>CM061552.1:133554176-138554176 GCA_030864225.1 Capsicum baccatum var. pendulum
TGCTAGGGGCATAGTGTTTCCAAATCCAAAACCAAGTACCAATTAACCATTCCATGGAACAAAGTACTCAAACCATCATTATAATATGAAAATCATAATCAAAAGACATACGAAGACCATAACAAACAATTATAACCAAACCCCCAACATATATTTAAAAACCCAAAACCATACAATAATTATGCCATGAAAACAATTCATAAAATATGCCTTTAGTTGGAACGAACAATGAGGGAGGAGTAACATGCCTTCGATTACAAAGATGATGGAGAGAAATCACCCTTGTAATCCCCAAATTGATCCTATTGATAAAACCCTAGCCTTTCTTGACCCAAGAGCCTTTGAGAGAGTTTCTAAGTGTTTAAGATTAGAATATTAGGGTAAATAATATCCCAAGGGTGATATAAGTATTGGGGCTTTAAGTGGTTAAGAGGGGAAATATCCATATTACCCCCAACTTAAACTACATAAAATTCCCACATGAGGGTATGACCACCCCTTCCCAATCATACCCTAGGGTAGGGTACGATTGGTACCCTTCACTCATACCCTAAGTAGAACCTAAACCCCCAAACTGACCAATATATGACTCTGAAGTCTCACTCGTACCCAACCATACGATTGGTACCCATAAATCATACTCTATGTAGAATAGAGTCACCTACGTTAAGACATAGGACATCATACGAGTTGCATCATATGACTCTTACCCCATGATTCGACCCTTATGGAGTAGTCATACCTTAGATAGTAACCAACCCAACCACACTGATCAACATACGAGTGATGATCCCTAAACTATACTCCAACATATGACTAGTACCCTTAGTCATATGATGTCTAGAGAGTTCATAACTCAGAAATTTCCAAGGATCAAAACCCAGGGTGGTTCAGTCTCCCTCACTAGGATCCTTCATCCTCGAATAATGGACAAGGTAGTACAAGAATGACTTACACCCCTAGATGTCTCTACTCTTACCTTTAACAGATATAAGACAAAGATGCAAGAAAATTAACCTTTCCTTTAAAAATGTTGAAAACAAAGATGTGATCAAGAACATATACTTCTGCATGAATATTCGGAGTAGAAAACAAATATGGATACTTAGACTTGATGTCCTCTTTCGCTTCCCAGGTATCCTTTTCCACCTTGTGGTTCCTCCATAGAACCTTTACCAAGGCAACATCCTTGGTCTGTTATCAATGAACCTGCCGATCCAAGATCTCAACCGGCATCTCTTCATAAGATAGAGAATCCAAAATACCTAATTCTTCCAAAGGAATAATCGATGAAGAATCACCTACATACTTTCTCAATATAGAGAGATGGAATACTGGATGAACGAAGCTCAAACTAGAAGGCAACCACTATTCATACACAACATTACCAACCCTCCTCAAAACCAAATAAGGACTAACATACCGGGGACTAAGCTTCTTCTTTTTCCCAAACCGCATTACTCCCTTCATGGGAGAAACCTTTAGGAATACCTTATCCCTAACCTCAAACTCCAAGTCTCTATGCCGTATATCTGCTTAAGAATTTTGGTAACTTTAGGCAGCCTTAAGCTTATCCCAAATTATATTTACCTTCTCCATAGCCTGATAAACCAAATTTGAGCCAAACATATCAGCCTTACCAAGCTCAAACCACCCAATAGGAGATATATACCTCCTACCATACAATGCCTCAAAAGGGTCCATCCCAATGCTAGAATGATGTTATTGTTGTAAAAAAACTCTACAAGAGGTAGATGCTCAACCCAATTACAGCCATAGTCGACCACGCATGCACAAAGCATATCCTACAATATTTGAAAACTTCTTTCTTCTTGACCATCTGTCTACGGGTGAAAGGCAGTACTCAGACTAGCCTTAGTCCCTAACCCTTTCTAAAATAACCACCAAAATTTAGATGAAAACTGCATACCATAATCAGAGATAATTGTAACAGTTACCCTATGCAGCTTCATAATCTCATGAAGATACAACCTCCCATAATGCTCAGCCAAAAAGTTAGTCCTCACTAGAAAGAAGAGAGCCGACTTTTTCATCCTATCCATGATGTCCCAAACCAAATTAAATTGGATTTGATACTGAGGAAGATCTATAACAAAATCTATATTGATCACCTCCCATTTGTATTTCGGTAATTCAATTGCTTGATATAACCATTCGGGCCTCTTGTGCTCAACTTTCACTTGTTGACGCACCATGCACTTGGCCAAAAAATCAGCCACATCCCTCTTCATACCATTCCACTAATACATCTCCTTAAGATCATGATACATTTTTGTCGAACCGGGATGAACAACATTACACGATTCATGCACCTAAGCCAATATCCATTCATGCAAACCATCACAATCAGGAACACATAGCCTCCCTTGGTACCGCAAGGTACCATTACCACTGATCTCTAATACCATCACCTTTTACCTACCTACATCAGCCTTGATCTTTATCAAGAAAGGATCTAGCAATCACTTCTCCTTAATTTGTGCACCAAGAGATGATCGAACCACATCCTATACCAACACACCACTATTTTTGGAGTCTAAAAGAGAACTCTAAGATTCGCTAAATGGTATATCCTTCATTGATTCCCGCTTCTCCTTATCTACGTAGGCTAAAATCCCTATAGACAACCTTCTAAGAGCATTAACAACCACGTTAGCTTTACTGTGTGGTAGTGAAGACTCATATCATAGTCTTTGAGAAGCTTAAGCCATCTCCTCTGCTTGAGATTAAGCTCTTTCTGAGTAAACACACACTGCATAATCTTATGATCCGAGAAGATGTCCACATGGACTCCATACAAATAGTGTCGGAAGATTTTCAAAGCAAATAACACTGCTAAAAGCTCCAAATCATGAGTAGGATAATTCCACTTATGCACCTTAAACTGCCTAAAAACATAGACTATCACCTTCCTATGTTGTATCAAAACACAACTAAGTCCTACCCGAGATGCATCAAAATAAACCACAAACCCTCATTGCCGTTAGGCAATGTCAAAACTGAAGCCGAAGTTAGCTTATCCTTCAGCTTCTTGAAACTACCCTTACAAGCATCCGACCAAGAGAACTTTACCTTCTTCTGAGTAAATTTATTCAATGGAGCAGCTATCATCGAAAAACTTTCCACAAACCTCCTATAATACCTATCCAAACCCAAGAAGCTCTGAATATATTAGTTGAGAGACATAGGGCTAGGCCACTTCTTAACCACCACAATCTTTTGTCGATCCACCATGATCCCTTCACTTGAAATAATATGACCCAAAAAAGTTACAATATTGAACCAGAATTTACATTTCAAGAATTTGGCATACAGTTGCTGCTCTTTCTTGGTCCGAGGCATTGTTTAACCAAATGATATCACCAAGAACTCAAAGTTCCCATACATAGTACAGAAAGCTATCTTAGGGATATCTACCTCCCTAATCTTAAGCTGATAATACACGGACCAAAGATATTTCTTAAAAAAGAATTTGACACCTTACAACTGATCAAACAAGTTATCTATCCTTGGAAGAGGATACTTGTTCTTAACCATCACCTTATCTAATTGGTAATAGTTAATCACATCTAAAGGGAACCATCCTTCTTTCACATGAATAACACCGGTGCATCCCACGGGGATACACTTGGATGGATGAAACCCTTATCCAATAGATCCTTATGTTGCTCTTTGAGTTTCTTCAGCTCAGCCGAAGACATTCTATAAGAAAGAATAGATATTGGATGAGTGTCAAAAACAAAGTCAATCCCAAACTCAATCTCCCTATCTGGGAGAACACCAAGAAGATCATCTGAAAAGACCTCAGGAAATTTATTTACCACCAAAACTAAATGCAAAGAAGGCTCTTCCAAGTTAGAATCTTTAATCCAGACTAGATGATAGAGACACCCCTTGGAGATTAATCTTCTAGCTCTAACATAAGATATAAACTTCCCCTTAGGAGCTAAGGAACCACCCTCCTATTCAATAACTAGTTCAATAGGAAACCTAAAGACAACCTTACGGGTTCGACAATCTAAGGACGCGTAATACAAATATAACCAATCCATGCACAAAATGATATCTAAATCCACCATGTCTAATTCATATAAATCCACCAAAGTCTCCTTACTACCAATGGATACTACATACCCCCTATAGACTATTTTAGCAATCGCAGAGTTACCTATCAAGGTAGAAATAGAAAAAGGATCTGAAATAACATTGGGACCAAAACCAAAATACATAGCGACAAATAGTATCATATAAGATAGAGTGGACCCCAGATCAAGTAAACAATACACATCTCAAGAGAAAAGATTCAATATACCAGTCATGACATCAGGAGATACCTTGGACTCTTATTAGAATGCAAGAACATATAATTGATTTTAGTATGTGCAATGCCAGAAGTAGAAACAGATGTAGAAGCAACACTTTTTGGTGTAGGAGAAGATGAAGAGACAACTGGAAACATGTTCGCCCTGAAGCGACCTTACTAACAAGGCAATTTCAAAGCATATGCCCTGGCTAACCATACTTAAATCACCTGTCTCTCTTCTCATCATATAAACCCTAATGTAAACAACAACAAAAACTATAAGAAGGACATGATAAGGCCGACTGAGCCCTACTCTCCTAATATTGGGCACCCTGTGCCTTGCAGTTATTGCCAACCTACTAATTTCTATCACCCGAAGGCTTTAAGTAGGGAGCACTAGTTATGGAGAAAGAACCAGAACTCCCTCACTTCTTATGTGGGCACTTACCACCAACCCTACCACTTTATTGTTGACCACCCTACTCAGAGAACCTGAACTTCTTACCCTACATTATCCCTACCTCATCCTGCTTTCTATTTTCCTTCCCCATCTATTGCATATGAACAACCAACCTAGAATTATCTATGTCCTTGATCAGTAAGACAGTCTTACTTTAAAGGATAAACTCATAAGACAATCCTAAATAAAAAATTCTCATCCTGACCCTCATATCAGATACTATTTCTAAATCATATCTAGACAACTGGTGAAATTTTAGGTCATACTCCTTGATCGACATCTTCTTCTTCTTCAGATTAATAAATTCCTTCTCTTTCACTTCCCTCAGCTCTTGAGGAAAGAATCAACCTATAAATGCATTAGAGAAAGTCTCCCACATATATGACTCAACATCATCATCACCCCTTGACCTATCCCATTTCTCGTACCATTGCTATACCACATCCTATAGCTAATAGGCAGCAAAATTCACCCCTTCCACTTTTGTGGCCTACATCACCCAAAAGATATTTTTTATTTTATCCAGAAAACCCTGAAGATCCTTCTCTACCTTCACAGCAGTAAAGGTTAGATGACTCAACCTCATGAATTGTCCAACCCTTGTGGCCTCAGAAGATGGAATACCAAATGTACCACACTCAGCCTGAGAAGCTACCAACTGAGAAATCACATGAATCGCTGGTGAAACTCTGCATTGGTCATATTACCCTGAGGAGGACTAGAAGGAACTAGTGGAACTCCAGAAAAATTAGGGACCGGACCCCTAGACTGAGTATGGATCCCCTAAGTAGAGTGTGTCCTATCAACATTATTATCAGTTAGTATAGAAGAGTTTTCATAAGCTTAGATCATCGAGAAGGCATGATCTCAAGTCCAATTAGGATCGAAGACCACCCTCATTACCCAACCCAACCTCCAAATGTATGCCATAAGTTAAATGAATTCCTAGTATCTAACAAGATAGCATATGTGTACAATTCCAGACTTTAGGATAGGTCTATAATCGTGACTAACCCAAACATGTCCAACCATCCAAAACGCAACCAATAACCACAAACAAACTAATATAATAACCAAGTTATTGTCCATAACATAATATGAAAGGATGGAACAATCATAAATTCAGTCACATGGTATCAGCCCCAATACCAATGCCAATACTAAGGCTGACATGACTACCGACACCACCTATACCAACCCATAGTAGTTCCATAAAGCCTGCAACAAGAAGAAAAGCAATATCCGATTTGGACATTCCCCTAACCATAGACAAAACCAATATCCGTGAAATAACAAAAGTATGTAAAGATATCCATGATATGAAATCAAGCCTTCTAGAGTATGGAAGCTCACCACTTCAATCCAATAGCGATCCTAAATCTGATCACTAAGCAGAAGGAGTAGAATGGTCGATTCCTACATCGTATGGGGATACAGCCGTTTGAAGATAGGTTAGCAGGTGAATGCTACCTAGTACTCAGGATAAGGATAAAATAATACCAATCATTAAACCAAAAAACAACCATACATATTCACAACTATACATATGTATATATATATATACATCAATATCAAGAAATGGAACCGAGGTTATCTTGCCTTTAAAACTATTAACTTGGGTATGTGTAGCTTAACTATCCTAGAACCACCCATGAGTTATATGTGTCCAATGTATGCCTCTGAATGGGTCCTGATATATGTAGCCATACAAATTAGAGATACCATAAGATTCGGGGATTCCTAAGTACCCTTTTCTCCCCATGATACATATACACAACTGTACTTAAGGAATTCCCGTATACCCGTAAGTAGGGGTGTTCACAGTTTGATTTTTAACCAAATTGAACAGCGATCCAAACCAAACCAATTAAAAATTTGATATTTGGTTAGGTTTGATTTGGTTTGGTTTTAAATTTTAAAAAAACGATACTAATTTGGTTTGGTTTGGTTTTACTCTAAAATAACCGACAAAATAACCAAACCAAACTGATATATATATATTACGATTATTTATATATTATTCATAAATACAATCTAAATATTTTTTACATTTTATATTTTAATCATGATTTAACTTTAGCCGTAACACATTCAGTCATATGTCTTCATCCAGTTGACAGTACCTTATGAGATTCTAAATGAATTTCACATTTTGAATGACAAATGATACTAATTGTGAAAATAATATCTTGTTGCATATTGAAATTTACAGCTGATATAGTTAATATTCATTAGACTATAGATAATCACTATTTTTAACTTTCTTTTAGAACCTTGTTGAGCAAGAATTTTATGTGTTCACCTTTTGGGGGGTTTATCATATCATTCTGTTAAATATTGTTTTTAAATATTTTCTTAGAAGTGTTCATATGGTGTTGTCATGGCTTTGCCAAAGTATAATACTAAGTTGACATCTTAGTTTCAAGATTGAGATACAATACTCGATAGACATCTCATATGTTAGATTGGATTTGTTTATTAAATTTTTAACTTTTATCATCAGCTAAAGTTATAAACCAAAAAAATCGAATCAAACCGAACTAAACCGACAAGAACCAAACCGATGGTTTTTTTTATTTGGTTTGTTTTGTTTTTAGAAATTTTAAAATCAACTAAGTTAGTTTGGTTATGGTTTTGACCAATAACCGACCCAAACCGACTGATGAACACCCCTAGCCGTAAGTATTATATGTTATCTCCATGACCAATCCCTATGTTAGCAAATATGATTTTCTAGTTGTAACGCCCCAAAATCTGATCCCAAGACATCACACAGTGCTCAAGACTATGAGTAGCCTTAAGCTAACCCTATCTGCTTGTTACTAAGTCTGAATCTCATAATAAAGGAAACACAGACATAAGAGCAATTCTAAATGTGTAAAACTGTCTGAATATAATATCTGAAACTCAATACTGAATAAGCTGAATAAAAACTAGTAGTCTAACAAGCCTCTACTAATAATAATTAGAGAGTCACTGGGAAAAATCTCCATCTAACTCAAACTGTCTGAAAAGACTACTAAATCATATAAACTGATAGGCTATAAAATATGAATGAATAAGTTCCTAAATTATGAGGACTCACCGACTATCGGATATAGATGAAGATGCTCGAACTACTCACACTGCCGAAACTAAGCACCTGAACCTACATTATGAGATAATGTAGCACATAGACATATATGTCGATCAGTACTTTGATGATGTGTTGATTATATGGGGGTGAAATGCATAAGTAAAACATCATCTCATCATCATAATTTATAAAAAAAAATGCATGCTAAATGAAAATGACTCACATAAGTTGGAATGTCTGAAATACTAAATTCTAAAATCATGAATTAGAAATCATACTTTGTAAATCTAGGGAGCCATAACATTTAGTTCTAAAAGTTGTACTAGTACTCTGTCTTTAATTTATGTTGCTGAAGTGTAGAAAGGACTCACTTCTAAGTCTGAAATCTGAAAGTTGAAATCTGTAACTCTTATCTTTCTTTAAAGCATAATCTGAATAAAATTGTGAGCCTTTACACTTAGTTTTCTTAAAAGAATTTTTTAAATTTTTCTGTTAGTATTTGCTATTAGGGAGGTTCTCTTAACTGACATAAACCATGTGAGCTAACATGGAGTCAACGTATCATCGTCCTAAGGAAGAAACCTTACGTTGGGGAGAGGTGTCATACTCTTTCCAGAGAGTATAACCTACTTTCCATGTGATCGATCACAAGATAAAACTGTCATCCATATAGAAATGGGAATAATTTGATAATTTGTACCTACATTGCCTCATAGTTTCATGGAAGATAGGGTACGCTAATCCCACACTTCCTGCTCGGTGCTAAATACTACTCCCTTTTATCTGTATGCTCATTCTATTGGAAATCCACTTTAAAAATCTAGTATAATGGTTCATTACAAAACCATTTATGCTTTTATAAGAATCATTCTGTAAATAAAGTTGATTTGAATTCTGTAATCTATAAATTTCATAACTAAATCGATGATCAAAAGATCAAAGCTTTACTAAAAATCTGTAAATAATCTGCTCATAAGATGCTTAAAGCATCATATTTCTTGAAATATCAATATATAAACTTAGGCTTAGTAACCCATGCATCAAACTCATGTCAAAACTTCATAATAATCAGGCTTGATGATGAAAACAATGATAATTCATCTCAAAATATAGAAATTACTGCAATAGGCATGGAAATATGAATATAGACATGCAGTTCATATTCTAAAACACTTGAAATCTCAAAATCTTGTAACTACCAATAATGGGTATGAACCCTAATTCAAATCTCAAGAACAGTCCTTCAAAATAATATGAATTTGTAATTAAAACTTGGTTTTGGGCACAAGGATGGAAGAGAATCCTTGTTCATAAATCCCACATACCTTGATTGATGATTAGATGAAGAAACTTGAATTATTGATTCTTATTTGAGCTCTTAAAGATGGATTCTTGATTATCTTGCCTTGGGAATCCTAAATCTTAAGTTTTCTTGAAGAATCAATGGAGGTTTTTGATTTCTTGGAGAAGAAGCTTTGAAGCTCTAGGGTTTTGTTTTGAGAGAGAATGGATGAAATTGGGCATAAAGTGCCTTGAACATGATAAATCTTATGTTTTGGATGGATCGGGGCCTTGGGAATTGACTAAAATACCCCTCTTAAACTTCTAAATGGATCTGGAAAAAGAAAAATTTTTCAAACTGGTAGGCCACCGCGACGTGCTACTATTCAGTGGCTTACTAGAAAGTGGGTGAGTGGGAATTAGGCGTGCTCCGCAATGTGCCACCATCGTGGTGCCCCTTTGGAATGCCATTTTGGCCTCCAATGCGATTCAGTAAGATCTCGTTGGGCTACTGGATTTTGACAATTAGGAAAATGAACCACTCCGTGATGCGCCAATATCACGGTGGTCCACTGGAATTGACGATTGCCATTTTTACCTTCACCGCGATGTGCTGAGTGCACAAGTGGCACACTATCAACTTAAAAATTCCATAACTTTTTAACCGCGCGGCAGATTCAAGCAAATTTGGTATCGATGGAATGCTTATTTAATATCCCACTTAATGGAAGGTCTAAATCTGGAAAATTCTATATGACAAAAAAGATATTCATTTTTGAAGTTCACCCTTAACATTCTAGGAATGAATTTAAGCTAAGAAAAATATGGGGTATTACAATATCTCCCGCTTGGGAATATTCGTCCTCGAATGTGGCTAATTTAAGCTGAAAATACTGAGGAATCTATGGCTATAAGATATTATGCACAAATAAAATAAATTGAATGACTGAATCTCAATTAAAATGAGCTACTGAACTTATCTGAGAGTGCATGAATTCTCATGAAGATAACTATATAGCTGAATCTTAATCTGGAAAAGAACTGAATGAAGGAAAACTATTACCTTCGGCTGAATGATAGTTCATGGAGAAGAGATGTCGATACTTGGTACGCATGTCTACTTCTTCTTCCCAAGTAGCACCCTCAATGAACTAATTTCGCTATAGTACTTTGACCAAGGGAACTTCTTTGTTCCTTATTCTACGAATTTGAAGAATCTCTACTAGGACTTCTTCGTAAGAAAGGCTATTCTAAATATCTGTGCTTTCTAAAGGAACTATAACAGCTGAATCATCCATGCACTATTTCAACAAGGACATATGGAATACTGGATGAACTAAAGATAAGTCTGTGGGTAACTCAAGATCATATTCCACCTTCCAAACATGAATCAAAATCCCAAAGGGGCCGACATACCGGGGACTAAGCTTCCTCTTTTTGCTAAATCTCTTTACCCCTTTCATGGGTAAAACTTTTAGATACACAAGATCATTAACCTGAAAATCAAGATCTCTCCTTCTCACGTCGACATTAGGTTTCTAACGACTCTGGGATGCTTTTAATCTCTCTCTAATCAACTAAACTTTATCTAGGGCTTCAAATAGCATGTCTGGCCCAATCAAAGCGGCCTCACCCACTTTGAACAAACCAACTGGCGATCAATATCGTCACCCATTAAGAGCCTCAAACAAAGCCATCTAAATACTAGCATAATAACTGTTATTATAAACGAACTCAATCAATGGAAAATAATCATCCCAACTATCTTTGAAATTAAGAACACATGCCCTCAACATGCCCTCTAAAGTTTGAACGGTCCTCTCTGCCTGACCATCTGTATGTGGATAAAAAGCTGAACTGAGGTGAACTTGGGTACCAAGATCCTTCTGAAAGGCTCCCCAAAACTAAGAGGTAAACTTAGTACCCCTATCTGAGATAATGGATAGAGGAACTCCATGCAATCTAACTATCGCCCGAATCTACAACTTAGCATAATCTTCAGTTGTGTAAGACGTGTGAACTGGCAAGAAATGCACTGACTTAGTTAATCTGTCTACTATTACCCAAATTGAATCATGCTGACGACGCAAATAGGGTAAACCAGTCACAAAGTCCATATTCACCTCTTCCCACTTCCAAGTGGGGATACAAAACTCTTGTAATGCACCACCAGGTCTTTGGTGCTCTACCTTAACCTGCTGAAAAGTTGTACACTTAGCTATAAACTTTGTTATATCTATTTTCTTACCACTCCACCAATAGATATCTCGCAAGTCACGGTACATCTTTGTGTCTCCTGGATGAATGGAATAATGCGCACTATGCACTTCTGCCAAAATCTGCTGCCTCAAATCATCAACACAAAGCACACATAATCTACTTTGGTATCTAAACACACTATCTCCTCCTTAGGTGAAAACCTCTACCTTTTGGTCTTTAACTAACTCCTTTAGTTTGACCAAACTAGGATCCTTATCTTGCTTTTCTTTCACTTCTGAAACTAAGGAAGATTCAGAACTACTCTCAACCAAACATTCCCTTCAGCTGAGTCAACCAATCTCATACCTAATCAAGATAACCAGTGAACTTCCCAAATTATCTTCTTCTTATCATTCTCCATATGAGCAACACTACCCATGGACAATATACTAAGGGCATCAGCCACTACATTGGCCTTTCTCGGATGATACAACATACTCATATCATAATCTTTTAACAACTCCAAGCACCTTCTCTGATGTAGATTCAACTCCCTCTAAGTAAACACATACTACAAGCTTTTGTGATCCATGAACACATCAACATGCACCCCATACAAATAATGTCTCAAGATTTTCAAAGAAAATACTACAGCAGCTAACTCAATATCATGGGTTGAGTAATTCTTTTCATTTGGCTTAGCTGTCTAGAGACATAGGCTATGAACTTACCTCTCTCGCAGGAATCTAACCACTTGAACTTAACTTTGTTCTACGTCAATCTAGACATAGGAGATGTAATAGATGAGAAATCAATGAAATATCAATAATAACTAACTAAACCAAAGAAACTCCTAATGTCTGACGGAGAGATAGGTCTAGGCCAATTCCTTACCGCTTCTATCTTTTGGGGATTAACTTTAATACCGTCACTAGAAACAATATGACCAAGAAAAGTTATTGACCTTTTCCAAAATTTGCACTTGCTAAATTTGGTAAACAACTGGTGATCTCTAAGAGTTTGCAACACAATTCTAAGATGGTCTGCATGATCATTCTTACTACAAGGGTAGAAAAGAGTATCATCGATAAAAACTACAACAAATATGTACAAATACTATTTGAACACTCTATTCATAGAGTCCATGAAGGCTGCTGAGGCATTGGTTAGACCAAAGGACATGACTAGAAACTCAAAATAACCATAACGGGTTCTAAAAGCTACCTTTGGAATATCACATTCTCTTAATTTAAGGTAATAATAGTTGGATCTAAGGTCTATCTTTGAGAAATAACTTTCACCATGGAGTTGATCAAATAAGTCATCAATTCTAGGAAGAGGATATTTGTTTTTGACTGTAACTTTATTCAACTGACGATAGTCAATGCACATATGCAAAGAACCATCTTTCTTTCGTATGAATAGGATGGGAGCACCCTATGGAGAAACACTAGGCCTTATGAATCTTTTATCTAAAAGATCTTTGAGTTGCTATTTTAACTCTTTAAGCTCGATAAGAGCCATACGATATGGAGGGATAGAAATAGGCTGAGTATTTGAAAGAAGGTCAATACCAAATTCAACTTCCCTATCGGGAGGTACCTCTGGCAAATATTCAGGAATGACATCAGGAAACTCATTAACTATATTGACTAACTGAATTATTGGAGTCTCTGACTTAGTATCCTTGACTAGGACTAGATGATAGATACACCCTTTGAAAATTAACTTTCTGGATTTAAGATAAGATATGAAATTGCTTTTAGGAGACACTAAATTACCTTTCCACTCAAAGACTGGCTAATTTGGAAACTAAAACTTCACCACTCGGGTGCAACAATCTATAGAGGCATAACAAGAATGGAGCCAATCCATACCAAGAATAATGTCAAAGTCAGCATATCTAACTCTATTAAGTCTACTAACATGACTTTATAAAGGACAGTGATAGGACATTTTCTATAGATCTATGTAGAAATAACTGACTCACCTACTGGGTAGACACCAAAAAAGGCTCAGGGATATTTTCAGAACTTATCTCAAAATTTACCACAACTAACAGGGTCACATAGGAGAAACTTGACCCAGGGTCTAACAATACATAAACATCAAGATAAAAGACACGAAGCATACCAGTAACAACATCTGGTGAATCTTCCTTCTCTTGATGGGATGGTAAGCATAAAATCAATTCTAGCATTGACCGCCACTGGTTCTGGATGATGCGCCCTGAGAAAGAATTGGACAACCTAAAAGAGCTGGTGCATTAGTGGCTTGAGTCTGGGGAAAAACATCTCTATTTCCCTGCTTAGCATGAAGACAATCTCTAATACTATTCCCTAACTTACCACAACTAAAACAACCCTTCTATCTAGCTAAACACTCACCAGGATAACTTTTACCACACCTAGAATATGGAGGATAACTGGGCCAACCACTCACACTATTCTGGGATCTAGACATAGAAGGATTACCTCACTGCTCCTATTTACCTTTGGGAGTGGGAGCACTAGATGAATATGGTGTTGGCATAGATGAACAATTCTAAAATTGTGAACGTTTTTCTCCTTGAGACCTAGACTGGCCATACTAAAACTACATGTTCTAACCTTCTTATTACCTCTCTCTCTAGCCTTCAACTTCTCTACCTCAATCTGTTAATCATGAATCATCAATCTAGTAAGATCTATGTCTCCATTATGAATGGCAGTCCTACACTCCTTGACTACCAAATCAAATACTCCAGTAACAAACTTACTCATACTTTCTCTAGGATCAACCATCATATCAGGGGCATACTTAGCTAATTGATCGAACTTGAGGTAGTACTCCTTCACTGTTATTGAGCCCTACCTCAGATTCATAAACTCCTCTATCTTAGCTTCCCTCATATTACGTGGGAAAAACCTATCTAGAAAAGTATCCTGAAATACCTACCAACTCATAGAAATAACATTCTCACCTCTAACATTCTTCTACATCGCTACCTAACCATATGTTACATCCATCAACCTATAGGATTCTAACTCTACACTCTCCTCCTCAAAAACATGCATAATCTGGGTGATCTTCTTTACCTCATCTAGTTAAAGCTATGGGTACTTACCTGCTTTCGACCCAAAGAACTCTGGCGGGTTTATTCTCATAAATTCTCTGATTCTAGATGCTACTAAATCACCATTCTGCTAAAGTAGGACCGCATCTTGATAATTGCCCTAAACATTAGCAATTACTGCCTGGGCTGGCCTGAAAGACATCCTTAAACTCAGCATGGGATACATTCTCATTTAAAGGATCGGTGAGCTGGGGTGGATGATTATTATTTATGCGGGCATTAGCTCGATGAATAGGCATTTTCAACTGTCACATAGGAGCATGAGTTAACAAAAAATATGAAAATAGATATGCAATTCATCTTCTAAAACACTTGAAATCTCAAAATCTTGCAATTAGCAATAATGGGTATGAACCCTAATTCAAATCTCATGAATAGTCATTCAAAATAATATGAATTTGTAATTAAAACTTGGTTTGGGTACAAGAATGGATGAGGATCCTTGTTGATAAACCCCACATACCTTGATTGATGATTAGATGAAGAAACTTGAATTATTGATTCCTATTTGAGCTCTTAAAGATGGACTCTTGATTATCTTGCCTTGGAAATCCTAAATCTTCAGCTTTCTTGGAGAATCAATGGAGGCTTTTGATTTCTTGGGAAGAAGCTTTGATGCTCTAGGGTTTTTCTTTGAGAGAGAATGGATGAAATTGGGCATAAAGTGCCTTGAATATGATAAATCTTATGTTTTGGATGGATTGGGGCCTTGGGAATTGACCAAAATACCCCTCTTAAACTTCTAAACGGATCTGGAAAAAGCAATATTTTTTAAACTGGTAGGCCACCATGAAGTGCCACTATTGCGGTGGCTGACTGGAAAGTGGACGAGAGGGAACTGGGCATACTCTGTGACACGCCACCATCGCGGTGCCCCTTTGGAATATCATTTTTGCCACTAATGCATTGCGGTAGATCGCGTTGAGCTACTGGATTTTCACAATTGGGTAAATGGACCACTCTGCGATGCACCAATATCACGGAGGTCCATTGGAATTGACGATTGCCATTTTTGCCTTCTTCGTGATGCGCTGAGTGCCCAAGTGGCACACTGTCAACTTAAAAATACCATAACTTTTCAACCGCGCGATGGATTTAGGTAAATTTGGTATCGATGGAAAGCTTATTCAATTTTCCACATAATGGATGGTATAAATCTTTAAAATTCTATATAAAATAAAAGATATTCATTTTTGAAGCTCATCCTTAATATTCTAGGAACGAATTTAATCTAAGAAAAATATGGAGTTTTATACTAGTGTCCATCCATTGGACTCATACTTTCACGGTTTGCTATCACACCTCACCATTATTTTCTAATTAAAACTATTACCGCACAACCAAACCACCATTCTATTTATTATTAACCAAGGCTATGGGTAGCGGTATCATCATACCAAATATAGCTTACAAGCAATGTCCTTAGCCAATATTTTAGAGAAGAAAGGATTCCTATGTACCCATAGATTACCTTATTTAGTTGCTTGGGGGATTCCCATGTACCCTACAAGATGTTCATTATCATGTTTGCTTGGGAGATTCCCTTGTACCCAAAAAGAATGTTCTATTAAGCCATAACCATGACCACCACAACCCTACCATTTAACCATTCCAAACTATATAAACCATTATTACCATTTAGGGTTCCATTACCAAGTTTTACCATGTAATAGTTCCATTAAAAGTCCAACAGTAGAGTAAAAGAATTCTCATAGGCATTTTATCAAATATGTTGGTAGCATAGTGTTTCCAAATCCAAAACCAAGTACCAATTAACCATTCCCATGAAAACATGTGCTCAACCATTATTATTATATGAAAAGCTAAAGTAAAAGACGTGAGAAGACTAACCAACCATTATAATAAAACATCCAACATATATTTGAAAACCCAAAACCATACAATAATAATGCCATGAATACAATTCATAAAACATGCCTTTAGTTGAAACTAATAATGAGGGAGGAGTAACATGCCTTCGATTACGAGGATGATGGAGAGAAATCACCCTTGTAAGCCCTAAATTGACCATATTTATCAAACCCTAGCCTTCCTTAACCCAAGAGCCTTTGAGAGAGTTTCTAAGTGTTTAAGATTAGAATATTAGGGTAAATGTTTTCCTAAAAGTGATATAAGTCATAGAGAATTAAGTGGTTAAGAAGAAAAATGTCCAGATTACCCCCAACTTAAACTATATAAAATTCCCATAGAAGGGTACAACTACCCCTCCCCAACCGTACCCTAGGGTACGAGTTTTACCCTCTACTTATAACCCAATCAAAATATCAACCCGCATACTAACCAATACATAACTCCAAAGTCTCACCCGTACCCAATCATATGATTGATACCCATAAATCGTACCCTAGGCAGAATAGAATCACCTCAGTTAAGACATAGGACATCATACGACTCGCACCCCATTATATAAATCTTATAGAGTAGTCGCACCTTTGATAGTAGCCAACCCAACTACACTGATCAATATACGAGTGATGACCTATAAATTGTATCCTAACATACGGATACTACCTCTAGTCATAAAATGTCTAGAGAGTTCAAAGATTAGGAAATTTCAAAGGATCAAAATCTAAGGTGTTTCAATTATCTCCTAGTTGTAACACAGTGCTTAGAATCACAAATGACTCCATGCTAACCCATGGCCTGGAAAAATACTAAGAATATAGATAATAACTGATAAAATATTTATGCGAAAGCTGAATTGAATAATATATTAAATGTTGAAAGGAATAAAATCATCACCATAATTTTGAGAACAAAAGTTGAACATCTAACTATAAGTCTGAAAAGCCTCTACTAATATGAGTTGCTAGGATAAGCTCCCAGCTAATTCTAATTATCTAAAAACTGGGAATGACAAAGATAAAATGAAATAAAATACTGAATCTAGTCCTCTCATGATGATGACTCACCAAAACTATTGTTGCTAATATGGGAAGAGATCGTATTAGGCATGATCCGAATGTTGAGCGCCAGAACCTATATTATAAGATAGTATAGTGCCAAAAAGTATGTGATCAGTACTTTGAATGTATTGAGTATATGATATAGAAAAATAACATATATAAGATGAACATGACATATACAATATGTTAAACTAGTGCAAGACCAAGTAGTGGATATGTTTTGCATAATAAATTGTAAGAGCTGAATGTTGCGCAATAAATTGTAAAAACTGAATGTAGGTTCATGTAAGAATCTAGATCTGAATTGTAAACTATGAACTATGGGAGTGACTAATTATGGAGTACACCAAAGTCCTATAACCCCATTTAGAAGGGTTTTAATTACCTTTCCAAGGGTACAAACACTGACTGGCGTGGATGCATTAAACTGATGTCCAAAAGGACTAAGGTGTCAATCTTGATTTGATGGGTGACCCTTCAAAACCTACGGTGATACTATAGTTCTGGAACTTAGTGACTTGACTACTAAAAGTCTTAGTATAACTAATGAATGAGCCTTCATACATATGTCTGCTTGGTGTTAAGTACTACTCTCAAGTGAAAGACACTGATTACTAAAATTCTTATTGATGGTAATTATCTAATGACTGAAATAAATATACTATCTGAAAAGATTCAAAATAAGAAAACTAGGGAATATAACATCCAATATTATATGTATGAAATCCTAGGTCATTGGTTGTTCATAACCCACTATCTCTAAAGAATACAACTACAATGTCAATTTCATAAACTGAATTAATTAACAACTTCAATCACTCAGATCCTACAATCATGAAATTGACTAGGGTTTAGGATTATACTAGATTAATTAATAAAACTAGAATTCATGCTAAAGCAGGGATTCTAACTCAATGGCACCAAAATACTGAGATATTAATAAATATACCAATATCCATACCCTTGAGTTGTGAAAAAGGAATTATTCTAGAGAATGGGGGTTGACTTTGGGACTTATGGATGAAAGAAAATCCATTAATGAAATTCCACATACCTAGAGATGAGAACCTTAAAGAATTCTTTATGGCTGGATACTTGAAGAAGATAAACCCTAGCGAGGCCTTGTAAAAAGAAATCACCCCTTTTCTCTTTTAAAACTAAGTATCAGATGTTATGCTAATTAATGAGAGCTTAGTATCATATAAAACCCACTAATGACACTTGATATTACCAAAATAATTTATTATTAATGTTAAGAGTGTGTTGGAAAAGACTGATATGCCATTTAAAATTTCACAATTAAAAACTATGGGGAGGGATATACAAGACTTATTCATGATCGTGGGTTCTACTCATGATTAAGATCTGGATGAGAGTTCTTTGAATATGATTTTAAGAGCCTTGGTATGATCATGAGATTTACTTATGGTTATACATTGGTTTGTATGTTCAGTGGTTACATCATAGGCATTCGTGGGACTCACGATCGTGCCAAGTGATCTTGATTTTGAAGCACAACCATGGTTTCCTATCATGGAACGAGGTTACAGTTTGTCAACTTTCATATATAGAGGTTGTCTTGATAAGACGAGACCATTGTATGGTCGTACAATGTAACCATTATCGTGGTTTGGGTCGTGATGTCTCACTACAGAGTAGGACTTTACCAAACAGGCCATAACTTTTTACTTTGATGTTGGATTAAGGAGAAACAGGATGTGCTTAAAAGATAATTCAAATATTTATCATTTGGTGGGTCTAAGGCTCAAAAATGCATTTGAATATGGATGCTATGCTTGTTTGAAGCTGATCACTCTTTTAGGTATTGATTAGTAAGGGAGGTTTTTCTTTTGGCTAAGGGCATGGGCGTTCCTGATTTGGCTTAGTACATGGCAAAATCCCCTTTCTTGCTGTTAAAACTTGATGGTTTATCCTATATTTACTTGAAGCATGGTTCTAGCCTAGGCTTGGATTTTTTTGGGCGTTACAATGATAGTCATGTATTTTCTAAAGTTGTGATACTTTTATTATTTCAAAGTTCAAATGTTAGAGTTTATTTGAATTTCATAATAGTTTTTATATCATTACATTGTTTCTACTAGTAAAACGATGTTAATGTTTTGTTTTCTATGTGTCATTTTAATGTTCTAAATTTTTAAAAATTATTAATATATTTTCTTGTTATTATACAATTTTTTTATAATATAAATTAAAATTAAAGATCCATGGTACTTACGTCTCATGCCTCGGGGCTTACACTTCGTCCTGTGCTACATAAAATACCTGCCTCATGCCCTCATCTTTTAAAACACCGGCATATATTATATGAGTCATAATTCAATTAAAATAGGAAATATTTCAAATTGAAAACACTTATTTTTATTGATTAGTTTGTAAAATTAACACTCATGGAGAAAAAAACAAGAATCTTTTTAATGTAGATTAATGGATCCCACTAAGGGTGAAAAAATGGATACAATTATTTCTATCTGCCCCATCTAACCTATTTTGAATGGGTTGGATGTCCACTCATTTAAGATTAGATCAAATATGGATCAACCTATATTACCCATCACAAATTATGGATAACTCATGGGTAAACTAATTGTGGGCCGTTAATCTTTTTATTTGGATAAACAACAGAAATTCCACAAGTTAATGAGCTAATTACTTCTTTTCCCACAACTTTATCACATTACATATAATTCTATAAAATATGATTCGGTGATACCTTGTAATAGACTTGAGACATATAGTTTTTGATACATTTATAACAAATTAGTTACCTAAAAAGTAAATAAATGAAATCACATTTATTTGGGGAGTAAATTTCATGAAAACAATTTGACAGGATTTAGAGAATCTCTAATCTATCAAAGAAAAAAATTAAAAATTTTCATCAGATCTTCTCATTTTCAATTTACAATTTTCTCAATGTTTTCATCTCTTTTAATCTTTTTTTTTGTTTCTTAAAATTTCAAAACAAGATGAAAAATTCAAAAAAAATCCATTAATCATATCAATTTCTTTCACCTTTATTAATCTTCTTTTTTATTGGACTAAAATTACTTTTTTCAAATCATTTCTCTTACAATTACATTTCTCAATTTCTTTGTTCATTGTATTTGACAATGAAGTAGTGATTGTTGTGGGTTGTCATTTTTGGTGATTGTTTGATGATTTGAATTTCGTCAAAACAATGTGTTGGAGTTATGGTGGTTGTGGTTGGATATTAATAGAGTATTAGGTGGTGGGTTTTTTGTTTCTGATGGGTGTTAAGTGTGGATATTGCTTGGTATTTCTTTTGGTTTGTTCGACGATTCGGCGATTTGAAAGTAGTCAAAACAGTGGTTGTTGGAGTTGTAGTGGTTGTGGTTGGATGCCAATTGAGGATTGGATATTTGAGGGGCACAATGATGGAGTTGTAGTTGTTGTTTGTTTCTTCCATTTTGAACGGAGATGACCAGGTCTAATAAATGTATCAAAATATAATTTTACAAAAAATTGATAGATCATTTGTCATTGTGGACGTTAGAGATGGAAAGTTGTCTCTCTGTAGGTGCACGTTAGCATCTTCACTGACATACACACGCCATGGGAAGAAGGGTCAACACATCAATTCCACCTAAAAGATCTGTATGAATCACTTTAAAGAAGGTTGAAAGTTTGGTGGTGGTACAGTAATAATAGTTGAGAGGAGTGTAGTGATGAAAAATAATGAAATAGTAACAAAGGTGATGAGTCTAGTAGAAATTGAAATGAACCCAGTAATTGGGGAGGTGGGATTAACTAAAGATATAGGTAATTCGGTGAGCTTAGGTCCAATTTTTGGTGGTGTAGAAGTTAGATGTATCAAATTTAAGTCAAAAGCAACATTAGAGAAGGAAATCGTTCAGGAATGGAAGGATATCATTGCATCACCTCAATAGTGGGCTGATGAGGTGGAACCTTCAACTATGAATCCTGAAATTGATCAAATTACTTCTCCTAGGGAATCAATTTTAGACCAGTTTGATGTCTCTATGCTTAAAAATTCAGAGCTTAAGCTGGATTATGTCAAACATCATAAGGCATAGAGATATCTATGGTGGACATTGAATATAACGATATTAGCTCAGAGGTGGAGTACATAAGGAATTTTGTGATATGTTATGTGTTAGGTTCTTATCCACTATGTACTGTATTAAATGGGTTTGTTAAGAGAAAATAGGGAAAACTAAGAATAAGTAAGACAACAATGATAAAAAATAATGTTCTTTGGTGTGATTGAATAGTGTCAAGGGGAAGGAAGAAGTGCTTAGAGGTGACATTTATCATTTTGACATCAAACCCTTGATTGTCAAAGGATGGAATTCTGATATGGATTTCTCAAAAATTTGAACTATTTTTAGTACCAATATGGGTAAATTCATTGGATTGGATTTCAAATATTAGAGTGCTAAAAGTCTTAGCAAAATAGCTAGTCTAATTGGCAAGCAATTAATGGTGGATAAGAATACGGAGAAGAAGAATGAACTTAGCTTTGCAAAACTACTTGTTGAAGTTCAAATAGGCAAGCCTTTACCAAATGAGATCATGTTTAGAAATGAGAAAGGAAGTGTAATTGAACAACAAATGAGTCATCATTGAAGTATTACTATTTGTAAAACATGTAAAAAATATGGTCATAATGTTGGAGTTTGCATGAAGAACAAAGTTAAAGAAGTGATTGATAATGTAGCACCCGATTGAATAAAAAGTGAATAAGATAAATAAGAAAAAGGAAAGGGGTGCATAAACAATAAATGAACGGTAGGGGGTATAGAAGAATTAAGGGTGTTACTACTTGGCAAAGACAACCTTGTGACAATATAAAATAAATTCCAGGATTTGGGAGAGAGTAGTGAGCAAGTTCAAATAAAAACCAGTAAAGCTGGTGATCGTGGGAATTTTGTCTCCAAGGGGTCATGGTTAAGTTTGTAAGCTGGAATACTAGAGGTCTTAATGTCTCTCATAAAGTAGAAGAAGGTAAAGCTTCTCTGCTCAAAACGAGATGAAGGCTTTATTAGTTTTTTGGAAACTAGAATAAAGGTGAATAAAATTAAGGATAAAGTTGACAATATGTTTGGTTGTTGGTCTTACTATAGTAATCATCAATCCCTTTATAATGAGAGAATGTGGATTGTGCAGAGAAAAGACTGGTATGGTGTTGTTATTCGATAGGAAATTGCTCAAGTAGTCACTTGCTTGGTTAAATATATTCCTATACATATTGAATTCCTTACTACTTTTGTGTATGCTTTTAATCAAAAATATGAGAGGATCGAGTTATAGGATCACTTGAGAATAATTTACCAGGGATGTAACATATCATGGATCATTCTTGCTAATTTTAGCATAGTAAGAATAGGCTAAGGGGTAATCCTATTACACTTGATAATGTTGTGGACTTCTAAGAGTGCATTAATGATTGCCACACTGACGATATGCCAAGTTCATAAGGTAAATATACATGGAATTATAGGCAAGCTGATAGAATCTTCTCCAAGACGGATTGAAATATTTGGTTAATTGTTAATTGATAGATAGTATGCCTGATATTAAGAATCATGTACTTCCTCAAGAGGTAGGTTATCATTGGCCAGTAGTGGTTCAACTTTGTCCACAGTAAAAGGAAAAATAAAAGAGCATTCAAATATTGCAATGTGTGGAATGCACATCCCGTGTTCTTACCTTTTATGTAAGAGGGGGTGGGATATGACTGTTGATGGTTATATTATGTACAAGGTAATAAGAAAACTTATATGCTTCTGAA
The DNA here is from genome assembly GCA_030864225.1 of Capsicum baccatum var. pendulum. Lineage (NCBI taxonomy): Eukaryota > Viridiplantae > Streptophyta > Magnoliopsida > Solanales > Solanaceae > Capsicum > Capsicum baccatum. The sequence continues at coordinate 133,577,353 of CM061552.1, forward strand.
GAATAAGATTAAGCAACTTCACAAGAACCATTGCCTCAAATGTGGTCAAGGAAGTAGAAAAAATTGTTGGAAATTTCTTTAGGGTGGTACTGAAGAAAAAGGAAAGATATCCTTGGTAAAATGGGAGGCAGTATGTCATCCTAAGATAAAATGTGGACTAAATATCAAGAGATACAAATAATGGAACACAGTTGTGGTTGGTAATTTTTTGGTGGTTACAACATGATAAGGAGAAACTCAGGGTCATATGGGCATATAGTATATATTTGAAGGAAGGAAAGGATATGGATACATCAGGTGCCAAAGAACTGTAGGTGTTATTGGCTTGTCATTACGTGTGAAAACACTTCAAAAAATAATATATGATAAATAATAGGCTTAAAATAACCAAAATTAAATCAGGAAAGAAAATTAAGGTAAAAAATAATTGGGCCAAATGGCCCAAAAAGGGGTTGGGCTAAACTGTCGATAACCTCTACAATAGTAAAAAAAACACTGCAGTGATAGATAGCAGTAGACAAATGAAGAAATTTTAAAAAAACCTTCTTTCTATTTATTTCCTTAGGTCACTTATTTTCTTCAAAAATATTATGAAAATACTATATCTCCAACCGTGTGATTTCAAAGGCCGGGTTCGGGAGACAAATTTTGAGACACATCCAAAGAGAATCTAACATGAGAATATGCTTAGCATGCGTGCAATATCTCACTCCTAATCATAGTATCATGTTTTGTTTTAATAAGTAAGTTATGGTTTACTTTGTAGCAACTATACTTGGGCTAGATACACTTAATGTTAATAGTGATATTAGGAGTATTATGCAATTAGGCCTCCAGGCATAGAATTGGATGGATGGAAACATTAAAGTTTAGGCTCGAATATGATGTATAACTATATATTATATTAGTGCTTTGATTGTGATAAGGAATGGATAGATTAGTAGAGTTCTTGTACCTAGTTTAAGTTCTTTTGAAATCTTTGAGATTGGTTGAAAGTTTTACGACATAATGAAAGACAGTTGGAGCAAATTAAGGTAACTTGATTAAAATATAAATTTCATAAAAGTTTGAATTGCATTAGGGAATATGGCTAAAAGTTGAGGCATAGTAAACCGGCGTTAGTAATTGGCATGGATGAATGTTGTGATTGATGAGGGGACATAAGAGTAATAATGTGGAATAAAGAATAGAATTCCTATAAGAAGTTGTTAAGAAAGATTAAAGGATAAAGTGAAAAAGTGAAGTTGGGATGTGTATATATGGGAATTGCATAATAATGTGAACTTACACTATGACGGCCCCGTACGGATATCCAATAGCTGATGACTGTAGTAACATGTTTATAAATTAAGGTCACTATTCAAAATAAGTTAGAAAATTTATTTAACATTTAGACTAGTTTGGTCTATGTTAGGTGTTGAACTAAATAATCGATATTGTCTTTTTTCATGATGTAAGGCTTATGGATCTCATGCATACATTCATATGCATTGGGATAAGCCTGTATGATAATGGGTTGCATACATGTTGGTACATTTACGATTTGTTTTGATATGGGTCGAGTACCATGCTGATACAATATGATGTTGATTATAGTGATGGTTGTTGAGAAGTGATAAGGAGATATGATGTGCACATCTGGCATACATACATTCATTCATATTCCTTGAACGTGATTCTACCTATATATATATATATTATTATACATGTTTATGTTGTGCTAAATTATGAATAAGGGTTATGAAAGTATGTTAGTCCCTTGTGCAGACTGAGTTGGAGATGAGAATCTATGGTTCCTTGAGAGAACCAGGTATTATAAAATATAATTTGGTCAAATTCTTATATCATAGTGGTATGTCATAGTAATTTCTGAGATAGTGACTGTTGAGAGAGTTTAGGGCAGATGTAGATTAATAATTATAGGTACCATAAGAATAAGTTTGCATGGTAGAAGGGTTATAAATTTTAATGGTTAGTCAAAGGCCAAGATATATGAAAATGTTAATTTGATAGGTAGGTCACAGAAATGCTAAAGTGGGGTGTGAAGAATTCTATAATTAAGGGTTTAGAACCAAAACTTTTCTTGATGTTATGATCTCTCAATATTTATTATTGACATTATTTGTTTCTAACCCTTGTCCACCAATGATGCCTACTATCACGTGTAGTTGTATAGCCATGGTGTAGGTTAGTTGGTTTTTCTATAGCATTGATGTCGATCATATAACAACTTGTATTATTTAATTTTACATAGATGCAGTGTTGTAGATGTCCCTACTCCTTATCTAGTCCTCTTGTACTGATTTAAGATAGGTTCTGCGGCATCAATTGTAGTTTTTTTTTTATTTTATGTATCAGATGTATTAAAACAAGTATGAAAGAAATAAATCGAATAATCATACTTGAATAATAGATTAATTATTCATATGGAAGCCATAAATTGACTAAGTGAATATTGTAAAACTAGTATATTTGACTGAATAGTGGGTTCTTTACGATTCTCCTATCTGGGGTAGGTGTAGGTAGGTAACCAGTATGGTCCGGTAAGTTGGATCATGACATAGTTGAACAAAATAAAATTTGGCATATAGGGTTAGTATTGTTAAGGAGTATATAATCTTACAACAATAACCAAATATTCAATCTCAAGAAGCTATATTGCATCATCAGAATATTAAGGGGCTCTGAACTAATATGGTGAAAGTTGTTTTTACCAAAACACAGATTCTTACATTGGGTAGTTGTTCAGAAGAAGTTACTTACAAGGGAGCAGCTCCAAAGGATTAGGATGCCTTGTGAACTTCACATACATACTATGTGAGCAAGATCAGACTGAAACTGCTTCTTATATTTTTTGTTCAGTGTGATATTATGTACAATATAGAGGAAAATTGCAATATGTCTTGAGAATGCTGAGGGTCTCAGGATGGTCCTGCAAACCATAATATGAAATAGGTAGAAACAATGGAAAAAGGTTCAAAAAGAAAATTGTAGTGGGTAGTTATGGTGCAAAAATATATAATGTTTTGCAAGCCAGAAAAAGTAAAAATTTTAGAGGAAACAATATAATATTAATTTTGTGGTCCAACAAGTACAAACTGTGGTTAGAGAAAGAGTTAGTATGTACAGAGGGACCAAAACTTCTAGCCCATGAATTAGATACATTGATAGAATTCGTATGTAATTTTTTTGGAGGCTTTGTGTAGCTAGACACTGTTTTCTAGCAACCAAGAGAACCAATGTCTCATTGACTTTTACTCAAAAGTTTTGCAGGTATAATAATATTTACATTCATTGCCAAGTAAAATAATTTTGATAGATTTTTCATGTAGAAAATGAATACATGTATTAAAGATATATTATGGACATGATATATATAAAAATCATTAACTACACATACATAAAAGTTTGTTAACTCATGATTCATATTAATGATCCGGATACATATATGTATAAAATACATTTATCTAATACGTATGTCTATTTAATCTTACATTTGATATATTCATACATTTATCTGCTATATTTGTTTGTTTCATGATAATTGAAAAGGTTCCAGATATAAATATGATCAAATACATATGTATGATGCATATGTTTAATAGTCTAATACATGTATATTTGATACTTGTGATTGATACATTAATTCATTCTAATAAAATGAATTTTAGTATGTAATATATGATATATAATATATACTAGAGTATAATGTACAATTGTTATGTATATTAAAGCTTTTGCAAATGCAATGAAATAAAGGAAATGCTACATGTCGTTCATTGAATCAATATCGTTTGCATATGTACCAAGAAAAGTAATTTATCTTATAAACAATACATAAAGACCCAACCCATGATACATTATTATTAATCATGAGTAAACAAAATTCTATGTTATACATATACATAAATAAGCATAATGGGTGATTCAGACATGTAACATGTACTAATATAACTTCTAATAAATATAATTGTTTCCTAATATCATGACCCAATCAGTCATGATTGGCACCCACCCTAACCTATGGTGGAAGAACCATACAAAACTTAATCCTCTCCAACTCCATTGATACTTTCACATTCACGTTATATTAACCTTATTTTAAAAAAAAAATTCTAGAAGAAATTCATTTAATAAATAAATAAACTATCAAACTAACATCAACATCCATAAACTAATAAAGAGGGAAAACCTCTATTTATTATATCTCTGGGACCTGAAGTCACCATACAAGAACATTTTATAAAATTCAAGTCTTAAAACTAAATGATTATCCAGAACAAAAAAATAGTTGAAGGAATGTCTTACTCTTAAAATAAGGTACAAGAACAATGATAAGAACATCCAAAGGCTAACCAATCATAATACTCATCCTCAAATAAAAAATTGGTATTACTGGCTAAAGTCGAGGTCTAGTCTCAAATGCTGGAACATGTTTTCCACTCAATAAAAAGAAGAGTACAGGTAGAGTAGTGTAACACCCTGATTTTTTAGAACCAAAATGCCACACGGTGCTTATGACACCGAAGGACCACAAGATAACCCTTTCTGATATCTGTAACTGAGTACTACATAATATACTGAAATAAATGTGGGAAACTGGTGAAAACTTGCCATAAGGTCCAAATTCTGAAAATACAACTGAGTAAAGTTTATCAATATCAAAACTAAACATTTGTCTGAATAACTAGTCTGGAAACTCTGTGGCCTAAAAGCATGTAAACTGTTTAAATAAGGAGTTGATGGGACATGTCCCTAACTAAATTCAACTACTGACATACTGCAACTAGTAATAAAATAAAATAACAACCATCCTTGAATGATGAGGACTCACTGATAGGCCTACTCCTACTGACTGGAACTGAGCTGCAAAGGGTGCTCTGTATCTCGTACTTCTGAACCTATGGTGTAAAGTAAAACACCATCACACAAATGCCTCAGTATGTGGGAATGTACTGAGTATGCAAGATGAGGTAAGGCTAAATGCAAGGCCTTATGCATGAACAATTATTTAACTGAATAACATGAGAGTACTGAATGAGGACAAATGCATGAATACACAAACCATAACTAAAATCATCGTGACACTGAATACTAAGACTCGGATACTTCTTTACTAATGTCTAAACTCACTACTAATACTGAGATACTGAATAACTGAATCTTCTGATATTGGTAACTGAGTACTGTAGTTGAGATCAGTCCTCTCTAGCGAGTGACCTCTTAAACTTAATGATAATAGGAACGCTTAACTAAAATTTGAGATCAGTCTTATCTAACGGGTGATATCTATATATAATGATAATGAATATGATATGACTTAATCTGAGATTAGTCTTATCTAGCGGATTCTCTCTGAATCTGATGATACTAAAGCTGATTAACTGAATCTGAAACCAGTCTTATCTAGTGGGTGATCTCTTAGTCTATTGATAATCATAATGATTGACTGTATCTGAAAGTCTTTACTCTGTACTACTGAGCTGAGTTCCTTTACTGAGACTGATTCTGAAACTGAGACTGTGGAAAATATTCATCTAACCTATATGCCCCGAATCTTAACTTATGGGATCTAACCTATAACCCTAGCTGAAAGGGTGTTAGTACTATGCCACAGGTAAAGACACTTCTACTATGGAGTCAGTCCTGTCTAACGGGTGACCCCTGGGATCAGTCCTATATATATAATATACTAATGAGTGATCCCTTAGTATGTCATTGATATCTAACGGGTGATATCTCGTACCTATGTTGGCTACATAGTTTTGGAACTTAGAGATTGCTCCTAGTGATCTTTGTCCTCTCTAATGGGCGAGTCCCCATCCCTAGGTTCACTCAGTGCTAAGTCCTACTCCCAACGAAAAGACTCTGAACTGATTCTCTTTCTTAAACTGTACTAGACTAAACTAAATTTGTTACTAATCATACTGAGTAGCTGAGTTCACTTGATTCCAAAGACTGATGAAATACTACTGAATCTCGTTATCTGACTGAATGATACTGAGCTCTGAATTATTTACTGGAATGTTACTGAGGTCTGAACTGAAGTCCTGAATACTACTAAGATTTGAGTTGAGTACTGAACTGAAGCTGGAATGCTAATAATACTAGATTACTGAGATTTCTTAAATTCTGCAACTGTCTGACAGTACTGAGTTTTGTAATTGACTTAGTTCTACTAATTGTAGCTTGATTTAGAGTATCTTAAAACTGACACTGGCTTTAGACTTGCAGCTAATTTGTCGGGTATTACTACCCTAGGACTTGACAACATAAAAATAAAACATAACCATCTTAAATAATCATGACCATGGACTTTCATCCACCATTACAATCATTAAAGCATCTCTTCAAGCACTTGAAAATCATAAATATGTGATAGTATAGGGAGACATGCTATTGGCTCATACTCCATTCAACAAGGTCTTACAACAAACACTTAGCATGCATTGAAGAGCACATAATTGGGGGATTTCATGCTAACATGTCATAATTCATTCATTAAGGCTTTTGAACAAACACTTGGCATACATAAACTTACATATAATTGGGGATTTCTTGTCAACATGCTATAATGACTCTAATTCCTTCACATAAGCATTTTATCAAACATATGGGGAGCATACTTTGGTTATACAACAAATACTACATCAACCAACTTGCAGATTTAGGGATTTAATATGGACTTTCAACTCATAACAAGATCAAAGCTTGCAACTTATATGCTAAAGAATGGATTATACTCAACAATAACATAAACATGAACTTTAATTCACATGAATCATGAAAAACTCATCAAATCACAATCTTTGAATTTAAAAAAGGTATTTTTAAACTTCTTGGATAGAAGTAACCCAAGAATCAACATCTGCATACCTTACTACTTGATCCTCAGAAGATTAATGGTGAAACTTGATGATTGGGGTCTTGATTTTGGAACCCTAGCTCTTGTCCTTGAGAAAAATTGAGAGAAAACAATAATATTGGGGTTTAATGTGACTGAATCTCGTGTTAAGGAGTATATATAGGGGTATCAAAATGACCATTTTTCCCTTGGAATTAATATAAAGAACTGGAAAAATCCCAATTTTACACACTGGCATGACGCGCCATAATCGCGCCAACTTACTGGAAATTGGACAATTGGGAAACAGGGCCTTGGCACGAAGCAGTGGAAATCGTATTGCCACCTTGGTTGAGAACTGGAAAGACACCGCGACGTGGTGGAATCACGGAGGCCCACTGGAATTTGACAATTGCCATTTTGGCTGGCTCCACGATGCGCTAAAGTACCAGGTGGTACACTGTCTTACTAAAATGGCTATAACTCTTCGCCCGAGTGTCGAATTTAGGCAAATTTGGTATCGATGGAAAGATTATTCAATTTCCCCCATGATAAAAAGTCAAAATCTTGGAAATACCACAGGGAATAAAAGGTATTCATTTATGAATCAAGATCTTTTATGTTCTAATGATGAATGAAGCTAGATAGAAATACGGGATATTACAAGTTGGTACATCAGCAACTACTGATAGGCATCATAAGTTGACTCAACTCGATGCCATTCACCTAAGAAAAACAAATAGATGCAAAGTGGTCCTAACAGAAACTATAATCAATGACAATATGCAATTATGACACTTTACTTTAGAGGAAATACAAACTCATACTCATGTTAGTTAACACTTAGTTAAATTCAGCAACAAGTTGCGTCACAACATATGAATACAACTAAATATCCAATGCACATGAATGAATGTAAGATGTGAACATCTTCTCTTTGTTTTCTCAATCTCATCAACATCATCAACATCATCATAACTTTCATACTATCATCATCATCAACGTTTCAATAATATCAATGGATATGAATATGCAATTCAATTAATAATCACAAGTAATATTTCAAAGTCATTAAAAATACTTAATTCATATATAACCACAGAGTCAAGCAAGTCTAATTGCTATAATAAATTCAAACCTACCTCGATTCCTCGCATAAAAGTACCTTTACGCCACAAGCTTGCCTTTTCTTTCCCTTTTAACTTGTTCTTGATCTATAACAAAAATATAACACACTCATTTAATCATTTCATCTCTTTTAATCATGAAGGATTAATAATTAACAACTTTTAACTATACTTTTTATTAATTCATCATCATAGGGTTTTCCTAGATTTAAACTTCATGAACCTTACTTTATTCAGCGTGAACAACTAAGATTATGCTTTTATTCATGTTTTATAACACCTTAAAATTATTGTCTATCAATTTTATGCTTATTTCAACAAGTTTGCATTAATTTTGTTAAAATAATATTTTTTTTTCAAAAATCTGATTTTGATGGCATCTAAAGCAATAACTCTTTTTAGGTGATGATATGGTCACTGTCAAGATATAGTAACCCAACTAAGGTTAGGGTTAAATCCTAAAGAAATATGTGGTTTGATAGATCTCAATGGTTATAGTCTATGGGAAAAATAGAAAAGTGAATGGGGGGAGGGGGGAGGGGGGGCGGGATTTCTTTGTAGTAGTCCCAAGCAAACAACAATATTAACTTGGTTGAAAATCAATCATAAGTGAAATCTAGGATTGTGTTCCCCCTAGAGTCTCAACTTCATAGGTTTATGTGCGTATTTGAACCAACCCAACATGTTGCATGCAAAACTGATAAGTTATGTACCTCCTATAGTCTTTTGAACGAGTAGGGGGATTTCACCCTTTACGTTTAGAGTCTTAGGTATTGCATTACTAACCCTTACCATGATCATAGTTAACTATCACCTTTTGAGTCTCAATTTATTAGATGGAAGCTAATGAGAATTCACTATATTCCGTTGTACTGCAACAGATCAGAAATTAACTCCTAAATTATTGTTGTTTTTATTTTTTCCTAGTCACTACTCCTCTTTTGGAATAAGAAAAAATATCTAGGTGGGATCCTAATGTGTGCATCCATTAAGAAATCAATCATATCAAAGATAAAGTAATGCATGCCATGGGTATTGGTTCATATCAACAATCACACTTCTCCTACTTCATCAATTTGGTAGGGTTTCCACAACCCTAGCTATGAGTTTTAGCCACTCATGATTGTGAACAAATCAATAACATTCATATTGGAATGCAAAGATAAAATCACTATGATAAGATGAAAGAAAACCCACAACTGTAAACTGAATAATTAATCAAAGTCAATACAATGAAATCCCAAGATAAAAGATGGATCTTGAAGTTAAAATATTTATTTGAGTATTAAAAGTGCGTAACTTGTATATGTCTGACTAAAAAGTACATAAAAGTTATTTATAGTACAAGAGAAAACCCTAAATATTAAGCCCGAATGAAATAGGAGAAAACTGAGTTGGTAGCCACTTACTCTCTCTACCTACAATCTGGTAGGGCACAGGTACTACCTACAGCCCAGGCATAGGGTGCAGGTACCAGTAGGAAAAATCCTGCAATGTTCAACTCTCAGAATTTTGATTTTTTGTCACCCTCTTTGTGTAGATGTGGTCCGTAGGTCCTACTTATGGCCATATGTTGACTTGGTAGATGGCGGGAGTCAGTTTTTCAGCTCTTCTTCGACTCTCTAACATACATCAATAACGAGTAAGCTAGAAAATATCCCATATATCCATAATAGCTCCAAAATTGACCAAAAATACATTTTCATCATTTTCATGAACTTATTATCCAAAACATGATTTTCTGCAAAAGATACCTAAAACTGATCAAATCTAACAAAAAGGCCTCAGAAACTTGCATATTTTCCTTGTTTTAAGCATCAAAAGTGTTATATTTCTATAGAAAATCAACACCCTCAACTTAGAATGTTTGCATGTCCTCAGGCAACAAAACCATGACAAAACAAAAATGATACTTAACTAAGAGAAAATCTAAGATGTTCAAGGTAGTCAGTCATTACATTAAGTTCAAATCATAACATCCCCTTCTATAACTCTTTTCAAATCCAATTGTGTATAAACATGAAGCACATAAGGTGACACAAGAGGGATCAATCTATCTCAATTACATTAACAATGAACAGCCACTAATATGTACAAATTACATTACCCAAAACAAACAGATAGCTAGCAACATGAATCAAGTACCCTCATAACAAGAATGTGCCACTCATTCATGTGTAATTATACATGTCAATATAGGTATATCAAGAGATACTCACACTCAACAAAGAAGTTCCAATCAATGCATGTCAAATACCATAAGCTTGCCCTTATTTTCTTTACCTTAGCATTCAGATAGTCATGTTACGATCACTGTAGAACTTTTCTTGGCTTGTAATATAGGCTTGGGAACTGGTGTGATAGATATGAACATTTAAAGTGACTAAGCCTCCTTGGCATTACACTAACTTTGGGGTCTCACGCACTAGCTAATTTTTTTTATTCCACCCTTTTTTCTCTCTTTCATTCTTTTATTGCACATTCAGGTTGGGTGTGGTTTTTTAATCTTTCTTTTTCACTTTTTCATAATTTTTATCTTTTTTTTCTTTTCTTTTTTTTAATTACAACACCCATCCTTACTTTCTATTTCTCCTATCTTACTTTTCTTTATACCCATTTTATACTATGCACCCCTATTATATAGCCACCCTCAACTTAGGCTTTTTGCCATTATTAAGGTGCAAACTGTACAAGGAGGAACAAGGCCAAAATAGGTAGAATATAATACAAATGTGAAGGTGAATGGTTAAAGCAAAATAATAGGCTTACAAGGCTCAAAATCAGGATCAAGGGATATAATCCACACATGGAAGGTCATGTAGGCTAAAAGTGGACTACAATAAAAAATGACCTATGATCCTTTCAGAACTGACTATCCTTCAACCTAGGCAAGACTAGACAGGCAAGTTTTGAATTTAACATAGAAAGGGAACTAGGTAGTATCTCACACACACATAGCATAGAGTTAATATCACCAACTACTACCTATTCAGTTCAAGCAATTGTCAGCAAATAGTTATCATGTCCCTAATACTAATTCCATAACAAGATCTATAAAGTTTACACATATGTACATCATCAATGTTCTAAAACATAAAATTTTGGAGGGTTATAAAAAATCAATCAAAATCTGAATGCTTCCTGAAATACTCAAAATCTCCTAATTACACAAAAACAATACAATCCAAATAAAAAAACATAATACGACACATAATTATCCTAGATATGCAAGTTATACAATCATACCACGGCTGACAGGAAAATAAGCATGGCTACCCCCAGCTGAAAACTGCGTAGAGTCCTCAATGCACTAAAACAAAATATAACATAGGGAAGTGAGAACATACTTGGTATGCACTATGCGCCCGAGTTAGGAGCCTCCTTATATGGGGGCGGTGGTAGTGGTGGTGAACTACTGGATGATGTACCCATTGCTATAGCATCATGCCTCTGCCTATCCATGAATGCAGTCTCTAAAAAATCATGTCTGGCCTTTTTAAGGACCTCCTCCTCTATCATAAAAGGCTCCTGCAAATCATGTAAGTGACCTCTTTTGGTCTCAACTGCCAGGAACTCCTCATCATCCTCCACAAGGAAATCAAAATATCTTAGCACACGTGAAAGTGATATATGGACTATAGGGGTTAAAATAGAGGGTAAGAAAAATCTTGATGACTGCTTCTGTTCTACCTTCTCATAAGAATCCTGGGACCCCTCCTTAGACTGGGGGTTTTGAGTATCATCCTATGGAGTCGACTCAGACTCTACCTTCTCTCCATTATTATTATCATTGAGTGGAGGAGTATGTGGTAGTGATATCCTGGTGAACTTCATCCTCGATCGGGATATGGCTAATTGAACAGTCTGATGAGTCTCTTTTATCATGACTCTGTGTGTCACAGCAACTACAGCATCAACCTGATGCTATCTCAGATACTCTTCTACTAAACTGCTAAGCTTGGGAGACTCTTTCCATCTCCTTGATGTACTGGCCTTCTTCTTTCCCACTTTAGGTGCCATGTAAACCTGTAAAACAATAAATCAGTCTCCAACAAAAGTGAAGATAGAAAAAGTGGAAGAAAACTCCAAATTCAAAAAGTTTGAATTTTTCCTCTTTTTCACACCACTATAACTTATTTGAAATCCCAACGAGTCCAATGTATACAAACTAATCAAGAATCATAACTTTCAAAGAAAACAAACATGTTCAACTTGTGGTAATACTTTTATTCTTTCAAGTTCAACTTCTGGTTAGTGCCTAAACTTAAAATTTTAATTTGAAACAAGGCCCTACTTTATGATTTTAGGCTACTTCAAGGCTCCTCATAAAAGTATGATAGTTTCTATATATTTAGCAATGAACTACACATATCAACTAGTTTTTATAATAAATAAATCAATATATAACCATTAGAAGCCATGAAAGTTACCTCTTATATGAAAACCCAGAAGAGAATAATAAAGAGCTAAAGAAAACCCAAGGTTGAAACTTGTATTTAGCGTGTTGGGACAAGTTGGTATCTCAAAAAAGTATCAGTTTTGCCTTTTTTTAAGTGTGGGGTTGGTTTATATTGTAAGTGGGAAGTTTGAATTTAAAGAGAAAATTGAAATTTTAAGGATTAAAATGAGTTAGAATGGGGGTAAGAATGTTTATATATAGGTGGGGGAGACAATATCTCATATTTAAATATTGGTGGGCCAAAAATTTTAATCAAAAAGTGGGCTTAATTTTAACCTACCTACGACACGTACCCACACCCTGTACCTGCAGTCAGGTCCTGGGTGCAGGTAGCACCTGCATCCCGCAAGTGCTGGGCACAGGTGCCAGGCCAAAAATTTTGGCCCGCTTTTTTGCAACCTATACTTGGCGTGTTGACATTATTCCAGATACTTATGGTCCAGCAAACTAAGTTTTAGGTCCCAAAAGCAACATTAGGTGCCAAAGTCCATAAATTACCATTTTTCATCCTAAAAATTCCAACTCTTTTATTTATTACTCAACTTACCGTATGGAACTTATGACCATGATGAGCTAATCACACAGTCCCCTCACCTGTAAATTAATGAATGTAGAAATATTTATTGTATTCTATGTAAGGTCCAAAATCTAAAAACTACAAAAACAAAAATAGCAAAATTGTAAACACTAAAATATGGTAACCCAATTCTTTGATGACGTCCAAGAAACACCTCATTTTACGTGATTATATGGTCGTTGTCAAGATATAGTAACCCAATTAAGGATGGGGCAAATCCCAAAGAAACACGTGGTTTGATAGATCTCAGTGGTTACATTCTATAGGCAAAACAAGAAAGTAAATGGGGGGATTTGTTTGTAGTCTTCTTGATCAAAGAACAATATTAACTTAGTTAAAAATCAGTCATAAGTGAACACTAAAATATGGTGGGTTGCCTCCCACTCAGTTCTTTATTTAATGTAACGGTATGACACAATTGTATTGGTTACTCAGACTTCACCAACAAGTCCATGGGTTGCCTCCCATGCAACACTTGAATTAACGTCATGACATGATGCGGATATCTTGATTACTCAAAATTCATCAAGATACCCATAGAAATACCTCTAGAGTCATCAATAGAATCAATCACCAATACTACTCTTATGTCGGTTGGCTGTTTCATAGACTTTGAGATGTTGAATGTTTCCTCCTCACTATTGACTCTGAATTTTAGTTCACCCTTCTCCATATCAATATAGTTCTTCTTGTGGCCATAGATGATCTTATCAATATAATGGGCATATCATGTCAACCTCACAATCCAAGATGAGAAAGTCAGTCAGAAAAATAAATTTATCCACCCTAACGATCAAATCAAAAGAGATTCCCATAGGTTTCTTCACTGTGCGGTCAACCATCAATAACCATATCAAAGTCAGTTCAAGAGGGTTCAATCCTAGTTGCATAAAGATGGCGAGTGACATCTAAATTAGTGTTATCTCCTAAATCACACTGGGCTTGAGCAAATATGGATAAGCCAATAAAACATGGTATAATTAACACTTCGGGGTCACTTTTTTTGTGCCAAAGACCTAGTTGTGACTGTACTACATTGGTGCACACCCTCAACATCCTCAAAAGTTTCTCCTTTATTCCTTGTGACTAACTATTTCATGAACCTATTATATCCAGTCATCTTCTCTAATGCCTCAAGAAGAGGTATGTTCAAGCTCACATCTCAATAAATCACTTTAACTTACCTTCCTCTTTTCTTTGCCTCAAACACTGAGGAAAAGGTAGGGTTGGTCTCAGAATTTGTCTGGCTTCTAGCTCAATGACCAGACCCTTACCTTTATCTTTCACAACTGTATCTCTATATTCTGTTACTTTTTTTAGACTCAACAGCAGGTGTCTCATTATTAACGATTTCTGTAGTAGGTAGTGGGGGGTCCATAGTAATGATAACACTCCTCAAGGTAATATCAAGTACATGACCGTTGTTTTTCAAATTTTGCATTGTGTTTCTCAAAAGGATACATGGATTCCTATGGTTAAGAGTTGCTAACATCTGCCCAAACTAGTGCTCCAACTGCTTGATAGCAGTGACATATGACTCAACCTTCTGGTTGAACCCTAAAATATCAGCCTTAATCTTTCTAAGGCTGGTTTACTAATTTTCCTGACCTTTCACCAACTTAGCCAGCATCTCCTCCATTTTGGATTCTACATGGCTTCTATCAGTTGGAATGTATCTATCTCTCTTCGTTCTGTGGTCATCCTTCTTTTTCCAACCACTATCTTGCTTTATGCTATGGTCTCTATACCTATCATAGTAGTTCCAACCTTGGTTCCCTTGACCTTGGGCTCAGAAACCCTCCAACTGATGATCTAGATTTTTAGCTTCCTCTTCTAATCTGAATCATAAACATTGGAAGTTATCCTCCTTGCTACTATTGCATTCACTTTCTCAGAACTGGCCACTGTAAACTACTTCTCTAGCACCCCTAAATTAGTCCTTAGTAACATAATTTCTTATGTTACTGTATCATTAGTTGCTCTCTGACCGCATGAAGCACCTATAACATAAGTACTAGATCCCCTCTCAGCCTCCTGAGTTTGCCATCCTTAGTTAGTGAGTGAGATTTGATCTAATATCTCTAAAGCCACCTCCTAACATAGTCTCATAAAAGATCCTCCAGAGATGGTATCTTTCATGGCTCTGGAACTGATGGTTAGGGATCTATAGAATATCTTCGATAAGTTCATCCCTATCAACTGATGATTTAGCACTAAAGTCAACTTCTTCTTAAACTTGAACCAAGCCTCGTACATATACTCTGACTATAACTACCTGAAATTGTATATCTCAACCTTAAAATGCAATATCATTGATGGAGAAAAGTACCTATTTAAGAATTGTCTATGCAACTCATTCCAAGTTGTGATAGAGCCTCTTAGTAATTCACCTATCCATATAGATGTTTCTCCTATAAGTGAGAAGCAGAAAAACCTCAGTTAAAGTGCTTCCTGATTTACCCCTAGATTGGTATACGAATTTCATATCCTAAGGAAATTTAAAAGGTTCAAGTTTGAATCTCGGTAGTCAATCTTGCAAACACACCCTTCAAATTTCAAAGTTGGATCATGGCACTCGTAATGTAAAATTTGATGCTTGGGGGGAAAATGAAAGGTATTATGGCTCGAGTCTCTATAGGATCAACATATCCCATATCTTTTTTATCATCTATATATGGCTGCACATATTAATATCCTAGAATAACTTGAACATGGGAACCTCTAACTCTATTTTTATTCCCATCGAGTGTTGTTCGGTGGTCTGCTGCTTGTCTCTGCTCAGATAGATCCGCATCCCTAGCTATCCTCTAAGTTTCTTTCGTTGCTATCTTCTATGCTTCAGTTTGAGCTAAAAGCTCACTAGTCTAATGATCAATAATGTTTTGTACTCCTTTGGCAGGAGGTACAATTTCACAAACCCTTTTAGAATTATCAACTTTTTTTGGCTCAGACATCCTACTGGGTGCTTATAGGATCCTCTCTAGATTCAGCTTTAATGGGAGTAAAGAATTGTCTGTACTCCATGTTCTAGGCATACAACGGTGTATACCCAACTAATAACAAAATAAGAAAAACTAAAATCCCAAAAACCGAAACAATCTTAGTCCATAAATCAACACCGTGTTCCCTGACAACGACGTAAATTTCTTTGACGACTTCTAAGAAACACCTCTTTTTAGGTAATGATACGGTTGTTATCAAAATATAATAACCAAATAAGTTTGGGTCAAATCCCAAAGGAATACGTGGTTTGACAGATCTCAGTGGTTATAGTCTATAGGCAAAACAGAAAAGTAAATAAGGGTGATTTGTTTGTAGTAGTCTCAAGCAAAGAATAGTATTAACTTAGTTTAAAATAATCCATAAGTGAACACTAGGATTGTGTTCCCCCTGGTATCTCAACTCCGTAGGTGTATGTGCATTGTTGAACCAACCCAATAACTTGTATGTAGAACCGGTAAATTATGTAACTCATACAGTCTTTTGGATGAGTAAGATGATTTCACCCTTTGTCTTTTGAGTCTCAGGGTATCGCATTACTAACCCTTACCAGTTAACTCTCACATTTTGAATCTCAAGTTATTAGATGGTAGATAACGACCATTACCTATATTCCGTTGTACTACAACTGATCAAAAATTAACTTCCAAATTACTGTTGTCCTTATATTTTCCTAGTCACGGCTCCTCATTTGGAGTAAGTAGCAATATATAGGCGGGATCCTAATGTGTGAACCCATTAAAAAATCAATAATATCAAAGAAAAAGAAATGTGTGCTATGGGTATTGGTTCATATAATAATCACACTTCTTCTACTTTGTCAATTTGTTAGGGTTTCCACAACCTTAGCAATGATTTTTAGCCTCTCATGATTGTGAATAAATCAATAACATTCATACTATAATGCAAAGATGAAAGAAAACTCGCAACCGTAAAATGATTAACCAATCAAAGTCAATACAATGAAATCCAAAGATCAAAGATGGATCTTGAAATCAAAATATGTTTTTGAGTATTAAAAGTGTGTAACTTGTATATCTCTGACTAAAAAGTACATAGAAGGTACTTATAGTACAAGAGAAAACCCTAAAAACTAAGCAAAATAAAATAGGAGAAAACTGGGTCGATGGCCACCTGCTCCCTGTACCTGCGGTCTGGAAGGGCACAGGAATTACCTGTGACCAAGGCACAGGGCGTAGGTAGTTGGCGCAGGTAGCAGGAGCAAAAATCTTGCAATGTTCAGCTCTTGGGATTTTGACTTTTGGTAGCCGTTTTGCGTACATGCGGTCCGTAGGTCCTACTTACGACCACATATTGACTTGGTAGGTGCTGGGAGTTAGTTTTTTAGCTCTTCTTTGACTCTAAAAAATGCATCAATCATGATCAAGATAGAAAACATCCAACATATCCATAATTGCTCCAAAAGTGACCCGAAACACCTTTTTCACCATTTTCACAAACTTATCATACTAAATATGGTTTTCTACAAACAAATACAAAACAGGTCAAATATTACAAATAGGCCTTAGAAACTTGCATATTTTCTCTATTTTAAGCGTTGAAAGTGTTATATTTCTATAGCATATCAGATATCGCCATAGTCTGGAGAATAGAATTTAGTATAATAGCATGGTTAGATTACATTCTTGGGATTTTAGATGAATCTCAAAGGATCTATAGAGACTTGGAATTCTTCAAGTCTCTAGTTGGAGCACCACTAAAAGGGTGTACTCGCTTAGGCAACCTATTGGTTGCTAAGTTACTAACAGCAAATGGGGGGTATCGTGAAACCAACTCCCACATCACTTATGCAATAGTTGCTTATGTAATAGTTAAGTCACAAATACGATAAGGCGGGTATCGTGTAAGCGACACCTGGTCACTTAAGCGTTGGCCGCTTAAGCAATTCGGTGGTTACTTAAGCAATAGTGGGTGGATTATATTCTTTATTTTTGTGATTTTTCTCTATTTTCGAGATTGGAGCTTAGGATTTTGAGATTTTGAGAAATTTCTTCTATTTTTAGCTTGGGTAAGCTCTAAAACTCCTATTTCAACTATATTTTTTGATTATTATCTTCTAAATCTTGTTAAAACTTGAATTTGAAAGTAAAATTTGGTACTTTCTCGATTTAAACCAAATTCCAATTTATTTTTACTTGGGTTTTCTTAAATAAGTTCCTTAATCATGGAAAATATATTTTTGGACTAAAATTTTGATTTTATTCTTCATTTTTGAAAATCCATTTCAGGAATCCGTTTTGACATT
This sequence comes from Capsicum baccatum var. pendulum, assembly GCA_030864225.1. Lineage (NCBI taxonomy): Eukaryota > Viridiplantae > Streptophyta > Magnoliopsida > Solanales > Solanaceae > Capsicum > Capsicum baccatum. The sequence continues at coordinate 133,595,626 of CM061552.1, forward strand.
GACCCAAAAATGGGAAATATGGGTATCATTGATTTTCTTTTGACATGTAGATTCTATATTTGTGTATTTTAGTTTTTCCTGATCTATTTATGAGGTGAAAGCTCGATGTTAAAGGTGTGTTTATAACAGTTTATGGCATTTGAGGTATAACTTAACCTTCTTCAGATTAGGTTGGGTAGTTAATATTGGTATAAAATCATGTTAGTGGTGTGTGAACCAATCATGGAAATGGATATATTATTGTGTTGTGCCAGTGTAGGGCCTACGTTATTTCTATTTGGTAGTTTTGAGACATTATTTGCTATGTGTGTTTGTGTGGGGTCTTATATGATGTTCTTGGACTTTAAGTATGTGTATTTAGTGGTATCTTTCTTGTGAAAGGCCTAAATTAGAATTTATGTGGTATCAATGACATATCCTTGTGTATATTACTCTATTGGCATATGGAATACATTTTATTCATTAATGGTTGGCATATTGAGTGAATCTTGGCTTACATGGTTGGTATTAGTTGGTTATTAGAATTTCTCAATCTGATTTGTTGTGAGTATTGCATCCTCATATTATATGCACTTGTGAAATGTTAGTGCTATCATGGGAATACTGGAAACACTGTCTTGTGACATCTTTATAGAACCTCTATCCAGGAATGTATCAAAAAAGATTCATGGATATTGGTATTGGTTATTGGATTGTATATGGGGTGCGAACTCCCCATGTGTCCTACCTCGGGAGCACAACTCAGTAGGTGTATATGGAGGTTGTGCGACAAACTCAAGCATTATATCATCATCATCATCATCTTTATTGCTTCATATATATATATATATATATATATATATATATATATATATATATATATATATATATACATATATATATATATTGTACTTATTATGTGTTGTATTATTTTCCTTGATGTGATATCTGTTTATTTGTACTTTCTTCATATACTTGTATTTGGTATACATGTATATTTATGCTTCTTTCTTGTATTTTGTGTAGGTATATATGGATATTATAGAATTATTATTGAAAATAGTATGGGCTACCTTTGAGATATTTTCTTATTGTAGGTGACGCATTCATAGTTTGTATTTTATATGCTTTATTCTCAACTTTGCTCTGTCGGCCTATGATACATACTGAATAAAAGTGAACTGTACTCACCCCTATTACACCCTTTCAGTGCAAATCCAGGTATAAGTATGCCGCATGATAGCTAATTCAAGTGATATCTAAAGTACATTTAAGGTAGAGGTTGATCTATGCTTCTGGAGTTGATCCACTACCTCTTTTTAACGAGATCATGTCTTATTTGTATTCAGAGACAAAGTTTGTTCCTTTTGGACTACTATTGTATCTTTGACTTTGGAGGTGTATATAGTAGTTCTTACACTGTGACTCCAGATTTTGAGATATTGTATAGTATATTTAGTTATGTGTATTTGTTCTTACTATATATGTGTAGTTCGATTCCATGCTAAGAGTCTTGCCTTGGGTTTTGGCATCGATTCTCTTTTCATATCAGTTTTGGTGATTGGCTTACATATTAAGGCTTGCCGCAACAAGTGCCATCATGACCTTTAGTTTTTGGATTGTGACAAGAAACTTAGGACTTCTCCACAGTTTTGTCCATTTCTCCTCAAACAATTTCAAATTACAATACTGTGAACCAATACTTCCACTATAAGCTCTATAACTAGAGTTTTATAACTTCATTTTAAGTGCTAAAAGTTGCTACGACTTTCTAAACTTACTATCTATCTAGAAATATAGTCAAACATCTCCAAAAACACTCACACCAACACATAATTTTCTTAGACTAGTACACCTTAAAAAATTTTCCAACATTAGACTAGCACTAAAATTTTCAAAAACTACTTAAGGAAGGACTAGGTACAAATTTTACCTTCTAATACAGTGTAACAACGATTTGGATCATTACGCCTAAATGACTTATGATATATATATATATGTATATATATATGTATATATATATATATATGTATATATATATATGTATATATATATATATGTATAATGTATCAATTAAATTAAAAAAAACGTATGATTGATACAATTGAATATATGATGAACAAAGCTCCATATTCTATATAACTACAAGACTATTATTAGTCTAGGCTTTAATAGGTTTTTGTCTTTTTAGAAGACTTTTGTAAAGTATAGCAAATTAGGTTAGGTAGATAATTTTTGAAGACTTTTTGTAAAGTTTTAGAAATATGTAAAATGAGGAAGGAAAACTTTTGTAAAGTTTCAGATTATAAATAAAAGGCATCGAAGGCAGAAAGAGAAGTAAGCCTTCATGCGTTGAAGCAAAAAACTCTCTCTTGTCTACAACAAATATTTTGCTTATTTATTAAAAAACAGGTATATATTTCAATGGAAAAATCTATGGAGGAACAAAGCTTAGGATTATCAAAACCACCAGAACAGGTATATTCATTTACTATTATGAATAGCTAAATTTATAAATTCCTAACAATCATGATATGATAAAATAAGTTCATGTTAGTTGCTTTATAGTAGAATTATTCGAAAATAGCATGTTAAGAAGTTTATTAGCAAAGTGAAAAAGGAGAAAAATACCAATTGTAGGGGGGTGCGGATAACTTGTGTGGTAAATTAGATCTATTATAAATACAATGGTTCTATTTTTATTTGTGCGTGGATATTTCTTAACTTCTCTAAATATTTTTATTTTTATTTTTATTTTGAGTTTATTTATGTTAGTTTTATTGATATTCATATCTTGGGGGGTGATTATATGGTATTTGATTAAATGCTTTACTATAGTATTCATTATTTCTATATTATTTTGAAGGTATTCTAAATATTCTATATCTTTTGTTTCAAAATATCCAATTAGATTATCTTTCATAAGTTTTTCTAATAATATTATTTCTTTCATATTTTCTCTTCAATATTTTAAATATTCATAGTCTATCATTTTATCCTGTAGTAATTGAAGATTTACAAATTTCTGCATAATAATTTATCCTAATTGTACTAGAATGTATATCTAATTCTAGATTTTCAATGCTATTTATTATCTTGTATTGTTCTTCTCGTAGCGAGTTTTTTAAATTATATAAACTATCACATGTACTTTTTCCTAAATTTTATAGGGTTTCTTCTATCCATATTAATTTTTCTTTTAGATTCTCCATTATTTTTCTAATTCGGTTTCTACAATTAATTTCTTCATTTAAATTATATTGATTTTCTCTAGTTTTTCAAATATATTCGAACATTTCTTAATCTGAATAATATCCAACTAGATAATTATTCAGGTATAACTGTTCTATCCAATTTATAGTTTCAATTTCATAGTCTAATACTTTTTCTAATATTATTCTCTTAATATATATAATTTCTATATCTCTAAGAATATATAAGATAATATTTTAAGATTATCTATCATTTAAAATTGGTTAAATACTTTATTATAATATTTTTTTAGTTGTTTGTTTTAGTCTCATTAATTCTTCTATATTTTCACTAAGAAATTGTATATATTTTATATCTATTTTCCAAGATTCTAAATATACATAATTTATCATAGTTAGTATGTGGGTTTGGTATGTAAGTATTTATAAGAGTAGTTCAGTAGGTGTGGTATATAATTAATTCTAGTCATAAAATATCTATCCAATATTTTTTCCAATATGATTTTTCTTATATCTACTATTTCTATATCCTTAAGTACATATAAAATGAGTATTTTAAATTTATCTACCATTTCGTCAGATAAATAATTATCCATTTTTTATAAAATTGCTATTGTCAAAATATTCCCTTCAATCATGCACATAACAAAATATGATCACTTTAGATTGTTATATACTAGATTATTCTTAAATAACATATTCTTCGGTCAATATTATCATGGTAATATGGATACTTTTCCCTTAAACAACGCTTCTACTCTGGTTACTCCCCTATCATGGCTTTCTTGCCTCAGCGGTTTCACTTTTAGGATGGCATAGTTCTTACAGATTTTTCTCATTTTTCACTTTGCTAATAAACTTCTTAACATGCTATTTTTCAAATAATTCTATTATAAAGCAACTAACATGAACTTATTTTATCATATCATGATTGTTAGGAATTTATGAATTTAGCTATTCATAATAGTAAATGAATATACATGTTCTGGTAGTTTTGATAATTCTAAGCTTTGTTCCTCCATAGATTTTTCCATTGAAATATATACCTATTTTTTAATAAATAAGAAAAATATTTGTTGTAAACAAGAGAGAGTTTTTTGCTTCAACGTATGAAGGCCTACTTCTCTTTCTGCCTTTGATGCCTTTTATTTATAATCTGAAACTTTACAAAAGTTTTCCTTCCTCATTTTACACGTTTCTAAAACTTTACAAAAAGTCTTCAAAAATTATCTACCGAACCTAATTTGCTATACTTTACAAAAGTCTTCTAAAAAGACAAAAACCTATTAAAGCCTAGACTAATAATAGTCAAAAACCTATACAATTCTAATAATTTACGTAAAGAAAATTGTGAAAGTTCGTTACACGTCACTTTCACAATTTAATAGCTTGTCTTTTATCTCTATTTTTGTTTCCGCTGATATCTTCTTCTTGTCGTATCTGCTGCTTTTTTTATCTTCTTTCTAGCTGGCATGCTTATCTTCTTGATTTTTTATTTAATTTTAGCCAAACTTCTGAGGTAATATTATCTTCTCCATTACATCTGGAACATTGATGATCTGGATATTTGTGTCTAATTATCTTGTAATATCTTATCAATAATCTATCTGAAATAAATCCTCTCTTAATTTCTCTTGCAGTAGATTATTTTTCTGGGTTAACTAATGTCATTATCCATTGTCTAACATCTTCCATATCTGCTTGTCGTAATTCTTTTGAATTTGAATAAATCATCTGATGGTCTCTTGAATAATAGCTCCATATTCGGTTTTCATTGGTATAATTGTTTGCTAGTTCTTGAATAATTGTAGCTAGTCCAATAAGTTGTTTGTTTGTAAAAATCAGGTATCTCGATTCTGGGTATCTCTGGCTGCTGTACAATATCTCCTGGTATAATCATATCTCTGGTTAATCCTATTTTTACAACTTGTATAACTGGTTTTATCTCGTCGTATAATATCTCTGCTGGTGCAGTATAACACTTTATATAAAATAGATTTCCTTTGGTTACTCTTTTATAGATATTAAATATTTTTCGTAATTCTTCCATAACTGATAGTTCTTCTCCATCTTGGGTGTATATAGTATTTAATAACCCATAATCAAAATAATTTTTTATTAAGTTTGGGTTGGTTTTGGGTAGTGCAATTAGCTTATTATGACCTTGTAATCTTTGAGTAGTATAGTTTGTGTTGGGTTCTTTGATATCTGTAGCTCTAGGGTTAAGGTTTAGAAAAATTTGTACTCAGTAGATATTTTCTATGTATTTTTGGGTTGTATAGTTATAAGTTTTTTTATCTTGGTTCAGACTACCTCGATATGTGGTAATTTGTGGGGGTATGTTCAAGAGGCCTTTTTTGTATTTTTTGTGTAAATGATTCTTCAAATGTCTTATTTAAGTTCATATTCTGGTATCTTTGTACAATAACTCCTTTGCTTGTACCTGCAATTGTAGATTGATAAACGTTATGGGTTTTACGGAGTGTCCCAACGTCTCCTTCTAGCTCTGGAATTTTAATGTCCTCCGATTGACATAGCTCTGCACACTGCTGAGTTAGCTGATTTGTAGCTACAGACTTCAGTTTATCTTCAATAGTCTTTAGCTTTTCTATTTCATTACTCATACTGTCCACTTTAATTGAAAGCGTAGTTAGGGTTTTGAATATCTTTTCTAAAGCATCATCTTCTATTATATCAATCTGTGTAGCTTTGTCTTGATATGTAATCTGCAATAATGTTTTTGTTAGTACTAATTACTTCAATTGTAAATGTAAAATTTAATATATTCAATACTAGTCTCCGAATCTCTTTTGTTATAACTGAATTTTGTAATTTCTTTGTTAGCCACCAACGTACCTGTGTATTATCTGTTGGTACAATAAACTTGTTATATACAATATATGGCTCAAATGCTAATAAACATTTATATAATGAACATAATTCTTTTCTATTTATTTCCCATTTTATTTCTGTTTCATTAAATGTTCCGAAATAATATCTCCAATGATGTTCTATTTTTCCATTTTCATACCTATATTTAACTACTCCTCCATAACTACATTCACTAGCATCTGCTTCTACTATATATATAAATTTTCTATTTTCGTCTGGGAATTGTAATTTTGGTAATTCTTTACAAAGTATTTTTATTTTCTGGACTTGTTTTTTATCTTCTTCTTATAATTATATTCTACATCCTTTTTTAATTTTTCTGTAAAGGCTTTAGATTTTCTGCTAATTTTGGTATATATTCCCTTACTTGGTTTACTAATCCCAAAAATGATTGTAATTTCTTTTTTGTATCTAATTCTTCTTTCGAATTTATTATTTTTTGTACTATATGTTGTTGCATTTTTACTCCACTTTTATCTATTTGTATCCTAAAAATTCTATCTGGTTTTTTCATAATTTCAGCTTTCTTTTCACTTAAACTTATTCCCGATTTTTCTATTATATCCATAAATTATTCCAATAATTTTAAATGTTCTTCTTTGGTTTTTGTATATAATAGTATATCATCTATATATACTATAAAATTAGGTAATTGTTTAAAATAACTATCCATAAAATGTTGATATCTACCTGGTACACTTTTATATCCAAATGGTAGTACATTCCATTCATAAAATCCTTGTGGTATTGTAAATGCGGTTAATTCCTTAGATTCTTCTTCTAACTTTAAATGGTAAAATCCTGATTTACAATCAAATTAACTAAAGTAATTATATCCTTATATTTGTCTTATTTTTAATATCTTATTTGGTATTGGGTAATTATATGTCATAGTTTTTGCATTTAAATTTCTATAATCAATAACCATTCTACTTTTTTCTCTTTTTTGTTCACTATGTTTATTTCCTATAAATGCTGGACTATTGTGTTTACTATTACTTTTTTGTATATATTATTTTTCTAATAATTCATCTATATGCATTTTAAATTCTTTTAGATCGTCAAAATTATATGTTAATGGCTTTTGAGTTATTATGCTATTTTTATCTATTAATTCAATTTTTATAGTAGTTTTATGTTTTTTCCATCCTTTTAATGGATCTTCACTATATAATTGTTCTAATGTTTTCTTAATTATTTCTATCTTATTTATTGAAAATATAGTTATTTCCTTTTTATTTATTGAAAATACAATTAGTTCTATTGTATCTTCAATATTTTTTATATTTTCTAATTTTTGTGTAATTGTTTTACTTCTTTCTATCCAATCAGTTTTCTTTCTTATTTTATGAGTAACTCTTTTTGTTCTTACTTTCTGTTTACATGGTGTTGTAAACCACCAATCCGTTCTAGTTATTATATGTGGGTATAATTTATCTAAAAACGGCATTCCTAAAAGCATATCTTTTGATGTTAGCTCATAATTATAGATTTCTTCTATTGTTAATATTTTATCCCATACTTGAGTTTTTACATTCTTAGCTTTATAAGTAATTAAGCTTTCTTCGTTATTAAATCCTTTAATAATTATTGGTGTTTTTAATTTATCTCATTTACTTTTTGGTAAACAATTATCTCTACATAAATTAGCTTCTGCTCCTGTATCTATCATAGGCGTATAATATCTACCGTAATGCTCTTGTACTACTATCTTCATTAATACATATATTTCCATATCATGTTAAAGCACTTCTTAAGAATAATTTCTCTCTGTTATATGTTATAGATAATTGTGTATGCTCTATATTATATGGTTTTACTTGTTCTAGCCATTTTATTCCTAATATTATGTGTGCCTTTTGCATTTCTTTCTTTATTTCAAATTCTATTTTTATTTTTTTAACTCCTATTGTTATTTCTTTTTTCTGCTATATTTTTAGTGTTTATTAAGCTTCTTGGTAGATCTAGGCATATATTATTGTCAGATTTTATTTTCTCAGTTTTTATTAGATATCTCGCTATATAATTTTCTTCTTATCCTGTGTTTAAGAGTATTAAATATTCTTTTTAATTTATTGTTCCTATTATGTAATATTGGTTTAAATTAGTTGTTGAACCTGTTTCATAACTTGTTCTTTTTGATGAACTTGATGATTCTGGTTTTTCATAAGCTATTCTTTTTGTTGTACTTATTCTATCATTTATTATTTCTAAATTTTCTTCTATATCTATGTATCTATAACTATAATCATTATTATCAATTGTTTTTACAAATTGTTCGAAAGGACTTTCTATTTGTATTTTGTTAATTTTATTTTTTCCCGTTATTTGATGTTTTGTAGTTAATAAATATAGATTTTTACATCTTGCTGTAAATATTTTACTTCCTGGGTTAGTTCTATTCCTGATATTTTTCAATATAATACTAATGATTTATCTATATTTTTATCTGTTATTGCTACTAAATAATTTGCACTTATTATAAATTTAAATTTTTGGTATACTAAATTTCCTTTTATGACAGTTATTATACTTTTTTCTATAGGTTTTATAATTCTATCATCTCCTAGGTATAATTCTATTAGTGTATCTATTCCTTCTCTAAAACATGCTTTTATTAATATCTCTGTTCCTCCAAGGTGTACATATTTTATTGGGTCTTTACTTTTTATATCGTTTATTTCTTTATTAATTATTCTTTTTGTTACTAGTGGTATACTAGCTCTTCCTTTTACATATCTACAATCTATAACATGTTCTTTTTGACTTACTACGTAGTATTCTTCTTTTCTTCTACTAAATATATTTTTTATTGTTGATATTTTAAATATTTTTTCTACACTTAAATCTAATTCTTTTCCTTTTATTTCATCAAATATATGACTATCAAATATTATTTTTTGATCTGTTCCTTCTTCATTTAAATATTCTTTCTTTGTTATATTTTTATATCTTCTTCAGTTATTTGGTTTATTCTTATATCTTCTTCAGTCATTTAATTCATCTAATTCACTATCTATTTTATTATCTGTTTCATTCTCTGAAATTTCATATATACGATCTTCACTTTCTAATTCGTAATCTATATAATCTATCTGCATATATTCTGTATTTTCTATTTTTATTTCTGATATTTTTTTATTTTTTGGGTTTTTGGGTAATTTACAATCTCTAGCTAAATGTCCTAATTTTCCGCAATTATAACAAGTACATTATTTTATAGATTTAGTTTTCCTATATGGTCTTTTATGTTTATAATTTTTTATATAATATCTTTTTCTTGGTTTCTTAAATTTATGTTTTGATTTTTTGTATTTCTTATATTTCTTATGTCTTTTTCTTTTCTTATAATATCTTTCTTCGCATCCAAATTGAGGTGCTATTTTATCTTTGCAACATGCTAAATTTTTTATTAATATTTTTTTTAATTTTATTTCTTCTCTATATTTTTCACATAGGTTTCTATACCATTGTTGTAAAAATTTTATTCTTGCTCCTAGATGATCTACTATTTTTGCTTCATCTCAACATTTTATTATTTTTGAACTAAATGGTTTAGGTAATTTATTAAAATATAATTTTCTTATTTCTTTAATTTTTTCTGTATTATATGTTCCTTTATAATAATATTCTCTAAATGTGCAAGTATATTCATCTATGTAACACATATTTCATATTGCTAATTTTAACATTAAATTCCTATTTATATCTTTCTCTTCATTTCGTTCTTCTTTTGTTGTTGTCATGCTGCTAAATTCGTCTTTTATAGCTATTTCATAGTTTTTTAATAATTCTATAGGTGTTAGTTTAGTTGTAGTTGTTGATGATGTTTCTTTTGTAGGTTTGTCAGTTCTTAATACCCTTTTACTATTTTCAGTTAGATTTGAAAACCATAATTTCACTGTTCCTATTAGTGTTCTTTCTATATATTATGATGCATTTGTTACATTTATATTATTATCTAATAATTGTTTTGTCATATATCCTATCCATAATTGTATTATTTTTTCTGTATCTATTACACAATCTAAGTCTAAAAAGTTATAATTTTTATTAACTATTTGTTTTGGTGTCCATTTGTCATATTCATCCTCTAGATTATATCTTTTAAACTTATTCTTATAATATGTAGGTTTTCTTATTTTTGATGTTCTAGGTATTATATTTTCATCTTCTTTTTATCAAGAGTATTTATTTCTGTGTTTCTATTTTCTAAGTTTTCTTCATTAATTACTTCTTGTTTTTCATTGATTTCTAAATTTTTTGTATTTGTTAAGATTTGTATATATGTTTCACTATCTTCTAAATCATAATTATCTGTTTCTTCAACATCTATTGTATTTATTTCTAATTTGTTTTTTAAATTGATTTATCTCATTTAATAATTTTTGTTCTTTATCTTTTTTCTTTCTGTCTTTTTTCATACAAATCTTTTAGCATTTGTAGTTATTTTTCTAATTCAGCAATCCTACTATTTTTAGTTTCTTCTATTTTTCGTATTTTTTCTGTAGTTTGTTGTTTTATTTTTTTATTTCCTTTTTTTTTATCTATTTCTTCATTTTCTTTTTCTATTCTTACCATAGCTGTCAATTTATCTTCTAATTTTAATTCTTCTTTTTTTAACATTAAATATAAATGTTCACCTATTTTCTTATACCTTCTTTCTAGATTAGAAAATACTATTTTTATTTTTAATCCTTCATGGTTTTCATATATTTTTTCATCTATTATAAATTCTTATTTGTTCATTTCTTATTTAATTGTTAATAGATCATGTTGGTATATATATTCTAGACTATCTATTGTTGATTCTAAATTTGATATTTCTTCTTTTTGTGCATTTATTGAGTTTTTACTAACTCCGGCAATTATGTTATATTGTAGTCTTTCTATCCTTATTTTTAATTCTTTAGTTTTTTAAGTTATTATTTGCTTTAATTCTTTATATTTTGATAATTTTTGTACGTTATTCATCTAAATAATATTTTTGGAAATATCTAAATCTAGTTTTATCAAATAAATCATAATTAATAAATCAATCAAATAAATCATAATTAATAAATAAATCAAATAAATTTTATTTTATTGATTTATTAATTATGATTTATTTGATAAAACTAGATTTAGATATTTCGAAAAATATTATTTATATGAATAACATACAAAAATTATCAAAATATAAAAAATTAAAGAAAATAATATCTGAAAAACGTAAAGAATTAAAAATAAGGATAGAAAGACTACAATATAACATAATTGCCGGAGTTAGTAAAAACTCAATAAATGCACAAAAAGAAGAAATATCAAATTTAGAATCAACAGTAGATAGTCTAGAATATACATACCAACATGATCTATTAACAATTAATAAAAAATGAACAAAGAAGAATTTATAACAGATGAAAAAATATATGAAAACCATGAAGGATTAAAAATAAAAATAGTATTTTCTAATTAGGAAGAAGATATAAGAAAATAGGTGAACATTTATATTTAATGTTAGAAAAAGAAGAATTAAAATTAGAAGATAAATTGACAGCTATGGTAAGAATAGAAAAAGAAAATGAAGAAATAGATAGAAAAAAGGAAATAAAAAAATAAAACAACAAACTACAGAAGAAATACGAAAAATAGAAGAAACTAAAAATAGTAGGATTGCTAAATTAGAAAAATAACTACAAATGCTAAAAGATTTGTATGAAAAAAGACAGAAAGAAAAAGATAAAGAACAAAAATTATTAAATGAGATAAATCAATTTAAAGAAAAATTAGAAATAAATACAATAGATGTTGAAGAAACAGATAATTATGATTTAGAAGATAGTGAAACATATATACAAATCTTAACAAGTACAAAAATTTAGAAATCAATGAAAAACAAGAAGTAATTAATGAAAAAAACTTAGAAAATAGAAACACAGAAATAAATACTCTTGATAAAAAGAAGATGAAAATATAATACCTAGAACATCAAAAATAAGAAAACCTACATATTATAAGAATAAGTTTAAAAGATATAATCTAGAGGATGAATATGACAAATGGATACCAAAACAAATAGTTAATAAAAATTATAACTTTTTAGACTTAGATTGTGTAATAGATACGGAAAAAATAATACAATTATGGATAGGATATATGACAAAACAATTATTAGATAATAATATAAATGTAACAGATGCATCAGAATATATAGAAAGAACACTAATAGGAACAGTGAAATTATGGTTTTCAAATCTAACTGAAAATAGTAAAAGGGTATTAAGAACTGACAAACCTACAGAAGAAACATCATCAACAACTACAACTAAACTAACACCTATAGAATTATTAAAAAACTATGAAATATCTATAAAGGACGAATTTAGCAGCATGACAACAACAAAAGAAGAACAAAATGAAGAGAAAGATATAAATAGGAATTTAATGTTAGAATTAGCAATATGGAATATGTGTTACATAGATGAATATACTTGCACATTTAGAGAATATTATTATAAAGGAATATATAATACAGAAGAAATTAAAGAAATAAGAAAATTATATTTTAATAAATTACCTAAACCATTTAGTTCAAAAATAATAAAAAGTTGGGATGAAGCAAAAATAGTAGATACTCTAGGAGCAAGAATAAAATTTTTACAACAATGGTATAGAAACCTATGTGAAAAATATAGAGAAGAAATAAAAATAAAAATAAAAACATTAATAAAACATTTAGCATGTTGCAAAGATAAAATAACACCTCAATTTGAATGCGAAGAAAGATATTATAAGAAAAGAAAAAGACATAAGAAATATAAGAAATACAAAAAATCAAAAAATAAATTTAAGAAACCAAGAAAAAGATATTGTGTAAAAAATTATAAACATAAAAGACCGTATAGGAAAAAGAAATCTATAAAACAATGTACTTGTTATAATTGCGAAAAATTAGGACATTTAGCTAGAGATTGTAAATTACCTAAAAACCCAAAAAATAAATAAATATTAGAAATAAAAATAGAAAATACAGAATATATGCAGATAGATTATATAGATTACAAATTAGAAAGTGAAGATAGTATGTATGAAATTTCAGAGAATGAAACAGATAATGAAATAGATAGTGAATTAGATGAATTAAATGACTGAAAAAGATATAAGAATAAACCAAATAACTGAAGAAAATATAAAAATAATAACAAAGAAAGAATATTTAAATGAAGAAGGAACAGATCAAAAAATAATATTTGATGGTCATATATTTGATAAAATAAAAGGAAAAGAATTAGATTTAAGTGTAGAAAAAATATTTAAAATATCAACAATAAAAAATATATTTAGTAGAAGAAAAGAAGAATACTCCGTAGTAAGTCGAAAAGAACATGAGATTGTAGATATGTAAAAGGAAGAGCTAGTATACCACTAGTAACAAAAAGAATAATTAATAAAGAAATAAACGATATAAAAAGTAAAGACCCAATAAAATATGTACACCTTGGAGGAGTAAAGATATTGATAAAACCATGTTTTAGAGAAGGAATAGATGCACCAATAGAATTATACCTAGCAGATGATAGAATTATAAAACCTATAGAAAAAAGTATAATAACTGCCATAAAAGGAAATTTAATATACCAAAAATTTAAATTTATAATAAGTGTAAATTATTCAGTAGTAATAACAGATAAAAATATAGATAAATCATTATATTATATTGGAAAATATCAGGAATAGAACTAACCTCAGGAAGTAAATTATTTACAGCAAGATATAAAAATCTATATGTATTAACTACAAAACATAAAATAACGGGAAAAAATAAAATTAACAAAATACAAATAGAAAGTCCTTTCGAACAATTCGTAAAAACAATTGATAATAATGATTATAGTTATAGATACATAGATATAGAAGAAAATTTAGAAATAATAAATGATAGAATAAGTACAACAAAAAGAATAGCTTATGAAAAACCAGAATCATCAAGTTCATCAAAAAGAACAAGTTATGAAACAAGTTCAACAACTAATTTAAACCAATATTATATAATAGGAACAATAAATTAAAAAGAATATTTAATACTCTTAAACACAGGACAAGAAGAAAATTATATAGCAAGATATCTAATAATAAATGAGGAAATAAAATCTGACAATAATATATGCCTAGATCTACCAAGAAGCTTAATAAACACTAAAAATATAGCAGAAAAAAGAAATAATAATAGGAGGAATTAGAAAAATAAAGTTAGAATTTGAGATAAAAGAAGAAATGCAAAAAGCAGACATAATATTAGGAATAAAATGGCTAGAACAAGTAAAACCATATAATATAGAGCATACACAATTATCTATAACATATAACAGAGAGAAATTATTCTTAAGAAGTGCTTTAACATGATATGAAAATATATGTATTAATGAAGATAGTAATACAAGGGTATTACGCTAGATATTATACGTCTATGATAGATAGAGGAGTAGAAGCTAATTTATGCAGATATAGTTGTTTATCAAAAAGTAAATGAGATAAATTAAAAACACCAATAATAGTTAAAGGATTTAATAACGAAGGAAGTTTAATTACTTATAAAGCTAAGAATGTAAAAACACAAGTATGAGATAAAATATTAACAATAGAAGAAATCTATAATTATGAGCTAACATCAAAAGATATGCTTTTAGGAATGCCGTTTTTAGATAAATTATATCCACATATAATAACTAGAACGGATTGATGGTTTACAACACCATATAAATAGAAAGTAAGAGCAAAATGAGTTACTCATAAAATAAGAAAGAAAACTGATTGGATAGAAGGAAGTGAAAAAATTACACAAAATTAGAAAATATAAAAAATACTGAAGATACAATAGAACTAGTCGTATTTTCAATAAATAAAAAGGAAATAACTATATTTTCAATAAAAAAGATAGAAATAATTAAGAAAAAATTAGAACAATTATATAGTGAAGATCCATTAAAAGGATGGGAAAAACATAAAACTACTATAAGAATTGAAATAATAGATAAAAATAGCATAATAACTCAAAAATCATTAACATATAATTTTGACGATCTAAAAGAATTTAAAATGAATATAGATGAATTATTAGAAAAACAATATATACAAAAAAGTAATAGTAAACACAATAGTCCAGCATTTATAGTAAATAAAAATAGCGAACAAAAAAGAGGAAAAAGTAGAATGATTATTGATTATAGAAATTTAAATGCAAAAACTATGACATATAATTACCCAATACCAAATAAGATATTAAAAATAAGACAAATATAAGGATATAATTACTTTAGTAAATTTGATTGTAAATTAAGATTTTACCATTTAAAGTTAGAAGAAGAATCTAAAGAATTAACCGCATTTACGGTACCATAAAGATTTTATGAATAGAATATACTACCATTTAGATATAAAAATGCACCAGGTAGATATCAACATTTTATGGATAGTTATTTTAAATAATTACCTAATTATATAGTATATATAGATGATGTACTATTATATACAAAAATCAAAGAAGAGCATTTAAAATTATTGGAATAATTTACGGATATAATAGAAAAATTGGAAATAAGTTTAAGTGAAAAGAAAGCTGAAATTATGAAAATCAGATAGAATTTTTAGGAATACAAATAGATAAAAGTGGAGTAAAAATGCAACAATATATAGTACAAAAAATAATAAATTTGAAAGAAGAATTAGATACAAAAAAGTTTATACAATCATTTTTGGGATTAGTAAACCAAGTAATGGAATATATACCAAAATTAACAGAAAATCTAAAGCCTTTAGAGAAAAAATAAAAAAAGGATGTAGAATATAATTATAACGAAGAAGATAAAAAACAAATCCAGAAAATAATTTTTTTTTGTAAAGAATTACCAAAATTTCAATTCCCAGATGAAAATAAAAAATTTATATATATAGTAGAAAAAGATGCTAGTGCATGTAGTTATGGAGGAGTACTTAAATATAGGTATGAAAATGGAAAAATAGAACATCATTGTAGATATTATTCAGGAACATTTAATGAAACAGAAATAAAATGGAAAATAAATAGAAAAGAATTATGGTCATTATATAAATGTTTATTAGCATTTGAGCCATATATTGTATATAACAAGTTTATTGTACCAACAAATAATACACAGGTACGTTGGTGGCTAACAAAGAAAATACAAAATTCAGTTACAACAAAAGAGATTCGGAGACTAGTATTGAATATATTAAATTTTATATTTACAATTGAAATAATTAGTACTAACAAAAACATTATTGCAGATTATATATCAAGACAAAGCTACACAGGTTGATATAATAGAAGATGATACTTTAGAAAAGATATTCAAAACCCTAACTACGCTTTCAATTAAAGTGGACAGTATGAGTAGTGAAATAGAAAAGCTAAAGACTAATGAAGATAAACTGAAGTCTATAGCGACAAATCAGCTAACTCAGCAGTGTGCAGAGCTATGTCGATCGGAAGACATTAAAATTCCAGAGCTAGAAGGAGATGTTGGGACACTCCGTAAAACCCATAACGTTTATCAATCTACAATTGCAGGTACAAGCAAAGGAGTTATTGGACAAAGATACCAGAATATGAACTTAAATAAGACATTTGAAAAATCATTTACACAAAAAATACAAAAAAGGCCTCTTGAACATACCCCCACAAATTACCACATATCGAGGTAGTCTGAACCAAGATAAAAAAGCTTCTAACTATACAACCCAAAAATACATAGAATACTATAGTAAAGCATTTAACCAATTACCATATAATCACCCCCTAAGATATGAATATCGATAAAACTAACATAAATAAACTCAAAATAAAAATAAAAATAAAAATATTTAGAGAAATGCGCAAGTATATTCATCTATGTAACACATATTACATACTGCTAATTTTAACATTAAATTCCTATTTATATCTTTCTCTTTATTTTGTTCTTCTTCTGTTGTTGTCATGCTGCTAAATTTGTCTTTTCTAGCTATTTAATTTTTTTTAATAATTCTATAGGTGTTACTTTAGTTGTAGTTGTTGATGATGTTTCTTCTGTAGGTTTGTCAGTTTTTAATACCCTTTTACTACTTTCAGTTAGATTTGAAAATCATAATTTCACTGTTCCTATTAGTGTTCTTTCTATATATTCTGGTACATCTGTTACATTTATATTATTATCTAATAATTATTTTATGCATCACCGGTTTCACCTTGGTTCAGACTATCTCGATATGTGGTAATTTGTAGGGGTATGTTCTAGAGGTCTTTTTGTATTTTTGGTGTAAATGGTTTTTCAAATGTCTTATTTAAGTTCGGTTTTGAATATCTTTTCTAAAGCATCATCTTCTATTATATCAGTTTGTGTAGCTTTGTCTTGATATGTAATCTGTAATAATATTTTTGTTAGTACTAATTACTTCAATTGTAAGTGTAAAATTTAATATATTCAATACTAGTCTCCGAATCTCTTTTGTTGTAACTGAATTTTGTATTTTCTTTGTTAGCCACCAACGTACCTGTGTATTATCTGTTCATATAATAAACTTGTTATATACAATATATGGCTCAAATGCTAATAAACATTTATATAATGAACATAATTTTTTTCTATTTATTTCCCATTTTATTTCTATTTCGTTAAACGTTCCTGAATAATATCTACAATGATGTTCTATTTTTTCATTTTCATACCTATATGTAAGTACTCCTCCATAACTACATTCACTAGCATCTGTTTCTACTATATATATAAATTTTCTATTTTCGTCTGGGAATTGTAATTTTGGTAATTCTTTACAAAGTGTTTTTATTTTCTGGACTTTTTTTTATCTTCTTCGTTATAATTAAGTTCTACATCATTTTTTAATTTTTTCTGTAAAGGCTTTATATTTTCTGCTAATTTTAGTATATATTTCCTTACTTGGTTTACTAATCCCAAAAATGATTGTAATTTCTTTTTTGTATCTAATTCTTCTTTTGAATTTATTTTTTGTTGTACTATATGTTGTGACATTTTTACTCCACTTTTATCTATTTGTATTCCTAAAAATTCTATCTGTTTTTTCATAATTTCAGCTTTCTTTTCACTTAAACTTATTTCCCATTTTTCTATTATATCCGTAAATTTTTCTAATAATTTTAATTGTTCTTCTTTGGTTTTTGTATATAATAGTATATCATCTATATATACTATAAAATTAGGTAATTGTTTAAAATAATTATCCATAAAATGTTGATATCTACCTGGTGCATTTTTATATCCAAATGGCAGTACATTCCATTCATAAAATTCTTGATGGAGAAGAACTATCAGCTATGGAAGAATTACCTTCTAGAGACATGACATTGTGGATGAACAGTCTTAAATTCCCCATGTCAAACATCATAGAATCTCGGCAAAATGACCTTCTGGACCCCTGTACTATGTCAGTTTTGTAAGTTGGATGCTTCTACTTACATGTTTCTCATCTGAACCCCTAAACCCATTAAAAAGAAACTTTTTAAACCTTTTGTCGGTCTACTCAGCTGTGCGTGTGCACAATCGCTGCCACGTCATTAATTTTATGTGAATAATTTCTACGTATGAAATGACATGTGTAGAGTATAAATAGTAAAATTTGACCTAAAATTTAGGTCATGTTACGCCTTCTTCTTCGCCTATCCTTTCTCTCTCTCATCCGAAAATGAAAGATTAGCATGATTTTAGGGTAATTTAGGCTGATAGTTGGTGATTGTTGTTACAATCCTTGTAAGTATTTAACATTTTGGTGTAGTTGTAGTATGTGGTTGTTTATTTTGAAGCTTGTAGTCGATTAAATAGTGGTCCATTCTACTGATTTTAGGGTTTTCTAGATTACGAACATTTTTCTATAATTTTTTGTGTGATTTTATTCTTTTTCGCATGTAGTGTTGTTGTAGTTAGTATTTGTAGTGATGATATGGCTTCAGTGACATATATCTGGTTTTGATTAGAATTTTGGGTGTTTGAGTTTTTCGTAAACTAAAAAATTGAGACCGAAAATTTGGGGCTTTTGATTTGTTTGTAGTCTAATGCTCGTATAAAAGCTATATATTGCTATTTTTATGCCTTCGATGGCATTTTTTGTTATTTCGATAAAATTTTAGGGTTTTTTTGGTCAATTCAGAATTGGGTCTGAAAATTTTGGGGCTTTTAATTTTTTTGTTGTTTAATGCTCCTATTAAACATGGGTATACCCGTTTTGTGCCTTCAATGACATGTTTTGTTATTTCAATTACACTTTAGGGTTTGTTGGATAAAATCAGAATTGATGTTTTTATTCCTTAGTTTTTTGTATAAAAATTAGGACTTTGTGAATAATTCCCTAATGTATATGTTATGTTGTCATTGTGCAGGTTTTGTAAATAAATGGATATAATTGTAACAATTCAATTCACGTATGGGGGTGTCTTTTTGTCAGACCCTAATTTAAGGTATGCAAATAGAATTCGTATTCCTGATAACATTAGAGTAGATATTGATGAGCTTCATGTTATGTTGTTTCATAACTTAGCAACAGATTTAGGTGTGGAAAAAATTAAAACCTTTTGGTGTAGAGTAAACAAAAAAGGCTATTATTACAAGTTAGAAAATGATGTTGACGTTTTAAGCCTTATTAGTTGTTTAAAATATGGAGATTTGGCTGATATATATGTGGTTCACCAAATTAGTGAACCTATAGTTGTTAATAATGATGTGGCAGCCACTCTATCATTATTACAACTTAGTAATGGTGATGTGGCAGCCCTTGTTGAACTTGCTAGGGCTGATATGTCTTCATTTCATCCATTGGATATAAATGAAGATGAATATATAAATGAAAATCAGCCTTCTAGGGCAGAAAAAGGAAAAGCTACGGTTTCTTGTGAAGACTTAGGTGAAGGTCAATTTAATGATTTCTCCAGATACCATCTCCAAACATCTGATTCTGAATTAGATTTTGATTGGACTGATTCTGATGGTGATTCACTTTATTATGTTGATGAAAATATTGAAGAGTTGAGTGATTTTGATGAAGAGTTGCTTCAAGTTAGAAAGGCTAACATTGAAAATCAAGCAAAAGAAAAGGCTGATAGGGTGAATGTAGATGAGATACCATCTAGACCAGTAGGTATAGATGCTGGTTTTGAGGATATTTGTAAGAAAAAAGGGGTCAGATATGAAGGTAAACTGGGTGGGGATGACCCTTATTTTGATAGTTCAGATCCGAGTAGTGACATTAGTGATGAAGAGGAAGGAGATCCTGTTGATAATGATGAAGTGGAACATCCACTACCTAGAACTTCTTCTAGCAAGATATACTTTGATAAAACTTCAAAGAAGGTATTTTTTCAGTTGTATATGATTTTTTTGAATGCTATTGAGTTTAGAGAGGCACTACAGAGTTACTCTATTAGAAAAGGTGTGAACCTTAAGTTGAAACCTAATGAGAAGGAAAGGATAAGGGCTAAGTGTAAGCATAACGGTTGTCCTTGGGTTTTTTTTGGAAGTATTGATAACACAGGATTTTTTACTATGAAAACTTACTTCCTTGTACACAAGTGTTCGAAAAGGACAAGAAATAAGACGTGCAACCCTTTGTGGATTAGCAAGCATTACAAAGATAGGATTATGAGTGATCCATCAATAAAATTGCATCATATTCAAGCACTTTTAAGAAAGGACTATGGACTATATGTTAGTAAAATAACCTGTAGAAAGGCAAAAATCAGAATTATGAATGACCATTTTGGTGATTTTGTTGAAGAGTTTTCTAGGTTGTATGACTATGCTGAACAGTTGAGGACCACGAATCCTGGTACCACTATATCTATTAGGACGTCCAAGAATGTAGTTCCAGGAAAAGAGGTGTTTATGGGCATTTACATTTGTCTTGGGGCCTTAAAAAGTGGATAGAAAGAGGGCTGCAGAAGAATAATTGGTTTAGATGGTGCCTTTATCAAGGGTGTATGTAAAGGTATCTTGTTTTTTTGCATTTCCAAAGATGGAAATAATAAAATGTACCCTGTATCATGGGCTGTGGTTGATAAAGAAACCAAGGACACATGGTCATGGTTTCTTAGGCGCATCAACCATGCTTTGGAACTTGAAGAAAATGGAGGTAAAGAGTTGACAGTCATGTATGATATGCAGAAGGTATGACTCTTCATCTGTTCATATTTTTCAGTTATTTATTACTGGCTAGTTTGCTGCAATGATGTCTTTAATGTTTAACTATTGTTTTACATATTTTGATAGGGTCTTCATTTGGCACTTACTAATCTACTGCCAAATGCTGAGCATAGATAGTGTACTAGACATATATGGGCCAACTGGAAGCAGGTTTAGAGTGGTAAGGAAAGGAGAAAAAAATTCTGACAGGTTGCAAGGGCCCCATTTAAAGTGTACTTGCAAAAGAAACTTAATGAAATGAGTGAGTTGGGTATTGGAATTGTGGAAGATTTGCTCAAGTACAACAAAGAGACATGGTGTAGGGCCTTTTTTAAGGAACATAGAAGGTGTGATGTTGTTGAAAACAACACGTGTGAGACTTTCAATAGTTGGATTTTAGCTGCTAGGTTCAAGACAATTATCACTATGTTGGAGGAAATAAGATGCAAAGTCATGGAAAGAATGAATCAAATGAGATATTTTTGTGAAAAATGGATCACTAATATATCACCAATGGCTATGAAAGTTCTCGCATAAAATGTTGAATATGCAACCAAGTGTGAGGTGAGATTTAATAGTGATATGGGCTTTGAGATTGGTGATCCACCTTATACACATGTTGTTAATGTGAAGAGGAAGCAATGTAGTTATAGGTCTTGGCAACTAAAGGGAATTCCTTGTGCACATACAATTGCTGCAATGCATTATAAGGGATGGAATGTGGAGTCATATGTTGATCACTGGTATCAAAGGGAAACATACCTGAAGGCATATGAAAAGTATATTCAACCAATGACAAATATTAACATGTGGCTAAGAAGTACAAGACCAACAATTGAGCCATCTGAGATTACTCCCATGCCAGGAAGGCCAGGTAAAAATAGAAAGAAAGCTAAGGATGAAGCTGTTAAGAAGAAGTTTGGAAATTATACAAGAGAGGGAAGAAAAATGACATGTTCAGTGTGCAAGTGTATTGGACACAACAAGAAAGGATGTCCAAATTTGGTAAGCCAAAGTTTTTCTTATTGATGGATTTTACTCTTTTTGATTGTGTTTTTGACCTTTCCATATTTTTTTTGTAGATAAACGATTTCAGTAGTAGCTATGGTAGTCAACCAAGTGTGCAAGCCAACACTAGTACTGCAGCAGCTACTGCTGAGAGAGATGGAAATGCTTCAACAGCTGAAGAGATGACTGTAAATGCTAAATCAAGCAACAGAAGGCCTGCAGGAAGGCCTTCAAATGCTCAAAGTGCACCAACATGTTCAGGAGGGCTTGGAAATGCTCACAATGCACCAACAGTTGCAGGAAGATATGCAAATACTGCATCAGTTGGTAGTGTGAGGCATGCACGTGCCCCAATAGCTGATATAAGGCCTATAACTGTTGTGATGCCCACTACCACTTCAGCAGTGGGTGTTACTGCTACACAATCTACAACTCAGTTGTCTACTAGTGGTGTTGGTGCCCAAAAGTGAAAGACTAGTACAACTTTGAGAGGTGGTGCAAATCTGGCATATAAAAGACCAAGGCAAAAGAAGGCAAAAGAAACAGGTTTTGGTGTGCTGTTTGGACCAAGTGACAGTGTGGTAAAGAGGGTAAGTTTCATATAATGTACTTTACAGTTAATTGGTTTTAATTAGTGCATGAATAACTATTTTTTTTTATTTTTATAGTCTGAAAATACTGATAGAGTATTACATAGTCCAACACTTATTAGTTCAGTTCCAACCAATATTGACTTCGGTTTCAAACCAAATAGACTAAGGATGAAAGGTGGAGCTGCAATAACTCAAAGACAGCTACAACAACAAAGTAGCAAAAGATCAAAGGTAAAGTCATCTCCAACCACTCAAGCCACATCAAGCACTCAAGCCAGCAAGAATCAATCCATAACAAGAACTCAAGCAACACATTAGTGTAATTCTCTTTCTGTATTGATCCCAAGTGTTGTTAAGATAATTTTTTAAGACTTTCGGTTCATTGTTGTCAAGACAAGAATTTTGATGTTGTTAAGACAAGTATTTTGATGCCAATTATATATTGCAGATTTTTATGTTGGCAGTGGTGTTTCTCATTAAATTTTAATTTTGATTCATTGTACACACCAACTACATAGATCAAGCCATCTTAAATAATACAATAGATAGAAACCACATGACAACGATAATGATAATAGTGATATCAATACTAATGCTTGGTCTTTTATATCTTTCGTGCCTTCCATATGTTCCAAGTCCTTGTTGTCTTCGTTGCCTTCGTTGTCTACCTTTATATTATTCATTTTCATCGGCCCATCGAAAGAATCCACAACCAGTACCAACCTGATATTTTTAACAGCACCAAAATATTCTTCCCGGATTGGTTGGTGTTCTTGACATCTTAAGTTCCACGTAAAGTCCACAATAACAAATTCAAACTGTCATGGTGTTGCAAAAAATTACATAAAAAATTAACTTTCCAATATTACAAGTATAGCAAGAAAAAAATATTAATGAACAAGAACTTGGAGAGAGAAAAAATGGAGAAGAACGGATGAAAAAAATGCTCAAATTGCTCCAACAATGATGTTGGAAGCAAATGAGGAAGAAGGACCATTTATAATGGGTGTTGGAACCCTTTTTGACCGTTGGGGCCCTTTAATTTTTTGGTTGACGCGCGACTGGAGTGTAAAACACATGACAAATATTCACAAAACAAGAACAAGGTAGAAAGAAAAATGAACAAACAACAAATTTGAACAAAGAAATCAACCAACAAACACACATTTTTCAAGAAAAAAAGGCACTAGTTTCAGTATGTTCTGTAAGAAACTGAGGGTTTGAGAGGATCTAGAAGTTAATGCCCTTGATGTTGTGGGTCAAAATCTTTTCAATTGCTTTGATAGTTTTTCTAGAAATAATTGATTTCTCAATAAAAGTCATGACCTCAATTTTGAAAAAAAAAATGATTCACAAAAAGAATAATCCCATTAAGGAATTTCAACAATTTATGGCATGAAAACAAAGATTTTAAAGTGATCTTTTAACAACTATGTGATTTATGCATCACAGGTGTTCAACTCTAGCAACGATGATTCAATAACCTTCATGCCTATCTTGGAGAACCACAATCACCACATGTACAATGAAATCAGTCGATCTCTAGGATTAGATAAAAATAAATATGTATGTGGTTCCATGCAACAATCTTGTAGGGTGGGGCATTGAATGAGGCAATCTTGTCGAATGAGTTTTTGTTGTTCTAGATTTGGGTTGTTTTAGCACTAAATT
Source organism: Capsicum baccatum var. pendulum (assembly GCA_030864225.1). Classification (NCBI taxonomy): domain Eukaryota; kingdom Viridiplantae; phylum Streptophyta; class Magnoliopsida; order Solanales; family Solanaceae; genus Capsicum; species Capsicum baccatum. Next base: position 133,620,166 of record CM061552.1, read on the forward strand.
GGTGACTTTGGTGGAGGACCTGTGACTTAGGTTTAATTGGTGATGTATCAAGTACAATGCAGAGAGAAAGTATTAAAAAGTGGGAAGATATGTAAATATTTAAAAGATGTGAGATAATATGTATTAATGGTAAAGACGTCTAGGGAATTATATAAGCTACTCTTTTATTTTAGAAAAAAAGGGCTTAGCAAACATAAGCACCTAATTAACCTACTCAGTCTAAGTTTGAACTAAATACAATTTATAGCCTAACTTAACTGTGCTACCCCCTTTCTCTTGCCACTCTCCTCTCATCTTTTCCAAATGTCGCTGTGTATTAACTGTATTTAATTGTTATGGCCAGCTTCATATGATTGTATTTTTTTGTTATCTTACATTTCTATTTATATGGTTCTATATCATACATAGTTTAATCATAATATTTATATGTTATATTTTTAAAATACATAGACAAACCCCTGAATTTTTTGACTCTTTACGTATTAGCACCTCAATTTGGTTATGTACCTATTGAACCCTTTTATCATTTACAAAATATGTCAATTAAGAACAAATTGTACAATTTCAGATTAAATTTGGCGCATGAAATTCACTTGCCATGACATGAAAATTATAACCATTGGTAAAATTACATGTCATCAAACAAAAAAATCAAAAAAATAATAATTTTTTTACCTTTTCTTCCTCTACTCTTCCACCATTAAACCTCACTTTCAGTCTTTCATTTTTTCACCAAAACACCACCCAACAATCATTAAAGGAAGAAAAAGAGTAACAATACAACACACATTCATATATAACAAGCAACAATAATAATTTTTCATTAAAAAAAAATTCTATTATTTTGTCTTCTTCTTTCTCTAGTCTTCCACCATTAAAATTCACCTTCACTTCTCCATTTTCCACCAAAAAAACACCTAACAACCATTAGAGAAAGTAAAAGTTCCTTACTTTTGAGGAATTAAGCTTCATGATGGCATCAAGAATTGTAGTGTTGGTGTCCAAATTGCAGTATTGATATCTAATTTTTTCGGCAAAAATTTTGCTGGAAGACCCATCCCAGCACAACCATCCACCCTCCAACACCACTAAATCACCAACAAAACACCTGCAGTGGCCTCCACCTCATTTTCCAGCCAGTTATCGGTGGGACCAACTTCAAACCATCATCCACTTCACTGAAAAACAATCATTTTTTCTATTTTTACACACCCCATCATTAATTTTCACTGACCAACATCAATTTTTGATGTTGAATTTTTCCATAAAATTCAATTTTAATATTGGGAACTTTACCCTCAATTGATAAGGAATTTTTTTTTTAAAAAAGCAATTGCAGTAAATTATGTCACTCTCCTAGTGGAGAGTGTGTTTCACATTCCATGCCATGTCAACTCCATGTTAACAGTTGCACTTAATTGACACGATTTGTGAATGATAAAAGAGTTTAATAGGTACATGACCTAATTGAGGTGTCAATTCGAAAAAAATCAAAAAGTTCAAGAGTCTGTCTATGTATTTTGCCTTTTTTATATAATGAAATCAATTATTTGATGTTTATATTTTGTATTCGCTGATACAAACACAATAGATAACAATTGATACAAATACATTAGGCACACAGACTATTGAGTTGTAATTTTAAAATAGTAGCTATGCATACCTATTTTAGCCTCTATATATATGCTATTTCTGGAGTTTTCCATTATTTTTCCAACTTGTTTGTCAGCCTATATATATGCTATTTCTGGAAGATTTCATTTATTTTACCTACTTGTTCGACTAAGAATTAGCTTCTTATTTTTAAAAAAAATCGTTTACTGTTGAACGAGTTGGTTTTTTTCTTGAGAAATCTTTCAGTGCATTTGAAATGGTACTTAGTTCCAATTTTTTTTTGAAAAACATTTCCCAATGCCGAAACTAAGCTTAAAGGGTTTAAAAACTATGTCAGTTTTACTGTACAATGTTTATTTTGGTCCACTATATCAGTGGCATTTGAATTTGGCTTTGTTCAGGAATTTTTTAAATCTTTTTTTTTTTTTCAAAAAATTCACTTTATTTGGAAATTTGTATTTGTCCTTAAAAACTTCACATACAACTTAAAAGTTGTATTTGAAATTTTGAAAACAACCAAAATCATGTTTTCACTTTTTTTTTTTCAAAAGAATCCTAATCTTTATTTTCAATAAAATAACCTATTTAAATTATATTTTATTTAAAAAAACATATAAATTCTAAATATTTATTGCAAAGAGTATAGTCAAATATAATTGAAACTCCAAATACATTACCAGAATCATTTAACAGGGATCGAGAATATCTATATTCTATAATCTATATCTACAATCTATAATATATTAAAAGCGTGAAGGGCCTTAGAAATGTCATTTGAACTTCGTCGTTTGAACTTTTTGACCTAGTTACAAATTTCTGTGTAATAACTTATTCTTTCTGTACTGTAGTGTATATCTAATTCTAGATTTTCTATGTCATTTATTATTTTGTGTTGTTCTTCTCGTAATGAGTATTTTATGTTATATAAACTGTTACATGTACTTTTTTCTAAATTTTCTAAGGTTTTTTCTATCCATATTAACTTTTCTTTTAGATCTTCCATTATTTTCCTAATATGGTTTCTATAATTAACTTCGTTATTTAGATTATCTTGGTTTTCTCTAGTTTTTCTAATATATTCTAACATCCACAATCTTGGTCTGAATAATATCCTTCTGGGTAAATGTCTTCGTATATTTGTGCTGTGGCATTTATCATTTCTATTTCATAGTTTATTTCATAGTTTATTACTTCTTCTAATATCATTTTCTTAATATCTATTATTTCTATATCCTTAAGTATATATAAGACTAAAATTCTAAGGTAGTCTAAATGGGCTATTTTTAAGATTGATATTTTATAACTATTTGTTTTAGGCTTAGTAGTTTTTGCATATTTTTATTAAGAGATTTTATATATTTTTTATTTTCCATGTATTTGTCTATATTTATTTTTATCTGTTTTTCTAGTAACTGTATTTTTTGCGTATCTTTAAAAGTCCTACGTAATTTTAACATAATAAGTATTTATAAGAGTAGTTAGGTATGTGTGGTATATAATTTATCCTATCCGTATAATTTTTTCCATATGCTTTTTCTAATATAACTTTTCTTATATCTGCAACATCTATATCTTTAAGTGCATACAAAACAAGTATCTTAAATTTATCTACCATGACATCAGATATATTATCATTCATTATCATAAAATTGCTTTTTCAAAATATTCCCTGCAATCATATACATAATAAAATATAGTCATCTCAGATTACTATATACTAGATTATTCTTAAATAACATGTTCTTCGGTCACTACTAGCATGGTAATTCGGATATTCTCCCTTAAACAGCGCCTCGACTTTGGTTACTCCCCGCCATGGCTTCTTGCCTCATTGGTTTCACCTTTAGGATGGCATAGTTCCTTGGGATTTTTCTCCGTTTCCACTTTGCTAGTAAACTTCTTAACATATTATTTTTCGAATAATTCTACTATAAAGTAACTAATATGAATTTATTTTATCATATCATGATTGTCGGGAATTATGAATCTAGCTATTCATAATAGTAAATAGATATACCTGTTCCGGTAGCTTTGATATTTCTGAGGTTTGTTGTTCCATAGCTTTTTCCATTGCGGTGTATATATTTAATTAACTGGGCTAAATATTTTTGAACGGGAATGGAGAGAGTATTTTTGCTGAATGTAGGAAAGCTTGCCTTTGCAATGCTTCCTGAGTCTTTATTTATAGAATGAGAAAAGTTCTTACATCCGTAAAAATCTTAAAAAAGAACTAAAAACTAAAAAACTAAAAAGTCTTTGAAAAGTCTTTCTAAAGACTTTTAAATTTCTACTTTACAATAAATGCTTTGAAATTTCTATTCTACATTAAATACTACAAAACTAACATTATCTTTTACGTAACTTTGTAAATAAGTCTTCCGTCTTTCTGTCATATCTGCAAATAAGTCTTCCGTCTATTTTGTCATATCTGTTATATCTCCATTATTGCTCTGTTCTTATCTTTCCAGCTGTCGTCTTTATCTTCTTTTATTCTAACTGTACTGCTGGGACGTCATTATCTCCTCCGTTACATTTTGAACATCTGTGATCTGGGTATTTGTGTCCAATAGTTTTGCAATATCTGGTCAATAATTCTTCTGAAATAAATTTTTCTTTAATAGCTCTGGCGATAGGTTCTGTCTCCAGTTTAAGCAACGTCATAATCCATTGCCTAATTGTTTCCATATCTGTTTCTCGTAGTTCCTTTGAATTTGAATATATCAATACATGGTTTCTTGAATAATAACTCCATATAGGATTTTGATTACAATATGTATTTGCTAGTTCTTGTAAAATCGTAGATAGTCCGATAACTCTTTTATTCGCATAAAATTTCGGTATCTCAATTCTGGGTATCTCTGGTTGTGTACCAATATCTTGCGGTATAATCATATCTCTTGTCATTCCTATTTTTACAACTTGTATAGGTTTCTTAACTTCGTCGAATAATATCTCTGCTGGAGCCGTGTAGATTTTTATAAAAAATAAAGTACCTTTGGTTATTCTTTTAAATATGGTAAATGCATCATATATCTCGGGTATAGTAGATATCTCAGTTCCGTCTGTGGTATATACGGTACTAAGTAATCCATATTCGTAGCAAGTTTTTACTAAGCTGGGTCTAGTTTTGGGTAAGGCAATTAGCTTGTTGTATCCGGTTAATTTCTGGGTTATATAGTTCGTATCTGGTTCTTGGATATTTGTAGCTTTTGGGTTGCTATTTAAGAAAGTTTGTACGTTGTAAATATTTTCTATATATGTACGGGCTGTGTAGTTATATGTCCTTTTGTCTTGATTTAGGCTTTCTCGATATGTGGTAACTTGTGGGGGTGTAAACATAGGGTCTTTTGGTATATTTCGTGTATATGGCTTGTCAAATAGCTTATTTAAGTTCATATTTTTTCTAACTCCTTTGCTTGTACCTGCAGAAGTAGATTGATAAGCGTTATGGGTTTTATGGAGTGTCCCAACATCTCCTTCTAGCTTTGGAATTTTATTGTCTTCCGATCGACATAGCTCTGCACATTGCTGAGTTAGCTGATTCATAGCTATAGACTTCAGATTATCTTCACTAGTCTTTAGCTTTAGCTTTTCTATCTCAGTACCCATACTGTCTACTTTCAATGAAAGCATAGTCAGGGCGTTGAGTATCTTTTCATGTATATTTTCTTCTATCATTTCAGTTTGCGTAGCTTTGTCTTGATATGTAATCTGCAATAACATTTTTGTTAGTACTGATTACTTCTATTATAAATGTAAAATTTAATATATTTAAAACTAGTCTCCGAATCTCTTTTGTTGTAACTGAATTTTGTATTTTCTTTGTTAGCCACCAGCGTACCTGTGTATTATCTGTTCGCACAATAAATTTGTTATATACAATATATGGCTCAAATGCTAATAAACATTTATATAATGAACATAATTCTTTCCTATTTATTTCCCATTTTATTTCTGTCTCGTTGAATGTACCTGAGTAGTATCTACAATGGTGTTCTATTTTTTCTGCTTCATATCTATATTTAAGTACTCCGCCGTAACTGTATTCACTGGCATCTGCTTCTACTATATATGTAAATTTTTTATTTTCATCCGGAAATTGTAATTTTGGTAAATCCTTGCAAAGTAATTTTATTTTTTGAACTTGTTTTTTATCTTCTTCATTATAATTATATTCTATATCCTTTTTTAATTTTTTCTGTAGGGGTTTTAGGTTTTCTGCTAATTTTGGAATATATTCTCTTACTTGGTTTACTAATCCTAAAAATGATTGTAATTTCTTTTTTGTATCTAATTCTTCTTTCGAATTTATTATTTTTTGTACTATATGTTGTTGCATTTTTACTCCACTTTTATCTATTTGTATTCCTAAAAATTCTATCTGATTTTTCATAATTTCGGCTTTCTTTTCACTTAGACTTATTCCTGAATTTTCTATTATATCTGTAAATTGTTCTAATAATTTTATATGTTCTTCCTTAGTTTTTGTATATAATAATATATCATCTATGTATACTATGCAATTAGGTAATTGTTTAAAATAATTATCCATAAAATGTTGATATCTACCTGGTGCATTTTTATATCCAAAGGGTAATACATTCCATTCGTAAAATCCTTGTGGTACCGTAAATGCGGTTAATTCTTTAGATTCTTCTTCTAACTTTAGATGGTAAAATCCTGATTTACAATCGAATTTACTAAAATAATTATATCCTTGGATTTGTCTTATTTTTAATATCTTATTTGGTATTGGGTAATTATATGTTATAGTTTTTGCATTTAAATTTCTATAATCAATAACCATTCTACTTTTTCCTCTTTTTTGTTCACTATGTTTATTTACTATAAATGCTGGACTATTATGTTTACTATTACTTTTTTGTATATATTGTTTATCTAATAATTCATCTATATGCATTTTAAATTCTTTTAAATCGTCAAAATTATATGTTAATGGTTTTTGGGTTATTATACTATTTTTATCTATTAATTCAATTTTTATGGTAGTTTTATGTTTTTCCCATCCTTTTAATGGATCTTCGCTATATAATTGTTCTAATTTTTTCTTAACTATTTCTATCTTATTTATTGAAAATATAGTTATTTCTGTTTTATTTATTGAAAATACTACTAATTCTATTGTATCTTCAGTAGTTTTTATATTTTCTAACTTTTGTGTAATTTTTTCACTTCATTTTATCCAGTCAGTTTTCTTTCTGATTTTATTACTAACTCTTTTTGCTCTTACTTTTTGTTTACATGGTGTTGTGAACCACCAATCGTTTCTAGTTATTATATGTGGGTATAATTTATCTAAAAATGGCATTCCTAAAAGTATATCTTTTGATGTTAGTTCATAATTATAAATTTCTTCTATTGTCAATATCTTATCCCATATTTGTGCTTTTACATTCCTAGCTTTGTAAGTAATTAAGCTTCCTTCATTATTAAATCCTTTAACTATTATTGGTATTTTTAATTTATCCCATTTACTTTCTGGTAAGCAATTATATCTACATAAATTAGCTTCTGCTCCTGTATCTATCATAGGCGTATAATATCTACTATAATATCCTTCCACTACTATCTTCATTAATACATATATTTTCATTTTATGTTAAGGCTCTTCTTAAGAATAATCTTTCCCTATTATATGTTATAGCTAATTGTGTATGTTCTATGTTATATGGTTTTACTTGTTCTAACCATTTTATTCCTAATATTATATCTGCTTTTTGCATTTCTTCTTTTATCTCAAATTCTAACTTTATTTTTCTAATTCCTCCTATTATTATTTCTTTTTCTGCTATATCTTTATTATTTATTAAACTTCTCGGTAGATCTGGGCATATATCATTATCAGTTTTTATTTCTTCATTTTTTACTAGATATTTTGCTATATAGTTTTCTTCTTGTCCTGTGTTTAATAGTATTAAATGTTCTTTTTCATTTATTTTTCCTGTTATGTAATATTGATTTAAATTACTTATTGAATTTGTTTCATAACTCATTCTTTTTGATGAGCTCGATGACTCTGGTTTTTCATTAGCTATTCTTTTCGTTGTACTTATTCTATCATTTACTATTTCTAAATTTTCTTCTATATCTATGTCTCTATAGCTATAATCATTATAATCTATTGTTTTTACAATTTGCTCAAATGGGCTATCTATTTGTATTTTATTAATTTTATTTTTCCCTGTTATTTTGTGTTTTGTTGTTAATACATATAAATTTTTACATCTTGCTGTAAATATTTTACTTCCTGGGGTTAATTCTATTCCTGATATCTTCCAATATAATACTAATGATTTATCTATATTCCTATCTGTTACTGCTACTGAATAATTTGCACTTATTATAAATTTAAATTTTTGGTATATTAAATTTCCTTTTACGGCAGTTATTATACTTTTTTCTATAGGTTTTATAATTCTATCATCTGCTAAATATAATTCTATCGGTGTATCTATTCCTTCTCTAAAACATGCTTTTATTAATATTTCTGTACCTCCGAGGTGTACGTATTTTATTGGATCTCCTTTACTTTTTATATCATTTATTTCTTTATTAACTATCCTTTTTGTTACTAGTGGTATACTAGCTTTTCCTTTTGCATATCTACAATCTATTACATGTTCTTTTTGACATACTACATAATATTCATCTTTTTTCCTACTAAATATATTTTTTATTGTTGGTATTTTAAATATTTTTTCTACACTTAAATCTAACTCTTTTCCTTTTATTTCATCAAATATATTACTGTCAAATATTATCTTTTGTTCTGTTCCTTCGTCATTTAAATATTCTTCCTTTGTTATTATTTTTATATCTTCTTCAGTCATTTGATTCATCTATCTCACTATCTATTTCAATATCTGTTTCGTTTTCTGAAATTTCATATATACTATCTTCACTTTCTAATTCATAATCTATATAATCTATTTGCATATATTCTGTATTTTCTATTTTTATTTCGGATATTTGTTTATTTTTTGGATTTTTAGGTAATTTACAATCTCTAGCTAAATGTCCTAACTTTCCACAATTATAACATGTACATTCTTTTATAGATTTTTTCTTTCTATATGGTCTTTTATTTTTATAATTTTTAACATAATATCTTTTTCTTGGTTTCTTATATTTATATTTTGATTTTTTATATTTCTTATATTTCTTATGTCTTTTTCTTTTCTTATAATATCTTTCTTCGCATCCAAATTGAGGTGCTATTTTATTTTTGCAACATGCTAAATTTCTTATTAATGTTTTTTCCATTTTTAATTCTTCTCTATATTTTTCACATAGCTTTCTATACCATTGTTGTAAAAATTTTATTCTAGCTCCTAATGTATCTACTATTTTTGCTTCTTCCCAACTTTTTATTATTTTTGAACTAAATGATTCGGGTAATTTATTAAAATACAATTTTCTTATTTCTTTACTTTCTTCTATATTATATGCTCCTTTATAATAATATTCTTTAAATGCGCAAGTATATTCATCTATATAACACATATTACATATTATTAATTTTATCATTAAATTCCTATTTGTATCTTTTTCTTCGTCTTGTTCTTCTTCTAATGTTGTCATACTACCAAATTCATCTTTTATAGCTGTTTCATATTTTTTCAATAATTCTATAGGTGTTAATTTAGTTGTTGTTGATGCTGCTCCTTCCATAGGTTTATTAGCTCTTAATACTTTCTTACTATTTTCAGTTAAATTTGTAAACCATAATTTTACTGATCCTATTAGTGTTTTTTCTATGTATTCTGGTGCATCTGTTATGTTTATATTATTGTCTAATAATTGTTTTGTCATATATCCTACCCATAATTGTATTGTTTTTTCTGTATCTATTACACAGTCTAGATCTAAAAAGTTATAATTTTTATTAACTATTTGTTTTGGTGTCCATTTATCATATTCATTATATCTTTTAAATTTATTTTTGTAATATATAGGTTTTCTTATTTCTGTTGTTTTGGGCATTAAATTTTCATCTTCTTTTTTGTCAAGAGTATTTATTTCTGTACTATTATTTTCTAAGTTTTCTTGATTAATTTTTTCTTGTTTTTCGTTAATTTCTAAATCTTTTATATTTGTTAATATTTCCGTATATGTTTCACTATCTTCTGAATCATAATTATCCGTTTCTTCTACTTCTATATTATTTATTTCTAATTTTTCCTTAAATTGATTTATTTCGTTTATTAATTTTTGTTCTTTATCTATTTCTTCTTTTTCTTTTTGTCTTTGTTCGTATAAATCTTTTAACATTTGTAATTCTTTTTCTAATTCAGCAATTCTACTATTTTTAGTTTCTTCTATTTTTCGTATTTCTTCCGTAGATTGTTGTTTAATTTTTTCTATTTCCTTTTTTCTATCTATCTCTTCATTTTCTTTTTCTATTCTTACCATTGCTGTTAATTTATCTTCTAATTTTAATTCTTCTTTTTCTAACATTAAATATAAATGTTCTCCTATTTTCTTATACCTTCTTCCTAGATTAGAAAATACTATTTTTATTTTTGTACCTTCGTGATTTTCGTATATTTTTTCATCTATTATAAATTCTTCTTTATTCATTTTATTGTGAATAGTTCATGTTGACATATATATTCTAAACTATCTATTTGAGATTCTAATTTTGATATTTCATCTTTTTGTATATTTATTGAATTTTTATTAACTCCGGCAAATATATTATAATGTAATCTTTCTTTTCTTATTTTTAATTCTTTACGTTTTTCAGAGATAAATTGTTTTAATTCTTTGTATTTTTGCTCTTTATTCATTTGAATTGTGTTTATAATATTTTGGTGGATATCTAAATCTAATTTTATCATAATTAGGTGGTATATGTCTCATTCTTCTAGATTTTAAATGGATTATTAATTTTGCTTCAATACTAGATATTAATGTAATTAAATAGGCTAATCTTTGTGGATTTTCTTTTGTTTTATTTAAACTTATATATTCTGAATAATTACTAACTAACGATTCTTTAATTTTTCTAAAAGCTTCTTTATTTTTAAATGGTCTTCTCATAATTAATTTAATAAATAACTAAATCTAATCTTATCTGAATTTAAATCTAACTTAACTAATTCTTCTAACACGTATATCACTTCCGTATCTTTTAAATTACTGAGCTCTGATACCATTTGGAGGGGGGTGCGGATAACTGAGTACTGCGTTGGTAAATAGATTTATAAATAGATAAAGTCTTTATTTTAGACAAAATCATCTTTTCACTATTTTTTCCTAATATGTAAAATTTTAAATTTAATTAAATATATTTATGGTAAAACCTTTCCTTACTAAAGTCATCATAATTAATAATAACTAATACTTTTTAAATTAGTTTAAGAATTCTAAATCAACTAAACTTGATTTTAAGAAGATTTAATATTGTTTTTCCTATATTTCTCAAATAAACTCCTAATTATACATAAACACTAATATATATTACAAAACTAATAATACTCAAAAAGGCAAAAAACGTGCATGCCGAAAAAGGCAAAGAATACCTTTTTTAATTTTTTTTTTACTTCCTTCACTTTTTTTAGTTCCAAATTCAATGGTCTTTTCCTATATTCTTCAAGTAAAATTCTACTTATAGGTGCTTACACTAAAAAATATGTTTATGCTTATATTACTATATTAAAATATTATATTTATATTTACATTATTATATTAAAGTGTTAAAAATCTTTGAAAGCTGATTTAAAATTTTATATTTCATTAAAAATTTCTACAATAAATAAAACTATTTAATTTTAAATAATTAAACGTTACACGTGCAAGACACGTGCGATTAAACTAGTATTTTTTTAGAAAATACCAACTTATTTAAAAATAAAATTTTTAACAGAAAATGCTAACTCATTTAACAATGAATGATTTTCAGAAATTTGACAAATATCAACCCTATATCTACATAAGCACACCTATGTATCTTTCAACTAGCCTACTTTAATGTAGTTACATAATCCAACCTAATTTAGTCCCATAACATGTATCTTCTTTACCACTATGTATCTTTCAACCTGCTTCTAGTCACACCCTTATACTCTTCTTTTGACCTCAAACCCTCAACCAAATGCAACTCCTACCGCTGCACAAGTTCTGTCGGTCAACAGAACAATAGTGAATCATCCACCGTCGCTTCACCTATTTTAGTGAAACCCTCCTAGCCACCACTATCAAACTAGACACCTTTTTTTTTTTAATTTTCCCTCTCCTCTTCAATCTCCTCTCAGCGCTGCCCAACTCTGACAAAATAACATTACCAACGACCTCCTCGAGTCACCACCTTCACTCTTTTCTATCCTCTTACTCTCAAATCTAATTTCACTCTAATATTCCATATCCCATCAAAGATACACCAAGACCTTTCTCGCGTTGGAGCTGATGCATGAATGCTAAGCTGTGATGAAAGAAAAGGTGGTGATGAGCTCAAGCCCACCTGAATTAGGATTAGATCTAATGAATGGGTATGGGAAAAAATAATGTAGGAAAGAACGACAACTACGAGAATAAGCCCGTTGTAAAAAATAATTGATCTAGAAAATCCAGGCACCAAAATTAGGAAAAATCTAATAAAATAGGCATGGGCCAACGACAAATATTATACTAAGTCTGTATCTACATATAGATACATAGATACGATGATATATCACTGTCCTCTCAGTTTTTTTCTAATATTAAATACATGAAATTAGGCAGAATACATTGCTAGTGTAACGCTCCGAATCTGGTACCCAGAATGGTACACGATGCTCATGACCCCCAAAGGATCATAAGCTAACCCATGACTGATATCTGTACCTGAACACTGCATAATATATTATATAAATATGGATGTAAAGGCTGAAAGGCCATAAGGTTCAAAACTGATAAAACATAACATCTGAAAGTACGGTATATCAATACCAAAATAAACTAAAACAAAACTGTCGGAACATACTGTAGTCTGAAAAGCCTCTAAAACTGAACTGTCTAAATTAAGAGTTGATAGAACATGTCCCCAACTAACTCCAACTACTAAAATAAACTAAGTAATGATGAAATAAAGTAATGATCATGTCCTCGAAGGATGAGGACTCACCGCTAACTCTGACTGCTGAAACATGAATGCTACTGATGCTCGTGCTTCTGAACCTATAGTATAGCATAAAACACCATAGTGCAAATGCTTCAGTACGATTGAATATACTGGGATGCATGTTAGGTAGGCTGAATGCAAAGGGTTCAAATACATGAACAATGCTAAATGATCGTATAACATAAACATGAGAATACATGTATGAATAAGTGACTATAACTGAATTCGTGCTGGTACTGACTACTGAGTCTGATTACTAATAACATGAGTTACTAATAACTGATATAACTGATACTGAGCGACTGTATCTGACAGTCTAGGTTCTGATGGAACTAGCTGAGTTTCATACTGTGTTGAGTTGACTGTATCTAATAGTCCTGAAATCTGAAGAACTATCTGAGTTCTTTTATTGAGACTGAGACTGTAGGAAGTAGTCATCTAACTGACATGACACAAATAATGCATTATAGCTGAGTTGAGGTCCAATCTATAACCCCAATTAGAAGGGTGTCAATACTGCACTACTGGTAAAGACAAACTGTGGGTGACCCTCATCTGGCAGTGTCCCCAAAAGAGAGCGGTGAGAGCATCATCTGACAGTGTTTATCCACCTCATCAACCTTATCTGTCAGTGTTGATGTCTCAACCTATGCTATCTATATAGTTCTGGAATGCAAGGATTGCTTCTAAGGATCACACCCTTAACTGTCAGTGTGTGTCCTCATCCTTGGGTTCACTCGGTGCTAAATCCTACTCCCATCTGAATAGACACTGAGCATGATTAACTGAACTGAATTGGACTGAGTTCATTGAGTTCTATTGACTGACGGAATACTACTGAGATTACTGAATTACTGAGCTTTCTGAGATTACTGAGATTACTGAGTTTACTGAGTTTTCCTGAGTCACATGACTGACTGAATTCTGCTGAACATGGCTTGACTGAGGATATCGTGAAAACATGACACTGGCTCTAGGCACACAACTAAATTGTTGGGTACATGTACCCCCAGGACTCGATTAAAGGAAACTGAAAAGGCATGACATTCTTTAATACATAAACAACATCAACAATCTATAATACAATAAGTTGGGGATTTCATGAAGTACATGGTTATCATAATCTTGTACATAGTAGGAATGCATATACTAAATGTCAAAATTTCATACTCTAACATCATTAGCATTCCAACAAACATCTACATTGCACATCAATAGCATGGGAGTCATTTGAACATAAGGGTAAAATATGAACCCATCACATAAATCACAATTGAGCTATATTACATAATTTCTAGTCTCTTAGGCATTTTATCAAACACTTAGGTTGCATGAATTAAGGCATGTCATAATTATCAAATAAACATATCATAACCAACTAAAATTCATGGTTTTCAACTCACATGCTAACATATTTTCATAAAAAAACATAAAGATTCCAACTTGGGAATCATACAACAACAACCACATGAACATAATCAATCCATAACATGAATATCATAATCCATAGTTTAAAACTTTATTCTTGGGCTTCATAGATGAAAGGAATCCATGAATAAACACTATGCATACCTTAGTACGTGATTCTATGAAGATTTACGGTGGAATTTTCTTGAAATTAAATCCCCAATTGACAACCCTAACTTGTTCTTGAGAGAATTTTGAGAGAGGTGACTATATTTTGGTTGAATTGGGGCTAAATCCTGTGTTATAGACTTATATAGGGGTGAAAAATACCCATTCTTCCCTTAAAATAACTCAAAAATGGGGTGTTTATGTCACTTGGGCCATAAGATATGCGGTGCACAACTTATCGTGTAAGCTAGGTTGTATGTCGCACAACTTATAGCATAAGTTAGGTTGTGCATCACACAACTTATGGCATAATTTAGGTTGTGCGTCGCACAACTTATGGCATAATCATTCCAGTAGTTTTAGACGATTTGTTAGGCGGCACACTCCACTTTGCAAAGCTATAACTTCTTGCTTGGGTGTCAGATTTTGATAAAATTGGTATCATTGGAAAGCTAATTAAATTTTCTAAAATTTGGTGGGTCTAAATCTACCAAAATACCACATATACATCAAGTTATTCTTGTTAAAATATGACTCTTGAAAAATCAAACACTAAAACTTGATGGATTCAAAAACTCTTAGCTTGCCTTACTCTAAGTGACTCTTATGAACTCGCTTAACACATCATAAGATCTCTTCTCACTAGCTAATTGTAAGTCATGTACTCAAATATGAATCACAGGATAAGAGGTTTCACACGTAGGAACAATAGTTCATTTTCTAGCTTAGAAATATATGGGGTATTATAGCTAGGCCCCTCAAATTGGCGCTATCTTTCACTTTTGCTCCTCAAGTGGATGTTGTTCACTTTTGGCACTTCAAGCAGTGTAAGGATGTATCATTTTGACACTTTTTGCACAATTCACAAAATATATGTTTGATGCGTTTATTATATGCATGATGACATGAAAGTGATCAATATGACATGTAAAGTGATCAATAATAATAGGACAGTTGTCATTTTTTATCCAAATAATTTTTAAATAATTAATCTTAAAAAAATTACCCTTCCTACTAACTAACCCACCCCCGCCAGTCCTCTTCTTTAAATACTCCGCCCCATACCCCACCCCAACCTCCAATCATTTTCTTCTCTTTTCTCTTCTTCAAATATCCCACCCCTCCCCCCACCCCACCCCTACTCTCAATCATCTTCTTCCCCCTTTATGCAAACACTTCCCCCAATCACTACCACCAAATGATCTTCTCCAAGCACCCCCCAGCCCCACCTACCCACCTGAATCTTCTCTAAACACTGCCCGCTCCCCTCTCTCCAACCACTTACCTGAATCTTATCTAAATGCCGCCCCTTTTCACAACCCCAATCATCTGCTCCAAAAAACCCACCCCACCCCTTTCTCTATTTTTCTAATTTTCTTCATCGATTTTGCTTAGATTTTCATTTTTTCTTCATTGATTTTGCCTAATTTTTAATTTTTCTTCATGGATTTAGCTCTGTTTTTCAATTTTTCTTCATTGATTTTGCTTTAAATTTTAGTTTTTTCATTGATTTTGCTTGCTTGTCAATATTTCTTGATAGATTAGTTTCATTTTTAATTTTTCTTCATCGATTTTTTTTTATTTTTAGTTTTTCTTCATTGATGTTGCTTAATTTTCAGTTTTTTTTCATCAATTTTGTCCTTAATGATTAAAAAATGGTGCTTATAATCTAATCTTCACAAAACCCTAAATGCGAATATAATTTTTAAATTTCTCAATAATTTTTACCATTGAATAAATTTAAGATTGACAAAAATGATGGATAAAAATGAGAAAGAAGTATAAATTAATGGGGAGTGAGTTAATATATTATTTTTGGCAGGATAAACCCCTAAATGTGTATCTAATTTTAAATCTCTCCCAATAATTTTCACCATTAATTAAGCTCAAGATTGACAAAAATGATGGATAAAATTGAGGAAGGAGGAATAAATTAATGGAGATGAGTTAATACATTATTTGTGGGCTAACTAGGCGCCACTTAGACAAAAAAGGGCTTTCACACGCCTTCATATATGTGCAATACACGCACCATGCCAACTCTGCAAAAAGATGCCCAAATTACACACCCATATGCTACTTGAGGTGTCAAAAGTGAACAACGTCCACTTAAGGTGCCAAAGTAAAAGATGGCGCCAAGTTGAGGGGCCTGACGATGTATTCTTCCATGAAAGTCATACTAGATACATGGAATTGATTCTGGATACATCCGCTCTGGAAACTTCGGCAAGTTCAAGCTCTGATGTAATGGGTATGGGGTAAGGGCAAATATTTCTCCAAGTATATATCTACATATAGATTCATAGAAATAATATATACATAACTATCCTTTAGCTATTTTGATATAAGATGCATCTGCATGATCTCATAGGAATTAAGATATTTAAAATATGACCACATTAAATCTATTGAGATACATGGACCTTAAAATCAATATATACATGGAGCCTTAAAATATTAAAGATACATAAGACTTAAAATTTAAGGAAAAAGCATACCCCCCCAAACATGTCTACACAACCCACTTTAGCACTTTAATTTTATGAGTGATTATTTATCTCTCTAAAATACTTGTAAATGAATTTCATTCCATCCAAAAAAATTATATCACTCTCACTACGGAGAGTGCATCACACACGCACCACATTTGAGCCACATCGGATCCACTTTAGAGCCACGTCGGAGCCACATAAATTATTTTTTCAAAAATAATTTCTCTCCCTACCCCACCCCAATATATATATATATACATATATATACATATATATACATATATATACATATATATACATATATATACATATATATATATATATATAATAAAATAAATAAAAAAGAAAAACTCCCCCTCCAAAACCAAACCCCCCAATCCTGTTCTTGATAACTCCCCCCTCCCTCGCCATTGCTGAGTTGCCCTACCTCTCCCTACACTCCCCAAACCCCCAACCCGCCGTTCTTGACCTGCAGGTCTCCCCCTCCCCTCGAAACAAGAATTTGATAAGAAATAAGAATTTATCTATTATAAAAATTTAACAAGAAATAAGAATTTAATTGGTTCAATCAAAATAAGAATTTAATAATTATAAAGTTAGTTTAGCTATTGAGAAAAAATTATTTTGACAGAATTAATTAAATTTTCTCAAAGATTTTTGACTAACAAAATGGCCTTATTATAGAAATCCTCAAGAAATTCTTTTGACATGTATTTGATTGGATATTTTTGATGGGTAGGTGTAAAAAATATAGAGGAAGGAGAATAGAAAGGGGTGGTGGGGTGTGAGGAAGAAGAAGGAAAAAGAAATTAGTGGCTTGAAATTTTAAAGTGGCCTCTACTTATTTTTTTTTCACTTCCTTTGATCAAAACATGATTTAAATTAGTTTGCCAATTCAGCCATTAAGGGGGTAGTATAATTCATACAAAAATTGTTTAAGGGGGTAAATAATTACCTATAAAGTTAAAGTGCTAAAGTAAGTTGTGACGACAAGTTCAGGGGGTATCTATGCTTTTTTCCTAAAACTTAATATTCATAGACACTAAAATATTTAATATACAAAAGCATTAAAATTAAGATACAACATAAATATGCCTTAAAACTTTTAAGATACATAGAGCCATAAAAAAATCAAGATACATACGACTTAGATATCCAAGATACTGTAAGACCCCTCAAAATTTTAACGATTTTATTTTTGACCCTCCCACGTTCATAATGTTAATTTTTAACTTGAATTATTATTGGGGATGTTTAAAGGGTAATTTTAGAAATGTTCATAATTTTTAGAAGGGGTTTGGGGTTATTTTAAAACCCCGAGACAGTGAGGGTCTGCGATATTAGCGTGCCACGAAGGTTACCCTCTGCGATATTGGTGTGGAATGGAGGCTACCCTCTGCGAAAATGGCGAGCTACGCTAATATTTTAATTTTTCCCATTTTTGTTTTTTTTTTCACTTGAGGTTAGGGGATTTTGGTCTTTTTACCCCTTGTACGACCTTTAAATAATCCTATTCCCTTAAGTTTTCAAAAATCAAATCATTCTCTTTCTCTCTCAAACTCACAACTTAAGAACATTCAAGGTTTTTACAGTAAATTTATCGCCTGTGCTCCAAACTTTTAATCAGTCATGTATCTCAATCTCAAACTTTAATATTACATTGTGACACTTATTTAATCATTATCCATGTGTTTGGAATTGTAAGTTTGAAATTACGTTAAAGGGTTTTAATTGGTGACACTTGAACTACCTTTACTATAATTTAAATTGATGATTTGAGTTTTAAATATATGGTTTTTGGACTGAATGGATGCATTGTTATGGGAATTGGAATGAGAACATATGTTTCCCAAATTAATGACTTTTTGACTTGGTAATGGCATTAACCCCAATCCACTTTTTGAACATGGATAATTGTATAATTCAACTTATGTATGAATCCATCATATGGCATTAATGGATAGATGATTAAAGTGGACTTGAAAGACCTTGGTGGCCATGGTTTGGATTTTAAAATAGAACTTAAGATTTTAATGGTTACATGGGTTTGTTTGGAAAGATTATATGAGCTTGCAAGCATAATTGGTATGATGATACCAAGTGGTAAATGTCTTGATATAAGTCTCCTGGGTTAATGGTTTGATTTATGCATAAATTATTTTAATTTAGGCTTAAAGGGAATTATGTAGCTCAGCATGAAGGTGTAGTCCTAGGGGACTAACACTAGAAACCACATTTTTCGATGTGGGGGTCTATAAGATCATGTGCTTGGGTCACACATTATTTTTTGGAATGGTTAGAGCCTTGGTGCCTCTAGCCTTTTCTTCATATTTCTTGATTTGTGCAACTAACACACACTGGGTCCTTTCAGCAGGGAATGCTAAACTCATATAGCCCATGGTTGCCTTTAGCATAGAGTGAGCTACACAGTTCAAGTTAATGATTTAAGCCCTCATGTTCATGACCCTTACTCTATCCCGACATCCTATATATGTATATATAATTATTATGCATATGATTTTGACTAGTTTTTAGCATTATCATTATTTTATCACTTTTCTTGAGTTACATGCCAATGCTTATACCACTGACCATCCCTGGGAACAACATTATTTAGTGATGTAGGCTTCAAAGGGTTTTTTCTATTTCTCCAGTACAATATTAGGTTATTCGACACTCCTATGAATTTGCTTTGAAGTGGTGAGCTTCCGTCTTTTAGAAGGCTTGGTCATTTCACTAGTTTCATTACTGTTCTAGTATTTTGGATTTTTTTATTTTTTAGTCATGGTCGTAGGCATGTCCCAACCTATTTGGAATTTTTGGTTGTAGAGGCTTTTGTGGACAAGTATGGGTTGGATATAGATTTTGATTCATAGAGTTTACATTTGATTTTGTATTATTCTTAGTACTATTGGTTTGGATTTTTTTTGTATTCTTTTATTGTGTTCTAGATATTTGGCTAAGGGGGTGGTCTACGGCTCATGGTGGGCTTGAGATATCCATCACGGCTAGGCCCTGATTTGGATCGTAACATGCTTATATCAGAGCATGGTTTAGGATTGTTAGATCTTCATAAATTCATGCCAAGTAGAGTCTCTCTTATGGGTGTGTAGCATGCCACACTTATAAAGGGGAAGCTACAAGGCATTTAGGAATGATTCCCTTTCTTATGTTTCATTTTTGGCTATAAAGTCTAGTAGTCTTGGAATTTCTCTAACTCCTGACGTGATCTTGTTATAGATCATGCCTTCCCAAGGATGTGATGTTCATAGAAACTTTTTCAGAAACTCTATCCCACCTAAGGAAAATATAGAGGGGACCCATCCTACTTATGGAGTATAGAGCTATTCTAGGGTCCCTACACCTGATTGTACTGCCCTACATAGAGTTCTACCAGTCCCTACTAGTCATCCTCGGGCTTCTCGAGCTGGTGACACTGATTCTCAGCTACCTTAGAGAGATATTTGTAATAAAAAATTAAGTCAGTCTATTTATATGCTTACTTAGTTGGTGGCATTGAAGTCTCGTTAGTCTAATTATGTTGGTTCTATTGCTTATTCATCTGTGGTCACTCAAGTTGGCTAGTTTATAAGGTTGAATCCCTATCCCGACATCCTATATATGTATATATAATTGTTGTGCATATAGTTTTGACTGGTTTTTGGCATTGAAATTATTTTATCATTTTTTTGAGTTACATGCCAGTGTTTATCCCACTGACAATCCCAGGATGCTACATCATTTCATGATATAGGGTCTAAAGTGTTTTTTGTTGCTCCTGTGCAACGTTAGGTCATTCAGTACTCTTGTGGATTTATTGTAAAGTGGTGAGCTTCCATCTTTTGGAAGGCCTAGTCATTTCACTAGTTTCATTACTGTTCTAGTACTTTGGATTCTTTTTATTTGGTCATGGTCGGGGGGATGTCCCGGCCTATTTGGCCTCTCTGGTTTTAGAGGCTTTTATGGAAAAGTGTGTGTTAGATGTGGGTTTTGATTCATAGAGCTTACATTTGATTATCTGTCACTTTCGCTGTATTCTTTTATTATGTTCTGGATGTTTGGCTAAGGGGATGGTCTCCGGCTAATAATAGGCTTGAGATACCCCTCACAACTAGTCCCTGGTTCAGGTCATGATAGATACACAAAACTAAAACAATTTAAGATATGAAAGCTTAAAGTATACAAATACATAATCTCAGATACATTGTCTTTAGATCCCAGATACATAGTCTTTAGACAAATCCTGCGATATCTAAAACATTGGTGCCTTAAAGTAATTAGGGTATAAACCTCTTAAATTACATAGTATTAAATATCAGGACCAAAATAATCATGATTGGCACCCACCGAAAACCATGACGCGAGAACCATGCTTAACCCAACCCTCACTAATCAAGTTCAATAGTCAACCTTAACTTTTTAACATTCTTATCATTAACAAGTTAAAATTTCATTATTAAATAAATAAGTAAAAGTAACACACCAATATAATCTTCAATCACTAATAGATTGCGGAATATTCTATTTATTACATTCCTGGGACCTAAATCACTGTACAAGAACACGAAGAGCACTCAAGTCTATAATTGAAAGATTATCAAAAATACAAAAATAAATAAAAGAGTTTCTTAGTCTCGAAATAAGGGATTTGAACATAAAGCTGAAGATCCAAAGGTTGTCAGATCATAGTGCTTACCCTTAAATCAAAATTCAAAATTATTGGTTAGTGTCGAGGCCTTTTCAAATGCTAGATCAAGATCTATATTCAATAAAAAGAAAATCACATGTAGCATTAGTACATCAACATGTACTGGTAGACATCATAGGCTGATTCAACTTGACACCGTACAAATAAGTAAATCAAATAAATGCAAAGCAGTCATCACAAAACTTAGAATCAAAGACAAACAACACTTTTATGATACTTTACTTTAGAGGTTGTACAAAATCATGTTTATATCTTTTTACACTTAGACAATTTAATCAGCAAGTTGCATCACAACACATAACTATAAATGTACATTCACGAAAAATGGTGAATGCAAGATATGCGCATCATCTTCTTTCCTCCCATTCTCATCAACATTATTCTCAATATAATGAAAATCATGATAAATATCAATATCAACATATTTATCATCATCCTATCATCAACAACATCATGAGCAACTTGATTTCAATATCAATATCACTACCATTAACTCATCAACATCAATATGTATGATACACAAATGTAGTGAATAGTCATAAGTAGTGCTTGAAAGCAGTCACAAATATCAAATTTACATATAAGCACGGAGTCAAGCAAGTCTAACTGCTATAATAAATCATAACCTACCTTGATTTCTTACTTGAAACACCATTTTCCCATAAACTTTCCCTTCCTTCCAATCTCAGCTTGTTCTTGATCTATAAACTACAATTATACAATACCCATTTTAGTAATCCACCTTTCCCAGTCATTAGAAGCCTACATTTATCAATTAATCTATAGAATAGACGTCGTTCATCATCAAAAGGGTTTCTACACTTTGAAATTCATAAATGCTACATAATCTATAATTTTTGACAATAATTCTACCAAAGCAAGTATTTCTAGCACCCTAGAACCGTTCACAACTGAAACTAGTAAATTTTTACCAATTTCCTTCCGTTTATAAATTAGAGCTACTGTTAGTTTTCCACTATGAACAAGATTCTAACGATTCTCAATATTTCTAAGAAGTAATTCAAGTTTAGAATATAAGAAATTTTCCTTCAAAGATGAAAACCTCTGAATATTTACAGAAACTGCCTTCCCTTGAGTCTTGGTTCTTTCTTCAAAAAGTGTGGAAAATTTTTTTTATTGAGTTTTGAAAACTTAAATTTAGTTTATTTTACTACTCTAACATTAAAATTATCACTACATTAGTAAAGTTACCACTGGAGCAGTTTGAGATGAAATTAAAGTTACCACTATAGTGGTACCTTTTTTGTTGTTGCAGTACCATTGTAATAGTTCCATTTTCCTCTATAGTGGTTCTACTTAGAAACTCGAGACCTCCCCCCAAAATAGGTCTATTTCATAGCACACCCATCAAAATATGACATTGAAAGACAATCCTTTTATGATAAACTCTATAATCAGGGTTCTATACATCTATTTACGTGTCAAAAGTTGCTACAACTTTCTAAAATTGTTATCTATCTCAGAATCAAGTCAAGAATCCCAACAAAAATTAATATCAATACAAAATTTTTTAAAAATAGGGTACCCTGAAATTTTTTTAACACTATACCAACCCTGAATTTCTTGAAAATTGCCTAAGAAAAATTAGTGGGATTTGTTTTTCTATTTTTAGTATAACGAGGATTTGGGTTGTTTCATTACCCATCCATATTATCCATTGGGTCACTTATTTCTTATCCATAGAAAATATAGGTGGATCAAATATTTTATTCATTTTCACTTGACTCATTTTTTGCTGATCCATATCTTACTCAATCCGTCTATTTTCCACTTGTAGATTCCTCCATATTCAAGTAATCAACCCAAATCAATTGAGATAGAAGACCACAAAGATCATAATTGAAATTATTTTAATAGGATACCAACTTATTGCTTGTTTTTTAGCTTAATTGGTTGTAATTCTTTTTAAAACTACACATTTAAGTTTTATTCTTTTAGCAACCCTTTAAGCCAATTGGAGATCTATTCGTATAATATAAATATTCATAAATTACAAAAATAAATTTATCACCATATTAAATTATTAGTTTACTTTTCCGGTGGAGATTGCAACAAATCCTTGACAAATGGCAAGATAAGAATGTCAAAATTAACTACAATTGAAAATAAAAAGGAGAAATCTTTTGGAATAAATAAATAAGTGAGAAATAAATAGCAACAGAAGGGGTCCTAGAAGAAATAATAAAGTTTCTAAAACACTTTATATCTAAAATAGGAGAAGTTATGAATTCGTACCTCTAGAGTATGAGAACAGAACACACTACATGTGTATAGCGTATATCATCCCTTTAAAATATCAGAAATAAAACTAGTAAGAGATATATAACTGAATATGAATGAGATAGTAAAAATATTTTCTATCAAAGCCTTGATTTAAAAAGTAACTAGCTAAATTAGATATCACTATCTAACACTGGACTAAAAATTATATTTAGCTATGCAAAACAAAGAAGAAAGAGACTTACCCCAAGAAAATTATACAAGGAGCTCTTTTTTCTGCCATAGTGCATTCGTACCGCTAAAAATTCTAGTCATTATTTCTCCTCATGCACACTATTCTCAAAAGTCTTTATTTGATTTGATGGTGCACCCTCACTAATAAGAATCTCATAAGTATCAAACTTGTTTTGAAACTAATTAGCAAGGTAAAATAGTCAACATAGAGAAATTTAATATGATCTGTCACACCCTAAATTTTTTGATCCTGGAATCCTTGAGTTTTTACACTCACTTCCCAACCTATGACTCACCTTATGAGTCATAAGGTATCCTTACGATCCATAAGAGACAAATCATCGTCTGGCCAGTGAGTAGTGTCTATGCTACTATCTTTATTT
Organism: Capsicum baccatum var. pendulum; assembly: GCA_030864225.1. Taxonomy (NCBI): domain Eukaryota; kingdom Viridiplantae; phylum Streptophyta; class Magnoliopsida; order Solanales; family Solanaceae; genus Capsicum; species Capsicum baccatum. The sequence goes on from CM061552.1 coordinate 133,644,535, forward strand.
AGACTAGAGGTACTGAGTAGTAAAGACTCGTTACGAGTCATGGATTCCAGATCATAGGGTGACTAGTATGTACTCCAAATGTTTCTATCCTGGTTACGACAAGGACCCTACCAATCGTAGGGACTCTTGATGAGTTATGTGGTGTAAGTCACAAGGTTACTAGAGAGGGGTCCCTTAGCTACTGTCCAGAATAAGACTAGAGGTTTTGAGTTGTAAACAGTCCTTATGAGTTGTATAGTGACCCATAATCACTGGCGATAATTTTTCAGCTTTTAATTAGGGAAACTTTGGACATTTCCCCTTTCATTATTAACAACCCACGACTTATAACCCCTGTAGGGTATCATTATCACTCTAAAAAAATCAAAATAACTTCTTAAACTCTCTCATTTTCTCTCAAGTAAAAACACCTAGGATTTTCAAGCAATTGGCATCTAAAACTTTTAAGGATTGAATTCTCTCCACAATTCTCTACACTTTCAAGCATGTTACTCTTCCTCACGTATTATTTTATTAAGAATGTATTTTAAAGTGTTATTTGTGTGGTTTAAAGGTTGATTTTTGAACATGGGTTGTGCATTTTTAGTTTTTGTTTTTGATAACGCTCAAACTACAACTCTCATAAGAGTGTAAGCGGTCGCTGTCAAATATAGAACCCAACTGGGTTGGGTGTCGAATCCCACAGGGAATACTTGGTCACTAAGTAAGCAACGATTAGTAGACTGTTGATCGAAAATTCTACAAAAAAGGGGGGATTTAATTGTAGCGTGAATTAGGAGTATCAAAGTAAAAACGGAATGTTTGGTAGGTTTTGATCAATGAGAATTGTAAGTTAGGGTTATGTCCACCTTATGAGTTTTACGTATCTATTGGCTATGAGTTATGCAGAATTCTGACATGCATGCGCTTATAGAGATTCGTATTCTATGGTAAATCCTAGCATCTTTCGACCATCACAGATTATCTCACTTTAACTCTTTCGAGCTTAAAGCATATCTAATGGTACGAATTCTCCAAGAGGTTAATCCAGTTACGACACTAACTTTTAAACAGGGGTTGGTGCCTTATTTCCTTGTCATTCTCTCTTTTATAGACATGTAACTTTTCTTTCGAACAAGTTAATGCTATACTGGCGTATTCTATATGTTTGCAACCACAAGAATTAAATTAAGATGAAGAGAAGAATGATATAAGAAACATACGTATCAAGAATTCACACACTCATAGCAATAGATATTATCTCATGAGGCTTCCATAACCCTAACAGAGAAGTTTAGCTACTCATGAGTGTAACGGAAAACACAATAGCAATTATTATCATACCAAAATAAGAATCTCATGTGAATTCCTTGCAAATAGCGTTTCTCTTGTCGTAAAAATTAAAAGTCGAATAGATGAAAAATAATGTCAACAATGAATTTGTGAAGAAAAGGGGAAAGGATCGAATAGGGAGGAATAAGGATGAGGGTGGCGGAAAATTCGTGCTGAAAAGTTCAGCAAAATAGGGTTTTTATAACACCCATATCCTATTCCTACTAAGCTACTGCATACTTATCCTAATCCTACTAGGTTACTGCATTCTTTTCCTAATCCTACTAAGTTACTGCTGGTCCCCAAGTCTTTGGAAATACTATTTTTGCCCAGGACAAGTTTTCCATGCATCACTTTCAGTCCACAAGCTTCCAGAAGCTGCCTTCCTTCTTACGTGAAATTTCCTTTGGCGTCCAATTTCCATAAAATGCTGAAATCTTCATCATTTATACCTGAAAACTTGCTAATCACGTTGCTTAGCTCACTTACAGGAAAAAGGACTAAAAGTGCAGGAATTATATATTTTGTCCTTAGAACTTAGCTAAAATATGGGTAAATTAAGGTGCTTTAGGCGTGTAAATACGCCTAACATCAACACCCCACACTTAAAGGTTTGTTCATCCTCAAACAAAGTATCATGTCCATATAAATATCTACTTAGGGTTTCACAGTAACAGCACAAATATTCATCAAGACAGGCACGACAATCCTTAACAAAGAGTAGTTTTCTGATCACTACTAGAAACAATTCAACCTCCAACATAGACTCGTGATGATGGTTAATTCGTATCCACAAGTTAAGGCACAAAGAATCATACACAACTACCCAAAACTCATCAACCATGTGTGTCTCACAATATATCACCCATAATCACTCACAAGTATTGTATATATTTCGAACATGGGTATAAGATTTTCCTTGCTCTCATTCTCACAAAGAATTCATATGTTGCAACTGATGACCATAGGCTTGCCCTTAGTGTAATGCTCTACTAATATCAGAATGCTAAGCTTAGGATCAAATAGGTCTTTACAGGTTGTAATGTAGGCTAAGGGACGGGTAGGACTATTTTGGCCAGAAATAGTGACTAAATTCCCTAAGCGCTTTAATACATCACATTATACCGTTTACACTTTATTTCAAACAACCTTTCAACTTTCTTTTAATCTACCACCCCTTCTCACCTCTTTTGTTATTCGATTTTAAACAGAACAAACTTTTTAGTTTTATTTTCATTTTTCTTTTTTTCTTCTTTTATAACATACCTCTATGATAGCCACTCTTTTTCATAACTAATTCAAGCACCAATACATTCGAAGGCATCACTCTCACCCAGTTTCCTCTTATTTTGTCATATGACTTTACAATTTAAAGCACTTAGGAATTTGGATCAAATTATGGTCTTGAAAAAAATGGATTAGGCTACATATGAGGATATCAAAGAAGATAGCTTAAAGGCTCAAAGGGGGTTAACTAGGATAATGTCCACGGGTAGGTAAAACAAAGGTAAACAATCACAGGTTGCCAAAGAAATGCCTAAATTGTCTCCTAAACTCACACTCTTTATTTAGCTTTACACACACACCAGGCAAGTTCTAGAATCAGCCACAAACACAAAATATACTATTGCCTCAGACACACAAGGCACATGCTCGACTTTATTGGGAGTAGTATAGACTCTTAACCCAACAGATGAAGGAATTGAACCACACAATTATCACACAATGAGTCACATTTGGAGCCTAAACGTCTCAATTGTATTGATTTTAGCACAAACTCTTGTTATAATACCATGCTGCCCATCAGAATAACTTCATGCAAAAATTTTTAAAAATTTAACTACTAACAAATAAAACAAACAAACATAAATAAATGCAAATGTAGATAAAGAAGTATAGCATACAAATACCAGCACCCCACACTTAGATGGGACACACTGTCCTCAGTGGAAAATAAATAAGAAGAACCTAGATTAGTCGGACTCCTCCTCTATGTCTGGGGTCATACCCCCTGCATCGGAATCATCATCGGAGTTGTCGTCATCCGAATTATCCTCCACGTCGGAGTTTGGCATTCGACAATCATCATCGGTTGGCACATCGTCATCGAGAGGTTCCTCAAAGTACACACCTACTCCATACATAGCCCTTGTATGCTCATTCATTGGGTAGTCATAATCCAACTATTGGAGCTCTGCAGCAGTTGGAACATGACCTCCGCTCATCATGATAAACTGAGTCATGCCATAAAGGTAGCGAAAGAAACTTTCATCCCGAGCATGACGTTCTGCAGTGGTAAGGTTAACACCATGCATGGTTTCAGCATCTTTAACCTTTGTGAGGTCAACCTTCTTCGGGTTGTGTGGAAGCTTATGATCAGCTGGATCCTCTTCGATGTCCTCCTTCCTCAATATCACAGTCAACAGATTACCAAAGCTGAAATAGGATCTCTTGTGCAGCCTAGCCTTACGCATTGAAGACCGAATAATCGCCCCAATGTTGATGGGGACGTTCGTCATCAATGCGTACACCAAGCACACTCTATCTCATGTAATCTTTGTGTACTGAGTCACTGGAATCAAGCAAGAGTTGACTATCCGCAGCCATATCCGTGCTTCTCTATTCAAGGAAACATATGGGAAGGTGTTGTGCCGATCGGTGTCCTTATGTCTACTCCAACGTGCCATTGATCTTGTTCTGCATAGTGTGTGTCTGATTGCCCTGTACGGAGGTCTGTTATATAGCTCTTTGAGTGGTGATGGATCAACAGATGGCAAACCCAGAAAAGAGTTGAAGAACTCCGCATTTACTTGTAGAACTTGGCCCCGAATCTTTACTTCACTCCCTGTAGTTTTTGGTGACCAGTTGGCATAGAATTATCTTGTTAGATCAATATTGCATTCTCCCATATCTCGGAAGATGAAATCAAGATGTAACGCCATGATCTTGGCCAACATGCGGGGTTCTTTCTTTGCTAGGCTTTCCTTGTGTATCAACTCCACATGAACATTTTTTTTCTCTTTATTGTTCCTATACCACTCCTTTCCTTCCTCCTCTAGGACCCATTTGATTCCGAACATGCGGCGAGGTATTTGCAGTGAGGAGGATTCACCTTGCTCTTTTTGTCTCCTTTTCTGGCCTTTTTGTGAAGTGGTCCATTTTTCTTTTCCTTGTTTTGCTTTTGGTTCCATTATACCTGAGATTAAAATAATAGTTATGTTAGCTTCATCTCGGTGGATACAATTAACAAACAAGGAGTAGTGGCACCACCCCACACTTAATTTGTTGGCACAAACTAATTAAGTAAACGATGTCGATTACTCAGACTTCATCGATATACGTTTAGGTGTTATGTTCCAACAATATAATCAGTGCAGTCATACTTTTCTTGTTATCTTAACTATCCTTTTTGATTCTATCTCAAGTAATCTTGACAATACTTTCATGTTTGGATTGATGTACCCTTTTGAACAAGACTACTAAATAGAGATTGTATCAAGTTATGGCATAAAAATAATCAACATCTCATGGTTGTAGTTAACCATGATTTTTCATCACAATGAACAAGTCATTCGAACATGAATGCTTTCAAGTTACAAGATTATATAATTTTCTTAACCATGTCAATTCCGCAAAAGTATGACAGTGTATCAAAATCAAATTCAAGTTGGAAACAAGTCAAGACCATCCTTACGTATCCTTTCACTCACTTAGTTGTATCACAACAAATCAACCACATTCAAATCACCAATACTACTTCAAGATTTAACAATTTATTATAGGCGTAGTAGTATAGTACTTACGGAATATAAAAAAAGAGCAAAGAAGTACTTACTTGGTTGATGGCCTTGGAAGATGTTCTTGCAAAGTTAAAAGAGCTAAAGAAAATTTTTGAGAGATTTTGGAGAGATAGGCGGTGCTTAGGTTGGATTTGCAATGAGTTTTTGTTTTAAGACTAAGGTTCTATTTATAGGACAAGCTTGGGTCAGGTTTTGACCCATTTGGAATCGGATTAGGAGACCAAAAATGAGCATAGGCGGCGCCTAGTGCTTTGCCTATGCTTGGCATAGGCGGCTCCTTTTGCAAAGCCTAGTTGGACATAGGCTTTGTCATAGGCGGCGCCTATGCTATGGCATTGTAGAATCCGAGACCAAAGGCTTTTGCATAGGCGGCGCCTATGCTATAGCATTGTTGGGCATAGGCGGCGCCTATGCTATGGCATTCTAGATTCTGAGAGCTTAGGCCATAGCATAGGCCATGCCTTGTTCGTTGCCTAGATTTACATAGGCCTTGCCTAGATTTTCATAGGCAATGCCTAACCCATAGCCTTTTCTTCTTCATTCCTAACTTACCACCTTTAACATGAACTGCTTCCAAATTAAAATTTGAAACCAATCTCCTCCTTTATACCTCTTGCACCTACACTTACTCAAAAACAACAAAAACGATTAGAACAATGGGTTGCCTCCCATCAAGCGCCTTAGTTTTGGTCGTGGCTCAACAAAATCCTAGGAAAACAAAACAATTAAAAACGATGGGTTGCCTCCCACCAAACGCTTGATTTATTGTCGCGGCACGACATAACTATCTCGATTAGTTAGACTTCATCGAGATAGATGGTGGATCATTTTCTGAATGGATTCAGATGACAATAAGTCTTACTTGTAGGCATGCAATATTCTTTGAGATGACCATTGTGTATAAATATCCCAGGAGGGATACCAATTATATCATCAATAGTCCAACCTATAGCTCTTTTGTATCTCTTCAGAGCAGAGATGAGAGCCTCTACATGCTGTTCACTTAAATCATCCGCCACACTCACAGGAAGTGTATTTCTGCTTCCCAAGAACGCATACCTTAGATAATTGGGAAGCTCTTTCGATTCTAGCACTGGGGGCTCTTCAATGGAAGTCTTTGCTGTTGGTGACGTTTGATTCTTAAGATCACGGTCCGGCTGCTTAGGAGTATGAGAATAGGACCCTATTTCTGTTAGAGCACACATAGTTTCTTTATGTTCTCTAGCCTCCTCACGCTCAAAATTCAGCAGCTCATCAGATAGTGACTCATCAGTAAGCTGCTTTTCTACAGATAATTCTTTGTCATCCTTATAATTAACTTTAGCTACAGAGAACACATCCATATCTTCGGGCTGCTTCATTGCTTTGCATCTATCAAAACGGACCACTTCGTCATTCAACCGAAATAAAAGCTCATTAGCTCTCATGTCAATAAGCACACTTCCAGTTGCGAGGAAAGGGCATCCCAAGATTATGGGAAATTTAGAATCCACCTCGCATTCCAAAATAACAAAGTCTGCAGGAAAGATGAAGGTGGAAACCTTCACCAACACATCATTTAAGATACCAACAGGTCGTTTTACCGACCTATCTGCCATCACGAGCCGCATATTGGTTGGTGTAGGGTCGCCCAAACCCAACTTTCTGTAGACGGATAGTGTCATCAAATTGATGCTTTCTCCCAAATCGCATAATGCCTTGGCAAAATCCAAAGATCCAATCGTGCAAGGAATAATGAAAGCACCAGGGTCTGCCTTCTTCTGTACTAAGGACCTTGTGGCACTTACACTGTAATGATGAATATTATCTGCCGACTCATAGCTTACTGACCGTTTTTTTGTTAAAAGGTCCTTTATGAATTTAGCGTACCCAGGTATCTGTTCCAGCGCCTCCACCAAAGGAACATTAATAGTCAACTGCTTCAACATTGTCATGAATTTACTGAACCTTGTATCATCTGCCTTCTTCTTCAGTCTCTATGGATAAGGTGGTGGTGGAAGGGGAATAATTTTCTCCACCACTTCCTTTTTATCTTGCTTCGGATTATCAACCTTTTCAGGAGTGTCATCCGCCTTCTTCTTTAGTCTCTGAGGAAAAGGTGGTGGTGGAAGGGGAATAGTTTTATCATGAACGCTCTTATTCATATTTTCAGCTTCTACAAAATCATCACAATCTGCATCAATAACATTATCCGCTATATCATCAACTACCTGCTTGCCTTTGGATGGATTTTCCAATACTTTACCACTCCTGGTAGTAATAGCCATACATGATCCATCATTCCTTGGATTTTGCACAGTGTTGCTGGGTAGCGTTCCAGCCTTTCTTTGGTTGAATGCCGCAGATAATTGACTCAATTGTTGCTCCAGCTATTTTATTGAAGTGGAATACGAGTCAACCAATTGCTTCATTGAGGACAAATCTTTTATTACCTCAGTTACTCCCGTGCTGGTTGCCTCCACTCCTTTCAATAGCTTAGCCATCATATCTTCCATGGACATATTTCCAGAACCAGATACAGCGGCGTCACGTCTTCCAGGAGGAACATACAAACCACTCCTGTCAGTTTTATCCTTCCAACTACCTTGATCACGGTCCTTGTTTCCAGATCTATCATAATAGTTCCGACCTTGGTTTCCTTGGGCATTGCCTTAGAAAACCCCCTGATTATTCAAGTAGTTAGCTTCTTCTTCAGAATCGGATTCATCTCTTTCTTTTGAAGCTACTGCTTTGACTTTTTCGGTCTTTCTGGATAATAAGTACTTGGTGAGAAGATCCATCTGTGTTTTTATGTGAGCCATATCTTGATCACGTTCCTCCTCTCTTTGCCTTTGTTCTGCAGTGATGCCAATAGATATAGTAGAGCTTGCTACCTCAGAATCCCTGGTATGCCAAGCTCTACTTTGATTTGTCATACGATCTAGCATATCACTTGCCTGATTAAAAGTTAGGTCCATTAATGACCCACACGCAGCATTATCAACCACTGGCTTAGTCACCGAATTCAAAGCCCTGTATAATATCTCCATCAAGTGGACATTGGTCATATAATGTTTTGGGCACTGCATAAGCTTCGTCTTAAACCTCTCCCATATTTCGTGGAGATCTTCAGTAGGAAGCTATCAAAAATTGCTGATCTCATCTCTCAACTGTGCTCTCTTGGATGACGGAAAGAATCTTTCTAGGAAAACGTCTTTTAATTACCTCCAATTTGTAATAGAATCAGGAGTCAGCCCGTTCAACCATAGAGTTGCCTCCCCAAATAGAGACAATGGAAATAAGTGCAGCCGAATAGCATTCTGTCCAACGCCTGGATTGTCGAATGACTTTCATATAGAGATAAAATTGACCAGATGCATATTCGGATCATCACCTGCAAGTCCACCAAATAATCCTTTGAGCTGAAATAGTTGAATCATGGTGCTAGTGATATTAAACTTGGCTCCAGGTGCCAAGGGTGGAGGAATAATAGCTCCTGTGGCACCAACCCCATCCAAATTGTCATCATCGTCATCAAAAGGAATTTGCATAGCTCGGCGATCAGGCCTCAATCTAGCTTGACGATCTCTTCTGTTTGCAGGTGTCGCCACCTCAGCATCACGCCTAGGGTTTAGTAAATCGTCATCACCTAGGTCCTCATCATCAGAATTTGTTGCTAGCCCTGGGTTATCAATATTCTGGTGATGTACTTGAGCAGCGGCCAACGCAGCTAATCTTGCCTGCTCCTGTTGAGCAGCCCTTCTATTAATATCACATTGCACTTCCATCTTTCCAAAAAAACCTGAATAAAACAAAAACAACAACTAAAAGTAAAATCTAAGAATTTTTGACCAAAGAGTCTAGTAATTATCACAAACTTAGTTGACAACCGTATTCCCCGGCAACGGCGCCAAAATTTGATAACGCACAAACTACAACTCTCGTAAGAGTGTAAGCGGTCGCTGTCAAATATAGAACCCAACTGGGTTGGGTGTCGAATCCCACAGGGAATACTTGGTCACTAAGTAAGCAACGATTAGTAGACTGTTGATAAAAAATTCTACAAAAAAAGGGGGATTTAATTGTAGCGTGAATTAAGAGTATCAAAGTAACAAAGTAAAAACGGAATGTTTGGTAGGTTTTGATCAATGAGAATTGTAAGTTAGGGTTATGTCCACCTTATGAGTTTTACGTATCTATTGGCTATGAGTTATGCGGAATTCTGACATGCATGTGCTTATAGAGATTCGTATTCTATGGTAAATCCTAGCGTCTTTCGACCATCACAGATTATCTCATTTTAACTCTTTCGAGCTTAAAGCATATCTAATGGTATGAATTCTCCAAGAGGTTAATCCAGTTACGGCACTAACTTTTAAACAGGGGTTGGTACCCTATTTCCTTGTCATTCTCTCTTTTATAGACATGTAACTTTTCTTTCGAACAAGTTAATGCTACACTGGCATATTCTATATGCTTGCAACCACAAGAAGTAAATTAAGATGAAGAGAAGAATGATATAAGCAACATTCGTATCAAGAATTCACACACTCATAGCAATAGATAGTATCTCATGAGGCTTCCATAACCCTAACAGAGAAGTTTAGCTACTCATGAGTGTAACGGAAAACACAATAGCAATTATCATCATACCAAAATAAGAATCTCACGTGAATTCCTTGCAAATAGCGTTTCTCTTGTCGTAAAAATTAAAAATCGAATAGATGAAAAATAATGTCAACAATGAATTTGTGAAGAAAAGGGGAAAGGATCAAATAGGGAGGAATAAGGATGAGGGTGGCAGAAAATTCGTGCTGAAAAGTTCAGCAAAATAGGGTTTTTATAACACCCATATCCTATTCCTACTAAGCTACTGCATACTTATCCTAATCCTACTAGGTTACTGCATCCTTTTCCTAATCCTACTAAGTTACTGCTGGTCCCCAAGTGTTTGGAAATACTATTTTTGCCCAGGATAAGTTTTTCATGCATCACTTTCAGTCCACAAGCTTCCAGAAGCTGCCTTCCTTCTTACGTGAAATTTCCTTTGGCGTCCAATTTCCATAAAATGCTGAAATCTTCATCATTTATACCTAAAAACTTGCTAATCATGTTGGTTAGCTCACTTACAGGAAAAGGACTAAAAGTGCAGGAATTATATATTTTGTCCTTAGAAGTTAGCTAAAATATAGGTAAATTAAGGTGCTTTAGGCGTGTAAATACGCCTAACATCAGTTTTCTGAATTATATTTCCCATGGTTCAAATATGATTGTTCATGCTTTATTTATGGTTTTGAACTTTTGGGGTTATGAGCATGGTGAATATACTAGGGGATTATGATTTTCCCTATTTTTTTGAATATTAACAACTAAATTGGTAACAACCTCAAACCAATATTGTGGAATTGGTTTTGGATGTGAAAAGTATGCATATTGAACTATCTCTAGAACTTTTGTATGCCATAAACTCCTTATTGAAACTTGAATTGTTTTGAGTTCCAAATTGGCTAAACAGGTTTGAGTCCCAATTTTCCTATATACTTTAAAATCCTATTCACTGCTTGGGTTAGAGTCCTATTTGGCTAAGTGGGTTGGAGTCCTACTGACTATTGGGTTAGAGTCCCATATGGCTAAATAGGTTTGAGTCCCATGGGCTGAGGGGTTAGAGTCCCCATTTGCTAAATGGTATAGTTTGGTAAAATGAAAAGCTTACAAATGTAAAGGTATGATGATACCTATGAAAAGCCTTAATGAATGAATAATTTCTTAATGATTAGAAATGTGTGTAAATATTTTAATTAGGCTTAAAGGGGGTTCTGTAGAAAATTCGTAAAGGTAGAGGTCCTGAGGGGTCAATATTGGAAACCATATTTACCGATGCAAGGGTCTAAATGACCGGGTAGTTGGAGTATCCCTTATTAAATTATCGGGTGTTCAAGTCACCTTTAGTATACAATTAAGAGGTTTAAGTCCCTCATGCATATATATTATGATTATTATCCAATTCTTATAACTACACGCACTAAGGCACGACTAGGGCTGAGAGCTGGGGCCCATATAACCCATGGGTACTATTATGATGGTTAATCTACAAAATATAGTCTAAGCTTTTACTTTTATGCTAAGCCTTATTCTCTACCCAGCATGATTATATATGTATGTACACTGTGTGCATACAGGTTTTACTGTGGTTTTAACTTGGCATTTATTTATCCTTTATCCCTGAGTCACATGCTAGTGCTCAACCTACTAATGGTCTCCAGATATTTTATCCCCATGCGATGCAGGAATTAGAGATAATTTTGCTTTTCTTACATAGTTATTGATATCTGGGTTACCACGATCAACTTGAAGTGGTTGAAACACCCTGGGTTTTGATCCTTAGAAATTTACTAAGTTTTAAACTCTCTAGACATCATATGACTTGGGTTACTAGTCATATGTTATGATATGATTGGAGGGAAGGGTCTTAGTCGTACCTTAAATAGTATTGATTGGGTTAGCTACTATCCAAGGTATGAGTGGATAACATACAGGTCGTATGTTAGGGTACGAGTTGTATGGTGCTAACTCATTTGGTAATTAGTGTGTCTTGATCACATTTTTCCTTGGATATAATTTTGGTGGGTACTAGTCGTATGGTTGGATATGATTTGGCTTGGATGGTCGTATGTTGGATAGTGTTGGGGGTCCAAGGTAGGGTCTAGGATACGAGTAAGGGTACAACTCTCACCTTAGTATATGGCTGGGATAGGGTGATCGTACCATCCTGTGGGATTTTATGTAGTTTAAGTTGGGGTAATTTATACATGTTTCCTTTTAACCACTTAAGACCCCATGACTTATAACTTATTTGGTACATGATTTACCCTAATGGTCTAATCTTAAACACTTATAAATTCTCTAAGGATCTTGACCCTTTTAGGGGTGATTTCTTCTCATCTTCTTCATAATCCAAGGAATCTTACTCCTTCCTCTTAGTTAGTTCTAATTAAAGGCATGTTTTATGAATTATTTTCATGTCATAATTATTGTATGGTTTGGGATTTTCAAAAATGTGTTGGGTTTTTTGGTTATAATGGTTGGTTTTGATTTTTCTATCTTTTACTTATGGTTTTCATATTATAATGATGGTTTGAACACGTGGTTGCATGGGAATGGCTAATTTGTACTTGTTTTTTCCTTTGAAACACTATGCTCCCAACATGTTTGATAAAATACTTATGAGAATGCTTTTACTATATTGATTGACTTATAATAGAACTATTGCATGGTATAACTTGGTAATGGAACTCTAAAGGGTATAAATGGTTTAAATGGTTTTGAATGGTTAAATGGTAAGGTCATGATGGTCATGGTTATGGTTTAACTGAACGTCCTTGTGAGGTACAAGGGAATCCCCCAAGCAAACATAATAATGAACATCTTATGGGGTACAAGGGAATCCCCCAAGCAACTAAATAATGTAATCTTTAGGTACATAGAAATCCTATCTTCTCTAAGATATTGGCTAAGGACATTACTTGCAACCTATAGTCGATATGACGATACCACTACTTTTAGCCTTGGTTAATAATAGATGGATTGGTGGTCTTGGTTCTATGTTAATGGTTTTAATTAGGCAATAATATGGAGGTGTGATAGCTAATCGTGAAGGTGTAAGTCCAATGGATGGACACTGGAAACTCATGTTCTTGGACATAAAGATTGTTCATGGAGACCATATATGATACTTATGGGGTACACAAGAATCCCCTAAGTACACTTGTACAAATGTATCATAAAGAGAGAAGGTTACTTGGGAATCCCCTATTCCTATGGTATCTATGGTCCGTGTGACTACACACATTGGGGCACGTTTAAGGGGTTACACTAGACCCATATAGACCGTGGGTTGTGCTAGGATAGTTCAGCTACACGTACCCAGGTTAATGATTTTAAAGGCATGCTAAACCCAGTTCCCTTTACCGACATGGATTATATATATATATGTATGGTTGTAAATGCATATGGTTGGTTACTTAGTTTTAATGGTTGACATTATTTTATCCTTATCCTAAGTACTTGCTAGCGTTTACCTGTTAACCCATCTTTGGGTGGCTGTATCCCCATGCAATGTAGAAACTAGCCATTCTACTCCTCCTGCTTAGTGATCAAATTCAGGATTAGCTATTGGATTAAAGTGGTGAGATTCCATACTTCGAAAGGCTCTATTTCATATCGTGGATGTCTTTAGATATTTTGGTTATTTCATGGAATTGGTTTAGGCTATGTTTGGGGGCATGTCTCAGTCGGATATTGTTTTTCTTTTGGTTAGAGACTTTATGGAACTACTATGGATTGGTATGGACGGTGTCAGTTGTGGTGTCAACCTTAATATTGCCATTGCTATTGGGGCTGATATTGTGTGACTAAATTTATGATTGTTCCATCCTTTTATGTTATGTAATGGATAGAAACTTGGTTATTTTATTAGTTTAGTTATAGTGGTTGGTTGGTATTGGAAAGTTGGACTTATTTGGGTTTGTCACAATCATGGATCTATCCCATAGTTTGAATTTATACACATACGCTATCTTGTTATATGCTAAAAAATTCAGCTAACTCAGGGTATCTATTTAGAGGTTAGGTTGGGTAACAGGGTGGTCTTTGGTCCTGGTTGAACTTAAGATGCCCATTATGACAAGACCCTGGTTAGGGTTGTGTTAGTGGTGAGCCTTCTTCTTCCAAAAGGCCATTACATTAGTTTATCTTTCATTATAGACTTTTCTTTGAACTTGTTTGACTATCGTCAGGGGCATGTACCGACGTCGGTTTGATTCAGTTTTGTTATAGAGGTTTTTTTGATTATTATGGATTAGGTAGTGGTTATTGATGTATCTTAGACTTCTTGAGTTTTGATTATTCTATCTTGTAATATGTTTGGAATTCAGCCACTGTTAGTGTATTATTTTTTGTGTGACTAGACAAAAGGGGCGGTCTCTGGCCCACAATGGACTTTGGATGCCTATCATGGCCAGTACCTGGTATGGCTCACGATAAAGTTGGTATCAGAGCCTAGGTTCTTGGTCAATTGGGTGTCCACAAAGTCGTGTAAAGTAGAGTCTCTTTTTTGGGTGTGTAGCGTACCAAGCTTATAAGGAAGAGGCTACAAAAAATTTAGGATTATTTCCCTTTCTTGTTCTATTTCAAGATATTAATTCTAAGGCCTCAAATCTCCTCTAATTCTTTTTTGTTCAAATTTCAAATCATGTCTACAAGAAGATCTAATGTACATGGAAACTTTTCAACCCCCCTTGAGGACAATGTGAAAAAAGGTCATCCTACTTATAGGGTACATACCTAGTCTAGGGGTCCATCTCCCAATTTCCCTCACGGAGTTTCACCGATTCCCTCTAGCCCTCCCCGGACACCTTAGGCTCATGTGTCTAATGTTAAGTTTTTCCAATCGATTCATTTGCTTACCTAATTAGTGGCCTCTCGGATGGAGTGTATTGCTTATGTTGCTCCATCTTCTAACTCTACTAAAGTTGGATAGTTTATGAGGCTGAGTCCTTTAACTTTTACCAGTTCAAAGGTTGAGGAGGATCCTCAAAATTTTATTAATGAGGTGAAAAATATCTTTAGAGTCATACATGCTTCTGACTTTGAGGGTGTTAAGTTTTTTGCATACCAGCTGAAGAATGTGGCATATCAGTGGTATGTAGAGTGGGAGAAAATGAGGGGAGACAATGCTGAGCCAGCTATATGGGATGACCTCTCTAGTGCTTTTCTAGATTGCTTCTTTCTTCTGGAGTTGAGGAAGGCGAAGGCCAAGGAGTTTGTGAAATTGAAACAAGGAAGAATGACTGTGAAGGAACATACCTTGAAATTTCATTAGTTATCTCGTTATGCTCCGTAGTTGGTGTCCTCTATAAGGGAAAGGATGAGAAAGTTTACTTTGAACTTGTCCTATGATTTAGTTTTAGAGTGTAAAGCTGCCTAGTTCAACAAAGATATGGATATATCTAGGCTTGTGGTGTATATGCAATAGGTTATGGAGGAAAAAAGAAGCAAGATGAGATAAGGAATGATAAAGTAAGAAATTTAAGTATTCTTAATAGGGAAGAGGCCGTCAGAATAGTGATAGGGATGGCAGGATGTTGTTAGAAAAAAGTGGGGAAATTTTGGTTCTTATTCTATGGCTAGTGCTCTATATCCTAAGTACTTTGGTGATCATTACTTTTAGACTGGTAGTGGATTTAGGGAGCAAGGTGCCCAATTTTAGGCTAGTAGGGCTCAATCAGCTCTATCTTATCCCCTGTGTTATTTCTGTAGATAGGTGCACTAAAGAGTGTATAATGAGAGGAGGAATATGTATTTTAGGTGGGGTCAACTTGGTCACCTGTAACAAGATTTTCCTTTAGCCAAGGTTGTTACCTGGGCTAATAAGTTCCCTTTTACTGCTTCTTCAGCTCCTGCACCAAAGGGTGATACTTCAAGTACCAATTCAAGCCAGAATCTACTGTATGATCTTGCCACCTATCAACCATCTGAGTCTTCTCCTAATATTGTCACGGGTATGCTAAAATTATTTTCTTATGATGTGTATTGTCTGCTTTATCTAGGGTATACGCTTTCTTGTGTTACCCCTTATGTGGGTATTTATTTTGGTTTTGATCCTAAGTGTATTCACTATCCTTTTTCTATGTCTACCTCAGTGGGTGACTCTGTTGTGGCTAGACAAGTCTATAGGGGTTGTGTGGTATCTATCTATGGTAGGGAGACCTTGATAGAGTTTGATATGATTGATTATGATGTAATCTTGGGGATGGATTGGCTCCGTTCATGCTATGCCTCTCTAGATTGTTAGACCCATAAGGTCCTTTTCAAATTCTCGAATGAGCCGATGATCGAGTAGGAAGGTAGTTCCCTAGTGCCTAAGGAAAAGTTTATTTCATATATTAGAGCCTGAAAATTGATCTTCATGGGGTGTCTCTATCATTTGATCTAAGTTAAAGATTCTAAATGTATCCTTCATTGCAATCCATTCCCGTGGTTCATGATTTTCCTAGGTTTCTCCTGATGACCTTCCTGGTATTCCTCTCTATAGGGAAATTGATTTTTGAATTGACCTTCTATCGGATACCCATTCTTTTTCTATCCCTCCCTAAAAAGTGGCTCTTATTGAGTTGAAAGAACTTAAGAAGCAGTTGAAAGATTTTCTAGGCTAAGGTTTTATTCACCCTAGTGTTTCCCTATGTGTTGCACTTGTTTTTTTCCTGCGTAAGAAGAATGGTTCCCTTCAGATGTGTATAGACTACCACCAGTTAAATAAGGTGACCGTAAAGAATAAGTATCCTCTTACTAGGCTTGATGACCTCTTTGACCAGGTTCAGGGTGCTAGATGCTTCTTTACGATTGATTTTTGGTCGGGTTATCATCAATTGAATATTAGAGAGATGGATATCCTTGAGACTACTTTTCAAACTCGATATGGGTATTTTGAATTTTTGGTGATGTCTTTTGGATTGACAAATGTCCTAGTGACATTTATTGATTTTATGAATCAGGTATTCTGTCAGTTTCTCAACTTATTCGTCGTTATGTTTATCTATGATATTTTGGTTTATTCAAAGAGTAAGGAGGATCATGCCAATCAGCTCTGTATAGTGTTGCAGACCCTTAAGGATCAATAATTATTTGCTAAATTTTCCAAGTGTTTATTCTGGTTAAATGTTGTTACTTTTTTGGGTAATGTTGTTTCTAGTGAAGGGATCATGATGGATCAAGAAAAGGTTGCGATGGTTAATAAGTTTCCTAGACACACAAATCCAACTGATATTCAAATCTTCTAAGGTTTAGCTGGTTATTATAGGAGGTTTGTGGAGAGCTTTTCTTCTATTATTGCTCCTTTGACTAAGATAACTCAGTAAAAGGTGAAGCTTCTATGGTCCGATGCAATGAGGGTAGCTTTGAGAGGTTTAAAGATAAGTTTGCTTCAACTCTGATCTTGACCCTACTAGAGGGTACTAATATCTTCGTTGTGTATTGTAATGTATCTCAGGTGAGACTTGGATGTGTGTTGATAGAACATAGCAAGGTGGTGGTGTATGCTTTTAGGAAGCTAAAAGATCATGAGAAAAATTATTAGACTCACGATTTGGAGTTGTTGGCTGTGATGTTTGCCTTGAAAATATGGCATCACTATATATATTGGGTACGTGTTGACATCTTCTCAGATCATAAGAGCCTGCAGTATGTTTTCACCTAGAAGGAGCTGAATCTTAGGCAAAAGATATGGCTTGAGTTGCTCATGGATTATGATATGAGTCTTCATTATCACCCAAGTAAAGCTAATATGGTTGCTGATGCTCTTAGCCGGTTGTCCAAGGGAAGCTTATCTCATGAGGGGAGGAGAAATAAGGGCTAGTAAAGGATATTCCCCATTTGGATAATCTTATACTTTATCTCTCAGACTACGAGGATAGAGGTGTGATTGTGCAAGGGGTGGTGAAGTAATATCTTTGTTCTTAGGTAAAAGAGAAGTAGGTTTTTGGATACTATCTTGATGCAAATGAAGGATGATGTTGACCAGCAGAAAGTGATGGCCTTAGAGATTGGTGGTGATGGTATCTTGAGGTACTAAGGTAGGTTGTATGTTCCTGATGTTGATGGGATACGAGGAGGATCTTGGCCGAGGCTCATGAGTCTCGGTATACTTTTCATCCTGGTTCAACAAAGATGTACCATGACTTGAAGAAGATTTATTGGTGGAACAACATAAAGAGAGATGTGGCAAATTTCATGGCGAAGTATATGGTATGTCAACAAGTAAAGGTGGAGCACTTGAGGCCTGGTGGATTGTCTTAAGAGATTAAGTTTCTCGTGCGGAAATAGGAAGTGATCAATATGAATTTCATTATTGGTCTTCCTTAGTCTCGTAGTCAGTTTGATTTGATATGGGTTATCATGGATAGGATTACCAACTCTTCTCACTTTTTACCTGTGAGGACTAGTTATTCTGTAGAGGATTGTGTGAAGTTTTTCATTAATGAGATTATCAAATTGCATGGTGCTCCAGTTTCTATCATAATTGATTGAGGCACACAGTTCTCGTTTCACTTCTTGCATTTTTTTCATAGAGAATTGGGGACTAAGGTAAACCTTAGCACCACTTTCTACCCTTAAATGGATGGACAAGCAAAGAGGACCATTAAAACTTTGAAAGATATGCTAAGGTCTCACGTGATCAATTTTGGTGGTAGTTGGGTTGACCATTTGCCTTTCATAGAGTTTGCATATAACAATATATATAGTCCAAGCATTCAGATGGCTCTATTTGAGGCTTTGTATGGTAGGAGATGTCGTTCTCCTATTGGGTGGTTCAAAGTTGGTGAGGCTGGGGTTTTTGGTCCTGATTTGGTTCATTAGTCTATAGAGAAGGTAAAGGTAGGGAAAGGTTTAAGACTATCCAAAGATGCCAAATGTCTTATGTGGATGTGAGGAGAAGTGAGTTAGAGTTTGATGTTGGTTATTAGGTATTCTTAAAGGTGTCTCCCATGAAGGGAGTGAAGCGGTTTGGGAAGAAGGAAAGCTCAGTCCCAATTACGTTGGGCTGTACTTAATCTTGAGGAGAGTTAGCAATGTCGCTTATGAATTGGAGTTGCCTCTTAGTTTGTGTTACATTTATCTGGTGTTTCATGTCTCAATGTTGAAGAAGTGTGTGGGTGGTCCTTCTTTGATTGTCTCTTTGAAAAGTTTTGGTGTTTTGGACTCCTTGTCTTATGAGGAAGTCACGATTGAGATCTTGGATTGAAAAATATGTTAGTTGCGGACTAAGGACGTGGCTTCGGTAAAGGTTCTATGGAGAAACCAAAAGGTTGAGAAACCTACTTGGGAAGACAGAAAAGACTTGAATTTTAAATATCTATTCCTTTTTTTTATTGGGATAATCATGCTTAATGTATGTGTTTCCTTTATATCTTTGTTTTTTGACTTTGTTTAAGAAAATTGTGTTTTCCTTTATGTATTTGTTTTCTATCTTTGTTAAAGCTAAGTGTGGTTGTGTTCCGTGTTAAACCACGCAAATGGATGCCTTGTCTTATCATTTGTGGATAAAAGATCCTAAGAGTGAGGGGATAATGTAACACCTCAATTTTTTCGCCCCTAGAACCCTCGAGTTGTTGGGTTACCAGAGAGGGTTCCCTTAGCTACTGTCCAGACTATGATTTGATGTGACAAATCATAGATAATCCTTACAAGTCGTATAGTGACTCATAGTCACTGGCGATAATTTTTTGACTTTTAATTAGGGGCACTTTGGATATTTACCCTTTTCCCCAATAACAACCCATGAATTAAGACCCTTCTAGGGTATCATTATCACTCTAAAGCAAATCAAAATAACTTCTTAGACTATCTCAAGTTCTCTCAAGCAAAAACACCAATAGTTTTAAGGCAATTGGCGTCTAGAACTTCTAATGGTTGAATCTCTCCATAATTCTCTACACTTTCAATCTTGTTACTCTTACCCACATATTATTTTGTTAAGCATGTGATTTAAAGTGTTTTTTATGTGGTTTTGATGTTGGTTTTGGAACATGGGTTGAGGGTTTTGAATTTTTGTTTTCTAAATAATGTTTCCCATTGGTAACATATGATTATTCATGCTTTATTATAGTTTTAAACTTTTGGGATACATAAGTAAGGTTATTGTGATTACCCCGATTTATGAATATTGACAATTGAATTGGTAACAACCCAAAGCCAATATTATTAAATTAGATTTGGATGTGAAAAGTAAGCATTCTGAACTATCTCTGGAACTATTGTATGTCATAAAAGGCATTATTGAAACTTGAATAGGTTTGAGTCATAAATTGGCTAAATAGGTTTAAGTCCTAAATTGCCTATATACTTTAAAATCCTATTTGTTGATTGGGTTAGAGACCTATTTGGCTAAATAGGTCAGAGTCCTGTTGGCTGTTGGGTTAGAGTCCTATATGGCTAAATGAGTTGGATTCCCATGGGATGAGAGGTTAGAGTCCTTGTTAGCAAAGTGGTATAGTTTTTCAAATTGATAATCTTGCAAGCGTAAAGGTATGAAGATACCTATGATTATCCTTAACGAGTAACTCATTGCTTAATGATTAAGAATGTGTGTAAATGTTTTAATTACTCTTAAAGAGGGTTGTGTAGGAAAGATGCGAAGGTGGAGGTCTCAAGGGATGAATACTAGAAATCGTGTTTGTCGATGCGGGGGTCTAAATACTCAGATTGTTCGATTCCCCCTAATTACATAATTGGGTGTTCAAGTCAACTTTAGTATATGATTGGAAGGTTTGAGTCTACCATGCATATATATTATGATTATTCTCCAATTCGTGTGACTACATGCAGTAGGGATCGACCAGGGGGTGAGAGTTGGGGCACATATAGCCGATGGGGGTACTATTATGACGATTAATCTACATAATCCAGGCTAATGTTTTACTTGCATGCTAAGCCTTATTCCCTACCCCAAAATTATTATATATGTATGTACACTATGTTTATAGTGATTTTACTGTGGGTTTGACTTAGCATTATTTTATCCTTTCTTCATGAGTTACATGCTTGCGCTCAGCATGCTAACCGTCTCTGGATGCTGTATCCCCATGCGATGTAGGAACTAGAGAAACTCCTGCTTTTCTTGCATTGTAATTCAATTTCTGGGTTACCAGCAGTCAGCTTGAAGTGGTGAGCCTACTTCCAATAGAAGGCCATTACTTGTTGGTTTATCTTTATTATAGACTTATCTTTAGACTTATTTTGGCTATCGTCAGGGGCATGTCCCGATGATGATTTGATTTGATTTTATCATAAAGGCTTTTTGGATTACTGTTAACTGGGTAGTGGTCGTTGATGTATCTTAGGCTTCTTGAGTTTTAATTATTCTATCTTGTTAGATGTTCGGAATTCAGCCACTGTTAGTGCATTATGTTCTGTATGACTGGACAAAGGGGGTAGTCTTCGATCCATGATAGACTTAGGATGGCCATCACGGAAAGGACTGGTTCAGGTCATGACATAATCGAAAGGAAATTTATTTGTAGTTGATCATGGATAATGCACTAGAACAAAAGGAAATAGAGAAGAAGATACATTGAGGTATATAAAAGTAGGAAAGACCAACGTTTTTGGTATCCATCAGAAATGTTTCTAGCAATCAAAAATAAACCAAAATATATTACCCCTTTCCAATAAATCCTCTAGAATGTTAAACTCAAATACATATTGGATTTCAGCAAGACTTTAAGGAAAAGTGAATGTACCTGAATGATGGCTATATGTAGTAATATACCACGAAGGATAATGCGATAGAAGTAGCAACAATGAATGCAAGTAACGTTAAGAAACTAATTTCCATGGAATATGTGACAATACATTTTCTACCTTTATATTTAACCAATTATTAGTAAAGAGTTTTCTTTGGAACAAAACTTTCTCTTCTTGCTACTATTATGACCCTACAACCTTAATCAGGATGACCAATTTGGTTGCCATCCAGTCATCCTTTATGACTGGCTAGCCTTTGTCATGCTTAGATTCCCCCTCCCTTTATGCCCAAATTCTAATTGGGATCAAGGGTGGGCATAAAATACGAATTTTCTGGAGACATTCTTATTTGGTTGGCCTAACAGGAAGATTTCATTAATCTTATATCAAAGAGTGTTTTCTACATTACATGGAAGGATGGGTATTCATATCTCATATTAACTCCTATTTATAATGCAATATTTATGATCAGTGAGGAGACACTAAGGTTATGACTTGGATATATTTCGCTTATCTTTTACCCACCTACTTTATTAACGGATGTCCTTTTTTCTTTGCATTGATAGTGGGTAAACCTGTTCAACTTTAACTAGCCACTATTTGTAATACCCGAAAGTTTCCTAACTAATTTTTTCTCAAGAATGTCAAGTATTAGCTTCTAAATTAAATGATGTTTATTCCATGGGGAATTTTCAAGATTTTCACTTTTTGTCATGTGAAAATTCAATAATCTTTCCATCAATATAAAATTTGCCTAAATCCAATAATCGGGTAAGAAATTATGACTATTTCATGTCCCTATCGTAAAACAGCGCCATATTGGTCAGTGGCGTCCCGCGCCACAAGATAAAATGGCAATTGTCCATTTTCTAGTGTCCCAGCGTGATTTTGCCATGTCGCGCCAAACTTCCATCTCGCAAACGAAGTGGAAATGGAATGGCTCCGTGTCGTGCCATTTCCCTATTTCCCAATTGTAAACTTCTAGTGACACAGAGCGATAGCACAACGTCGCACCAACGGTCTAGGTTAGGAAATTTTCACCAATTTAAAAGATGCGTCCAGAGTTAAAAGGGTCAATTCCCCCCACTTAAGCCCTTTAACACAAGATTCAACAATTTGGAACCCAAAATATACCAGTTTCTCTCAATTTTCTCTCAAGAACAAGCTAGGTTTCAATTGCGGATTCAATTTCAAGAAAGTATCTCCATCAATCTTTGCTAAATCAAGAACTAAGGTATGTCATGTGTTGATTCATGGGTCTCTTTTACCCATGAAGCTGAAGAATCTCTTTTCAAAATCAAAGATTTATATATTTACGAATGTTCATGATTTAATTGAATTAAAAAGTGATTTTTATGTTGTTGTTTGGTTTCATTCTATGTTATAGACTATTAATTAAAAGAATTGATTATAGTATGTGAGGAATTACGCGGTATTCATGATAAACCCTTCAATTCACAAGTTGATTGATGTATCCTTGATTATTAGATATGTTGATGATTGTATAACCATAGCATGTCCCCCCATGTTTGTTTAAATACCTATGTAAAGGAAAAGTGCCATACTTGTATGATAATATGAAATCTTACAAGTGATGTATGTCAAGTGTTTGATGAAATATCTTAGCCAATGGATTATGTATTGTTGATGTTGGTCCTATACTCAAGAAAGTCATGCTTTGTCAGTTTTCTTCTATCGAGTCCTAGGGGTACTTGTACCCAAAAAATATAGCTGTCAGACTAGAGTTCGTGTCATGTTTTCAGGAAATCCTTAGTCAAGCCATAATCTATAGAACTCAGATAGTCATGTGACTCAGGAAAGATTAGTAATACAGTAATCTTAGTACTATTTTGTCAGTCAACAGAACTCAGTTTATTCAATCTAGTTCAGTTCAGTAATCTATGATCATGTATATTCGGATGGGAGTAGGAATTAGCACTAAGTGAAACCAAGGATGGGAATACATACTGTCAGTTGAGGGTGTGTTTCTTAGAAGTCATCCTTGTATTCCAGAACTATATAGCCAGCATAGGTTGAGACATCAACACAGTCAGATGAGGGTTGATGGGATGGATACGCACTGTAAGATGAGGGCCCCACAGTTCTCTTCTGGGGACACGATTAGATGAGGGTCACTCACAATTTATCCTTACCAGTGGTGTGGTATTGACACCCTTCTAATTGGGGTTACAGATTGGACCCCAACTCAACCATAATGGCGTATTAGGGGCATATCGGTTAGATAACTACTTCCCACAGTTTTAGTTACATAATTAGGATTGTCAAATACAGTCATTCAGTCTTAGTAATAAAACTCAGATAGTTATACAGAATTCAAGACTGTCAGATACAGTCAACTCAAAATAGTACGAAACTCAGCTAGTTCTATCGGATTCAGGATTGTTAGAAATAGTCACTCATGTCATCAGTTATATCAGTCACCAAAATTTAGTTATTAGTTATGTTAGTTATCACTAAATTCATGTTATCACGATCTCAGATATAGTACGATGTATTCATGTATGTATTCTCACATTTATATTAGTCAGTTAGCCAGTATTGTTCATACATATAAACCCCATGCATTCAGCCTACCTTCCTGCATACCAGTACATTCAAAGTACTGACGCATTTGTACAATGGTGTCTTATACAATAGCTTCAGAAGCAGGAGATGCAGAGCATCAGTAGCATTCCATTCTTAGCAGTTAGAGTTAGCAGTGAGTCCTCATCTTTCAAGGACATGATCATTTATTTATTATCTCATTAATTAATTTATAAGTTGGAGTTAGTTGGGGACATGTCCCATCAACTCCTTATCCAAATAGTTATGTTTTAGAGGATTTTTAGACTACAGTATGTTCAAACAGTATTTTAGTTTTGGGTATTCTATTACCCCACTTAGATGTTATATTTTATCAGTCAAGCAGTTTTGAACCTTATGGCCTTTCAGCCTCTATTTCCGCATTATATTTAGTATGTTATACAGTGTACAGGTACAAATATCAGTCATGGGTTAGTTTGTGGTCCTTCGATGTCATGAGCACCATGTAGCTTTCCGGGTACCAGATTCAAGACATTACAAACTTGGTATAAGAGCCTAAGGTTCAATAGTGTCCTAGGAAGTCTGAATGCTGCATCTAGTAGAGTCTCGTACATGGGTGTGTTACGCACCACATTTATGTATAAGAGTCTATAAGATGTTTTAGTAACAATTTTCCCTTCTTTCAACATTCATGTTATGCTAGTGAGCATAATCTCAAGTCAATCTGTCAGTTTAATCCGTTTCTCCCTTTCTTCCACAGAATATGCCTCCTAAAAGAAGAAACAAAAATTAGTCAGCCCCTCATCCCGAAGAACCTTTGGGCGAACATGTTTCTTATGCAGAGTTCAGAGATGCATTCACTACTCTTGCTCAGTCAGTTGCTGCTCAGAATGAATGACCAGCCATCATTCCAACCAACCCAGTGGCAAATTCAGCTGCAGCCAGGATTTGGGACTTCACCCGACTGAATCCTCCATCCTTTCTCAGGTCTAAGTCAGATGAGGACCCTCAGGAATTCATCGATCAGGTTCAGAAGGTTATAGACATCATGGGGGTTACTCCTATTGAGAGTGCTGAGCTAGATGCATACATGTTGCAGGATGTTTCCCACACTTGGTTTAAATAGTGGAAGTCAGAAAGGCCAGATGAAGCAGGGCGTATTGAGTGGGAGGAGTTTATTACTGCATTCATAGATAGATTCTTTCCCCAAGAGCTTAGAAAGGCTAAGGTGTTAGAATATATCAACTTCAGGAAGGGCAACATGACGGTGAAAGAGTATTCTCTTAAGTTTACTCAATTAGCTAGATATGCTTCTCATGTGGTTGCAGATAGCAGGGCCAAGATGAGTAAGTTTGTTTCTAGGGTGAACGATAGTGTGGTCAACGAGTGTAGGTCTGCGAGTTGAATAATGACATGACTTTATCAAGACTTATGACTCATGCTTAGCAGATAGAATATCAAAAGGTTAAGATGAGGTAGCCTAAATCAGCAGGGTGCCACTTCTAGTGCTACTAGTGGTCAACGCCCAAATAGACTCTATCCTCTCCAGTCCCGGAAAGATCTGGAATATTATTCTGATGTGGTTACTGGTACGTTACAGATCTTTTTGTGCATGTTTATGCTTTGCTAAATCTAGGAGATTCCTTGTGTTTTGTCACTCCTTATATAGCAGTTGATTTTGGAATCAGTCCCGATATTCTAGTAGAGCCCTTTTCAATCTCTACCCCAGTAGGTAAAACCATCATAGCCCGACGGGTATACAGGAACTGCCCAATTATGATATTTCAGAAAGTCACTTCAGCAGATTTAATCGAATTAGAGATGAATGATTTTGATGTCATTCTCGACATGGATTGGCTTCAATCCTGCTATGCCACAGTCTACTACAGAAATAGAATAGTCTAGTTTCAGTTTCCAAATAAACCCATCCTAGAGTGGAGGGGTAGTACTTCAACTTTCAGAGGTCAGCTTGTTTCCTACCTTCGGGCACAGAAAATGATATCTAAAGAATGTGTCTATCATCTTGTTCAAGTTAAGGACACTAGTTTCAAAAATCCCAATCTTTAATCAGTCCCAGTAGTGAGTGAATATTCAGATGTCTTTCTCAAAAATCTTCTAGGAATTCCTCTCAAAAGGGAAATAGACTTTGGTACTGACCTTCTTCCAGATACTCAGCCTATATCTATTCCTCCATACAAAATGGCACCAGCAGAACTCAAAGAACTAAAAGAGCAGTTGAAGGATCTCTTAGATAAGGGATTCATCATACCCAGTATGTCCCCATGGGGTGCACCAGTCTTATTCGTGCGCAAGAAAGATGGTTCTCTCAGAATGTGCATTGATTACCATCAGCTCAAAAAATTCATCGTCAGGAACAAGTATATACTTCCCAAAATTAATGACTTGTTTGACCAACTTTAGGGTGCCAGTTATTTCTCTAAGATAGACCTCAAATCTGGCTATTATCAGCTCAGAGTCAGAGAATGTGACATTCTAAAAATAGACTTCCATACCCAATATGGTCACTTCGAATTCCTAGTCATATCCTTTGTCTTACAATGTCCCAATAGCTTTTATGGACTTGATGAACCGTGTGTTCAAGCAGTACTTGGACATGTTTGTCATTGTCTTTATAGATGATATTCTGGTCTTTTCCTGCAGTGAGCATGATCATGCAGACCATCTCAAAATTGTACTTCAGACTCTCAGAAATCATTAGTTGTTCGCCAGATTCAGTAAGTGCAAATTTTGGCTAAGGTCAGTAGCATTACTTGGCTATATCATTTCCGGTGATGACATTAGAGTAGATCCTCAAAAGACCAAAATGGTAAGAAATTGGCCCAGACCTATCTCTCCATTAGACATCAGGAGTTTCTTGGGTTTTCCTGGATATTACAGATGGTTTTTCAAAGGATTTTCATACATTACATCCCCTATATCCAGATTTACTTAGAAGAAAGTTAAGTTTCAGTGGTTAGATCCTTGTGAGAAGAGATTTCAAGAGTGGAAGACTCGACTAACCTCATCCCCAGTCTTATCTCTTCTAGATGATCCAGATGGGTTTGTAGTGTACTGTGATGCATCCAGAGTAGGTTTGGGTTGTGTCCTCATGCACCATGGTAAGGTCATAGCCTATGCCTCCAGACAACTTAAACCCCATGAGAAGAATTATCCTACTCATGATCTTCAGTTAGCAGTCGTAGTTTTTGCCTTAAAGATTTGGAGGCATTACTTATAAAAAGTTCATGTAGATGTGTTCACCGATCATAAGAGCCTTCAGTATGTCTTTTCTCTAAAAGATCTCAATCTTTGTTAGAGAAGGTGGTTAGAGCTCTTGAAAGATTATGACATGAGTGTTCTTTATTATCCGAGCAAGGCCAATATAGTGGTCGGCGCTCTCAGTAGACTGTCTATAGGTAGTGTTACTTATGTTGAGGACAGTAAGAAGAAGCTAGCTCAAGAAGTTCATTAGCTTGCCAGACTAGGCGCTCCCTTAGTCGATTTAAAAGAGGGTGACATATGGGTTCAGAGTAGTTCAGAATCATCTCTAGTTACTGAGGTGAAGGAAAAGCAAGATAGAGACCCCAGTTTAGTCAAGTTGAAAGAGTCAGTTAAGGACCAAAAAGTAGATGTTTTCTCCCAAGGGGGAGATAGTGTATTACGTTGTCAGGGTCATCTCTATGTTCCAGGTGTATATGACTTAAGGCAGTGAATTCTTACAAAAATGCATGGTGTGCGCTACTCTATTTACCTAGGGGCCATAAAGATGTGCCGTGACTTAGGGAGATCTATTGGTGGAGTGGGATGGAGAGAGATGTTGCAAAGTTTATGGCTAAGTGCTCTATATGTTAGCAGGTTAAGATAGAGCATCAAAAGCCTAGTGCGTCCATGCATGAGTTTAATATTCCTCCTTGGAAGTGGGAAGAAGTGAACATGGACTTTGTGACGGGTTTGCCTCGTACTCATCGCCACTATGATTTAGTTTGGGTCATTGTAGATAGAATGACCAAATCATCCCATTTTCTTCCAGTTCATACCTCTTATTCAGCCGAGGATTATGCCAAACTTTACATCAGGGAGTTGTCAGATTACACGGTATTCCATTATGCATTATTTCAGATAGAGGTACCCAGTTCACCTCTCATTTCTAGAAAGCATTCCAAAAGGGTCTTGGTACCCAAGATCATCTCAGTACAACCTTTTATCCTTAGATAGATGGTCAAGCAGAAAGGACTATTCAGACCCTAAAAGATATTCTAAGGCCGTGTTCAATTGATTTCAAGGGTAGTTAGGATGACCACTTGCCTTTGATTGAGTTTACATATAACAATAGCTATCATTCCAGTATTTGGATGGCTCCATTCAAAGCTCTCTACGGTAGGAGATGCAGATCTTCAGTCGGTTGGTTCGAAGTTAGTGAGGCCTCGATGATAGGAACTGACTTGGTATTCGATACGTTAGAGAAAGTCCAGTTAATCAGAGAAAGACTCCGGACTACTCAGAGCCGATAGAAGTCTTATGCAGACACTACCAAAAATTAGGTCTATGGTGACGGTTTAAAAACCGTTGCAATAGGCCCCAAAACCGTTGCAATAGGCCTATTGCAATGGTTTAGCAACCGTCTCATGGGTGGGTATTGCGATAGTCTATGGCAACAATTTTTGCGACGGTTGTATAAATTCGTCGCTGTAGATAGAGCTATAGTGACGGTTTCTTATAACCATTGCCATAGATAGGCCTATTGTTACGGTTATTTTTTGACTTATAGGGATGCCTATTTTCATCTATTGCAATGGTTACAAACCGTCGCAATAGATGCTATTGCAACGGTTACGAACTGTCACAATAGATGCTATTGTGATGCCTTTGCTATTCTGTTGCAGCGCTTTTTCACTATCTATTACAACGATTTCATCACTTGTTGGGATGCCTATTTTCATCTATTGCAACGATTACGAACCATTGCAATAGATTCTATTGCAACGACATGAAACCGTTGCAATAACATCTATTGCGACACTTTTGTTATTAAACTAAAATGATTTATATAAATAGTCGTATTAATGTAAATTTTTATTTATATACATAATAAATTATCACACAATATATACACATCACACAACAAAATCATTAATTAATAATCTCATAATTCAAAATATGCAACAAGCTAGTAATTTAAACCCAAATGTAAAATTTAATCCAAATGATTAGTTAAGTTTTTACATACTAGCAAGTTCAAGTCGTGATAAGTTTAAAAAAATTTAACACAAAACTATTGATATTAGTGTATTTATCCACAACCCAAAAATCTTCTCAAGTACGGTCAATGTCTTCATCATTTTCTTCATCTCTTCTTCATTTTGGACACCTATAAATAGAGAACAAATAATATAAATTAGCACTTAAATGACAACATAAAAAGGACTATTCCACAACAAATTTAAATATGAACCAACTGATAAAAATCCAAATAAACCAGATAATTTTCGATCTCAATTATTATTTGAAGTTTTCTTTATGATCTCCAATGATTAATTTTCTCAAAGATATCCATTTATTACAATTTTGATTTCAGAAGGAGTTAACGGGTGAAGGCCACTGAGATATATCTTGCTCTCATTTGATCATGAACATACGATGCATTATCTGTTGACCAATATATAAGTGGTACATTTGTATAGTATCTAATTATTTCAAGGAATCATCAATCTTAGTGAGCATTAAAAAATGAAAGCAACACTTTTAAAGGAAATAGAAGCTCTTTAGCCAATGGCATGGAGTTACCTGTTATCACTTAGCGAGATGTTTCTTTCTTTTTTCTTTCTTTATTTCTTTCACAACAATCAGTTTAGCATTTTAATGCAAAGAATAACAAATTATAGCATGGCAGTAATATTCTTTAATTCAGTAAATGAACTTGCAAAATAAGTACCAGATGTAACTCAGTTGGTGAAACTCCATGTCATTCAATTAAGTGGAAGTCTAAGATATATCATCTATTAAGCCATCACTTCTCATCTTTAGATCTTGTGGTTTCTATCAGATGAAATTGAGGCCTATCCAGAGGCCTGGCTATTATTTTTGTGAACAGGTAATTACTAACTGCCAGTGACTAACAAAAAATACAGACAACATGGAATTGTTCTTCTTTGGTATTCTATATTGGTACTAGACATTCCAGCTGGTACACCAAGAGTTCAATGAGCATGTTATCAACAATGTAATGCAACCCTCTGATGCTCTGACATAGTAATGGATCATTTTGACCTCTCAGAGGACTACACACAGTTATAATAGAACTGCCATCCACTGGCCGCTCCTAAAAAATATATCCTTAATGACTTAACATCCCCAACGGTAGTAATTTTTCACTAGTAAATCATTATCCTGAATGGATATCAGGGCAACCAAAGTCTCCTTTGGTGGACACTTAAACTGAAAATCTAGGTGCAAAACAGGTTGAACACTTCACATCACCTATGGACTCTTATCTTGAAGAGAGCACTGAATAATAAATTTTCAGGCTTTTGAAGAGCACATTGAACATGATTAAATGTTGACCGGAGAAAATGAGTATGAATACCACATAGCTACTACAAGATGTTAGACTTACTTGCAGTATTGACCTTGAATTTGTAGTATATGTTGTCTCAATAGTGGGTTCTTTCTGCATGAGAAAATGACACACTCAATACTAACAAAAATATGGTGCAAGCCATGAAAATATTCAGATAAAGCTAAGGATACCTTGAATACAAATCCATAATAAAGAACAACACGTTTCACATCCTCCAAGCTCAGATCAATTGACATTTCCTGCAATATCAATATTTATGAATAACTTTTTAATAAAAATATCGAGGCAGTAAAGGTTTAAACGATGGACGCTAAACTCTCTAGTACTACTCAAGGGAAGGTTATAAAGTTAAACAGTGACCGTTAAGGTTATAGGGTTAAACGGTGGCCGTTAAGGTTATAACTAGCAAACTTTTCTAATCAAATGTCTAACCAAAAATTAGTGTGCATATTTTGGGCAATGGAGAGGCACTTAAGCCTCAATCTAAAAGAAGCAAGTATTTTAAACAGGCTATATGAATGGTTATAGAAAGAAGAAAATAAATGGGCTCAAAGTTGACTTTAGTCCATTAAATGTTAAGATTGATGCTCTCTTATATGGAGGTCCTCTATATGGATCCTGAATGTCCATGTTGCTTTGATTGAACCTGTTTTTCTCCAATATTATAAGAACTAAATGGAAGTGATCTACATTTGCTATGTGCTTATAAACCTTTAATGAGACTAAACAATTGCAAATAAAAATATCTGGCATAAAGTAACATACTAGCATGACTAGAAATTAATCCCAACAAGTAATTGGTATAATCTAAAGGCTAAAAATATAGGTTCTTACGCTGGAGTGAACTGGAAAGGAATGAATGTCTTCCCACTCATGTATGACCGTAGAACTTTAGGAATCTCAACTCCATCCTCTTTATGGTAGTTCTCAAGTATCCAACATGCAGTCCTCTCTATCGCTGTAAGGGTAGAGTTCAATAAATACACGTACCGATTCACTTTCTCTTCACCCTAAGGAAATAATTATGTTAAGAGTAGTTCAGATTTTTATGAAAAAAATATATAAAACAATGGAAACTGAAGCTGATTGCAAAGTACCTTATGTCCAAATTAAATTTCCAATTTCCTAGACTGATAGTCTGTGCAGTTTGAGTAAGACACAAGCTCTCTATAAGTCGATGATGCAGGGAACCACCGCTCCAGATCATACTTCTTTGATGATACATTATTCATTGCACCAGAAATAATAGCCACAGTTTGGTAAGGAAGCTTTAGTTGTGAAAAAGAAAGTGCTATTATGTTTAAAAACACTGGGAACCAGAATCTATTCTTGAGCTACAAAAGTTAGAAATAGAATCTTTTTATCAGATAGTGTTTCCAGAAATTTCAAAAAACAAATGTATAAAGTTCTTTAGTGACAGCTCAACACCACCAACGATAACCACAATTTGGTAAGGAATCTTTAGCGATACAAAGAAAAAGTTACTTTAGAATCCAAAAATTACACCAGCGTATGTCAAGCCAAGTTTTAGATTATCCCAGTAACAGATAATATGACTAAGCGATAGTAAAATCCTCGACTAACTAATATTTAAAGTGAAGCGGAATGCATTAGTCAGCTACAGAAGTTATTTCAGACTAAAAATTTTCTTCCAGATAGTGCTTTTAGGAATCTCAAAGGTATAAATTTCTTTTGGATATGCAAAAATATCAAAATTATTGAACATACTAACCGTCTACATAAAACAAAAGGCTGAGACCCAATAAGCAGTGGCCCTGTAAACAATGCCTCTCCTATTGCTTAAAGCAGCTTCAAGGATGGCAATATCCTAGAAAATGAAAGAGAAAATTAGAACTATCTGCTGAAAGAATTCATCCGAGTTTTTAATCATCTACTTTGTCGCTATTTATTTGACTTGTATCCTCACCAAGCTTCATTGAAGAAAAATAACATGATTCAGATTCAACTCCAATTTGAAATTTCAAATCCTACTTATGATTCAATTAGGTATAAACTATACGAAGCATAAGTCAAGCTGATAGATATGTTGAACTTATGAGCTCTTATTACAAGACACTAAAAGATTTTACAAGATGAATACGACAAATTTATTCAACAACTAAATAGAATACTTACCTCTTTTATCCTGCACAATTCATTGGCGATCTCATACATTATCTGATGTTGGCTGAAGTTGCAAGCATATATCATCCACTTCTTTTGTAGTTCTTGAGTCTTCTGCTGCAAAAGACCTTGATCCTTAATCTTCAAAGACATTAAAAAATAGTATGACTCTTCCGCTTATACACAATATAAGTCATTCTCGATTCCATTAATCAAGTAAAACCATACCTCCGACAAAGAAGTTACATTACTATCATTCTTTAGCATATATTTTTGCAACCACTGAGGCAACTAAGGTTGAGGAGATTCCAATTAGCTTCCGACGACTAATTCTCAAACTAAGATACAAGTTTTGCCAACTCAAGATCATACTTCTCCTTTCACCGGGGGCAACAAGACGTCCTTAATCTCGGATTTACATTCTCCAGCATACGCCTAGGTAGTGCAGGCACCGGACTAGTAAAGATTTTCAGCGAATTCAAAGGATTCAAGGAACTTCCAAGAATTCTTTCATTTCCAAGCCTAAAAAAGTACATAGGGAGTACATAATTAGATGCATCTGAAGGAAGCTTCATGCATATATGAGCAGCAGTTGCTAATGCTACTCTCTATTGAAGGATATAAATATTTAGAAGTAATTGTATTAAGTATTAAAAAGAGTTGGAAGGTTTCTTGTTCCACTAAAATTGAATTCCATAAGATCATGAAAGGAATTCTTCTACATGAACTCTAGCAAAAAAGAAATCAAGATAAGAAAGCACAACCATCAGGGTACCAGCCCTCAAACAAGCACTGGGATGCACCTGAGATATCTTCTTTAGAGCCTGCAAAGACTGTTAAAGGTAAACATTAGTATCTTAATTAGCTGAAAAAAACACTCTTTAACAAGTACACAAATGTTCCACTCAAACTAATTCACTCACCTGTTTAGCCAAGTCCATGTACTCAATTGTAAGCAGGTGAGCTATGAAGCATGAAATAGTTCCATAATGGAGAATAGAAACATGAGAAGAAGGAATAATGTCAACCAAATAGGTAAGAGCCCGAGCGGCAAGAAGCATAATGTCAGGATTTTTCTTGTGATTGAGCAGTCCAAAAAGTACTAGAACAAATGAATACACAGAAAATATGGACAGGGAGTCTTTTATTCCAATGGAAAGTATCTCACACAGCTGTATCAAAGCCTCTACCTATTTTCCTTCCTCGCCATTTGCCCTTAAACCAGCTAATATCTTCTTGAGCCGTCCACTCCAGTGAGACGATGATGCTGAACCCATTGTAGAGCTAAAGAGTAAATCATCCAATCCAACACCCAATTTTCTAAGCAGTCCCTAAAGTGCACTACTAGATGAAGTCAAATTCTTATGCAAAATCCCAACACCACCTTGGCTAACATTATTATCGTCCTCACCACCAGCACCACCACCAAAATCTATATTTAATCCCAGACTCCACTTAGCATCCCTATTTATAACTCAAACCTCATGCTCTTTCTCCTTACCTAATTCTCTTTTTCATTAGTAAATAAAGCCATTCCATCAATTTTCATTGCACTAATTATGTTTGATAATATATAATTGTACTATTTGTGAGAACAAAAAAGGGAATTTGGGAGTTATCGTTGTATTTGTCAAAATTAATAGAGGGTACCTAATACGATGCCACTGAGTGAATAGAGAGATACAAGAATTCCACAAACTATAGAATTCCACCCTACAGCTCAAACAAAAAGATACCGTGGTAGAAAATTCATAGTTGTCAAGTAATAGCAAATAATTTTAAAAACCAGTCTCTTTAAGAGAATAAGCATAAAAAATTGTCACTTTGCAAGAAATTAGGGCACTAAAATCCTTCGACACTTTTCAATAAGAACAAAAATACTATTAGAAGTTAGAAATTAGGGTACTAAAATCCTATGGCACTAAAATACCTATTTCAATAGATGACTAGAGTTTAATCGAAAGCGGTCGGAGCACCGGTGGTCAAAGCAGTAGTAGATTGGACAACTGATTTGATATGTGGAGCAGTTGATCGATCAGATGAGTACTAGAGCCTGGAGCATTGATTTGAATATTAGTCGATTTGGAGCAGTCGATCGATCTGGAGCAGACGATGATCGGACACCCAAATATTTTTTAATTTATTTTATTTTTTATGCTATAATTCATTATATTTTGATGCACTTTGTAAAAAATTGGGGAGGGAAAAAATTAAAGTCGTTGCAATAGCTTTTTTTCTCAATTAAGCATTGCCAAAGGTGGTTTTATGGTGACGGTTCATGCAAGTGTTGCTATAAATCACTCTATTGAAATGGTTGTATATCAATAAAAATGGTTAAAGCTTCTACTAAAAAAATTATTTTTGCAGTGGCTGGAAGCTTTGAAATAGACCCTCTATAGCAACACTTTTAGAACCATCGCCAAAAAATTTGTTGCAATAGGGGTAATTTCTAGTAGTGAGATATGCGTAGAAAGGATCTTGAGTTAGAGGTTGGTGACAATTTCTATCTAAAGATCTCTTCCATAAAAGGAGTGAAGAGTTCGGCAAGAAGGGAAAGCTCAGTCCCCGATATTTTGGTCCCTTCAAAATTCTCAGTCGCTTAGGCAAGGTAGCTTATGAGCTTGAATTTCCTTCAGATATAGCCTCAGTTCATCCAGTCTTCTATGTCTCTTTGCTCAAGAAGTGTACAGGTGACCCAGTAGTTGTAGTCCCTATTCAGAGCATATTAAGAACAACCTCTCTTATGAGGATATTCCAGTCAAAATTCTAGACTACCAAACTCATAGATTGAGGAACAAAGAAGTCCCTCTAGTCAAAGTTCTTTGGTGGCATCAGTCCGTTGAGGGAGCTACTTGGAAAAAAGAAGCAGACATGCATACCAAGTACCCTCACCTCTTCTTCGTTGACTCAGATCAAGCTTAAGGTGATAATTATCCTTTAGATTATTAGTTTTCATTTCTAGATTTCAATTACAACTTGGTATCAACCTTATGTTCAGGATTCTATTTTTAAACTTGGTACTAAGTACCATTGCATATATAATTATATGTTCATGAGTCAGAGATGCATTCTCATTGTGAGAAGACACAATTATTAGAAATCTTAGTCATGTAATTAGTTTTGTCATGTATTAATGCATTAGATATGTGTGATCAGCTTATCAGTACTCTCAGTCATGCATTCATGTATCAACTCAGTCATGAAATTATGCATAAGATATGCATACTCAGTATGAATCTCAAAAATGTCAGTTATGTAGTCATGTTTCATTGTTCATGTTTAGTATGTACTTTGGCTTATCATTTTTTCCCTCTCAGTTAGTCTCATTCGAGGATAACTGTTTCCAAGGGGGAGATATTATAATACCCCAAAGTTTCCTAACTAATTTTGTCTCAAGAATGTCAAGTATTATATTCTAAATTAAATGATGTCTATTCCATGGGGATTTTTTAATATTTTCACTTTTTTTCATGTGGGAAATTCAATAAGCTTTCCATCGATATAAAATTTGCCTAAATTCGATAACCGGATAAGAAGTTACGACTATTTTAAGTCCCCATCGTAAAACAGTACCATATTGGTCATTGGCGCACCGCGCCACAAGATAAAATGTCAAATGTCCTTTTTCTAGTGTCCCAATATGATTTCTCTGCATTGCGCCAAATTTTTAGGTCACAAATGAAGTGACAATGCAATGTTTTCGTGTTGCGCTATTTCCCAATTGCCAAATTCCAGCGACACAGCGCGATAGCACCATATCACACCAGGAGTCCAGGTCGGGAAATTTTCACCAATTTAAAAGAAACATTTCCCCCCTATTTAAGCCCTTTAACATAAGATTCACCTATTTCGAACCAAAAATATACTAGTTTCTCTCAAGAAAAAGCTAGGGTTTCAATTGGGGATTCAATTTCAAGAAAGTCTCTCTGTGAATCTTCGCTAAATCAAGAACTAAGGTAGTCATATGTTGATTCATGGGTCTCTTTCACCCATGAAGCTCAAGAATCTATTTTCAAAATCAAAGATTTGTATATTTACGAATGTTCATGATTTGATTAAATTAAAAAGTGATGTTCATATTGTTGTTTGGTTTCATTCCATGTTATGGACTATTAATTACAAGAACTGATTCTAGTATGTGAGGAATTACACGGTATTCATAATAAACCCTTTAATTCATAAGTATATTGATGTATCCTTGATTATTAGATGTGTTGATGATTGTATAACCATAGTATGCCCCCCAATGTTTGATTAAATGCCTATGTGACGAAAAAGTTCCATACTAGTATGATAATATGAAATCTCCATTCATTTACAAGTTATGTATGCCAAGTGTTTGATAAAAGGTCTTAGCCAATGGATTATGTATTATTGATGTTGGTCCTGTACTCAAGAAAGTCATGCTTTGTCAGTTTCCTTCTATCGAATCCTGGGGGTACTTGTACTCGAAAAATACAGTTGTATGCTTAGAGTCCGTGTCATGTTTTCACGATATCCTCAGTAAAGCCATGAACCATAGAACTCAGTGAGTCATGTGACTCAGGAAAGCTCAGTAATAAATAATCTCAGTACTATTCCATCAGTCAATGGAACTCAGTTAATTTAGCCCAGTGCAGTTCAATAATCCATGATTAGTTTCCATTCAGATGGGAGTAGGAATTAGCTTCGAGTGAACCCAAGGATGGGAACACACACTGTCAGATGAGGGTGTGATTCTTAGAAGTCATCCTTGCGATCCATATTTATGTAACCAACATAGGTTGAGATATCAACACTGTCAGAGGGTTGATGATATGGATAATCACTGTCATATGAGGGCCCCACCATTCTCTTTTAGGGACACTTTCAGATGAGGTCACTTACAGCTTGTCCTTACCAGTAGTGCGGTATTGACTCCCTTCCAATTAGGGTTACAGATTGGACCCCAACTCAGCCAAAATGTCTTATTAGGGGCATGTCGGTTTGATAACGACTTCATATAGTTTCAGTTATAGAATCAGGACTGTCAGATATAGTCATTCAATCTCAGTAATAGAACACAAATAGTTCTACAAAATTCAGGACTATCAGTTACAGTCAACTCAGAATAGTATGGAACTCATCTAGTTCTATTAGATTCAGGACTATCAGATACAGTCACTCCTGTCATCAATTATATCAGTCACTAGAATTTAGTTACATGTTAGTTATCAGTAAATTCATGTTATCACGATCTCAGATATAGTATGACACATCCATTCATGTATTATTATGTTTATACTAGTCAGTTAGCCAGTATTGTTCATGCATATGAACCCCATACATTCAGCCTACCTTCCATGCATACCAGTACATTCAAATTATTGACGTATTTGCGCTATGGTGTCTTATATGATAGGTTCAGAAGCATGATCTATAAAGCATCAGTAGCATTCCAGTCTTAACAATCAGAGTTAGTAGTGAGTCCTCATATTTTGAGACATCAACTCCTTATCCAAACAGTTATGTTTTAGAGGTTTTTTAGACTATAATTTGTTCAAACAGTATTTTAGTTTTGGGTATTCTATTACCCTACTCAGATGTTATATTTTATCAGTCATGCCATTTTGAACCTTATGGCCTTTTAGCCTCTATTTCCATATTATATTTAGTATGTTATATAGTGTACAGGTTCATATATAAGTCATAGGTTAGCTTGTGATCCTTCGAGGTCATGAGCACCGTGTAGCATTTTGGGTACCAGATTCGGGGCATTACACTATTAATAAAACTGGACCAAGTAGTTCTAGGACTATAGCATTAGTGGATCTAAAAGAAGTTTTTCCTAAGCATGTTAAATGGATATAGAGAATATATCTACTGTAGAAGTGCTATATGAGACGATTCATATTAAATATGACTATGTGCCAAAATATTATGAAGAATGTAAAATACAAGAGAATAAAAGTGATGATTACTGAGTTCTAATTGAAAAACGTTGGTGAAAATAAGATGATGAGTACAAATAACAAGTCTATGGAGAACAAAGTTGAAGTTTATAGCAACAAAGGCCTTGGGTTCACATACAATAAAAAGAAAAAGAAAGAATTCTTTTTAGAAGTATAGTGGGAATGATCTAGGGTTGTGGAAAGTGGTTAAGGATAGGAATCCTAGAAAGACATAATGTCCTTCAGTACTTAATAGGGTTAAAAATAGATTCTACATCCTAAATGAGGCATCTGAAGCATAGAATACACACACAACAAAAATTAGCAACAACAATAATATCTAAATAAAGGCAGTATAGAAAAGTAGAAACAGATTAACAAATATCAACATAATACATCAGGGGATAAGTGGAACTACCAAACTGGTGTTTCAGTGAAAGACTAGGTCACAAAAGCTTTTGGAAAAACTCTTCAAGATGCAATATCTCAAATAGTTGAATCTTCAGTAGTCTCCATATTAGATACTGTACATAAGGTAAGTGAAAAAAATTAGTTCTAAGCAAATAAGGGAAAAAAATACCAAAATTTCTTTTCCATACAAAAGATATTGCAAGTGAAATGCTCCATGATTTGGCCCTTGAAGTTTCCTCATCCTAGAGCTTATTGTCCTATTGACGACTCATCATATGAGTTTTATGGTGTGGTTACAGGTCTAGGGACCCAAGTCATAACCAAATTAGTGTTTTATTAGCCAAGTTCTATCCTAGTTATAAAAGGCTCCTCGCTAGTCGTATGATCATTTCATTAGTGGTTAGGGTCCATTCGTATGTAGTCTAGTGTCTAATCCCTTGGTGTTCTATGATGGTCATGAATAGACCATACGATTCATATGGTTTATTGATGAGTGGGTCTAGGAAGTTGTAAGTTGGACGGTGTGTGGTGTCTAATTATCTATCTTGGTCATGACTCAATGGTAAAAGTCATATATTGTGGTGACGAGTCGATTCCTTGACTAGTGACTAAACATAAGATTTTACAACTTTAAGCTAGTGGTACTTTGGACATATCCCACCCTTAGGCCTTAAGACCCCACATCTTATAACATCTTTTGGTAATCCATTATACACTTAACTAGATCAAAATACTCTCTCTCTCTCTCTCTAAAACCTCTCAAGAAAGATTGGGCTAGGGTTTCTTTAAAGAGGTTATCTAAAGGATTAAGGACAAATTCTCTCCGTAAATCTTTGTAACTCACGTATGTGAATCCTCTATCATTGTTAGTTCACTAAAATATTATGCTTAGAGCATTGTTCTTGAGCCATCAATGGTGGTTTTAAAAACCATAGTTGAGGGTTTGAATGAATATAGTTGAGTATTGCTTCTTATAATTTAATTTATGAAATGCATGTTTTAATAATGGTTTTGCACATGTGGGTGCATGGGAATCATGTTTTAACAAATGGATCATGTTTAACGCTAAATTTGTTGGTTTTTGGCATTGATAATGGCACACCCTTAATATGTTTGTGAAATTATCAATAAGAATGACCTTTCCACATGATTTAATTGTGTTTTGAACTAAGGCATTGTCCTAAGAATGTTGATGATTGGTAAATGGTTTTATGGAAGCCTTGTTAGCCATAAATTGATTTGAAATACTAAATGGGTTTGAGTTCCTAAAATAAAGAATTGAATTGATGTTTTTGTTTAGACAATGGGTTCGATTCCCAAGTTGGTTAATAATGGTTATGGCATAATATACGCTTGCAGTAGGGTTAGTAAGACGATACCAATGGGATACCTTTTGTTAGTAATTAGATTCATGGTTGTGTATGTGTTATGAATGTTTTATTTGGGCTTTAAATCTAGATGTATAGTCGGGCCATTAAAGTAGATTCCAAAAAACCAACACTGGAAACCAAGTTAGTCGCTACAGTTTTCTATATAATCGAGAGGTTCGAGTCTACCGAATAAATATATTAATGGTAGGTTCTAGTACCCCTTATTATATACATTGGTGCTTAAGTAAACTTGACTATGCCTAGAGGTTCAATTCCCCCATAAAGGCATATATAGAAATGGATATTCTACGGTTCGTGCAGCAACATGCACTGGGACCCTTCCAGCTAGGGCATAGCTATGACCATATGGAAAGTGGGTGCCTTGTTTTATGACGGCTATGCTACACAACCCAAGTTATGGTTTTTGGAGACTCATGCAAAACCTTGTTCAAAACCCCAGCATGTGGTGTTATATATATATATATGTATTTTGCTTGATATTATGCATTGCATGTTGTATTGGTTTTGGAACTATTATCATAGCCTTATTTTATTCCTCTATCCTTGAGTTACATACTAGCACTCTAACCACTAACCATCCTTGGACGTTGTATCCCTATGCAATGCAGGTACTAAAACCTCTTCTACTTTTCCTATACAGTGATCAGGTGCTCTAGTTAGTTCATGAGTTAACATTGAAGTGGTGAGCTTCCATACTTCGGAAGGCTTCATTCTCGGTCC
Source organism: Capsicum baccatum var. pendulum (assembly GCA_030864225.1). Classification (NCBI taxonomy): domain Eukaryota; kingdom Viridiplantae; phylum Streptophyta; class Magnoliopsida; order Solanales; family Solanaceae; genus Capsicum; species Capsicum baccatum. The sequence continues at coordinate 133,685,600 of CM061552.1, forward strand.
TTATTTCCTTGTCTTAGACCTTGTTTAGACTTTTTTTTGGTACTATCGGGGCATATCCCAATATTTTATTGACTTTTGATTTATAGAGGCTTTATAAGATTATTGTGGACTTAGGTGGTTTGGTTGATTATTTTAGTAACAGACAAGTGTCTGGTTACTGGTGGTTGGTATATACATATTATGAACTATCATTAATTTTGTTATGCACTATCTTGTTATATGTTCAAAATTCATCCGACCTTTAAAGTTGTTTTACTGGCTAGGTTAGGTGAAGGTGATGATTTTTTGTCCACATAGGATTTGAGATACCCATCATGATTAGGCCCTGGTTTAGGTCGTGACAAAGTTTGTATCAGATCCTAGGTTCATAGTCAATTGGGTTTCCATAAAGCTATGGCAAGTAGAGTCTCTTTTATGTGTATGTAGCACACCATAATTTTAAGAGAGATGTTGTGGGACATTTAGAAATGTTTCCCTTTCTTGTTTTTTTATTTCCAGCTATCGAGTCTATGGTTTTGGATTTCTCTAATTCCTATATTTTTTATATTCAGATTATGCCTCCTAGATGATTTGAAGCTCATGTGAATTCCTCTATTCCACTTGGGGCCACTGTTGATGGACACACGCTACTTATAGGGTTTAGACACGGTCTATGGGGTCTAGTTCTTGAATGCCCTCCTAGAGTTCCATTGGTTCCCTACAGCCCTCCTCAATCTCCTTAGACTAATGTGACAAATGTTGAGTTTTATCAGTCTATTCATATGTTGGCTCAACTGGTAGCTTCTGAATCCAAGCGTAGTACTCTGTCTTGTGAGGCCACAAGGGTTGGCCAATTTATGAGGTTGATTCCTTCAAATTTTACCGGTGTTAGGGTTAAGGAGGATCTTTAAGATTTTATTGATGAGATGTAGAAGATCCTCCAGATTATGCATACATTAGATGTTGAAGTTGTGGAGTTTGTTGCCTATCAAATGAAGGATGTAGCAACCAATGGTATAAGGAGTAGGAACTATCCAGGGGAGATAATTATGACTCTATACTATTGGTTTACTTTGATAGTGCCTTTTTAGACCGTTTTATTCTTCATAAGCCGAGAGAGGTGAAAGTAGAGGAATTTGTAAATTTGAGGCAAGGTAGGATGTCGATCAAGAAGCATGACTTGAAATTCCATAAGTTTTCTAGGTATGATCCTAAGTTGGTATCTAGCATGAGAGCTAGAGTGCGTAAGTTTGCTTCTGGGTTATCTTGTGAGTTGATTCTGGAGAGTAAGACTACTTTATGAAATAATAATTTGGACATTTCTCGACTTATGGTATATATGCAGTAGATTGAGGATGAAAAGAAGACGTAGGCTAAGATTGGTGAGAGGCAGAGTAAGAAATTCATATTTTCTAATTAGGGTGGAGGCTAGTAGTAGAGTTGTAGGGATGGGGAAAAGTGACCTAAGAAGAAGTGAGGATTCCTAGTTCTTTCTCTACGGCTAGTAATCGTTCTCTGAAGTAGTCTAGTGATTGTTATTCTTAGTATGATAGAGGTTTCAGAACACAGGGTTCCCAATCTCAGGTTGGTGGGGCTCAGTTTGCTCCATCATATACTCTTTGCTCCATCATATCCTCTTTGCATATTTTATGGTCAGGCGTTCCATGGTTAATGTGAGAAGGGGAAAAATTAATGTTTTAATTATGGTCAGATAGGCCATATGTAGTGTGATTGTCCTTCTAGCATTACTTTTGGGGCCAATAAGGTTCTTGTTTCCTCTTTATTAGCTTCTGCACCAAAGGCTACTTCTTCTTCTTTTGGTACAGGTATTGATCAGAATTTCTTATGTGATCTTACTTTTCGTTAGGACTCTGAGGCATCTCCTAATATCATTACTGGTATGTTGAAACTCTTTTCCCTTGTACTGTTTACTTAATCTAGGGACCACTCTTTCTTATGTGACCCCATTATGGTTGTACATTTTGGTTTTGATCCAGACTATATTTCAGAACCTTTTTCTATTTCTACCCTTATGGGTGACTCTAGCATTGTCGGAAGAGTCTATAGGGGTTGTGTGTTATATGTGGTTGGTTGGGAGACCTTAGTGGATTTGTTTGAATTAGACATGGTTCATTTTGATGTCATATTGGGCATAGATTGGTTGCACTTATACTTCTTTAAACTGTCAGACTTGTAATGTTAATTTTAAATTCCCCAATGAACCAATTGTCGAATGGGAGGGAAGTTCCCTAGAGCCTAATAGGAGGTTCATATCATATCTTAGATCCCAAAAATTATTTTCCAAACGATATCTCTATCATTTAGTCTGAGTTAAAGATTCTAACTCGGAGGGTCCTTCATTGACATTTGTTCCTGTGGTTAGTGAATTTTTGAAGGTTTTTTCAGATGATCTACCTGGTGTTCCTCCCGATAGTGAGATTGATTCCGGGATAGATCTTGTTTTGAACACTCACCCTATCTCTAGTCCCTCATAAAAAAATGTTTTGGCTGAGTTGAAGGAACATATGGAGTAGTTGAAGGATATTTTATTCAAGGGTTTCATATGTCCTAGTGTGTCCCTGTAGGGTTCACTTGTCTTGTTCGTGCATAAGAAAAATGATTCCCTTAGGATGTGTACTGATTGTCGACAACTGAATAAGGTGACAGTAAGGAATAAGTACCGTTTTAAAAAATCAATGATCTCTTAGACCAGCTTTAGGGAGCTAAATTCTTCTTTATAATCGATCATCGATCTTAGTATCATTAGTTAAATATTAGGGAGGTGGATAGATCTAAGATAACTTTTCATACCTAGTACAGGTATTTTAAGTTCTTAGTGATATCGTTAGGCTTGACCGATGCCCCTGCGACATTCATGGACTTGATGAATAGGGTCTTTCATTAGTTTTTGGATTTGTTCATGATTGTCTTCATGGATGATATTTTAGTATATTCTTAGAGTAAAAAAGATCATGCTGATCACCTCCGCCTAGTGTTGTAGACCTTGAAAGATCAATAGTTGTATTGTTAGTTCTCTAAATGTGAATTTTGGGTAAACACAATTACATTTTTGGGTCATGTTGTGCCTAGTGAGGGTATTATGGTGGATTCTCAAAAATTTGCGGTGGTTAAGAAGTGGACTAGACCTGCGACTCCAACTGATATTCGAAGCTTCTTGGGTTGAGCCAACTATTACAGAAGGTTTATTGAAAGTTTCTCTTCTATTGCTTCCCATTGACTAAGTTGATTTAGAAGAAAGTGAAGTTTTTGTGGTCTAATGCTTGTGAGGGTAGTTTTGAGAAGCTGAAAGATAAGTTGACTTCAGCTCGAATCTTGACTTTACCTAAAGACATAACAGGTTTAGTCATCTATTGTGATGTATCCAGGTTGGCTTTTGTTGTTTTGATGCAGAATCGAAAGGTGGTTTCTTATGGCTTTAGACAGTTAAAGGTTTATGAGAATAATTATCCAACTCATTACTTGGAGTTATTGGTTGTGGCGTTCGGATTAAAAATTTGTCATCATTATCTGTATGGGGTGCATGTAGATATCTTTTTTTATCATAAGAGCATGCAGTATGTGTTCACTTAGAAGGAACTTAATATCAAGCAAAAAAGGTGGCTTGAGTTGCTAAAGGATTATGATATGAGTGTTCACTACCATCTAAGTAAAGCTAATGTAGTTGTTGATGCTTTTATTTGGTTATAAAAAGAGAGTCAAGCTTATATAGATAAGGATAAGAGGGAATTAGTGAAGGATGAAGAATATTCACCGTTTAGATAACTTGAGAATTCATCTCTTAGAATATGAGGATGGTGGTATGTGCGTGCAATAGGTGGTACAATCATCTCTTGGTTCGGAAATAAAGGAGAAACAGGTATTAGACCTTCTCTTGATGAAAATCATGGATGATATGGGTAATAAGAAGGTGATATCCTTCCAGATCAATGGTGATGGTATCTTGAGGTACCAAGAGAGGTTGTGTGTTCCCGATATAGATGGGTTGTGAGGTAGGATTTCGACTGAGGCTCATGAATTGTGGTGTACGATTGATCCTAATTCAACAAAGATGTATCATGATCACAAGGATATGTATTGGTTGAATGATATAAAGCAGGATGTAGCCAACTTTATGTCTAAGTGTATGGTGTGTCAGCAACTAAAGGCAGAACATATGCGGCACGGTGGGCTAATCCATGAGATTGAATTACTGGTATGGAAGTGGAGGATAATTAATGTGAATTTCATTATAGGTTTTCCTCGGTCGCAGAACTAGTGTGATTCCATTTGGGTCATTATGGATAGGATGCTCACTTTTTTCTAGTTAGGAATAATTATTCCATCGAGGACTATGCCAAGTTGTTCCTTTGTGAGGCCGTAAAGTTTGATTGTATGCCTGTCTCGATCATTTCAGATGGTGGTACTCAATTCTCATTTCATTCATGCATTTTTTAGCATGATTTGGGTACTAAAGTGTCCTTATCACCACCATTCACCCACAGACGGATAGGCAAGAAGAAAAAATGATTCAAATACTAGAAGATATGTTGTGATCTTGTGTAATCAATTTTGGTGGTAGTTGGTATAACCACTTGCCTTTCTATGAAATTTCCTATAACAATAGTTAAAATTCTAGCATTGGTATGGCTCCATTTAAGGCAATGTCTGGTAGGAGGTGTACGTCTCCTCTTGGGTGGTTTGAGGTTGGTGAGGCGGAGATGCTTGGCGTGATTTGTTCACCAAGCTAAGGAAAAGGGGAAGGTAATTTCGCATAGGATTAAGACCACCTAAAGTTACCAAAATTCCTATGCAGATGTGAGGTGAAGAGACTCTGAATTTGAGGTTAGAGATTGGGTATTTTTGAAGGTGTTTCCCATGAAGGGAGCGATACGGCTTGGGAATAAGGGAAATCTCAGTCCCCGATATGTTAGCCCATACTTGTGTTTGAGAAGGGCTGGTAGCATTGCATATGAGTTGGATTTGCCCTCTAGGCGTGAGTTTTATTCATCCTGTATTCTATGTGTCTATGTTGAGAAAATGAGTGGGTGATGATTCATTGGTTGTTCCCTCGGAGAACTTTGATATTTTAAATTCTTTGTCCTATGAGGAGGTCTCGGTGAGGATCTTGGATCAGCCGGTTAGCCGGTTGTAAACAAAAGGCATGGCTTCAATAAAGGTTTTATGGCAGAACTAAAAGTTTGAGGAAACTACTTGGGAAGATGAGGAGGGCATGAAGTCCAAGTATCCATTTCAATTCCCGACTTTGAAAATTCATGCTTGAGGTATTAGTTGTTTTTAACATCTTTGTTAAAGATAGAAAGACAAATTTCCTAGCTATTTTGTTTTCTATCTTAAATGTAAGAGTATAGATGTTTGGGGGTTTAATCGTGCTTGTGTTGGCTTGATCCATCATTTTATGACAAGTGATCCTAAGGGGGAGACTAAAATGCACCAGGCTTTAGCCCTTGAAATTTCCTCGATCCTTGAGTTTAGTGTCCTGTTGACGACTCACCGTACGACCCATATGGTGTGGTTTCAGGTCTAGGGACCCATGTCTTAACCAAATTAGTGTGTCATTAGCCAAGATCTATCCTAGTTATGAACGGCTCCTCACGATTCGTATGATCATATGACGAGTGGTTAGGGTCTAGTCGTATGTTGTACAGTGTCTAAGCACTTGATGTTTTGTGATGGAAACTATTAGACAATATGAATCGTATGATCTAGTGAAGAGTGGGACTAAGAAATCTTAAATTGGACAGTGTGTAGTGTTCAATTCTCTGTCTTGGTGATGACTCAATGTTAAGAGTCGTATGTTGTGGTGATGAGTCGATAGCTTGACTCATGAGCAAAGACGCATTTTTATAGCTTTAATATGGGTGTACTTTAGACATTTCACACCCCAAGCCCTTAAGACCTCACATTTTATAACACCTTTTGGTCATCCATTATACACTTTACAAGATCAAAACTCTCTCTAAAACATCTCAAGAAAGATTGGGCAAGGGTTTCTTCAAAGAGATCAACTAAGGGTTTAAAGACCTAATTCTCTCTATGAATCATCATAATTTCGTGATATGACTCTTCCCTCATTATTAGTTCACTAAAATCATATGTTTAGAGCATTGTTCATGAGTCATTTGTAGTGGTTTTGAACGAATATTATTGGGTATTGCTTATTATTATTTGATTTATGATTATGCATGTTTTAATAATTATTTTGCACATGTGGGTGCATGGGAGTTGTGGTTTAAAAAATGGGTCAAGTTTAAGCCTAAATTTATTGGTTTTTGGCTTTAATAATGGTATGCCCTCAACCTATTTGTTAAATTGTCAGTGAGAATGATCTTGTCATATCATTGAATCCTGTTTTGCACTATGGCATTAGCCAAAGAATGTTGATGATTGGTAAATGGTTTTATGGAAGCCTTGCTGGCCATAAATTGATTTGAAATACTAAATGGGTTCGAGTCCCTAAAACGTTAAATTAAATAGATGTCTTTGTATAGACAATGGTTTTGAGTCCCAAGTTGGTTAATAATGGTTATGGCATGTTATACGCTTGCAAGTGGGGTTGGTATGACAATACCAATGGATTCCTTTGTTAAGTAATTGGATTAATGGTTGTATATGTGTAATGAATGTTTTAATTGGCCTTAAAGCAGGATGTGTAGTCGGGCCATAAAAGTGTAGTCCAAGAGAAAAACACTTGAAACCGCGCTAGCCGGTGTAGGTATCTATATGACCAGGAGGTTCGAGTCCCCCCAATGAATATATGAATCGGAGGTTCGAGTCCCCTATATTATATACATTGGTGCATAAGTCACCTTGACTATGTTGGGACGTTCGAGTCCCCCATAAAGGCATATATAGAAATGGATATTCTCTGCTTCGTGCGGCTACATGCACTGGGGCCCTTCAAGCTAAGGGAGAGCTGGGCCCATATAGCCCGTGGGTACCTCATTTTATGGTGGTTATGCTACACAACCCAGGTTATGATTTTTAAAGTTCATGTTAAGCCTTGTCCCCTATCCCAGCACGTGGTATTATATATGCATATATATTTCGCATGATATTATGCATTGAATGTTGAATTGATTTTGGAATTGTTATCATGGGATTATTTTGTACCTCTAACCCTAAGTTACATGCCAGCTCTCCAATAGCTAACCGTCCCCTGATGCTGTATCCCCACGCGATGCAGGTACCAGAACCTTTTTTATTGTTCCTATATAGTGATCAAGTGCAAGAGCTAGTTCGTGAGTGGACATTGAAGTGGTGAGCTTCCATACTTCGGAAGGCTTCATTTCATAGTCCTTATATCATGTCTTAGACCTTCTTTAGACTTTATTTTGGCTACTATCGAGGGCATGTCCCTACATTTTATTGATGTCGATTTTTGTAAAGGATTTGTTGGATTACTGTGGACTTGGGTGGTTTGGTTCAGAATTCATCTGACACTTGAAGTTGTTGTACTGGCTAGGTTAGATGACGGGGTGATTTCTGGTCCACATGGAACTTGATATGCCCGTCACGTCCAGGCATACACAGGGGAGAAGGGGAACTACCAAAGTGGTGTTTCAGTCAAAGATTAGGTCACAAAAGCTTTTGAAAAAAACTCTTCAACATGCAAAGTCTCCAATAGTTTAATCTTTAGTAGTCTCCATGGTAGATCCTGTACATGAGGTAAGTGAAAAAAAAATTATTTATAAGCAAGAGAAGGAAAACATGCAAGTAGTTATTTTCCATACAAAAGATATTGCAAGTAGTGATGATAAACTAGAAGAGGGTTATGTTGTTGAAGTTCAACCACCTGTTAATGAAAGATCCTGGGAGATATAATAAGAAATAAAAAATGCAATAAGCAAAATAAAACAACAACTCCATAGGAAGAAGATAAGAAAAAAATTAAAGGGCCAACACAACAGGAAGGCATAATTGATGACACATTGGCAGTAATGGAGATGTTACTAACTTTACGGATGTATGAATATCAAATGTTAACAACTGAGTCCCCTAATAGAATATTACATGATACTCTTTCTCACCTTCGGATAAAGCAAGTAAGAAGCAATATTTGAATCAGAGAAGATAGATAAAGGTGTCACTTAAAAAGAATTATCAAACAAAACTTGTTAGAAAATCTCAAATGAGGCAGATTTGTCATCTAGAGTATTAAAATCTACAAGAAAAGGAATAAAATAATGTAATGATGATCACAATCAACCCATTAGAGTGCAACCAAAGATAAAAAAGTCAAACTTTAGTAATCAATGAAGGTTTTTATATGTAAGATTAGTGAAGTCTAAAAAGGCATTTCAGAGAGTGTAAATGCTACACAAATTCCCTAATTTTTCTTTTGTTAGCTTCATGGATCCATTTCAGCACATTAGACACATTAACATATATAGGAGAAGATTGAATACGCCAAATATTTTAGGAAACTGTAATGGAAATATATGTTTTTTTTTATTAAATCACGTTTTTGAATTTACAATTGTTAATGACATAGAACAACAATTTGCTCTTTAGATAAAGCAACAATCACAAAATCATCTGCTCTTTGTTACTCTAGTCTATTCTAAATACAACTAATCAAAAAAGGGATGCTTAGGATGATATGTGTTAAATGGCAGTAGGGATGAAAAAACCTTGACTAATTGGGGCGATGTTAATGTAGTTTTGCATGTACAATAGAAAATAGGGTCACTTCCTATTACTACTATTGACAATGAAGATTTTTGAGAATTGTATTTCTACTTGTGATCTATCTAAAATTCCTTTTAAAGGTAGCCCTTTCATTTGGGGCAATGGTAGGGTTGGTAAAAATTTAATACTTGTAAGATTTGGTAGGGTCCTTATTAATTAAAAGATGCAAGACTGGTTTAATAATTCTGAGGTGGAGAATATTTCTAAAATAAGTTCTTATCATGCCCCATGTTGTTACTTGTACAAAAGTTGTGTCTCACCATAATAATTCTTTCAGTTTTGTAATATTACGGACTACGAATTATTCTTTTCAAGATATGGTGAGGAGAAAATGGATATCTAATAAATCTAAAGATCCTTTCATTAATTTCAAGGAGAACATCAATAGAGTCAACTCTGCTTTGACAACCTAAAGTTGAGACACTTATAGTGGTACTTTTAAGCAACTAATTATTACAAAGGACATTTTTATGATTATGGAGAAGTTATTTGAAGAAATAAAAAATGTTGAAAATAGAGAGATGATGTAAAGAACTCAAGTTGAATTCAAAAGATATCTGCATTTTGAATAGACTTTGGCAACAAAATACTATGTACCAATGATTTGACAATGGGGAAAGAAATAAAAGATTTTTTCATAATATTGTGAAGGGTAGAAGGAAAAAACTTCAACTGAAAAAGGATTTAGAATAATAAAGGCAACTAGTAAGACTAGAAAGATAAAATTGAAGTAGCAACAATCAATTTTTCACAATCAGTTCTTACAAGAAAGAGATTCCACATCTTCCACTTTGCTTAGACATAACCCTAAAAGTATAAGTGAAGAGGATAATTTAAGGCTTTGCAGAGTTAAGAAATGGGAAGATGTAAGAAAAACTATTTTTATTTTAAACGGGGATAGTGCCACTAATCCTGATGACCTAACAAAAAGATATTATCAAAGTTGCTAGAAGATTATGGGGTGTGATATTCAGAGAATTGTTTTTGATTTTGGTTAGTTGTAATACTCTTTCTAAATTCATAACTCATACTGATTTGGTTCTCCTTCCTAAGAGGGAAAAGGTGTAAACATTTTTCGATTTGAGTCTAATTAGCTTATGTAATTTTATTAATAAGATTATTTCCAAGGTTTTTTTTGAAAGTGTTGAAGAACTTCTTCCCATTTTGCTTTATTATAATCAATCAAGATTTGTTAAGGGTAGAAGCATTATTCAGAATGTGTTGTGGACTCAAAAGGGTGTTGCTAATATAAATAGAGGGTGAACCTGTCAATGTGGTTATAAAGCTTTATATGGTAAAGGTTTATGACAGAATCTTATGGTTCTATTTGATGAAAGTCATAAGAAAGATGGGTTTTTTTTGAAGTCTTTGCTAATTTTGTATATATGGCGGTTAATCTCAAATAATTGGTATTCTATTTTGGCTAATGGTTAATCACATGATTTTTTTACCCAACAAGAGGAGCGACGCATGGAGATCCTTTTTGTCATTCTTACTTATTTTTGTCTGAGAAATATTAAGCAGGGCCTTGAATTCTCTATTTGATGATGCTCAATTTGTGAAGTTTGGTTTACCTAAGTGGAGTGCCGATATAAATCATATAGCATTTGCAGATGACACTATAATTATTGCTTTTGCAAATACATATTCTTTAAAGAAATAAGGTCATTCTTATAGGAGTATAAAGCACAGTTAGGGCAGAAGGTAAATATGGAAAAAGTGCTTTTTAAGTGCACCAAAATACAACATGATGATTCTCAATAAGTCTATGCAATCATTAGCAATATATTTATCCAAATTATAGTCAGGGTCGATCCTATAGGGATCAATGTGACTAGCAATTAGGAAAGTACAAAATAAATGCAACTTACTAAAATCCAAACAAATGATACAAATGTATTTGGGTTTTTATTATAAAACATGAAACATAGATAGAGCCAATTAAAAGTATAAATACATTGATGAATGGATTTCACAATAATGGGAAATAAGTAAAATGAAATGGGGAATCAATTCTATGTATGATTATCATATTCCTTTAACCACTCATAATTTAATTACGAATTTAGCAAATTATCCTTGGATTCGACATTACCCAATAATGTATTTCGACCATTGAGGCTTTTGTCCTTACTTGTTCTTTAAAACCAAGCTAAGAAGCATAAATTACAATACCAACTTTTGGATAAGCTAGGATTTTCCAATTTCTAGCTCAAATACAAAACATGGTCATACATCCCAAATAATGATAAATTAATCTTTTACAATCTTAGTTGTCTCTTTCAAGAATTAATCAAAGTTTAAGAAAAATTCCCACTCTAAACTCCTTTTTAAATCTCAACTAGATTAGAAATTGATAAAATCATGAGACTAATTTTGACAAGCAAAATCTATTTATAAATTAAGAATATTCAACTAATACAAAAGTATAAGATAAAACCAAAACCCAGATCCAAAACATGAACATTGCATTATGTATAACAACAAACTGAAGCATGAATTTAACTACACCCAAATATTCAATAAAAAAGAAAATAATGAAAGATTTAAGAATTTATTAAAACAAACCTTACAATCTTTACCCTAAGGGTATTGGGTCAAGAACCCTAGCCTCTAATGTTTAAAAAATTTCCAAAGATGATGTTTCAGATCTAAAAGATTCCTTTTATTGCTAGAAATATGCATAACATATAATTACAAAAATTCCACCACTTTTGGAACATGCTGGGGCACATGCCAACACACATGGCCACATGCCCCACATATGGGTCTATATCTCAAGTTTTTTCAAGAATTCAGTGTTTTGTCAGTTGAAGTACTACCTCAGATGTAGGTGCACATGACCATATTCCTATCATTTGGGTCCGCATCTTAGAATGGTTTCTTTTAGTGATTCTATCTGATGAGATGACTCCTCATATGTAAGGGCATATGGAAAGATGCTGAAGCATACAACCACACAGATCCTTGTATTTCTTCCATGCATCATTCTAGGTCCCCTTTCTTATCATTTTTACTTCTTTACATCAAAACTCTTTGTAAACTCAAATTATCTAAAATAAACACCATTCACAGGATAATTGGATAATTTTCCTTATTATGAATTAAAAATACAAAATTAATAGAAAAAAGAAATAAATAAGTGGCAAGATCATCACTTATCAACACCCCCAACTTAAAGACTTTGCTTTTTAATAAGAAACACAAAATCAAAACTTAATAAGGATACCGATTTAACATCTAAAGACAACATCAACTCATTCACTTCAAAATTTTCAATTAGGCACCATGGTTATGACTTTTTTTGGTACTAAGAACACGTAGCCTTACCTAAGCAACTCCGCCAAAATCAAACAGACTTTTATGAACACAATGGAGTTTCAAGAATAATCAAGTAAGAAAAAAAATGATCAAGAAGTTACTCACAATCAATAGTCAATCAAATATACTTCCTTTAACTCATTTTTGAAATTTATCAACTTCACTAATCTAACCTAGTTTACATACCTTACAAGAAAGAAAGTCCAAAAATGGATAATATTTATAATACTAATACAAGGATCAAAAGCACAATCTCTCACACTCGACAAAGAATATTCAATGCAAGCAAATATCATACCATAGGTTTTTCCTTATTTTCAATCACACTAAATCGAAAAAAAAAGGTTGGAGATACCAAAGGACTTTTTCTAGCCTCTAATATAGGCTTAAGGAAGGGTAGGATAAGAATTTGGGATAAAAGTGACTACACCCACCTTGAACACTACAAACACTTTATAAATCAAACTTTAATCATTCGACTTTTCATTTTTATACAACATGAGCGCCTTTCCTTTTCTTTCTAGTTCAGCTACTTACTGAGAACTTTCTCTTTTTATTTTATCCTTATTTTATTTCCTTTTTACTTTTTATTTTATTTTATTTTCTTTATTATATAATTGATATGTTCATAAGGCACTACCTTACTAAACCATGATAAATTATCACCTCTTTCAAGTTACACCACCCCCAACTTAGGCTTTTAGCCTTAAACAAGAACAAACCGAGTCTTTTTTAACATTATCATTGCCTAATGAGTAAGGAGTCACAAAAAAGAGTCAAATTGTTGTCACAAGAATCATTCACTTCCATGATCTTGTATTTCTTAACAATTTTTGGTGAAGTATGCTCATTTAAATATTTTATAATGCATAAATAACTGTATTAGTACCAAATAAGACACAATCTCATATTTTGACTCCAACAAAGGCAATAATAAAACAACTACTTAGACTTCACTATAGCACTTGTTTACTAAAATTTCACAATAACAATAATCATAGCCCTAATTCACATTGGATATGGGTACTCTGAATTCCCTGATACAAATGATGCCAACACCTAAAAATGAATATCAAAAGAAGAACTATAAAAGCTAAAACGTTAAAGAAACTATTCTAAGAGTGAAAAATATATAAAAATTACTAATCTAACACAATCAAAATTAAACTTAAGCCCAACAAGGCTGCACAACATCCGTAATCAAGTAGATCAATCCATGTGAGGGAACAAAAATATCCAAAATGCCCGACAAGGGAACAGAAAATTATAATAAAGCCTGACAAGGGCACAATAGTCTCCAAAACATTATCCAAAAGCCCAATAGGGTACAAATGTAACAAAATAAAATAACATAACATAAGTATCAGGACAATCAACCCCCAATTGAAAGATGTTAAATTGTCCCCTACGCAAGTAAAATATAGTAGGAAAGAGGTAGTGGGCTCCCTGAAACTGCATCATTCACTTTAGTCACTCTCGGTATCATTATCTTCCACACCCTCAGCATTAACATACTCATCGTCATACCACTATGTGGGAACATCATTATATTTCTCTTTTCTTGAAGAGGTAAGTGGATCTTAGACTTTAGGATTTGCACAACCCTTTTACCCTGTCCACATCCATGTAAAAATTTATGTCTCTTATTCTTTCTCATATTTATCTATATGTGTAAATCCTTATGATATCCATATGAATTGGCTATATTGATATATGCCTTCTCTAATCTCGAGAGATGGTCCATCTACCTCTTTTGGTTCTCCAGGAACTAGTCAAAGTCTTTCTTTAGGACATAAGTGGTAGGACCCTTAAATCTCTCACATGGAGCCACAGTAAGTATAGAAACTAAGTTTCTAACCATGCTCAACACATATGTTAATATCTTAAATGGTACTAAAGTTGATGATCCACAAGAATCAGTCTCCACCTGAGGCGACTTCCTAAAGTCAATTTTTATCTTCTTTTTTTTTGAAACAGTACTAGGCTTATTTAATAGAAAGATTAGCAGTGTTTTCTCAATCCAGTTGTCTCTAGTGAACTCATCTACCCCAACCCATATACATAACTTAATAATTAATGAAAGGAATATGAGAGTCAAGCTATATTGTACCTTAATCTCATTTAGCTCTAGAATGCACACGTGACAAACATTCACCAGAATGTTATCCAAAAAGCAAGATACCATTCGGGCCCTTTTCAATGGGATAGTGAATGTGTTACTGCATGCTGAAACTCAACTAAATATAATGGCTATCAAATTTCTTGCCTCAGCCATAAACTCTTTGGTTGTGATTCCTGCTTTATTAACACCCAAGGTACATTCTTAGACTAAGCTTTGAGACCAACAAACTAATTAGGGAATAATATTTTTCTATAAATTTAGAGGGGCTAGGGTTTAGCATGGTATTCAATTAACTACTCACAATTTAACCACAGGCTTAGCAAATTAGCATTGGAAACAAAATCACCCACTAATGTTTTTTTACTATTAGGGTTTTTTCCTTGCTTGTTCTTTTAAATTATGCTAAAAAAGGGTATCCTGATGCAACAAAATTCCCTCTATATGCAGGTTTCATGGAAGGAAGCATGAATGACAAAACCAACTTATGGTTATGCTAGGATCTTATTATGTCTAGCAATAAATTCCTTAGGATGGGTCATACGTCCCAAAATCATGCTAAACTAATCTTTTCCAACCTTGGTTAGCTCTTTTAGGCATTAATCGAGGTAGATTGGCAAAATCTTCTCTAATCTTCTCTTTTGAGCTCAACTAAAGTTGAAAGGGTAAAAGATAAGATTTATTTAGAAAAACAAACCCCATTTCTAAATCATGTATAATCAATAAATATGAAAGCATAAAATATAATCAAAAAACAAACTCAATACAAAAATATTGCATAATCCCTAACTACAAATACTCAAGTATCAAACGTAATTGTACCCAAATATTTTGCACAAAGAAAGGAAAAGAAAAAGGTTTGAGAAATTAAAAATATAAAGATTGCAATCTTCAATTCCAAGAGTGTTGGGTTAAGAACACTAGACTCTAAAGTTATAAACTATGCAAAAAATAACTTGGAATGGATCAGGATTGAGTATTTGATGATTTGGGGTCCAAATATAAAAAATTCCATACTGGCTCCTAAAATTTTGCCTGATGAGCACTAAAGTGGTCATGTTGACTTTGTCTGACTGCTAAAGCGGTTGAATTTCCCACTAAAGTAGACCTTGACTTTGACTAAAAACACTACTAAAATGGTTATTTTGGTGCTAAAACACTCATTTAATAGCTTTGATCGACTATTAAAGCGGTTTCATTGATGCTTGTGATACCTCTAAGTTTTCAGGCTCACGACACATCAAAATATCGGCCATTAAATTAGTTTTCTAATGCCATGAGCCTTGCCTTAATCTGATGTCATGGAAAAATTCAAGAAAATTTCCTGTGGACCTGTCTAACTGACAGTGACAATAACTCTGGCAAATGAGTCATTACTAGACTTAATGAGTCATTGTGTACGAGTCTTTTCCACTCCAATAAGGTTCTAAAATTTTGTCTCAATGGAAACAAGTCTACCTCACGACTCATTATGAGGCATAACGTGTCATTGTGTGAACCAGTTTCTACACCAGTAAGAAATGCTGAAAATTGAGTCTTAGACCACGACTACTCCTAATAACTCATGGTTTGGCCTAACGGGATGTTAGGAGTGGGAGTCATTGCCTAATATTGAGGGCGCAGAACTCAGAACCTCATATAATGAGTGACCATGACTTGTGACTAGTCGTAATGAGTCATTGGGTGAGTTGTGATGACTGGAACCAGATATCTCTATATGATTTTAAAAGGTGTTTTTGATAATTTCCAATCCCTTTTAACCCCAAACCCATTTTTTTTGGGCACTTCAGCATCATTTATTTAGGGAATAACTTACCCTAACACCCCATAAATCCCAAAATCATTGAACTTATACAAAAAGTAATTAACTTATTCTCCAAAGCAAACTAGGGTTCACCAATTTCAAGCACAAGTCCTAAGAAATTTCTCTAGGAATTCACTTTAGGTATGTGGGTTTTCATCAATGGGTCCCTTCCACCCATTAAGTACAAAGAACTCCTTAATTCTCAAGTAATATTTCCCTTCCCCTTGTATTGGGTTCCATGTCAAATATGAGTTTTTTAACTCTCACCATTTTATACGGTTAAACCAAACCATGAGTACATGCTCTCCCTAAGATAAGTGTTTTTCCATGTTCAAAATCATACAATACTCGACTATGAACAAGTTATTGAGTTTTGGGATTGAATTTTGAAATATCTTTATCACATTTATTTAATGCTACCATGTTCAGTTACATTAGTTAGAGCTGGTGGGTTATGAATACCTGATACCTATAAAGTCATGCATATATCAATTTTCATATTTTCAGCAACTTAAATCATGCTTATATTGCTAAATTTAGAGTATTATCATGTTGAGGATATATCACTTATTAGATCATGTTAAGTAGTTACCAATTATCAATTTTAATTTAGTTAGGAGTAATACTTAGCATCGAGTGAATACAGGGAAGAATGCTCACCTTCCTGTTGAGGACCGAGACCTTTAGTAGAAGTCAGCAAGTGATAGAACTACGACTCTATTATAGGTCTAAAGAGATCACTCGCCAGTTTAGGATGGAAACCTAGTCCTTTGGGAAATCAGTTAGTAGATCCACACCAGCCAGTGTTGGTAACCTTGGTAAGGTACTAACTTACATCCAACTGGGGTTACAAGTTGGACCCTGATTTTCATAGGTTAGGTTATGTTGGTTATTGTTAGCTTTGATAGTCCTATGTTCAGTTTTAGTTTATGTTCAGTCTAGATTTATTTGACCAAGTATTCAGTATTCAACCATTAAGTTTATCCACCACATGTTTATGCTTGGTCTTGTATTTAGTTTATATATTCACGCATTCATGTTTAGTTTATATATTTTAGTTAGCTACCCATCTTGCATATTTAATACATTCAAAGTACTAATTGTATACTTCTTTGTGCAATATTGTTTCATAATATAGGTTAGGATGCTCAGTACCCAGACTGCTTTTAGCAAATCCACACGCCATTCTGCTGTAGTTTTGGTGAGTCCTCATCAGTTAAAGACTAGTTATGAGTTTTTTTTAGTATTTATTTATTTTAGTTAGAGTTAGTTGGGGCCTTTTCCCAATAACCCACCATGATTTAGAGGTTTTCAGATAGTTAAACATATGTTTATCTTTTTTCAAATTTTATTTAGTATTTTATATAGTATTAACATTTATTTTGTTCTTATTCATCATCAATTTATTTCAGTTAGCTTCTGCCCAGTGTTTATTACTTTTTTTCAATAGTCATCCTTTATGCTATTCCATGGATCAACTTGGGGTCACTTATGACTCTAAGAACTATGTCACGAATAAGGGTAGTCTAAGGTCATGATAACTTGGCATCAAATCACAAGGTTTAATTTTCCCTAGGGTGTCTGAAAGTTGTGTTAAGTAGGTCTTGTTCATGGGTGTGAAATGCGCCACTCTTTGGGTAAGAGGTTATGAAACATTTTAGGAAAATCATACTTTTTTAATACTCATATTGTGTGATGGATACTAATATCTAATAAAATTATTCTTCTAAATCTTCCTATACCTATTTATAGAAAATGCCTTCTAGAAGGGCTAATGAAAGGAGGAAGGGTGACCAACCTACACCACTGCCTATTCCCGAAGACCCTCTAAATGAGAAAGTCTCTCATGTTGAATTATAGTCTATTTTTATAATATTGGAATAATCTATGGCTGCTCCAAATAATTAGCAAGTTGTTTCCCCATCCAACCCAGCAGTAAAGACGACAACAACTAGGATTTGGGAATTCACTCGGATGAATTTTTTTGTGTTCTTTGGATGCAAGCCTGATGAGGATCCCTGGGAATTTTTGGATAGTGTGCAAAAAGTGAATGAGATCATGGGTTTCACCTAGAGTGAAAGTGTCGACTTAGATACTTACCAATTGTAATAGGTGGCTCACACCTAGGTTAAGTAGTATAATAAGGATAAAGGTATCGATGCAGGCCTTGTGGAGTGGGATAAGTTTGTTACTGCCTTTTTGGATATGTTCTTACCACTTGAGATGAGAGAAGTATGGGTGGAAGAGTTTATCAACTTGAATCAGGGTAGTATGAGTGCTAAGGAGTATTCACTCAAGTTTACTCAACTAGCAATGTATGCTCTGAATATGGTGGTTTATTATAGATCTAGGATGAGCAAGTTTGTATTTGGTATTTTTGAGAATGTAGTCAAGGAGTTCAGGACGACTATGCTTATTACAGAGATGGACCTATTTAGATTGATGGTTCATTCTTAGCAGATTGAGAATGAAAAGATCAAGGATAACAAAACAAAAAATAAGAGAGATAGGACTAACATTTTTAATTTCTCTCAGTAGAGGTCAAATAGTGGGAATTATTCTTATATACACCAAACATTTTTAGCCCTATCCCCTTCATCTTCTAGTGCTCTAGTGCATAGGTTTAGGAAGAATACCCGTGATAGAGTGCTAGGCTCTAAGTCCCAAGGTAGCATGAATAATTATTGGACCAACCTAGTTTACAAGAGATGTGGTAAGAACCACATGGGTGAGTGCATGGCAGGTAGTGATGCTTGTTTTGGTTGTGGCAAATTAGGCCACAGGATAAGGAATTACCTAGTGGCATAGAAGAAGGGTAGGGATTTTTGTCATCAACATTATACTAACTCCTCATTAGTTCCAGCAGGTCACCCGACTCAGTAGGGTGACACTTCTAGTGCAACCATTAAATTTATTCCTTTCTAATTTGACAAGATCAAGAAGGTTTTCTTGATTTTATGACCGATACATTACAATTTTTTTATATTCATGTGTATGCATTATTATACCACGGTGCCATACTTTCTTTCACGACTTATTACATAGTAGTGGACTTTGGCATCAGTCCTAAAATACTTGCAGAACCCTTCTTATATTCTACTCTAGTCAGTAGTTTAGTCATAGCCTGGTGAGTATGTAGAAATTAACCAGTCACAGTATCCTAGAAAGTCATTTCAATCAATCTTGTTGAGTTAGAGATGACAGACTTTGACGTTATTATTAGCATGGATTGGATCCACTCTTTCTATACCATCGTTGACTATAGAAATAGAATAGTTTAGTTTTAGTTTCCAAATGGTCCCGCCCTAGAATGGAAGAGTAGTACCTCAGTGCCTATGGGTCGGTTTGTCTCTTTCCATAAGGCAAGGAAAATAATTTTCAGAGGATGCATCTATCATCTTGTTTAAGTCAAGGAATCAAGTTCCAAAATTTTGATTCTTGATTTGGTTCTTGTAGTGAATGAGTTTCCAGAGGTATTTACTGAAGATCTTCTCAGAGTTCCTCTAAGAGAGAAATCGACTTCAGAATAGATCTCCTTCCAGATACACAACCAAATTTTGTTCCACCTTAAAGAATGGCTCTAGCCGAGCATCAAGAATTGAGGGAATAAATGACAGATCTCCAAGATAAGGGTTTTATTAGGCTTAGCATGTCTCCATGAGGTGCTCTGGTTCTTTTCATCCACAAGAAAGATGGTTCTCTCCGAATGTGTATAGACTATAATTAGTTAAACAAAATCATGATCAAGAACAAGTATCCCATCCCCCGAATTAATGACTTATTTGACTAATTTTAGGGTGCAAATTAGTTCTCTAGGATAGACTTCAGATCTGACTATCATCATCTCAGAGTCAGAGAATGCGACATTCGAAAAACAACCTTCAAAATTTGGTATGGTCACTTCAAATTTTTAGTTATGTCTTTTGGAATAAAAAATTCTCCTACAACTTTTATGGACTTGATGAACAGGGTGTTTAAGCAGTATTTGGACCATTTTATCATAGTATTCATAGATGACATTCTCATCTATTCTCATTGTAAGGGTGAACACGCAGACCAGTTAAGAATTGTTTTGTAGACTCTAAAGAATCATTAGTAATTTTGTATGTTCAATAAGTGTGAATTCTGGCTGGAATAAGTATCTTTTCCCAGTTATATTATTTTTTGATGAAGGCTTTTCAGTTAATCCTTCAAAGACTGAAGCAGTAAGGAACTGTCCTAGGCCCATCTGTCCATCATAAATTAGGAGTCTCTTGGGTTTACCTAGTTACTACCACGGTTTGTTGAAGGATTTTCTTTTATTAACTCTCTTATGTCTAGACTATCTCGTACGAAGGTTAAATTTTTACGGTTGATTCTCATGAGAATAGTTTTCAGGAGTTGAAGACTCAACTCACCTTTTCTCCAATTTGACTCTAACAGAGGGTTCACTTGATTTCATGGTGCATTATGATAATTCTAGAGTTGGTCTTGGTTGTGCGTTCATGCAGTGGGGTAAGGTTATAGCATATGCCTCTAGACAGATCAAGCCTTATGAGAAGAACTACCCAACTCATGATCTTTAGTTGGCAACTATTGTTTTTGACTTAAAGATTTAAGACATTACCTTTATGGGGTTTATGTTAATATGTTCTCTAATCACAAGAGTCTTCAGTATTTTTTTAGGTAGAAAGATCTAAATATTTGTTAGAGAAGGTGGTTTTATTTGTTGAAAGATTAGGATATGAATGTCTTGTATCACCCAGGTGAGACCAATATTATGGTCGATACCCTTAGCAGATTATCTATGGGAAATATTGCTTATGTTGAGGACTAAAAAATGATCTAGTTTATGAAGTTTATCGGCTTTCTAGGTTGGGAGTTCATTTGGTTGACTCAGCTAAAGGTAGTGTATGGGTTCATAATAGTTTGGAAACTTCATTGGATGCAGAGGTAAAGGAAAAGCAAGATAGTGATCCTATTTTTCTTACGTTTAAAGAAGAAGTTTGAGATCAGAAGGTTAAGGATTTCTACAAAGGGGGAGATGGTTTTCTTTGCTGTCAGGGAAGATTATATGTCTTGAACATGGATGATTTAAGACAACAGATGTTAGCAGAGGCCAAGGGTTCTCGATATTCCATTCACCCAAGAGCCACTAAGATGTACCCTTATTAGTGGGAAGTCTATTGATGGAATGGTAGGATGAATGATATTTCTATATTTGTGGAGAAATATACAAATTTCCAACAGGTTAAGGTTGAGCACTTAAGGACTAGTGGTACACTTTAACAATTTACCTTAGTGGTGAATATGGAATTCATCATAGGGTTTCTTTGTACTCTTCGTCAACATGATTTTATTTAGATTGTTAAGGATTACTAGGTCAGCCCATTTCGTGCAAGTTAATACTATAGACTTAGTTGAAGACTATTCTAGGCTCTATCCTAGGGAGTTGGTGATATTGAATGGAGTCCATTTGTGAAACACCTAGTTTTTGAACCAAGAGAAGAACCTTTTCATTGGGTGTCACTGAGTTGGGTACGACTAAGGGTATGAGTTGTACCCCTTGGATATGAGTTGTATCCTTATTATCATCTTCTTACATATCCTAGGTAGTATGGAAAGGGTTACTACCTATCCTAGGTATGAGTGGACCCTTCCTCAATTATTCCAAAGGGTACGAGTCATACCAAGTGAGTTGTATAGAGTTTGAACTTGAACTTTGAGTGGACTATTTTTGATACAGTTGAAGCATACGAGTTAGGGGTTGATTCTTACCATTTGGATATGACTCAAGTGTGTGTGTTCAACCCTTAGATGTGTTGGTGACCTATGAGAATTACCCTAGGGTATGTTTCTTTAGTGAGTCGTACCCTTGGACGAGTCCATTTTCCAGCTTTTAATTAAGGGCCTTATGGTTATTTTCTATGCCTAAAAACCTAAGTCCCCTCACTATATAAGTTCTTGTATCCTTCTAAACATCCATTTTGATGGATCAAACACGCTAAACACTCTCTAAAACTCATCTTTGAAGAATTGATGCCTAGGGTTTCTAAGGTGATCTTCAAGAGGCAAAGTGAAGTCAACACTCTTAGTGAATCAAGTTGTCTAAGGAATGTAACTCTTCTCATTGATAAATAAATTTAAACCCATGTATTTTGCACGTGGATTAGTAAGTGTACATGGTGATTTTAAAATCAAGTGAAAGGGTTTTGTTTCCAAATGATGAATAATGTGGACTTTTGCTTAGATATGTGTTTATACATGTTATTGATGATGATTTACATATGTAGGTGTTTTTTGTATGTGGTATAACATGTGGGTCTTGATTAACTCTAATCTTGATGATTTCTACTATGAAAATTGCCTTGGTAATGGCATGCATACACGGTGTTTGTGAAAATGTCTAAGTGAATTGTCTAGTCTTATGTTGATGATGATTTAAACTAGGTAAATGTCCCAATAAGTATGAATAGTTTTCAAATGATATTGTAAAGGTATTATGAGCCATGTATAAAGAAATTAATGACCTTGTTAGGTAATGGTTAATGAGGGGTTAAAGTCACTAATCACGAAAATGAACTTTAATTGTGTGTTGAATAAAAAGTGTGGTATGAATATGGTATAATATTTATAATAAAATGTTAATAGTTTTTGAGGATATTTATTACCATAAATTAAATTTATGATGAATTGAATTCATGAATTGGCTTATTGAAATGGTTGGTCAACAAAGGCTCCTATGAGGACCATGGGGTTATGTATAGTGTTGAGTTTTCTAAGTAGGTTAAAGTCCTTGAGTGTGAATTGAATAGATGATGATGTATGGACAAAGATTTGGAGTCCTAGTGTCGACTAATGGTAGTCGTAATGGCTTGTGGTTAAAGTCCCTTGTCTAATGAAAGGGATTAAGATTAAAGTTCCTTGCCTAATGAAATTTCTTATGCTTAAAGTCTTTTGCATAATGAGAGCTCTCGAGGTTGAAGTGCTTCGCCAAATGAAATGGATTAGGTTAGAGTCCCCTATCTAATATAGAATAAGGTTAGAGTCCCTTGACTAATGTATGGGCATGTGGTTAGAGTCCCTTGCCTAAATCAATGTGAGTGTGTAGTTAGAGTCCCTTACTTGAACGGGTGTGTATGTGGTTAGAGTCCCTTGCTTAATAAGTGTATACATTGTTAATGTCCTTTGTCTAAATTATATATGAATGTGTTTGAAGTCCTATACCTAATAAGAATTGTTGAATCTAAGTGTACAAGGTCGGAGTCCACCACTTCATGTCTCATGATTGAGTGCTTTGAGAATGTTGTTATCTTGTTTACTTGTTAGCATGTGATATACCTATATGTATGGCTAAGGTCATTAATATGGTTGAATA
Source organism: Capsicum baccatum var. pendulum (assembly GCA_030864225.1). NCBI lineage: Eukaryota > Viridiplantae > Streptophyta > Magnoliopsida > Solanales > Solanaceae > Capsicum > Capsicum baccatum. The sequence goes on from CM061552.1 coordinate 133,708,889, forward strand.
TGATATATTGACTTGTTGTTGATTGATGGTGCTATTTTATCCTTATCCTTGAGTAACATGCAAGCACTCCAACCAATAACCATCTTTAGACTCTATGTCCCTACATGACATGGGGACGAAGCATCATCTTCTCTTTCTGCCCACTAATCAGGTGATAAAAGTAGTTCGTTCATTGACTTGGGATCTCGTGAGATTCCTTACTTTGGAAGACATTCCTTCGTGGTCTCCTCTCTTTAGACTTAGTCTCATTTTGACTTGGTTTTGTTATTGTCGGGGGCTTGTCCTAACATATACATTTCTAAACATCTGCTTGTATAGAGGTATTGTGGATGACTATAGACTTGGGTGTATTAGCTAGTGTTTTGATATAGTATTGTTTCCACTATCTTACTATATGGTAGCGATTCACCCAACCATTGTGAAGGATGTGATGATGATTGGTTGGGTTATCGGGGCGACCTCTAGTTCATAAGGGCTTGAGGTGCCCCTACGACATGGCCTAATTTTCGGGTGTTTTAAGTTAGTATCTAAGACTACGTTCATAGTTAGTTAGGTGTCCACAATATTGTGTCAAGTAAAGTCTCTTTTATGGGTGTGAAGCACACCACACTTTTAAAAGAGGGGTTGCGAGACATTTTAGGAAATGTTTCCTTACTTGTGTTTTATTCTCAATCTATAGAGTCTATGGTCTTGGATTACTTTGATTTTTGTTTGCTATCATTCAGAGGATGCCTCTAAGGAGATCTGAGACTAAAGCAAACCCTTGTAAGGCCCTATGGATAAAGCTTATCCAACTTGTAGAGTTTGGAATCGAGCTAGGGCCGCAACATCCAATCATCTTCATGGGGTTCTATCTGTCCCCTCCAACTCTGACTATGAGAGTGACCCTCCTATTCTGTCACCTCAAGGGGATGGTACTAATGCCAAGTTTTGTCGCTTGATCAACGTCTTGACTCAATTGGTAGCTTCTAAATTAGACTGTGGTGCTTCAGCTACCATTTCTTCTAAGGCCACAAGGATTGGCCAATTCATGAGGTTGATCCTCCTATATTTTTTGGTATGAAGGTTGTGGAAAATTCTCAAGGATTCTTTGATGAAATAGATAAGATATTTCAAATCATGCATGCTTCGTGGATTCAGGCCATTGAGTTTGCTTCCTACCAATTGAAAGATATAGTACACTAATGGTATGAAGGGTGAGAGTTGTCTAGAGGTGTAGATTCTAGTCCGTCCATATTGGAGGATTTCTCTGAGGCTTTTTTAGTGATGAATGGTGAGTTCACCACTCAATCACATTTATTATTCGTGCACATTACCTTGTTATAATTGAATAAATGAGACATAATTGCGATTAGATGCACTAATAGCCACTTCTTGCAGGCATTAAGTTAAAGGGTTGGAAAGATGTGGATTGGAGCTCAATATAATCAAAAAGAGAGAAAGAAAGTGCAGTAGAAGACCTATAATAGAAGGGCCTCAGGTACCGCGGTCGTGATCTGCTGACCTCAGTCATGGAAGTCAAGGATGGTTAATTAATCATGGTCACAGAGAAAAACCATGGCCATGTAGCCGCGGTCGCAATAGACCTACATGATTGTAGCCTAGCAGAGGAGTTCAGGCTAAGGGAAAATCTGTAATTGCACGTGTTGATCCCAATTTGACAAAAATGACTCAAACTCTTTCATTATATAACATTAATGCATCTTCCCCAAATTTTAGGTTTAGCTTTTTGTAAGTTCATAGCCTCCATTTTTGGAGAGGAAAATATTTTAGAAATTTTGGGTGAAGAATAAATTGGAGACTTTCTAAGTGGAAGATTTGCTTACTTCCATTGTTGATATTGTGGGAGAGCCAAGATTGAAGTAGCATTCGCTAATCTTCAATAATTCATTTCAATGGAGATTATGGGTATATCTCTGATTATTTATCCATTATGAGTATATCTCTACTTATTTATTTTATATGTTGTTAAATCTCCCTCTTAGGGTTATGTGTGAATAGGGTGAAAATGTGTGTGGATTGTTATTGTTACCATCTATTAAGTAGTTCAAGTTTATGAGTTTTATCATTGCAATGCTACATTGGTTGGAATTTGATGGGTGAAATACCTACATGGGTTTGATTAGTGAAAGCTCCATGCTCTAGAAAGTTCAAGGTTATCTTCGAACGAAGGGTTTTGGGTGAATGTTAGGAATCCATATCTTCCACAAAAGAGGGATGTAGTGACCAAAGAAATGATAGACAATTACATGTGTAGTTTGCTAAATTTTCACTATCTTAGACATAAGGGTGAATGTGAGGTTAACTATGCCATGGATATCATTATAGTAATAAGGATTCCTAGATTGAGGTTATGGTTACTAATTGTTGAACATACCTATTAGGTATTCAAAATAATCAATGGGTGAAAGTTTGGTGTTTTGTTGAAAGACTAGCATCAAAATCTATAACCAAGCCTACCCATATTTAATTTACTAAATTAATGTTGATTATTAACACCCATATGTCACTCTCTTAGTAATGCATAATCCCAAGATCCATTTTTAATTGTTAAAACTCTAATTATTTGTAGCCCCAAATTTATACTCGAAAAACCAAAAAAAAAATAGTGTATGAACCTATCTCCCCCATTTTACCTTTTTGTTCCATTTATTTGAATTTAACTTGTATCTATTATTTTAAATTAATTTGATCGCCACTTATATTATTCCTTATGGATTCAACCCCAACTCCAAAGTTGGGTAAATATATTGATAACGACCACCTTGCACTTAATTTTGACGTGTAAGTTGAACGTTATCTGTTAGACTGTTTCTTTCCTCAAAAGTTGAGGGAAGTAAAAGCGAAAGTGTTTGTGAACTTAAGGCAAAAGAGAATATCTATTCAAGAGTATGCCTTGAAGTTTCATCAATTGTCAAGGTATGCTCCCAGGATGGTCTCTAGCATGAGGGGTAGGATGCATAACTTTGTCTCGAGATTGTCCTGTGAGTTAGTCCTTTAGAGTAAGGCATACTTGTTGATTAGATATATGGACATTTCTATATTGATTGTGTATATGCAACAAGTGGAAGAAGCTAAGAAAAATCAAGTTGAGTTTAGTGAAAGGCATGGGACAAATTTTAGACCTTTCGAGTTTAGTGATGGAAGTGGTGGTTAGTGGTCTATAAAGAAGTAAGAAAGTTTGAGTTCTTTCTACACAGCTAGTGCTCGCTCTGCTTACCCAAAGTCGTTAGGTGATCGTCGATCTCAGTTTAGTGGTGGGTTCTAGTAAAAGAGTGCCCTATTCCATGCTAATACTGGCTAGTCGGCTCCACCCCACCGTACTTGTAGATTTTGTGGTTAGAGTTATCGTGGTCAGTGAAAAAAAGGAGAAACAAATGTTTTAGTTGTTCTCAAATTGGGTACATACAGTATGAGTGGCCCTCTCTAGTAGCTTCTTGGGCCAATAGGGATTCTATTTCCACTCCACCTACTATCACATTGAAGGGTGCTATGTCTGGTTCTGCTTCTATTTCAAGCACCGGCATTGGCCGAAACCGCTTGAATACATTAGCTACTTCCCAAGATTCTGAGCCATCTCCCAATATGGTCATGGGTATGTTGAGGCTTTTCTCCCGTGATGTATATTATTTTCTTGATCCAGGGTCTACACTTTCTTATGGGACCCCCTATGTGGCTATGTATCTTTATTGTGGTCCTCAGAGTCTATCGGTTTCTTTTTCTATTTCTACCTCGGTAGGAGACTCTGTGATTCCTAGAAGGGTGTATAGGGGATGTGTGGTAACTTTCTATGGTAGAGATACTCTTGTAGACTTGATAGAGTTGGACATGGTCGATTTTAATGTCATTCTAGGGATGGATTGGTTGCATTTGTGATATACTTCCTTAGATTGTCGGACCTACAGGGTCATGTTCAAATTCCCTAATAAGCCGGTCATTATATGGAAGGAGGTTCCTTAGTTCCTACGGGAAGGTTCATTTCTTATCTAAAGCCCAAAAGTTGATTTCAAAGGGTGTTTGTATCATTTGGTCAAAGATAAAGACTCTAACTTGAAAGAGCCTTTTGTAGAATTTGTTCCCATGGTTAATAAGTATCCTGAGGTATTTCCTGATGATTTTCCCGGTGTTTCTCCTGATAAGGAGATTGATTTTGGGATTGATCTTATTTCAGACACTCATTCGATTTCTATCCCTCTTTATTGAATTGCTCTAGCGGAGCTAAAGGAGCTTAAAGAGAAAATGAAGGACCTTTTAGATAAAGGTTTTATCTGCCTAGTGTGTCTTCTTGGGGTTCTTCATGTTGTTTGTGTGCAAGAAGGATGGTTCCCTTCATATATGCATTGATTATCGTTAGTTAAACAAAGTGCTTGTAAAGAATAAATATTCTCTTCCTAGGATCGATAATTTATTTGATCAACTTCAGGGTGTGAAGTGCTTCTCTAAGATTGATCTTAGATCAGGCTATCATCAATTTAAGATTAGGGAAGCAGATATCCCTAAGGCTGCCTTTAGAACCCGGTATGGTCACTATGAGTTTCTTGTAATTTATTTTGGGTTGCCAAATGCCCCAGAAGCATTCATGGACTTTATGAATAGGGTCTTCCATCCGTTCTTGGACATGTTTGTCATTTTCTTCATTAATGACATCTTAGTAAATTCTAAGAGTGAGGAATATAATTTTGATCACCTCCACTCCGTGTTACAAACTTTGAAGGATCATTATTTTTATGCCAAGTTCTCCAAATATGGGTTTTGGTTAAAAGTCATAGCTTTTCTTGGTCATGTTATCTCTAGTGAAGAGATCATGGAAAATCCCCAAAAGGTTGCGGCGGTTAAGGATTAGCCTAGACCTACGACTCCAATCGACATTCGGAACTTCATGGGTCTAGGTAGTTTCTATAGAAATTTTTTAAAGATTTTATCGACCATAGATGCCCCATTGACCAAATTGACCCAAAATAAAGTCAAGTTTTCATGGTCGAATACTTGTAAGGGTAATTTCAATAAGTTGAAAGATAAGTTGACATTAGCTCTGATTTTGGCCTTGCTTGAAGGTAATGATAGTTTTGTAGTGTATTGTGATGCTTCCCATATTGGTTTCACTTGTGTTTTAATGCAACATGTTAGGATAATGGCCTATGCATCTAGGCAATTAAAAGTTCACGAAAAGAACTACCCTACTCACGACCTAGAGTTATTATCCATTATTTTTATGTAAAAGATTTGGTGACACTATATTTATGGGGTTTATATTAATATCTTTTCTGATCATAAGAGTCTTCAACATGTGTTTTCTCAAAAGAAGTTGAACCTTAGGCAAATGAGGTGGCTTTAGTTGTTGAAAGACTATGATATGAGTCTTTATTACCACCCCGGAAAGCTAATGTAGTCGCCGATACTCTTAGTAGATTGTACATGGAAAGTTATGACCAGATGGATGAGTACAAGTGGGAATTAGTGAAGGACATTCACCGTTTGTCGAATCTTAGAGTTTGACTTATGGACTACGAGGGTGGTGGTGTATTTGTCATTTTGGTATCTCAGTCATCTATTGTTATTGAGATAAAGGAAAAACCATCATTGGACCCCGACTTGATGATGATCAAGATTAATGTGGGTCAATATAAAGTTGCAGACTTTGTGATTGCTGGTAATGGTATCATAACAAACCAAGGTAGACTAAGTGTTCCCGACATCGATGGATTGAGGGAAAGGGTCATGGCCGAGGCTCATAAATCCTGTTATGCTAGCCACCCAGTTTGACAAAGATGTATCATGATCTTAGAGAGTTCAATTAGTGGGGTGATATAAAACGAGATGTGGCTAGTTATGTGGCCAAGTGTATAATGTGCCAACAAGTAAAAGTTGAGCACATTAGGCCTGGGGGATTTTATCAAGAGATTCCATTACCCGAATAGAAGTGGGAGGCAATTAATATGGATTTTATAACTGGTCTTCCTTAATCTCGAAATCAATCTGATTCTATTTGGGTCATTGTTGATAGAATGACCAAGTCTGCTCACTTTTTCCCCGTGAGGACTAATTACTCGTCAAAAGATTATGCTAAGTTGTATCTTCCAGAGATCATGAAGATGCATAATGCTTCAGTTTTGATCATTTCGGATCATGGCCCTCCGTTTTCATCCCACTTTGGGAAATCATTCCAAAAGGGTGTGGGTACTAAAGTGTGCCTTTGTACCGCCTTCCACCCATTAAAAAATGGGTAAGCTGAGAGGACTATCCAAACATTAGAGTATATGTTGTGGGCTTGATTGATTGATTATGGTTATAGTTGGTATGACCACTTTTCTTTGATTGAATTCACCTATAATAATAGTTACCACTTTAGCATTGGCATGGCACCTTTTGAGGCATTGTATGGTAGGAGATGTTGATCTATTTGTGGGTGGTACAAAGTTAGCGAGGGTAAGTTTCTTGTCCTCGTTTTAGTTTACCAAGCCTTAGTAAAGGTGAAGGTGATTTGTGATAGGTTCAAAATCGCTTAAAGTCACCAAAAGTCCTACACAGATGTGAGGTATAGGGATATAGAGTTTAGTGTTGGCGATTGGGTATTCTTGAAAGCGTCTCTCATAAAGGGAGTGATGTAGTTTTGTAAAAAGAAGAAGTTTGGTCCCCATTATGTTGGTCCCTACTTGATTGTAAAGAGGGTTGGAAATATTGTCAATGAGTTGGAGTTGCCTTCTAGCATGAACTCCATTCACCCGATTTTCCATTTCTCTATGTTGCAGAAATATATGGGTGATCCTTTGTTCGTTGATCCCTTGAGGGATTTTGGTATTTCAGACTCTTTTTCCTATGAGGAGATCCCAGTAAGAATTTTTGATCTCAAGTTCACTGGTTGCGAACAAAAGAAGTGGCCTTGGTGAAGGTTCTATGGAGGAACCAAAAGTCCGAGAAATTTACTTGGGTGGTGAAAGAAGACATGAGTCCAAGTATTCGAATTTATTTCCCATCCCGAGAACATGTGATGAAGGTAAGATTTAATCTTCTTTCCTCGATTTATGCCTTGATAGATAATGGGTTAAAGTCCCCAATGTGTTAAATTGAGTTATTCCTTGTTTAGACAATAGGTTAAAGTCCCCAAGCTTTGAATTGATTTGTGTATTGTTATACCATGGGTTCAACTCCTGAATGCTTTGAAATCATTTGTGTCTTAGTTTTTATGGGTTTAAGTCCCTAGTACCTTGAGTTAATTCATGTCTTTGAAAGATGATGAGATCGAGTCCCTAGTATTTGAGTTGAGCAAGTATCCTTGATAAGTTAGTAAGTTGAAGTCACTAAGGTGTGAAATGAGTAAGTGTTGATAAGTAAGGGGTTTAACTCCCCAAGCTTTGATATGAAAAAGCGTCTTTGATAAATGATGGGTATGAGTCCCAAGATCAATGAAATAAAATGGTTGTTTGATGATGATCATGATATGTGTTATGTTGTATCCTTGTTGTGTGCTTTGTCCTGACTTGTTTGAAGGTTGTTTAGATGTGTGATAATGTGTTAACTTACGTTATAGTTGCCTTACCCATCATTCCCAGATGAATAATACAAGTGGGGGAGAATTGAAACACATAGGTTTTGCACCATGAAAAGAAACTCTTCATTAGGTGTTTCTAAGTTGGGTATGCATAGGGGCATAAGTTGTACTCCTTGGATATGAGTCATATACTTCTTTCTCTCTCCTCTGGTATCCTAGGCAGTGTGGTAAAGGTTACCCACTGTCCTAGGTACGAGTGACCCCCTCCTCAATCGTACTAAAGGGAAAGAGTAGTACCAAGTGAGTCTTGTAGATTTTTGACTTAAACTTTGAGTGGACTATTTTTTATACAGTTGAAGCATATGAGTTAGGGGTTGCGTCATACCTTTTGCATACGATTAAAGGGTGTGTGTTCGTACCCTTAACAGTGTAGGTGACCTAGGGAAAGCCTAGGGTACGTGTTAGGGTACCATTCGTACCATAGGGTACGGTTCCTTTAGTGAGTCATACCTTTGGATGGGTTCATTTTCCAGCTTTTAACTAATGGCTTGTGGTTATTTCCTAACCTTAAAACCCTAAGTACCCTCAATATATAAGTTCTTGTACCTCCTAAACATCCATTTTTAAGGATCAAACACCCTAAACACTATCTAAAACTCATCTTTGAAGAATTGGATGCTAGGGTTTCAAGGGTGATCTTCAAGAGGCAAATTAAAGTCAAGACTCTTGGTGAATCAAGTTGTCTAAGGAATGTAACTCTTCCTCTTTATAAATAACTCTAAACCCATGTATGTTTCAGTTGGATTAAGAAGTGTACATGGTGATTTTGAAATCTAATGAAAGGGTTTTGTTGCCTAATGATGAATAATGATAACTTTTGCTTAGATTTGTCTTTATACATGTTATTGATGATGATTTGTACATTTGGGTGTTCTTTGTATATTATATAACATGTGAGTCTTGAGTAACTCTACTCTTGATGATTTCTACCATTAAAATGGCCGTGGTAATGGTATGCACATTGTGAAAATGTCTACGTGAATTTTCTAGTCTTATGTTGATGATGTTTTGAACTAGGGTAATGGCTCAATAAATATGAATAGTTTTTAAATGATATTGTAAAGGTATTATTAGCCATGTATAGTGAAATTGATGACCTTGTTGGGTGATGGTTATTGAGGGGTTAAAGTCCCTAAACATGAAAATGAACTTAAATTGTGTGTTAAACTTGAAGTGTGGTATGAATGTGGTATAAGATTACTAATGAAATGTCAATAGTTTGTGAGGGTATTGATGACCATAAATTGATTTGTATGATTAATTGAATTAAAGCATTATCCTATTGAAATGGTTGAGCAATAAAGGCTCCCATGAGGACCATGTGGTCATGTATAGTATTGAGTTGTCCAAATGGGTTAAAGTCCTAGAGTGTGAATTGACTAGATAATGATGTATGGATAAATGGTTGGAATCCTAATGTAGACTAATGGTAGTCGTAATGTCTTGCATTTACAGTCCTTTTCCTAATAAAAGGGCTTGAGGTTAAAGTCCCTTGCCTAATGAAATTTCTTGTGGTTAAAGTCCCTTGAACAATGAGATCTCTCAAGGTTGAAGTGCCTCGCCAAATGAAATGGCTTGGGTTATAGTCCCCTATCTAATATGACATGAGGTTAGAGTCCTTTGCCTATTTTGTGGGCATGTGGTTAGATCCCTTTCCTAAATAAATGTGAGTGTGCGGCTAGAATACCTTACTTGAATGAGTGTTTATGTGGTTAGAGTCCCTTGCTTAATGAGTGTATACATGGTTAAAGTCCTTTGTCTAAGTGATATGTTATTGTGGTTGAAGTCCCATACATAATAAGAATTGTTGAATCTGAGTGTAGAAGGTTGGATTCCTCTATTTCATGTCTCATGATTAAGTGCTTTGTAAATGTTGTTATGAATCGTTTACTTGTTAGAAGGTGATATACCTATATGTATGGATAAGGTCATTAATATGGTTGAATATGATATATTGACTTGTTAATGATTGATGATGCAATATTATCCTTATCGTTGGGTTACATGCTAGCGTTTCAACTGCTAATCGTCATCGGATGCTATATCCCTACACGACATAGGGGCCAGATCATCATATTCTATTCTTGTGCACTGATTAGATGATCAAACCATTTCATGCATTGACTTGGGAGTTGTGAGCTTCCTTACTTCGGAAGACATTCCTTCTTGGTGTCCTATCTTTAGACTTATTTTCATTTTTACTTGGTTTGGCTATTGTCGGGGGCTTGTCTCAATATATACATTTCTAAACAATGGCTTGTATAGAGGTATTGTGGATGAATGTGGACTTGGGTGTATTGGCTAGTGTGTTGATCTAGTATTATTTACGCTATGTTATTATTTGGTCGAGATTCACCCGAACCTTGTGATTGATGTGATGATGATTGGGTTGGGTTATTGGGCCGACCTCTAGTTCATGTGGGCTTGAGGTGCCCCTATGACATGGCCCAGTTTTGGGGAATGTCACTTTGATCATTATTTCTGTCAGAGGTACCCAATTTACCTCCCGATTTTGGAAGGCATTTCAACAGGGTCTTGGTATCCAAGTTCATCTTAGTACAACTTTTCACCCACACACAGATGGTCTGGTAGAGATTACCATTTAATCTTTAGAATACATGATGAGAGCTTATGTAATCAATTTAAAGGGTAGTTGGGATGATTACTTGACATTGATAGAGTTTGCTTACAATACTAGTTATCACTCCAATATTCAGATGGCTTCGTTTGAGGCTTTTTATTGTAGGAAGTGTAGATATCCTATCAGTTGGTTTGAGGTTGGTGAAACTACATTAATAGGGACAAATTTAGTGCATGAGGTGATGTAGAAAAATCAGTTGATAAGAGAAAGGAAGAAAATGGCCCAAAGAGGTTTAAAAACCTATGCAGATGTGAGGAGAAGAGTGCTTGAATTTAACATTGGTGATTTTGTTACTTGAAATTTTTTCCCATGAAAGTTGTGAAGAGATTTGGTAAGAAAGGGAAGCTCAGTCCTAGTTATGTTGGTCGTTACAGGATTTTGAGATGTTATGGGAAGGTAGTTTAGGAGTTAGAATTCCTATAGAGTTGGCAACAGTGCATTCAGTCTTTCATGTCTCTTTGTTGAAGAAATGCATTAGCGATCCAGCCTCAATAGTCCTCGTAGAAAGGATGACGTAGAAAATAACCTATCTTATGAAGAGGTCCCAATTGAGATCCTAGATTGTCAAGTTCGTAGGTTAAGGAATAAAGATGTTGCTTTAGTAAAGGTTCTAAGGAAAAATCAATCAGTTGAGGGAGCTACTTGGGAAGAAGAAAAAAATGTAATGACCAAGTACCCCATCTCTTCTCTTCGAACCCAATTCCAACTTGAGGTAATGGTTTCGCTTGATTACTTAATTTTTTTATTTTTATCTCTGCCATCTAGCCATCTTCATGTTACAGCTTGCATTCATGAGTTAAGTTAGTTCATGCATCAGTCGTAAATTTGGATATTGGTTCATGATTCAGCTCATAAGTATTCAGTCTAAAATTTAGCTCTTCCCCTAGCCCCTCAGCTTAGTCAATTTTATTTAAGGATGAATGATTCCAAGGGGGAGATATAGTAATTCCCCCAAGCTTTTAGGATCAAGACCCATCAAAAGATAGACCATTAAATTAGTTTTCTAATGACATAAGTCTGTTCTTAATACGGTGTCATGGCAAAAGTCAGGAAAATTTCCTACAGACCTGTCTAACTGATAGTTATAATGACTCTAGAAAATGTGTCGTACCAGATGTAATGAGTCATAATGTATGAGTCGTTTACACTAAAGTAAGGGCCTCATATTTTAGCCCAGTGGCAACGAGTCCAGCTCATGATTCATTATGAGAGATAATGAGTCATTGCGTAGACCCGTTGCTACACTAGTAAGAAATCCAAAAAAATTGAGTCTTAGACCACGAATACCCCTAATGACTAATGATTTGATTTAACGAGTTGTTAAAAGGGGATTCATCAGGACCTCAGATCAGGACTTAGACCACGACTCGTTATCAGTCATAATAAATAGTTGGGTGAGTCGAGACCACTGGAACCAAAAATATCTAAATGATTGTAAATGAGGCTTTTTGTAATTTTTCATCCCTTTTAACCCCAAACCACATTGTTTGGGTTCTACAACATCAATTATTGAGGGATTAACTTACCTAACACCCTATAAATCATAAAATAATTGAAATTAGCAAAATAAGTGATTCTCTTCTTCTCTAATGCAAGCGAGGGTTCTCAAAGTTCAAGCACAAGTTCCAAGAAATTTCCTAAGAAATTCACTTCAGGTATGTGGCATTTTATCAATGGGTCCCTTCCATTCTTTGAGTCCCAAGAACCCCTTAATTATCAAGTAATATTTCCCTTCTCCTTGTATTGGGTTCTAAGTACAAATATGAGTTTTCTCACTCTCATCAGATTTTGTGTGTAACCCAAACCTTGTGTACATGCTCTCCCTAAGGTTAGTGTTTTTCCATGTTCAAAATCATAGAATTCTCTACTATGAACAAGTTTTTGAGTTTTGGGTATGATTTATGAAATTTCATTACCATGTTCAGTTAATGCTATCATGTTCAGCTTCATTAGTCAGAGCTGGTAGGTTATGAAAAATCGATACCTAGATAGTCATACATATACAAGTTTTCATATTTCAATTCATTTTAATCATGCTTATATTGCTAAATTTAGAGTTTAATATTGTTGAGAACATATCCGTTATTAGATCATGTTACACAGTTACTAGTTGTAAATGTTAGTTCAGTTAGGTTTAACTCTATGTTCAGTCCAGGTTTGCTTGACCAAGTGTTAATATTCAGTCATTCAGATTATCTAGCACATGTTTATGCTTGGTCTTGCATTCAGTTTACATGTTCAATCATTCATATTTAGTTTATGTATTTTAGTTAGCTTCCCATCTCACATACATAGTAAATTCAAAGTACTGATTGCATACTTCTCTGTGCTATATTGTTTGTAATATTGGTTCAAACGCTCAGTACCCGGACCATTCTTAGCACATCTATGCCCTACTCAGCTGTAGTCTTGGTGAGTCCTCATCAGTTGAGGAATAGTTATGAGTTATTTCTTTTATGTATTTTATTTATTTCAATAAGTCATAGCTTGTTGAGGGCTTATTCCAACAACTCACCATAATTTAGAGGCTTTTAGACAGTCAAACAAATGTTTAGCTTTTCAGTTTTTATTGAGTATTTTAGATAGTGTTAACATTGGTTTTATTTCGATCCAGTTTATTTCAGTTAGCTTTTTCCCAGTGTTTGTTACTTTCTTTTAGTGTTCATTGCTTCTTCCAGGCCATGGATTAGATTATGGTCACTTGTGACTCTAAGTACCATGTTACGAGTAGGGTTCAGTCTCATGTCGTAACAGTGCTAACGTGCCCTGAGGGTATGTTTTGAGATTTCTTCTAGCATTTTTATTTTAGGTTTTTTTGTCTCATTTCTACCTCTTTCTATTGAAACTCCTTGCATACCCAAAATTCCTAAAATAAACACATTCAAAGAACAATTAGCCTCATGTTATGAATGAACATTACAATATCATAAGAAAATAGATATAAATGAGTGGCAAAATCAAGACTCATCAGTAGCCCATATATTTTATTGATCACTTTAATGCCAAAATTAATAGTCTTCTTTCTTATTCTTGTCACCGAGATGTTTAGATTGAAAACCTTAAGATTCGGATGGAAATCTCTCACCTAATGCTCGTGGTCTTTTCAAGGTTTAGCTGCAAAGAAAATCCAACCTGAGGTTTCAACCTTTAGTAAAAGTCAGGGAGAGTGTCGGGGACCTGATCAAGTGAAATCCCTCTCTTAGGGAACAACTTTTTTCTAGCCAAGTCGGAGTAATAGGTGTTTTGACACTCTAGAGAGTGGGAGTAACTTTGATCATACTCCTTTCCAACCTATACTTCATCAATAAGGTGGTGCTCTATTCTTGGGTTTTTTAAAACCTGAAAACATTACACAAATTTGAACACACAAGATTAGCATGTAAAATAATGCAATTTGACTGATACAAGATAAAGAAATGAGTAAGAATAAAATTAGGACTCAAACATCAAATATCAATTTTTAGATCCTATAGTAAATAAGGCTCAAGTAATGCTTCTGGATTCAAGGTCTAATTTATCGGTAACATCTTTAATTTCAAGGGACTGCTTAGCAGACTTCTCTTTAATAGTCTAAGACCACTTTAATAGATTCCACTGTAGCGATAGAAGAGTAAGTTTAATGAAACCTTCATTCCCAACACACTCAAATCCGATTCATCAATCATTTTCTTGCATTAGCACAAATAACATATACTATATTCATGAAGATATGCAATATAATCAAGTTCATTACAAGTTCAAGGAAAATCTAAGAACAAGCCAAATTATTCTTTAAAACTAAAAATCAAATACATAGTAGACAACACAAGTTTTCAAACATTTATTTTGCACAATCAGTGAGGACTCAAGACTTCCCCATGGATTAATAACTATGATTTACATTCCAAATTCCATGTCTAAACAAGAATTACATATGTTTCAAACACATGAACTCAAATTTTGTACACAAGCTTTACTTGAAATCAAGAGAGAAGAGGAGAAACGAGAGAATGAAAAAAATTTACGAACCTAGGAATGAGATATTTCAAGAGATATACCTTAATTTGTGCAAGACTGAATAATACAAAGAGTAAGAAAAAAATATTTAGAGAGTAATGTAGGAATGAAGACAATATCATTTTCAAATCGTGAAAAATCTGTAACCATTTTCTTTCTTAAAGAAGTTTTGATCATTGGGGATTACTAAAGTAAACACTTGATCGTTTAAGTTGCTGACTGTTTCTTTAGTGACTATCCGTTGCTTTAGATCCCTTCAAAAAATATTAACTGTCCACTTTAGCAGATAATGAGCCGCTTTAGCGCCCTTGACCATAATGTTAATAGTCCACTTTAACAGCACCCGAGGCTATTCAGACCTGGTAGATTCTGCATTGTAGATGATATTCCTTTCAATTGTGCCGATATTCCATAATTTTTAGCGATCCGAATACTCCCAAAAAGTGTTCCAAGTTCCATTATCAAGGTAGTGCAACCTTGAACATCATCCCAACTAAACTTACTCATTCAAACCTATCCAAATCACTTCCCAAAACTGTAAAGTTTTTTGTATTTATCAAAACTAAGACCCGAAGCTATTCTAAAAATGAAAATTTCAAAACTAAGTGAAATTATTTTGGGAACAATAGGTTTCCTCCCATGAAGTGCTTGATTTAACATTGCGGTACACTGGAAGCAAACTTTCTATTTGTATATCAACTTTGAGGATTTAAATCTTCAACCTAATTTTAAATTAATATCTCATTTAAGCAAATGGGATAAAGGTAAGGAAGCAATAAGACTAACTCTATGTCTCCATTTTGAAGACTTGAATCTATTACCCAATTTCGCATCAAAATTTTTCTAAGGCTTGTTAGTCATTGGTGAGAAAATCAATAGGAACTTGTTAGGCATCACATTTTCACTTCTTGGCTGTGAAGTGGGGGATGCCATTTTGCCCTATTGGGATGAAAAAATAAAAAATGTAAGGACTTCGTCCTTCATCTTAAATATTTTCCATTTTCCCCGTTATTTTGATTTCCATCACAACCACCAAGCACAACATCAAAAATGGTTGGAAGGTGTAATCCTCACCAAACCTAAATTTGTATTTTTCTTGACATTCTCATCGCAAAAAGAATTAGAGTCTTTGAAAAGGATTTAATAGTTTTTTCTTGCAACTCTAGTATTATTTCATCCATTTTGACATCTTGTATTATTTTTGGCTTGGTTGATTGACAAATTACTATAAATTCTTCAAGATTAATCTCGACCAAATCTTCATTGAGAGCTATCTCATCACATTTATTTATGACCATTTGGCATTGAACTTCACATGCCTCAAATTTTGCATTCAATTTGATTTTTTATTTTTGAATATCAATTTAAATTTGAATCCACACTTTCCATTGATCAACATGCACTTTGAGAGCTTCACCAAACATTAGAAAAATCTATAGAGTTTACCCTCATGGGATTCAAGTTGTTGAGTATGATTTGGTAGCCAAACTTGGCTCATAATTTATTTTTTGTCAAGTCTTTTTTCATTTTGGGACTTAATCACTCCTTGTAAAATTCACCCATCAAAAACTCATTATTTTGGAAAACTTCATCAACACTATGTTGGAATAGGTCCCACCATTTAGCCAAAACTTTCTCACATTTTTTATTTTTATCCAATGTGATTTTTACCATCTTCTTAACTTGTTTCCTTGGGCAATTCAAGATTTCTTCATAACAACTTTGTTTTTCTTCTTCCATTTGAGTCACTTATTCACTTTAGCAATTTTAGTATAGTCATCACACATTTTTGGCTCAACCACATAACTTAAAATATCTTTTTCAACCACTTTATTTTGAGAAATAGGTAAACCATGGCATTTGAGAGATTGACATTTTCACAATGTTCTTTTTTTCATATTTCCTTCCAAATGTCGCCATGGATTATTGCAAGAGATACCTATTGTAATGCCCCGATTTTTTGGTCTTTGAAAATTTTAGAAATTTTTTCCTTATTTTCCTTACTATGAATCCTCTGACAAGTCGTAGAGAGTCTTGACATGTCGTAGGGACTCTATCATAACTTAATCTAAACAAGTGTTTAAGTATTCTAATTTGAGTACGAGTGGCTCTAAAGTAGTTATCAAAACTTCTTTCGGATCATAAGGTCTAAGATATAAGGTGTCCATAATGTTTGGCCCAAGAAACTATCTTTATTACGAACTGAGGCCACTAGTCATAAGACTCATAAGGAGTTATTATGTCCCAATCGAAAGGTGTCAGTGTGTCATCTCAAATTATGGTTGTCTTAAGTATAAGAAGTAGTTACGAGTAATTAAGTATGGTTATGAGTTGGTGGTATGAATCATATATAGACTAGTATGCGACCTTGGTGGTTCTTTCTTGACTATAACTCCTTGTGATGAGTTGTAATGTATTCTTACAAGTCGTATAGTGACTCTTAGTCACTGATGACTAAATTTTAGTTTTTAAATTGAGGTCTCTTTGGATAATTCTCTTCTTACCCTATTAAAACCCCATGTACATAAAAAAACATAAGGGGGAAGGAGGTATACTTCATCCTTAACATCCTAAAACACTTTAAAAGCTCTGTCAAATTATCTCATGCAGCCATAATTAGGTTTCCAAGAAATAGGTCATCCAAGGGCTCCAAGGTTGAAATCCTTTTGTGAAACTTGGTATTTTAGGAATATTACTCTTCCCTCATTGTTAATTTGTAAAAATCATATGTTTTAAAGTATTGTTCATGAGATATTTATGTTGGTTTGTAATCAAGGGTTGAGAGTTTTGAATGGTTTTTGTTGAACAATATTTTTCCATATGATTATCCATGCTTTGATTATGGTTTTGAACTTGTGGGTACATGTGTATGGTGAACGAACTAGAAAATTATGATTTTCCTCAAACTTGTGACTTTTGAAGTGGTTATGGGAATTATGGGAATTGAACTATTGCATTATGATTTTGAATTGAATCTTATGGGGTTGTGTAATTTCCCAGGCGAATGTATAATTGAATCAATGGGGTTGTGAATTCCCCTAACTGACATTAATTGGGTTGGCATGATGATGTTACCTTGCAAGTGTAGTTGGTAGGACAATACCAATAATGTATACCTTAATGTGCAATATGGTTTAATAAATGTGCATCTCTGATACATTTTTTAATTAAGCATTAATGAGGGTTGTGTATTTGAGTCATAAAAGTAGAGATCCCAAGGGACACCAACACTGAAAATCGTGGTTGTCGATGATGGGGTCTATATGACCGAGAGGTTAGAGTTCCCCATATTATTATTATTATATGATTAAGAGGTTCGAGTCCTCCATATTATATTACATAAGTTGGTTCTTATGTCGCCCTGATATGTCAAAAGGTTTAAGTCACCCATCGTGCATATGCTTACCCTTTGGTTCGGGTGGCCACATGTATTGGGGCCTTACCAGCTAGGGGAGAGAGAGGCCTATATATCCCTGGGTCCCTTTGTATGTTATGATGGTTGAGCTACACAATCTAGGCTAATATTTTAAGGTGCATGTTAAGCCTCGTTCCTTATCACGACATGTGAATATCTATATATATATATATGTATATGGATTTTATTATGTTCATTAGTTTTGAATGATTTTGAACTATTTGTCATGGCTTACGTCATCTTTATCCCTAAATTATATGCTAGTATTCATCCTACTAACCGTATCTACACGTTGTATCCCCATATGATGCAAGCACGGGAGCTACTTCTACTTTTTCTGCATAGAGTTAGGTCAGTCATCTTGATTCATTGAGTTGTCGTGAAGTGATGAGCTTCCATCCCCTAGAAAGCTTAGTAATTTCATCAGCTTTAATTTTTAGATTTGGGTTGATAGATACTTTCATTATCATTTTCATTCTCATTATCATATATTAGAGTTAGGGATATGTCCCGACCAAGACTGGTTTTAGTTCTTTGTTTAGAGGGCTTTATTTTTATTACTGTGGATTTTGGGTAATGTTGGTCGGTTATTTGTCTGTTACCAATTGTCGGTTGTAGACATGTTTTGAATTTCCTTAGGCTTGTTGCATGCTATCTTGTTATATGCTTTAAATTCATTCGACATTGGGGGATATTATGTTTGGGTTGGTTAGGTGAAGGGGAGATCTCCGATCCACTTGGGACTTAAGATACCCGTCACGGCTAGGCCTTGGTTTGGGTTTTGATAGAGCTAGAATCAGATCCTAGGTTTGGTATTATTGGATGTCCAACAAAGTCATGTCAATTAGAGTCTCATTTATGGATGGGTAGCGCACCACACTTATAAGGAAGAGGCTATGAGGAATTTAGGAATATTTCCCTTTCTTGCTATTCTATTTTCTATCCATAGAGTCTATGATCTTGAATCTCAACTAATTCCAATATGTTCACTTTTAAGATCATGCCTCCTAGTAGATTTGATACTCGTAGAAACCCCTTTGTCCCGTCTAAAAACAATGTGGATAGATCATATCCAACTCTAGGAGTTCAGACCCGATCTAGGGTCGCTACTTCTAATTTTACTAATGAAACTCCACCGTTTCCCCTATCCCTTCTTAGGAACCCCAAGTTGGCGTGTCTAATGCTAAGTTTTTCCAGTCAGTTCATTTGCTTACCCTATTGGTGGCCTCCTAGACTAAGCGTGTTGCTTCTGTTGCTCCATTATTTGAGTCCACTCGAGTTGGCCAATTCATTAGATTGAGTCCTCCTATTTTCATGGGTTCAAAAGTTGAGGAGGATCCTCAATATTTTATTCATGAAATAGAGAAGATCTTCAGTGTGATGCATGCTAATGATGTGAATGGTCTAGAGTTTGCTGCTTATTAGTTGAAAGATATAGCATACCGGTGGTATGAAGAGTGGGAGTAGTTTAGGGCGATGATGCTCAGTCATCTTTGTGGGATGACTTCTCTAGTGCTTTTATTGATCACTTATTTCCTTAGGGGTTGAGGGAGGTGAAAGCTCAGGAGTTTATGAATCTAAAGTTAGGCAGTATGTCAATAAAGGAGTATGCCTTAAAGTTTCATCAGTTGTCTCTTATACTCCAGAATTGGTGTCTAGAATGAGGGCTAGAATGAGGAAGTTTACCTCTGGTTTATCCCATGAGTTGATCTTGGAGAGCAAGGCTGTCTTATTGAACAAGGATATTGACATCTCTAGACTTGGATGTATATACAACAAGTGGAAAAAGAAAAGAATAAGCAAGAAGAGATGAGTGAAAGGTAGAATAAGAAGTTTTGTTACTTGAATTAGGGTGGAGGTCAGCTGCAGAGTAGTACAGATAGTGAAAAGTGGTCTAAGAAAAAGTAGGGCAATTCTTGTTCCTACTCTACAACTAGTGCACCTTTTTGAAAGTCTTTGGGTAATCGTCATCCTCGATATAATAGTGGGTTTAGTGCACTAGGTACCCAGCCTCAGGCTAGTGGGGCTCAGTTAGCTCCATCATACCCTCCCTGTAGATTTTGTGGTCAGGTGCACCATGGTGTTTATGAAGAGTTGAGGAACAAGTACTTTTAATGGGGTCAGATTGGTCATATTCAGAGGGATTGTCCTTCTAAGGTGCTTCTGGGGAAAATACAATTCCTATTTCTACATCATCAGCTTCCGCACCAAAAGGTGATACTTTTGCTTCTGGCTTTAGGACTGGTCAGAACCGTATGTATGTTCTCACCACTCATAAGAATTTTGAGGCATCCCTCGATGTTGTTACTAGTACACTTAAATTCTTTTCTCATGATGTATATAATCTACTTTATCCTGATTCTACTCTCTCTTAAGTGGCACTTTATATGGCAATCTATTATAGTTTTGATCTTGAATGTATTTTGGACCCCTTTTCTATGTCCACCCTAGTGGGTCACTCCATTGTGGCTAGAAGGGTTTACAAGGGATGTGTGGTGTCTGTCTATGGTAGAGAGACCTTGGTAGATCTTATAGAGTTGGACATATTAGACTTTGATATGATTTTGGGGATGGATTTGTTGTATTCATCCTATTTCTCTTAATTATTGAACCCGAAGGGTCATTTTCCATTTTCCTAGTGAGACGGTGATTGAATGGGAAGGAGGTTCCCTACTACCCAAGAGAAGGTTTATTTCATATCTTAGAGCTCAAAAATTGGTTTCAAAAGGGCGCCTCTATCTCTTAGTGCATATTGATGATTCTAGATCCGAAGGTCCTTTCTTTCAGACTATCCCAGTGGTTTGTTAATTTCCTGAGGTATTCCCTATTGATCTTATTGGTGTACCTCCCAATAGGGAAATTGATTTTGGGACTAATATTCTCTTGGACACTCGTCCTATTTCTATCCCCCCTTACAGAATGGCTTCGGCTGAGTTGAAGGAACTCAAAGAACAATTGAAAGATCTTTTGGATAAAGGTTTTATCAGCAGTAGTGTGTCTTTGTGGGGTGCTCCTATTCTTTTTGTACATAAAAAGGATGGTTCCCTTAGAATGTGTATTGATTATCGCCAATTAAATAAGGTGACCGTGAAGAATAAATACCTATTTTCAAGGACTGATGATCTGTTCGATCAACTTCAGGGTGATAAATTATTTTCTAAGATTGATCTTTTGTTGGGTTACCATCGATTGTAGATTAGGGAGGTAGATATCCCTAAGACTACCTTTCAAACTCGGTATGGTCAATTTATGTTTTTGGTAATGTGCTTTGGTTTGACCAATACCTCAAGAACATTTATGGACCTTATGAATTTGGTCTTTTATCAGTTCTTGGATTTATTTGTGATTTTCTTTATTGATGATATTTTGGTGCTTTAAGAGTGTGGTGAATTATGCCGATCACCTCCGCCTTGTATAGAAAACCTTGAAAGAGTAGAGGTTGTATGCAAAATTTTCTAAGTGTGAGTTCTGGCTAAATGTTGTGACTTATCTGGGTTATGTTATTTCAAGTTAAAGGTTCATGGTGGATCCACAAAAGGTTGTGGTGGTCAGAAAGTACCCTAGACCCATAACTCTAACCGACATTCAGAGCTTTTTGGGTTTAGCTGGTTATTATAGAAGGTTTGTGAAGAGTTTATCTTCTTTTGCCACCTCATTGACTAAGTTGACTTAGAAGAAGGTGAAATTCGTATGGTCTAATACTTGTGAGGGTAGTTTTGAGTAACTGAAGGATAAGTTGACTTTGTCTCTGGTTTTGACTCTGCTTGAGGGCACTGATGGTTTTGTTGTCTATTATGATGCATCCCGAGTAGGGATGGGTTGTGTGCTAATACAACATAGCAAGGTAGTTGCATATGATTCTAGACAGTTAAAAGTTCATGAGAAGAATTATTCAACCTATGATTTGGAATTTCTAGCTGTGGTGTTTGCACAAATGATCTAGAAACATTATTTGCATGGGGTCCATGTTGAAATTTATTCTGATCATAAGAGCCTACAATATGTGTTCAGTCAGAATAAGCTAAATCTCCGGCAAAAGAGATGGCTTAAGTTGCTCAAGGACTATGACATGAGTCTTTACTATCATCCAATAAAGCTAACATGGTTGTTAATGCTCTTATCTGGTTGTCCATGAGAATCTTATCTTATGTGGATGAAGAAAAATGGGATTTTGTGAAGGACATTCACCGTTTGGCTAATCTTGGAGTCCATTTCTTAGATTTCGAGGATGGTGGTGTAGTTGTTCCAGAGATGGCGAAGTCATCTCTTGGTATTGAGGTGATGGAGAAATAGATGTTGGATCCTAACGTGATGCAAATCAAGGATGATGTGGGTAGGGAAAAGATGATGTTTCTTAAAATTTTTAGTGATGGTATCTTGAGATACCAAGGCAGATTATATGTTCTTGATGTTTATAGGTTGCGAAGAAGAACTTTGGCTGAAGCTCATGATTTGCATTACACTATTCATCCTAGTTTGATGAAGATGTATCATAATCATAAAGAGATCTATTGGTGGAACAGTGGGATGTGGCCAATTTTATGGTTAATTGCATGGTTTGTCAATAAGTGAAGGTAGAGCACTTGAGGCCCAATGGACTAACTCAAGAGATTGAACTGCCTGTATTGAAATGGGAGATAATTAATATGGATTTTGTTAAGGGTCTTCTGTGGTCTCGCCAGCAGTTTGATTCAATTTAGGTCATCGTGGATAGAATGACTAAGTCCACTCACTTTTTGCAGTGTTGACTAATTACAATTCTAAGGATTATTCTAAGTCGTTCATTGAGGAGACCATGAAGTTGCATGGTACTCCAGTCTCCATAATATCTAATCGGGGTACCCATTTTTCATCTCACTTTTGAGGTCATTCCAATGAGGCTTGGAGACTAAGGTGACCCTTAGTATCACTTTCGATCCACAGATGGATGGGCAAGCAGAAAGGACAATATAGGCCTTGGAAGATATGCTTCAGGCTTGGGGTTTAGATTTTGGTTGAAGTTGGTTTGACCACTTGCCTCTCATAGAATTTCCTATAACAACAGTTATCACTCTAGCATTGGTATGGCTCCATTTTAGGCCTTAAATGGAAGCAGGTGTAAGTATTCTATTGGGTGGTTTAAGGTTGGTGAGAATAAGTTATTTGGCCTTGATTTTGTTCACCAAGTGAAGATTATTTGAGATAGACTTACGACCCCCTAAAGTCTCAAGAAGTCCTATATGGATGTGAGGCGAAGGGAGTTGGAATTCAGTGTAGGTGATTGGGTGTTTTTAAAGGAGTCCCCCATTAAAGGAGTGATACGTTTTGTTAAGAAGGAGAAGCCCAATCCCCGTTATGTCGGTCCGTACTTGATTTTGAAGAGGGTTGGTAATGCTGCATACCAAGAGGGTTGGCATGCATTTGATTATGTGCATTGGTTTTGAATGATTTAGAAATGTTGATCATGGCATTATTTTATCCTTATCCCTGAGTTACATGCTAGTGTACACCCTTCCAACCATTTTCAGAGGCTGTATCCCCATGCGAAGCAGGCACCAAAGCTAACTTTACTTTTCCTGTACAAAGATAGTTCAATCGGCTTGATACGTTGAGTTGTTGTGAAGTGGTGAGCTCATCCCTCAGAAGGCTTAGGCATTTCGGTAGATTTCATTCTTAGATTTGAGTTGATAGTTATTTTCATTATCATTTTCATTCTCTTTGTCATCTGTCATAGTCGGAGACATGTCTAGACGAAGACTGGTTTTGGTTCTTTGTTTAGAGGTCATTGTTTGGATTATTGTGGATATTGGGTAATGTTGGTCAATTTTTTGGCCAGTTATCGGTTGTCAGTTGTAAATATGTTTTGAATTTCCTTAAGATTATTGCATTCTATCTTGTTATGTTTGGGTTGGTTAGGTGTAGGGGGTGATCTTTGGTCCATTTGGAACTTGGAGATATCCATCAAGGCCAGACGCTGGTTCAGGTCGTGACACCTATCCTTACCCAATGTAGTCAATTGATCCAACATAGTTTAAAGCATTGTTTCAATACCTTATGTACGACATATTGGTCTTCCCTTGCCACATCATGATATCTATCCAACCTTAAAAGAACAACTCATTTTTTGTTAGCCTAGGTTTGGGAGCATGATAATTAGGATGATCATTGCAATGTCTAGCTCAATCGTAACACAAATAACAATTATACTCCTAATATGGTTGAGATAGTTAACACACCTATCTCCTCGGAGAATTTCTACAATCTTGCAAAAAAGTGTTGCCCTCCATAATACGTACATGGATCATCAAGATAGGATTTCCATCCATCAAACTCATTTTCATTCCAAGATGCCTGTAATACCCCAGGTTTTGGACTCTAAAATTTATAGTGTTGTTAACACTGCCAAGACTACAACTTAGGTGACAAATCACTATCACTCATCACTAGTCGTAGGGTAGGACTCGTGGTCCATCAGTGAAGATGCCCAAAAAGTTTATGGTTTGATCAGGACTCCTCATCAAGAGGTGTTAGGTCAGGTCACGAGTCTTGGTGAGTGACTTAGGATCATAATAGTGAAGTGCCAGGATTTGGACCATTAGATAATAGGTCCAGGTGATGACTCATGGTCTGAACTAACGAGTCGTTACTTGACCCATGACGACTAGGCCCAATTTTTCTGCATATATTCATTAAGGACTTTCTGGTCATTTCTTTATTTCACACTTATTTTCCATGACTTAAGAACACAAAAGGGACTCGATTATCATAAATTACTCCAATCAAACTTTACTCCCTTATCTTAAACTCCCCTAAGTGAGTGAAAACTAGGGTTCATAAGGGATTCGATCTTCAAGCTTCAAACTCTAGAATTCTTCTAAATTTTTGTGTATTTTAGGAATGTCTCTCATCCCTAACTTTATTTTATATAAGGGCATATGTTTAAACATTGTTCATGTGAATTAAATTGTTGGTTTTGAAATTTGGATTTAGAGATTTTGGTTGTTTACTATTAAAATTGTTTTCCCATGCTTTGAATATAACATTCATGTTTGATTAATGGTTTTGGTTATGGAATGGGTGCACTTATATGGGAATTTGGAATGAGGAACATGGGGTTACCCAATTTGTTAAATTTTGGCTTAATAATGGTAATAACCTCAACCTACCTTCATGAACTTTGGTTTTAAATGTGGAATTCTCATGGTTTACCTCATTTTTCAAACTATAGCATTACATTAATGGACAAATAGATAAAAAAATGGATTCAAAGGCTCGATAGACATGGTTTTAGATCTTAAAAATAAATCTTGGGAGTTAAATTTGTTAATTGGATTAGAATGGCATAATTGGATTAGCTTGCAAGCATAATTGGTATGACGATACCAAGTGGTAAATGCCTTAATAAATGATTAAATTGGTAAACGATTGGGATTAAGTGCAAATGTTAGGTAACTGTGTAGCTTACCATGAAGGTGGAGGTCCTAGCGGGGCTAATACTAGAACCACGTTTTCTAGAATGGGGGCTTTTTATGACTATGTGCATAGTTCATACATTATATATTTATTGGATGGTTGGAGCCTTAGAGCCTCTGGCCCTCCTATGGATTTCCTCAATTCACTCATTGGGGCCCTTTTAGCAAGGGGAGCTGAACTCATATAGCCCTAGGTGCCATCAGAACGGATAGAGAAACACAGTCCAGGTTAATTGTTTTAAACATGGATGTTCATGACTATTGTACCCTATACCATCATCCTATATATGTATGTATGAATGTGTGCACGTGGTTTGGCTGTCTTTGTACATGGCATTATTTTAGAACTTTTCCTAAGTTACATGCTAGTGCTTATCCCACTGACCATCCCTCGACAATGCATCATTTCATAATGTAGGGTCCTAAGGTTGTTTTTTTTACTCTTGTGCAGTGTTACATGGTGTGGATATCAGTTGAGATGCTGTGATGTGGTGAGCCTCTATCATCCGAAAAGCTTTACTATTTCATTAGTTTTCTTTTCATATTTTGGAGATTGTTAGTTTTCTTATGTCATAGTCGGGGGCATGTACCGACTTAATTTAATATATTGGTTTTAGAGGCTTTTGTAGACAAGAGTAGGTTGGATGGTTGTGTTGCTTCTTAGACTTTCTTTTATCTATCTACACTCATTTCTATCTATGGCTGTCTTCCACTATTTATCTTTACTGTGTTCTGGATGTTACGCTAAGGAGGTGGTCTCTGGTTCATGGCGGGCTTGAAATGCCTGTCATGACTAGGCCTTAGTTTGGGTTGTGATAATGCCATAGGAACAAGTATAACAAAAACAAATTATAACCGAAACAAGAAATAAAAGAACATCATGAACACATATTCACAGGTTCAAATCAAAGCAAGTAAGCTAAAATTTCAAGCTAACTCAATACACTAAATTATTCTCTGGCAACGAAATCATTTTTTATAGTGCTCAAATACACTGTAGAAAAAAATGTACGTGATCATTAGGAATATATTTACCCAACTTAGAGTCGGGTGTGGAATAAAAGCAACTCACTAAAATCCAAACCAAGGATATATATGATTTAGGGTTTTTAATACAAAAATATGTAACACAAATAAAACTGATTAAAAATATGAAAAAGTTGTTTAATGGCTTTCACAATTATGGAAAACAATGAAAATGATACACGAAATCTATTCTATCAAGGATTCATTATATTCAATTAACCATTCACAATTTAATCATAGGCTCGGCAAATTAGACTTGGATTTGAAATCACCCACTAACATCTTTCAACCATTGAGAGTGTAGTCCTCACTAGTTCTTTTAAACCAAACTAAGAAGCATGAATCACAAAACAGACTTTTGTCTACCCTAGAATTTCCTTATGTCTAGCTTAAATTCATAAGATGGGTCATACGTACCAAATCATGCTAAATTAATCTTTTCTAACATCAATTACATCTTTTATGCTTTAATCGAAGTTAATGGGAAATCACCACTCTAATATCCTCTTTCAAACTCAACTAGAGTAGAAAACAAGAAAGAATGATACTAATTTAATCAAGAAAAATCCAATTATAAATTGAGTGTATTCCACTAATATTAAAAAATAAGATAAAGTAAATATTCAATGAAAATATGATCATTGCATTACGTTTAACAAAAAAAATCCAAGTATTAATTTAATTACACTCAAATTTTAAATTCAAAGAAATAAAATAAAGGTAGGTTTAAGAATTTAACAATACAAAGCATCCACTCTTCTTTCCAAGAGTGTTGAGTCAAGAACCCTAGACTCCAATGTTTAGAAAAAGGACAGGCAATGTTTTAAATCTAACAAATCCCTTTTATAGCTGGAAAAATGCATAATAGAAAATTACGAAAATTCCACTACATCTGGCACATGCTGACACAAATGCCTGTATACATGCCTCCGCATGTAGGTCCACATGTCAGGGGTTTGCAAGCTTTTAATGTTTTATCAACTGAGATGCCCCTCAGATGTGGGTGCATATAGTTACATGCCCTCATATTTGGGTCCACATCTTAGAGTGGATTTTTTAATGATTATATTCACTGAGATACCCCCTTAGATGTAAGGGCATATGGAAAGATGCTGGAACATATGGTCACACAGACCCTTGTCTTCCTTCCATGCATCATTCAAAGTCCCTTCTCTTCTTATTTTTACTTCTTTCCACCAAAGCTCTT
Organism: Capsicum baccatum var. pendulum; assembly: GCA_030864225.1. Lineage (NCBI taxonomy): Eukaryota > Viridiplantae > Streptophyta > Magnoliopsida > Solanales > Solanaceae > Capsicum > Capsicum baccatum. Next base: position 133,736,174 of record CM061552.1, read on the forward strand.
TGTAAATCCAAAGTACCTAAAATAAAAATCATTTAAAGAATAATTAGCCTCAGATTATGACTTAGCGAGATACAATCAAATGAAACAAAGATATAAATAAGTGGCAAAACTTCCAACTATCAACATCCCAAATTAAAGACTTGTTTTTCCTCATGCAACAAAAAGTCAAAATTTAATGAGGCTATCCATTTAAGATCAAAAGCCAACACCAACACCTCTACTTTAATATTTTTTATTAGGTACCATGTCTATGACTTTGGTTGATACTAAAACTTAATCACCAAGCATGTGAGTCTTACCAATGCTAATCCCTCAAAATCAAAGACACTTTCAAGAATACAATGGAGTTCAAGAATGATCATGTAACAAATAATTATCAATAAGTGGCTAACAATCAATAGTAAATCTAACATGCTCCCAAATCATGCTAAATTAATCTTTTCCAGCCTTGATTAACTTTTTCAAATAATAATTAATGTAAATGAGAAATTTCCACTCTAATCTCCCTTTTCAAGCTGAAGTAGAGTAGAAATTGATAAATCATTAGACTAATTTAGACAATAAAAATAAATTTATAAATCAAGAGTATTCAACTAACCCAAAAGTATAAGATTAAATCAAAACCCAAATTCAAAACATAAACATTAATTATGTTTAACAACAAAATCCAAGCGTAAAATTAACTACACCTAAATATTCAATACAAAGTAATGAAATAAAGAAAGGTTTAAGAATTTAACAATAAAAAGATTCCAATCTTTAGTCCAAGGGTGTTGGTTTAATAACCCTAGCCTCCATTGTTGAGAAAAATACCAAAAATGATGATTCGGATCTAAAACATCCCTTTTATAGTTGGAAAAATGCATACAAAATAATTATGAAAATGGTATTACATTTGACATATGCCGATGTACGTGCTAGTGCACATGGACACATGCCCCCACACATGTGTCTACATTACAGAGTTTTGTAAGATTTTAATGTTTTGTCAGTTGAGTTGGCCCCTCAGATGTGGGCACACATGTCCATATTCCCCCACATATGGGTCCGCATCTAAGAGTGTCTTCTTTTAGAGATTCTATCACCCGATATACCCCCTTAAATGTGTGTTCATATGTAAAGATGCTAAATATTCCATATAGATCTCTGTCTTCCTTCTATGCATTATTCTAGGTCATTTTTTTTCTCATTTCCACTTCTTTCCATCAAAATTCTATAAAAACACAAAGTGCCTGAAATAAAACCATTCAAATGATAATTAACCTCATATTATGAATTAGAACACACTCAAAAAAGAAAAGATTTATGAATAAGTAGTAAAACCACAACATATCATAACACATGATGTCAAACAATTGGTAGAGAACTATAGAGGTGTATCAAGAACTCAATTTCCTATGAAGTATTTGGCTTATTTGATAACACATACCTGGAAAAGAAAGAACCACTATTTTGATCATATCAAGAGGGTCAAGGCAAAACTATAGTCTTAGAAAATGAACATTGTCATACCCTAAAATTATGGTGATATGATTGACACCTAGTGTCACCCTTGACTAAGCAAATTGATTGAAATATAACCAAACGTAACTAGTGATCCGTCAAGCTCAAACTAAATTAAAAAATATAATAGAGATAAATTTAAATATAGCAAAACCTTAAAATAAGGCAAACTGGAAGGTAACTGACTACTAGACCCACAATAGTTGTCTACAAGACTCTAGGATGAGAAATCACTACTCATTTGTCGAGACAACCCTGACATACCCATTAACTATACAAAGCCTAAGTAGACTCCAAACTTAGTAACTCTAGAAAGAATTGAGCATACAAACCATAAGCTAAACTCAATCATATGTAATGATAATCACTATCCACTTGAGTAACACCCCATGCATTTCCAAACATATACGACCAAATTAGCATTGATGAAAGTATTTGAACTTGAGATAGTAAGTAGACATTTGAACTTAAAGTTAAAGTAAAGTGTTAAGATAATGAAAAGGGATTAGGATTTTTGAAAAATAAGATAAAATAAGTGGGGTGCTTTCTTGACATAATTAAGCTAGTAGGTGACATGTAGGTGTATCACCTGCCTTGACTGTAGGACCAAATTGAGGCATATATTAATGGACTCATTTAATGACTAAATGACTAGACCAATACCTAATTTTTTCAATGCCCTATATGATGTGATCCAGTTAGAAATAAACCAAGTAGGTGGATCACCTACTTGGACATTTTGAGCAACTTAAAGAACCAAGTAGGAGCATCACCTACTTGTACTATTTTTGACCAAAATATGACTGAAAATGGGAAAAAGAGTTGGCTAAACAAGTCCTTTTAATTTCCAGTATCAGCTCATTTTCTAAATCATTCTCTTGATAAAAAATGGATCTCTCAAACTTTCTCTTTCTTTATATCAAAGCTTCATGTAGTAGCCCTAAATTTTCTATTAAGGGTCTTGGGATTTTCTCTTGTTACAAGTTAAAGGTAAGTAAATTTGTTTATGGTTTAAACTTGATTCTCCTATAGAGGATTATCGAACTATTTTCTTTATGCTCAAAGTGTAGGAAAACTCACTTTTTCCAAGATTGGAAGTTCACTTCTATTTAATGTCTAAGAGATCTCCAGTGGTATTTAGTTCAACTTGAATTGAACTTTTAAGTATTGATGGAGTATAATTTAAGATAGTAAATTCAAAAATAAAGGTAAGCTTACTTCCTAGTTTTGTCCCTCTTTATGTATGGGTTTGGTTGGATGATTTTGTGTATATTATTGTTGAGAACCGTTGGGGTGGTGATTGGAATCATTTTGTTCAATATTTATATGACACAAAAATGATTTTTGGAGCTATTTTGGGTTTTTTATGTGTATAGTTATGGGGAAGCAATTGGGTGACCTTATAGAATGATTATATAGAGTTGTATTGAGATATAAATAATGAGTGTGGTCCTAGGATGTTATTCTAATGGTTTATAGATTTTGTGACTATTTTAGGTTTATTTGTATGTAATTTTGTTATGAGGCAGTGAGTCACCTTATCGAAAGGTTGAACAAAATTATATTGAGGTATAAAATAAGGGTATAGTGGCACACCATATATTTAGGGGTTTGATGGCCTTATTTCCCACGAAGTGTTTAGCTATTATTTAGCTGGCACAATGTGATTAGCTTCTTATATTACCTTCATTGTGTACTTATATTATAGAGTAACACTTAAAGGAAAGGCTAAATCATTATAGTCATATTTGTTGGAAGATAAGGTATGTAAATCTATTCAATCCATACTTTTTGACATGAAATCTCATACTTATGTTATTAACAACAAAGTGAGCATCCTACGTGCTCTTTGTAATATAGGATATATAGAAATGATGTACGATGTTTAGCATTACTAATAACCTTTTTCTTACTCCCTATGATCTGATAAATGTGTTAAAGTACTTCAAATATGTGTTTATTACTATATTTGTGTGTTTAAGCTTTCAAGTCCAACCCTTGCCAAATTTTTCTCTCCTACATGTCAATAAGACCTTAAATTACAGATTGTAAGTGTGCTCAAATGTTAGGTGCACAATCTCTGCATTTACTGCTAACTTATTTAAATTTTCTATTACATAATATATTTCATTTTCTCAGATATTTACATCTTTCATTAATTGAAAATCACTCTCATTGTCATAGTAAATAATGTTCCTTAAAAAATCCATACTCTTTCTATTCTACTATACATAGAAAATGTATTTGTCCCTAAATTGAATCTTACCACAAGCTTTAGTAATTACTATGTTCATGTACCTTTCATTTTATATTATTTACCAAGTATTTAGTTATTGTATCACTATCTAGGGTAGTTATCTCTTGAATTAAGTGAGATTCCTTTACTCGATATGCAACTATGCTCCATTTGAAAGGTCAAAGTACTAATTGTGTCATTTAAGCTCCTAAATTTTACATTGGCGTTACAAATTCTTTCTACATCATTATTATTACCTTGAGTGCATATTCTCATGTTTCTCCATGATGGTCTATAGTCCCAAAGCTCTACAATTTTGTGTCCACTGGAATAATAATCTCAAAAATTAAAAACATAGAGTCAAACAAATATGTTTATAGATGGGTGGCAGCTCAGGGGTGAAAGTCTAGAATGGGTCGATCCTAATTATTAAACTTATGGGAGGCAGCTCAAGGATGAAAGCCTAGCATGGGTTGTCTCATAACCCGAGATACCCCATAGTCGTAATACGATACTTTGAACCACAAGTGATCCGAAACTAACCCATGAAATGGCACGATACTTGACTATCTTAACTAAATTAAATACATAAGCTAAATTTGATGAACGGTAACTTAATCATGAGAAAATATGAATACTTTATAAGTTTACCGCACAATACATCTGTAGAAGGAACTTGAATTACATATAATGACTCTGACTGACTAGCTATGAAGCCTCTAATATACTGACTGTAGGTGGCTGGGACATTATTCCAACTACCACAAATTAATACATAAGAATAATAACGATACAATACATGAACTACAACTGACTGGAGTGCCCAAAGTAAGTGAACTCATCACCTATTGGCTGAATGCTGAGAACTATTTGACCCTGGTGTGTTGATTACATCTGGTACCTATATTATGAAGGAATGTAGCCACAAACACATATTGTGGTCAGTACTCGATATGCATAGTAAAATTTAAACATCATGAGCTAAAGCAATTCTCTACACTGGGAAGTGGTAGAAATATGAACATTGTATCTAAATTCCAAGTAAAGCTAATTATACTATAAAACTATACTGAGGATAATGTATGAGTACTGAGGATGAAAACATGAGAATGTAAAAAAAATGCAAGACCAAGCATAAAAATGTTCTGAAATAATCAGTAAAATAGAAATTTAACTGATAAACAGAATAACTGAATAATAGATGTTTGTACACTTGGTCATGCAAACCTGAACTAACATATTCTTAATATTGAACTGAACTAAAATGTGGGAGCTATCATTTAACCGATATACCCCAATCTGAGATAACCGAGGTCAAAACCTATAATCTAGTTGGAAGGATGTCAGTACTTTGCCACAGGTACTAATGCATGGCTATATGGATCCGCTAATATTTAGTCGCAAAGGACCATAGTGTCAAGCCTAAACTTATGGGTGACCCCAGAGAAGAAGTCAAGCCTAAAATGATAGGTAACCCCTCATATCCTACACTGGCTACGTAGTTCTGGAACTTAGAGACTGCTGCTAACAACTCTGGCTAAACTAACAGGGGAGCCGCCATCCCTAGGTTTGTTTGGTGCTAAATCCTACTACCTACTGAACTGAAAATGGAACAGTGAACTAGTGCATGCACTAATGACTAATATGCTTAAGCATGGTGTTCTGAAAACTGATAGTGCATGCATAATGGGAAGAAATCATGAACATGTGAACGGATGTATTTAACATGAAATAATACTGGTCAATTCATTATAAAAATAATTTTATCTGAATATGGTAATATAATCATGATTTAGACTAACCTGTTACTTGAAAAGAAAAACATACAAAAACAGATATGTAACGGGTGTTCATAACCTAGCGACACTTAATCATAGAAAATTAAATAATATCATTTAAACATTTGTAGAAAGTCATAATTCAGAGTCCCAAAACATAATACATTTCAATGAATGAATGATGTACATGAATTTGAACAAAGGGATGTGTTAAACTTGAGAGTGTAACTTGTTCACATGGTTTAATTCATAACTTGGTAATTTAAACATAGGATCAATTGAATAGACAGGGGTAGTTGAAATTTAAAGCATAAAATAACCTAATTCATATGGGAAAACATGCTGACATGGCTTAAATCAAATTACTAAGAAAACGTGGATTAAATAGATAATTTACATGGGTAATTTCACAAAGAATATTTTAAAGTTCATACTTGAACAAAAAGGCATTTTGGGACTCAAAGGGTGGAAGGAACGCATTGATGAATACCGCACATACCTTGATTGTTTAAATCCTTGAAGAACAATCTTGGAATTGGGACCTTGTATGCTTAAATTCTGGAGAAGAAATCTGAATTTTTGTTCTTGGGGGAAGGTGAAGGATTTTTACGTATGATAAGTGGTGGAGAATGGGGCAAAATAGTGTGTATTGGAGGTTTTAATTCGTGGAAAAGGAGTTTGATGTGAGGAAAAGACCAAATTACACCTAGGGAAAGTTAATAAAAATTACAAAAAAATTTTAGTTGATGACTTAGGTGATAGATTATCACCTAGTTGATGACTTATCAACCTAGTCATCACCCTCTATCTAGACTTGGACACTTTCTAGTTAAGGGTGACAACTTAGTTGATAGATTATCACCTAGGTGATGGATTATCAACATATTCATCACCTTTACTAAGTGATGTATGGTATTTTATTGTTAATGTAGTTGAAGAGATTGATATCTCATCACTTAAATGATGGCTTATCACTCAAGTCGTCACCTTGTTTATAGACAGACACTTTGAAGTAAAACAAAAATAACTTTCTACTTAGATATCAGATTAAGGTGAAATTTTATGCGTTGGAAAGAAGACTCAAATATTTTCCATTTTATATATAATAGGACACATGAATAGTCATATTATAGGAACTAGACTCATATATAATTGACCTTTGTTGGATCGGATACTAAAACTCAATTGATACAAATTCTCTCAACTCGACTTTGCTCTAACTGCTTCGTATGAACATTTTTCTCCTAGATAGAACTTCACACACTAGGTAAATGATCATGACACATATATTCATATCCAAATCTTTCATTGAGAGTTTACACACATAGGAATGATGGTTCAAATTCTAGCCCAAAAATGCAAGGTGTTACATTATCTCTCCCTTGGAATCATTTATCCTCAAATAATGGGTAGAAACCTATCGAAGATTTAGAAGTATGGAATAATGTAGATATGACATGCCTGATAATGAAGAATATAGCTGAGCTGAAACATTAAAACTTCTATCATGAAATTGATTTCTGAGTTGACTTGACTTTATTAACTATAAGGAGCTGATTCTTGTTGGGAGTTTAGAACTCACTTGAAATGTTCATGAGACTATCATACATATAGAACTGCAAAGTGATAACTGATGAAATAAAAATTACAAGTGTTACTAAGGATGGAATAAAGTATGCAACTTCTTATGAGGAATTTCCCTCAACATAGCATGTATAAGAATCAAAGGAAAAAGGGCTTTATGGAATCGCCAAGTACATTATGTAAACAAGAATCATAAGATAACAAGACTAAGTTCGTACAAGGGGTATTACAATGTCTGAGATGGAATGCTTTGAAAACTGAGATTATAGATTGAACACTTATGAACTAAATCAGAACATAATATCTTTATTGAAATATGATGCATGAACTAAACTAGATTCGCAATTTACATGGATGCGAACAAATCACCTCTTAGAATAGTCATATTCATGAAACTTTGGATAGTAAGACAAGATGGAAAGATGGAAAATTGTAGAAGTTTGTGTTTCTAATTGCCAAACCAAATTGCTAGCGATACGGACTAAATTATACTTAAAGCTTATACTCAATTAGAGTATTTCTTGAACACTCTTTGTAAGAAGCTCTAATAACATTTGGGAGAAAAGAATTTTGGGTATGATTTGAATAAGATATCTACATAAGGAATCACAACATGGATGCAACTCTATAATCATGGACTATAGGCATATAAAACATAAGCTAGGATAGAATTATTATGCCTTAGGCAATGCAATTGCTAACTTTCAAACTTAGCCCCACTTCTCAAATATTTCTTCAACTATGCCTTTCCTATTAAATACTAACCTTCATTTGATTCCACTTATAATCTTCACATTGGCATGGATAACTCCATACTAAAGTTGAAGCTAAACTAAATTCTCTCACCATGTTTAAGCTTACTCAAAGTCACAAGGTACCACACATAACACCATGATACTAGTCTAAACCACGGATCAAATATCCTATGTGTTTTCACAGCTCTTGTCTCAAGAATAATACTCTTTGACACTTCAATGACTGACTTCAAAAACTTACTAGGAATCCACTAATGCACACTGCATTCATCCACTTATGTACCGACATGACATTCAAGCCTAACATTATAACCACATATAAACTTCTGGTAAGCCAACCCACCTAGGAATTTTTCCCACATTCTCTAATATCTCTATCAATAACAACTTCCATGCACTATCCCCAAGAATACACACAGAATTCTCACCTAACCATAACAAGTACTAAAGATTTGCCTCAATCTTCCTTTACACTTACAACCTTAGATAAAACAAGCATAAACAATCTTTTTCTTAATAAGGAATATCTACCCTCTCTCTTTTGAATCAATTGTTCATCACCACCATTATTTCATAGGAATTGGACACTAAAATATTAGAATATGAAAACTTGAAGCATGAAGGAATACTATAAATAATTTGGACACTTAACTGAGGCCTGAGGAATAGAGTATCAAAGGTATGAATTCATTAAAGAGATCAAACTGAAGGCATACATTCCATAATCTAAATTTCACTGGTCATTAGAGGCGTATCATGAGTTACGATAATTGAGCATATGATTAATCATGAGTACATGAGCTACATGACCTAATTTTGGAGTTCATAAATTCATGGAACGTGATTTGTACTTCTGAGTGAGCTTCAACTCCTTATACTAGGAACTGGGAACTTACATGATTCTTTATAAAGTGCATGAACATGAACTATGATCATGGAGCTAATGTGTAAGGCATGAGTAGATGTCATGATGACTGAAGTACAAAAATTTACACTGAGATAAGAATGGGTCGGGTATCTTCCTCACTAGTTTTGTTCTACACCACACTGGCATTAATACTAGAATTTGAGAGCATGACTTGGTTTCTTGTTCTATTATCTCCCCCTAGCTTAAGCCAGCATTCTAAGTTTGTGAACCTTTTTAATAAACTCTAAACTAATCTACAACCACTCTACTTTAGAGTTTGACAAATAACAATACACATAAATAAAAAACTCACCCTGAAACACTACACCTGAAAGTGTAAAACCCACTATCAATACTTCTTTCTATGATAAAACTCTTAACTTTCTAAAGCCCTAATAGTAATCATATAATAACTTAAACACTTACTAACTTAGAATCTTATCAAGTATCACCATACCCTGAGTTCACACCATCTGGAATTTCAAACTCTTCTTTCTATTTGTTCAATCATCTAAGATTCAAACTTAGATTCTAACACTTAACATAAATATCCACAAAACTTCTTATACACTAATACCCACTTTTTACTACTGGATAGGAATCATGAAACACTAATTCATATAAAATTTTATGAACACACTCAACCATAATAAGCTCTTATATCATTGTAGTTACTACCTAATCTCCATCCTAACTAAAGTATTAACATTCTCTAAGTCTTTCTTAACTGAGAAATCTCTCTCTAAGTGCTACTAAACAAATAACACAATACATTTCTGGCTCCATGGATACATAATTTACTAAATTTAGATAAGTAATATCCCCTCCTTAATGCTACTAATCTTATAGGTTCATACTTCTAACTCTAGATCATATACTGTCATAGGATTCTAAAAAAGAATCTGATGGCACATTTGACTATGGCTTAGTGCACAATTTTCATTAACATAAATGAAATCTTTAAAACTTTGGAACATAAAGGGACTGATGGGATCCTTTTAAGCCTACATGCAATCTAATAGTTGTCTGTGGAGATTGTCTAGGAAATCTCTATTAGTAGAAATTAAAGCATAACTATTTATATTACCTTAAAAATAAGGCAGAGTTGATATGAATGGAGTAACATAAGAATATGCATAAGTTCCTTAGAGAACATCTCTACTGCATGATTTAAGAGATCAAAGAAGGGGAATATTTATTAAATGCCCTGTAGCCTCTCAAAAAAAAGTAAAGACGTCTCTATACTATTTTGCAAGACTTTGCTAGACACGACTTCATAGACACCTTAGGACACTTGAACCTTGTGCTCTGATACCAAGTTTGTCATGAACCAAGATTACCCCCTAGTCTTAACATGGTGCTTAGAACCACAAGTGATCCCAAGCTAAGCCCTGAAATGGAATGATACTTGGGCATCTAAATTAAATTAAATATATAAGCTGTATTTACAGATCGAATCATAATCATGAGAAAATTTGAATAGATATGATAGTGTATAAGTTTACAACACAATAAATCAAAAAAAGGAACTTAAATTACCTATAATGACTTTGACTAACTATCTATGAAGCTTCTACTATACTGACTATAGGTGGCAGGGACATGCCTCCAACTACCACAAATCAATACATAAGAATAAGAATAATACAATACATGAATTAAAATTGACTGGAGTCCCCAAAGTAAGAAAACCCATCACCTACTGGCTGAATGCTAAGAACTACTTGATCCTGGTGTGTGGACTAAATCTGGTACAGAGTATATGGGAACATAAACTAAATCATGCAAATATTTAAAAACATTCTTTACAACTGAGAATATAAGTTATTTTCTAGAGTATTCATTTAAACCATGGTTGTACATAAAAGTTGTAAGGCATAGTGAAAATTAAAGATCATTAGCTGAAAATAATCCGGTAAGCTGGAAAGTGGTAGAAACATGAACACTATATGTAAATCCTATATAAAGTTGATTATACTGTAAAAATCTATGGAGGATCATGTATGAATTTGTAACACCCTAATTCTGGTAATCAGAATGCTACATGGTGCCCATGACCCCGAAGAACCACAAGCTAGCCCATGATTGATATCTGTACCTATACACTACATAATATAGAGCATAAATGTGGAATATGTAATACTGTAAGGCCATAAGGTTCAATACTGAATGAAACATAATATCTGAAAGGGGTATCACAATACCAAAATAACTAAAAATATTGAAGTCTAAATCTGAAGATACTGTAATCGTCTAAAAGCCTCTAACTGTCTGAATAAAAATTTGAATGGGACATGTCCCTAACTAACTCTGTCTACAAAACCGAAATGAAATAATAAAATAAAATTGAGTATTAAAATGACAAGCCAAAATATGTCCTCGCATGATGGAATCACCACTGACGTTGAAAGTTGGAACTGGTCAACTACTACTTCTCTAAAGATGGTGCCTCTAAACCTATGGTGTAACATAAGAGAAAGCACCATAGCATAAATGCGTTAGTACAACTAAATGTACTAAGTATACGAGTGAGGTAGGCTATATGCAAAGGGTTCATATACATGAACTATACTAACTGACTAATATGAACATGAGAATACATACATGATTACAAGACTAAAACTGTCATAACATGATACTAATAACTAACAACATAAGTAACTGTAACTAAGAGTCTGATTTTGGTGGAACCAGCTGAATTCCGTACTGTAATTAAGTTGACTGTATCTGACAGTCCTGATATTCCAATGAACTATCTGAGATTGTTCACTGAGACTGATATTAAAACTGTAACTGTGGGAGAATTCATCTTACCAACATGCCCCGAATGGCTTCAATAGCTGAATCGGGGTTCAATCTGTACCCTGATTGAAAGGATGCCAATAGCGTGCCATGGGTAAAAACAAGATGTGAGTGACCCGCAAATCTAGTAGTGTCCCCATAAGAAAATGACGAGTATCCGCCTCATCAACTCTAAAGTTAGTAGTGTTGATGTCTCAACCTACGCTGGCTACATAGTTCTGGAATGCAAAGATTGCTTCAAGGAATCTCACCCTTAATCTGGCAGTGTGGATTCGTATCCTGGGGTTCGCTAGGTGCTGAATCCTACTCCCATCTAAATAGACACTCAACATGAATACTGAGCTGAGTTACTGAGTTCCGTTGACTGATGGAATACTACTTACGACTGACTGAGTTCATGAGATTTCTCAGAATACTGAGTTACTGTATTTTTCTTGAGAGACATAACTGACTGAGTTCTATGAAACATGGCTTGACTATGGATATCATGAAAACATGACATGGCTCTAGGAACACAACTATATTTTTTGGGTACAAGTACCCCAGGACTCGATGGAAAAAAACTGACACACATGATTGACTTGTTCATAGGAATAGAGTCCACAATTCACAATATCATAAGTAGGGGATTAAATACTACACATGGTTCTCAATATTTCATACGTGGGAGGGGATACATTCAACATGGAAGTACTTTCTTAACTTCAACATCATGTTCACTACATATCACCACCACAATACATCAATAACATGGAATTCATGTAGAATCATAAAGCATAGAGCATTGACTTATTACTTGGTACTCTTAAGTCATCAAAACATGATTATTATTATTTTAGGCATTTCATCGAACACCTTGTATGCACAATTTAGGCATAGGTGAAACCATAAGATTTTACATCATGAACAACCATGTTTTACATGTTTTACATGTTTTCATCTTACATGGTGTCATAGATTCATAATAACACATAAAGATTCTAACTTGGTAATCATTCAACGTCAACAACTTGATTATCAACATCCAACAATATAGATATCATAAACAACTAATTTCATAGATTTCAACTTACATACTAACATAGCTTCATGAAAATACATTTAAATCCCAACTTGAAACCATACAAAAACCATCAAAATGAACATAATCATACCACAACAAAGTATTCACAATACATAATTTGAAACATGATTCTTGAGCTCCATGGATTAAAGGAATCCATGGATGAACACTAATTATACCTTAATTCTTGATTTTACAGAGATTGACAGAGAAAATTCTTGAATTCGGATCCTCAATTGAAAACCCCTCTTATGGTTCTTGAGAGAAATTAGAGAAAAAGAGTATATTTTTCTAAAAAAAAGTCTTAATTCGGTGTTAGGGTGTATATATAAGGGTGAAAGATGACCAAAATGCCCCTAAAAAAAGAGAGAAAGACGCAGCTATACCTCTGTTGACTGTCTTATAGACTGAAGTAAATTGATCATAACTTTTTACTCTGATGTTTAAATTGGATTAAAACTGATATATAGGAGCTCTCACAGTTAAATATATATAGAAAGTTATAATCATTTAAATTTGACCCTGAAATGCTGAAAATTTCTAGAGTATGCTATAGAGCATGCGACACATGCTAATCTTATGGTACCACTGTTTTGGACACCCAAACGTGCCATTACACTAGTCCAAAAATATCAAAATTTATCTAGTATGTATTCTTGACTTCCCTGATTGCAATACAACTTGAAAATCTAAAAACGGAGGTTACTATGGTCGTTAAATAAATCCCCGATGTTCGGAGGCTTGAAATAGGCTAAGTGTTGTAATACTTGCCAAAATTTTCTAAATGTTGAATCTTTTAAAGAGCATTAAAAGCTAAACGAGATGAATTTCATACTTAGGATTTTATGGGGTGTTACAATATCTCCCCTTGGGAACATTCGTCCTCGAATGATACTGATTGAGAGGGAAGAAAAGATAAGACACAGCGTATACTGATTATGCTCAACCGGCAGAAGATTTATGAACTAACATCAATGTTAAACTGAATATAGCATAACTGAACATACATATCCGATGCATGACTGGCGATTTGAATTCATGAATGCATGACTAATGCAGGATTATCTGATTGAACTGATACATGAATGCATGTCTAAACTAACACATGGGCGCATAACTGAATACACAATTCTAGCAGATACCAGGTTTGTAACGAAAACTTGAACATGAAAATGAGTAGGCTTAAGGAGAATTGTTACCTTCAGCAGAATCTGAATTAGCAAAAAAGAGATGAGGGTACTTGGTTCGCATGTCTGCTTCTGCTTTCCAAGTGGCTTCCTCAGTGGACTGATTTCGCCAAAGAACTTTGACTAGAGGGAATTCTTTGTTCCTCAATATATGACTCTTATAGTCTAGGATTTCAACTGGTATCTCCACATAGGAGAGGCTGTTCTGAACATCTAAGCTCTGAATAGGGACTACAACTGATGGGTCACCTATGGACTTATTGAGCAAAGAGACATGGAAGACTGGATGAACTGTGGCTAAATCTGAAGGTAGTTCAAGCTGATAAGCTACTTTGCCAAAGAGACTGAGAATCTTGAAGGGACCAACATATCGGGGACTGAGCTTTCACTTTTTGCCGAATCAATTCACTCCCTTCATGGGAGATATCTTAAGGTAGACAAAGTCACTAATCTCAAACTCGAAATCCTTTCTATGAATATCTGCATAAGATTTCTATCAGCTCTGAGCAGCCTAGAGTCTTCCTCTAATCAACTGAACTTTCTCTAAGGCATGGAATACTAAATCAGGCCCTATGACTGAGGCCTCACTAACTTCGAACCAACCAACAGGAGATCTTCATCTCCTACCATAGATATCTTTGAATGGAGCCATGTGAATACTGGAGTGATAACTATTGTTGTATGCAAACTTAAGCAAAGGCAAGTGGTCATCCTAGATTCCCTTAAAATCAATGGCACATGACCTTAGCATATCCTCTAGAGTCTTAACGGTCTATTCTTCTTGACCATCTATCTGAGGATGAAACGTTGTACTAAGATAGACTTGGGTGCCAAGACCCTTTTGGAAAGCTTTCCAAAAGTGAGACGTGAACTGGGTACCCCTATCGGAGATAATAGATAAAGAAATACCGTGTAACCTGACCAACTCTCTGATATAGAGTTTGGTGTAATCCTTGGATGAATATAAGGTGAGGACTGGAAGAAAATGAGCTGATTTGATCAGCCTATCTATAATGACCCAAACCGAATCATGCTGACAAAGAGTACGAGGAAAACCCATCACAAAGTTCATGTTTACTTCTTCCCACTTCCATGTAGGAATAATAAACTCCTGCATGGGACCACTAAGCTTCTGATGCTCTATCTTAACCTGCTGACATATAGAGTACTTTGCTACAAACTCTGGAATATCTCTCTTCATCCCACTCCATCAATAGATGTCCCGCAAGTCACGATACATATTAGTATCCCCTGGATAAATAAGTAGCATGTACTATGTGCTTCTGCAAGGATTCACTGCTTCAAGTCATCTATACCTGGAACACAAAGACGACCCTGACAATAAAGAACACCATCTACCCCTTGGGAGAAAACCTCTACTTTCTGATCCTTGACTGACTCTTTCAACTTGACTAAGTTGGAATCTCTATCTTTCTTTTCTTTCACCTCAGAAACTAGAGATAATTCTGAACTATGCTGGACACAAACACCACTTTCTAAAGAATCAACTAAGCGAATGCCTAGTCTGGTAAGATGATGGACTTCCTAAGCTAAATTTTTCTTACTATCCTCAATATGAGTAACACTACCCATAGATAGTCTACTGAGAGCGTCGTCCACAACATTGGCTTTGCTCGGATGGTAAAGAACACTCATGTCATAATCCTTCAAGAGCTCTAACCACCTTCTCTAACAAAGATTGAGATCTTTTTGAGAGAATACATACTGGAGGCTCTTATGATCTACGAAGATATCTATATGGACTCCATAGAGATAATCCCTCCAAATCTTTAGATCAAATACTATGGATGCTAACTCAAGGTTATGAGTAGGATAATTCTTCTTATGGGGCTTTAACTGTCTGGAGGCGTAGGCTATGACTTTACCATGCTGCATGAGGACATAACCCAAACCTACTATCGATGCATCACAATATACTATGAACCCAGCAGAACCATAGAGAAGTGCTAAACCTGGAGCTGAGTTGAGTCAAGTCTTTAACTCCTAAAAATTCTTCTCACATGAATCTGACCACTAGAACTTGACCTTTTTCTTGGTCAATCTGGACAGAGAGGGTGCAATAGAAGAAAATCATTCAATAAACTGTCTGTAATAGCCAGCCAAATCCAAGAAACTCCTCATATCTAATGGAGAGACAAGGAGAGGCCAATATCTTACTGCTTCGATCTTTTAATGATCTACTCTAATTCATCACCCAAAATGATATGGGCAAGGAATTCTAGTGACCTTAGCCAAACCTTACACTTATTAAATTTGGAAAATAGCTGATGATCTACTATAATTCATCACCCAAAATAAGATGGTCTGCATGATTGCGCTCTGTATGGGAATAGACCGGAATATCATCTATAAAGACTATGACAAACATGTCCAAGTACTACTTGAACACACGGTTCGCAAGTCCATGAAAGCTGCAGGGGCATTTGTAAGACCAAAGAACATAACTAGGAATTTAAAATGACCATACTGAGTATGAAAAGTTATCTTTAGGATGTCATATTCCCTAACTCGGAGCTGATGATATCTGGATCTGAGGTCTATCGAGGAGAAATAATTTGCCACCCTGAAGTTGGTCGAATAAGTCATCGATTTTGAGAAGAGGATAATTGTTCTTAACTGTAACTTTGCTGAGCTGATCATAATCTATGCACATTCTGAGAGAACAATCTTTCTTCCGCACGAATAAGACTGGTGCACCCTACGGCGATACACTGGGCCTGACGAATCCCTTGTCTAAGAGATCCCTCAACTGATCATTTAACTATCTAAGCTCTGCTGATGCCATTCTGTATGGCGGAATAGATATAGGTTGAGTGTCTGGAAGAAGATTTATGTTAAAGTCTATTTCCCTTTTAGGAGAAATTCCTGGAAGATATTTTGAAAAGACATTCAAATATTCACTCACGATGGGGACTGAATCAAGGCTGGGAGTCTCGGTACTAGAGTCCTTGAAATGAATAAGATGATAAATACATCTCTTAGATATCATTTTCCAGGCCCGAAGGTAAGAAATAAGCTGACCCCTAAAAGATTAAGTACTACCCTTCCATTCAAGGATGGGTTCATTCGAAAACTAGAACTAAACTATTCTATTTCTACATTCGACCGTGGCATAGTATTAATAAACCTAATCTATGCCGAGAATGACATCAAAATCTATCATCTCTAATTTGACTAAATTTACTGAGGTGACCTTCTAAAATATCATAACCGGATATTTTTTGTATACCCGTTTGGCTATGATGGATTTACCCATTGGGGTAGATACTGAGAATGGCTCTGCTAAAATCTCGGGACTGACTCCAAAATCGGTTGCTATGTAAGGGGTGACAAAAGACAAAGAAGCTCCTGAATCTAGCAAAGCATAAACATGAACATGAAAGAAATATAATGTACTAGTAACCATATTAGGAGAATTTTCCTGATCCTGTCGTGTCATAAGAGCATAAAGACGATTTGGGCACTGAACACTAGTGGCACTGGAGGTGGCACCCAACTGGTTTGGGTGACCTGACTGAGCTGAATAACAAAGATGACTCTGCTGACCTGACTGAGGAAAGTTCTTGACCCTGTGTCCTAAGTTACCATAACCGAAAAAACATCACTACCAGCCCTTCAAACACCCTTGTGGTTCTTATCATAAGTTTGACAAAGGGGATTTGTTTGGGCACTGCTAACTCTGCCCTTTGCCTTAGAGCCTAGCGCTCTATCCCTATTTCTCTCTCTGAACTTAGAAGCTGGAGCACTAGCTAAAAAAAAATTGGAGCTGATAATTTAAGACAAAAATGCGAATGGTTTTCTCCTTCTGATTTGGGCTGTCTAAAATTAAAGCTACCTGTCCTAGATTTCTTACTCTGCTTCTCCCTCATCTTGATATTATGCTCCTCTATCTTCTGAGCATGAGAAATGAGTCTGGATATGGTCATGTCGCTATTCAGCATAGCAGACCTGCACTCATTCATCAAATTATCGTTCACTCCTGAAACGAACTTACTTATTCTAGATCGGTTGTCTGCCACCACATGAGGAGAGTATCTAGATAATTGAGTAAACTTTAGGGAATAATCTTTCACCGTCATGCTTCCTTGCCTGATGTTGATGAACTGGGGAACTTTTATCTCCCTTAGCTCTTGGGGAAAGAATCTATCTAATAAAGTCGTGACAAATTCCTCCCACTCAATCGGGCCTGCATACCCTAACCTCTCAGACTTTTACTATTTATACCAAGTATGAGCTAAATCCTGTAACTAGTATGCAACTAACTTAGCACTCTGATAAGAAGTAACCACCATAATATCTATGACTTTCTGAACCTGTTCAAGGAATTCCTGCGGATCCTCATTAGACTTAGACCCTGTGAAGAATGGAGGATTCATTTGGGTGAAGTCCCGAATCCTGGCTGCAGCAAAGTTGGCCACTGGGTTGGCCTTAACGATTGTTGGACGCTCATTCTGAGTAGCGACTTACTGTGCAAGAGCAGTAAATGCAACTCTGAACTCTACATAGGAAACATGCTCGCCCAAAGAATTTTTGGGATGAGGGGTTGTCTGATTCACACTCTTTCTTTTGGGAGGCATATCCTGAAAATAGGAAAGAAAAGATTAAACTAAAAGTTCAAATTGAGATTATGTTCACTCACATGACATGACTACTAAAAGAGTGGAAAATTATTTCTAAAATATCTCATAGCCTCTTGCACATGAATGTGGTGCACAACACACCCTTGTACAAGACTCTACTAGATACGGCTTTCAGACTTCCTAGGACACTGTTGAACCTTAGGCTCTAATACCAAGTTTGTAACGCCCTGATTCTGGTAATCGGAATGGTAAATGGTGCCCATGACCCTGAAGGACCACAAGCTAACCAATGACTAATATTTGTACCTGTACACTACATAATATAGGGCATAAATGCGGAATACGTAATACTGTAAGGCCATAAGGTTCAATACTGAATGAAACATAATATCTAAAAAGGGTATCACAATACCAAAACAACTGAAAATACTGAAGTCTAAATCTGAAGATATTGTAATCGTCTGAAAGCCTCTAACTATCTGAATAAGGAGTTAAATGGGACATGTCCCCAACTAGCTCTATCTAGAAAACTGAAATAAAATAATAAAATAAAATTGAGTACAAAAATGACAAGCAAAAGTATGTCCTCGCATGATGAGGACTCACCACTGACGCTAAAAGCTGGAACTGGTCAACTACTGCTTCTTCGAAGCTCATACCTCTGAACCTATGGTGTAACATAAGAGAAAGCACCATAGCGCAAATGCTTCAGTACAACTGAATGTACTAAGTATACGAGTGAGGTAGGGTATATGCAAAGGGTTCATATACATAAACTATACTAACTGATTTATATGAACGTGAGAATACATACATGATTACCAGACTAAAATTTTCATAACATGATACTAATAACTGGCAGCATAAGTGACTATAACTGAGAGTGTGATGCTGGTGGAACAAGCTGAGTTTCGTACTGTAACTGAGTTGACTATATCTGATAGTCCTGATATTTTGATGAACTATTTGAGTTCTTTTACTGAGACTTTTACTGAAACTGTAATTGTGGGTGAATTCATATAACCGACATGCCCCGAATGTGCTTCAATAGCTAAATCGTGGTCCAATCTGTACCCTGATTGGAAGGGTGCCAATACCGTGCCATGGGTAAAGATAAGCTTTGAGTGACCCTCAAATTTGGTAGTATGCCCCCTAAGAAAATAATGGGTATCCGCTTTATAAACTCTAAAGTTAGTAGTGTTGATGTCTGAACCTATGCTGGCTACACAGTTCTGAAATTCAAGGATTGCTTCTAGGAATCTCACCCTCAATCTGGCTGTGTGGATTCCTATTCTGGGGTTCGCCGGTGCTGAATCCTATTCCCATCTGAATAGAAACTGAACATGAATACTTTGCTGAGTTACTGAGTTTCGCTGACTGACAAAATACTACCTACGACTGACTGAGTTCATGAGATTTTTGAGAATATTGAGTTACTGCATTTTTTCTTGAGTGACATAACTAACTGAGTTCTATGGAACATGGGTTGACTGTGGATATCATGAAAATATGACATGGCTCTAGGCATACAGCTATATTTTTTGGGTACAAGTACCCCTAACACTCGATGGAAAGAAACTGACACACATGACTGACTTGTTCATAGGAATAGAGTCCACAATTCACAATATCATAAGTAGGGGATTAAATACTACACATAGTTCTCAACATTTCATACGTGGGAGGGTATACATTCAACATGGAAGTACTTTCTTAACTTCCACATCATGTTCACTACATATCACTACCACAATACATCAATAACATAGAACTCATTTAGAATCATAAAGCATAGAGCATGGACTTGTTACTTAGTACTCTTAATTCATGAAAACATGATTATTATTCTAGGTATTTCATCTAACATCTTGCATGCAAAATTTAGGCATAGGTGAAACCATAAGATTTTACATCATGAGCAACCAAGTTTTACATGTTTTCAACTCACATGGTGTCATAGATTAATAATAACACATAAATATTCCAACTTGGGAATTATTCAACATCAACAACTTGATTGTAAACATCCAATAATATAGAGAAAATAAAAAACTAATTTCATAGATTTCAACTTACATATCAACATAGCTTCATGAAAATACATAAAAATCCCAACTTGAAACCATACAACAACTATCAACATGAACATAATCATACCACAACAAAGTATTCACAATATATAATTTAAAACTTGATTCTTGAGCTCCATGGATGAAAGGAATCCATGGATGAACACTACGCATACCTTAATTCTTGATTTTATGAAGATTGACGGAGAAAATTCTTGAATTTGGATCCTCAATTGAAAACCTTTCTTATGGTTCTTGAGAGAAATTAAAGAAAAAGAGTATATGTTTTTGAAAATAAGGCTTAATTCGGTGTTAAGGGGTATATACAGGGTGGAAGATGACCAAAATATCCCTAAAGAAAGAGAAAAAGATGTAGCTATCCCCCTATTGACTATTTGATAGGCTGAAGTAAATTTATCAAAACTTTTTACTCCAATATTCAAATTGGATGAAACCAATTGTATTGGAATGAGGATTCAAAGATATTTCCATTCATATATAGAAGATCTCACAGTTAAATGTATACAGGAAGGTATGATCTTTTAAAGTTAACCCTGAAATGCTTATAATTTCTGGAGCATGCTATAGAGCATGCGATGCATGCTAATTGCATGGTGACATTGTTTTGGGCACCCAAATGTGCCCTTACGCTAATCCAAAATTTCCAAAACTTAACTGGGTTGTACTCTTGACTTCCCCAATCGCAACATCACTTGAAAATCCAAAAACGGAGGTTGGGAAGGTTGTCAAATAAATCCCGGTAGTTTGGAGGCTTGAAATAGGTTAAGTGTTGGAATACTTGCCAAAATTTTCTAAGTGTTGAATCTTTTAAAGAGATTTAAGAGCTTATAAAGCTGAATTTAGAACTTAGGATTATGGGATATTACAATATCTCCTCCTTAGGAACATTCATCCTCGAATGAGACTGACTGAGAGGGAAGAATAGATAAGATGCCGCGTATAAAGATTATGCTCAACCGGCACATGATTTATGAACTAACATGAATGCTAAACTGAATATAGCATAACTGAACATACATATCCAATGTATGACTGGAGAGCTGAATTCATGAATGCATGACTGATGCATGATTATCTGACTGAACTGATACATGAATGCATGTCTAAACATACATATGGGCATATGACTAAATACGTAATGCTAGTAGATACCAGGTTTGTAATGAAAACTTGAACACGAAACTGAGTAGTCTTAAGAAGAATCGTTACCCTGAGTGGAATCTGAATTAGCAGAAAAGAGATGAGGGTACTTGGTTCGCATGTCTGCTTCTGCTTCCCAAGTGGCTCCCTCAATGGACTGATTTCACCAAAGAACATTGACTAGAGGGACTTCTTTGTATCTCAATCAACGAGTCTGATAGTCTAGGATTTCAACTGGTATCTTCTCATAGGAGAGGTTGTTCTGAACATCTAAGCTCTGAATAGGGATTACAACTGATGGGTCACCTATGCACTTCTTGAGCAAAGAGACATGGAAGACTGGATGAACTGAGGATAAATCTAAAGGCAGTTCAAGCTCATAAGCTACTTTGGAAAAGCGACTGAGATTCTTGAAGGGACCAACATATCGGTACTAAGCTTTTCCTTTTTGCTGAATCTCTTTACTCCCTTAATGGGAGAGATCTTGTGATAGACAAAGTCACCAATCTCAAACTCGAGATCCTTTCTACAAATATCTGTATAAGATTTATGTTGGATATGAGTAGCCTGGAGTCTTTCTCTAATCAACTGAACTTTCTGTAAGGCATCGAATACCAAATCAGGCCCTATGACTGAGGCCTCACTAACTTCGAACCAACTAATAGAAGATTTGCATCTCCTACCATAGAGAGCTTCGAATGGAGCCATGTGAATACTGGAGTGATAACTATTATTGTATGCAAACTCAATCAAAGGCAAGTGGTCATCCCAACTTCCCTTGAAATCAATGGTACACACCCTTAGCATATCTTCTAAAGTTTGAATGGTCCTTTTTGCTTACCATCTGTCTGAGGATGAAATGCTGTACTGAGATGGACTTGGGTTCCAAGACCCTTTTGGAAAGGTTTCCAGAAGTAAGAGGTGAACTAGGTACCCCTTTCGGAGATAATAGATAAAGGAATACCGTGTAACCTGACCAACTCTCTAATATAGAGTTTGGCATAATCCTCAGCTGAATATGAGGTGAGGACTGGAAGGAAATGAGCTGATTCGGTCATCCTATCTACAATGACCCAAATTGAATCATGCTGACGACGAGTACAAGGCAAACCCATCACAAAGTCCATGTTTACTTCTTCCCACTTCCAGGTAAGAATAATGAACTCCTGCATTGGACCACTAGGATTATGATGCTCTGTCTTAACCTACTGATATGCAGAGCACTTAGCCATAAACTCTGTAATATCTCTCTTCATCCTACTCCACCAATAGATCTCCCGCAAGTTGCGATACATATTAGTAGCCCCTAGATAAATAGAGTAGTGTGTACCATACGGTTCTGCAAGAATTCGCTGCTTCAATTTATCTACACCTAGAACACAAAGATGACCCTGACAACGAAGAACACCATCTCCCCCTTAGGAGAAAATCTCTACTTTTTGATCCTTGACTGACTCTTTCAACTTGACTAAGATGGAATCTCTATCTTGCTTATTCTGAACTATGCTAGACACAAACATTACCTTCTGAAGAATCGACTAAGAGAACGCCTAGTCTGGTAAGATGATGGAATTCCTGAGCTAAATTTTTCTTACTATCCTCAACATGAGTAACACTACCTATAGACAGTCTACTGAGAGCATCGGCCACAACATTGTCTTTGCCCGGATGGTAAAGAACACTCATGTCATAATCTTTCAAGAGCTCTAACCACTTTCTTTGACTAAGATTATGATATTTTTAAGAAAAGACATACTGGAGGATCTTATGATCTGTAAAGACATCTACATGAACTCCGTAGAGATAATGCCTTCAAATCTTTAGGGAAAATACTACATTTGCTAACTCAAGATCATGAGTAGGATAATTCTTCTCATAGGACTTTAACTGTTTGGAGGTGGAGGCTATGGCCTTACCATGCTGCATGAGGACACAACCTAAACCTACTCTAGATGTATCACAATATACCATGAACCCATTGGAACTATCGGGAAGTGCTAAAACTGGAGCTGAGGTGAGTCGAGTCTTCAATTTCTGAAAACTCTTCTCGCATGAATCTAACCACTGGAACTTGATCTTTTTTTTATGTCAATCTGGACATAAAAAATGTAATAGAAGAAAATCCTTCAACAAACCATCTGTAATAGCCATCCTAACCAAAGAAATTCCTAATGTTTGATAGAGAGACAGGGCGAGGCCAGTTTCTTACCGCTTCAGTCTTTTGAGGATCTACTCTAATTCCATCACCCAAAATGATATGTCCAAGGAATTATACTGACCTTAGTCAAAACTCACACTTACTAAATTTGGCAAATAGATGATGATCTCTGAGAGTCTGAAGTACTGTTCTGAGATGGTTTGCATGATCGCGCTCAGTACGGGAATAGACCAGAATATCATCAATAAACACTATGACAAACATGTCTAAGTACTACTTGAACGCACGGTTCATCAAGTCCATGAAAGTTGCAGGGGCATTGGTAAGACTAAAGGACATAACTTGGAATTCAAAGTGACCATACCAAGTACGAAAAGATGTCTTCAAGATGTTAAATTCCCTAACTCAGAGCTAATGATATCCAGATCTGTGGTCTATCTTGGAGAAATAACTGGCACCCTGAAGTTGGTTGAACAAGTCATTGATTTTGGGAAGAGGATACTTTTTATTGACTGTAACTTTGTTGAGCTGACAATAATCTTTGCATATTCTGAGAGAACTATCTTTCTTCCGCGTGAATAAGACTGGTGCCCCCCACGGGGACACACTGGGTCTGATGAATCCCTTTTCTAAGAGATCCTTCAACTGATCCTTTAACTCTCTGAGATCTATTGGTACGATTCCTTATGGAGAAATAGATATAGGCTGAGTGTCTAGAAGAATATCTATGCCGAAGTCTATTTTCCTTTTGGGAGGAATTCCTTGAAGATCTGGAAAGACATCTGAATATTTATTCACGATGGGGATTGAATCAAGGCTGGGAGTCTCGATACTAGAGTCCTTGACATGAATGACATGATAAATATATCCCTCAGATTTTATTTTCCTGGCCCAAAGGTAAGAAACAAGCTGACCCCTGATAGATGAAGTACTACCCTTCCATTCAAGGATGGGTTCATTCGGAAACTGGAACTAAACTATTCTATTTTTGCAGTCGACCGTGGCATAGCATGAATGAAGACAATCTATGTTGAGAATGACATCGATATCTGTCATCTCAAATTCGACTAAACCTGCTGAGGTGACCTTCTGAAAAATCATAATCGGACAGTTCTTGTATAACCGTATAGCTATGATGGATTTACCCATTGGGGTGGAGAATGAGAATGGCTCTAAAAATCTCGAGACTTACTCCAAAATCGTCTACTATGTAAAGAGTAACAGAAGACAAAGAAGCTCCTGGATCTAGTAAAGCATAAACATGAACATGAAAGATCCGTAACATACTAGTAACCACATCAGGATAATTTTCCTAATCTTGTCGAGTATGAAGAGCATAAAGATGATTTGGGCGCTGCCCAATAGTAGCACTGGAGGTGGTATCCTGCTGGTTCGGGTGACCTGACTGAGCTGAATAACAAAGATGACTCTGCTGACCTGACGGAGGACAATCCTTCACCCTGTGGCTAGGCTTGCTATAACTGAAACAAACATCGCTACCAGCCCTGCAAACACCTTGTGGTTCTTACCATAAGTCTGACAAAGGGGATTAGTTCGGGTACTGCTAACACTAACCTATGCCTTAGAGACTGGCGCTCTAACCCTGTTTCCCACTCTGAACTTAGAAGCTAAAGCACTAGCTGAAAAAGGAATTGGAGCTGATGATTTAGGATGAAACTGTGAACGATTTCCTCCTTCTGATTTGGGCTGTCTAAAATTAAAGCTACCTGTCCAAGCTTTCTTACTCTGCTTCTCCCTCATCTTGATCTTATTTTTGATCTGCTGATCATGAGTCATGAGTATGGATATGGTAATGTCGCTATTCAGTATAGTAGACCTACACACATTCATCAAATTATCGTTCACTCCTAAAACAAACTTACTCATTCTAGATTGGATGCCTGCCACCACATAAGGAGCGTATCTGGCTAATTGAGTAAACTTTAGTGAATACTCTTTCACCATCAAGGTTCCCTACCTGAGGTTGATGAACTCGAGAACTTTTGTCTCCCTCAACTCTTGGGGAAAGAATCTATCTAAGAAAGCCATGACAAATTTTCCTCACTCAATCGAACCTGCATCTCCTAACCTCTCAAAAATTCACTGTTTGTACCAAGTATGAGTAACATCCTATAACTGGTATGCATCTAACTTGGCACTTTGACAAAAAATAACCATCATGATATCCGTGACCTTCTGAACCTGGTCAAGGAATTCCTGCGGATCCTCATCGGACTTAGACCCTGTAAAGAATAGAGGATTTATTTGGGTGAAGTCTCAAATCCTGGCTACAGCAGAGTTAGCCACTGGGTTGGCCTGAACAATAGCTGGATGTTCATTCTGAGCACCGACTGACTATGCAAGAGTAGTAAATACAGCTTTGAACTCTACATGGTAAACATGCTCGCCCTAAGGATTTTTGGGCTGAGGGGTTGTCCGATTCACACTCTTTCTTTTGGAAGGAATATCAGAAATTAGGAAAGAAAAATATTAAACTGAAAGTTCAAATTGAGATTATGTTCACTCGCACAACATGAATACTGAAAGAGCGGAAAATTATTTCTAAAATATCTCATAGCCTCTTGCACATGAATGTGATATGCAACATACCCTTGTACAAAACTTTCTAGGACACCGTTGAACATTAGGCTCTGATAACAAGTTTGTAACTCCCTGATTCTAGTAATCGAAATGCTACATGGTTTCCATGACCCCGAAGGACCACAAGCTAACCCATGATTAATATTTGTACCTGTATACTACATAATATAGAGCATAACTGAGGAATATTTAATACTGTAAGGCCATAAGGTTCAATAATGAATGAAACATAATATCTGAAAGGGGTATCACAATACCAAAATAACTGAAAATACTAAAGTCTAAATCTGAAGATACTGTAATCTTCTGAAAGTCTCTAACTGTCATAATAAAGATTTAAATGGGACATGTCCCCAACTAACTTCGTCTAGAAAATTGAAATAAAATAATAAAATAAAATTGAGTACTGAAATGACAAGCCAAAATATGTCCTCGCATGATGAGGACTCACCAATGATGCTGAATGCTGGAACTGGTCAGCTACTGCTGCTCCAAAGATCGTTCCTCTGAACCTATGGTGTAACATAAGAGAAAGCACCATATCGCAAATGTGTCAGTACAACTGAATGTACTAAGTATACGAGTGAGGTAGGCTATATGCAAAGAGTTCATATACATAAACTATACTAACTGACTTATATGAATGTGAGAATGCATACATGATTATGAGACTGAAACTATCATAACATAATACTAATAACTGACAACATTAGTGACTGTAACTGAGAGTTTGATGCTGGTGGAATTAGCTGAGTTTTGTATTGTAATTGAGTTGACTGTATCTGACAGTCCTGATATTTTGATAAACTATCTGAGTTCTTTTACTGAGACTGATACTGAAACTATAACTATGGGAGAATTCATCTAATCGACATGCCCCAAATGTGCTTCAATAGCTAAATCGGGGTCCAATCTGTACCCTGAGTGGAAGGGTGCCAATACCGTGCCACGGGTAAAGACAAGCTGTGAGTGACCCTCAAATATGGTAGTGTCGCCATAACAAAATGGCAGGTATCCACCTTATCAACTCTAAAGTTAGTAGTATTGATATCTCAACCTATGCTGGCTACATAGTTCTGGAATGCAAGGATTGCTTCTAGGAATCTCACCCTCAATCTGGCAGTATGGATTCCCATCTTGGGGTTCGCTCAATGCTAAATCCTACTCCCATATAAATAGACACTGAACATGAATACTGAGTTGAGTTACTGAGTTCTGTTGACTGACGGAATACTACTTACAACTGACTGAGTTTATGAGATTTCTGAGAATACTGAGTTACTGCATTTTTTCCTCAGTCACATGACTGACTGAGTTTTATGAAACACGGATTGACTGTGGATATCATGAAAACATGACATGGCTCTAGGCACACAGCTATATTTTTCTGGTACAAGTACCCCCAGGACTCAATGGAAAGAAAGTGACACACATGACTGACTTGTTCATAGGAATAAAGTCCATAATTCACAATATCATAAGTAGGGGATGCAATACTACATATGGTTCTCAACATTGTATACGTGGGAGGGGATACATTCAACATGGAAGTACTTTCTTAACTTCAACATCACGTTCACTACATATCACCACCACAATATATCAATAACATGGAATTCATGTATAATCATAAAGCATAGAGCATGGACTTGTTACTTGCTACTCGCATGTCATGAAAACATGATTATTATTATTCTAGGAATTTCATCGAACACCTTATATACACAATTTAGGCATAGGTGAAACCATAAGATTTTACATCATGAACAACCAAGTTTTACATGTTTTCAACTCACATGGTGTCATAGATTCATAATAACACATAAAGATTCTAACTTGGGAATCATTCAACATCAACAACTTGATTATCAACATCCAACAATATAGAGATCATAAAAAACTAATTTCATAGATTTCAACTTACATACTAATATAGCTTCATGAAAATACATAAAAATCCCAACTTAAAACCATACAACAACCATCAACATGAACATAATCCTACCACAATAAAGTGTTCACAATACATAATTTAAAACTTGATTCTTGACCTCCATTGATGAAAGAAATCCATGGATGAACACTACACATACCTTAATTCTTGATTTTATGAAGATTGACGGAGAAAATTCTTGAATTTGGATCCTCAATTGAAAACCCCTCTTATGGTTCTTGAGAGAAATTAGAGAAAAGGAGTATATTTTTCTAAAAATGAGGCTTAATTCGGTGTTAAGGGGTATATATAGGGGTGGAAGATGACCAAAATACCCCTAAAGAAAGAGAGAAAGATGCAGTTGTTTCTCTATTGACTGTCTGATAGGCTGAAGTAAATTGATCATAACCTTTTACTACTATGTTCAAATTGGATAAAACTAATTGCATTGGAAAGAGGAATCAAAGAGATTTCCATTAATATATAGCATCTCTGACAGTTAAATATATATAGAAAGTTATGATCGTTTGAATTTGACCCTGAAATACTGAAAATTTCTGGAGCATGCTATAGAGCATGCGACGCATGATAATCGCATGGTGCCACTATTTTGGGAACCCAAACGTGAACTTACACTACTCTAAAAATTATGAAACATAAATGGGATGTACTCTTGACTTTCTCTATCGCAACGCAACTTGAAAATCCAAAAATAGAGGTTGGGATGATCGTCAAATAAATCCCTGAAGTTTGGAGGCTTGAAATAGGCTAAGTGTTGGAATACTTGCCAAAATTTTCTAAGTGTTGAATCTTTTAAAGAGCTTTAAGAGCTAAACGAGCTGAATTTCGGACTTAGGATTTTATGGGATGTTACAGAATACTGAGCGTGAAATATGAGAATGTAAAATGAATGGAAGACCAAGCATAAACGTGTCCTAAAATAATCTTTAAAATAGAATAGTTGAATAATTGATAAACTGAATAACTTAATAACTGATGTTTTTACACTTGGTCATGCAAACCTAAAGTAACATATTTTGAATATTAAACTGAACTGTCAAGTAACCGACATGCCCCAATCTAAGCTAATCAGGGTCCAACTCATAACTCCAGTTAGAAAGGTGTCAGTACCTTGCCACGGGTTCTAACACATGACTGTTTAGATCTACTAATTTGTTGTCTCAAAGGATCAGGGTGTCAAGTCTAAACTGATGGGTGACCCCTGAGAAGAAGTTAATTTTAAACTGATGGGTGACCTTTCATATCCTATGTTGGCTACATAGATCTGGAACTTAGGGACTACTGCTAACGAATCTGCCTAAACTGATGAGGGAGCCGTCATCCGTAGGTCCGTTCGATGAAAAATCCTACACCCAACTAAACTGACACTGGAACCATGAACTAGTGTATATATTAATGATTGATATGCTCAAACATAGCATTTTGAAAAATGATATTACATGCATAATATGAATAAATTGTGAATATGTGAACTGATGTATTTAACATAAAATAATACTGGTGAATTCATAATAAAAATGATGATCTAAATATGGTGATAAAATCATGATATAGACTAACTTATTACTTGAAAAAAACATGCAAAAACTCATAGGCATCGGGTGTTCATAACCCACCAGCACTAAATGATACAAAATAAGATAATATCATTTAAAATATTAGAAGAAAGTCATAATTTAGTCTCAAAACATAATATATATCAATGAATGAATGAGGTACATGAATTTGAGCATGGGGATGTGTTAAACTTAAGAGTACAACTTGTTCACATGGTTTAATCCATAACTTGATAATTTAAACATAGGATCAATTGAATATGACATGGGTAATTGAAATTGAAAGCTTAAAATAACCTAATTCACATGGGTGAAACATGTTGACATGGCTTAAAGTCATATTACTAAGACAAAATTAATTATATTCATGATTTGCATGGATAATTTCAAGAAGAAGATTTTAAAGTTCATACTTGAACAAAAAAAATGGATTTTGGGACTCAATAGGTTGAAGGAACCCGTTGATGAATACCCCACATACCTTAATTGTTTGAATCCTTAAAGAAGAAGCTTGGAATTGGGACCATGGATGGTTGAATTCCTGATAAAAAATGTCAATTTTTGTTCTTGGGGGAAGAGGTAGGGTTTTTACATATGAAAACTGATAGAGAATGTGGCAAAATATTGGAGGTTTTATCTTGTGAAAAAAGAGTTTGATATGAGAAAAAGACAAAATTACCCATAGAAAAATTGAATAAAAATTGCAAAAAATATTTTAGTTGATGACTCATGTGATAGCTTATTATCTAGTTGCTGACATATCAACCTAGTTGTCACCCTCTAGTTGGACTCGTACACTTTTTTGTTAAGGGTGACGACTTAGTTAATAGCTTATCACCTAGGTGATGGCTTATCAACCTAGTCATCACCTTTCCTAATTAATGTAGGATATTTTCTGGTTAAGGATGACAACTATTTTGATATCTCGTCACTTAGTTGACAGCTTATCACTCAGGTCGTCAACTTGTTGACGGATGGATATCCTGAAGCAAAATAAGCATAACTTTCAGCCTTGATGTTGGATTAAGGTAAAATCATATGTGTTGGAAAGAAAACACAAAAATCTTTTGTTTAATATATAGTAGGACACCTAAATAGTTATATTTTAGGAATTAGACTCATTTAAAGTTGACCCTTGTAGGATCAGATACTAAAACTCAATCGATACAACTTCTCTCACTCGACTTTGCTCTAATTGCTTCCTGTGAACTTTTTTCACCATGATAGAACTTCAAACACTAGGTAAATGATAATGAAACATATATTTATATCGAATTCTTTTTATGTGAATTTACACACGTAGGAACAACAGTTCAAATTCTAGCCTAAAAATACAGTGTATTACAGGTTGATCTCGTTATTGTATTTACCACCGATCATCTAGTCATATATATCACATGGATTCCAAAATAATATTGTATGAAGGAATATTTTTGACATTTACCAAATAAAGGAGGCCTTTTGGTATCAATGTGAATTTCAGTACTCAACCTATGTAGCCAATATAATTAATTGACCACCTTGGTACATATTGGACCCAATATATCACCTAAGGACGTATCTTTGTTGCCCTATTTAAAGGGAGAGGCAGTTTATTTTTCATATTACAGATTCCCGAGGGCTTATAAAAAAATTCCATGACGTAAGAAGTACCATTTGTTCCTTTGATTCTCAAATATTGCATTCACTTGATATGCTATTTATCTAAACTTCTTGACTAAATTTATTAGATTATGATCACTTATTAAGCCCAAATTTGTTAATCCTAATATGCTACAAGCTTATGAGATTTTTATAGCAGACTTTATGTGCAACTAGCCTTACATAAGAGTTCATATGCTAGAATGCCTTTAAATTTTTTATTCATTCGCTTATTTGACCTTCATCACGTACTAGACATCAAGTGTAATGGTTTATATTATCCATTAACAAAGATAAGGTTGATCACAACCTCCTACTCCAAATGTTTAATTGAGGATCCGTTTCGTGTCTTGGTCTTAGTGTTTACATATATTAACTTAGGAGGTAGCCACGTTACTATAGTTAAAACATCTATGAGCAGAACTCTCGAGAGGTTGAAAAGGCAACATGAGGAACTCAATTGCATGTGCTTTTAGGTGAACAAAGAACATGAACAAAACTATCCCACTCCTTATTTATCACTAGCAGTAGTATGCTTGCACTTAATATGGTAGGGTGATTCCATAGGATGACTCATAGTTTCTAGAGGAACTATTTTGCTATATAATATACATGATACATGTTCCAAAACTCATCCATTCACAGTTCATTTTCCCTTTGTAGATTATTTTCTCACTTGTTATGTGTGTCGTAAAGCATTTCCATGTAAGTGTTAACCCTTTCATAAAACCCTTTCTACGTGTTATGTTCTTCACTGACCATTTGCTTATATGTTACATGACTTGTAGCCTACTTACTTAAGCATTATAACCATAATAGTTTATCCGCCCATGTGTCTTATGTTCACTTGCTCTTATTTCATATATGTACTTGTTGACATGTTCGTCTACCTATCCATGCAATTGTCCACTCGTTCAATATGATTGGTGTATCATAGTTCACTTTGTTATATAGTTACATGTTCTATAGTCTACTTTCTTATATCTTATATATGATTTTGTATTTTTAGCATTCATGCATTTAATGCTCATATAGTCCATTTGCTTAATCTATTAGCTTATTTACTTATATATTGTAAGTCTTGTAATTTATCAGCCCACATGCTACATGTCTTATAGTTCACTTACTTGCATGTAATCTTATAGTTCATATGCACATCTGGTACATACTTTCATAGGTCACTTGTGCGTGAATCACATATTTCCTACAATTCAATTGGTCATACATCATATACTTATTAGGTTCACATGTTCATATGTTAAGTGCCCTTTTGTGATAATCTGCTTATGTCTCATAAACTCGATGTGACTTATTTGTGCTCATATTATATCCCTCTCTATGCTTAATGATTTCAGTATTAAGCATGTTATGAGAAATTTCCCATATATTATAATGAATTGAGATTCAGTAAGAAAAGGTTAGGCATATATGTGAATTTTAGCATGACCCTTACTCATAGGCGAATGGGTTAGCGTAGGAAGGTTGAATGGAATTGTCTTGAAGTGTAAAACAAGGGTATAGTGACACACCATGTATTTAGGGGTTTGATGTTTTTATAGCCCGCCAAGTGTTTAGATATTGTTTTGCGGGAATAATGTGATTAGATTCTAATATTAGCTTTATTAAGTACTTATATTGTAGAGTAAAACTTAAAGGAAAGGCTAAATCGTTCTAGTCACGTTGGTTGGAAGATAAGGTATGTAAGGCTATTCGATCCATACTCTTTGGCAAGAAATCTCATACTTGTGGTACTACCAACAAAGTGAGCATCCTAAGTGCTCTTCCTAGTATATGATATATAAAAATTATGTATGGTTTTCAGCATCACTAATGACCTTGTTTCTACTCCCTTGATCTCACAAATGTGTCAAAGTAATTCAAATATATGTTTATTACTAAATTTGTGTGTCTACACTTTCCAGTCAAACCCTTGTCACATGTTTCTATTCTATGTGTTAATAAGAGCACAAATTACACACAGTAAGTGTGCTCACATGTTAGGTACGCAATCTACCCATTTAATTCCAACTTGCTTCAATTATCTATTTGATAATATACTTTATTTTCTCACATATTTACATGTTCCCTTCATTGGATATCACTCCCATTGTCATAGTCTATAATGTTATTCATAGAATCCTTACTCTTTTCATTCAACAGTTTTCACTTCCTTACATAGAATATATATTTGTCCCTAAATTGAATCTGTCCACAAGCTTTAGTATTTACCATATTCATGTACCTTTCATTTGATATTATTTACAAATTATTTAGCTATTGATCACTGTCTAGAGTACTTATCTCTCAGATTGAGTTAGATGACTTCACTCGATATGCACATTTGCTCTATTTGAAAGTCAAAGTACAGATTGTGTCATTTAATCTCCTAACTATTACATTGTTGTTACAAATGCTTCATACATCATTGTTATTACCTTGAGTGCATATTTAGATATTTCTTAGTACTAATCAATAGTTCCAAAGCTTAATAATATTGTGGCCACCAAAATAACAATCTCAAAAATTAAAGATATAAAATAAAGTCAATATTTTTATTGATGGGTAGTAGGTCAGGGGAGAAATCCTATCATGGGCTGCTTCCATCTTGGACTTCTCGGTGGAAGCTCAGGGGCGGAATACTAGCATGGGTTGATCCCGATTATAGTATTTACCACCAATAAACTAGTCATATGTATCACATGGATTTTGAAAAATGTTGAAGTAAAGAAAAGAAGGGTAAAGTAAAGAAAAATATGTAATGTACATAATTCCACAAGTATAAGTAAAGGTGGTCTCGCATCATTATCTATACGTTGACCTACTAATACCCAGTTTCATTAAGCTCTTATTTTACATATGTATATTTTATATCATACATATTTAGTACATTCTTTCGTACTGGTATCCCTCATGGGGGACACCGCATTTCATATTGCAGGTACATGCACTCAGCTAATAGAACTCTTTAATAGAAGCACATGATACTCAGTGCTAGTTGGTGAGCTCAAGGTTGATTCAGGAATTTGCCGAGTCTTTGACTGATATTTTAATAATGGTATAGATGGATTCCATTAGAGGCTTTGTAGACATTGTAAAGTTCTCATATGTATTTATCGTCTCCCTTGTTATATGTACTAGTTAGTCAGTTGTCTAGTTTTGTACATATGTACCACTTCTCCTCAACAATTCTAATAACGCAATTGTCCATTTTCTTATCATAGGTCATTCGTAAGTCATGTATTCATGTGGTACTTATCCACCTCACCCAAGGTCGGGGTGTGAACTTGATAACCTGCAAGCATAAATGTTGTGTTCTTACAAAATTAGAACATCATTACAAAAGGATGCACTAAATATATATGGCGTAAAGTGATTATATGTGAAATACGAGATTAAATAAAATCAAGTATCAGTATAAATGTATTTATAAGGATAAAAGACCAAGACCACCTTTTCTAATAGTTGTGAAATTAAAACATTACATTTTTTACTTTACTCTTTTTTGCTTTATAAACTTTGAAGCATGTGATAAAATGAACAACTAATTAGAGGTAGAAGAGGATTCCCCATGCTAGAAATTTTAACCTCTGGAATACCGTCCTCATAAATATACATATCAGGATCGACCTATTCTAGGTATTATACCCCCTCGGGATATTACTTATAAATATACATAGCGAGATCAACCCATACTAGGTATTATAACCGTTAGGATACCACTCATAAATTTACATATCGGGATTGAATCATGGTAGGTAGTTGACATGATCCGAACCAGGGCCTATTCGTGTCGGGTATCTCAAGTCCAACCATTACTGGAGACCACCCACAATACCCCATCGTTAACCACCCTACACCTTATGTTGAATGAATTCTAAACATATAACAAGATAAGATAATACAGACTTAAAGACATGATAGTAAGCTTAAAATAAAAGTCGAAAACGATAACCAATTAACCATCCATCACCAATCCGAATGTCAATACTAATACCAATGCTAACACTAATATCGACACCACCCATGCCCATAGTAATATGACTAAGCCTCTAACCAGAATCAAAGGACATCTGGTTGGGACATGCCCCCAACCATAGCCAAAACCAAAACCAAAGAAATAACAATAATGAAAAGAAGTTCATATCATAAAATGGAATCTTCCGGAGTATGAAATCTTACCACTTCAATCTAACTTAAAGTTGTCCCTAAGTTCAAGTCACTGAGAAGGAGAAATGGTAGTATGGTCATCTCCTGCATCGCGTAGGGATACAACACCCAAAGATTATTAGAGGAGTGAATGCTAGCATCTACTCAGGGATAAAGATAAAATAGTGCCATCATTCAAAACCAAATCAAATAACCATATGCAATTACATGTAAACATACATATCATGCCGGGATAGGGAATAAGATTTATGCATTTAAATCCTTAACCTGGGCTATGTAGCTTAACCATCATAAAATCCACCCATGGGTTATATGGGTTCAAATTTTCCTATTGAAATAGCCCTGGTATGTGTTAACCGCACTAACCAGGGGGAAACTTAGGATGGCTAGTACATCCCCAAAATATAAGAGTGACATCATGCACATGGTCACCTTGATCAAACCTCACATCGACAAACATGAGTTTCCAGTGTCTGTCCGTTGGACTCACACCTTCACGGCTAGCTATCACAATTCGCCATTATTGCGCAATTAAACCTTTTAGACATAACCAAACCACCAATTCTAGTAGTAAATTGTTAAGGCATTATAAAATGGTATCGTCATACCGACTATAGCTTACAAACAATGTCATTATCCAACCCTTAGGGGATTTCCATGTTCCTCGTAGGCTCTATTATTAAAATCACTTAGGGAAATTTCGTGTACCCCACAAGGTTTTCAATCCAAAGAAATTTATGACCATCAAAGACTTTATAATTTCTTCGTTTGTTAATACCAAGGTTATGCCAAAGCTTTAGTTCAAAACACAATTTTAAAATGGTGACAACATCATTCTCATTGATAATTTCAAAAACAGGTTGGGAGCATCCCATTACAAAAACCAAAAATCATTAAATTTGGGGCTCAGCCATGAACCCTCAATAAATCACCATTCCTATGCACCCACATGTCTAAAACCACAATTTAAAACATGGAAAACCATAATTAAACCATGAGAAACAATATTCATCCATGAACAACTATAACACCCAACCTATATTTTAAAACCATAACAACACCATGATAACCATACATTAAAACATATGCCTTTAGTGAAATAAAAATAAGGAAGGAGTAACATGCCTTAGATACCAAGGAGTGCGGAGGAAACCACCATTGAAAGCATTAACTAATTATCTTGATGAAACCATAGCCTTTGCCTGAACAGAGAGTTTGAGAGATAATTTGGGAGTGTTTTATGGGGAATAATGTGTTAATGATGTCCCAAAGGGTATTTTAAGTCATGTTATCAAAAAAAGTTAAAAAGGGAAATGTCAAGAATGCCCTCAACATAAAACTATAAAAAAGTTACAAGTGGTTACGAGTCGTCCCCCGTGACTAGTGACCACAACATGCGACTCGTTCCCTTGATTCATCACCAAGACGTTGAGTTGGAAACCCATACACTGTGCACCATACGACTCCATTGTCACATATGTTACTAGACCATAGGACTCGTATCGTCTAATCGTATCCAAGATAGAACCCAATGGATTTGACACTAGACAACATACGATTCAACCTTACCACTCATAACTTATCCTCAAGGCTCTTAGTAAATCACTCATACTTATATTCAAGCCAAGACAATAAGTTACCGATTTGGTTAAGGATCATCCTAACTACCTATCACCACCCTTAATGACTCGTACCACCATGTCATTACCAAGATTGAATACCCAATCACCATCCACTAGACACCTAAAGACTAGGGTTACCTAACCTATACATACACCATATGACTCGTATGGTGAAGTCGTCAATAGGATAGCGAGCTCAAAGCTCAGAAAATTTTCAAGGGCCAAAACTCAGGGTGTTTCAGTATTATAACCCATGGGATACCACCCATAAATTTATAGATCCAAATCAACCCATTCTAGGTATTATAACCCATGTAATACCACCCATGTTATGCCTTGGACCCTGGGATATCACATGTATTTGTGGTCATAACATTTTTGAGATGTTGGAACTATAGACTTATGAGCAATATTCTAGTGGGCAGAATAATAATATAGGAATCAAATATGACATCAATGTGATACTTAAGAACTCATATGACACAGTGAACATATAGATTTTTCAAATGAAAGAATATGTGTATATCAAGTCAAGACATGTAATTCCTCAAATAAAGAGGTAGAGAATTTGTGAGACAATACAATAGAAAAAAAATAGATGATGTCAAATGAAAGGGTGCATAAAATGTGAACTAATGAGGCATATGGGCAGATCAAAATTAAGGGCAAGAATGCATTGTACATAAGGACATATACAATGTATAATGGACAAAGTGTGTATCCCACATCTGAATGCTTGAACATGTGTAATGTAATATATTTTTGACTCAATAAACCTTATTTCACTTAGAGGATAACCCATGAAACTTGCTATTTAGAGTACATTTTTCATACTAGTACTTAAAAGTATAAACACACTGATATAGGTCAACGAACACATATTAAAGTACTTTGACACATGAATAGTCTAATCATAGCTTGAAGAATTCAAATTGTAACCCAAATAATTATTTCAAGTTCCTCAGCTTATACACGAGTATATACAACCTTGAACACACAATTAATACCTTTTGAATTTCCATTAACTCTATCACATTGATATGAATCAATAGTAGCATCAAAAGTAAGCCTAGTTTATGCAAATTACACTAAATCTTCAAAATAGTAAACTGGATAGTCCCACTGTCTATTGTTGTAACTTGTTTTGAATAGGTAAATGAAAAAACCTATCTTTATAGCCTTCATGAACGTTGTAAGTATAATTCTTGGTGTTGTAAGGAGTCTAGAATCATCAAATGATATTATTTTTACAAAAAGATACATTTTGTACCAAAAGGTATCTTCAAAATACAAAAGAGTAGCACATAGGGGGTTTCTAAATTGAAAAACTTGACAAAATTTGTCCTCTCTTTCATCATCTATTTTTAGTCCATAACATCAAAATCAGATTTTTTTCATAAAAATAATTGTTTTAGTAATATGTGTTATCTTTCCAAAACTTATTTTGTATTTAAAATGGAGCTCTACATATGCTATACTTGCTAAAACTCGTATAATTTCAAAATGTGTTTTAAGTTACTTAGATAGACCTTATTATATATATAAACCCCTGATATTCCCTTGAATATATTGTTTTGTCACATATGAACTATCCTTATGACAAGAGATTCTCCATTTCTTCACTTTTTGACTAAGCTCTACGTTTATATTAACATGAGATCTCAACAACGAATAACTATTTCAAATTAGTGAAAACAATTTAATCGAAAAGATCTAAGAGATATCCCTCAGTAGTACACTCGATTCAAAATCTTGAAACCATGACATGCCAAATAAAGAAAGGAGTAGCCTTTACAGATATTATTTAGGTTTTGTGTCCACTACAACTACCATGATTCAACCTCATTTTTATGGAATTAATCTATGAAGAAATAAGTGGTAAAGCTAGTATTAATAGCCCATCAACTACCAGTCTACTCGGACCTCCATAATCTTGGTAGGTGCCAACCACAATCATATGATAATGAATGAAAGACGATAAACTATCGGAATCAAACAATTTATAGTCTTGATAATATTACCTGTCCATACTTCTGCTCACCCAACGGACACAACTATAACACGATAACCTACTGCCAGTAACTCACACCCAATTCTATTTGTACTTGATTTTTATACTGCCATAACAGTCATAACATACTAAGCCCTCATAGGCCCCATACGTAACTGACAATAATGAATCAAATCCATATTACACAGCATTATGAAATTCAATATGTTGTATGTTGTGCAGGTGAACATCTCCTAGCCTCGAGGATATGTAATACATGTGGTTTAGGTGAATAACTAGATCCTAGCCCTTAGGGAATGAAATGTAATTCATATACACCACACATATGTATGCGGACATAAATAAACAAATCATACCACAATAACAATTTCAACTAACGAACAATCTGTAACAGAAATACATAAATCGCCATGTGGGCTGATAAAACCATCATGGTATCTAAAAATATGTAAATTGCTATGCAGATCGATAAAATCATTATAATATCTAAAAGTATGTAAAGAAGGATCATGTATGTATACAAAATAGTAACCGTATATGCCACAATACCTCTGCCATATCACAACCATGATGCCACAATTATCTTGATAATCACATAATCCTATAATCACAACCATATATAAACCTTCTTTTACTTCCAACTTCATACAGAATTGCTATAAGAAAATATGAATCTTTTAACAAGAATAAAATTGATACGACTAACAATTTAGAGATATATAACAATGAAAGAATGTATGCTCTTCACTTTGATAGTTCAAAGTACATTAAATCTTGGCCTAATTAGAAACACCCCATTCCACCACCTTTTTCCATGTTTAGTATTTGAAAGATTTCACTAATAGTACTCAATTTATATAAT
Source organism: Capsicum baccatum var. pendulum (assembly GCA_030864225.1). Classification (NCBI taxonomy): domain Eukaryota; kingdom Viridiplantae; phylum Streptophyta; class Magnoliopsida; order Solanales; family Solanaceae; genus Capsicum; species Capsicum baccatum. The sequence continues at coordinate 133,776,392 of CM061552.1, forward strand.
CTAATCTTGGCATTTACAAATAATGTTAAAGGAAAAAATAACACCCACTGGCCATTTTGAAAACAAATGGCCAACATTTTTACCATAATATGACCAGGCGATCAAGTTACTACCATTTAATAAACATGGAGCTACTTTGACACTCCTCTCCTTCTTGGCCATTTCAGCCCACTTTTAAAAAGGTTATTCATTTTTTATTTTATTTTTAATTTCACTTCGCGCATCTAAAAATAAATGACCCATGTTTGAGCTAAAAACAAATGACCCAAAACTGACTAGTTAGGACTGTATTAATATGGTATGTGAATTGTATTAATACGGTAAAGAGTTATTAATATGGTACATGGACTGTATCAATATGGTATAAGAATTGTATCAATATATATACTATATAAATGTGGAATAGAATATATATATATATATATAAATATATGTATATATATATATATATATATATATTTATATACTGTGTATAGAAATTCTCTTATTATTGTATAGAATATGTATCTGAATAGTTATTATAGCTTAAAAATTGTATAAGATGTGTTAGAAACTATGTAAGTATTGATATGATGTGTATTTAAGTTATATCATGTCTGTAATAGAATATGTATATATGTAGAATGTGTGTAGAAACTATATAATTAGTATTTTGTTAAAATAATGTATCAATTAAGAAAAATAGATTTTTTTTTCCTAAAAAAAGAAGCTACAAAAATAACTTAAAAAAAAAAATTGAATAAAATGAAAGACTTTTTAATTTTTTTAAAATGTAGTAGTGAAATAAAAAAAAATATAAAAGCTAAATTTCCTTTTTATAAAAAAAATGGACAACGTTTTCTTTTTAAATTTTGAAATAATTTTTGTAAAAAAAAGTGAAACGGAGAAGAAGACGAAGGCTTTAGAGTAATGACTAAAAGTAGAAATAAATTTTGTGACTAATTACAAGTAATTAATTTTAAATAGCTATTTTGGTGAAATTATTTTAGAGTGAAGTGTCATTTTTGTTTCATCCCTAAAATGAAAATACATATTTAGTATACACGTTAGGGATAAGTAATTATGAAGTTAGTTATATTAATGCCAAAGAAAATTCAATTTGAGAGAAGCATACTATGGAACATCAAAAAATGCTACTGTCTAAATGATAAATCTTATGATATCATATTAAAAAGAAAGGGATAGTCTTAACATATCTAAAATTTGAGCTCAAATAACTTGATGTAGGGAATCAACTTCTCTTCGATGAGCGAATATAATGCAAAAATATTTTTCTTAAAGTATTTTCCTCCATTTGTAGGGGTGCGGATAAGGTATGGTAACTTTACTAGATAATAAATAGTTATTCAGTAATAAGTATTTATTTTTAAGTAAATTATTTCATGTATATTATTGGTTGGTTTAATTTTCATTTTTATCCTCTTGACTTAAGATGTTTTATTAATTCATATTCTAAATTAGATATTATCGTAATTAAATTATCTAATGTTTTAGGATCTTCGTTAGTATTATATAATCTTTTGTATTCTAGATATAAACTATATAGTTTAGTTTCAATATCTTTTAATGATTTATTCTTTTCGTAAGATATATTCATTAATTTGTGTAATTCACTATTTTATCCTATTGAAATTTTAGCAATTTCTGTGTAGTATCTTATTCTAACTTTGCTATATTCAATGCGTAGGTTTATGTTCTTTATCTGATTAACTAGTATTTGTTGTTCATGTATAGGTAATTTTCCATCTGTAGTAAATAATTTTTCGTATGTATTAAATAAATCATTATCTGTATCTTCTTTTTCTAAGGTTAATTTTATTTTAAGTAATTTTTCTTCTAGTTGTTTTTTTTCTATTCCAAGTTGATTTCTGTAATTAACTTCTTCATATATCCAATTTTGCCTTTCTCTAATTTTTTTTTTATATTCTAAAATTTATTTATTCTGAATAATATCCATCTGAATCTAAGTAATATTGATGTTCAATATATTTGTGTTAGTTTTCTATACTGTTTAATAATTCTTCCTCTTCATAATCTTGTAATTTTTTCCATAGTATTTTCTTTATGTCTATAATTTCTATATCTCTAAGTATATATAAAACAAGTATTTTAATATCATCTGTCATTTAAGCTTGATAATATTTTTCAGTTGTTTGTTTTAATTTTAGTAGTTCTTGAATATTTTCATTAAGAAATTCTATATATTTTATATCTTTAGTTTCCATGTATTTGTCTAAATTTACTTTCATATGTTTTTCTATTAACTGTATGTTTCTCAAATCTTTTTCCAAAAATTTTAAATATATTTAATTTATCATGGTAAGTATTTGTAAGAGTAGTTAGGTAGGTATGGTATGTAATTTATTCTAGTCATATAATATTTATCAAATTCTTATTCTAATATGATTTTTCTTGTATCTACTACTTTTATATCCTTAAGTGCATACAAAATAAGTATTTTAAATTTATCTACCATTACATCAGATAAATAATTATTCATTTTCATAAAATTGCTATTTTCAAAATATTCCCTTCAATCATGTAAATAACAAAATATGGTCATCTTAGATTACTATATACTAGATTATTCTTAAATAACATGTTCTTCGGTCACTATTAGCATGGTAATCTAAATATTTTTCCCTTAAACAACGTCTCTACTTTTGTTACTCCCCAAACATATATAGGATGATATAAGGGAGAAGAAAATTTCAAGACTCATCAGTAGCAAGTGACAATAGAGTTGATATTTTTATGGCTTCCCCTTACTTCGCACAAGGAACATGCTGCAACCAAGAAACATTAGCTGGATATCCTACCTATTCATCACTAGTTCTTTAGAATTTGGAATTTATCATGTTGTTGTAGGTATATAATAAATGAATATAGAAAGGTCATTAAATACGCAGTGGAGCAAATCCTAGGAGATAAGGTAGTAGTAATAAATGTTAGGTGATAGAATAATTAAATTATAAAATAAATAGTAAGTGGTATCTCATAGCAATCATCATATTTAATTTTAACATACTAATTTATGCATAATTGGAAATTAGAAAACATATTTTGAATTAAAATATTATCCAATATAATAATAATAATTTCTCTACTTGTCTAAACTTAATATCTTTGCTGATATTAATGAATTATAAAACTGTTATGAAATAAATACATATAAAATATATCATAACTAAGAATTTTTATAAAATATTTGTAACACCAAGAAAATTTAAGCAATGGGCAGAATCATTTTTCAAGTATATTTAGAATTGAACTTAGTAATTTGACAGTATGAGAAGTGATTAGACATCAATGAAGGCCACAAGAAACTCCTAGCTCATAACAAAGTAGAAAGTTTCCTTACCGATTGATTTCTTGTGTAGAATTTTTCTATAGTCAAATTAAAATGAGTATAAATCCTAGAATATAAAGTAATTTGTAGCTTAGAACCCACCAAATCACAGTTCTTCGAGTCTTCTTTCCAACTTCATCAACTATTTGTTAATCCAATACTGGAGTAAAATGTTATGCTGCAGTTTATCAGAGTATTTCTAGACTACCAGAGTCAACATATTTTATTCTTATTTAGATGTCCGTAAGTGCTGAGAGGTTAGCCCATATCTATGTTTGGGAGATAGTTCATTTTCATGCTGTGTCCATTTCTATTATTTTGGATCGTGGTTTTGTGTTCACTTCAAGATTTTAAAGAGATTTTAATGAGGAGTTGGGTAATCAGGTAGATCTTCATACAACCTTTCAACCGTAGACAGATGGTTAGTTGGAGAAGATTATTCTGGTGCTTAAGGATATGCTCTAAGCCTGTGTTATGGATTTTGAAGGCAAGTAGGAGCAACATTTAGCCTTGGTAGAGTTTGCTTATAAGAAAAAATATTATTTGAGTATTGATATGATGCCTTTTGAGGCTTTGTATTGTGGGAGAAGTCATTCTCTGGTTGGATAGTTTGAGACTTCTGAGGTTAGGCCTCATGGTACTAATTTACTTCAGGAGTCATTAGATAGAGCAAGGGTGATTCAAGATAGGTTCAGAGCATCTCAAAATAAGCAAAAGCTCTATATAGTCCATAGGCTTCGTGCCTTAATATTTGGAGTTGGTGGTCGTGTATTCCTCTGTGTATCACCCATGAAGGGTGTGATAAGTTTCAGAAGGAACGGGAAACTCATTCCTAAATACATTGGAATTTTTGAGTTCCTCTATGTAGTTGGTAAGGTAGCCTATAATTTAGTTTTACCTCCTGATTTTGCCGATGTTCATATAGTTTTGCATGTTTCTTGGTTGTGATGATATATTATTCATCCATCTAAAGTACTTAGATGGGACTCAGTCTAGTTAGATGACCATTTGATCTTTGTGGAAGAGCTTGTACTCATTTTGGCTAGTAATGTCAGGCGGTTGTGCACTAGGGATATTCCTTTAGTTAAGGTAAGGGGAGGCATTAAACAATGGAGGAGATCACTTTGGAGACCGAGACTGAGATGCGAACTCAGTATCATCACCTATTCGAGACTTCAAGTTTATCCCAATCCTTAACTTTCGCAATAAAAGTTTCTTTAGTAGTGGATATTGTAATGACCCTTTAGGTCATTTTTCATATTTCTACTTATATTCACTGTTAAAGTTTCTCTATAGCTATTCCAAGACATTTATGTCATAACGGAACTGATAACTCAGTTACCAAGAAGTTCATTTGGTTTTATAACCATTTTTTCTATTTTGAAGTCTTTGTTGGTTCAAAATGGCCACCAGGAAAAAACATAAGTAAAATGATCTTGTATGCAAATTCCGACCATGCCAACTGCTCTGGAATATTAATTTTAGGCTAAGTGGACCTTTGGTTTGGGTCCCAATACAACCAGGATTATTTATGTGTATTGGTTAGAAAGTTAAGAAAATGAAATATGGGTGTTGGATCCACATTTAGGAAAAATAACCTCGGATGGAAAATCTAAGTGCATCATTAGTTCGAAATGTTATATTTTGTGTGGGAAATCAAAGTGTGCCATTAACTCCAAAACATTGAATTTGATATTACATAGTTCATTTGTATATTCAGGATTCCAGATGAACCCCGAGGGATTGGTAGGGATAGGGAAATTTCCAAGTCCATTGCTGTCAGTTGGTGCATTGCTATCGCAATACAGGTTCTGCAATCAAGCTACCATCGTCAGTAAGCTAGTACTGTGATAAGGGTGTGTAGGTTGCAATCGTGACTTGCATTGGAAGGCTCAAGATTCCACGATAGCAAGCCTTTAGTTCACGATAGCGACTCCCGAGTACCTAGAATAGGTATAAAATAAACTCTTTTCCATAATTTTGGCCATTCTTCATCACTTCCCTATGAGACAAAACCTCTAAATAGTATGATAGCTTGAAATTGATGTATAAGGGTGATTTAGGAGCATGATTAATGTTTATTTTTGCGATTACCTTCGATTTGAGGTAAAAGTTCACCCTTTTCTTCATTGATTTTAGTGATTTCTCGCTCAAAACCACGAAAGCTTAAAGTCTTGATTTTAGCTCCAATTTATCTTGGGTTTTATCCATTTCTGAAGTTAATGATTCCTTGAGAATGTAAAAATGTTGGGTTGGTTTCGATAATGCAATTTCCATATGTGGGAACCATATGGGGGTTGTGATATGATTTTGGACCCAAAGCACAATAGTGCTATATGGGTATTGTTATTCTCGTATTGATGAGTAGAATATTTTTTTGATAGCTTGGAAACTTGAGGAGGCTTCTCAAAAGCGAAAAGGAGTGGTTTAGTATCTCATTGAGCTTTCTTCGGCATTGAGTTAGGCTAGGTTTATCCGTTACTATATTAAGCTATTTCATAGTATTCTTATAATATTATGTTATATTTGGTATGAATTTTAGGTGTTGGATTGATGAAATGCAAGACTTGGGTTAGTTGGACCAATTAGGCCATTTTGAAACCGTAAAGTTGAAATACTTAGATTGTTTCCTTATGCCTTAGGTGAATTGAAATTCATTTCTCCTGTTTCGCATGAGAATGCCTTAGATTACTCAATATAGGTAAAAGTGCTTTAGTCACTCATACTTAGGGTAAGATTTGCCATTACCGCTTATTTTAATGAAGGTTGCCTTAGTTTTCATTCGTGTTTGGGTAAGATCTCTACCTTAGGACTAATTTTGGCTTGTTCAACATCTAAAATAGGTTATAGATACCTTAATCCTAGTTTGGGTAGAATTTTCCTAAAATGAAACTTGAGGATTAGAAGTGAACTCTTCACCCACTTTAGGCTACGACACATGACTAGTTTTTATGAACCTTTTACGCTTATTAGACTCTTGAAAATGTATATTGAGACAATATTAAGAAATCTTTATACTTGATGGTTTATGTTTGTTAGTGTGAGGGTTGAATCTTATTGATTATTTTATCATTAATGTTATTGTTGGTACTCCTTATCATGTTGATTATACATATACATATATATATCTGATTTGAGTCTGGAAAATGATTATGTTATTAGTTATATTTACCCGATTTGAGTCTGGAGGATGATTATGGCATTATTGATTATTTATCAGTTCAAATCCAGCTATTAATTATAATTATCAATTTAATTTTGGCTATAAATTATTTAGTGGTTCAAGTTTAGCTATTGATTATATTTATTGGTTCGAGTCTGGATATGCATATTATGCTATGATGATATACTTCTTATGATTATTGCTATCGGGGAATGAGGAAATGATTGTAATGTGGCATAACATAAATAGACTCTAGTGGTAAAATGACTTATTGACAAATTATGGTTAGTTGACAAATGATGATTAGTGGATGTATGATGACTAACTGATAATTTAATTAGTAATAAGAGATGGATAGTTTATTAACGGACTAGTGTATAAATAATGATAAGGTTGCTATATTATTGATACAGTTGTGGAATGTCGGTATCTTGTCAAATATTTGTAAATTGTTGAATGATGGTTAAATAATGAGTTGTTATTTATAAGCGATGAATGGTTGATTTATTCTATCTTTCAGTGTACTCTCAAGGCATATGGGTGTCTGTGATGAGTTATTTACTTTCCCCCACCAATTGGCGTATGGAGCTAATTTTGTATTTATGATTGTATGTATTGACACTTTAGGTTATGTTATTATTATGATTTATTTACTATTGTATGCACAACAAAGTTGGTGCTATTTTAGGTTTGTCTATACCTTGACTTATTTATGTTATCATACATTCTATTATATTTATATCAAGATTTAGTTTAGTTAGCCAATCATACTTACTAAGTGCCCACAATTTTGGTACTCATACTATACTTCTGTACCTTTTTGGTGCAGATCTGAGTGCTAGCAATCGTCATTGATCATTGATTGTGCAATGTTGATTTTTTGGAGATAAGGTGAGCTCTTGGAGTTAGAGTCACCTATTTCCTTCTATGTTTAGATATTCAATCTTTTCTAATCGAGACAGATGGTGTTGAAAATTCTAAGTCATTGAGTTGTATTATCATTTGATGCTCTTGTACACTTTACCAAGTCATGGGATGGTATCTTGTCTTGTCTTGATTTTTTTATCTATCTAGAACTATTTTCTAAGTTATAAATCCATATTGTTAATTTATGGTGAATTTCATTTATTATGAGCACGAATATATATATTTTGGGAGTAGTATTTAGAACCAAGGGGAATGTGGGTTCAGTGCATCCTATTTTGAAACTATGTACAGCCATAAGTTTAAGGGGCCTTACTAGAGAGTGTATCCGTAACGCCCCAGGACTACTCCCTAGTCATCAGATGATGCTTACAATCCTGAGGGACCACAAGCTAACCCATGAGCTGGTACCTGCTGTGAGCATTGAATAACATGATCATAAATACATAAGAATACAAACATTCCATAAGGTTTTAATAATGAAATAACTACAGAATTATGAATCTAATAAAAATACCAAAATCTGAATAATCTGAATAGATAATTGTAATGTCTGAAAAACCTCTAAATTGAATACTGTGAGTTGATGGGACAGGCCCCAACTAACTCTACTAACTACTGAGATAAGGATATGAAGTAATATAATCTATCCTCAGATGATGAGGACACACCACTTCTATTGTACTGCTGATGATCTGAGGGACTAAGTGTAACTCGGGAATGAGCGTCAGCAACTATGATATGATACATCATAGCGCAAAAGAAAAGATATGTGATCAGTGCTTTGAATGTACTGGTATGCTAAATGAGGTAGGATGAGATGCATGGCTTCATGAACAGAACTAATAATTATCTAGATATACATGTAAAGCATAGAGTACTAAATAAAGAGCACGGAATCTGTAGATACTAAAAATACATGAAAGTCTGTAACTATAGAGAATGTATGACCAAGCATATAACATGAACTGAGTAAAATTTGTAAATTGAATTACTGAAATAACTGAAAATATGTATGCTTGGGTCAAACAACACTAAATCTGAATAACTTGAATGAGACTGTAACTGAGACTGTATCTGAGACTGTGGGAGATATCATCTAACCGATATTCCCCAATTTTAGCTAATCGGAGTCCAACCTGTAACTTTAGTTGGAAGGGTGTTAATACCATGCCACGGGTACTAACGATGGCTCTGTGGATCCACAAACTGATATAATGTCCAAAGAACTAATGGTTTCAAGCCTGAACTGACGGGCGGCCCCTGTGAGATAGTCAAGCCTAATCTCATGGGTGACTTCTTATACCTTACGCTGGAGACATAGTTTTGGAGTTTAGGGACTGCTACTAACGAATTTTCCTATCTGACGGGGAAACCGCCATCCTTATACTCGCTCGGTGCTAAATCCTACTTCCAACTGAAAGACATTGAAATACTAGGCTGATCTAAGTTTAACTGACTGATATTTGACTATTCTAAAGTGCTTACATTATATTCTGAAGATTGTTTTGTAATGTACTGAGACTAGACTAAACAAACATCTATGGATTTGGGGTATTCAATACCCCGAGGACTCAAAACAATCATAGTAAAATGACACTAAAACTTGGAGATCAAAACATGCAGGCTCTAAATAAATAAATCACTTGTGTAGGTATTTTATCAAACACTTGTAGTTCATGGTTTAAAACAATCATAGGAATGTCATGGAACTTGTAAAAGTAGCATGAATTCAACATAATATATCTAAATCATGGTTTAATTTAATAAATAATAATATTGAATCATGGAGGATTGAATAATAGCAATAATTTCATGGTAACATGGAATAAAATCATAGTTCATGGAGATTCATGGGTGAAAATCACAATTTAAAACATAATAACTTGAAAAGATTATAACTTGGTGATTAAAATGTGTTACTTTGGCTTCCTGGATGAAAGAAATACATGGATGAACATCTAACATACATGGGATGATGAATTTGTAAGGATTGATGGAGAGTTCTTGAGGTTTGACCTTGATTCTTGAAGTTTAGGGTTTGGCTACTTGAGAGAATGTTCTTGATTTTGGGGAAAAATTGATTTGAATAATATGTTCAATTAGGTTATTAGGCAGTTAATTTCGTGTTTGGGGCTATCTTGGACAAGGGAAATGTACTTAAAAACCCTTGGAATTAAAACTCAAAACTGATTGAAAATCTCAATTTTTTGGTCTAGCCTGATGCAGTGCTATCGCGCTGTGTCATTGAACTCAGACAACTGGGAAACTAGTCTGTGGCGCGACGCGGGGAGATCGCGACCCTTCACTAATTGGGACTTGTAAATTCACCGTGATACAGTGGTATCGCACTTCGACACTAGAAATGGACAATTGTCAGTTGACCTATAGCGCGACATGCCAAGATCGTGGACTCTCACTAGAATTTGCAAAATGGGAGATCGACAGCCTTTGCGATGTGCTAAAGTTTATAATAAAGGTGTTTAATGACTGAAACTTAAAATCTCCATAAATTCTTACCCGATTATCGGATTTTTTGTGAATTTTATAACGTGGTACAACTAATTGAATTTCCTACGCAATGTGAGGCTCTAAACTTAAAAATAATAAGTGTTTCAAAATATCATATACTAATACTCCTGTATTAGGACTTAGATTATGCTAGGGAAATATAGGGAGTTGCAATATCTTCCCCTTGGGATCATTCGTTCTCTAATGAAACTAGTTAAGATGAGGAAAACTGCTGGACCCAGCTTACACACTGAATATGCATATCTGATGCATGGATTACATGACTGATCTAATTTGTAAATGCAAGACTGACATAAACATAATATGCAACTGAAACTTAGCATGATAGAGAGAAATCCTAAGAATATTAGTACCTTATACTGAATCTGGATTTACGGAGAAAAGATAAAGGTACTTGGTCCGTATAACTACTTCTGCTTCCCAAGTAGCTTCCTCAACGGACTGATTCCTCCAAAGAACTTTCACTAGTGAAACTTCTTTGTTCCTTAGTCTACGAACTTCATGATCGAGAATTTGAATTGGAACTTCCTTAAAGGAAAGATTGTTCTGAATATCTACTCTTTCTAAGGGAACAACTACAGCTGGATCACCAATACACTTTTTCAACAATGAGACATGGAATACTGGGTATACTGAGGCTAAATCTGAAGGCAATTCAAACTCGTAAGCTACCTTTTCAAAATGAATGAGAATTCTAATGTGACCGACATATCGAGGACTGATTTTCCCTTTCTTGTAGAATCTCTTCACTCCTTTCATGGGAGAGATTTTCAAATATACAAAATCACCGACCTTAAACTCGAGATCCTTTGTCCTCACATCAGCATACGATTTCTATGGGCTCTGGGCAATCCTATGTTTTTCTCTGATCAACTGAAACTTCTCTAATGCATCAAACACCAAGTCAGGCTCTACTACTGTGGCTTCATCTACTTCAAACCAACTAGTAGAAGATTTATATCTCCTATCATAAAGAGCTTTATAAGCAGCTATCTAGATACTGGAATAATAGTTGTTATTGTATCCGAATTCAATCAAAGGCAAATGGTCATCCCAACTACCCTTGAAATCAATAACACATGCTTTTAACTTATCTTCTAGAGTCTAAATGGTCCTTTCTTCTTGACCGTCTATTTGAGGGTGAAAAGCTATACTGAGGTGGACTTGGGTACCAAGACCCTTTTGGAATGCCTTCCAGAAGTGTGAAGTAAATTGGGTACCTCTATTAGAGATGATAGATAAGGGAACACCATGCAACCTGACCAAATTTATGAGATAGAGTTTGGCATAGTCCACGGTTGAATAAAAGGTATAGACTGGTAAGAAATATGATGATTTGGTCATCTTGTCTACGAAAACCCAGATAGAATCATTCTGAAGATGGGTTTGAGGCAAACCTATCACAAAATCTATGTTCACTTCCTCCCACTTCCAAGTAGGAATACTGACCTCCTGCATGGACCCACTAGGTTTCTGATACTTAATCTTAACTTGCTGGCAAGTAGAGCACTTATCTACAAACTCTGCAATATCTCTCTTCATCCCACTCCACCAATAAATCTCCTACAAATTGTGGTATATCTTATTTTCCCCTGGATGAATAGAGTAACGCACACCATGTGCTTCTGCAAGAATTAGTTGTCTCAAATCATGTACACCAGGCATACACAATCTACCCTGACAATGCAAAACACCATTTCCTCCTTCGGAGAAAACCTCCATTTTCTGGTCTCTAATTGATTCTTTCAACTTAACTAGGTTAGGAACTCTATCATGCTTTACCTTCACCTCGCAAATTAGAGATGACTCTGAGCTACTCTGCACCCATATACTACCTTCGGCTGAATCGAGTAAATTGACACCTAGTCGGGAAAGTTGATGGAATTCCTGAGCTAAGTTCTTCTTACCATCCTCAACATGAGAAACACTACCCATAGACAATCTACGGAGAGCATCAAAAACTACATTGGCCTTGACCGGATGATACAAAACACTCATGTCATAATCCTTCAATAACTCTGACCACTTTCTCTGATACAGATTCAAATCTTTCTGAGGGAACACGTACTGAAGGCTTTTGTGATCTATGAACACATCTACATACACCATATACAAGTAATGCCTCCAAATATTTAAGGTAAACACTACAACTGCTAACTCAAAATCATAAGTAGGGTAATTCTGCTCATGAGGTCTAAGCTGTTTGGAGGCATAGGCTATGACCTTACCTTTCTATATGAAGAAACAACCTAAACCTACCCTGGATGCATCACAGTATAACAAAACTATTTGAATCATCTGGTAGAGTCAAGACTGGGGTTGAGGTGAGTGGAATCTTCAACTCGTGAAAACTCTTTGTGCATGAATCTGACCACTAAAACTTAACTTTTTTCTGAGTCAATTTGGACATGGGGGATTCAATAGATGAAAACCTTTTAACAAACTGATGGTAATAGCCAGCTAAACCCAAGAAACTCCTGATATCTTATAGAAAGATGGGTCTGGGCCAGTTTCTCACCACCTCGGTCTTTTAAGGATCAAATCTAATGCCATCACCAAAAATAATATGGCCAAGGAAAGCTACTGATCTTAGCCAAAATTCACACTTACTGAATTTAGCAAAAAACGGATGTGCTTTAAGAGTCTGAAGTACTATTCTGAGGTGGTTTGCATGATCATTTTCACTATGAGAGTAAACAAGAATGTCATCAATGAAGACTTTGATGAATATGTCCAAGTACTATTTAAACACTCGGTTCATTAGGTTTATGAAGGCTACTAGGGCATTAGTAAGACCAAAGGACATGACTAGAAATTTCATGTGACCATACCACATTCGAAAATCGTTTTTTGAAATGTCATATTCTCTGACCTAGAGATGATGGTAGCCTGATCTGAGGTCTATCTATGAAAAATAGTTGGCACCCTGAAGTTAATCAAATAAGTCATCGATTCTAGGAAGTGTATATTTATTCTTGATTGTGACTTTGTTCAACTGATGATAGTCTATGCACATTCTGAGAGAACCATCTTTCTTACGCATGAATAGAACAGGTGCGCCCCATGGAGATATACTGGGTATGATGAATACCTTATCTAGGAGATCCTTTAACTATTTTTTTAACTCCTTAAGTTCTGCTGGAGCCATTCTGTATGGAGGAATAGGTATAGAATAAGTATCTGGGAGGAGGTCTATTTCGAAGTCGATTTTCGTTTTGGGAGGAACTCCAGGCATATCTTCGAGAAATATATCTGAGAATTCATATACTATTGAAACTGACTCAAGAGATGGAGTTTCTGAGTTAGAGTCTTTGACTCGCAGAAAATGGTAAATACACCTCTTTGATATTATCTTTCTAGCACTAAGGTACGAAATCAACTGACTCCTAAGAGATATAGTACTACCCCTCCATTCAAGGACTAGTTCATTTGGAAACTAAAAATGAACTATTCTATTTCTATAATCAACAGAGGCATAGCATGAGTTGTGCCAATACATGCCAAGAATTATGTCAAAATCAGTACCTACCTGGCTACAATAGAAATGCCTATTGGGGTAGACACTGAAAAGGGCTCTACTAGAGTTTTTGAACTAACTCCAAAGTTAATGGCTATATATGGAGTTACAAAAGAAAGAGAAGATACAGGGTCTAGTAAAGCATAAACATGTAAGTGAGACCTGGAATGTACTAGTAACTATGTCAAGAGAATTTTCCTGATCTTAGCAGGACTGAAGAGAATATAATATATTCAGACGCTGACCACTGGTAGTACTAGAAACGACACCCTGCTGAGTTGGGCGATCGGATCGAACTGAAAACTGATGGGACTGGCCCTATTGGTTCCCTTCCCTATCTTTCTGAGAAACTACGCGATACTCCCAAATCCTATCACCTAGCTTGCCGCACCTGAAGCACATATCACTACATGCTCTACACTCACCCTGATGGTGTCTACCACATTCTGACATAGAGAATTTGTATCAGCACTTCTAACACTGACATGGGACTTAGAGACTAGTGCCCTACCTTATTGTCATTTCTAAATTTGGGTACTAGGGAACTACCTGAAGAGGGTACTGGCGCTGTAGGCCTCTAATGAAACTGAGGATGGTTACAATTTTCTAACTTTGGGTGATTGAAATTAAAACTACCCGTCCTAGATCTCTTGTTTCCTTTTTCCCTCTCCTTAATCTTTTGCTCCTCTATCTGTTTAGCATGGACCATCATCCTAGACAAGTCCATCTCACTAATAAGCATTGCGGTCTTGCACTCATTGACCATACTATCAGATATGCCAGACACAAACTTACTCATCTTGGACCTACTATACGCTACCACATGAGGAGCATACCTAGCTAACTGAGTAAAATTTAGAGAATACTTCCCCACACTCATGTTTTCTTGCCTTAAATTAATAAATTCTAACACCTTGGCCACCCTCAACTCTAATGAAAAGAATCTATCCAAGAAAGTTGTAGCAAACTCTTCCCATTCTATTGGCCCTGCATCTAGACCCCTATCAACCTTCCACTACTTAAAATAAGTATGGACTACATCCTGCAATTGATATGCATCCAACTCAGCACTCTAACTAGATTTCACCGCCATAGTATCCGCTACCTTCTGAACCATATCTAAGAATTCCCGTGGATCCTCTTCAGTCATGGATCTCATGAAAGAAGAAGGATTCATCCGAGTGAAATCCCAAATTCTAGTCGCAGCATTATTGGTCACTGGGTTGGCTAGAACAACAGCTAGCCAGTCCTTCACTGCTGCTATAGAGTTTGCTAGAGTAGTGAACGCAACCCTAAATTCTATGTGAGAGACATGCTCATCCAGAGGATCTTCCTGGATAGGATGAGGGGCTGGTTGAGTTCCTGATCTTCTTCCGTTCTTCTTGTGATGCATGTTCTGTAAATAGAATAAGGAAATGAATTAGAAAGGGAGTTTAACTTAAGTTCATGATCACTCACATGAATGAACACTGAAAGAATGGAAACTTTTCCTAAATGCATTGTAGCCTCTCATCCATAAGTGTGGCACGCTACACTTCCTAGGATACTTTAAAACCATAGGCTCTGATACTAAGTTTGTAATAACCCAGGACTACCCCCTAGTCATCACACGGTGCTTACAGTCCTGAGGGACCATAAGCTAACCCATGATCTGGTACCTACTGTGAGCACTAAATAACATGATCATAAACGTGGAAGAATACTGATATGCCATAAGGTTTTAAAAATGAAATAACTACTGAATGATGAATTTGATGAAAATACTGAAATCTAAATAATCTGAATAGCTAACTGTAGTGTCTGAAAAGCCACTAAACTGAATACTGTGAGTTGATGGGATAGGACCCAACTAATCTACTAACTACTGAGATAAAAAAACAAAGAAATATAATCTATCCTCGGATTATAAAGATACACCACTGCTACTATACTACTGATGATCTGAGGGACTAAGTACAATTTGGGAACTGAGTGTTGGCACCTATGATATCATACATCATAGCACAAAAGAAAGGGTATGAGATCCGTACTTTGAATGTACTAGTATGCTAAATGAGGTAGGATAATATGCATGGTTTCATGAATAGAACTAACAATTAACTAGATATGCATGTAAAGCATGGGGTACTAAATAAAGAGCATGGAATCTGTAGATACTAAAAATGCATGAAAGTCAATAACTACTAAGGATACATGACCAAGCATATAACATAAAATGAGTAAAATCTATAAACTAAAATACTGAAATAACTGAAAATATGTGTGCTTGGGTCAAACAACACTAAGTCTGAATAACTAAACTGAGACTGTAACTGAGACTGTATCTGAGACTGTGGGAGGTATCATTTAACCGACATTCCCTAATTTGAGCAAATCGAGGTCCAACCTATAACCCCAGTTGGAAGGGTGTTAATACCATGCCATGGTTACTAACAATAGCTATGTGGATCTACTAAACTAATATAATGTCCAAAGGACAAAGGGTATCAAGCCTTTATTGACGGGTGACCCCAGCGAGATAGTCAAGCCTAATCTGATGGGTAATTCTCATACCCTACACTGGCTACATAGTTCTAGAGTATAGGGACTGCTACTAATGACTCTGCCTATCTGACGAGGAAGCCGCCATATCTACACTCGCTCGGTGCTAAATCCTACTTCCAACTGAACGATACTGAAATACTAGACTGTTCTGAGTTTAACTGAATGATATTTGACTATTCTGAAGTGCTCATAGTATATTCTAAAGAATGTTCTATAATGTATTGAGACTAGACTAAATAAATTGATATGGATTTCAGGTATTCAATACCCCTAGGACTCAAAAAAATTATACTAAAATGAAACTAAAACTTGGAGATCAAAACACATGAGCTATTAATAAATAAATCACTCTTGTAGGCATTTTATCAAAGACTTGTAGTTCATGGTTTAAAACAATCATAGGAATGTCATGGAATTTGTAAAAATAACATGAATTCATCAAAATAGATCTAAATCATGGTTTAATTCAATAAATAATAATATTAAAGCATGGAGGATGGAATAATAACAATAATTTCATGGTAACATGGTATACAATCATAGTTTATGGAGATTCATGAGTGAAATCACAATTTAAAACATAATAAATTGAAAAGATTATAACTTGATGATTAAAATGGGTTACTTGGGCTCCATGGATGAACATCTAACATACCTGGGATGATGAATTTGGAAGGATTGATGGAGATTTCTTGAGGTTTGACCTTGATTCTTGAAGGTTAGGGTTTTTCTACATGAGATAATGCTCTTGATTTTGGGGAAAAAATTGATTTGAATGATTCCCAGTTAGGTTATTAAGGACTTAATTTTGTGTTTGGGGATGACTGGGACAAGGGAAAAGTACTTAAAATCCCTTAGAATTAAAACTCAAAACTGACTAAAAATCATAATTTTCTAGTCTGGCGTGATGCGTTGCTATCGTGCCGTGTCACTGGAATTGGACACTAGGAAACTAGTCTGTGGTGCGACACGGGAAGATTGTAACCATTCACTAATTGGGACCTCAAAATTCATCGCGATGCGGTGGTATCGCGCTTTGACACTGGAAATGGATAATTGTCAACTTGACCTATGGCGTGATGCACCAGGATCGTGGACCCTCATAGGAATTTGAAAAATGGGAGATTGGCCGGCTCCGCAATGCGCTAAAGGTTAAAATGACGGTGTTTAATAACTGAAACTCTAAATTAAAAAATAATGACTGTTTCAAAAATATCATATATGAATAATCATTTATTGGGACTTAGATTATGTTAGGAAATACGGGGCATTACAGTATCCCTTATCAAAATGGACTCAGTTTAGTGACCAATCCAGTTCAAGTTCAATTCCCATACCAAGGTATGGAACAACCCTCTTCAAAGTGGGTCAAACATTGGACTCCTTTCTAGCTCACTGTAATGCCCCAAAAAATGGGTCCCAAAGCGTCATACGGTGCTTGAGGCTACGAGTAGCCCCAAGCTAACCCTTTGAGCCATTTTCATTCAGTTAAACACAAATCAACGGGGTTTTTATAAATAACCCTCAAATATCAACAGAGTAATCATCATCCCAGAATAAAAGAATTTTAGAAAGATAACAAAATATGACTTATTCCTCAACTCCCAACATCTATACTAGTCTGACAAGCCTTTAAGAAAATCAATAAAACCAGCGAGCCATTGAGACATACCCCAACTAACTCATACTCAGTTATCAAATGTAAACAATTCCGTGAAACCAACATCAGACATCACGTCCTCGGAACATGAGGACTCACCACAAAAGAGGATATAGAACAGCGTGCCCAAAGAATCACAGTCGAACCTGGAACTGAGCACCTGAATCTACATTCCGAGAAAATGCTGCCCCACATCCGAAGATGTAGGTCAGTACCATGGAAAGGAACCAAGTATATGGGGGTGTATGTGGTTGTATAAAAATCATGATCATAAATATTTATAAGAAATATGCAGGATGTATGAATGACTCACATATCCCGAAGAATATCAATTCTCATAATGTAAATATCATTTAAATCTTTCGAAAGAATAACTTTCACAATTGCACTTTCAAATCACTTCACCATTCACCATAGACACAAGAAAACACACACAGACTGGAAGATCCTATAACCGACATAAACCATGTGAGCTACATGGAGTCCAACGTACAACCCACGTTGCGGAGAGCCGCCCTATCCTTGCCATCAGAGTAGGACTATCGATATCAAAATCACACAAACTAGTGATCCCACTCGGTGGTAAAGATTTCTCCCAAACTTAGCTCAGATCATTTCAAAGAGAATCCAACACAAAACAATTTTAGTAATATATAAATATACATCGGGAGACATCATGCTTCCCATCTATCAAAATCAACCACGTTGTTGATTTCTTTCACACTCGAGTTCAAAATAACTTCATTAAGATCAAAAGGTCAAATCAATCCAAATATCTCAAATATTCACCATCAACGTGCTTATAACACATACTTTCTAAAAAAACACAATTTCCATTGGGGATTCATGACCCAAATATCAAAATCATGATAAATATCGTTCAAGATTCATGCTTTACATCTCCACACATGTAAATTCATCTTTGAAAATCATAAACATCCAGATTTCATAATTATCATCCTAAGATATGCGTTCATTCTTTAAATTCGTAAAAATCAAATATAAATTATGCCTTTGTAAAGAAAATTACTTTTGGGCACAAGAACGAAAGAGAGTTCTTCTTGAAAAACCCCACATACCTTGAATGATGAACTTTAGATCGATAATCATTTTTGAGATGTTAATTGTGACTTTGAATGATGGTTCTTTGAGTTCTTGAACTAGGAACTTGGAATCTTTAATAAATTTGCAGAATTAATGGCGAACTTTTGAGGTTCTTGAAGTTGGATGTAGGAGCTTAGGGTTTTGTTTTTGCGGGAATTTGATGAAATATAATATATAATGCTTCTAATAGGCTTTAATATAGGGTTTGGATGGATTTTGGGTGAGGAAAAATGACCAAAACGCCCCTAAAAATCAAATAATTCTCTAATCTGTCCTATGATGGACTGTTTTGTTAGTTTGAAGTAGATCAACCATAATGTTTTACTCCGATATCCAAATTGGATGAAACTAATTTCATTAGAAAGAGGACTCTCATATCTTTCCATTGATATATAGTATCTTACCCAGATCATTATGTACGAGGAGTTATGATTATTTGAAATTTACCCAAAAATTCACTTTTTGTTAGATTAAGTAGATCGACAATAACCTTTTGCTCCGATAGACAAATTGGATGAAACCAATTTCATTGGGAAGAGGACTTGTAGATCTTTCCGTTGATATATAGTAGATAAACCAGATCATTATGTACAAGGAGTTATGATCGTTTAAAGTTGGAGCAAACGATTGGAAATCTTATTCGATACTATACGCAATGGTGGTTCATAATCTATGACATTCCGCACGGAAAATTTATAATTTATTTTAGAAGATAGGACCCAACACATTTACGCATAAAATTTCAATGAAAAATTTTCCAGGGTATTACATCATTACCCATTTGGAAACATTTGTCCTCAAATGATGCTAGACATGCCAAGATTAGATAGGGAATAGAGCATACAGCTGAAACCATTCGTTAGACTCATCACCACATCGTTTCTCTCTCCGAATGCAACGTAGAATGCATAAATTCAAGAAACTACAGCTGAACACATAATAAATGACAGCTGAATTGCTGCAACTTTTATCAAAAGTGCATGATTTAGGAAAGAACGGTACCTTCGGCTTGATCGAAGTTCACGAAAAATAGGTGCGGGTACTTGGATCGCATATTCGCCTCAACTTCCCAAGTTGCACCCTCAACAGATTGGTTTCGCCAAAACACCTTGACCAAGGGAACTTCTTTGTTCCTTAGTCTTCGGACACAGAAATCAAGAATCTCAAGAAGAATCTCATCAAAAGAAAGATTTTCTTGAATGCCAGCACTAACAGAGGAATTCACTACCACAACATCGCTAATATGCTTTCTAAGCATGGAGACATGGAATATTAGATGAACAGAGGAAAACTCAGAAGGCAACTCGACCTCATAAGCTAGCTTACCAATACGCCTAAGAATTTTGTAAGGACCAAAATAACAAGGACTAAGCTTCCCCTTCTTTCCAAATCTCTTCACACCCCTTATGGGTGAAATTTTTAGATACACTAGGTTACCAACTTCAAACTCAAGGTCTCTCCTTCTAACATCCACATATGACTTCTGACGACTCTGTGCTGTTTTCAATATTTCCCTAATCAACTTAAATTTTTCCATAGCCTCAAATACCGAATTAGGACCACTCACACCTACTTCACCCACCTCAAACCAACCTATGGGTGATCTACACTTCCTTCCATATAAGGCTTCAAATGGAGCCATGCCAATACTAGAGTGGAAACAGTTATTGTAAGCAAACTCTATCAACAGTAA
Organism: Capsicum baccatum var. pendulum; assembly: GCA_030864225.1. Classification (NCBI taxonomy): domain Eukaryota; kingdom Viridiplantae; phylum Streptophyta; class Magnoliopsida; order Solanales; family Solanaceae; genus Capsicum; species Capsicum baccatum. Next base: position 133,796,878 of record CM061552.1, read on the forward strand.
GTGATCATCCTAACTTCCCTTAAAGTCAAGTGCACAAGCTCTCAACATATCCTATAAGATATAAATAGTCCGCTCAGCTTGACCATCAGTCTGTGGATGAAAAGCAAAACTCAAAAGCACTTGGGTACCAAGACCCTTCTAAAAAGCTTTCCAAAATTGCGAAGTGAATTGAGTACCCCTATCCAAAATAATAGACAAGGGAACTCCATGCAGTCTGACTAGCTCTCGGATATACAATCTAGCATAATCCTCAGCAGTATATGAAGTATGAACAGGCAAGAAATGAGTAGACTTAGTCAACCTATCAACCACAACCCAAATGGAATCATGATGGCGTCGGGAAGGAAGTAAACCAATCACAAAGTCCATATTTATCTCTTCCCACTTCCAGGTAGGAATACTAAACTCTTGCATCATACTACCAGGTCTTTGGTATTCAACCTTAACCTGTTGGCATGTTGCACACTTAGCTACAAACGCTGCTATATATTTCTTAATGCCACTCCACCAATAGATTTCTCACAAGTCTCGGTACATCTTGGTGGCACCTGGATGAATAGAATATCACGCCCCATGCGCTTCATCCATAATCCTCTTTCTCAGATCATCAACATTTGGGACACATAATCTACCCTACAAGATCAACACACCATCTCCCTCTTGGGAGAAAACCTCTACTTTTTGGTCCTTGACTGACTCCTTCAGTCTGACCAAACTAGCATCTAAGTATTGCTTTTCCTTCACTTCCGAAACCAAGGAGGATTCGGAACTACTCTGAACCCCTATACTACTGTCAGCAGAGTCAAACAACCTAACCCCCAATCTAGTAAAACGATGTACATCATGAGCCAACTCTTTTTTACCTTCTACCACATATGAAACACTACCCATGGTACAAAACACTCATATCATAGTCCTTTAATAATTCTAACCATCGTCTCTGCCTAAGATTCAACTCTCTCTGGGTAAAGACATACTGCAGACTCTTATGATCAGTGAAAACATCAACATGGACACCATACAAAGAGTGTCTCAAGATTTTCAAAGCAAACACAACAGCAGCCAACTCAAGGTCATAGGTGGGGTAATTTTTCTCATGGGGTTTCAACTGTCTAGAAGCATAAGCTATCACCTTACCCTTCTGCATCAATACGCAACCCAACCCAACTCTTGAAGCATCATAATGCACCACAAAACCATCAACACCATCAGGCAAAGTCAAAACAAGGGCTGGAGTGAGTTGAGTCTTCAACTCCTGAAAACTCTTCTCATAAGATTCAGACCACAAGAACTTTACTTTATTTTAGGTCAACCGAGTCATAGGAGACACTATAGAGGAGAAAACCTCAACAAAATGGCGGTAATAGCCAGCTAAACCCAAGAAAATTTGGATATCAGTCGGACAAATAGGTCTAGGCCAATTTCGAACAGCTTTGGTCTTTTGGGGATCAACTCTAATACCCTCGGAAGAAATGATATGACCCAGAAAAGTAACTAACCTTAGCCAAAACTCACACTTACTAAACTTGGCAAACAATTTGTCATCTCTAAGGTTTTGCAAGATAGTTCGGAGATGATCAGAATGTTCATCCTCACTACGGGAGTACACCAGTATATCATCAATGAACAATATGACAAACATGTCCAGATATGATCTGAGCACTCGATTCATAAGGTCCATAAAAGCTGCTGGGGTATTAGTTAACCCGAAAGACATAACAAGAAACTCAAAATGGCTATAACGAGTTTGGAAAGCGGTTTTCAGGATGTCACACTCCCTAACTTTGAAATGATGATAGCCGGAACGAAGGTTTATCTTTGAGAAATAACTTGCACCTTGCAATTCGTCAAACAAATCATCTATTTTTGGAAGGAGGTTATTATTTTTGACGGTGACTTTATTCAGTTGGCGGTAATCAATGGACATACGCAAAGATCCATCTTTCTTTCTCACAAAAAACACAGGAGCACCCCAAGCAGAAACACTAGGCCTTATGAAACCCTTATCTAGTAGATCTTTGAGTTGCTCTTTCAACTCCTTAAGTTCTGCAGGGGCCATACGGTAAGGAAGAATAGAAATGGGCTGAGTATCAGGAAGAAGATCAATCCCAAACTTTATCTCTCTATCAGGAGGTATCCCTGAGAGATCATCCAGTAAGATATCAGAAAACTCATTGACAACATTAATAGAATGGAGAGTTGGAGTCTCAGACATAGTGTCTTTGACTCTAACCAAATGGTAAATACACTCCTTGGAAATAAGATTTCTAGCTTTGAGGTAAGAGATAAAATGACTCTTGGGTGACACAGAATTCCCAGACCACTCAAACTTGAATGCACCCGGAAACTAAAACTTGACCACTCGGGTCCAACAATAAATAGAGGCATAAGAAGAATACAACCAGTCCATACCCAAAATCACATAAAAATCTACCATGTCTAACTCAATCTGATCAGCCAACAAGACTCTATAAAGAACGGTAACAAAACATTTTTTATACACTTTCTGGGAAATAATCGAATTACCTACTGGGGTAAAAACTAGGATAGGCTCAGGAATAATCTCAGGACTCATTTCAAAATTCATGGCAATGAAAGGTGTAACATATGAGAAACTGGATCCAGGATCCAACAAAGCATAAACATCAAACTAAAATATATGAAGCATACCAGCAATAACAACGGGAGAGTCCTCCTGTTCCTGGTAGGAAAGTAAAGCATAGAATCTATTCTGGCGCTGCCTGCCAGCATTGCTAGAAAAGGCGCCCTGAGCTGGGGCTGAGCGAGTCGCTGGAACTGGAGCACTAACAGTCTGAGTCTGGGTCTAATGGCGATAGTCACGACACCTTTGTCTATATTGTGGACAATCTCTAACTCTGTAACCCATGTCACCACACAGGAAATAGCCCCTCTTCTCACCCCAACACTCACCCGAATGAGCTCTACCACATTTAGGACACAGGGGATGATTTGGCTTACTGCCAACACTGTACTGGGACCTAGATGCATATGACCTGCTACCTTGCTCATGCCTACCTCTAGGCATGGGAGCACTAGCAGATGACTGTGCTGGCATAGATTAATGATCCTGATACTAAGGGAGACTCCCTCCCTGCGATCTAGTCTGACCCTATCCGTGCTACTTGGACCTAGCTCTCTTATACTCTCTCATTCTATCTCTCTCTTTAATCTTGTCTGCCTCAATCTGTTGGGCATGAGTCATTAGCCTAGAAAGATTCATCTCACTATTCAGCATAGTAGACCTACACTCCTTAACCACATAACTAGATACTCCAGTCACAAACTTACTCATACTAGCCCGATTATTATCCACTAAGTTAGGAGCATACTTGGCCAACTGATTGAACTTTAGACAGTACTCCCTAACAGTCATAGAGCCCTGTCTTAGGTTCATAAAATCTTTCACCTTCGCCTCCCTCATCTCCAAAGGGAAAAACTCATCTAGGAATGCATCCTGAAACTCTTGCCAAATTGTAGGGACAACTCCCTCACCTCTACCTTTCCCCCAAGCAACAACACAGTCATAAGAAAGGTCTTTCAACCTATATACAGCCAACTCCACACTATGTTCCTCAGATATATGCATCACCTAAGTAATCTTCTGCACCTCCTCTAAAAACAACCATGGATCCTCATCATACTAGGATCCATAGAATTACGGTGGATTCATCTGCAAGAAGTCACAGATCCTGGCAGCAGCTGAATCACCTCCCTGCTACTGTGGAGCCAGGGTTGGGTTGGCCTAAACATTTGCAGTAATAGCTTGGGCCGGCGCCTGAAAGGCTGCCCAAAATTCTGCATGAGACACATTTTCATTCAATGGGTCAGTGGGTTGAGTTTGTTGACCATCATTATTTCTTCTCGCTCGACATGGAGGCATATTTCTGAAAGAGGAGAGCACGAATCAACAGTAGAGAGAGATACTTTAAGCATGATAGACTATTGAAACAAATAATCACAATTTTTCCTAAAACGTCTTGTAGCCTCTTGCTCATAGATGTGGTGCGCTACACATCGATGATCAACACTCAACTTAACACAGCTTGTCAGACTCCCTAGGACACCTTAAAACCGTAGGCTCTAATACCAAGTTTGTAACACCCCAGAAAATGGGTCCCGAAGTGTCACATGGTGCTTGAGGCTACGAGTAGCCCCATGCTAACCCTTTGATCCATTTTCATTCAGTTCAACACAAATCAATGGGGTTTCCATAAATAACCCTCAAATATTAACAGACTAATCATCATCCAAGAATAAGAGAATTTCAGAAAGATAACAAAATATGACTTATTAGTCAATTCCCATCATCTATACTAGTCTAACAAGCCTCTAAGAAAATCAATTAAACTAGCAAGCCATTGAAACATGCCCCAACTAACTCACTCAGTTATCAAATGTAAACAATTCCATATAACCAACATCAGACATCACGTCCTCGGAACATGAGGACTCACTACAACAGAGAATGTAGAACAACGTGCCTGAAGAATCACTGTCGAACCTGGAACTGAGCACCTGAACCTATATTTTGAGAAAATACAGCCTACATCCGAAGATGTGGGTCAGTACCATGGAAAGAAACTGAGTATATGGGGGTATATGCAGTTGTATAAACATCATCATCATAACTATTTATAAGAAATATGGAGGATGTATGAAAGACTCATATAGCCTAAAGAAAATCATCATAATCATGAGAGGATAAAATAAGTACAATAACACATGTGAGTCATCCTATAATTTGTCAATCAGTTTCAGTTCATCAAGAATATCAATTCTCATAATGTAAATATTATTTAAATCTTTCTAAATAATAACTTTCACAATTCCACTTTCAAATCACTTCACCAATCACCATAGACACAAGGAAACACACATACACTGGGAGATCCTATAACCGATATAAACCATGTGAACTACATGGAGTCCAGCGTACAACCCACATTGGGGAGAGCCATCCTATCTTTTCCATCAGAGTAGGACTATCGATATCAAATCCATACAAACTAGTGATCACTATATAAATCAGCCTCAGGCTCACTCCTATGGGGGCACGTAGTTCTAGCAAAGTAAGGTTGCTTTATACCTCCTACTCGGTGCTAAGGATTTCTCCTGGACTTAGCTCAGATCATTTCAAAGACAATCAACAATAAAACAATTTCAATAATATATAATTACACATTAGGAGCCATCATGATTCCCATCTATCAAAATCAACCACGTTGTTGATTTCTTTCACACTTGAGTTCAAAACAACTTAATTACTATCAAAAGGTCAAATCATTCAAAATATCTCAAATAATCAACATCAACGTGCTTATAACACATACTTTCTAAAAAAAACACAATTTCCATTGGGGATTCATGACCCAAATATCAAAATCATGATAAATATCATTCAAGATTCATGCTTTATATCTCCACACATGTAAATTCATCTTTGAAAATCATAAACACCAAGATTGAATAATAATCATCATAAGATATGGGTTCATGCTTCAAATTGGTAAGAATCAAATAAAAATCATGTCTTTGTAAAGAAAATTACTTGTGGGCACAAGAATGAAAGAGAGTTCTTGTTGAAAAATCTCACATAACTTGAATGATGAACTTTATATCAATACTCATTTTTGAGATGTTAATCATGCCTTTGAATGATGGTTCTTGGACTTCTTGAACTAGGAACTTGGAATCTTGAATAAATTTGCAGAATTAATGGTGAACTTTGGAGTTTCTTGAAGTTGGATATAGGAGCTTATGGTTTTCTTTTTGAGGGAATTTGATGAAAAATAACATATAATGCTTTTAATAGGCTTTAATATAGGGTTTGGATAGATTTTGGGTGAGGAAAAAAGACCAAAAAGCCCCTAAAAATCAAATAATTCTGGAATCTATCCTTTGGTGGACTGTTTTAATAGTCTAAAGTAGATCAACCATAATGTTTTAATCTGATATCCAAATTGGATGAATTCAATTTTATTAGAAAGAGGACTCTCATATATTTCCATTGATATATAGTATCTCACCCAGATAATTGTGTACGAGGAGTTATGATTGTTTGAGGTTGACCCAAAAATTTATCGTTGGTAGGCTGAAGTAGATCGACTATAGCTTTTTTCTCCAATAGACAAATTAGATGAAACTATTTTCATTGGAAAGAGGACTCGCAGAGCTTTCTGTTGATAGATAGTAGATCACCCAGATCATTATGTACAAGGATTTATCATCATTTATAGTTGGAGGAAAAATATGACAGGCCTCAGTACTTTTTCCTGCACGTTTTACTGTTCACTACTATTTACGGTTCGATCAGAATATTCATAACTCATCGCTCGGGTGTCCGTTTGGGATGATCCACATATCTTTGGAAAGATTATTTGATACTATACGTAATGGTGGGTCATAATCTAAGACATTCCACATGAAAAATTTATAATTCATTCTAGAAGATAGGACCCAACACATTTACGCACAAAATTTCAACTAAAAATTTCTCAGGGTATTACACTCACATGGTTTATGTCGGTTATATGAATCTCCCACAGTAAATATATAGTTCAAAAACTAAGTGTAGTGACTCACAAACTTAATTAGATGTTGTTTTAAGACATATAATTATGCTATTTCTTTTTCCAGTTTTTTTCATGATCATGGTAAGTCTACTTACATTTAGCATGCATGTTTTAGAGTATGATTTATACCAATGGCTCTTCAGTATCTTATGAGGCTTGTCAAGACTAGTCAAACAATTTGTTTTTCTTCAAATTCTTAAAAGTTCTAGATGATGTTAATTTTAGAATATTTTGTTGAGATTTTTCATCTATTTAAACCCAGTTATAATTTGTTTTAGTTTCCGCTCATGTATTAAGTTTACTTTATCATAGTTCAGTGTTGAGTAGATATAATGGGTTAGCTTTAGGGCTACTTGTAATTCTAAGAACCATGTGACGTCCAAAGGTTAGCCTATGTTAGTTACATATGATGACACAGTATTTCATGTATTATTAGTTGAACACTCATTCATTCAAGTTTACATAATTTAGAAAGCTTTCAGATAAAGTACTTTCCTTTTAGTGTCATAGCATCATTCTTATCATGCTACTCAATTTCAGTATAGCCAACTTTTTTGCCCTACAAAATGCTTTCAAATAATGAATATCAAAAACAATAATTAACCTACATGATATTGGACTGTTTGTTTATTCAAGAATTAGGATTTAGGTTCCAAGACCATCTTATTATATTTCTACCAGTACCAGTCCATATATGTTTCATTTATGCATTTAATCTTATCATCTCATGTCTCTCATAAATTTATCTCATGATTCAGAAATACATGTTATATATTTATATGTACCCATGTAATGCCCTGGTGCTATGGCTCATAACAATGATGTACATGACATCTAGATATTCCACCAATGGTTTTAAACATTTTTGTTTAAAAGTAAGCTTTATTATTAGTATGGCATCTAAAATATTAATGATGATCGTGGGTCATTTTTCTTATAGAGGAAAAGTTCACTATTAGCATAGAGGTCAGGTAGGGCATCCATGATTATGGACAATTTTCCATCTAGAGATGTCACCATTAGTATTCTCAAGAGTTATTAGTCATCTTTAGTTAGGAGTAGGACCTAGCATTGAGTAGACATAGGGATGAATGCTTACCCATCCATTACGCTAAGACCTTTAGTTGTAGTCGTTATGTTATTGAACTACGTCCCACCATAGGTTTTTTTATCCATCCTAGTAGGTACATTCTTTTAGTTAAGTGACGCTATACTAGATCAATCTTTATACCTTATAAGGTATATTGGGCCGTTTTTGATATGGATTACACATAGAAATTCATGTTTATCTCACATGGTTATATGTCGATTAATAGTATGTCCCGCGTATCACATTTCAGTATTTGCATAATCCTCAGTTTAGTATAGCTCATTGTATCTTAGTTATTTCCAAATAGTCATGCATACAGTATTTATGATTATTCAGATATTCCCTTGCTTCTTAGTATGCTTCAACATCACATTTGATTTAAATGTTTTATGGTCATCATGCCTAATTTGTATTTTATTTATAGTTTCAGAATATACTAGTGTTCCAACACTCATATCAATCACTTCGTGAACTATTACATATTGTTATTTTAATAGTTTTATATTCAGTTATTCATAGTGCATATCTTTCCTATTCAGTAGATTTAAAAATACTAATTTCATATCTATTTTGCCTATTTTTTTCATGTGACATCGATACAAGTAATTACTATCAGGATCATAGTCAGGTAGATCATAGATTCCAGCCAGCGTATGATGAGTTCTTTTTATTTTAGGACATAAGTCAGTTTGTAGTTCCTGTATTTTATTTCTATATATATGCATTGATTAAGGATAGATGGAGGATAATGTCCTGGCTACCCATAGTTAGTATAAGTAGGAGTTTCATAAATAGTCAAAGTTGCTGTATTAAGTTTCTCTTTTTTTAGATTACATATGTTTTAAGTAAACTTGTTAACATTAATGCATTAAACTAGTGTATTTCATGATTATGCTTCTAATCTATCATTTTAGCCCTTATTCATGCATATATTCAGTTACTTATTCATTATGAAAATAAAAGGGGTTAGCTTGGGGTAACTTATTATTTCAGGAACGGTGTTGCAACTAGGGGGAAGTATCAGGTCATGATAATATTTAACATATTTTCAGAAGAAAACAAAAATATAACTTTTCACCAAATTCTAATTTCGATTAATTTTTTTAGATTAAAAAGGAAAAGGATGGCCATTTATGAAAACAAATATCTACTTACAAGCTCGATAAAAAATCCAAAGATAAAAAAAACATCAGCACCTAAAAATAAAAATCAAGAAAGAAATTAGGAAACAAATGATCTCTTCTTCACCATATTCTTCATTATCATCATCTTCAATGGATTTTTTATGAAGCTTAGGTAAGACTGCAACTAACAAGGTTAATGGTCAGATGCTCATCTCGTATAGTAGTATCCCTAGTTTAGGATAAAACCAACTCGAGTAGTTATCACTGTAGGAACTTAAATCTCTCATAAGTTTCATGAGTCTAACTCAAACAAAGACTCTTTTATCATTGTTTCAATGAATCATAGTGTTCTTATTTGTTGGTGAGTACAACCTTTTTATTTCCTTCGTAAAAATCTTGTAAACTCACTTTTTCTGACTTGTCTCATTACTTAACTAGGTAAGATACAAATGGAGCTAATACCACTATTTAGGAATAAGATCTATCAAATCTATGGCTTTCTAAATATTCTTTCTACTAGTACAGTGCTCTTGCAACTAGTTGACAATTCCTTTACCATTTTCTGAATTTTTTGTGTACCATCTTCAACAATCTATTGCCCTAAATGAGAACTCTTTGTTCTGATATTTCCTTATACATATATTTGGCATTTTTCTTTTTTCGATGAAGATTATTACTTTTACATTATTTGTTATCTCTTGAATGTTATTATAGTAAATACACCTTGTATGTATAAAAAATAAAATTTGGTTCGCAAAAAAATCTATCTGGTTTTTCCATTCTATAGAATGTGAGACATGATAAACCTTTCCATCATTACATGCAAGTCTCTAATTTAAAAATTTTGGCTAAGATTTTTCCAGATTTGAAGTTATAATTTTCATGTTAGGCTAGTCAAATAAAATCTAAGTGAGGTGTGATCTAAGGAAACATAATAATGGATTCAACAGATATGATAGTTATTGTCTTGATTTCTAATTATCTATGATGATAACGAACCCATAGAAATTTTTAGAATCAAAATTGGCTAAGTAGAAATCACAAAATTTACCTTGACATTAAGGGGATTATACATGATGTGTTAAAATTAAGGTGGGTTACAATAAAGTGGAATTCTAGAGAAATAAGAAATCTTTTTCTCATATGTGTCACTATACTAGAGTGCACATCACTATAAAGACATGCCCAAAAGGAAAAAAATTAATGTTTTATGATGATTCACTTTTGGGATTGGGTGTTGTGTTAATGTAGGATAAGAATGTTATTGCCTATGCTTTGAGTCAATTAAAACCTCATTAAATAAACTACCCAACCAATGATTTGCATTTGGTAGCAATAGTATTTGCACTATGGATTTGGAGGCACTATCTTTATGGTGTTATGTGTGAGGTATTCAAAGACCACTGTAGCCTGTAACATGTGTTTACTTAAAGAAATTTGAATCGAAGGAAATGAAGATGTATATAATTGCTAAAGTATTACAATTTGGTTATTCAATATCATGCAAAAAAGACCAATATGGTGGCAAACACATTGAGACAAAAGGTTGTATGTTTAGGTAGTTGTCCTTTCTCTGGGTGTCCAGGCAACCTTTAGCTTGGGACTTTCAAACTCTAGCATTACTGTGCATACAGTTTGGTGTTTCAAACAAGGGTATAGTGTTGGCAAATGTGCAGGTAAGGTCAACATTTCTAGATCATATTAAGGCCCAAGAATTTCAGGATAAGAAGTTGAATCCACTCCAGAATAAAGTGGTATGTGGAGAGGTGGCAAATGTCACTCTTGATGGGGGTGGGGAATTTTTGTCTAAGGGAAGGATATATGTGCCTTGGGTTGGTGATTTGATTCATGATGTACTTTCTGAAGCCCATGGTTCACATTATTCTATTATTTTAGAAGAAACCAAAATGTACAGTGACTTAAGGCAGCTTTATTGGTGACCTGGGATGAAAAGGGACATAGTGGAGTATATGTCCAAGTATCTCAACTATCACAGATGAAGTATGAACATCAAAGGTCTATTATACTGCTTCAGTGAATGCCTATACTAGTATGGAAATGGGATAATATTGCAATTACTTTTGTGGTGGAACTTTCTAAGAATTTCAGGAAATTTGATTTTATTTGGGTTATAGTAGATCGACTGACGAAATTAGCTCAATTCTGGCCAGTTCGAGTATACTACAGCTCTACGAAACTAGATAAAATCCATATTACAATGATAGTAAGGCTTAATGGGGTGAACCTTACCATTATTTCAAATAGGGACACGACATATACTTCATAATTTTAGGAAAGGTTACAGAGGAGTTGGGGACCAGGCTCACCTTTGGCATAGTCTTTAACCCTGAAATAGATGGGGAATCAAAGAGAATAATGCAAATACTAGAGGACATGTTGAGAGACTATGTGGTTGATTGTCGTAGTCATTGGGAATAGTCCCTATCATTGTGTAACTTTTCATACAACAACAATTTTACTCCATTTTTCGTATAACACTATTTTAGGCATTCTATGAAAGAAGGTGTACGATACCTATTAGGCGGTATAAGATTGGAGATGTTAAACATTTGGGAACTAACTAGGGAAGGGGGGCTCAAGGAAAGGTTAGGTTTATTCAATCCAAGTTGTTGGCTACTTAAAGTAAATAGAAAGAGTATGTGGTTCATAAGGAAAGAGACATACACTTCATGGTTGGTGAACAAGTATTGCTCGAAGTGTATTTTATGAAGGAATCCATGAGGTTTGGTAAGAAGGGCAAGCTTTGCCCAGTATATTAGTCCCTTTAACATTTTTGAGGATGTGGGGCTGGCTACGTACAGACTAGCATTAGATTGTCAGAAGTTCATTCAATTTTCATGTGTCCATTTTTAGTTGGTATAATGAGGATAAATATTACATTATTAAATAATATTCAGGTTTTATAAATAAGGATTATGCTTATGAGAATGAATCAATGGTGTTTTTAGATTGGGATATTCAAAAATTTAGGATGAAAGAAATTCCTTCGATCAAGGTTCAACGGAAACATCTTCCTGTTGAATAATCCACTTGGTAAAATGAGAAGGACATGGGGGACAAGTACCCTCACTTGTATACATGTACTCTATTCTTTCCTTATTTCAGTATATTTTCTTATTTGATAATTCAGAGATGAATTATGGGTAAATTTGTATTTTTTGTAACGATCCTTTTTGTCATCACGTGTAAGTCTCTTATTTAAAAATTTGAGCTAAGATTCTCCTTGGATTTGAAGTTATAATGTCATGACTCAAGACTATCCATTAGTCGAAACCTAATGCCTAAGGTCTCGAGTAACCCTAAGCTAACCCATGGCCTGACAGGTACTTAGATACTAAAGAAATTATCAAAATACTGGGATGGAGCTAATATAAAATAACTGGTGATCATCATAACAATGTAAAACAAATTATCAATCAAAGTTAGAAATAAAACTAACAACTTAGTAAGCTGCAAATCTAAACGTTTGTCTGAAAGCCTCTACTCATAATGAGTTGTTGAGAAAAGCCCCCAAATAACTCCAACTCACTAAAATTGAAGTAAATTGACATGAAAATAAAGAACTGATAACTGATCCTCATATGAAGAGGACTCACCAAAATATATAGTTGGATATTGTATGGGAAAATGCTAAGAGCGAATTGGGTACTACTTGTCCGAACCTATATTATTAGTCAATATAGCATAGGGAAGTATGAATTCAGTACTTCTAATTTACTGATTTAGTGGGATAAAAACTGGCTAACATTAATTAAACATAAATGCATAAACATGTAAACTGTATGCAAAACCAAGCATAAACATGTGTTGGATAAAATTGAATACTGAATATTAGAATACTTGGTCAAGTAAGCCTGACCTGAACATAAACTGAAAATTAACCAAGGACTGTGGGGGTTAACAATAACTGACATACCCTAATCTGAGAAAAACCTAGGTCCTACCTATAACCCCAGTTTGAAGGGTGCTAGTACGTTGCCTACGGTACCAACACTTGTTGTTGTGGATCCACTAAACTGATGTCTCAAAGGACGAGGTGTCAGTCCTATCTGGAGAGTGACCCCTTATAACCTATGGTGGCACCGTAGTTCTAGAACTTAGGGACTTCGACTAAAGGACTTAGTCATAATTAAATTATGAGCCTTCATCCCTGCGTTCATTTAATGCTAATTATGACTCCCAACTAAAAGGCATACACATACATACATACATATATATATATTCTTAATATAGAAATATTCTTGAAAATAGCAACATATGCATAATCTGAAGTGCTCAAAATATGATAATTGATACATGTATGAAATCCTAGGCATCAGTTATTCATAACCCACTATCTCTGACTAATTCACTTAACATGATAATGTTAAAAACTGATCATAATAGGCAATTTCATACTTCAAACCGAAAACTCATAATTGATCATAATAAAGAAATCCATGATTTTTGAACATGGAAGATGTCACTCTTATGGGAAGACATGTATTTATGGTGTGATCACAAAACTAACTTAGTAAATTAAAGAGAACTTCATATTTGATGTGGAAACTAACTTGAGGGGAAAATATACTGCGGGATTTAAAAGCTTTTTGGGACTCAGTGGGTGGAAAGGACTCATTGATGAAATCCTACATACCTAAAGTAGAAGCCTTGGACAAAATCCTTGAATTTTGAATTTGTTATTGAGAAACCCTGACTTGCTCTTGGAGATAAAAGAATCACTTTTTTTCTTAATGTGTATTGAATTTATGATTAAATTATGAATTTAGGAATGTATAGGCTTTTACACCACTCTTGGGGAAGCCTAAACAATGTGGAATAAGAGTTTAAAGCATGGGAAAGACTAAACAACACTTTTTACATCATGCAGGAAATTATTGTGCCAATCGTAACGACTCAAGCCGCATCTTGTTATAACTGGTCACAAGTTGTGTTCTGAATAGTGATCTAAAGTCCTAAATTTTTGAGTATTTTTTTTTTAGACAATGAATCAACTCCTAATGACTCATTACATCTAATCGCGGGTAATTAGGAGAAGTCATGGTCAGAGACTCAATTTCTAGATTTCTTTGTGTTGTGATGACAGATCCAACTAATGACTCACTAGGACTAATAATGAGTTATTGGCTAGACTCAACACCACTAGGCTGAATTTCTGGGACACCTTACTACCATAGCAATGAATTCAGGTGACAACTCATTATGACTGGTTATAGGTCATTGCCTGAGTCATTGTCACTGACTGTTGATAGACCCTAGGAAATTTTTTATAACTTTTTTCCATGATATTGGATTAAGGCAGTACTTGAGGAATTGTAAATCTGATTTAATAGTTAATCTTTTGATGGGTCTATGACACGCCTCAAATCTTATTGGGGCGGACTGTAACCTATAATCGAGGAGGCCCGGGAGAACCAACTCATAACCTTATACTTCCTATGTATACCTCTATGACAACTCAAAATTCGGACAACATCATGTCGCATATAAAAGGAAATAATCACCAGTATAATCTTGAGCACACATATATATGTATATAAAATACTTGGCCATTAGAGCCATCATGTCTATTAATAAAACACCACCTTGATTGTACTTTAGGTATACAAAGCCTCTAGATAATAAATAGAGTTTAATTAAGGTCGGGACATACTCCGCTATATAACTAACTTCTATACAATACCAAAAGTGACTGGATATGACACGGAAATCCCTAAAGCAAACTGGAGCTCACCAAAAGCAACTGGATATCCTGATTCCTACTTATGCGGTGTATGAGCTGAGGTACCTGTTCCTGCAGCATGAAATATAGGTCCCCCATGGGGGACGTCAGTATGAAATATGTACTAAGTATTTAAAGTTGTAGATAATCACATATGATATAAGAGATCAATAGAAATCAGAAACAAGTGAATAAATCGTAATAGGAGTGGACCATACTTACTAGAACTGGTGACAACCTGTACATTGTATTTATTCAATCGCTTTACCTTCGTTCTTATCATCTTTGTAATCATTACTGTACTGTATTATGACCATTAGGATGCCTCCAGTACATATCAACTGGGATCAACCCATGAATGGCTTATGCCCCTTGGATACCACCCATAAACACATAAATAGGGATCGACCCATGATAGGCTTATGCCCCTGGAATACCACCCGATAAGAGAGAACTTCCATCACTTAGTTCAATTAATCTTTGAGATTGTTATTTCAGTCGCCACCGTATTTTTGATACTTTAAAATAATGATACATCAATAAGAGACATATAAATAGACCATCAATGCAGTAACAATGAAATAAGAACTCATTGGCACATCAATGAAGTGTTTTGGAGTCATTAATGCCATAACAATGAAGTAGGAACTTATTGGTATATCAATGAAATGTTTTGGATTCATTAATAGCACATGCATCTTGTTTGAGTAACCGGATACTTTCTGAGATTCATTAATGCAATAAACATGTAAGATTTGGAAGACAAGTAAGTATTGGAATGTCTTGATATCTTGTAGGGTGGAGACAAGTTCATTGGTAACGTAGGACATCATACAAAACCATTATGTATCACATGTTACTGAATAACTTTGGAAGCTTTCTTAATAAAACAATTGTTCACTTTTATGCCAAAGATATGGTATAGAGTATGCTTTACATACCTGACTGTCAACCTTCAATACTAGTTCCAAATGGACTTCGCATCTTTTCGGATTACTTATCTACAATGAACATATATAGCAATCTAGTATTAGCAACCAAACGTCACAATTCAATTATTTGAATTCACCAAACTAGTGGTTAAGTATTAAGAGTTAATTACACCATAAAGGGTGTCACTTTAATCCTCTTATACTCCAATTACATTCACATGCCATGCATATTCATACAACATCCTCCAATATCAAGTTTGGATTCATTTATCCTTCCAACCAATCCATTAAACCAAATTGAGCCATAGACATAGATAATCATCAATCAATAGTATATCAACATATCCACCTTCCATAACTCAATTACCATATCCACCTTCCACAATTCAATACAACCAAACCATGTAAAATAGTCTAGAACCCTATTTCTATCACCTTTCAATAACAACCAATACATATAATCCTCTATCACACATATAAATATGGAAAAGAACAAAGGCAAACAATTTTCATACCTTAGAATTCACCTCTTGATTATGAAATCCTATATGCACAAATAATAGGTGTTGTTCGAAGCTCTCGAGATGACAAACGCAGTTATCGGATTACGTTGGAATTTCTACGATTGAATCAAAAGTAATTTAAAGGTCAAATTTGGCTAGGGTTTGTTCTTTCTCAATGATTGATGATGAAAATAAGTTTTTGAAATCATATACATGTATATATACACATATTCCTATCCATAATATAATAGGAAATGACCAAAATGCCTTTAAAATTTAAATAATGTCAAATCTGTCCTTTGGTGGACTGTTTTGATAAGCTAAAGTAGATCATCCATAACACTTTGCTCCGATATTGGATTTGGATGAAATTGGTATCGTTCGAAGGATAATTCAAAGGGATTTCATTTCATATAAAGTAGGTCACCTAGTTCGTCTTGTAAAAGGAGTTATGGTCTTTTGAAGTTGACCTTAAAAATTTGTTTTGATGGGCTGAATTAAAACGAGTATAACTCCTTAATCAGACGTTGAATTTGGATGAAACCAATTGCATTGGAAAGAAGACTCAAAGATCTTTATTTTCATAGATCGAATCTCCCCCAGTTTATTATATTAAGGGAGTTATGATCATTCAAATTTGACCCAAAAATTTGGTTGGCCTCAGTACTTTGTGTGTAGGAAATTTTCCTGCACATTTACTATTTCCAAATATCCCGACCACCGGTTTATAGTTTCGAATGTGCTCGATTATATCCGAAACCTATCCGTTTTTGGAAATCTTTATATTGTTGGAAAGCTTATTCGATAACCTTCACATGGAACCATCGACGGGCAAATTCCAGTATAAATAAAATAAAAAAATTAATTCCATATAAATAATACCAATACACATACTTGAATACGCCAATACACGTACTTGAAGATGGTGTGTTACATCCTTCCCCCCTTTAGGACATTTGTCCTCGAATGTTAACGTAGTTATTCAACCGAAACAAGTTCACGTCCATTATTAATATTCACATCATCACATAAATACTATGCATATATATAAAAAAAACTTACTTATTAATATTCTAACTCCGTTTCTTGAACTTCCTCTTCATATTTGAACAAATGAGGGTACTTAGATTTCATTGCTTCCTCAGCTTCCCATGTAATCTCTTCCCTTTGATGATTTCTCCAATGCACTTTCACAGATGCTATCTTTTTATTTCTCATCTTCTTAACTTGGCGATCTAGAATAGCAATAGGCACTTCCTCATAGGTAAGATCTTCCGCAACTAGCACATACTCAGTAGAAGTGATATGTGATGGATCTCCAATGCACTTTTGAATCATTGACAAATGAAATATTGGATGTACTGATGAGAGCTCTTGGGGTAGCTCTAATTCATATGGAACTTGTCCAAACATTCGAGTGATCTTATACGGGCCTATATAAAATGGAATCAACGTCACTTTCTTGCCAAATCTCACTACCCCTTTCATTGGTGATACCTTAAAAAATACCCAATCACCTATAGAAAACTCTAGCCCTCTCCTTCTACTATCCGTATATGACTTGTGTTAACTTTGGGCTGTTTTCAGTCGTTGCTGAATTACTTTAACCTTCTCTATGGCTTGATAAACAAGATCCGGTCCAAACAAAAGAGTTTCACCCATTTCGAACCATTCTATTGGTGATCTACATTTCCTTCCATATAAACCTTCATATGGTGCCATTTTGATACTTGAATGATAGCTATTATTGTAGGCAAACTCAATAAGAGGTAAATGATCATCCCAGTTGCCCTCAAAATCTATTACACAAGCTCGTAGAATATCTTCAAGTGTTTGGATGGTACGTCCTGCTTGTCCATCTGTTTGAGGGTGAAAAGCTATACTCAACTTCACTAGTGTTCCCAAACACCTCTGAAAAGACTTCCAAAAGTTTGTGGTAAATTGGGTTCTCCAATCTGATATAATAGAAATTGGCACTCCATGTAATCGGACTATCTATTTAATGTACATCTTCGCATACTCTTCAACTGTGTAAGTGGCCTAATTGGTAGAAAATGTGCGGATTTGGAAAGCCTATCAACAATCACCCATATAGAATCAAACTTCCGGGATGTATGAGGCAAACCAATAATGAAATCCATGTTGATCATGTCCCACTTCCAGCTTAGAAGATCAACTCATTGCATATAACCTCCGGGTTTTTGGTGCTCAACTTTAACTCTTTGACAATTTTGATATTCAGCTACAAATTCTGCAATGCTCTTCTTCAAGTCATTCCACCAATACATATATTTCAAATCTTGATACATTTTGGTTGATCCTGGATGAATGGAATACCTTGAACAATGTGCCTCTATCATAATCTTCTTTTTTAGCCCGTCTACATCCGACACACACAATCGGTTTTGGCACTGAAGTACTCCTTCTCGCCTAAGCTCAAATATCTTGATCGCACCACTCTAAACGTTCTTCTTAAGCTGTAATAAAATTGCATCTACATATTTCTTCTCTTTCACTTCAGCTACTAATGAAGATTCCGCAGCATTATGTACGATAAGCTCTTTATTCGGAGTTTCAAGAAGGTGAACTCCCAAACTACCTAACTGGTGAAGATCTTTAATCATCTCTTGCCTTTCTATAGGCGCCATCATAGCCTTACAACTTAATGCATCAGCTACCATAGTTGCTTTCCCTAGTCGGTACAAGATATCAACATCTTAGTATTTTAATAGTTCAAGCCATCTCAGCTGTCTTAAATTTAGATCCTTCTGATTAAAAATATATTGCATGCTCTTATGGTCAGTATATATATCAACATGTACCCTATATAAGTAGTAGCGCCATATCTTTGAAGAAAAAATAACTGATGCCAGCTCAAGATCATGTGTAGGATAATTTTTTTCATGTGTCCGCAATTGTCTAGGGGCATATGCTATTACCTTACCATGCTGCACCAATACACATCCTAAAGAAATTCTGGAAGCATCACAATACACTGTATATCCTTCGGTGCCTTCTGGAAGTTCCAACACAAGTGTAGAAATCAACTTGTTCTTTAAATCCTGAAAACTCTTCTCACAGGCATCATTCCATTGGAATTTAGATGCTTTATGGGTTAGCTTGGTTAAGGGTGCTGAAATGGAAGAAAAGCCTTCAACAAACCTTCTATAATAACCGGCCAACCCGAGAAAACTACGAATCTTCGTAGGCATTGTGGGCCTTGGCCAGTTCTTCAAAGCTTCTATCTTTTGAGCATCAACCTTTATCCTTTCACTAGATACAATATGACCCAAAAATGCCTCCGACTTTACCCAAAACTCACATTTAGAGAACTTTCCATCAAGCTTACAATCATGAAGAGTCTGCAATGCCTGTCGTAAGTGATTGGCATGGTCCTCTGCTGATCTAGAATTAACTAGAATATCATCTATAAAAACTATGACAAATACATCTAGGAATGGCTTAAACACCCTATTCATCAAATCCATAAAAGCTGCGGGTGCATTTGTTAGCCCAAATGACATAACTAGAGAATCATAATGACCATACCATGTTCAGAAAGCTGTCTTGGGTATATCCTTCTCTTTGACCCTCACTTAGTGGTAACCTAACCTCAAATCAATCTTAGAAAAGCACTTGGCGCCCTATAACTGATCAAATAAATCATCAATTCTTGGGAAAGGATATTTATTATTAATAGTCACCTTATTCAATTGCTGATAGTCAATACACATCCTCAGCGAGCCATCCTTTTTGCGCACAAATAACATTGGTGCTCTCCAGGGGGACATACTAGGCCTTATGAATCCCTTCTCTAGTAAATCTTTCAATTGCTCTTTTAATTGTTATAATTCTGCTGGGGACATTCTATACGGAGGAATGGAGATTGGTTGGGTGCCTGGTATTACATCAATACCAAACTCTACTTCTCATTCAGGAGGCAAACCTAGAAGATCTTCAGGAAATACATCAGAAAATTTATTTACCACTGAAACAACGTGAAGAGTTGGTGGCCCCACTTCTGTATCCCTTAATCTAACTGAATGATATATGTATCCCTTAGAAATCATTTTTCTTACCTTAAAATAAGAAATAAATCTACCTCTTGGCATGCCAATTTGACCTTTTCATTCAAGGACTGATTCATTTGGAAAATAGAAATATGCCTTTTTCGTGCAGCAATCAATTGTGGTATAACATGACATCAACCAGTCCATACCTATTATAACATCAAAATCAACCATTTCTAACTCCACGAGATCAGCCATCGTATCACGACCACAAATAGTTACTATACAGTTTTGGTAAACCCTTCTAGCTACAATAGATTCACCAATCGGTGTGGACACTTCAAATGGCTTAACTAATAGTTCAGGTATTGTTTTGAACTTTCCAGCAACCAATTGAGTAACATAAGATAATGTAGAACCAGTATTAATAAAGGCATAGGCATCAAATAAAAAGATAGACAATGTACTCCTAACCACATCTGGGGAAGCCTCTAAATTCTATCGATCCGCTAGAGCATACGT
The DNA here is from genome assembly GCA_030864225.1 of Capsicum baccatum var. pendulum. NCBI lineage: Eukaryota > Viridiplantae > Streptophyta > Magnoliopsida > Solanales > Solanaceae > Capsicum > Capsicum baccatum. The sequence goes on from CM061552.1 coordinate 133,817,395, forward strand.
ACGATTTTGAGCCTCGCTAGAACTCATGGATCCTCTATTAACTCTAACACGACCCATTGGTTGTGCAACCCTTCCTGAATAAGGCATCGATGATGATGATGTAACAAATGACCTCGTAGGTTATGCCATTCTCTCTATGCCCCTTCGTGGGTATTCTCTCATCATATTCCCTGATATACCGCACCAAAAGCAAACATTAGTCCCCAGAAGACATGCTCCCAAATGATACCTTCCATATTTATTGCATGGCTCTCGAGCAGGTCTTGATTGGCTCATATTCCCTTGCCCTTGGTACCCCACTGTCCGTGAACTCTGACTCTCACTTCTGTGCCTAAATTAATTTCCTTTGGATCCTTGGAACTGTGGTAGGGCACTAGATACATAATAAGAAGATAATGACCTAGGTGGTCTAACAGAAAATTATGGTCTGAACCCTTCTTGGGATGCCATGAATTACCCTATAGATCTGTCCCTCTTGGTATATCCTCTTTCTAATTCCTCTGTTCTTCTCCCCTGTCTCTGATCTTCCATTTTCTGTGCAAAAGCTTGGATCCTTTCTATGTCCATATCTTTGTTCAACGCAGCAATAGTATAATCTCTAACTAGATATGGATCTATCCTATCCACATATTGATGAACACTGTCATCCATAGTAGCTACAACATTTGGAGCATATCTCAACAAGGAATTAAATCGGAGACTGTACTCCCTCACGCTCATATTCCCTTGATGAAGATTTAAAAACTGATCTGCACGGGCCTGAAGAATCTTTAATGGAAGATAATGATCAAGAAATGCCTCTTTGAACTCTTTCCAAGTAGATGGGGGTGCATCAATACCCCTAGATCATTTCCAGTCCTCGTACCAATATATAGCTTTCCCTTTAAATCTATACGCCGCTAAATCCACTATCTCTCTACCTATTACATGCTTAACATCTAAGGCCCTTTGAATTTGATTAATAAAGTCTTGTGGGTCCTCGTTAAGATCTGATCCAGTAAAAGTGGGAGGATCTATCTTAAGAAAATCCTATGTTCGAAGGCTAGCCACCCTATCTATACCACTAGGACCTATGGTAGGAATGGCTTGCCCTTGAGCATTCCCAACAACTATACGAGTCAAAAGTTGTACTGTATTTCTAAGATCTTGATCAGCAACATTAACAGGTGGCTTTGGGGATATAGTTCTCCTCCCCCTTATTTCTTCCAGAGTGGAAGAATTTTCTGATGCATGCTCAGCTGGAGCCTCACTTTGATTAGCTGGTATAGTGGGTGACTTACTAGTCCACTCTCCGGCAGGCACATCTACTTTCTTACCGATATTCTTACTTTTGCTAACCGGCATCATTACAATAATAAGAGAAACAAATGGATTTAGTGGTCAACTATGGTTTCATATACAATATAGGCTCTATTGTACGATCTAAGACATGAAGAAAAAGAAACAATTCCTAAATGTCCATAGCCTCCTATTTATAGATGCGGTGAACGACACACCGATAAACAAGACTCTACGTAGACACAGCTTTGTAGACTCACTAGGACGAACTTCTCTGATACCACTTTTGTCATGCCTCAAATCCTATTGGGGAAGATTGTCACCCGTAAACGAGGAGGCCTGGGAGAACCAACTCATAATCTTATACTTCCTATGCATACCTCTATGATAACCCAAAATTCGAAAAACATTATGTAGCATATAAAAGGAAATAACCACCTGTATAAGCTCGAGCACACATATATATGTATATATAATACTTGGCCGTTGGTGCCATCACGGCTATTAACAAAACACCACCTTGAATGTACATTAGGTCTACAAAGCCTTTAGATAATACACAGAGTTTAACTAAGGTCAGGACACACCCCGCCATATAACTAACTTCTATACAATACCAAATGTGACTGGATATGACATGGAAAGCCCTAAAGTAAACTGGAGCTCACCAAAAGCAGCTGGATAACCTGGCTCATACTTGTGCGGTGTCTGAGCTGAGGTACCTGTGCCTGCAGCATGAAATGCAGGTCCCCCGTGGGGGACGCAATACGGAATATGTACTGAGTATGTAAAGCTATAGATAATCACATATGATATTGGAGATCAATAGAAATAAAAAACAAGTGAATAAATCGTAATATGAGTGGACCACACTTAGTAGAACTGGTGACAACCTGTACATTGTATTTATTCAATCACTTTACCTTCGTTCTTATCATCTTTATACCCATTACTGTACTATACTGTGGCCATTATGCTGCCTCCAGTACATATCAAATGGGATCAACCCATGATAGGCTTATGCCCCTTGGATACCACCCATAAACACATAAATAGGGATTGACCCATGATAGGCTTATGCCCCTGGGATACCACCCGATAAGAGAGAACTTCCATCACTTAGTTCAATTAATCTTTGAGATTTTTATTTCGGTCGCCACCACATTTTTGATACTTTAAAACAATGATAAATCAATAAGAGACATATAAATATACTATCAATGCAATAATAATGAAGTAAGAACTCATTGAAATGTCAATGAAGTGTTTTGGAGTCATCAATGCCATAACAATGAAGTAGGAACTTATTGGTATATCAATGAAATGTTTTGGAGTTATTAATAGCACATGGATCTTGTTTGAGTAACCGGATACCTTCTGACATTCATTAATGCAATAAACATGTAAGATTTGGAAGACAAGTAAGTATTGGAATGTCTTGACATCTAGGGTGGAAAGAAGTTCATTGGTAACGTAGGACATCATACAAAACCATTATGGATCACATATTACAGAATAACTTTGGAAACTTTCTTAATAGAACAATTGTTCACTTTCATGCCAAAGATGTGGTATAGAGTATGCTTTACATACCTGACTGTCAACCTTTAATACTTGTCCCAAATGGATTTCCCGTCTTTTTGGATTACTTATCTACAATGAACATATACAGCAATCTAGTATTAGCAACCAAACGTCACAATTCAATAATTTGAATTCACCAAACTATTGGTTAAGTAGTAAGAGTTAATTACACCATAAAGGGTGTCACTTTAACCCTCTTATACTCCAATTACATTCATATTCCATGCATATTCATTCAACATCCCCCAATATCAAGTTTGGATTCATTTATCCTTCCAACCAATCCATTAAACCAAATTGAGCCATAGACATAAATAATCATCAATTCAACAGTATATCACCATATCCACCTTCCATAACTCAATTACAATATCCACCTTCCATAATTCAATACAACCAAACCATGCAAAATAGTCCATAACCCTATTTCCATCACTTTTCAATAACAACCAATACATATAATTCTCTATCACACATATACATATGGAAAAGAACAAAGGCAAATAATATTTATACCTTAGATTTCACCTCTTGATTATGCAATCTTGTTTTCACAAATAATAGGTGTCGTTCGAAGCTCTCGAGATGACAAACACAGTTATCAGTTTACTTTGAAATTTCTACGGTTGAATCAAAAGTAATTTAAAGGTCAAATTTGGCTAGGGTTTGTTCTTTCTCAATGATTGATGATGAAAATGAGTTTTTGAACTCATATACATGTATATATACACATATTACCGTCCATAATATAATAGGAAATGACCAAAATGCCTTTAAAATTTAAATAATGTCAAATCTGTTCTTTGGTGGACTATTTTGTTAAGCTAAAGTAGATCGATCATAACTCTTTGCTCCGATATTGGATATGGGTGAAATTGGTATCGTTGAAAGGATAATTCAAAGGGCTTTCATTTAATATAAAGTAGGCCACCCAGTTCGTCTTGTACAAGGAGTTATAGTCGTTTGAAGTTGACCCTAAAAATCTGTTTTGATAGGCTGAAGTAAAAGGAGTATAACTCCTTACTCAGACGTTGGATTTGGATGAAACCAATTGAATTGGAAATAAGACTCAAAGATACTTTTTTTCATAGGTCAGAGATCTCCCAGTTCATTATATTAAGGAAGTTATGATCGTTTGAAGTTGACCCAAAAATTCAGATAGCCTCAGTAGTTTGTGTGCAGGAAATTTTCCTGCACATTTACTATTCCCAAATATCCTGGCCGCCGTTTTATAGTTTCAAACGTGCTCGATTATATCTGAAACCTATCTATTTTTGGAAATCTTTATATTTTTGGAAAGCTTATTCAATAACCTTCGCATGGAACCATTAACGGTCAAATTTCGGTATAAATAAAATAAAAAAAATTAATTCCATATAAATAAGACCAATACATATACTTGAATACTCTAATACACGTACTTGAATACGGGGTGTTACAGTCTAGATCTTGAAAACTTTGGTTTTTACAATATCTCCCTCCTTGGGATCATTCATCATCGAATGAAACTGACGAAGTTGAGAGTCTAGGGTGATAATGCTCAACTTACACGTCAAATTAAGTGAAAGAAGGATGTTGTCAATATATACCCAACAAAATCCAGGGTCCAATCCATGAGGAGTGTGAACTATCTTTTGAAGATTACGTGTGTTAAGATTTAACTATGTGTTAGCCTGCAATGCCATATTTAAATAAAACATAAAAGTAAATTAGGGAAGTTTGATGCTATAATTTGTTAAACACAATTACCAAACACGGTACGAAATGATTAAAGAACTTGATAAATATTAGCAAATTGATAATAAACTTGGGGTTATGCCTTCATATGTGGTGTGCATGCATAGGTAATCAAAGGTTAGTTAAAGTTTTAGCTAAGGGTTTTGGATAGGCTAAATTTAGTGTCTTAGTGTTAACCTTTTGGCAAAACACTAAATTTAACTCATGAATTCTTTTGAATACCTCATGAGAGTGCCATGTTTACCAAATCCATTACCTTATACTAGCATCATTAATTCTAAGATGATGCTTATGCACATAGCTAGTTCACATAACATCCTTAATTCTAAGATAATGCTAAGAACGAAGCTAATTCACATGTTTGTTCATAATTAAACTTCACCCATATGCCTCTTTAAAAAATGATATGAGATCTAAGAAAATTAGGGTTTTCACCCATAATTCTCAATTCAAAAATAGATAAGAGAAGAACTCAAAAGAATTAACTAATTATTTGAACTAAGAATTAACATCTACATATTATTCACCACCTAACCAAGAATAACCACAAAATATAAATTTTGCTACTCATAAAATTAGAGAAAAAATATATACCCAAGTTGGCATTCAATTCATCCATTGAAAATCAAAATAAGTAAAATCTCCAACTTTAAATTCAATTAACAAAGCTAAATTTCTCGTAGGAACACTCAACAATTTGCTTCTCACTCACAAAATTGTTCTTCATTCTCCAAAATTGAAAAATTAGCTAAGAATGCTAAAAAATGTTGAGGGTTTTGCCTTTTGTATTTTAGGACTAGCTCTGTGAAATTCCAAATCCACCCCAGAATCAAACAAAATTTGGACCTTGATTGGGTTCAAAATGTCACAATAATAGAAAGAAAATCAAGAATTTAACACCCAATTCCCAATTAAAAGACAGATTTGCAAATTCCAACTACACCAGTAGCTCCAGAATATCAATTTTAGGCTCGGTAGACCTTTGGTTTAGGTCCCAATGCACCCAAACTTATTTTGACCTACTCGTCATAAAGTTTAAAAATTAGAAGATTGGGTGTGGGACCCATACTCAATGCATTTAAAATATCAGATTTAGTATGGTTTCATAGTTTATTTGCACATATCGGATTTTTGATAGATCCCGGGGTATTAATGGAAAATTTTCCAAGTTTTTGATAAAATGGTGATCCCGCAAGGATCACCATGATCGCATTTTGGAAATCGCAAAAAGGTTCACGAAAATCATATAATGTCAATTACATTCCATGGTGTGCAATAACAACATCTCTTTGCCTTCGATGGGTTTTTAAAGGCCCTTTAGGCCACATTTTGGGCATATTTAACACTCTTTCATGAGACTTAGAAACCCTAAAATGGTGTGCTAAACTCAAATTGAGTCTTAAGAGTATCTTGGGAGCTTATTTAACATATATTTTCATGATTAACATTAAATTTGAGGTATGAATCCTTCGATTTCATTCTTAAATTTCTTAAAATCTTGACCAAAACCCTAAATAGACCGAGGACTTAATTTAGCAACAAATGATCTTAGTATTTACCTATTTATTAAGTTTTATGGATCTTTGATGATGTATGAACATTGGATTGACCTCGGAAAAATATTTTCTATTAATTGGACCCACTTAGGGTTTTTGGTGTCATTTTTAGATCTGAAGCACAATGATGCAATATGGCTATCCATGTTCTTATTATAATATGTATATTTTGTTTTTTTATAGTTTGGTACCTTGAAGAAGCTTCTCAGAAGGAAAAATTAATGGTTTAACTATTTGTGAGCTTTCTTTGGATTTGAGGTAGGTTAGGCTTGTTCCTTGTTAGATTGAGATATGTTATAGAATAATTGTGATATCTTGTTAGACTAGGATGAGTTTTAGGTATTGGAATGTTGAATGGTAAGACGGGCTTAGTTGAGTCATTTAGGACTCTTGATCTTATAAATTTGAATATTTGTATTACAGGCTTGAATTTTGGTGGATTTGACTTCATGTCTCATGGTTAGCATGAGGATTCTCTAGATAGCTTGTCTAGATGAGAGTGACCTTGCCAATCATGTTATGGTTAAGTTGACACTAGTTGCTTATAGTAATGGAATATACAACAGTCTTACATACTCATGGCACATAGTCAACTCAGTTAGGAGCATTACCCAACAATTACAACAAGAGTCACAACTAGAGCCTAGGTGTTTCAAACATAATAATCCATCACATACTCATCCTATAGTGCCATGTGATCTACAAGAACATTTACATGCAACAACTAACTAATTTTCTCTTAAGACGGTTGTCATCTATCCATTAATGAGAAAAGCACCTAACTATGACTAAATTAAACACATATCTAACAAGAAACAACATAAACAAAATAGCTAATCCTATCAAAGAAGTATAATAAAGAGAAGGTACTAATTTCTTACAAAACAAGCAGCAAAGTAACCAGCCACCCTACACTTAATCTAGGCACTGTCCTTAGTGAAAATAATAAGATAAAGAACCTGGCTAGTAGTACTCTTCATCCACATTAAGATTCATGCCACCTGGATAGAGATCACCATCAGAACCATTTTTTCGATTTCATCACATCATCCACGTCAGCCATACATAATGAAGCTAACTATAATTAAGATGAAGGTGGTAAAGTCACCACCCCACACTTAATTTGTTAGTATAAACTAATTAAGTGTTATTATTGGGTACTCAGACTTCTCCGACATACACTTTGAGTTGGTGCACCAACATTAGTCAAAATATAATTCACTCACTTCAATTTCCACCAATTTTACTTCAATGAAATAGTTTTTTGAGCAAAGTTATGCCTTAGAGTTTCAACATATCAATATACACAAAACACCATCAGTTTTACATGATTTAACAAACACTATGTTCCATCAAGTAAGTTGTGAAATAATGGCCACACAACTAAACTAAGCTAGTCATGAATAATTCAATCACATGCAAAAGCTCACAGTCCTACAACAATGATGTCCACTACAACAATGGTGTTTATCTTCCCAAGATATTCAAAACCATTCTTTGACAAAACCATGGCAAGAATTTAATTCATAATCCTCAAGAAATCAATTAACTATAACATAAAGTGACAACGTCAAAGGATTAATAAAAAAACTTATCTTAAAGATAGCAGATTGAAGAAATAAAGGGAGAATTGTTGAGATTATAAAGCAAAGAAGAATCTTGAAGGACAAAGAAAATGTTAAGAGCAAAAAATTGTACGACTTAGGGGTGAAATAAGGGTGAATTTGGGCATTTAGGGCGTGGACTCTATTTAAAAAATGAATTCCAGGTTGGGTTGACCCAATTAAAAGTCCAATACTAAGCTAAATTTGGAGTGATGTGCGGAGCGTAAGTTATTGTACAAGTTTAAGTGTGCGTTGCATTAGGCATCACACATATGACACAGTGAGCCTATGCGGTATGTTTGGTGTCACACATATTATTGCACAAAGGTAAGTATGCAGCGTACAAGTAATTACTTTCCGTAGGCAGTGAACTTATGCCTTATGTTATGCGACACACAAGCAATCCCCAACATTAAGGAGTGAGCCACCTAAGGTATAACACAAGTTAGGTTAGGTAACATATAGGCAGTCGCACAAGTGAAGTAGTGAGGGTGTGTGGTTAGGTATGTGATGAACAAACAATCACCAAAATTAAGGTGTGTGCCGAATAAGGTGTTGCACAATTTATGTTAGGCACCACATAAGGTAACACGTATGTGAGGCAGTGATATTAGGCTATGTCTTAGGAGACGCCTTTTCCATGGCCGATGTAAACTTAGGCACCACATACCCTGTATTACACTTAAAATTCGATGCTATGCACCTCATTCTTGATATAAAGCATTGAGAAAGTTCCATACAGTGGAACTTTTGAAGTCAGATTAAGATAATTGGAGTCATAATTCTAACAAGAATCATGACTCGAGCCTTAATATTTGACCAACCCAACTTACCTGTAATATTGTCATTACTCCTAAAGTTACCACCTTTGATATGGCTCAAATACAAATTGCATTTGGTACCAATCACCTCCTTAGTACTTCATGCACCTACACTTAATCAAAAAAACAAAAAATGGTTAGAAGGATGGGTTGTCTCCCACCAAGCGCCATAGTTTTGGTTGTGGATCGACTTTTATTTTTGCATTTTTATTTAACATGATAAAATGAGAATAAAATCATGGGTTGCCTCTCATACAGAACCTTATTTAATGTCGCGGCATAATTCTATTATCTTGAATACTCAGGCTTCATCAAAATACATCGATGATACCATCTGTACCTCATCTTCATGGAATACATCAATGATTAAGAAAAAAACTTATCTCTTTTTATTGTTTCATGGATTTATACACTTCAAAACTAACCTCTTTCCCTTTGAGCCTAAATTTTAAGTCATTCAACTCCAGGTCAACTAACACTCTCTCAGTTGTGAAGAATGGCCTACCCAAAATTATGGGTACTTTAAAGTCAACTTTGCAATTAAGAATTACAAAGTCGACAGGAAATGTAAAATTGGCCACCTTTACAAGTACATCATGTAGAATCCCAATCGACCTTTTCACCAATCTATCCGCCATTAAAAGTCACATGTTTATGAGTGTGGGGTCTCCCAAACCTAACTTTTTATGTATAGATAGCAGCATCAGATTAATGCTAGCTCCTAAATCCTTAGTAAAATCCAGAGACCCAATCATACAAGGGATAGTGAATGCTCCTGGATCTTTCCCTTTTTACACCAGTGACCTTGTAGAAATAACACTACAATGATAGAGATTATACATCATTTCATAGCTTACCTCTATTTTCTTCATCACAAGATCTTTCATAAAGTTAGCATATCCTGGCATCTGCTCAAGTTCTTCAACTAAAGGCACGTTCACTATCAATTGCTTCACATAGCCATGAATTCATTAAACTTGCCTTCATCTTCTTTCTTCTTTAATCATTATGGGAATGGGAGTGGTGTCCTTGGGATTTCAACTGGAGCAACTTTTACCTCCTTTCTTATGCCTTGCTCTACATCACAAACATGCTTCATCTTAGGTGGTTGTTCTACTTCCGTACGCTTCTCTTCTGAACCTCCCAACTCTACAGGCACCACTGAAGATTCATCAACCATCTCCCAATCTATTTCGACCACATCAGTATGAGAGGATGCTCCCAATCCTAGACTAGATAACATCTTACCACTCCTAGTTGTAATAGTCATACACGATCCATCAGTCCTCAGATTCTGAACTGTATCACTTGGTAGAGTCCCATTCTATCTTTTGTTAAATGTTATAGATAATTGGCTCATCTGCTACTCCAGTTTTTTAATAGCAGTTGAGTGTGAATTTACTAGTTGGATCATGGAAGATATGTCACTCTTCATCGCAGTCACCCAAGAATTGGTTTCCTCAACTCCCTTTAATAGTTTCTCCATCATGTCCTCCATGGATATTTTGCCTGAACTGGTGGCAACATTATCGCGGCTTCCAGGAGGTACATACAGTCCACTCCTATCACTTTTATTCTTCCAATCTCCTTGATGGTTCCAACCTTGGTTTCCTTGACCATCGGTCTGAAAACCCCCTGGTTATGCAGTAGTTAGCCTCTCCCTCAGTGTTTGATTTAACTCTCTTATCATGGGACCCCACAACGTTTACCTTTTGTACATTCCCTGATAACAAATGTTTTGCGAGCAGATCCATTTGGGTTTCATATGAGCTATATCCTAATCACACTCCCGTTCTCTCCTATGCTGCTCTACTGATATTACATTAGACCCAGTATTGCTTGCTACCATAGAATCTCTAGTATTCCAAGCTTTACTTTTCTTAGTCATTCTTTCTAGCATGTCCGCAACCTCAGTAAAGATGAGCTCCATCAAAGCTCCTCCTGCAGCATTATCCAGTTTTGCTTTGTAACTGAGTTAAAAACTTTGTAGAATGTTTCCATCAAGTGTTCATCAGTCATCTTATGTTTTGGGCATTGAGTCAACTTCTTTTTAAACCTAGCCCAAGTCTTGTGCAAAGCTTCATTAGCCAATTTCCTAAAGTTTCTAATCTCATCCCTCAACTAAAATATTCTCGAGGGCGGAAAAAACCTTTCTAGGAAAGCTCCTTTCAATTGCTTCAAGCTTGTTATAGAATCAGGAGTCAGCTCATTCAACCACATAGTTGTCTCTCCAAACAGAGACAGCGGGAACAATTTCAAACGAATAACATTTTGTCCAACTCCAAGATTGTCAAACGACTTACAAATATTTATGAAATTCACCAAATGTAAATTTAGATCATCACCAGGTAATCCACCAAAGAGTCCTTTCAAATTCAGTAACTGGATCATAGTACTGGTGATGTTGAATTTCACCCCAGGAGCTAGTGGTGGTGGAATGAATTCCCTTGTAGCTCTATCTCTATCTAAATCATCCTCATCATTGTCAATATCAAACTACACAGCTTGGCGGTCTAGTCTTCCTTTGATTGGACAATTTTAATTTATAAGTGCAATTACTCCCGTTGCACGTCTCCTATTAGCCGGGTAAATTAAATCATCATCTCCTAGGGCCTCTTCATCTAGATTAGGTACCCGACTAGGGTTATCTGTATTCTGTTGATTTAATTGAGCATAACCCAAAGCAGCTAATCTTTCAGTGTCTTGTTGGTTATCCATTCTTTCAATGAGATGAGGTTCAAGATTGATGGCTAATAATGGTTCTCCTGAACTTCTGGTTCGTGGCATAAACAACAATGAGACTATAACGAACAAAAATAACAAATAAACATAAAATAAGGAAACTTAGGTAACATTCAATTAATACACATAAACTCAATTGACAACCATATTCCCCGACAACGACACCAAAATTTGATACGCCTAAATTACACCTCTCTTACGAGAGCGTAAGCGGTGGTTGTCAAATATAGAACCCAACTGGGTTGGGGTCGAATCCCACAGGAAATATGGTGCTAACTAAGTTGTATATAGATTAATTGACTTTTAATCATTTGTTCTCGTAAAACAAAAAGGAGGAATTTGATTCAGTTCACAAATTAATGGTTTTAGTTTAACAAGATGAGATATGTGTAGTAGTATTCAAATTCAGAGAAATAGCAAGCTAGGGTTATGTCCACCTTGTAGTTTTCAATACTTTCTAACTATGGGATTTAGGAATTCATACATGTATCATGCTTACAGAGAAACATATTATATTTAATAACATAATCCTTGTGTTTAACAACCATCAAGGACTAATTTACTTTAGTTCTCTCGAATCAAAAGTGTTTACAAAAACAATACGAAATCTCTAAGTAGTTAATCTTGTTAAGGCATTAACATATGAAATAGGGGTTGGAAATCCTAGTTTCTTGTCATTACTCTCTTTTCCGAACCTCAATCTTTCTATCAAACAAGCTGAGTTTTAAGGCACATCCTCTATGTTTTCAACTATGAGAATTCAAGATAAACGAAGAGAGTATGATATAAGCAGATTAATACATAATGAATTCAAAAACCCAAAGTAATAGATAGTATGTTACAAGGATTCCATGACCCAAACTATTAAATTTAGCTACTCATGAATAAAACGGGAATCACAACAGAAATATTCATCATACCAAAAAGTAAACACAATCTTGGCGGAGAAGATGAAGTAGCATTTCTCGCTTGGTGCTAAGCTGCCACTCTCCAATTCAAAAAGATATAGAATAATGAATGATAATGTGGCTTTTCAGCATCAAGTAGTGTTAATAACTTTTCCCTCATAATTTCCTTCTAAGTCCCTAGACTAACTCTAAATGACAAATTAGTCTTGGAAATTATTTTTAGGCACCACATTTGGTCCAGACTGCTACTCTCTCTTGTGTCATATGCCATCTACATTCCATAGTCCCATTATGTCTCCATCTACCTAATTAATACCTGAAATCATGCTAATCACATCAGTTAGCTCAATTACATAGAAGTAGAGTAAAAACATAAGAAACTAGGCACTTTGTTTTCCAAACTTAGTTAAAATATGGCTAAGTTATGGTGCCTAAACGTTTAAATACACCCAAGAACAGAGGTAAACTGAGTACCTCTATCTGAAATAGTGGTCAATAAAACTTCATTTAACTTCACTAACTCCGTCAGATAGAGTCTAGCATAGTCTTAGACAGAATATAGAAAGGCAAGAAATAAGCTGACTTGGTCATTCTATCCACAATGACCCAAATAGAATCATGCTGATGCCACGTATAGGAAAACACTATGAAATGTCCATATTCACAACCTCCCACTTCCAAGTGGGCATGTTGAACTCCTAAAGCATACCACTAGGTCTCTAGTTCTCAACCTTGCTTAACCTACTAACAATTGGGGTGCTTAGCCACGAATTTTGTAGTATCTTTCTTCATACCATTCCACCAATAGATTTTTTGCAAATCAAGGTAGAACTTCATGGCTCCTTGGTGAATATAATATAGTGAACCATGCGTTTCTGATATTATTTTCTTCATCAAATCATCCACACTCGGAACACATAACTTTATAATCTCAAACTCCCTCTTTCAACTTAACTAATATAGGATCTCTGTCTTAATTTTCTTTCACTTCGACTACCATTAAAGATTTCAAACCATTGTAAACCCATATAATACTTTTGGCCAAACCAACTAACCGATAACCCGATCTAACAAGATAATAAATCTCATAGACTAACTCCTTCTTATCCTCCTCAACATACGCAACACATCCCAAAGAAAATTGACTAAGGGCTTCGGCTGCTAGATTGGCCTTTTTTCCTTAAGACTAAAATAAAGGACAATTTAGAACAGTAGAAATATTTTAGTCTAAAATAAAACTTAAGAAACTTTAGAGTTATTGAATCAATCATTGGAAAAGTTGGTTAAGACGACATTATCAATATGATTTATCTCAGATTAGATGGTCTAGATTAATTCCCAAAAATAGAGAACTATGGTTAGTCAAAGTTGTATGTCTCAAAATAAAAATAATAACTTAAACAAATGGAAATCATATGAGAAATACCAATTAATTCATTACAAAAAAAACCAGGTGACACAACACACTCGTATATAGTCATCCAACAATTTAAGCCACCTTCTCTAATAAAGATTTAGGTCCTTCTGCTTGAACACATATTGTATATTATTATGGTCCTTAAACACATAAATATATTCCTATTAAGGATAATGTCTCCAAATCATTAAGGGAAACATAACTGCAGCTAACTTAAGATCATGAGTCGGATAGTTCTTTTCATCGAGTTTAAGTTATTGATAGGCATAGGCTATGACTATACCTTATTGCATCAACACATAACCAAGGATAACTCTATAAGAATCACAATAAACTACAAACCCATCTAAAACCTCTGGTATAGGCAATATTAGAGCAGAAGTGAGTTGGGTCTTCAACTCCTGAAAGCTCTTCTCACAGGAATTTGACCACTAAAACTTGACTTTATTCTGAGTCAGTCTGGATATGGGAGAAGAAATAGAAAAAACTCCCTGAACAAATACTTTGTAGTACTTATCTAAACCCAAGAAGCTCCTGATGTCTATAGAGAGATGGGCCCAGTTCAGTTTCTCAATGCTTTGATATTTTTAGAATCAATACAAATACTGTCATCAAAAATAATATGACCAAGTAAATCTACTAATCTCAACAAAAATTGGGACTTACAAAACTTAGAGAAAAATTGGTGATTTTTAAGGGTCTGCAAAAATAATTCTCAGGTGGTTTGCATTGCCATTTTCACTACTGTAATAAACAAGGATATAATCTATAATGGCAATGACGAATATATCCAAGTACTGCTTCAACACCCTATTCATCAAATTCATAAAAGTTGTAGGAGCATTTGTTAGTCTAAAAGACATAACTATAAATTTGAAGTGACCATACCTCAGTTCTGATGATGATCTTTAGAATGTTGCATTCTTTGACTGTAAGCTGATTGTAGCTGAATCGAAGGTCTATCTTAGATAAATAATTGCCACCCTAAATTTGATCGAACAAGTCATCTATTAGGGGTAGATGATACTTATTCTTTATTGTGGCTTTGTTCAACTAGTGGTAGTCGATGTTCAATCTAAGAGAGCTGCCGTTCTTGCATATGAAAAAGATTGGAGCACCCAAGGGTAAACACTAGGTGTAATTAAACCATCATCTAGGAGATCTTTTAACTATTTTTCTAGTTCCTTAATCTTAGTTAGGGTCATTCTATAAGGTGGAATTGAAATTGGATGGGTAACTAGAAAGAGATCTATTCCGAAGTCGATTTCCCTATCAGGAGGAAATCTAGGTAGATCTTTAATAAATACTTATGGAAACTCATTTACTATAGGAACTGACTTTATACTTGAAATTTTTAGACTTGAGTACTTGACTCGTACAAGATAATAGATGCAACCCTTGGAAATCATCCTTTTTGACTTAAGTTAAGAAACAAATCGACCTTTAGGCACTAAGGTACTACCTCTCCATTCTTTAACCAGCTTATTAGGAAATTGAAACTAAACAATTCTATTTTTATAGTCAACTAAAGAATAGAAAGATCAAATCCAATCCGTGTCAGGAATGACATTAAAATTAGTCATATCTAATTCTATAAGGTCCATATAAGAAGCTTTTTGGGACACTATGACTGGGCAATTTCTGTATACCCGTCTGGTTATGATGGAACTACTTACTAGAGTAGACATTGAGAAGTGCTCTACTAATATATCAAGACTGATATCGAAGTCTACGACTATGTAGGGATTACAAAAGAAACTAAAGCTCTGGGGTCTAACAATGCATAAACATAAAGATGGAAGACTTGTAATGTACCGTAACCGCATCAGGAAAACTTTCCTAATCCTTTCTTGTCTAGATAGCATAGAGTCAATTCTAACGCTACCCACTGGTGGCACTAGTGGTGGTACCTTACTGAGAAGGGCAATTGGCTGATGCTGATGAAGAATTAGCCTAACCCTACTGCCGATTATTTATACCCTTCCACATACCTATTGGGAAATCCCTTATCCTGTTGTATGACTTTCCATACCCAAAATCATACATCACCACTCTCCATTCACTTATCTTTATGATTCTTACCATACCTCCTACAAACCGAATTTGTATGACCATTATTCATTCTACACTAGGACTTAAAGCCTATTACACTATCTCGATTGTCCTACTTGTACTTATGCACTGTAGTACTAGCCTAAGATAGGGCCGAGGCTAAGATTTATAGCAGAACTGTGACTTATTCTTGCTATTTGACTTTTTTTGTGAGAATTTGAAGCTTTTAGTTTTGGCCCTCTTATTCTCCCTTTTTTTTCCCTTTAGGTTCTCCTCCTTAATCTGCTGAGCATGGACCATCAACCTAGAAAAGTCCATCTATTTAATAAACTTTTTTGTCATATACTCCTAAAGAACCTCATCTGATACACCATACATAAACTTACTCATTCTGGCCCTAGAATCAGCCACCGTAGTCGGAGCATACCTTGCTAGTTGGGTAAACTTGAATGAATACTCTTTCACACTCGTGCTACCCTACTGTAAATTAATGAATTCCTGAAACTTAGCCTCCCTCAACTCAAGTGGTAAGAACCTATCCAAGAGGGAAGTAGCAAATTTATCCAATTCTACAAGCCCTGCATTGATACCCCTGTCCTTCTTCCACTACTTGACCCAAGTATGAGATACTCTTTGAAATTGGTAAGTAGCTAAGTTATCACTCTTTGTCAAAGTAATACCCATGATATCTATTACCTTTTGTACATAATATAAAAATTTTTATGGATCCTCTTCAGAATTGGATCCAGAGAACACTAGAGGATTCATCCAAGTAAAGTCTCATATCTTAGCAACTATCGTGTTTACAACTGGATTGACTGGGCAACATCCTGCTTATTGTTTTGATCACTGATATACTAGGCTAAAACTATGAAAGCTATCCTGAATTCACTATGGAGGACATAATTGTTTAGAGGGTTTTCAGGGACAGGTGGTGGTGTGGGTTGATCACTATTTCTCCTTCCATTATTCCTTCTAGAATGAATTTTTTTGTAAATAATAAAGGATGATTTAGAAGGATATATATAATGGAATTCACACTCAATATCATGACATGAATGCACAAAGAAGCAAAACCTTCTAGAAATACATCTTAGGCTATCGCCCATAAGTGCAACATGCTTCACACCTATGCACAAGACTTTACTTAATGCATCTTTCATTCAACCTTGTACACTTTAAAACCTTAGGCTCTAATACCAAGTTTTTCATGGCCCAAGACTACCCCCTAGTTGTAACAAGATGCTTAAGGCCACAAGTGACCCCAGGCTAACTCATGAATTGGCATAAGTTGTATGGTACTAAAAGTAAATATCAAAATACTATGAGGAATCATTTAAATAAACAATTGACTATCGAATCAAAAATAAAGAAGTCTAAAACTTTGTACTAAAAACATAGCTAACTGTCAAACTATCTTAAAGCCTATAAGCACGATAAGTTGTTGGGACAGTTCCCCAACTAATCTGACTACTAAAATAAACATAAACTAAAATACTAGAAAATAACATATAGTACTCGACTAATGAGGACTCACCAAAAGCTACAGCAGGATGACACGCAAACTGTCTAAGTACAATCGAGAAACTAGGTTTCTGAACCTCTATTATAATACAACATAGCACAAAAGAGAGCATGTGATAAGTATTTTTAATGTACTATTATGTAAGATAAGGAAAAATAAAATACATATAAGTACTAAGAATGAATATATGAATAGGAAAAATGATTATAGGACCAAGCACAAACGTGTAGTGAAAAAATCTATAAAGGTTGAATAACTAAATAACTAATAAACTGAACACTTGGTCATGAAAACCTGAGCTGGTATATTTTGAATACTAAATTGATACTGTAGGAGATAACTACAACTGACATACCCTAATCTGAGTAAATCGGGGTCCAACCTATAACCCCAGTTGGAAGGATGTTGGTACCTTGCTAGTGGTACCAACAATGGGTGGCATGGATCCACTAATATTATGTCTCAAATGACGAGGATAAAATACCTCTACTGATGGGGAGCCCTTATAATCTATGGTGGCATTATAGGTCTGGAACTTACAGACTGCTACTAACGACTTATGCCTAACTAATGAGTGAGTTGCCTTCCCTGCATTCTCTAAATATTAAGTGTTACTCCCAACTGAATGACACTGGTAATATTATTTATTTAACATAATTTGGTACTGATAGTGCTCATTATGATTTTTTTAAAGTAACAATGCAAGCATAAATCTAAATGACATGTAACATAAAACTATAACATGCATATTTTTAATAGGTATCGAGTGTTCATAGCCTGCCAGCACTATCTAATGCATAATTTAACAATCCATGGTAGAGGAAAAATCATATTTAACACTCATTAATTCAATAATAAAGCATGAAATAGACATTTGCATTATCAAACATATGGAAACACCATTATTATCTGGGAATGTATTTTCATGTTATAGAATTAAAGCAATTGAGGTAAATTTATAAATCATATTCTTCTTGAAATTTCACCAATTTGGGTAAAAGGGTTTACAATTGTACGATTGGGAAATTCTTGGAACTTAGTGAGTAGAAAGGACCCGTTGATGAACATCCCATATACTTGGTAGTGAAAGCCTTGGGAAATTCCTTGGAATTAATCATTCTCTGGAGAAACCCTACTCTCTATGAAAAAGATAGGAAAATCACTTCTCTGATCTCTTTTGGTGGAATATGGTTAATTGATGAATTTGGGGCTTTTGGGTCCTTTTATACTTTCCCTTAGGAAGCCAAAACAACATGTTTTTTGCTTTTAAGGGGGAGGAAAATGACATAAAAGCCTCTATAAAAACATGTATGTAAATATGTTCCCAGTTTTTATGAATTGCCTATATGACTCATCATGATTGACTATGAGTCGTAGGGTGTAGTCGTAGTTTTAAGATTGACTCATGGAATCCTTACTAATTAGTCTATTGACTCATGGAATCATTACTGATTAGGCTATGATTCCACTATATGAATTGTAACATCTCACTATGAGTCACACGCTGGACTCGTAACAACTAAAGAGAGATCTTGGGTGTTATACTGCTGTGACTATGATTCATTCCATACGACTCATAGCCACTGATTATGAGTCTGATGGAGGAGTCGTAGGCACTGGGGCTAAATATGAGGTCTTCACTAAATAACTACTACATACTCATGACGACTCATCAGAATAGCTATGACTTATTTCCTTAGTCGTAGGCACGACAGTGTATCAGATCCTTAAGGGAAACTTTTCATAACTTTTCCATGCCATAGGATTAAGATGAGGCTTGATCTGTTTGAAATCTAGCTTGGGAGCCTATCTTTTGAGAGGTTTATGACATGAAAACTCAGGGGTATTATAGTTATTCTAGGTCAGTTGAATCTATTAGTTCTGGTTTTACTCAAGTCTCTTATTTTACTTGAAGACTTCTTGGTCACTATTTGTGGGATTGGCTTAGCGTTAAGCAATAGTTGTTTTAACTCAGGGTGTTTCCCCTATTAGAGCAGTTCATCCCTTAAGGAGAGGTGGTTTTTATAATCACAGGGGTGGTTACCAGGGTGCCTGAGGTGGTTCTCAAGTTGGAAGTAAAGGAGGTTGGTCTGGTGCCAAGCTAGGTGACAGGTGTATATGCAGTAGCTACTAGAACTGAAGCTAAGACTTCGGATATTGTAGTTACAGGTATGATTTTTTTTCCACAAGTTGGCTCCTACTTTATTTAATCTTAGATCAACTTATTCTTATATATCTGATTATTACAAACTGTGGTTGGAGGTGACTAGTGATTTATTATCTATGCCTTTGCACATATGTACTCCCATAGGTTATTATTTAGCAGTGGATTGAGTAGTCAAATCATGTGTTGTGACAGTTAGTGATGTTCATACTTGTGATGATCTTATTATTTTGGATATGCTGGATTTTGATATGATTCTAGGCATAGACTAGTTATCCCACTATCATGCTATCATGGATTGTTTTCCCAAGACCATTAGCTTATACATGCTCGTGTATGCCCAGTTTTCTGGTACGGAGTAGACAGTCTCGAGCCAGTAGGGATTATATTTTATGTTCATGTTAGGAGACTT
Source organism: Capsicum baccatum var. pendulum (assembly GCA_030864225.1). NCBI lineage: Eukaryota > Viridiplantae > Streptophyta > Magnoliopsida > Solanales > Solanaceae > Capsicum > Capsicum baccatum. The sequence goes on from CM061552.1 coordinate 133,837,195, forward strand.
ATTTTGAGGGGTTCTGAGTCTTATCTCTATTATGTTTGTGATACTTATATAGAGAGCCTATTACTTAACTCTATGCCTATTATTTCTGAGTTTCTTGATGTGTTCCCTTCTAACCTGTCTGATATTCCCCCTATTCATGAGATTGAGTTTGCTATTAAACTCGGTCCTAGGACCCAACTTATTTCTAGGGCACCTTACTATCTGGCTTCTGTTGAGCTTAAGGACCTAAATTCTTAGCTTTAGGACTTTTTAGGTAAGGGTTTTATTAGACCGAGTGTGTCTTTGTGGGGATATCCTATATTTTTTGTAAAGAATAAGGATGGTTCTATGCATATGTGCATTGATTATATATAGCTTAATAAGGTGATAGTGAAGAACCATTATCCTATGCCTCATTTTAATGACTTGTTTGACATACTTCAAGGAGAAACGTTGTTCTTAAAGATTAATTTAAGGTTTGGTTACCATTAGTTGAGGACCAGTTATGGTCATTATGAGTTCTCAGTGATGTTTTTTTGGGTTGACTAATGCCCCAGCTATGTTCATGGATTTGATAAACCATTTATTTAGGCCTTATTGGGACTCTTTTGTGATTGTGTTCATTGATGACATCCTTGTGTATTTTAGGAGTAGTGAGGAGCATGCTCAATATTTGAGGATCGTTCTCCAAACTTTTAGAGGTCATTTATTTTTGGCTAAGATCTCTAAGTCTGAGTTTTGGCTTGAGTCAATGACATTCGTTGTCCTTGTGGTGTCTAACAAGGGTAGTATGGTATACCCGACTAAGATAGAGATGATTCATAATTGGGATAGACCTACGTCTCTGACTGATGTTCGTAGCTTTATTGCTTTGGTCGGCTATTATAGATGCTTCGTCGAGGGCTTTGCTACTATTTCAGCCCTTATAACCAGATTAACTTAAAAGGAGGTTCCCTTCTAATAGTCTGAGGTCTGTGAGTTTAGCTTTGAGAAGATAAAGGATTTCCTTACTTCAGTTACCATGCTATCTCTTCCTTCTTAGGGTGAGGGATTCACCATATTTTTTGATGCTTTCAATGTTGGTCTAGGTTGTGTTTTGATATAGCAAGATCGTGTCATTGCTATGCTCTTAGATTCTTAAGGTGCATGAGCGCAACTACCCCACTCATGATTTGGAGTTAGCAACAGTAGTTTTTGCGCTTAAGAGTTGGAGGCATTATCTGCATGATCTGCATTGTGAGATTTTCATCAATCATCATAGTCTTCAGCATTTTATAAGATCTAGGGCCAAAATCTCACATCCTCATACTTCCCATAGTTTCGATGGTGTTTTGGTAATTGTGGATCATTTAACCAAGTCAGCACATTTCATTCCTATTCAAATGACCTTAAGTTCTAAGAATTTAACCTATATCTACGTTTCTATTTGCATGGGGTACCCATTTCTATCATTTTAGACTGTGGCTCAGTGTTCACTTTGATGTTTTGGAGAGAATTTCGAGAGTAGATGGGTACTTAATTTGATTTGAGTATGGCCTTTAAACCGTCGACCGATGGCCAGTTTGAGCAGACTATTTAGGTACTTGAGGATATACTCTGAGTTTGTATTATGTATTTTGGAAGCTATTGGGATCAATACTTAACCTTGGTAGAGTTTGCTTTTAACAAAAATTATCATTTGAGTATTGAGATGGTACATTTTGAGGCTTTGTATGGTAGGAGATGTTGTTCTCCAGTTGGGTGGTTTGAGACTTCCGAGGTGAGGGACCCTAATATAGATTTGCTTTAAGACTTATGAGATAGTGTCAGGATTATTCAAGATAAGCTGAGAGCAGCCAAGAGTAGATAGAAGGCCTGTGGAGATCATACTATTCATGCCATGACATTTATATTTGGTGATCGTGTATTCCTCCATGTAAAGCCCATGAGGGGTGTGATGAGATTTATGAGGAAGGCTAAGCTCAGTCCTCGATACCATCGTCTTTTTTGAGATTCTTTGAGAAGCTGGTGAGGTAGCTTATGAGTTAGCCTAACCTGCTAATTTTTCAATTGTTCATCCAGCTTTTCAGGTCTCTAAGCTGTGGTGGTATATTCCTGATCTGTCTCATGTGCTTAGCTTGGACTCAATCCAGTTAGATGAGCATTTGACCTTTTTGGAGGAGTATGTGCTTATTTTGGCTAGTGATGTAAGCCATTTGCATAATAGGGAGATTCCTGTCGTTAAGGTTTAGTGGGGGCACCACCCACTAGAGGAGGCCACATGGAAGATCAAGAGCGAGTTGCGGTCCAAGTATCCTCACCTATTTGATACTTCAGGTATATCCTCATTTTAAACTTTTGGATACAAAAGTTCCTTTAGCAATGGATATTGTAATGACCCTTTAGGTCATTTTCCACATTTCCACTTATTTTCACCGTTAGAGATTTTCTATAGCTACCCTATGTAATTTATGCCTTTCTAGAACTTACAGCTCTGTTACCAGGAAATTCATATTTTAGAAGTCTTTGTTTGTTAAAAATGGCCACTGAGTAAAAACTTTAGTAAAAAGATCGCTTATGCGAATTCTAACTATGCCAATAACTTCAGGATATAAATTTTAAGCTAGTTAGACCTTTATTCTCGTCCTAACGCACCTGAGCTCATTTTGACCTATTGTTTGGAAAGTTAAAAATTTTGAAGTTTGGGTGTGGGCCCAAACCTTGTTAAAACAACCTGAGATGGAAAGTCTAACTTTGCCAACATGTCCGAAACATTGAATTTAGTGTTGTTACATAGTTTCTTTACACATATCGTATTTTGAATGGATCCCAAGGTGTCGTTGGAATTTTTCCAAGTTTTTGGTGCAATGGCAATCATGGCAAGGCCCATAGAGATAGCACAATGCCGATCACAGTCCATGGTGCAGAATAGCAGCATCTCCTTGCCTGGGATAGGTATTTAAAGGCCCTTTAGGCTACATTTTGGGCATTTTTCACTCTTCCTTGAGACCAAGAAACCCTAAAATGGTGTGCTAAACCCAAATTGAGCCTTAGGAGTGTCTTGGGAGCTTAGTTAACATATATTTTCATGATTAACATCAAATTTGAGGTATGAATCCCTCCATTTCATGCTTTAATTTCTTGAATTATTGACCGAAACCCCAAATAGCTTAGGGGCTTGATTTAGACCCAAATAAGCTTAGTCTTCACCTATTTCTTAAGGGTTATAATTCCTTGATAGTGTATGAACATTGGGTTGACCTCAAGAATTTTTTTCCATAAGTGGGACCCACCTGGTGTTTTTGTGTCATTTTTAAACCTGAATTAAAATGGTAAAATATGAGTTTTAATAGTCTCGTTATAATCTGTAGATTGTGTTTTTGATAGCTTGGCACCTTGAAGAAGCTTCTTAGAAGGGAAAAATGAAAGTTTAGCGGTTCATGATCACTCTTTGGATCTGAGGTAGGTTAGGCTTGTTCCTTGTTATATTGAGCTATGTTATAGTATAATTGTGAAATCTTTTTAGATTGGGATAGGTTTAGGTGTTAGAATATTGAAGAGTAAGACTTGGGCTTAGTCGAATCTTCTAGGACTCATGAACTTTTAGATTGGAATGTTTAGCTTATAGGCTTGAATCTTGGTGAATTTGACTTCATGTCTCATGGTTATCACAAGGATGCTTTAGTTACCTTGGAGAGATAGGAGTGACCTTGCCACTTATGTTGTGTGTAAGTAGGTCATAGTTGCTTACATTAATGTAAATGCCTTAGTTGCTATGGTTAAGTTCGGTATGGTGTTTGGGAAAGGCCTTTATCTTAGGTCTATTGGCGGTTTTCTATACATCTAGGAGTTGATCTAGATATCTTAGTCTAGTCCGAAGTAGCAATTGAACTTAGAATGTATTTGGGGAATTAGAAGGGTGTTCTTAACCCATCTTAAGTTTGGATTGATGTAGTTCTCTTGAATACCTTAGACACTTACTAAAGGCCTAGGAATTGCTCCCGTGGAAGCATGTTGGCTAATTCTAGAAAATGGATTATGGTGATGACATTGGAAGTGAAGTATATAGTTTGTTGGCTAAATTATGGAGAATGCTATGATTAGCTATGGATTATGCTATTTCTCATGATACACTTTCATTTGGTAATCAAGTGAATGATCATGCTAGAAATTTCTTTTATTGCCAATATTGTGAGTCATGATGTTTATGATTCTAGAAGGCATGTTTATTTACTATATGGGAAGCTATGTAATTATATGTGCTTGAAACTCAATAGTGTGAAATACTCATGTTAGATATTCATGTATCTATTGGTATGTTGTCATTGAAGGCGAATAATTAGTTATGGAGTTATGCTCTTCCTTGCTTCTCCTTTATGTTCATTTACTTTGGAACTTGTGGGACTTGTCATTTACTTTATACCTAGTGGGGCCTGACATTTACTTTAGCCCTTGTGGGGCTTGTTCATTACTATCGTCATTAAATTAACTATTGTGTAGAAATTGATATTTGGCAAGCCCGGAGGAGATTGTGATGATTATATTGATACTCGATAAGGCTAGAGGATGCTATGATGACGATATTGATACCTAACAAGGATGACGAAAATTTTGATGATGATGGTTTACCCGATAAGGCCGGTGGATGATTATTTGATGTGCCTATGTGTATATCTATCGGTTTGAGTCTGGCTATCCCTATGTATGACAATATTATGCTTATGTATGTGTAGGTATATCTCTATGTGAGTAATGAGGATGTAATGTGACATTATAATGCCGAATGTAGCCCACTAGTGTTAAATATTCATAAAGCAACGTAGTTATTGGTTAATGATAAATATGGATTCGTGATGAATATTGTTGGAATGAATAGTCAAGACTAGTTGATAAGCAGGAAACCAGTTGTAAAATGAGGATCCATTTAGCAAGTAATGTTAGTGATATAAAATTGCTAGTTACGGAGTGTTGGCAAAAAAATGTCTATAGTTACATGATGGCTAGGTTTCTAATGGACTAGTTAATGATCCTTGTTTAGCTAATAAAGAGTGATGAATGGGTATTGATAACGCTCAATCTACAGCTCTCGTAGGAGTGTAAAGCGGTCGTTGTCAAATATATAATCCAACTAGGTTGGGTATCGATCCCACAGGGAATAGCTTGGTCAATAAGTAAGCAAAGATTACTAGACTTGTGGTACAAGTCTCGTAAAAGAGGGGGGATTGTAACGTGCAATTGATGTAAACAAAATAATAGAGTAAAACAGAAAATAGAAAAGTAAAAAGAAAGAATGTTTAGTAAGCTGTAAAACAATGAGAATTGAGAGGTTGGGGTTATGTCCACCTTATGAGTTATACATCTCTATTGGCTATTAGTTATGCAGAATTCAGACACGCATGTGCTTATAGAGAATTGTATTCGATGGTAAATCCAAGCGTCTTTCGACCTAAATAAGGACTATTTCACTGTAACTCTTTCGAGCTTACAGCGTATCTAACGGTACAAATTCTCCAAAAGGTTAATCCAGTTATGACACTAACTTTTTAATAGGGGATGGGACCCTATTAACTTGACATTATCTCTTTTCCAAACATATAACTTTTCTTTCGAACAAGTTAATGCTATACTGGCGTATTCTATGTGTTTGCAACCACAAAGAATTTAGATTAAGATGAAGAGAATAATGATATAAGCAGCATACGTGTCACGAATTCACAAACTCATAGCAATAGATAGTATCTCATATGGCTTCCATAACCCCAACAGAGAAGTTTAGTTACCCATGAGTGCGAAGGAAATCACAATCGACATTGTTATTGTACCACAATAAAGATCTCGTGTAGTAAAGTGTGGTAGGCGTTAGGCGTGAACTCCCTTGCAAAGTAATGTTTCTCTTGTTGCGAAAAAATAAGAATTGATTAGATGAATAGAAGAAGAATAAAAAGTAGAATTAATGGAAGAATTATAATCCGAGTTGTAAGGTATGGAATAAGAAGTAGAATGAGAATAGAATGAATTGTAACTAATGGAGGAATGCCTCAAAATCTCTAGCAGAATAGGGTATTTATAATACCCATATCCTATTCCTACTAAGCTAATGAATTACTTAACCCAATCCTACTTGGTTAATGCATCATTATCCTAATCCTAATAAGTTACTGCTAGTCCCTAAAGTCTTCAGAATTGTTGTTTTTGCCCGGAACAAATTTTCCATGCGCCACTTTTGGTGCTTGGCGTCCAAGCTTTCCCTTCCTTCCTTCGTGAAGCTTCCTTTGGCGTCAAGTTATCCATAAAATGCTGAATTCTGCATCATTTATACCTGAAAACTTGCTAATCACATTTGTAAGCTCACTTACAGGAAAAAGCACTAAAAGTGCATGAATTATATATTTTGTCCTCAAAACTTAGCTAAAATATGGGTAAAATATAGTACTTTAGGCGTGTAAATTCGCCTATCATCAACACCCCACACTTAAAGCTTTGTTCGTCCTCGAACAAACTATCATGTCCATCTAAACATCTACTTAAGGTTTCATAGCAACAACACAAAATATTCATCAAGACAGGCATAACAATCATTAACAAAGAGTAGTTTTCTGATCATTACTAGAAAGAATTTTGACCTCCAACATAGACTCGTGATGATGGTCAATTCGTATTCAAAAGTTAAGGCACAAAGATTCATATACGACTTCCCCAAACTCAGCAACCATGTGTGTCTCACAATATGTCACACATAATCACTCACAAGTATTGTATATATCTCGAACATAGGTATAAGATTATCCTTGCTCTCACTCTCACAAAGAATTCATATGTTGCAACTGATGACCATAGGATTGCCCTAAGTGTAATGCTCCACTAAATATCAGAATGTTAAGCTTAGGATCAAATAGGTCTTTTGCTGGTTGTAATGTAGGCTAAGGGACGGGTAGGACTATTTTGGCCAGAAATAGTGACTATGTTCCTAAGCACTTTAATATATCACATTATGCCATAAATACCTTTCTTTCAAACAACCTTTCTACTTTCTTTTATTCTACCACCACTTTTTTCCACCTTTGTTTTTCAATTTTAAACATAACTAACTTTTCAGTTTTCCTTTCCCTTTTTTTTCTTTTTCATAACATCTTTTATGATAGCAATTATTTTTCATAACAAATTCAAGCACCATTACATTCTAAAGCATCATACTCACCCAATTTCCTCTTATTTTGTCACATGACTTTACACTTTAAAGCACTTAGGAATTTGGATCAAATTATGGTCTCGAAAAAATGGATTAGGCTTACATATGAGGTTTTCAAAGAAAATAGGCTAAAGGCTCAAAGGGGTTAACTAGGATAATGTCCATGGGTAGATAAAACGAAGGTAAACAATCACAGGTTGCCAAAGAAATGCCTAAATCATCTCCTAAATTCACACTCTTTATTTCGCTTTACATACATACCAGGCAAGTTCTAGCATCAACCACAAACACACAATATACTATATCCTCACACACACAAGGAAAATGGTCGACTTTATTGGGAGTAGCATAGACTCTTGACCCAACAGATGAAGGAATTGAACCACACAACATAGTGAGTCACAATTAGAGCCTAAACGTCTCAATAGTCATGATTTTAGCGCAAACTCTTGTCATAATCTCATGCTGCCTATTAGAATAATTTCATGTGAAGTTAAGTAAAAAAAATTTAACTAATAAAAAGAAAAACAAAACAAACATAAATGCAAATGTAGATAGAGAAGTATAGCATGCAAATACCAGCACCCCACACTTAGACGGGGCACACTGCCCTCAGTGGAAAATAAATAAGAAGAACCTGGTTAGTCGGACTCCTCCTCTATGTCTGGGGTCATACCCCCTTCATCGGAATCATCATTGGAGTCTTCGTCATCAAAATTCTCCTCCACGTCTGAGTCTGGCATTCGTCGATCATCATCAGTCGGCACATCGTCATCAAGAGGTTCCTAAAAATATGTACCTACTCCACACATTGCCTTCGCGTGCTCATTCATTGGGTAGTCATAGTCCGGCTATTGGAGCTCTGCAGTAGTTGGAACACGACCTCCGCTCATCATTTTAAACCGAGTCATGCCATAAAGATGGCGAAAGAAACTCTCATCTCGATCATGCCTTTCTGAAGTGGTAAGGTTGACGCCATATGTAGATTCAACATCTTTAACCTTTGTGAGGTCAACCTTCTTCGGGTTGTGTGGAAGTTTATGATCAGTCGGTTCCTCTTCGATGTCCTCCTTCCTCAATAATGCAGTCAACAGGTTGCCAAAACTGAAGTGGGACCTCTTGTGTAGCCTAGCTTTCCGCATTGTAGATCGAATAATTGCCCCAATGTTGATAGGGACATTCGTCATCAATGCATATACCAAGCACACTCTATCTCATGTTATCTTTGTGTACTGAGTCCCTGGAATTAGGCAAGAGTTGACTATGCACAACCATATTCTTGCTTCTCTATTCAAAGGAGCATATGGGAAGGTGTTGTGTTGTCTTGTGTCCTTGTTTCTACTCCACCGTGCCATGGATCTTGTTCCAAAAAGTGTGTGTTGAATGGATCTATATGGAGGTCTACTGTGCAGCTCTTTGAATGGTGATGGATCGACAGCAGGCAAGCCAAGAAAGGAGTTGAAGAAATCCGCATTGAGTTGTAAAACTTGGCCCCGAATCTTGACCTCGCTTCCTGTGGTTTTTGGTGACCAGTTGGCATAGAATTCTCTTGTTAAATCGAGATTGCATTCTCCCATGTCTCGGAAGATGAAATCAAGATGTAACGCCATGATCTTGGCCAACATGCGCGGTTCTTTCTTTGCTAGGCTTTCCTTGTTTATCAAGTCCACATGAACATATTTCTTCTGTTTGTTGTTTCTATACCATTCCTTTGATTCCTCCTCTAAAACCCATTTAATTCCGAACATGCGGCGTGGTACTTGCATCGAGGAGGACTCTCCTTACTCTTTGCGTCCTCTTTTCTTGCCTTTTTGGAAAGTGGTTGCCTTATCTTTGCCTTGTCTTGCTTTGGGTGCCATTGTACCTAAGACTAAAACAATGTTCATGTTAGCGTCATCTCGATGGATACAATCTATAAACAAGCAGTAGTGGCACCACCCCACACTTAGTTTATTGGTATAGACTAGTGAAGTGAAAGTGGTCGATTACTCAGACTTCATCGGCATACGTTTTAGGTGCTATATTCCAACAATAAAATCAGTACAGTCATACTTCTCGTATTCTTAGCAATACTTTCATGTTTGATATATCAAGACTACTACATAGGGATTGAATCAAGGTATAGCATATAGAAATAGTCACAACCTCCTATATTGGTAGTCAACCATAATTCTCATCTTGATGAACAAGTTATTCCAACATGTAAGCTTTCTATTGACAAGATTATGCAATTTTTGTGACCATGTCAATTCTGCAAAAGTATGACAGTGCATCAAAATAAAATTCAAGTTGGAAACATGTTAAGATCATTCTTACGTATTCTTTCACTCACTTAGTTGTATCACAACACATCAACCACATTCAAGTCACTTCTACTATTTCAAGATTTAACAATTCATAATAGGCGTAGCAGTGTAGTACTTACGGAATATAAATGAAGAACAAAGAAGTACTTACTTGATTGATTCCTTTGGATGATGTTCTTGTGAAGTAAAAGAGCAAAAGGAAAATTTTGGAGGGGATTTGGAGACTATAGGCGGCGCTTATGCTAGGTTTCCAATGTGTTTTTGGTTCAAGACTAAGTCTCTTATTTATACGGGAAGGTTGGGTCGGGTTTTGACCCATTTAAAATCGGTTTTGGAGACAAGAAGTGACCATATGCGGCGCCTTTTGCTTTTCCTATGCTTGGCACAGGCGGCGCCTTTTACATAGCATTGTTGGGCATAGGCGGCGCCTTTCACTTAGCATATGAGATTCAGAGACAACAGGCATTGGCATAGGCGGCGCCTATGCTATGGCATACTTGGGCATGGGCGGCGCCTATGCTATGGCACACTAGATTCCGAGAGCTTAGGCCATAGTATATTCCTTGCCTTGTTCGTGGCCTAGTTTTACATAGGCCTAGCCTTGTTCGTTGCCTATATTTTCATAAGCAATGCCCAATCCATAGCTTTTTGCTTCTTCATTCCTAAATTACCACCTTTAACATGCAATACGTCTAAATCAAAATGTGAACCGACCTCCTCGTTTTACACCTCTTTGCACCTATATTTACTGGAAAACAACAAAGACAATTAGAACGGTGGGTTGCCTCCCATCAAGCACCTTAGTTTTGGTCATGGCACGACTCGTCTTTTTGGATTTTTATTTATCAAAAGCAAACAATTAGTAGAACGAAAGAAAAATAATGAAAAACGATGGGTTGCCTCCCACCAAGCGCTTGATTTATTGTCGTGGCACGACATAGCTATCTCGGTTACTTAGACTTCATCGAGATAGATGGTGGATCGTTTTCTGAATGGATTCAGACGACAATGAGGCTTACTTGTATGCATGCAATCTTCTTCGAGATGACCCTTGTGCATGCCTATCCCACGAGGGATACCAATTATATCATCAATAGTCCAACCCATGGCTCACTTGTATCTCTTCACAGCAGAGATGAGAGCCTCTACGTGCTGTTCACTTAAATCATCCGCCATACTTACCAGAAGTATATTTCCTCTTTCCAAGAACACATACCTTAGATAATCGGGGAGCTCTTTCGATTCTAGCATTGGTGGCTCTTCAATGGAAGTCTTCGCTGTTGGTGACAGTTGATTCTTAAGATCAAGGTCCGGCTGTTTAGGAGTATGAGAATAGGACCCTATTTCTGTTAGAGCACACGTAGTTTCTTCATAATCTTTATCATCCTTATGCTCAACATTCAGTAGCGCAGCAAACAATGGCTCAACAGTAAGCTGTTTTGCTTCAGATAATGCTTTCTTATCCTCATAATGAACATCAGCTACAGAGAACACATTCATATCGCTGGGCTGCTTCATTTCTTTGCATATATCAAAACGGACCACTTCGTCATTCAACCAAAATAAAAGCTCATTAGCTCTCATGTCAATAAGCACACTTCCTGTTGCAAGGAAAGGACGTCCCAAGATTATGGGAACTTTAGAGTCTGCCTCACAATCCAGAATTATGAAGTCTGCCGAAAAGATGAATGAAGAAACCTTCACCAACACATCATTCAAGATACCCACAGGTCGTTTTACCGACCTATCAGCCATCACGAGCCTCTTATTGGTTAGCGTCGGATCGCCTAACCCCAACTTCCTATAGACGGATAGTGGCATCAAATTAATGCTAGCACCCAGATCGCACAATGCCTTGGAAAAGTTCAAAGATCCAACAGTGCAAGGAATAGTGAAAGCACCGGGGTCAGCCTTCTTCTGAACTAGTGATCGGGTAGCGATTGCGCTGCAGTGATGAACAGTATCCTTCAACTCATAGCTTGCTGCTCGCTTCTTTGTCAAAAGATCCTTCATAAATTTCGCATACCCAGGCATTTGTTCTAGTGCCTCTACCAACGGAACATTAATGGTCAGCTGCTTTAACATATTCATGAATTTGCTGAACTTTGTATCATCCGCAAACTTCTTTAATCTTTGAGGAAAAGGTGGTGGTGGATAAGGAATTGTTTTCTCCATGGCTTTCTTCTCCTCTTGCTTCCATTTTTCAGCCTTTTCAGGCTGCAACATACTCGGTGTGACGTCATGGACGTCGTGGGTGGTTTCTACGGCAGCTTCTCCTTTTGCCTTATCATCAATGTCTGCTGCCTTATCAACCACTTGCTTGCCTTTGTATGAAGTTTCCAGCACCTTACCACTTCGGGTAGTAATAGCCATGCATGATCCGTCATTCCGTTGATTTTGCACAGTGTCGCTAGGTAAGGTGCCAGCCTTTCTTTGATTGAGTGCTGCTGAAAGTTGGCTCAATTGCTGCTCTATTTGCTTGATTGAAGTGGAATGTGAGTCAACCAATTGCTTCATTGAGGACAAATCATTTATTACCTCCGTTACTCCCGCGCTAGTCGCTTTCACTCCTTTCAACAGTTTAGCCATCATATCTTCCATGCTTCTGGAACCAGATGTGGTGGTGTCACGTCTTCCTGGGGGACGTATAAACCACTCTTTTCATTCTTGTTCTTCCAACTACCTTGGTCCTTGTTTCCAGATTTATCATAATAGTTTTGACCTTGGTTTCCTTGGGTATTACCTCGGAAACCCCCTGATTGTTCAAGTAGTTGGCCTCTTCTTCCGAATCAGATTCATCTCATCCTTTTGACATAATAGCTTTGACTTTTTCGGTCTTCCCTGATAATAGATGCTTTGTAAGAAGATCCACTTGTGTTTTCATGTGCGCCATATCTTGATCACGTTCTTTTTCTCTTCTCTTTTGGTCTGCAGTCATACCAATAGATAAAGTGGGGCTTGCTACCTCAGAATCCCTGGTATGCCAAGCTCTACTTTGCTTCGTCATACGATCTAGCATATTGCTTGCATGACCAAAGGTGAGGTCCATAAAAGATCCTCTAGCTGCATTATCCACCACTGGTTTAGTTATTAAATTCAAGGCTCTATATAGTATCTCCATTAGGTGAACATTAGTGATATGATAGTTCGGGAACCGCATTAGCTTCGTCTTGAACCTCTCCCATGTTTCATGAAGGGCTTCAGTTGGAAGCTGCCGAAAGTTGCTGATTTCATCTCTCAATTATGCTCTTTTGGATGGCGGAAAGAATCTTTCTAGGAAAGCGTCTCTCAATTGCCTCCAATTTGTAATAGAATCAGGAGTCAGCTCATTCAACCATAGATTTGCCACCCAGATAGAGACAATGGAAATAGACGTAATCGAATTGCATTCTGACCAACACCAGGATTGTCAAACGACTTGCATGTAGAAATAAAGTTGATGAGATGCATATTTGGATCATCGCCTGCTAGTCCACCAAACAATCCCTTGAGTTGCAATAACTGAATCATGGTGCTTGTGATGTTGAACTTGGCTCCGGGTGCCAATGGTGGAGGAATAATGGCTCCCGTGGCTCCAGTTCCATCAAGATCATCATCATCATCGTCGAAAGCTGGTTGCATAACGCGGCATTCAGGCCTAAACCTAGCTTGATGATCTCTTCTATTAGCAGGTGTTGTGATCTCAGCGGCATGCCTAGGGTTTAGAAACTCGTCATCACCTAGGTCCTCGTCGTCAGGGTTTATTGCTCGCCCAGGGTTATCAATATTTTGTTGATGTACTTGAGCAGCTGCTAGAGCAGCAAGTCTCGCCTATTCCTGTTGAGCAGCCATCCTTTCAATTTCGTGTTGTGCCTCTATTCTGCCAATACATTGTGGTTCAGGATTTATAGGTACTAACGGTTGACCAAAACTTCGAGTATGGGGCATGCACCGAATAAAAACCTGTAGAAAACAAAAACAAAAACTAAAAGTAAAAGTACGAGAATCTTTGACCAAAGGGTCTAGTAATTATAACAAACTTAGTTGACACTCGTATTCCCCGGCAACGACGCCAATTTTTGATAATGCTCAATCTATAGCTCTCGTAGGAGTGTAAAGCGGTCGTTCTCAAATATATAACCCAACTGGGTTGGGTATCGATCCCACAGGGAATAGATTGGTCAACAAGTAAGTAAAGATTACTAGACTTGTGGTGCGAGTCTCGTAAAAGAGGGGGGATTGTAAAATGCAATTGATGTGAACAAAATAGTAGAGTAAAACAGAAAATAGCAAAGTAAAAAGAAAGAATGTTTAGTAAGCTGTAAAACAATGAGAATTGAGAGGTTGGGGTTATGCCCACCTTATGAGTTGTACGTCTCTATGGGCTATTAGTTATGCAAAATTCAGACATGCATGTGCTTATAGAGAATTGTATTCGATGGTAAATCCAAGCGTCTTTCGACCTAAACAAGGACTATTTCACTGTAACTCTTTCGAGCTTACAATGTATCTAATGGTACAAATTCTCCAAGAGGTTAATCCAGTTACAGCACTAACTTTTTAATAGGGGATGGGACCCTATTACCTTGACATTATCTCTTTTCCAGACATATAACTTTTCTTTCGAACAAGTTAATGCTATACTGGCGTATTCTATGCGTTTGCAACCATAAAGAATTTAGATTAAGATGAAGAGAATAATGATATAAGCAGCATACGTGTCACGAATTCACAAACTTATAGCAATAGATAGTATCTCATATGGCTTCCATAACCCCAACAGAGAAGTTTAGTTACCCATGAGTGCGAAGGAAATCACAATCGACATTGTTATTGTACCATAATAAAGATCTCGTGTAGTAAAGTGTGGTAGGCGTTAGGCGTGAACTCCCTTGCAATGTAACGTTTCTCTTGTTGTGAAAAAATAAGAATTGATTAGGTGAATAGAAGAAGAATAAAAAGTAGAATTAATGGAAGAATTATAATCCGAGTTGTAAGTTGATGAATAAAAAGTAGAATGAGAATAGAATGAATTGTAACTAATAGAGGAATGCCTCAAAATCTCTAGCAGAATAGGGTATTTATAATACCCATATCCTATTCCTACTAAGATAATGAATTACTTAACCCAATCCTACTTGGTTAATGTATCATTATCCTAATCCTATTAAGTTACTGCTAGTCCCCAAAGTCTTCAGAATTGCTGTTTTTGCCCGGGACAGATTTTCCATGCGCCACTTTTTGTCCTTGGCGTCCAAGCTTTCCCTTCCTTCCTTCGTGAAGCTTCCTTTGGTGTCAAGTTATCCATAAAATGTTGTATTCTGCATCATTTATACCTGAAAACTTGCTAATCACGTTTGTTATCTCACTTACAGGAAAAAGGACTAAAAGTGCATGAATTATATATTTTGTTCTCAAAACTTAGCTAAAATATGGGTAAAATATAGTACTTTAGGCATGTAAATTCGCCTATCATCAGGTATTGATGATAAGTGGACGAACATGGTAATAGTGTGGAATATCTTCATATGGTTAATTTTGTTAATTAATGAAAGTTTTGGAAAATGTCCAAGTGATGATAAATGTGGAATACGGTAGAATGATAATGAGATTTTTATATGTGTTAGTTAAATGCCTTATTATTATCTCTCTTTGATGTACTCTCCAGTAGTATGGGATGCTGTGATAAGTTCTTTATTTTATGCAGCAGTTGGCATATGGGAGCCACTTTTATACTATTGTTTTCTTGTGGTTATACTTTATGATGCATGATAGTTACACATTGTATATACTTGTTCACGAAGGTGTTGGCATCTTTTGATTCCTTTTGTTATACTATTTTTCTGGTTTAGTTACTTATTATATACAGTGATGATAGAGATGATTCAGGTTTGATTTTTTACTTTGACTTACTTAGGATTATATTGCATTATATCATCTTCATATCATGACTAAGCTCAGTCTCCCCATGAGGTCTATTGAGTACACGGTGCTTTGCTACTCATACTACACTTCTGTACCTTATTGGTGTAGATCTGAGTACAAGCTATCACTGTTGAATATTGCTCGTGTTGTGATTGATTTTCAGAGATAGGGTAAGCTCATGTAGTTCGGGTTGCCTATTTTTCCTCTAACTTTTATATTAAGTCTTTAGTATTCAAAAAAAATGTATTGACTATATTCTAAAAGTCTTTTTGGGTTGTATTATTGAATTAGATGCTCATGTACTGGCTTTACTAGATCGTAGGATTGGTATTTTATTAAAATATAGGATATTCAAAAGCATAAAGAGGCTAACATTTAAGGAAATGTAGTCCATAAGGCAAGCTTATATCTGATCTTTCATAATAGGGTCATGAGTCTTGTTGGTAGTCAGTGAGACATGGTCACAAATGATGGTCAACCAAATCCAAGCCTCGACTGTGAACTCATTCATTGTTATCCCTAATTTTGTAGCGGCCCGTGAGAATTCTCTTCTAAGAATAACTAAGCATCTAACCAACTTCCAGGGGCACAGTTCATAGCCTCATACCCTTCCGTATCGGCATCTGATAACCCATAGAATTAATTGATCTGTTTGTCCCCAAATAGAACTTCCATGCCCCAAATCCTCATAACTAGGTAAGATATTTTTACTATGCTGAGATTTGCATCAAATTCTCTAACCCATTGCTCAATTTCCTGGCATGAATTTAGGGAAAAGCATCTCTATCATGTGGCAACCAATTTCCTATAGAAAGAAAAGAGCTTTTTGAGCACTTTGTCTATTGCTATGCCCTTCTAAGGGAGTAGCTTCATCCTGGAGAGGTCCTCATAGTATATAGTCTTACACGCAATGGCCACGAAGTGAGTTTAATAATATTGCACCATCTTAAGTTTTACATCCTAAAAAACAAAACACACAAAACACAAACTATTAAGATCATCATGTGAAATCAATGATATGTGACTTAATTAAGCAAAAGAAATGGTTCATGGATCAAACTAGGGCTTAAAATAAAGATTTAGGAGTGTGGACAGGACTATCAGAAAAATATCATATGTTCCAATCACATCCACTTGGATCGCAATCGTGACATATGAGAGGTCCATCAAAATATGCCTCAGGTCTTGCGATTACAAGTTACTGGATTGCGATTGCAGTCTGGCACCTATAATCACGGTACCTGAAGCTGCATGCCTAGACTAATCACGACCAAAAATGCCAATTTTTTGACCAATTTATGTTCATAACAAGTAAATGGTACTAAAAATATGAAACACAATTCCTAAACACTCAATCATGCCCTTTAAACATGGAAAAACTATAAAGATATTCGTTCAGTCATTTTACCAAACACTTAGTATGCAACTGTATTTAGTTCTAATTTTGAATAATTTGGGGTACTCAAGACTTCCCCAGTGATGTGTACACCAAAAATCAAAGCTACCACACCACACTATATCAATTTAGACACTAATTAAGCACACAATTCACAAATCTAGGCCATTGTCCTAAACATGGATTCTAAGGCCAACATTTAAGCATAAAAGAAAATATTAAAAGGGAATACCGGACATATGAATATGATTAGGGAATCTTAGAACCTTAGAGACTCTTCACACTTATGAAAACTTAAATACTTTAGGGGATTTGAAGGGAGTTGAGTGTGGGAACCATTTTGAAGATGGTTCCCACTTAAAAATTACCCCAATTGAGATCGCGGATAGAGAATTGTGATCATAATAGGGAAAGGATAGCAGTCGTGGTTATCTTCCATAATCACAGTACCTAAGACATGGGTGGGTAAAGTTGAGTCTCTGGTCACGATCGTGATCTGAGTGTCATGATCGCGACACCTAAAACTACGTTCACATCCCCTATTTTTTAGCTATTCCACCTCTACTCAATTCTATTTCACTTATTACCTTTACCTTTTAATTTCTCAGATGCACCTTCAAAGTACCACTATTTCATGGATTAATCAAAAACAAATGAAAAAACTATTATAACATTAAAAATGCAAAGGATATGGGCAAAATTCATGGCAAAGATATGTTGCCTCCCATCCATCACCTAATTTAATGTCGTGGCAAGATGTCTAGCTATCATCAAGTTGGATCCTTGGGGTGAGGTTATCCAAAATCTATTTCCTCATCCACAACATCAATTACAGACACCACTTGTAACATTATTGGTTGCTTTTTTATTTTGAACTCACAAAAAGAGACTTTATCATCATGTACCCAAAACATTATCTCTCCACACTCTATATCAACTAGAGCTCTCTTTTTTACAAAAATTAGTCTCATAAGTTTGATTGGTATATCATGATCGATATTACAATCAAGGACTACAAAATCCATTGGAAGGATTAATCGGTCAACCTTAACCAACATATCAAACAATATGTCCAACGGTTTTTTAGTTGAACAATTCGCAATCAAGAGTCTTGTGGTGGTGGGTATAGGATCACCCAACCCTAGACTTTGATATATGACATATTGAATCAAGTTGATACTACCACCAAGGTCACACAATGCCTTGTCAAATTTGTGTGTCCTGGTGATGAAAGGAATTGTGAATGCACAAGGGTCTTCCTTATTCTCCTGCATGGCATTTGACATAATAACACTAAAATTATGAGTCACTTTAATAGTTTTACAATCCACAAGTTGCTTTTTTGACATCAAGTTATTCATTGATTTAGCATACCCCAAAATATCTTGAAGAGCTTCTAACTATAGAATATTAATCTAGAGGTTGAAAAGTTTTGCGAGGAACTTTTTGAACTTGGCCTTGTCATATTTAATAGCTAAACTTTGTGGAATGGGTGAAGAAATATTCGTTGGGGGAGAAATGGAAAACTTTAAGGTTTCACCTTTTTCACATTACCATTAATCACTTTAGGAGTTTCATCCTTATCACACTTATTTTCAACTATCATTAGTTCCTCATTACCTACTTCATGAGATGTTGGAGAACCTTCACTTGATTTTTCAAATCACTTTCTCTTTACATTTGCTTGATCATGAAGAGTATTTTCATCAAATTCAACCATATGTTCACTAAGATTTCTACCACTTCTAGTGACGATTGCCATAACATGGACATCGTTCTTGGGATTTTCCACTATGTCACTAGGTAGACCTCGTTTTGTCCTAGCGTTGAGTTAGGTTAATATTTGGCGTACTTACATCTCTAATTGCTTGATGGAGTCCGAATGATATGTAACTATTTGGTTTACTTGATACAAGTCACTTTTTATTTGTCTTACCATTTTGTCGGTACATTCAACTCACATCAAAACATGAGAAAGGTCATCCTTGATTTTAAATTATCTGGGTCCACCGAGCTTCATTCCTTGTCCTTGCCATGATCATGGGTGGCACAAAATATCATATCCTCTCTATTTTTTCCTTTATTCTTGATCTCTATTCATCTGTCTATCGCATCAATCACGATCCTAGTATCAGTCGTTCCAACATTGATTTCTTCATAGCCTTTGGTATGTGGGGTGGGAATGCCTCGAATGGTTTGCCAAGAACCTTATCTCTTCAATAAGTACTTTAGCTTCATCCTCATCATAAATGTTGGCACCTTAAGAGGCAGCGACATTGATCGCTTTTATGAGTGCTCCCATCATTTGCTTAGCAAGGAGATCCAATTGGGTCATCACCTTGGCAATATTTTCATATCTTTCCTCATCCATCTTCCTTTGATCTTTTTTGACATAGATGTGGTGGGAGAATCTATGGTTACTTTGGAGTCTCTAGTGTGCGACCCTTTATTTTGTTTTGTAACTTGGTCGAGCAAAGTCAATGCAACTCTATAGGATAACTTGACAAGAGACCCTCCGAATGTGTTATCAACAATGATTTTATTTAGCTGGTCTATTTCCTGGTAAAATATTTGGAGAAGCATCTTCTCCGGCACTTCATGGTTCGGGCATTGCATAAATATGTTATTGAACCTTTGCCATACCTCATATAAGGGCTCACCATTAAGTTGATGAAAATTTGTGATTTCATCTCTTAGTTGTAGCATTCTAGACTGAGGGAAATAACTATCCAAAAAGGACTCCATAATTTTGACTTAAGATATGATAAACCCGACGGTTAGAGACCTCAACCACAAAACTGCTTCCCCCATCATCGAGAATGGGAAAAGTCTCAATCGAATTGACTCTTGAGTAATATAGGCAATGTCAAATAGGGTGCATACCTTAATAAAGTTTTTCAAAAGTAATTTATGCATCTTTGTGTTGTTGGCCCCCGAATATACCTTCATTTGTAATATATGGAGCGTCACACTAGTAACATGGAATACTTTGTTTCCCTCAGCTGGTGGGATGCAGATGGCTCTCACACTCCCCGCATTATGAAGATGATCCTCATCCTTGAGGTATCTATCAAATGAGCAATTATTGCTCCCATTATGGCTCATGGTGTCATGATTGCTATGAAGATCATCTAACAAAAGAACAGAAACAACAAACTATGTAAACTAAATCACCCTAATTAACCCAAGGTTTCTACCAACACTACACAAGTGAAAACTATGTTCCACTCCCCGTCAATAACGCCATATTTTATAACTCTCAACTTACACATTGAATTAAATACAAGGTGGATATTGTCAATATATACCTCATAAGAGTTGGGGTAGAATCCATAAGAAGTGCGAACTAGCTTTTAAAGCTTACGTGTGTTGAGAATTAACTATGTGTTTGCCCGCAATGCAACATTTAAGTAAAAGATAAAAGTAAATTAAGGGGAGTTTGATTCTAAAATTTGTTAAACACAATTATCAAACATACTAATAAGAGATTGAAGAACTTGATAAGCATTACCGAATTTAGAAGAACTTTGCGGTTGTGCCATCCTAGGTGATGTGCATCCATGGGTAATCAAAGGTTAGTCCAAGTTTTAGCTAAGGGTTTTCCGTAGGCTAAATTTAGGGTCTTAGTGTGAACCTTTTGGCAAAACACTTAATTTCACACATGGATTCTTTTGAGTACCTAATGAGCGTACTAGGTTTACCAAATCCATTACCTCAAACTAGCATCCTTATTTCTAAGACAATACTTATACACATAGATAATTCACATAACATCCTTATTTCTACGATAATGCTAAGAACGAAGCTAAGTCACATGTTCACAATTGCTCTTCACCCATATCCCTCTTTCAAGAATGATATGGGATCAAAGAAAATTGGAGTTTTCACCCATAATTCTCAATTCAAACATAGAGTAAGAGCAAAACTCAAAATAATTAACTAATTATTTGAACTAACAATTAACACCCACACATTATTTACCACCTAACCAAGCATAACCCTAAGATATGAATTTATCTACTCATGAAATTAGAGACAGGATATATGACCAAGTTGGAATTCAATTCATCCATTAAAGAGCAAAATAAGTAAAAATCTCCAACTTCAAATTCAATCAACAAAGCTAAACTATCTCTTCGGAACACTATACAATTTGTTTTTCACTAAAAATGTTGTTCTTTTCTCTCCAAATTGAAAAATTAGCTAAAAGTTGCTAAACATGTTGAGGGTTTTTCCTTTCATATTTTGGGACTCAGCTCTTATAATTCAAAATCTACCCCTTAAATTTCTTGGACAGTCGCGATCGCTATCTCTTCGCTATGATTGCGATTTTGTGATCATGTAGCATTTTCATGTGATCTCCATATGATGATTTCTTTTGACTTACCACAATCGCAACCCTCAGGTTGCGATCACAACACCTGAGGGTCATTCGATCTTCAGTTTTCTCCTCTAGACCACTTTTCTTCTCTTCCAGCTTTATCTCAACTCATTTTCATAAGATTTCCTATAAAATCACCAAAAACTAGATATTAATGAATTTAAATGGATAATTTTCCAGATGTACACAATTAATTCATTGTAGTGTGTACACATTTAGATGTGCATGAGTGGCAATTTTTCCACTCATAAATGGGAAAGATGAAAATTTGCACTGAACACTTACAAGCTGTATCATGAACTAATATCTAAATTTATGACTGATGCATGAACTGAATTGGACTCTTGAATGAATCCTATGACGTCAAGATGGCTGGATGGTTTTGACATGAAGATGGCTGGATTGGTGATAAATAATGAAATAATTAATTAGTTAGAAAAGGAAACTATTACCCCATGTTGGGATTGAATTCAAAGAGAAAAGATGGGGGAACTTGGTTATCATATTTGCTTTTACTTTCCAAGTAGCTCCCTCAACTGACTAATTTCTCCACAGAACATTTACCAAAGTGACCTTTTAATTCCTCAACCAAAAAATTTGACGATCAAAGATTTCAACTAGGACCTCTTCATAAGAGAGGCTATTTTGCACACCAGTCTTTTCTAAAGGGACTACTGATACTGGGTCATCAACTATTTCTTCAACATAGAGACACAGAAGACTAGATGTACTGATGCTAATTCTATAGGAAAATCCAACTTATAGGATACCTTATCAAAATGACTCAAAATCATGTAAGGTCCAACATAGTGAGGACTAAGCTTATCCTTCTTACAAAATCTCTTTACCCCTTTCATGGGTGAAATCTTCAATTAGACAGAATCACCTACAGAAAACTCAAGTTCCTTTCTCCAAATATTAGCATAAGATTTCTAATGATATTGGGCCATCTTTAGCCTTTTTCTAATAACTTGAACTTTCTCCATTGCCTCATGCACTGAATCTGACCCTATTAAAACAACGTTACTAACCTCAAACAAACCAATAAGAAACCTACACCTTCTACAGAAAAAAGTCTCAAATAGGGTAATGTGAATACTGGAGTGATATTTATTATTATAGGCAACCTTAATCAAAGGTAAGTTATCATCACAACTAACCTTGAAATCAATCACACTCTCCCTCAATATAAGCTCTTAGGCTTGGATGGTCCTCTCTACCTGACCATCTTTCTGCAGGTGCAAAGCTATATTGAGGTCAACTCGTGTCATGACCCAAACCAAAAAAAAATCAATGACAGGTATCTCAAGTCCACCATGGACTGGAGACAACCCCATTTTGCCTAATCAAATAGAACATAATACACTAATAGTGGCTAAATTCTAAACATATATTTAGATAGAAAAGGAGAAACTCAAGAATTATAAGATACATCAACACCCAATACCTATTCCACAGTAATACGCAAAGCCTCAAAACTAAACTAAACCAAAAATCAATCTATGTTGGGACATGCCCCCGACCATATCCAAAACAAGTCCAAAGAAAAGTCTATGACCAAAGAAAACAAAACCATAAAATGAAGCTCTTTTGGAGAATAGAAGCTCACTACTTCAAGTTGAATGCTGATAATCCTAAAATGATATCACTACACAGAAAAAGTAGAAGTGTCTCTAATTCCTGCATCACATAGGGATACAACACCCGAGGATGGTTAGCAGGTTGAGTGCTAGCATGTAACTAAAGGAAAGGATAAAATAATGACATGGTCCACAGTTTAAAATCATCCAAATCCAATGTACATAATTATACGCATATACATATACATTAATATAAAATGCTGGGATAAGGAAAAGGATTAGTATGAACTTTAAATTATTAGCCTGGACTGTACAGCTCAACCGTCATAATAAGGCACCCATAGGCTATATGGGCTTAGCTCTCCCCACTGAAAGGGACCTAGTTTCTATCGTTACATGAACCATAGATTAATCATATGTAGATATGTACCATAGGGGACTTAAACCACTCAGTCATATATCAAGGGTGCCATGAACACCTAGTTAATTAACAACGAGGACTTAAACTACCTGGTCATAAGCAGTTTCCAGTATTGGTCCCTCGAGACCTCCATATTCATTACCTAGCTACACAAACTTCTTTAAACCTTTTAAAACACACACATTTGTATCAATTGAACCATATCACACCTTAAGGTATACACTATTGGTATCAGCATACCAACTACATATGTAATGTAATATCATCATGCCATTGCTATCCCTTAACATGGGGAAACAACCATGCTTATTTATTAAATTAATGTAGTTAAATGCCACAACCTATTTTATTCGTTAAATCAAAACCATTATGTTTCAATTACATATTTATATCATGCAATCGCTCCAAAAGTAGCTCAATATGCATCTATACTTTTATTCAAAGCCAATTTCACAAAATTGGGTTGGGTTTATAACAATTTAGTTATCCACATTTGCAAAATTAGGGAAAACCATGACCCCCTAGCTCATTCATCATGCCCATGAACCCTATATGTTCAATACTATCAATTCAAATCACACATAATTCATAATAACTATGGGAAAAGCAATCGATTTAATAATGTTCGATAACTCTCCAATCACATCTAAAATAATCAATTTAATCACATGGGTACAATTATAAACATATGATTTTAATAAATTAAGACATGGAAAAGAGTAACATGCCTAAAAGTATCACAATTATGGAGAAGAAACTATGAATTGACCCCTAGAAGCTCAACCATGAGTAACCCTTGCTTGATCTTATCTTAGGATTTAAGAGAGTACAGAGAGTGTTTTGATTTGATAAAGGATGAAATAATACACCAAATGTGTGTTATGATCATGGTTATTAAGTGGGGAAATAATAAAATGACAAGAATGTCCCCACTTAATAGTGCATAAAAAATCCAATCGTCATAGGTCACCTGACAACTCCTGACGTCTAGCTATGAGTCGTCTCTATGACTCATAGTCGAGGAAGTATCGCTAGGTTCCTCTTATGTGATATGAAAATATAGAACTTTTGATGCTTAAAATGAGGAAAACATGTAAGTTTCAGAGGTATTTTTGTTAGATATGATCTATTTTGGGTATGTTTTGAAGGAAATATGTTTTAGATGCTAAGTTTGTGAAAAGGGTGAAAAAGGTGTTTTTGGATACTTATTGGAGCATTATGGATGATAACAATATTTTTTGTCTTGATCGTGATCAAAGAATATTCAAGAATCAAAGAAGAGCTAAAAAATGACTCCCAGCACTAACTACGTGAACCCACAGACCGCAGGTAGGACCTACGGACTGTAGGTAGACAAAGTAGGTTCCAGAGGTAAAAAAATATAGAGAGATGACTAGTAGGATTTTTCCTATCTGGTACCTATGATCAGTACCTACTCTCAAAGCCAGACCGCAAGTATAACCTACGCCCATGACCAAACCATAAGTATAAAGAGTAGGTGGCCACCGACTTATTTTCCTCCTAGTTCGGTCGGGCTTTATTTTTAGGGATTTCTTACGTACTATAAATACCCCTTATGTACTTTTTAGTAGGAGTTACATACTTTTAAGACTCAAAAAAAAAAAATTTGATTTCAAGATCCATCTTTGATCTTGGGATTCTCTTGTATTGAATTAAATTTATTTATTCAGTTGCGGTTGTGGATTTTTGTTCAGATTATCATTGTGATATCATCTATGCTTTCTATTATGAATGTTATTAGTTTCTTCATGATCATGAGCGACTAAAACCCATAGATAGGGTTGAAAAACTCCTAACGAATTGATGTAGGGAAAGTGTGATTGTTGATCTGAACCAATACCCATGCATGCATTTTTTCTATCTTTGTTATGATTGGTTTCTTAATGGATGCATACATTAGGATCCCTCTTATATATTTCTACTTACAACAAAAGAGGAGTAGGGACTAGGAAAAGATAAAGGCAACAGTAATTTAGAATTTAACTGTCGATACATGCTTCTAGGTTCTACCTACATAATATGGTTAGGTTGCATCTAATAACTAGAGACTTAAAAGATGATAGTTAACTGGGATCAAGATAAGGATGAGTAGTGCGACACCTGAGACTCAAAAGCTAAAGGGTGAAATCCTTCTACTCGTCTAAAAGACTGTAAAAGGTACACAACTTATCAATTATGTATACAAGGTATTAGATTGGTTCAACAACACATGATAAGCCTACAGAATTGAGAATCCATGGGGAACAAAATCCTAGTGTTCACTCATGATTGATTTAAACCAACTTAATACTATTCTTTGCTCAAGATTACTACAAACAAAACCCCCATTTACTTTTCTTATTTTGCCCATTGACTACAACTATTGAGATCTTCTTAGCCACCTATTCCCTTGGGATTTGAACCATTCTTAGTGGAGTTACTATATTTTGATAGTGACCGTATCATCATCTAAAAGAGATATTGCTTGGACGTTATCAAGAAATTAGTGTCATTGCCTATGAACATGGTGTTAGTAGTGATTTATATTTGTTGTAGTATTGTGGTTTTCCTTTTTGTTTTTATTCTTAGTTGGGCATACGCCAGTGTATGCCTGTCATATAGGGTAGAGGAAAACCCTTACTCTCAGTAAATTCGAATTCAGAGAGGATCCTACAAACACCTGGTAGGATGTTTGGGCAAAAAAAAAATGATAATACTAAAGGGGTTCGTGATATTGTGCCTCCTCCCATAGGAGTGCAAGATATTATTGATCCCTAGATTGGTGAGCTTTTAGCTCTAGCTAAAGTATAGAAGAGGTCAAAGGAAGAAGCTTAGAGGGTAGCTAGAGAGACAGAGTGTAATGACCCTAAAGCGCCTCCCAGGACGTCACATGGAGCCTAGGGCTATAAGTAGCCCCAAGCTAACCCATAGAGAAGGCTCCTGCTGATAACCCTTAATTCAAGGAGAAAATATGAATTCATACACAAGCACATCCATGTTTGTAAAAGGGAATAAAGAAAAGAAGGGGTACTCGGTCTAAATGGTCATGACAAAGAAATCCTAACAAAACCACAATCTACCAAATAGTCTAGCAAAGCCTCTACAAATCCACAATCTAGTGAGCCGATGGGATAGTCCTCCAACTGACTAAGGATGAACTACAGGTAATAGCATAGTCTTTTAGTCCCTGGAATATTTGAAGATTGGTCCTCGAACCAAGAGGACTCACCGCTGTAGGAAATGTACCCGAGGTACTAGGAGATCACGGGCGAGTCTGGGACTAAGCACCCGAACCTTCATTATGAGACAATGTAGAACATGGACATATATGTGGATCAGTACTTGGGAATGTACTGAGTATACAGGGGTGAATGCATGTATATAAAACAATATTAATTTTCTTCATTCAAATCAGGTATGCAATATGAGATGACTCACATGGCTTGAATAAGTATGAAATATAAAGTTCATAAATCATATAAGATGAGGCATATTACACAAATATCGTAAGCCATCATTCTTTAATCTCAAAACTAAAAATCTTCTCTTATTCTCAATACTCAAGGCAAAAAGGGCTTTAGACAGTACCATCAACTCATGCATATGGGATGGTGGGTAAAAATACTTTTAATGCTAAAGATTTTATATCTCTTCAAACTCAAATACTATAAATAAGACCTCATGAGATTTTAGAACATACATAGAGGCATATCATGCAAGTTAGTAAAATATCTCATTTCAAGCTTTAGGAGAAATCATCTATCTCAAGTAAAAATGCTCTAGTTTAGTGAAAATAATTCATAGGAGGGAAAATACCGTAGTTTATAAAGGAGTAGATGATTACAAGTTTAAAAGGGCAAGTGAGGTCCCCATAACCGCCATAAACCATGCTAGCTACATGAAGTCCAACATTTTATCCTCCTAAGAAAGAGACCCCACGTTGGGGGGGAGCATCATACTCTTGCCAAGGAGTATAACCTTGGTCTAGTGATCACTAAACAAAACTCGGCCTCAGGCCCAATCATAATCATCATAAACTCTGCCTCAGGCCAAACTTACGGTGGCACGTAGTTCTGGGGTAAGAAACCATATAACTTACCCGCTCGAAGATAAATAGTACTCCCTTTATATTATCTGCGCTCATCTCATAAAAATCCACTTTAAGAATAATCTCATGGTTCAACACGAACCCAATAATCAAATCGATAATCTCATATAGTGAATTGGATTTCAAAGTCGAAGGACTGTTCAGTCAATTCATCTCTCAATCATCTCAAAATACTCAAATCATGGGTGCTTATAGCATAAGAGTCCATCTCAAATAGGTCTTACTAACCCATAGTTCAATATAAAGTTAAATCTCATCAAAAGCATAATATATAGCATATAGATTCATAAATCATATGGAAATCTGGGAATGTTAGAAACTTATCTCAAAGTCTTAATTTAGTCATATGCTTCAATATGTCACATATTGCAAATATTAACTTCTCATGGAGTAAAATCATGGGGTTTATACCCAGCTGTAATTTCTCAAGGAAACATATAAAATTCATGCCGTTTGACTCTTAATTCATGGGGAATATCAAGATAATGCATTCAATAATAATGGGTGAAAAATCCCATTTCAATTTTATGTAAAACCTCATAGATTTCAGGAAAATCATGATGTAAATAAGCCTTTTGGGCACCAGGTTAAAAGGGTTACCCTTGTTCAATACCCCACATACCCTAGATTAGGAGATTGAATGAACAAATTTCCTTTAAACTTCCTCTTCTTACTTTTAGGAGAAGGTTTTTGAAGTCTTTGATCTTGGGAGATTCAATTCTCAACTCACTAGCATAATCTTTGGTGAGTTCTTAGATTTCTTAGGGAAGAGTTCTTGCTTTGATATGATTTGGAGGAGAAACCCTAGCCCTTAAATGTTAGAGATGAGCAAATGAGGCCAGATGGTTCTTCTAGAATATATATAAGGGTTTAAATGAGTAGAAAGGACCGAAATACCCTTATAAAAATAAGTTAAAATTGTTGACCAGGGTCTATGACGGTCGAAATGACGATCTTTCGGAAGTTTGACGGTCCGCCAGATCGTCCGTCTCTCGAGGGCCAAAAATGGAACACACTACCTTGATACGATGGTTAGAACAATGGTCCATCAAAAGTTTAATGGTCCGCCAGATCGTCCCTCGTACGAGGGCCAGGATGAGGCCATACTACCTCCGTTTGATAGTCACCGCAATGGTTTGTCGAATTTTTGGTGGTTCACCATTTTGGCCATCGCACGATGGATAAAAATAGGAGTCCCTGCATTGGTTTGATGGGATTATCGACGGTCCATCGAAGACTTGACGGTCCATCGAATTGACCATTAAACTAGGGAGATACCGACAACACTTAGGGAAAATGGCCATAATTTCTCTCCCCGATAATGGATTTTGATGAAATTCATATCGTTGAAAAGCTAACTCAATTTCCTACACCATAGGAAGTCATTGTTATGAAAATTCCACACGTTTAAAACACTAATCAATTATGGAGTACTTTCTCAATCTCTTAGGGCCGAAATTACACTTCATTCGACATGCATGCAAGGTTCAAACTATGAGGTATCTTTGTGGGGTCTTACAATATCTCCCCCTTGAGAAAATTCATCCTTGAATGTCGCTAGTTATGCTAGGGGTACAGGAAAAGCAAAGTACACATAGCTGAAACAATTACTAAACCATTCTAGAGTTTTCTAAACTCATAACCACTACGGATATTGCAAGAACTCATACAGGGATTGATGCCTAGCTAAAATTTTGATAAGAAGGTCTGAATTAAAGAAAAATAGTACCTTCGGACTGATCTAAAATCATGAAAAAGAGGTGCGGGTATTTGGCTCGCATGTCTGCTTCCGCCTCCCAAGTAGCACCCTCAATAGATTGGTTCTGCCATAAAACCTTGACCAAGGGAACTTCTTTGTTCCGGAGCCTACAAATTTGAAAATCTAGGATCTCCAGAGTAAGCTCATCGAAGGAAAGATTATCTTGAATATTGACACTCTCTAAAGGATTAACCACAATAGAATCACCAATATGCTTCTTGATCATGGAGACATGAAAGATTTGGCGAACGACAGACGACTCTGAGGGAAAATCAACCTTATATGCTACCTTTCCAACATGGTTCAAGACACTATACGGGCCAACATAACGAGGACTCATCTTCCCCATTTTACCAGATCTTTTCACCCTTTTCATGGGTGAAATATTCAAGTACACCAAATCACCCACCTCAAACTCAAGATCTCTCCTCCTCACATCGGCATAAGTCTTTTGATGAGTTTGAGTCATCTTCAACCTTCCTGTAATCAACTTAACTTTCTCCATAGCTTCAAACACTCCATCGGGTCCAATCACGACCGCCTCACAAACTTTGAACCAACCTACGGGCGATCTACACCTCCTACAATACAAGACCTCAAACGGTGCCATCTCAATGCTAGCATGGAAACTATTATTATAGGCAAACTCAATCAATGAAAATTTCTCATCCCAACTACCTTTAAAATCAAGAGCACACTCCCTAAACATATCCTTCAGGGTCTGAATGGTCCTCTCAGCCTGACCATCTATCTGCTGGTGAAATGCATAACTCAAGAGAACTTGGGTACCAAGACCCTACTGAAAAGCCTTCTAAAACTGAGAAGTAAAATGAGTACCCCTATCCAAAATGATAGACAAAGGAAATCCATGCATCCTGACCAACTCCTGGATATATAATTTAGCATAATCCTTAACCGTATAAGAAGTATGCACGGGCAAAAAATGGGCAGACTTTGTCAAACTATCCATAACAACCCAAATAGAGTCATGATGACGACGCGAAAGAGGCAATCCGGTCACAAAGTCCATATTCACTGCTTCCCACTTCCAAGTGGGTATAATAAACTCTTGCATCACTCCACCAGGTCTTTGGTGCACTACCTTAACTTGTTGACACGTTGCACACCTCACTACAAACTTGGATACGTCCTTCTTCATACCATTCTACCAATAGATTCCCCGCAAGTCGCGGTACATCTTGGTAGTGCTGGGATGAATGGAATAACGCGCGCCATGCACTTCAGCCAAAATCATCTACCTCAAATCATCAACACACGGGACACACAACCTACCATTCAATCTCAACACACCATCTCCCTCTTGGGAGAAAAGATCAACCTTTTGGTCCTTAACTGACTCCTTCAGTTTGACCAAACTATAATCCCTATCCTGCTTCTCCTTCACTTCTAAGAGTAAAGAGGAGTCGGAACTACTCTGCACCAACGTACTCTTCTCTGCTGAATCAAGCAACCTAACACCCAACTTGGATAAACACTGAACATCATGAGCCAACTCTCTCTTACCTTTCCCCATATGTGCAACACTACCCATGGACAATCTGCTAAGGGCATCGCCACTATATTAGCCTTGCCCGAGTGATACAACACACTCATATCATAATCATTCAACAACTCCAACAATCTCTTCTACCTAAGATTTGACTGCATCTGGGTGAACACATACTGCAGGCTCGTATGATCAGTAAACACATCCACATGGACACCATAAAGATAGTGCCTCCAAATTTTCAAAGCAAAGACCACAACATCTAGCTCAAGTTCATGGGTCGAGTAATTCTTTTCATGTGGTTTCAATTGTCTAGAGAAATAAGATATAACCTTACCTCTTTGCATCAACACACATCCCAAACCAACTCCAGAGGCATCACAATACACCATAAAACTATCAAAACCATCAGGCAAATTCAACATAGGGGCTGAAGTAAGCGAGTCTTCATCTCCTGAAAACTCTTCTCATAGGACTCGAACCACTAGAATTTAACATTTTTATGGTCAATCGGGTTATAGGAGATGCAAGAAAAGATAAACCCTCAACAAAATAACAGAAATAGCCAGCTAAATCCAAAAAACTTCTAATATTGAATGGGCAGATAGGTCTAGGCAAATTTCTAATAGCTTCGGTCTTTTGGGGATCAACTCTAACACTCTCAGCTGAAATAACATAGCCTAAAAGTCTACAGACCTTAGCCAAAATTTATACTTAGTAAATTTGGTGAATAACTGATAGTCTCTAAGAGTTTGCAAGACAATTCTAAGGTGTTGTGCATGGTTATTCTCATCACAAGAGTACATAAGGATGTCATTTATGAAGAAAATGATTAACATATAAAGATATTGCTTGAACACTCGATTCATAAGGTCCATGAAAGCAGTTGGGGAATTGGATAGCCTGAAGGACATGTCTAGGAACTCAAAGTGACCATAGTGGGTTCGCATGGCTATCTTTGGAATATCACACTTCCTGACCTTAAGTTGATGATAGCCGGATCTAAGGTCAATCTTGGGAAAATAATTTGCACCTTACAACTAATCAAACTAGTTATCAATTCTTAGAAGAGGATACCTATTTTATATTGTGACCTTGTTCAGTTGACGGTAGTCAATACACATACGCAAGGATCCATCCTTCTTTCGCATGAATAAAATAGGTGCGCCACAAGGAGAAATGTTAGGCCTAATGAAACATTTATCTAGAAGATCTTTGACTTGTTTTTTTAGCTCCTGGAGCTTGGAAGGTGCCATACGGTATGAGGGGTAGAAATAGGTAAAGTGTCGGAAAGAAGATCAACTCCAAGATCTATCTCTCTATCGGGAGGTACCCCTGGGAGATCTTCTAAAAAGACATCTAGGAACTCATTAACAACATCGACTAACTGAATAGTTGGAGTTTTGGACTGAGTGTCCTTGAATTTAATTAGGTGATAGGTACAACCTTTAGATATTAGCTTTCTGGCTTTCATGTAGGAGATAAAATGACTTTTGGGAGATACTAAACTCCCAGACTACTCAAACACTTGTTTGTGAGGAAACTAAAACTTGACTACATTGGTATGACAATATATAGATGCATAACAAGAATAAAGTCAATCCATACCCAGAATAAGGTCAAAATCTACCATGTCTAACTCTATAAAGTCTGCAAGTATGAATCTATAAAGAACAATGACAGGGCAATCTCTATGCACTTTTTTAGCAGCAACTAACTCTCCGACTAGTGTAGAAACTAGGAAAGGCTCGGGAATCCTTTCGGTACCCCTTTTGAAATTCACAGCCACAAGTGGGGTCATATAAGAAAGACTTCACCCGGGGTCCAACAACATATAAACATCAAGACAAAAGACTCAAAGCATAAAGTGCCCTGAACAGGGGTGGGATGAGGTACATGAGCTGGTGCAATAGTAGCCGGTGCTGAAGATCGAGCATCTCCATTCCCTTGTCTGGCATGGGGGTAATCTCTAAGTCTGTGTCCCTGCTTACCACAAACAAAACAACCCCTCGCATCACCAAAACACTTCCTGGGATAATTCCTACTATATTTAATATAAGAAGGATAATGGGGCTGATTACCAACACTATTTAGCAATCCAGACATAAAAGGCCTACCCCTTTGCTTCGGCCTACCTCTAGGCGGGGGAGCACTAGCTGATGAAGGCACTGGAGAAGATAAAAGTCTTTGAAACTGAGGGCAGTTCCCTTCATCGAACCTAGGCTGGATAAACTCATGAAGATCAGATCTCTCTCTCTTGCTACCCCTCATTCTTTCTCTCTCCCTAAGCTTATCCACCTCCATTTGTTGGTCATAAATAATAAACCTAGCTAAATAAATATCTATATTAAACATTGCTATCCTACACTCCTTTAGCATCAACCCATAAACACCGATCACAAATTTACTCATACAAGCCCGGGTGTTAGAGATCAAATAAGGAGCGTATTTGAACAACTGACTGAACTTCAAGCAGTACTCCTTAATAGTCATGGTGCACTGCCTCAAGTTCATGAACTCCTTAATATTGGCCTCCCTTATATCAAGCAGAAGGAATTGGTATAATAATGCATCTTAGGATACTTTCCAAGTCACAGGAGCGGCATCTTTATCTCTACCCTTCCTCCACGACACAACCCAATCATAATATAATACCCTGAAAAATCCAAACAAATATTAGATCCATGTACCAAGCTCATGCATAGTACATAATGGTTCTTTTATAGCTTTATTAGTAGGTTAGATGTATATTAAGGCTTCAAATAACTCCCAGCTATCAGATGAATCAAAATATTCTTTATCGATTGAATTCTTAAGAAGGATATTGGTATAGTCAACTTCAAACGAGTATATCTCTCATTATACTTGGAATTTTTTAGCTCATGACCTATAAACAGATATATAATTGAATTAGATTTGTAACTATATAAATTTTACCTAAATCCGATATCGAATCAAAGAGTTATTCCTATTTTACTCCAGCATGGCAGGCTGGAAACAGTGTGACGACATTCATGGTAGCTTACCACTTTTGTGACGCCCTACCACGAAGGTCGTCATCCTTAGGCAGAAACAAGCTCCTAAGTTACAACATTCGTTGTAGCTTATAACACTTGTGATGCCCTACCACGAAGGTCATCAGCCTTAGGAAGAAACCAACTCCTAAGTGACGACATTCGTGGTAGCTTACCATATTTGTGACACCCTATCACAAATGTCGTCAGCCCTAGGCAGTATCCAGCTTCTGTGTGATGACATTTTTGATGGCTTACCATATTTTTGACACCATGTCACAAATGTCGTTAGCCTTAGGCAGAGTCCAGCTTCTGTGTGACGACATTTTTGATAGCTAACCACATTTTTGATGTCTTGTAATAAATGTCGTCAGCTATTATTTTCAGCAACTGGAATTTATTTCATAAGGGTATTTTGGTCTTTTCCCTTCACTTCCCACAACTTATAACCCTCAAGGAACGCACTATATTCAATTCTCCTTAGATAAAACATTTCAAAAAGCTCTCTCATATACTTTTAACCACAAGATTAGGTTTTCTCTCAAGATCATCTCCTCAGGAAAAAGAGCTTTCTTTTCCAAAGGGGTTAAACCCTAGTCAAGAAAAATCAAGGGCAAACCAAAGGAATTATTCAAGAACCTTTAGAAACATTAGATCTCTTTCAAGATTCAATCACTAAGGTATGCATAGTGTTCATCTATGGATCCAATCCATTCATAGAGATCAAGAACCATGTTTTAAATATTATTTTGTAATCTTTTTGAGGTGATATGAGTATGTACATATTGACGATTGTTGTTTAAGTTTCAATGTAATGTCTAAAGGTGTTTTCATGGAATATATATGTTTGTTAATTGAAAACCATAAACTTTAGGTGGTTTAATATGGTGCAAGTATGAAACACATCTATGCCTTAAAGAATGAATGCAAGGTGTTTGATAAAATTCTTAGAATGCTAGAAATTCATATTTGTATGGTTCTATGATGTCTAAATGACAAGTTCATATTAGCTACATACTTCAATATAAATTCCATGTTTTTCATGTGCTTCTATTGTGATGGTATGAAACATGCAAGATAATGGAGATATAAAATATACACACAAAATATATCTATGCATCCCCTACAATGTTTAAGATGTGAATAACTATATGAAATATGATATCCCCTACTTATGATATTATGAATTGTGGACTTAAATCTTGTGATCAAGTCATTTCATGTGTGTCAGTTTCCTTCTATTGAGTCCTAGGGGTATTTGTACACAAAAAATATAGTTGTGTTCCTAGATCCATGTTTTGTTGTCACGATAATCTCAGTCAAGCTATAATTCATAGAACTTAGTTAGTCATGTGACTCAGGAAACCTCAGAAATCTCATGATCTCAGTTAACTCTCAGATAATAGTACTACTCCATTAGTCAATGGAAGTCAGTTAATCTGTCCATGTACAGTCAGTTGAATCATGTTTAGTCTCTTCTGATGGGAGTCAAAGTTAGCACTGAGTGAACCCAAGGATGGGGACTCACCTACCAGTTTTAGGGTGTGATCCTTAGCAATTATCCTTGTGTTCCAGAACTACGTAGCCAGTGTAGGTTGAGACATCTTATCCTGTTAGATTAAGGTTGATGAGGAGGCTTAACATGTCATTTTAGGTTCCCACCATTCTCACTTTGAGTACCTTCTAGATAAGGGTCACTCTGTTCTTACCAGTGGTGCAGTATTGACACTCCTCTAGTCAAGGCAGAGATTCGACCCCAGCTTAGCCATAATGGTATACATGGGGCGTGTTGGTTAAACAACTACCTTCCATAGTTTTAGTATCAGTCTCAGTGAAAGAACTCAGACAGTTCTTCAGATATCAGTATACTAGGACTATTAGATATAGTAAAATTCAGTTATAGCACAGGACTCAGGGAGTTCTACCAGATTCAGGACTGCCAGACACAGTCAGTCATGTTATCAGAACTACATTTTCAGTCATGTATTAGCATAAAGATTTAGCTACCACAAACTTACGATCTCAGTTACTATGTATGTATGTTTGTATTCTTACATTCATATCAGTCAGTCAGTAGTATTATTCATGCAGGTAAACCCTTCGCATTAGCCTACCTCACTCGTACACTCAGTACTCCAGTTGTACTGACGCATTTATGCTACGATGCTTTCTTTTCATATTACACCATAGGTTCAGAGGCACAAGTCCCAGACCAGCAGTAGCAGTCGCATTCAACGTACAGAGTTTCAGTGAGTCCTCTTCATTTGAGGAAATTATGATTTGATTTATTCATTATTATTTTAGCCAGTTATCAGTTTACAGAGTTAGTTGGAGATACGTTCCTTCAACTCCTTATTCAGACAGTACTTGAGGCTTTCAGATTCAGTATTCAGACTTTGTTCAGATTTAGCTTTCAGATTCAGTTTTCAGTTGTTTTGGGTATTTTTTTGCCCATATGGATGTTATATTATTTCAGTTGAACCTTATGGCCTATTGTCCATGTTTTCCGCATTATTATGTCATAAATTGCAGTATATAGGTACAAATATCAGTCATGGATTAGCTTGTGGTCCCTCGGGGTCATATATACCATGTAGCATTTCAGTTCAGAAAATTAGGGCATTATAAACTTGATATCAGAGGCTAAGGTTCAATAGAGTCCTAGGAAGTCTGAAACCCGCATCTAGTAGAGTCTTGTACATGGGTGTGTTGTGCACCACATTTATGTATAGGAGGTTATGAGATGTTTTAGGAACAATTCCCTTTCTTCAGTATTCATGTCGTGCTAGTAATCATAATTTCAAGTCAGTCTCTCAGTCGAATCCGCTCTTCTTTTATTTCAGAAATGTGCCTCCAAAGAGAAGAAATCAGCCTGCTCCTCAGCCTGAAGATCCTTTGGGCGAACATGTTTATCATATGGAGTTCATGACCGCATTTACCATTCTTGCTCAGTCTGTAGCTACCCAGAATAAATGGCCAGCAGTCATTCCGACCAACCCTGTGGCTAATTCAGCAGCAACTAGGATTTGGGACTTCACCCGAATGAACCCTCCTTGCTTTTATAGGTCTAAGCCAGATGAGGATACTTAGGAATTCATTGACCAAATCTAGAAGGTCATTGATATCAAGGGAGTAAGTACTTCTCAGAGTAACAAGTTAGCCGCATACCAATTGCAGGATGTCACTCACACTTGGTACAAGCAACGGTTATTAAAAAGGTTAGGGGGATGCAGGTCCTGTTCAGTGGGAAGAATTTGTCACGGCTTTCTTAGATAGATTCTTTCCCCAAGAGCTGAGAGAGGCCAAAGTTCTTGTGTTCATCAATCTCAGACAGGGAAATATGATAGTTAGAGAGTATTCTCTTAGATTTACTCAGCTAGCGAGATATGCCTCTCATGTAGTTGTAGACAACAGGACTAAGATGAGCAAGTTTGTGTCAGGGGTGAATGATAGCGTGGTAAATGAGTGAAGGTCTGCGATGCTGAACAATAATATGACATTAGCTCGGCTCATGAAACACGCTCAATAGATAGAGGAATGGAAGGTTAAGACTATGGAGAGGCAGAACAAAAGAGCAATAGAAGGCATTTTTAGTTTTGCTCAGCCCAAATCGGAAGGAGAAAATCGTTCACAGTTTCATCCTAAGTTAGCAGTTCCAGCCCTTTCCTCCACTAGTACCCTAGTGCCAAAGTTCAGGGATGGAAACCAAGACTGAGCACCAGTTTGGTCTTTTCCATTCACCTCCCACGACTTATAACCATCAATATTCAATCACTAACGCATGCATAGTGTTCATCTATGGATCCAATCCGTTCATAGAGCTCAAGAACCATCTTTTAAATATTATTTTGTAAACTTTTGGTGGTGATATGATTATGTACATGTTTATGATTGTTGTTTAAGTTTCAATGTGATGTCTAAATGTGTTTTCATGGAATATATAAGTTTGTTAATTAAAAACCATGAACTTTAGGTGGTTTAATATGGTGCAAGTATGAAACCCACCTATGCCTTAAAGAATGCATGCAAGGTGTTTGATAAAATGGTTTAGATGCTAGAAATTCATGTTTGTATGGTTATATGATATCTAAATGACAAGTTCATGTTAGCTATATACTTCAACATGAATTCCATGCTTTTCATGTATTGCTATTATGGTGGTATAAAGCATGCAAGATAATGGAAATATACAATATGCACACGAAAAATATCCATGCATCCCCTACAATGTTTAAGATATTGAATAACTATATGAAATCTGATACCCCCTACTTACTATATTATGAATTATGGACTCAAATCTTGTGATCAAGTCATGCCATGTGTGTCAGTTTCCTTCTATTGAGTCATGTGGTATTCGTACCTAAAAACATAGCTGTGTGCCTAGACCCATGTCATGTTTTCATGATAATATCAGTCAAGCTATAATCTATAGAACTCAGTTAGTCATGTGACTCAGGAAATGTCAGAAATCTCATGATCTCAACTAACTCTCAGATAATACTATTACCCCGTCAGTCAATGAAAGTCAATTAATCTGTCTATATACAGTTAGTTCAATCATATTCAGTCTCCTTAGATGGGAGTAGAAGTTAGCACCGAGTGAACCTAAGGATGGGGACTCACCTACCAGTTTTAGGCTGTCATCCTTAGCAGTCAACCTTGTGTTCCAGAACTATGTAGCCAGTGTAGGTTGAGACATATTACCCTATCAGATTAGGGTAGATGAGGTGGATTAACCTTTCAGTTTAGGTTGCCACCATTCTCACTTTGAGTACCTACCAGCTAAGGTTCACTCACGACTGTCCTTACCAGTGGCGCAGTATTGACACATCTCCAGTCGGGGCAGAGACAGGACCCCAGCTTAGTCGTAATGGTATACATAGGGCATGTCGGTTAAACAACTACCTCCCACAGTTTTAGTATCAGTCTCAGTGAAAGAACTCATACATTTCTTCAGATGTCAGTATACCAGGACTGTTAGATACAGTCAAATTTAGTTTTAGCAAAGGACTCAGGATGTTCTACCATATTCAGGACTATCAGACATAGTCGCTTATGTTATTAGAACTACATTTCCAGTCACGTATTATCATACAGATTTAGCTACCCCATACTCACGATCTCAGTTACTATGTATGTATGTTTGTACTCTTACATTCATATCAGTCAGTCAGTAGTATTATTCATGCATGTAAACCCTTCGCATTAGCCTACCTTACTCGTATACTTAGTACTCTAGTTGTACTAACGTATTTTCACTATAGTGGTTTTTTTACATGTTACACCATAGGTTTAGAGGCACGAGTCCTAGACCAGTAGCAGCAGTTGCATTCAGCATACAGAGTTTCAGTGAGTCCTCTTTATTTGAGGACATTATGACTTGATTTATTCGTTATTATTTTAGCCAGTTATTAGTTTACAGAGTTAGTTAGAGACATTTTCCTTTAACTCCTTATTCAGACAGTACATAGATGCTTTCAGATTAAGTATTCAGACTTACGTTTAGATTTAGCTTTCAGATTCAGTTTTTAGTTGTTTTGGGTATTTTTCGCCCATATGGATGTTATATTATTTTAGTTGAACCTTATGGCCTATTATTCCTTTTTTCCGTATTATTATGTCATGAATTTCAGTATAAAGGTACAGATATCAATCAAGGGTTAGCTTGTGGTCCCTTGGGGTTATAATCACCGTGTAGCATTCTAATTCAGAAAATTAGGGCATTACACATAAGCTATGTCCTTCATTCTATAAAATGCCAACTAAAAACTTTCTTCTTCCGAGACGTGCATCACGCCAGTGATCTTCCTTACCTCCTCTAAGTATAACTATAGGTCTTCATAAGTTCCTGACCCATAGAAGTCAGGCGGTTTCATCCGTAGGAAGTCACAAATTCTAGCCATGGCTACATCACCTCCCTACTTATTAGCAGCTTTTGCCCGACTATTGGCCCAAACATTAGTACTGATTGCTTGGTCCAACACCTGAAAGGCCACCCTAAATTTAGTGTGGGACACCATCTTATTCAGAGGATCAATGGGTAGGGGCTTCTCATCATTGTTCCCGTGACCATTCGCCCTTTGAAGAGGCATTTTTTTAAAATAGAGAAGCATAGATCATTAGATAAGGAGGATATAACCGGTGGCACGATAGAACTGAAAAAAACACAACTTTTTCTAAAATGTCTCGTAGCCTCCTAAACATAGATGTGGCACGCTACACACCGATGAGCAAGACTCTACTCAATGCGGCTTGTCAGACTCCCTAGGACTCCTTAGAAATCAAGCTTTGATACCATTTTGTAATGACCCGAAATCACCTCCCGGGATATCACATAGAGCCTAGGACTAAAAGTAGCCCCAATCTAACCCATAGAGCCGGTTCCTACTGATCACCCTTAATTCAAGGAGAAAATTTGAATTCAAACACTAGCACATCCATGTTCATAGAAGGGAATAAAGGATAGAAGGGTTACTTGGTTCAAATGGTCATGATAAAAAAATCCCAAAAAAACCACAATCTACCCAATAGTCTAACAAAGCCTCTACAAATCCATAATCTAGAGAGCCAATAGGACATTCACCTAATTGAGTCGGGATGAACTAAAAGTAATAACATAGTATTTCAGTCCCTGGAATATCTAAAGATCGGTCCTCGAACTAAGAGGACTGACCACTGTAGGAAATGTACGCGAGGTACTCGAAGATCACGGGCGAGGCTGGGACTGAGTACCTCAACCTACATTATGAGACAATGTAGCACATAGACATATATGTGGATCAGTACTTGGGAATATACTGAGTATGCAGGGGTGAATGCATGTATATAAAATAGTATCAATTTTCTTCATTCAAATCATGTATGCAATATGATATGAATCACTTGGCTTGAATAAGTATGAAATATAAATTTCATAAATCATATAAGTTGAGGCATATTACTCAAATCTCGTGAGTCATCGTTCTTCAACCTCAAAACTAAAAATCTTCTTTTACTCTCAATACTCAAGGGAAAAAGGGCTTTAGAGAGCACCATCAACTCATGGATATGGGATGGTGGGTAAAACAACTTTTATTGTTCAAGATTTTATATGTCTTCAAAATCAAATACTAGAAATACGACCTCATGAGATTTTAGAACATACGTAGAGGCATATCTTGCAAGTTAGGAAAATATCTCATTTCAAGATTTAGGAGAAATCATCTATCTCAAACAAAAATTCTCTAGTTTAGTTGAAATAATTCATAGGATGGAAAATACCTTACTTTGCAAAGGAGTAGCTGATTTCATGTTTAAGAGGGCAAGGGAGATTCTCGTAAGCAACATAAATCGTGCGAGCTACATGGAATCCAACGTTTTATCCTCCTAAGGAAAAGACCCCCACATTAGGGGGGAGCATCATACTCTTGCCAGGGAGTATAACCTAGGTCTAGTGATCACTAAATGAAACTCGGCCTCGGGCCCAATCATAATTATCATAAACTCAGCATCAGGCCAAACCTACGATGGCATGTAGTTTTGGGGTAAGAAACCATAGTAACTTACCCATTTAGTGCTAAATACTACTCCCTTTAGATTATCTGTGCTCATATAATAAAAATCCACTTTTAGAATAATATTATAGCTCAACACGAACCCAATAATCAAATCGATATTCTCATATAGTGAAGTCGATTTCAAAGACCAAGGACCATTAGGTTAATTAATTTCTCAATCATCTCAAAATACTCAAATCATGGCTGCTTATAGCACAAGAGTTCATAAATTCACAAGTCTCAAATAGGGCTTACTAACCCATAGTTCTATATCAAGTTAAAGCTCATCAAAAGAATAACATATAGCATATAGATTCATAAATCATATGGAAATCTAGGAATTTCAGCAATTTATCTCAAAGTCATAATTTTGTCATATGCTTTAATATCTCACACGTTGCAAATATTAACTTCTCATGGAGTAAAATCATGGGATTTATACCTAGCTATAATTTCTCAAGGTAACATGCAAAAATCATGCCATTTGACTCTTAATTCGTGGGGAATCTCAAGATAATGCATTCAATAATAATGGGTGAAAAAAAACAATTCAATTTCATGTAAAACCTCATAGATTTTAGGAAAATCATGTTATAAATAAGCCTTTTGGGCACAAGGGTGAAAGGGTTACCCTTGTTCAAAATCCCACATACCTTAGATTAGGAGATTGAATGAACAAGTTTCCTCTAAACTTCCTCTTCTTGCTCTTGGGAGAGGGTTATTGAAGTCTTTGAACTTGGGATATTCAATTCTCGACTCACTAGCACAATCTTTCGTGAGTTCTTTATTTTTTGGGGAAGAATTCTTGCTTTGATATTATTTGGAGGAGAAAACCCTAGCCCTTAAGTGTTAGAGATGAGTAAATGAGGCTAGCTGGTTCATCTAGAATATATATAAGGGTTTAAAGGAGTAGAAAGGACCGAAATACTCTTTTAAAAATAAGTTAAAAATTATTGATCAGGGTCTGCTACGTTCAGAATAATGGTCCGTCATAAGTTTGACGGTCTACCAGATCGTCCGTCGCTCGAGGGCCAAAAATGGATCACACTGTCTCAATGCGATGGTCGGAATGATGGTCCATCAAAATTTTGATGGTCTTCCAGATTGTCCATTGTACGAGGGCCAGGATGAGGCCATACTGCCTCCGTTTGACGTTCACCGCGATGGTTCATCAAATTTTTGGTAGTTCACCATTTTGGATGCCGCACGATAGCTAAAAAAATGAGTCACTTCCTTGGTTTGATGGGATGATCAACAGTCGGTTGAAGACTTGACGGTCCGTCGGATCGACCGTCAAATCTGGGCTATTCTAACAACGCTTAGAGAAAACAGCAATAACTTCTCACCCCGATTCTGGATTTTGATTAAATTGGTATCTTTGGAAAACTAACTCAATATCCCACACCATAAGAAGTCATTTTTATGAAAATTCTTCAAGGTTAAAACACCAATAAATTAGGGAGTCCTTTCTTAATCTCTAAGG
This sequence comes from Capsicum baccatum var. pendulum, assembly GCA_030864225.1. Classification (NCBI taxonomy): domain Eukaryota; kingdom Viridiplantae; phylum Streptophyta; class Magnoliopsida; order Solanales; family Solanaceae; genus Capsicum; species Capsicum baccatum. Next base: position 133,879,739 of record CM061552.1, read on the forward strand.
GCAGGAATTACACTTCATTCAACATGCATCTATGGTTTAAATTATGAGGTAAATTTGCGGGGTCTTACACAGAGGTTGTTAAGTAGACATAAATAGCAAATCGCCAAGAAGAACTCGCTGGAAATCAAAACATAGCTAGATATGTTCAATTAATCCCATCATATCAATACATGCAACCATATATAGATAAAGAAAAAGGATTGGTATATGTTAATCTGATCAAGACTAGAGCCATAGTACCTCCTATTTTTCCCCCAGCATCAAATTCGACATCACGAGTGCCATGATCTAACTTATAAATTTGAATGGTGTGTATACATGATTGCCTACCAATGATCAAATTTGCACCTTGCTAATTTCCTTGGGATTTACACCTCATATTCTATTCTAGGGGTATATTAGGAAGGACTTAGATATAGGGTTCTCCCATTCTCACTTATAGGAGAAGCATCTTTGTTATTAGGGGAATTGCCAGGAGGCTCTATCATGACTTGGAACGAGTTGTGTAGGAAATTTTTAAATAGGTTCTTTTCTCCATCAAAGATGTCAAAGCTGAAGGATGAGATATATATCTTCAGCCAGTTGCATATAGAGTCTATGTATGAGGCTTGGTTCAAGTCTAAGAAGAAACTAAGTAAAGTACCAAATCATCAATTGTTAGGGATAAGCTTATCAGAAATATTCTATAGAGCCTGACCATCAGTTCTAAAGCCATGGCATACACCGTCTATGGCGAAGATTTTATGAGATCATGGTGGAAGGCATCATTATAGATGTTAGATCAAATTTCACTCACTAACCAAGTGTTTTCTCAGGAGGCTGAGAGGGGATCTGGTACTTATTATATTGGTACCTTCTGTGATAGTAAGCAGTTAATGATACAACAGTGTAGAAATTACGTTACTAAGGATAGATTTAGAGGTGCTAGAAAAGCAGGTTGCAATAGCAACTTTTGAGTAAGTAAATATTGTAGCAGCATAGGGGTCAGCTTCAAAAGCATACAAGTTAGAATTAGAAAAGGAAACTAATTATCTAGATCATCAGATGGTAGGTTTATGAGCCCAAGGTCAAGGAAACCAAGGTCAAAACTACTATGATAGCTATAGAGACCATAGCAGAGAGCAAGATGATAAATGGAGGAAGAAGTATGATTTAAGGAAGAAGGGAGATAAGTGCATTCTACCTAGTGGATACGATTTTGAATCCAGAATGTAAGAGATTCTAGCTAAGCTTGTAAAGGGTCAAGAAAGTCAGGAGAATATCCTTAAGAAGATTAAGGATGATATTTCAGGGTTGAACCAGAAGGTTTGAGTCACATGTCACTGTTATCAAGTAGTTGGAGAACCAGTTTGGACAGATGTAAGAAACTCTAATCCAGAGGTAGGCTGGTACCCTTTAGAGTAATATAGTGTAAAATTTAAGAAATGATGGTGTCATAATCTCTATTACCACGATGAGTGGTATCACTACTATGGATTGCCCACAACCTATTATTAAAACTATTCCTGATAAAACACCTATTGTTAAGTCTAAAAAGGTAACAGGTGACAAAGGTACATTTACTGAAGTTAAAGGTAAAGGTTTGATCATTGAGCTAGAAGTCAGATAGATCTTGAGACCGCCCCCAACTTATATTGCGAGACTAAGGTAGAAGAAAGAGAAAGGTAAGTTTAAGTTATTTATTGAGATGCTAATAGAATTAATCTTGAATATACCTATTTTTTAGGTGTTAGAGAAAATTCCTGGATATGTCAGGTTCAAGAAATATTTAGTCACAAGAAAGAAAGGAGCGGCATTTGGGGATTTTGATGGTGTGTACCACTGTAGTGAAGTCATGACTATGTCTTTAGTATAAAAAAGGGTGATCCCAGAGCATTCACCATACCATGCACTATAGGGTCATCCTGATTTACTTGAGCCTTATGTGGTTTAGGGGCCAACAATAATTTGATAATGTTGGTCGTATTCAAGTAATTGGGCTTGAACCCTGCAAAATCGGCTTTAATATGGTTATTGATGGCTAACCGTATAGTAAAAAAACAAGTGGGAATCTCATTTGATGTAATCGTTAGGGTAGATAACCTTATCTTTTTGAATAACTTTGTTATCTTGGACTGTGAGGTTGACACCAAGATGCCCATTATCTTACAAAGATCATTTATGGCCACAGGTAGAGATATGGTTTTTATGGAAAAAGGTAAGCTAAAATTTTAAGTCAGTAGCAAAGAGGCGATATTCAACATCTAAAAGTCATTGAAATAGCCAACCGACAAGAGACTAGTGTTAGTGATTGATTATATTTATGATCTTGGAGGATACTCCTATGGGTATCTTGATGAATTCTTACTAGCCAAGATACCCACATCGTGTCGTGACATTAAATTAAGCGTTGCATGGAAGGCAACCCATGGGCTTGTTTGTGAAGTCTAAGTAACCAACATGGCCACATCGTGCCGTGATGTTAAATCAAGCACTAAGTGGGAGGCAACACACTATTTCAGTGTTCACTTTTTTTTTTAATCTTTTTGTAGGTTTATAGGTTTTGTACCTTACCTGGAATGTGGTAAACATTTCTATATTAATCAATTTCTAGGTAAGAGCATTGTGTGATTAGACCATTATGGTCATAAATTACATTCATTGATTTCTAGGTAAGGGCATTATGCGATCATCCCATCATGGTCACAAATCCCACATGGCAAGTTGATTAATAAGTCAAAATATTGAAACTTTGAGGATGAAAAATGGTAAGTTACAGACTCTGGCATTTAATTTTACTTTTGAGACCTAACACATAGGTTGTGGGACCATAAGTATCTAAAAAAAATATTAAAATTCCGAGTCTGGGTTGCAAAAAAGTGAGCCAAAAATTTTGGCCCGGCACCTGCACGCAGTACTTATGGGCCTAGTGGTACCTACGCCCAAGGCCTGACCGCGGGTATAGGCCATAGGTACAAGCCGTCGCTAGGTCACTTTGTAGGACAAATTTTTAATTTAAATTTTGTGCCCACAACATTTAAATATGACCTAAAATAGTCCCCCACCTATATAAAAACATTCTTACCCTCATTCTAACTCATTCATATCCTCAAAACTTTACTTTTATCTTTGAATTCAATCATTGTTATTAAAACATATATTAACCCCACACTTGAGAAATGTTAAATTGACACTTATTTGAGATACCAACTTGTCCCAACACGCTAAAAACATGTTCCAACCTTGGTTTTGGTTGAGTTGTTCATTATTTTCTTCTGATTCTTTAAATAAAAGGTAACTTTCTCAGCTCCTAATGGTTATATATTTGTTTATCAATAGTTTAAACAAGTTGATATGTGTATTCTATTGCAAAATATACAGAAACTATCATATTTTTATGTGGGAGCCTTGAAGTAGCCCAAAGCCATAATGTAGGGCCTTGTTTTGAACTAAGATTCTAAGTTTAGGCCCTAACCAGAAGTTGATCTTGAATTAATAGAGTAATACCATGCGTGGAGCATGTTTTTCTATTTTGAAATTCATGATTCTTGATTAGTGTGTATACATTAGACTTGTTGGGATTTAAAATAGGCTATAGGGATGTGAAAATATAGGGAAAATTTGAACTTTTCAAAATTTGAGTTTTTCTTTGACTTTTCCAATCACTCACTTTTTTAGGAAACTGACAACTAGTTTTTTAGGTACATATAGCACCTAATTAAATGAAGAATATAAAGGTCAGTACTTAGTAGAGATGGATAGAGTCTCCCGGGCCTAGTGGTTCAGTAGAGGAGTATCTGAGGCAACAACGTAGAGACACTGTTGCTAGGGTTACATGTAGAGTCACAAGAGGACAGACTCGCCAGACTGCTCAATTAGTTATTCCCATGCAAGGATAAATTCCACATATATATCACCCCACATACTCCTCTACTTGATGAGGAAGAGGAGGAGGAGATAGAGTCTGAGACTACTTCATAGATTGCTGCTCAGGACCCCCTCAGTCTAAGGAGGGGTCCCAAGAGTCATCTGATAAGGTTGAGCAGGAGAAGTCATCTGTGGTTCCCCAGTCTAAGTAGGGTACCGCTACTTATGTATTATAGATAGAGGTTCTTCGATCCCAGGAGGGTGTCAGCAACCTTCCCACAATGCTTCAGTACAACAGAGCCCCACACTCGTACATACCCCAAATGCACCTCCTGAGGAGGGACATCTAAGGTGGTATGTCGAAGGGATGCATTATGTATTTTAACTTCACAGTTGTTTTTGGGATCTACGCAGTACTATAAGATGTATTTATGAGGAGAGTTGGATAAAATTATTGGGGATAGAGCAAGTACCACAGCTATAGGAAGTATTTGATAGATATTAGCTAGAATGGATAACCAAACCAATCAATTCCTATAGATCGACTATGGTATGGGATTTTTATGCACCCTACAGAGATACCATAGTCCTTTCTATGCACCATTATCTAGGATTTATCAGTTTTTCACGATAGTCATAACTTGATCATACATTGGTTAGAGAGATTAGAGTTGACATATCGATAAAGACTATCTATAAAGTTCTATTTGGCCCAAATTATATCACTCCTGCATCTACAGCTGAGTGCAACCATAAACTGAGGACTGTATGCGATCGATATATCATGCAAAATATTGAGCACCATCTAGAGAGGGTTGAGATGGCTAGGTGGATATCTAGTTATATTTCACAACTGTGTGATGCGATCCTATATATTGAGGGGAAAATTGCGATCAAGAAGGCCCTACTAATAGTAGAGGCAAAGTTTTGGTGGTTGCTGAATAGATACCGACCAATACCTACTACTTTGGATAATACATTGATGCAGAAGGGAGCATCACTTTTTGCCTGTCTAATGGCCAATTATGATGTTGATTTACTGCTATTCTAGGGCATGAGTTACATGATAGAGCATTTGGTGAGCTGACTAAACTACCATTTCCTTTCATGATCCAGAGGCTATGTGATGAGGCTAGAGTGATTGTATTACCAGGTATTGATGTGAGGGTACCTGTGACTACGACTGTATAGACTAGGATCATAAAGGTTCTATCACCTTCAAGTACTTCTAGGAGATTGAAAAAGAAGGCAGTAGTACTGCAGGTCGAGGATGAGGGCCTAGTAATTTTTGTAAAGCCTAATGAGTCACTTAGAGATAATGTGATTGTTGGTAATGACATTGACATAGGGAAGTAGATTAATGCTCTTGATTTGAGTACACAGGGAGTGGGGACATATGCTACTTCTTTTTCAGCCCTGTTTTTAGTCTCAGACCCAGTTGGTGAATCTATAGATCTTGCTCACCTATCCACTACAGCTCCTACGATTGGTATGATTACTGTATCCAATGAATTTTTCAGAGATTAATGGATAAGTAGAGGGTTATAGCTTCTCAGTTGAAGGTTGTCAAGACTGAAATAACTACCCTCTTTGGGTAGAAAAGATCAGGGTTCTGGACTAGATTTGAGAAGACTGAGGCTAGATGGGAGGCTTTTTAGAGAGCCACATTGTCAGAGCTGCATTTTGACATTTAGACATAGATCTATAAGCTGGAGAGATGGGTTACATCTCTATATATAGAGACAGGTGTGCCTGACCTAGTTTAAATGAGGAAGGATTTTGTTATCCTATAAGCAGAAGTATGCTCTCATATAGAGAGTCGTGTAGAAACTACTTCCTTGATTATACCCCCTATGGTCCAGATATCACCTCCATGTGCACCAATACACTTTGACTTCTTTGTGAAGAATTATGAGGTACACTTAGATGACTTGTAGGATCCTAATATGATTGATGAGGAGGCCATTAGAAAGGCTAGACAAGATTATTTATAGACTATATTTGTCGAAAGGTAGAGGCATGCATCTATAGCAGAAGGTGTATCCATTAGTAATGTATTCTACCACCACCATCTCTGCTAGCTAATATGCCCCTATCTAGGGATGCTCCTAACACGGGCACCTAGTGTGTCTTAATTATGGTATCACTTTCCTATGTTTTCCTTTATTTTATTACATTTAGAATGGTGCATAGTTTTTATTTGGGAGTGGGCATACCATGTCACCATGGGTTTTGTTGCCATGATTATTTTCCTGTTTTCCACAGTATGGTTGTAGAACTGGCATGTCTAGGATAATTTTGTGTTGTATTGTGTTTTTCTTCGCATTGTGTGATGTTTTGTGTAATTAGGAGATTTTGAATATTTAGAGCAGTAGCCATATTTTGATTAATTTTTTATACTTCTAAAAAATTTTGAGTTTTTAGAACTGTGTTGATACATATATGTGTGTAAACTTTATGGGTCTTATTATGGCATTAGGATTAGGGACATGATAATTATTTGCTGACAATTGCATGAACTGGATAGGTAATAGTTGGTAATATTTACTCTGTGCTATGTGTGAGTGAGATACTACCTAGTTCCCTTTGTATGTCAAATTAAGAACTTGCCTGGTTAGTCTTGCCTGGGTTAAGGATAGTTGGCTAGGAAAGGATCATAGGCTGCTTTTGACTATAGTCAATTTTTACCTAAATGACCTTCCTTGAGTAAATTATACCCCTTGATCAATGCTTTGAGCCTTGTATTCCTATTTTTCTTGTTTTCACCATTCAGCTTCCAAATTGTATTATAATTTATCTTTTTTAGCCCAAGTTCTCCTTGGAAATTGTGCACCTTAACTCAAGCAAAATGCCTAAGTTAAGATGGATATCATAGGGGTAAATAGTGTAAAATGGGTATGAATAATGGTAAAGTAAGAAAAGGTTAGTAGGGCTAGGTGTTGTAGAAAAAGAAAATAGAAAAGGAAAATAAAAAAATTGTGAAAAAAAAAAGACCACACCCAACCTAAATGTTCTAAAGAATAAAATGGTGAAATAAGGGTGGAATTAAAGGGAATTTGGTTAGTAAGTAGTACCCCAAAGTTAGTGTAGTGCCAAGGAGTATTAGTCACTTTGAATGTCCATATGTACCATGCCATCCCCCAAGCCTATATTATAAGCCGAGAAAAGTCCTATAGTGATTCGAACTTGGCTATCCAAATGCTAAGGTAAAGAAAATAAAGGCAAGACTATGATATTTGGCATTCATTGATTGGAACTTCTTTGTTGATGGTGAGTGTCTCTTGATTATCCCTGCATTGACATGCATTATTTCTTATGAGTGAGTGGGATATTTTTGTTGTAAGGTCACTTAAGTCATATTTCTAGTTATTTTCTTATTTAGGGTAGTGTAATTTGTATATTAGAGTGGTGGTTCGTTGCTAATGTAATTGTCATACCTTGATTCCATTATGTCTCACAGTTGTGCTTCAAATTCATCACAATTATCTTTGAAAAGTGATATGGGAGGGGATGATGTGATTTGAACTTAATGTGATGACTGACTATCTTGAATAGCTTAGATTTTTCTAGTTAAGCATCATTTTTGTTGTGTTGTGTCTTTGTTTCCTGAGGATATTCAAACATTCTAAGTCAATGGTTTTGATGTGCTATGTAAATATAGCACTTTCAACTCTTAAAATAAGGAAAAGATGCAAGTTTCTATGACTTTTTCGTTAGATATGAACTGTTGTGGGTATGTTTTGCAGAAAATCATATAGTAGATGCTAAGTTTATGAAAAGGGTTAAAAAGGGTATTTTTGGCTACTTTATGGAGAATTATGGATGATCAGGTCATTTTCCAACTTTATTGTGATCAAATCATGTTCGATAATTGAAGAATAACTAAAAAACTGACTCCTGACACTTACTAAGTTAACCCACGCACCGCAAGTAGGAACTACGGACCACGGGTAGACAAAGTAGGTATGGAGATACAAAATCTTGAGAGATGACTTATAGGATTTTTCCCATCTAGTACCTGTGGTCCATACCAGCGCTTGGAGCCGTATCGCAGGTACAACCTCCACCCATGGACAAATCGCAGATACAAAGAGTAGGTCGCCACTGACTTGGTTTTCTCCTAGTTTATCCGGGCTTTTTTTTTAGGGTTTTCTCATGTAATATAAATACCCCTTATGTACTTTTTAGTATGATTTATGCACTATAGACACTCAAAAACATATTTTGATTCAAAAATCTATCTTTGATCTTGGGATTCTCTTGTACTGACTTTGATTGATTTATTCAGTTACGATTATGGGTTTTTATTCATCTTATCATTGTAATCTCATCTATGCTTTCTATTATGAATGTTATTTATTTCTTCCCAATCATAAGTGGCTAAAACCCATAGCTAGGGTTGTGGAAACTGATGTTGGGTGTAATTATGCAATCTAGTATTTCTATTCTAGCTTATTTAGCCTTGCTTTGAGGATAATTTTTGTTCTTTATGTGTGATGATGATATAGAAAAAGCATATAAGTGTTCAAGGATGTGATTATAATGTGTAAAGGTGTTTTCAAACAATTTGGTACTTAAAAGGAAACTTAGAGTTCAATTGAGGAAACTAGTGTTACTAGCTTAAGCTAGGTGTTTGTTTTGTCTATCGCATTGGATTTTAGTATGATAAATTAGTTCCAAATGGTTTACATGTATTTATAAGTGGAACAACTTATTTATAATGTGTTTTGATCAATTATACCGAACCAAGAGTCAAAGCAATAAGTTAATATTCAACATGAGCGAGCTAAGTCTTGGCTTGTGTTTTGGGTTTGTCGTTCTTGATATTGTGTTGTGTTGATATCTAATCCTTGGTGTATTATTATGTAGGATGTTTTTTGAACTAAATATGGTGGTATATGGATGTATACAAGGCTTGAAAATAAGTGAAAACATCACACAAAAGCTTGGAGTGGACCAACGAAAGCATTAGAAACAACATGAAGAGAAGAGGACGCTTAGGAGCTCACCGTGATTAGAGGTGTTTCATGGTTCCAATAGAGATAACCATGGTGGAATTTCACAACAAAGGAGCTATCAGTAATTGACAATTTCCAATAGCTCAACGCGATTATGGTGCGTCACGGGCTTATTGTGATAAGCACTCTAACGTTGATGCGATGAAGTTCATAAGAGGAAAACATGTTCCCATCTATAAAAGGATCATATAAAATCCTATTACTATACAGATTATTATTGGTTTACTATAAATAAAACATATTAAATCACGCTTGGGACATCTTGGAATGGATAAGAGAAGAAAGGAGTTTACTACAACTTTATTTTTACTTTTCTCATTCTTTAATTTAGCTTCTTTATGGTTTTGATCCTCCATACAATTATTTGGCTAAAAAACTCCCTTTCTGGAGGTAAAGACAAGAACATGACTACTATAGCTTTGGATTAATTTTGTTTAATTTGCTTATCATAATTGGTTGCTTGTTTATTCTTGTTTTAATTATTTTGAGGATTGATCACCTTTGGAATACATATATTGTAAACTTTGTGATCTCGAGAGAGAGAATAGGGATATAGAATATGGGGATGAACAAAGTAAGGTTCTTATTATTTTATAAAATAATAAATTTGAATTAGCATCTCGGAATGGGATGTATCTAGAAGCCTTACTTGATTCACGTGTAGGAGGATACCTTAAAGAACGTCATTGGATTATTGCATCCCCGCTCAATGATGTAGTTGTAATGTCTAAATTAGGTAAACAGTTAGACTTTGGAAGACCATGATCATGCAATTAACCATAAGAATCAACAACCAAGATAAATAAGTTAACGAATGTTGTTCAATAAAGTAGTATGATCATTCGAAGTGCTTTAACCCTAGGCATGTCCTATTGATTATCTCAAGACCTTTATTTTATGCATTGCTTCCTTTACTTTATTTTAAAAATATTCAAAACTATTGTTTGATTATGCTTGCACTAGATTGATGTAAATTGTGAACTGAAATCAAATAGTTATTGTAACAAGTCCCTGTGAGATTGATATTGGGCTTTCTTGAAGGCCACTATATTACTTGGTAGACCACGTACACTTGCGTGTGCGCATTGGCGCTATCAAGTTTTTGGCGCCATTGCCGGGAACTTGAAATTTGGCAATTGTTTTATTTTTAGTTTTACTTTTTGGATTACTTTGTGTTTTACACTTGGTCTTGGTTTCGTATTTGTAGGAAACAGGTTTTCAAAGTAGTAAGCTGGCAAGGGCTCGGTAATTAGTTGAATCAAACCCTGAACCTGAGCAATTATTCCATCAATGAAGGATACAAGCAATCTTTTTCTCCCATTTTCTACAAATCTAGAGAGATCAAGATAATCTCGCTATCATGGCTGATGAACAAGAAGCTCGCAGGACAATTAGAGTAGTGAAAATCCCACTTCCAAAGAATTTTACCTCCCCATTTCAGAAGTCGGCTACTGGAGGCAATTTTTTTGCACAAAGCGAATATGGTAAAGCTTATGATTAGCAGTAGATAGTTTACATGGCATTCACATAATGATCCATGGGTGCACTTGTGAAATTTTTCGGAAATCAGTGACACATTAATCCCTATAGGCATGAATATAGACTATGATAGGTTGACGTTATTCCCCTTTTCACTATTGGGGGAACCAAAAAATGGTTGAATGCTGTGATAGAAAATTCAATCACATCATGGGACAACATGGCACAGAAATTACATGTTCATTTTTTGTGATTCAAACAGAAGCCAGACAAGAATCTAAGCCATGCTTAGGAGTGCTTCAAGGCACTTCTTTGGGACTGTCCATATCATCAACAGTCCAATGAGATACTAGATCATACTTTCCTAAAGGCACTTGACCACAATACAAATTTTTGTTACATTTATCTACAGGTGGTCAAGCTCTTGAGATGACTTATTATAAGAAATATACTTTATTGAACCGCATAGGTCAAGTGAATCCAGAGTGGAATTCAGATTCTAAAAGTGCCACAAAAAGAATCGCAGGTGTATTGGAGGTTGACTAATTTACTGCCATATCTGCTTAGATCTCTGCATTGCAAAATCAAATAAGCAGTTTAAAGTAGGGAGTAGTTACACAGCCTATAGCCAAAGTTAATGTAATCTAACAAGTTATAGGTTGGTGTGAAGTTGGTGGTAACAGTGGCCATTCACAACTGTGTGAGCTGCAAACCCAAAATTGGTAATGTATGTAGGCAATGCTCAATGGAACAATTATGGGAATGCCTACAACTTGAATTGGCAGATTCAACCACTAAATTAGCAATAGAACGCACAACTATAGCAATTTCAGCAACCATAGGCTCAACCAAATCAGTCAACTAGCATCTAGGAAGAGATGATGAAATAGATTTTAGCTAATCAAATACAATTGACTGTAGAAGTTAACAGATATGAGAAGATTAGAGTTGCAGTTGGAGCAATTATAATAGAACCTCCAAAGGTAACTAAGGAGGTGGATGCAGATTTGATTCCCCCACAGGTATTCAAAAAAGTTGCTAAAAATTCAAGGAAGTCTGAGTACTCAAAAATAGAAATTGTTGCATAAGCAGAGAAGTAGATGTCGCAACTTTTTCCCACTGCACAGAAAAGAAAAGGAGGATACATGTTTTAAGAAGTTCGTTGACACATTTAGAGAGCTTTACATTAACCTTCCTACTTTAGATATTTTGTAGGGTATACCCAAGTATGCTAAGTACTTGAAAGATGTGGTTGCTAATAAGGTAAAGCTGCAGGAAGTTGAAACGGTGTCAATCACTGAAGAGTGTAGCATTGTAATGACACAGAAAATGGCCAAAAAGCTTAAGGACTTAGGGAAGTTCACTCTCCCCATTCAGATTGGAAATAGTAAGGTAGTCCACATGTTGAGTGATTTAAGGGCTAGTGTCAACTTGATGCCCCTATCTTTTATTAATATGTTGGGCTTGGGAAAGCTGAGATTGAACTCAGTGTTGTTGTAGTTCGCAAACGGGAGTGATAAAGGATGTCCTTATAAAGGTTGGTAAATTAATTAGTCCTACTGACTTTATTGTTATAAATATTTAGGAAGACGAACAGTTTCCAATCAACTTGGGGCATCCATTTTTCACAATGGAAAAAGCACTAATTAATGTAAGAAATGGTACGCTCACAATTAGGTTGGAGGATGAACATGTGGTCTTCGAAGTATACAAACTGCTAAACAAACTATCACATTATAAAGATATGTACATGATTACTATTATTAAATGGGATAAGTGTGGGGTGGTTAGTCTACTGAAGACCTCTTTGGACACCCTTTTTGAGCATCCAAAGCCTCAACCACCTAAGCCCGACATGATGCAAGTGGATGAGCTTGAAAAGTCTAAAGTTAAGAATGTTACTGATGTTGAGATTTCACACTTAAGAGGTCAAAAATGAATAAAAAGATGGTCTCCAAGTGTGAGGAAAAATATGAAGTAATTTGGCTAAGCCGTAGTTGGTTCGTGTCGCGATACTAAATGAGGCGCTGCTTGGGAGGCAAGCCAAGTTAATTAGGTATGTTTTATTTTTTGCTTTTAGTTTTTATTTCACATAGTTTATGTTTTTGTTGTGTCACAGGTTGATCAGAAGTCTGAGTATCGGAAACCTAAGTTAAGGAGCATGGCAAAGATTAAGTGTGGGGTCCCATGACCCTCTTGATATTTAAAGATGCTACTAGCTAGGCCTAGAGGCCTCGATGAGTATTTCTATCTCTACTTTTTCGTATACTTTAGGGACAAAGTAGATTTTTAGGTGTAGGGTGGGGAAATTCCTATTTTTAGGGTAAATTTTAAGGTAAATTTTAAATGTTTGTATTAGGAATAGGTGAGATATTCTTGTTGGCACTATAAGTGATTGCATGATGAAAGATTTTTGTTTGTAAAAGCATGTAGATTGAGTGAATTACTACTTTTGAGACTCCTAGGCTTATGATTATGACTCTTGTACTTGTTGTCTTAAAGATAAATTCATGTTATTGTTTGGTTGAGTCTACGATTATCCTATATGAGTTGACCATGTTCCATATGTATGTGAGATGCTGTATATTCCTTGTTACATGTGATGTGTCAAACTTGCCTGGTGTATGTTCATAGCGAAATAAAGAGTGTGGGTTTAGGAGATGATATAGGTATTTCTTTGATAGCCTTATTTCTAACCTTCTATTTGACCTACCCCTTGTGCATAATCCTAGGAAGCCCCATTGAGCCTTAAAAGTTTTCTTTGGCATCCTCATAAGTATGCTAATCCCTTCTTTGATAGACCTTAATTTTATCCAAAGCTCCTAAGCGCTTAACTGTAAATTTAGGGAGTTAAGGAGTGAGAAATTGTAGAAGGAAATGTTGAAATTGAAGGCCTAAAGTGATAATAATTGGTGTCAAAAAAAATTTCTATGTGTTGTGGTGGGAAGTTGAGTAATTAAGAGGATAAAAACTTGTTTAAATTGAATTAGTTATGTATAGAATCCTCCCACCATAGTGTATGTAAACGAGCTTAATGAGATGGGGTGAAAACAAAAGAATGAGGTAGACAAAAATGGTGCGATTTGATTTTTAGAGTTAAATTGAATGTATAAAGTAAAGTATAAAAGAACTTAGGAAAGATAGTCACTATTAGGAAAAATAGTTCCTACCTGGCCCTTAGCTTACATTATAACTATTAAAAACTTATTAATCTTAAGATTCATCATTCTGATATTACTGGGGTGCTACACTAAGGGAAAGTCTATAGATCATTATGTTTCACTTGTGAATTCTTTGTAACAGTGAGCATAACTTGATTCTTGTACCCATTGTGTTTTAAATTGAATTTATATGAGTGAATATGGGTAACTCTCTTGTTGTGAGGGAACATTTTTTACAAATGTGGGTGATTTGTAATAATGTCTTGTATTGAGCAATTATCATGAGTTTGCAAACTTGTTTAATAGATTCTTAAGGAAATGATGTTTTGGAGTAGTTTCATGAGCTTTCAATTGTGTATACAACATGCTTAGTGTCATGAGCTTTCAATTGTGTATATAACATGCTAAGTGTATAAACTTGCATTCTGTGAAGTCATTATAGTACTAACTTGAGTGTCTTGCATGTAGTAGAAGTGTGGAGTTTTCTCAGCTTATGATGCTTAGAATTAAGAGTTGTTCGAGGACGAACAAGGCTTTTAAGTGTGGGGTTGTGATTTTGGGTGTAATTATGTACTCTAGTATTGCTACTCTAGCTTATTTGGCCTTGTTTTGAGGATAAATTGTGTGATTTACGTGTGATGATGATATAAAAAAGCATATAAGTGATAAAGTATGTGATTACAATATGTATAGGTGTTTTCAAGCAAATTTTTACTTAAATAGGAAACTTACAGTTTAATCGAGGAAACTAGTGTTACTAGTTTAAGCTAGGTGCTTGTCAAGTCTATCTCAGTGGGTTTTAGTGTGTTTAATGAGTTCCAAATGGTTTAATTGTATGTTTATAAGTGGACAACTTGCAGATAATGTGTTTTGGTCAATTGAATCCAACCAAGAGTCAAAATAATAAGTGAATGTTCAACATTAGCGAGCTTAGTTTAGCTCTAATCTAATTCTTAGTAATGTGTTGTGCTGAACTCTAATCCTTGGTGTATTATGATGTAGGATGTTTGGTGAACTGACTATGGGGGTATATGTATGTATATAAGTCTATAAAATGAGTGAAAATATTACACAAAATCTTGGAGTGGACGAACGGAAGCACAAGACACGACATGACGATAAGAGCACGCCTGGGAGCTCACCGCGATTAGAGGTGTTTCGCGATGTTAATAGAGATGACTATGGTGGTGCATCGCAGCAAGGGATAAATAAAGAATTGTAAATTTCTAGTAGCTCAAAGAGATTATGGTACGTAACGGGCTTATAGAGATGAGCACTTTAGCGCGACGTGATGAAGTTCAAAAGCGGAAAATATGTACCCAGCTATTAAAGGAAAACATGAAATCCTGTTCCTACATGGCTTATGATTGGTTTAATATAAATAAAATGTATTAAAACATGTTTGGGACATCTTGGCATGGCTTGGAGAAGAGCGGAGGCTTCGACAAATTTATTTTTAGGTTTTTCATTCTTTAGTTTAGATTTTTATGGTTTTGATCCCTCATACAATTATTTAGATGATGATTATGACTATTAGTGGCTAAAAAACTCCCTTTCTGGGGTTAAATCCAAGAACCAGACTACTATTGATTTTGATTAATTTTGTTTAATTTGCATATCATATTTGATTTCTTGTTTATTCTTGTTTTAATTATTTTGAGGATTAATCACCGTTAGAATACATATATTGTCAACCTTGTGATCTCGGGAGAGGGAATAGGGAGATAGAACGTGGGGATGAATACATATATTGTCAACCTTTGTTGGGTTACTATATTTTGACAGAGGTCGTATCATCATCTAAAAGTAGGTGTTTCCTAGATGTCATCACCCTCCATTGGTGACCCAAGTTACACAATACGAATTTTTAAGTGACCGTACGACTCATAGTGTCCTAGTCGTAGACAAGACAAAAATGTTTAGGTAACACACTGGTCACCTTACGATTGGTACCTTACGAATTGTGTAGATGCATTATGACTCCTTGAGTCTAGTCATGATCAATGCAGAAATAAAGGCAAACTCCTATGGTCAGGCTACATTAGTCATGCGACCCATAATGTCATGTTATTAAGAGAGTTGTTGTCGAGTAGTGAGCTTAAAGGTCAGAAATTTTCAAGGACCAAAATCCAGGGTGTTACATTCTTATCCCCCCCCCCCCCCCTCCTTAGGATCATTAATCCTCAAATGATGGGATAAGTCATCCATTAGAATGATTTAACACTGAACACACTTATTCCCCGTTTCAGATAATCGGGCTTAGGACCTTCGCCATAGCCACATCGTTAGTCCTCAAAAAACATACTTTCCTATCTAAAATGTTAATCGGGACTTCATCATAAGATAAAAAAGTAAAAAATCCTAACACTCTCCAAAGGGAAAACCAAGGAAGGATCACCCTCACACTTCTTCAACCCCGAGACATAAAACACCGAATGGACTGAACTCAAACTCGAAGCCAACTCTAACTCATAAGACATATTGCCCACTCTCCTCAAAATCAAGTGTGGGCCAACATATCAAGGACTGATCTTCCCCTTCTTCCCAAACCTTGTCACCCCTTCCATGGGGGAAACTTTCAAGAAAAAACAATCGTCAACATCAAACTTAAACTCCCTATGCCTTATATTTGCATAGAACTTTTGGAAACTTTGGGTGATCTTAAGCTTATCCCTAATCACCTTCACAATTTCCATGGCCTGATGAACTAAGTCAAAACCAAATAATCTAGTCTCACAAATATTAAAACATACAATACGAGTACAGAGCCTCAAACAGAGCCATCTGAATACTAGAGTGATAGTTGTTATTATACACAAACTCTATAAGAGGAAAATGATCAACCTAACTACCACCAAAGTAAATCACACAGGCCCTTAGAATATCTTCCAAAGAATGAATAGACATTTCCTCTTGTCCATCTGTCTGAGGATGGAAAGCGGTGCTCAGGTTTACCTTAGTTCCCAAACCTCTCTGAAAAATGCAAAAAGTGAGACGAGAACTGCATACCCCAATCTGATATGATAGAAACAGGTGCCCCATGTAACTTGATGACCGCTTAAATGTAAAGCTTAGCATAATCCTTTGTCGAATAATTAGTCCTCTCTGGAAAAAAGTGATCGACTTAGTTATCCTTTCCACGATGACCCAAATCAAATCAAAATAACCTCTAGATAGAGAAAAACCAATAACAAAGTCCATGTTAATGAGTACCTACTTCTACACTGGTAACTAAATCTCTTAAGACAAACCAACAGGCCTCAGGTGCTCCACTTTCACTTGTAGGAAAACCATACACTTGGCCACAAAATTATCCATATCCCTCTTCATGTTATTCCACTAATAAATCTCTTTCAAATCAAGGTACATCTTTGTCGAACTAGGATGCACAGTGTACCTCGACTCAGGAGCCTCAACCAAGATCCTCTCTCATAGCCCATCAACATTAGGAACACATAATCTACCTTGGTACCTTAGGTTACCATCACTGCCAATCTCAAAAGCCACCACCTTCGACTGACCTATATCATCCTTGATTTGTATTAAAATAGGATCCAAAATCTACTTATACTACACCTCATTAACAAAAGATGACTTCACCACCTCTTAAACAATCACACCTCTATGTTCATAGTACAAAATATGAACTCAAAGATTATCCAAATGGTGAATATCCTTCACCAAGCCTCGTTTCTCCTAATCTGCATAAGATAAGCTCCCCATATATAACCTGCTAAGAGCATCAACAATAACATTAGCTTTACCTAGGTGAAAATGAAGAATCATGTTTTAATCCTTAAGTAACTCAAGCCATTTTTTTTTCTTGAGATTCAACTCCTTCTGGGTGAACAAGTACTGCAAACTTTTGTTATCAAAATATATGTAAACATAAACCCCATATAAATAATGACACCAAATATTCAAAGAAAAAACTACGGCCAACAATTCCAAGTCGTGAGTCAGATAATTCTTCTTATACACTTTAAGCTGCCTGGAAGTATATGCCACACCTTACCATGCTGTATCAAAACACAACTCATTCCCACAAGAGATGCATCACAGTAAGAAATAAAGCCATCAGTACCCTTGGGTAGGGTCAAAATTAAAGCAGACATCAACTTATCCATTGACACCTTAAAACTACCCTCACAATCATCGAACCACAGAAACTTTACCGTCTTCTGATTTAACTTAGTTAATGGTGCAGCAATCGAAGATAAACTCTCAACAAGACTCCTATAATACCCAAATAAAGCCAAGAAGATCTGAATATCGATTAGAGTAGTGGGTCTAGGCCACTTCTTAATCACCGCAACATTCTATAGATCCACCGTGATCCCCTCAGTAGAAAAAACATAACCAAGGTAGGTCACAACATTCAACTAGAACTCACACTTTGAAATCATAGCATACTATCATTGGTCCTTAAGAGTCTACTACACGTAGGTAGTTGGCATGGTCCTCCTCGCTCTTAGAATATACCAAGATGTCATCAATAAATATAATGATGAACAAATCTAGAAACTGATGGAATAGTTGATTCATAAGATCCATAAATGTCATTAGGTCATTAATCAAATCGAACAATATAAACAAAAACTCACAATTGTCATACCGGGTCTAGAAAGCAGTCTTAGGGATAGCCACCTCCCTAATCTTCAAGTGATGATAACCCAACCAAAGATCAATCCTACAAAAAGTACTTAGCACCCCAAAGTTGGTAGAATAGGTCATCAATCCTATGATAAGGTTACTTATTCTTCACAGTCACCTTATTCAACTGTTGATATTCTATGCATATTCGAAGGGAACAAAAAACATAGTAGCACCCCATAGAGAAACACTAAATCTAATGAAACCTTTATAAAGAAGATTTTTCAATTGCTCCTTAAGTTCTTTCAAACCAGTTGGAGCCATTTTGTAAGTACGGATAGAGATAGGATGGGTATCCGAAATAAGATCAATCCCAAAGTCTATTAACTTATCAGGAGGAATATCAGCGAGATCATCAGGAAACACTTTAGGAAACTCATTGAATACTAGGACAGGTTACAAAAAAAAAAACTCAGAACCAGAATCATTAACATAAACTAGATGATATAGGTAGCCTTTGGAATTAAATTTTCAGGATCAAAGATAAGAAATGAACCTTCCCTTGGGTGTTAAAATACTACCTTCCCATTTAATCACCGGTTAATTTTGGAATTAGAAATTGACCCTTCAGGTACTACAATCAAAAGACATATAGCATGAATGGGGAAAATTCACATTTTTTCCACAATAAAGTAACCAATTAAGGTAGACATAGAATAGGGATGAAAAATACACTTAGTAATAAAACCAAAATGAATGGCCACATAAAGGGTCACATAAGAAAAAGTAGACCCCAGATCAAGTAAGCAATACATGTCATGAGAGAAGATTTGTAACGTACCAGTAACAAAATCTAGAAATGCCTCAAATTCCTAATAGATGGCAAGAGAATATAGATGATTTTGACTAGTATCGATACTAGAAGTAGCACACTTTGGTGCAGGATCTAAAAAGTAGCAATTGCAACATTATTAGCTCCAGAAGTGGCCTTTGAAGGAAAATCTCACTGCATGTGACCAAGCTATCCACACTTAAAGCACTTATTCCTCAACTCAACGCATACTTTATGATGGATCTACATAAAAATAACAAGGAAGAAAAGGTAGGGTCGACTGAGCTCTGTTGGCTTGAGACTAGGCACTTTATGCCCTAAATCCTCTATCTATCTAGAAGGGATGATCACCTAACAACTTAGGATATAGAGCAATAACCATAGAATAAGAACCAAAATTTTCCCACTTCTTCTAGAACTACTGCCTTCCATATTTACCACTATTTTGCTGACCTCTACCCTGCTAAAAATACCTAAATTTCTTATTTTACCTTTCCCCTGTCTAAGCTTACTTCTTCTTTTTCTCCTCAACTTATTGCATATATGCCACAAGCCTAGAGATATCAATGTTATTATTCAGCAAGGCAGCCTTGCACTTCAACACCAAGTCCTAAGACAATCCCAAAGCAAACTTCCTCATCCTACCCCTCATAAAAAATATCAACTTCGGATCATACCGGGATAACTTATTAAACCTTAAGGCATACTCTTTCACAGTCATCTTGTTTCAAATTTAAAATCCTCAACTTTTTGCCAACCTCAATTCCTAAGGAAAGAAACAATCAAGAAAGGAACTAGAGAAGTTATTCCATACAGCTGGCTTGGTATGTTCACCCCTCAAATGCTCCCATATCTCATACTATTGATAATCCACATCCTTTAGTTGATATACGGAAAACTCCACACTCTTAGAGTCAAAAGCATACATCACTCAAAAAATATTTTCTATCTCATCTATGAATACTTGAGGGTTCTCCTGAACCTTGTAACCAGCAAAAGTTGGAGGACTTAACCTCGTGAATTATCTTACCCTTGTGGCCTCAGAAGAAGGAGTGACAGAAAAAACATACTCAGATTTTCGTGACTGAGAGGCCACCAACTGAGTAAGCAAATGAATCGATTGGTGAAACTCAACATTAGACACATCACCTTAAGGCATTGGGGAAGGAGCACCATCATCCCAAGGATCTTGAGGAGAACTAGAGTGAACTATTAGAACTTCATGAGGGCAATCAGAAGTAGAGACACTCGACCAGGTCTGTACCCCATAAGTAGGATGAGTTTCATCTACGCTGTCCTCAAGTAGGACAAAGGAGTTTTCACGAGCTTCAGGTCATGTTGAAGTTATGATCTAAAATATGAACAAATGGAAATTCGAGGAGATGTCAACATCATTGACTTTACAGCCCAAAAGTAGAACATAAGAAAGAAAAATATTTCTAAATGCCTTATAGCCTTTCCCTTATAAGTATGATGCGCTACACATCTATAAAAGAGACTCTACTATACTTGAAAAGTCTTTGTGGAAACCCATTTGACCATGATCTTTGGCTCTAAAACAAACTTTTCATGACCTAAAACAAGGCCTGGCTGTGATGGGTATCTCAATACCCACCATAGATCAAAGAACACCCCTTTTTTCCTAATCAAACAAAACATAATACACTAACAGTGGCAGAATTTTGAACATATAAAAATATAGATAAAGATAAGCTCAAGAAATTTGAGATACATCAACAACCAATGCCTAGTTCACAGTAATCCATAAAGCCTCTAAACCAAATCAAATAAAAAATCAATCTAATTTGGGACATGCCCCCATCTATATCCAAAACAAGTACGAAGAAAATTCTATGACCAAAGGAAATAAAACCATGAAATAAAGCTCTTTTGGAGAAATAAAGCACACTACCTTAAGCCGACTCTTTTGGAAATGTAGAAGTGTCTTCGATTACTGCATTGCGTAGGGATACAGAGTCCAGGGTTAGTTAGAGAATTGAGTGCTAGCATGTAACTCTGGGAATGTATAAAATAATGTCAGGATCAATAATTTAATATCAGCCAAATCTAATGCACACAATCATATGTATATACATATAAATAAATATAATATGCCAAGATAGGGAACAAAGCTTAACATTTACATTAAAATATTAGCCTAGACTATGTAGCTTAATCATTATATAAAGGTATCCACAGGCTATATGGGCTCAGTTCTCTCGGTTGAAAGGTCCTTAGTGTGTGTAGCTACATGAACTTGAGATTAATCATATGTACATATGTACCGTAGAGGACTCAAACCACTTGGTCATATATCATGGGTGACATGAACACCCATTACATTAACAAAGAGGACTCGAACCACTCGATCAGAAGCAAAGGGACTTCAACCACATGCCATATAGAACCCTGCACCGGCAAATGCGATTTCCAGTATTGGTCCCTTGAGACCTCCACCTTTATGAGCTAGATACACAACCCACTTTAAGCCTAGTTAGAACATTTTTGACACATTACCATCTATTAAACTATATCACATCATAAGGCATACACTATTGGTATCATCGTACCAACTACACTTGTAAGGTAATATCATCATGTCATTACAATTTCCTTAACTTAGGTAACAAAACTTTTTGATTATTTAATTAATGTGTGGGTATACCACGTCCCCTTTTGTTCACTAAATCAAAACCATTATGTTTCAATAACCACTTTCTATCATGCGATGTTTCCAACAATAGTTTGACATGAATCTATACTTATATTTAAAGCCAATTTTATAAATTTAGGTTGGGGTTATACCAATTTAGTTATCAATACTTATTAAATTGGGGAAACCATGACCCCCTAGTTCATTCACCATTCCCATGAACCCTCCATGTTCAAAACCATCAATTCAAACCATATATGATTCATAAAAGTCATGGGAAATGCAATCAATTAAATAATGT
Source organism: Capsicum baccatum var. pendulum (assembly GCA_030864225.1). Taxonomy (NCBI): domain Eukaryota; kingdom Viridiplantae; phylum Streptophyta; class Magnoliopsida; order Solanales; family Solanaceae; genus Capsicum; species Capsicum baccatum. Next base: position 133,901,622 of record CM061552.1, read on the forward strand.
TCAATAACCCTCAACCCACATCTAAAATCATCAATTTAATCTCATGGGTATAATTATAAACACTTGCTTTTGATAAAGTAAGACTTGGGAAAGAGTAATATGCCTGAAAGTATCATAATTATGTAGAAGAAACTATGAGTCTAGATGCTCAACTTTGAGAACCCTTGCTTGTTCTTGTAATAGGGATTTGCGTGAGTAGAGAGAGTGTTTTGGTTTTATAAAGCATGAAAATAATTCCCCAAAAATGTTTTATAGTCGTGGATCATAAGTGGGTAAAGAGGAAAAAGATAGAAATGCCCCCACTTAGTAGTGCAGAAAAAACTGCCTAGTCGTTATGGGTTACCTCACGACTCGTATCTTCTAGCTACGAGTTATCTCCTCCACTTGTACTCTAGGCAGTATCTCGAGAGCTATCCATTGGTGACCCTATGAGTCACACAGTATGACTCGTTAGGTGACCCTACGACTCATAGGGTCCTAGTCATAGTTAAGACAAAAATGTTTGGGTAACACATTAGTAATCCTAAAATTTATACCTTACAACTTGTGTAGAGTCATTATGGCTCATTAAATCTAGTCTTGATCAAGGTAGAAACAAAGCAAACCTTCTCTGGTCAGGCTATGGTTTGAGTTATATGACTTGTAATGTCATGTTATGACTCGTTACAAGATTCATCATCTGAGAAGTGAGCTAAAAGGGCAAAAATTTTCAAGGATCAAAATTTGGGGTATTACAACTTGGGTACCAAGAGCTTTCTAAAACTACTTCCAAAAACAAAAGGTAAATTGGGAATTAAAACTGAACTATTCTTATTCTATAGTCAATTGAAAAATAGAAAAAGCGAAGCCAATCCATCCCAATAATGACAATAAAGTCAATCATGTCTAATTCTACAAGATCAACTGAAGTGAATATTTATGATACTATGACTGGGACATTTTCGTATACTCACCTGGCTACGATGGAATTACCTATTGGAGTAGAAATCAGGGATATATAAGGATTTTGGGTCTGACACCAAATCTATGGCTTTAAGTAGACTTGTAAATAAAAGTCTAGGTTCGAGCTCTAACAATGCATAAACATAAAGGTAAAAGATTTGTAATATACTAGTAACCACATCAGGAGAACATTCCTAATCCTGTCGAGTCTAAAAGACATAAAGCCTATTTTTTGGATGTCCATTAGTTGCACTAGAAGTGGCACGCTGCTGATTCAAAAGACGTACTGGAACTGATGAAGATCCAGTCTGACCTTGTTAATGAACATCCTTACCCTTATGCACAACAATTGGGCACTCCCTTATCCTATGGACTGACTTTCTGCACCCAAGACAAGCATTACTACCAGCCATGTACTCACATATGTGGTTCTTACCATACCTCCTGCATACTAGGTTAGTGACCATTATTCACACTACCTTGGAACTTAGAGCCTATACCCCTATTTCAAATATCCTATCTAAACTTGGGTGTGAGATTACTAGTAGAAGATGGAGCTGGGACTGATGTTTTCTGGTGGAACTAAAAATGATTCCCACCATCTAACCACAGCTAAGATAAATTAAAGCTACCAATTGTGTCTCTCTTAAAACCCTTTCCCTTTCCTTGATCTTCTCATCTTTGATCTATTATACATGAACCATAAACCGAGAGATATCCATCCCCTAAATAGATATGGTTATTCTACACTACTTAACCATATTCTCATAGACACCAGACACAAAATTACTTATTTAGGACCTAGAATCATCCACCATAGTTAAATCATACCTTGCCAACTGAGTAAACTTAAGAGAATACTCCCTAACACTTATACTACACTTTTTTAATTTGATGAACTCCTACACTTTGGATTCTCTCAACTCAAGTGGAAAGAATCGGTCCAAAAATATAGCAACAAACTTATCCCACTCTACTGGCCATGTATTTATACCTCTATCTTCCTTCAACTACTTATACCAAGTATAAGTCAATCCATTCAGTTGTTAAGCCGCTAGATCAGCACTTTTCCTTAAAGTGATACCCATAATGTCAGACACATTCTGGAATCTGTCTAAGAACTTTTGTGATCCTCCTCTGACTTTGATCCAAAGAATGCTGGCAAATTTATTCAAGTGAAATCCTAAAATCTAGTTGTCTCTGTATTTACTACTGGGTTAGCTGGGGCAATAGCCTACTAGTTATTTTGAGTAGATGTAGATTGGTTGAACACTATGAAAGTAGCCCTGAGCTCATAAGGAGACCTTCTCCTTCAAAGGGTCTTCATAAACTGGAGGTGGTGCATGTTGGTTTCCTTAACTTCTTCCATTGGTTCTCTTGGGAGGCATTTTATGTAAATGGATAAAGGATGAGTTGGAAGAAGAATCTTAATAGAGTTCACACTCTATTACATGACATGAATCATGAAGAAAGTTAGACTTTCCTAAATGTTTAGTAGCCTCTCACCCTTAAGTTTAGCACACTTCACACCAATGAACAATACTCTACTTAACGCAGCTCTTAAACACCCTAGAACACTTTAAACCTATCTCTAATACCAATTTTCTCATAACCCGAGACTACCTCTTAGTATTAACATGGTGCCTAAGGTCACGAGTAATCCTAAGCTAACCCATGGCCTAGCATGCACTTCAATACTATAGAAATTAACAACATACTGGGTGGAAGATAACTGAAAATAACTAGTGATCACCAAAATAATGTAAAACTGAATATCAATAAAATATTAAAATAAAACTATGTAACTGCTCAATAAGCTAAAAATCTAAACATTTGTCAAAAAGCCTCAACTTGTAATGAGTTTTTGGGACAAGCCCCCAACTAACTCTAACTCACTAAAACTAAATTAAATTAAAAAGAAAATAAATAACTGATAACTAGTCCTTATATGAAGAGGACTCACCAAAAGTTGATGCTGGATGTGGTGTGGGAATGTACTAAGAGCAGTTTAGGTACTGAGCATCCAAACCTATATTATTAGATAATATAGCACAAAAAAGTATGCAGTCAATACTTTGAATGTATTGAGTATGTGATACGGGAAACTAGATCACATAAACTGAACATGAATACATGAACATGTAAACTAAATACAAAACCAAGTATAAACATGTGCTGGATAAAACTGAATATTGAATATCTGAATATCTGAATACTTGGTCAAGCAAACCTGAACTGAATATAAAATGAAAATGGAAATTGAGTATTATGAGAGCTAATAATAACCAACATACCCCAATCTAAGAAAAATTAGGGTCAAACCTATAACCTCAGTTGGATTGATGCTAGTACCTTGCCAAGGGTACCAACACTGGTTGGCATGAATCTACTAAATTAATGTCTCAAAGAATGAGAATGTCATTTCTAACTGACGGGTGAACCTTCATCCATGCATTTACTCGGTACTAAGTATGACTCTCAACTAAAGGACACTTAAAACTTATATATACATATATATATATGCTTAATATAGTAATATTCTTGAAAATAGCAATATATGCATAATCTGAAGTTCTTAAATATGATAAGTAGTGCATGTATGAAATTCTAGGTATCGAGTGTTCATAACAAACAGCTCTAGAAATTCACTAACCATGATAATGTTAAAAATTGATCATATTAGGTAATTTCATACTTAAAGTCAAAAACTCAATGATTGATCATAATAAGGAAATTCACGGTTTTCAAACATGGAAGATATCACTTTTATGGGAAGACATGTATATATGGTATGATCATAAAACAAACTTAGTAAATTAAAGAGAACTTCATATTTGACTTGGAACCCAACTTGAAAGGAAAATATACTTGGGGATTTAGAAGGTTTTTTAGACTCAATTGGTGGAAGGGACCCATTGATGAAATCCTTCATACCTAAAGTGGAAGTCCTTGAAGAAATACTTAGAATTTGAGTTTGTTCTTAAGAAACCTTAACTTGCTCTTGGAGATGAGAGAATTGCTTCTTTTTTTTGTTGTGGGTTGATTTTATGACTAAATGGTGCACTTGGGAAAGTATGGGCTTTTATACCACTCTTAAGGAATCCTAAACAATATGGGTTAAGAGTTTAAAGGATGGGAAAATACTAAAAAAACCCTTTTTAAATTGAGTTGGAAATTACTGGTGCCAGTTATAACAATGTGGGCTATGACTCGTTGTAACTAGTCATAAATCATAATCTGAAGTCCTGAATCTCTGAGTATTTTTTGTTAAGACAACGACTCCACTCCTAATGGCTCATTAGGTCTTATCATGGTTTATTAGGATAATTTGTGGTTGGAGACATAATTTATCTATTTCTTTCTATTGCGATGATGGGTCCCCCTAACAAATCGTAAAGACTTATAATAAGTTGTTAGCTTCACTCATTACCTCTAGGCTAAATTTCAAGGGAACCTAACTATCATGGCAAGGACTCCATACTATGATTCATTATGTATGGTAATGAATCGTTGCTTGAGTCGCTGTTACTGACAGCTGATAGAGCATAGTAAATTTTTCACAACTTTTTAACATGATGTTGGATGATTAAGGCGAGACTTATGGAACTGGAAAGCTAATTTAATAGTATATCTTTTGATGGGTCTAGATTCAATCTAGGCAAGTCTCATATGAAATTTTAGTGAGGTGTTACTAGGGCAATCTAAGAATGAATTAAGAAAATTTGGTATTTCCTGTGTTAGTTTCTAGTTAATTAAGACTAAATGGAAACTCTAGGACTTTATACAGTAAAATTTGGGTAAGTAAACTCCCTGAATTGATCTTGACGTGAAGGGGATTATTCAAGATATCTTTGAATTAAGGTATGTTGCAAAATAGGGAAATTCTAGTGAAATTGGACATCATGCCTCATTCATGTTGTTAAAGTAGTGAATATGTCACTATAATGACATACCTAAAAGCAAAAAAAAATTCTATATAATGATAGGTCAATTGATGTGCTATAGAAATATAGCGCTTTTGAAGCTTCAAACGAAGAGAATATGCAAGTTTCTAAGGCCTTTTTTTTAGATATGATCTGTTTTGGGTATGTTTTGCAGGAAACCATAATTTGAAAAATAACTTTATGAGATTAGTAAAAAAGGTGTTTTGGCCAATTTTGGAGCGATTATGGATGATTGGAGTGTTTTCTGGATTGATCATGATCAATGCATGTTCGACATTCAAAGTAGAATTGAAATATTCACTCTTGGAACTTACTAAGTCAACCTATAGACAACATGTTGACCTATGGACCACAGGTAGACAAAGAAGGTAACAGAAAGTCCAAAATCCCAAAATTCAACTTGCAAGAAAATTCCCTTTCGGTACCTGCGATTGTTACATGCGCCCAGGGCAGACCACAGGTACAACCCTCAGGCACGACCAAAGTATAGGTACATGGAGTGCATAGCCACCTACCCTGATTTCTCCTATTTTGTTCGGGCTTAATTTTTAGGATTTTCTCTTGTACTATAAATACCCTTTATGTACTTTTTATTAGAGGTTTGCCATTTTTAACACTTAGAAACATATATTTCAAGATCCATCTTTGATCTTGGGATTTCATTAAATTGACTTTGCTTGATTATTCAGTTTATAGTTGTGGGTTTCTTTCATCTTTTCATTATGATTTAATGTTAAGTTTACAATATGAATGTTATTGATCTCTTCAGAATCATGATGGGTTAACTAGGGTTGTGGAAACCTTAGCAGATTAACGAAGTAGCGAAAGTGCGATTGTTGATAGGAAACCCTTGCCCATGGCATGTATTGCTTTATCTTGTATACGACTGATTTCAAAATGGGTGCACACATTAGGATCCTGCCTATATATTACTACTTGTTCTAATAAAGGGGTAGTAACTAGGAAAAGGTAAAGACAATGATAATTTCGTAAGCTAATAGTCGATCTGTTGCAGCACAATGGTATATCTAAATGATTATTAGCCTTCAGCTAATAACTTGAGACTTAAAAGGTGATATTTAATTAGGACTAGGGTAATGGTTTGCAACTCAACATCCTGAGACTAAATAGGTAAAAGGTGAAATCTTGTTACTTGTCCAAAAGACTATAGGAGGTACATAACTTATCGATTCTGCATGCAAGGTACTAGGTTAGTTCAACAACACATGACAAACCTACAGACTTGAGATGCCAGGGGAACACACAATCCTATAGTTCACTTACGATTGATTTGCAACTAATTTAATACTGTTCCATTTTTTAGACTACTACAGCCAAATCCCCCTATTTACTTTCCCTTTTTTCCCATAAACCATAACCAGTGAGATATCTCAAACCATGTATTCTTTTGGGATTTGACCCTACCCTTAGTTAGGTTAGATATCTTAACAACAACCATATTATCACCTAAAAGGAGGTGTTGCTTGGACTTCATCAAAGAAATTTGCGCCATTGTCAGGGACCACGGTCTTGATTATAGATTAAGATTGTTGCAGTTTTTGGGTTTTTAGTTTTTCTTTGTGTTTTTAGTTGGGTATATGCCGATGTATTCCTAGCATAAGAAGTAGAGGAAATACCTTACTCGTGGTAAATCCAAATCTAGAGAGGATCCTACAAACACCCAGTAGGATGTTTGAGCCGAAAATAGGCGATAATCCAGAAGGGGTTTGTGATATTATGCCTCTTGCCATTGGGGTACAAGATATTATTGATCAACAAACTGGTGAGCTATTATCTCAAACTAAAGGCAAATAAGAGCAGTTGAAGAAGATTGAATAATAGCTAGGGATACATCTCTAGATGAGCAGAGACAAGCAGCAAATCACTAAGAAGAACTCAGTGGAAATTAGAGTAGAGATAGAGGTGACCATATTTAAGTTATCCCAGTATATCAGTATGTACAACCATATATAGATGATGAGGAAGATATGTTATATGTTGAGTCGGCCAAGAATAGAGCCACAGTACCTCCTGTTTTACCCCCAAGCATAAAATTTGGCATCACGAATGTCATGATCAAACTTTTAAATTTGAACGGTGTGTTTGCCGGATTGCCTACTGATGATCAAAATTCTCACCTTGCTAATTCCTTATGATTTTTAACTCGTATACCAATCCACGGGTAAATTAGGATTCACTTGGACTGGGGCTTTTCCCCTTCCTACTTATAGGAGAAGCATTTTTATGGTTAGGGGAATTGGTAAGAGGCTCTATCACGACTCAGAATAAGTTGCTCATGCAATTCTTAAATAGGTTCTTCCCTCCATTAAGGATTTTCCAGTTTATGGACGAGATTTATAATTGTAGGTAGTTGTAGTCAGAATCCACGTATGTGGCTTCGTTTAGGTTTAAGAAGCAGCTGAACTTAGTGCCCAATAATTAGTATTCATGGAAAATATTATCGAAGATATTCTACAGAGCCCTGAACATCAGCTCCAGAGCCATGGCAGACACCATCTCTGGATGATCTTGGATGAGACTACGTTAGGGGAAAGCTTCGAAGATATTAGATCAGATCTCACTCACTAATGGAGTGGAAAACTCAAGAGGCTGGGAGAGGATCTAGTATTTATGCTATAGTTACTTCCTATGAGCAGAGGTTATCTAATGATATAATAGATCAAGAAATTGTGTTACTAAGGACTAATTTAGGGGTGCTAGAAAAGTAGTTTGTAGTAGCAAATTATGAGAAAGTGAATACAGTAGCAGCACAGAGGTCAACTTCCAAAGTATATTAGTCTGAATTGGAAGAGGAAGCTAACTATTTGGATCATCAAATGGTGGGCTTTCGAGCCTAAGGTCAAGGGAACTAAGGTCGTAACTATATGATAGGTACAAAGACTATAGAAGGGATCGAGATAACAACTGGAGGCATAAGGATGACTATAGAGATAAGGAAGATAAATATAATCCACATAGTAGATGTGATGCAGAATCTAGAATGGAAGAGATGCTTAGTAAATTGGTGAAGAATCAAGAAAAATAAGAGACTAGCCTTAAAGAGATTAAGGCTAATAATTTAGGATAGACCCAGAAGGTTGAGTTACAAGACACTTCTATTAAGCATCTGGAATACCAGTTTGGGTAGATGTCAGCAACTCTAAACCAGAGGCAGTAGGTACCTTTCTAAGCAACACTATCCAAAATCTAAACAATGATAATCAAATACTTGTTATTACCATGAGGAGTGGTATCACTACTATGGATTCCCTGATGCCTGCTACAAAAGTTGTTAATGATGAGATACATATTGCTGAGTTCAAAAATGTAATAAATGATTGAGATACAGTTGCAAAAGATAAAGGTAAAGATCCAGTCATTAATCCAGAGGTAAGACAAATTTTGAGAGAACCCCCAGTTTTTCCTTAGTGACTGATGTATAAGAAAGAGAAAGATAAGTTTAAATGGTTCATTATGATGCTAAAACTATTCATCCTAAACATACTTTTTCTTGAGTCATTGGAGCAGATACATGGATACATCAAGTTTATGAAATAGTTAGTGACAAGAAAGAAAGAAGCAACTCCTGAGGATGTCGAGGGTGTGTACCATCGTATGCAGTTATGACTAGGTCCTTGGCACAAAAAAATGGTGATCTCAAAGCATTCACTATACAATGTACTATTGGATCATGCAGGTTTTCCTTAGCCTTGTGTGATCTAAGGGATAGCCTTAATTTGATGTCGCTGGCCATCTTTAATAAAATAGTCTTGAACCCTTCAAAATCGACTTTGATATGTCTATTTATGGTTGGCCGCACAATAAAGAAGCCTGTGGGAATCTCTTATGATGATATTGTTAGGGTGGACAAATTCATTTTCTCGGTTGACTTCGTCATCTTGGACTATGAGGATGACATGAGATGCCTGTTATTTTAAGAAGACCATTCATGCCCACAGACAGAGCTATGGTTGAGATGGAGAAGGGTGAGCTATAATTTCAAATAAATGGTAAGGATATAACATTCAACATCTAAACGTCTATGAATTATCCAACCATCATGAGGATAGTTTTGGTGATTTTTTGTATTGATAACCTCAGAGAATATTTCTATGGGTATCTTGTTGAATTCTGAGTAGTCAAGATACCCGCATCGTGCCATGACATTAAATCAAGCATTGTGTGAGAGTCAATTCTTTGTCTTGTTGGTGAAGTCTGAGTAACCAACATAGCCATGTCATATCGCGACATTAAATCAAGCGCGAAGTAGGAGGCAACCCACTGTGTTTTAATGTTTATGTTTTTGTTGTTTTTATTTTTGTAGGTTTTTTTAGCTATTGGACCTTACATGGAATATGGTAAACATTGCTACATTGATCAATTTCTAGGTAAGGGGACTGTGTGATCAGCCCATCTTGGTTAGAAGTCCCATTTAATAAGTTGAGTAAAAAGATTGATGGTGGAAATTTTGAGGATGAAAATGGTAAGTTGTGGACTTTGGCACCTAATTTTACTTTTGGGACCAATAACTTAGGTTATAGGATCATTCATAGGTAGAAAAATGTCAATACACCAAGTCTAGGTTGCAAAAAGTGTGAAAAAATTTTTGGCCTAGCATTTACTAGCTGCAGGCCCTACCTACGCCCATGACCCGACCACGGGTACATGGCATGGGTTGGTGTTGCGGCTAGGTAAAAAATTGAGCCCACTTTTTTGATTAAAATTTTGGGCCCGCTAATATTTAAATATGACCTTCAAAAGCCCCCACCTATATAAAAACAACCTAACCCTCATCCTAACTCATTCTAATCCTCAAAACTTCAATTTTCTCTTTAAATTCAAACTTCACACCTTAAACAAAAGCAAACCCCACGCTTAAGAAAAGGTGAGATTGACACTTTTTTGAGATATCAACTTATCCAAATATGCTAGAAATAATTTTCAGGCTTGGTTTTGCTTGAGTTCTTTATTATTCTCTTTTAAATTTTCATATAAGAGGTAACTTTCTTGGGTACTAATGGGAATTTAATTTTTTATCTATTATTGGAACAAATTAATATGTGTAATGCATTGTTATATATAAAGAAACTATCATGCTTGTATGAAGGGTCCTTAAAATAACCTAAAATCATAATGCAGGTCCTTGTTTCATGTTAAAATTCTAAGTTTAGGCAACTGGAAGTTGAACTTTAATGAATGAAAGTAATGCCATGAGTTGAACTTGTTTGTTTGATTTGAAAGTCATCATTTTTTATTAGTGTGTATACATTAGACTTTTTGTGGTTTTAAATACGTTATATGGGTGTGAAAACTGAAGAAAAATTTGAATTTTGAGTTTTTCTTCAACTTTTACTAACCCTCACTTTTGTTGGAAACTAATGCCTGGTTTTTCAGGTATACATGGCACCTAGGGCAGTGAAGAAGAAAGCAGTTGGTACTTCGAGGAGAAGGGCAGAGTCTCCTGATCTTAGCAATTTGGTGTAGGAGTATTCGAGATAGCATCATGATGAGGTTATAGTTGTGGTGACCTATAAAGTAACATGGGGATAGACTTGTTGGGATGCTTAGACAATCGGAATCCAATCAAGGATGATGTCCGTGAGGATATTAGCACCACATACTCCTCCACCCCATGATAATGAGAAGGAAAAAGAGGCAGACATTGAGTCAAATCCAAAGGCTAATACACAAAACCCCCAGTTTGAGGAGGAGTCCCAAGATTCTTCTTAGGAGGTTGGGAAGGAGTAGTCATTAGTGGTACCCCAGTATAAGAAGGGTATAGCATAGGCATCCCATGTTGCACAATAGGCACCCGAATCTGCACCTGTCGTAGATGTACCTACCGAGGAAGGACAGCTGAGGTGGTGTGTAAAAGGGATGTGAAATATTTATGAGCTTTACAATAATGTTTGGGAGCTCAGAAAGCCTACACACTTTATCTATGAGGAGCGTAGGATCGACTTATCGAAGTTATAGAGGTTACCATAGTGAGGGAAGTATTTGACAGGTATTATCTCTGGTAGAGGACTAGGCCACTCAATTCTTATAGCTCGACTATGGTGCATAAGTTTTATACATCTTATAGAGCCATTATGGTCCCTCCCATGTGCCATCATCAAGGCTTTATATGATTTATATGATGGTTGTAGCTTGATCACACACCAGTCAGAGGGGTTAGAGTTGATGTCAGAGAGGAGATTATCAATAAAGTTATATTTGGCCCAGATTATTTTACACCTATATCTACCGTAGAGTGTGACCACAAATTAAGGATCATATGGGATCATCATATTATGCGGGATGCTGAGCATAAGGTTAAGCGGATTGAGATGGCTAGGTGGATAGCTGGTTATATTTCTCCATGGTGTAATAAGTTCGTTGGATTGAGAGGCCAGTTGTGATTAAGAAGGCTTATTGATACTAGAGGCCACATTTTGGTGGTTGTTGATTTGATATCTCCTGATTTCTACGGCTTCAAATAATCCATTGATGTGGGAAGGATTTTCATTGACTTCCTTCTTGATGGCTTGTTATGCTATTGATTTTGCTGCCATCCTTAGGCATAAGCTACAGGAAAGAGCTGACTAACCTTTCATTTCCTTGTATGATCCAGAGGCTATGTGATGAGGTAGGTATACCTGAATTACTAGGTATTAATAAGAGGGTGACTATTACTGCTACTGCACGGATAAGTAACCTAAAGAGTTTGATAAGTTTAGGCACTTCTAGAAGATCTAGACAATAGGCAACAGCACCACAGGCTCAAACTGAGGGCTAGATAATTTTCGCAGCACCTGATGAGGCACATAGAGATGATACGGGTATTGGTATAGATATGGAGATAGGGGGTAAGAGAGATACTCTATATGATAGTACTCAAGGTGAGGGGACACAAGCCACTTCTTCTTTATCCTCATCTTTGATCTTAGAGTCGATTAGTACATCTACATAGCCTGCTCGCCCATCCACTATAGCTTCTATGATAGGTATGATTGTTGTATCCATTGAGTTTTTACAGGGCCTAGTGGATAGTCAAAGAGATATAACCACTCAGTTGAAGGTTGTCGAGACCGAGATGGCTATACTCTTTGGATAGATGAGATTATGGGTTAGGACTAGATTTGAGCAGGCTGAGGCTAGATGGGAGGCTGCTCAGAGAGCCGTACTATCTGATTTATGTGTGAACTTTCAAACACGAAATAATAAGATAGAGAAATGAATTACACCCTGATATACAGAGATAAGTGTGCCAGATTTAATTCAAATAAGGGAGGATTTTGATATCCTATGGGTAAAGGTACACTTTTTTGTAGAGAGTTGTGTAGCAGCTACTCCCTCTATGATATCCCCTATAGTCCAGATATCACCTTCACATATAGCGAGATATTTTGACTTTTTCATATAGGATGAGGAGCAGGTCCCAACAGTAAGGACCAAGGGAGGTCACTTGTCTCATTTGTAGGATTAGGTTATAATAGAGGGGAAGGCCCTTAGAAAGGCCAGCATGATTCATTGGAGACTTATTTGAAGATAGGTAGAGTCTTGAATCTATAGAAGTGGGTGGGTCATCCAGTAGTGTACCACCACCACCATTACCTCTTCCAGCTTTCATGCCCCTATCTGAGGAAGCTCCTGACTCAAGCGTTAGGGTGTTCTAGGTATGTTCTCACTTCCTTATGTTTTTTTTTGTTTTAGTGCACTGAGGATAGTGCATAGTTTTTGATTGGGGTGGACATGTCACGCCGCCACAGGTTTTCGTTGTCGTGCTTCTTTTCATGTCGATCGTGGTATGATTATAGAACCATCATATCTAAGATAATTATGTGTCATATTTTTTTCCTTCGTATTGTAATGTTTTGTGTAATTAAGAGATTTTGAGTATTTACTGTAGTAGTAAGATTTAGACTGATTTTTAATAAACCCTCAAAAAATTTTGTGTTTTAGAACTGTGTGTTGATGTATATATGTATGAACTTTGTGGATCTTGTTATGGCACTAGTATTAGGGACATGATAACCATATGCTGACAATTGCATGAATAGATTAGGTAGTAGTTGGTGATATTGACTCTGTGCTATATGAGTGTGAGATACTACCTAGTTCCCTTTGTATGTTTAATTCAGAACTTACCTGGTTAGTCTTGCCTAGTTTGAAGGATAGTTAGTTAGGAAAGGATCATAAGCCATTTTTTATTTTAGTCCACTTTTAGCCTTAATGACTTTCCATGTGCAAATTGTATCCCTTGATCCCTATTTTGAGTTGTATAACCTATATTTCTTATTTCACCTATTCACCTTTCCATTTGTATTTTGAAGTGCTATCTTTGCGGTAGCACATTTGAGGCTTTTAACTTGGAATAATTGTAAGTTCTCAAGTAACTATTGTTATTTTTTATTGTATTTCTTGTGATTTTGCAGGAAAATTCAAGATATATGAACACCTAACAAAACAATGACCAGGAGAACATTTTTTGTGAAATAAAGATGACAAATCAAGAAACAAGGTGTTGAAGTTTTCAGTTGACAACTTAGGTGACAAGTCGTCAATAAAATGACAAGCCATCAGAGTAGTCGTCAGCCTAAGATAGAATGTTAACTGCTGAAGTATATAGTTGACGACTTGGGTGACAAGTCATGAACATGTTGATAAGTCATCACTGTAGTCGTCACGTATAGATAGATTGAAGAATGACGTTGGCGACTTGGTTTACAAGTCGTCAATATGTTGAAAAACCATCACAGTAGTCGTCACCTATAAACAGATTGCAGCTGCAGAAGACTAAAGTTGATGACTTAGTTGACAAGATATCAACAAGTTAACAAGCTGTCAACCTTGACATCAACTATGATGCAAAATTTTTTGTTTTTGAATTTCAAATTCTGAAGGCTACGGGTATTTATAGCAGCTTTTAAGGTTTTCATGGGGGATCTGAAACTTTATTCCAAAAACACAACTTGACGTTTTATGGCTGCAATTTTTGAATTCACTTTTCAATTGTTGGTTTGGTCTTGGGAAATTTCTGTTGAACTTGAAAGAGAACAACCTTTGATTCCATCTTTTGTAAGTATAATTGCTTTAAATTATGCATTCAATTTCTAATGCCCCTTTCTATTTCATGATGAACAAAATCCCACAACTAGAGCTGTGGGAGCTATGATTATACTTTATTGATTTAATAAGTAAGTTAATTCAAATGATTATGGGATTCATCTTGATAATTTTGTTGTATTACATGTTTTTGTATTGGTTTCAACTAATAGAATTTGCCTTGTGTTGCTTTGCTTGAACTGAGAAATCAACTAAAAGTACTGAATTATCAACGGAAATTTAGAAGGATAATTTTTCCATCTAATAGTTAATGTTATAACAAGATTAATCAACTCGAGACAAAATTAGTGAGAATAGAAGGTTTTCCTAAGTATGAATGAATTAGGGAAGTCAATATGTAGGTAGGTGGAAAAACATTAGATTAGCGATTGATAATTATAATTTGGTGTTTCCCACAAATCACGAGAATCCAATACCACAACTATTATTCCATGAAGATTAATAGTCATAGTCACCACAACTCTAGTTTTACTACAATTATTGATTTGAAACACTGCAACATTGACGTTGAATTTCTAAAACAAGTTAAAGCATTAACAATAGATTGGTTTATAAAAACCCCCAGTTAAGGAAACTATTAACTATTATTTGATTAAATCACAAATCATCTTAATTAACACCATATTCCCTATGAGATTTGACCCCAACCTAGTTGGGTTATATATTTGATGATGACCGATTACTCTCTTATAAGAGTGGTGTAATTTGGGTGTATCAAATTTTGGCACCATTGCTGGGGAATATGGTTGTTAATTAAGGATATCTGTGTTAATTAACTCTTCGTTAAGCTTCTCAATTTTACTTTTATTTATTATTTTTGATATTTACAGGCTAATTATTGTGCATGTCACAAACCCGAAGATCAGGAGGACCATTATTACCTTTCAAACCAGAACCTCAAAGAATCGAAAGTATGGCTGAACAACAAGAAGCCACAAGACTGGCCACTTTGGCAAATGCTCAAGTTAGCCAACCGAATGCTGGATTACCAAGGTGTGTACCCAATATGGATGATTAGGATTTGGGTGAATATGAGTTAGTTGATCATGCAAATAGTTGATATGCTAAAAATAGTATACCAACAAATCAGAATCGACAAGTATGGGGTATAATACACCAACAGCCTGTGGTGCAATTCAACCATGATGATTAGGATGACATTAATCTGGATGGATCTGGAGATACAGGAGCAATCATTCCTCCATACCTATCTCCTGGGGTAAAATTTAATATCACTAGCACTATGATCTAACTGCTCAACTTGAAGGGACTTTTTGGTGGATTACCTGGTGATGATCCGAATCTACATTTGGTGAATTTCATTAATATTTGTAATTCATTTGATAATCCTGGAGTGGCACAAAATGCTATTCGTCTGAGATTATTTCCATTGTCTCTCTCTGGAGAGGCAACTATGTGGTTGAATAAGATAGCGCCCGAATATATAACAAACTAGAGGCAACTAAAATGAGCTTTCGTAAAAAGGTTTTTTCTGCCTTCCAGAATGTTACAATTGAGGGATGAGATCAGCAACTTTAGGCAACTGCCTAATAAAGATCTTTATGAGACATTGGTAATATTTAAAAAAGAAGTTGTCTCAATGCCCAAATGACATGATGACTGATGAGAATTTGATAGAAATCTTCTACAAGTCTTCGAATTCAATTACAAAGCAAATTATAGATAATGTTGCTAGAGGGGCTTTCATGTAGCTTACTTTTACTAAAGCTAAGAGATGTTAGAGAAAATGACTAAGACAAGAAGAGCTTGGCATACCAGGGATTTGATGTAGCAAGAAATACATATTCTAGTGTGATATTGGCTAAGAAACACAGAAGAGAAGAAGAACGTAACCAAGATATGGATCAATTGAAGACACAGGTGAATTTTCTCACAAAGCATATATTCTCTACTAATGTAGAAAAGGTTAAAGGTGTAGGGTCACAAGTAGGGCAGTTGAATCTAATTCTGAGGAGAAGGCAAATTATTTGAATAACCTGGGGAGTTTTAGGGTCAGTGGCCAAGGAAATCAAGGTCAGACTTATTATGATAAAGCTAGTAATAGAGATCATGACCAAGGAAGCTGGAAGAACAAGAATGATAGTAGTGGATTATATGTACCGCATAGGAGTGTTGACAATATTGTAAATAGTTCTGGAAGATGTCAATGGAGGATATGATGGCCAAATTATTGAAAAAAATGGAGTCAACAGATGCTAGATTCAAGGAAATAAAAGGTAACTAGTCAATGATGAGTCTGTTAGTTGAATCACACTCCATATCTATTAAGCAATTAGATTGGAAGATGAGATAATTATCAATAGCGTTGAACCAAAAAAGGAGTGGGACTCTACTATGTGATATAGTTCAGAACCCGAGGATTGATGGGTCGTGTATGGCTATTACCACTAGGAGTCGTAAGATATTATCTAGTCCATTTCTGGGAGCATTCTCTCATATTATTGAGGTCGAAGTAGACGAGGAGATGGTTTATGAATCCCCAGGGGTGCTTGAAGAGTTAAGAGGTTTAGAAAATAAAAGAGCAAAAGTGGAACAACTATCTAAGCTAACGCAGGTTAGTGATATTTAGAAAGGCGTAAGAAAGGAGGTAGAAGTTGCACCGACTAGAATCCCAAAGCCACCACCTCTATTTCCATAAATATTAAAGAAGAGAGTAGATAAGGGTAAGTTTAGCAAATTTATGGATATGTTAAAGAAGTTGATAGTGAATGTGCCTTTAGTCGAGGCATTAGTAAAAATACTGGGATACACAAACTTTATGAAGAACCTCTTGAAGAAGAAAAGGGCAGTTAGCTATGAGGCCATGGACAATCGTCATCATTGTAGCGCTAGTGCTACTAGTTCATTAATGCAGAAGAAAGTTGACCCAAGAGCATTTACTATCCCATGTACAATTAGAGCATTTACCTTTAGTAAGGCACTTTGTGACCTTGAAGCAAGCATCAACCTTATGCCATTGGCCGTTTTCAGGAAATTAGGTTTAGGAACTCCTAAAACAACTACTATACGACTAATAATGGTAGACCGATCGGTGAAGAGACCCGTAGGGATTCTACATGATGTACTTGTAAAGGTGGCCAATTTTATATTTTCTACAGGCTTTGTAATTCTTGATTACAAAGTAGAATTTGACTTACCCATAATTTTGGGTAGGTCATTCTTAGAAACTGGGAGTGTATTAGTTGATATGGAGATGAAGGAGCTAAATGAGCTAAAAATCAGGCTAAATGATAAAGAAGTGAGTTTTGATATTTGTCAATCAATAAAATAACCAAGGGAAATAAGTGTAGTCTCAATTATTGATACTGATTATAAAGATGAACTAGTTGATAGCAAAGGCAAAGGAAAGAGAAAAAAAAAGAGTGACGAGCGAAAGAGGATTGAAAAGAAAAAAAAAGAAGTAGAGAAAACAAATGAAAGAAGCACTGAGAAAGTCAAAAGAGAGAAGTGAACTAATAGAAGAGGCACTACGGACTACATCTGTGGGAGCCTCTGCAAGTAGGCCTTCTAAAACTGTTACGGAGTACTTTACTCCACCAATCACTACTATAGATGCATCAGTGAAACCTGGTTCTACTGTTGATGTTCCTACCACTAATGATGTAGTAGCACAGTTAGCGACTCATGACATAAGTGCTTAAGGTATTGTAGGTATGTCCTCACCCTTAGACTTAAGTTTCAATAATAATGTAATGAGGATAATCCATGTATTTATTTATGGGGGTGGGGGTACTTGTAACCTCAAGGGTGTATTGTTTGTGTTCTATCTAGAGAACCGACATTTGTAGGAGTTGTTAGGGGTTTATTTTTTTGGTGTATGTGTTATGTATGCAAGAAGGTAGATATGACTGAGTAGCAACTGTTGTGTTAAATGCTTTAAAATTTTAAGAAAATTATGGACCCATTAAAAATTATTTTATGAGATTGATGCTCCGTACATGGGAAAACCATTTCTATCTATTAAAGTATGCAAATATGGCAATCCCTACATAAATCGAGTATTGATTGAAATTTTTGTGATGAAATTACTATTCCATGTCATGAGAGTGTGAGGTCTTTTAAATATTTCCTTAGTGTGTGTGTGTATCTAGAACATGCCCAAGTTATTCGATTTGGTTGCAAGTAGTCATCTGAGAAATGAACGTAGGCCATTGTTGATAGAATATCCACTTAGCTATAATGAACAACCCAAAGGATTATAGTAAATCCACTTTTGAGCTAGTAGATCTTTGTTTGTTTCATAACCTGACCACTATTCAATAATTCCACAATTAAACCTTTGTTTTAACCCTAGTTTTCCCATTGGACATTACACACATCAACTCAAGCAAATCGCCTAAGTTAAGGGTGGCTACAGTAGAGGAGATAGAAATTGGAAGGTTGAAGGATGTTGTGAAAATTAAAAAATAAAAATAAAAATAAAATAAATAAATGGTATTGATTAGGAGTTGCTGAGAATGAAACCAATTAATAAAAGTGGTTTGTTGGAAAGAATGAAAATGAATATGTTGTTGTAGCCAAGTGGTGTAAATGATAAAAGGGAGGCTAAGTGACTAATCCTAAATTGACCTCTCTGGTAATTAAGCCTTCATTTCAAGCCCAGAAAGCCCTACAGTGATCTTAGTTTGACTGCTAGATGACCCAAACAGAATGGTAAGGTCAAGCCTATGGTATTTTAGGTTCACAATTTGAAACTTTATTATGAGAGTGAGAGATTTGATGCCCAGTTCCTAAGAGCAACAAGTAATATTTGGAGTAAGGAACTTCTTTCTTCTATATGAGGGTATGAGAATAGTACATGTAATTGCTGAACATTTGATTGAATACTCTAAGCTTTAAGTAGTGTTTTTTCTGTTTGAACTTTAAAGATATGTATGGAATCCTGTTGTCATTTGGAAAGAAAAAATCACATTTATCCTAATGGACTCGAATTGAAAAATAAAAGTGTTACTCTTTTTATTGATATTTTGATTGTGCGCATAATACTGTGTTAGATAGTTGCTTAAGGACAGGAAAATATTTTAAGTTGAGAGAGTTGATGTGCTATCTTTGTGTTAGCACATTTGAGGCTTTTAAAATGGAATAATTGTAAGTTCTCAAGTAACTGTTGTTGTTTTTAATATATTTCATGCGATTTTGCATGAAAAGTAAAAAAGTATGAAAACTTGAGAAAACAATGACAAGGAGGACAATATTGGTGAAATAGATATGAAAATCAAGAAACAAAGTGTTGAAGTTTTGATTTGACATATTGGGTGACAAGTCATCAACAAAGTGACAAGCCATCAAAGTAGTCACCAGTCTAAGATAGAATGTTAGCTGCTGAAGTAGATAGTTGACAACTTGGGTGACAAGATGTTAATATGTTGATAAGCCGTCACTTTAGTCGTCACCTATAGACAGATTGAAGAATGAATTTGCAACTTGGTTGACCAGTTGTCAACATGTTTACAAGCCATCACAGCAGTCGTCACCTATAAATAGATTATAGCTATTGAAGACTCAAGTTGATGACTTGGTTGACAAGCTGTCAACCTTGTCGTCAACTATGGTGCAGAAATTTTGGGTTTTGAATTTCAAATTCTTAAGGCTACGGGTATTCATAGAAGCTATTAGAGTTTTCATGGCGGATCTGGAACTTTATTCCGAAAACACAACTTGACGTTTTGTGGCTAAAAGTTTTGAATTCACTTTTCAACTGTTGGTTTAGTTTTGGCAAATTTTTGTTGGACTTGAAAAGGAATAACCTTTGATTCCATCTTTTGTAAGTATAATTACTTTGAATTATGGATTCAATTTCTTATATCTCTTTTTATTTCATAAGGAACTAAATACTACAACTTGATTTGTAGTGGGAGCTATGATTATAATTTATTGATTTAATAATTGGGTAGATTCAAATGATTGTGGGATTCATCTTGATAATTCCATTGTATTACATATTTTCTATTAGTTGCAAACAGTAGAACTTGCTTTGTGTTGCTTTGCTCGAACTTAGAAATCAACTAAAAGTAGTGGATTATTAACGAGAATTTGGAAAGATAATTTTTCCATCTAATGGTTAATGTTGTAACAATATTAATGAACTCGAAATAAAATCAGTGAGAATAGAAGGTTTTCCAAAGTTTGAAAGAATTATGGAACTCAATATTTAGGTAGGTTGAAAAACACTAGATTAGCTGTCGATAATGGTAATTTGGTATTTCCCACGAGTCACGAGAATCCAATACCACAGCTATTATTCATTAAAGATTAACAGTCATAGTGACCAAAACTCTAGTTCTACTACAATCATTGATTTGAAATACTGCAACATTAGCGTTAAGTTTCTAAAAAAAATTGAAGCATTATTCATTGATTGGTTGATAAAAAATCCTAGTTAAAGGAAATTACTCCCTCTGTTTTGGAATAAGTGAATTGTTGGGGTATTTATTGGTGTTTCAAAATAAGTGAATCATTGAATTTTTTTCCAAATTTACCCTTATGATTTGACAACTAATTAACTTTTGAAAAGGTATTACAAGGTCAACTTTTTTTTTGGAGGTAAAAATGGAAAGTTGTGTTAAATTTATGTCTTTCATGCCTTTTTCTTAATCTATGAGCCAAATTCCAACAATTTATTTATTATGAAATAGAGGGAGTATTAACTAATAGTCTGTTAAATCACAAATCATCTTAATTAATACCATATTCCCTATAGGATTGGACCCCAATCTAGTTTGGTTATATATTTGATGACGACCACTTACTCTCTCATAACAGAGGTGTAATTTGGGCATATCATATTACAACAAACCTATCTTGGCCTTGGTTCTCCTTGGATATTGTGCACCTCAACACAAGTAAAAATCTTAAGTTGAGGATGTAGAGGTGCATAGTGTAAATGGGTATGAAGAAGGGTAAAATAAGAGAAAAAATTAGTAGGTCTAGTTGTGGTAGAAAAAGAAAAAGAAAAAAATTGTGAAAAAGAGAAAAAATAAATGACCACACCCAACCTGAATGTGCAATAAAAGAATAAAAAGGAGAAATAAAGGCAGAATAAAAAGGGAATATAGCTAGTAAATGAGACCTCAAAGTTAGTATAGTGCCATAGAGGTTTAGTCACTTTAAGATGTCCATATCTATCATACCATCCCCCAAGGTCTATATTATAATTCGAGTAAATTCCTATAGTGATCTTGACTTGATTATCTAAATGCAAAGGTAAAAAAGACAAGCCTATGATATTTGACATGCATTGACTGGAACTTTGTTGTTGAGTATGAGTGTATCTTGATCGTCACAGTATTGACATGCATGATTTAATATAAGTAAGTAGGACATTCTAGTTGTGTGGGAACTTGAGTCATATTGCTAGCTATCTACTTGTGTCGAGTAGTGTAATTTGTATATGAGTGGTTGTATGTTGCTAATGTAGTTGTCGTACCTTAATTACTTTATGTCACAATGTTGTTCTTCATATTCATACATAATTGGTTTCGAAAAGAGATATAAGAGGGGATGTTGTGATTTAAACTAAATGTGATGACTGACTATCTTAAAAATCTTAGATTCTCTTAGTTAAGCACCATTTTGTTTTGTTGTGTTTTTGTTGCCTACGAACATGCAAAAATTCTAAGTTGAGGGTGTTGATGTTCTATAGAAATATAGCACTTTCGACACTTAAAATAAGGAAAATATACAAGTTTCTGAGGCCTTTTCGTTTGATATGATCCTTTTTGGGTATGTTTCTCAAAAAACCATGATTTGAATGATAAGTTCATGAAAATGGTGAAAAAAGGTATTTTTG
The DNA here is from genome assembly GCA_030864225.1 of Capsicum baccatum var. pendulum. Classification (NCBI taxonomy): domain Eukaryota; kingdom Viridiplantae; phylum Streptophyta; class Magnoliopsida; order Solanales; family Solanaceae; genus Capsicum; species Capsicum baccatum. Next base: position 133,923,426 of record CM061552.1, read on the forward strand.
GACACTTTTGGAGAGATTATGGATGATTGGGATGTTTTCTGGATTGATAGTGATCAATGCATGTTCGTGATTCAAAGTAGAGTTGAAAAACTGACTCTCAAAACCTACCAAGTAAACCTACGGACCACATGTTGACCTATGGACCATAGGTAGACAAAGTGGGTACCATAAAATCAAAAATCCCAAGAGAACATATAGGAAAATTACCTCCTAGTACATGCGGTTGGTACCTACGCCCAGGGAAGACCGCAGGTACAACCTACAGTCAGGGCCAAACCGCAGGTATAGGGGTGGCTACCGACCCTGATTTCTCCTATTCTATTTAGGCCTAGTTTATAGGGTTTTCTCTTGTACTATAAATACCCTTTATGTATATTTTTTATTATAGGTTCGCCACTTTTAACACTTAGAAACATATTTTGATTTCAAAATCCATCTTTGATCTTGGGAATCATTGTATTGACTTTGCTTGATTATTCAGTTTATAATTGTGGGATTCTTTTATGTTATCATTGTGATTTCATCTTTCCTTTCCAATATGAGTGTTATTGATCTCTTCACAATCATCAGCGGTTAAAATCTATAGCTAGGGTTGTGGAAACCTTGGCAGATTAATGAAGTAGGGGAAGTGTGCTTATTGACGGGAAACTCATACCCATGGCATGTATTACTTTATCTTTGCAATTATTGATTTCTTAATGGGTTCACACATTAGGATCCTACCTAGATATTACTACTTGCTCTAATAAAGGGGTAGTAACTAGGAAAAGATAAAGACAATAATAATTTTATGAGCTAATAGTTGATCCATTGCAGCACAACAAATATCTGAATGATTATTAGTCTATATATAATAACTTAAGACTCAAAAGGTGATAGTTAACTGGGACAATGATAAGGGGTAGTAATGCAACATCCTGAGACTCAATAGGTAAAGGGTGAAAACCTTCTGCTCGTCAATAGGTAAAGAGTGATAGTTAACTAGGACTAAGGTAAGGGTTAGTAACACGACATCCTGAGACTCAATAGGTAAAGGGTGAAAACCTTATACTCTCCCAAAGAGTGTAGGGGTTACATAACTTATCGTTTCTCTATGTAAGGTATTAGGTTGGTTCAACAACGCATGAGAAACCTACAAAGTTGAGATTCCAGGGGAACACACAAACCTAGTGTTCACTTAAGAATAATTTTCAATCAAGTTAACACTGTTACATGTTCGAGACTAATACAAATAAATCCCCTTATTTACTTTACTATTTTTCCCATACACCTTAATGACTAAGATCTGTCAAACCACTAGTTCCTTTGGGATTTGACCCCAACCTTAATTAGGTTACTATATTTTGACAGCGACTGTATCGTCACCTAAAAGGAGGTGTTTCTTGTACATCATCATTAATATTGTTAAGGGACGCTATAACGACTTATGTTGCTATAGTTATATAAATCATTATTTATCCCTAGAACCCCCAAATATTATTTATTATTCTAAAAAGTATTTGGGGTTTCAGCAGTAGCAATTTGGGGTAAAACCATTAGGTTTTGATTATTATTCTCCCATAAGGTAAGGAATTTATCTTGATTAATTACTAAATTGATAATGTAACCCTAAAAATTGCTTATTTGTGTAGTTTGGGAAGGGTTAAGAGATGGTGTTAGTTGGTTTTCTGGTGCAACGGAGTAACTTAAGTTCAAAATAACTATATGTTTCATGGTCATTAAATTACTCTTGCATGTTGTAAGTTCTTTAAATTATTCATGAAATTAGTAGTTTTAGGTAAATTACGATAGAAAAGCCCTATAACGGGGAGAAAATGATCATGAGTTTGGTCTTAAGGGTTAAAAATGAGTTATAATCCTCAATAGGGTAGGTCATTACATTTAGTATGTGTTTTGTATTTATCTGTAGGCCTAAAACAAGCAAAAATTGTATGGAAAGAAGTGGCTCAAGTTTAGTTGAGTTGTGCAAGATTGGATTGAGGTGGATGATGGTTAAATAGTTTAATCTAACTTGTGATGTATGTGCATGTTAACTGTTTATTAGTATTTCTTTTTTATGTATGTTGTTAGGTGTGATAACAATTACCTTAACGTATATGTAAGGTTGTACGTATTACAAGTGTTGGTTGTTGTCGTTGTCTCATGTGATTTCGTATAAATATACCATTGTTGATTGTAGAATGTTTGAGTATTTGGATATTCTTATGGGATATTGGTGGAATAAGGGTTTCAGGAACATGTGTCTGGGATTTAGTACATGAACATAAATTATCCCATACAGGTTATGACTAGTGGGCGATTATAAGACCCTTGGCGTTTGTGTACAATGTATAGGTAAGTTTGACGGTTTCATGAGAGAACTAAGAAAATATGTATTGTTATTGTACTTTGATGGTTGACTTGACTTCACTTAACTTGACTAGCGTATCGGTTGACCTCTTTTTGAATTTTTGATAAGGTTACTGAAAATACTCTGAATGTTACCTGTTTAATTAAGGTGTAGTAGCGGTGAGCATGTATGAACTTGTTGTACTTTTTTGTGATTAAGTATTCATATTTTGCATTTTGATTTTGCCAAATGACCCTACCAATACCTCATTGTTTTCTTCTATATTGATACTACACCTTCTCTTATTTTATTGAGTGTAGTGCATATTCCAGTGGCTCCTGCAAGACCTCACTATTGACTCTAGCATATGATTCGAATTCAAGGGTGAGAAATATCTTTTGGGATACCATGGATACTTCATTGATGATATACGTCTTTGTTCTGGATTTATGTATTCTTTTAGTTTTTGGGATTGTATCCCCATCTTGACAATCTTTAGTAGTTTTGATATATCAACTTTTGGATTCTAGGGATGGATATTGATAATGTTCTACATTTCGTATAGCTTGTTTTCGATTTTAAATTTCTTTTCCAGTTATTAATGGATTAGTTGCCTTTATATGTTTTAAGTGTTGGTTAAAGATCTTGAGGTAATTTGTTCTCTCATTGAAGAACATGGTGGGTTCCACTAATATTCATTAGGGTTGTGACAACCCATCTCTACCATTCCAAGGATATTCCTCCGTATAACATTAATTCTCTTTACCTCCATAGTAATGGCCCAAGGTAATCCAAAACATTGTACAATACATTTTTCATAATATGGGACTCAATTTCTAATTTAATAGGGAGCCTATTTCTAACATAACAGGTAATAATTTATTTTTATCTTCTTCAAATATATTCCTTTTTAATTGAGCTTTTCGAGTACCATTATCTTCAACATTAATGGAATCTTTTTTTCAAGGAAAAACCACATCTCTTGTGAATGCAAATATATAACTCTCATGTGATCAAACTTTAGCTAAATTAAATAACCTTTCTACATTTGCATAATCAATAATTCTTTGACAATATTGATTGGAGATAATAAATTCATATCAATATAAATTTGATATTACTCAAATATCTCCATATAAAAGTGAAATTACATATTTTCTGCACATTGAAACAAATATTATTTCATGTATATAAATAGTAAGATACATAAGTACAACAATAATACTAAGATATGGTATTTTTTAACTATCTTCATGAGATCAAAATTGATCTTCTTTTATGTTAACCGATATTACAATTATTGGGGTACTATTTAATGGAATTGCTTAAAACATTTTAAAATTCTTCCACGATTTTCATATAGCATTTACCATCTAGCTAGCCTTCATATAACTTTATTCATATAGCTAGATATGACAATCATCCATTATACATATTCAAGTTTTTCAGTATTGAAAGATATCTCATTGAATCCACACATGAGAATACATTCCTAACAATAATGTCAAAAGATTTGGGAAAAGACCTTATGGCCCATGACGCAAGCCATATTATGTATCTTAAAGTTTTACTTTTTACACAATAACTAATTTGTACCCTACTAAAATTATACCTTGGTCTTTGGAATAATTTTAAATATTAACTTTTTAAGTGAAACAAATTACTTGAATTACGTATTTGATTTGACTAATCATCATTTTCTCATACTATTTGACAGATTTAATCTCAAGATCCTAGTTACGATTAATACTGAAGAATATTATATTAGCACAAATGTCGTTGAATTTTATTTGATACCGTTTTTACTATGACATAGCTTATCGAGATTTCTTCTTTTTCTTCATTTTCAGGTACCTGAGCCTTCTCCAAGATTTTATAAAGTATTATTTCATGGTGATAGTTAAGGCACTTGTATCATTATCATGAATATATTTATTATTTATTCGTTTTCTTTTTCAAGAAGTTTTTATATTTTGAACTAATTAATCTATCATGCTTAAAGCATCCTAGAGACTCTGCCAGGGATGGACCACATATGTTCAAAAGGATTCAATTGAACACGCTTCGTTAAAAAAAAAATACTATGTATATAGAGTGAATATATATTCAAGACAGTGAAATACAAATAAATACATAATTTGAATCCACTTGACACAGCATTGATCTCTATTTGGTGGTTTAGTAGTTCATTTCACTCATTCTGTTGGTCGTGTGTTTGAGTCCGCTTGTTAGCTTTCCATTTTATTTCCAATTTTGTTCCATTAATACAAACAAGTTGATATGATTTTTGTCTAACCTAGGGCACAATGTTCCCCTTGTTTCCTTTTTCTTCCCTAAAGAACTTATTGTTTTTACTTGTTTTAAAGTTTGTCAGAACTGAACACTTCTTCTTCTTTTTTTAATTTGGTAAAAAGGAGCATAATTCAACAAATTAAACCTCTTCAAAGTGAATTTTGATTTCTCCCTTATAAAATGCTAAAACATGCAACTTTATTTGTATAAATACTTTATGACTGGTAGTTTGCTGAAAATTGTTATTTGTTTTATCGTAAAATTTATAAATAATATATAACTGATGTATTAATTTAATTTGGTTGGTGTTTCTTTTACCCAAAAACAACTTTTTAGGAGAACTTCTAAATGAGAAAAAAATTAGATTTTGTTAAATTTTATAGCGTTACTAAAAACTTAAATTGCTTAGAATGTTTTTTTTTTCAAATTTATATAATTTAATTGTTAAAAAACACAAGTAAATAACTTCATATTTTATTTTTTCTAAAAAATAATGCTTCCAACTTTGGCAAAACTATAATATGTTGACTTTAAAATAACTTAATGTTGTGATTATAAATTTAAAAAAAGAAGCCACCAAGTCATGTTTGTCGTGCGGAGTACTACTTATACTATTGGTTATAGTTGTCTCTGATTTAACCCACATGTGTAAAATTCCGGTTCTGTCATTAGACTCTGTCCTTCAAAGATTTCTCATTTGAGCATTTACAATTGAATTGTAGCATATGACCATTTACATCTTGCAATAATTTGCAACATTTTGCAAATGATCTATCTTGAACTTCAAGTTCATATTTTTTACGAGGATCTACATAATGTATCTACCCATTTTAGGTTTTAATCATATTTCCCAGTAATATTAGGAAATCTAACATTTATCTTAACCTCATTTATGGGATCCATCTATCATAACCTGAATTTAGGTGATTTTTCTCTCTTATGTTTTTTAATTATTTCACCCTTTCTCATAGTTGCTACATGTTGATTTTGAGGTTCAAGGATGGTTGGTATGGTGCATGATTCAATCAAGAGCTATTTGTGTAATTTTGTAGTTTTTAGAGGTTTGGAAAGTCATATAGTAGACTTCAAGTAATATTTATTACTTTGAGTATCGGATAAAAATTTAGACTGCGCTAACAGATTCAGAATGTCAAATCTGAGTTAGTAGCAATGTCAGTTCGTATTCAGGGTCTCTATATCTCATTTTGATCCTTCATTTGAAAAATAGTAAAAAGGGGTCCCTCGAATTAATTTGGGGAACATAATATTTTTTCAAAAATTCAACGTCACCATCGAGTTAAAAAATCAAAATTAACATAGAAGCATAGTTTATTTTTATTCATGGGATTTCGAATGAATCCTGAGAGTGAGATTGGGAATTTGGAACTATTTCCAAGTTGCTGGTGTAGCTGAAACTGGTGCAACCACTTTAGTGGTGGCCTCTTAAGCAGCAAAGCACCACTTTAGTGGCCAGCTTACCAGTCGCCTACCATTAAGGCAGGCACTTACCACTTAAGTGTGTGCCGCTTTGGTAGAAAAGGGCCTTTTTAGCTGCCTAGACACATAGGACTGACCGTATAGCGGTCAGCCATCACTTAAGCATTGATTTGATCGCTTAAGCTGCCAAAGATAAATCAATATGTATAATTATTTTTCATATTTTTCTTTTCATTTTTGGACCTTTGAGCTTTGGGTTTGGATAATTCATGAGTATTTCTTCACTATTTAAGCTTGGGTAAGCTCCAAACTTTTATTCTCATTATTTTTCATTGATTATATCAGAAAAAATAACTCTATAATCATGTTTTCAAAATAGAAAATTGGGATTTTTATTGATAAAGTCTAAGAAATAGTTTTTCTTTGATATTGATCTTGTTTGTATCCCATTTTTGCATGGGTTTTCTATCGTATACTCTCATTACCTTGGGGAAGGTGTTTTTTAAATAAAAATGTAAAACCCCTCAAAATTTTAATGATTTTATTTTTTACCCTCCCACATTTGTAATGTCAATTTTGACTTGAATTATATTTAGGGACGTTAAAAGGATGTTTTTTAAAAAGTTTTAGAATTTTTGAAAGGGATTTAGGGCTATTTTGGAACTTTGAGGTAGTATGCCTCCATGATAGTGGTGTGTCATGGCAATGGAGTTTCACGATAGTAGCGTGGCTTAGAGACTAGCCTACGGGATATTGGTGTGCCACGCTGCTGTGTTAAAATCGCTCAATTTTTATTTTATCACTTCAGGTGGGGGGCTTTTAGTCTTTTCATCCTTTTCATGATTTATAAATATAAAAGTGACATTTTCCTCTTCAATTTTAAAGATCAAACACTCCTATTTTCTTCCCTACCCCTTAAACCAAGAAATCTTAAAGGATTTTCATGAAATCATTATTTCAGGAATGTATCTTATTCACTAACTTTAATTTTACATTGTGGAACTTATTTACTCATTATGTATGTGTTTTAAATTGATGGGTTTGAATTTGGATGAGTGGTTTAGATTGATATTACTTTAATTACTTTTCTCATGTTTTAAATTGATGATTTACATTTTAAATTATAGTTTCGGATTGAATGGGTGCATTGTTTTGAAAATTGGAATGGGGATCATGGGTTTCCAAATTAATGAATTTTTGGCTGGGTAATGGCATTAACCTCAACTCACTTTGTAAATTTAATTTTTTAAACATGGATAATTGCATAATTCAACTTAATTATGAGCCTATTTCATTGCACTATGGGATAAATGGTTAAAATGGATTTGAAAGGCCATTGGTGGCTATGGTTTTGGATTTTAAATGAAACTTGGGAGTTTAATGGTTACATTTATTGGAATGGCATACTTAATAAGCTTGAAAGCATAGTTGGTATAACGATACAAAATGGTAAACGCCTTAATTACATGACTCTTGTGTTGATGATTGGGATTACCTACATACTATTTTAGTTTTAGCTTAAAAGAGAATTTTGTAGCTCACACTAAAGGTGTAGTCTCGGGGGACTAACACTAGAAACCACATTTGTCGGTGTGGGGATCAATATGACCGTGTGCTTGGTTCACACATTATATTTTGGGATAGCTAGAGCCTTGGTGTCTTTAGCTCATCCTTCATATTCCTCGGTTCATGTAGCCAACACGCACTAGGGCCCTTTCAGCAGAGGGAGATAACCCATCTAACTTGTTATAACACGCTATAAATTTTGAGCATTTTACTTTTGGCCCTCCCATGTTCAAAATGTTAATTTTTGACTTAAATTATGTTTAGGCATGTAAATGGGGTGTCCTGAGAGGGTTTTGGATTTTTTAAATGGGGTTCGAGGTGATTTTGGGACTTGAAGGTAGTGAGCCTCCGTGATATCGCCATGTCATAGAGGCTATACTCCATGATATCCAATGTGTCAAGGAGAATAATATCCGCATTTAGAAGTGTGGCACAAAGGTTAGCCTACACGATAAGCTATATGCCACGCCGTTACTTAAAATCTATGCAGATTTTTCATAGTTTACCTGGGATGAGGGGTATTGGATCTTTTCACCTATGTACGACCCTTAAGCATAATATACCCTATTCCTTTCATTTTAAGAGATTAAAAATCCCTAATTCCACTCTCAAACTTAAAATCCCAAGAGAACCTAAGGATTTCATCATACATTCATTTTTTGTGTTTCAAGCTCTGAATTACTTTTAAATTCTCATGTGTCTAAGGGATGTACCTCTTTCCCTATACTTTTATTTTTTTAATTTCTTGAAAAATTGGTTTATTATTCATGATTTTGATGTTGGGTTTTGAACCATGGGTTGAGGGTTTTGGATGTAAATTGTTTAAATATTTTCTCATGATTACTATTGAACTACTATGCTTTACATTATTGATTTATACACTCAATGATGTGCATGGGAATGGTGAATGGAATAAGGATACAATGGATTCATCAAATAATTGGTTTTGGTATGAAAATTAATAATAGCCTTAACCCACTTTCATAACTAATTTTGGAATGCAAATTATCATTTGGTTTGGCTTATTCTCTATGAAACTAGTGCATGGCATAAATGACTAATGGGATAATAATAACGGTTTTGAAAACCTTGTGGGGTATGAAGGAATCCCCAAGTTATTTTAATAATGGGGTAAGAAGGAATCCACAAAGGTTAGATAACAACATTACTTGCAAGCTATAGTTGGTATAATGATACCACTTAATGATGCCTTAATAATTCAATCCTGGAATTGGTGGATAGTGTGTGTGATAAATATTTCAACTTGGGTTTAATTTGGTTTGTTTTAGCTAGCCATGAAGATGTGAGTCTAAAGGACTGATACTGGAAAATCATGTTTGCCGACATGAGGTATGGTCTTGATGACTATGTGCATGGGTCACACTTGATATATACATTTTGGTATGGCTAGTTTCCTTGATGACTTTTTCTCTCCCTCATTTTCTTTCTTCTGTTCATACGGCTAACATGTACGGGGAGCCTTTTAGTAGGGGGAGCTGAACCCATACAGCTTGTGGGAGCATTTTTAGGATGGTCATGCTACACAATCTAGGTTAAGGTTATAAAGTTTATCTTAAGACATGTTCCATTTCCCGAAATATGATATATATATATATATATGTATGTATGTATTGCATATGACATTATGCACTTATTTTAATGGTTTTTGTATTATGGATCATGACATTATTTTGTCCTTTATTCCTGAGTTACATGTTAGCGCTCCAATCACTAATCGTCTTCATATGTTGTATCCTCATGCGGTGCAGGAACTGGCCATACTTCTACTTCTTATACACAGTAACTAAGTGATCAGGGGATAGCTCGTGAGTCAAACTGAAGTGGTGAGCTTCTATCAGACTAAAGTGGTGAGCTTTCATCCTTAGGAAGAGCCTATTTCTTGCTTTAGGTTTTCTCATGTTTTGAATCTTTCTTTTAGAGTTGTTTTTAGATATGGTCAGGGGCATGTCCCAACCAGAGTATCTTTGGTTTTGTTAGAGGCTTTGTTTGACATTATAGTGGACAAGGGATTGGTTTTTGAATTCTTAGACTTCTTTTGAGTCATATTTACCAATCCTATTTTATATTTGGAATTCTGCTGTTATATTATATTTGTTTTTGGTTGACTAGGAGAAGGGGGTGGTCTCTGGTCCTCGGTGGGCTTGAGATACCCATCATGTCCAGGCCTTGGTTTCAATCAAGACAAAGTTTGTATTAGAGCCTAGGTCCAGGTTCAATTGAGTATACATAAATCTGTGCCATGTAGAGTCCCTTTTATGGGTGTGTAGTGCACTACACTTTTAAGGGAGAGGCTATGAAACATTTAGGAATATTTCCCTTCCTTGTTGTCTTATTTTTAGGATATAGAGTCTAAGGTTTTGGATTTCTCAAACTCCCATTTATACGTTTTTTAGGTCATGCCTCTCAGATGATCTAAAGTTCATAGAAACTCATTTTTCCGGCCTGAGGGCAATATGGGCGGATCTCATCCAACTTATAAGGTATAGAACTGATCAAGGGTTGCTGCTTCTAAATATCCCTATGGAGTTCCGCCTCTCTTCACTAATCTATCTCTAGTTAGTGACAGTCATACTCAGTCACTGCAGGGAGATATTACTAATAATAGTTTCTTCAATCCATTCATCTATTGACCCAGCTGGTGGCCTCTCAATCACATTAGATGGGTTCTGCTGGTATTGTTGGGAGTTCATCTGAGGCTACTAGTGTTGGTTAGTTTATGAGATTGAGCCCTCTAACTTTCACTAATACTAATATTGAGGAGGACCCTTAAGGTTTTATATTTGAGATGGAGAAGATATTTTAGGTTATACATGCTACTGATGTCGAGGGTGTGGAATTCATTGCTTATCAGTTGAAAGATATAGCATATCAATGGTATGAAGAGTACGAGTAGCTTAGGGGTGATAATGTTGAGTCTACTTTGTGGGATGACTTCTTTAGTTCTTTTCTTGGTCTCTTCTTTCCTCAAGAGTTGAGGGAGGCAAAAGCTAAGTATTTTGTGAGCTTAAAGCAAGGCAGGATGTTGGTGAAAAATATTTCGTGAAATTCCACCAGTTGTCACGATGTACATCTGAGCTAGTGCCTTGCTTTTGGGTTATCTCGTAGATTGATTTGGTAGATTAAGGCTACGTTATTGAATAGGTATATGGATACCTCTAGACTCGTAGTGTATCTATAACAAGTGAAAGAAGAAAAGAAAAAGCAAGGAGAGACAGGAGAGAAGCAGAGTAAAAAGTTTTGATATTTGGATCAGGGTGGAGGTCAGTAGCAGAATGGTAGGGATGATGGACAATAATTGAAAAATAAGCGGGGAAACTCTGGTTCTTATTCGACAGCTAGTGCACCTTATCTGAAGTCATTCAGAGATAGCCGTTTTCAGGGTGGTGATGGTTGAAGGGCACAGGGTGCCCAATCTCAAGATAGTGGCCTAGTTAGCTCCATCATATCCTTCTTACAGACTTAGTAGTTGGTTACATTGCGTTTTATATGATAAGTGGATAGAGAGGTATTTTAATTATGGCCAGCTGGGACACATGCAGAGGGATTATACCATGGAAGAGGTTACTTTGAAGCAAATAGATTTCTGGTGTCCACTTTGTCAGCTCGTTCTGCACTAAATGGTGCCACTTCTAGTACTGATACTGGTCGGAATCACATGTGTGACGTTACTACATGTTAGGAGTCTAAGGCATCTCTTAACGTTTTCACTGGTATGTTAAAATTCTTCTTTCTTGATGTGTATTGTTTACTTGATCCGGGGTCTACCCTTTCTTATGTGACCCTATTTATGGCTGTGAATTTTAGTTTTGGTACTGACTGTATTTTGAACCCCTTTTTTATTTCCACCTTGGTTTGTAACTCTGTTGTTTCTAGAAGAGTCTATAGGGGTTGTGTGGTATTTGTTGGTGGTAGGGAAACTTTGGTGGACTTGATTGAATAAGACAGGGTTGATTTTGATATTATCTTAGGGATAGATTAGTTGCATTCGTGTTGTGCTTCTTTTGATTGTCGAACTCAGAAGGTCATTTTTAATTTTCCTAAGGAACTAATTATAGAGTGGAAAGGGAGTTCCCTAGTACCTAAGGGGAGGTTTGTATCATATCTTAGAGCCCGAAAATTGTTTTCCAACAAGTGTCTCTATCATTTGTCCAGGTTAAAAATTATAATTCAGAGGGTCCTTCTTTACAAACGGTTCTTGTGGCTAATGAATTTCCTGAAGTCTTACTTGATGATCTTCTTGGTGTCTCTTCCGATAGAAAAATTGAGTTTGGGATCGATCTTTTCTCGGGCACTTGTCCTATCTTTATCTCTCTTTATAGAATGGCTCTAGTTGAGTTGAAAGAGCTTAAGAAGTTGAATGATCTTCTTGACAAGGGTGTTATATTTCCTTTTGTATCTTTGTGGGGTTCTCCTATTCTTTTCGTGTGTAAGAAGGATAGTTCTCTTTGAATATGTATATATTATCGTCAGTTGAATAAGGGGACAGTGAAGTTATAAGTACCCTCTTGCTAGGATTGATGGCCTGTTTGACCAACTTTAGGGTGTTAAGTATTTCTTTAATATTGATCTTTGTTTGGGCTATCATCAACTTAAGATTAGGGATTAGGATATCCCTAAGATTGCCTTTCATACTCGATATGGTCATTTTTGAGTTCTTGGTCATGTCTTTCGGGTTGACACATGCCCCAGCAGAATTTATGGACTTGATGAATTGGGTATTCCATCAGTTTGTGGATTTGTTCATCATTGTGTTTATAGATGATATTCTGGTATATTTAAAGAGTGAGGCGTATCTTGTCGATCACTTCCGTATTGTATTGTAGACCCTTAAGGATTAGCATTTGTATGCTAAGTTTTTGAAGCATGACTTTTGGTTGAACGTTGTTACTTTTCTAAGTGATGATATTTCTAGTGAAGGGATCATGGTAGATTAATAAAAGGTTACGGTGGTTAAGAAGTGGCCTAGACCCATGACTCCAACCGATATTCGGAGCTTCTTGGGTTTAGCCGGTTATTATAGGAGGTTTATAGAGAGATTCTCATCGATTGTCTCACCTTTGACTAAGTTGACTTTAAAAAAGATAAAGTTTCTGTGGTCCGATGATTATGAGGGGAGTTTTGAGAAGCTAAAAGATAAATTGACTTCTGCTCTAATTTTAACCTTGCCGGATGGCACTGATGGCTTCGTGGTTTATTATGATGCATCCCATGTGGGGCTTAGTTGTGTATTGATATAACATGGAAAGGTGGTAGTGTATGCTTCTAGGCAGTTAAAAGTTCATGAAAGGAATTATCTGACTTATGATTTGGAGTTACTGGTTGTGGTGTTCGTATTACAAATTTGGCGACTATCTATTTGGGGTCCATGTTGACATTTATTCATATCATAATACCCTGCAACATGTATTCACCCAGAAAGAGTTGAATCTCAGGCAAAGAAGATGGCTTGAGTGACATAGAATTCGCAGACCACTCAAACACGGATGCACCCAGAAACTGAAACTTGACCACTCGAGTCCGACAATCAATAGAGGCATAAGAAGAATACAGCCAGTCCATACCCAAAATCACATCAAAATCTACCATGTCTAACTCAATTAGATCAGCCAACAAGACTCTATGAAGAACGGTAACAGGATACTTTTTATACACTTTTTTGGCAACAATCGAATCAACCACTGGGGTAGAAACTAGGATAGGCTCAGGAATAATCTCAGGACTCATTTCAAATTTCACAGCAATCAAAGGTGTAACATATGAGAAACTGGATCCAGGATCTAACAAAGCATACACATCAAACTGAAATATACGAAGCATACTAGTAACAACATCGAGAGAGTCCTCCTATTCCTGGCGGGACGATAAAGCATAGAATCTATTCTGGCGCTGCCTGCTAGCATTGCTAGAAGAGGTGCCCTGAGCTAGGGCTGGGTGAGTCACTGGAACTGGAGCACTAACAGTCTGAGTCTGGGTCTGAGGGTGATAGTGACGACGCCCTTGTCCATCCTATGGACAATCTCTAACTCTATGACCCCTGTCACCACATCGGAAACAACGCCTCTTCTCATCCCAACACTCACCCAAATGAGCCCTACCACACTTAGGACACAGGGGACAATTTGGCTTATTGCCAGTACTGTACTGGGATCTGGATGAATATGACCTACTACCTGCCTCCTGCCTACCTCTAGGCACGGGAGCACTAGCAGATGATGGTGCTGGCATAGACGAATGATCCTGATACTGAGGGCAACTCCGTCTCTGTGATCTAGTCTAACCCTGTTCGTAGCTCGAACCTAGCTCTCTTATTCCCTCTTATTCTATCTCTCTCCTTAATCTTGTCTGCCTTAATTTGTTAGGCATAAGTCATCAGCCTAGAAAGATTCGTCTCACTATACAGCATAGCAGACCTACACTCCTTAACCACATAACTAGACACTCCAGTCATAAACTTACTCATACTAGTCTGATTATCAGCCACTAAGTCAGAAGCATACTTTGCAAACTAATTGAACTTTAGACAGTACTCCCTAATAGTCATAGAGCACTATCGCAGGTTCATAAACTCTTCCACCTTCGCCTCCTTCATCTTCAAAGGGAAAAACTTATCCAGGAATGCATCCTGGAACTCTTGCCAAGTTATAGGGACAGCTCCCTCACCTCTACCTTTCCTCCAAGAAACAACCCAGTCATAAGCAAGGTCTTTTAACCTATACGCAACCAACTCCACAATATGTTCCTCAGATACATGCATCACCTGAGTAATCTTCCGCACCTCCTCTAAAAACAATATGGATCCTCATCAGACTTCGACCCATAGAATTCCGGGGGATTCATCCGCATAATGTCATGGGTCCTGGAAGCCGTTGAATTACCTCCCTGCTGCTATGGAGATGGGGTCGGGTTGGCCTGAACATTTGCAGTAACAGCCTGGGCCAGCGCCTGAAAGGATGCCCAAAATTCAGCATGAGACACATTTTCATTTAATATGTCAGTGGGTTGAGGTTGCTGACCATCATTATTTCTTCTCGCTCGACGTGGAGGCATATTTCTGAAAGAGAAGAGCACGAATCAATAGCTGAGAGAGACACTTTTAGCATGATAGACTTTTAAAAGAAAGAATAACATTTTTTCCTAAAATGTCTTATAGTCTTTTGCAGATAGATGTGGTGTGCTACACACCAATGATCAAGACTCTACTTAACGTGGCTTGTTAGACTCCCTCGGACACCTTATAACCTTAGTCTCTAATACCAAATTTGTAACGCCCCGAAAAATGGGTCCCAGAGTGTCACATGGTGCTTGAGGCTACGAATAGCCCCAAGCTAACCCTTTGAGCCATATTCATTCAGTTCAACACAAATCAATGAGGTTTACATAAATAACCCTCAAATATTAACAGAGTAATAATCATCCAAGAATAAAAGAATTTCAGAAAGATAACAAAATATGACTTATTAGTCAACTCCCAACATCTATACTAGTTTGACAAGACTCTAAGAAAATCAATAAAACCAGCGATCCATTGAGACATACCCCAATTGACTCATACCCCGTTATCAAATGTAAACAATTTCGTGAAACCAACATCAGACATCACATCCTTGGAACATAAGGACTCACCACAACAGAGGATGTAGAATAGCATGCTTGAAGAATCACTGTCGAGCCTAGAACTGAGCACCTGAACATACATTCCGAGAAAATACAGCCCACATCTGAAGATGTGGGTCAGTACCATAGAAAGGAACCGAGTATATGGGGGTGTATACAATTGTATAAACATCATCATCATAAATATTTATAAGAAATAAGCAGGATGTATGAAAGACTCACATAGTCCGAAGAAAATCATCAAAATCATGAGAGGATGAAATAAGTACAATAAAACATGTGGGTCATCATATAATTTGTCAATCACTTTCGGTTCATCAAGAATATCAATTCTCATAATGTAAATATCATTTAAATTTTTTGAGAGAATAACTTTCACAATTCCACTTTCAAATCACTTTACCATTCACCATAGACACAATAAAATACACACAGACTGGAGGATCCTATAACCAACATAAACCATGTGAGTTACATGGAGTCAAACGTAAAACCCACGTTGGGGAGAGCCGTCCTATCCTTGCCATTGGAGTAGGACTATCAATATAAAATCCACACAAACTAGTGATCACTATATAAATCAGCCTCAGGCTCACTCCTATGGAGGCACGTAGTTCTAGGGAAGTAAGGTTGCTTTATACCTCCCACTCGGTGCTAAAAATTTCTCCCGGACTTAGCTCAGATCATTTCAAAGACAATCCACAACAAAACAATTTCAGTAATATATAAATATACATCGAGAGCCATCATGCTTCCCATCTATCAAAATTAACCACGTTGTGGATTTCTTTCACACTCGAGTTCAGAACAACTCCATTAAGACCAAAAGGTCAAATCATTCAAAATATCTCAAATATTCAACATCAACGTGCTTATAACACACACTTTCTAAAAAAAATATAATTTCCAATGGGGATTCATGACCCAAATATCAAAATCATGATAAATATCGTTCAAGATTCATGCTTTATATCTCCACAGATGTAAATTCATCTTTCAAAATCATAAACATTAAGATTTCATAATAATTATCATAAGATAAGGGTTCATGCTTCAAATTCGTAAAAATCAAATAAAAATCATACCCTTGTAAAGAAAATTACTTTTGGGCACAAGAACGAAAGAGAGTTCTTGTTAAAAACTTCACATACCTTGAATGATGAACTTTAGATCGATACTTATTTTTGAGATGTTAATCGTGCCTTTGAATGATGGTTCTTGGAGTTCTTGAACTAGGAACTTGGAATCTTGAATAAATTTGCAGAAATAAATGATAAACTTTACAGGTTCTTAAACTTGGATGTAGGAGCTTAGGATTTTCTTTATGAGGAAATTTGATGAAATACAACATATAATTCTTCTAATAGGCTTTAATATAGAGTTTAGAGGGATTTTAGGTGAGGGCGAATGACCAAAACACCCCTAAAAATTAAATAATTCTCGAATTTGTCCTTTGGTGGACTGTTTTGATAGTCTGAAGTAGATCAACCATAACATTTTACTCCGATATCCAAATTGGATGAAACCAATTTCATTAGAAATAAGACTCTCATATCTTTCCATTGATATATATTATCTCACCCAGATCATTGTGTATCACGAGTTATGATTGTTTGTAGTTAACCCAAAAATTCACTTTTGATACGCTGAAGTAGATCGACCATAACTTTTTGCTCTAATAGACAAATTGAACTAAACAACTTTCATTGGAAATAGGACTCACAAAGCTTTACGTTGATATATAGTAGATCACCTAGATCATTATGTAAATAGAGTTATGATCATTTAAAGTTAGATCAAAAATACGCCAGGCCTCAGTACTTTTTCCTGCATGTTTTACTGTTCACTACTATTCACGGTTTGATCGGAATGTTCATAACTCATCGCTCGGGTGTTCGTTTTGGATGATGAACATATCGTTGGAAAGATTATTCGATACTCTATGAAATGGGGGATCATGATCTAAGATATTCCACACAGAAAATGTTTAATTTATTCTAGAAGATAGAACCCACCATGTTTATGCACAAAATTTCAATGAAAAATTTCCCGGGGTATTACAATCACATAACTCAAGGTAATGGAAACTTGGGTAGAATAAATTATGAAAGGTAGGATCATTCTCCAATAGATTAAATGAAGACCATCAAGAACTTTGAGAGAATTTCTAAAAAACCCCAAAGAAAACTATTCAAGATTTGTAACAAATGTATTTTAATGGAGAAAAATTTTTAGAAGCATATTAAAAGTTTCACCAAGATTAATTCATGAGTATAACTCTGAGATCCCCCTAGCACTAAAAAGTCAATGTCAGTTTTAGAAATCACAAGCTACAATAGAGTCCAAACAAACCAATCCCAAGATATTATTCAATTTCTCGAAAAACACACTCTATGACACTTCTAACTATAGAAATGGATATCTAAAGCTTTTACGTGGATGTTTGATATAGCTAGGCCTCAAGTAGAAGACAGTCATTGAGCTATTATATGGCATGGCCAGTAATGACACTTTCAAATTAGGTTTTCTTTTTAAATAAAACTTTTTTAAGCCATTACACATTTTAAACTAAATGAAATTTGCCTTATACATATCGAACCCAGGGAGAAGGGTAAGGGTCCAAACATAAGAAGAACTTGTATAGTGTTAAAAATAAAATGGATGACTAGAGAAGGTCAACACAGGTCAGTTTTTCCAAAACTAGTAATCTTTCTATAGATGTAGAGACCACAAATAAAAGTATAGCATCTCTCTTGGGATTTGTAGAATATGATGGATCCCAGAAAAACATTGAAATACTCTAGAATAGTATTTATGTTTATCCCCAAAATTGGGTTCAGCCGTTCATCTATAGTTAATGACCTCTTGGATTATCTCTTCCACCTCAATATAAGAGGATGATGAAAACCAAGTCATTGAAATTTTGTGATGAATATTTTCTTTAAATCCTTTCAAATTTTGGTTGTATTCATTGGAAAAACTTACACTGTGGCTGCTACTCATTTGCCTTGAGCATAAGTACATACAAAAATGCTAACACATAGTCAAATGGATCCAGCTAAGATTTCTCTTCAAACTACCAAGAGGACCATTGCATCTCATCATTGAGATGGTCATGGTATATTGATACTATGAGGGATATTTCATATCATTACTAAGAGTTCCATTATATGTCATTGCAAAGATAACCATGTCAAAAGGGCTATGGCATTATTGTTAAGAGGGCAATGCAAAAAGAATGATTTCATATTATTGTCGAAAGGGCCATAACAAGAGGGCCATATGGAGAGGACCAACTTGCCTTCCATAGAAGTCTTTTTATTTATTAATCATGCATAGATTGTGGACTCTGACTTTGAAATATACTTCGGGCATATATACTAGTAATCACGCAAAAAGGGTGGAGTCTTGAAGTGACAATATTATAGCATCTATACAACCATTAATCATATATTTATAATGAAGTATGACATTTAGAATATTTTAGAATTATATATATCCATTAAATAACACATAGATGGTAATGTTTGGCATCAATGATATTTTAGCATTATATCTATCTATCACGCATAGATGGCGGAGTCTAATGTAACACCACAATAATCAAAGCTAAGATTAGAATCTTTCATCAAGCATACGTAGAATAACAATTTGCAAATTGGAGGTACGATAAGTGATTTATACATAAAATAAGGCCACAAGTATCACCTAGTATATAGCCATGTTGAAACCTTCCTTACCAATTGATTTCTTATGTAGAATCTTTCTATACTGAATTTCAAAGAAGAATACGTCATAGATTTTGAGGATTCTTGAGGATAAAGACGTACTAAATTAAAGATATTTGACTTAACTTTCTAACAAATCCACTTTTCCTTAATCCAATATTGGAGTAAAAATTTATGGTCATTGTACTGAACCACTGTCAAATTATCAGACTAGCCAACCAGAAGGACAGTCAGGATTGCACGATCATGGTTAGAACCCATGATCATAGGATGTTCTCATATAATCAATATCTAAAACCTGAATAGTCTCCATAGAACCCATTATTCAATACCACGATCGTGTTGAGGTCCATAATCGTGAGAGGGTTCGTCTGAGGTGAAAAGTCAAATTTTCCAACAATAATTTTAGTGGGGTATTCTAATATTTTTCCACTTTTTAACCCCCTAAAATACATCATTTAAGAAATCCTAAGGCTATATATAAAGCCTAAACTAATCCTGGTACATCATTCACTTCAGAACACACAAAATTACTTATAGAAACATGAGAAACATATGACTTTTCTTCATCAAACAAGAATATAGGGTTCTTCATCTTCAAGCTCAAATCCTAACAACTTTAGTTCAAGAATCAAAAGTAACTAGGTTGTAGGTATTCAATAATGATATCCTTTTAGCCTCATGCCCCATATTATGGTTTTTTATTCAAGAATTCAATGATTCTCATGAACCAGAGTTTGTACACAAATAGGATTTTGATCTTAATTTCAATTTTTCTATGTATATTTTTCATTCAAAAGCATGTTTTAATGTTTGTTCATGATTTATTATGAATATATTATAGTATTCACATTATTCTATAGTTCGTGGATGATTTTTATGATATTAGTTAAGATTTAAAGGATATGATCAAGTTAAGTTTGATGTATCATTTTACAAGGTTATTAAGCACTATTTATCACTATTTGATGGATTTTATCAATATTAGTTTAGCATCATATGTTTTTCCATTAATTCAATATCTTAACTAGCATGTCATTTTACGCTTCCTCACTATATTGTTATTTAGTGTATTGGACTTATGCTATAAAATTTTCCTTTTTCCTATTGATTTTTGAATTATAATTATTTGGTAAATTCCTTAAATTTGTCAAGTTACGAAAACTTGATACATAGGATTTCATACATGTATTTATAAATATTCAATCCTTTGATTTTAATGCTTTAGAATGCATTTAGATAAATTACTTATACTTCAATCTTAGAACATTAGTTTTATAAAGCTCCTCAGTATATCAATTTACATTAAGTTTTGAGTAGTACTTATCTACGAGCGAACATAGGGATGAAGGATCACCTGTCAATTAGGTTGAGACCTTTAGTAGAAGTCCCTATGTCCTAGAATTTCTATGTCATTTTTATTTCTAAAGGGTCACCCATCAGACAAGGATTGGTACCTTATTTCTTTTGGATATCAATTTAGTGGAATTACATCAAATCATCCTTTATACCATATCAAGCTATGTAGGGTTCATTTCGATGGGGATTCTGCATAGAACTCTATGTTTATCTCACATGGTTATATGTCGATTAATACTATATCTCGTTGATAAAAATTAGTTATTGCATAACCTTATAATAAATTTACCTAATACAGTACTGATTAGTTATATATTTATTTACTTGGTCATTACATCAGTTTGCATCTCACAATTTTATACTAGGTATGTGTACATGAACTTAATTTCAATTCTACTTGATTTTAAACAATAACTTTTAAAGATTATCATTGCATATTGGTATATGTGGAATTCATATACGGTCATTGTACTCAAGTTCATCTCTTTAATTTTTGTTAGCATTCTGTACAATTTTGCAGCATGATCAACATTAGTTTTAAATTACTTGGAATATTTATGCTTTTTCAACCTTCATGTTTTTCAAAAATATTTTAGCTCATGACTCAAATGTTTTACTATGTCTAATAGCTTTTATGTAAAAGTATGTTTTAAATGCATATTTTAATAAATGACTTATGTCCTTTATTTCAAAGCATATTTTAAGTATTTTCATAACTAGCTCATATCTCACAAACTTAATAAATTCCAAAGTACTGATTGCATTCCTTTTCTGCACATATTTTTCAAGCAATGTAAATTTAGGTTCTTTAAAGAAGGATCACAATCAGATAGAACACAACATCCACTCAGCAGGTGATGAGTTCTTCTATCTCAACGATTTAAGACAATTATAGATCTAGAATTTAAATTTTATTTATATGTATGATTAGATATAATTGGGGGTCATGTTTTTTCTATCTCTAGCGGTATCAGTAAAGGCTTCATAGATAGTCAATTAGAGTTGCCATATTCAATTTCACTTTCTTTTTATATTACTAATATTGTAAAAAACCTTTTCATAGTAAATGTATTGAACCAGTATACTCCATGATTATGTTTTTTCTTAGTAAGTTTATCTCTTATATTTATTATAATCATTTGCTTATACATTGTGTCAGTATCATGGGTTAGCTTAGGATAACTTGTGGTACAAAACACCATGTTACTACTAGGGGATAGTCTTAGGCCACAAAACACTTGGTATCAGAGCACAAAGTTCAAGTTTCTTTTATTGTCTATAAGGCCATATCTAGTAGAGTCTTATGGACTGGTATGGAGATGTCAGTACTTTTAATCAATAGGCTATAAGAAATGAAAAAATATTTCCCTTCTTTCATATTACAAACCATATAGTAAAGACGTTCCTTATTAAATTTATATAGATTCGATCTTTCCTCTATTCCTATTGAGTATGCCTTATCTTCAAGGTAATAGTAATAGTAAAGATTAAACTTTTACAAATAGTTTCTTATCAGACAATGTCTACAAAAAGTTATAATACTTTACAATGAATCAGAAGATCCCATCAATATTAAGATCCGAATTTTGAAAGAGATAATCCTTGTATATGAAAATCATGTGGTAAGCTAAAGTCAGATATGCTTCTAGATACCATCTCAAAATCATATCACAGAATAACCTCTTGTTAGAAGCATAAGACTATAATGGAGTTTTATTAGAGTGGGGATAATGTTTGCCTGTATTTAGTAGATAGTAGTTATGTACTAGTCAAGCCAAAAAGGTATCGTGTAAACTTTTATGATAGCAAATAGAGAGAGATTTTCATGGTGAAGAGAATTTGAGTATGTCAATTCTTTTGTAAGAATAAAATCTAGGTAATGTATAGAAAGATAGCAAAGATTACTAAGATTGAGTATCTATAATAACCCGCATACTTCTAAGCTAGAAATTAGACCTTCATTCTGACGAGTGTAAACTATAGTCCCATTATTCATACTTCAATCCATGTTTCATGTTCATTAACATAGTTTAAAGAAAGATTATAAAGGTGGGAAGGATGTTCATAAGTGTCACGTACAGCAAAGTAAGTTAAGAGCCTTTGATTCAACCAATTTTTGGTGTTTAATTTCACAAGAGTTATATATGAATGATTATAAATTTATATATATATAATTTGGTATATTAAGACACACTAAATTTTATATAATCGAATTATCTTTCCAACAATACCAATTTTTCCTTAGTCTGATACCCGAGTGAAAAGTTATGGCATTTTTCATGAGAGGCAGTAAGGGGTCGCAATGGCCCCGTGCCACGATGGCTATTCAATCCAACTGGGGGTTGCATCGTGAGGGCTTATTAACCCATTTATGGTTCACTCTAAGGGTTCTATTCCCTCATATTTTTATCTTCTTAAGGGTAAAGGGTTGCTTTGGTCCTTTCCCCTCAACCCCGAACATCCGAAGAATGAATTATAATACCCAAAAGGATATTATTTGCCCATTTCACTCCAAATTTCTCTCCAGAAACCCTCCTCCATTCCCAAGAATAAAAATCCAAGCGTCTCCATTCAAGAACCTTCAAGCAAAGTTATTCTTCTTATAGATGTAAGCTTGTGAGGTATGTGCGTTGCTCATACATGGGTCCCTTTCACCCATGGAGTCCAAGAATCTTTCTTTTATGTTTTAAATTGTGAAATTACATGTTTATAATGATTTATCTCCAAAAAAATTTTATGAATTTCTATTATAAATGATTTTTACAATGTATTTTTGTGCAAACCATCCCTTACATATGTAATGACCTGAGACTAACCCCTAGTCATCACATGGTGTTTACGACCCCTAAGGACCACAAGCTAACCCATGAATAATATCTGCTGTGAAAACTAAATAATAATAGTGAAATTAATGCAGAAAAATTGGCTGAAATGCCATAAGGTTCAAAACATCTTAAATACTGATAAAATATAACATCTTAGTCTGAAATACTATCTGAAAATCTAGTCTGAAAAGCTTCTAACTGAATCTGTCTGAAAGTGGAGTTGATGGGACAATCACCCAACTTACTCCATCTACTAAAATACTACTAAGCTGGAGTACTAAAATAAAAAAAATATCCTTGATAGATGAGGAATCACTACTAAATCTGCTACAGCTAGCTGAATCTGGCTAAGCACGGTTAAGAACCTGAGTATCCGAACGTATGATATGAAACATCATAGCGCAGGAAAGTATGTGTTAGTATGTGGAAATATACTGGTATGCTAAATGAGCTAAGGCTGAATGCAAAAGTTCATATACATGAATAATAACTGACTAAATGATATAAAATAACTGAATATAAGAGTACACATATACTATTACTGAGCTTTTCTGAAGTTAAGTACTGAGTTTTGAATAGTGGATAACTAATATCTGGAATTACTGATAACTAAATTACTGATACTGATTGACTCTGTCTGACAGTCCTAATTCTGTAGAGTTGAACTGAGTTCTAAAATGAAGACTAAAACTGATACTGTGGGAGGTAATCATCTAACCGACATGCCCATTTCTAAACTGATTGGGGTCCAACTTGTAACCCCAGTTGGAAGGGTACTAATACCGTTCCACGAGCACTAACTTTGGCTGTGAGTTAACCCTAACTAGTAGGAAAACATTTTGTCAACCCTTACTGACAAAAAAATCTCATGAGAGATGTGTCAACCCTTATCTAGTAGGAAGTCATCTTAATCTATGCTAGCTACGTAGTTTTATAAATCAGGGATTGCTACTAAGGTTCAAATCCTACACTAACAGGAATTACACCATCCCCGAGTTCACTCGGTGCTGAATAGTACTCCCAAGTGGAAGACACTAAATTGGTTATACTGAACTGGACTGGACTGATATAGAGCTTACTGAGTTTTCCTAAGTTCTGTAACTGACTAAGTTCTATAATGGACTTAGAATACTGCTGATTGTGACATGACTGATACCATCCTATCACTAACACTAGCTCTAGGTAAACAACTAAATTGTCATGTATTAAATACCCTCAGGACTCGATAGCATGAAAAGTAAAGTGAAACATCATCTTGAATAATATAACAATGTTTGCTTGGTCATAATTCATTCATGGAGATATTTCATCAAACACTTGTCGTACATTAACTTGTACATATACCAGCATGTCATGATTGCATCATTTAATTCACGTGGACATTCTATCAAACACTTAGGGAGCACAACTTAATGCACATAATCTTGGACTAACATATAAAAGTAGCAACTACAATGCCCAAATTACATTTCTGTTGGTTTAGAATGCAATTCATATAATTCCCTATAAAACTACTAATCTAATTTCATGAATCATACAATAATTATGGACCAAAACCTAATTAATGTCATAGAACCATTAATCACTTTGTAAATTCAAGGTTTTATTAAGATAATCACATATTCACCACACATGCAATTCAATTTCATGCAACTTTCACTTAAATCATGTATTGAAACCCAACTACTATCATGAACATGAATTCAGTCAAATTCAAATATGGAAATCATAAATCTGAGATCTTTTATATTTGAAAAGGGATTCTTGGACTCTATGGGTGAAATAAACCCATAGATGAACACCTAACATACCTGAGAAGAAGAGTTCTTGAAGGTTCTTGGAGAGATTATTGAGGATTGACCTTGATTCTTAAACTAGGGTTTTAGCCTCTTGAGAGAGAATGATGTAATTTTGGAAAAACTGAATGAACAATGGTGTAACTAGGTTTATTAAGGTTGAATTTCTTTTTAAAGGCTTACTAGGGGCATGGAAAAAGACTCAAATACCCCTGGAATGATTTAAAAACTAAAAATTTAAAACTGGAAATTAACTGAAAAAATCTCGATCTAGGCCCTTGGCGCGATGCGGTGCTATCGCGCAATGTAACTAAAAAGTGGACAACTTGGAATTGGACCATAAACACAATGTTGTGGAATAAATTTACCCCTTGGATGCAACCTGGAAGTTCATTGCGATGCAGTGAGATCGCATTGGTGTACTGGAAATTGACAAATGTGAAACTAAGTTGTGGGACGACGTTCCGATATCGCTATACCTCCCTAGAAACTGATAACAAGGAAAAGGATAGTGGTGCAATGTTGTGGTATCACATTTTCTCAGTAAAATGACAGATGCCATTTGAACTACCTCCGTGATGCGCTATAGTACGAGGTGGTACTCTTTCTTACTAAAATGGCTCTAACTCTTCGCTCGAGTATCGGATTTGGGCAAATTTAGTATCAATAGAAATATTATTCAATTTCCCACACAATGAAAAGTCTAAATCTTTAAAATTAAACATGTATAAAAGTGTATTCATCTTTAAAGCAATTTTTTGATATTTTTGGGATGAACTTAAGCTAGGTAAAAGTAATAGGTGTTACGACATATTAGAAGCATGAAATTTCAATGTTAAATCCCTAAATATGGTTTTAGTATTGCAATTATTCTATTACCACATGTTTCACTCATTCCCATGCGTAAGTCCATTAATTTCTTACCATTTAAATTTAAAGTTAAGATTATAATTTTTTTCAAGTGGAACGCATTATAGAATGGTTTTAAATATTATGGTTTCCAAATAATGTTCACAAGAATTTAGAATAAATCCTTAATTTATGACTTTATAATATGATCGTGCTATCTCATCGTGTTTAAAGGTATCCCCACATTTAAATTCATGTCTCTTATGTATTTAATAAAATGCCTAGATGAATAGATTTTGAATAATGACTACTTATCTTATCCTTAAAGCTTTAGTATGAATTTGTTTTATTGCAATCAAGTCCTGGTGGTAACGAATGCCTAAAAATTTAGTTGTTTACTTAGTCTCAGTATCTTCAGAATGGTTTTAGATATGTTATGATCATTATCAGTTTGGTCAGTTATCATAATCAATTAAACTTAGATTAGTTTAGTATTTTGAGTTTGTTCAGTTAGGAGTAGGATTCAACACCGAGAAAACCTAAGGGTGTGGCCTCGCCCATCAGTTAGGACTAGGTCCTTTGGATCAATCCCTAAGTTACAAACTACATAGCTAGTGTAGGTTATGAGATGCAATGCACCAATTTACAACTGACACTCTTAGGGATCACCCGCTAGTTTATGACTCATCTCAGGGGTCACCCACTAGATTAAGACTAACTCCATAACCACTGTTAGTACCTATGGCATTGTACTAACACCCTACAAACTGGGGTCATAGATTAGGCCCTAATTAGCTAAGAATAGGGCATGTCGGTTAGATTATACCTCCCGCAGTTTTATTACAGTACTCAGTTTAGAAATCATTTCAGTCTTGCTTGACCATATCATATAATTTATCAGTTAATTAGTTATCAGATTTTAGTATTTCAGTTTACAAACTATTTAAGAACTTATTTTATGCTTGGTCATTCATTCTTAGTCTTTACAGTTTTTATGCATTCTTACTCAGTACCTTACACTATTAATTCATTCAGTTATTACTAATGCACATGAAACCATGCATATCATCCTAACCTTATTTATTATACTAGTATATTCAAAGTACCAATCACATACTTGTGTCTTGCGCTATGATGTCTTATATCATAGGATCAGATGCTCGAATTTCTGATCGCACTTAGACTTTCCATTGCATCAGTAGTAGCAGTCCTGGTGAGTCCTCATTCTTCAAGGAAAATTTATCTTATATTCAGTTATGTTATTAGTTTAGTTATTAAGTAAGGCGGAGTTAGTTTGGGGATTGTCTTATCAACTCCATAGTCAATTAGAGGCTTTCAGACTAGTACAAATGACCAGTTTTTAGTTGTGATTATCAATAATTTTATTAGTATAGCCAGTATATTTCCGGATATTTTAAACCGTGATTTAGTATTTATTTTAGATGTTACAACCTTATGGAGTTTCAATTGAAATTTTGCACATATTGTTTATCAGTTTTATTCAGTTCTCACAGTAGGTACCAGCTCATGGGTTAGCTTGTGGTCTCTCGGGACCATAAGCACTATGTGGCATCCGGGGTGTACTCCTGGTATGTTACAAACTTTGTATCAGAGTCTAAAGTTTTACAGTGTCCTAGGGAGTCTAAAAGCCACATTGAGTAGAGTCTTGTCCATATGTGTAAGCATACCACACTGATGGAGAAGAGGCTACAAGACATTTTAGGAAATGTTTCCCTTTTTTCATATCTCAGATCATGATACAAAAAGGTCCTCTAATAAATTTATACAAATTCTTATCTTGCTCTATTTATGACAGCCCTACCTTGTTTTCAAAGTAACAGAAACTATCAGGCTTAAATCCTTATAGATAGAAATTTTTCTCAAATAGTTATGGTATTGTATGCTCGCTTAAAAGTATCTCATCAGTGCCTTTATGTTCCAAAGTATGAAATATTTCATTCATGATTTATGAAAATGTGCATTTATCAAAAATCAAATGTGTTTTTAGATCCCTTCTAAATTTTATGATAGCATATGATCTAGAATTTGAAACATAAAACTAAGAGTTTAGCCATAGTACTAGAGTTGGGATAGTGTTACCTGAATTTAGTAGATTTAGCATTTAGTTATATGAAAGGTGAATCAGTAGGCTTGAAATAGTGTATGCAAGAAAAGAATTTAATTTTGATGATTTGAAAGTATACATTGTTTGTGTAATGGTAATTCCCATGGTGTAGTGAAAATATAAGTTTAGAGAAGTGATAAGTATAGGCTATGGTGAAAGTAGTATGGCTCATTGAATGTTTGGAGATATCTATGTTATATGTTAGAATATAAGTTTGAATCTTTGAAGGTTGAGTTAATAGAAAGAGGAGTTGAAAATTCTAAGTTAGTCAATTTTAAGTTGTTACATAATGATTGTTGGAGCTATGGAGGGCTAAGAGTTGTATCTTAGAATGAAGTACTAGGAGCAAGTTTTACATTATCGGGCATAGTCAGTTAGGGTGAGTTTACCAATTGTGTGTATTATTATGCCCTAAATTCTAGAGTATAGTGGTGGCAATTCAGTTTAGAGATATTGATTAAGTGGTTCCTACAACTAGAATGATGGATTTAAGCTAAGAGGGAGATGACAGAATAAGTAACCAAGTCAGACTCTCAGATTTTAGTAGGGATGCTAGTATGTTATAGAATAGCAGTAAAGGAGGATGATGCCCAAGCCATTCTTATTTCATTATTTGTACTTCAGTTATCACAATATCTACTCATGCATTATATTTTGGTTCCATGATCATAGATCTTTATGCACTTTCCACAAAATCATGTACGCTTCTAGTTCCTAGTATAAGAAGTTCCAGTTCACTCAGCAGTATGAATCATGTTCCATGAAATCATGAACCCCAAACTCAGGTCATGCATCTCATGACTCATGTACTCGTGCTTTATAGTATATTCAGTTCTAGGTACTCATACTGCTCTCTTAATGATCAGTGAAATTCAGAGCATGTAATGTATATCCTCAGTTTAGATTTTTTTTGATAAATCCATAATATTAATACTCTATTCCTCAGGCCTCAGTTACATTTCAAAGTTATTCTTTCATTCTTTAGGTCCTCATGTTTAACCTTTTAGTGACCTCTCCTTATGTAATAATAGTGGGTAGGAGAGAAATTAAATGTTTTATGTTGGGAGAAATTTTTTTATTTTTTTTATCTAAGGTTATAAGTGTGAAGTAAGATTGAGGCCAAGTTGTGATAAATGTCATTGTTAGTTGAAATTATGGAATGATTTTCTTAAGAACAGTGCATGGAAGTTATTAATGATAAAATTATTAGAGAGTACAGGAAATATTCTTTAATGGTTTATTTTCCTAGAAGCTCATGTGTGGTTATAATGATAAGCTTGAATGTCATGTTGGTATATAAGTAGATGAATGCATCGTGCACTGGTGAATTCCTTCTAAGAGGAAGAATATAGTTGTTGAAGTGGTAATAGTAATTATTCATGAGATGAGAAGTTGTGATAGCATAGGGTGTATTGAATTTATGACTTGGACTAGTGTTATGGTGTGATGTGTAGT
Organism: Capsicum baccatum var. pendulum; assembly: GCA_030864225.1. NCBI lineage: Eukaryota > Viridiplantae > Streptophyta > Magnoliopsida > Solanales > Solanaceae > Capsicum > Capsicum baccatum. The sequence goes on from CM061552.1 coordinate 133,952,822, forward strand.
ACTTTGTAGATTCTAGTAGTCTTGAACATAGTGGGAGAATTTAGTTTAGCTCAGACTTTAGTAGTTAGAGTTACCAGTGTCTATGTGAATATTTTAAGAAGCCTCAAGTGAAGTGATGTTTTTAAGTTGAATGTATAGTTGAGTATAAGTTTTTGGTATAATTCAGTTCATTCAGCCATCAGTTTAGTTAGTAGTCAGACAGATAAGTTCATATGGGTTTTTATCTTTCTATCTAGCCTTACTATCTGAAGTTTCATTAATATGGCTATTTCATGAGGTAATTTATTCGCATAGATGTAAGTTGCAAATTCAGTTCAGAACATGCATCATGTTTCAGAGTTAGATATTTAGTCATGATTTAGTTCATAAGTTTCTCGTACATCATCTCAGTCTTTCCTCAGTATTTCAGCCAAATCAGTATCTTTTGAGGGACATAATATCCCAATGGGGAGATATACTATAATCCCCCAATCTTTCATGTCCTAAACCTTCCATCTTCTCTGTACGTAACAAGATCTAGCTTGAAGTAATAAGAACTCCTAAGTTGACTCTTTCGTTTCTATCTTAGCCTCATAATCCTTCTCATGTCATTGCATGTATTCAAGAAATCAGTTCAGTTTATAATATTCAGTTCACGTATCATGCTTATCTCAATTATACAGTCATGTTCCAAGTCATGCATGTTCCTTATGTGATCTCAGTTTCCTTAGTTCAGAAATCTCAATCAAATTAGTCTCATTCAAGGACAAATGTTCATACAGGGGAGCTATTGAAATCCCCCGCACACTTCTAAGCAAGAAATTAGACCTTCTTTCCTATAAGTGTAAACTCTAGTCCCATGATTCATACTTGAATCCATGTTTCATGATCATTAACCTAGTGTGAAGAAATATTATGAGGTGGGAATGATTTTCATAAGTGTCACTTAGAGCAAAGTGAGCAAAGATCTTTTGAATTGGCCAATTTTTGTGTTTGATTACACAAAGGTCATCTTGAATGAGTATGACTTTATGTATATATGTAATTTGGCAGACCAATACCCCCCAACTTGTATATAATTGAATTAGCTTTTGAACTATACCAATTTTTTCATAATCCTATACCCGAGTGAAAAGTTATAGTATTTTTTATGAAAGGCAATCAGGGGTCGCGATAGCCTCGCGCTGCGATGGCTATTCAACCCGGCTGGGGTTCGCATCGTGGGGTCTTCTCAAACCAACTAAGGGTCGTGCCTTGGGGGCTATTCCCCACAGTTTTAGCTTCTTAAGTGTCAAGGGTTACTTTGGTCCTTTCCCCTCAACCCCAAAAATCCAAAGAATGAATTATAACACCCAAAAAGGTATTATTTTCCCCTTTTACTCCAAATTGTTCTTAAGAAACCCTCCTCTATTCCAAAAAAATAAAAATCCAAGCGTCACCATTCAAGAACCTTAAAGAAAAGTTATTCTCCATCAAGATTTAAGTTTTTGAGGTATGTGTGATGTCCATTCATGGGTTCTTTTCACCCACGAAATCCAAGAATCCACCTTTTATGTTTTAAATTGTGAAATTACATGTTTATAATGATTTATCTCCGTGAAATTTATATGAATTTAGATTGTACATGATGTTTATAATCTATTTTTGTTGAAAAAAAGCCCTTACACGTTTGAAGTATGACTTTGTTAAATCCCTAAATATGGTTTTAGATTTGCACTTATTCTATTCCCACATGGTTCACTCATTCCCGTGCTTAAGTCCACGAATTACTTACTATTTAAATTTCAAGTTAAGATTATAAATTTTTTCAAATGGAATGCATTATAGTATGGTTTTAAATATTGTGGTTTCCAAATCATTTTCTTGACAATTTAGAATAAATCCTCAGTTTAGGACTTTGTCATATGATCGTGCTATCTCATCATGTTTAAAGGTATCCTTATTTTTAAATGCATGTCTCCCATGTGTTTGATGAAATGGGGAGATGAATGAATTTTGAATAATGACTACTTATCTTATCCTTAAAGCTTAAGTATGAATCTGTTGTTATTGCTCTCATGTCCTGGGGGTTATGAATACCCCAAAACATAGTTATTCTCTTAGTCTTTGTATCTTCAGAATGGTTTCGGACATGTTATGAGCATTATTAGTACAGTTAGTTATCAAAATAATTTATACATAGATCAGGTTAGTATTTTGAGTAAGTTTAGTTGGGAGTAGGATTTAGTACCGAACAAACCTAGGGATGGGGGCTCACCCATCAGTTACGAATAGGTCTTTAGGAGCAATCCCTAAGTTATAGAACTACATTTCCAGCATACGTAATGAGATATCACTCGCCAATTTAGGACTGACACTCATAGGGATCACCCACCATTTTAGGACTGATCTCAGGTGTCAACCGCTAGATTATGATTGACTCCAAAACCACTATTAGTAATCGTGGCATAGTACTAACAACTTTCCAACTGGGTAATATGTTGGACCCCAATCATCAAAGATTAGGGCATGTCAGTTATATGATACCTCATACTCAGTTCATAAATCAGTTTAGTCTTACTGACCATTGCATATAATTTATCAGTTAGTCAATTATCATATTTCAGTATTTCAGTTTACAGACTATTAAGAACTTATTTTATGCTTGGTCATTCAATGTCATTCTTTACAATTTTCATGCATTCATACTCAGTACCTCATGCAATTCATTCATTTAGTTATTACTTATGCACATGAACCCATGTATATCGGCCTAACCTCATTTAGAATACCAGTGGATTCAAAGTACTGATCTCATACTTATTTCTTGCTCTACGATATTTTACATCATAGGTTTGGACATTTGGTTTCCCCATCATACTTAGACTTTCCAGTGCGTCAACAGCCGCAGGTGTGGTGAGTCCTCATCCTTCAAGGATAAGTAATCATATATATTCAGTTATATCAGTAGTTCAATTATTTAGTCAGTCGGAGTTAGTAGGGAGATTGTCCCATCAATCCTACAGTCAGACATTTTAGAGACTTTCAAACTAGTACAGACAGTTGGTCAATTTTTAGTTGTGATTATTAGTTATTTTATCAGTTTTGCCAGTATATTTCAAGACATTTTAAACCATGATTCAGTATTGATTTCATATATTAAAACCTTAGGCAATTTAATTGAAATTCTGCATATGTTGTTTATCAGTTTTATTTAGGAGTCACAACAGGTACCACCCACGAGTTAGCTTGTGGTCTCTCCGGACCGTAAGCACGATGTGGCGTACAAGGTGTACTCCAGGGGTGTTATAGTATCTTTATTAAATTTAAAGTGGGATTATTTTTCATGATTCCTATCATGTAGTAGTAATTTAGTATAGTGCATGAAAGTTATGGGGATATCTATGTTAAATGTTAGAATATAAGTTTTGATTGTTGGTGATCGAGTAAATAGAGAGAAGATTTTGAAATCTAAATGAACAAAGGTGTGCTTAGGATATTGTGAACCTTATATAGATTTAAAGTTAGCAAACATTTAACTTATAGTATGATGACTATTGAGGCTAGAGAAAGTGTAGAGTTATATATTAGAAGGAAATACTAAAATGAGTTTACATTTTCAAATATTGTCTTTTAAGGGATTTTTGTATTTATGACTATATATATACATCAACCATTGGAGTAAATTAATTATATATTAGTTTAGGGTTTATTGAAGAGGTTCATAGAATTAGAATGATGTCTTAAATCTACGGGGGAGATGACAGAAAGGTTTTTCAAATTCTGTTAGTGATGTTAGTGAGTTCAATAATAGCACAAGGGGAGGTAGATACCCATCGCATTCTTATCTTAGTATATTTCTTGTATTTCAATCACTACTATACACTGCGTAAACCATGTGCATCAGCATCATGATTATAACTGATATTCATATAGCTCATGACCCATGCACTTATGTTTTTCAGTATGCTCATTTTAAAGTACTCGTGATATCCTTGATGACTATGTAGATCACACTATGCCATGTATGCTCTAATATTAGATCTCTTAAACAAGTTCATTCATATTGTACTTTACTTCTCAGTCTGTAGTTGTGTGTCAACGTAATGAAAATCCTTAAGTCAAGTTTCTCAATATTCTTGTTATTCTAGATACTCATGATCTAGTTATTTGGTGACACTTATTATGTTTTGATTGTGATAATAAAAGTAGTTGATTTATAGGATTGGATGACTTGTTGATACCCATGTGGATAATGACTTATGGTTGGTAGTAACTCTTTAATTAGAACCTAAGGTTGATTCTTTAAGGCATCAACAAGAAGAGTTCCATTAAGGGGGATAGCTCCAAGTGGATTAAGAATATTGATCTTCATAGTTAAGACCAGTGTAGTCCTTTTAGTTGTAGTGGTTTATATCTTTGACTCAAGATTGATTAGAGTAAGATCATTCATCAACACTAGGCTTGGCCTTTAGAAGCCTTGAGCAATGCACTTTTAAGAAAATTTGAACTTAAACATTATCAAGGATTGAGATACCATGAAATAAGGTACAATTATGGTTAAATATTATGATAATACTATCTCTTCATGAGCAGAAAAGAACCCCTAAAATTTGAAAGTTGGCAAACAATAAGTCCTAGTAAGGTAAGGGATCCACAATCATAGGTAAGGTCATGGTTCAAAAGATTATCTTGGCTTGAATTGTCAAATTATGAAATAAGGTACGATTGTGGAAGGATCCCATGAGTCATACCATTGCTCGTATAATGAAGTCCAGAAAAGCTTAAATTCATCCTCCATCTTACGAGCATCGCCCAAGTTTGTAGGCAGATCCCATGATCATGGAATGGTTTGTTAGTCATATTTAGTAGAATTTCAGAGTAAGAGTGACTCATGGTCATATCTATACTATTTACCTTTTTTATGAACTCAGATATGTGGGAAAAAATTATTAGACCATGTTGGAATCTTAATTTAGGTATATCACTCAGATCATGCTAGAAATACTTCCCTTCACTATGAACCATGGTACAATTATGGTAGTATCAAATAAGTCATACCATTGCGCGTATGATAAAGTCTTGAGAAGCCTTAGTTCCAGCATCTAACCTACGAGTATCATCTACGATCGTAAGAAGATCCCACGATCATATAATGATTCGTCAATCACATTCTATATAATTTTAGAGTAAGAGTATCTCATGGTAAAATCTATATCATTTCCCTTTCTGATGAACTTAGATTAGTGGGACAATATACTTAAATCATGTTGGAATTATAATTCAGATATTTATTAGAACCCATGACTGGGTCATAAAAGGTTAAAGATATTTCTTACTTAACAAACCTCAAAAAATTACGTGTCCTTATCTATCGCTTTACAGTTCTATATATATGTTTGTGCCTAAAATTCTTTAGTTGAATCATAAATTTTGTGTATGAGTTAGTATGAATAAATGGAAATTCAGTTCTGTGATCAGATAAATAAGCTCATGTTGTTTCTAATATTTCCATCATGTCTTACTATCCTAAGTTTTATGAATATTCCTATTCCATGTTTTTTTTTAATTTTTATTCATGTTATGTGTAAATTTTGTTGAGTCCTTACACCCATTGAAATTCATTTCCAACCATAATAGATATCTAGATGAAAAAATCAATATCATGTTAGCTATCCAATTTCACAAGTCAGCCAGAAAGTACTAATAAGTTCCCCAATTTATTGGCTAGTCCAAATTTTAGTTAGTAATTTTATCATCATGTCCATATTCAAGTCTTATAATTTAGTTATAGGAGTTACAACACTTTCCCTATTCTTTAAGTCTAGTTAGTCTTCATTTGAGGACGAAAGATCCTAAGGGGGAGATATTGTAAAACCCTAAAAATCAAAGCCTATATAGATATGAATTAAGGACACAAGTAACTTCTAGGACATAGCCTAGTTAAAACCTTCATTACCAATTGATTAGAATCATTCTTCAAGCCTATATAGAATAAAACTTAGTAAATTGGTGGTATGCAAAATGATATAGTTATGACTTAAGGCTACAAGAAACTCCTGGGACATAGTCAACACAAATGATTTTTTGTGTAGAATCATTCTATAGTAAACTTCAGTAGAGTAAAACTCCTAGATTTTGATATGTTTTAAGTTGGAAGACCCTTAAAATTAATTCTATTTATATTATCTTTCCAATGCATCCAGTTTTCCTTAAATTTGATATTAGAGTAAAAAGCTATTGCCATTTTACAGAAACACGTTTAAGCTATTAGATGGGATGACCCATATAACAAATAGGATCCCATGATCTTTTTCATAACCCAAGATCATGTGAGGTGATCATATGACAAACTTCAGAGACCTTAAAAGACCCCACAATTTAATACATGATCGTGTTTGGGTTCCATATTTGTGGGAGGGTCCATCTGAGGTTAAAAGTTATATTTTTCAACAATAGTTTTAGAGTGGATAGTAGGTGCAAAATGCTAAAGGTAGGTAATATCTAAATTAAAGACACTGGTATAAATCATGTCCTGGGTTGGTTTGGGATCGAATAGGACTTTGTTGATTGATGCGGATATCAATATGGTATCAGTGTATTGTTTTTTAAATTTATAGGAATCAGCCTTTTCATATCAGTTAAAGTCCAGTTAGTTGTTTGAAGTTGACATTTGGTAGTTTGGAAGTAATTAAAAAAGGATACTTGTGGAAAAATGCTTACAAGTGTTCTCTTCTGGCAGAGGTTATCTGGGAAGTCATGCTCAGAGCATGTGGGCCTAGTACCTCATCCTTATGATCTTTTGAGATTTTTCTATATTTTGACTTTTGGGAATGAAAGTCAATTTAATAGTGGATATTATAATAACTCTTTAGGTCATATTTTATATTTCTAATTATTTTCACCATTAAGGCTTTATTATAACTGCCTTACGTTATTTATGACTTACTGGGACTACCCATTCAGTTACCGGGCAGTTCGTTTGGTTTTTAGAGACAATTTCCTGTTTAGAACTTTTCACTGGTTTCAAATGGCGATCGAGCAAAAACTTTAGTAAAACAATCTCTGATGTGAATTCTGACTATGCTAGTAACTCCTAAATATCAATTTTAGGCTAGGTAGACCTTTGGTTTGAGTTCCAATGCACCAAATCTAATTTTGACCTATTGGTCGGAAAGTTGGAAATCAATAACTTGGGTGTGGGACCGAAATTTAGTTGAAGCAACCTTGGAAGGAAAATTTGACTTCTCCAATGCATCCAAAACATTGAATTTAGTATGGTTGTATAGTTTATTTACGAAAATCAAATTTTGAAATGAGTCTCGAGGCATTGATGGAAATTGGGAAAATTTTTCAGTTTTGTTGATATCTGGTGCATTAAGATTGTACAAAGGGGACCATGATTTCACTATGGTGAACTAGGTGAGCCTTGTGATGTTTACAATCAAAATGTTGGCTATAGTGATATCTCTTTACATGAAAGATTTATAAATAGACCTAAATGTCAAAATTTTGGTCCTTTTCTCTCAACCCATGAGACCTAAAAACTCTAAATAGGCGTGATGACTAAAAATTGAGTTTATGGGGTGACTTGGGAGATGGAATAACATTAATTTTCATGATTATTATCTTAAATAAGGTAAACTTTTATCAACTTCTTAATGAATTTCTTAGTTTTTGACCCAAAACCCAAAATTTACTTAGGGCTTGATTTTAGCCCTAAATTAGCTTATTTTTCACCCATTTCTTGAGGGTTATGATTCCTTGTTCATTTATGAGAATTGGGTTGACCTCAAAAATATATTTTTCATTAATGGGACCCACTTAAGGTTTTTGGTGTTGATTTTGGACCCAAAGAACAATAGTAAAATATGTGTATCATAATTCTCATATTGACGTGTCGATTACAATTTATATAGTCTGATGGAAGTTTGGATTGTGAAATGAAGATGAGCCATTGGTGAATGGTTCATGGTTTTGCACTTCATTTTTGAGGTAGGTCTCTACCTACTCTTCTCTAACAATGTTGTGAGTTATATATGGCATGTGAATATGAATGTTAAATTTGATTATGAGTAAAATTACTTAGTCACGATTATTAAAGTTTGGGGATTAGAGGAAGATTTTGGACCAGAAAGTTGAAATGCTTATTACCTCGTAGAATTGTATTGCCTTTTACCTAGATTGAATTAATTAATAGAACGATCATGATATAATGCTAGGTTAGGGATGTGGTTTAAGTGTTGGAATCATGGTTAGTATGATTAACCTTAGTTGGGGTAGTCTAGTGATCTTAATATACTAATTTTGGAAGAGTTGGCTTAAATACTCGTATTTCTAGATGAAGTCCCTATTTTAGGTTTGGTTATATTTTAATTTACATCTCGTTGTTGAACTAGATACTATAGCCTAGTTTGGGGTATAAATTTCCTAAATATGGAAGTTGAGGATTAGAAGTGGGTTCTTCCAGCCCACCTTAGGCAATTACTTGTTTTAGCCCTTGTTGACTTAGTTGCAGATAGTGGCCTAGTAGAGACTATTGAGCCTTTAGAATATGTTTACTTTGTGTCTTGGTAAATTATGATGACATTGCCCGTATTATGATTAATGGCCTTTAGAGACATTATTTCCTCTTAAATATAATAGTTGGTGTATAGAGATGATACCCCTCATAGTCAAGATATATAACCTATAGATGTGAGATGCCTCCTAGATGTTAAATGTTTATTAATATATTATGCCTCTGAAATTTGATATGATCATAGATATTCTTTACGGCTCATAAAGATGATATGCCTCATAAATACGCTATGACTTATTTTAAATGAGATAATTTATAAATATGATTTTATCATGGGTTTCGGGTATGTTTATGGGCTAAAAGTCGTGATTATGATGTTGTAGTTGTTCCAAACATATTATAAGGCCCAAGGCCATGTTATGACATGAGATGACCATCTGGGAAATATCGATCCTTATAAAGGATGTGATTGTAGTTTATGGATATATTTATGCTTATGGTTCCATATTATGAATACTGGTGATGGCTTGCATATATTTGGTACATTTATGATTGTTGCATCAATGATTGATATAATTCTATTTTTATTATAATAGTGTTATTATTGTCACTAACTAAGGGTTAAATCCCACTTTCTACCATAATAATGGATTTCTTCATAATAATAAATGCTAGTTTTTAATGAATAATTTATATGTAAAAGAGTTTAATAATGATGTTTCGAAGACTTGACTGATATAAGTTCTGGTCTATGATTTGATATTACTAATTATCCGACAGTGAAAGATTCTAATTCTTTCTACACTTTGATAATGATTTAGTTCCTAAGTTCACTTTGAGAAACAAACTTGCTGATTTACACTCTTTTAGCCACTGCTTGAGCCCATGCACCTCTCATATCTAGATACACATATCTTCGGCATGGGATGGAGGAAGCTAATGGATTATTAATATAATTCTGAGTAAGATCCGATGAAAGTTATACTATTCTTGTTATGCATATATGTTGATTGATAATTTGACATTGATGATGAGCGATGGATTATGGAAGTATACTCTACCTTGCATCCCTTTGAATGTTCATTTACTTTAGCCCTCGTAGGGCTTGCTCCCTATTATTGAACCTTCCAATCTTAGGGCGGTGGGGTACGCATAGGCTCGACTAGGTAATTGGTTGTCTGAAATAGATGGCAACTCTCGTTGTTGTTAATATTGTTATTATCATAGATATGATAATTGTTATGTCTAGATTATGATAGATCGGTGATTGACTCGGCATCGTTATTTGAGGTATAATTTTGGCTTCTTCTATCTTACGAATTCATCATTATGCCTGATTTATTCATGATGAGAAGTATGGATTAGAAACCCTGAGCATACTAGTTCTAAATCTTTCTAGGATAACAAACAAATATTGAAGATATGATGATCTACGTTGTGCTTTAGGTTGACCTTACACTTATATATATATGTATATCGATTTGTATGTATCTAGGGTATTATTGTATATCCTTTTCTTTATTTGTTGAGATCCATTCTTTGGATTCTATATTGCTATATATATTGTTCTTTCACCCTTTATTCTATATTGTCCTAGGATATACGATATAGTATTGAGATTTCTATGTATGGCTAGAAAAGGATTGGTCGGTTATGGTGATTTTTATTTCTGTTAATTGAGTTTTAATGGGATATTATTGGGTAAATAATATGAATAAAGATTGTACTTTATTCAAAAACCATTATGTGTGTTAGATTTTGATAATCACAATAAAACAATTATTCCTCTCTCCATAACATTTGGAAATAAACACAGGGTGAATTAGTATCTAGTGTAACAACCCAAATCGTCTTTATGTAAAAAACTATCTCAAAAAAACATTTAAACTAAGAAATCCTTATCCTAGACCTTGTAGGAATTATTTTGTCGTAAAAAGTTGTGGCCCGAATCTAATTGGGTAGGGATTTGGAAATTTGAGCCAAGCGTACTGGCCCACTACTGTAGTTACACTTTTTCTGCTGCATTGAAACTTATATTGCCACAGCAGTACTCAGGTAGTAGCCAGCTTGAGAGTTCATTAAAACCAATATTTAGCTGAGTCTCATTATGTTGTCCTCCTCCTTCAAAAACACCCAAAGTGAACTTATTAACTTGAATGATGAAGATTTTAGAGGTGAAGCTCCATGAGGGAAATTCTAAAGAAAATTTGATAGATTTTTGACATTGGCAGAAGCCATGGCTCGTGTGGAATAACTCTGAGCTCTACAAATTTCGTCATTAGCAAAAGGCAAGGCTTGTGTAGAATAAATCTCTACTCTGTGCAGCAGTTGAATACATCAATGAGGTATATTAGGTTTATATTATAGTAGACATGTGCTCGATACATGTAATAACAATAGTGATGTTTGAAGATTTCATGCCTTAGGCCTCCAAGAATGGAGTTGGTTGGATGGAATAATAGCTGCCCAATTAATATGTTGATTCGTGTGTTGAATAATGAATTGAATATGTTATTTTGTTTCAGTTATTAAATGTTATAAATTTTTCATAATCTAGAAGTGTGTTAATGAATAAAGCATATTAATGGTTTAAAAGAACTATTTTGATGACTTCAAAGGAACTCAGCATAAGTTAGGGGCACTATATGTTTTTATGGATTCATAAGAGTCTGATAGAGTTCATATTGAGGCTTAGTATGTGTCTGAGTGTAGTGATGGGTATTGATGGGTTGGAAAAGTTTTGAGGGTGTATATAATATTGTTGTCGATAGTGAGTCATCACGGTATGGATATACACAGGGTAGAGGCGAAAGGAAGTAAGAGATGGATTTACTTTCTAGGTTGGAGGTTGATAATTGGTATAAGCATGATTGAGGGGTAGGAGTTGCATCTGTGATTGGGGTTTCTAGTTGAAGCATGAGTGATGACTTGAGGGTATGAGAATACATCAATTGAGTGTGATTTTTCTGACGCTACATGGAATCAGTGTAATATGTGTTGTCATGTATATATGTATATATATATATATATATATATATATATAATAAGCTCGTGAATAGCCCTCGATTGTTTAATCACAGTAAAGACTTGCTTGACTCTATGCTTTTATACGAATTGGGTCATGAAAATTGTACTATAACTAGAATCTACACCCAAAGGGTACATAAAGTAGGTGTGAGTATGATCGATATATACACGAGAGGCATCAAAAGCCGACCCAACAATCTTGGAAAACTAGATATATGAAGGATATTATGTGCATGCTTCTACCTACATACAGAAAAGTCCTCTATGGTGTCTCAAATCGTATCTTCAAATGGTACAAATATTACAAGTATAATAACTATACGATAATAACTACACATGAATTTATAAAGAAATGCTATGTTATACAACTAGGACAAAACATAAGAGAAATGTAAATGATGTAATGCAATGGTATGACAAAAATGGAATGTCTTATTATCACCTCATAAATCCCTTCTGAGCATAAGCTTCCAGGACAGGACCTATAGGGGGTTTGCAACCCATATACTATCACAATCTCATAACGTAAACAACCTTACCAGTCCTTCAATCAAGGTGTTTTATGAAGTGTTTTTTTTTTCAAAATAAGTGTTTCTCTGTGTTACTTATTCCATTAAAATGGATGAAGGAAATGAGGATGCACACTCATGACCAAAAAAATATCATGTAATAAATTAACTCAATAATGGTATAAATGATATCAAATAGCAAAATATCATAATACAAGCAATCACATAGCACAAAAGTAATAAAGCGTCATGTAATACATCAATATTATCTATTCAATCCCCCAATCGGCCAATATAATAACACTAAATTCAAATAATGCTATAACAAAATTAATATCCGCCCCACACGGGCATCACAATAATAAAAATCTCTCAAATCAATAGTAATATTCACATAAGCCCTCACACAGGAAACACAATAAAATAATAGTCCCAAAAGGTAAAGATCAATATAAAATCCCCAATCACATATATTTACATAAAAGGTTAACCCCTACATAATCTGAAGAAAGTTAATACATAACCTACCTTAAAAAGATGAAACATGAGCATAGATCCTTCTATAAGAATCTTTTCCACTTTGTGCTATCTCAGAATAAAAACAATTTATTAAAAATGTAATCTACATATCAAGAGGAGTCTAATGATACCCATATTAGCTACTTTCGTTATTGCTCCAAAAATATTTCAAAAATTAAAATCAAAGGGAAGAAGATAAAACTGGAATTTTATTAAAGAATTATATTTCACATAATCCAAGGGTTCTAAATATGAAAACCCATTGAAAAATGAATTAAAATTGTGCTGTGAATAAGTGAAAACACATTTTCTACCATTATCAGGTACAACCCCAAAAGACAATTTTAAAATCCAATTTTAGATTTGTGATTGAGTCAAATAATCTATGAATAAAGATAAAAATCAAGTTTAGAAGATCACCAAATGGCAATTTGATGAAACCCTCCTTGAAATTGCAAAAATAAAGACATTAAAGTTTAAAAATGGATCAACGAAATAAAAGAGAAGAGAGAGAATTTATAACAGCGACATCACCTATGTGGTCAAATAGTCACCTAAGCAACTAGAATACCACCTTTGTTGTAGTCACTTGTCGCCTAGGTGGTCAATTACCCACTAAGGTTGTATCGCTAAGGACATACAACCATCACTAAGACAATGGTGCTGGATCATTTGAATTTCACTATGGCGGTCCTTGGTCCACATAGGCAACACTAATAAGGACACCAAAAGACCGGTAGTACGGTTCTACCAAAAACAAGAATTAACTCAAAAAACTAAAATGAATCCGAATGGACCCTTCAAATTCTATTAAGAGCCCTTACAATAATCCAATAATGCCACCAGGTTAATTTTGTTTTTCGAAACTCAATGGATCCATCAGATTTATCAAATGAGATCTTTAGCCACAAGTTAACACCCCTCAAACATATCTTTGTTAGTTACACCAGTTTCTCATCTAAATGCTCAAAACTAAAAATAAAGACTCAAAACCCAAACCAACCATGCAACTAAACCAAAATTGACATTCCAAATCTAATATAATAGACATAATAATTATCCAAATCTCACATCACCAAACATTGGCCAAAGTCAAACTTATCACTTTAAGGTTGTAAATATCTTAAACTCACTAAAATTATTTGCAAATAATTTGAGGATCATGCCAACCATCCCCACGACTCAAAAATGATAGATAAAAACCACGAGGATGAACACAACTATTAGAACACTAAAAATTTATAAATCACAACAAGGGTTGTTACATTATCCATAACTAAAAGACCCATTCATCCTCAAATGATAGAGTAAGGAAAGTACCTAAATTAATAAAAAACTGAGGATATCTACTTTGCATATTGGACTCAACCTCCCACTTTGTCTCCTCAATTGGGAAATGTCACCACTAAACCTTTATAGAATCAATATGCGTGGACCTCAACATTCTAGTTTGCTTGTATTGGATAGTAATGGGCTCCTCCCTAAAGGTTAAATTATGCTCTAATGCAACTGAATCCCATCAAGTCTCATGAATATAATCAGGATGGTATCACTTCATCATCAATACATAGAATACAAAATGAATATCTATTAGATATGGAGGCAAAGTTAGCCTATATGCCATATCTCCAAACTTCTTAAAAATCTCAAAAGGCTCAATAAATTTTAGACAAAGCTTTCATTTCTTCTTAAATCTCATCACACACTTTATGGGTGATACATTTAACAAAAAGTGCTCACGAAACATGAATTATATATCATAAACATATCTATCAACATAACTATTTTTTTACTACTATATGCCTCCTTAAGCTTCTACTGAATTAATTTCAGTCGATCTATTAAGTCACTCATCAAATTAGTTCCCTAAAGTCAAACCTAACAAAAATTAAATAATTCCACGAGGGATATACACCTCTTCTATGTAAAGTCTCAAAGACGTCATTTGAAAGATTGAATAGTAACTATTATTTTAGGAAAGCTCTACTAAGAGCAAGAACTAGTCCTAGTGGCCACAAAAATCCATAATACATGGTCGAAGCATGTCCTCGAATGCCTAAATGGTCTTCTTTAACTATTTATCCTTCTATGAATTAAATGGCATGCTCATCTCAAGCTAAGTACCCAACTCACTCTACATAGAACTTAAAAATTAAAGGTAAATTGACTACCTCAACAAGAAATAATAGAGATAGGTGCACCATAAAATCAAACAGTCACTTGAATGTAGATCTTGATAAAATTCTCCATATTATAATTTACCTTCAAAGGTATAATGTGCGCAAATTCAGTCAACCTATCAATAATCACCTGAATGGAATCAAACATTCCTAATATCGAGGAGGCCAACTACAAAGTCCATAGTCATCCACTCCTACTTCCACTAAAGAAAAGGCTTTCTCTACATCATACCACCCGATATCTTATGCTCATACTACAATTGTTGATATTTAAAAAACTTGGCTAAACTCCACAATGTCTTCCATTATTCTACACCTCTAATAGTATTTCATCGATTCATGGTACATCTTAGTCGCTCCTGGATGAATAAAAAACTTATAATAGATTGATTTATGAGAGAAATAGCATACATTATTTGATATTTCTACAAGCATATTTAAGGATGGGACCTTTCCTAGCTCAGTCAAAGTGGACGAGTGGTTATAACTACTTTTAGAAAAATAAAAAAAGTCAGAAATTTTTATTTTTTGGTCAACTCTTTTGCTGATTTGTATGAATTTGAGCTCTTCCTTTTTCTTTTGTGAATATTGAACTGATTTTCCCTTGTTCTATATTTTTGGTTAAATTATACTGATTATTGTTGTAGAAAGGTTAGATTTTTTATGGGTTTTCACTATTAGCTATGTGGTAGTACTCCTATTATCAAGTTCTCGTGTTTGATCATATTGTAAAATATCACCATAAAGCAATGATTTTATAGATTTTCTTGATGTTATGGGAATTAATTAAAAGGGATTTCCTCCATTATACTTTAAAATGCTAAGGGGGATTTGTGGATGATCATGTTTTATTTTTTCAAATATTTAAATTGGGGTGATTCCTATTTTTTTCATTTAGGATCTTTGGTTGAGTTGAAATGTTTCTAGGTTTCATTCAATGATATTGTATCTAACATTAACTTTTATAACATTTTAGTTGATTTCACTACGTGTTTGGTTGCTTTTCTATTTTTTAGTGACTGCTAGTCTCTTTCTCTTCAACTTAGGTCAGCAAAGGTAAGTTGATTTCTCTCTATTTCTTATATTGAAGTCTTTAACTGTAGTGTTATGGTGGAATTATTTTCCATATAAAGCTTTAAAATCCATATGTTTTGAGATGATTATATGGTGTAAAAGGAGCATGTGATGCCACTACTTATTTGCTTTATTAAATTTGTTAAATTTCATGACTTATATTAGAATTTATAATATGAACTTGTGACTTAAAAATAGTTAAGTGTAGTAACTTGAAATGAAAATTTGTTATTTGAAAATGGTCAAGTGTAGTTACATAAAATGTGTATAAATGACTTGAAAATGTGTACTAATGACTTAAAAATGATTAAGGTAGTGACTTGAAAATGTAAACTAATGACTGAAAAATGGTTAAGTGTAGTTACTTGAAATATGTACTAACGACTTGATTAAGTGTAGTTACTTGAAATACGAATAATTGACTTCAAAATAATTATGTGTAATTACATGAAAGGAAAATCTACGACTTGAAAATACTTAAGTGGAGTTACTTAAAATGTGTGATAATGACTTTAAAATTGTTTTGTGTAGTGACTTAAAATTTGAATTACTGACTTAAAAATGGTCAAGTGTAATGACTTGAAATGTGCATTACTGAGTTAAAAATGGTTAAGTAGTGACTTGAAATGTGAATTCATGACTTGAAAATGTTTTAAGTGTGGTTACTTGAAATGTGTACTAATTACTTGAAAATGAATAACTATAGCTACTTGAAATCTAAATTAGTTACTTGAAAATGATTAAGTAATTACTTGAAATGTGAATTAGTGACATGAAAATAGTTATGTTTAGTGACTTGAAATGTTATTAGTTAATTGAAAATGGTTAGGTTTGGTTACTTAAAATTTGTAATAATGACTTTAAAATGGTAAAGTGTAGTGACTTCAAATATAAATTACTAACTTGAAAATGGTCAAGTTTAGTGACTTGTAATGTGAATTAGTGATTTGAAAATGGTTTAGTGACTTGAGTGTACATTGGTTACTTGAAAATGATTAAGTGCAGTTACTTGAAATGTGAATTAGTGACTTGAAAATATTTAAGTGTAATTACTTGAAATGTATACTAATGAATTGAAATTTGTTAGGTGTAGTTACTTTAAATGTGCATTAGTTACTTCAAAATGGTTAAGCGTAATGAATTAAAAATATTTACTAATGACTTGTAATTGGTTAAGGTAGTATAATGACCCTCTAGGTTATCTCCTTGACCAACATGTGTTACTGGTGTTTTGTGCCTTCCTCGGTAGCTACAAGTTATTAATGACTTGTCCAAACTATCAGTTTGATTATCGAGCCGTTTGTTTAGGTTTTAGGGACATTTTTCTATTTCCAAGCTATCGTTGTAATAAAAATTTTCATAGACCAAAACACCAAGTAGACATCCTTGAATAAGAACTTTGATTCTGCCTTTAGCTCCAAAATATTAGTTTCAGGCTAGGGGGCCCTTAATTCAAGTCTCAAGGATTTTGGACTTGTTTGGGCTATTAGGTGTTTTATGAAATATAGAACTACAAGTATGGTCCCCTCATTTAGCTAAACTAATATGTGATGTTCTTACTAGGTAAGTTATGGGTTATATGTTGTTGATGTAGGGTATGTTGGTGTAACAATAATTCTAATGGTTTAGGGAAGAATATCACTACTAGAAATGATTTTTATGGTGACAATTAATTAGCGACAACTATTTGACCGTCATTATAAATAATCTATGACAACGGTTGTAACCATCCCATATTGTTATAAAATCAATTAGGACAGGAGTTAATACTAACCGTCGCATAAGTTCTTAAACCGTCCCAATAGTTATATCTATGATAATAAATATTATAACCATCCCAATAGATATCTATGGTAATAGCTATATAACCATCCCATATTTTATATCAGCTAAAATACGACATTACACGGGAATTTTTCATCCAACACATAATTTACCCACTTTTTGTGTTATTTTTATTTTAAGAAATTAAAATAAGTTTTCTTGGTCTAGGGTTTAGTGCCCTTTCGTTTAGGACATCCCCAATTATTTCTTTTTCTCTTTTAATTAGGGTTCAATTGAATTACAATAAGAAGAGTCAAAGGCCAAAGCTATTGCTTCTCTCGGCTACTTCAATCAAAACCCAAAGGTGGGTTGCCTACTGCTGCTCTAAAAAATAGGTAGTGTTTTCTTTCAATTTCTCATAATCTCATTCTTTGTGTTTCCTTATTCAATCATGTCTTACTTGAGGGGTCTCTTTGCTTAATTCTTTGCATGTGTTTTCTTGATTATGGTGAAGGACAATGAGGGATTTTTTTATTACATCTTGGTGAAAATGGGGTTCAAGTTGTGTTTTTTCTTAATAAGGGTGTTTGAAGATATAGTCTTTCTGACTTATCTTAATTGTTGTGAAGGAAAGTGAGGGATTTTTCATCTTATTTGGGTGAAAATTGTGTGCAAGTTGTGCTCTTTTTTAATGAAGGTGTTTAAAGATACATTCTTTTGCATGTTTTCTTGAT
The DNA here is from genome assembly GCA_030864225.1 of Capsicum baccatum var. pendulum. Classification (NCBI taxonomy): domain Eukaryota; kingdom Viridiplantae; phylum Streptophyta; class Magnoliopsida; order Solanales; family Solanaceae; genus Capsicum; species Capsicum baccatum. The sequence continues at coordinate 133,971,108 of CM061552.1, forward strand.
TATGGTGAAGAAAAATAAGGGATTTCCCTTCTTGTTTTGGTGAAAATGGGATTCAAGTTGTTGATACCTCATGTTCAAGTGTTGGTGTGACTAAAGCCCCATAGAATTTAAGTACTTGTGTTTATTAGTGTAAATTATTTGGGAAATCTTGTCCGATTACAGTTGCTTGGACCAAAATTTTTATGGGGAAATTCCTTAGTGTTGAAATTGATGATATGTCTCATCAATGTCTCTGTAAAGTTGATGTAAAGCCTCTTTTTTCTCCAAAAGAAAAGGGTCAAGTTCTTTAGAAGTTAGTAGTTATTTTAAAATTGAATACCTATTTGTTGTTCTAGTATTTTTCTTATCCATTTTCATCCATCTATGTGTGTGTGTTTTGGTATAATTGTTTGCAGTGACTGAACAAATAGAGAAATCATCATAATTGAACTTTAAAACTTAAAAAGTTAAATGACTTTGAACTCTTGAAAGTTGTAGAAATTGTGTAAGATAATATTACGAGCAGTATAATGTTTAATTAATGCTTTTAGCTTTAGATTTAAGGTCGAGCTTTCTCATTAATCATGGTTGAATACACACTACTTTTTCCATCAAATTTGATTTGATGCTTGGACTTTTTTCATTGTTTAGTGCTTTCTATCAACCAAACTAATGCAAATTTCAAAAGAAAGTCTTGGTTAGTTGTCTAATTATTAATTATGATTGCTATGTCATGAATAACTCTTAATTTTTCACCTTGTAGTTTATAAAATCACTTATTATGATGATCCTTTCTTTTCGAGTCTCCCTGTTAAGATCTTGCAAGAAACATTCCCAATTCTTAAAGAAGAGGAGATTATCTCCCTTTTGCAAGCACATCTAAAGTAGAACTTTCTATCAAATTTTTCTTACATAGGTTAGATAACCACAAGCATTTCGGTTACATAATATCCCATTCTTTTACTAATTATTTTCAAGATACAAGAATTAATAACATATTTTGCCTAAGGTTATGTATTCATTCCATACAGTTTCATGGACATGGCTAGTAGAAGTAATTCTTAGTCTAGTATATGTTCTTATTCAACATTTTCTCAATCTTTTCCTAAATCCTTTTTTATATACACAGTGTATGGTGAATTGTTAATGCTCTATTTCTATATAGTGATTTGAAATCCATATAGTTGGATATACAATTGCTATATGCAAGCATATCTTTACATAATTTGCAATTCTTTCTACCACTATCTAAAGATTCTTGCAATTATCTTCTATAGAATTGAATTCTCTTTGTTAAAGAGTCATTCTACTCTTTGAGCCTCAAATAGTGAAAATGTAATTTAGCATGAACTAGATGTGGAATTTTATTCATATAGTCTTTTTCGGTCAATTAGTACACAAATGATAATCAGAACCAAAATGGTCTAACAATTGAGATAAAATAGCTTCATTAGTATCATCTTTCTCAGAGATATTTCTAGTTGGTATCTAGTATAAAACTTATCATTTACTTGAAATTCCTAATCACGGTTAAACAAATTTTCATCAACTTAGCAGTCTATGTTTGACTGCTGAAGGATAAAATTTGGTACAACTGTATGCAGTGACGGCTATAGCTCAAACTTCACTTCTTGGGTATACTTCATTTTCTTTGTATAGTTCTGGAGATGCTCATTTGGGGTTGGGGGTTTGATGTGTGTGTGTTTCAGTATGGGTATATACCATAGTTTTATCTATATTTTAATGCTTATTTATGTTTAATATTCCCATGTACTATACTTGAAGAGTATCATAGAATTAATCTACAAATGAAGTTATGGAAAGGTAGCCAATCAAATAATTGTCTTGATTGAAAATGTTGCCATTGAGCAGGTTGGTGCACACCTGGTATCTACTTTGCCTTTGTTTGGTATTTTTTGGCCCTTTTTTAATAATCTTTTAGCCTGTGCTGTCACTAAAGGCCATGCATAGCAGCTTTAAAATTGGATTGCATGGCCTGTATTAATCTATTGTAAACTGGTAGAACTATATTCCATGTCGCTCTGTGGTTCTGTTAATGAAATATATCAATTGATTTAGCTTTCATAGTTAAATGATTGAGCCGGTAACTTCACTGCATGGTTAGGATTGATTGATTTAGTTTCTAGTAGATAGTTACATACAAAGCTACTTTTTATATATATAGATAGATAGATCAATCACAAATGTATTTTCCTAAGCTGAACAGCTCCCCAATTGTATGAGTTAGCTACTTCATTCCATATTATTTTTGCTTGGTGTATGCAGTTGTCTCTGCTGCCTTTAACTTCAAGTTGTATTTGTCCTTGTTGTATTTGCTCATATCTTATTAGGTTGGAGGACGAGGTGGTCGTGAATTTGGAATCGCAGGAGGTATGTAAGAGGGATAGTTTCAAGTATCTCGGGTCCGTGATACAGGGTAACGGTGAGATTGACGAGGATGTCTTGCACCGTATCGGGGCGGGATGGTTGAAGTGGAAGCTCGCGTCGGGGGTGTTGTGTGATAAGAAGGTGTCGCCCAAGCTTAAAGGCAAATTCTACAGGATGGTAGTCCGTCCGGCCATGTTGTATGGAGCGGAGTGTTGGCCAGTTAAGAACTCCCACATCCAAAAAATGAAAGTGGCGCAAATGCGGATGTTGCGCTGGATGTGTGGGATGACTCGAGGGGATAGAGTTAGGAATGAGACTATTAGGGAGAAGGTTGGTGTGGCTCCAGTGGAGTGCATGATGCGGGAAGTCCGATTGAGTTAGTTTGGACACATGAAGAGGAGGGACACGGATGCCCCGGTTCGTAGGTATGAGAGGCTAGCGTTGGATGGTTTTAGACGGGGTAGGGGGAGGCCGAAGAAGTACTGGGGTGAGGTGATTAGGCGGGATATGGAGCAGCTACAGCTCACCGAGGACATGACCCTAGATAGGAAGGTCTGGAGGGCGCGAATTAGGGCAGAAAACTAGGGACAGTTTGGGGCGTTAGGGTAGGGAAGTATTTGGTGGGGGTTTTATCCCTGTTATTCTTCCTATTCTTATTTTATTCCTATTTTCTATTCTTCTTCTTGTTATGCTTTCGGTGTTCCATGTTTTATTACGAATCTGGGTGCTTTCCAATGTTTCCTACTACTTATGGGTGTCGTATTTACATTATGAAATCCTATTCTGTGCGTTACTTTATATTTGTGTGGTGTCTCCTGTATTGAGCCGGGGGTCTATCGGAAACAACCTTTCTACTTCTTCAGAGGTAGAGGTATGGACTGCGTACATCTTACCCCCCCGACCCCACTAGGTGGGAATACACTGGGTTTGTTGTTGTTGTTGTTGTTGTTGTTGTTTTCTTGTATCAAATCAGAAACTCCATGACTCTTAGCCCTCCTTATGCAAGTAACTAATTTCACTTCTTAATTATGGGTAGTAGCATGTACAAATATGTGTGTTTATAAATGACTTTGTAGTGTAATAAGTTAAAACTCCTTCAACATATGATTTTCCAGTACATAAATAATTTATATGATATGAACACTCTTTGGAAATTCACATCTGCTGAAGTCTATCAAAGGTATAAAGTTATAAAAAATTTGAGGTCTCTTTGCTGTAATGTGTGTATCAATGTTTATTGGACTGATTATAACTGTGTTCTGTTTGAACTTACAAATAGTTGTTTGAATGCTATATAATCTTCTATATGAATTGTTCTTTGAGCACAAATGTACTAATCATGTTGTCTATCTTAATTTTATGCAGATTTTGATAAAAATGAATCAACAAGGGCCTTTAAAAAACTACAAAAGAGCAAACAACAAGGCATTTACTAAACATGGATTGCTATTGCCGTGGGAAATAGAAAATGATGATTATTGAGAACAAATGAAACAGTTAAAGCAGCCAACATCTAATTAGAGAAAAGGAGCCACCAGTACAACAACCACCAGTACAACATCTACTAGTACAACAACCGCCAATACAACAGCCATCATCTCAAGAATTTGAACGATCTATAGTGGAGCATTATGTTGTAGAGGATCAACATACAAATTATGAGTAACATGTAGATGATCAATTCCAAATGGCTTATTCAGCCACTCCAATAATAGCTTAACATTCTAAAGAATAAGGTAACATATAGCTTAGAAACTTATTGAATTCATTTGTGACGTCTAATTTTTTTCCATTTTCTTAACGTTGACGAGATTTCTAGTATAAAAATAACAGGCAAAACACAAATGTACAAGGTACATGACCAACAAGAGATAAACTGATCATACTAAATCGACAAAATCAACTTGTTAGTCCTACTGATGAAGTTGTAACTGAGTTATGCAACTTCTTAGGAACATTGGAAAGGAAAGCAACCCTTAACCATTGGATATATTTGATACGACAATGATGGATACTAAAAAGGATTTATGGGATTATACATAGGTCTGTCTCTATCGGTATTTGATATTTTTTTAGTTGAGTTCTACATTCTTACTGCTGCTTCTTCTAATCTACTTGGTGCCTGTCATACAACTCTATATAGAAAAATAGTTTTATTGTTATAAACTATTAATATATAGAACATTTTTAATTGATCTGTTGTAGACATAGACTAGAATCCCAACAGAAAATAAGAGCATAGTAAGAAACACAACAAATGTAAAAATTCTTAGTGGATTTTACTTGATGGATGTGCTATATGAACCAGACTTTAAATATAATATCCTATCAGTTTCTAAACTCACTATGATCTTTCGTTATTTGTTTTCTTTTATCGTATCCTTTGAGTGTTGTAGGTTTTAGTTTGAACGAAATTTGTATTGGTAAGAAAATAGAAGGCTTATATATTTTAAAGAAATATTTGGAACCATTTAATATATAGACTGTTACAAATGGGGTCATAATATGTAGAACATCTGTAACCAGTTAATAGATAGAACAATAGTAGTGCATATCCCTTTTTGGTGCAGATTTTTTTTTTTGTTGTTGTCCTTATTGAATGACACCAACTTGTAGTCAACATCTTATATTCTTGATGACACAAAATTTTGGGTTTTGGAAAGACTTTAAGAATCTTAGAGAAATCAAAGAGCTGATTTGAAGGAAGGACATTATGATGCATATAAATTTGATGAAGTTCGAATGGCAAAATGGCTAAAAAGTGTTCTAGAGTGTCAATTAAAGAGCTCCTCATTTATTGGAAGTATGAGAAATTTTAGTTAAAACGTATTTCAACATCTGAGATCCTATTACTGTTAGTTCTATAGAGCCTTTATTACTTTAGTTAATATTTTTGATTTATTTTATAGAAAATGTGTAAAACAAATACTAAGAATCGGAAGAAGCTGGTGGATCCACACACTATTGGCAAAAAGAGATTTACTTAAATTCACAATAAATTAGTGTGTTCTCATATTTCTTATTGAGCTTTAACTTGTCATTTAAGTAACTGTTTATATTCATTTTCACATGAATAGGAAAAATAGAAGTGTGGGGACTTTGTCGATGAAGGAATATTTGTAGTCACAAGAGCAAGAAAACCTAGTCGTATAAATAAGACGTGAAATGAAAGCACCACTAATAAAATTGTATGAAACTTATCTATTTTAAGTTTATATTGACATCCAGTTCTTATTTTGGAATTACTTTATTGTGCTTTTGAATATGATTTATTACACTAAAATGGAGGAAATTGAAATGCAACAAAGTGCAAATGATCAGTTTGTTGATGCATATTCAACAGTCATAGGTCCTGAACGTCTGGGACATCTAAGACTATTTGGAATTGGGGTTACAAAGACTTTCTTAAAATGAATAAATTGCACTTCTGAACCAACTTTAAATTCCACCAATGATGTTTTGCAACAAATGCAAGAAAGGATGCAATAAATAAAGAATCAAATCGAGGAACAAAAGAGAATCATTCGACAATAAGTTATTGCGGATGTAATTGCTCAACTTTAAAATGCAAGATTATTTATTTCGAAGATACTAGTGGAATTATCCATTCTTTTGCTAAGAGAAACTACCTTTACACTTACAGCTACAGGAAGAAACACTCAAAATAGTCAAGGTTAGTGTTTGAAATTCTGAATTATAATCCAGTTCATTTGGTGGCTGATATTGTTTGTGTTGTTGTTGTTGTTGGGACTGTATTGGATAGTTATTGGTGAATTGTGACTGTGTACAATACATCATGGTATTATTGTTTATTGTTTGAAATTTTAGATGGTTATTGGTATTAACTGCTGGTAATAGTGTTTGAATTCTAAATTTGTTCAAAGTAATTCTCTAGCATTGTTTGATTAGATATACCACAGAAGGTTGAATTTGATAAGATATCATATAGATGTCTAGTTAAGGTTTCCAATATTTCATACAAATTATCTATTTGATGAGATATCATGTATAAGTCTAGTCTTAACTTTGTGATGGTGCCTACTAATTCTCTATTTGAATAGAAGTCTTTCGTTGTATAAGTTCATCATTTTATTTATTATGTGTTCATTCGAAAGGAAACTCTCCTCTTTTCTGTTATATAAATTATGACCTAAGGGCCCTTCTATATTATTATCCCTTATTCTTAAGGGGTGGTTATTGGTTTTTTGCAAACAGATACCACTCTGTGTTGGCACTGCTATGCAGTTTGTAGATCCCTGTAGTAAGCTTAGTTATGGAATTTGCATGAGTTTTTGTATTCTACTTTGCTTAGCCAAAGGGAAAGTAGAGCAGTCTTGAGTTGCAATATTCTTTGCATTTTTATGAAAAACTCAAATTTATGCATGACATTTGATCTTTCAACTTTTATTCTTTCAAATTTAGTGAATCATTTTTTCACTATAAACACCAGCCAAAAGATTGGATTAGAACTCTCTGATTGTCATTTCTATCATACAGATAAGAACAGTTATAAAATAGCTTTTTATCATATAGATAATAGATCTCTTCAGATTTACCTCATGTAGAACTGAAAGGAGGGGTAGAAACTCTTGGACAATTTTAAATTATTGAAGGGCTACATGTGCTCCATTTAAAGAGATCATCTACTCATTGGATGTACCAGCTCCATTAACTTTCTTTAAAGAATATGTTAGGGTCCATGATGTACTAACATATCAAGTAATTGTGCATTAATAATAAATACAAATTTGGCAAAGAATTAATGATTAAAAAATAGGGTGTCTATAGTTAAACCAAGTATTATAGATGTAGATTATTTAAAGATAACATATCAGTTCAGTAACTGCGTGATCATCCATTAAAGGAATAAACCAGCCTAAGAGCATGGAGACCATAATTGGTAATATATGAAGCAAGATTTTTAGCTGGAGCATGAAGTTTTCTTCAATTCCATCAATATTCTAGCATGCTTGACAAAATATAATGAAATATTCTAGCTCAAGATAAAGTAGAGGTAATAGAGAAATACCCTGATAATGTTTGACTATTTTCTGCTATTGCTATGAAAACACAATCTTCATATCTGTCTATGAAGTTGTCATTCGGAATATCTTAAGGGGTGGAGCCAATTGGCAATTTATATAATGAGATGTTGGTTTTGAAAAGTGGACAATTTGCATTTTCTCCTCAAGAGTGGACAATCTTCATCTTCATCTCATGGTCCTATTCCTGATGGTGTTGGACTTCCTCTTATTCTAGCAAGTTCTCTTCATGTCCTTTAGAGCAACGTGAACAATGTAAAATTTTCATCAGTCTATTCATATTATGGCCAAACTAGTTGCTACTCAGGCTAAGTGGGGTGCAACTGGTGATTTGTCTGCTGAGGCCATAAGGGTTAGTCAATTTATGAATATTGGTCCTCCTACATTTACTAGAGTAGAGGTGGAGGAGGATCTGCAAGGCTTCTTAGATGAGATAGAAAAGATCTTTCAGGTGATTTAAGCTACTAACATAGAGGGGGTTAACCTTGTTTTTCTATAGCTCAAAGATGTTGCTTATCTATTATATGAGGGGTATGATTGGCATAGAGGTGATATGGAAGAGGAAGGGTTGTGGGAGGCCTTTTATAATGCCTTCTTTAGATCAATTCTTACCTTAAGAGTTGAGGAAAGCTATGATGGAGGAGTTTTTGAACCTCAAACAGGGGAAGATATTAGTAAAGGAATATGCTTTGAAGTTCCATCAGGTATTATGGTATGCTCCTGACTTGGTAGATGGTATAAGACCGAGAATAAGGAAGTTCGCTTCTAGGTTGAATAGATATTTGATTCTGGAGAGCACGACTACCTTATTGATTAAAGATATGGACATCTTGAGGTTAACCATTCATATGTAGCAGGTTGAGGATGGGAAGAGGAGGCAGACGAAGTTTGGTGATAGGCAGGGAAAGAGGAGTAGGATTTCTAATTAGGGAGGTGCTCTATGTCAATGTGGTAGAAATAGTGGAAAGTGGCTGAAAAAGAAGTGTGAATATTCTGGCTCCTTTTCTGCTAGTGCTCTGTACCAGTTGGTTTTAATTCAGAAGTTATTTCAGATCCTTTTTCTATTTCTACACCGATAGGTGACTCAGTTATTTCTAAGAAAGTTTATAGGGGGTTTGTGGTATGTTTTGGTGGCAAGCAGACCTTGGTGGATTTGTTTGAGTTGGATATGGTAGATTTTGATATCATTCTAGGTATAGACTGGTTACACTCTTGTTAAATGTCCTTGGGTTGTTGGACTCATAGGGTTATCTTTAAGTTCCCTGGTGAACCAGTTATCGAATGGGAGAGTGATTCTTTAACTCCTAGGTGGGAAGTTTATTTCTTATCTTAGAGCTCAAAGGTTAATCTCCAAAGGGTGACGTTATTACTTGGTTCGGCTTAAAGATTCTAACTCGAAAGGTCCTTTTTTGTCTTCGATCCCTGTGGTTAATGAGTTTCCAAAGTTCTTTCCAAATGATCTTTCCGGAGATTCTCTGGATAGGGATGTAAAGTTTAGTATCGATTTACTTTCGGACACTCATCCAATCTTTATTCATTTATATAGAAGGGCTTCAGATGAGTTGAGGGTACTTAAGAAGCAACTTAAGAATCTTCTGGATAAGTGGTTTATTCATCCTCGTGTATCTCCTTGGGGTGCACCTCTATTTTTTGTGCACAAGAAGGATGGTTCCCTTCAGATGTGCTTTGACTACAAATAGTTGAATAAGGTCACACTTAAGAACAAGTATCCTCTTTCTTGGATAGACGACTTGTTTGGACAGTTGCAAGGTGACTAGTTCTTCTCTCATATAGATCTTTAAATTGGGTACCATCAGCTTAAGATTAGGGAGGTGGATATCCCTAAGGTGGCTTTTCGTACTTGGTATCTATATTTTGAGTTGTTGGAGATGTCATTAGGGTTGACCAATGTTCCGACAACATTTATGGACTTGATGAACAGGGTGTTCAGGTAGTATTTGGATCTTTACATCATTATGTTTATTGATGACATTCTGGTTTATTCGAAGAGCAAGGTGGATCATGCTAAACACCTCTGTGTGGCTTTGTAGAAATTAATGGAACAATAGTTGTATGCCAAGTTCTCTAAGTGTAAGTTTTGGTTAAACGCTATAAATTTCTTGGGTCATATTATTTCTACTGAAGGGATAATGGTTGATCCTTAAAAAGTTTGTGGTGAAGAGGTTGGCTAAGCCCACAACTACATTTGATATACAAAGCTTCTTGGGTTGATCCTTGTATTATAGGCTATTTATGGAAAGCTTTTCTTCTATAGCTGATCTTTTGACTATGTTGTCTCAGAAAAAGGTTAAGTTTTCTTAGATGGATGCTTGTGAAGGGAGTTTTGATGTATCTTGAATAGGTTTTAGTTGTGTGTTGATGTAGCATAGGAAGGTGATTGTATATACTTCAAGGAAGTTTAAGGTTCATAAGAGGAATTATCCTACTTATGATTTGGAGTTGTTGGCGATTGTGTTTTGTTTGAAATATGACGGTATTATTTGTATGGTATTCACGTGGATACCTTTTCTGATCATAAAAATATTCAGTACATGTTCACCAAGAAAGAGCTTAATCTCAGGTAGAGAAGATAGCCTGAGCTTCTGAAGGATTATGATATGAGTTTTCACTGCCACCCAGGTGAGGCTAACATTGTCGTTAATTCTCTTAAAAGGTTGTCTATGGGAAGTTTAGTTCATATGGAGGAAGGAAAACGGTAATTCATGAAGGAAAATCATAGCTTGGCTAATCTTGGAGTTCGTCTCTTTGACTCTAAGGATGGTAGTGTGATGGTATAAGAAATGGTTTGATCATCTCTTGGTGTGGAGATTAAGGAGAAGTAAGTGTTGGATACTATCTAGATAGAAATCAAAAGTGATGTTATTGTTTTATAGGTAGTTATATTTGAGATCAGTGGTGATGGTACTTTATGGTACCAAGGAAGGTTGTGTATTTCTTATGTCGATGGGTTGTGGCAAAGCATTTTCGCTGAGGCACAGGAGTTGTGATATGTTGTTCATCCCAGTTCGACTAAGATGTATCATATTCTAAAGGAGATCTATTGGTGGAATAGTATGAAGAGAGATATGAAGATTTTGTGGCCAAGTATATGGTGTGTCAACAAGTTAAAGCTGAGCACATGAGGCTAAGAGGGTTGTATGAAGAAATTAATTTCCTTAATAGAAGTAGGAAGTTATCAATATAGACTTCTTCACCAGTCTTCCTCGGTCTTAAAATCAGTATGGTTCTATATGGGTCATCGCGGATATGATAACCAAGTCTGCCCAATTCTTGCCAATGTGGACTACCTTTTCAGCGGAAGATTATGCAAAGTTGTATCTTTGGGAGATTGTGAAGCTGCATTGGGTGGTTGTTTTTGTTATTTCTGATCGTGGTACGTAGTTTACATCTCACTTCTGGCATTATTTCCAGAAAGAATTGGGATCTATGGTTAGTTTAAGTACTGCTTTTCTTCCACATTCGGATGGGAAAGCAGAGAGAACTATTTAGACATTGGAAGATATGCTTCGGGATTGTGTGATTGACTATGGTGGCAATTGGGTTGAGCATCTACCTTTGGCGGAGTTTACTTACAATAGCTATCATTCGAGTATTAGTATGGCTCCTTTTGAGGCTTCGATGGTAGGAGGTGTAGATCTTCTATTGGTTGGTTTGATCTTAGGGAGGCGATATGTTTGGCATAGATTTGGTTTATCAAGCGATAGAGAAGGTCAAGGTGATTCGAGATAGGCTTAAAGCTGCCCAAAGTCACCAAAAGTCCTATCCCAATGTTAGACGTAGAGACTTAGAGTTTGAGGTTGGGGTTAGGGTGTTTCTCAAGGTGTCTCCCACAAAGAGAGTGGTGCGGTTTGACAAAAAAGGGAAACTCAGTCCTCGATATGTTGGTCCTTATTTGATTTTGTGGAGAATTGTTAATGTTGCTTATGAGTTGGAGTTTCAATCTAGCTTAAGTTTAGTTCATTCGATCTTTCATGTTTCTTGTTGAGGAAGTGCATTGGTGATTCTACTATGGTTGTTTCTTTGAAAGGATTGGGTGTTTTAGATTCTCTGTCTTCCAAAAAGGTCCCCATTGAGATATAAGATAGGCAGGTTCATTTGTTGCGTACCAAGGATGTGGCTTTGGTTAAGGTTCTATGACAAAACTGATGAGTGGTGAATTTACTACTCATTTGCACTCATTCATAATCATGATTAATTTCACTAATATCCACATTTTGCAGGCACATAGTTGATGAAATGAAAAGGTGTGGATTGGAGCTAAGAAGGGGTCAAATAGAAGCAAAGGAGTGCAGCTGGAGACTTGGAGCAGACACAACCTCAGTTACCGTGGTCATGGTTTGAGGACCGCAATCACCTTAAGTCAAGAAGGTCACTTAGCCGCGACAGCTATATGATCACGGCCTAGCGAGATTAATGAGCAAGAGCATTTCAGTTAAATGGGGCAGCCGTTTCAAATTCCTATAAAAGACCCAAAATTCTTCTCCCCATGGACATTATGCAATAGATTTGATTGAAAAACTTGACATTATTGAACAATAGAATTTTGTAAAAATCTATTTCCATCTTTATTGTACGTGTTATTCCAAGGAGAAGTTGGTGAAATTGATCTGTGGAACTGAAGATTATCTTTACCTTCTATTATTATGGATGCCATGGATGAATTATTTTTTATAATACTTCCTCCTTATGTCATGAGTAGCTAATTTCTCTAGTCCTTAGATTATGTTGAACTAAGGTGTAATTGTGTGTGGGTTTTGTGTATTTGCATGATTTTTAGTTGTTAAGTATGGATTTCACCACTGCTTGAGTTTAATAGTTGGAATTTGTGTGTGAAAACCCCAAATCTACAAATCGGTTTGACGGGTGAAAACCCCAAACTCTAAAAACCCTTTATCATCATTGAAAGAGGAATGACAGTGAACATATGGGAACCCATAGCATTCTTGAAAGAGGGTTATAGTGAACAAGGCAATGCTGGACGACTAAGTATTTGGTTTACTACCTTCGACAATCTTATATATAAGTGTAAATGGAGTGTAAGACATATCATAGGCATTTTCCAAAAAATAGGGATGTTTAATTAAGGGTTTAGGTGATTATAAAATACACACTTGTTAGGTGCTCGAAAGATCTTATAGGAATTATCTTTGTGGTTTTGTTGAAAGACGAACCACAAAGGGTTTTGTGGAAGTGTGTATTCCTTTCAATATTACTCACATATAGTAAGAGTCCATCCGGTTGCGTCATTTCCCATTCTCTCTTACGAGAAAGGCGGTGCTATGGCTAAGATCGTTTCCCACTGGGTCCATTACCTCATGGATTTATCTTAGGAAGCCTTCTTAATTCAATACTTCCCACCTTTGAAGATGTTGATATTGCATGTTGAGATTGTTAATGTCCATCAATTCCAAGAAGAACCTTGGTTTAAAGCCTGGGAAAGATTCAATGAAAAGCTTGCAAATTGACCTAACCATGAGATGCCAGAGAAGATGCTTATCCAAATATTCTATAGGGCTTTGGATCCATTAAATAAGGCTATAATGGATAATGTATCCAATAGATCATTCATTAATTTGCCATTTGGGGCTGCCTCAAAAGTCTTTGATCATGTGGCAATTTTGTGTACAGGTTGGGACATAAATGATGCCGAGGTGGCTGTGGGGGCTCCCTCTTCATATTTTATGTACCAAGATGAAAAACATGAAGGGGAGGAGAAATATGCAAATATTGTCAAGATAATATCATGTCTCGAACTCATAAAGGAGTGTATATTAGGAGATCCAATCGAAAGTGTACATGTGGTAAATGTAAAAAAATTCAACTATTTAAGAGTACAAAGGAAGAGGTGATCGAGAGAAAGTTAAATGTGTTACATAAAAGCTCAGAGGGTTTACATCTTGCCTCTAAGGAAATATGGGAATCAAAGTCGGAGCTGTGAGAGTCTAAGTATGGCACAGTGTCAAGAAAATAGGGAAATCAATGGAGATACTTTGGCTCAAATCTTGTGAAGTATTGAGAGGACCCAAGAAATGGTAAATAAGATGCAAAATTATTTCTCTATGATCTCCCAAATGGTTACATCACACTTGACCTCATTCAACAATTAGAGGAAAAATTTAATCAAATATCAAGGTATCTCATGGAAAGGCAAAGTGATGAAATATAAAGTGGAGAAGAAATAAAGGACAAAATAAAAATGTTCAATGATGGGGAGCGAAAGATAAGTGAGATTTAGATGGAAGAGCTAAGGGTAAAAGATTGTCAAATTGTCTCTATACCAATGAGCCCCATGCCTACTCCTTTCCCCAAGTGGTCTGAGAAAAAGGGAAAATATGCAAAGCTTAATAAGTTCTTCAATAAATTTAGCAGCTTATCCATTAATATTACACTTATTGAAACTCTACAGGACATACCGGGGTATGATAAATATGCAAAGCTTAATAAGTTCTTCGATAAATTTAGCACCTTATCATTAATATTACCCTTATTAAAGCTCTACAAGACATACCGGGGTATGATAAATTCATGAAGGATTCGGTATCTAATAATACTTTTGTGGAGAATGAAACAATTGAAATAACACATCATTTTAGTGCCATTATGTCAAGAATATTTATGGAAGAGAAGAAGGACCTCGGTGCGTTTACAATTCCATGCACCATCGGAATGTTTAAATTTGCAAGGGCGCGATCTTGGAGCAAATGTAAAAATAATGCTTTATGCCATATTTCACAAGCTTAGATTGGGAAAGCCAAATCCTACAAAAATGAAATTGCTTTATGGATGATCGGTTCGTCAAAAAGACAATGGGAGTGCTACATGATGTGCTAGTAAAAGTTGATCGATTCATCTTCCCGGCCAACTTTGTGATATTGGATTGAATGGATGTTGGAGTTCCTATTATCCTTGGGAGACCATTATTTGATACCAGAAAAGTATTGGTGGATGTGGAGTTCGGCGAGATGAAGTTTTGATTGAATAATGAGAAGGTATCCTTCTATGTTTGAAAATCCATTAAGCAACCAATGGAATTACAAGTCATCTCAGTGATAGATGTTATTGATAGAGATGTGGAAAATCATGTTGATGTAACCTTGTTGGATGATCCTTTGGTAGGAGTTCTATCGAATTGCGAAAGGGATAAATTTGAAGAGTATGATGAGGTAGTTGTATCTTTAATGGGGCTGGGAGTTTACACCAAGAACCAGGTGAAATTGGATCTTCATCTAAAAAACTGTGAGAGCCCATTAGAAAAACCATCCATCCCCGAGATTCTGAAATTGAATTAAACCATCTACCACCCCATCTCTAATATGTTTTCTTGGGGGATAAAGATACATTACCAATGATCATCGTTAGCAACCTCGAATGATCTCAAGTTGACACATTGAAAGTGGTGGTAAAGAAGTTCATTAGAGTAATTGGTTGGATAATAAAGGATATAATAAGAATAGCCCCCAATAATTGCTCTCACAATTTAAAATTTGAGCAAGGTCATGTTTCGAGTGTGGAACACTAAAGATGGTTAAGCGAGCCCATGCAAGAGGTAGTAAAGAAAGAAATCATAAAATGGCTTGATTTGGGAGCGATATACCCAATATCCAATAGCACTTGGGTGAGTCCGGTGCAATGCATCCCAAAAAAGGGTGGCATCATGGTAGTTTAAAATGAGAAGAATGATCTTATTCTTGCTCGACTAGTAACCTAGTGGCGAGTCTACATGGACTATCAAAAGTTAAACTTATGGACCGAGAAAGTCCAGTTCCCAATGCCCTTCGTGGATCAAATTTTTGATAGGCTAGCCGAGCGAGGATGGTATTGTTTCTTATACAGTTATTCGGGGTACAATCAAACATGTATCGCCCCAGAGGATTAAGAGAAGATGACTTTTACTTTCCCGTATGGGATATTCGTATTTAAACAAATGCCCTTTGGGTTATGTAATGCCCCAACAACCTTTCAATATTGCATGTTGACAATATTTGTGAATATGGTGGAAGACTCCATGGAGATTTTCGTGGATGATTTCTCGATGGGGGAAAACTCCATTGAGTCGTGCCTCAGACATTTTGCAAGGTTCTTAAATAATGTCTGGAGACAAACCCTGTATTGAATTAGGAGAAATACAACTTCATGGTCAAAGAAGGCATTGTCTTGGGCCACTATATATTAGGAAAAGGCATTAAGTCGATCAATCAATGGTTGAGGTTATTGCTATGCTTCCACCTCCCATTTTATCAAGGGTGTTCGAAGCTTTCTTATACATGTAGAGTTCTACCGACATTTAATCAAGGGTTTTTCCAAGATAGCCTATCCAATGTGTAAGCTCCTTGAGAAAGAAACCAAATTCAACTTTGATGAGGCATGCTTGAAATCTTTTGAGCATCTCAAGAAATTGCTTATTTCAGCCCCTATCATTGTGGGCCAGATTGGTCGTCCCCTTTTGAGGTAATGTGTGATGCAAGTAGGATTGCATTAGGTGTGGTGTTAGGTCAATGCAAGGAAAACTGTTCCATCCTATATACTATGCAATTATAACCTTGAATGATGCCCAATGCAACTACACCATTATTGAGGAAGAATTATTTAAGGTTGTGTATGCTTTTGAAAATTTTGTGCCTACTTGTTAGGACATAAAGTAGTGGTGCACACGGATCATGCTTCCCTCAAATACCTTATGGATAAAAGGAGTAAAAAATGCACCAAATGGATGGATTTTTCTTCTTCAAGAATTCAACTTTAAGGTAAAAGATCTAAAGGGGTGCGGAAACCAAGTGAACGATCATCTCTCGGGTGTTGAAGGTAATCATGAAAAGTAAGGATAAATGGATATTGATGATGCCTTTCTTGATGAATTGTTCATGTCTATTTCGGTAAGAAGCACACCATGGTATGTCAACATTGCCAACTAGGTAGCGAGCGATGTGATCCCCGAGGGAATGGGCTACCATCAAGAAAAATGGGTCTTGTTCGATGCAAAGAGATACTTTTGGGATGAGTTTTTTCTGTTTTGGCAGTATGCAGATGGCATTATTAGGTGATGTTTCATAGAGGTAGAGATGAATGAAATGCTCGTAGTATGCCATTCCTCACCATATAAAGGTCATCGTGGAGAAATCTGCACAACTGCTAAAATCCTTCGATGTTGGTTTTATTGGACCTCTATGCATAGGGATGCCATTGAGTGGGTAAAATCATTCACCAATGTCAAATGCATGGTGGCATTTCAAGAAGGCATAAAATGCCCCTCAAACCAAACTATGAACTGGATCTATTTGAAATGTGGTGAATTGACTTCATGGGACAGTTTATGAGCTCCTATGGAAACAAATACATATTGGTATCAGTTGAATATGTTTCTAAATGGGTGGATACTATTGCACTTTCTAATAATGAAAGCAACAGTGTTACGTCCTTTTTGAAAAAGGATATTTTCACAAGGTTTGGTATGCCGTGCGCCATTATCAGTAATGGTAGCTCATATTTTGGTAATCGGGTATTTGGGGCCCTTCTTGAGAGTATGAGATTAAGTATAGAGTAGCAATCCCATATCACCCCAAACAAATGGCCAAGTCAATGTCTCAAACTGAGAAATCAAAGCCATCCTTGAAAAAATTGTGAATGTAGGCTAAACCAATTGGGCAAAGCATCTCGATGAACAACTTTGGTCTTATATAACAGCCTAAAAAATCCCAATTTGCATGTCTCCCTACCAAATGGTGTTTGGAAAAGAATTTCACTTACCAACTAAGCTTGACCATAAATTTTTATGGGCTTTAAGGAGGTTAAACATGAATTAGGGAGAAACCTCTAAGGCTTGGTCTACAAAACTCCACGAGTTAGAAGATTTGTGACTCAAAAGGATGAGAGCTCTGCATTGTATAATGAGAAAATAAAGAGGACACATGACTCTCATATATTAAAGTGAGAATTCCATGCTAGAGAGAATGTACACCTATACAACTACCATTTGTAACTTTTTTTGGGGAATATTTAATAAAAATGGATAGGGCCATTTATGGTTTCTAATGTTCACCCTAGTGGTGCTGTTA
The DNA here is from genome assembly GCA_030864225.1 of Capsicum baccatum var. pendulum. Classification (NCBI taxonomy): domain Eukaryota; kingdom Viridiplantae; phylum Streptophyta; class Magnoliopsida; order Solanales; family Solanaceae; genus Capsicum; species Capsicum baccatum. The sequence goes on from CM061552.1 coordinate 133,988,590, forward strand.
AATTGGAATACCAAGAAGGAAAGAAATTTGTGGTCAACGGTAAAAGGGTGAAACATTACAACATAAAAAATTTCATAGTATCCAAGGTGGAGTTTGTCCATTTCAAAGATGCTAAGTGGTGAAAGAAAAAAGTCTTGTCGTGATGGTAAATTAGGCGTTTGATGGGAGGCAGCCCATCCTTGTCTCTTTTATTGTTTGTTTTGATATTTTGCAGGAGTTTTGGCATAAGTGTTATTGAAGTAGCAAATGTTTGGACCCTTAGAAAATTTCTTGGAATCCGATTCTTCAGACCTAATACGACTTATAGTACAAGCCTTATGTTGGGGTACCAGTAATAAAGTCTTGTCATCAGCTAACCAGTATAGTTGGTGGGATGGTTTTGGTCACTAGAATAGATATGATCTAGGGGTAAGTGTCATATGGTTGGGTACGAGTCTTATAGGTATCTCGTAAGGTTGAAAGTGTTTGATCCTCCTAGTGTTACATTCTGTCAGGGATAAGGATCATGGGTAAAGATCGTATGCTGAAGTTACGACTTTGGTGTATACTGGACAGTTTTTGATCGATGGTTTAGGCTTAGTTACGATCGGGTGAGTATCATCAGCAAAGGAGGTTACAACTTATAAGGTGGCCAGTCTTGCCCCTGTCTTGGGTTTTTTAGGATTTAGGTTGGGGCATTTTCGACATTTCCCTACTTACTCTAATAAGTACCCACTACTTCTAATACACTTAGGAGGTTATTTAACCTATTATTTTATTCTTGAAGACATAGAAATTATTTCTAAAGATATCATAATTCTCTCAAGAGTTTTTTGGGAAAAGGAGCTAGGGTTTCAACTAAGGGATTACTTTGGTGCTTGTCTTGGTGAATTATTCCCATCAATCTTTTTGGTATAAGGCATGATTCTCTTCCCTAATTATAATTTCAATTAAAGGCATTACATGGTTGATTTCATGTTTTTTCTCTTGCATGATTATTGTTTTCAACCATTGATTTGGGGGTTTTGATGTTAAATGCTAGGTTATGATTTCCTATGGTTTTAATTATGTTTTCTATGCATTATCGGTGGTTTTGGATAATTTAGTTGCATGGTAATAATTTGATGGTAATGGAATATGGTTTTGGTTATATTATGCCCCCAAGGTGTTTGAAAAAATGCTTATAAAGATATGTTCATTGAATTGGCTTATTTTAAGGGAACTCTTGCTTGTATTCATCTTTTGCATAAAATGGCTAATGATAAGGCACTTTAATGTGCCTTTAATGTAAATGGTTTGGCTATGGATATTTCTTGCAAGTGTGGTGGTATGATAATATAGCTGATCTATTGAATAGACTTAGTTAATAAATGGATAATTGAATTATTTATCAATGGTTTTAATTAGTCATTAATGGCAAGGAATGCAATCTAAGCCATGAAAGGTGGCGGTCCTAAGGGATCAAAACTCGAAAGTCATATTTGTCGATATGAGGGGTCTTTGATTTTCATATGCAAGTGTCACATTTACATTGGAGGGATGTACTAGTCATCATAGGGATATTGCTTGGACGTACGACTACACGCACTGGGACCCTTTTAGTAGGGGAGATGAACCCATATGGACGGTAGGTGGCAGGACGGTTGTGTTATACAACCTAGGTAAAGGTTTTAATGGCATACTAAACTCGTTCCCTTGTTCCTAGAACTTATATATTTGTGTATGGTTGTTGCATTGGATGGTTTTCACTTGGTTTTGATAACTGGCACTACTTTATCCTTAGCTTGGGTTTCATGCTATAACTCAAACATTAACCCATCTACTGGCGATTGTATACCCACAAAATGTAGGAAATAGCCATTTGACCCCTCCCTCATAGTACTTGATTCGGGGATAACTTATTAGACTAAAGTGGTGAGCTTTTACCTTTTTGTAAGGCATTATTTCATGTTGGAAATTCTTAGACATTTTATTTTCTTTCTGGATATCGATTTTGGCCATGGTTCGGGGGGTGTCTCAATTGGATATTCATATTATTTTGGATAGAGGCTTTGTAGTACTTCTGGGGATGGTATGGGTGGGTTTGGTATTGGTGTTAGCCTTGGCATTAGAATGAGCTAGTAGGCTGGTATCATCAAACATAATTTCTCACTGTTCTATTATATTACATTTTTGGTTTGATTATCATATTATGTTTGATATTTTCTAAATGGTTTGTTATGGTATGGATGGTTGCTTTGGTATGGTCAGATTTGATTTTGTCGGTCATTGTTGTGACCTTATCCCAGAGTCTTTATGAGAGCATTTCATAATCTTGTTATCTTCTTAAAATTCAGCTATTCTAAGGTTGTATAAAGAAGTAAGGTTGGGTGTAGAGGGCGATCCCTGGTCCTAGTTAGATATGGTATGGTCATTATGATAAGGCCCTAGTTCAGGCTGCGTCAAGTTAGTATCAGAGCCTTGGTTCGTGTTCAATTGGGAGTCCACAAAGTCGTATCGAGTAAAGTCTCATTTAGGGGTGTGTAGTGTGTCGGACTAATATGGCAGATTCTGCAAGACATTTATGAATGTTTTACTTTCTTGGTATTCTTTCTACACGCTTGACTTTTTAGTCTTGGAATCTCCTTTAATCCTTGATTGTTCATCTTTCAGATTATGCCTCCTAGATCTGGAACAGAAGAAAATTCTTCTACCTTGTCAGGAAATGATATTTAGGGAGCACGTTCTACTTTTGGGGTTCATCTTCGATATCATGGTCCTATTCCTGATGGTACCAGAGTTCCTTCAATTCTTTCTGCTGCTCCTCAGGCTATTCAAGGAAGCATGACAAATATGGAGTTTCATCAGTCTATGCAAGCTATTACCCAACTGGTTGCTTCTCAGGTAAAGAGGGGTACAACTAGCGTTGTGTCTGCTGAGTTTGCTAGTCTTGGATAGTTTATGAAGATGGGTCCTCTGAATTTTATGGAATTAAAGGTGGAGGAAGATGCACAGGGATTTCTTGGTGAGATGTAGAAGATATTTGAGGTAATGTGGGCTACTAATTTTGGAGGAGTTAACTTTGCAGCTTATCATCCCAAAGAGGCAGCTTATCTATGGTATGAGGAGTGGGATAGAGGTAAGGGTAATGTAGAAGAGGATGTTTTATAAAAGGTCTTTTCTATTGCCTTCATGGATTGGTTCTTTCCGCAAGGGTTGAGGGAAGCTAAGATGGACTTTCTGAATATCAGACAAGAGAGAATGCCTATGAAGGAGTATGCTTTGAACTTTCATTAGTTTTTTAGGTATTCACCCAATTTGGTGGATGATATGTGGTCGAGAATGAGGAAGTTCACTTCTGGGTTGAATAGAGATTTGATTCTAGAGCGCAAGACTATGTTTCTCATTGAGGATATGGACATGTCAAGGCTAACAATTCATATGTAGCTGGTTGAGGATAAGAAGAGAAGACCGACACATATAGAGATAGGCAGGGTAAGCAAGGAAGGTTTTTTTATTGGGAAAGTGCCTAGTCTCAGGGTGGTTGAGACGGTGGGAAGTGGCAAAAAAAGTGTGGGAGTTCTGGTTCCTTCTCTACTTCTATTTCCCTTACCCCCAGTAGTCGGGTGGTAAGCGTCATTATGGTGGTGACAATTCTTGGGTGCAGGGAGCCCAGTCTCAGGAAAATAGAGGTTAATCTATTTCTTCGTGTCATCCTTATCAGTTTTCCAATTGTCCTCATCAGGGATTTGGTTAGGAGGGAAGGGATAAGTGCTTCAAGTATTGAAAAGTAGGCCATCGGCTCAGGGATTATTCATCTAACAAGGTTGCTAAGTGGAGAATAAGATTTTGGTGGATTTATCTTCTATTCCTATACCCAGTGGTATGGAATCTACTGTTACTGTTCCTGGTTCTAGTGCTGGTCAGAACAGGTTGTATGTTTTTGTTCCCTATCAGGAATCTGAGGCATCGCTTGAGGTTGGTAATGGTATGTTACAACTTTTCTCTAGTGACATATATTGTTTGCTTTATTTGGGTTCTACCCTTTCCAATTTGACACCTTATAGAGTTGTCTTTTGGTTTTGATCCAGAGATTATTTTGGATTCATTTTCTATTTCTACCCTGGTAGGAGATCCAGTTATTACTGAAAGGGTCTATGGGGCTTGTGGTATCTATTAGTGGTAGGTAGACTTCGGCGGATCTATTTGAGTTAGGTATGGTAGATTTCTATATAATATTAGGCATGGATTGGATGCAGATTCAAATTTGGATTGTCGAACCTATAGGGTCATCTTTAGGTTCCCTGGTTAGCCATAAATAGAATGGGAAGGTTGTTCCTTAGAACCTAGGGGAAGTTTATTTCTTATCTTAGGGCTCGGAGATTAATCTGTAAGGGTTGTCTTTATCACTTGATTCGGGTTAAAGATTCTAATTCAAAAGGTCTTTTTTTATAGTCAATTTTGGTAGTTAAATAGTTTCCAGAGGTCATTCTTGATGATCTTTCAGGTGTTCGTTTTGATAGGGAAATAGAGTTTGGTAATTATTTTTTTTAACACTCGTCCAATTTCTATTCCTCCATATAATAGCTCCAGCTAAGTTTAGGGAACTCAAGGACAAAATTAAGGCATTTTTAGACAAAGGGTTTAGTTGTCCAAGTGTTTCTCTATGCAGTGCACCAGTGTTGTTCGTGCATAAGAAGGATGGTTCTCTTTGCATATGTGTAGACTACAAAAAGTTGAATAAGGTAACGGTCAAGAAAAAATATCCTCTTCCTCTAATAGATGATCTGTTTGATCTATTTCAAGGTGCTATGTTCTTTTCAAAGATATATATTCAGTTTGTGTACCATCAATTGAAGATTAGGAAGGTGGATATCCTTAAGATGGCTTTTCACACTCGGTATGGGCATTATGAGTTTTTGGTAATGTCATTTGGATTGACAAATCACCAAGAAGCATTTATGGATTTGATGAACAGGGTGTTTCGGTAGTATTTGGACCTCTTTGTCATTGTGTTTATTGATAATATTCTAGTGTATTCAATGAGTGAGGTAGATCTTATGAATCATCTTAGTGTGGTATTGCAGACCTTAAAGGAACATCGGTTATATGCCAAGTTCTCTAAGTATGAGTGTTGGTTGAATGTTGTTATTTTATTGGGTCATATCATTTCAAGTAAAGGGATCATGGTGGATCCGCAAAATGTGGTTGTGGTTAAAAAGTGGCCTAGACCTATGACTTTTTCGGGTATTTGGAGCTTTTTTGGTTTAGCAGGGTATTATAAGTGGTTTGTGGTGAGTTTTTCATTGATAGCTGCTACGTTGTCTAGGTTAACTCAGAAGAAGGTTAGGTTTTCTTGGTCCGATGCATGCGAGGTGTGTTTTGATAAGTTGAATGATAAGTTAACTTCAGCTCCAGTTCTGACTTTGCTTGAAGGCAATTATGGGTATGTAGCTTATTGTGATACATCTCGGGATGGTCTTGGTTTTATGTTCATGTAGCTTGGAAAGGTGATACCTATGCTTTCCGGTAGTTGAAGGTGTATGAGAGAAACTATCTAACTCATGATTTGGAGCTATTGGGCATTGTGTTTTCTTTAAAGATCTAGCAGGAGGATATCTTTTCTGATCACAAGAGTTTGCAGTTCCTATTCTAGTAGAAGGATCTTAATCTCCGGTAGATGAGATGGCTTGATCTTCTCAAGAAGTATGATATTAGACTTCACTATCACCCACGTAAGGCTAACGTGGTTGTTGATGCTCTCAGCAGGTTGTCTATGGGTATTTTGTCTCAAGTGGAAGAAAGGAACCGTGAATTGGTGAAAGATATTCACCATTTGGCAAATCACGTCTAGTCAAGAAGGTCACTCAGCCGCGATAGCATGGATCTGACTGCGATCGTGGTAGCTGCGGTCGCGAAGAATCTATGTAATCACGGTCTAGCGAGATGAATGAGCAAGGGCATTTCAGTCAAATGGGAAAGCTGATTCAAATTCCTATAGCAGACCAAAATTCTTTTCCCCATGAACATTATGCAATAGAGTGGATTGAAAAACATGACATGTTGAACCCTAGAATTTTGGGAAAATCTATTTCTATCTTTATTGTACGTGTTATTCCAAGGAGAAGTTGGTAAAATTTATTTATGGAAGTGAAGATTATCTTTACCTTCTAGTATTATGGATGCCATGGATGAATTATTTGGTATAATTCTTCCTCCTTATCTCATGAGTAACTAATTTCTTTAGTCTTGGGATTATGTTGAACGAAGATGTAATTGTGTGTGGGTTTTATGTGTTTGCATGATATTTAGTTGTTAGTATGCATTTCACCATTGCTTGAGTTTAATAAATAGTTGGAATTTCTGTATGAAAACCCCAAATCTCCAAATAGGTTTGATAGGTGAAAACTCCAAACACTAAAAACCCTTCATCATCCTTGAAAGAGGTATGAAGGTGAACATACGGGAACCCATAGCGTCCTTGAAAGAGGGTTATTGGGGGACAAGGGAATGGCGAACAACTATGTGGTTTGCTACCTTTTACAATTCTAGACATAAGTGTAAATAGAGTGTAAGTCTGTAACTCTCTAAAAACGTGTGCCATGACATGACACGGTGCTTGGAACCACAAGTGATCCAAAGCTAACCCCTATACTGGCATAAATCATGAGCAACTAAATGAAATACATAATTCAGAAAGAAATAAATGGAAGATAATTTTTAGCTGAATATCTTAAAAAATAAACTATTGAACCAATTACAGCTCTGCTAATACAGATAAAATTACAATCAAATACATTAACTCTACTGAATGTCTATGAAGCCTCTACTAGTATTGACGATAGGTAGTCGGGACATGACCCTGACTATCCCTAAGAAATACAATTGAATAAGAAAATAAAATGCTACATAAACTCTGAGTAACCCGAGCCCTTGTATCAAAAGGACTCATAACTTGCTGATTGGAAGCTGCAAACTATCTAAATAATATATGAGCACTATAACTTGTACCTATATTATTAAATAATACATCACATTGACGTATATGTGGACCAGTACTTTTGGAATGTACTGAGCATATGGGGTGAATGCATAAGTAAAACAATAATGCAATAATTCAAATAAAATTTCAAAATTGCATACTAAATGTGAGTGACTCACCTTAGCTTGAATAATCAAAACTGACAAATCATAAGTCATTTGTAATAAAGCATAAAAGAAATTCATGCGAGCCACCACACACAGTTCTAATAAAACTGTACTCTGATTCTAGTCTTCAAATCATGCAGGCTAAGTGAAAAGGGCTCACCTTTATCAATCTTAAAAGTTAAAGTTGAAATCTGATGACAGAAGTCTTAGGTAAGACATTATTAGAGTAAATTTGAGAGCCTTTACTCTTAGTTTTCTCAAAATTGTTCTGACACTTTGTTTTAGGATTTAGGGACTTTGGGAGGTTCTTCCCACCGACATACATCATGTGTGCTGTAATGATGTCCAATATCATTATCACCTATTGAAAAAACCTCACGTTGGGGAGAGGTGTCATACTCTCGCAAAGAAGTATAACCTTTTCTATAATGATCACTGGCTTAGCCCACTATGGGCACTTAATCTTAATCCTATGGTGGAACGTAGTTCTGGGGTATGAGACCTTGGAAACATCCCCAACTCGATGCTAAATACTACTCCTAGTCTTTTGCTTAGAACTTTATGAAATCCACCATAAAATAGAACAAGGGTTTATATTGAAACAAATTATGCTTTACTTTCTTTAAATCTCAAAATATATGAACAACATTGATTCCTTATCTTAGCTTACACTCAAAAGATCAATTTCTTTATTAAATCTTGGCAAACAACTTATAAAAGAGGCTTAAAATCATATTCTTCTTGAAATATCAATACTTATACTTGGTGCTTAAAACACATGGTTTAAACTCACGCAAATTCATATAAAAATGCCATGCTCAATGTACTTTTTTAAATACTTTAATAATATAAAGATAATGAAATCAAGAATCAGAATATCAAGCTTAAAACACTATTGGAAATCTGAAAAATCATATGACACGCATAAAGATGTGAAAATAGACATGCAATTCAACATTTAAATCACTTGAAACATCACAATCTTCAAATAATGATAATTGGGTATGAACCCTAATCATCAAAATATGAAATCTTAAATAACGATCAGGTTTTGGGCACAAGGATGAAACGAGTATCCGTGTTCATAACCCCACATACCTTATTAGGCCTAATTGATGTAGAAACTTGACTTTGAATTGTTAAAGATGTTCTTGAAGGCTTCTTCTAGAAGTTCTTGGACATATAAACTTAGATCATTGACTTCATTGAAGAAGGAATAATGTCATTTTTGATGTTCTTGAGAGGAGGTTAGGGTTTTATTGAAGAAAGGCTTGAATCTTGTTCTTTGGGAAAGGAGAGGATTTATGTGAGGTTTTGATAATGAAAGGTTGGAAAATAATGCCCTTTTGGGTGTATTAATTCGTGTTTGGATGGATGAGTTTAAGGGGAATGGAATAAACTTCACCTTGGACTCTTTTTCTCGTGGAAATCACCATCGTGTCGTGACCCCTAGTTAGGTTAAGCAGCCCTCATGACGTGGGCTATCGCGATCGCTTAGTTCCTCTTACAGAAAAAACCATAACTTTTCACTGGGGTGTTAGATTAAGGCGCAATTGGTATTGTTGAAAAGCTAACTCAATTATATACAATTTGGTGGCTTTTGAGGAGCAAAATTAACCAAATATCAAAAGTTATCCATATTTAAAGTAGAACCTTGTAGAATCAAATACAAAACATTGGACGAATCAAAGACTCTTCGCTCAACTTTGTTCTAAGTGATTCCTATGAATATTTTTCACTTCGAAAGCAATTCACACACTAGGATAAATATCATCACACATGAATTAAAAAGTAAACCTTTGGATTTTAGTTTACATACGTAAGAACGGTGCTTCAAAGTCTAGCCCAAAAAATATGAGGGGTTACAAAGTCATATCAGAGGAATTTTCCTAGAAATAGGGATCTTTAATTGAGGTTTTGAGTGATTATAAAAGACACACTTGTTAGGTTCTCGAAAGGGCCAATGGATAATATCTTTGTCGTTTTGTTGAAAGACTAATAACAAAGAGCTTTGATCTAGTCTTTATCTCACCTAACCACTAAGATTTGTGTTAAACAATCACTAACCCACATGCTCATTACTTTTAGGTAGGCATAATCTCAAGATTGTCTCCAACCTTGATTTAAGATCAAAAAGAGCTCTGCAAGTGCGTTGTTTAACTAAAAATTATTACAAACAACTTCAAACCAAATCCCCTATTTTACTTTAAATGTCATTTTTGTTTGTATTTCGGGTATTCTTTTAGTAATTAGAGCACCCATCAGACTTGAAATTTGCATTTTACTTCTTGTAGATTTGACCCCAACGTGAGTTGGGATATTGAAAATGTCTACCTTACTTAAACGTAGGAGTAAGTTGAGCTTCACCAGGAACCATGTGGTGGAAAAAAGCTACTTGGGAATCGAAAGTGGACACTAAGTCCAAGTATCCACATTTGTTTTTAGCTCCTGGGATTCAAGGTATGCTTCTTCAACACATCTTTATTTTATGAGTTTATAAGAAGAAATATTAATATCTTTGCCTTTTTGTTTTCAAACTTGGTAAAAGGATGTTTGATAATGCAAATGACTCTGTGTGTGGTTACCCCTACCTTGTCCATCATTCGTGAATGAATGTTCATAGTGGGGGAGACTGAAATATCCTGGGTTTTGACTCTTATAAAATTTCTTGGAATTTCCATGCCCCGAACCCATTATGACTCAAGGGTATGGGCCATATACTGGGGTATGAGTGGTATGGTCCAATCATATGCTGGAAAGTGATAGTTGGTGGGATGGTTTTAGTCACTAGAATGGTATGACTGAGGGGTATAAGTCGTAGGTCTTCGCAAGATTCGTACTAGGGACACGTATGTTGGGTAGTGTTTGATCCTCTTGTTATTTCATTCTTGTAACGCCCCAAAATATCATCCTGAGACGTCACACGGTGCCCAAGGCTACACGTAGCCTCAAGCTAATCCTTTAAGACAAAACACTATCCTTGGGTTCCAACAAAACAACATACACTCTACGCTAAGGATATATATATATAAGTACATATCATATCACATCGCACATGACACGGGATATCGTTAGACTGTACATATATGGAATGTCTATACATAAACCAACCCAACAATACACCAGTCTGACATAGCCTCTATACACCAAAATCAATGAGACATTGGGACAAACCCCCAACTTACTCAACAGACCAAAGGGATCACAAAACAATAACACCAAATCAAGCAACTTCTCCCTCGAACCATGAGGACTCACCACTGAAGGAACGTAGATGATACACTCGGATATCACTGTCACAACTGCAACTGAGTACCTGAACCTACATCATGGTAAGAATCTAGGCCATAGAGAAATATGTAGGTTAACACAAGATACGTACTGAGTATGTGGGGGTGCATGCAAAATATAAATATTATCATAAATTTCATAAAAACGTACATACGAACCATAATGACACACCTGGCTTGAGTGACATTGAATCATGCAACTCATAACATCTTTGATGGGAAATGTAGGAGAAAAACCTCATAAATCATTATAGATCATCATAGGCAACTTGACTTACCACATCAAAACTCAGAGTGACTCAGTATTTCAATAAACATGACTCTTATGGACAGGGGAGTTTCCTATCCCAACAACCCCACATGAGCTACGTGGAATACAAACGATTAAAACCCCCGTTGGCAAGAGCGTCATACTCTTTTCCAGGGAGTACGACCTTAAAACTGCAATAATCACAATCGGGCTCTCTGTCCAATAATATCACCATCAAACAACCCTATAGTTGACATAGGTTTGGGGAATACCAAATTTCCCTCTTGGTGCTAAATACTACTCCCTGACAAGCCCAGAACGCGTTAGGGAATACACCACAACATCAAAAGGGTCTATCATAAAGACCAAATCAAATCTCTTTCTTATTTATCAAATCATATCAATTTGTGGATTCCTAACTCAACACATTTTAGCTCAAAACATTTTAATCTTCCACAATATCAACAAGGTATCAATGCATTGAATCATAACTGACTTGACATTTAGACAAGGATATGAAGACTTAATACATAATATTTTCAACAATTTAACTCATCAAAACCATCCGAAAAATACCAAGACTCATTGCAACTTCAATATCAACATTTTTCAATTTTCCATTGAACTCTCATTTAAAGGTACTTGAGACATCAACCCATAGTAGGGATATAGAATTTCCAATATCAATTATAAATTCATAATAAGGAAATACTGGAATGATAGTATAAATCAAGGCTTAACAAATTAAATTATCATACTCTCATAATCAAATAATTTTTGGACATAATTCCATCTAAACATCATACACATATCAGATGAGATAATCCCATAGCTCATGGACAATAATATAAGATATAAAACCATATTTCTAATTCATGGTAAAATATGTAAAATCTCATGTCAATGTAATTCAACAAAAATACCGTGCACAAGATCGAAAAGATAATCTTGTTCAAAGCCCCACATACCTAAAAATGAAAGATGAATATGAACTTCCAACTCCGGAACTTTATTCATGAAAATAAAGGGTGTTTCTCGAAGCCCTTAACATGATCAACTCGAATCGCAAATCAACTTAAAATTTCTATGGTACAATCAAGAGACATAGAAGGATGAAATTTGGAGTAGTAGGGTTGGGGTTTGAGCCTTAGGAATTTTTGGAGAAAAGTGAGCTATTGAATGCTCTTAATGGACTTAAATCCATGGTTTACCCGGATGGATTGGAGTGGGAATGACCAAAATACCCTTAAAAATCAAATAACTTTTTTCTTCGATGGAAAAATTAGATGAAACCAATTTCATTGGAAAGAGGACTTTCAGAGTTTTTTGTTGATATATAGTAGCTCACCCACATCATTATGTACAAGGAGTTATGATCGTTTGAAGTTGACCCTAAAATTCGCCTGGCCTTAGTATTTTTTTCCTGCACATTTACTCTTCACCACTATTCACGGTTAGATCGAAAAGATCATAACTCATCGCTCAAGTTTCCATTTTGGATGATCCACATATTTTTGGAAAGCTTATTCGATGATCTATGCGATGAAGGGTTGCATATCAAGAAATTATACACAAAAAAATTATTAATTACGATAAAGAACAGAATTCAACACATTTTCGTCCGAGATCTTAACGAAAAAATTTTTTGGGGCATCACATCATCTCCTCCTTGGAAACATTCGTCCTCGAATGTTGATAGGTTGGTCAAGAATACTATGAAAATGATTATATAGATAAAAATCATCTTGCCCAAGCATATACTCCATTCTAGATTTTTTTGGATATCGTAGAGAACACACAAGCCAAGATAAACATAGCAATAAGGATTAAATCAAAAGAGAACGATACCTTTGATATGTTCAGGATTCGTAGGAAAGAGGTGGAGCTATTTGGCGCGTATGTCCGCTTCGTCTTCCTAAGTAGCACTCTCCACGGATTGATTTCGCCAAAGCACTTTAACCAAAGGAACTTCCTTGTTTCTTAGCCTACGAACTTGAAAGTCAAAAACCTTAACTGGAATCTCTTCATATGAAAGACTATCTTGAATACCCGAGCTTTCGGAAGGATCAATCACAATAGAATCACCAATAGACTTCTTAAACATAGAAACATGGAAAACCAGATGGACGTTATATAAATCCACGGGCAATTCAACCTTATACGCTGCCTTCCCAATGCGATCCACAATCTTATGGGGACCAATGTAACGGGGACTTAGTTTTCCTTTCTTCCCAAATCACTTCACCCTTTCATGGGTGAAAATTTCAAGTACACTAAATCACCAACATCAAATTCAAGGTCTTTCCTCCTTACATCTGCGTATGATTTTTGATGACTTTGGGTGGTTTTCAACTTTTTCCGAATTAACTTAACCTTTTCCATGGCCTTGAACACCGCATCCGATCCATTCGTGGCAACCTCACCAATTTCAAACCAACTAATGGGTGATCTACACATTCTACCATACAAAAAATCAAACGGGGCCATTCCAATAGTAGCATGAAAACTGTTATTGTAAGCAAACTCAATTAATGCTAAGTGCTCATCCCAACTACCTTAAAAATCAAGCACACAAGCCCTCAACATATCTTCTAAAGTCTGAATGGTCCGCTCAGCCTCACCATCTGTTTTGCAGATGGAAAGCAGAACTTACATGAATATGGGCACCGAGACTCTTCTGGAAAGATTTCCAAAACTAAGAGGTAAACTGAGTACCTCTGTCAGAAATAAAAGCCAAAGGGATTCCATAAAGTCTGACGAGTTCCCGAATATATATTCTAGCATAATATTTAGTTGTATACGATGAATGCACAGACAAGAAATGAGCTGATTTCGTCAGCCGATCTACGACAACCAAAATCGAATCATGATGGGGACGAGAAGGAGGCCAACCAACTATGAAGTTCATATTCACTTCTTCCCACTTCGAAGTAGGAATGCTAAACTCTTGCATCACACCACTAGACCTTTGATGCCCTATTTTAACCTGTTGACACGTGGAACACTTTGCGACAATTCTATGTTCCTCTTCATACCGTTCCACCAATAGATTTCTCGCAAATCATGGTACGTCTTGGTAGAACCAGGATGGATGGAGTATCGCATACCATGCGTTTCCGCCATAATCCTCTTCTTCAAGTTAACAACCTCAGGAACACATAATCTTTCTCGGAGTCTCAAAACGCCATCTTTTCCTTGGGAGAAAATCTCCAACTTTTGGTCTTTAACTGACGTTTTTTACCTGGCCAAGGTAGGATCCCTGTCTTGCTTCTCCTTCACTTCCGAAACTATAGAGGATTTGGAACCGCTTTGCACTCCTATACTACCCTCAACATCACCAAACAACCTAACCCCCAATCTAGCCAAACGATGTACCTCACGGGATAACTCCTTCTTACCAATCTCCATATGTGCTACGCTACCCATGGACTTCTAACTAAGGGAATCTGCTGCTACATTGGCCTTGCTCGGATGATATAGCATGCTCATATCATAATCTTTCAACAGTTCTAACCATTGTCTCTGCCTAAGATTCAACTCCTTTTGGGTGAATACATACTGCAAGCTCTTATGGTCCGTGAAGACGTTGACATGGACACCATACAAATAATGTCTCCAGATTTTCAAAGCAAAAACCACGACAGCTAATTCAAGGTCATGGGCAGGATAATTATTCTCGTAAGGCTTTAGATGCCTGGAAGCATAAGTTATAACCTTGCCCTTTTGCATCAATACACAATCCTAACCGACTCTGGAAGTATCACAATACACCACAAAACCATCAACACCATCAGGCAAAGTCAACACAGGTGCTGAAGTGAGTCGAGTCTTCAACTCCTAAAAACTCTTCTCGCAAGATTCAGACCACAGGAACTTCACTTTCTTTTGGATCAAACGGGTCATAGAAGACGCAATAGATGAAAACCCTTCAACAAAATGATGATAATAACCAGCTAGACCCAAGAAACTTCAAATATCAGAAGGAGAAATAGGTCTAGGCCAACTCTTTATAGCCTCTATCTTTTGAGGATTAACTCTAATACATTCAAAAGAAACAACATGACCCAAGAAGGCTACAGAGTTTAGCCAGAACTCACACTTACTGAACTTAGCATATAACCGATGAGTTCTAAGAGTTTCCAACACGATTCAGAGATGATCCGCATGATCACCCTCACTTTTGGATTAAATAAGAATATCATCAAGGAACACTATTACAAATAAATTTAGATATGGCCGGAATACACGGTTCATAAGATCTATGAAAGCCGCTGGAGCATTAGTTAACCCTAAAGACATCACTAGAAATTCAAAATGACCGTAACGGGTTCAGAAGGCTGTCTTGGGGATATCACATTTCCTAACCTTAAGTTGGTTATAACCGAATCTGAGGTCTACCTTCGAAAAGTAGCTTGCACCTTGCAATTGACCAAATAAATCATCAATTAGAGGAAACGGATATTTATTCTTGATAGTAACCCTATTATGCTACTGCTAATCAATACACATCCGTAAAGAACCATATTTCTTATGCACAAACAGGACAGGTGCACCCCATGGGGACACACTAGATAAAGCTTTTGTCTAAAAGATCTTTCAATTGCTTCTTTAACTCCTTAAGTTCTGTGGGAGCTGTGCGATACCGAGGAATGGAAATAGGCTAAGTATTGGGAAGAAGGTCAATCCCAAACTGTATCTCTGTATGAAGAGGTACTCTAGGGAGATCTTCTTGAAAAATATCAAGAAACTCATTACCAACATTAATTGATTGAATGGTCAGGGTTTCAAACATAGTGTCTTTAACCTGAACCAAATGGTGGATGCAACCCTTGGAAATCATATTCCTAGCTTTGAGATAGGATATGAAATGACCCTTAGGAATCACAGAACTCCTGGACCATTCGATGATAGGTTCATCAGGAAAATGAAACTTTAACACACGGGTATGACAATCTATAGACGCATAACATGAGTGAAGCCAATCCATACCCAGAATGATATCAAAGTCAACTATATCAAGCTCAATTAAATCAGCATACATAAACCGATGAAAGATAGTAATGGGACATTTCTTATACACCCGCTTAGCAATGACAGACTCTCCTACCAGAGTAGAAACCAAAATAGGCTCAAAAATTAGTTTAGGATCCATTTTAAAATTTACAACAACCAGAGGTATCATATAAGAAAAACTCAAATCGGGGTCCATCAACACATATATACATCAAAATAGAAAACACAGAGCATACCAGCGATAACATCGAAAGAGTCCTCCTACTCCTGACGAGGTGGTATAGCATAGAAACGATTCTGGCGTTGATCGGCAGTAGTACTAGATGAAGCATCCTGAGGAGGATTTGGACGGGCTGCGGGAGGCAGGGCACTGGTAGCCTGACTCTGGGGACGGGCATCACGACTTTGTTGTCTGGCATACGGGCAGTCTCTAAGTATGTGGCCCAACTTGCCACAACCAAAATAGCCCCGCTGCCCCATATAACACTCCCCAAAATGGCCTTTACCACACTTAGCACATGAAGGAGGATAAGGCCGATTACTTACACTGTCCTAAGACCTGGAAGGTACTGAAGTATTCTCGAGCTCCTACCTGCCCCGATATATGGGAGCACTAGCGGAGGAAGGCACAGGTATAAATGGACGTCTCAGAAACAGAGGACGACTCTATTTGGAGAATCTAGTCTGACCAGACCCTGTTGCTCCGATCTCACTCTCTTAATCCCTCTTACTCTTTCTCTTTCCTTTATCTTATCGGACTTTATCTGTTGGGCGTGAATCATTAACCTAGGAAAATCAATCTCCCTGTTGATCATAGCAGATCTACCTTCTTTCACCATATAACTCAACACCCCAATTAGAAACTTGCTCATACTAGTCCTCGAGTCAGCCATCATATTGGGAGCGTACTTTGATAGTTGATTAAACTTAAGACAATACTCCTTAACCGACATGGAGCCTTGTTTCAAATTCATAAACTCCTCTATCTTAGCTTCCCATAACTCATGAGGAAAGAATCTATCCAAGAAAGCATCTTGGAACAATTGCCAAGTCACCATAGCGGTATCTTCCTCTCTACCCTTATTCCACATCTGCACCCAGTCATAGAAAATATCCTTCAATCGATAAGAAGCTACCGCCACACGTTCTTCCTTGGTCACGTGAATAATATTAGTAATTTTCTTCATTTCATCAACATACATCTGCGGGTCCTCACCTACTCTCGACCCATGAAACTCTGGCGGATTCATCCGTATAAAGTCACAAATTCATGCTGCTGCCAAATTATTTTCCTACGGAGGTGGAGCGTTAGCTTGAGTATTGGCGATAATTGCTTGGGCTAGCGTCTAAAAAGCTGCCCAAAATTTGGCATGGGACACCATCTCATGTAATGGATCAACGGGTTGAGGTTGGTTGTTGTTTCTGCGAGCTCGATGTAGAGGCATTTTTTATCATAAGAATGCACGAATTAACAACAGAAGGAAATAGTTGTAAGCATGATAGACTCTTGTAAAAAGAAAGAAATGACTTTTCCTAGAACGCCCCGCAGCCTCTTGATCATAGGTGTGGCACGCTACACACCGATGCTTAAGACTCTATGTAACACGTCTTGTAAGACTCCCTAGGACTCTTCACAACCTTAGGCTCTGATACCAAGTTTGTAATGCCCCAAAATATCATCCTAGGATGCCACACGGTGCCCAAGGCTACACGTAGCCTCAAGCCAACCCTTTAAGCCAAAACACTACCCTTAGGTTCTAACACAACAACATACTCGCTACGCTAAGGATATATATTTAAGTACATATCATATCACATTGCACATGGCATGGAATATCGTTAGACTGTACATATATGGAATGTCGATACACAAACCCACCAAACAATACACTAGTATGACATAGCATCTATACAGCAAAATCAACGAGCCATTGGGACAAACCCCCAACTAACTGAACAGACCAAAGGGATCATAAAACAACCAGACCAAAACTAGCAACTTGGTCCTCGAACCATAAGGACTCACCACTAAAAGAACGTAGATGCGGCACTCTAATATCATTATCGCAGCTGCGACTAAGTACCTGAACCTATATCATGGTAAGAATGTAGCCCATAGAGAAATATGTGGGTCAGCACAAGATACGTATTGAGTATATGGGGGCGCATGCAAAATATAAATAATATCATAAATTTCGTAAAAACGTACATACGGACCATAATGACACACCTGGATTGAGTGACATTGAATCGTACAACTCATCACATCCTAGATAGGAAATATAGGAGAAAAACCTCATAAATCATTATAGATCATCATAGGCAACTTGACTTACCACATCAAAACTTGGAGTAACTCGGTATTTCAATAAACATGACTTTTATGGACAGTGGAGTTTCCTATAACCGATAACCCCACGTGAGCTACGTGGAATACCAATGTTTGAAACCCCCGTTGGCGGGAGCATCATACTCTTTGCCAAGGAGTACGACCTTGAAACTGGAATAATCACAATCGGGCTCTCTGGCCAATAATATCATCATCAAACAATCCTACGGTGGAATATAGGTTTGGGGAAATACTAAATTTCCCTCTCGGTGCTAAGTACTATCCCCGAAAAGCTCAGAACGTGTTAGGAGATCCACCACAACATCACAAGGGTCTATCATAAAGACCAAATCAAATCTCTTTCTCATTTATCAAATCATATCAATTTGTGGATTCCTAACTCAACACATTTTAGCTCAAAACATTTTAATCTTCCTCAACATCAATAAGGTATCAATGCACTGAATCATAACCTACTTGACATTTGGACAAAGATATGAAGACTCAATACATAATATTTTCAACAATTTAACTCATCAAAACCATCCGAAAAATACCAAGACTCATTGCAACTTTAATATCAACATTTCTCAATTTTCCATCCAACTCTCATTTAAAGGTACTTGAGACATCAACCCATAGTAGGGATATAGAATTTCCAATATCAATTATAAATTCATAATAAGTAAATAGTGAAATGATAGTATAAATCAAGGCTTAACAAATTTAATCATCATACTCTCATAATCAAATAATTTTTTTAAATAATTCCATCTCAACATCATACACATATCGGATGACATAATCCCATAGCTCATGGACAATAATATAAGATATAAAACCATATTTTCAATTCATCGTAAAATATGTAAAATCTCATGTCAATGTAATTCAACAAAATACCAGGCACAAGATCGAAAGGATAATCTTGTTCAAAGCTCCACATACCTAAAAATGGAAGATGAATATGAAATTCCGACTCCGGAAATTTATTCACAAAAATAAAGGGTGCTTCTCAATGCCCTTAACATGATCAACTCGAATCCCAAATCAATTTGAAGTTTCAACAGTTCAGTCAAGAGACATAGAAGGATAAAGTTTGGAGTAGTAGGGTTGGGGTTTGAGCCTTAGTAAATTTTGGAGAAAAGTGAGCTATTGAATGCTCTTAATGGACTTAAATCCATGGCTTACTCGGATGGATTGGAGTGGGAATGAACAAAATACCTTTAAAAATCTAATAATGTCAAATCTGTCCTTTGGTGGGCTATTTTAATAGGCTGAAGTAGATCGACCATAACATTTTGGTCCGATGGCCAATTTGGATGAAACCAATTTCATTGGAAATAGGACTTTCAGAGATTTCTTTTGATATGTAGTAGCTCACCCAGATCATTATGTACAAGGAGTTATGATAATTTTAATTTGAATCTAAAATTTGCCTGGTCTCAGTATTTTTTTCCTGCACATTTACTGTTCACCACTATTCACGGTTAGATCGGAAGGATCATAACTCATCGCTCGAGTGTCCGTTTTGGATGATCCATATATCGTTGGAAATATTATTTGATGCTCTACGCGATGAAGGGTCACATACCCATAAATTCCACATAGAAAAATTATTAATCATAATAAAGAACAGAATTTAACACATTTTCATCCGAGATCTTAACGAAAATTTTTTTTGGGGCATCACAATTCAGCCAGGGATATAGGTTATGTAGAAGGATCTTATGTTATGGTTATTACTTGGTTGGATGAGTCATATATTTGACAGTATTTGATCCAAGGGTTGAGGCTTGGATACGAGTGATGGGTATCGATCATATTGGGGTTGTATGACTAGTATCACTAGTCGTATCCCTATGATGGGATTTTATGCAACTTGAGTCCGGGTATTATGAAAATTTGCCTACATAGCCTAATTAGGGCCTATAAATTATAATATACTTAGGAGGTTATTTACCCTATTAGTTTATTTATTAACACTTATAACCTATTTCAAAATACTCCATAATTCTCTCAAGATCTTTTTGGGAAAGAAGTTTAGGGTTTCATCTTGAGGATTGCTTTGGGGATTGTATTGATGTTTTATTTCACTACATTATTCCATATAAATCATTATTCTCTTCCCTCATTGTAATTTCAACAAAAGTCATGCTTTATATGATTGGTTTCATGTTTTTACTATTTCATGATTTGGTTTTAACTATTAGTTGGGGGTTTTGATATTAAATGCTTGGTTATGGTTTCTTTTGATTTTAATTATTCTTTTATATTCATTTAAGGTGGATTTGGACATTTGGAATGTATGTTAATGATTTAATGGTCTTTGGAATTAGTTTTTGTTATATTATGTTTCAAGTGTATTTGATAAAATTCTTATAAAGATATGTTCATTGTATTGACTTCTTTTAATGGAACTATTGTATGTTTTAAACTTAGTAACGGGATCATACATGGTTTAAATGGTTTAAAAAGTCTAAATAATAAATGCTTATGCTTGTGGGGAACATGTAAGTATCCAAAGTGATTTAATACTGTATATGGAAGGGCACTTGAAAGTTCCCTTAACCTAAATGGTTTAGATATGGATATTACTTACAAGTAAGGGGTAGTATGAAAATATCACTAATATTTGTGTTGTTTAATAAAATGGTAAATAGATTGGTTAGTTATTTGAAAACTATTTTAATTGAGCATTAATAGCGGGATCTATAGTAAAGGCATGGAAGGTAGCGGTCCCGGGGGACAAAAACTGAAAAATCGTATTTGTCGATATGAGGATTAGTCTTAGTAGACCATGTGCATGATGTTACACTATTAGGGGATGTACTAGTCATACAATGGGATACTTTTCTGGTCATGCGGCTACACACACTTGTGCCCTTTAAACAAGAGTAGCTGAACCCAAATAGACCATGGGTGGTTTAGGACAGCTATGCTACAACCTAGGTAAAGGTTTTAAATATATGCAAAACCCGGATCCTCTTTTACGGCACGTATATATGTATGGTTTTATGCATTATCGATGTTTTTACTTCATTTTATAGCTGGTATTGTTTTATCTTTATCGTGAGATTCATGATAGCGGTTACTCGCTAACCTGTCTACTAGCGGTTGTATAACCATGCTATGCAGAAACCGTCCGTTCAACTCCTCCTACATAGTGATTGACTCAGAGACAACATTTAGACTGAAGTGGAGAGCTTCCATCCTTTCGGAAGACATTATTTCATATTATGGATATTGTTAGATGATAGCACCCAAGCGCATACGTAAGTGTACGTGGTCTTATCAAGTAGTAAAGTGGATTCATGAAAGCCCAAGTATAAATCTTACAAGGACTTACGTTCGCCGCCTATCCAATTCTAGTTTAACAATTGAGAAAAAGTAAAAAAGGAGGTTTAAGAATTGTAAACTAAAGTGAAACTAAAATAATGTGGAAAAAGTAGTGAGTTAGGACAATCTATGGATAGAAGCCCAGGGTTAAGGCATACGAACAATCCTACTATGTTATTGAACTTCATTCCTTAAATAGCTTATCTTGGTTATTGATTCATGGGATTAATTGCATGATCATGGTTTCCCAACCTCTAATCCTTTACCTAAGTTGAGCCTTACAACTACATCGTTGAGAGGGGATGTAACAGTTCACTTAAGTTGTTTACAAATATCATCCTACGTGTGAATCAAGTAAGGTATCTAAGTACATCCCTGTCCTAGATACTAATTTAAATCTCTTATTTTATAAAGAAACAAGAACCATACTTTGTTTATTCCAATGTTCTATCTCCCTATTCCCTCTTCTGAGATCACAAGGTTGACAATTAATGTATTCTAAGGGTAGCTAATCCTTAAAATAGTTGAAACAAGAATAAACAAACAACCACTAATGATAAGAAATTTAAACAAAATTAATTCAAAATGAAAGTAGGCATGATCTTGGTCTTAACCCCGAAAAGGGAGTTTTAGCCTTTAATGGGAATATTTATCATCCAATCCCTTGGATTGATGATACACACCATAAAAGAAACTAAAATAAAGGAATGATAAAAACACTAAAATGAAGTTGTTTATCCTCCAATATCTTCCAAGGATGTCCAAAATTTAGTAAAAAACGTGAATAATGTACTATTTATAGTGAAAGAAATAGCCCATGCCTTGTTGAACAAGGAAACAGTTTCTGGTTGTCTGTGAACACAGTGAGGCACCGGATCGATTATTGTGTTGAGCACTCTACTTTGCATTTTTTTGATGTTTTGGGTGACTTCTGAATCCATTTATGTGTTGGACTCACCAATATTCCTTGTCACATGCTCACACTCTCCCAACAGTTTTCAGTTATCTAAATTGGCGTCAAGCTGTGTTTTGTGCTTCCGTGATCCATTCCAAGCATTTTTTAGTTGTTTCCACCTTACTTGAAGCTTGTAAATCCTTCATATATAATAATACTAGATTAAAAAAATAATCCTATAGAATTAAACACAATAAATTAGAGCCCAAAACAACACAACATCCTTAATGATGAACTAGAAACACAAGCTAAGGGTAGGCTAAATTCACATTGATCTTTTACTTATTGTTTTGACTATTTTCTTGATCCAATTGACCCTTGAACATTATAAATAAATTATTTCACATATAAATACATAATAAAACCTACTTAACTCATTAAAATACATTAGAACACAACACAATAGACTAGAAAAACACCTAGCTCAAGCTAGTTACACTAGTTTTCTCTGTTCAAAAATCTAAATGCTCAATTTGAATCAAAGCTCATGTGAATCCACCATTAAGCATTGTAAACACATACTTGGACACATAAATTCTCATTTATATCATTCTCACCCCATTAATCACATGAATCATCCTCAAAACAAGGCTAAATAGGTAACAATAGTAGCGCTAGAATGCATAAATACACCTAACATCCCCACCCCACTCTTAAAGCCTTGTTCGTCCTTGAACAAATCTTAACTAAAAGAATCATGATCTTGAAATAATCTACATATCTACTACATGCAATAAATTCAATCTAGCATTACAATGACTACATGGAATGAAAGTTTACAACACTAAGCATGTTATACACAATTGAAAGCTTAGGAATCCTACTCCAAAACCTCCTAGCATCAAGAATTTAGTCAATACATGGCAAACTCATGCATATTTCTCAATATAAGACATCATATAAATCACCCACATTCATCAAACATGCTCCCTCATAATAAAAGAGTTATCCATAAACACTCACAATAAAGCAACTGTCATAATGGGTATACAAATCAAGCTACGCTCACTCTCACAAGGAATTCACAAATTACACATAATGAATTATAGGCTTGCCCTTAGTGTCATTCTCCACTAATATTCGAATGATGAACCTAGAATCAAATAGGTCTTTTCTGGATTGTAATATAGTCTAAGGGACAAGTAGGAACTATTTTGTCCAAGAATAGTGACTAACCTCTCTAAGTGCTTTAATAAACTACATCATACATTTAAAACAAATCACTAACAACCAAGCTACACTTTTTCATTCACTCATATCTTTTGTTTTTTCCCCCATCTCTTTTAAGCATTTCCACAAACACTTGGTGGGCATATAGTTTATTACCACTTTCTTGTTTTTACTCAACCATGGAAATATTTCTAGCATCAATTATATCACATCAATTATCAACACCAATAACAATTATCTTGGGGCATCAATTTCACCTTTTTTCTTCTTCAATTTTCTCAAACTCCTTACTAATTTAAAATTCTTTTTTTTTCATTTAAGCACTTAGGAGCATTTTAGATCAAATTATGATCTTTAAAGAAGGGATTAGGGTACATATGAGGTTACCAAAGAAAAAACTAAAGGTTCAACGAGGTTAACTAGGATAATGCACAAGGGTAGGACAATTAAAAGATAAAAAACAAGGTTATCAAAGAAATGCCTAAATCATCTCCTAAACTCACACTCTTTATTTCGCTTTGCTCACATACCAGGAAAGTTCTAGGCATCATATACAACAAGGAATATACAAAAAACCTTACACATACATGGCACATGCTCAACTCAAATAGGATCATCATAGACTCCCAACCGAACAATAGCACGAATTCAAAATTAAGCCAAAAAAATACAAGAGTCACAAACTTGAGCCTAAAAGTCCCAAAAATAGCAATTCACTCAATTAACATATTTTTACCAATAAACCCACTTGCATAATGTGATAAAAAATAGCACCAACTAGAATATCTCACTTATTCCTAACCTAAAAATTATTAAATTGAGCCAAAAAATTGGGAATTTTCCCACCCCACACTTAAAAATCTATTTTGTCTCCAAAGTGAATTTAAAGGTAAGAGATAGAAATACTCCCTGAGGCCTCTAGGCCTAGCTAGTAGCATCTTTACACATAAATGGGATCCATGGGACCCCACACTCAATCCGTGTCATGCTTCAAGCTCTAGATTATGATACCCAAACTTCCCATTAACTAGCGACTCAACCAAAAATAAAACCTACATGAAATAAAAACTAAAAATTAAAAATATAACATACCTTAGCTTAGGTTGCCTCCCAAGAAGCGCCTAATTTAGTGTTGGGGCACGACCCATATCATTTTTTCTCTCAATCTTGAGGATATAAATTTCACCCCCAATATCATATCCATGTTTTTCCTTGCTCATAGGGTTGTGGTACAAAGATTAATGAACCGAGTAATAAAATATGCATGGTAAACAAATTATCCTTGAAGTGAGGCATGTTTTTATGTCTATTGTCCAGTGTGAAATCAAAAATATAGGATTCTTTTTCCTCATCTTCACACTCTTTCACTATTTTAAATGATTCCACAGACAAGACATCATCTAAACATAATGTAGAAAAGTTTTTCTAATGCGGCCGAAGAAATGCTATTTCATAATTTACACAATCTACTACATGCTCACTTGTATTCAGCTTCTCAATTTCAGTCTCAAGATAAAGATGACAATCGAGTGGCTGCAATTCTTGTGTTTTCTATACACATTGGCTAATATCTTCCCCATATATTTCTTTGCTTAGCCAATGTAGACATAATGACAGTGGTGTCTTCGTAATAATTTCCACAATATTAGTTTTCGAGCACTCAAACTTTCTCAAATTATCCGCATCATATTGTAAAGGTTCCGTCCATGCACTTTCATAAAAATATGGACAATAAGCCACAAGGTGTTGTCCTCTACAAAAACAACAAGAATTTTCATCTATCAAAAACCATCTATCCCAGACTGCTATCTCGAGAAGAGTGTGAGAAATATAGAAATAAAGAAAAATAAAATGAAACTAAACAAAAACTATTTACAACTCAATATATAAAAACTAAAAATAAGATAGTTACCTAATAACAAGTCCCCGGCAACGGCGCCAAGAACTTGACAGTGCCCAAGCATACATGCAAGTGTAGTTGTCTTATTAAGTAATAAAATGGCTACAAAAATACCAAGTATCGATCTCATAGGGACTTGCGTTTGGCGCCGATCCAATTCTAGTTTGATAATTATGAAAAAGTAAATAAAGAGGTTCAAGAATTGTAAACCCGGTGACGAGCCGCATCGATTATCTCCTTGAGCACATCGATGCGACATATTGACTTTACATTGGTTCACTCTTTTGGGTTCCTTCTGAATCCATTGATGTGTATCACGTAATAATATTCCATTTCACGTGCCCATACTTTCCCAAGACTTTTCAGGTATCTAAATTGGCGTCAAGCTGTGTTTTGTGCTTCTGTGATTCATTCCAAGCCTTTTTTAGTTGTTTACACTTTGTTTGAAGCTTGTAAATCCTTCATATATCATAATAGTACATTAAAAAAGCATCATATAGCATTAAACACAATAATTTAGAGCTCAAAACCACATAACATTCTTAATGAAGAACTAGAAACATGACCTAAGCATAGGCTAAATTCACATTGAGCTTTAACTTATGTTTTGACTCTTTTATTGATCCAATTGACCTTTGAACATTATAAATAAGTTTTTTCACAAATAAATACATAATAACAACCTTAGTAACTCATTAAAATACATTATAACCCAACACAATAGACTAGAAAAATACCTAGCTCAAGCTATTTACACTAGTTTTTTGGTTGAACTCTAAATGCTCAAATTTAATATAAACTCATGTGAATCCACCATTAAACATTGTAAAAACATAATTGGACACGTAAATTCTCATTTGTATCATTCTCACCACACATGAATTATCCTTAAAATAAGGCTAAGTAGGCTAAAATAGTAGCGCTAGAATGCATAAATACACCAAACATCATTAGACATTTTAACTTTATTTAGGATATTGGTATTGGACATTGTTGGGGTCATGTACCAACTAGATTTATTTACTCTTTTTGGTAGAGGCTTTGTGATAATTCTGGAGGTGGAATGAGCGGGATCTGTATTAGTGTTTTCCATGGTATTGGTATTGGTGTTGGGGATTACACCCTTAGGTGATATTGTTGGTTGTTCCATCATATTACATTTTTGGATTAATTATATTATGTTCTGGTATTTTCTTATTTTATGTCATGGTTTATGGCCCATGTTTTAGTTGGTATGGTTGGGAGGTCAATTTGGTACGGGTGGACTTGGTTGGATCAGTTATGGTTGTGACACTATCCCAGATTCCTCGTGAGAGCATTTTATTCTATATTGTTATATTTTTGAAATTTAACCCATCTAAGGCTGGATATAGGTGATTGGGTTGGGTAACAGGGGGTGGTCCCTACTCCTGGTTGGACATGGGATGCCCATTACGATAAGACCGGGTTTCGGGTAGTTTCATATTTCTAAATTATGTTGTTCCTATACCATATAATCCAAAAATTGAGATAGATGTTAACTTGAAATCTTTGATTGATGAGCTGCAATTATTATGTCATAAGGGGGTTTAAACTTGGGATGTTTCACTTAAATAGAATTTCAATCTGCGTTCTTATCTATTGTGGATTATTAATGATTTGTCTATTTATGGGATATTGTTTGGGTAGATGATGACAAAAAATTTAGCTTGTCCATACTATATGTAAAATACAAAATCATTCACATTGAAACATGATGACAAAAATTCATGGTTTGAATGTCAATGTTATTTCTTGCCACCTGATCAAGAGCTTAGGAGACTCATGAATGCAATTAGAAATAAAATAACTGAACCTAATGGTCCACATCTAATATTAAGTTTACATGAAATTTGGGAGAGAGTTCAAGATTTTCCAATGATTAGCATGGAACCATTGTATAGGTTTGATGGTATGGCATTTCACATAATTGAACTAAGTTGAGTATATTTATCGAGTTAGATTATTGTCAAGATAATAAACTTAGACATAATATTGATATCATGCTTATTGAAAAGAACTATTTTGTTAACTTGCTCAATAAAGTCATGCATGTTTCTGATGAGACAAAAGACAATCCTAAGGCTAAACTTGATTTACCAGAATATTTCAAGTGTGGGAAATTACATTTGCAAGAGGAGTCCAATGTTAGTTTTCTTAAGCCTAATTCTAGATATACATGCACGTTTCACCAAAAATTAAAAATATATAAGTGGATCCAATGTATAAAGATACCAGATTGATGTGCCTCAAATATAGGGAAGAGGATTTGTATGGAACATTGAATCATACATGAAATATAAAGTCAGGATTGTCACATTTTCATGGAAAAATTACTTCAAATTGGTTTTAGTGGTTTTCCTAAAACTATATATAAACAAATAGCAGAGATAACTTTGTTCTTTAAAGAATTATGTTCCATCTCATTAAAAGAAGAAATTCTAGCTCGAATGCAATTTAATACTATTTTTATCACCAATAAGTTGTAGAAGATTTTTTTCACATGGGTTATTCGATGTGATGGAACATCTTCTCATCCACCTTGACCATGAAGCTTGGCTAGACGGTCCAGTCCAAATATGGTGGATGTATGTAGGCAAACGATAAGCAGGTGCTTCCTATTTAACTGATTTATTAATTGTTCAAGTATATATATATTTTTATATATTAAATACATAGCTTAAAATTATGAATGACCATTGGAAAATTTAATAAGTGTCCGAAAAATAATTATGGGGTGGAAGGATCTTTAGCTGAAGCATAATTTCTAGAGAAATATCCCAGTTTTGGTCTTACTATTTTGGTAATCAAGTCGCTTGTTTGAGAAACAAAGAAAGTAGATACCAAGGCGATTAGAATGATCCATGTCGGCAACAAATATTATTCTTCAATCAATTAGGTAGTAGGAAAAAAGGAACAATTTTTCCTGTCTCACTGACATGGAGCATGAATCAGCATTGTTGTATGTCTCACTAAATTGCCCAGAAGTTGCAACCTTTTTAATGTAAGGATATTACATATTTAAATTTAAGACTTAATTACTCAATTCATAGTGGAAACTAATTATGTTTGCAATATGATTCTTCAGTTCATTCAAGGTTCAATTACTCCAAAATCAAGTGTATGAGTCATTTGTAACATGAAATACATATCAGGTGTGTATTTTTAATATTATCACAATAAATTAAAAGAGTTTATGCATTATTCAACTAACTCATTTCATAGTGGAAACTAATTATGTTTGCAAAATGAATCTTCAATTCATTTAAGGCTCAATTATACCAAAATCAAGTGTGTGAGTCAAATATAACATGTTATACATATCAGGTGTTTTATCAATATCACAACAAATTAAAAGAGTTTATGCATTTTTCAACATATATGTGTGTGTGTGTATACCAATCTCCAAATATAACCATATATAATCAGTTCTTGAAGGATATTTCCTTGGGAATAGTTTAAGCTCGTACGCTGTCCTAATACATATTAAATGGGTTTAAATTTTTCTCTGAGGAACACTCCAAGACAAGGGAAAAAATAATAATGGTTTTTAGGTTAAGAATAATAATTATGTTGATTAGTTTGGCATCATTCAAGATATTGTAGACACGGAGTATACCAGTTGGCCAATTAAAAAGATAGTACCCTTTTGATGTAAGGGGTTTGATCCAAGCACAAAGAGAAGAAAGATACTTAAGGAGCATAACATCATTGATGTTAAGCACACTAGGACGATCCTTTTTACAATCACATTTTGTTGAATCCTTGGGGGATGCACCATACAATAACGGACTAGGTCCCTTAAAGTCAGGAAAAATAAAGACAATACAGGAAATAAAAAGATAATATTTTTAACGTGGAAACCCAACATGGGAAAAACCATAGCTTACCCTCACAAGCATCAACAAAATCCACCATAATCATCGTACAAATTAAATTCTAGATTTTAGCCTACCTCTAGGATCATTTTGTTTATAGCAACTACACTACAAGCTCGTCTTGGTAACTCTATCAAGTACTCACTCTGCTGATTAAATCTAATAAAAAACAATTCTTATATAACTTTACCTAATCAAATCTCTCAAAAAGAAAGCACTACTCTTATAACATGAATATTTTGGTTACAATTCATCATTCCCTTAAGAACTTTTACATTTTAAGCAATCATAAAGCTAAGAGCATAAGGAGTAATGAAATGAGGTTTTGCTGCTTCTCTTTTTTCAATTTAGAATCTTCAAAAAGAAATTGTTGAAGAGGCTTCTCTTCCTTTTTATAGTTGGGTAATGACTAGGGATGGAATATCCTTAGACCAGCATTCCAAGTAGGTACAAAATAGCACATAATAGCACTTGCAAGTTTGTCGTACAAGATGAAAAAACTGTACAGAAGCCACGTGCCAGCTATATTATACCTTACACATCCAGGGACCTGGTCACTCGTAGTTTAGCTGCTCAAAATTATAACTACATATAGAAATTCCCCCTTGTTGATGATGACAAATCGAACTATACAATTTTGAGAATCAATGCATATTCATCACATTTAATCAGTGCAATTACCATCTGATGATGAATGTTTCCCCTATCATCATGCCTCCTCCTTCATCATGCAACACACGGACCTGGTCCCTTGTTGTCATTTGGCAGCAAAAACTTTCCCGTATGATTATGCATCTTCATTTTATGCATTTACATTTCCTCCCCCTGTCACTGCATAACTCCCCCTGTCATCATGCACCTTTAATTTATGTATAGTTATAATGCACCTTCATTTTGTGCATTTGTATTTCTTTCCCCTGTCATCATGCACCTTTAATTTATGTATTTGCACACTCTTCACTTTGTCACACTTCTCTTTGTCACTGTGCTACGATACCATGCTACCAGGTACTTACATATGAAGTCAAAATTCCACCTTTTGACATCACCAAAAAGGATTAATAGTAAACCATACGTAAAAATAAGTGTATGCTAATTTACTCATGAAGAAAATCTTAAGATAAGGAAACAAATAACGCACACAAGAAGAAATCTATTCATTATTGTTAGCAAAAATTCAATACATCTAATAAAACATCAAATAACTATTTACAAGGGCCACGATAGATGATGGCACATGAGACAGACACACTAAGATTCAGGTAAACAGAGGTCTAGGCGAAAGTGATTTTAGCAGCATGTCCATTTTAGTAGCCTTAAAAGGACCCTCATTTACAAATTATTGGAGAGGATTTTTACTTCAACATTCAGCCTTTGAACCTTATCAGTTAATTCTTCAACTCTCTCTTTGAGATTTTGTAATACCCCGTATGTTTCTAAGCTAGGAGACGAATTATTTTTCCTACGTATGAAACCTCTTATCCTGTGAGTAACATTTTAGTGCATGACTTACAATGAGTATCCTAGCGATAAGATAGCTTATGATACATTAAGAATGTTCATATGAGTCACTTAAGGTAATACAAGCTATGAGTTTATGAATCCATCAAGTTTTAGTATTTGATTTTATAAGGGTCATCTTCGAATGAGTATAACTCAATGTTAATGTGGTATTTATACATATTTCTACCCACCCAATTGAATATAATTGAATTAGCTTTCTAACGATACCAATTTCGCCTTAATATATTACTCGAGCGAAAAGGTATGCCCATTTTCGTGGGAGACAGTAAGGATAGGCGATTGGTTGCCCAACCAAACTTAGGCAATTGGTTAGGCGCCGCCTAAGTCAGTTCCAATGACAAAAAAACTCCGTTTTTAGTTTTTTTAAGGGTAATTAAGTCTTTTAACACTCCTTACACGTCCCTAAACTTAACTCTACGAAATATATAGCTTCTAAACATATTACAACCCTATTAACATCTCAAAGCTCATCATCCAAGAGCACTAAAAGAGAAAAACAACTAAGGTTGCATAATTAAGCTTGAAGATCCAATTTCAAGGAAATTCCTCTGTCAATCATCAAGGATCTCCCTTTCAAGGTATGCATAGTGTTCATCCACGGATTCCTTTCATCCGTGGAGTTCAAGAATCAATCTTTAAAATACCAAAGCTTGGTTGATTGTGGTGATATGATCATACCCATGTTGATGCTTGTTTGTTTTGCTATATAATAGTATTGTTACTATATATCTCATTAAAGTTATGTTGTTAGTTGAGAAACATGATCTTTAGATGGATTGATAGAATGCAAGTATGAAATCTACCTATGCCTTAAAGAATGCATGCAAGGTGTTCGATAAAATGCCTAGTATGTTAGAACATCATATTTACATGACTTCATGATATCTAAATAACAAGTTCATGTTATTCATACACTCCAATATGAATTTCCCTGCAAATTATGTGTTGTTATTGTTGTGGTATAAAGCATGTATGATAATGGAGATATATCCATGTTTTCCCTACCATGTTTGAGATGTTGAATAAATATATGAAGTATAATATCCCCAAATCATTACAATAGGAACTAAACGTTACATGTTGCCGTTTCTTATGCTTGAATGGTTTTCATGCGATTGCTATGAATAGTATATGTTTTCGGAATGCCCATGAATTAGAATATGAGATTTATGACTTGATTATAAGCATTCCTATTCATGATAGATATTATGATGACCATGTACTTTATGAAATCCCCCACTCATGTATTATGGATTTTTATTGATGGTCGTGTACTCAAGAAATTGAAATTGTGTTAGTTTCCTTCCATCGAGTCCTGGGAGTAATTGTACCCAAAAAATATAGTTGTGTACCTTGAGCCATGTCATGTTTTCACGATACTCTCAGTCAAGCCATGATATATAGAATTCAGTCAGTCATGTGACTCAGGAAAACTCAGAAATCTCAGTAATCTCAGTAGTCCAGTAATCTCATTGCTCAATAACCTCAGCAACCTCAGTATTCACAGTCAATCTCAGTAACTTCAGTACTCTCAACCAGTCCTTAGAAATCAGTACATTCCGTTAGTCATTGGAATCTAGTAAACTTAGTTTATCTCTGCTAAACAATACCACTAGTATCAGTCCAGTTAATCAGTATTATTTTAGCTAATCAGTTCAGTTCAGTTATTCAGTTCAGCTTAGTTATTCAGTTCTGTGTCCTTCAGATAGGAGTAGAAGTTAGCATCGAGTAAACCCAAGGATGGGAACTCACCCGCCAGTTCAGGGTGTGATTCTTAGTAGTCATCCGTGTGTTCCAGAACTACGTATCCAGCGTAGGTTGAGACATCATAACCCATCAGATTAGGGTTGATGAGGTGGCTTAACCCATCAGTTTAGGGTTCCCATCGTTCTCATTGAGTAATTTCCATTATGGGGTTCTCACAGGTGTCCTTACCAGTGGTGCGGTATTGATACCCCTCCAGTCGAGGCAGAGATTGGACCCCCGCTTAGCTATTATAGCATATTTGGGGCATTTCGGTTAGATAACTACTTCCCATAGTTTTAGTTACATATTTCAAGACTGTTAGCTATAGCTACCCATTCTTAGTAAAGAACTCAGATAGCTCTTGAGATTTTAGTATATCAGGGTTGTCAGATATCGTCAACTCAAAAATAGAATAGAACTCAGATAGTTTCCTTCAGATTTATGGACTGTGAGATATAGTCACTTATGCTATCAATCAAAAAAGTTATTAGAACTCATGCTATCAGTACTCAGCTTTAGGACTGTCAGATACAGTCAATCAGACTAGTTCTTCATAATTTGAACTATCAAAAACAATCATTCATTTATTAGTAATGCAATATCATTCCCTTAGTATTCAGTAATATAGTATCAGATCCATCACTTATTAGTGATTTACATATCAATATCAGTAAACGCAGTCTTTCAGAATCTCATTATTAGTACACTCATGTTATTAGTATTCAGACTTAGTAGTCCGTATCTTCACGAGTTCAGTTAAAGTTACGTATGCATGTATGTACTCTGACGTTCATATCAGTCAATATTGTCCATGAAGATAACCCTTTGCATTTAGCCTGCCTTACCTGTATACTCAATACATTCAGACGTACTGACACATTTGCGCTATGGTGATTTCTCTTATATTACATCATAGGTTCAGAGGCATCAGTTCTAAATAAGCAGAAGATTCCAGGATTAATAGTCAGAGTTAGACGTGAGTCCTCGTCCTTCGAGGACATGATGATTTCATTTCTATTTCAGTTTTAACTCTATTTCAGTAGTTAGAGTTAGTTTGGGACATGTCCCATCAACTCCTTATTCAGTTCAGTTAGAGGCTTTTTGACTAGATGTCAGATTAGATGTTCAGACTTCAGTATTTATGATCCTTTTTGGTATTGTTATACCATATTTTTCAAATATGTGTTAGTATTAAACCTTATGTCCTTACAGTTCATGTTTCCACATATTTTATGGGATATTATGGGGGTTTACAGGTATAGATATCACTCATGGGTTAGCTTGTGGTCCTTCTGGGTCATGAGCACCGTGTAGCATTTCGGTTCAGAAAATTGAGACATTACAGATTTGCATTTTCTTATGCAAGTTTTTCAGTGGAACCTGGTCCCTTAGAATTCAACTTATGATTCTACAATTTTAGATTTATTATTTTAGTCTCCTTAGATGATAACACAAGTTGTAATTCCACCATTTTCTTAGTTACACTTTCTTCTGCAGCCACAACTTCTGACACATGAGATACAATAACCAATTTCCTTTTGATGCACTCATTTTCAACCAATTTGTTAGGCTAAATTTCTGTTTGACTATTCTTGGTGTTCCCTTTGTCCTAATTACCCTATAGTGACCAAATACATTACTTAGGAAATATCCATATGGAATTTCATGTTTTCCTTCCTTTTCATAAATTACCTTCTTTATGTATTCTATCATAATACTAGGTAAGTTAATTAACATAAACTTGCTCTAGCACTCAATAAAGAATATATTAATATTAGAGGCAACTGTTTTCTTTTATGACCTTGGTAGCAGGACTTTATTGATTATCCCAAATAACAGTTGATACTTGTTTTGTAAGAACTTTGCTTTCATTATTTCTATCGATGTTCCCCAAAATTTTATTGTTTCAATCATTGACTTTGTAGTAGGTTGTTGATTTGTCACAATTCTCACACCTATAACTGGTACATCTAAGATTCTCCCTGGTGTTTCTTCATCCAAGCATATCTCTTTTCCTTGAACTATACTAGTAAGACGTATCTCATCTTCTGAGAACTTCATGGTATAATAAACTTCCATGACTTCATTCTCAAATAGCATAGGAGTTGATTTTTCCAGTAGGTGCAACCATCCTTGATGTTTCACATTTTCCACCAAGTATTCCACACAAAGTTTTTCATAAATTTTTAGATCAAATACTCTTCCAGACAATAATTTTTGGGTTTTCAAGATAGCAATGATTGCTTTTTTAGGACCAGTCTTCTTTTTATTAACTTTCTCTTTTGCTTCGAGTTATCCCCAAGCTATTCATTCTCCATAATTTTGTTCTTTAGGGACCAGTTCCCTCAGAGAGTATCTTCCCTTTTATAGCTAAGTGCTTTTTCCTGTTTTCAGCAGAGCTTCATCACTTCAAGTAAGAGGACCTATTTTTATTCATGTCATATGATAAAACCTTCTCTTTAGACCCTCTTGTAGGAGGATACTTAGGAATTTGTATCTTAGTATCAATCACTTCCCTTTTTTCTTTAACTGAATTTCACAGGTGGTTCATTCTTATCGTCTTTATTTTTTTTGTTTGAAGGTAGAATAACCTCCCTATACATTTTCAAATCCTCTATTTATCCTGCTATTTGTTCTTCCCCATCAACAGAACTTTCCTTAAGATTATGTCTAGATAAAAGTAAATTCTCAGATGGCCAGTTTGTGATGGTCTATGGATCTTCTTTCTTTTCATGAATTTCTTCATCAACCAGTTGGAAAAATATAGGATTTAGCTTCAAAGGCTCTAGTTTTTCTGTGGAAGAGGAAATTTTTGAATGAAATATTTCGAGGTCATTTAGTGAGTCAACCCTTTGATTTAGGTAAAATTTTAAGAGTAAATCATCAGAGTTTTTAGTGGAACCTAGAGATTTGACTGGAATAGTCTCACTAAAGGTTTCAGACATATTAGAAGAAGGTTTAAAGGATAAGTTACTGTGTAGATCTTGAGGTTGATTTGAGAATAGTTCTTTAATAGGGATTGAAATAAATTGTGTTTCAGCTAATTTTTTGAAAATTCTTAAGAGAGAGAGTGAGAGGATGAATGATCAATTTTTATATTTTATGAAAAATGTTTTGAATTATTTGTAAAGAGGATAAATTAAAAGGATTTAAATCTATAGTTAATGCAGTGACTGTTTGAGAGGAATTTTTTAGTAGAAACTTTTTATGGCTGAAAGAGATTCTTCACATTGATTTTCGATTGACAGCTTTTTCTCAGCTAGAAGATATGTGACCCTTTCCCACAGATATTTAATGATCTATCAGGCATATTGTTTTGGTACTAACCTACAAATTAGGACCAGGTCCCTCTCCTTTTGATTGAATTTCCTATTGGTGTTTGCCTCAATTGTTTTCTTCCAAGGTTGTTACTTTGTGGTATACACGCAAATGTATAAAGCTAAATTAGATTAGCATACACCAAATTTATCATGGATACTTGTTTTGTTGTCATAGACAAATTTTTAGTGGAAACACTGAGTCACAGGAAAGATCCTGTTGATTTGAATCACTATTTTCCTTAACCTTTTTAATCTCATCATACCCTCCTTTTGGAACTATTTAGGGATCTGCCATTTATTTTAGAAATAGGCACAATTCTTTGCTTCATTAAGGTAGGAATTCCTTTCCATCTCATTTGGCTGTATATACCTCTGCGGAACATATAAGAATTATATTATTATAGCTCTTATCAAGATTTGACCATTTTATATGATGTGCCCCTTGTTTTAATAAATTCTTATAGGTTTGGAGGCCTTGTTTCCAGCATCATTTTTAGCCTTCTCTTTAGACCCAGTAAGCTATGCTTCTTTTTTTCATGTTTACCAGGTTTACTTAGAGGAATCTTCCCATGCTTTTAGAGCTCTCTTTACCATATACTCAGTCGTAGTTTTCCTTTTTCATAAATTTTAGACCTTACCATCCCTATGCATATGATAGTTTAGCATGAAGGCCTTAATACAATCATTGTTGTGACAACCTTAATTCTTACCATTTCTCTTGCCACACTGACCACTCCCTTTTTTTCTCTAAAATTTTTTTGTTGCAAAAAATGTAACATCAGTTCTTCCTCACCTAGATCATTTTATAGAGCTTTCACAATAAGGAATCTCTCTATTATTTCTTTTTTCTTTCCACCCCTAGTTTATTTAAAGAAGCCATTATGATTATAATACTCTAGGTATAAACCATTTAGAGTGAACTAGCTCTAATACCAATTGTT
The DNA here is from genome assembly GCA_030864225.1 of Capsicum baccatum var. pendulum. Lineage (NCBI taxonomy): Eukaryota > Viridiplantae > Streptophyta > Magnoliopsida > Solanales > Solanaceae > Capsicum > Capsicum baccatum. The sequence continues at coordinate 134,025,370 of CM061552.1, forward strand.
AAATCCTTGGGGGCTTTAGAGTGAACATACTCTGATATCAATTGTTGAATCCTTGGAGGCTGTACCACATATTGAGGGACTAGGTCGCTCAGAGTCATTCTTAACAATTAGAAAAGTAAAGCAATTACAAGGTGCTAGAAAAACAAAGCTACGTAGGAAAAAACCATAAGATTTTAAATATGATACCCTAATATGGGAAAAACCATGTCTTTCCCTCACAAGCATCAATGAAATCAACTATAATCAACTTCCAGATTACATTTTAGATTTCAGCCTACCTCTAGGCTCCTTTTTCTTATAGCAACTCTACTACGAGATCAACTTGGTAAATCTTCTAAGGACTCTCTATACTGATTAAATCTAATCAGCAACAATGCTTGGATAACTCTACCTTAGCATATCTCTCAAAAAACACTACTCTTATAGCATGAGTTGTGCAGTTACAATTCAGCACTTTCTCAAGAACTTTTGAAGTTTAAGCACTCATAAAGCTAAGAGCTTAAGGAGTTATGAAATTGGGTTTTGCTGCCTCTTTTTTCTTTATTTAAAATTTTCAAAAAGTCCATTATTAAATAAGCTTCTCTTCCCTTTTAAAGTTGGATGATGATTAGCAATGGAAAATCATTGGACTAGCTGTCCAAGTCTAAACAAAATATAATATAGTAGAACCTACAAGTTTGTTTCACAAGATGACAAAAATTTACCGAAGTTGCATGTAAACTATACTGTAACTTGCACAACCAAGGACAGTTTCCCCCGTAGTTTTGCTATTCATCAGCAAAACTACATATAGCACTTTTTTATTGCACAAAATTCCAAACAAGTGTACTATGCTCCTTATCCATTGCACAAGGATAATTTTTATTAGTGGGCTATAATAAAAACCAAGCCTATGAAATATAGACTGATCTCCAATTAGTTGACATTGGCTTAGTGGATAATTTAAACCATCCAAAATATATTTTCTAAGAAGTTATTATTTCCAAAGAGGTGGATAGGTAGAAAAAGAGGAAAATCTGAAGAGGCTGGTGAATGGTTTAGTGGAGAATCTTCGTGAGACGAGGAATATCTCTTTATTAGTTGTATACATTATTTTTATTTAGTGATGCATTTATTCTTTATATTACTTTTATTGTATGTTTTTTAAATTTCATATGTAATAGCCTTAGTTAGGTTACGACAAATGAATCAAAGTCTTTCACCTATTGAAATTCTTTGAGAAATTTAAGTTCTTTTTATTTTATTCTTGCAAAAGAATTGGTATTTTGTGCTTAAGTGTTGTTTAGTTTACTTATTTATGCACAGAATAATTAATTCCACAATCTTAACAAAGTGACATTTGAAAAACTATTTTTTATCTTTAAATAATTCAAATGGTAGGAAAGGATGATAAAGGTAATAAAAGGCTGATACTAATAAGCCTAACATAAAAGGTACCTCTACCTTATAAACGAACCATGGGTATTCATATATCTGAGTGTTGGTTAGATGATATTCCAGCATGACCCTCTTATTCTAGGCCATTACATCATTCATATTCAGCTCATATGCATATAGGCCAACTTCACAGCTCTACTGTGACATAGTTAACCCTCATCACCATGCCAATACCTTTATAGTACTATTATATGATTGATGGAACTTATATTCATCAAACACTGTCTGCCCTACCATCTACTAGCAGTCAGGTAAGAAGTCATACTGATTCTGCTCGATTGATTTATCTGCTTGATCTTTATCTTAGAGACACAACATCTAGTTCTTCAAATGTAATGACCCTTTAGGTCATTATCCATAATCTTTCATAGTTGATAAAGCTTTTCCATGGAGGTTCATTTAGTTCCTTGAACCACTTTCTCAATTTGAAGACTTTGTTGCTCCTAATTTTCAACTATGTGAAAACTTTACTAAATCTACCTTAAATGCAAAATCCGACTTTGCCAATGCATCCGAAACGTCAAAAATTATATGATTACATATCATATTTATTTGAATTGGACCCCGGATCTATCGCAAGGCATTGGTCAAAGCACAGAACCAAGTTCCAAGCTTCATCTATTCCTTTCATAGACCAAGATGCCGCGACCGCTGATAACGCTCAAACCACACCTCTCTTAGAAGAATGTAAACGATTGTTGTCAATATATAACCCAACTAGGTTAGGGTTGAATCCCACAGGGAATATGATTTGAGTCTGAGTTATCTGTGGGTTAATCAACTGATAGTTAGCGGTTTCCTATGAATGGGGGTTTTGGAAAGGTAGGAAATAATTACTTGTCAATTCAGTGTTTGAAATCAATATGATAAAGGAAAACCAGAGTTATGTTTACTATGGGTGTTGGGATTTGATAAATGTTAGTAACAGTTCAAGATTCTTGTGGTAGGTAGGAACAACAGACTATCCTTGTCGAGGTTATGTCTAAATGTTTCTCAACCTATTTAGACATTTAACCACCGAATTCTCTCGAGCTTAGGGAATTTATATTTCATAACAGGATGTTATCTCAAGTTAATTAATCTTGTTACAATATTAATTATTAAAAGGAAGTTTAATTCTTCCAAGTCCCTGTTGATAATTCACTTCTTAATAGAGTTGATTTCTTATCTCCAGAAAATCAACAGTAAGTGATGCCTATTGTTTGCATCCAATAGTCAGCATGTAAAATTATGGAATTAACAAGAAGTTCCTACCACTATTTGAATCTTGAACACTTAGTTACGTTAAAAACCTAAACCCATATATCCCACATCTTGGATTAAGGGAATTTAGCTACTCATAATAAAATAAGCAAGACAACAAGTTGACTTCATACTTAGATAGATGATCTTACAGCAAGATGAATAGCAACAAGAGTTTCTCAGATTTCATCCAGTAGAAAATCCAAAAACCAATTGTAATAATCTCTCCAAAAATAATTGACTTGTTAAAGTTAGAAAACTAGAGAGAATAATGCTCAAAACGTTAGTACCCCGATGATTAGAAAACCCTAACATATGCTTTAAACACTTCAGCCGAATTATGGAAATAAAGTCATAGATCACAGTATTTTCTTGGATAGGCGAAGACGTGTCTAACGGTGTATGAGGAGTCTGACGGCTTATCAGGAATGTCGTCAGCTACTCTTTACTTTTGCTAATCTCTGCATTGGGCTGAAGATAAGACGACTTATAAGAAATGTGATGAATTATTAGAGATGTCATCATTTTTTTACTTCAGACTCCATTCCCTGCCTAAGCCTAACGATGAGACTGACGGCTTATCACACTTCTGACGACCTATCACAGATGTCATCAATGATTCCAGCTGAAGTCCATTCTCTTTCTAAGCCTAACAAAAACTCTGATAGCTTATCATAAGGATGACGACTTACTAGACAATTCGTCAACTATACTTTCTTCTCTACTTGCTCAGAAATAAACTCTTTTCCTCCCATTATTGTTGATTCTCTTGCATCTCGACTTTTATTGTAATATCAAAGAGAAAACAATCAAAAACAACAAAGGTTGATTAAGACTTTGTAATTATTATCAGTTAAAAGCCTCAAACATGTTAGCATCTGCTCACACATCAACACCCTCAACTTAAAACAGTTGCTTGTCCTTAAGCAACTAAAAGACAACCAAGAGGATACAAAGTACATTCGGCAGTCAACCATCCATATTATCTCAAATCATCTTCACTATCTCTAAGGTCAATTAATTTTAAAAAAAACTGTGTATATTATTGAAGAACAATAATGCAATAAACAGGAATTAAGATATGGCATTAGTTCAGCAACAACAACCATGCATGTACCAAGACTACACTATCCATACAAGTTAGCAACTAACAATGTAACCAGTGTCCCCTTACTTCAAAGAAGTCATATTTCACTTATAATAGACATCACATATGTAACCATTGGGACAATCAAAAGACACTCACTCTCAGAATGAAGTTCCAATCAATATATGCAGAATACCATAGGCTTGTCCTTATTTTCATTACCAAGATTTTTGGATAGGTCAGTTAGGATCACTATAGGTCTTCTCTTTAGCTTGTAATATAGGCTAGAGGTTGGTATGATACTCGATGATATTTAAAGTGACTAAGCCTCCTTGTCACTACACTAGATTCTGGGGTCTCACTCATTAACCTTTTTCTATTCTTCTCTTTTCTTGATCACACATATTCATGATGGGTGCGGTCTTTTTTACAATCACTTCTAATTTTTCACAGCTTTTCTTTTCTTGTTCTTTTCCACCACACCTAACTTTTTATTCTTTTCTTTTATTTTACCTTTCTTCATAATCATTTTACATCACACACCCCTATGATAGCCAACCTCAACTTAGGCCATTTACCTAAGTGAAGGTGCACAGTGTCCAAGGAGGACCAGGGCTAAAATAGGTTCATTATGCTATAAATGGGACAGTGATAGGTATCGTAAAAAGAAATAGGCTATTCAGGATCAAAATAGGGATCAAGGGATATTATGCATACAGGGTAGGTCATTTAGGCTAAAGTGGGATAATATAAAAACGGCCTATGATCCATTCCTAATCCCAATCTTTCAACCTAGGTAAGACCAATTGGGTAAGTTCTGGATTGAACATACAAAGGGGACTAAGTAAAATATCACATGCATATGGCACACAAGTGTATCACAAGTTACTACTTATCTAGTTCATGCAATTGTTTAGCAATGGTTATCAAGTCACTAGAACTACTACCATACAAAGATGTACAGTGGTCACAATTAGATGCAAATCACACAAATAAATAATTAGACCATTTGAGAGGTTTTCACAAAATAACATAACCATGTTAACTGCCTCAGGTACCTGTATTTCTCCTAGTCAACTACAAAAGGTTACAACAACAACTCACCCTACACCCTTAACTTAAAATAAAAAAAACTGAACTAAGGGTTAGGGTATACCCAGAGTAGATGAAAAATGGGGATCATGGGTTTCCTCCCATATAGCTCCTGATTTAACACCACGGTACGACTCAGGTAGCTAGATTACTTCAGACTTTATCGAGATAGATAGTAGCAATACTTTTTATTGAGTCTTTTGGACCGATAAAAAGTTTGACTCATTTCCCATTTACCTTGAAGATACTGTCATCTTCATTTTCTACTACTCCAGATGAGTAGGCTTGACTAACTCTAAACGGGCCTAACCACTTGGATTTAAGATTACCTGGGCATAATTTGAGTCTGGAATTAAACAGAAGCACCAAGTCACCTTTTTGGAAATGTCGTTTCTCGATCCTCCAATCATAGTACTTCTTTATCTTTTCTTTATATTGGTCTGCTCTTGCATATGCCCTGAGACGGAATTCATCCATCTAATTCAATTATCCCATTCTTAGCTCTGCTGTATCTTTACAACTTAAATTTAACCTTTTAAGTACCCATAAAGCTTTGTGCTCCAGCTCTATTAGTAAGTGGCATGCTTTTCTATAGACGAATTGGAATGGTGACATACCAATGGGTGTCTTAAAAGCAGTCTGATATGCCCACAAGGAATCATCAAGCTTTCGAGACCAGTCTTGCCAACTAGCATTCACTATTTTGTCTAGGATGGCTTTAATCTCTCGATTTGACACCTCCACTTGCCCACTAGTTTGTAGGTCATATAGGCAGTGGCTACTCTATACTATTTCACCCCATATTTTGCTAGGGCAGCTCAAAATACCTTTTTGTAAAAATAAGATCCTCCATTGCTTATAATAGTACGTGGTACTCCAAAGCGAGAGAAGATGTTCTTCTTGAGAAAAGCAACAACCTTCTTTCTTTCATTATCAGCCAAAGCAACAACTTTGACCCATTTCGAGACATAGTCAACAATAACTAAAATATACTTTATCCCATATGAGCTTACAAAAGGAACCATGAAACTGATGCCCCAAATGTCAAACAATTCCACTTCAAGCATCTTAGTCAAAGGCATCTCATGTCTTTTGGAATAGACCCCTTCCTCTGACATTGGTCGCATTTCAACACAAACTCATGAGCATCCTTATGAAACGGTGGCTAATAGTAGCCGCTCTGCAACACCTTCCTAGCTGTTCGGTCACCTGTATAGTGACCTCGAACTGAGGAAGTATGACATGCTTCCAATATACACAATACATCCACTTCTGGCACACAACTCCTTATAATATTGTTAGCACATCGCCGAAAAAGATATGGCTCATCCCAGAAGTAATGTGTCACATCATGAAGGAATTTTTATTTTTGATAAAAAGAAAGATTTTCTAAAATAACCTCACTCAGAACATAATTTTCAAAATTAGCGTAACAAGGTATTTTTTCCATAGCGATAACCAAGATCTCCTCATTAGGAAATGCATCATTTATCTCCATTTCATCAATAACTGCCTTCTCACCTTCCATTCTAGACAAATAATCTGCAACTTGGTTTTCACAACCCTTTCTATCTTTGACTTCAAAGTCAAATTCTTGTAGCAGCAGCACCCATCTAATCAGCCTTGGTTTTGGATCCTTCTTAGCCATCAAATACCTCAATGCTGCATGGTCAGTGTAGACCACCATCTTGGTCCCAAGCAGGTAAGCCTTGAATTTCTCAAAAGCATACACTACAGCCAGGAGTTCCTATTCAGTGATGGTGTAGTTCTTTTGCGCTCCATTCAGTGCTTTGCTGGCATAATTTATTGGATGAAATAATTTGTCCTTCTTTTGTCCCAATACATCTCCAAGGGCAACACTGCTTGCATCACATATGATTTCAAACAGTTTTGACCAGTCCGATGCAATAATGGTAGGGGCGTCGACCGACTCCTTTTTAAGGCATTCAAATTCCTTCAAGCAATCATCATCGAAGGAGAACTTCACTTATTTTTCCAAAATTTTGCAAAGTGGATTTGCAACCTTCGAGAATTCTCTTATAAACCACCAGTGAAAGCCAGCATGTCAAGAATACTATGCATTCTCTTCACTAAAATGGGAGGTGGTAATTTTCTAATAAATTCAACCTTGGATCGATCAACCTCTATCTCTTTTACTTAAATTTTGTGCCCAAGAATGATACCCTCCTATATCACAAAGTGACATTTCTCCTAATTAAGCACCAAATTAAATTCAACACATCATTTCAAGTCCATACTCAGATTTACCAAAAACAGCTCAAATGAATCTCCCACCACAGAGAAATCATCCATGAACATCTCTAAAGTATCCCCCACCATATCTGAGAAAATAGACATCATGCACCATTGGAAAGTAGCGGATGTATTGCATAGCCCAAACGGCATCCTCTTAAATATAAAGGTGCCATATGGGCATATGAACATCGTCTTATTCTGATCTTCAGGGGCAATATAGATCTGGTTATATCTAAAGTAATCATCCAAGAAGCAATACCATCCCCTTCCGGCCAATCGATTAAGCATTTGGTCGATAAAAGACATCCAGAAATAGACTTTCAAAGTCCATAAGTTTAGTTTGCGGTAGTCCATGCAAAATCTCCACCCAGTCATAGGCTTTAGTGGAATCAAATCATTTCTTTCATTTGCAACAATAGTCATGCCCCTTTTTTGGGCATGCATTGAACTGGGCTCACCCATTTACTGTTAGAAACAGAGTAAACCACTCCTACATCCTACCACTTAATAATTTCCTTCTTAACCACCTCTTTCATTGGTGAGTTAAGATGGCACTAATGCTTGATGGTTGGAATACAATCTTCCTCAAGTTGTATTTTATGCGTGCATTTGCCAGGAGAAACGCCAAAATTGACTGCGATAGTCCATCGTATTGCTCTCTTATACATCTAAAGTACTAAAATAAGTGCTTCTACCTGCTGCTCGCCCAAATCAGCTACAATAATAATGGGTAGCGTGTTTCCATTTCCCAAAAACACGTACCTTAAATGCCCAGGCAGTTCTTTCAATTCCAACACCGGTGGCTCTTCAATGGATGGCTTAGCCGGTGGTGTTGGTTGATTAGAAAGATCAAGATCTAGCTTATTACGAGCATAAGAGTATGGACCCATTCCTGACAAAGCACAAATTGTTTCTTCGTACTACTCAATGCCTTCATGATCAAAATTTATTAGAACTGTAGCTAAAGGCTCAACAATAAGTTTCTCCTCTATTGACTCATCCTGCTCATCCTCATAATGCATATCAACAATTGAGAAAACACTCATTTCTTTATGCTTCTTCATTTATTGGAACACATTAAATTGCACCACCTCATCATTCATCCTGAATAAGAGCTCATTTGTTTGCAAATCAATCAATACACTTTTGGTTGTGAGGAAAGGTCAACACAAGCTTATGGAAACCTTAAAATCCACATTACAATCCAGAATGATGAAATCTGTAGGAAATATGAAGCTAGTTACCTTCACCAACACATCGTACAATATACTAATAGGTCTTTTTTCTGGCCTATCCACCATTATGAGTCGCATGTTGGTGGGTGTGGGATTTCCTGAACCTAAATTTTTATATAAATCCAGCGGCATCATATTAATGCACGCTCCCAGATCACGTAAGGCCTTAGTGAATTCCAGAGACCCAATTATACAAGGAATAATGAATGCTTCTGGGTCTGCCTTCTTCTGCACCAAGGTCCTCATAGAAATAATGCTACAATGATAAAGATTATCCTTCGATTCAAAGCTCACAGCTATTTTCTTAATCAAAAGATCCTTTATAAATTTAGTATACCCTAGCATTTCCTCGAGTGCCTCCACTAAAGGAACATTTATTGTTAACTGCTTCAACATTGCCATGAATTTACTAAATTTCATGTTGTTAACCTTCTTCTTCAATCTTTAAGAAAAGAGAGGTGGTGGTCTTGGGAGAGTTTTCACTACTACTTCCTTTTCCTTTTCTTTTCCTTTTTCTGGAGCATCACAAGAACCATCCATCTTCCCAGACACCACTGGACATTCTTCTTCGAGTTCATCATCTACTTCAATCATATTTTTAACTTTACCTTTGCCCACGAAAGGGCTAGGTAATATCTTTCCACTGTTAGTGGTAATCTCCATACATGAGCCATCGTTTTGTGGATTTTGAACTATTTCACTAGGTAATATTCAACTATTCCTCTAGTTCAACACTGCGAAGAGTTGTCTTATTTATTGTTCCAGCTGTTTGATCAAAGTAGAATGTGAGTTTACCATTTGAATAATAGATGATAGATCGGTCTTCATGGTAGTCGCCCCTGAGTTGGTATCCTCTACTCCCTTTAACAATTTAGCCATCATGTCTACCATAAACATTTTTTCAGAACTTGTTGTACTAGCCTAATGATTTCTAGGAGGGACATATAACCCACTCCTATCATTATTGCCCCTCCAATTTCATTGCTCCTGGTCTTATATCCATCCTTTTCATAATAAGTCTGACCTTGATTTCCCTGGCTATTTCCTCAAAAAACCCCATGATTATTTACATAGTTATCCTCTTCTTCTAAGTCAGACTCCACTTTGCCCGGCAATCCCACAACCTTTACTTTCTTAGTTTTACCTCATAGTAAATGCTTAGTTAACAAGTCTATCTTTATTTTTAGGTGATCCATGTCTTGATCACGTACCTCATCTCTTCTTTATTATTTCACAGTCATACCCTCAGAAACACTGGGGCTTGCAACCATAAAGTCTCTGGTATGGCATGCTCAACTTTGTTTGGTCATTCTCTATAGCATTTTAAAGCCTCTGGGAATGTAAGATCAACAATCGAACCACCAACAACATTATCTAAAACTGGTTTTCTCACAAATTTAAGAGCCCTATACAAAGTCTCCATCAAGTGTATGTCCATCATATTGTGGTTCGGACACTGCGCCAGCTTCTTTTTGAATCTCTCCCAGGTTTTATGCAAGGCTTTATTTGGGAGCTGTATGAAGTTACTGATCTCATCCCTCAATTGTACCCTCCTAGAAGGTGGAAATAACCTTTCTAGGAAAACTCCTTTCAACTGCCTCCAATTGGTTATAGAGTCGGGTGTCATCTTATTAAGCCACAGTGTTGCCTCCCCAGACAGAGACAATGGAAATAATCTTAAACGGATAGCATTCTAACACACTCCGGGGTTATCAAAATATTTACTGATGGTGACAAAGTTCACCAGATGCAAGTTCAGATCATCCTCTAGAAGGCCACCAAATAAACTGTTCAGATTAAGGAGTTGAATAATAGTACTCATAATGTTGAATTTCGATTGAGGTGCTAACGGTGGAGGAATAATTCTACTCATTACACTAGCTCCATCCATTCTTTCATCATCATCATTGAGGTCATACTAGATCGGTTGGTGATCTTGCCTTCCCCGACAATCGTGCCATTTTTGAAAATGCTCAAGCTACACCCGTCTTACGAGAATGTAAACGATCATTGTCAATATACAACTCAACTAGGTTGGGGTTGTATCCCACAGGGAATATGGTGTGAATCAGAGTTATCTGTGGGTTAATCAACTGATAGTTTGTAGTTTTCTGAGAATGGGTTTTTTTGAAAAGTAGCAAAAAATGACTTCTCAATTCAGTGTTTGAAATCAATATGATAAGGAAAATAAGAGTTATGTTCACTATGGGTGTTGGGATTTGACAGATACTAGTAACGACTCAAGATTCTTGTGGTAGGTAGGAACAGTAGACTATCCTTGTCGAGGCTATGTATAAATATTTCTCAACCTATTTAGACATTTAACCACCAAATTGTCTCAAACTTAGGGAATTTATATTTCATAACAGGATGTTATCTTAAGTTAATTAATTTTGTTACATCATTAATTATTAAATGGATGTTTGATGCTTCCAAGTCCCTGTTGATAATTCAATTCTTACTAGGGTTGGTTTTTTATCTCAAGCAAATCAACAGTAAGCAAGGCCTATTATTTTCAACCAATAGTCAGCATGTAAAATAATGAAATTATCAAGAAGTTCCTACCACCATTAGAATCTTGAACACTTAGTTACGTTACAAACCCACAAACCCATAGATCCTACTACTCTGGTTAAGGGAATTTAGCTAATCCTAATAAAATAAGCAAGACAACAAGTTGACTTGATACTTAGATAGATGATCATACAACAAGATGAATAGAAACAAGTGTTTCTCAGATTTGATCCAGTAGAAAATACCCCAAAAAATTGTAATAATCTCTCCAAAAATAATTGTCTTGTTAAAGTCAGAAAACTAGAGAGAAAAATGCTCAAAATGTCAGTTCCCCGATGATTAGAAAAACCTAACATTTACTTTAAATACTTCAGCCTAATTATGGAAACAAAATCATAGATCACAATATTTTCTCGGATAGGTGGCGACATCTGTGATGGCTTATCAGTAGTCTAACATCTTATCACGAATGTCGTCAGCTCCTCTTCACTTTTAATAATCTATGCCTTGGACTAATGATGAGACTTGATGACTTATCAGACATGTGACGACTTATCAGAGATGTCGTCGCTTCTTCACTTTAGAAACTGTTCCCTGCCTAAGCCAAATGATAAGCCTAATGACTTCTCACACTTCTGACAGCCTATCACAGATGTCGTCACTGATTCCAGCTGAAGTCCATTCTCTATCTAATCCTGATGGCAACTCTGATATCTTATCACAAGGATGATGACTTATCAGACAAGTCGTCAGCTATACTTCCTTCTCTACTTTCTCAAAAATCAACTCTTTTCTTCCTATTATTGTTGATTCTCTTGCATCTTAACTTTTTCTATTATTCCAAAGAGAAAATAATCAAAAATGACAAAAGTTGCTTAATACTTTGCAATTATTCTCAGTTAAAAGCCTCAAATATGTTAGAATCTGCTCATATATCAATTATTGAGGCTATAGTGCATCGGCGATGGCATAACTGCAGCTAGGCAAAGAGTGTGACTGCGCTTCTCGAGGCTGGGTAAAACTTATTTAAAGGTTGCTTTGTCTGAATTTTTGCCCATATGTGCCTCTTTTCTGCACTCTAAAACCCTAATGGAGTGTGAAATCTTCTAAGTAACTCTTATGGATTGATATGGATACTAAACAACTTGTGTAATCGAATCTTTCTACTAATCTATGGTAAGAATCATCTAGTTGGTGTTATGTTTATATCTAGATCAAAAACACCTAAACCATTTAGGCTCAATTATAGCAAAAATGTGATGAATTTACTCAAGTTTCTTGAGTTCTATAACTCTCTAATGATATGTAAAACTTATTTTCTTAAGGTGGAACCCACTTAGGGGTTTTGATATCATTTCAAACCCATGGCACAATGGTGCAATAATGGGAATTTTTATTCTTATTATAGTGCTTAGATTGTATTATTGATAGCTTGGCTCTTGGGAGAAGAAACTTCAAGGAAAGGAAAGTGAAAGCTTGTTGGATTGTGATTTGCTTGGACTCAAGGTAGGTTAGGCTTACTTGTAGTTAGATTGACCTTGAATGTAGTATAATTATTGATATTTATGAGATTGGCTAAGGTTTAGGTGATAAATAGTTAAATGGTGATATTGGGGATTAGTGGATTTTTATAAGTTATTCAACTTGCAATGTGTGATGCTTGACCCTTATCCTAGAACAATGGATAGTTTACTTGTAGTCTCATGAATAGTCTGAGGTTACTCTAGTTACTCAAATAGATGAGAATGATGTTGCTCCCTAACCTTAAGAGTATGTTGACCTAGCTATTGCTTAGTTAGTAAATGGTCTTGGTGTTGGGTTGACTTAGGTGAAATACTTGAAGAATATTTCCCATATAGGATTACTAAGGATTGATATGCCCTTATGATGTGATTTAGATACTTAGCCCAAAATTAGGGTAGATGTTAGTATTATGATGGTGAATTTGGAATTCTTGGGATTTGGGAGTCGGAATTGAACCACCTTAAGCTTAAACAATAAAATTCCATAGAAACCTAGATACGTGATGAATGTCTAAGTTACGTTGTTGAGAGTATAATAGTTAAACCCGGGTCAGATTATGCATATAGTTGATGGTTGGATTATGTGTATTCTTTATTAATTATCTCATGGTCATAATATGGATAACCTTGAAAAGTTGAAGAATGTGTATATCATATGAATGCTCATGATCATTCTCATACTTATATTGTGTGGTGATGCTTAATAGAAAATAAGATGATATATGTCATCGTACATCCCTGTTACTCTATTATTGTGGACTTCCTCATGTTTATTGATTTATCTATGTATGTGTATGTATGTTATTGTCTTAGGTGATGTGTAATGTTATGATGTTGCCCAATGAATTCGGAGGATATGTTGATGTTATGATGTTGCCCAGTGAATCTGAAAGATATGTTGGTGTTATGATATTGCTCAGTGAATATGAAGGATATGTTGATGTTATGATGTTTCACGGTGAATACGGAGGATATGTTGATGTTATGATGTTGCCAGGTGAATCTGTAAGATATGTTGATGTTATGATGTTGCCCCATGAATTCAGAGGATATGTTAATGTTATGATGTTGCACGGTGAATCCGGAAGAAGTAATTATGTTATGATGCCGTGTGGGTAAATTTACATAAATATTTGGTTATATAGTAATATTAGGTCATATGGGTCCAAACCTCTCATGTTCTTGGGACATGATGTCTCCCTTAGTAAAATACTACCCTTTTCCTATTTTTATTCACTAAATAAGAGATGGGTCTATTGCTGACCCTAATTGGTAACTAGAAAATATTTATGTCCATTATTTGGTTAAGGCTAATTGGTATGTTTAATCTTGAATAGAACCAAAGGGTCACCTAGTAAACTTACTTGACTCGAATTAATGGTTATGTTATGAAATTTTTCCTAGTAAAGTATCTTATGTGATAACTAGTTATTTCTAATAAATGATTATGACTTGTAGGCTAGTAGTCTAGTAAACTAGTTGGAGGACCTTACTTGGTTAAAATATGGAAACTAGTCCATAAGGTTGTAACATGCTTGATGATGATAAACTTGGTATTATATAATGAATAGTTGAATTGACATCTAGTATGTGATGTCATGGTGGTTTACTTAATGACTCATATCATGAGAATCCTAGCTAGAGAATAACCTTGTAATGGGTGATTCATTATTAGCCTTGGTAATTTGTAGCTTTTCCTGAATTGATGGCTAGTAACTATTAAGATTACAAAACCAATAGTTCATATAAATTGGAGGTTAGCTAATATAGACTAATTAAAGATTTTATTAATGAATTATAGGATAAGTAACCACATACCTATGCTATGGCGATATCAGTTTTGTTTGATTAAGTGAAAGTATTAATGTTGATAGCAAGCCTCCGTAAGAAGCCATGGTTGAGATGGGAACCCGCGATTTTGGGTGAGACGATGTGTGTGTGGGTGTGCCTTGATATATATATATATTGATATATTGATCTTTTGGTGTACTCTGTGGTGGTGTGGGATGCCGTGATGAGTTCTTACATTGCATTCTTTTGGTTTACTCTACAGTGGTATGGGATGTTGTAACGAGTTCTTTCTTGTGTTCTTTTGTGTATGCTTCATAGTGCTATGGGACATCTTAGTAACTTCTTTTGATTTTATGCTATAGATGGTTGGTGTTGATTATGTTAATCATATGGTTTTCGTTGTATGTAAGTGGTTTTACATTTCCAAAATAATTACTCATTTGTATGATGGTTATGGTATATGTGGATATGATATGTTATGCTATTGTTCTAGTATCTTTGTTATTTTATTGGGTGGTATTGAAGAAGATTTAGGTTCGATACTATACCTTGAATTTAAGTTATTGTCTTTCCTTATACAGTCTTTATATTATAATTTAGCTCAGTTGGCTGATGATGTATACTGAGTACTCGTATTTTGGTACTCGTACTACAGTTCTGTAGCTTTTGGCGTAGACGCAGGTTCTAGTTGGCTTTTTGGAGCAAGGTTCTTTCCGAGTTGACCATTCTGAGATAGGGTGAGCTCTTGGAGTTCAAGTTGCCCTTTTTCCCCTATATCTTTATTTGTCTTTTATTTTCAAGACATGTATGAGATTATTTCAGACATTTTTTGACTTGGAGTTGTAAAATTCTATTGTTAAGTCTAGATGCTCTTGTACTAATACTATCAGTTCATGGGATTGGTATTTGAATATCGGTTGTCTTTAGTTGTGCAATGTCATTGTTTATACTGTGTTTTATTATAGGGTCCATGTTGGACATTTCTTCTAAGGTGGCCCATTGCATTAGCTTTTGGTTACGGTATCGGCTTACCTACCGGTCGGATGTGGTATATGCCATAATGACTCAAAAATCGGAGCGTGACATCAAATAAACCAATGAAATTACATTTAGAAGCACTTTCTTCGTAGCTAGAACAGAGAAGTGCTAGTTGGTGATAGTACATTATACCACATGGTGTAGTGTATGATTTTAAAATATAACAATTTTATATATTTTTTATTTACTATATTATGATCAAGATAGTAATGTTTGATCTTTTATTTTAGGTTTATTATCAATTATAGAATCACCAAAATTGTCTATAAATACATTCATCGCAACTTCAAAGGTTATTAGACAAGTTAGCAAAAGGTTCCAGAATTTTATAAAGCGGAAATGTTCAAAGAATTTCAGGTAAAGATTTATCTTATAAACTACTTAACACATTGTTATAAAAAATTTAATACTAAACTATTTATTTTTTGTAGAAATATTTCAAGTATGATCTAAAGGACAATTTTACAATAAGGAAGAATTTTATGGAAATGGACAACTCTTAGACTTCATGGTCTATTGGATTATGAAAGAATAAACAAGAAAATTCTAGAGTTTAAAGGGCTAAAAGTATGGCAATATTATCTTTGTACTAGAATGGCGAAGACTATCTAAAGTTGAGGGGAAAAGGAACGAAAGCCAGAGTATCTAAGAAGGGTGGCTCTCTACACACTGTGGGAGCTATCATTCAATTTCTTTTTTTAGGATAAAATGGTACAAAACTTTTATCTATTAAACAATTTATTTCTATTTTAAATGTTTTTAATTTTTAAGATTAGTAATTTTATCATATTTAGGAAAACAATTGGGTAGGAAAGTAACACAACAACACAACATGAGTTATTCATGGATACCCATATAAAAAAGTAAAAGAATCCAACAGATAAAGATATGTGGGTTGAGCCATGTGCAAAACCTACCCATAGAAGAACTACTTTCATATTTCTGAATTTTTTACTAAAGATGATACTATTTAAGAATGAATAGTTTAGTATCTTTTTAGAAATTATTTTTTTACATTACTTTAAATATAGGACAAATATATGATAAAGATTAATGAGTTATGTGGTAATCAGTCTCCTCAATTTAAGAGAACCCTATACCTCAAGATGTAGAGGAGTCCTAGCAATAGTGTGCAGGTTCCCTTTTAGAGGTATAGTCTACAACTACCCAAGAAAATACATTATGAAGAATATAAGGTGTTCACATTGTGGATCCTCTTCTATCTAACTACTTGAAAAAAATCATATTTATTACAAAATAAGATTTCTCAGCTCACTAAATAACTTACTATGCAACCAGAGAGGGTGAGGAAGAAAAAGGAGGAAATTGTTGTGCAAATGAAAATGATGTTGGAGCAGATTAATAGTTTTCTTCATTCTCCACGAATTGTTCCTATTTGTCTAGGTGATGCACTTCGGACTGTGTGAGGCCTATGCCAACTTAAGAATTACACTACAGATGAAAATAATGAGGATGAGGATGGGGATTAGGATGATGAGTTGTAGCTTACACTTTTATATGTTTTTATGGTTAGTAATTTATTTTTTTATTTGTAAAATTTGATATTTGAATGTTTTGATTTTGATGTTTGAATTTTTCATTTTGATGTTTCGATGCTTTAGTTTTGATGTTTGAGCAGTTTATATCTAAATTAGTGGGATATAATATTTTTATATAATATATTTATTTAGAAAATGCAACGTATATCCTGCCATTATTTTTACAAAATTACCAGAGCCGACCACATATGGATGGTTTTGAAAAAATACCTGGTACATTGACCACTTTTAGTCAGTTTTGGGAAAATTTACCATAAAATCTGACCACTTGTGGTTGATTTCTAAAAAATTACTAGAAATTGACTACATGTGGTAAGTAATCTAGTAAAATCTTCGCAAAATTTTAAAAAACAACCACTTGTGCTCGGTTTTATTTAAAAACATAATAGATAATGATACAAAAATTGACCACAAATGGTCAATTTTGTTTAATTATTTTATTTTTTAAAAATTAACCATATGTGGTCGATTTTTATAAAAAAATAATGTAATATTTTTTATAAAAAAATTGACTACATGTGGTCGATTTTATTTTAAAAATCAAACAATTAAATAAAAATAGTTTTCTAAAGAAATTATTTAAATAAATAAATACATAAATAAAAACAAAGACATTTTCTTAAAAATAAAAATAAATAATCAAAATCAACCACATGTGGTAGGTTTTAATTAAAAAATTAATTACATAAATAGATAAAAGCGACCACAAGTGCTCCTTATCTCTAATAAAAAATAAAAATCTAATTAATGCCAACCACACTATTGGAAATATTAATTTTATTTTTTAATATAAATTAAACTATTATAAAATTTAGTTTTAATAACAGATATGAATTTTACAAATAAATAAATAAATTTTTTGATAAACCGACCACTTATGGTCGATTTGTCAAAAACTATCACTATATTACCGACCTTGAATTGTGGTCGATTTTGTAGTTAGTAAATGGGGAAAAGTGACCCTGTGTGGTAGCTTTTTTTGTTCGATTATCTTGTTTTTTTTATAATTCTGTATCAGTAGGGACATAAAGAAATTGTCTTTGGCCCAACTCAATATGAATGGCAAAATAAGTATTTCTATCCAGAGGCATACCGGGTAAGCATGTAGGAAACACGTCCACAAACTCTCTAACAACTATATAGATGCCAACGGAGGCAGTGAATCGACACTAGTATCATGTAAATAGGACAAGTAAGAAAAACGACCCTTTCTACCATCCAATGAGCTCATAGAAAAGATACAACTCACTTCAGACACGTACTAGGTTCACCCTTACATTCTAATCTGGACACACCTAGAGCAGCTAAGGTCATGGTCTTGGCAAAATAATCCAAAATATCATGATAAGGAGATAGCCAATCCATACCCAATATGGAAATAAAATCAACCATAATAAGGATAATTAAGACAACCCAAGTGTCACGCCTTGAAAAGGTCACCTAAATTGATTGATACACCTGATCCACCACTAAAGAATCGCAAACAGGGCTAGAAAATTAAAAGAGAATAGAAACAGACTCATATATAACATCAATATTATATGTAAATTATTCAGACAAAAAGAATGTAGACCTAGCATCAAACCATATTGAAGCACAATAGTGAAAAATTTGGGACAATACCTATACTCACTACATTAGAGGCCTCTACCTCAGCTCTCTTAGGAAAAGCATAGCACTTACCACATTTTCTACTAGAAAGTGAATCCTTATCTACTACCACGAGTTCCTTGAGCCCTACCTCAAGTACTACCTCTATTACCCTATGCACTTTCTCTAATCACTGATACTAGAGTCAGACAAAGCTAGAGCTAATAAGTCTAATAGGGAGGACTAATCGCACATAGGGGATAAACCCTCGCTTAGTCTCAAAACTCATCGCAAGAAAAACATCCCTTAGTAGTTGAATCACACTAAGAGGGCCCAAAAAATATGAAAATCATTCATATAAAAATAAACCAAAATGAGACCCTCAACCTACATAACCTTATCTCTAACCACTCCAAGTATAAGAACCCACAAACCAACCATTTATACTTAAGGATTCCTAAATTGGTTTATCATGAAAACCATGAGAACATCTACCTAAGAAATCCTTGCCTCGAGATAATTGACTACTAAAATTACCCTGATAGCATAACTTCTTCGAACCACCACTCTAAATACCCTAGAGAATTATCTTAATCATCTTTGAATGGTACACTATATTCTGAAAATAACCATTAGGAACCACTAACTGATCATCACCGACTAGTAATAACTAGTCAAACCGTCAACGAACTTCTTTATTCTCTCAAACTCTATGGAAATGTAACTGATGGCATATCAAGGCTATTGTACTACCGCAGGTTTTGAACTCTAAAATTTTCCAAGTAATTATGCTTATAGCCTAGGTTATATCTCTGGTAACAAGTTGCGAAGACTCATTACGAGTCATATAGAGCTAATCTTTTTCTAACTAGTAAAGTTTCCCTAAGTTTCTGGCATTGTCAAGACTAGAATCTTATGAGTTATAAGTTAATACCATGAGTCATAGTGAGGGACACATGAACTTAACAGTGAGATGGCCCTAAGATATTATCTTGGAAAAAGCTAGACTCCCTGAGTTATAAGGTAAGGTCATGAGTAGTAGGGAAGGACTTGTCACCAAACCAGTTTGGAAGCCCTGAGTTTCTTCCTAGCCTACGAGTCTCAGTGATGACTCATGATCAGTGACCACGAATCATAAAGAATGGGTTGGAACTATTTAAAGATTATAGGCTTGTCGCCAGGAGTGAAGTTTTTCCTAGGCGATGGTACAATTGATGTGACTTATAGTCACAAGCGACAGTTTTTCCTACATTTTAATTAATGGTACTATTGCCATTTCCTTTCACCCCCAATTATATCCCACAACCATAAATAACCCTAGGGGTCACATTCTTATTTTTAACAAGTCAAATACACTCTCTTCTATATCAAAGTCCCAAGTCAAAAACAAAGGTGGGGTTTCTAAGGGTTTGTAATCTAGGGATTAAAGTTTGGTTTATTCTCCAAATTCTTGGTGTCTTTAGGCATGTATATATTTGATAAATTTGTATTATTATCTTGACATGCAATGGTTTGGTATTCATATGGTTGTAAATGTTTCCTTTTAGAAAGTGGGTTGATGTTTTTTAATAATTATTACTTGAATGGTATTCCCATGGTTGTTAAGAACTCATTGAGTTCATGGGTAGGGTAATGGAATGGGGGTCGTGGATTCCCCCATATTTTATGGATTTTTCTATTGTAATTACTAATACACTCAACCCACTTTATAAAATTATATTTGAAACATGATTATATGCATAATTAAATTATTTTTTAAACCATTTAATTATATAAAAGGTTAATAGAATATAAATGGTTTTGAAAGACCTTAGTTGCCATGATTTTGTTTTAAATTAGAGATCGAGAGTCATCGATTCCCCAAAGTTAGTGGATTATGTAAAAGGGAGAATTCTATAAGCTTGAAAGCTGATTGGTATACCTATACCAATGGTGAATACCATAATAATAGGTTCCTATGTAAATGTATGAGTTATGTGTAAATGTTTTCATTTGGGCTTAAAGAGGGTTGTATAGCTCGTTGTGGAAAGTAGAGGTCCTAGGGGGACCAATTCTGGAAACTATATTTTTTGGCGTGGGAGTATTTATAATCGTACACATACTTCACACTACATATATAATTAGTAATGACTGGGGGTGTGGATTCCTTAGCCCTTCTAAGGATTTCTCTGGTTCATGCGGCTAACACACACTGGAGCCTTTCCTAGGAATGGGGGAAGCCAAACCCATATAGCCAGTGGGTGCCATTAGGATTATTAGAGACACACAGTATAGATTAATGGTTTTAAACCTCATGTTTAACATTGTTCCCTATCTCAGTATCTTATATATATATATGTATACATGTATGTTAACTTGTATATTAATTTTGGAATTGATTTTAAATTTGCATCCCTACCTTGAGTTATATGCTAGTACTTCATTAGTGGTAAATGTACCACTCATTTACATTCAAATTTGTGTACACTACTACGAATAAACAAGGTAAATAATGCAAATTTACTATTTAAATACAGTAATTCCCATGGTTTGCATGCTTATAGGTAATTGAAGAAAATAAGGGAAGTGAAATAAAATAGGAACAAAAAGGGCAATATAGTGCAAAAGATGGAACTAGGATCGACCTCCATTACCGCAATCACGATCTGATAGCCATAATCATAACCATTCAAGTCTAGGTCAAAGCATAGCGATCGAGAAAGGCTCAATACGATTGCATGAGTCGCGATCGAGATCATCTCATAACGACCACAATGATGTGGAATTATCCCAAGGGAAGACTAGTAAGATTGGACAACTGGTTCTAATCCTTCAAAAGGATAAAACCCCTTTTATTTTAGACATATCTAACAACTATAATTTATGTTTTGGGCATTGTAAACACCATACTAACTTAGGAAAGATTATTGTGGTTAATTTTCCGAGGATTTTAGTTTAAATTAAAGATAAATTTGAGGAACACCCTTGCTTACATCTTCAATGGAAGCTTTGAATGTGAATTTTGGTATATCTCTTTTCTCAAACTTTATGAGTGTCTCAACATCTATCTTGGTATTATGTTGGAATAGGTGCAAATATGTGTGGGTGTTGATTATTAATGTATATTATTTGTTAATGATGTTGAGTTTCATGAATGCTTGATTGTCAAATTGGAATTTATGGGATAAATTCCTCAAATTCCACTTCATCCTTAAAAGAGCGATGTAGGTATTTATTTTGATCCTATATTATCGTTAAAAGAGAGATATAGGTGAAAGTATTTTTGAACAATAATTAGATGCCGCCTTTTTCCATTACATTGTCTTAGATATAAGGATGGATTGTGAATTTGTTATGCCTTGGGCATCACCGATTGAGGTTGTGGGTTGATTTTTTAGAACACCCGTATGGTATCCAAAATGATCCATGGGTGCTATTTTGGTGTTAGGTTGGTAAACTAATATCAAAACCCCTAACCTAGACCACCCATATATTCAATAACTAGAGTTTGCATTTGATTCTAATATACCAATACACTATTTGTCCGTAGGAAAACATAATACCAAGACTATTCTCCTATAGGATTATATCTATAACTGTTTCTCTAAATTGGTAGTTCAAGTAGTTTTTATTAAAAAACCTTTTAACCAATACTCCCCAATTTTACTTTATGTTTTACTTTATGTTCACATTGTTCTTGAATTTTTAGTAGCCTTTAACAATTATGTGATTCGAATACTTGTCACACTCATTGTGGATTTGACCCAAAATTAATTTGGGTTATTATACTTGAGAACAACCATCCAACACCAAAATAATGGTGTAGGTGAGTGTGCCAAAAATGGGGCCATTATCGCGGAGTGAAACATAGTTTTTGCTTGTATGGTGTTGATAGTAACTTTGAGTTTAACCATAGTGTGTGTTATTTAATTTTGTTGTTGTTTTTGTTTTGTTATAGGTGATTTTACTAGTTCCCATGACACAATAAGTGACCATGCAAGTAATGACGGGACCTTTAATCAGCCCCTTGATGATGAGCACCATCTCCATGATGTAGGGAATTCTAATGCTATCTGTATCCCATCGAGTATGATGAATGGGGTATTTTATTTAACAGGTGTGATGTTAAACATACATAAAATAAAAGGAATCTTTGGGGGTTAAGCTCATAAGGAATCCAACTTGCACTTAAAAAAATTTGTGGTAGTATGTACCCCATTTGATATTGCTCGCATCTTACAAGAATTCATATGATTGGGCCTGTTCATGTTCTCTATAATATGTGAGGTGTTGTTCTTGTTAAGGTTTCTACCCAATGGTTCAATCACATCATGGTTTAAGCTTACCGATGTTTTCTTAGTTGTTACGTCCCATCATTGAAGATGTTGCAATTGCGGGATGAAATCATTAATTTTTGTTAACACAATGGGGAGCCTCTATATAAATTTTTGGAGAGGTTTAATGAAAAGATAGTGCAATGTCCTAACAATGATGTACCAGGCAAGATGCTCCAACAAATATCATATTGTGCTTTGGACCAACTCAATAAGATCGTGGTGGACAACACAGTTGGTGGATCATATTTGAGGTTGTCATATGGAGTGCCTTCAACTTTTCTTTAGCAAATCAAAAGGAAAAATAGGGGTGGCACATTTTGGAAACCGATTTATCTAAAGATTCCCCTTGTACCTCCTATGTGGATAAAGAGAAAAGAAAGAAAGAATACAAGAGGGAGGAAAACATAGAAAAAGTGATAACACTATTAAACCTCCTCACTAAGCATGTGATGGGTGTTCCCACAAAAATGGTAATTATTGTGTCATATAAAGGATATGAAGAAGAATAATCCATGAGGATCGAAGAATAAATTAGATATTTTGCAAACTACTCAGGGTTTCTTGCTCGGCCTATCAAAGGCAAGGTGAGAACCAAGGTTGGACCAATCATGAGCGAGAAAGAGAATGGAATGATAGAGATAGAGATCATAATTAGAGGGACAAGAAAAGGAAGTATGATAGATATGTTCCCCTGATGATCATGTAAAGTGTAAGGAATCAAATCTCGTGGATCCTGAAAGGTTCAAAGTTGAGGATATGCTTGCTACAATCTTGATAAGACTGTAAGGAACAAACAATATGGTTTGAGAATTAAAATTATACTTTTCATAAATCAACCACATGGTTGTCTTATACCATACTTTAATCAAGAAATTGGAGACCCGAATTGGCCAAATCTCAACCGCACTAAATGCTAGGCCCAAGGGTGACCTCCCTAGTGATATTGTGGCAAATCTGAAAAATGATGCTCAAGTCTAAGAAAGTATCACCCATAAAGGTAAAGAACTTGGTGAACAAGCGACTGAAGACAAAGAAAAGTCTCATTATAATCTAATAAAAATAAAGAAGAATCTTGTGAGTAAGTCAAATGATGAGGCTCTAAACACTCACAAAGGGGATGATGACGAGCCAATAATAAATGTAGAGATGGTTGATGAGGAGGGAATTCCTAAGGTAGTTTAGGGTGATGAAATACAACGTGACCCATTTTCCCAAATGAAAATACCTCTATTCCCTTAAAGACCCAAGAAAAAGGAGGAAAATTTCAAATTCAAGAAGTTTCTCGCTAGGCTTAACAACCTTTCAATCAACATCACATTGCTAGAAGCCATTCAAGAAATTTTGGGATATGATAAGCTAATAAAGACATTTATGTCCAAAAATTTCCTTGTGGATGTTGAAACCATTGAAGGTACGAGTGGTTGCAGTGCTATCATGACTACTTCTATATAGGAAAAGAAATTTTATACGGGAGCCTTCACAATACCTTGCACCATTGGGACACACAAATTTGAGAAAGCCTTAGGTGACCTTGGTGCAAGCATCAATATCATGCCATATGGAATTTACTAATGGCTTGGTTTAGGCACTTCTCCTCTAATAACAATGAGACTATTAATGGTGGATCACTCCATCAACAACTGGTTGGAGTTTCTTTTATAATATCTTGGTCAAGGTTTATCATTTCATTTTCTCGACAGACTTTGTGGCCCTAGATTATGATATACCAAGAAATACCCATTATCCTTGGAAGACCCTTTTTAGCAACCAAGAGAGAAATTGTTGATATGGAGTAGGGAGAAATAAAATTTCAAGTTCAAGAGGATGAAGTGTCTTTTCGAGTTTGTAAAAGGGAAAAACAACCAATGGAACTTAAAGTAGTGTTCATCATTAATGTGATGGACAAGGAGGTGGATGAATTATCCATCAAGGATAAACCTTAAATGTTGAAGAACATAATGTCGTGTGATATATTAGGCTCTAGGTGGGAGGAAACCCACTAAAGCCACTAAAGTGGCCCATATCCTTTGAGTATTGATTAGTTGAGGAGGTTTCAATTTTGTTTGTGATTAATTGATGAAATTGTGGTTCTATAAGGTGTTTAGAATAAGGTTGAGAAAGGGGAGATTGACGTCCTATAGAAATATAGCCGTTTCGATGCTTAAAATGAGGAAAATATGCAACTTTCTAAGGTTTTATGTAAGATATGATACATTTTTGGTATATTTTGAAGGAAATCATGTTTATGAGGCTAAATTCATGAAAAAAATGAATAAGGTGTTTTTGCAAATTTATTTGGGAAATTATGGATATTCGAGATATTTTTCTACTTATTCATGATCAAAGCATGTTCAGGACTTAAAGAAGAGTTGAAAAGATGACTCCCGACACTTACTAAGTAAACATGTTGACTGGAAATGGCACTTATGGACCACATGTAGTAAAAGAAAGTGCCAAAAGTCCAAAATACCAAGAGCTGACTTGTAGGAAAATTGTGTTCTAGCAGTTGTGTCCTCCCGGCAAACCAGAATGCTACCTATGCTAAAGGTCAAGGAGCAAGTACAAACCATAAGTCATCACTGAACCTGTTTTCTCTTATTTAATTTGTGCTTTAGTTTTAGGGTTTCCTCATGTACTATAAATACCATTTAAGTGTTTTTAGTAGGAGTTACACACTTTTGATATTGACAAACATATTTTGATTTCGACATTCGAATGTGATCTTGCATTCTCTTGTATTGACTTTAGTCAATTAATTCAATTATGCTGGTGTGTTTTCTAGTTCTTCTTATTGTGATATCATCTATGATTTCAAATATAAATATTTTTGATTATTTTACATGCATTAGCAGCTAAACACCCACAATAAGGGTTGTGAAAATCTTAGTTGATTGACGAAGTAGGGGAAGTGTTATTGTTGTTATTAACTAAAACCCATGCTTGTATAGCTTTATATTCAATAGAATAGTTTTTGTAAAAGGTGCACACATTAGTATCCCGACTACATTATTGCTACATACTCTATATAAGGATTAGTGTCTAGGAAAAGATAAAGACAACAACAATTTGTAGTTCAATTGTCGATCTACGCTTCTAGGTTTTATCTTGGTTAGATGGTTAGATTTAATTTAATAACTATAGACTCAAATGGTAATAGTAACTGGGATCAATATAAGGGTTAGTAAACCAACCTCCTAAGACTTAAAAGGTAAAGGATGTAATCCTTCTACTCATCCGAAAGGCCATAGAAGGTACATAACTTATCGACTCTACATACAAGGTATCCAATTAGTTTAACATACCATAATAAGCCTATAGATATAAGATGAAAGGTGGAACACACTCCTAGTCTTCATGTACCACTAATTGTAATAGAAGTTGATATTTGCTACTTGTTCGATATTGATACTCAAATTCCCCTC
Source organism: Capsicum baccatum var. pendulum (assembly GCA_030864225.1). NCBI lineage: Eukaryota > Viridiplantae > Streptophyta > Magnoliopsida > Solanales > Solanaceae > Capsicum > Capsicum baccatum. The sequence continues at coordinate 134,051,472 of CM061552.1, forward strand.
ATTTACTTTTCCAGTCCGCCCGTTTATTAAAACAACTGAGTGCAATGAAGCCATGTATTCCCTTGGTATTCAACTCTAACCTTTATTGGGTTACTATATTTGGGAATAATTGTTTTATCTTCTGATAGGAGGTGTACCTTGGGCATCACCAAATTTGGGAGTTGTTGCTAGGGAATTACAGTGCTCATTTGAGATTTAAAGTCATTGCAGTTTTTAAGTTTTTCTGTTTCTTTTTTGTTTTTTCCTTTGTTGAGCATACACCGGTGTATGCCTAGAAAGTATAGTAGAGGTAATTCCTTACTACCAATACATTTGAATCCAAAAAGAATCCTGTGAATATCTAGTAGGATGGTGGAGAAAAAAAGAGATGATAATCCATAAGAAGTTTGTAATGTTGTACCTCTCCTTCTCCTAAAGGAGTACATGATATTGTTGATCTACAAACTTGTCATGTTTTATGTCAAGATGAAAATAAGAGGAGGGAAACATAAGAAGCTCATCGGGTAGCTCAGGAGGCAGAGCTATCATAACAAAGACATGAAGAAGATTGCCGAGCAACTCTCACTGGAAATCAGAATAGAAGGAAAGGTGCACGGGTTCAACTGATCTTGGCATATCATTATGCAAAACCATATATACAAAATTAAGATTATTTAGGATATTTTAAGGAGGCAATGACTAGATCCATTATTCCATCTATTTTACCCAAGGGTCAAGTTTTACATAACGAGCGTAATGATCCAGCTTTTAAATCTGAAGGGTGTGTTTGTTTGTCTGCCTGCAGATGATGTAAATTTGAACCTTTATAATTTCATTGAGATAGAAAAGGCTGTTGTAATCTTAATCTATGTACGAGGCATATTTCATGTTCAAGAAGAGGTAGAGTAGGGCACCCAACCATCAGATGTCATGGATAAGCTTATTGGAGATATTATACTGAGCCTTAACCGTGATGCTAGTTCGGATTATTTTTACGAACCAAGGGTGGTAAAATCGGGAGGTTGAGAGGGGATCTAACATAAATGATATTGGTTCCTCACGTGAAAAAAAAGTAGCTAATGATTTAGTAGCATAAGAAATTGTGCTGCTAAGAACATTTCTAGAGGTACTAGTAAAGAAGCTTGCATTAACGACTTCTGAGAAAGTAAATGTAGTAGCAGCACAGGAGTCAACTTCCAAAGCCTATAAGTCAGAACTCAAGGAGGAGGAAAAATATATGATTGTTAGTTAGCAAATTTCCTTGCTCTGTGGAATATGATGACTGGATAAAGAAGGACGGCAATAGATAGAAGAGAGATTAATATATTATGCTTGGAAGATGAGATGTAGAATCTAGAATGGAAGAGATGTTGGCTAAGATCGTTAAGGGTCAGGAATGTTAGGAAAATCAAGAGATCGGCCATAAGAAGATTAAGGCAGAAATTTCAGGGTTGACCCATAAGGTTGAATCTCATGCAACTCCTATTAAGTAGTAGGAGCACCTATTTAGGTAAATGTCAGCAACTCTGAATCAGAGGTAGCCAAGTACACTTTCTAGAAATTCTTTGCAGTATCCAAAAAAATAACAGTCATGATTTTACCATTACCATAAGGAGTAGTATTATGACTGTGGATCCCTCACTACCTACTGTAGAAGCTGGTGATGATGAAACACTTATTGTAGAGCCAAAAAAGGCAATAGGTGGTGATAAGGTAGTTAATAAGGTAAAAGGTAAGGACTCGGTTTTTGAGAAGGAAATAATACAAATTCCAAGTTCTTCCCCACATTTTCCTTATCTATTGAAGCGAAAAAGAGAGCAAGGAAATTTTAAGCAATTTATTGAGATGCTGAAAGAATTAATCTTTAATATTACCCTTCTCAAGGCATTGAAGAATATACCTGGATATGTTAGGTTTAAAAAGCAGTTGGTAACAAGGAAGAAAGAAATGACTATTGAGAAGCAACTTTTGAGGATGTATGGCTTCAACCACTTTAGTGCAGTCAGTATAAGGTCTTTGGCTAAAAAGGGTGACCATGGAGCTATAAATATCGATGTACTATTGGGTCATCTCAATTTTCTAGATCCTTATTTTACTTAGGTGTCAACATAAATCTGCTAACACTAGCCGTATTAAAGCAATTGGGTTTGAACCCTTTGGAAACGGCTTTAATACAGTTGTTAACGGCTAACTGCATGGTAGGGAAACCTGCTGGCATTTTGTTCGATATGATTGTGAGAGTGGACAATTTTATATTCCTGGCTAACTTTTTCATTCTGGACTTGAGGTTTACATAGTCAAAATTTTGTGGTTGAAAATAGAAAGTTGTGGAATTCGGCACCTACTCATAATTTTGGGACTGTAACTTTATGTTTTGGGACAATAAGTAGTTGACATATTTTCTAAAACCAAGTATGGATTGTAGGAAAGTGGGCCAAAAGTTTTAGCCCAACACTTACGCCCTACACCTGCTGGCCACAGGTGGTACTTATGACCTAAGCCTGGCCGTTGGTGGCCGGTACAAGTGGCTGTCTTGGCTAGGTAAAAATTGGTTCCAAATTTTAATTAAAATTTCTGGCCTATAAAAACATATATATGACCTAAAACACCCCCCCACCATCCTTCTTTAAACCTCGTTAACCCCATTCCAACTGATTTAAATCCTCAAAACTTTACTTTTCTCTTTGAATTCAAACATCCCTCTAAAAATCCCACACATAATTAAAGGCCAAATGGATACTTGTTTGATATACCAACTTTTCCAAATACACTTAAAAAAACTTACAACTTTGATTTTTCTTGAGTTATTCATTGTTCATTTTTGATTCATCGTAAAAGAAGTAACTTTCTAGTCTCAAAGGTGTTATGTATTTATTTATTCATTATTTAAACAAGTTGGTATATGTACTCCAATGAAATATATATATATATATATATCTTATCATGATTTTATGTAGGTTTCGTGAAGTACCATAAAATCATAATGCAGGGCCTCGTTTTGAATAGAATTCTTAGGTTAGGCGCTAACCAGAAGTCTAACTTGAAGGAGTAGAGTAATACCACAAGTTAAGCATGTTGAGTTTTCTTTGAAAATGTTGATTATTGACATATGTGTGTACATTGAACTTGTTGGGACTTCAAATTGGTTAAAGATATGTAAAAATTGACAAAAAATTTGAACTTTTTCAATTTTGCATTTTTCTTCAACTTTTGCCATCCCTCTTTAAGTTGGAAACTAATGACTTGTTTTCAGGTACATATGGTACCCAAAATCCAAGAATAAGAAGAAGGCCAATACCTAGAGGAAACGATTAGAGTCCCCTAAGCCTAATAGTTCAGTGGAGGAGTACCTAAGGCAGCGATGAAGAGACACTACTGTTAGAGTGACAAGTAGAATTACTAGAGGTCAGATGTTCAAGGCAACTCAGATAGCTGCATCCTAACCATGGATAAGGTCAGAATAGATATCACCCCTCCCCTACATACTCATCCACCATATGATGATGATAACGAGGAGATGGATCATGAGTCTACTCCATGGGTTACAGCTCAGGACTTCTAGTCTAAGAAAGGGATTCAAGATTTATCTAAGGATGCTGAGCAGTAGGAATCATCAGTGGTACCCCAGTCTGAGAAGGGTACCACTGATAACGCCCAAACTACAGCTCTCGTAAGAGTGTAAGCGGTCGCTGTCAAATATAGAACCCAACTGGGTTGGGTGTCGAACCCACAGGGAATACTCGGTCACTAAGTATGCAACGATTATTAGACTTTTGATGAAAGTTCTGCGAATAAAGGGGGGGCTTTGTGCGTGCAAATGATGTAAACAAAATATTAGAGTAAAAACGGAAAATAGAAGAGTAAAACGGAGTACTTGGTAGGTTTTAATCAATGTGAATTGAGAGTTAGGGTTATGTCCACCTTATGAGTTATACGTATCTATTGACTATGAGTTATGCAGAATTTAGACATGCATACGCTTATAGAGATTCGTATTCTATGGTAAATCCAGGCGTCTTTCGACCATCAAGGATTATTTCACTTTAACTCTTTCATGCTTAAAGCGTATCTAATGGTACGAAGTCTCCAAGAGGTTAATCCAGTTACGCCACTAACTTTTAAACAGGGGTTGGTGCCCTATTTTCTTGACATTCTCTCTTTTCCAGACATGTAACTTTTCTTTCGAACAAGTTAATGCTATACTGGCGTATTCTATATGTTTGTAACCACAAAAATTTAAATTAAGATGACGAGAGTAATGATATAAGCAGCATACGTATCAAGAATTCACACACTCATAGCAATAGATAGTGTCTCATAAGGCTTCCATAACCCTAACAGAGAAGTTTAGCTATTCATGAGTGCAACGAAAATCACAATAGACATTATCATCATATCAAAATAAAAATCTAACGTGAAGTATGCTTTGGTAGTTCTTGTGGCGTGAATTCCTTGCAAATAGTGTTTCTCTTGTCGTGAAGTTTAAAAGTCGAATAGATGAAAATAATGTCAACAAAAATTTAATGAAGAAAAGGGGAAAGGATCGAATAGAGAGGAATAAGGATGAGAGTGGTGGAAATTGGTTGCTGAAAAGTTCAGCAAAATAGGATTTTTATAACACTCATATCCTATTCCTACTAAGCTACTGCATACTTATCCTAATCCTTCTAGGTTACTGCATTCTTTTTCTAATCCTACTAAGTTACTGCTGATCCCCAAGTCTTTGGAAATGCTGTTTTTGCCAGGGACAAGTTTTTCATGCATCACTTTCAGTCCATAGGCGTCCAAACGCTGCTTTCCTTCTTTCGTGAAGCTTCCTTTGGCATCAAGTTATCCATAAAATGCTGAAATCTTCATCATTTATACCTGAAAACTTGCTAATCACGTTGGTTAGCTCACTTACAGGAAAAAGAACTAAAAGTGCATGAATTATATATTTTGTCCTCAAAACTTAGCTAAAATATGGGTAAATTAAGGTGCTTTAGGCGTGTAAATACGCCCTAACATCAACACCCCACACTTAAAGCTTTTTTCATCCTCGAATAAAATATCATGTCCATATAAACATCTACTTAGGGTTTCACAGTAGCAATACAAAATATTCATCAAGACAGGCATGACAATTATTGACAAAGAGTAGTTTTCTGACAACTACTAGAAATAATTCAACCTCTAACATAGACTCGTGATGATGGTTATTTCGTATCCAAAATTTAAGGCACAATGAATTATACACAACTACCCAAAACGCATCAACCATGTGTGTCTCACAATATATCACCCATAATCACTCACAAGTATTTCATTTTTTGAAACATGGGTATAAGATTTTCCTTGCTCTCACTCTCACAAAGAATTGATATGTTGCAACTGATGACCATAGGCTTGCCCTTAGTGTAATACTCTACTAATATCAGAATGCTAAGCTTAGGATGAAATAGGTCTTTTACAGGTTGTAATGTAGGCTAAGGGATGGGTAGGACTATTTTGGCCAGAAATAGTGACTATGTTCCTAAGCACTTTGATACATCGCATTATGCCATTAACACTTTCTTTAAAATAACCTTTCTACCTTTCTTTCATCTACCACCCTTTTTCACCTAGTTTGTTATTCAATGATAAACACAAATATCTTTTTATCTTTTTTTTTCTTTTTATAACATACCTCTATGATAGACACTTTTTTTTTATAAGAAATTCAAGTTTGAGTGTATTTTGGGCATCCAAAAGTTCATAAATTCCCCCTCTACATCTCTCAATTGGTATGTGATTCAAATTCTCTTTTATGCTTTTGTGTAGGCCTTAGAACTCATGTCTAAGGAATGGCCTAAAACTATGATTTACATCTTAATTTTTTTTAAATTGTTCTCATTTGGTAGGAATCCATAATTCTATTGGTGTGCACACACTTGGGGAAGTCTTGAGTACCCAAAGTTGTTAAAGATAATAGAAATAGAATGTGAACACCAAGTGTTTGATTAAATCCTCGAACGAGTTTCTTAATCATTTTCACATATTCTAAGGGCATGATCGAACATCTAAGGACTATGTTTTATGTTCATAATGGATATTTTTGATTTGTAACATAGATAGTAATTGAAATTAGATGTTTTAAACTTTGAAAATTTTGGTCCAATAATATCTCTTTTACTGTGATTGCAGAAACTGGATTCCAATCACATTGGAACGATTGTGATCACAAAACTACGATCACATTAGTATAATTGTGTCTTAGTAGCCCGCTATCACAACATCTGAAGGTATTTTTCAGCCTAGACCAAAAATCTTTCAAGTCAAATTCTTGCCCTGATATTTCCAAGGCACCAACCTATCAGCATAAATTCATAACATAACATAGTTTTCACATTTAAATGATGAATTTTTTTTTATTATTGTTCCTAGGTTTCTAAAGCTATAGATGAAATACTATGACAAAACTTATTTCATGGATGCTGAGCATCAAAATCTATACTATGCTGACTTTCTCAGAACATAATTACTCCCAGAGAGAGGTATATGCTTAAATAGGGTCCGAAAGAAGTTCTTGGCCTTTCATGACCGCTTGGTGGCCATTTGATTGAGGCGCTTTTCCCAAAATCCATGCCAAGAAAATAAGCATTGGCTGAGGAAAATCTATGTAAATCTTAGTGTAGTCTTTATCTCTGGTCTAATTATTAGTAGCCGAGGGAAGGAAGTGCACTTTAAGGTTGAGCAGACAAATGACATATATGGGCTATCAGATATTGACAAGAAACCATATGAGGACAAGGGCTGTAAACCTGGGAGATGGCTCGTTGAAAAGTTGTATTCACATAGAGAGGTTTTGTGGGCCACCACAAAATTGGGATATCATTGCATGATTTCACAGTTGAGTATCAATTTTTGTTGGCTATCAGCTATAGTTGGATTTGTCCTTTCACCAATATGACATGTTTCCCTTATATGAGAGCGTAAATATTTTTCTTAATGTTTGGCGTCTTATTATACTATACATGAGACATTTCAAGCTCAATGTTGGAACCTTGCTTTTATTTCCATCTTTAATTATTGAGCTTTGTAGGAGAGGAGAGATTTAAGAGTACCCCAGACATACTTGGCTGCACCCAAAGATCGCTATTTACCCTCGTAATATTCAGGATGAAGGCATACCTTGTAAGAGCAAGAAGATAAAAATAGACTTATCCAAATCAATGGATAAGGACACTGACTCTTGCAGGCCATAAAAATTAGGGCCTTTTGAGGAGATCTCAGTTGAGATGAGGGTAATCAAGGATCATGTGGCTGGGTTGCCTAAAAGTCTGGGAGACCCTTCCATCACCCATTACTCTTAAATTGTTCAGTTCGATTGTAAGAAATACATGGAGGACCAGAACATGTAGGGAGCCACTATTTGTAGGCTTAAGAGGGCTTACTCATCTTTGGCATAGTAACATAAGGAGCTCAGGGATTCTCATGAGAATATTAAAAAGAGAGAGAAGAAGAGAGATAAATTCTTCACAAAGATATGAAAGGGTGAAGGGCCTTTTGAAGGTCCTAAAAGACAAGGATATATTTCCTTATCCTAGAGATGAGAGTAATAATGAGGTCCCAGCTACATGGTTAGTTTTAGATGATGCTGGAGGTGATACAGAGCTGAGGGCGATGGTAGTCCTTGATGCGGTTACACCTTTTACTCTTTTTATGATTTCTTGATTATGTAGTGTCATCACTTCAAGATTTTAGTTGGGGGTGGCCATCTCCGTATTCATTTATTTTACGCTGGTCTGTGATATTGAGATATTTTTTTGATATTTTAATGTTGATTTGTAAGATTTTTATTTTTGGGTTTTAATAATTTGTCACCTCAATGGTGCCTACATTTCAAAAATTAGTTGTTTGGAATAGTATTCTTATTCACCCATTTCGAGCCTTTAGACTTTTTGTTGGAAACCACATTACAAGCATTGAACCATTTGAAGTTTACCCCTTTTTAAACCCTAATCTTTTTTACCATAAAAATACAACTTGAGGCCAAAAGTCTAAGTTAGGTGTGGTTGTTTTGGAAGAGGTGAACTTGGGCTATGGTAGTGTAAGTGGATCTTTAAAAGTCATGTAAAAAGAGTAAGTGAAAATTAAAAAAGAAAGGAATCACAGAAATAAGGAAAAACACAGATTTAACAAAAGAAATAATTGAGAAGAAAATGCTTTCAAAGAATTGAGTAAATCAAGGTAGTAAAAGTAAGCATGTGTGAAGTTGGAGACAAATAAAGTGGCCTATGGTTAAAGCTTTATTGAATAGTGTGATGTAGATATTCAACGACGGTGTAGTCACTTTATTCCCAAATTATATCATACCCTTTCCCAGAGCCAACTTTTCAAGATTTAAAAAGTCCTTTGAGACCTCTAATCAAGTGTATTCAAAGTAGTGTCAATTGAAAATAAGGGAAAACATATGATATGATAATCTCTTGGATAGAAAGATTCTTTGTGAAAGTGGATGTTTGAACCTAAATCCCTTGTTGAATGATAGAAAATTTGGTGCATGGTATTTCCTTAAGGATGCATGTATACTAATCAAGGAGGGTGAAATTGTCATCTTTTGAAAAAGGTAATGGAGTGTAGTTAAGTTGATATTCATGGACAGTCATTACTAGAGTTAGTAATTGTTGCATTGTTGTTCTTTATAGTATTATGTGTCTTTGTGATTGTTCTTAATGTTGAGGGGAGATGCGACAATAGTTTTACCCATAGTTGAGAGATACTTATTGGTGTTAGTAAAGTTTGAAGTGATTGTGATCATTTGGTCGTATATATGGGATTTAATTTGCATAGTATTATTAAGTAAGAAGTTGTGTTTCTTGATGACAAAAAAATGTTTAAGTTTGAGGTGATGATGAGTGGTAAACTTACCACTTATTTACATCCAAATTTGTGTGCACTACTATGATTAAATCATGTAAATTAGGAGAATTCACCATTTGAATACACTATTTCCCATGGTTTTCAGGTTTACAAGTAAATTAAAGAAAACAAGGGAAGTAAGCAAAAACGGGAACAAACAGGCAAAGTAGTGCAAAAGGTGGAGCTAGGATCCACCTTAGTTACCACAACTACAGTTTGAGGGACACAATTGCAGCCATTCAAGGCCAGATCCAAGAACGATAATGACGATAGGATCAATGCGATCACGAGAGTTTAGATTATGATCAAATCATGGCGATCACGATAGTTCAGAATTCTCCCAATTGAAGACTGGTCATTTCACACAGCTAGTTCCAATCCTTTAAAGGGCAAAAACCCTTTCACTTTAGACATATCTTGTAACTAGAATTTATATTTTGGGCATTGAAAAAACCCTACTAAATTTGGAAATATTATCATAGTTAAATTTCCAAGAACTTTAGCTAAAATTGTAGTTGAATTTCAAGAACACCCTTGTTTATACCTTCACTGGATGTTTTGAATATGAATTTGGGTATATCTCTTTTCTAAAACTTCATGAATTGCTAAACATCTTTCTTAAGGTTATATTGGAATAGGGTGAAATATGTATGGGTTTTCATTTCAAGTGTAGATTCTTGGTTAATGATGTTGGGTTTCACTAATGCCTAATTATCAAATTCGAATTTGTGGGTAAAGCCCTAAATTCCAAAAAATCCCATATAATCATGGAAAGAGAGATGTGGGTATTTATTTAAATCCTATATAATCCTTTAAAGTGGGATATGGGTGACAAGTAATTGTGAATAATAATTAGATGTTAGCTTATTCCTTCACATTGTCTTAGAAATAAGGATGGATTGTGAATTTACTGTATCTTAGGCATCTTCCTTAAAATAGGGATGCCTAATTGAGGTTGTGGGTTGATTTATTTTCCACACCCATGAGGTATACAAAAGGATTCATCATTAATATTTTTTTGTTTCATTGAAAAACTAATATGAAAACCCCTAACCTAGACTACCCATATATTTATTAACTAGAATTTGCGTTTGATTCTCATTTACCCATGCACTATTGCCCCTAGGAAGACATAATCGCAAGACTAATCTCTTATCGGAGTCTTATCTATACTTTTATTTCAAAATTGGTAGTTTAATTATCCTTTGTCCAACAAGCTTTCAAACCATAACCTTTTTTTAATTTATGTTTTATTTTATGTTTACATTGCCGGTAGATACTTTATAGCCTTCAACATGCATAGGATTCAAATACTAATTACACTCTTTCCTTATTTGTCCCCAACTTAAGTTGGGTTATTATATTTCACTACTATTATACTACACCAAAACAATGGTATAGGTGAGCGTGATCAATGCTTAGCCCGCTACCATCCCCGAATGCTACATTCTTTTATGATGTAGGGTTTTTAGGTTTTCGTCTGTTGTCTTATACAGTGTTAGGTAGTGTGGTCTTCTATCAGGTTTGTAGTGATGTGATGAGATTCTATCTTTTGGAAAACTTGCTCAGTTTATTGAATCTTTCCATTTTAATTATTGAAGAGGTCACGTTAATATCATCATTGTCATTGTCATTGTCACTGTGATAATTAGGGGCATGACCCAACATTGTTTGATATTCAGATTGAATTAGAGGCTTTATGGAGATTTATGGGTTAGATGGTGTTGTTGACACTTAGATATTATTCTTGAGTTATATTTAAGTGTTTTATCCGCTTTCTTTGGTTGTCTTCCACATTGTAATTATTAAGATTTTTCTTGATTGAATAGGCTATGGGTGTGGTCTCTAGTCCTCGATAGTCTTGAGATGCCCGTCATGACTAAACCTGTGGTTGGGTCACAACAAGCTTTGGATCAGAGTATAGGTTCAGGGTCTTTGGGTGACCACAAAGTCGTGTTTAGTAGAGACCCTTTTTATGGGTAAGTATCACATCACACTTATAAGGGGGAGGCTACAAGCCATTTAGGAATGTTTCCCTTTCTTGTATTCTATTTCAGGCTATAGAGTCTGGGGCCATGGAATTTCTCAAACTCTTAGTTTTCTCGCATTACAGATCATGCCTCCTTAAAGATCGTATGTTTATAGACACTATGCCAGATCCTCTACCCTATCTTAGGGAAATATGGAGGGGACTCGCCTTTTAATGGAATACAAACCCGATCTAGGGTCCCTGCTCTATATTGTACAACTTTAACTATGGTACAGTCGGTCCCTTCATGTCCTTCTATATTTGTTTATATTCATGCTCAGTCACCTCCAGAAGACATTTCTAACTCAGAGTTCTACCATTCTATTGATCTACTGACTCAGTTCGTGACCTCCAGTCTCAGATATCAGGTCAGGGTGGTTCTATCGCTCCTTCTGCCTAGGTTACTAGGTTTGGATTATTTATGATGTTAAATAACCAACCTTTACAGTTTCTAATATAGAGGAGGATCCTCAAGGTTTTATTGATGAGATGGAGAAAATCTTTAGGATGATGCATGTTTCTGATTCTGATACGATCCAAATGACCTTCATTTTTTTGGGATCTATGCTCCAAGGGACAAACCTTAGAACCTATAACTTAATCATCCTAGGGAAGCAAATACAAGATTAGAGGATAGATTGGAGCGCAGGAGAAGCTACATTTTATAATGTCATCCACAGAAGCATTGAGCCATGACGTGTTTGGATGATCGCTTGGGATTCGAGAGCTTATATGCTCTAATTGCATTGTTTTTAGGCTCTTGGGTCACTTTTTCACCCAAGTTGCATTTAGGGCGACTTTTGGGCCTAAGTTACATTTCGGGTCAATTTTGGATAAAAGTTGTAATAAAGGCCTTTTGGCCTATAAATAACTAGGTCCCTTTTTCATTTTTGGCATGGTTGATGAATGACGATGTGAGTTGACACTTGAGAGTATTTTTATAAACACTTGTTGGGAGTTTCATTGATTTGCTTAAAAATATGGGTGCTTAAGAATCTGTTCCCATTTGTGTCCTCGTAAGAGGTTGAAGTTTTTAGTTGTTGATAGGAAGGTCAAGGGTTTAGTATACCCTTGGTTGTCCTCTCATTATCTATCTATGTCAATCAATCTATGTTTTACTTTATCGTTCTATTTACTTGATTCCTTGTTTTTGTGATTTCATATTTAGTGTGTTTCTTTTGTTTTTGTGTCATTTTCCATTTCATAATTTCATTTCCTATCATTTGGTATCATAGTCTAGCTTGATTACATTCCTACGAAGTGAATCTCTGGTTTGTTATCTTTAAAATCACCAAAAAAAGTGTTAAAGTAAAAAATTCTAAAATAGTACTATTCAATTTTGGACCCTAGGTAAAAATTTGTGTTTTTGATTTTATGTTTTTTCTTGTGTTTCTAGTGTTATATTTGCGTTCTCTAATACTATAGGAGTCTAGGGTTTAAAGTTGAGCTAAATCGGAGTTGATTTGAGTTTTTTACCATTGTTGTGGGTTTTAACTTGAAGAAAATGAGATGGGATCGAGATCTGGAAATTTTGGTTGAGAACTTGAATAAATTGATGTTTGGAATATGTTAAGAAGGTTTAAAATAGCCTTGGTTAAAAATTCATCACATTTCGATCACTGGTTCCAAAGTTAGAAAGATTAATGTTCTTGGTGTTCTTGGTGTGTTCCTGAGGAGATAGTTATAGTTCATCAAAAGAAAGGTGTTTGATCCAAAAATAGCCAAGAAAAATATGTTGTACTTGTTTATTCTTGAGACTATTCGAATCTTCCAAAAAGAGAAAAGAATCAAAAGGCATCAAAAAGAAATATTCCAAAAGAAGGAGATAGAGGAGAGTACAAAGGGTCCCACAAGAAATTTAAGCTTCTTGAGTTTGAAAATTCAAATTGAAGAGTCCAAAAAATCTTTATTTTTCATCCAAAGAAGCCCCCTAACAACACTAATCCAAGTATATCAACCTCTTCTCAACATCAAATACAAGTTCTAAACACATCTCATCACTCTGAAAACTTTGTTGCTCAAGGTTTGAATTCTAGTTTCATTTTCTACATTCTTAAACATCATTCTTATTTGCTCTTTTTTCGTGTCTTAATTTCTTGTGTCTTTTATTTCTTTTATCTTGGGTTTCTGAGTTAAACTCTTGAATTCAGGTCTCTCATTTTATATTTCTTTGTTCGTTTTGTCATTTTGATTTGTTTCTTTCTTATTTTGATTCTTGAATTCAAAGTCCTTACCTTTTGTAATACCCCATACTTCTACCCAGCTTGAAATCATCCCAAGTAAGTTAGAAACTTTCTTTGAAAGATGAATCCACTTTTTTATATGTGGAATTTTAAAGATTTTCACAGTTTTTCATGTGGAAAATTGAATTAGTTTTCCAACGATACCAATTCCTTCAAAACCCGACATCAGAAAAGAAAGTTATGGCTGAAATACAAAAAACTGGCAAAAAATACCCAGGTGCGATGGTGAAGGCCGATGGACAGTCGAACTAACGATGGACCATCGCTCAAGCCGTCGCAGCAGAGGTAGTGAGACCACATTCTGCCTAAGGAAAATAGCTCTGGCCGACGTACCGTCGAGCTAGCGATGGACCATCACCCAAGCCATCGCAACAGAGGCAGTGAACCCCTATTTTTCCCAGGTACGACTGTCCGAACCGACGGACCATTGACGCAGCAATGGACCGTCGCACCCACCGTTGCATAGTTTGTTCAGGTATTTTAAAGTTATTTTTAAAAGGGTATTTAAGTCATTTTTCTCCCATTTTAACCTCTAATTATATCAGATCAAGGCTCATAAGTTCATTATCCATCTACAACATCAAATTAGGGTTTTCTTTCAAAGATAATCTCGAAGAACAAGATCCAAATCCTTCTTTGGGAAACTAAGAAATTCAAGTTCTTCAAGTCCAAGAACTTCACGAAACTAACAACCCAGGTATGTCATGTGTTGATTCATGGGTCCCTTTCACTAGTGAAGCTTAAGAATATCTTTTCAAAATTCAAGATTAGTGTATTTATGAATGTTCATGATTTAAATTAAATTGAAATTCATGTTCATTATGTTGTGAGGTTTTGATTAATATTTGAAATTACATATTCCAATGATTGACCCTGGGATGTAGTGATTTGCATAATAATCATGATAGACCCTTAAATTTACACGTTGATTGATGTATCCATGAATATTAGATGTGTTAATGATTGTTATCCAAAGCATGCTCCCCATGTGTTCAATTGAATCCCTATGTGAAAGAAAACTGCCATACTAGTATAATAATATGAAATACCCATTTATGTACAAGTTTATTCATATCCAATGTTGGATGAAATGTCTTAGTCAATGAATTATGGATATATGTGTAGCCATCGTGGTACTTTAGAACTTGTACTTCATGAAATCTCCAACTTATTGTATTATGGATTGTTGATGTTGGTCATGTATTCAAGAAAGTCATACTTTGTTAGTTTATTCCCATCGAGTCCTAGGGGTACTTGTACCCAAAAATTTAGCTGTGTGCCTAGAATCTATGTCATGTTGTCAAGATGCTCTCAATCAAACCATGATCCATAGAATTCAGTCAGTCTCACGACTCAAGAAAACTCAGTAATCTCAGTAGTATTCCTTCAGTCCATGGAAATTCAGTTAACTCAGTCCAGTCAGTTCAATTAATCATGTTCAGCGTCTATTCATATGGGAGTAGAAATTAGCACCAAGTGAACCCAAGGATGGGAACCCACCTATTATTTGAGGGTGTAATTCTTAGAAGTAATCCTTGTATTCCAGAACTACGTATCCAGCATAGCTTGAGACATCATAGACTGTTATATAAGGGTAGATGAGGTGGCTTAACCTGTTATATGAGGGTTCCCACCATTTTCACTAGAGCTCTACATTATATGAGGGCTACTCACAGATTGTCCTTACAAGTGGCACGGTATTGATACCCTTCTAATTAGGGTTATAGATTGGACACTAACTCAACTATATTGCATTATTTGGGGAATGTTGGTTAGATGACTACTTTCCATAGTTTCAGTTACAGATCAGAACTATTATATACAATTGTTCAGTCTAAGTAATAGAACTCAGATAGTTCTATAGAATTTAGGATTGTTAGATACCGTAAACCCAAAATAGATTAGAACTAAGCTAGTTCCATCAGAAACAAGACTATCAGATACAGTCGCTTAGTATTAGTTATTTTAGTTATATGTTATCAGTATCTCATGTTATTATTAGTCAAACTCAGTAATCATGTTATCATAAACTTAGTTATAGTTACTATGTATTCATGCATGTATTCTCAGTTCATGTTATTTAATCAGTTAGTATAGTGCATGCATGTGAACTTTTACATTCAGCCTACCTCACATGCATACCAATACATTCAAATGTATTGATGCATTTGCGCTATGGTGTTTTATACCATAGGTTTAGAAGCATGAGCTCTAAAGCATCAGTAGCATTCCAGTCTCCACAGTCAGAGTTAGCAGTGAGTTCTCATCCTTTGAGGACATGACAATTACTTTATTATCTCATTAATTAAGTTATTTTAGTAGTTGGAGTTAGTTGGGGACATATCCCATCAACTCCTTATTTAGACAGTACAGTTAGTTAGAGGCTTTTCAGACTATCATGTTTCAAATAGTTTATTTCAGTTGTTTTCGGTATTTATACCCCATCTAGATGTTATTTTTTGTTTTATCAATTTTGAACCTTACAGCCTTACAACCTTTATTTTCGTATTATACAATATATTATGCAGTGTTCAGGTATAGATATTAGTCATAGGTTAGCTTGTGGTTCTTTGGAGTAATGAGCACTGTGTAGCATACTGGGTACCAGATTTGGGGCGTTATACCTTTATCTTTAAAAGGCGTCACCAATTTGTTTCCTTTCTATTCTTAATTGTACTAAGAAGCTTTGGGTAGAGCAACCATTGATACCCTTATAGAAGCTCTCATGAAGATGCAATGAATGGTGGATAAAATAAATAGATCTATAACACAAATTGAAGATAAATTAGAAAACATACAGAAATGACAAATTAACAAAACATCAGGGTTTAACCATAAAAATTGTTCCCCAAGACCTCAAGAGTCCAATTAAGAAATGAGTCTTCCTAAAATGAAAAAAGAATTCCAACATGGATCCATTTTTTTTTCTAACCATGATGCTAGCATTTTACCTAGTATCACTCCTTCATTTGTACAGGTTCATGAACAAAACAATCTCAAAGGATGATGTAAGGAAAATGCCTTATGAAAATGAGCTTAAAGGCCTAACAAAATTCTTGCCAAAGGATTCCAAGCTTGTAAAGTACGATGACGAGTTAATAAAAGAGTTGGATTTGAGGAAGAATCCTCTTCAAGAAATGGATAATGATACAAGAAAAATGAGCTCCACTCTTTTGGGATCTACTCTTCAAGGGACAAACCTTAGAACCTACTACTAGATCATCCAAACATGTCGTGGCTGAATATTTCTATTCCTATTTATGTCCTTGTAAGAGGTTGGTATTATCGGTGGTTAATAGGAAGGTCTAGGATTTAGTATACCATTGGTTATCCTCTAATTATAGATTTATGTCAATCTATCTATCTTATACTTTAACGTTCTATTTTTTTATTTCCTTGTTTTTTTGGTTTCGTGTTTAGTGCGATTCCTTTCTTTTTGTGTCATTTTTCATTTTGTACTTTCATCTCATATTAGATTCTTAGTGTGTCGTATTTGATGTATATTAATTGAAAGATATGGTATATTATTGTTATGAAGAGTGGGAGAAGTTGAGAGGTGATGATATTGACCCAACAATATGGGATTAGTTCTCTGGTACCTTCCTTTGATTATTTCTTTCCTTGGGAGTTGAGGGAAGTAAAGGCATATGAATTTATGAATTTGAAGTAGGGAAAAATAAGTGTGAAGTTGTATGCCCTAAAGTTCTATTAGTTGTCTCATTATGCTCTGGAGTTAGTGCCTAGTATGAGGGATAGAACGAAGAAGTTTGCTTCTGGTTTGTTTCATGACTTTGTATTAGAATGTAAGGCATCAAAATTTAACAATAATACGGATATATCCAGGCTTTTCGTTTATATGTAGGAAGTTAAATATGAGAAAATGAAATAGGCAGAGATGGCAGAAAGACAAAATAAAAACTTTTGATATTCAGAGCATAGTGCGGGTCAATAGAACAATGGAACAAATGGTAATAGTTGATAAAGAGGAAGACTTGGGGAAATTTGGGTAAATATTACTTGAGCAATACTCCTTATCCAAATATATTCGGTGATTGACAATTTCAGACTAGTAGTGTTCCTAAGGAAAAGAGTTCCCAAGCTCAGGATAGTGTAGCTGAGTCATCCCCACCCTATCCTCCTTGTAAATTTTGTGGTCAGTTTTACCAAGGTTATTATGATGAGGGGAGACATTAATGTTTTAATTATGGCCAGCTGGTGGATATTCAGCGACACTACCCTTAAGCTAAGATTACTATAAGAGCTAATAAAAAACCGGTTGCTATGTCATCAGCTTTTGCACGAAAGGGTGCCACGTGCATTAGCCAGAATCATCTCTATGCTCTTGCCACCCGTCAGGAATTGGAGTCATCTCCTAATATTATCACTAGTGTGTTAAATCTCTTCTCTCATAATGTTTATTTTCTACTTGATTCAAGGTCCACCCTTTTCTATGTCACCCCATATATGGCTAGTCATTTTGGTTTTGGTCCCAAAAGTATTTTTGATCCTTTTTTGTGTCTACTATGATGGGTGATTCTGTTATGTCTAGGAAGATCTATAGGGGTTGTGTATTGTCTATCCTTCACAAGGAGACCTTGGTGGAATCGGTAGAGCTTGATACGGTAGATTTTGATGTGATCTTGGTGATAGATTAACTTCCATCGTGCTATGCTTCTTTGGATTGTAGGACCCAAAAAGTCAGTTTCCAATTCCTTAATGAACCGTTAATCAAATAGGAGGGGAGTTTCTTAGTACCTAAGGTGAGGTTTATTTCTTATCTTAGAGCTAGTTGTTGATTTACAAGGGATTTCTATTTCAATTGGTTTGGGTTAAGGATTCAAGTTTTGAGGTTCCAACCTCACAATCTGTCCTCTTGGTTAATGAGTTTCCAAAAATGTTTTCTCATGATCTTCTTGGTATTTCTCCCGATAGGGAAATAGATTTTAGGATTGATCTTCTACTAGATACTTTTCTTATCTCCATTCCTCCTTATAGTAGGGTGCAACTGTGTTGAAGGTGCTGAAAGAGGAGTTAAAAGATCTTCTTGATAAGGATTTTTTCCATCTTACTATTTCTTTATAGAGTGTTCCAATGATTTTCTTGTAAGAGAAATATGGGTCTTTTCAGATGCGTACAGATTATTTAAAGTTTAATAAGGTGATGGTAAAGAAAAAATTGATGATCTATTTTACTAGATTGACATTGCTAGATGTTTTTCTAACATTGATCTTTGTCTAGGCTATCAAGATGAAAATTAGAGAGGGTGATATTCCTAAGACCGCTTTCCAAACTTGGTATAGTCACTATAAGTTCTTGGTTATGTTATTTGGATTGACTAATGCTCTGGGTGCTTTTGTGGATCTTATGAATTCGGTCATCAGGTAGTTTTTTGACTTGTTTATTATTGTTTTTATTTATGATATCTTGGTGTATTCTAAGTGTGAGGAAGATTATGTCAATCCCCTCTGAATTGTGATACAGACTCTTAAGGATTAGCTATTTCATCCTAAATTTTCTAAGAGTGAGTTTTGGCTAAATGTTGTTACTTTCATTGGGCATTTTATTTCTAATGAGGAGATCAAGGTTAATCCACAAAAAAGTTTAGGCGGTTAAGAGGTGGACTAGACCCATAACTCAAACTGATATTCAGAGTTTCTTATGCTTGGCTGAGTAATATAGGAGGTTTATGGAGAACTTTGAATCTATAGATGCACCATTGATGAAGTTAACTCAGAAAAAGTTGAAGTTCTTATGGTCTGATGCTTGTGAGGGTGGCTTTGAGAAGTTGAATAATAAGTAGACTTCTATGCCTGTATTGACCTTGCCCAGGAGTACTAATGGATTTGTGGTGTATTTGATTCATCCTGTGTGGGACTGGGCTATGTATTAATTCAACATGGTAAGGTTGTGGCCTATGGTTCTAGGCAACTAAAGGTTCATGACAAGAAATATCTGACTTTTGATTTTGAGTTTGCTGCTGTGGTTTTTGCTTTGATGAATTAGCATCATTATTTTTATTGGGTGTATGTAGACATCTATTTAGATCATAAAAGCATGAAGTATATGTTTACACAGTAGGAGATAAATCATCGGCAGAGACTATGGATTAAGATTCTAATGTACTATGATAATGAGTCTTCACTATCATATAAGTAAAACTACTGTTATTGATGATGCTCTTAGCAAGTTTTCTATAGGGATCTTATCTTATGTTGATAAGAAGAAAATAGGATTGGTGAAAAACATGCACTGTCTAGTTAATTTAGGAGTTCATCTTTTGGACTTTGTGGATGGAGGGTTGATTATTCAAGAAGTGATTAAATCATCCCTCGATAATTAAGTGAAGGAGAAGAAAGTTTTAGATCTCATCCTTATACAGATAAACGATTATGTAGGTCAACAAAAGATTGTGGCCCTTGAGATTGGTGGTGATGGTATTCTGAGGTATCAATGTAGGCTGTATGTTCCTGTTGCTGATGCGCTATGGGAAAGGATTTATACTGAGGCTTATAAGTCAAATAATATAGTTTATCAAGGATCGACAAACATGTATTATGATTTAACAGAGATCTATTGGTGGAACAATATGAAATAGAGATATGGATAACTTCGTGGTTAAGTGTATGGTCTATCTGGAAGTTAAGGTTGAGCACTTGAGGCCTTGTGGCATAAATCAGGAGATTGAGTTGTCCATGTTGAAGTGGGATGTGAATAACATGGATTTCATTACGGGTCTTCCATGGTCTGATAATCAGTACAATTTGATTTAAGTTATTGTGGATAGGATGGCTAAGTAGGCTCAATTCTTGCCCATGAGGACTACTTAATCTAAAGAGGATTGTGCTAAGTTCTTTGTTGTGGAGATAGTTAGATTTCATGGAGCATCGGTGTATATCATTTCAAATCGTAGTATGCAATTTTCTTCTCACTTTTTGCATTCTCCCCAGAAATTTTTGGGACTATGAATAACCTTAACATTGCTTTCCACACTCAAATAGATGGTTAGCGGAATGTCTATTTAGATCTTCGAGGATATTCTAAGGGCTTGTGTGATTGAATTCAAGAGAAGTTGGGTGGATCCCGTACCTCCTATTGAGTACACATATAATAAGAGTTATCACTCTAGCATTAACATGACTCCATTTAAGGCTTTTTATAGTAGGAGGTGTAGGCCCCTTATTGGGTGCTTTAAGGTTTGCAAGACTAGGCTTTTTAGTTCTAACTTGGTCCATCCAGCCATACAGAAGGTGAAAGTTTTTCAGGAAAGACTTAAGACTAGACAAAGTCCACAAAGCTATGGATACGGTAAAGGTGATTAGGGAAAGAGTTAAGAATGCACAAAGTCACCAAAAGTCTTATGCAGATGTGTGGCGAAGGATGTTTGAGTTAGATATAGGTGATTGGGTATTTTCAAAGGTTTTATATATGAATGGAGTGATGAATTTTGGGAAAAAGGGGAAGTTCAGTCCCTGTTATGTTGGTATATATTTGATTTTGAGAAAAAAAGGGAAAGTTGCCTATGAGTTATATTTTCTAGCAAGTTTGAGTTCCATTCACCCGGTTTTCCTTATGTCGATGTTCAAAAATTATGTGGGTGATCCTTCTTTGGTTGTGCCTATTAAGAATTTTGGAATTTCAGATTTTATGTCATATGAAGAAGTCCTGATGGAGATATTGGATAGCCAAGTCCGTCGGTTAAGGACTACGGATGTGGCTTCGGTAATGGTTATTTGGAGGAATCCAAAGGTGGAATAAGCTATTTAGGAAGCTGAAGAGGATATAAGGGCCAAGTACTCCTTTCTGTTATTCAGGTTAGGTGATCATGCTTAACTCATGTGCTTCTCTTATTCTAATTGCTTTGTGGGTGTTGTTCTTGGTTTTGTGGTTTCTTTCTGTCTTGTATTCGTACGGAAGGGTTCCTTAACTGCTTATTTGGGGATGAATGATCCTAGGTGGGTAATTTAATACCATGGAATTTAAATTCTAATTTTCTTTGTAATTGTGCTTATTGATCAGGGTACGACTAAGGTGACGAGTCGTAAAGACTCATCACAAGTCATATAGGGCTAGTCATGGTCTAAACACTAAGGTTTCCCTAAGTTTCTTATGAGTCATAAGGTAATATCATGAGTTATGGTGAGGGACTCATAACCTTAACTATCAGATGGCCCAAGGTTGTTGTCTTGGTAACGACTAGACTCTATAAGTTATAGGGTTAGGTCACAAGTTATAAGGGGGACTCATGAGCAAACTAGTAAGGAGCCCTGAGTTTCTACCAAGGCTACGAATATCGGTGATGACTCTTGATCAGTGACCACGAGTCGTGATGTCACCCATAGTCACTCTAAATTCCCAAGTTTAAAACAAAGCTAGGGTTTCTTAGGGTTGGTCATCTAGGCCTCAAAGTGTGGTTTCTTTTTCAAATTCTTGGTGTTTTCAGGCATTTAGCTCTTATCTAAACTTGTATTTTTATTTTGGCATGCAATGGCTTGGCATTCAAATGGTTTTAAATGTTTGGTGTTGGAATTTAGGTTGGGTTTTTTATCATGATTATTGTTTGAATGGTATTCCCATGGTTTATATACATTTATTTTTGCTTTATTGATGGATTTTGTAACTCATTAGGTGAATGGGTACGGGTAATGGAATGGGGGTCGTGGATTCCCGTAAATTTTTGAATAATGGAATGGAAATCATGGATTTCCCCAAATTTTATGGATTTTGATATTGGAATTGGTAATAACCTTAACCCACCTTATGAAATTGGCTTTGAAACATGATTATATGAATAATTTAGCAACTTTTGAAACTATTGCATTGCATAAAAGGTTAATGGAATATAAATTCTTTTTAAAGGTCTTGGTGGCCATGATTTCGTTTTATATTGGAGATTGGGGATTATTGATTTTTCCATGTTGGTGGATGATTGGAATTGCAGGATTCTATAAGCTTATAAGATTATTGGTATCACGATACCAATGGTGAATATCTACATAATTGGTTCTGGGATAAATGTATAGGTTATGTGTAAATGTTGTAATTGGAGCTTAAAGGGGTTTATGTTGCTCATCAAGGAAGGTGGAGGTCCCTTGGGGAAAAATACTTGAATCCATATTTGCCGGTGTGGGGGTCTTTATGACCGTGTTAATAGTTTACATTTCTTTGATTCGTGTAGCTAGCACCCACTAGAGCCCTTGCGGTTGGGGAAACCAAACTCATATAGCCGATGGGAACCCTTAGAATTGATGAAGCTACACACTCTAGGTTAATGGTTTTAAACCTCATACTAAACCTTATTCTCTATCCCAACATCTTATATATATATATGTATGTATTCATGTATGTGAACATGTACATTAGATTTGGACTTGATTTTGAATTTGCATTATTTTTTCCCTACCCTGAGTTACATGATAGCGTACACCCCGCTAACCATCCCTAGATGCAACAACCTTTCATGAAAGTGGGTGCTAGGGTTTTCTTTTATTTATTTATGTAGTGTTAGGTGGCGCAGTCGTCGATCAAGTTTGCGGTGAAGTGGTGAGCTTTCATCTTTTTGAAAGCTTAGTAATTCCACTAATTTCTTTCGATATTTTTGAATTGACGAGTTCACATTAACAATATTATTGTCATTACCATTGTCATGGTCGGGGGAACGTCACGACCTAGTTTGATATTCAGATTGGTTTAGAGGTTTTTGTGAACATGTAGAGGTTGGATGGTGTTGTTGACTCTTAGAGTTTATTCTTAAGTTACATTAACTATTTTATCTTTATTGTCTGATTGTATTCCACTTTGTTATTATTTGGATTTTACTCGGTTGAACAACATTGGGTGTGGTCTTCGATCCTTGATGGGCTTGAGATTTCTATCACGACTAGGCTTGCGGCTAGGCCATGACAACAATGCATGAAAGTAAGCTTCATACTTAGCAATAGTTAGGGATTCCTACTCTAAATAATCAAACTCATCTCTCTACTGGTCCCTCAAGCTACAGGGTGCAAACCTCCCTAGAAAAGTAATGGAAAACTAGGTAAATGTCAAAGCAGGGTAACACATTGGACTATAACTAGCTAGAGACAAACACCTCTGCCTAGTCATACCAGCAAACCAGTTTGTAATGTAAACAACACCATAGGACTCAAGAAAATTGATGTTATGTAACTTCTCTAGACAATCAATCAAAACTCATAAGTATTCTCACTAGTAGCACCACTGAACTTGTGAGGGGCCAATCTGATAAATGAAATTCAAGAGGTGGTTGAATTGAAAATTTCTGTGAGTCGACTACTGATATCTCACAATCGACTTGCCTGCAAATCGGTACACTACATAAAATAGATTTTTTTTGAAATAAACAAGCAAGTAAATAATTAAATTTAAAGTAAAGACACAAAGATTTAACTTTGTTCTGAACACTAATGTAGTTCCTACATCTACTCCTCTTTGTTTTTAACACTTTCATAAATATTTAAATGTCAGGCTCGAGTACAATAATGAGACACAAGTTTCGAAGACTTATTTTGTTCTTCAGATCTTGTGACACAACTTCAATTTGTATTACAAAGTTGAATCGATCCTAATATATATATAACTTTTGTAAAATAAGGATTACAAAGCTTGTAAGGCTAGTATTGAGACACTTTGAGATTTTTCCTTAAAGTTGCGTTAGTGTTTCAATCTTCAATGCTTTCTTTTAAATTCTTTAGCTACTCTGGCTTTTTTTCTTAATAAGAAAACCCAAGAGATTTTATCCCAATCCACGATTTGAATGGATTACTTGATTGAGGAATGCTACCATATAGTATCTCCATATCGGATATGTCCATATAGCATTCATACACTCCATATAAGATATATTCATAATCTTCTTTTCATTTGCTCTGATGGTGATTGATGCTCTCTCCCAAGTTTTTCTCTAATTCAATAGGTGTTTAATGCTTTATTTTCTTTGTGAGATTTTCTTGGGGATCTTGATTGATTCCATATGATTGATGTTATTCCAAGTTTAGCGCCAGCCAAGATATTCTTGGATATCTTTAATTGATTTCTTAGGGATTCTGGAATCTCTTTTGATCCTCTACATCTTTGGTGTATCCTACAAGATATATGTTTGTTAATTTGTCTTTATTAAAACATTTAGTGAGAGTTTGGGGTTAGCGATCTCTCCCCTTTTGATAATGACAAATAATAAACATTAGTTGACTTCCTTGTCTTTGTAGTTGACCTGCTCCCTCTTTCTTGCTGATAACTTTGATAGATTGAGAGCATTAGTTGACTTTTATCTTTGTAGTTGACTTTCTCCCCTTATCATGAAGGATTGCTATGATGTGTCTTGTTTATCCCTCTTTTGGCATAATAAAAAAGAAATAGAACAGAGACACACAAAAACAACATAGAATATGCGACAAAGAGATATCAAGTTATTTTTAACCTAAAAAAGTATAAAATAATATCTTACAACTCAATAGAAAAGGGACAAGACCCCCTTTTGAATAGAAGTCATCAGTGTTACTGTTTGGCCAGGAAATATGTGAGGGTATTCAGCATATTCTGACAAAAGCATTCATAAATTTTTTTAACATTCTTCATGAAGGAGGATAAGAGTTCTTAACAGAGATAGCAAGTTTAGTGTTGGAGAAGTCAACTTCAATTTTGAGAATTCCAAGAGGCAGAACACTTTAGAGAACAATTTAGTGCCTTCACGCTTGAAGTCATCAATGGTAAACCTTAACCTTCTTATGTAAAAATTGGCATCCTTCCCCAAGTTGCAGCAGTTTTAAATATAATTCTTGAAGAAGTACCAATCCTTCCTCGATTGCCTTCACGCGATCCTTAAGTTCCTCTAAATTATTTAAAATTGGGATAATTGGGTTATAAATGGGTTTACATACCTTGGGGG
This sequence comes from Capsicum baccatum var. pendulum, assembly GCA_030864225.1. Classification (NCBI taxonomy): domain Eukaryota; kingdom Viridiplantae; phylum Streptophyta; class Magnoliopsida; order Solanales; family Solanaceae; genus Capsicum; species Capsicum baccatum. The sequence continues at coordinate 134,076,505 of CM061552.1, forward strand.
TATCAGATTTTTCTTTGGTTAAGCCTTTTCTGCACAACTTGTCATCTACTAAGGCGTATCCCATACTAGAAAAGGTTTTTAAATCATACATAGTAGATATTTCCATAGCTAGGGAAATAGATAGGTCGATGGAATATTATCGGAGAATTCAGGTGATCAACAAGACATAATGAAGGATGGTGGAAGTGTGTTCATTGGCAGCACTCTCAAGCATGTATTCACAAAACCATTTTTCCCAATTAATCGTATATTTTTTCACCAAGCAGTAGAGAACAAACACACCATGGTAAGTGATTCTACTCAGTGATACTTTTCTTGGGTTTAGAGTGGATGCAATGATATCAACCATAATATGATACTTAAAACATAGAGAGAGAGGACAAAAACTAGATGATACAATGTTTGGATCAGAAAATACCCATTTTCCCTTCTTAAAGTCATCTTCAAATTCCTTAGGCCAAGATCTAGTCATAAAGGGAATGGTTCCTGAGAGCTTTGTATTAAAAAATTTTTAATATAGAAAAACATTGAGAATAATTCAGGTGACTAGCACAAACGTCTCTAACTCACCACTATCAATAGAGATGCGGAGATTCGCATAAAACATAAAACTGGGTTATCATATACTAGCATACCACAATGATTGAAAACCAAGGATATGTCTTGAAATTTGAAAAATAAACTTACATTGTAGTGGGCATCCTTTAAAAAGTTTCACAATGCTTTCGGGTACAGCAAAACAATTCTTAAAAGAAGAAAACTTTTCTTTGTGCATGCCGATCCAAAACTTATGCATTTCCTCTGGAGGACAAAGATCCGATAGATGGTTTTTTTTGGAGGGAGTTGGTCTAGATGTAGGGGAATTTTTTATGACAGCCAACTGCTAAGAATTAAATCAGAATTCCTTAGATGATTTTGAGATGGGGATATGGTTATCAGAGAAGATGGTAGGGAGGGTTTTTGAAAGATTCTCCATGGAGCGAGTTTGGGTCATTTGGTAAAAGAGAGGTCTGACAGGGGTTTAAAAAAGATAAACGAGAAGATGGATATATGGAAGATGAAGAATCGGGAAAGGATTTAGAGGAAGATAAAGGGTGTGATACGATTATTGAGTTAAAAGGGAGATTGAAGGAGTTGTTTGGGGAAAGTAAACAGTTAGAGGGGTAGTAAAATAGGTGTAAAAAGGGTAAGAGTAATGATGAAACATTTTTTAAAAAGGTTTACCAAATATACAGTTTTCCTTTTTAAAAATAAAGTTATTTTAGAGGGGTAGATAATTCATAAGTCATTAAAATTGATAATATCAACCCTTTTTATAAGGTAACATTATCTTTCTTCCAACAAGGATTTAGTAAAAATATCTACCAATTTATTATCAAAATAAACAAATGTTAAAGAAAAGTCTCCATTTTCTATATGATCTTGAATAAAATGATGCTGAATATCAATGTCTTTAGCTCTAGAATGATGCACGATATATTGAGACAAATTAATAGCACTGGTGTTATCACACATTATGTTAACAAATTCAAAAGGTAAATTAAAATCAAGTAGTTGATGAAGAATGCATAAAATTTAAGTGCTGCAACATCCAATGGCTATGTATTCAACTTCTATTGTTGAAAGACAAACTGAATTTTTTTTCTTATTTTACAATGAAATCATGGCATCACCAATAATTTGGAACGTTTCACTCGTATTTTCTCAATCACTACTATCACTTGCAAAATCAGTGTATGAATATCTAGTTAAATTAAAATGAGAGGAGGAGGGGTACCATAGTACAATATCTTGAGTCCCTATGAGATATCGAATGACTCTTTTGATGGAAGTCAGATGACACTCATTAGGAGTCGACTGGAACCTTGCTCACTTACATTCGCTAAAAATAGTGCCTTGTCGACTAGCGGTCAATTAGAGTAGTGATCAAATCATTCCCTTGTACATCTTTTTATTAACATCCTTTCCAGATGAGTCAGAATCAAGACTTGTGGATGGACAAATCAGAGTTTCGTAGGCCTTTCCTTTTTCCATACATAATGTTTTGATATGTTCTTTTGTATACTTAGCTTGACTAATGAAATTTCCTTTCGGTGTTTGTTTGATTTGTAATCCCAAAAACAATGTGAGTTCTCCCATGATTCTCATTACAAATTATCCTATCATCAAATATGAAAAATTCTCACATAGAAAGATGTTAGGACTACCAAAAAAAAAATCATAACCATAAATTTGTACAGTTAGAAGATTTGAACCAAGCTTTTGTATTAACACAATTGTATCAATTTTACCTCTATGAAAATTATTATTTATCAAAAAAGTACTCAAATCTCATTCCAAGCCTTTGGATCTTGTTTGAGACTGCAGTGTTCTTTTGACAATCTGAAAACATGGTTTGGATAAGATGGATTTCAAATTTGGGGGGGTATTTTAAAAAAAAAAACTTCTTCATTAATAAATCGATTTAGGAAGGTGCTTTTGACGTCCATTTGATACAACTTAAAACATTTGTAGGTTTCAAAAGCTAACAAAATATGAATTTACTCTAACTTTTCTATAGGAGAAAACGTTTCATCATAATTAATCCCTTCTTGCTGGGAGAAGCCTTAAGCTACAATTCTGGCCTTATTTCTGACAACTTTACCTTCTTCATTCAGTTTGTTTCTGTAGTCCTATGTAGTTCTGATTATTGAGCAGTTCTTGGGTATTTCAACTAGAGTCCAAACTTGATTTCATTCAAACTATTCCAATTCTTCCTTTATGGTTTCAACCCTGGATTTATCGTTGAGGTTTTCATCGGTCTGCTATGGTTCAAATTGATAAGCAAAAGCAATCGATGCTTTCTTTATCAATGATGCTCTTGTCTGGATCCTATCTTCTTGATTTTTGATGATAGATTAATTTGGATGTCTAGCATCGTGTGTCCATTCTCTTGGAAAACTCGGTTTAACTATTTCTTAAATGAGAGTCGACTCTGAAGGGTGTGTAGTCGATTCATCTTGTGATAGCTCAAAAGTTGTGCTAGAATTGACTCTAGCTTGTAGATCACTCACCTATTCTTAATTAATACTTAAACTTATTGGGGGTGATTATCTTAATCAAATACAATACACATGGATTCTTCAACACATAACGTTCATTTATTATATGCTATGTATGCACGACTGGTGGGAGAGTACCCAAGAAAAAAACCTTTGTCACTTTGTGGATCAAATTTTCCTATGTTATTCTTAACATTGTTATGGATGAAGAACATGCATCCTAAGGGATAAAAGTAGTTTATTTTTTGCTTTTTTCCTCTCTATATCTCATAAGGCATCTTCTTTAGAGTTTTTCTGATAAGGCAATCGTTGATGATGTGACATGATGTCTTACTTACTCTGCCCAAAAGTGATTTGGGAGATTATGTTATAGCAACATGGTCCTGGCAGTTTCTTGGACAGACCAATTATTTTGTTCCGCCATACTATTTTGGTGAGGAGATCTGGAATGAGAAGTTCTGAGAGTTTCCGTTCTGAGCTTAGTATTTCTCTAAAGCCTAGTTTTCAAATTCTCCTCTGTGATCATTCTCAACATATGTGATTAAGTGTCTGAATTTTCTCTATAATTTTAAATAAAAGATCTCAAAGTTTGTAAAAGCCTTATGTTTATGAGCAAGAAACATCACCCAAGCAAGAACGAGAATAATCATCAACTATAACAAAAGCATATTTTTTTCACCAATACTTGTGGTCTTGGTGGGGCCATGCATATCAATTGGGATTGTTTGAAGGGGTTTGGTAGTAGAGAAAATGTATTTTACTTTGAATGATGTATGAGTCTATTTACCCAATTGGCAGGTATCACAAATTTGATTTTTTTCAGACTTGAGTTTTAGCAGACCTTTCACCAGTTCAACTCTAGATAGTTTATCAATGATATATATAGTGGCCTGCCTAAGATTTTTGTGCCACAACCAAGTTTCATTGGTTTACACAGTACCAAAGGTTAAGGTATCAAAGTTAGGACTATTTAAGATATAAATATTATCGTCACGTTCAACAATAAGAGATATATTTCTTTTATCACGTTTGATGGAGCAACTTTCTTCTCTAAACAAGACTCAGAATCCAGCATCACACAACTGAGTAATACTGAGCAAATTATGTTTTAGCCTATACACTAGAAATACTTAATCAGTTCACATGAGGAGTTAAGCTTTACTGAGTTGACTCCAATGATGTTGCCTCAAATGTTATCATCGAATCTGACTAATCCTTTTTTCTTTTCATTAAAGCAAAAAAATTTTATTTCTTTTCTATCATACATTTGTAACATCAAGTGTCGATGAACCACGTTCCCTTTTTGTAGCTTTTGTGGGCATGTTCCTGTAAAATATGAAAATCAACGTAGTTTAGGTACCCGGGTGGTCTTGCGTCTTTGTAGGTTAGATGTCATCCCTTTAGGATACCGAACCCACAGAGTTTTAGGATAATGCCTATAGCAGTAAGATATGTTCCCTTTCTATCCACAGATATATCAAATAGGTCCTCGAGTGGAGAAAAATATCTTGGCTGATTTAAACAATTTTGATAAGGAACTTGAGTTGGTTTTAAAAGATTTCAATTTCATAAAACTCTGTCTTGGTTCTTTATTAATGTAATTTAATTGAGTTTTTACATCATCAAGATCTTCTTTAAGTAAGTCCATTTCAATTTGACATACTTCGATTTCTACTTAACAGTTTCTTCGTTACTCTTCAACTTTTTACTTAAGTCGAGGTTACCAACTTTTCTTCTCTTAGGTGAGTTTATTATATTCATCTATAAATTTTTGAAGCTAATTTCTCATCATGTCTAAATTATATTCAAGAATATTACAATTATGATAGTCGTGTGGTCTTACTTCACTAGATTCACTTTTTGCCATGAAACATATGTTGGCTTCTTCTTCTCCTTCTTCAGTTTCATCTTCATCACCCCAATATTCAATATTTAGTTTCCTTATAGACAGTATTCTTCTTAATTCCAAATTATTTTGTTTGAAGTGGCCAGGCCTTCCATAGTGATAACAACGATTAATATTTCGAGTGGAATTATTATTTTAAGCGCCTTGGATTTTCACTGTATTTGTATCATGATTTTCCTTACTCCACGATTTATGAGGGACATTCCTTTGCTATTTTCATCTTCCATAAAATCCTCTTCTTCAGTCGGTGCCGTATTAAATTCCATTGGCTTCTTTTTTTCCTCCTTATGGACCTTATTAATATAATTTTGTTCATATACAATAAGACTACCTCGTAGCTTGTCATATGTAATGTTGCGAAGATCTCAGTCTTCAAAAATGACAGCCTTAATTTCCCAAAATTTTAGGAGAATTCTGACCAACTTATGGACTTGCACGCTATGTGGATAGATCATCTCCAATTATTTCAGCGCACATATGATTTGACTGAATCGGGAAAACATTGTTTCAATGATTTCATTTTCCTCTATTTTGAACAGTTCATATTCATTGACTAGGGCAACAATCTTTGACTTTTTGACTTTGGTGGTTCCTTCCAAGGTCACCTTCAATTTGTCCTATATATCTTTTGTAGTCTCGCGGGTTGATATCTTGTCGTATTCTGCTCTACTAACTGCCCAAAGAAGTAAACTTGTTGCTCGTGCATTAATTTTTATTACTTCTTGTTGTTCATTGGTGACCTCAAAGATTTTAATGTCTTTTTTATTAGTACTTCTCAATTCTTTGTATTTGTCATTTTGTTTCTCCTTGAGTCTTGGGAATGAATTTGGTCCCTTCTTAATGACAAACTATGCTTGGAAGTCATTTTATTGAATGAAGATTCTAAATCCGTTCTTCCGATAGGAGTAGTGTTGTTCGTGAAGTATAGTGATCTTGTGGAGGAATATCCATCTTCATGAAGAGCACTGAGAATTTGATAGTTTGCCATTTGATCTGTTCTTAGGTGCTGTTAAGAAACACTGTTGGTGAGGCCTTCTATGATACCAATTAAAATTTATGAGGGGGTGGATTAGTAATTTCTGTTTGTTGACTAGTAACTCCTCACAGATGATCTGCCTGTAGATCAATACACTTCACAAAATAGATTAGATTTGAAATAAACAAGCAAGTAAATAATTGAATTTAAAGTAAAGATGCAAAGACTTATCCTAGTTTGGAACACCAATATGATTCCTACTTCCAATCTCTTTGGGTTTCAATGTTTCCTTAGATTTTTCAATGTCAAGCTCGAGTACACTGATGAGAAAAAATTTCGAAAGACTTAGTTAGTTCTTTAGATCTTGTGACACAACTTCAGTTTGTATTAGAAAGTTTACTCAATCCTATTCTTTATATAACTATTGTAAACTAAGGATTACAAAGATTTGTGAGACTAAGATCGAGACACTTTGAGATTTGTCCTTAATGTTATGTTAGTGCTTCAATCTTCAGTCCTTTCTTTTATATTCATTATCTACTCCAACTTATTTTCATCGTAAGGAAACCCAATATATTTCATCCAAATCAAATATTTGAATGGATTTCTTGATTCCAAAATGCTACCATATAGTATGTCCGTATCAGATATCTCTATACACGACATTCATACATATTCGTGATCTTCTTTTATTTTGCTCCTGTGGTGATTGATTCTCTCTCCCAAGTCTGCTCCAGTAAAATTGTTGTTGGATGCTTGCTTTCCTTTGAGAGATTTTCTTGGGGATATTGAATTGATTCCATATCATTTAAGTTATTCCAAATTTAGTGCTGACGAAGATAATCTTGGATATATTGAATTGATTCCTTAGGGATTCTAGAATCCTTTTTAATTTTCTATATCTTTGGTGTATCCTGCAGGAAATATTTTTATTATTTTTTCTTTATCCCATTCAAATGGTTATTCAATTGGTATCTACTATTATGACCCATCCTATTATTATAACATTTTTAGGGAATCAGTACCAAATTAGAGTTTTCCCTATGATGAGAGTTGATAAAATTTCAAGCTAGGATGGTTTTTAAAAAAATTGGCAGTGTGTTAGTAGGTGATGATTCATGATTTATGGTCTAACATTTGATAGTATAGTGTTAATTAAGGGATATTCAAGGGGTTTAGGGCCCCATAGGAAATTTTAGGATGATAAATGAATTTATAGAAATCTGGTTTTAGTGGATTCCATATTCAAGTCAATATGTATATTCTATAATCCATGTTTGCATTGTGAAATAGGTGAAATGTCATAATTCTCCTAATTTACTATTTAATGGATATCATAGTGGTTAGGATCACCACTATAGTAGGGATACTAAAGTGTCTAATCAGACATTGTAGCACTTGTAGTGAAAAAGGTATGGAACGCTATGGTGGACCTTTTAGATGTTACAACAGGATTGTTATACTATTCACAGAGATGCAACTATAGTTATAAAGCTCCTTTAATGCCTTAAGTCCATTTTTCAAAGTTTTGTTTCCCAAAGCTCTAAGTGTGCATGCTTAGACTTAAGAGGGTCAACTTTATACCTCACTAGGTGAATTCCTTTATAAAGGTCAGTTCATTACTCCTTTTTAATAACATTTGATTCATTCAAATTGTAGAATAATTAGAATAGGGTTTTATGGTGAATTTATTGAGTTTATACCATAAGCTAATATAATTGTACGAAAACCCTATGAGTAGATGTTATTTCACTTAATATTAATTATAAGTTGGTAACTAATAAGTTCTGTGTAGAATTGCTCCCTTTGAATGTAAACTATAGGGATTTGGGGCAAAATATTTGATGAAAAAGATTTTTCTAATGTTCTAGGCTATGAAAAAGGGTAATACTAGTCAGGTTGAATCCCAAATTCTTAGAATTTAAGATTAAAAGGATTAAATACTCTTTCATTTGTTGTTTTAAATGATGAACAATCTGAAGCTTTGAGAAAAGTTAAGGCACTTACGATCTATCTTGTATTTGGGTCTTTGATTGAGGTAGGTCAAGGTCAATTAGAGTTGAGACTTTGCTTAGCCATTTTGTTATTTTAAATTGAATAACTTGTTCATTGGTTTTCAGACATACTTGTGGTTGATAATTGAGATCTTCAAAATGCTTGAATCAATAGGTTATTGTATACTAAATTGATTAAAGTAGTTTATGATTGAAAAGTTTACTTTTGATTTGGTGCATTATAATATATCTTGAGAGGTAGAAAATTTTGAATCATAGTTGATATTGGTTGAGTGATCGGGTGTAACACCCCGATTTTGCAATCCATATGCCACACGATGTTCACGACCCCGAAAGACCACAGCTAACACATGATTGGTACCTGTTGTGAGCACTGAGTAATAATACTTAAATAATACAGGAAATAGGATGAAATTCCATAAGGTTTAGAATTTTAATACTGATCAATATAGCAACTAATAATAACATCTGTAACACTGAATACTATCTAAACTAGTCTAGTCTGAAAAGCCTCTAACTGAAATTTCTGAATATGGAGTTGATGGGACAAACCCCCAACTAAATCTGACTACTGAAATACTAAAGCTACTAAAAAATTGAAATAAAAGAATAGCCTCGATAGATGAGGACTCACTACTGAATCAGTTACTACTGACTGAATCTGGGTAGCGCGGTCAGGAACTTCAGCATTCGACCGATGATATGAGACATCATAGTGTAAAAAAAAAGTATGCATTAGTACGTGTAATGTACTATTATACTAGATGAGGTAAGGCTGAATGCATGGGTTCATATGCATGAACAAAAACTGACTGGATGATATAGAATAACTAAATAAGAATACATAGATAACTAAAACTACTTTAAAATACTGAGTATGCAATACTGTACATATAAATGTATACTAGATTTGAGCTTTTACTAAATTTGAATACTGATTTATACTAATGAGTAACTATTATGTATAATCACTGATAACTGAGTGACTGATACTGAGTGACTATTTTTGGCAGTCTTGATTCTGTAGAACTGAACTGAGTTCTATACTAAGACTGAAACTAAAACTATGGGAGGTAATCATCTAACTGATATGCCCTAAATAAGATAATTGGGGTCCAACCTATAACCCTAGTTAGAAGGGTGTCAGTACCATGCCATGGGTAAAGATAAGTTAAACAGTCACCCACATTTGGCAGGTGCCCTGAATGTGAATGGTGGTACCCTCAACTGGCATGTAAAACATCTTATCAACCCTCAACTGGCAGGTTGATATCTCAACCTATGCTGGCTTCATAGTTCTGGAATAAAAGGACTACTTTTAAGGGTCACACCCTGTACTGGCAGGTGAGCCCCCATCCTTGGGTTCACTCGATGCTAAATCCTATCCCAACTAAATAGACACTGATTAATAAACTAAATTGGACTGAGCTAAGTTTAACTAAATTCTGAACTGACTGAGTACTACTAATCGTGACACTATCGAGACTATTCTGTAACTACTGCAGCTCTAGGTAAACAACTAGATTTTTGGGAATTGAATACCCCCTGGACTCATTGGCATTGAAAATAAAGCATGGTATAATAATGAAAGCATGATAGTACTTGCTTGTTAACAATGCATTCATTTAGACATTTTTTCAAACACTTAATATACCTGAGCTTGTACATGAATTGGACCTCATAATAATATGTTCACTGTTAAACTCAGATAAGCATCTTATCAAACACTTAGGGAGCATGATTATTTCATATAAAAATACTCAACACATGAACATCATGGACACAATAATCAATTGTAAATTTAATGGTTTATCAGGATAATCACATATGCATCACACATGCTATTTAATTTCATGAAACTTGTAATTTAATCGTGGATTGAAACCCAATTTATATCATGAAGATGAATACAATCAATTTCAAGAATAAAAATCATAAATCTATAAACTTGTATATTTAAATAGGTTTATTAGACTCCTTGGGTTAAAGGAACCCATGAATAAACACCTAACATACTTAGAAGATGAGTTCTAGAAGGTTCTTGAAAGATTTCTTGAGATTTGTTCTTGACTCTTGGAGCTAAGATTTTGTTAATTTGAGTGAGAATGATTTATTGTTGAGAGAAAGTGAGTAAATAATGGCTAATTAGATTATTAGGGGTTAAATCTCTTGTTTAGTATAGATTAGGGCCATGGAAAAGACCCAATTACCCCTGGAAAGTAACCAATATTCATCACTAGAAAGTCCTAATTTTGGGCTTCATCACGATGCGGTGGCATCATCGTAAGCTGCTAGTAATCAACTGGGAACTATGTAAAATAAAAGGACGAACGTGAAATTAACCTTTGACGCAATACGACACCATCGTGGAGTCACACTGGATTTTGACAATTAGGAAAATGGCCCTTAGAGCGGCGCAGTGGGATCGCAGTCCTTTACTAGAAAATGATATTTTTGAACTTGAACATTGGCCCTACATGCCATTACCGCGAAGCTTCACAAGAAACTGACGAATTCTATTTTAAATGGCTCTGCTATGTGGTGTTGCACTAGGTGGCACACTATTTCACAAAAATTGCTCTAACTCTTCGCCCGGGGATCAGATTTGGGCTAATTTTATATCATTGGAAAGATAACTGAATTTCCTATGTAATGGAAGGTCTTAAACTATAAAACTCAAAGTATTTTGAAAAAATTATATAGAGTTATCCAAGTTTTAAGAGTTAAATCAAGCTTAGGAAATAAAGGGTATTACAATATCTCTCCCTTAGGAACATTCTTCCTTTAATGAGATTGATTAAGATAAGGAACACTGATAGACTAGGTTTACACACTGAACAAACACAAAAAAAAGCATAGAATACATAAATGAAACAATTGATAAGTTGAGTTTACATATTAAACATGCATATCTGATGCGTGAGTACATGTCTGAACTGATTCATGAATGCATGACTGTCATGAAAATGATATGCAATGGTAATGAATACCAAGTTTGTAACTATAATTGAGCATGGAACTGAGTAAATCTAACGAAGACTGTTACCTTAAGCTGAATTTGAGTTTGTGGAGAAGAGGTAAGGATACTTGGTCCACATATTTACTTCTTCTTCTCGAGTAGCTCCCTCAATGGACAGATTCTACCAAAGAACTTTGATCAAGGGAACTTCATTGTTTCTCTATTTGTGAATCTGATGATCAAGGATTTTAACGGGAAGCTCTTCGAAAGAAAGATAATTCTGAATATCTGCGCCCTTTAAGGGAGCTATAACTGCTGGGTCACCAGTTCATTACTTTAGCAAAGAGACATGGAATACTGAGTACACTAAAGATAGATCTGAAGGCAACACAAGCTCATAGGCTAGCTAAGAATTCAGTAAGGACCCACATATCGGGGACTGAGTTTTCCCTTCTTGTCAAACCTCTTTACTTTCTTCATGGCAGAGATTTTCAAGAACACAAAATCATCAATCTCAAATATGAGATCTTTTCTCCTATATCTGCATAAGATTTTTGTTGGCTCTGGGCTGAGCTAAGCCTTTCTCTGATCAGTTGAACCTTCTCTAAAGAATCAAATACTAAATCGGCCATATATCTACGACCTTACCAACCTCAAATAATATTTTTGGAGATCTGTATCTCCTACTATAAAGAGCCACAAATAAAGTGATCTACATACTGGAATGAGATCTTTTATTATATACGAATTCAATCAAAGGAAAGTGGTTATACCAACTGCCTTTAAAATCAACAATGCATTCTCTTCACATATCTTCTAGAGTCTGAATGGTCCTTTCTGTTTGACCATCTATCTGAGGATGAATAGTTATACTGACATGAACTTAGGTACCAAGACTCTTTTAGAATTCTTCTAAAAATAAGAGGTAAACTGGGTACCTCTATTTGAAATGATAGATACTGGGACTCCATGTAACTTGACCAACTTTCTGATATAGAGTTTGGCATAGTCTTGAACTGAATAGGAAGTACGAAGTGGCAAGAAATAAGTGGATTCGGTCATCATATCTACGATAAACCAAATTGAATTATGCTATAGACGAGTACGAGAAAAACCCATCACAAAGTTTATGTTCACTTTTTCCCATTTCTATGTGGGAATAATAAACTCCTGCATGGACACATTAGGTTTCTAGTGCTCAATCTTAACTTTATTGACATGTGGAGCACTTAGCTACAAACTATGTCATATATCTATTCATCCTACTTACCAATAGATCTCTCATAAATTGCGGTCTATCTTAGTGGCCCATGGATGAAGAGAGTGATGTGCACCATGCGCTTCTGCGAGAATTCATCACCTCAAGTTATCTACACTCGGCAAACATAACCAACACTAGCAATGCAATAGACCATCCCACCTTGGGAGAAAACCTCTACTTTCTAATCTTTGACTAACTCTTTCACCTTAACTAGACTTGGATCTTTATTCTATTTTTCCTTCAATTTGGAAACCAAAGATGATTCTGAACTATTCTACGCTCACGAACTACCCTCTGCTGAATCTACTAAGCGAAAACTTAGTCAAGCAAGCTGATAAACTTTCTGGACTAACTCCTTCTTACCATTCTCAATGAGAGCAACACTACCCATAGATAATAAACTGAGAGCATCTTTCGCTATATTGGCCTTTCCCGAATAATACATAACACTCATATCGTAATCTTTCAACAAATCAAACCACTTTATCTAGAAGCATCATAGTACCAAAAAATCCATATAAACTATCTGGTAAGATAAAAATTGGGGCTGAAGTTAGTCGAGTTTTAAAATCTTGAAAAATCTTCTCATAAGAATCAGACCACTAAAACTAAACTTTCTTTTGAGTCAATCTAGATATAGAGGATGCAATAGAGGAAAAACCTTCAAAAAACTGATGGTAATAGCCAGCTAAACATAAGAAACACCTAATCTCTAATGGATAGATAGGTCTAGGCCAGCTTCTTACTACTTTGGTCTATTGAGGATCAACTCTAATGCCATCACCAAAAATAATATTACCAAGGAATGCTACTAATCTTCGGAAAAATTTGCACTTATTGAATTTGCTGAACAACTGATTAGCTCTGAGAGTCTGAAGTATGATTCTGAGGTGATCTATGTGATCATTTTCTCTACGAGAATAGTCAAGAATGTCATTGATTAAGACTATAACAAACATGACCAAGTACTATTTTAACACGCAGTTCATTAATTCCATGAAGGCTTCTAGGGAATACGTGAGAACAAAGGACATGGATATAAACTTAAAGTGACCATACCAAGTTTGAAAAGTTATTTTTTGAATGTCACATTCTCTAACTCTAAGCTGATGATAGCTTGGTCTGAGGTTTATCTTAGAAAATTAACAGGCACCCTGAAGTTGGTCAAACAAGCCATTGATTATATGAAGTGAGTATTTATTCTTGACTATGAACTTGTTAAACTGGTAGTAGTCAATACACATTTTGAGAGAACCATCTTTCTTACGCACGAAAAGAACTGGTGCACCCCATGGGGAAATGCTAGGTTTGATGTGCCCCTTCTCTAGGAGATCTTTCAATTGATCTTTTAATTCCTTAACTTCTTTTATATCCATTTTGTATTGAGGAATAAATATGGGTTGAGTATCTGGAAGAAGGTTTATTCCAAAGTCAATTTCCCTTATAAGAGGAACTCTGGGAAGATCTTTGGGAAACATATCTGAGAATTTATTTACTACTAGAACTGACTCAAAACTAGGAGTTTCTAAAATAGAGTATTTGACTCGCACAAGATGATAGACACATCCCTTGAATATCATTTTTTTAGCTCTAAGGTATGAAATCAACTGACCCGTAAGAGCTGTAGTACTACTCTTCTATTCAAGTCCTGGTTCATTTGGAAATTGAAAATGAACAATTTTGTTTCTACAATCAAGTGAGGCATAGCATGAATTGAGCTAATCCATTTTGAGAATGACGTTGAAATCCATTATATCTAAATCTACTAAGTCTGCTGAAGTGTCTTTCTCAGATATCATAATCAGAAAGTTCTTACATATCCACCAAACTATGATAGATTGACATATTGGGGTAGAGACTGAGAAGGGGTCTGTTAAGGTTTTTGGTCTAACTTTAAAGTTGATCGCTTTATAAGGAGTTATGAAAGACAGAGAAGCTCCTGGATCTAATAAGGCATAAATATGTAAATTAAAGATCTGTAATGTACTAGTGACCACATCAGAAGAACTTTCCAAATCTTGTCTAGACTGAAGCACATAAAGCCTTTTTGGGTATTGCCGACTAGTGGAACTGAAAGTGGCGCCCTGCTGATTTGGGAGACCGGACTAAGTTGTAGGATGATTGTACTGACCCTGTGAACCTGACTGAGGACAATCTTTGATTGTATGGCCTGGCTTGCCACACCGTAAACCTACATCAATGCCAGCTCTGCAAAAACCCTGATGGTTTCTATCATATTTCTGGCAAAGAGGATTTGTTCAAACATTGCTAACACTACACTGAGATTTAGAGCCTTATGCCCTATCTTTGTTACTATTTTTGAACTTAGGTACTGGAGCACTGGCTTAGGACTGAGCTGGAACTAATGATTTTAGGCAAAACTTAGAATGGTTACCACCTTCTGACTTATGCTAAGTGAAATTGAAGTTACCAGTTCTGGCTCTCTTATTCTCCCTCTCTCTCTCTCTATCCTTATTATTATTATCCTTTTTTATCTGCTGAGCATACACTATGAGACTAGATATGTCCATCTCCTTAATTAACATCAAAGTTCTGCACTCCTTGACCATACTATTTGACACCCAGGGAAGAACTTACACATCTTGGACCTATTGTCTGCTACTACATGGGGAGCATACCTGGCTAACTAAGTAATATTGAGAGAATACTCTTTCACACTCATATTTCCTTGCCTGATATTGATGAACTTTAACACCTTGGCTTCCCTCAACTATAGGAAAAAGAATCTATCTTGAAAAATAGTAGCAAACTCTTCCTATTCTTTGGGCTTTATATCCATTCCCCTGTCTACCTCTCACTACTTAAATTATGTATGAGCTATAACTTGTTGCTGATAGGCAGCTAACTTAACACTCTAACGGAAATTCACTCCCATAATATATATGATTTTCTGTACCTGATCGAGGAACTTCTGTGGATCCTCATCAAACTTGGATCCTAAAAATAGGGGAGGATTCATTTCGGTTAATTATCGAATTTTGGTAGCAGTATTACTGGCCATAAGGTAATCCTAAATAGTAGTTGGACATTTATTCTAAGATGCTATAGAAAGGTCTAGAGTGGTGAACATAAATCTGAATTCTGCATAGGAGATATGCTCGTCTGTAGGATCTGCCTGAATAGGATGAGATACTGGTTGGTTTACTATTCATCTTTTGTTGGTCTTTTTGGGAGTCATGTTCTGCAAACAGAAGGAATAAATTAATTAGACTAAGAGTTTAACATGATTTGATGCTCATTTGCATGACATAAATACTAAAAAAATGGAAACTTTCCTAAAAATGCCTCATAGCCTCTTTCCCATAAGTGTGGCGCTCTACACACCCATGCAACAAACTCTACTTGATGTGATATTTAGACTCACTAGGACTCGATTTAACCATCGCTCTTATACTAAGTTCGTAATGCCCCAAGTTTGCACCCTAGTGTCACATGGTGCTTACGACCCTGAAGGACATTAAGCTAACCCATGAATGGTACCTGCTGTGAGCACTAAGAAATAATACTGAAATAATGCAGAAAATAGGCTTAAATTCTCTAAGGTTTATAATTTGAATATTGATCAATATAGAAACTTGCAATAATATATGCAACATTGAATACTATCTGAACTAGTCTAGTCTGAATATCTAATAACTGAATTGTATGAATGTGGAGTTGATGGGACAAGCCCCCAACTAACTTCAACCACTAAAATATTGAAGATACCAAAAATACTAAAGTTAAAGAATATACTCCATAGTTTAGGACTCATTGCTGAATCTGTTGCTGCTAACTTAATCTACCTAAGTGCTGTTAGAAACCTGAGAATCCAAACCTATGATATGATACATCATAGCGTAAAGAGAAAGTATGTGTCAGTATATGAAATGTAATAGTACACGAGATAAGGTAAGGATAAATGCAGGGGTTCTTATACATTAATAGTAACTTACTGGATGACACAAAGTAACTAAATAAGATTACATAGAAAACTAAAACTACAGTAAAATACTAAGTATACAATGCTGTACAGATACATGTATACTATATTTGAGCTTTTGCTGAAGACGAGTACTGATTTATAATACTGAGTAACTGATATCCGTAATCACTGATAATTGAGTGACTAATACTGAGTGACTATTTTTGATAGTCCTAATATTGTAAAACTCAACTAAGTTCTATACTGAGATAGAAACTAAAATTATGGGAGATAATAATCTAACCGACATACCCCAAATAAGATAACTGGGATATAAGTCATAATCCCAGTACGAAGGGTGCCAGTACCATGCCGCAGGTAAAGACAAGTTAAAGACTCACCCTCATCTAATAGATGCCCTAAATGACAATGGTGGTTCCCTCAACTGGCAGGTAAAACACCTTATCAACCCTCAATTGGAAGGTTGATATATCAACCTACACTGGCTAAATAGTTCTAGAATGTAATGACTGCTTCTAAGGGTCACACCCTCAACTGCCAGGTGAGTCCCCATCCTCGGGTTCACTCAGTGTTGAATGCTACTCCTAACTGAATAGCCACTGATTATTAAATTGAACTGGCCTGAGCTAAGTTTAACTGAGTTCTATTACTGACTAAGTACTAATGATCATGACACTACCAAACTATTTTGTAACTACTGTAGCACTAGGTAAACAGTTAGATTTTCTGGTATTGAACACCCCAGGACTCAATAGCATTGAAAGTAAAGCATGGCATAATCTTGAAAGTGCGATAATACTTTCTTGATAAAAATGGATTCATTTAGATATTTTGTCAAAAACTTAATATACTTGAGCATGTACCAAGGTGTGTGTCGAGCCGGTAGTGGTGTGTGCTTTGGGTGTGGTGAACCACACCATAGAATGCGAGAATGTAGAATTCTAGCTTATAGGGGTAGATAGTTTCTTCAGTTAGGTACCTCTTCTTGTGTCAGTAGTGGTCAACTTTAGAGAAGACTTCATGCGTTTCAAACTCTTCTTGATTGGGAAAGGTTCCCAAAGATAGACTTGGGTATGTTATGGGTCCTTTATTTTTATGATATGCATTGTTAGATCCCCTACTTCCAGTTTGAGATTATATGTCAGCATGATCCATGTATGAGTTTTATATCTAAGTCTGGCAATCATGACCCAATTTGTAAGTGCCCTGTGCATCGCCCCTGTGTTTCAGCGAAGAGTTAGTAGAGGGACATTGATTTCTAACGGAGAGATACCCCATGATAGTGTGGTATTTGCATGTATTTAGACTCATTCAATTGCATGTTTAGACTCTCCTTACAAAGTTAACCTCACTTATCATTTCATAGCCAGTCATGATTTTGAAAGTCAGTTCAATCAGGCATTCATGCACTAGATACGCATGTTCTATAGAAAGATTTTAGATTTTCAGTGCATTTAGTCATGCATTCATGAGATCCATTTAGTTATGAGTCCATGCATAAGATATGCATATCAGTTATGAGAATTCATCTTATGAGTAGCTTTAGTTGAGTGTTCCATGCATCAGATATGCATGTCCAATACGATAACTCAAACTATTAGTGGTTCCAATTTCATAGTCATATTCCAGATGTTCTTGTTCCTTCAGTAAGTACAATTGATCAGTATTCTTAGTCTATCAAGTGAAATTCGATGATGAATGTTTCTAATGAGGAGATAATGTAACACCCTGCAAAATTCTCTCCTAGTCATAGCCTTAGAGCATGTTCAGTGATGCAGAAATCTAGTCCTAAAAATTTTAGAAGTGCCTTCCCAAGTGAGAAATATTTTGAACCATGTAGAATATCTCTAATATCGACTTTTTGTTAGTATGTAGAGTTGTGATGATTGTGATTATTGTTTGTGCATTCATGTATGTGTTCTCGTTCGATACTCTCATGATTATTCAGTTAGTAGTTGTTCTTGCATGAACCCTTACATTTAGCCTTACCTCATCTGTATACTCGATACATTCCCATACTGACACTTTTGTTCTATGGTGTTTTATTTGACACCATAGGTTCAGAGGCATGAGATCCAGAGTACACTTAGCAGTTCAGTCCCAACCAACAACAGTAGATGTAGTAGTGAGTCCTCTTCATTTGAGGATGATCCATTTTATTATTTTTGTCTCAGATTCTATTTATTTTTAGCAGACAGAGTTAGTTGGGGACATTTACCATCAACTTCACAATCCAGACAGTTTAGAGGATTTTTGGATAGATATATTAGTAATCAGTTTTCAATTTTGAGTATTTTTAGATGTTTTGAACTTTATGGCCAGTTTCTACATTTATTATTTATATTATGCAGTGTTCAGGTATAGATATTAGTAGAGGGTTGGCTTGTGGTCCTTTGGGATCATTAGAACTATATGACGTTTCGATTCTAGAAAATCGGGTCGTTACATAATCCTTTCATCCTTGTGCCCAAAGGCTTATTTAAAATATGATTTTCAGCAATCTATGAGATTTTACATGAATTTGAATTAGGGTTTTTTACCCATTATTATTGATTTCAATATTTTGATATTTTCCAAGAATTGAGAGTCTAATGGTATGATTTTCACATGTTTTCTTGAGAAATTACAGCTGGGTCTATACCCCATGATTTTAATCCTTGAGAAATTAGTAGTTGAAATGTTTGAGATATTAAATTATACGAGTATATTGAGATTTTGAGACAAATTGCTAAAATTTCTAGATTTATACACGAGTTATGAATCTTTATACTAACTAATATGTTTTTGAGGAGTTTTAACTTGAGAGTTAATTATGGGTTATTGATCCCTACTTGAGATTTGCAATTTTTTTAACTCTTATGTTATAGGCACCCATGATTTGAGTATTTTGAGATTATTGAGAAATGTTTTGACCTAATGGTTATGGAGTTTTGAAATCCACTTCACTACCTGAGATTACAGTTTTGATTATTGGGTTCTTGATGAACCATAAGATTATTTTAAAGTGTATTTCCATGAGATGATCGAGTTAAACTGAAAGGAGTAGTATTTAGCATTGAGTTGGGTTACTTTCTATGGTTTCTTAACCCAAAACTACATACCACCATAGGTTTGAGATTTTAGGCCTAAGTCCAAGATATTGGGCCCGAGGCCGAGATAAGTGATCACAGGTTATACTCCTTGGAAAGAGTATGACACTCCTCCCCAACGTGGGTCCTCTTCCTTAGGAGGGTAAAATGTTGGACACCATATAACTAGCATGGTTTATGTTGGTTAAGAGAATCTCTCTGGACACAAGTTATTTTCCTAGTAGTAAAGTTGTAGATTTTGTCCCTAAGACTAAAGTATTTTCCCTTGATATAAGTATTTCCTCTAAAGCTATGAGATAAGTTATTTCCCGAAACTAGTGTATCTTTCCATTGAGATAGAATGATTTCCCTAATGCTTGAAATGAGATATTTTCCTAAAGTGAATGAATTGCCTTCAAGTATGTTTCAAAGTTATATGATTCTGAATTCCAAGTACTTGAGTTCAAAAGAGCTAAGAGCTCTTGAGCATTAAAGAAGTTTTACTCTCCATGAGACATATGAATGAGTTGAAAGTATGGTTTAAAGTTTCCATTATACTATGGGTGATGGGGATAAGATGAGATTACCCATTTCAAAGTTAAAAAATAATGACTCATGAGATTTGTGATACATTCTCTATTCTACATGATTCATGATCTTTACATTTTATACTTATTCTAACTATGTGAGTCATTACTCATTGCATGCATGATTTGATTAAAGAGTATTGATGTTGTCTTATATAAATGTGTTCACTCCCACATACTTAGTATATTCCCAAGATCTGATCAACATATATGTCTATGTGCTACATTGTCTTATAATGTAGTTTTAGGTGATCAGTCCCAACCTCGGTAGTGACTTCTGAGTACCTCTGTCTACATTCCTACAGTGTTGAGTCCACATGGTTTGAGGACCTCTCTTCAGATATTTCCACATTTGAGAGACTATGTTATTACTTTCAGTTCATTTTGTGTTAGTTGGGGACCTATCCCAATATCTCTCTAGTTCATGGATTACTAGAGGCTTTGTCAGACTAGTTATCAGATTGTGATTGTGTTGAGAATTCTAGTATTGTGGTCGTTTAGACCAAGTATTTTCTCTGTATCTCCTTTCATATGATATGACTATGCTAGTGTTTGAATTATTTCATCTGAAATGAGTATTATTAGAGGAAACAGGCTCAAAGGGTTAGCTTGGGGCAATTTTTAGCCTTAAGCACAGTGACATCTCGGAGGCGACTTTAGGTCGTTACAAAAATGGTTTAAATGGTGTGAATAGTTTGGAGTGGTTAAAGGCTAAGGTATTGATGGTTATGATTGGTTTAAATAAAAACCTTGTAGGGTACATTAGAATCCCCAAGTGAATGAAATAATGAAATTGGGTTGAATAATGGTTATGGAATAATTGAAGTTCTTTGTGGGGTATAATGAAATGCCCCAAGTAAATATGTTAAAGGAACACTTGAGGGGTACAACAAAATCCTTCAAGCTAATATAATAACGACATACTTGTGGGGTACAATGGAAACCCCCAAGAAAACAAAATGGATCACTTGTGGGGTACATGGGACTCCCCCAAGATAACTTTATAAATGGCTACACAGGAACCCCTTTACCTTAAAAGGTTTGTCTATGGATAATAATTGCAACTTATAGTCGGTATGACGATATCACTATTAATAGCCTTGGTAAATGGTAAATGGAGCATTGGTTTGGTTAGTTGGAAATGGTATTAATTCAGCTATAATGGTGGGATGTGATAGCTAACCGTAAAGGTAGGAGTTTAATGAATAAACATTAGAGACACATATTTGTTGACATAAGCGCTAGGGCATGGAGACCCTTTTATCATACAATGAGGTACTCAAAAATCCTCTAAGTACACGGTACATACATATCATAGAGGTTAAGGGTACTCAGGAATTCCTTACACTTATAGTATATTCGATTTGTGTAACTACATGCCTCGTGGCTCATTCAGGGGGTTACACTTTGTAATGCCCCAATTTTTTGAATCGGAATGCTACACAGTGATTATGACCCCGAGGGACCACAAGCTAACCTATGACTGATATTTGTACCTGTATACTGTAATTCATGAAATAATAATGTGGAAAACATGCACAATAGGCCATAAGGTTCAACTGAAATAATATAACATCCATATGGGCAAAAAATATCCAAAACAACTGAAAACTGAATGTGAAAGCTAAATCTGAGCATAAATGTTAAAGCTTCTTACTGTCTGAAATAAGGAGTTGAAGGAACATGTCTCCAACGAACTCCGTAAAACTGAACTAAAGAAATAAATGAATAAATCAAATAATGTCGTCCTCGAATAAAGAGGACTCACTGCAACTCTGTATGCTGAATGCGACTGCTACTGCTAGTCTAGGACTCGTGCCTCTGAACTTATGGTGTATCATGAAAAGAAGGAACCATAGCACAAATACGTCAGTACAACTAGAGTATTGAGTATATGAGTGAGGTAGGCTAATGCAAAGCATTTACATGCATGAATAATACTGTAGACTGACTGATATAAACGTAAGAGTACAACATACATACTTAGTAACTAAGATCGTGAGTACGTAATGACTAAATCTGTATGCTAATACATAACTGGAACTGTAGTTCTGATAACATGGATGACTGTCTCTGATAACCCTGAATCTAGTTGAACTCTCTGAGTTCTGTGCTATAACTGAATTTTATCGTATCTAACAGTCCGAGTATACTGATATTTGAAGAACTGTCTGAGTTCTTTTACTGAGAATGATACTGAAACTCTAGTAGGTAGTTGTTTAACCGACATACCCCATGTATAGCATTACGTCTAAGCTGGGGTCCAATCTCTACCCCGACTGGAGGGCTATCAGTACCGCGCCACCGGCAAGGACAGTTCTAAGTGACCCTTATCTGGCAGGTACTCAAAGTGAGAATGGTGGGACACTAACATGATATGTTAAGCCACCTCATCAACCCTAATCTTACAGGCTAAGATGTCTCAACCTACCTGGCTACGTAGTTCTAGAACACAAAGATGACTTCTAAGAAACAAACCCTAAACTGGTAGGTGAGTCCCCATCCTTGGGTTCACTCGGTGCTAACTTCTTCTCCCATCTGAAGACACTAAACATGATTCAATTGACTGTACTTGGACATATTAACTAACTTCTGTTGACTGATGGAGTAGTACTATTATCTGAGAGTTAACTGAGATCATAAGATTTCTGTGCTTTCTGGAGTCACATGACTGACTGAGTTCTATAGATTATAGCTTGACCGTGATTATCGTGAAAACATGACATGGCTCTAGGCACAAAGCTATGTTTTTCGGGTACGAATACCCCCAGGACTCGATTGAAGGAAATTGTAACACATGACATGACTTGATCGAAAGATTTGAGTCCACAATTCATAATATCATAAGTAGGGGATATTGTATTTCATATAGTTATTCCACATCTTAAACATTGTAGGGAATGCATGGATATATTTTGTGTACATATTGTATATCTCCATTATCTTACATGCTTCATACCACCGCAATAGCAACACATGAAAAGCATAGAATTCATATTGAAGTATATAGCTAACATGATCTTGTCATTTAGACATCATAGAACAATACAAACATGAACTTCTAGTATCCTAAGCATTTTATCAAACACCTTGCATGCATTCTTTAAGGCATAGATGGGCTTCATACTTACACTATATTAAACAACCTAAAGTTCATGGTTTTCAATTAACAAACATATATGTTCCATGAAAACACCTTTAGACATCACATTGAAACTTAAACAACAATCCTCAATATGTACATACTCATATCACCAAGCAAAAGTTTCTAAAATAATATTTAAAACATGGTTCTTGAGCTCTATGAACGGATTAGATCCATAGATGAACACTACACATACCTTAGTGATTGAATCTTGAAAGAGATATAATGTTTCTAAAGGTTCTTGAAGAATACCTTAGGCTTGCCCTTGATTTTTCATGACTTGGGTTTAACCCCTTTAGGAAAGGATCCTCTTATTCCTGAGGAGATGATCTTGAGAGAAAACCCTAATCTTGTGGTTGAAAGTGTATAAGAGAGCTTTTTGAGATGTTTTAACTAAAGAGAATGGAAGATAATACGTTCCTTGAGGGTTATAAGTCATGGGAAGTAAAGGTAAAAGACCAAAATACCCTTATGAAAGAAATTCCTAGTTGCTGAAAATAATAGATGACGACATTTGTGACAAGACATCAAAAATGTGGTAAACCGTCAAAAATGTCGTCATGCACAAGCTGGACTCTGCCTAAGGCTGATGACATTTGTGACATGGCATGAAAATGTGCTTAGCCATAAAAAATGTCCTCATACAAAAGCTGGATACTGCCTAGGGCTAACGACCTTTGTGATTGGGCGTCATAAATGTGGTAAGCAACCACGAATGTCGTCACCTAGGAGCTGGTTTCTGCCTAAGGCTGACGACCTTCATGGTAGGGCGACAAAAGTGTGGTAAGCTACCAATAATGTCATAACATAGGATCTGGTTTCTGCCTAAGGCTGATGACCTTCATGATAGGACGTCATAAATGTGGTAAGCTACCACGAATGTTGTCACACTGTTTCCAGCCTGACATGCTGGAGTAAAATAGGAATAACTCTTTACTCCAATATCGGATTTATGAAAAATTGGTATCATTGGAAATACAATTCAATTATCTATCTATTGATAGGTCACTAGATAAAAAATTCCAAGTATAATGATAGATATGCTTGTTTGAAGTTGACTATAGCAATATCCATCTCAAGAATTCAATCGGTAAGTAATGTTTTGATTCGTCCGATAGCTGTGAGTTATTTGAAGCCTTCATATACATCTAACTTACTCATAAAACTATAAAATAACCATAATGTACGATGAATGATCTTAGAACATGGATCTAATATTGGTTTTGATTTTTTAGGGTATTACAATATCTTCCCCTAGGAAACATTCATCCTTGAATGATTAAATCTTGAGAGGGGAGAAAAGAAAAAATGATGCATACACTAATCATTCTCAACTGGCATATGATTTTAGGACTGAATTGAATTCTAAACTAAATATAGCCTACTAAACATGCATATCTGATGCATAACTGATAAGATGAACTCATGAATGCATGATAAGCTACGCACTGATACTTGATACCAATTTTATACTGGATTTTTTAACATATAACTGAATAATCTTAAGTAAAATGGTTACCTCTAGCTAAGTCTAAATTAGTAAAGAAAACATGAGGGTACTTGGTTCGCATGTCTGCTTCTGCTTCCCAAGTAGCTACCTCTATGGACAGATTCCTCCAAAGAACTTTGACTAGAGGGAGTTCTTTGTTCCTCAACCTACGAGTCTGATAGTTGAGGATTTTGACTGGAATCACTTCATAAGAGAGGCTATTCTAAATGTCAACGCTCTAAATAGGGACTACAATGGTTGGGTCACCTATGCACTTCTTGAGCAAAGAGACATGGAAGACTGGATGAACTGAGGCTAGATCTGAAGGCAACTCAATCTCATAGGCTACCTTGTCGAAGCGACTGAGAATCCTAAAGAGACCAAGATATTGGGGGCTGAGCTTTCCCTTGTTACCGAATCTCTTCACCCCCTTCATAGGAGATATCTTTAGATAGACATAGTCGTCGACCTCGAATTCGATATACTTTCTACGAACATCCGCATAAGACTTCTATCGGCTCTAAACAACCCGAAGTCTTTCTCTGATTAACTAGACTTTCTCTGAGGCATCAAATACTAAGTTAGGACCTATGACTGCGGTCTCACTAAATTTGAACCTACCGATTAGAGACCTACATCTCCTACCATAGAGAGCTTCGAATGGAGTTATATAAATACTGGAGTGATAGTTTTTGTGGTATGAAAACTCAATCAAAGGCAAGTGGTCAACCCAACTTCTCTTGAAATCAATTGCACATGCCTTTAGCATATCCTCTACAGTCTGAATGGTCTTTTCTGCTTGACCATCTATCTGAAGATGAAATGCTGTACTGAGGGATCTTAGGTACCAAGACCCTTTTGGAACACTTTCCAGAAGTGAGAGGTGAATTGGGTACCTCTGTCTTACATGATAGATAGTGGAGAACCATGTAATCTGACAAACTCCCTAATATAGAGTTTTGCATAATCCTCAGCTGAGTAAGAGGTACGAACTAGAAGGAAATGAGCTGACTTGGTCATTCTGTCTACAATGACCCAAACTAAATCATACTGATAACGTGTTCTAGGCAAACCCATCACAAAGTACATGTTCACTTCTTCCCACTTCCAAGTAGGAATAGTGAACTGCTGCATGGAACCACTAGGTTTTTGATGCTCTATCTTAACCTGCTGATATGTAGAGCACTTAGCCACAAACTATGCAACGTCCCTCATCATCCCACTCCAATAATAGATCTCCCACAAGTCACGGTACATCTTAGTGGCCCCTGGATGAATAGAGTATCACACACCATGTGCTTCGGCAAGAATTTGCTACCTCAAGTCATCTACACAAGGAACACACAGACGACCCTGATAACAAAGAACACTATCTCCCCCTAGGGATAAAACCACTACTTCCTGACTTTAAACTGACTATTTTTGCTTGACAAGGCTAGGATCCCTATCTTTCTTCTTTTTCACCTTGGAAACTATAGATGACTCTGAACTAATCTGAACATATACACCACCCTATGAAGAGTAGACTAAGCAAACACCTAGTCTGGCAAGCTGATGAATCTCCTGAGCTAATTTCTTCTTACTATCCTCAACATGGGAAACACTACCTATGGATAGTCTACTGAGTGCGTCGGCCACTACATTGGCCTTTCCAGGATGATAAAAGATAATCATGACATAATCTTTCAAGAGCTCTAACCACCTTCTCTGACGAAGATTGAGATCTTTCTGAGAAAATATATATTGAAGGCTCTTATGATCTATGAAGATGTCTATATGAACACCGTATAGATAATGCCTCCAAATCTTTAAGGCAAAGACAACTGCTGGAAACTTAAGGTCATTAGAAGGATAATTCTTTTCATGGGTCTTCAACTGTCTGGAGGCGCAGTCTATGACTCTACCATGCTGCATGAGGAAACATAAAAAACCTACTTTGGATGCATCATAATATACTACAAATCCATTGGAACTGATGCAAAGTGCTATAACTAGAGCTGAGGTGAGTCGAGTCTTCATCGTTTGAAAACTCTTCTCGCAAGGTTCTGACCACTGAAACTTGACTTTCTTCTGATTCAATCTAGATATGTGAGATGCAATAGAAGAAAATACCTTGATAAACGATAGGTAATAGCCAGCCAAACCCAAGAAACTCCTGAAATCTGATAGAGAGACAGGATGAGGTCAATTTCTTACCGCTTCGGTTTTCTGAGGATCTACTCTAATTTCATCACCGAAAACAATGTTGCCAAGGAATTCTACTGATCTTATCCAAAATTCGCACTTACTAAACTAGGCAAACAACCAGTGATCCCTGAGAGTCTGAAGAACAATTATGAGATGGTCTGAATGATCATGCTCTATGCTAGAATAGACCAGAATATCATCTATGAAGACTATGATGAATGTGTCCAAGTACTGCTTGAACACCAGGTTCATCAAGTCCATGAAATTTGTAGCAGCATTGGTAAGACCAAAGGACATGACTAAAAATTCAAAGTGACCATATCGAGTACAAAAAGCTATCTTTGGAATGTCACATTCTCTAACTCTGAGCTGATGATAGCCAGATTTGAGGTATATCTTTGAGAAAAAATTGGCACCCTAAAGTTGGTTAAAAAAGTCCTCTATCCTAGGTAGCGGATACCTGTTCTTGACCATGACTTTGTTGAGCTGACGATAATCAATATACAATCTGAGAAAACCATCTTTCTTGCTCACAAATAAGACTGGCGCACCCCATGGGGATACACTAGGCCTGATGAATACCTTATCTAAGATATCCTTCAACTGATCTTTCAGTTCCTTGAGTTCTACTTGTGCCATTTTGTATGAAGGAATCAAAATAGGCTGAGTATCTGGAAGAAGGTCTATGCCAAAGTATATTTCCCTTTCGGGAGGAATTCCTGGAAGATCTTCAGGAAAGACGTCTGAATATTCATTAACCACTAGGATTGATTCGAGACTGGGAGATTCAGAACTGGAATCCTTAACATGCACGAGATGATACACACACCACTTAGAAATCATTTTCCTTGCTCGAAGGTAGGAAACAAGCTGACCCCTGAAAGACAAAGTGCTATCCTTCCACTCTTTGATGGCCTTATTTAGGAACTAAAATTGAACAATCCTATTTCTGTAGTCTACTATGGCATAGCAGGTATGAGGCCAATCCATGCCGAGAATGACATAAAAAATAGTCATCTCTAACTCGACTAAATCTGCTGATGTGGATTTCTGAAATATCATAACTAGGCAGTTCCTGTATACCCGTCAAGCTAAGATGGTTTTACCCACTGGGGTAGAGACTGAAAAGGTCTATGCTAAAATTTCAGGACTGATTTTGAAATTGCCTACTATGTATGGAGTTACAAAAGATAAGGATGCACCTGGGTCTAGCAAAGTATAAACATGAACATGGAAAATCTGTAACATACCAGTAACAACATCACGAGAATTTTCCTAATCTTATCGGGTCTGAAGAGCATAAAGTCAATTTAGGCGTTGCCCACTAGTAGTATTGGAAGTGGCACCCGCTAGTTAGGGTGACCAGACTGAGCTGTGGAATGATTCTGCTGACACTGAGGGCCTGGTTGAGGATACTCCCTAATCATGTGTCCTTGCTTACCATAACCAAAACAGACTTCACTACCGTCTCTGCAAATACCCTTATGGTTCTTACCATAAGTCTGACAAAGGGGGTTTGTTTGGGCATTGCTAACATTGCCCTGAGATTTAGAGCCTAGTGCTCTGTCTCTGTTTCCATCCCTAAACTTTCAAACTGGGGCACTAGCGGAGGAAAGGGCTGGAACTACTGACTTAGGACAAAACTGGGAATGATTTTCTCCCTCTGATTTGGGCTGAGCAAAACTAAAACTGCCTGTTCTTGTTCTCTTTTTATGCCTTTCCCTAGTCTTAACCTTCTGCTCCTCTATCTGTTGAGCGTGGGTTATGATCCTGTCTAAAGTCATATCACTATTCATCATAGCATACCTACACTCATTTACCACTCTATCATTCACTCCTGACACAAACTTGCTCATCTTAGCCCTGTTGTCTACAACCATATGAGGGGCATATCTGGCTAGCTAAGTAAATCTAAGATAATACTCTCTAACTGTCATATTTCCCTGCTTGAGATTGATGAACTCAAGAACGTTGGTCTCTCTAACCTCTTGGGGAAAGAATTCATCTAAGAAAGCCGTGACAAATTCTTCCTACTCAATAGGACCTGCATCCTTTAACCTTTTTGCTACCCACTTCTTGTACCAAGTGTGAGCGACATCCTGCAATTGGTATGTGGCTAACTCGGCACTCTAAGAAGAAGTGACTCCCATGATATCAATGAACTTCTGGACTTGGTCAATGAATTCTTGAGGATCCTTATCTGGCTTAGACCCAAAGAAGGACGAATGGTTCATTCGGGTGAAGTCTTAAATCCTATCTGCTGCTGAATTGGCCATTGGATTAGCCGGAATGACTGTTGGTGTTCATTCTGAGCAGATACCCACTGATCAAGAGCGGTCTTGAAATTTGCATGAAAAATATGTTCGGCTAAAGGATCTTTGGGTTGAGGAGCTGGATGATTTCTTCTCTTTGGAGGTATGTTTTTGAAATAAGAGAAGAGCGGATTAGACTGAGAGACTGACTTGAAATTATGCTTACTAGCACGACATGAAAACTGAAGAAAGGTAACTATTCCTAAAACATCTCATAGCCTCTTGTACATAAATGTGGTGCACAACACACCCGTGTCCAAGACTCTACTAGATGTGGATTTCAGACTTCCTAGGGCTCTATTGAACCTTAGGCTCTGATACAAAGCTTGTAACGCCCCAATTTTATAAACCAGAATGCTACACGGTGCTTATGACCCCGAGGGACCACAAGCTAACCCATGATAGATATCTGTATCTATATACTGCAATTCATGACATAACAATGTTGAAAACATGCACAATAGGCTATAAGGTTCAACTAAAATAATATAACATCCATATAGGAGAAAAACACCCAAAAAACTGAAAACTAAATCTAAAAGCTAAATCTGAGCATAAATCTGAAAGCCTCTAAGTACTATCAGAAATAAGGAGTTAAAGGAACATGTATCCAACTAAAATTGTAAAACTGAATTGAAGAAATAAATGAATAAATCAAATAATGTTGTCCTCGAGTGAAGAGGACTCACTGCAACTCTCTATGCTGAATGTGACTGCTACTACTGGTTTGGGACTCATGGCTCTGAACCTATGGTGTAATATGAAAAGAAAGAACCATAGCACAAATGCATTAGTACAACTAGAGTACTGAGTATACGAGTGAGGTAGGCTAGTGTAAAGGGTTTACATTCACGAATAATACTACTGACTGATTGATATGAAGGTAAGAGTACAACATACATACATAGAAAATAAGATTGTAAGTATGTAATGGCTAAATATGTACGCTAATACATGGCTGGAACCATAATTCTGATAACATGGATGACTGTATCTGACAACCGTGAATCTAGTTGAACGCTCAGAGTTCTATGCTATAACTGAATTTGACTGTATCTAATAGTCTTGGTATACTGATATCTAAACAACTTTCTAAGTTCTTTTACTAAGACTGATACTAAACTATGGGAGGTAATTGTTTAACCGACATACCCTATGTATACCATTATGTCTAAGCTGGAGTCCAATCTCTGCCCCGACTGAAGGGGTGTCAATACCGCTCCACTGTTAAGGACAGTTGTGAGTGACCCTTATCTAGCAGGTACGCAAAGTGAGAATGGTGGGACCCTAAACTGATAAGTTAATCCACCTCATCAACCCTAATCTGACAGGCTAAGATGTCTCAACCTACGTTGTCTACATAGTTCTTGAACACAAGAATGACTGCTAAGAAACACACCCTAAACTAGTAGTGAGTCCCTATACTTGGGTTCACTCGGTGCTAACTTCTACTCCCATCTGAAGAGACAAAACATGATTTAACTGACTGTACTTGGAAAGATTAACTGACTTCT
The DNA here is from genome assembly GCA_030864225.1 of Capsicum baccatum var. pendulum. Taxonomy (NCBI): domain Eukaryota; kingdom Viridiplantae; phylum Streptophyta; class Magnoliopsida; order Solanales; family Solanaceae; genus Capsicum; species Capsicum baccatum. Next base: position 134,106,911 of record CM061552.1, read on the forward strand.
GTTGACTAATGTAGTATTACTATTATCTGGGAGTTAACTGAGATCATGAGATTTCTGAGGTTTCATGAGTCACATTACTGATTGAGTTCTATAGATTATATCTTGAATGAGATTATCATGACAACATGACATGGCTCTAGGAACACAACTATATTTTTTAGGTACAAATACCCCCAGGACTCGATAGAAGGAAGATGACACACATGACATGACTTGATCACAAAATTTGAGTCCACAATTCATAATATCATAAGTAGGGGATATAATATTTCATATATTTATCAACATCTTAAACATTGTAGGGAATGTATAGATATATTTTGTGTACATATTGTTTATCTCCATTATCTTGCATGCTTCATACCACCACAATAGCAACACAGGAAAAGTATGGAGTTCATATTGAAGTATATAACTAACATTAACTTGTCATTTAGACATCATAGAACCATACAAACATGAACTTCCAGTATCCTAAACATTTTATCAAATACCTTGCATGCATTCTTTAAGGCATAGGTGGGTTTCATACTTGCACCATATTAAACCACCTAAAGTACATGGTTTTCAATTAAAAAACATATATATTCAATTAAAGCACCTTTAGACATCACATTAAAACTTAAACGACAATCATCAACATGTACAAACTCATATCACAACAAAAAGGTTTACAAAATAATATTTAAAACACGGTTCTTGAGCTCTATGAATGGATTGGATTAATAGATGAACACTACACATACCTTAGTGATTGAATCTTGAAAGAGATCTAATGTTTCTGAAGGTTCTTGAAGAATTCATTAGGATTGCCCTTGATTTTTATTGACTAGGTCTTAACCCCTTTGGGAAAGAATGCTCTTGTTCCTGAGGAGATGATCTTGAGAGGAAACCCTAATCTTGTGTTTGAAAGTGTATGGGAGAGCTTTTCAAGATGTTTTAACTAAAGAGAATGGAAAATAATACGTTCCTTGTGGGTTATAAGTCATGAGAAATGAAGGGAAAAGACCAAAATACCCTTATAAAATAAATTCCCAGTTGTTGAAAATAATAGCTGACGACATTTGTGACAAGGCGTCAATAATTTGGTAAGCCATCAAAAATGTCGTCACACAGAAGCTGGACTCTGACTAAGGCTGACGACCTTTGAGACATGGCATCAAAAATATGGTAAGCCATCAAAAATTTGGTCACACAGAAGTTGGATACAGAATGGGCTGACGACCTTCGTGATAGGGCGTCACAAATGTGGTAAGCTACCATGAATGCCGTCACCTAGGATCTAGTTTTTTCCTAAGGCTGATGACCTTCATGGTAGGGCATCACAAGTGTGGTAAGCGACCACGAATTTCATCACTTAGGAGCTGGTTTCTTCCTAAGGTTGACGACCTTCGTGATAGGGCATCACAAATGTGGTAAGCTACCTCGAATGTCATCACACTATTTCTAGCCTGACATGCTGGAGTAAAATAGCAATAACTCTTTGCTCTGATATCATATTTAGGAGAAATTTACTATACCAATATTTTTCTCGAGAATTCAATCGGTAAGGAATGTTTTGATTCGTCTGATAGGTGGGAGTTATTTGAAGCCTTAATATACATCTAACTTACTCATAAAACTTTAAAAGAACCATGATGTACTATGAATGAACTTGGTACATGGCTCTAATATTGGGTTGGATTATTTGGGCTATTACACACTGGACCCATATAGCTCGAGGTTTTTTAAGGAAGGTTAAGCTTAACATACCCTGGTAAATGGTTTGAAATGCATTCTAAACCCCACTTTCTTTTGTGGCGTGGTTATATTTATGAATTTTTTGTATGCATATGGTTTTTTTACTTGGTTTTTATTGTTGGCATTATTTTATCCTTATACTAAGTTCGTGCTAGTGTTCACCTTCTAACTCATACTCGGGTAGCCATATCCCCATGCGATGCATAAACTGGCCATTCTACTCCTCTTGCTTGGGTATTGAATTTAGAATCAGATATTGTATTGAAGTGCTGACCTTTCAAAGTTAAGAAGGCATATATTTTATATCATGGATTACTTTATATACATTTTTTCTTTGATAGAGTTTGATTATTGATATGTTAGGGGCATGTCCCAACTAGGTACTCTTTGGTTTGGTTTAGAGGCTTTGTATGGACAATTGCGGACTTGGGTATGGTATGGATAAATTATTTCATATGTATATAAACAAATATTGAATTATTTTATTAGTTTTGATTTATGGTTTTTGTTTGATTGGTTATTGGGAGGATTTGCTATCACGACCCAAACCGGGCCCTGGGCATGATGAGTATTCCGAACCATGAGGCCCAAAACACCCCTATCTTTCTAGTAATCACGCACACATTCATATGATATTAGAAATGGGGAAGGTACACAATATAACGGAAACATGGTCAAGAATCATGCGAAAGTAATAATGGCGAATAATGTCCCACAATCTCAATACAACATCTCTATAACGTCTGCTAAATCTCTACTACATGACTGAAACACATATCGATCTGAAAATTGGGACAAGGCCCCCAGTAGACCCAAAACTAACAAATGTTAAATTAAACTGCAAATATCAGACCTTCTAAAATATAGAAGGCACACCACTTGATTCTGCGATCTGTCAGAAGAAATCTACTTGTTATCTAGACCCCTAGGCTATCCTTCCGAACCTGGGAGGAGAGAGGTTCAATACAAAAGTACTGGTACACAGAGAAATCAAAATAGAAATATAATATTTTTACACAGTATAGGTGAGAGCCATTATAAAGCAGTTTCATAGAAAATTATTCGAAAGAACATGGGCATTATGAAATAGTTTCCAATACCAATGTAATGCGATTGAGCTAGGTGGAATACCCTAAAATTGTAATTTCACGGTTATGTGGAATCTGTCTCTGGTGCTCGGCGACCAAGACTCCAATCCAAGTAACCGCCAAGATTTAGAGCTGGTATACCCCTATGTGAGTACACCACTGGGAATCCGCCCATGTCAGATGTCGCAATTATTTTAATATCCTCCCATGTAGGATACAATATCATATGACCCGTATCGGCAACTACGGTTTCCAGTGATGAATTCTTTCACTCAAATGCCTTCTTCGGGCATCCACCTTTCTCATGAAAATCAATGCATTCAAACTTTGTTCAAATCAATAACATGTCATACTCTGTAGGGTACCGTCATACCCGACTTGCAAGCCATCAATATCACATTATTATTCTCATTCAACCATTGTATTCAACATGAATAACCTTCTCGTTTTCAAGTCACAATCATATCAATTCTCAAAACAATTCATGTCATGCTCTTCAAGATCTTTTCAAACAATTTAAATCATATGAACATTTAAAACAAATTCACATCAAGAGAGAAAATTTCATATCTTTCATGCTCTCAAGTTAACATCTTTTCAAAATGCATGCATATACATATATCATATAGCAAATCACTTTGCGAGTAGGCCTAAGGGCCAAATTAATATCATAAAACATTTAAAATATAATCATATTCGTAATTTCAAAACCCCCATTTGAAAACATGCATTTTTAAAGCCCATGAGATTTTTGAGATAACCCTACGTACCTCGATTACTATGAATATTAGATGCTTTTCGAAGCCTATGTTGAGAGGATTCCAAATATGCAATTAGTTTCTAAAACCCCTGGTTGAATCTTGAGTTGATCGGGTTTTTATTTTGAATCCCTAAGGAGAATCCTTGAGTACTTTTGATGAATGAAGGTGCATTTTAGGGTCCTTGGAACTGAATTTCGTGTTTTAGGGCTAAGTAATGGTGGAAAAGGACCATTTTCCCCCAAAAATGGAGTGTCTAAGTCACTTGAAATCTTTACATAGGCGCCGCCCATTCCACAACCTATGTTTACATAGGGGCCACCTAGGCTACCACCTATGTTTACATAGGTTCTCCCTAGGCTATCGCCTATTATTTCCAGTGGGTATAGGCGATTGGTTAAGCGACGCATATCACTTTGAAAGGCCATAACTTCCTGCTTGGGTGTCAGATTTTATTAAAATTAGTATCGGTTGAAAGCTAAGTCAAAGACGTATCATTTGACAAATAGTAGGCTCCCTAATTTGACATATACAGAGAGTTATGGTCGATGGAAGCTGACACAATTTACAACATCCACTAAAGCTTAGTCGATCAAAATTGTTTCAACTCGTCCTTGAGTTGAAGGACCTCTATGGTCTAAATCCAACCTTGAAAGGATTCACATACTACACAAATAATTAACATGACATATTGGCATAGGATTTTATGGCTTTGGAATTTATCAACCCATCAAAATCAGGGTCTATAGTGTAGCCCGAAATTCGGGGCGTTATATTATCTCCCCTTAGCATTATTCGTTCCTGAATGATGATGCGGGACATAAATAGAGACCATTTAAATCATAATAAAGGACTAGGAAAGATAACATAGGAATAGTACCCTCTATCTCATCCTCCATCAAAGCAAACAGATTGGGATATCTAATTCTCATGTCATCTTCTGACTCCCACGTTGCTTCTTCAACTTTATGATTCCTCCATAGCACCTTCACTGAGGCTATTTTTATGCTCCTCATCTTTTGAACTTGGCGATCTAAAATTTCAACGGGCTCTTCTTCGTAAGATAATGAATCTGTCACTTTGACACCCTCTACTGGCAATACAGAAGAATGATCTCCAATTCATTTTTTTAACATAGATACATGGAATACCAGATGGATGGAACCCAAACTTGCAGGAAATTCTAGCTCATAACCAATTGCACTAATCTTTCTCAAAATCTGATATGGCCATATATAGAGAGGGCTCAATTTACCCCTTTTTCCAAACTACATAACTCCTTTCATAGAAGACACCTTGAGAAAAACCCAATCACCAACTTCAAGCTCTAGTTCTCTTCTCCAAACATCGACATAGGAATTCTAACGACTCTAACAAGTCTTGAGTCTTTCTTTAATGACCTTCACTTTCTCCATCGCCTGATGAATAAGATCAGGCCCATATAACTAGGTCTCACCCACTTTATAGCATCCTATCGGAGAGCTACATCTCCTCCCATACAGAGCCTCAAAAGGAGCCATCTTGATACTGGCATGGTAACTATTATTGTAAGCAAATTCAAGCAGTGGCAGGTGATCTACCTAACTACCTTTCAAATCAATAACGCATACCCTCAGTATATCATCGAGGTTCTGAATGGTACATTCAGCTTGCCCATCCGTATGAGGGTGGAAAGTTGTGCTCAAATTCACTTGCGTACCTAAACCCTTCTGAAAGGATCTCGAAAACTAAGATGAAAACTGCGTACCTCTATTGGATATAATGAACACTGGTGCCCCATGTAACCTAAATATTTCCTCAATGTAAATCTAAGCATAACCCCCTCCCAAATAATTAGTCCTTACAGGCAAAAAGTGGGCTGACTTTGTCAACCGATCTACAATCACCCATATAGAATCATACTGGTTTCGGGAACTCAGAAGTCCTATAATAAAGTCCATGTTTATCATATCCCACTTCTATAAAGGCAGGCTTATCTCTTGGGAAGTACCACCTTGCCTCATGTGTGCTACCTTCACTTGTTGACAATTCAAACCCTTGGACAAAAAACAGCTACATCACGTTTTATGTTATTCGACTAATACAAGGTTTTTAGATCATGGTACATCCTAGTAGATCCTGGGTGAATGACATACCTCAAAGTGTGCACCTTATTAAGGATTCTTTCCCGTAGCCCATCAATATTCAAAATGCGTAACCTACCCTGAAATCTCAGAATAACATCACAACCAATTTCAAACGACACTACCTTTTGTTGACGCACATCTTTCTTGATTTGCATCAAGATGAGATCTTCAACCTACTTCTTCTTAACTTCAGTACAAAGGGATGACTTAGCTAACTCATGAACAATTACCCCTCCATCTTCAGAATCTAAGAGTCGCACTCCCAGATTTGCAAGGAGATAAATATCCTTCACCATATCTTTCTTTCCTTCTTCTACGTGAGAAAGGCTGCCCATAGACAACCTACTGAGGGCGTCGGTTGCAATATTTGCCTTGCCCGGATTGTAATGAAGACTCACATCATAGTCTTTCAAAAGCTTCATCCAACACCTCTACCTAAAGTTCAATTCTTTCTGTGAGAAAACATACTGCAAACTCTTATGGTCAGTATAAATATCAACATGCACTCCATAGAGATAGTGCCTCTAGATTCTAAGTGCAAACACCATGGTTGCTAAATCCAAGTCATAAGTGAGGTAATTGAACTCATGCACCTTTAAATGCCTAGATGTAGAAGCTATCACCTTACCATGTTGCATCAACACACAACCAAGTCCCATAGGAGATGCATAATAATAAACCAAAAAATCATCTACACCCTCTAGAAGGGTCAAAACAGGAGCAGTATTCAGCTTGTCCTTCAACGTCTCAACACTATTTTCACATAAGTCAAACCACACAACCTCCATCTTTTTCTAAGTAAGTTTAGTAAGCGGAGCAGCTATAGAAGAAAAACTCTCTACGAACCTTCTGTAGTACCCCACCAAACCCAAGAAGCTCCGAATATCAGTTGGAGTTGTGGGTTTGGGCCATTTTCTCACTACTTCAACTTTCTGGGGATCCACTCTTATCCCGTCACTGGACACAATATGCCCCAGAAAGGCAAGAGCATCTTACCAGAATTCACACTTAGAAAATTTGGCATACAGCTGATGATCCTTAAGGGTTTGAAGAATAATTTAGAGGTGATTGGCGTGATCCTCTTTACTCTTAGAATATATCAGAATATCATCTATAAGTACAATGACAAACAAGTCAAGAAACTAAAGAAACACTCTATTCATAATACCTATAAAGGTTGCAAGGGCGTTAGTCAACCTGAAGGACATGAATAGAAATTTGTAGTGACTATATTGGGTTTGGAAGGGTGTCTTGGGAATGTCTGACTCCCTAACTTTCAACTGATGATAAACCAAACGAAGATCTATTTTCAAAAACCACTTAGTTCCATAAAGCGGGTAAAAAAGATCATCAATCCTAGGAAGAGGATACTTGTTTTTAATCGTGACCTTATTCAGCTGATGATAGTCTATGCACATACGAAGGGAACTGTCTTTCTTTTGCACGTAAAGTATAGGTGCACCTCAGGGGACACACTTGGGTGAATAAAACCCTTATCTAGAAGTTCTGCTAGCTGCTCTTTTAACTCTTTCAGTTACGCAGAAGCGATTCTATATGGTGGAATAGAAATAGGATGGGTGTCTGGCAAAACATCAATACCAAAATCTATTTTCCTATTAGGTGGTATCCCTGGGAGATCTTTGGGAAAGACTTCTGGAAACTCATTCACTACAGGGACTGATTGAAAAGGAAGATTTTCAACTCTTGAGTCTTTTACTTAGATTATATGGTACATACAACCTTTGGAGATAAGCCTTCGGGCACTATAATAAGAGATAAAGTGACGTCTAGGTTCCACAGAACTCCCTGCCCATACAATTATTGTCTTGTTCGAAAAAGAAAAAGTCACCTTTTGGGTTCTGCAATCAAGGGTGGCATAACACGAATGGATCCAATCCATCTCAAGGATGGCATAAAAATCTACCATATCAAGTTCTATAAGGTCGGCCACAATATTCCTACTAAGAATAGACACACCACAATTTCTATAAACCCTTCTAGCAACAATAGAATCACCTACAAGAGTGGAAACAGTGAAGGGTTCTTCAATTACTTTGGGCTCGAACCTAAAACCAACAGCCACATAGGGGGTCACATAATATAAAGTAGAACCAAGATCAAGTAACAAATAAACATCATGGGAAAAGATTTGTAACGTACCAATAACAACATCTGGGGAAAATTCCATCTCCTGGCAGTTGGTCAAAGCATATAACCAGTTACAACTATTCTCGGCAGCTGAAGGGCCACCATTATGAGGAGGAGATATGAACGTGGCTTGGTGCTTAGTTCCCCCCGTATTTTCTCTAGCAGAAGGGTAATCTTTCTGAATATGTCCCACTTTACCACAAGTATAACAATTTTACCCCTCAAAAAAATACTTCCGTAGGTGATTCCTCCTATAAATCTCACACTGTGCATAAGTACGATGCTGTTGGACCACACTCCTCTGCGATTAAGTATCTAGGGCTCTCGATGTATGATGAGTTTGGAAACTCTAAGATCGTCTCTCTGCTGGTGGTCCAGCTGCTGGGGCGCTGGCAGTAGACTATGCATTACTCCATAACTTTTTATTTTGCCATCTATTTCCCCAGTTGCCACTCTGTGGCTGGCTGTGATTTTGATCCGCGGTTCTAGATCTCTTTTCTTGCCTGTTTTTCTCTCTTATTTCTGAAATTTTCTATTTCTTCTCTTCTATCTTCTGCATATGAATGGTCAGCCGTGCAAAGTCTAACTCTTTGTTCAACATAGCCCCCTATCACTCAAGCACCAGGTTATCAGCAAGGCCAAATGCATATTTCCTCATTCGAGATCTCATATAACTAGTCAACTCTGGTGCATAGCGGGCTAGTTTATTAAACATCAAAGTGTACTCTTGGACACTCATACTGCCCTGCTTCAGATTCATAAATTCTTCCACCTTGGCCTCTCTCAACTCCAAAGGAATGAATCGATCATAGAAAGCTTCCACAAATTTGCCCCTAATTATGGGCTCAGCACTCTCACCTTTTTTATCCTCCCAGTCGGCATACAACTGATTTACAAAATCATTGAGCTGATAAGTTGCCAGTTCCACCCCTTCAACCTTATCCACATACATTACCTTAAAGATCTTTTCTATCTCATCCATGAACTCCTGTGGATCTTCCTCCACCTTGGTGCCAGTGAACTTAGGTGGGTTAATCTTCATGAAATGTCTGACCCTAGTAGCCTCAGACATAATAGATGTAGACCCAACATCTTTAGATAGTTGAGCCTGGTTAGCTACCAACTGTGTCAGCATAGGAATAGACCATCTGAATTCTATATTTGAAATATCTATCTGAGCAGTTGGGGGATGGTTGACATTACTCTGCGGAGCCAGAGGTGGACTGGTCGGGACTGGAGGGACTCCTGAAGTAGGGACAAGTTCTGGAGTTTGAGCTCTGTTATGGATCCGCATCCCATGGGTGGGACGGACCTCATCTACCTAAGCATTCTTATTAATGATACGACGTGGAGGCATAACTGTGTTTCTGAAATACAAGTGATCATTGATTAGGGGACAATTTAGACTCTGAAGCATAAACTAAATAAAAAAAAGGGAAATATTTTCTAAATGCCTAGTAGCTTCCTACTTATAAGTGTGTCACGCTACACACCAATAAACAGGACTCTACCTAACACGATTTCGCAGACACCCTGGGACCATAAACTGTGCTTTGATACCAAGTTTTTCATGAAATGAACTGGGCCCTGGCTGTTACGAGTATTACAAACCATGAGGCCCGAAACACCCCTATCTGTCTGGTAATCACGCACACAATACATATGATAAAAGAAATGCAGAAGGAACACAATATAACAGGAACATGGTCAAGAATCATACGAAATTAATAATGGGGAATAATGTCCCACAATCTGAACACAACATCTCTATAATGTCTGCGAAATCTCTACTACATGACTGAAACAAATATCTATCTAAAAACTTGGACAAGGGCCCCAGTAGACCCAAAACTAATAAATGATAAATTAAACTGCAGACATCAAGCCTTACGAAATATAGAAGGCTCACAACTTGATTATGTAATCTATTTGAATGAATCTACTGGTTTTTTAGACCCCTAGATTGTGCCTCCAAACCTACGAGGAGAGGGGTTCAATACAAAAGTATCGATACGCAGAGAAATCAAAATAGAAATATAATATTTCTACACAATATAGGTAAGAGCCATTATAAAGCAGTTTCATATAAAATTATTCAAAAACACATGGGCATAATGTAATAGTTTTGAGCTAGGTGGAATACCCTACAATTGTAATTTCACGGTTTTGTGGAATCCGCCTCTGGTGCTTGATGGCCAAGCCTCCAATCTAAGTAGCCTCCAGGATATGGAGCCATTATACCCACTAGGTGAGATGTTCCAATTATTTTATTATCCTCTTATGTAGGATACAATATCATATGACCCGCATCGGCAACTATGGTTTCCAGCGATGAGCGTTTTTACTCAAACGCCTTCGTTGAGCATCCACCTTTCTCATGAAAATTAATGCATTGAAACTTTGTTCAAATCAATCATATGTCATACTCTGTAGGGTATCGTCATACACGACTTTCAAGCCATCAATATCACATTATTCTTCTCATTCAACCATTGTATTCAACATGAATAACCTTCTCATTTTCAATTCAAAATCATATCAATTCTCAAAAAATTTAATTTCATGCTCTTCAAGATCTTTTCAAACAATTTACATCATATGAACATTTAAAAAAAATTCACATCAAGAGAGGAAATTTCATATCATTCATGCTCTCAAGTTAACATCTTTTCAAAATACATGCATATACATATATCATATAGCAAATCACTTTGGGAGTAGTCCTAATGGCCAAATCAATATCATAAAACATTTAAAACAAAATCATATTTGCGATTTCAAAACCCTCATTTGAAAACAGGAATTTTTAAAGCCCATGAAATTTTTGAGATAGCCCCATGTAACTCGATTACTATGAATATTAGATGCTTCTCGAAGCCTATGTTGAGAGAATTCCAAATATGCAATCAGTTCCTAAAACCCCCGATTGAATCTTAGTTGCTTGGGTTTTTATTGTGAAACCCTCAGGAGAATCCTTGAGCACTTTTGATGAATGAAGGTGTATTTTGGGGACCTTGGAACTGAATTTCGTATTTTAGGGATAAGTAAGGGTGGAAAAGGACTATTTTGCCCCAAAAATGGAGTGTTTAAGTCACTTGAAACTTTTACATAGGCGCCGCCCATTCCACCGTCTATGTTTACATTGGCGCCACCTAGGTTATCTCCTATGTTTATATAAGCACCTCTAAGGCTATCGCCTATGTTTACATAGGCACCGCCTAGGCTATCACCTATGCTTTCCAGTGGCCATGGGTGATTGGTTAGGCTATGCATATCACTTTGAAAGGCCATAAAGTCTTGCTCAGGTGTCGGATTTTAGAAAAATTGGTATCATTGGAAAGATAACTCAAAGACCTATTATTTGTCATATAGTAGGCTCCCTAATTCGACATATACAGAGAGTTATGGTTGATGGAAGCTCACACAATTTACAACGTCCACTAAATCTTAGTCGATCAAACTAGTTTCAACTCGTCCTTGAATTGAAGGACTTCTATGCTCTAAATTAAATCTATAAAGGATTCACATATTACAAAAATAATTAACATGACGTATTCGCATAGGATTTTATGGCTTCGGGATTTACCAAGCCATCGAAATCATGGTCTATATTGTACCCCAACATATGAGGCATTACATTAGCTTAGGCTCATCCCAAAAGTCACCACAGGGTGGATATGTTATCTAATTATATATTAAGAGTTTATTCAACTGAGGGTACATTAATGGCGTGTTGGGCTGACCCACATCTTCGGATGTGGGCTGTATTTTCTCAGAATATAGGTTCAGGTGGTCAGTTACAAGTTCGACAGTGATTCTTTGGGCACGTTGTTCTACATCCTCTATTGTGGTGAGTCCTCATGTTCGAGGATGTGATGTCTGATGTTGGTTTTATGGAATTGTTTACATTTGATAACTGAGTATGATTCAGTTGGAGCATGTCTCAATGGCTCGCTGGTTTTATTGATTTTCTTAGAGGCTTGTTAAACTAGTACAGATGTTGGGAGTTGACTAATAGGTCGTATTTTGTTATCTTTCTAAAATTCTTTTATTCTTGGATGATTATTACTCTGTTGATATTTGAGGGTTATTTATGGAAACCCCGATGATTTGTGTTGAACTGAATAAAAATGGCTCAAAGGGTTAGTTTGGTGCTACTCATAGCCTGAAGCACCGTGTGACGCTCCGGGACCCATTTTTCAGGGCGTTAAATACAAATAATCTTCTCTAATGAAGAAATATGTAACACCAGATACACTGATGCCAAATCTGTAGGCAACTATAGCTCTTAACATACCCTTCAAAAATGGTTCAAAATTCTATAAGGACCAACATATCTAGTACTGAGCTTCCCCTTCATACCAAATCTCTTCACTCCCTTCATGGGTGAGATTTTTAGAAAAACTAAATAACCTACCTCAACCTTAAGATCTCTTCTCCTCACATCTGCATAGGATTTCTAATGACTTTGGGATGTCTTTAGTCTATCCCTAATCAACTGAACTCTCTCCATTGGATCAAACACCGAATCTGGCCCAATCAAAGTAGACTTACTAGTCTTAAACCAACCAATAAGAGATCTACATCTTCTCCCATAGAGAGCCTCAAACGTATTTATCTAAATACTTGAGTGCTAGCTGTTATTCTAAGAAAACTCAATCAAATGTAACTGGTAATCCCAACTACCTTTAAAACCAATGACATAATCTCTCAACACGTCTCCTATGGTTTAAATAGTCCTCTCCTCCTGACCATCTATTTGAGGATGAAAAGTTGTACTTAGATGAACTTGGGTACCAAGACCTTTCTAAAAGTAAGAGGTAAACTAAGTACCTCTATCCAATATAATACACAATAAAATCCTATGTAACTTAACCAACTCCCTAATATAAATCCCAACATAATCCTCCGCTGAGTAGAAAGTATGAACTACCAAGAAATGAGATGATTTGGTCATTCTATCCACAATGACCCATATCGAATCATACTAATGACGTGTACGAGGGAAATATGTCACAAAATTAATATTTACCACTTCCCATTTCTAAGTAGGGATGCTAAACTTATGAAATGTACCACTAGGCCTCTGGTGCTCAAATTTAACTTGCTTACAATTTGAACACATAACCACAAACTCTGTAACATCCTTCTTCATACCATTCTACCAACAGATTTTGTACAAGTCACGGTACATCTTGGTGGCCCCTAGATAAATAAAATACTTAGCACCATACACTTTAGCTACAATTTGTTTCCTCAAACCATCAACACACGGATTTCATAGCCTGACCTGTCAAAATAAAGCATCATCTCCCCTTCAGAGAAAACCTCAAATTTCTAATATCTGACTTATTTCTTCAACTTAACTAGACTGGGATACATATATTGCTTTTTCTTTACTTCAGCAACCAATAAAGATTCCTAACCATTCTGAGCCCATATACTACATTCGGCTGAGTCAACCAGCCAAATAACTAATCTATCATGCTGATGAACCTCCCATTAACTTCTTCTCATCCACCTCAACATGAGCAACACTATCCATAGATAACCTTCTAAGGGCATTTACCACTACATTGGCCTTTCCCGATGATACAACAAACTCATATAATAATATTTTAACAACATAAGCCACCTTCTCTATTGTAGATTCAAATCATTCCGTGAGAACACTACTATAAAATTTTGTGATTCGTGAATTCATCAACATGAATCCTATAAAGATAATGCCTTCAAATTTTTTAGTCAAAAACAATAATTGCAAATTCAAAATCATGGGTAGGATAGTTCTTTTAATAGGGTTTAAGTGGTCTAGAGGTATACGATATGACCTTAAATCTCAGCAATAATACATAACTAAGACCAACTCTAGAATAATCATAGTAAACTATAAACTCATTTGAACCATATGGCAAAGTCAATACTGGACCTGATGTGAGTTGAGTCTTCAACTCCTGAAAATTCTTGTCACAAGAATTTGACCATTGATGTTTGACCTTTTTCTAAGTTAATTGACACATAGGAGATAAAATATAAGGAAACACTTCAACAAATCATTTCTAATAGCCAGAAAACCACTAGAAATTTCTAATATCTAATGGAGAAATAGGTCTGGGCAATTTTCTCACTGCTTCAGTATTTTGAGGGTCAATACAAATTAAATCACCAAAAATATTATGGCCAACGAAGTCTGCTGATGTTAGCCAAATTTTGTATTTATTAAATTTGGCCAACAATTGATAAGATCTAAGGGTCGGCAACAAAATTCTCATGTGGCTTGCATGATCACTTTCCTCACGAGAATAGAAAAGAATATCATCAATGAAGAATATGAAGACCATATCCAAGTTCTTCTTAAAAACTCTATTCATCTAGTCTATGAAAGTTGCAGGGGCATTCGTTAGTCCAAGACATTACTTGAAATTCAAAGTGACCATACCGATTTTGATAGTTGCCTTCAAAATGATATGTTCTCTGAGTTTGAGCTGAAGATAGCCAGATTTGAGGTATATCTTAGAGAAATAACTGGCACCCTAAAGTTGGTAAAAAGGTTATCAAACTTTGGGAGTGGATAATTATTCTTGATTGTTATTTTTTTTAACTAATGTTAATCGATGCATATTCTGCGCGAACCATCTTTCATCCTCATGAACAAAAAAAGAGTGCCATATGAGGATATAGTAGGACTGATGAATCCATTATATAAGAGATCCTCAATTGTTATTTCAACTCCTTAAGCTCAACTAGAGCCATTCTATAGGGTGGAATAGAGAAAGGTTGTGTATAAGGAAGGAGATGTATTTTGAAGTCAATTTCCCGTACATGATGAACTCTAGAATTATCTTCAGCGAAAAAATTTAGAACTTCCCCTAATACTAAAATGGACTTGAGACTTAGATTATCAAAACTAGAGTCTTTGACTCACACAAGACGGTATATGCACCCCTTCAATATCATTTTTTTCTCAATACAAGAAATAATCTGACCCATAAGCATAGAGGTGTTACTCCTCCATTCAATCAATAGTTCATTAGGAAGCTAAAACTAAAAGACACTATTTCTTCAATTAACTAAGGCATAGAATGAGTAGAGCCAATCCAGACCAATAATAAGATATTGTAACCTGGTAATTTCTGTATACTTGTCTGGGTATAATTGATTTGCCCACTAGGTAGAAACTCTGAAAGGATCTGTTAAAGATTCAAGACTAACATCGGAATCGATTACTATATAGGGGGTCATAAATAAGAGTAAAGATCTGGGGTCTAATAAATCATAAACATAGATATGAAAAACCTGCAACATACCTATAACTAAATAAGAAAAACTATCATATTCCTACCAAATATGGAAGTAATATAACCCATTCTGATGCTACCCACTGTTTGCACTAAAACCGACACGCTATAGAGTCAGGGAATCAGCTTTAACGAAAAGACGATTTGACTGACCCTGCTAACTAGCCTTTGAGAAATCTCTAACTCTGTGGACTGGTTTGTTACATCCAAAAAACATATAACTTCCAGCTCTATACCCACCCTGATAATACATGCCATATTTCCCACAGAGAGGATTAGTATGACCACTGTTCATACTATCCTACAACATAGAGCCTGGCACCCTAGACTAATTATCTTTTCTTGACTCAGGCACTAGAGCACTGACAGAAGATGAGGTTGGGGATAGGTATAAAAGCCTTTGACAGAATTGAGAATGGCTACCACCTTCTAACCTTGGCTGGGAAAAGTTAAAACTACTTATTCTTGACTTCTTATTCTCACAATCTTTCTCCTTAGCCATCTCTTACTCAATATGTTGAGCATGATCTATAAGTATAGATAAGATCATCTCCATAATTAACATGGAAATCCTACATTACTTAACCACAGTTTTAGCTATACCAGACACAAACTTACTCATTCTTGACCTATTGTCAGCCACCACATTTAGAGCATACCTCGTCAACTGAGTAAACTTATGTGAGTACTCTTTCACACTTATACCACCCTTCCTTAAGCTAATTAACTCCAAAATATTAGTCTCGTTCAACTCTAATGGGAACAAACTACCTATAAAAGTTTTGGCAAACTGCCCCCACTCAATAGGACTTGCATCAATGCCATAGTTCTCCTTTCTCTATTTAAAATAAATGTGAGCTACATCTTGCAACTGATATGCAACCAAATCTGCACTCTCACTCAAAGTGATGCCCAAGATATCGGTCACCTTCTGTTCTATATACTAAATCTCGTACGAATCCTCCTCAGACTTGGATCCCAAAAATTGAGGTGGATTCTACAGATGAAATGTTAAATGCTATCTGCAGCTTTATTATCCATTGGATTGGCTTGAACAACAACGTAATGATTGTTTTAAGAAGCTCCTAAATAGTATAAGGTAGTAAAAGTAGCTCTGACCTCAGCGTGAGAGACATGTTTATTCAAGGGATCTTCCTGAGCAGACGGAGGTACGAGCTAGTCCCTATTCCTTCTTCCATTATTTCTTCTGAAGGAATGATCTATAAATAGAATAATGGATGAGTTATAAACAGAGTTTAAATAGAGTTTATTCCCTTTTACATCACATGAATACTAAAATAAGGGAAACTTTTTCTAAAACATCTCATAGATTCTTGACCATAAGTGTGTTGCGCTTCACACCTATGCATAAGACTCTACTCTACATTGTTTTTAGATACACTAGGAAACTATAAAACCTTAGGCTCTGATACCAAGTTTTGTCACGACCTATGGTCTACCTCAGCCACAAAAATATTGCTTATGATCACAACTGATCACATGATAAACCATGAGTTGTTACTTGTTGTGAGTACTAAATAAAATAATAATCATATATGTGTGCGGAACATAAACTACTGAAGAATTAGAATCTGAATACTAAAAATGACATTCAATCATAAACCTGAAGCATCTGGTGAAATACTGAGAGCTAATTATCAATTTTTAACAACTAGTAATACTGAAAGGAATGATAAACTGAATAACTATCTAACTGACTATCTGATTGTCTGAAAGCCTCTAACTGACTAAGGAGTTGATGGTACAGGCCCCCAACTAACTTTGGGAGACTAAACATAATGAAATAGTAAATTACTATATAAGACATAATATGTCCTTGATGGATAAAGACTCACCACTATGTCTGCTGAGTAAAGCAGGTGTTCTAACTTCGGTAAAAAAAACTAAGCTTCCAAACCTTTGATATAAGACATCATAGCGCAAATAAGATTATATGGTCAACACTTTGAATGTACGAGTATATGAGATAATAGACCTTCTGAAATATATCGGTAACTGTGCATGAATGTATAAACAAGTAATATCTATGATTTCAAGACCAAGTATAATCATGTTTCTGAGATAATTTGTAATCTAAGAGACATAATATGCATAATTGAATAAATGAGAATCTATATACTTGCTCAATACAAACTTGAACAAAAATATACTTAATAATCCACTAAGACTGTGGGAGATATCATCTAACAAACATGCCCCAATATGAGCTAATCGGGATCAAACTTGTAACCCTAGTTGGAAGGGTGTTAGTATAGGTGCACAATTACTAACTCTGGCTGTGTGGATCTACTAAACAAGCATCTCAAAGAACTAATGAGTTACCCTCAACTAGAAAGAACTCTAATGGGATATGTTTCACCCTTAACTGGATGGTAAACACCTTGTCAACCCTCAATTGGAAGGTAGACATCTCTAACCTACGCTGGCTATATAGCTCTATAGCATAGGGATTGTTACTAAGGGTCACACCCTCTACTAAAAGGTGTTCCCTCATCCCTGAGTTCTCTCGGTGCTAAATCCTACTCCTGACTAAACTAACACTAGGATTGAACTGAACTAAGCCAGATTTAGTATGATTTTGTAACTTCTAGTGCTCATTATGGTTACATCAACTGAATAAGTAATAGAATTTGTGGTTTAAATGAATCATTACTGAAATAATCTAAATTCATGTAAAAACTATTAGGCATTGGGTATTCATTACCCGCTAATACTGACTAATCAGTAAATGCCAACAAGCTTAAAATCGTAGTAAAGGATCATGGTTCAAAACCCATAAGCATATACATTCCATCTAATATGTGAGTATTATGAATTTAATCATTGGAATACTTTAAACATGGGAATTCCTTAAATATGGAAAAAAACATGATTTTAAGACTAAAAATCATAATTTAGGGGTCTAACATGGAATTTACTTGAAATAGGACATGGAAAACTAAAATTTAAAGCATGAGGAAATCAAATCTTCCATGGGATTACATATGGGATGAATTGAATTTAAAATCACCATTATAAATTAAATTAAACTTATCTTAACCAGTAATAAATACCATAATAATAGAAAAAAACTATTTTTTATTTTAAAAGAGGGTTTTTGGGCTCCATGGGCGAAAGAGACATATGAATGAACACCACACATAACTTAAGCTTCTTAACTTAAAAGGAAAACACTAATATTGATGCTTTTTTGAAGGTTGTTGAACTTGGGGAACTTTAATCCTTTATTTCTTAGTAAGAAAGGAATTGAATTCTTGTTCTTGGGGGTAGGAGAGGGTTTTGTTGAGAGGAAGGGTAAATAATTCCTTAATTGATACCCAACTCCCCCTCAATCATTTAAATTCAACACTAGGTGCAAAAAACTTACCATGACATAGTTCTATATCAGTTTTTTATTTCCCCCACCGTGGTGCGGTTTGCTTAAGAATTGGAATAAAGTTGTGATATGGGCTTATCATAATTACCCTCTAGTTTCATGATCCAAACATCTCCCAAACCTCATTAGAAATATCTAAAAATTCTTTGAGACATACTTCATACATCCCTGAATATGAATCAACTCAAAAACCAATATCTCCAGGTTAGGATGAAGCATCTCGAGTTTTGATCCTTAGATAATTTCTTGAAATTCCATTCTTTGAACCCAATATGACTCATAGTATGAGATGTATGTTAAGGTATGATTGATGAAGACCTAGTGTAAGATAACTAATATTAGTTGGTGAGATGGATTTGGTCACTAGAATGGAGAAAATTCAAGGGTGAGTGTCGTATGGTTGGATACAAGTCATATAAGTGACTCGTAAGGTAGATAGTATTTGATCCTCCTGGTGTTGCATTCTGCTAGGGATATGGATCATGGGTACAGATCATATGCTAAGGTTAAGAATTAGGTGGATGAGTCATATATTGGACAGTGTCTGATCCATGCTTGAGGCTTGGTTACAATTGATTATGTATCAATCGTAAGAGATGTTACAACTCATATAACGTGAGTTGTGACCCTGTGTCAGGTTTTTATGGGATTTAAGTGAGGTGATTCTGGACATTTCCCTACTTACCCGAAGAAGAACCTACGACTTCTAATACACCAAGGAGGTTATTTACTCCATTATTTAAATCTTAAATACTTAGAAACTCTTCCTAAACATTTTATATTTCTCTCAAGAGCTTTTGGGATAAAGAGCTAAGGTGTCAACTAAGGGATTACTTTGTAGCTTGTCTTGGTGATTTCTTTCCATCAATCTTATTGGTTTAAGGCATGATTCTCTTCCCTAATTTTAATTTAAATTAAAGTCATGGTTACGTGGTTGATTTCATGGTTTCTCTCATGTATAATTATGGCCTTCAACTATTGATTTTGAAGTTTTGATGTTAAATTCTTAATTATGATATCCTATGGTTTTAATTACGTTTTTGATGCGTTTACAGTGGTTTTGGACAATCGAATTACATGGTAATGGTTTAAAGGTAATGTAATTTTGTTTTGGTTGTATTATTCCCCCAAGGTGTTTGAAAAAATGCTTATAAAATTCATTGGATTGGGTTATTTTAATAGAACTCTTGCTTGTTTTCAGTTTAAGAATGAAACCTTATATGTTCTTAAATAGTTTACGAGGGATTTATGCTAATTGGTTATGTTTATAGAGAACATGGTCGTCTCCCAAGAGGTTTAATATGGCTAGTGATAGGGCACTTAAATATTCGCTTAATCTAAATAATTTGGCTATGGATAATGCTTTAAATCATGGTGGTATGAAGATACCACTAGTTTATTCAATAGCCTTGGTTAATAAATATATAATTTAATCATTTTTAATGGTTTTAATAAGGCATTAATGGCAGAGAGTGTAATCTAAGCCATGGAATATTGCAGTCCTGTGGGGGATCAAAACACAAAACTCATATTTACTGATATAAAGGGTCTTCAATGTCCATGTACAAGTGTCATGTTTATATTAGAGGTATGTACTACTAATCCCTAGGATGTTGCCAGGTCATGCAGCTACACTCTTTAGGACCCTTTCTATAGGGGATCAAATCCCATATAGCCTGTGGGTGGTAGGACGGCTAAGTTATACAACCTAGATAAAGCATACATATATATATATATATGTATTTTTCTTTGCATTAGATAGGTTTTACTTGTATTTGATAACTTGCATTACTTTATCCTTACCTCGAGTTTCATATAAGTGTTCACCTATTAACCCATCTACTGGCAGCTATATACCTACTCTATGTAGAAATTGATAGTTCGACTTCATCACCATAGTACTTGATTCATGGAAAGCTTATTAGACTGAAGTGGTGAGCTTCCATCCTTTTAGAGGGTATCATTTCATGTTAGACATTCTTAGACATTTTACTTTCTTTATGAATATGAGTTTTGGCCATGGTTGGGGGTATATCGCTAATGGATATTTGTAGTATTTTTTATAGAGGCTCTATGGTATTTCTAGGGGTTGGTATGTATAAGATTCATATTGATGTCGACGTTAGAATTTGCATTGGTGTTGGGACAGACATCATTGGACGATATTGTTTGTTATTCCATCGTATTACATTATTGGTTTGATTATCATATTATGTTTGATACTTTCTAAATGGTTTGATATGGAATGGATTGTTGGTTTTGTATGGTTAGACTCGATTGGGTCATTCATGATTATGACTCTATCCTCGAGTATTCATGAGAGAATTATGAAATATTTTTAAACGCTCAAAATTTTTCTCAATCAAGGCTGTATACAGTGGTTGGGTTACGTTAAAGAGGTAGTCCCCGATCCTGGTTAGAGTTGGGATGCTCATTATTACAAGGACTAGGTTTGGGGTATGTCAGGTTGGTATAAGAGACTTAGTTCATGGTCAATTAGGAGTCGACAAAGCCATGTTGAGTATAGGCTTTTTTAGGTGTATGTAGCACACCATACGAATAAGGAAGAGGTTGAAAAGTTTTTTGGAATGTTTCACTTTCTTGGTATTATTTCTTCAAGCATGACTTTTATGTCTTTGAATCCCTTCTAGTCCTTGTTTTTTCATATTTTAAATAATGCCTCCTAGATCTGGAACATAAGGAAATTCTTTTGCCCCATCAAGAAGTGATACTGAGGGAGCACATTCTACTCTCGTGGTTCATCTTGTAACTCACGGCCGTATACTTTGTTGTATCCAAGTTCATCCTATTCCTCCTACTCCTTCTCAGGTCCTTCACGATAATATGACAAACATAAAGTTTCGTTAGTCTATGTAGGCTATTTCCCAACTAGTTAATGCTCAGGCCAAGCAGGGTACAACTAGCATTCTGTTTGCTGAGGCTGCTAGGCTTGGATAGTTTATAAAGATGGGTCCTCTAATTTTTATGGGAGTGAAGATGGAGGAAAACCCATAGGACTTTCTAGATGAGATAGAGAATATCTTTTGGGTAATGAAGGCTACTGGTGTGGAAGAAGTAACCTTTAATGCTTATCACCTCAAAGAGATTGCTTATCTATTATATGAGAAGTGGGAAAGAGATAAGGGTGATATAGAATAGGATGGTTTATGGGAGGCCTTTCCTAATTCCTTCATAGATTAGTTCTTTCCTCAAGAGTTGTGGAAAGCTAAGATAGGAGAGTTTGTGAACCTCGGTCAAGGGAAAATATCTGTGTAGGAGAATAATTTAAAGTTCCATCAGTTGTCATGCTCCTTATTTGGTAGCTGATATGAGGTCGAGAATGAGAAAGTTTGCTTCTGGGCTGAATAAAGATCTGATTTTATAGAGCAAGACAATTTTACTTATAAAGGATATGGATATGTGGAGGGTCATATGCTATAAGTTAAGGATGAGAAGAGAAGACAGGCAGAGTAAAAAGATAGGCAGGGTAAGCGGGGCAGGTTTTCTAATCTGAGAGGTGCCTAGTCTTAGGGTGGTTGAGATGGTAAGAAGTATTAGAAAAAGATGTGTGGTATTTCTGGTTTCTTCTCTACTATATGTTTTACCCCTTAGTAGTTTTGCGACAAGAGTCATTATGGTGGAGATAATTCACGGGCGTAGGGAGCCCAGTCTTAAGAAAATGGAGTTCAGTCTATTTTTATGTGTCCGCTTTATCAATTTTAGTGTTGTCCTCATCAAGGATTCTATAAGGAAGGAAGGGATAAGTGGCTCAAGTGTGGACAAGTAGGCCATCGACTCTCGTATTGTCCATCTAAGAAGGTTGATATAGGGGAGAAAAGGATTTTGGTGGCTTCATCTTCTATTTTTATTACCGATTGTATGGCATCTTCTTTTGTTGCTACTCTTAGTTCCAGTGCTGGTCGGAATAGGTTGTATGCTTTGGTGTCCCATCAGGAATCTAAGGAATCATTTGATGTTGTTGTTGGTACGTTACTGCTTTTCTTTGGTGACATATATTATTTTCTTGATTTGGGTTCTACCCTTTCCTATATAACTCCTTATATAGCTTTGTTTTTTGGTTTTGATCCAGAGATTATTTCAGATTTATTTTTTGTTTCACCCCAGTAGGAGATTTGGTCAATACTAAATAGTTCTATGAGTGTGTGGTATCTATGAGTAGTAGACATACTTTGTCAGATTTTTTTGATTTTGGTATGGTAGATTCTGAAGTAATCTTAGGCATGAATTGGTTATATTCATGTTATGCAAATTCGAATTGTCGAACCTATAGGGTCATCTATAAGTTCCCTGGCAAGCTAAAAATAGAATTAGAAGGTTGTTCCTTAGCAACAAAGGGGGAGTTTATTTCTTATCTGCTCGAAGGTTAATCACTAAGGGTTGTCTTTATTACTTTGTCTGTGTTAAAGATTTTAACTTAGAAGGTCCTTCATTGCAGTTATATCTTGTAGGTAATGAGATTCTAAAGGTCTTTCTAGATGATCTTCTAAGTCTTTTTCCAGATAAGGAAATAGAGTTCTGTGTTGATTTGTTTCATGACACTCATCCAATTTCTATTCCTCCATATAGAATGGCTCTGGCTGAGTTAAGGGAACTCATGATGCTAATTAACGATCTTCTATACAAAGAGTTTATTTATCCTAGAATCTCTCCTTGGGGTGCATTAGTGTTGTTCTTGTGCAAGAAGGATGGTTCTCTTTATATGTTCATTGACAACAGGCAGTAGAATAAGGTAACAGTCAAGAACAAATGTCCTCTTACTTGGATATTTGATCGTTTTGAACAGTTGAAAGGTGACGAGTTATTTTCCAAGATAGATCTTTGATTTAGGTACCATAACTTAAGGATTATAGAGGTGGATATCCTTAAGATGGCTATTCGCACTCGGTATGGGCATTATGGGTTTTTGGTGATTTTATTTGGATTGATTAAAGCCCCAATAACTTTTATACATTTGATGAACAGGGTGTTTCGACCGTATTTGGACCTATTCATCATTGTGTTTTTTGATGATATTTTTGTGGAAAAGTAAGATGGGTCATGTTAATCATTTCCATGTCATGTAGCTGGCCTTAATGGAACAACAATTATTTGCTAAATTCTCTATTTGGGAGTTTTTATTGAATCCTATGATTTACTTGGGTGATGTCATTTCTAGTCAAGGGATCATGATGGATCCGCAGAAGGTGGCTTTTGTGAAGAAGTGTCCTAGACCTACGACTCTATCTATTTTTTGAGCTTTTTCAGTTTAGCCAAGTACTATAAGTGGTTGGTAGAGTGTTTTTCATCTATAGTTGCTCCTTTTAATAAGTTAACTCATAAAAGGTTTAGGTTTTCTTGGTCAGATGTGTGTGAGGGGTGTTTTGAGAAGTGAAAGAATAAGTTGACTTTGACTCCTATTCTGACCTTACCGAAAGGCTATGATAGGTTCATTGTTTATCGTGATATATCTTGAGTTGGTCTTAGTTATGTGTTGATACAACATGGTAAGGTAATAGCCTATACTTCTAGGAAGTTAGATGTCCATGAGAGAAACTATCCTACTCATGATTTAGAGCTATTGGCTATTATGTTTGCTTTGAAGATATGGCGACATTATCTGTATAATGTTCACGTGGATATCTTTTATGATCACAGGAGTTTGATGTTTGTGTTCTCGTAGAAAGAGCTTAATATCAAGTAGAGAAGATAGCTTGATCTTCCCAAGGTGTATGATATGAGTCATTACTACCACCTAGGTAGCGGTAAAGTGGTTTTTAATGCTCATAGAAGGTTGTCCATGGGTTGTTTGGCTTATGTGGAAGAAGGGAAGCGAGAATTAGTGAAGGATATTCACTGTTTTTCAAATCTTGGGGTTTTTCTCTATACTCCAAGGATGGTGGTGTGATGGTGCCAAAAGTTGTTTGATCATATCTTAGTATGAAGATTAAGGAGAAGCAAGTGTTGGATTCTGCCTTGATAAAAATCAAGGGCAGCGTTTGTAGGAAAAAGGTGGTGGATTTTGAGATTAGCGGCAATGATACTTTGTGGTACCAAGGGAGGTTCTGTGATCCTTATGTAGAAAATTTATGGTAAAGGATCTTGGATGATGCGTATGAGTTACACTATCTTGTCCATCCTGGTTTTACTAAAAAGTACCATGATCTCAAGGAGATCAATTGGTGGAGTGGCATGAAGTAGGACGTGGATGCTTTTATACCCAAATGCATAGTGTGTCAACAAGTTAAGTTTAAGCACATAAGGCCTGTTGGGTGGTATCAAGAAATTAAGTTGGATGAATAGAAGTAGGAGAAGATAAATATAGATTTCGTTATCAGTCTTCCTCGATCTCAGAATGAATTTAATGTGATTTATGTCATCGTGGATAAGATGACAAAGTCGGCACATTTCTTTCATGTGTGGACTAACTTTTCGGCAGAGGATTATGTGAAGCTTTATCTTCAAGAGATTGTGAAATTGGATGGGGTGTGTATTTTGATTATTTTCAATCACGGTATGCAATTTACATTCCACTTCTGGTGGTCTTCCGAGAAAGGATTGAGGACTAAGGTGAATATTAGTACTTCTTTCCATTCGTAGTTGGATAGGCAGTTGTAGAGAACTATTTAGACATTTGATGCTTCTAGCCTATGTGATTTATCATGGTAGTATTTGGGTGGAGCATCTACGTTTGGTAGAGTTTTCTTACACCAATAGCTATCATAAGAGTATTCGCATGGCTCCTTTTGAGACATTGTATGGTCTGAGGTGTAGATCTCCTATTGATTGGTTTGAGCTCAGTGAGGCTGACTTTTTTGGTCTAGATTTTGTTCGTCAAGCTATTACAAAGGTGAAGGTGATTCTAGATACGGTCAAGGAGGCCTAAAGTTGTCAAAATTCCCATGCAGATGTTAGGCGTAGAGACTTGGAGTTTGTTGCAGGGGATAATGTTTTCCTTAAGGTGTCTCCTATGAAGGGAGTAGTGCGGTTTGGCAAAAAAGAAAAACCCAATCCTCAGTATATTGATCTTTATGAGATTTCGAGGAGAGTGGGCAATATTGCGTATGAGTTAGATTTGCTATCTAGCTTGAGTTTACTTCATATGGTATTCCATGCTTCAATGTTAAGGAAGTGCGTTGGTGATCCATCTTTGATTTTTCATTTAAAGGGGTTAGATATCTCGTATTCTCTGTTGTATGAAGAGGTCCCAGCTAAGATATTTTATAAGAAGGTTCATTGTTTACGGATAATGGATATTGCTTTGGTCAAGGTTCTATGGTGGAACCATAAGGTGGAAGAGGCAACATAGAAAACGGAGGTGGACATGAAGTCCAAGTATCTGCTCTTGTTTTGTGCTCATGATATATGTGTGGAAGGTATGTGTTCTTGAACAGATCTTTATTTTTTGAGTTTGTTAAATGAAGAGTTGCATCTCTTGCATCTTTAATTTTCATTTTGTAAAGGTAAGAAAAGAGATATCAAAAGGTGGGATTTATATTTGATAATGCAAATGACTAAATGTGTTGTTACCCCTACCTAATTCGTCATTTGGGGATGAATATTCCTATTGGGGGAGATAGAATTATCTCAGGTTTTAACCTTAAAAATTTTTTGTGGAATCCCATTATTCGAACCCAATAAGACTCATGCCACAATCCGTATTCTAGGGTACGAGTGATGAACATTTATTAACAGCTAACCATTGTTAGTTTGTGGGATTATTTTGGTCATTGGAATGTATACTACTTAGGGGTAGGTGTCATTTAGTTGTTTACGAGTAGTATACGTGACTCATAAGGTTGATAGCATTTGATCCTCCTGGTGTTGCATTCTGCTAGGGATGTGAACATAGATATGGATCATATGCTGGGGTTATGACATAGGTGGATGAGTCGTATAATGGACATTGTCTTATCTATGGCCAAGACCTTACTATTATCGGGTGTGTATCAACCGTAAGAGAGGTTACAACTTGTAAGGGGATCAGTCGTGACCCTGTGCTAGGTTTTAATGGGATTTAAGTAGGGGTATTCTGGACATTTTCCTACTTACCCTAATAAGGACCCATGACTTGAAATAAACTTAGGATGTTATTTACCCTATTATTTTATTCTGAAGCACTTAGAAACTATTCCTCAACATATCATAATTCTCTTAAGAGATTTTGGGACAAAGAGTTAGGCTTTAAACTAAGGGATTACTTTAGGGCTTGGCTTGGTGAATTCTTTCCATTAATCTTCTTGGTTTAAGGCATGATTCTTTTCCCTAATTGTAATTTCAATTAAATACAAGGTTGCATGGTTGATTTCATGGTTCTTCTCTTCCATGATTATGGCTTCCAACTATTGATTTGGGGGATTTCATATTAAATGCATAGTTATGGTTTTCTTTGGTTTTAATTATGTTTTTTATGCATTAACGGTGGTTTTGGATAGTTGAATTACATGGTAATAGTTTAATGTTTATGGAATTTGGTTTTGGTAATATTTCCCCCCTAAGGTGTTTGATAAAATGCTTATAAAAATATGTTCATTACATTAGCTTATTTTAATAAAACTCTTGCTTGGTTTCGACTTATGCATGAAATTTTAAATATTTTTAAATTCTTTACAATGGTTTAAGGCTATTAGGTTATGCTTGTAGAGAACTTGGTAGTCTCCGAATAGTTTTAATATGGCTAATTATAGGGCACTTGAATGTCCCCTTAATCTAAATAGTTTGGATATAGATAATGCTGCAAGTATGGTGGTACGACGATACCATTGGTTTATTGAATAACCTTGGTTAATAAATAGATAATTGGATTGTTTGTTAATGATTTTAACAGTGCATTAATGGCAGGGAGTGTAAGCTAAGCCGTGAAAGGTGGCGGTCCCATAGAAATGAAAACCTGAAATTCATATTTGCCGATATGAGAGGTCTTTGATGGCCATGTAAGAGTATCTCGTATATATTGGAGGGATGTACTAGCCATCCCAGTCATATTTCCTAGTCATGCGGCTACACGGACTTGGACCCTGTTAGCAGGGAGAGATGAACCCTTATTGCTCGTGGGTGGTAGGATAGTTAAGCTACACAACCCAGTTAAAGGTTTTAAATGGCATATTAAACCCGGTCCCTTTTCCTAGCACTTATATATATGTATATACATATGTGAATGGTTGTTTGCATTTGACTGTTTTCACTTGCATTTGATAGTTGGCATTATATTATCCTTATCCCGAGTTTCATGCTAGTGTTCACCCACTAAGTCGTTTACTGGAGGCTGTAAACCCATGTTATACAGGAATCGACCGTTCCACTCCTCCTTTATAGTACTTGATTCAAGGATAACTTATTAGACTGAAGTGGTGAGTATCTATCCTTTTGGAAGGTATCATTTCATATTGGACATTCTTTAACATTTTACATTCTTTTTGGATATTTGTTTTGGACATGGTTGGGGGCGTGTCCTAACTAGATATTTGTATTTTTTTATAGTGCTTTTTCGATACTTCTGTAGGTTGGTATGGGCGGGATCGGTATTGGTGTTGGCCTTACCATTGGCATTGGTGTTGGTGCTGACATCATTTGATGATATTGTTGGTTGTTCAATGGTATTACATTTTGGATTTGATTATTATATTATGTTTGATACTTACCAAATAGTTTAGTATTCAATTAATGGTTGGTTTTGTATGGTTAGACTAGATGGAGTAGGTCATGATTGTGACCTTATCCCTAAGTCTTCATGAGAGCATTATGCAATCTTGTTTTATGCTCAAAATTAAGCTTATTCAACGTTGTATACGATGGTTGGGTTGGGTTAAGTGGGCAGTCCTCGATCCTGGTTGAACTTGGGATGCCCACTACGACAAGACCCCAGTTCGGGCTGCATCATGGGAAGACCAAAATAAGAATCCTCAAAGTTAGAGGTCTTAGAAATGACTAAGTTCCCAATAATTAGTACAAATTTCAGGACTTACGACCCTTATGCATTCAATTGAAAGTTGAACTGGGCTAAGATTAGTACGGGGTTCTACAATAGAATCCCTAAATTTCCCTTACGGTTTTTAATTCATTCCCTTCCACCAAATTAAAAGTAGGTGAATAAGCCATGTGTTTAACTTAATTTTGTCATGGTATTTCATGTAAATCATATTCTCTACATGTATAGTGTAGGACAACCGACTTTAAAGCCCGGCAGTTACATTTTTCTTACTTTTAAGACAATATCTTCTTCTTTTCTTCAAACAGGAAGTGAATTTTAAATTCTTGAAGAATCTAAATTAATAGGATAAACATTTAAGAATTTTCACATAATGTTCTGTCCCTATTTTCGGCCCTCCTTATGTATATTCTCGTGGAGAATTTTGTACGTGTTCTTGTATAGAACCTATAGGGTGGTGATTGAAAATATTCTCCTATTATGCTAAAATGAATTTTCAGGACTATTTTAGGTTATTTTGTGTCCACTGTCATGGAAACAATTTGATGCCCTTATATCATGATTTTACTAAGATGGAAATAATTGGGGTGATCTTGGTGGAATGGTCTGGTAATTTAGTAATGTTGGAATAGTCACAAAGTTCTCCATTTAGCTTTAATTGTTAGATTAGTTTTACAAATATGGTGTAGATGAAGCTCATGTGCCTATAACAATAAAATCCATGAGTTCACACCGCAGGCCATTTTATGATGTTAAGATATTGTTTTATATCAATAGGAGAAGGGGTATATATAGAATTGTTGATAAGTCATGGAATCCTTCTAAAGGGTAAAAATGTTCATGGTTGTGGTGGTACACCACTAATTTGATGTTGCATGAGCTTAATACCTACATACTCTTGCACACCATATTATATATGTCATAAAGCCAGAAGAGTTGGAAAACCTTATAAGAATGTTGTATAGCGTGTAGATGAAATTAGTGGATAAGAGGCTGAAAGAAACACCATTGATTTGATAAGTAGGTGCTTACTACCCGGCTACTATTTTGGTTAGGCTAGATAGCCCAAAAAGTATTAATTAGCTTCAAAAATCCTATCTTATTGTACATAAGTAATATAAAAGGAAGAAGGTCAATTCACGGTAATATCCAAAATGTGCAGCAAGATATGCAAGTCCATTTGATTTTTCTGTTTCATTGGCATGAATCTATCACATTCTATTAGAAAGTAATCTTTCTAAATTCACTTGGTAGAAAATGATACATAGTGATAGTATGTGATTAACCAGCGTATCTAATGTTTTTGTTCCCACTCCTTAGTGCGTTAAAGTACTCAACATGAGTTTGTTACTAGATTTATATGCTTACTCTACCAAGTATTAGCATCCAAGACTTAAAATTTTTCAATATTAAATCACAAAATCTTGTGACATGTTTCCCTTAAGTGAGCCAATAACATCCTAGAATACACATGGTAAGTATGTTTATTTGTTGGGCACACAATCAACCTACTTTCTTCAAATTTGCTGCTATCGGCCTATTAAATCATATACTTGATTCTCTCATATGTTTACATGTTCCCTTCATTAGATATCACTCCTATTGTCTTTCTCTTCAATCTTAGCACTCACACTCCTTAATTATTTAATTGAATAGTTTAGATTCCCTAACTTTAGATGTATATTTTTTCTATGATAAATCTATCCATGCTCTTTATTAGTTCATATGTTCATGTACCCTTTACATTTGATATCATTTGCTAAGTATTTAACCATCATATCATTGAATAAAGTCCATATCTCTTGTCTTGATATGTTAAATGTCTCCACTTGATATGTGTTTCTATTTGAGCTATCAAATGCTTATTGTGTCATATAAACTCCTGAGTATTATGTTGGTGTTACTTTTGATTTCCATGTCATTGTCACTACCTTAAGTCCATAATCTCATGTCTCCTATTATGGTTGGTTGTCCCAAAGCTAACACTATGACCACAAAAATAATAATAGTCAATATTAAAGAAGTTATGTAAAGTTAATATACTTATATGTGGGTGTTAGTTCAGGTCCATAAACATAGCATGGGCCAAGTCCAGGGGTGGAAGGAATACCTGTCATGGGTCAGTCCAATTATCGGTTGGTATCCCAGGGGTGAAAGAAAAAACTAGAATGGGTCAATCTCGATTTGTGTAATGATGAGGAACATTTCCTAGGGGTATAATTCCTAGAATGGGTTATCATCTTTTACCACTGATCACTTGGTCATCTGTATCATATGGCTTACAATGATTAGTAAGCGATGATGAGTAAACTAAGGAAAAGCATGGAACATACAGGCCTCCATAAGTGTAAGTAATGGTTGTCCTTCATCCTTATCTATACATTTATATATTAATCCCTAATTTCATTTATTTCTTATTTCACTTATGGATATCTCATGCCATACATATTTAGTACATTACTTTGTAATGACGTCACTCTTGGGGGACTAGCATTCGATGTTGCAAGCATAAGTTGTTAGCTTATAGATCTCCACAATAGAAGAACAGAATATTCAACGGCAATAGGTGAGCTCCAAGTTTATTATGTACCTTGGCGACTATTTAGCATATATAGTTTGATCGTTTTACAGTAATGAATTCCATTAGAGGCTTTGTAGACATTGTAAAGAAGTCATATGTATTCATAGATCACATGTCATCTATATCAGTTTGGCTAATTTGTTGGTATTGTATATATAGCTTTTTATCATTGATTGATTCATTTTTCCCTCTAGGTTATTTTTTTAGTATGTGTTCCTATAGTTGTTGCCCACCTTATCTAGTATTAGGGTGTGACAGGAATTGAAAAGTCTTCTATCATTCATCACCAAACACAAATTTTGCCTTCTTTTCTAATATTTTGAAAAGTGGATTTGAAATTTTTGAAAAAATCTTTGATGAACCTCCTATAAAAATCCACATGAAAAAGAAAGGTGTGAACCCTTTTCATTGATATAGGTGGAGGTATCATTTTAATAAATTCATTCTTGGCTCGACCAACGTCAGTTCCTTTAGCTGAAATCATATGCCCCAATACTAGGCCCTCCTTCACCATTAAATGGCATTTAACCCTATTAAGGATAAGGTTAATCTCTTCAGAATATTGCAGTGAATTTCTTAAGTTCATAAAGAATTCATCAAATGAATTACTAACAATTGAAAAATCATGCATAAAAACTTTCAATGTGTCTTCAACCATATCCGAAAAAATAGAGATAACGCACCTTTTGGAAAGTAGCAAACGCAGTGCATAATCCCAAACACATTATTTTAAATGAGGACATTCCAAATGGAAATGTGAATGTCATTTTGTCATGGTCTTCAGGTGAAATTGATATTTGACTATAACCTTCGTATCCATCGAAGAATCAATACCAACCCCTATTTTCTAACTGATCTAGCATTTGGTCTAGAAGTACATTATGAACTGATCTTTCAGTGTCCATGAATTTGACTTCCCGTAGTCCATACATACCCTTCACCCTATCACTAGCCTAAGTGAAATCAACTAATTTTCACATTGTATACTGTCATCATACCTCTTTTCTTGGGAATATACTAGACTGGGATTACCCATTACTGTTAGAGATCCGGTAATCCACTCCTTCATCGAGCCACTTTATTGTTTCCTTCTTTACCACTTCCTCCATTAGTGGTTTAAGTGTGAGTTGATGCTCATACTAGGAGGGCAATCTTTTTTTAACTAGAATTTATGAGTATAAATCCATGGTGGAATGACATTTATGTCACCAACCATCCACCCAATATTTCTATTATATAATGTCAGAACTCATACAAAAGCATCAACCTAGCGCTCCACCAAATCAGTTGCAATGATCAGTCGTACAATATTAGTTTTACCTTAAAACACATACTGAAGATGGCCCGGTAGCTCTTTCAATTCCAACATCAATGGTTCTTATATAAATGGAATTGTAGGGTGTGTTTGTTTATTTTTTACCTCCAAAATTAGGTTCTTAAGAACATGTGAATGACTCTATTCCAATCAAAGCACATACAATCTTTTCATACTCATCAACTCGTCCTCTATCAAAATTCATTAATACTATCGCTAAGGTCTCCATAACAAATCTGTCTTCAATCGGTACAACTAGATCAACCTCATCAACAACATCAATGACAAAGACTATACTGATCTTCCTCAGTTGCTTCATCGATTGGTAGATATCAAAATTTACTTCTTCATCATTTAGCCTAACTTTTAATGAATTTCGCTCTACATTCTTTGAGTTGCTAAAAATGACCTACCAAAGATTATGGGTACTTATGGTCTACTTCACAATCAAGTATAAAAAATTCTGTAGGAAATATAAAGTTGACCATTTTCACTGAAACATCATAGAGAATTTTAACCAATTTCTTCACTGATCTATCCTCCATCAACAAACACATAGATATCAGTTTAGGAGTTCTTAAACCCAACTGCTAATAAATAGATAATGGCATGAGTTTGATACTTTCCCCTAAATCACAAAGTCCTTTCACAAAGCTAAATGCTCCAATCGTACATGAGATGTTAAATGCTTCTGAATCAGCTTTCTTCTACACTAGTGAGCTAATAGCACTACAATGGTGAAAATTATCCACAGACTCATAACTAATAGTTCTCTTCATTGTCACAAGCTCCTTCATTAATTTAGCATATCCTTCCATCTTCGATAACTCCTTAACCAATGTTACATTCACTAACAACTACTTCAACACAACCGTGAACTTGCTAAAATTTTCCTCATTTTCTTTCTTCATTAATATATATGAAAAGAGGGGTGTTGGCCTAGGAATTATTAGTAGAGATACCTCCACCTCCTTTCCTTTTTCATGATCCACATTGATAGTACTTTTTGCTTTAGATGATTGCTCAAATTTTGCATTCTTTTCCTTTAAATCTCCCAGCTTCTAAGACTCAGCTAGTATAGCATCATTCACCTGAACATCCAACTTAACATAATCTACATATGAGGGAACTATAGGATGTGGTTCCAATAATAAAAGGATCTAAAATCATGTGCTTCTCATATATGATCACATATTTCACTACTATTTCCTTATCTGATAATTGACTCAAATATCATACATTTAGGTATGTGATTCATTCATAAATTCCTTGATTCTATGTATTCTTCTTGTCTAATAAAGGAAACGAGGAGGATCACACTATACTAAAATAGTCTTATCAAATTACATGGCTAGAGAGGAATTTTATTTGTCATATTCTGATTTCATGTGTTATATCTATTGAGACACCCTGTAAGGCTTGTCTATAAGTGATTTTGGTTAGCCAATAGATTTTTGATAGCTCTATTTACAAGGGAATTTTTGGAAAACTTTCCTAGGAAATTCCAATATAGTGAAGCCTCTTGCTATTTTTTTCATTCCAGGATGAATGATCCAAAAGGATAAGGGATGATACAACACCCCGTACATTTTTAAAACATAAACGACCAACTTAGAGTTGAAAAAATATTTAAACCTGATATAGCAAGGATTGTACTTGAACATAAAATTAGATTTAACTATTAAGTTAGATTTCAGTTCCCTACAATTTTGGAAAAATAGGATACTATAAGTTAGGTGCTTTCTTGACTTAATTAAGCTAGTTGGTGCATCACCTACTTACTTTAATAAACCAAATTAGAGCCTCTATTAAGTGACTAACTTTAGGCCCAAACTAAGTGAATGAAAATGAGTAGAATGGAAATCCTAAAACCCAATCTGTCTAATCCTAAAATGGGTAATAAAAATTTACTAGCAGTTACTTTACCTAGTTGGACTTTTGACCAACTTAAATGTCCAAACTTGATGCATCACCTACTTTATGGTCAGAATTAGAGCCAAATGGTGGCTGGGAATTAAGTGGAGAATGAATCAGCAAAGTGTGGCCTTTAAAGGCCAAATATTTGATGTAAACTATCATTTTTGTCTCATCAAATTAATGTTCTCTAAAATCTTTCAATCTCTCTATTCTATCATCCAATCAATCTCTATAATTTCATTAGGGTTCTAAGTGTTCTTCAAGTTATATTATGTAAAGTAGCTTATAAGATCACCTTGTTACCTCCTTATTTTAAGCATATTATAAAGTTATTTAAGGGGAGTGAATACTAATATATTAGTTTTGACAGCCAAGGTACTCCCACTCTCTTTCTTAAAGTAAAGTAAGAATTTTTCGCTACATGCTTGGTTTATGTTCTATTTTTATGTGGTGCTTCTATTGGTGTTGCTTTTCTATTATGTAGTTTAGATAAGGTCACAAAAATAGTATTTAAGTAGAAACAAATTGATTAAGACATTCAAGATAAGTTGTTTCCCCAACTTGTAATTATAAGCTTACTTGCGCATTCTAGGAATACTTTCCTATTAAAACTCATGGGATGGTAATAGAAAGTTGTGATCTTAGATTTTTGATTATATTATGATGTTGGGGTTGTATTGTTGTATTGTCGAGTTTGGGAAGTCATGGTTGTCCTTAGAAAAAAATTGGTTAATGTTATTATGGGGAAAAAAGGAAGATTGTAAACTTGGGGAATTGTTCTAGTGGTTTATGGATTTTGTGATTGTTTATGGGATATTTTATAATATTTTTGTTGTGATGATATTATTCACCTTATAAGATTTTTGAATCGAGTTCTATTGAAGTATAAAAGAATGGTGTGGTGATACACTATTTGTTTGAGGGTTTGGATGGTTTTACTGCCAGTCAAGTGTTTAGCTACTATTTTGTAGGTTTATAATGTGATTAGGTTCTAATTTTATCTTCATTATGTAATTATATTGTAGAATAATACTTAAAGGAAAAGCTAACTCATTGTAGTCACATTTTTTTGAAGATGACGTATGTAAGGATACTTAATTCCATAAACTTCTGTATTAATCTAATACTTTCATTACGAATTAAGATTTCTAAGTGTTCTTCCTAGAAAATGGAACGTCAGGGCATCATAGAATCTCCAATATAGATGACGATCTCCCCCCACCCCTTAGTTTGTTAAAGTACTTCAATAGGGGTTTATTACTAGACTTGTGTATTTACACTTGCATTACAAACCCTTGTCATATGTTTATCTTAGATTAGTCAATAAGATACTAGATTATATATGGAAAACATGTTCAATTGATGGGTACATAAAATGCCCCATCACTGGTAACTTGCTTCTATTGGTTTATTTGATCATGTACGTTATTTTCTCACGCATTTACATTTTCTTTTCCTTGGATATCACTTTGAGTGTCTTTTTATATAGTTATAGCTTCTCGAATATTTACTTATTTTATTATACAATTTTTTATGTCCTCACTAAAAATGCACTCTTTTCCTTTATTTGAATCTGCCCCCGAGCTTCACTAATTCCCATACCCATGTACCCCTTTCATTTGATATCATATACCAAGTATTTAGTTATCAAATCACAAGTATAGAGTCCTTAACTCATTTTTTAAGGGATTATGTGTCTTCACTTGATATGCACATACGCTCCCATGTGAGATTTCTAAATGCTCATTGTGTCGCATAAGTTTGCAAGAATTACATATTCATTTCAATCATTTTCACAGTCATTATTCCTACATTTAATGCATGTTCATATGTCTCCTGATATGGTCTATTGTTTCAAAGCTCAATAATGTCGTGAACACAAAAATAATTATCACAAATATTAAATAAACAAAGAAAAGAAATAAATTTATATGTGGGTGGAAGATCAGGGGTGAAACGCTAGCATGCGCCGATCCCACTAAATGTATATGTGGGTGGCAGCTCAGGGGCAAAATCCTATCATAGGCCAATCCCAATTCTTAAACTTATGGGTGGCAGCTCAGGGGCAAAAGCCTAGA
The DNA here is from genome assembly GCA_030864225.1 of Capsicum baccatum var. pendulum. NCBI lineage: Eukaryota > Viridiplantae > Streptophyta > Magnoliopsida > Solanales > Solanaceae > Capsicum > Capsicum baccatum. The sequence continues at coordinate 134,143,282 of CM061552.1, forward strand.
ATGGATCGATCCAAATTATTGTATTTACCACTTATTTGTTGGTTATATGTATCACATGCCTTATAAGGTGTATAAGTAAAGAAAAGTACAAAAATGAATGTAATTCAAAATATTCCACAAGTGTAAGTAATGGTGATATTTCATCATTGACTATAAGTTTATGAATTTACCACTGATTTCATTACGATTTCATTTTACCTAGGGCTTACCAATCCTTTCTAGGTCTATAAGGAAAGTCTCTTCAAGAATCCTTCCTAAGCCAATCCAAAACCAAGGTCATCTCTTATCTAGGCATTATATAGGTCATTATAGTCCTAAGGATAGAGAAGCATATCATTCATGTCTACTTAGAACAACTATAGTGTTCTCACACTAGTCATGAGACCACAAATAATCTAACCAAGGTCCTAGACTAAGGATCAAGTATCATACCTTACAAATTAGTAGTCTAGAGTAATCAATAAATCCCAAGTTCACCATTTAATCAACTATCATCTAAATTCCCCCCATAATCTAATAAAATATCAATAATTAGATTACAAACAAGCTCAATCTAGTCTATGGGTAAGCCTAACCTACCTTGAATCCAAGAAACTTAAGAACAAATGAGCTTTTTCTTCCCTTTCCGTAAAGCTTTCTTTTCCAGAAGCAATGCCATCAATAATATAATCTAATCATTACAAAAAGAATGACAATATCCATTATGGCATCATTGTTCCATGAGTTTCAAATGGACACCAAAACCCCAATTGATTTTGACCTTGGAAAGGAGTTTCCAAGACCACCCATAGTCTAACTAGCTTTAGGAGTCAAAAGCCTCAAGTAATTTTGAGTCAATCACTCAATTTTGGGGCTACAATTGACACATAATAATTTAGGGGCTTTGAGTCAAGAAACCATGAAATCAATACCAAATTAGAGAAATTCCTACCTCAGATAGTAGTAAAAATCAATCACACAAGTATTTTAAGATCCAATTCAACCCACCACACACACTTAGAAGGTTCTACACTCCAATAGGGTTTCTAGGTTTTGAAGGAGGCACAAAATGACTAAAATTCATGAAAAATAGCACTTAGATATAGACTAATCTGCCCTCCGATGGTGTGGTCGCAGCCCCCGTGGCACTGTGGTCGCAACCTTGTAGTCGCACCTCCCTTGCCGTAGTTGTGGCACCTCAGTGCATGCAATGCATGCTGAAGCTTGGAACTTAGTTTTGAGCTTCGGCCAATGAATTGGAATCCAAGGATTGTTTTGAATTAATAAGATATGAAACACTATAGATTTTAATGTTTCAAACACTTTGGCGAAGTCAGATTTCTCATACAAAGATGTTTTACTAAAGTATTTTTTTGGCAGTCAATTAGGACCAACAAAGACTTTAAATTGAGAAAAAGGGTTTCTAAAACCCAAGCAAATAATCAGGTAACGGAACTATCTGTCCTCGCAAGTCATTAATAATTTGGGATGGGTATGGAGAAGCTCTACCGGAGGAAGCAAGCAAGAAAACGGGTAATGACCAAAAGATTCATTACAATATCCACTACTAAACCACTTTATTAACTAGAAGTTAAACACAAGCAAGTACCTAAAGCCTAAAAAAACTGACGATACTGGGCTCGTATCTCACTCTTGATCTCCTTAGTAGCTTTTTGTATTGGGCAATGTCTCCATTAAACCTTGACCACCAAAATATCCCTAGTATGTAGTAGTCTCACATCACCAGCCAAAACAAGCACGTGCTCCTCCACTAAGGTCAACTGATAGTCCAACTGGACTGAGTCTCATCTAAGCACATTAGAAGGATCCAAAATATTTTTTTGCAACATAGAGACAAGGAAAACCCGATGGACAGCGACAAAGGCTGGAGGTAGAGCCAACTCATAAGATACCTCACCAACTACATAAAGAATCTCAAAAGGACCAATATAGCGAGGGCTAAGCTTACCCTTCTTTCCAAACATGATCAAAACTCTCATTGGTGAAACTCAAAGGAACACATGATCACCCACTCCAAATCTCAAGGTACAGAGTCTATGGTCTGCATAGGCCTTCTACCTACTCTGGGTTACTCTCAACTTATCCAGAATCACCCTGACTCTATCTAACGAGCCCTTACAAAAATATATACCACAGGGTCTAACCTCGGATGTATCCAACCATCCTATGAGAGAACAACACCTCCTACTATACAATGCATTAGAAAGGGCCATCTAATACTCGAATGTTAACTGTTGTTGTAGGTGAACTCTGTCATAGCTAAGTGCTGATCCCACTGACCTCTAAAGACTATAACAGATGTTTGGAGTATATCCTCAAGCACTTGAATAGTCCTCTCGGACATACTGTCCATATGCGAATGGAAGGTTGTACTCAAATCATCTCGAGTACCCAACCCCACCTTAAATAATGTCTAAAACCTCAAAGTAAACACACAACCATGATCTGATATAGTAGACACAGGAACCCAAGAAAATGAACTATCTCCCAAACATTAATTTGGGGTAATCTCTCGGCATTAAAGGTCATTTGAATAGGAATGAAATATGCTGACTTGGTCAAATGTTCCACATAACCTAGATTCCATTATGACCATGGGGAGTACGAGGAAAACCACTTATGAAGTCCATAGTGATCCTTCACAGTTTCCACTAGGGAATAGGCAACCTCTGAGTCAATCCACTGGGACGTTAATGCTCGGCCTTAACTTGTTGACAACTCAAGAAATGATCTACGAATTATGCCAATATCAGCGAAAAGCTAATTCGATTCTCTACAATTTGGTGGCTCTAAATTAGTGAAAATACCACATTAACATAGAGTTATACTCGTTCAAAGATGACCCTTGCAAAATCGAACACTAAAACTTGATGGATTCAAAAACTCTTAGCTTGTATTACCTTAAGTGACTCATATGAACATGCTTAATGCATCATAAGCTATCCTATCACAAGGATATTCATTGTAAGTCATTTACTCAAGTATGAATCACAGGATAGGAGATTTCATATGTAGGAATACTTATTCACTTCCTAGATTAGAAACATGTGTGGTATTATAATACCTCCCCCTTAGGAACATTCTTCCTTGAATGAGAATTTACTGAGAAGGGATACAAGACAATAGAACCTGAACTAAACATAAAGATCTACAACTTGATATCATGACTAACATGCTAAACATACTAAACTCGTTCATATCTGATGCACGGACAACTAACACATGAATACATGACTGAATATGAAATGGTTAATAGGTACCAAGATTATACTAGAAACATAAACGTGAAACTAAATAAAATTAAGAAGAACTGTTACCTTGAGCTTGAACTTAATTGGCAGGAAAGAGGTGCGGATACTTGGTATGCATATCTTCTTTTGCTTCCCAAGTAGATCTTTCATGAGACTGATTTCGCCAAAGAACCTTGACAAGAGAGACTTTTTTGATCCTCAATCTACGAGTCTGATTATTTAAGATTTTGACTGGAATCTCTTCATAAGAGAGGCTATTCTGAATGTCGATGCTCTGAATAGGGACAACAACTGCTGGGTCACCTATGCACTTCTTTAGCAAAGAGACATGGAAGACTTGATGTACTGAGGCTAGATCTGAAGGCAACTCAAGCTCATAAGCTACCTTGCTGAAGCGACAAAGAATTCTAAAGGGACCGACATATTGGGGACTGAGTTTCCCTTTCTTGCCGAACCTCATAACTCCCTTCATGGGAGATATCTTAAGATAGACATAGTCATTGACCTTGAACTTGAGATCCTTTCTACGAACATCTGCATAGGACTTCTATCGGCTTTGAGCATCCCCCAGTATCTCTCTGATCAACTGAACTTTCTCTAAGGCGTCGAATACTAAGTTAGGACCTATGATTGAGGCTTCACTAACTTCAAAACAACCAATCGGAGATCTACATCTCCTACCATAGAGAGCTTCGAATGGAGCCATCTGAATACTAGAATGACAGCTATTATTGTATGCAAACTCAATCAAAGGCAAGTGGTCGTTCCAACTTCCCTTGAAGTCAATACTACACGCCCTTAGAATATCTTCAAGAGTCTAAATGGTCCTCTCTTCTTGACCATCTGTCTGAGGATGAAATGTTGTGTTAGATGGACTTGGGTACCGAGACTCTTTTGGAATGCTTTCCAAAAGTGAGAAGTGAATTGGGTACCTCTTTCTAAGATGATAGATAGTGTAACACCGTGTAACCTAACTAAATCCCTGATATAGAGTTTGGCATAATCCTCTGTGGAATAAGAAATACGAACAGGAAGGAAATGAGATGACTTGGTCATTCTATCTATAATAACCCAGACTGAATCGTGCTAATGACGAGTTTTAGGCAAACCCATCATGAAGTCCATGTTAACTTCTTCCTACTTCCAAGTAGGAATGGTGAACTCTTGCATGGAACCACTAGGTTTCTGATGCTCTATCTTAACCTGCTGACATGTAGAGAACTTAGCCATAAACTTTGCAACATCTCCTTTCATCCTACTCTACCAATAGATCTCCCGTATATTGCGGTACATCTTAGTGTCCCCTGGATGAATAGAGTATCGCGCACCATGTGCTTCTGCAAGAATTCACTGCCTTAATTCATCTACACCTGGAACACATAGAAGTCCCTGACAACGAAGAACACCATCTCCCCCTTGGGATAAAACCTCGACTTTCAGATTTTGAGCTGACTCTTTGAGCTTGACAAGGCTAGGATCCCTATTTTGTTTCTCTTTCACCTTGGAAACTAGATATGACTCTGAACTACTATGAACACATATACTACCCTTTGAAGAATCGATTAAGCAAATGCCTAGTCTGACAAGCTGATGGATCTCCTGAGCCATATTTTTCTTAATATCCTCAATGTGAGAAATACTACCCATGGAGAATCGACTGAGAGCATTGTCCACAATATTGGCCTTGCCTAGATGATAAAGAACACTCATGTCGTAATCCTTCAAGAACTCTAACCATCTTCTCTGGTGAAGATTGAGATATTTCTAGGAAAAGACATACTGGAGGCTTTTATGGTCTGTGAAGACATCTACATGAAATCCATAGAGATAATGCCTCCAAATGTTCAAGGCAAAAACTACCACTACTAACTCAAGATCATGAGTAAGATAATTCTTCTCATATGGCTTTAACTGTCTGGAGGCATAGGCTATAACCTTACCATGCTGAATGAGGACGCAACCTAAACCCACTCTGGATGAATCACAATAGACTACAAAACCATCTGAACCATCTGGAATAGCTAGAACTGGAGCTGAGGTGAGTCGAGTCTAACTCTTGAAAGCTCTTCTCGCATGAATCTGACCACTGAAACTTTATCTTCTTCTGAGTCAATATGGACATGGGAGATACAATATAAGAAAATCCCTAGAAAAACCATATGTAATATCCAACCAAACCCAAAAAACTCCTAATATCTAATGGAGATACGGGTCTGGGCCATTTTCTTACAGCTTCAGTTTTCTGAGGATCTACTCTAATGCCATCACCGAAAATAATATGGACAAGGAATGCTGCTGATCTTAGCCAAAATTTGCACTTGCTGGACTTAGAGAATAACTTGTGATCCCTGAGAGTCTGAGGAACAATCTTGAGATGGTCTGCATGATCATGCTCTGTGTGAGAATAGACCAAAATATAATCTATAAAGACTATGACAAACATATCCAATTACTGCTTGAACACATGGTTCATCAAATCCATAAACGCTGCAGGGTCATTAGTAAGACCAAATGACATGACTAAAAATTTGAAGTGACCATACCGAGTACGGAAAGATGTCATTGGAATGTCCCATTCCCTAACTCTAAGCTGATGTTAGCCTAATCTAAGGTCTATCTTGGAGAAGTAACTGGCACTCTGAATTGGTCGAATAGATCATCAATCCTGGGAAAAGGATATCTGTTCTTGACCGTGACCTTGTTGAGTTGATGGTAATCAATACACATCCTGAGAGAATCGCCTTTCTTGTGCACGAATAACACTGGCGCACCCCATGGGCAAATGTTGGGTCTGATGAATCCCTTATCTAAGATATCCTTCATCTAATCTTTCAGTTCCTTGAGTTCTGTTGGTGCCATTTTGTATGGCAGAATAGAAATAGGTTGAGTATCCAAAGAAGGTCTATGCCGAAGTCTATTTCCCTTTTGGGAGGAATGCCTGGAAGATCTTTGGGAAAGACATCTGAGTATACATTAACAACAGGGACTGTTTCGAGGCTGGGATATTCAGAACTAGAATCTTTAACATGCACAAGATGATACACACACACCTTGGAAATCATTTTCCTTGCCCGAAGGTAGGAAATAAGTTAACCCCTGAATGTTGAAATGCTACCATTCCACTCTAGGATGGACTTATTCGGGAACTAAAATAGAACTATCCTATTTATTCATTCGACTGTGGCATAGAAGGAATAAAGCCAATCCATGCCGAGAATGACATCAAAATCAGTCATCTCAAACTCCACTAAATCTGTTGACATGGATTTCTGAGATATCATAACCGGGCAGTTCCTATATATCTGTTGGGCTATGATTGTTTTACCCACTGGGTAGAGACTAAGAAGGGCTCTGCTAGGACTTCGGGACTAATTCTGAAATTGCCTGCTATGTATGGAGTAACAAAAGACAAAGATGCACCTAGGTCTAGTAAAGAATCAACATGAATATGGAAAATATGTAATGTACCATCAACAACATTAGGAGAATTTTCCTGATCCTACCAGGACTGAAGAGCATAGAGTCTATTTGGGCGTTGCCCACTGGTAGCACTAGAAATGGCACCCTGCTGGTTCGGGCGACTGGACTGAGCTGTAAAATGATTTTGCTAACCCTGAAGACTTGACTGTAGACACTCTCTAATCCTGTGGCCTGGCTTTCCACAACCAAAATAGACATCACTATCGGCTCTGCAAATGCCCTTGTGGTTCTTACCATAAGTCTGACAAAGGATATTCGTTCGGGCACTGCTAACACTGCCCTGAGATTTAGAGCCTGGCGCTTTGTCTCTATTGCCATCTCTGAACTTCGTCACTGGAGTGCTTGCAGAGGAAGGATATGGAACGGCTGACTTAGAGCGAAACTATGAATGGTTTTCTCCATCATACTTAGGGTAAGTAAAGTTAAAGTTACCTGACCTTGCTCTCTTATTTTGCCTCTCCCTTGTCTTACACATTTGCTCTTCTACCTGTTGGGCATTGGTCATGAGTCTAGATAAGGTCATATCACTGATCAACATCGCATACCTACACATATTTACCATGCTATCATTGACCCCTGACAAGAACTTACTCATCTTAGCTCTATTTTCTACAACCACATGAGGAGCATACCTGGCTAGCTGAGTAAATCTGAGAGAATACTCCCTAACCTTCATATTCCCGTGCCTGAGGTTAATGAACTCAAGAACTTTGGCTTTCTAAGCTCTTGGGGAAAGAATCTATCTAAGAAGGTCGTGACAAATTCCTCCCACTCAATAGGGCCTATATCATCTAACCTCTCAGACTTCCACTGTTTCTACCAATTATGAGCAACATCCTATAACTAGTAGGTGGCTAACTCAGCACTCTCAACAAAAGTAACACCCATGATGTCAATAACCTTCTGGACTTGGTCAATGAACTCCTGAAGGTCCTCATAAGACTTAAACCCATGGAAATATGGTGGGTTCATCCGAGTGAAGTCCTAAACCCTAGCTTCTTTGGGATTGCCCACTGGATTGGCTGGAATGACTGGTGACCGTTCATTCTGTGCAGCCATGGACAGAGAAAGTATGGTAAATACGGCTCTAAACTCCACATGGGAAACATGTTCGCCGAAAGGATCTTTGGGCTGAGAAGCTGGCTGGTTTCTTCTCGTTAGGGCCATGGTCTGGAATAAGAGAAGAATGGATTAGACTGAGAGATTAACTTATGATTATGCTCACTAGCATGACATGACTAATGAAGGAAGGGGATTGTTCCTAAAATATCTTATAGCCACCCGCACATAAATGTGGTGCCCAACACACCCATGTACAAGACTCTACTAGATACAGCTTTCAAACTTCCTAGGACTCTATTGAACCTTAGGCTCTGATACCAAGTTTGTAACACCTCGATTCGCTGAACCAGAATGCTATACGGTGCTCATGACCATGAGGGACCACAAGCTAACCCATGACTAATATATGTACTTGTATACTGCATATCATGATATAATAATGCGGAATATGTAGAACGGTAAGGCCATAAGGTTCAAATAAATAAAATCATATGGGTGAAAATACCCAAAACAACTCAATCTAAAAAGTAAGTCTGAACATAAATCTGAACGTAAATCTGAAAACCTCTAAGCCATCTGAATAAGGAGTTAAATGAACATGTTTCCAACTATCTCCGTAAAACTGAACTGAAGAAATAAATAAACGTATCAAATCATATTGTCCTTGAATCAATGAGGACTCACTATGTCTTTGCAACTGGAATACTACCGCTACTGTTGGGCTAGAGCTCGTGTCTCGGAACATATGGTGTAACATAAAAAGAAAGCACCATAGCGCACATGCGTCAGTACAACTGGAGTACTAAGTATACGAGGAAGGTAGGCTGAACATAAAGGGTTTCATGCATGAACAACATTGACTGGCTAATATGAACGTGGGAATGCAAAAACACATATATAGAAATTAGGACCGTGAATACGTGATTGTATCACCTATAAGATAATACATAGTTTACTAATAACTTTCATGGCTGATACTAAAACTTATTACATGGACGACTGTATCTGACATTCCTGTATACACTAAAATATGAAGAACACCCTGAGTTCTTTTATTTAGACTAATACTAAAACTGTGGGAAGTAGTGTTTAACTGACATACCGCATGTATGTTGTTATGGCTAAGCTGGGGTCCAATCTTTTCCCCGACTGAAGGTGTGTCAATACCATGCCACGGGTAAGGATAGCCTGTGAGTGACCCTTCTCTGGCGGGTACTCAATGAGAATGGTAGGAACCCTAAACTGATGAGTTAAACCACCTCATCAACCCTAATCTAACGGGTTAAGATGTATCAACCTACACTGGCTATATAGTTCTTGAACATAAGGATAACTACTAAGAATCACACCCTGAACTGGCGGGTGAGTTCCCATCCTTGGGTTCACTCGGTGCTAACCTCTACTCCAATCTGGAGTTACTGGACATGAATAACTGACAGTGCATGACTTAATCTTACTAAATTCCATTGACTGGTAGAATGTTACTGATATCTGACAACTGACTAAGATCATGAGGTTTTCCTGAGTCACACAACTGACTGAAGTCTATGGAATCATAGCTTGAGTTTGGATATCGTTAAACATGACATCGTTGTACGCATACAGCTATAGTTTTTGGGTACAAGTACCCCCAGGACTCGATAGGAGGAAACTGATACACATGACATGACTTGATCACAAGATTTGAGTCCACAATTCACAATATCATAAGTATGGCTTTCATAATAAGAATGATTCTCAACAAACTATCACATGATCGAGAATGTACCTAATATGTATATACTTGCATTGCTTCAATAACATGGTCATTACATATTGAAACAATATCATGAGCATCTCGTACAACTTCTTCAATTCAAGAAAATAGCACGGGGATCACGTTGAACATAAACTTAGAACATGAAATAGTCATTTAGAACTTATTATGTCATAAAAGCATGATTTCTATTCCCTTAGGTATTTCACAAACACCTTATATGCACATCTTAGGCATAGGTGGATTCATCAAGATTACAAATATTCAACCACTAATTTCACATATTTATACGTTAAATACCACTATATCCTTACAATAAACATACAAAGATCCCATCTTAGGCATCATCAAACTCCAACCACATGAACAGAAACCACCAACAACATAAACATCATGATACAAAATTTAGAAGATGGTTCTTGAGCTTCATGGACGAAAGGAGTCCTTGAATCAACTCATGCATACCTTAGAAGGAAGATTCTTGATGATTGACAGAAGAATTTCCTTGAAAGCAGATCTTCAAGCTTAGTTACACAACCCTAGTTGTTTTTCTCTTTTAGAGCTCTTGAATGATGAGCTTTGAGATGATAATAGGGTTGTAATATGTTTAGAAGATATATATTTTGTAGGGTTAAGTTTAGGGACGTGTAAGGAGTGTTAAAAGACTTAATTACCCTTAAAATAACTCAAAACTGAGTGTTTTTGGCACCTAGAACTGACTTAGGAGGCGCCCAAGTGATTTCGTAAGCTAGGTTGGGTGGCGCCTAACCAATCACCTATGTTTGGTTGGGCAGCGCCTAACAAATCGCCTATCCTTATTGTCTCTCACAAAAATCGGCATAACTTTTCACTCGAGTATTGGATTAAGTCAAAATTGGTATCGTTGGAAAGATAATTAGATTCTCTACAATTTGGTGGGTTTAAATCAGACAAAAATACCACATTAACATCAAGTTATACTCATTCAAATATGACTCTTGCAAAATTGAACACTAAAACTTAATGGATTCAAAAACTCTTCGCCTGTATTACCTTAACTGACTCATATAAATATTCTTAATGCATCATAAACTATCCTATCACTAGGATATTCATTGTAAGTCATGTTCTCAAGTATGAATCACAGGATAAGAGATTCATACATTGGAATACTTATTCACTTCCTAGCTTAGAAACATGTGGGGTATTATAATGCATCTGCTACTTATCAAGAATCTGAGGCATCTCCAGATGTTGTCACTAGTATATTACAACTCTTTTCCTATGAAATTTTTTGTCTGCTTGATTTGGGTTCTACTTTATCGTATGTGACCCCTTATATTATTGTATACATTGGTTTAGGTTCTAAAAGTATTTCTGACTATTTTTCTTCTCCTACTCTGATGGGTGATTTTATTAATACTAGAAGAATCTTAAGGGTTTGTGTTGTGCCCATCTTTCATAGGGATACATTGGTGGATTTTGATGTAATCTTAGGGATGGATTGGTTTCATTCAAGATATGCTTCTTTGGATTGCAGGACCCAAAAGGTCAGTTTTCACTTCCCTAATAAATCTATGATCGAATTGGAGGGGAGTTCACTTATTCCCAAGGAGAGGTTTATTTCCTATCTTAGAGCTTAGAGATTAATTTCTAAAGGGTATCTCTACGACTAGGTTTCAGTTAAAGATTCTAGTTCTGAAAGTCCCTATTTGCAATTTGTCCCTGCGGTTAAAGAATTTTTTGAAGTGTTTCCTGGTGATCTTCCTTGAATTCCTCCTAATAGCAAAATATATTTCAAGAATGGTCTTCTATCGAATACCTGCCCCATTTCTATTCCTCCTTATCGGATAGCTCCAACTAAACTAAAGGAGATAAAGGAGCAGTTAAAAGATTTTCTAGATAAGGGTTTCATCCATTTTAGTATTTCTCCATTTGGTTTAACACTCTACATGTTAAAGAAGGACAGGTCCTAGAATATGTGTATAGATTATCGTTAGTCGAATAAGGTTACAATAAATAATAAGTATTCTATGCCCAAAACAAATGATCTTTTCAACCAGCTTTAGGGTGCTAGGCATTTTTCTAAGATTAATCTCTATTTGGGAAATCACTAGTTAAAAATAAGGGAGCTTGATATTCCCAAAACTATTTTCATAACCCGATATGGCCATTATGAGTTACTAGTTATGTCATTTGGATTGAATAATGCTCTGTCTTGTTTTATGGATCTTATAAATTAGGTGTTCAAACAATTTCAGTATTTATTTGTTATAGTCTTCATTGATAACATCCTGGTGCACTCAAAGAGTGAGGAGTATCATGCCAATCACCTCTAAATTGTGTTATAGATCCTTAAGGACCATAAGTTATGCCAAGGAAATTTATAAGTGTGAAATTTAGTTGTGTTGTGAACTTTTTTGGGCAAGTGGTTTCTAGTAAAGGGGTCAAGGTAGATTCACATAAAGTTGAGGCATTTATGAAGTAGCCTAGACCCACGACTCTAACAGACAATAGGAGCTTCCTGGGCTTTTTTGGGTGTTATAAAATGTTTGTGGAGAGTTTCTCATCTATTTTTGCTCCGCTGAAAAACATGTAACACACTTCAAATTTTGAGCATTTTATTTTTAGCCCTACTTGAATTGTGCTTAAATATGTTGTTAGGATGTTTTCGAAGAGTTTTAGAATTTTCAGATGGGGTTCAAGGTAATTTTGGACCTCAGAGATAGTTATCCTCCACTATATACCCATGTCACGGAGGATACTCTCTATGATAGGGCCCATGACACATAGAATAATCTTCGCATTAGGTTCTCTTGCATGGAGATTAGCCACTATGATAAGGTCTGTGCCACGCCCCTATGTAAATTATGTACATTTTTATATTATCTATTTGGAATGAGGGGATTGGAGTCTATATCCTATTTCATTCAGTTTTAAGAGATTAAAAATCTGAAATTCCACTATCAAACTCAAAAATCCCAAGAGATCTTAAGGAATTCATCATACATTCATCTTACGGGTTTCAAATTCCGAATTACTTTCCAGTTCTTGTGTGTCTATACATGTATCTCTTTCCCTATACTTGTATTTAATTAATGTCATGAAATTTTTTTATTATTCATGGTTTTTATCTTAGGTATTGAACTATACGTTGAGGGTTTTACATATAAATTATTAGAATGTTTTTCCATTGTTTCTATTAACTTATTATGCATGAATTATTGGTTTGTACACTTATTGTGGTGCTTGGGAATGTCGAATGAATTTATGGGTCAATGGATTACCCAAATAATTGGTGTTGGGTATGAAAATTGATAAAAACCTTGACCCACTTACATAATTAGTTTTGGAATATGAATTATCATTTTTCTTGACTTATTTATTTAAAACTAATGCATATCATAAATGGAAAAATTGTTAAGGATGATTTGGAAAACCTTGTGGGGTGCAATGGGATCCCGCAAGTCAATTTTAAGAATAAAGATAGAATTCCCAAAGGGTTGTCTAATGACATTGCTTGCAAGCTATAGTAGGTATGACAATATAATAAAATAATTCCTTAATAACTTACTCTTCAAATTAGTGGTTGTCTTATGTGTTAAAATTTTAATATGGGCTTAAAGGGAGTTTTGTAGCAAAGCCGTGAAGGTGGATTTCCTGAAGAGAATGATATTGGAAACCAATGTTTGTCGACCTAAGGCTTACTCTTGATGATTGTGTGCATAAGTCATACATAATATATTTTAGGATGTCTAGTTTCCTAATGGAATTACCCTTTCCGTGGGTTTTCTCTAGTTCATGCATCTAACACACACTGGGGAATTTTCAGCAAGGGTAGTTGAACCCATATAGCCTATGGGTTCTAGTTTAGGACGGTCAAGCTACACAATCTTGTTTAAGCTTTTAAGGTTCATTCCATGCTCTGCTTTTTTTCCTGGTGTATATTTATGTATTACATATGATGTTGAGCACTCGTTTTAAAGGTTTGTAAATTATTTTCATGGATTTATTTTATCTTAGATCCATGAGTTACATGCTAGTTCTCAAATCGCTAATCGTCTTCAGATGTTGTATCCCCACGCGATGCAGGGATTGGCCATACTTTATCCCTCCTACATAGTGACTAGGAAACTGAGGGACAGCTCGTGAGTAAGACTAAAGTGGTGATATTCCATCCTTTGGAAGACCTTATTTCACGCTTTGGGTTTCTTTATGTATTGACTCATTATTTTTAATTTTTTTTTGGCTATGGTCGGGGCATGTGCCGACTAGACTATCTTAAGTTTTGGTAGAGGCTTTGTTGGACATTACTGTGGACATGGGTATTGTGGTTGGTTATAGCTATCAATTATTGGTTTTTGGTTGTTCGACAATGGTTTATCATAGTTTTTTTAGTTTTCTTATCATATCTTTTTTAAAGTTGAATTCATTCCGCTGCTAGGTGTACTTTATTTTTTTGGATTAGGATAAGTGGGTGGTCTCTGTTCCTTGGTAGATCTAAAATGCCCATCACGACAAGGACCTAGTTTGGTTCGTAATCGAAGTTAACTCAGAAAAATGTTAAGTTTCTATGGTCTGATGCTTGGGAAGTTAGTTTTGAGAAGTTGAAGGATATGTTTTATTTTTATGCCTGTTTTTACCCTACTCGAGGGTACTGATGGTTTTGTTGTGTATTGTAACGCATCATATGTGGTAATGTGTTGTGTTATAATGCAGCATGTTAATGTTGTGGACAATACTTCCAGGCAGCTTAAGGTTCATAAGAGTAATTACCTGACTCATGATTTAGAGTTGGCAACCATAGTCTTTGCTTTAAAAATTTTGTGCCACTATCAATATACAGTGCACATGGATATTCATTCAGATCATAAGAGCTTGTAGTATTTTTTTTTTTGTAGAAGGAATTGAATACCAAGTGGAGGCGGTAGCTTAAATTGCCTAAAGATTACTAAATTAGCCTCCACTAACATCCAAGTAAAGCTAGTGTGATTGTTGATGCTCTTAGAACGTTGTCTATGATGAGCTTATCTCATGTTCATGAAGATAAAATAGGGTTGTGAAAGGATATTCACAGGCTGGCTAACTTTGGTGTACATCTCTTGGACTATGAGGAAGGAAGAGTGACAATTCAGTAAATGGAACTACAACATATTAGTCATTTCGCCACACTAAATATGTGCCACACTTGTAAAGATGGCCTATACCATTCAAGACCGCACTTTTATAGCGAAGCCTATATTTTAAACTTTTAGCCACATTCATTTTTGCAACGCTTTGCTAGCGTGGTATTTAATAGCATAAGCCAAGTTTATAAACAATGCTAATCATGATATAATTGGCAACACTTATTTACGCATATGACTATACATTTAAGTGTGTTATTATTGTAATTCAAAAGATAACATTTTAGAAATGTAGCCTAATATTTTCATTAAATCTTTTCAGTCTCCAAAAAAAATATTTCACTCTCTCTTCAATTTATAATTGATCAAATATAAATGATAAAAATAAATATTTAACAAATATATAAATATATTTTTTTACAAATATCGCACAAATCTGACAACTAACAAAACTCTTTCAGCCCTTTTCCCAAATATCTCCTCAAATCCCTAAATCCATCAAATCCATTAAAGATCTATAACGCTCCGGATCTATTACTCGCAACACCACATGGTGCTCATGACCTCGAAGTACCACAATGTAACCCATGACTGATATCTGTAACTGAGTACTGAATAATATATTGTATAAATGCAGAATAAAAGGATGAAAGGCCATAAGGTTCAAAAATATGACAAAACATAACATCGGAAGATATGGTACATCAAAACCAAAATAACAGAAAGAAATATTTGAACATTCTATACTCTAAATGAGCCTCTAATTATATGAATAAGGAGTTGATGGGACATGTCCGTAACTAACTCCAACTGCTAAAATAAACTAAGTACTGAAATACTGAAATAATAAAGCATCCTAGAATGATGAGGACTCACTGCTAATCAACTGCTGCTGACTGAAACCCGAGCTGCTAAGTGCGATTGAGAAGTTGAGCATCCAATCCTATGGTATGAAACACCATAGCACAAAAAAAAAGTATGCATCAATACTTGAGAATGTCCTGGTATGCAAGTGAGGTAGGATGAATGCATAGGGTTTATATACATGAACTATAACAGACTAATAACATTAAAATAAATATGAATGCGTGAGGATACATGCATGAAAACATAACTGCAACTGAAACATGGGCATTCTGAACATTAAATATACTAATATCATGGATTACTGATAACTGATATAACTGATACTGGGTGATTATTGCGTACAGTCTTGATTTTGATGGAACTAGCTGAGTTCCATACTGAGATTAGTGAATGCATCTGACAGTCCTGATATCTAATGAACTATCTCAGTTCTATTACTGAGACTGGGTAACTGTATCTGACAGTCTTGAATCTATAATTGAAACTATGGGAGGTAATTGACATATCCCTAAAAAGTTGTTATAGCTGCGTTGGGGTCCAATCTTTAACCCCAATTGGATGGGTGTCAATATCGCACCACTAGCAAGGATAAGTTGTGAGTGTCCCTCATCTGACAGTGTCCCCAAAGAAGAATGGTGGGACCCTCATATGACAGTGTTAATCCACCCCATCAACCCTCAACTGACAGTGTTGATATCTTAACCTATGCTGGATGTATAGTTCTAGAACGTAAGGATTGCTTCTAAGAATAACATCCTCTGCTGAAAGTGTGTGTTTCCATTCTTGGGTTCACTCGGTGCTAAATCCTACTCCTATCTTATTAGACACTGAACTTGACTGGATTGATCTGTTAATGATTGTTCTAATTAACTGGACTAAACTGAGTTCACTGGATTCTACTGACTGACGAAATACTACTGAGATTTGATAACTAACTAAGATTTTTGAGATTTCTGAGTACTTAGATTACTCAATTACTGAGATTACTGAGATTACTGAGTACTGCACTAATACTGAATTTACTGAGTTTTCCTGAGTCATGTGACTAATTGAATTCTACTAATGTGGCTCAACTGAGAGTATCATGAAAACTGACATTGGCTCTAGGCACACAGCTAAATTGTTTGGAATAAATACCCCCAGACTCGATAGCATAATAGTAAATCGTGAAAGAAGTTTGAAGCACAACAATGGCTATATAGATATATCCATAATTCATTGACTAAGACATTTGATCAACTACTTAATGTGCATTAACTTGTACAAGAATAGGGATTTAATAGTAACATGCTATTCTGGCACTTTTTCCTTCACCTAGGCATTTTATCAAAAACATGGGGAGCATACTTTGGTTATACCATCATTAATGCATCTAATTATCATGGTTGCATAAATAAATTAGAAAATTTAAAGTGTTTATTATGAATTATGCAAAACATCACATACTAGTAACAATCATTAGAACGTGGAAATTATAACATAAATCAAAACCCAACAACAACATGAACATGAATGTCAATTCAATTAAATCATGAACATTAATAAATACAAAATCTTTAGTTTTAGAAAAAAGATTCTTGAGCTTCATGGGTGAAAGGGGACCCATGAGTCAACAGTTGACATACCTAGAAATCTAAGATCGTGAGGTTCTCAGAGAGATTCATGGAATTGGCCTTGATTTCTTGAGCTAAGGGCCTCTTGAGAGAGAAGGATTTTTGTTCTCAAGAGAAAGTGAGGAAAAATGATTTAATAGGGTTTTTAGGGCATAATTTCGTGGTTAAATACTAATCTGGGTCATGGAAAAAGACCTAATTTCCTTTAGAAATTTTTTACTTTTCATCATGGAAAACCCAATTTTGGAACCTAGCACAATGCGCCGCAATCACGCCATGTCTCTGGAAAATGACTACTAAGAAATTGTGTAATGGCGAGATGTGGTAAAATTGTGTTGCAATGCTAGATGGGACCTAGAAGCTCACCGTGATGCATTGGTATCGCGTTGAGACACTGGAAAGAGATAATTCTAAATTTGAGCCTTGGCACAATGTGCAATAATCGCGAATTCTCAATGGATTTGACGATTGTCATTTTGGCATGCTCTGCGATGCTTCGATGGCTTAGGTGGTACACTATCTTACTAAAATGGCTCTAATTCTTCACCCGGGTATCGGATTTGGGCGAATTTGGTATTGATTGAAAGATTATTGAATTTCCCACACAACAAAAATTACAAATCATGAAAATTCCACATATATAAAAGTGGATTCATATCTTAAAGAAAGTCTTTATCTTTTAGGGTTGAATTTAAGCTAGGTAGAAGTACGGGATATTACAATATCTCCCCCTTTTGGATATTCATCCTCGAATGGGACAGAGATTCATACTGAGCATACATATTTGATGCATGATTTCATGACTGAACTGACTCATTAATACATGACTGAGATTTTTGATACCTAAGTTTCTTACAAGGAGAATGAATGTCAGATGCATGAACACATGATAGATTTGATGCATTAACACTTGACTGAATATGTAATCGTATTTGATACCAAGTTTATAATGGGAATCTGAGCATGAAACTGTTTTGTAACTGAAATTTTAACATCAAACTAAATAAGTTTAAGGAATGCTATTATATTAGGTTAAGTCTGGATTAGCGGAGAAGAAGTAAGGGTTCTTTGATTGCATGTCTACTTTAGCCTCCCAAGTTGTTCGCTCAACGAACTAATTCTGCCAAAGAACTTTGACTAGAGTGACTTCTTTTTTTCTCAGTCTGTGAGTCTGGTAGTCAAGAATTTTGATTAGAATCTCTTTAAAATATAGGTTGTTCTAAATATCAATGCACTCAATAGGGACTACAACTGTTGGGTCACCTATGCACTTCTTTAGCAAAAAGACATGGAAGACTGGATGCACTAAAGTGAGATCTTAATGTGGCTCAAGATCATAAGATACTTTGCCAAAGTGACTGTGAATTTTAAAGGGAATGCCATATTGGGGACTTATCTTTCCCTTATTGCCGAACCTCTTCACTCCCTTCATGGGAGAGATTTTCAAACACATAAAAATGTTTGACCTCATCTCGAGATCCTTTCTGAACACGCATGAACAGAAACATAAAAACATGGATGAGTCTGTATTGTGTGTCATGGACTGGGCATCGTGATATAAACTAAGCCACTAAGTACATGTCTTATGACCTAGATTGAAGCTAAAGGGTAAGCCTATGGGTACCCACTATTCCAAACTAGATTCATTGCGTGAAAAGGAAAATAGATTATCTAGGTCATGGAAGTTTAGGAGTTATAGTGTATCTCCATTATGTGATACTAAGTCCCTCGAAGAATGCTGACTTGATTGAGTTGTTGAGAAAAGCTGAGGTGATGCATAGGGCACCTACAAACTGAATCATGAATGAATATCTGGGATCTAAAATTGAGACATAATACATGAACTGAGTTGATTTTGAAACTTCTAGGTCTTCTTATTTTGGAAAAGTTACATTCCTGAGATTTCTGATCGTATGACTACGTTGAAAGATAGGAAACAACACCGTAAAAACTTGTTGCCTTATTGATAAACTAACTCACTCGCTGATCGATCTAACTCCTACTAAAAACTTATACTTAACTGAAGTTCTTCATCTTCACTTGGGACTACTGAAAATATTTGCATGAGCGTTGAGCATGAATATCTAAACATACTAACCTATCTTATTAACTGAATGACTAATAGCTGAATATTGAGTCTGCAAGATGAAACTGTACTTAGTCTTAAATAACTCGTCTTAAATTATAAGGCACTATGCATATGAAACAAGGACTTACTAAGTGACTGGAGATAACTGAGTATCAATTAAGGGTAACTGTATCATTTGAGAATGCAATACCAAGAGTACAACACAATTCTAGAATAGTCTTGTAAACTAAGGTACTGGAAGGATGACAACTGAGTAGCTAATAGCTGTACGCTATGGTTGAGTAGACCCAAAATTGAACTGAGTTATTGATCTAATTTACTAGACTAGGGCTAGGACTGAGATTATAGATAAGACGGTAATCAAGACTATAACTACAACTAAGAATATAGCTAGGACTGAATATTTGGTTCTAACAACTAAGGGTTAGACTGGTACTAAGTAACTAATAACTAAAAGCCATGGTTCTATAGGACTATCTGAGTCCTTTAAATAATATTGATCACTGAACTGATGTTGTAACTAAAACTCAAGGGATAGATAATCATCACAAGGGATTCATCAAGGGATCAAAATAAGATTTATAATTTAGAATTGATGAGAGAAAGTATCTCTAGGTTTGCAGGCATGGAGTTGAGATGGATAAAGACACGATCACTTAACTATAACCACAAATGCTATACTATTGATTGATTATGTGATTTTTTGATATTTTGTGTTATGTGACCGAAAGGATATTGTTGTAAATATAATATATGAACATGATATTTTTTTCATTGTTCTAGTGATGAACCTAGTTGAGTTGTAATGGTATTAAATTCTATGTATTGTGTAATAATATGATGGGGAGAATTATTCTATGATCAAATATTGATTAGCATATTAATATCTAAGGGATAGATGACTTGAATTTGTGTGATGATTGTATTATGTGGAAGGACGTAGAGGATAATGATATACGTGAATGTGCCAGTTATTGGTGGTGATGTTAGAACCCAAGTTGTAGTATTTTAGAAGATAATGTTATTTTAAATAATTAATGAGTGATTAAGGCTCCAATTGTGACTTGTATATGTAGGAATTAAATTGTGATTTATTTTATGATATTCTTGTTTCTATATTAATAAAGATACTATATCTATTGGATTCCCATGAGAAGTTAATTAGTGATCATGATTGTTTATTAAATTGTACCTATGACTGGCTTGTTTGATAATGATAACTCCTTAAAGTAATGCTATGAATAGGTTGTTGATAATCACGATGAATTATTTTAATAGTGCCGATGAGAGGGTCAAAATGTTTATAAATGAAAGAACTTCATTGAAATGCCTAATAATTTTTAGTGCACTTATAAAATTTTGTATGTTGTATTGCATCTCGAAAGATAGTGTGAATTTAATAAAATGTGTATAATATATTATAGTTTGATTGGAGTTTAGAATAGATTTAATTATGTGTATGCTCTTAAATTGGATAATTGTTGATTGGTATTCAGACATATTTGAAATTGATGATGTTTGGATTGGTGAGACATGTACAAATGATTATTGAAAATTTACTTGATGGAATTATCTTATGACTTTAAGTGTACTTTTAAACTTGGTACATTCTATTGTATGCTATGAGGTAGTGTAAATTTAATATTGATAATACTTATTATGGTGGATCGGGTACCACACCGGTACAAATAATATAGTGGATCAGTTACCATGCAGGTATGGATATGTATATGTTGGATCAGGTACCACGCAGGTACAAATATGTATAGGTTTGATCGGGCGCCACACCGGTATGGATATATATATGTATATGTTGGGTAAAGTACCCCGCCAGTACGGATTTGTATATGTTAGATTAGGTACCATGCCGATATAGATATATATATTATGGATCGAGTACCACACCAGTATGGATATGTATATGTTAGATCTGGTACCACGCCAGTACAGATATGTATATGTGGGATCGGGTACCATAGGTGTACGGATATGTGTATGGTGAATCTGGTACCACACCGGTACAGTAAATGAACATAGATTATTTCCTGTAGGTCATGACTATTTTGGAAAAAAATAAGTCCCATAAAATGTGTGTATATATTTGTGTTGAGTCTGTATATGTTTACTGTATAGTTGATACTCTTAATGATTATTTTGTTTGTTTGTGAGCATTGTTTGATCTGTTATTATAATATTATTAATTCATTGGGTATTTGATTGTGTGATATCTATTTGAAAAAGTGAAATTTTTTACTTACTTATATGTTGGTTGAATTGCTACCTTTATACGTGTTTTAATCGTAGCTTACTAGAATGACTAGTTATCATTCTTTAATATTATAATTGAGAATTTGGTTGTTAGCCCGATAGTTTAGCGTGAGTTATCTATGATTATGCGTTTGTACTTATGAATACGAGTAATGAAAAGATAAGGTGAATAAAGAGAAACAGTAATGTATTAGCGTCGGATTGTGGTTGAAGGTCTGAATTAATGAGGTTAGAGTATGTTAGTAGCGAATATGATATTAATGGAGGTGGAAGAGTAGTTGGATGTAGTAACTTAAATAGGTAAAGTAATAATATTACTACAACCTTAGTTAAATTATATTTTATTCAAGATGTCATGATTTATTTTCCTAAATTGTATTTTAGGATTATGTGAACTAACACGGACGGCCTGTGATGCCTACCAGTATATGTGGTTGAACTAACCCTACTCTTCTACATTCCCTCTTAGAGTGTAGAGTGCATGCAGGTTTGTTCGAGTCACTAGATGGATGACGATATTCAGCTCTAACTTCTGCATTTCTTCCTGGCAGATGTTAGAGTCTTTGTATTATTTATTTTATGATAAGTCTATGTTGTAGTAAATAGGTTCTGAATATGTATGACCAAGTCTTGGGATAGTTAACGGCACTCTTAAGATGTTTTACTTACAAATTTATTTATTAATATTGAATTTACTTTATTATATTTAATTCAGTATTCCCTTAAAAACAAGAATTCTTCTTATTTTTAGTTGGGTAATAAGGGTTTTCCCAGCTGCTTATAATTGTGTAGGTGCCCGCACAGTCTAGTAGTTTGGGTCACGATAGTTCTGCTGGAAAATTTATTTTTTTTAATTGGAGTATTGTCGGAGCAACCAATTCTCCACAAGTTATTCTTACTCCTGCGACTCAATATGTAAATATGTGGTACCGTATCGGTCAGGTTAGACCCAATATAAACTATTTTCATTTAATTTATCTTTTATACACTATAATTTTTAAAAAGAAAGTTCTTCGATTGCAAATAAGTAGCTATTGAATAAAATTTTGGGCTTTTTGTAAGGGATGGACAATCCTTTAAGCTTGCTTATGGGGTATGAGTAAGGTTCAGAATTTAAAAAGGCATACAATTGTTGCAGATAAATCCAAAATCTGTTTTATTTACTCTACAAGAAAAGATAATGGAAAATTCCAGCCATATTAGGATATCTGGAATTGAAGAGACAACAAAATATTAGTGTCTATGTTCTAGGTCAAGTCATTTTACTAACTTCACCCTGATCTACCGAAATAACATAGTGAATGATATATGCCATCCCAATGTTGTAATAGAACTTGGCTTCATGTCAAGAGGCCACAGTGGAACTACTACTCGGCTGTAATTTTGATAGATTTTTACTCCCATTCCCTCTCACTTAGATACAAAAGTACAACAGGAATCTATTGACATATGAACAACATTCTCTTATATTTGAAAATGTTTTTTTCTTTATATTAAATTATTGATGAATCCTTTTCCGATGAATATATATGCCCTAATTTATTCTACGGAAAACTTTAATGCTTTGTATAGAAATTTATTGCATTTTCCAGGAACATACTGTGCATTAACATTGGTGATTGATAAATTTGAGACTTCGTCCTTTCACCTTAGTTGTAGATTAATCTAGCTTTGGAGCAGTGTTATATGGTAGCATAGATTATACATAATATTAGAACGCGGAAATGTAAGAAGCAATATTGTCATAGATGGCAAGACATCAATTTTCTTATTGCTATGCTATTCAGATAATATCTTTGTCTATACAAACTTGGAATTAGCAACATGAAGTTACTTTAGGAGATTGCTTTCCTTGTGCAATGGTAGCATAGAAGCTACATAATTTTTGGTGCCCATACCTACATATTTATTCATAAATATTTCAATGATTAATCATCTCAAGGTAATATGTCATGCTTTTTCTATTTTTTTTCCTATATGGAAAGTCGCCAAGTCAGTGCTTTTAGATATTAACACATAAATGAGCCAGAATTTTTGTTCCTTTTTTGTGTCTAAATTTCTTTTTATAGTTTCTATGCATCTGCCCATTTGAATGTTCTCATTTATCAATCTTTAAATGTATGTTGATATTGGAATCTATTATTGCTTGTACTCGGAGCATGTGGAACTTAAAAAGAGGTTAAAAGGTTGTAATTGAGCTTAAAAAGGAATACCACACGATGCTCGTAACCCCGAAGGACCACAAGCTAACCCATGACTGATATCTGTAACTGAGTACTGAATAATATATTGTATAAATGCGGAATAAAAGGATGAAAGGCCATAAGGTTCAAAAATATGACAAAACATAACATCGGAAGATATGGTACATCATAACCAAAATAACAGAAATAAATATTTGAACATGCTATACTCTAAATGAGCCTCTAATTGTATGAATAAGGAGTTGATGGGACATGTCCCTAACTAACTACAACTGCTGAAATAAACTAAGTACTAAAATACTGAAATGATAAAGTATCCTCGAATGATAAGGACACTCTGCTAATCAACTGCTGCTGACTGAAATCCGAGCTACTAAGTGCGATTGAGAAGTTAAGCATCCAAACCTATGGTATGAAACACCATAGCATAAAATAAAAGTATGCGTCACTACTTGAGAATGTACTGGTATGCAAGTGAGGTAGGATGAATGCATGGGGTTCATATGCATGAACTATAACAGACTGATAACATTAAAATAAATATGACTGCGTGAGGATACATGCATGAAAACATAACTGCAATTGAAACATGGTGATTTTGAACACTGAATATACTGATAATTGATATAACTGATACTGGGTAACTATTGCTGACAGTCTTGATTTTGATGGAACTAGCTGAGTTCTGTACTTAGCTGAGTGACTAAATCTGATAGTCGTGATTCGATAACTGACACTGTGGGAGGTAGTAATCTAACTGACATGCCCCTAATAAGCTGTTATAGCTGCGTTGGGGTCTAATATGTAATACTAATGGGATGGGTGTCAGTACCACGCCACTGGTAAGGACAAGCTTTGAGTGACCCTCATCTGACAGTGTCCCTAAAGGATAATAATAGGACCCTTATCTGACAGTGTTAATACACCTCATCAACCCTCAACTGACAGTATTGATGTCTCAACGTATGCTGGCTTCATACTTTTGGAATGCAAGGATTACTTCTAAGAATCACACCCTCTGCTGTTAGTATATGTTCCCATCCTTGGGTTTACTTGGTGTTGAATCCTACTAACATCTAAATAGATATTGAGCTGGACTATACTGATCTCTTACTGATTGTATTGCTTAACTGGACCGAACTGAGTTCACTGGATTCCATTGACTGATAGAATACTACTGAGATCTAATAATTGATTGAGATTTCTCATATTTCTGAGTACTGAGATTACTAGATTATTGAGATTATTGTGATTACTGAGATTACTGAGTACTAGACTGATATTGAATTTACTGAGTTTTCTTGAGTCATGTGACTAACTGAATTCTACTGATCGTGGCTTGACTGCGAGTATCATGAAAATTGATACTAGCTCTAGGCACACAGCTAAATTATAGGTTAGAAATACCCCCGGGACTTGATAGTATAATTATAAATCATGTCATAAGTTCAAAACTACAACTATGGCTATATAGAAATTGCCATAATTCATTGACTAAGATATTTCATCAAACACTTGACGTGCATCTCCTTGTATATTAATGGGGATTTCATATTAACATAATATAGTGGCACTTTTTCCTTCACCTAGGCATTTTATCAAGCACATGGGGAGCATACTTTGGTTATACCATCATTAATGCATCTAATTATCATGGTTGTATAAATAAATTAGAAAATTTGAAGTGTTTATCATAAATATTATGCAAAACATCACATACTAGGAAAAATCATTGGAACATGGAATTTAAAATATGAATCAAAACCCAACAACAACATGAACATGAATCTCAATTCAACTAAATCATGAACAGTCATAAATACAAAATCCTTGGATTTAGAAAAGATATTCTAGAGATTCATGGGTGGAGGGGGACCCATGAATCAACACTTGACATACCTGGAAATCTATGTTCTTGAGGTTCTCGGAGAGATTCTTGGAATTAGCCTTGATTTCATGAGCTAGGGTTTTTGCCTCTTGAGAGAGAAGGATTTTATTCTTGAGAGAAAGTGAAGAAAATGATATAATAAGGTTTCTAGGGCATAATTTCATGGTTAAAGGCTGATCTAGGTCATGAAAAAAGACCCAATTTCCCTTAAAAAGTTTTTATTTTTGGTCACTAAAAACCCAATTTTGTAACCTAGCACGATGATACTCTATTGCGTTGTGTCTCTGGAAAATGACTACTGAGAAATTGCATCATGGTGCGATGCAGTGAAATCATTTCGTAATACTGGATGGGACTTGGAAGCTTACCACGACGCGGTGGTATCGCATTGAAATTCTAGAAAGAGACAATTCTAAATTTGAGCCTTTTCGTGATGTTCCATAATCGCGGAGGCTCACTACATTTGACGATTTTCATTTTGGCATGCTTCGCAACGTGTTTATGTCTCAGGTGGCACAGTATCTTACTAAAATGGCTCTAAATGTTTGCCCAAGAATTGGATTTGGGCGAATTTGGTATCGATGGAAAGCTTATTAAATTACCCACACAACAAAAAGTGAAAATCATTAAAATTTAACATATATAAAAGTGTATTCATCTCTTAAATAAAGTCTTTTATATTTTTAGGACGAATTTAAGCTAGGTTGAAATACGTGGTATTACAAGATCTATACCCGACATTGTCAAATATTTTCCAATTCAACTCAACTATGTGACGATAGGCGATATTACGCGCCTATATCAATATATTTTGCTCATATTTGTGCCATGTTTCGAGAACAAATTATATATTTCACGCACTTTTAGTCCTTTTTTACTGTAAGTGAGCTAACGAACATGATTAGCAAAGTTTCAGGAGTAAATGATGCAGAATTCAGCATTTTATGGATTACTTGACGCCAAAGAAAGCTTCACGGAAGGAGAAAAGGAAGCTTGGACGCCTAAGGACCAAAAGTGATGCATGGAAAATCTGTCCCGGGCTAAAACAATATTTCTGAAGACTTTGGGGACTTGCAGTAACTTATTTGGATTAGGATAATGATACATTAACCTAAGTACAATTGGGTTAAGTATTTCATTAGCTTAGTAGGATTAGGATAATGATACATTAACCTAGTACGATTGGGTTAAGTATTTCATTAGCTTAGTAGGAATAGGATATGGGTATTATAAATACCCTATTTTGCTAGAGATTTTTATTCGTTCCTCACCATTCACCCATTCCCTCATTCCATCAATTCCCATCCATCCACTATCCATCCATCCATCAAAACAATTCTTTTTAATTCTTATTACTTTCTATTCATCTATTCTTAATTTCCGCAACAAGAGAATCGTTACTTTGCCCAGGAATTCATGCCTAAACGCCTACCACCTGTGCTACACGAAATTAATCAGTATTGTGGTATAATAACAATGTCAACCGTGAGCTCCTTCGCATTCATGGGTAACTAAACTTCTCTGTTGGGGTTATGGAAACCGAATGAGATACTATCTATTGCTGTGAGTTCGTGAGTTCGTGACACGTATGCTGCTTATATCATTATTCTCTTCATCTTAATCTAAAATCTTTGTGGTTGCAAACACAAGAATACGCCAGTATAACATTTAACTTGTTCGAAAGAAAGGTTATCTGTCTGGAAAAGAGATAATGTCAATGTAGTAGGGTCACCCCTATTAAAAAGTTAGTGTCGTAACTGGATTAACCTCTTGGAGAATTCGTACCGTTAGACACGCTTTAAGCTCGAAAGAGTTAAAGTGAAATAATCCTCGAATAGGTCGAAAGACGCCTGGATTTACCATCGAATACAATTCTCTATAAGCACATACATTTCTGAATTATACACACTCATAGCCAATAGAGACGTATAACTCAGAAGGTGGACATAACCCCAACGCCTCAATTCTCATTGTTTTACAACATACTAAACATTCTTTCTTTTTATTTTGCTATTTTCAGTTTTTACTTTAATATTTTGGTTACACATTACAATTCCCCCTTTTTACGAGACTTGCACTAAAAGTATAGTAATCGTTCCTTACTTGTTGACCAAGCTATTCCCTGTGGGATCGATACCCAACCCAGGTTGGGTTCTATATTTGCTAACGACCGCTTTACACTCCTACGAGAGCTGTAGATTGAGCGTTATCAAAAATTGGCGTCGTTGCCGGGGAATTCGAGTGTCAATTAAGTTTGTGATAATTACTAAACCCTTTGGTCAAAGATTCTCATACTCTTACTTTTAGTTGTTGTTTTTGTTTACTGCAGGTTTTTATTTAGTGCATGCCCCATACTCGAAGTTCTGGTAAACCGTTATTACCTATCAATCCTGAACCACAACGAATTGGCAGAATGGAGGCACAAACGGAAATCGAAAGAATGGCTGCTCATCAGGAGCAAGCGAGATTAGCTGCTCTTGCCGCCGCCCAAGTACACCAACAAAACATTGATAACCCTGGGCGAGCAACAAATCCTGATGAAGAGGATTTAGGTGATGACAAATTACTACACCCAAGGCATGATGCTGAAATCGCAACACCTGCCAACAGAAGAGGTCGTCAAGCTCGGTTTAGGTATGATCGCCAACCCATGCAACCAGATTTTGACGACGATGATGATGATCTTGATGGATCCGGAGCCACTGGAGCCATAATTCCTCCACCATTAGCGCCCGGAGCCAAGTTCAACATCAGAAGCACCATGATTCAGTTATTGCAACTCAAGGGATTATTTGGTGGACTAGCAGGCGATGATCCGAATATGCATTTCATCAACTTTATTTCTACATGCAAGTTGTTTGAAAATCCTGGTGTTGGTCAGAATGCAATTCGATTACGTCTATTCCCATTGTCTTTGTCTGGGGAGGCAACTCCATGGTTAAATGGGCTGACTCTTGATTCTATTATAAATTGGAGGCAATTGAGAGACGCTTTCCTAGAAAGATTCTTTCCGCCATCTAAAAGAGCACAATTGCGAGATGAAATCAGCAACTTTCGTTAGCTTCCCACTGAATCTCTTCATGAAACATGGGAGAGGTTCAAGACAAAGCTAGCGAGATGCCTAAACCATCATATGACTAATGTTCACCTAATGGAGATATTATATAGAGCCTTGAATTCAATAACTAAACCAGTGGTGGATAATGCATCTAGAGGATCTTTTATGGACCTCACCTTTGGTCAAGCAAGCAATATGCTAGATCGTATGACGAAGCAAAGTAGATCTTGGCATACCAGGGATTCTGAGGTAGCAAGCTCTACTATATCTATTGGCATGACTACAGAACAAAGGCGTAGACAAGAGGAATGTGATCAAGATATGGCGCATATGAAAACACAAATGGATCTTCTTACAAAGCATTTATTATTAAGGAAGACCGAAAAAGTGAAAGCTATTGCATCAAAAGGAAGAGACGAATCTGATTCAGAAGAAGAGGCCAACTACTTGAACAATCAGAGGGGTTTCCGAGGGAATACCCAAGGAAACCAAGGTCGGAACTACTATGATAAATCTGGAAACAAGGACCAAGGTAGTTGGAAGAACAAGAATGAAAAGAGTGGTTTGTACATTCCCCCTGGAAGACGTGACGCCACCACATCTAGCTCTGGAAGTATGGAAGACATGCTGGCCAAAATATTTAAAGGAGTGGAAGCAACAAGCACTGCAGTAATGGAGGTAGTTAATGATTTGTCCTCTATGAAACAAATAGTTGATTCTCATTCCACTTCAATCAAGAAAATAGAGCAGCAATTGAGCCAACTTTCAGCAGCACTCAATCAAAGAAAGACTGGCACCTTACCTAGCGATACTGTGCAAAACCCAAGGAATGATGGGTAATGCGTGGCCATTACTACCTGGTGTGGTAAGGTGCTGGAAACTTCAGAAAAAAGTAAGCAAGTGGATGACGAAGTAGTGCACATTGATGATAAGGCGAAAGGAGAAGAATCCACAGAATAAGGGCACAACGTCCATGATGTCAATCCCAATGGATTGCAACCTGAAAAATATAAAAAACGGAAGCAAGAGGAGAAGAAAGCCATGGAGATAACAATTTCATACCCACCACCACCTTTCCCTTAGAGATTGAAGAAGGTGGCGGATGATACAAAGTTCAGCAAATTCATGGCTATGTTAAAGCAGCTGACCATTAATGTTCCATTGGTGGAGGCACTTGAACAAATGCCTGGGTATGCGAAATTTATGAAGGATCTTTTGACAAAGAAGTGGGCAGCAAGCTATGAGTTGAAATAAGATGTGCATCATTGTAGTGCAATCGCTACCCGATCAATAGTTCAGAAGAAAGCCGACCCCGGAGCTTTCACTATTCCTTGCACCGTTGGATCTTTGAATTTTGCCAAAGCATTATGTGACTTAGGACCCAGCATCAATTTGATGTCATTATCAATCTACAAGATGTTAGGGTTGGGTGATCCTACTCCAACCAATATGAGGCTTGTCATGGCGGATAGGTCGGTAAAACGACCTATTGGCATTCTATGTGATGTATTGGTAAAGGTTTATTCATTCATATTTCCGGCAGACTTTGTTATTTTGGATTGTGAGGCAGACTCAGAAGTTCCTATAATCTTGGGGTGCCCTTTCCTTGCTATAGGAAGTGTGCTTATTGATTTGAGAGCCAATGAGATTTCATTCCGAATAAATGACGAAGTAGTTCGCTTTGATGTTTGCAAATCAATGAAGCAACCCAAAGATCTGAGTGTATTTTTGGTGGATGATGTTTTCTTTGATGATAAGAAAGAATTACTTGAAGAAGAGCAAATTATTGATGACCCTTTGGCAGTTGTGCTCATGAATGGGGAGACTGAGGATGCTGAAAATTGTGAAGAAGCTATTTGTGCTCTATCGGGATTAGGGACATATCGCTATGCTCCCAAGAAGCTGGACCTTGATCTCAAGAATCGACCCACACCACCAACTAAGCCATCTATTGAAGAGCCACCCAGATTAAAATTGAAGAAGCTGCCAAGTCATCTAAAGTACGCATTCTTAGGAAGCGGAAACACACTTCCAGTCATTGTAGCAGCAGATTTGGGTGAGCAACAAGTTGCAACTCTCATTGCTATTTTACGGAAGTACATTAGAGCCATTGGATGGACCATTGCGGATATTATTGGTATTCCACCTGGGATTTGTACACATAAAATTCAGCTTCAAGAAAATTGCACACCCACCATTGAGCATCAAAGGCGTCTAAACCCAACTATGCAAGAAGGGGTGAAGAAAGAAATTATCAAGTGGTTAGACGCAGGAGTTGTATATCCAATCTCTGATAGTACATGGGTAAGCCCAGTACAATGTGTTCCCAATAAAGGAGGTATGACGGTGGTCGCAAATGTGAAGAATGAGCTTATTCCACTCAGACACGTCACTGGATGGAGAGTATGCATGGACTACCGAAAGCTGAATTCTTGGACACTCAAAGATCACTTCCCAATGCCACTCATGGACCAAATGCTAGATCGATTAGCGGGGAAAGGATGGTTTTGTTTCTTGGATGGTTATTCAGGCTACAATCAAATTTGTATTGCCCCCGAAGACCAAGAGAAGACAATGTTTACATACCCATATGGTACATTTGCCTTCAAACGTATGCCATTCGGGTTATGTAACGCACCTGCCACCTTTCAACGTTGTATGATGTCTATTTTTTCTGATATGGTTGAAGACACTTTGGAGGTATTCATGGACGATTTTTAAGTTGTTGGTGAGTCATTTAAAGCGTGCTTGGAAAGCCTAAGCATGGCATTACAAAGATGTGTAGAATTCAACCTAGTACTGAATTGGGAGAAGTGCCACTTCATGGTAAAAGAAGGTATCGTTCTTGGGCACAAGATCTCCAACAGAGGGATTAAGGTTGATCGAGCAAAAATAAAGGTTATTGAGAAGCTACTGCCTCCAATTTCGGTGAAGGGAGTTCGTAGTTTTCTCGGCCATGCAGGTTTCTATCGTTGGTTCATCAAAGACTTCTCCAAAATTGCTAGTCCATTGTGCAAACTCTTGGAGAAAGATGCGAAGTTTGACTTTAATGAAGATTTCTTAAAGGCATTCGAATGCCTCAAAGGAAAACTCATTGAAGCCCCTATCATGGTAGAACCAGATTGGTCTCTCCCATTCGAAGTCATGTGTGATGCTAGTGGTGTAGTCGTTGGAGCTGTGCTTGGTCAGAGAAAGGAGAAATTATTTCATCCTATCTAATATGCCAGTAAGGTCCTAAATGAAGCCTAAAGGAACTACACTGTGATAGAACAAGAGCTCCTAGCGGTTGTGTATGCGTTTGAGAAGTTTCGTGCCTATCTATTGGGTACTAAGGTGATCGTTCATACAGACCATGCAGCTCTTAGGTATCTAATGACAAAAAAGGATGGAAAACCAAGATTAATTCGATGGGTATTGCTTCTGCAAGAGTTCGATTTCGAGGTCAAAGATAGAAGAGGTTGCGAGAACCAAGTGGCCGACCACCTATCTAGACTCGAGAATGAGCATGTGGCGCAACCTGAAATTTAGATTGATGATGCATTCCCTGACGAGGAGATATTAGCGACAACAATGGAAAAATTACCATGGTATGCCGACTTTGCAAATTTCGTGGTGAGTAATGTGATACCTGCCAATTTATCTTACCACCAAAGGAGGAAGTTTATGCATGACGTACAACACTACTATTGGGATGAGCCATATTTGTTTCGATGATGTGCGGATGGTATTATTCGACGATATATATCCCATGTAGAGGTGCCTAATATTTTTGAAGCATGCCACACTTCCCAAGTTGGAGGACATCATGCAGGCAATCGGACGGCAAGAAAATTATTGCAAAGTGGTTACTATTGGCCTTCGATATTTAGAGATGCCTATGACTATGTTAGAAGGTGCGACCAATGCCAGCGTTAAGGTGCTATTTCGAAACACCATGAGATGCCCATTTCCAAAATTCTTGAGGTAGAACTCTTTGATGTATGGGGTATTGATTTCAGGGGTCCATTCGTGAATTCGTTTGGAATGAAGTACATCTTAGTTGCTGTAGATTACGTCTCGAAATGGGTTGAATCTGTAGTGTTGGCTGACAACGAAGGAAAGCGTGTTGTAGAGTTCTTAAAGAGGAATATCTTCTCTCGCTTTGGAGTACCATGTACTATCATATGTGATGGAGGATCTCACTTTTGCAATAAGCTATTCAAATCCGTGTTGGCCAAGTATGGTGTCAAGCAACATAAGGTAGCCACGCCTTATCACCCACAAACTAGTGGAAAAGTAGAGGTTTCCAATCCGAAGATCAAGTAAATCCTTGCGCAGACGGTCAATGCTAATAGGAAGGATTGGTCTCAGAAGCTACATGATGCACTATGGGCGTATAGGACTGCATTCAAAACACCCATTGGCATGTCTCCTTATCAACTAGTTTATGGGAAGGCTTGTCACTTACCCATCGAGCTCGAGCATAAGGCATTGTGGGCATTGAAGCAATTGAACTTGAATTGGGATGATGCGATGAATCTGTGGTTGGAGCAGCTGAACGAATTAGATGAGTTCCGTGTCCATGCATATGAAAGGTCAGACCTATACAAGGAGCGGATAAAAAGGTATCATGATCAGCGGATTGTTCGACGAAATTTCCAAAAGGATGATATGGTACTTTTCTTCAACTCTAGATTGAAGTTGTTCCCAGGTAAGCTAAAATCTAAGCGGTCTGGTCCATACAAAATTATCCAAGTCTACTCATCTGGAGTAGTTGAATTGGAAGACAATAATGGTGTTCTCTTCAAGGTGAATGGTCAACGTGTTAAACCTTATATCGGTCCTCTTGACTCGATTAATTATATGGTCATCACTTATCTCGACGAAGTCTAAGTACTCGAGGTAACTACGTCGAGCCACGACAATAAATACGGCGCTAGATGGGAGGCAACCCATCGTTTATCGTTTGTCGTTTATCGTTTTTGTCTTTCTTTCATTCTAAGTACTTGTTTTGCTTTTGATAAAAGAAAATCCAAAAATAAGACGCTTGGTGGGAGGCAACCCATCGTACTAATCGTTCATTAGTTTTGAGCAAATATAGGTGCAAGAGGTATTCAACGAGGAGATTGGTTTCAAATGACGATTTAGACGTATTGCATGGTAAAGGTGGTAAGTTAGGAATAAAGAGGCATAAGGCTATGGATTGAGCATTGCTCATGACAAAATAGGCATCGATCAAGGCTAGGCCTAGGTAAAACTAGGCCACGAAAAATGCAAAACCTATACTATAGCCTAAGGTCTCGGAATCTAGTGTGCAAAGACATAGGCGCCGCCCATGCTCAGGTATGCTATAGCATAGGCGCCACCTATGCTAAAGCATTTGGTCTCAGTATCTCATATGCCATGCACTAAGCGCCGCCTATGGTCCCTTTATGCATTACACTAGGCGCCGCCTATGCTAGCTTATGTTTTGCATTAGGCGCCGCCTATACCATGTATAGGCAAAGCTAAAGGCGCCGCCTATGGTCCCTTTTTATCTCCAAAACCGATTTTAAATGGGTCAAAACCCAAACCATTCTTTTCCTATATAAAGGGGACTTATTCTTGAAATATAAACACATTGAAACTTGACCTAAAGGCGCCGCACATCCACTCCAAATCATCTCAAAATTTTTCATTTTACTCTTTCAATTCACAAGAAACATCTCCAAAGGCTTCAATCACGTAAGTACTCTTTTCTTCTTCATCTATTTCTCGTAAGTACTACGTTGCTATGTCTATCATGAATTGCTACATCTTGAAGAAATATTGGTGATGTTAAAGTGTTTGAATTGTTGATGCAAAACCATGTGAGTGAACATCTACGTTAGGATAATCTTATCTTGTTTCCGACATGAATTTGGTTTTAATTGCATTGTCATACTCTTTGCAGAATTGCTATGGTTATGAACATTGCATAGTCTTGTCACTTGTATACCTACATGTTAGGCTATCCCGTTCATCGGGATAAGACTTATAGTTGCCTACCGACATAGGAGGTTGTAATTGTTGATAGAAACTATACCATGATGAAACCCCTATGTAGTAGTCTTGTTTTACCTAATATGAATGTATTGCAAAGGTTGCAAGAAGTGATACATCACTGATTTTCTTGTCGGAATATAGCTCCTTAAACGTATGTCGATGAAGTCTAAGTAATCGACCACTTTCACTTCACTGATTTGTATCAACGAACCTAAGTGTGGGGTGGTACCCCGATGGCTTGTTTATAGATTGTTTCCATTGAGTTGATTCTAACATGAAATATTATTTAAATCTCAGGAACAATGGCACCTAAAGCGAGACAAGATAAGGCTACCACATCCCAAAAGGGCAAGAAGAGAGGTCGCAAGGACTAAGGAGAATCATCCTCAATGCAATTACCCCGCCGAATGTTTGGAATAAAATGGGTTATTGAGGAGGAAGCCAAAGAATGGTATAGGAACAACAAGGAAAGAAAATATGTTCATGTCGACTTGATCAACAAGGACAGCCTAGCGAAGAAGGAACCGCGTATGTTGGCAAAAATCATGGCATTGAATCTGGATTTCATCTTCCGCGACATGGGAGAATGTAATCTTGATTTGACAAGAGAATTTTACTCCAACTGGTCGCCGAAAACTACAGGCAGCGAAGTCAAGATTCGGGGCCAAGTTTTACAGCTCAATGCGGATTTGATCAACTCCTTTCTTGGATTACCTTCGGTCGATCCAGCACTATTCAAAGAGCTGTACAGCAGACCTCCTTATAGAACAATTCGACACACACTTTATGGAAGTAGATCCATTGCAAGGTGGAGCAGACACCAAGACACCGGACGACGCAACACCTTCCCCTATGCTCTTTTGAATAGGGAAGCAAGAATCTGGTTGCGTATCGTCAACTCATGCCTTATTCCTGGGACTCAATACACCAAAATAACAAGAGATAGAGTGTGTTTAGTCTATGCATTGATGACGAATGTCCCTATCAACATTGGGGCAATCATTCGCTCTACAATGCGGAAGGCTAGACTACACAAGAGGTCCCACTTCACTTTTGGTAATCTGTTGACAGCAATATTGTGAAAGGAGATTATCGAAGAGGAACCAGCTGATCACAAACTCCCACATAACCCGAAGAAGGTTGACCTCACAAAGGCCAAAGATGCTGAAACAACACATGGTGTCAACCTTACTACTGCGGAGAGACATGCTCGAGATGAGAGTTTCTTTCGTCATCTTTATGGCATGACACGGTTCACAATGATGAGTGGAGGTCGTGTTCCAACTGATGCAGAGCTCCAACAGCTGGACCATGACTATCCAATGAATATGCATGCACGGGAGATGTGTGGAGTAGGCACATACTATGAGGAACCTCTAGACGATGATGTGCCGACCGATGATGATCGACGCTTGCCAGATTCCGACGTGGAGGAGAACTCTGATGACGACTCTTATGATGATTCCGACGTAGGGGGTATGACCCCCGACATTGAGGAAGAGTCCGACTGACCAGGTTCTTCGTATTTACTTTCCACTGAGGGCAGTGTCCCGTTTAAGTGTGGGGTGGCGGTATTGCATGCTATACTTCTCTACCGTATCTATGTTTGTTCACTTTGTTTACTTTGTTTTATTTGTTTCATTTTTTTGTGTGTGTTTCATTTTTTTAGTTTAAGTTAAGTTTTTTTTGTAGTTAATTTTTTTTTTACTTAGCTTCGCATGAAATTATTCTACTAGGCAGCATGAGATTATAACAAGAGTTTGTGCTAAAATCATGACTATTGAGACGTTTAGGCTCTAATTGTGACTCATTATGTGATATTGTGTGGTTCAATTCCTTCACTTGTTGGGTTGAGAGTCTATACTACTCCCAATAAAGTCGACCATGTGCCTTGTGTGTGTGAGATAATAGTATATTCTATGCTTGTGGCTGATGCTAGAACTTGTTTGGTATGTGTGCAAAGCAAAAATAAAGAGTGTTAGTTTAGGAGATGATTTAGGCATTTCTTTGGCAACCTATACTTGTTTACCTTCTTTTTACCTACCCATGGACATTATCCTAGTTAACCCCTTTTGAGCCTTTAGCCTATTTTCTTTGACAACCTCATATGTAAGCCTAATCCATTTTTTTCAAGACCATAATTTGATCCAAATTCCTAAGTGCTTTAAAGTATAAAGTCATGTGACAAAATAAGAGGAAATTGGGTGAGTATGATGCTTTAGAATGTATTGGTTCTTGAATTTGTTATGAAAAAGAATTGCTATCATAAGAGGTATATTATGAAAAGAAAAAGGAAAGAAAAGCTGAAAAGTTGCTTAAAATTGAAAGAGAAAAAGGGTGGTAGAATAAAAGAAAGTAGAAAGGTATTTGAAAGAAAAAGTGTTAATGATACAAGGTGATGTATTAAAGCGCTTAGGAACATAGTCAATATTTCTGGCCAAAATAGTCCCACCTGTCCCTTAGCCTACATTACAACCCTTAAAAGACCTAGTTGATCCTAAGCCTAACATTCTGACATTTAGTGGAGCATTACACTAAGGGCAAGCCTATGGTCATCAGTTGCTGCATATGAATTCTTTGAGAGAGCGAGAGAAAGGATATTTCTATACCCATGTTTGATAAATATACTATGCTTAAGAGTGATTATGGGTAATATATTGTGAGACACACATGGTTGATGAGTTTTGGGTAGTCGTGTATGATTCTTTGTACCTTAACTTTTGGATATGAATTGACCACTATCACGAGTCTATACTAGAGGTTAAACTGTTTCTACTAATAATCGGAAAACTACTCTTTGTTGATAATTGTTGTGCTTGTCTTGACGAATATTTTGTGTTGTTGCTGTAAAACCCTAAGTTGATGTTTAGAAGGACATAATATTTTGTTCGAGGAGTAACAAAGCTTCAAGTGTGGGGTGTTGATGATAGGCGATATTACGTGCCTATATCAATATATTTTGCCCATATTTGTGCCATGTTTCGAGAACAAATTATATATTTCATGCACTTTTAGTCCTTTTTTCCTGTAAGTGAGCTAACGAACATAATTAGCAAAGTTTCAGGTGTAAATGATGCAGAATTCAGCATTTTATGGATTACTTGACGCCAAAGAAAGCTTCACGGAAGGAGAAAAGGAAGCTTGGACGCCTAAGGACCAAAAGTGATGCATCGAAAATCTGTCCCGGGCTAAAACAATATTTCTGAAGACTTTGGGGACTTGCAGTAACTTATTTGGATTAGGATAATGATACATTAACCTAAGTACAATTGGGTTAAGTATTTCATTAGCTTAGTAGGATTAGGATAATGATACATTAACCTAGTACGATTGGGTTAAGTATTTCATTAGCTTGGTAGGAATAGGATATGGGTATTATAAATACCCTATTTTGCTAGAGATTTTTATTCATTCCTCACCATTCACCCATTCACCCATTCCATCAATTCCCATCCATTCACTATCCATCCATCCATCAAAACAATTCTTTTTAATTCTTATTACTTTCTATTCATCTATTCTTAATTT
This sequence comes from Capsicum baccatum var. pendulum, assembly GCA_030864225.1. NCBI lineage: Eukaryota > Viridiplantae > Streptophyta > Magnoliopsida > Solanales > Solanaceae > Capsicum > Capsicum baccatum. The sequence continues at coordinate 134,181,454 of CM061552.1, forward strand.
CCACAACAAGAGAATCGTTACTTTGCCCAGGAATTCACGCCTAAACGCCTACCACCTGTGCTACACGAAATTAATCAGTATTGTGGTATAATAACAATGTCAACCGTGAGCTCCTTCGCATTCATGGGTAACTAAACTTCTCTGTTGGGGTTATGGAAACCGAATGAGATACTATCTATTGCTGTGAGTTCCTGAGCTCGTGACACGTATACTGCTTATATCATTATTCTCTTCATCTTAATCTAAATTCTTTGTGGTTGTAAACACAAGAATACGCCAGTATAACATTTAACTTGTTCGAAAGAAAGGTTATCTGTCTGGAAAAGAGATAATGTCAAGGTAGTAGGGTCCCATCCCCTATTAAAAACTTAGTGCTGTAACTGGATTGACCTCTTGGAGAATTCGTACTGTTAGACACGCTTTAAGCTCGAAAGAGTTAAAGTGAAATAATCCTCCAATAGGTCGAAAGACGCCTGGATTTACCATCGAATACAATTCTCTATAAGCACATACATGTCTGAATTCAACACACTCATAGCCAATAGAGACGTATAACTCAGAAGGTGGACATAACCCCAACGCCTCAATTCTCATTGTTTTACAACATACTAAACATTCTTTCTTTTTATTTTGCTATTTTCAGTTTTTACTTTAATATTTTGGTTACACATTACAATCCCCCCTTTTTACGAGACTTGCACTAAAAGTCTAGTAATCGTTGCTTACTTGTTGACCAAGCTATTCCCTGTGGGATCGATACTCAACCCAGGTTGGGTTCTATATTTGCTAACGACCGCTTTACACTCCTACGAGAGCTGTAGATTGAGCGTTATCACTATGTTAGCGTATTAATCTAGGAAATAGTAATGGTAGCACAGGTATATAAAGGTGAAGAGAACTGAGGGGTACTATTTTAGAAGGAATGGCAAATTTCTAGTATCTCAACTTACATTAGATGAAAAAATTGCACAACTAGCTAACTCTGTACCTGCTATACTGAGACTAGGTATACCGATTTATAAGTGGGGGTCTGAGTCATTGCACAGTGCTGGTTCTTGTAATCACCCATTTTGTAATTAATAGATTATTCATAATAAATTCATAAAAATTCTTAATTTTTATTCCTTAATATTAATTTGTGTCCAAAATAGGTAATATTTTATTTATTAGGTCACCTTAAACGACCTGACAAAGATTTTAGACTTCAATTTTTTCTAGATAGACTCAAGCCCGATGAATTTAATTATTCATGAGTGATAAGATCATACAATATCCCTAACAAAAAGTTAAGAATAAAACTTTCTGTCTGATATGGATTTGTATTAGGGACACTTCAAATTATTATCTCTCATAGGATATTAGGAGTTATGGGCCCCAATACCTGCTATATCAAAGATCTCTGAGTCCTCTTTCCAACACAACAAACTATTCCTTAATCCGAATTTGGAGAAAAATGTTATGACTATTTTTCTTAAGCACTGTACGGGCTGAAATGAAATTTCACTGACCGAAAATTCTGATGAAATTTAAATCAGCTTCGGCCATATTTTAGGTCTAAAAACCCTAAATTTTATTCCCCAACCCTATAGTGGTGATTTTCCAAAGATTAAGGTGAAATTCCTTTGTTGAGGTAAGTTGTTTCAATAATTTCTTCGTCTTTTAATTCTTTAACATTTTAGAATCCTTAAAAAGACCTTTAATGGTGGAATTCTTTTGGGGAATGCTGATGGTGTTTTTAATATGACCTAGAGCTAATTCTAAACTATAAATTAAAGATCCATAACGTGAATTCCATTAACTAGATTATAAATTTTGATGGTTAGGAACATTGAAGTATGAGAAGATGAGACCTTTAGCATAAAATTTTCATTAATGGAGATGGGTTAAGCTTGACAGAGCTAATTAATGATTAATTGAAGAGTAATTATTTAATTACTCTTATCATTTCTTGATTTTTAGATAGTTGATTATTCAAAGGCATAAAGGAAAGGAAATAACATTCTTATTGCAGCTTGCTTCATTAAAAAGCTTGGCATCCAGGTCAGCTAGGTTTAATAAGTAGAAGATATATCTAGGTTTGCGGGCACGGATCTGAGGTGGATAAAGACACGAGTACTTAACTTTAACCCCAAAAATTATATTATTGATTAGATATGTAATATTTTTTATATTATGTGTTATGTGCTCAAAAGGAGATTGTTGTAAATGTAATATATGAACATGATGTATTTTCTAGTTGTTCTAGTGATGAACCAAGTTGAGTTGCAATGAGATTAAGTTTTTTGTATTGTGCAATAATATGTTGAGAAGAATTATGCTAAGATCCAATATTGATGAGCATAGTAATATCTAAGGGATAAATAACTTGAATTAATGTGATGATTCTATTATATGCAAAAGGTAGAGGATAATGATACGCGAGAATGTCCTAGTTATCGAGGGTGATGTTAGAACCCAAGTTATGATATTGAAGAAGATAATAATATTTTTTAAAATTAATGAGCAATTAAGGCTCCAATAGTGACCTGTATGCATAAGAATTAAATTGTGATTTATTTTATGATATTTATTTTTTGATACTGATAAAAATACTATATCTATTGGATGCACATGCTTGGCGAAATTGGTGATAATGATGATTTATTGAATTGTGCCTATGAGTGGCTTGTTTGAATGTGATAACTCCTTAAAGTAATGCTATGAATGGCTTGTTGATAATCATGGTGAATTACTGTAATAGTGCCCATGAGTGGGTCAAAATGTTGATAAATAAAAGAACTTGATCCAATTGCGTACTGATTTTAAGTGCACTTATAAATTTAGTACGTCGTATTGCATCTCAAAAAATAGCATGAAATTAGCAAAATGTATATAATAGATTAATGTTTTATTGAAGTTTAGACTCACTTTAGTTGTGTGTATGATCCTAAATTGGATACTTGTTGATGGGTATTCAGACATACTCTAAATTAATGATGTTTGGATTGTTGAGACGCTTATAAATAATTATTAAAAATTTACTTGAGAAAATTGTCTTATGAATTTAAGTGTACTTGTAAACATGGTACATCGTATTGTATACTTTGAGGTAATATGAATTTAATATTGATATTACTTGTTTATGGTGGATTGGTAGTACGCCGGTAAAGATATGTATATGGTGGATCAACTACAATGCCGGTATGGATATGTATATGTTGGATCAAGTACCACGCTGGTATGAATATGTATATATTTGATCGGGTACCATACTGGTACGGATATGCATATATTCGATCGGGTACCACGCCAGTACGGATATATATATATTAGATGAGGTACCACGCTGGTATTGATATATATATGGTGGATTGGGTACCACACCGATATGGATATGTATACGTTTGAACGGGTACCACACTGGTACGGATATGTATAGGTAGGATCTGGTACCACGTCGGAGCGGATATATATATGATGGATCGGGTACCACATCGGTATGATATATGAACATAGATTATTCTCTACAGGTTAGAATATTTGGGCAAAAATAACTCCCACAACATGTGTGTACGTAGTTGTGTTGAGTCTAGGGATGTTTACAGTATTGTTGATACTCTTGGGTGTTATGTGACTTATTTTTTAGCACTATTTGATCTATTATTATTGTATTATTGATTCATTGGGTATTTAACTGTGTGATATGTATTTGAAAAAGTAAAACATTTTACTTGCTTATATGTTGGTTGACTTGCTTGGTTTATACATGTCTTAATAGTAGCTTCATAATGCCTAGTTATCATTCTTTAATATTATAATAGAGCATTTGGTTGCTAGCCCGAGAGTTTAGTATGAGTTGTCTATGATTACGGGTTTATTCCTATAAAAATGAATAATGAAAAAGATTAGGTGAATAAAGAGAAACAGTGGTATATTAGCATTGGATTATGGTTGATGGTGTGAATTAATGAGGCTAGAGTATGTTAGCAACGAATATAATATTAATGGAGGTGGAAGAGTAGTTGGATGTTGTAACTTATAAAGGTAAAGTTATAATATTATTACAACCTTAGTTAAATTATATTCCATTCAAGATGTCATGATTTATTTTCCTTAATTCTATTTTATCATTATATGAACTAACACGGACGAACTATGATGCCTACAAGTATGTATGGTTGAACTGATCCTACACTTCAACATTCCTTCTTGTAGTGTAGATTGCATGCAGGTTTGTTGCAGTTACAAGATTGACGACGATATTCAGCACTAACTTCTGCTCCTACATCTTGGCAGAGGTTAGTCTTTGTATTATTTATTTTATTGCCAGTCTATGTTGTAGTAGATAGCTCTTGTATTTGTCTGACCAAGTCTTGGGAGAGTGATGGATACTTTCTTGAAGTTTTATTAAAAAAATATTTATTAATATTTAATTTAGTATTCCCTTAAAAACAAGAAGTCTTCCACATATCTTTAGTATGGTAATAAGGGTCCTCCTAGCTACTTAGAATAGCGTAGGTGCCCACATAGTCCAGTAGTTTGGGTTATGAAATTGTCTTATAACTTTAAGTGTACTTGTAAACTTGGTACATTGCATTGTATGCTATTAGGTAGTGTAAATTTGATATTAATAATACTTATTGATGGTTGATCTAGTACCACATCGGTATAGATATGTATATAGTGGATCGGGTACCACACAGGTATAGGTACGGATATGTATATGTTGAACCAGGTACCATATAAGTATGAATATATATATGGTGGAGCGGGTACCACACCAGTACAGATATGTATATGTTAGATCAGGTACCACACCGGTAGGGATATGTATATGTTGGGTAAAGTACACTGCCATTACGGATATGTATATGTTGGATCAGGTACCATAGGGGTACGGATATGTATATGGTGAATCTGGTACCACGCCGGTGTGGTACATTAACATAGATTGTTTCCTGCAGGTCATGACTATTTTGAAAAAAATAAGTCCCATAAAATGTGTGTACATATTTGTGTTGAGTTTGTGTATATTTACTTTATAGTTGATACTCTTAATGATTATTTGGTTTGTTTGTGAGCACTGTTTGATCTGTTATTATTGTATTGTTGATTGATTGGGTATTTGATTGTGTGATATTTATTAGAAAAAGTGAAACTTTTTGCTTACTTATATGTTGGTTGAATTGCTACCTTTATATGTGTTTTAATCGTATCTTACCAGAATGACTAGTTATCATTCTTTACTATTGTAATAGAGCATTTGGTTGTTAGTCCGATAGTTTAGTGTGGGTTGGCTATGATTACAAGTTTGTTCCTATGTATATGAGTAATGAAAAAGATAAGGTGAATAAAGAAAAATAGTAATGTATTAGCATCTGATTGTGGTTGATGGTATGAATTATTGAGGCTAGAGTATGTTAGTAGCGAATATAATATTAATGGAGGTGGAAGAGTAGTTGGATTTTGTAACTTATATAGGTAGAGTAATAATATTATTACAACCTTAGTTAAATTATAGTCCACTCAAGATGTCATGATTTATTTTTCTTATTTCTATTTTATGATTATATGAACTAACACGGATGGCCTATGATGCCTACTAGTTTGTGTAGTTGAACTGACCCTACTATTCTACATTCCTTCTTAGTGTGTAGACTGCATGCAGGTTTTTTGTAGTTACTAGATAGATGTCAATATTTAGCACTAACTTCTGCATTTTTTTCTTGGCAGAAGTTAGAGTCTTTGTGTTATTTATTTTATTATCAGTCTATGTTGTAGTAGATTGCTCCTATATATGTCTGACCAAGTCTTGGGATACTGAAAGACACCTGTAAGAAGTTTTATTTAAAAAATTATTTATTAATATTCATTTTAGTTTGTTATATTTAATTCAGTATTCCCTTAAGAACCAGAAGTTTTTCACTTATTTTTAGTAGGGTAATAAGGGTTTTTCTAGCTGCTTATAATAGCGTAGGTGCCCACACAGTCCAGTAGATTAGATCGTGACAGTTCTGATAGAAAAAAGTATTTTTTTCAATTGGAGTATTGTTGGAGAAACCAGTTCTCCACTAGTTATTCTTACACGTGCTACTCTTTATGTAAATCTGTGGTACCGTATCGGTCAGGTTAGACCTACTATAAACTATTTTCATTTAATTTATCTTTTATGAACAATATTTTTTAAAAAGAAAGTTCTTCGATTGCAAATAAGTAGCTATTGAATGAAATATGGGTTTTTTGTATAGGATGGACAATCCTTCAAGCTTGTTTTTGTGGTATGAGTAAGGTTCAAAATTTAAAAAGGCATATAATGGTTTAAGATAAATCCCAAATCTCTTTTCTTTACTCTACAAACAAAGATAATGGAAAATTTCAAACATATTAGGATATCTGGAATTGAGGAGACAGAGAAATGTTAGTGTCTACATTCTAGGTGAAGTCATTTTACTAACTTCACCTTGATCTACAGAAACAACATAGGGAATGAGATATGCCATACCAATGTTGTGATAGAACTTGAATTTATGTCAAGAGGCCAAAGTGGATACTACTACTCTGCTGTAATTTTGATAAATTTTCACTCCCATTCCCTCTCACTTAGATAACAAATTGCAACAGGAATCTGTTGACATATGAACAACATCCTCTTGTATTTGCAAATGTTTTTTCCTTAATATTAAATGATGGATGAATCCTTTATTGATGAATATATATGCCCTAATTTATTATGGGAATAAAGTTCATGCTTTTTATTACAATTTATACCATTTTCCAGGAACATACTGTGCATTAACATTGGTGATTGATAAATTTGAGACTTCATCATTTAAACTTAGATGTAGATTGATGTGGCTTTGGAGCAGTGTAATATGGTAGCATAAATTATACATAATCTTAGAATGCAAAAATGTAAGAAGCAATATTGTCATAAGTGGCAAGACATTAATTATCTTATTGCTATGCTATTCACATAATATCTTTGTCTATACAAATTTATAATTAGCAACATGAAGTTACTTTAAGAGATTGCTTTCCTTGAGCAAAGGAAGCATAGAAGCTACACAATTTTTGCTGCCCGTACCTGCATATTTAGTGGTAAATATTTCAATGATTAATCATTTCAAAGATATTATGTCATGCCTTTTATATTTTCCCTATATGGTTAGTCGCCAAGTCAGTGCTTTTAGATATTAACACATAAATGTGCCAAAATTTTCATTCCTTCTTGGTGTCTGTATTTATTCTTGTTCTTTGTATGACTCTGACCATTTGAATGTTCTCGTTTATCAATCTTTAAATGCATATTGATATTGGAATCTAATGTTGCTTGTAATAGGAGCCTATGCAACTTAAAAAGTGGTATCGTGAATTAACTGATCTATTGTTGAGTAAACTTAGACTAATTAATGGATGCTCTACATAGTTGCCATTCGATACTTGTAGTAAATAAGCTATATTTCTTTCCTTCATTTTCAGTATTACAAGCAAACACAGCTTCAAGCCATTGCTATTGAAGAAGCTATAGTTGAGTTTTGGTTAGAGAATGAAGCAAAGCGTCTTCAAGATGTACAGGTTTGTGCTTTAGTTTATAAGTATTTTGGCATTGAATTAAATTCTACTCTTTGCATTTACAGTTGTAGTTTGATAAATTAGGTTAAGTTAATTAAGAAATTCTCTTGTAATAGTTTGAAGCTGAAAGAAATAGAGCCACTCGTTCAGCGTTATTCTCGTGGGAGAAAGATACAGACATCAAAGACTTGAGTATGTTACTATTAAGAATTTACTTTATGATTCTAGGACACACTTTTGAATCCCTGTCATCATTTTAAAATTCGTTTTTAATTGATAAACTAACTCTATTGGATATCAACGAATAACTATTACCATGTCATGCCAGTTAGACATCCACTCCTCTAAGAAAATATTCACGTATGTTTCTTTTATTCTTTTTTCCTATATATATGTTTTTTCTATTTATTTTGTGCTACTACTACACAAGTTATAGTATTTAACTGTGAGATCAGTAATGCAAAGCCTAAGCATTGTTAATAGAACTTTATTGAAAGAAAGAAAGGCTAAGGTTTTCAATATAATCTGAAAAGCATAAAAACTGACTAAACCAAAAGGAGGCTATATATACATAGCCAATAACCTAAAGGTCCATAAACTAAAGGCCCAATAACATATGGGCTAACATCCCCCCTCAAACTCACAATGCAACAGCAATAAGCATTGAGAGTTTGTCACACAAAAAACGAAATCGAGACGCCGACTGAGCCTTCGTAAAAAGGTCAGCAATCTGCAAAGACGATGGAACAAAAGGAAGCGATATGGTCCCGAGCTGCAAATGATGACGGGTGAAGTGACAATCAATCTCAATGTGCTTCGTACGCTCATGGAAGACAGAATTCTTTGCAATTTGTACCGCACTTTTGTTATCACAATGCAGGGGAGTAGGCATAGAAATGTGAACCCCCATATCTGCAAGAAGCCAACGTAACCAAATAATCTCACATGTAGTCACAGCCATGGCACGATACTCAGCCTCCGTGGAAGATCTAGAGACAACATCTTGTTTCTTGCTCTTCCACGAGATTAAAGAGTCTCCAAGAAACACACAAAAACCAGTGGTGGATTTACGATCATTGCGATCTCCATCCCAATCAGCATCACTATAGGCTCGCAACTCGAGAGATGACGTCGAGGGAAACAAGAGATTCTGAAACTGAGTGCCACGAAGATACCTTAGAATACGAAGTACAGCTCCCCAGTGCACAGAAGTAGGAGCAGTAACAAACTGGCTAACAACATGAACTGCATGTGCTATATCTGGACGAGTAACCGTAAGATAAACCAAACTACCCACAATAGTCCGATAAAGACTCGGATCTGATAATGGAACACCATCACTAGGAGAGTAACGTGCATTGGTTTCAAGGGGAGTATCTACAGTCCTGTTGTCAGAAAGACGCGCCCGTGTAAACAAGTCAGATATATACTTAGTCTGAGAAAGAAGATACCCTTTCTTAGACTGAGCCACCTCAATACCCAGAAAATAACGCAGCAAGCCCAAGTCCTTCATTGCAAATCGATGAGCCAAATCATGCTTCAATAAGTCAATACCACTATGATCATCACCAGTAATAATCATATCATCTACATATAAGGACAATAGAATTCGCCCTGCACTTGTATATCTAACAAACAATGCTGAATCATGGTTACTCGGGACAAAACCAAGGGAAGTAATAACAGTGGAGAATTTCTCAAACCAAGCACGAGGGGCTTGTTTGAGACCATATAAAGCTTTTCGAAGCCGACAAACTTCACCTGGCTGGTGGTCAATACCTGGGGGAGGAGTCATATAAACTTCCTCGTGGAGATCACCGTTCAGAAAAGCATTCTTGACATCCATCTAAAATATCTTCCACTGTCGAACGGATGCAACAGCAATCATAGTGCGAACAGTCGTCATCTTTGCTACGGGGGAAAAAGTCTCCTCATAATCCATACCATATTGTTGTGAGTACCCTTTTGCCACAAGTCTCGCCTTGTATCGCTCAACAGACCCATCAGATTTTGTTTTTATCTTATACACCCATCGACAACCAACCGCATGCTTACCAGGTGGGAGAGTAACCAAATCCCATGTATGTGTATGATGAAGAGCAGCAAGTTCCTCAGCCATAGCATTCTGCCAAAGAGGATCAGACACAGCCTCTCTATACGACTCAGGTTCAGACAAATGATGTATGTTTGCAATAAAGGAAGCAAATGAGGCTGAATATGTAGAATAGGAAAAATCTGGCAGTTTGGTGGACTTACAAGGTCGAGTAGACCTCCTCAGAGGTGGTGGGTCTCCAGTCTCAACAGTCGAAGGAGCAGACTCAGGCACAGGCGAGGCTGAAGCACTATCAGGTGGCACACCAGATGGCATGGATGAATCCGGAACTGGAACCTCTATGTCAATCCCAAAGGGATCAATAAGCCGAATATCTGACTTTGTCACATCATGGGTTTTAGCTGGAATGGAATAAAAAGGAATATGTTCCAAAAAAGTGACATGTCGTGAAACATATAATTTCTGACTTACAGGATCATAGCAACGATATCCTTTTTGTCCAATACCATACCCCAAAAACACACATATAGCTGATTTTGACCCTAACTTATTTCGTTCAACATGAGGACGAAGAACAAAGCAAGTACATCCAAAAACTCGTAATGCAGAATAATTCGGCGGGTGACCATATAGTTTCTCAAACGGAGACATCCCTGAAGTCAATGCAGTAGGAATACGATTAATCACATATACAGCAGTTAGGACTGCTTCTCCCCAAAAAATACTAGGAACCTCTGCAGACAAAAGTAAAGAGCGTGCTGTCTCAACAATATGACGATGTTTTCTTTCTGCCAGACCGTTCTGCTCAGGAGTGTCGGTACAAGATGACTGGTGTATGGTACCATCAGAGGCAAGTAACTGAGTGAAGTCATGAGAGGTATATTCACCCCCTAAGTCACACCTGAAACACTTTATCACAGCCGAATGTTGTGTTTTAACAAGGGCTCTAAAGTTGTTGTAAATGCCAAAGAAATCAGATCTGCGTTTCATAAGATACACCCAGGTATAACGAGTATAGTCATCTATAAACGAAACATAATAGGTCGATCCACCCTTAGTGGAAACTGGCGCTGGTCCCCATACATCAGAATGAATAATATCAAAAGGAGCAACAGAATAAGACACACTTTTATTAAACGGTAAGGCAGAAAATTTTGCCAGTTTACAACCACTACAATCTGAAATATCACTAGTGTTCACATGACCCAAAGCACCACTAGAGACCAAAAAACGTAAACGTGAAACTGACACATGTCCTAATCTGGAATGCCAAAGATAAAACGGAGAAGACAAAGGACTCAAACGAAAAGAAGATAAATCTATGCTAGAGGCAGCAACTGCAGACACTTTGAGATTCTCCAAGACATAGAGTTCCCCCAACCTACGGCCGGTCCCAATCACCCTCTGAGTGTGTTGGTCCTGTATAACACAAACAGATTCAGAAAAAAACACCCAATTACCAGCCTTACACAACTGACTGACCGAAACAAGATTTAAAGAAAGTTTGGGAATGTGATAAACATCAGAGAGGACAATGTGAGGGGTAGTAACAGAACCAACACCCTCGACTGACATAGGTACAGCACTCGCGGACATAACAGAAATTGGTGAAATGGGTGACAAAGAACCAAACGATGACAAATGAGGGGACATGTGATGAGACGCACCAGAATCCAATATCCACAAGGAGGAAGGAATACCTGAGGTACTAGAAGAAACTGAACCCGAATGAGACATAGATGCTGACATGGCCGTAGGATTAGAAACGAAGAACTGTCTGAACTGTTCGAAAACCTGGGGATCCAACGCAGAAGGTGGCATAGTGCTAACAGACTCAACATCTACAGATGGTGCAGCAGCAGCGAACTGTGGAGGACGAGATGACCATGGAGGAGCACCAGAGGAGCGTGACGGAGACTTTTGCTGCCCATATTTCTGTTGCTGCCCAGATTGAGGCTGTTTGACCTTGTTAAGTAACAACGGACACTGAGCCTTCCAATGATTTTTCTGTTTGCAGAATGCACACTCATCAAATGCAACTTTAGGAGATTGTCGAGTCTGAGTACGTGGTGGCCTAGACTGATCAGTTGAAGCAGCAAACACGACAGGAGTAGTAGTTACTTTAGACCCTTGAACCACTTGAGACTTGATACGAGTCTCCTCTGCAATCAGTTCATGAACCACAGAATCAACAGTAGGGAGGGGAGATCGATGAAGGATTGTTCCACGTAGGCCCTCAAAGTCAGAACGTAGTGCCATCAAAAACTGAACCAAGCGTTGCTCTTCCCGTCTAGCAATGTACGGCCCAAAACCTTTTAACTCTGCAGATTCAGTAAGTGCCAATTGATCCCACAAATCCGACATGGCAGCATAAAAATCTTGAATACTGAGGTCATGCTGTTGAAGAGCACGGATATCATACTCCAACTGGTACTGTTTAGCAAAATTAGACTGAGTGTACAGTCTTTCCAAATGATCCCAGACCTCCTTTGCTGTGTCATACTTAGCCAATTGCATACCAATTGACTGAGTTACAGAATTGTTGATCCAAGTGATAATCTTGGAGTTATTAGTTTCCCATAAGTCCACCAACAAATCAAAATTTTCAGTTGTATCATCGATAGGTCTTGGTTTTACTCCAGTGATATAACCCCACATATTCTTCCCACGAAGAAAGTTCTTCATGACATAACTCCAATAGGCATAGTTCTTACCATCTAATTGAGTACTAATGGACTGGAGAGAATCATCCTTTCCAGTCATTGTAAACACAGCAACACACAAATAATTCAAAAAATAAAAAGATGCAAAACCCTAGGTTGAACAATTCCGAACGAACAACAATGGCAGCAAGCAAAAGAACGAAAGACGAACAATACCAGACAGCAAACGAAGACAGCAGCACCTCAAAAAATAAAATTCGGGGCTCCGCCCCGAACCCCGGACGGGGGCGCGCTGCCCCCCGTACCCCCAGCGAACTCACCGCGGAGTTCGATCCGCGCAGTAGGTGCCTGCTACAAAATCTTCAACCAACAAATCAAAGGACATGGATCGAACTAGCTTTGATACCATGTTAATAGAACTTTATTGAAAGAAAGAAAGGCTAAGGTTTTCAATATAATCTGAAAAGCATAAAAACTGACTAAACCAAAAGGAGGCTATATATACATAGCCAATAACCTAAAGGTCCATAAACTAAAGGCCCAATAACATATGGGCTAAGCATCACATTACAGTTTGGTTATTTAATATGAATAGCAAAGTTAGACTAATTTGTTATTACATATTATGATTTACCATCTTAATATGTTTATCATCGTCTGAAGGGACAATTTTTATCACGAATAACATTCGTATATACTAGAGTAGAAATAAGTAACAACTTCTTGTTAGGTTTAGATAATGCAAGTTAAGCATATTGTTTTTCTTGTCTATGTATACAAGGTGGTGTTAAATCACTGTACTGCATATGTGTATTAATTTTGTTTCAGTTATAAATTTACTTCATACCTTTCTTTTACTGGAAAAAGTTGGTGGAAAGAAGTGTGAATTTATGATGTCTCTATTAATTTTATCCTTGTGATTTTTCTATCAAGTCTACCTTTTCTTCCTAAAACAATCATTATATGAAGGACATAATATATAAATGACCCCTTATTAACATAAATGACATATGGATTTTCTAAATAAAGGGTAAAACTTTTTAAGAAGTCAATTTTCTACTTTAAAAAAGTATTTTTGATCTAATCCCACATCATCTAGGTTTTCATATGAACTGCGACAAAAAAAGGAGATCAGCGGGAGGGGAAGGTCCTTAACGATTTTACAAGCCCTGTTTTGAGAGCTTCTTGTTGTTGGTTATTACAATGTCATTCTTTGGAAAGAAACAGTCGATGGAGATTGGTAAGACCATTAGAATTGCAGTTTTATATTAACCACTCACCATCTAAACCTTTCTTCATAGACCGAGGGTTACTTTTTTATGCTTTAGGACTCGTACCAATAGGTAATTCGTACACAACATTCTTTTTCCCTTGTTTGGGTTCTTTGACTTCTTAGTAGTATGACTATTCTATGATACTTCTAGAGCATTGCTCAAGTAAATATTAGTTTTATGCCACTGGTATGTCTAGCGTAGTATTTACAATTAGCTAATACATATCATATTAAGTAGAATGGACAAAAATTACAACATACCAGTGAAATACAATTAGTAATGTCTGGGGAGGGTAGAGCGTATGCATTAAAATAAAGGTCACTCGACTTAGAGGAAGACCTAGTAATTGCTCCAGAAGAAGTGGCAACTGGAAAAGGTTGGTCAAATAGTGAAATGTGTGAGGCAGTACTTAGCCAAGAAACACAGTAGTTACTTGTAATCCTACTAAGATAAATAGTGATATCCATTTATGAGTGAATGACAACATTTGGATTAAAGAATACAGCAGATATAAATTAAAATGCAAAGGTAAAATATAAGAGACAGGAAATTGCGTTAATCAATAAAATTAGTTTGAGTTTTTTTATCCATTTCTAATGCAATCTAGTATAGAAAATGGTCACTCGAAATTTATATTTCATTCAAATTCCGAAATAAATTATAAATTTTTAGCTTAAATTTGGCCATCACTTAAGGTTGCTGAAGAAGCCATTGATAGATAGCCTGATTTCTGGAACCTTGTTACGAACAAACTTCTTAAGAGCATGCTCTTCATATTTCCTCCCTTCTGAAAAGTTCTCCAACACTCCTGCTGCCCTTTTTTCCTTGGTCACCCTATGTTTTAAATAACATAAAAACATAGGTGAAATATAGAATATATAGAAATTTTTCAACTTTCTACAACTCTACTTTATTTTCTGAATTATAGTAAAAAAACACATCAGCTGCAATGAATCTAAAGAACATATAGCATTAAACGTAGCAAGAAGCTTCACCTTAGATACGTTGAAGGTCTTACAATGTCCTTCGCCTTTTACTTTTTTTTAAAGAGAGAACATCTAATAAAATAGTGAACAAACAAATACGTAAAATGCTAAACAAACAATAAGTAATGAAAGGTAAATTAGTAGATAACTATATTTATATCGAATTTTAAAGTCCTCTTATACACAGTTTCTCCTTTATGTTTCCATATCAATTTATAGGAAATACATAACATAGAATGGTCTCAACAGAGAATATCACTACATTACAAGCCTCGAAATCTCATTTAAATACTGCACAAAAGTTGCAGTTGAAATTGTTTATATCTCTAATGCCCTTTAAGCATAATGAGCAGGTAATCAACAAAAAGTAAGGGATAGCAATCGATACAAATTAAGACATAATTAAGAAAATAAAATGGAGTTTCTTAACAGCTTTAATTATTTAATGAAATGATCGCACACTTCAACAAACATATTAAGAGCATGCAATGCATATTATTTCAATGTTTATTTCAACATAGAGAAAAAAATCTTTTGATCATATAAACTTCAATACTTCTCTAACTGGAAATTAAGTAGTGGGTTATATGGATGAAATCTTCAGGTCTAGTCCATTGATGACACTTATTTTTGTGTCTCATCTGTAGATATTCATCAAAGAAGAATCTTTTGTACTTGGGACACTCTCCAAGTTTCTTTGTGAACTAAGGTAATGGCTCAACCCGGTTTAATCTTTACATGTTATTTAAGAATGAAAATGAGTAACGATTGGCTTCTCTTGATCTCACCACTATGTGAGTTGCACTCTTGAATTTATTGTTGTTTAGCGCCTTTTATATGTCAAAAAAAAAATATTTGATTGATTTAATTTTTTAATAACGGTAACTAATGAAATTAGAGTTAACCAACAGTCATATTATAATTACATAAATCACATCACCAATGTTAACAATTCGCTTATCTTTGAAAGGCATTATAGGAATCCACTGTCTTTCTTTTTGCAGCTGAATGCCTCCAACTTCATCTTGGTAGACAATGGTGAGGAAAAATATTCATGTTCAATGAATAAGGTTTGTACAAGTACAACGAGAGACGTGTTGAAACATATTTAATAAGATAAAATAGAGTTTCTTAATGACTTAAATTAGTTAATAAAATGGTCGTACCTTCAACATACATATTAAGACCGGTGTAATACATATTATTGCTACGCTTCTTTCAACATAGAGAAAAAAATTATCTTTATGAAATTATTTATCTTTATATCTTTCTTTCTAGATGGGAGTGTTATTATAATTCTTGGCCAGTTTTCAGCAGAGTTGCAGTTGAAGAAAAAGACTCATATCGATAATAATCATTAAATTCTTTTTATTTTACTAGTGTGTGTAAATTGAGCACAATTTTGAGTTGAATAACAATTGAGTGGATTCTCCAAAGTGCCATGCCTTTTCATCCAAATGCACATGCATCAACCAATGTGTTCGACAATTCTTTTATATCATATATAATTGCGTTGTGTTATATCTTTTTTGAATTGTGTTTGTGTCAAATCAGTTTGCTTTGCATTGAACGTGACTGAAATTGCCGCTCCAACAAGCATCAAAGTAACATTGTAAAGAAATGAAGGTCATGCAGGAGCTGCATTATTACCGAAAAGGTAACTATTTTTTTATCCAGAATTGTTCCATTTTTCCACAAATGCAAGGGAGACTTTGATTTTAATTTGAAATTTTCTGTAAAATCTACATATCTCTATGTCGACTTTCAACTTCTCTGCACGAATGATGTATTCTTCGTATAGTGATTTTTGAGTTTTATAATTCCCAGTAAAAGCCTCCAATTTTGAGATATGGATATTGATTAGAGTATATTTGTATTAAATGAATACAAGAAAGAGTTTATGTATGAAGGAAGTGTTTAAATGTGTATGATAATGTCCGGTTAAAAGTATGCTAATTACCTCTAATGTTATCATGTTTTCATTGAGTATGACATTCACTGCATATATGTGTACGAAGTGGTAAGAGGTGATTGAATATGACATTTACTACATATATATGTATGAAGTGGTTAGAAGTGAAACAAATTTAAAAAAAGCAAGAAGATGAAATAATATGAGAAGTTGAGTAGCAAAAATTATTTCCATTTAATTTGTTTAAGTTGATAACTCAATAGTTGATAGGATATTTAGATGAATCATAACCCATATGTGTTTCTTTACAACTTCAACAATATACTAATTTATTACTTTTCCATCACAAGTAATTACATAGTCTTTTAATTATCTTTTGGTATGTAGTTTTTATAATGACACTTTCGAATTGTGTCTATATCTTTTGGTATCTGGTATACGTTTGTGAGTACCTCAACAGGCATAGCTCTAATCACTGATGTGTAACCCGTTAGTTGGTTATTCATAAGTTAATTTCTTTTCCTCAACATCACTCTTTAAAATCCATTCTTCCCTGCTCTTACTGTTAAGGCAAAGTATTGAGAGAAAATAAACATCTCTCCCTGGTCCACCCTGTAATTAATTTGTTGTGGCCCGGTATGGTCCCCTACCTACACTTGTGCATCTTCGCATTGTACATACACCACGCAATGGCAATTCACTACCCAATGAGGGCTCCTCAATGCATTCTACATTCGTAAAATTTTAATTAATTTATTAAGTAATTGTTATAGAAGAATTTTTTTTATATTAATAAACATCAGAAGAATGATTCATTTAATTACTAGATACAGTGTTCCTTTAGTGGCACTCATTTCCATGTACTGAAGGATGGCAAGTTTTTGGCAATTGACATGGTTAATTTTGTCAGCTTGCCTTGAGAATATATCAGCTCGTCTTCAATTGGCGCATATTTTCATTGTCCTTTCCTATATGACCTCGTCTAATGTTAATTGAAGTGATATCCAAGTATGTTCTCTGAAATATCCTACATATATAGTTAGAGTAATGTTACCTATAATACTTAGTGAAGCTAATTTTACATAATTTAATTGTCATGTTATCAGATGCAAAGATTTTTTGGTGCCCAAAATAACTAATGTTAATTGGTGCATACCCATAAATTGCACCATACATTTCTACTATAACCAAAGCACTGGGTAGAGGTACCATAGATGATATAAAATGTACTGGTCTTGGTCCTTCTACTACAAATGGTACTGGTTTTTACCTGGTTCATATGATAGAACTTACCTGACTTGACAAGAAAGTCGTTCAATAAGATCTAATTTGTCCTCCACCCTGAAGGTAGGGCTTTGTTGTATTCTTTGCACAAAGTACCAAGACTGTTGCTGAAATACAATATTTTTTAACTCCATAAAGAATTTAAAGGGGTTGAAAGTTTTGATGTTTTGGAATTCTAGGACATATAAGTTGTCTTTTTCCTCCTTTTCTTAGAGTTGTACAAGTAAAATGTTAGAAATAAGTCTCTTTTCCTCCAATTTTAATTCTTCTAAGGGAATAAAGTCCATAATTGATTTTTGCAGATCTTGTTGTGTGTTTGCAATTTTGTTTTACTCCAATTTATCAAAAACAGACTATCTACCGATAAAGGAGTAAAGTCTATGTATAACCTATTATTTTATCATACAATTATCTGTATTAATATTAAGTCTTCTCTTTTATATCCTATGATTTTTAATTTGGGTATTATCTTCTAGGCATTTTAGTTTTGCCATCAGTAAATCCCTTAGAGATTTGGGCTTCAGCTAGATATACAAGTAAATTATAAAAATACTAGTTGATTGATATAATGTGTGAGCTGTGTCGATGTGGATAAATCCACTTCTAGTTATTTAATAATCTATTTCCCTCGTCTACTTGGTTTCATTCTACTTTTCTTTCCCTAAGTTTCTAGAAATTTTACCACAAACAACTCAACAGGGTAATGTAAAATGCAAAAGTGTGCTTTAGTTCCAATGGACAAAACTTAGTTAGTTCCTTATAACTATCAACCTCATTGCAGGTTTGACAATCCTTTGATAATTGGAGACTATCTTGACATAATGAAGCAGAAAGTTGGCTATAGATTTCATAAATTCACAAGTCGCTCTAAACCATTATATGTAAATACATTTCTAAGGCAGCTCCAACACCCTGGAGAATAATTCCAGACTTGATGAGAATGTAGCATTTCAGTTTCAAAAAATTGTGATGCTTCTATATTTGATTTTCTTAAAATATTACTAGTGTACATCTTGTAATATTACTTTATTAGTACGTGTTGTACAGGATATTTCTTAAAATTCATTAAAAATTCTGAATTATTGATTTTGGGTTATTTATTAGCTAATTAGTGTTTGACATCATTTAAATAGGATAATAATGTATAATTGTGATTACTTGAAATTGTAAAAAAAAATTCTTTCTTATAATTAATATTTTAGAGAATTCACAACATTTCCATGCTTTTAAAATATGGCCATATGAATGTCAACGTGTGGTTGATTGATAATAAAATGTGGGCTAGAATACTAGTAAAAATTATGCTTCACAAATATTATTTTAATAGAGGAGTCAACGGGCATGCTTGGAAAGTATGTCCTAAGGTAACAAAGGACACACTTAAAAAGTGTGGCTTATTAATTAAATTATGGCATGTACCTAAAATATGCGTACACTTTATAAGTGTTTTCATAGAGGATGTATAATGGCTACGAATTGAAAGTGTTTCTAGTAATAAAGAAAAAGACAAATTTTTTAGGTGTTGTTTTAGAGGTTTTATACAAGGATACAATTGTAAATCATGCCCAATAAAAAATTAAAGGTAACACCTGAAAGTTTAGCTTTATCAGATAAAAGTATAGCTAATGAGATGATGAAAAGCGTGGCCTTAGCTCTTTAATGGCCATACTTTCTAAACATAGCTGATATGGTAATACATGAAAAACGTGGCCTAAATTCAAAGGGTACGCCTTTTAGGCCACCCCCCAAAAAATGTTTCCTAAAGTCAAAAAGCGTAGTCTTTGATCAAAGGCCATAATTTTTGCTACTTTAGACTATACTTTACAAGGGTGAAAGTAGGACTAAAATGATGTATTGTGGTTAAATGATCTCTTGGTGCCGATGTAAAGGATAAGTAGACTTTGGATCCCATTGTTATATAAATCAAATATGATGTAGGACAACAAAAGGTTATGGATTTTGAGATTGGGGGAAATAGCCTCTTGAGGTACCAAGGAAGATTATGTGTTCCTGATGTTGATGAGTTGTGAGAATTTATTTTGACTGAGGCTCATGAGTCCAACTATACAGTGCATCCGAGTTTGACTGAGATGTATCATGACTTTAAAGAGATCTACTAGTGGAATAATATAAAGAGAGATTTACTAATAGAATAAGATCTACTAGTGTATTATTTGTTAGGAAGTTAAGGTGAAGCATATGAGGCCTGGTGGCATGTCCCAATAGATGGATTTGCCCATATGGCAGTGTGAGATGTTCAATATGAACTTTTTCAAATATCTTCTACAGTCTCATAATTATTATGATTCTTGTTGGGTCATGGAGGATAGAATGAGAAAATCTTCTAACTTCTTTCCTATGAGGACTAACTACTCAATAAAGGATTATGCTAAGTTGTTCACTTAGGATATAGTTAATTTTGATGAAGCGCGTGTGTCTATCATTTCATACTGAGTTACGCAATTTTCTTCCCACTTTTGGTTTTTGTTTAAGAAAGGTTAGGGTACTAAGGTGAACCTTCGCACAGCTTTCCACCCTCAAATGGATGGACAAGTGGATCATACAATTCAGACCTTAGATGGTATTTTAAGGGCCTATTTGATTGCTTTTAAGGGAAGTTGGGTTGACCAGTTGCCTATTATTGAATATGTTTACAATAACAGTTATCATTTTAGCATTAAGATGTCTCATTTGGAGTCTCTTTGTGGTAGGAGTTGCAGGTCTCTAGTATTTTTGTTTGAGAATAGTGATACTAGACTACTTATCCCTCACTTAGTTGACCAATCCAAGTAAGGTAAAGGTGATTAGGGACAGTCGTTAGACTTCTTAATGTCTCAAAAAGTCATATGTGGATGTAAGGCGGAGGGAGTTGGAGACTAAGATTAGTGATTGGGTGTTCTTTAAGGTTGCTCTTATGATAGGAGTAGTAAGATTTGGAAAGAAGGGGAGTTATTCCCCATTGCATTTGTCCGTATCAGGTTGTAATGATAAAATATGATATCTCTTATTGATTGGATTTCCTAGCGAGTTTTGCCTTGATTCATCCCAATTTCTATGTATCTATGCTGAAAGTGTTTGGGTGATCATTTTATGGTAGTGCTTGTTGAGGATGTTGGTGTCCTATATTCACTGTCTTATGAGGAGCACCCGATGAAGATACTGGATAGGAAAGTTCATGGATTTAAAACTAAGGATGTAGGTTCGATAATGGTGCTTTGGAGAAATCAAAAGATGGAGGAAGCTACATAGGAATATAAAAAAAATATCAAATCTAAATACCCATTCTTTCTTCTAGTAGAGAATGAAGTGCTTAAGGTAAGAGTTTCATTTCTCTCTATCGCATTTGAATTATCCTTAGAGTCTGTTTTTATTCTCTCTTTTATCGTGATGAGAGAGCCCTAACTTCTCATTTGGGTATGAATGATACAAAGGAGAGGGTAATGTAATATCCCATGTTCTTGAACTCTAGGCCCTCAAGATATGAATCATCAAATTAGCCGAGTTACTAACAATAATGTCAAACTACCTGCAGAAACCATTATGATAATGACTCTTTGTAAAACATAATGTGTCATCTGAAGGAATCGTTACCGTGGTAGTGAGTAAGTCGATATTTTTTTCCCTTGACAACACGAATAGGATATGATTCATAGTGAGACGTAATGAGTCATTAACAGGGACTCATTGCCACAACAAAAGGGAGCCCAGGTATTCAGCCCCTGACCATGATTCTTCATGACAGGTCATTAAGTCAGATAACTAGTCGTTATGAGAGAATCATTATCATAACAATAAAGGACTAGATTTTTTATCCTCAGGTAATGACTCCAGTTCATGACTCATTATAAGACCTTACAAGTTTTTACCCAAGCAGTGAATATTGTTCTTGAGATTTTCCTTCACTTATTAATTTGTGTCTTTTTCATCTTCTCCTTCTTTCAAACTCATTACCTCAACTAAAAACACCCAAATGATCCCTATGTCATTAGTTATCTAAAATTATACCTGACTTTTTCCTTTTTAACTCCCAAGGAAACAAACTGTAGGGTTTTACAAGGAATTCAACATTGAAGCTTCAAACCATGAATTCTCTTCGATTTCTTCTAGACTCAGGCATGTTTATCATCATTAACTTGTGTTTTTACATTGTGGCACTTAGATAATTAATATGCTTGTGTTTTGAATGATGATTTTGAAATTGGTTTGACGGTTTTGGATTGTAATTAATTGAATTACTTTCCTTATGTTTTATCATTCATTCTTTAATTTGTCTTTTTGGAAATGAATTATTGCATTGTTATTAGGGCTTAAATGAATGACATATGTTTCCCCAAAATTGATTAAATTATGTACAGTAATGGAATTAACCTCAACCCACCTTGTAACTTGATCTTAAATTTGGATAATTCTATTATTTACCGTATCTTTTTAAAACATTACATTCCATAAAAGGTTAAATGGAAAAAATGGTTTTGGAAGACCTTAATAGCCATGTTTTATTATTTTAAATAGAATTGAGGAGTATAATGGTTATATGAATTGATATGGCATAATTGACTTATCTTGCAAGCATAATAGTGTGACGATACCGTAATGGAAAATGCCTTAATAAAGGCTCTTTTTATAATGGTTGGGATTATATGTAAGCCATTTTAATTCGTCCTTAAATGGAATTATAAAGCTCACTTTGAAGGTGTAGTTCCGAGGACACCAACACTGAAACCCACATTTGTTGGCATGAGGTCTTCGTGACTATATGCTCAGTGCAAAATTTATATTTTTAATTGCTAACACCTTGGTGTGCTTATCATTTCCTTGGTTACCTCAATACGTGCAACTAAAATGTACTAGGGCTCTTCTGACGGGGAGTCAGACCCATATAGCCCATGTCTGCCTTTATTATGGAGCGAGCTACATAGTTCAGGTTAGTGTTTAAAACTCTCATGTTCATGACCCATGTCCCTGTCCAGACACCCTATATACGTATACTTAAAGTTTTATATGTGATTTTTATTGGTTTTTGGTAATGAATTTTTTTATCACTCTCTCTTGAGCTACAATCTAGTTCTTGCCCCACTGATCGTCCCTAGACACTAAATAATTTCATGATATATGGTCTAAGGTTTTTTCTATCACACTTATGAAGCGTTTGGTAATATTGTACATTGGTTTAGTTGTTGTGAAGTGGTGAGCCTCCATCTTTCAAAATGCTCTACCATTTCATTAGGTTTCTTTCCATATTATGGTAATTATGAATTCTTTTTTTTCACGATAAGGGGAATGCCCCGACTTAGTTTGCTATTCTTGGTTTAGAGGTTTTGTAGACAAGTATTTGGTTGGTTGGTTGTTTTGATTCTTAGAATCATGACTTGGTTTATTTATCCTTCTCATTGCTATCTAGGTTGACTTCCATTATTTATCTTTATTGTGATCTTAAGGTTAGGAGAAAGAGGTGGTCTTCAGCCTATGGTGGGCTTGAGATAAACATCACAAATAGGCCCTGGTTCAGGTTGTGACATAGCATCATATACTGGATAATATATCTACTAGACCTTAACCACCAGAATATCCCTAGAAAGCTTTGTGTTACTCTCACTAACCTCTAAAGCCCATAAAACAAGAACAAAACATATTCTCCAAAACCTGAATAGTTTCCTTAAACTAACCATCAGTCTGGTAGTGAAAAATTTTGCAAAGATCAACCTGGGTACCCAACTCCTCATGAGATGCCTTCTAGAAGTAAGATATGAATACTGAAACTCCATATAAAAAAATTGTGTAGTGAATCTCTAGGTTATTTCCTCGATTTTCATGCATTTTTGGCAATTAAAGCCTTCCCATAATGGCTACATACCAATTATGACTTGAACGAATAGTCGATGTGGTTATCAAAAAGTCTATTTGGATTTTAGGCTCATTCTTTTATTTTAGAGTTTTTTCTACTTAGGATTTCATCTCAGACTAGATCTCCTATAGATGCTTTAAGACTAGAATTTTGGAAGTGCTATCAACTTTAAAACACTGATTTTAGGCTAGTGGGACCTTTGGTTTAGGTATCAAGGTTTTCAGACTAGTTTTGGGATATTGAGTGAATTATCTGAAAAGTTTGAACTAGGGGTGGGCCCCATAATTAGTTGAGGAAACATCATATGAAAGTTTCAATGGATTCATTGAGTTTGAAGCATTGAATTTTGTATGGTAGCATATATTGTTTAAACGCACGAGGTTCTATTTGAATCACAACCACTCGATTGAAGTCCATTTTGACTTTTCAAAACTTGGTGAATGAGGTTACCGATGCAACCACTTATGCAAACATTGAATTGCTTAAGCAGACTCAACCTACATAACATGTTATCGCTTAAGCGAGACTTAATATTTGGTCAATGTCTTCTTAGGAAATCATAGAGCTCACTAAAGCAGGTATCCCCTAATTAGGTAGGGGAGTGATATACGACTCCAAATCCAGATCATGTAAGCAATATATGTGTCTCCTAAATGACTGTTTCTTATATGACATGGTTATTACTTAGGTGACATGGTGGTCACTTAAGCAATATGTGGTTGCTTAAGCGACACCTGACACTATTTAAACTGCTTTCTCATCTCTATTTTTTATTAGTTCATCTATCATTTTTATACCTAAATAAGGGCTCAAAGAGAGGAAAGTGGGGAAATCAACAACATATGCTAAGATAAGCTAACCTCACTCCTCTTTGTTAATTCCCATTAATATATCCTTTAATCTTTATCCTAATTCTTTGTAAAATTCTTAGAAATTAGGGCTTGTATTCCTAAACTTTGAGGGTTGATTTGAAACTCGATTTGTGATTTGTTTGAGTGTAACTTTTGAGCATATCAGCATTGTTCTTCGTGGGATCTTTTGATGGGTTAAACTTTTGGTTCAATATTGGATTCCATTATCTTGCCCTGCATGCCCATTCTTGACCGAAAAATTAACCCGACCCTTAATATAGGAATATAGGTAACTTTTTACTCCAAATTATGTGTATATTACTGTTTTGATAGTTCGACAATATTTTAAGATCATTAAGTGAATATGTATGATTTATGGATAATTTAATGGTGATGTTTTAGCTTCGAGGTAGGTTTCTATCTGCTCTTCTTCTTGAGAAGGTGATTTATATATTATCCATGTTAGATAGGGATGTTAGGATATAATCATGGGTAAAACACCATGACTTCGCCTAATTTATGAGTTTTGAGGCGAGAGGGGTATTGGATTCTTAAGTTAAGATACTTATTTTACTTTAATAATCCTGCTACATTCTTTATAGATAGAGATAATCCATAGTAATTATGATATTGTTCATGAAATTGGATGATATTTAGTTATTGGGATCATGACTAGTATGTTTTATCATATTCGGAACATTTAGGCTATTGTAAAACTGTAAATTAGGAGTAACTAGCTTAGGTACTCATGTCTTAAGTAAATTTGATCTCGTGGCTCATGTTTGGAATGGAAATATCATAGTTTCTTAAGCTAGGTGCTTTTCCTTAATAACTCATGTTAGGGTGGAATTGGTCTTAGATGCATAAGTTAGTAAAAATTGCCGTAGTTGCTATTCTCTTAGGTGAGATTAACTTAGTTGCTCATGTGTAATGCCCCAAACTAACCCTTTGAGCCATTTTCATTCAGTTCAACATAAATCAATGGGGTTTCCATAAATAACCCTCAAATATCAATATATTAATCATCATCCGAGAATAAAAGAATCTCAGAAAGATGACAAAATATGACTTATTACTGAACTCCCAACATCTATACTAGTTTGGCAAGCCTCTAAGAAAATCAATAAAACCAGGGAGCCATTGTGACATGCCCCAACTGACTCATATTCAGTTATCAAATGTAAACAATTTCATGAAACCAACATCAGACATTACGTCCTCAGAAAATGAGGACTCACCACAACAGAGGATGTAGAACAGTGTGCCAGAAGAATCACTGTCGAACCTAAAACTGAGAACTTGAACCTACATTTTGAGAAAATACAACCCACATCCGAAGATGTGGGTTAGTAAGAAAGGAACTGAGTATATGGGGGTGTATGCAGTTGTATAAATATCATCATCATAAATATTTATAAGAAATATGCCGGATGTATGAAAAACTCACATAGCCCAAAGAAAATCATCATAATCATGAGAGGATGAAATATGTACAATAACACATGTGAGTGATCATATAATTTGTCAATCACTTTCTGTTCATCAATAATATCAATTCTCATAATACAAATATCATTTAAATCTTTTGAAATAATAACTTTCACAATTCCACTTTCAAATCACTTCACCATTCACCGTAGACACAAGAAAACACACACACACTGGGAGATCGATAATCCTACTCCGATGGCAAGGATAGGAAGGCTCTCCCCAAAGTGGGTTGTACGTTGGACTCAGAGTGTGCGTGTGTTTCCTTGTGTCAATGGTGAATGGTGAAGTGAGTTGAAAGTGGAATTGTGAGAGTTATTCTTTCAAATGATTTAAATGATATTACTTTATGAGAATTGATATTCTTGATGAACTGAAAGTGATTGACAATTTATATGATGACTTACATGTGTTATTATACTTATTTCATCCTCTAATGATTTTGATGATTTTTTTCGGGCTATGTAAGTCTTTCATACATCCGGCATATTTCTTATAAATATTTATGATGAAGATGTTTATACGACTGCACCCCCCTATATACTCGGTTCCTTTCCATGGTACTGACTCACATCTTCGAATATGGGATGCATTTTGTTAGAATGTAGGTTCAGGTGCTCAGTTCTAGGTTCGACAGTGATTCTTTGGGCATGGTATTCTACATCTTCTGTTGTGGTGAGTCCTCATGTTTTGAGAACGTGATGTCGGATGTTGGTTTCACGGAATTGTTTATATTTGATAACTGTGTATGAGTCAGTTGAGGCATGTCTCAATGGCTCACTGGTTCTATTAATTTTCTTAAAGGCTTGTCAAACTAGTATAGATGTTGGTAGTTGACTAATAAGTCGTATTTTGTTATCTTTCTAAAATTCTTTTATTCTTGGATGATGATTACTCAGTTGATATTTGAGGGTTATTTATGGAAATCCCATTGATTTGTGTTGAAGTTAATGAAAATAGCTCAAAGGGTTAGCTTGGGGCTACTCATTGCCTCAAGCACCGTGTGACGGTTTGGAACCCATTTTTCGGGGCATTACAGACTTGGTATAAGAGCCTAAGGTTTTAAGGTGTCCTAGGGAGTCTGACAAGACGCATTAAGTACAGTCTTGATCATCGATGTGTAGCACGCCACATTTATGAGCAAGACGCTACAATATGTTTTAGGAAAAAGTCAGATTCTTTTTTTCAGAAGTCTATCTTGTTTAAAGTGTCTCTCCCTGCTATTGATTCGTGCTCTCCTCTTTCAGAAATATGCCTCCACATTGAGCGAGAAAAAATAATGATGGTTAGCAACCTCAACCCGCTGACCCATTGAATGAAAACATATCCAATGCTGAATTTCGGGCAGCCTTTTAGGCGCTGGCCTAAGCTATTACTACAAATATTAAGGCCAACCCGGCCCCGACTCCACAGCAGCAAGGAGGTGGTTCAACTGCTTCTAGGATCTGTGACTTCATGTGGATGAATCCGCCGGAATTCTATGGGTCCAAGTCTGATTAGGATCCATGATTGTTTTTAGAGTAGGTACGGAAGATTACTCAGGTGATGCATGTATCTGAGGAACATAGTGTGGAGTTGGCTGCATATAGGTTGAAAGACCTTGCTTATGACTGGGTTGTTGCTTGGAGGAAAGGTAGAGGTGAGGGAGCTGTCCCTACAACTTGACAAGAGCCCAAAATGCATTCCTGGATAAGTTTTTCCCTCTAGAGATGAGGGAGGAGAAGGTGGAAGAATTTATAAAACTGCGATAGTGCTCTATGACTGTTAGGGAGTACTGTCTAAAGTTCAATCAGTTGTCCAAGTATGCTCCTAACTTAGTGGCTGATAATCGGGCTTGTATGAGTAAGTTTGTGGCTAGAGTGTCTAGTTATATGGTTAAGGAGTGTAGTTCTGCTATGCTGAATAGTGAGATAAATCTTTCTAGGTTGATGACTCATGCCTAACAGATTAAGGTAGACAAGATTAAGGAAAGAGATAGAATGAGAGGGCATAAGAGAGCTAGGTCCGAGCAGCATAGACAGGGTTAGACTAGATCATAGGAAGGGAGTCACCCTTAGTATCAGGATTGTTCGTCTATGGCACCACCGTCATCTACTAGTGCTCCTATGCGTAGAGGTACGCAAGAGCAAGGTAGTAGTTCATATGCATCCAGGTCCTAGTACTGTGCTGGCAGTAAGCCAAATCATCTCCTGTGTCCTAATTGTGACAGGGATCATTTGGGTAAGTGTTAGGGTGAGAAGAGAGGTTTTTCTTGGTGTGGTGACATAGGTCACAGAGTTAGATATTGTCCACAGGATGGACAAGGGCGTCGTGACTATCGCCCTTAAACCCTGACTCAGACTATTAGTGCTCTAGTTTCAGCGACTCACCCAGCCCCAGCTCAGGGCGCCTCTTCTAGCAATGCTGGTGGACAGCACCAGAATAGATTGTATGTTTTACCATCCCGCCAGGAATAGGTGGACTCTCCCGACGTTGTTATTGGTATGCTTTGTATATTTCAGTTTGATGTGTATGCTTTGTTGGATCCTCGATCCAATTTCTCATATGTTACATCTTTGATTGTTATTAATTTTTAAATGAGTCCTGATATTATTCCTGAGCCTATCCTAGTTTCTACCCCAGTGGGTGATTCAATTGTTGCCTAGAAAGTGTATAAAAAGTGTCTTGTTACCGTTCTTCATAGAGTCTTGTTGGCTGATCTGAGTGAGTTAGACATGGTAGATTTTTATTTAATTCTGGGTATGGATTGGTTGTATTTTACTTATGCCTCTACTGATTGTCGGACCTGAGTGGTCAAGTTTTAGTTTTTCGGTGCATCCGTGTTTTAGTGGTCTAGGAATTCTGTGTCAACCAAGAGTCATTTTATCTCTTACCTCAAAGCTAGAAAACTTATTTCCAAGGGGTGCATTTACCATTTAGTTAGACTCAAAGACACTAAGTCTGAGACTTCAACTCTCTAGTCTATTAATGTCGGTAATGAGTTTTCTGGTGTGTTTGCAGATGTTCTCCCAGGGATACCTCCTGATAGAGAGATAGAGTTCGGGATTGATCTTCTTCCCAATACTCAGCCCATTTCTATTCCTCCTTACTGTATGTCCCCTGCAGAACTTAAGGAATTGAAAGAGCAACTCAAAGATCTACTAGATAAGGGTTTCATAAGGCCTAGTGTTTCTTCTTGGGGTGCTCCTGTGTTTTTTGTAAGAAATAAAGATGGCTCATTGCGTATGTGCATTGATTACCGCCAAGTGAATAAAGTCACCTTCAAAAATAAGTACCACCTTCCGAGAATAGATGATTTGTTTGACCAATTGCAAGGTGCAGGTTATTTCTCAAAGATAGACCTTCGTTCTGGCAATTGTCAACTAAAAGTTAGGGAGTGTGACATCCCAAAAACTGCTTTCCAAACTCATTATGGACATTTTGAGTTTCTTGTTATGTCTTTTGGGTTAACTAATGCCTCATCAGCTTTTATGGACCTCATGAATCGAGTGTTCAGACCATATCTGGATATGGTTGTCATAGTGTTCATCAATGATATACTGGTGTACTCCCGTTGTGAGGATGAACATTCTGATCATTTTTTGAACTGTCTTGCAAATGCTTAGAGATCACAAGTTATTTGCCAAGTTCAGTAAGTGTGAGTTTTGGCTAAGGTCAGTTGCTTTTCTGGGTGATATCATTTCTTTCGAGGGTATTAAAGTTAATCCCCAAAAGACCGAAGCTGTTAGAAATTGGCCTAGACCTATTTCTCTAACTAATATCTAAAGTTTCTTGGGTTTAGCTGGCTGTTACCGCCGTTTTGTTGAGGGTTTCTCCTCTATAGCATCTCCTATGACTCTGTTGAACCAAAATAAAGTGAAGTTCTCGTGGTACGAATCTTGTGAGAAGAGTTTTCAGGAGTTGAAGACTCAACTCACTTCAGCCTCTGTTTTAACTTTGCCTGATAGTGTTGATGATTTTGTGGTGTACTATGATGCTTCGAGAGTTGGGTTGGGTTGCGTATTGATGCAGAAGGGTAAGGTGATAGCTTATGCTTCTAGACAGTTGAAACCCCATGAGAAAAATTACCCTACCCATGACCTTGAGTTGGCTGTTGTTGTATTTTCTTTGAAAATTTGGAGACACTATTTGTATGGTGTCCATGTTGATGTTTTCACTGATATAAGATTCTGCAGTATGTGTTTACCCAAAAAGAATTGAATCCTCGGCAGACATGATGGTTATAGTTGTTAAAGGACTATGATATGAGTGTGCTGTACCATCCGGGCAAGGCCAATGTTGTGGCGGATTCCCTAAGTAGAGTGTCCATGGGTAGTGTTTTGCATGTGTTAGAAGGTAAGAGATAGTTGGCTCGTGATGTATATCGTTTGGCTATATTGGGGGTAAGGTTGTTTGACTCTGCTGAAGGTAGTATAGGGGTTCAGAGTAGTTCCGAATCCTCCTTGGTTTCGGAAGTGAAGGAAAAGCAATACTCAGATGCTAGTTTGGTCAGACTGAAGGAGTCAGTCAAGAACCAAAAAGTAAAGGTTTTCTCCCAAGGGGGAGATAGTGTGTTGAGATTGCAGGGTAGATTGTGTGTCCCGAATGTTGATGATCTGAGACAGAGGATTATGGATGAAGCACATGGGGCACAATTTTCTATTCATCCTGGTGCCACCAAGATGTATCGAGACTTGCGGGAAATCTATTGGTGGAGTGGCATGAAGAATGATATAGCAGCATTTGTAGCTAAGTGTGCAACATGCCAACAGTTTAAAGTTGAACACCAAAGACCTGGTGGTATGATGCAAGAGTTTAGTATTACCACCTGGAAGTCGGAGGAGATAAATATGTACTTCGTGATTGGCTTACCTCCTTCCCGACGCCATCATGATTCCATTTGGGTTTTGCTTGATAGGTTGACTAAGTTGCTCATTTCTTGCCTGTTCATACTTCATATACTGCTAAGGATTACGCTAGATTGTATATCCGAGAGCTAGTTAGACTGCATAGAGTTTCCTTGTCTATAATTTTGGATAGGGGTACTCAGTTCACTTCATAATTTTGGAAAGCTTTTCAGAAGGGTCTTGGTACCCAAGTGCTTTTGAGTTCTGCTTCTCATCCGCAGACCGATGGTCAGGCTGAGCGGACCATCCAGACCTTAGAGGTTATGTTGACAGCTTTTGCACTTGACTTTAAAGAAAGTTGGGATGATTACTTACAGTTTATAGAGTTTTCTTACAATAACAGTTTACACTCTATTATTGGCATGGCTCCGTTTGAAGCCTCATATGGGAGGAAGTATAGATCACCCATAGTTTGGTTCGAGGTGGGTGAGCGACTATGAGTGGTCCTGATTCGGTATTTGAGGCTATGGAAAAAGTTAAGTTAATTAGGGAAAGGTTGAAAACTGCACAAAGTCATCAGAATTCATATGCGGATGTTAGAAGGAGAGACCTTGAGTTTGAAGTTGGTGACCTAGTGTATCTGAAAATTTCATCCATGAGGGGTGCGAAGAGATTTGGAAAGAAGGGAAAGCTTAGTCCCCGTTGTGTTGGTCCTTACAAAATTCTTAGCCGTGTTGTTAAGGTAGTTTATGAAGTCGAGTTTCCTTCCGATTTGTCCTCTGTTCATCAAATATTCCATGTCTCCATGATTAGAAAACATATTAACGATGCTGTGGTAGTGGATTTCTCTGTAAGTGCTGACATTCAAGAAAATCTTTCTTTTGATGAGATTCCTGTTGAGATTTGATTTCAGTGTCTGAAAACTAAGGAACAAAGAAGTTCCCTTGGTCAAGGTGTTGTGGCGAAACCAATCTGTTGAGAGTGCAACATGGGAAGCTGACGCGGATATGCGATCCAAGTACCCGCACCTATTTCTGCGAACTCTGATCAAGCCGAAGGTACCGTTCATTCCTAAATCATGCTTTTTTGATAAAAATTGCAGCAGTTCAGCTGTCATTTATTATGTGTCCAGCTATAGTTTCTTGAATTTATGCATTCAGAGTGACAAACAATGTGGTGATGAGTCTAACAAATGGTTTCAGTTGTATGCTCTATTCCTTGTCTAATCTTGTCATGTCTAGCATCATTCGAGGATGAATGTTTCCAAGGGGGATGATGTAATACCCCGGGAAATTTTTTGTTGAAATTTTGTGCATAAACGTGTTGGGTTCTATCTTCTAGAATGAATTATAAATTTTCTATGTGAAATGTCTTAGATTATGACCCACAATTGCATAGAGTATCGAATAAGATTTCCAAAGATATGTGGATCATCCAAAACGGACACCCGAGCGACTAGTTATGAACATTCCAATCGAACTATGAATAGTAAAACGTACAGGAAAAAGTACTGAGGCCTGACGTATTTTTGCTCCAAATTTAATCGATCATAACTCCTTGTACATAATGATCTGGGTGATCTACTATATATCAACAGAAATCTCTACGAGTCTTCTTTCCAATGAAAGTGGGTTCATCCAATTTGTCTATCGAAGCAAAAAGTTATGGTCGATCTACTTCAGCCTACCAATAGCGAATTTTTGGGTCAACTTCAAACGATCATAACTCCTCGTACACAATTATCTGGGTGAGATACTATATATCAACGAAAATATATGAGAGTCCTCTTTCTAATCAAATTGGTTCATCAAATTTGGATATCGGAGTAAAACGTTATGGTTGATCTACTTCTAACTATCAAAACAGTCCACCAAAGGACAGATTCGAGAATTATTTGATTTTTAGGGGCGTTTTGGCCATTCCTCCTCACCCAAAATCCGTCCAAACCCTATATTAAAGCCTATTAGAATCATTATATGTTATATTTCATCAAACTCTCTCAAAAAGAAAACCCTAAGCTCTTACATCCAAATTCAAGAACCTCCAAAGTTTACTATTAAATCTACAATTTTTTTCAAGATTCCAAGTTCCTAGTTCAAGAACTCCAGGAACCATCATTCAAAGGCACGATTAACATCTCAAAAATGAGTATCGATCTAAAGTTTATCATTAAAGGAATGTGGGATTTTTCAATAAGAACTCTCTTTCGTTC
The DNA here is from genome assembly GCA_030864225.1 of Capsicum baccatum var. pendulum. Classification (NCBI taxonomy): domain Eukaryota; kingdom Viridiplantae; phylum Streptophyta; class Magnoliopsida; order Solanales; family Solanaceae; genus Capsicum; species Capsicum baccatum. Next base: position 134,214,399 of record CM061552.1, read on the forward strand.
TTGTGTCCAAAAGTACTTTTCTTTACAAAGGAATGATTTTTATTTGTTTTATTATGAATTTGAAGCATGAACCCATATCTTATAATTATTATTATGAAACCTTAATGTTTATGATTTTGAAAGATGAATTTACATGTGTGGAGATATAAAACATGAATCTTGAATGATATTTATCATGATTTTGATATTTGAGTCGTGAATCCCCGTTGGAAATTATGTTTTTTTAAGAAAGTGTGTGTTATAAGCACGTTGATGTTGAATATTTGAGATATCTTGAATGATTTTACCTTTTGGTCTTAATGGAGTTGTTTTGAGCTCAAGTGTTAAAGAAATCCATAAGGTGGTTAATTTTGATAGATGGGAAGCATGATGGCTCCCGATCTATATTTATATATTACTGAAATTGTATTGTTGTGGATTGTCTTTGAAATAATCTGAGCTAAGTCTGGGAGAAATCATTGGCACTGAGTGGGATGTACAAAGTGACCTTACTTCCCTAGAACTATGTGCCCCCATAAGAGTAAGCCTGAGGCTGATTTATATAGTGATCACTAGTTTGTGTGGATTTGATATCGATAGTCCTGCTCCGATGGCAAGGACAGGACGACTCTCCCCAATGTGGCTTGTACGTTGGACTCCATGTAGCTCACATGGTTTCTGTCGGTTATAGGATCTCCCAGTGTGTGTGTGTGGTTTCTTGTGTCTATGGTGAATGGTGAAGTGATTTGAAAGTGGAATTGTGAAAGTTATTCTTTCGAAAGATTTAAATGATATTTACACTATGAGAATTAATATTCTTGATGAACTGAAAGTGATTGACAAACTATATGATGACTCATATGTGTTATTGTACTTATTTCATCCTCTCATGATTATGATGATTTTCTTCGGGCGATGTGAGTCTTTCATACATCCTGCATATTTCTTATAAATATTTATGATGATGATGCTTATATAACTACATACACCCCCATATACTCGGTTGATTTCCATGGTAATGACCCACATATTTGAATGCGGGCTGCATTTTCTCAAAATGTAAGTTCAGGTGCTCAGTTTCAGGTTCAATAGTGATTCTTTGGGCACGCTGTTCTACATCCTCTGTTGTGGTGAGTCCTCATGTTCCGAGGACGCGATGTCTGATGTTGGTTTCATGGAATTCTTTACATTTGATAACTGAGAATGAGTCAGTTGGGGCATGTCTCAATGGCTCGCTGGTTTTCTTGATTTTCTTAGAGGCTTGTCAGACTAGTATAGATGCTGGGAGTTGACTAATAAGTCATATTTTGTTATCTTTTTGAAAATCTTTTATTCTTCGATGATGATTACTCTATTGATAATTGAAGTTTATTTATAGAAACCATGTTGATTTGTGTTGAACTGAATGAAAATGGCTCAAAGGGTTATCTTGGGGCTACTCGTACCCTCAAGCACCGTGTGATGCTTCGGGACCCATTTTCCAAGGCGTTACACGGATTTAGCTCAGATAATTTCAAAGACAATCCACAATAAAACAATTTTAGTAATATATAAATATACATCGGGAGCCATCATGCTTTCCATCTATCAAAATCAACCACGTTGTGGATTTCTTGCACACTCTAGTTCAAAACAATTCCATTAAGACCAAATGGTCAAATCATTCAAAATATCTCAAATTTTCAACATCAACGTGCTTATAACACACACTTTCTCAAAAAAATACAATTTCCAATGGGGATTCACGATCCACATATCAAAATCATGATAAATATCGTTCAAGATTCATTCTTTATATCTCCACACAAGTAAATTCATCTTTCAAAATCATAAATATCAAGATTTCAATATAATCATCATAAGATATGGGTTCATGCTTCAAATTCATAAAAAATCAAATAAAAATCATGCCTTTGTAAAGAAAAGTACTTTTGGGCACAAGAACGAATGAGAGTTCTTGTTGAAAAACTCCATATACCTTGAATGATGAACTTTAGATCGATACTCATTTTTGAGATGTTAATCGTGCCTTTGAATAATGGTTCTTGGAGTTCTTGAACTAGGAACTTGGAATCTTGAATAAATTTGCAGAATAAATGGTGAACTTTGGAGGTCCTTGAAGTTGGATGTAGGAGCTTAAGGTTTTCTTTTTGAGGGAGTTTGATGAAATATAACATGTAATGCTTCTAATAGGCTTTAATATAAGGTTTGGACAGATTTTGGGTGAGGGGAAATGACCAAAACGCCGCTAAAAATTAAATAATTCTCAAATCTGTCCTTTGGTTGACTGTTTTGATTGTCTGAAGTAGATCAACCATAATGTTTTACTCCGATATCCAAATTAAATGAAACCAACTTCATTAGAAATAGAACTCTCATATCATTCCGTTGATATATAGTATGTAACCCAGATCATTGTGTACGAGGAGTTATGATAGTTTGAAGTTGACCCAAAAATTCACTTTTGATAGGTAGAAGTAGATCGACCATAACTTTTCGCTTGGATAGAAAAATTGGATGAAACCAATTTCATTGGAAAGAGGACTCGCAGAGATTTATGTTGATTTATAGTAGATCACGTAGATCATTATGTAGAATGAGTTGTGATCATTTAAAGTTGGAGCAAAAATACATCAGGCCTCAGTACTTTTTCCTGCATATTTATTGTTCACTACTATTCATGGTTCGATCGGAATGTTCATAACTCGTCGCTCGGGTGTCCGTTATGGATGATCCACTTATCGTTGGAAAGATTATTCGATACTCTACGCAGTGGTGGGTTATAATCCAAGACATTCCACACGAAAAAATTTATAATTCATTCTAGAAGATAGAACCCAACACGTTTATGCAAAAAATTTCAACAAAAAATTTCCCGGGGTATTACATCATCCCCCCCTTGGAAACATTCATCCTCGAATGATGCTAGACATGCCAAGATTAGATAGGGAATTGAGCATACAACAGAAACCATTCGTTTGACTCATCACCATATCGTTTCTTACTCCGAATGCAACATAGAATACATAAATTCAAGAAACTACAACTGAACACATAATAAATGACAGCTGAACTGCTGCAACTTTTATCAAAAGTGCATGATTTAGGAAAGAATGGTACCTTCGGCTTGATCGGAGTTCGCAAAAAATAGGTGCGGGAACTTGGATCGCATATCCACCTCAGCTTCCCAAGTTGCACCCTCAACAGATTGGTTTCGCCACAATACCTTGACCAAGGGAACTTCTTTGTTCCTTAGTCTTCGGACACTGAAATCAAGAATATCAACAGGAATCTCATCAAAAGAAAGATTTTCTTGAATGTCAGCACTCACAGAGGAATCCACTACCACAACATCACTAATATACTTTTTAAGCATGGAGACATAGAATATTGGATGAATAGAGGATAACTCGTAAGACAACTCGACTTCATAAGCTACCTTACCAACACAAATAAGAATTTTGTAAGGACCAACATAACGGGGACTAATCTTTCCCTTCTTTCCGAATCTCTTCAACCCCCTCATGGGTGAAAGTTTCTAATAAACTAGGTTACCAACTTCAAACTCAAGGTCTCTCCTTATAACATCTGCATATGACTTCTGACGACTCTGCACAATTTTCAACCTTTCCATAATGATCTTAACTTTTTCCATAGCCTCAAATACCGAATCAGGACCACTCACAGCCGCTTCACCCTCCTCGAACCAACCTATGGGTGATCTACACTTACTCCCATATAAGGCTTCAAACGGAGCCATGCCAATACTAGAGTGTAAACTGTTATTTTAACCAAACTCTATCAACAGTAAGTGATCATCCCAACTTCCCTTAAAGTCAAGTGCACAAGCTCTCAACATATCATCTAATGTCTGGATGGTCCACACAGCATGACTATCATTCTGCAGATAAAAAGCAGAACTTAAAAGAACTTGGGTACCAAGACCCTTCTGAAAAGCTTTCCAAAATTATGAAGTGAAATAAGTACCCCTATCCAAAATGATAGACAAGGGAACTCCACCCAACCTGACTAGCTCTCAGATATACAATCTAGCATAATTCTCAGCAATATATGAAGTATGAACAGACGAGAAGTGAGAAGACTTAGTCAATCTATCACCCATAACCCAAATGGAATCATGATGGCGTCGGGAAGGAGTTAAACCAATCACGAAGTCCATATTTATCTCTTCCCACTTCCAGGTAGGAATACTAAAATCTTGCATCATACCACCAGGTCTTTGGTGTTCAACCTTAACCTGTTTACATGTTGCACACTTATCTACAAATACTGCTATATCTTTCTTCATGCCACTCCACCAATAAATTTCCCACAAGTATCGGTACATCTTGGTGGCACCAAGATGAATAGAATATCGCACCCCGTGTGCTTCATCCATAATCCTCTGTCTCAGATCATCAACATTCGGGACACACAATCTACCCTGCAATCTCAACACACCATCTACCCCTTGGGAGAAAACCTTTACATTTTGGTCCTTGACTGACTCCTTCAGTCTGAGCAAACTAGCATCTAAGTATTGATTTCCCTTCACTTACGAAACCAATGAGAATTCAGAACTACTCTGAACCCCTATACTACCTTCAGTAGAGTCAAACAAGCTAACCCCCAATCTAGCCAAACGATGTACATCACGAGCCAACTCTTTCTTACCATCTACCACATGCGAAACACTACCCATGCACACTCTACTTAGCGTATCCGCCACAACATTGGCCTTTCCCAGATGGTACACCACACTCATATCATAGTCCTTTTATAATTCACCATTGTCTATTCATACGATTCAATTTTCTCTGGGTAAAATCATACTGCAGACTCCTATGATCAGTGAAAACATCAATATGGACACCATACAAATAGTGTCTCCAGATTTTTAAAGAAAACAAACAACAACCAACTCAAAGTAATGGGTGGGGTAATTTTTCTCATAGGGTTCCAACTGTCTAAAAGCATAAGCTATCACCTTACCCTTCTACATCAATACGTAACCCAACCCAACTCTCGAAGCATCACAATACACCACAAAACCATCAACACCATCAGGCAAAGTCAAAATAGGGGCAAAAGTGAGTCGAGTCTTCAACTCATGAAAACTCTTCTCACAAGATTCGTACCATAAGAACTTTACTTTCGTTTGGGTCAACTGAGTCATAGGAGACGCTATAGAGGAGAAAACCTCAGCAAAACAATGGTAATAGCCAGCTAAACCCAAGAAACTTTGAATATCAGTCGGAGAAATAGGTCTAGGCTAATTTCTAACGGCTTCGGTCTTTTGGGGATCAACTCTAATACCCTCGAAAGAAATGATATGACCCAGAAACGCAATTAACCTTAGCCAAAACTCACACTTACTGAACTTGGAAAACTACTTGTAATCTCTAAGAGTTTGCAAGATAGTTCGGAGATGATCAGAATGTTCATCCTCACTATTGGAGTACATCAGTATATCATCGATGAACACTATGACAATCATATCTAGATAAGGTCTGAACACTCGATTCATACAGTCCATGAAAGTAGCTGGGGCATTAGTTAACCCGAAAGACATAACAAGAAACTCAAAATGGCCATAACAAGTTCGAAAAGTGGTTTTTAGGATGTCACACTGCCTAACTTTGAGTTGATGATAGCCGGAACGAAGGTCTATCTTTTAGAAATAACTTGCACCTTGCAATTGGTCAAACAAATCATCTATTATCGGAAGAGGGTTCTTATTTTTGATAGTGACTTTATTCAGTTGGCGGTAATCAATGCACATACGCAAAGAGCTATCTTTCTTTTTTACAAACAACATAGGAGCACCCCAAGGAGAAACACTGGGCCTTACAAAACCCTTATATAGTAGATCTTTGAGTTGCTCTTTCAACTCCTTAAGTTTTGCAGGGGCCATACGGTAAGGAAGAATAGAAATGGGCTGAGTATCAAGCAGAAGACCAATCCCAAACTCTATCTCTCTATTAGGAGATATCCCTGGGAGATCATCCAAAAAGATATCAGAAAACTCATTGACGACGTTAATAGACTGGAGAGTTAGAGTCTCAGACTTAGTGTCTTTGACTCTAACCAAATGGTAAATACACCCCTTGGAAATAAGCTTTCTAGATTTGAGTTAAGAGATAAAATCACTCTTGGGTGACATAGAATCCCAGACCACTAAAACACGGATGCACCCAAAAAATGAAACTTGACCACTCATGTTTGACAATCAATAGAGGAATAAGAAGAATATAGCCAGTCCATACCCAGAATCACAACAAAATCTACCATGTCTAACTCAATAAGATCAGCCAACAAGACTCTATGAAGAACTGTAACAGGATACTTTTTATACACTTTCTGAGCAATATTCAAATCACCCACTAGGGTAGAAACTAGGATAGGCTTAGGAATAATCTCAGGACTCATTTCAAAATTCATAGCAATCAAAGGTGTAATATATGAGAAACTGGATCTAAGATCCAACAAAGCATACACATCAAACTGAAATATATGAAGCATACCAGTAACAACATTGGGAGAGTCCTCCTATTCCTGGCGGTACGGTAAAGCATAGACTCTATTCTGGCGCTGCCCGCCAGCATTGCTAGAAGAGGCACCCTGAGCAGGGGTTGGGTGAGTCGCTGGAACTGGAGCACTAACAGTCTGAGTCTGGGTCTGTGGGCGATAGTCACGACGCCCTTGTCCATCCTGTGGACAATCTCTAACTGTGTGACCCATTTCACCACACTGAAAACAACCCCTTTTCTCACCCCAACACTCACCCGAATGAGCCCTACCACACTTAGGACACAGGGGACGACTTAGCTTACTTCCTGTAATGTACTGGGACCTAGATGCATATGACCTGCTACCTTACTCCTGCCTACCTCTAGGCATGGGAGCACTAGCAGATGATGGTGCTGGCATAGACAAATGATCTTGATACTGAGGGTGACTCCCTCCCTATGATCTAGTCTGACCCTGTCGGTGCTGCTCGGACCTAGCTCTCTTATTCTCTCTTATTCTATCTCTATCCTTAATCTTGTCTACCTCAATCTATTGGGCATGAGTCATCAGCCTAGAAAGATTCATATCACTATTCAACATAGCAGACCTACACTCCTTAACCACATAACTAGACACTCCAATCACAAACTTACTCATACTATCCCAGTTATTAGCCACTAAGTCAGGAGCATACTTGGCCAACTGATTGAACTTTAGACAGTACTCCCTAACAGTCATAGAGCCCTATCGTAAGTTCATAAACTCTTCCACTTTCACCTTCCTCATCTCCAAAGGGAAAAAGTTATCCAGGAATGTATCCTAGAACTCTTACCAAGTTGTAGGGACAACACCCTCACCTTTACCTTTTCTCTAAGCAACAACCTAGTCATAAGAAAGGTCTTTCAACCTATATGTAGCGAACTCCACACTATGTTCCTCAGATACATGCATCACCTGAGTAATCTTCCGCACCTCTTATAAAAACAACCATGGATCCTCATCAGACTTGGACCCATAGAATTCCTATAGATTCATCCGCATAAAGTCACAGATCTTGGTAGTAGCTGAATCACCTCCTTGCTGATGTAGAGACGGGGTTGAGTTGGCCTAAATATTTGCAGTAATAGCTTGGGCCAACGCTTAAAAGGTTGCTCAAAATTCAGCATGAGAAATTTTTTTATTTAATGTGTCAGCGGGTTCAGGTTTTTGGCCATCATTATTTCTTCTCGCTCGACGTGGAGGCATATTTCCGAAAGAGGAGAGCATGAATCAATAGCATAGAGACACACTTTAAGCACAATAGACTTCTGAAAGAAAGAATCATACTTTTTCCTAAAATGTCTTATTGCCTCTTGCTCATAGATATGGCGCGCTACACACCGATGATCAAGACTCTACTTAACGTGGCTTGTCAGACTTCCTAGGTCACCTTAAAACCATAGTATATGATACCAAGTTTGTAATGCCTTAGAAAACGGGTCCCGGAGCATCATATGATGCTTGAGGCTATGAGTAGCCCCAAGCTAACCCTTTCAGCCATTTTCGTTTAGGTCAACATAAATCATTGGGGTTTCCATAAATAACCCTCAAATATCAACAGAGTAATCATCATCCAAGAATAAATGAATTTTAGAAAGATAACAAAATACGACTTAGTAATCAACTCCCAATGAGCCATTGAGACATGCCCCAACTGACTCATACTTAGTTATCAAATATAAACAATTCCGTGAAACCAACATCAGACATCACGCCCTCAGAACATAAGGACTCACCACAATAGAGGATGTAGAACAATGTGCCTGAAAAATCACTGTCGACCCAAGAATTGAGCACCTGAACCTATATTCTGAGAAAATATAGCCCACATCCGAAGATGTTGGTCAGTACCATGGAAAGGAACCGAGTATATTGGGTGTATGCATTTGTATAAACATTATCATCATAAATATTTATAATAAATATACCGGAAGTATGAAAGACTCACATAGTCCAAAGAAAATCATCATAATCATGAGAGGATGAAATAAGTATAATAACACATGTGAGTCATCATATAATATGTCAATCAATCTCAGTTCATCAAGAATAGCAATTCTCATAATGTAAATATCATTTAAATCTTTTGAAAGAATAACTTTCACAATTCCACATTCAAATCACTTCACCATTGACCATAGACACAAGGAAACACATACACACTAGGAGATCCTATAACCGACATAAACCATGTGAGCTACATGCAGTCAAACGTATAACCCACATTGGGGAGAGCCGTCCTATCCTTGCCATAGGAGTAGGATTATCGTTATCAAATCCACACAAACTAGTGGTCACTATATAAATCAGCCTCAGGCTCACTCCTACGGGGCAGGTAGTTCTAGGGAAGTAAGGTCGCTTTATACCTCCCACTCGGTGCTAAAGATTTCTCCCGGACTTAGCTCAGATCATTTCAAAGACAATCCATAACAAAACAATTTTAATAATATATAAATATACATCGGAAGACCTCATGCTTCCCATCTATCAGAATCAACCACGTTGTGGATTTCTTTCACACTCGAGTTCAAAACAACTCCATTAAGACCAAAAGGTCAAATCATTCATAATATCTAAAATATTCAACATCAACATGCTTATAACACACACTTTCTAAAAAAACACAATTTCCAATGGGGATTCACAACCCAAATATCAAAATCATGATAAATATCATTCAAGATTCATGCTTTATATCTCCACACATGTAAATTCATTTTTCAAAATCATAAGCTTTAAGATTTCATAATAATCATCATAAGATATGGGTTCATTCTTCAAATTCATAAAAATAAAATAAAAATCATCCCTTTGTAAAGAAAATTACTTTTGGGCACAACAACGAAATAGAGTTCTTGTTGAAAAACCCCACTTACCTTGAATGATGAACTTTAGATCGATACTCATTTTTGAGATGTTAATCATTCCTTTGAATGATGATTCTTGGAGTTCTCGAACTAGGAACTCGGAATCTTGAATATTTTTGAAGAATTAATGGTGAACTTTGGAGGTCCTTGAAGTTGGATGTAGGAGATTAAGGTTTTCTTTTTGAGAGAGTTTGATGAAATATAACATATAATGCTTCTAATAGGCTTTAATATAGGGTTTGGATAGATTTTGGGTTAGGGGAAATGACCAAAACGCCGGTAAAAATTAAATAATTCTCGAATCTGTCCTTTGGTTGACTTTTTTGATAGTCTGAAGTAGATCAACCATAATGTTTTACTCCGATATCCAAATTAGATGAAACCAATTTCATTAGAAATAGAACTCTCATATCTTTCTGTTGATATATAGTATATAACCCAGATCATTATGTACGATGAGTTATGATAGTTTGAAGTTGACCCAAAAATTCACTTCTGATAGGTAGAAGTAGATCGACCATAACTTTTTGCTTGGATAGAAAAATTGGATGAAACCAATTTCATTGGAAAGAGGACTCGCAGAGATTTCCATTGATATACAGTAGATCACCTAGATCATTATGTAGAAGGAGTTATGATCATTTAAAGTTGGAGCAAAAATACACCAGGCCTCAGTACCTTGCACCTTTTACTATTCACTACTATTCACGGTTCGATCGGAATGTTCATAACTCGTCGCTCGGGTGTCCGTTTTGGATGATCCATATATAGTTGGAAAGATTATTAGATACTCTACGCAGTGGTGGGTCATAATCTAAGATATTCCATACGAAAAATTTATAATTCATTCTAGAAGAAAGAACCCAACACATTTACGCATAAAATTTCTTGGGGTATTACATCGTGATTGGGAAAAACTCTTATTGCAGAGATATTTATGGGTTATTCAACATCTAAAAGTTAATTTAGATACCTTATCCAATCCCGAGACAAAAACTTACCTAAAATACATTTTGGGGATTTGAAGTGGGCTCGCTGGCACACCTTAGGCCAAGACCTATGTTAGTTTTTGTAGGCTTATTTATGCATGTTAACATGAATATACTTGATTGAGGTTCACAAAACCTTTGTACATTTTTTAATACATTACTTGGTTGATTTTAATGGTCTTTCCTTAGGAAGTTATGGCTATGCCAATTGTCTTTATTGAGTATAAGGCCACATTATGATATTAATTGGGTTTTGGAAAGTCTCTACACTTGTAAAGTAAATGATTATAGTTTATAGATATATTGATTCTTATAGTCATATTGTTTTAATGGCAGTTATGGAATTTATTGATTTGGTACAATCATTATCACTATGATAGAAAATGGTATGATTTAGACTAAAATATGATTTTACTACGCATTTCGTAAAAGAGGGACTTACTCTCAATTTTCACTTTTAAAATAGATTTTTCCATAGTGGGAATCACACTATTTAAATGAATAACTTATAATCCCAAAATTGATTATGTAGAGGTTTGATTGCGATAGATTTTGATACATGATCTTACTACTAATATTTACAATGGTCGAAAGAGATTTTGACCCTTTACTACATTGTTATGATGATTTAATCCTGGAGTTTAACCTAGGCAATGGATTCATGGATATAAACTCTTTTATCATAGATCTATTCGTTCACTTATATAAATATATGTAATACCCCATGTTTTTATATTTTAAACCTCTCAAAATATATCCCAAGAAGTTAGATTTCTAACACCACAAGTATCTGCCAAATTTGATATCATAGCAGAAAGTTATGAATATTGTCTTCTAAGAATATATCAGCTGAATAGTGACCACACCTCACTTAATGCTGTATAACCAGACCTTAAAAATCATTATAAGGACTTGTAGTCATAATAGTGATTAGCTAAAAATCCCTTCCAGTGATTATGATTCAAACACATAACTATTAGTAAGATGTTATGATTCATTGTGTGGACCCATGTCCTGACCAGCAAGGGATCTAAGAATCAAGCCTCAAACTACGACTTCATCCCAACAACTAGTAGTCAGTCGTAATAAATCATTAAGAGGTAGCCATAGTGATACCAAAATGTTACCAGTATCCCAAGACCCCAGGTTTTGACTCAGATCATGACTTGTGACTAGACTTAATAAGTCGTGAAGTGAGTCGTAATGACTTGGCATGTGTTTTCCCACATATTTTTTCAAAGACTTTTATGTTTTTTTCACTCCCTTTATAGCTAAACCCATGTCTTTTTGGCTTCCTTAGGGATGATATAAAAGAAACAAAGCCCCAATTCATAACATAATAATTAATTACACCAGGGATAAATAAATGAGGCAATTCATTTCTTTCTTAAGGGAAAAACTAAGGTTTTTCAAGAAAGTCATATTTTCAAGAAAATTTCTTCAAGGCTTCTACTTCAGGTATGTTGGATATTCATTAGTGGGTCCCTCAAACAAATTGAGTCCCAAGAACTCTCTAAACTTTAAAGTGTAAAGCTCTTTTTATATTTTATGAGGTTCCAAGTTAACCATGAATTTTATGAATCTCCTCTCAATTGTTTTGATTCTAAACCATGAAAATATATTTCCTCATAAAATTGTGTTTCCATATGTTTGATAATTTAAATTTATACATCATTAATATCTATTTAAATAAGGGGTATTATTCACGATTTTACCATACCATAGATCATTCAAATTTGTGAAGATTAGTTTGCAATAGTTAGTGTTGGCAGGTTATGAACACTTGATAGAACACTTGATACCTAGATATTCATGCATGTAATAGTTTTTGGATAAAACACATTCATACAATGCTTGTATCATCAAATTCATAACAATATAATAATAAAAACTTGTTAGTACCATATCAAATTCATAACATTATAATAAGAAGAACTTGAAGTCTCCCCTATCAGTTAGGCATGAGTCCTTAATAGTAGTGCGTAAGATCTAGACCTATGGATACCCCATAGATTTTGAGGGGTCCCACATTATTAGAGAAATGACACCCTTTTTCTTTGAGACATCAGATTAGTGGATCCACAATGACAACCAGTGTTAATACAATTAACAAGGTTCTAACACCCATCAAACTAGGGTTGCTTGTTGGAACTCAATATTTCTCTGATTGGGGTATGATAGTTTTATTTATCTCCCACACTCTTAGTTCAATTTTAAGATTATACCAGTTTAGGTTTACATAACCAAGTGTCCAGTCTATCAGTTTTACAAATTATATCAACACACATTTTACTTAGTCTTGCTTTAGATTTACATGTTCAGTTCCATTATATATATATAAACATATAATTTAGTCCTTATCTCATATACCAGTACGCTCAAAGTACTAATTGTATACTTTTTTATTTGCTACATTTTCTTATAATATAGGTTCGAACAATCAGTTCCCTGATCATAATTAGACAGTTTGTGTCCCACTTTGTAATGGTTATGGTGAGTCCTCATCCTTCGAGGACAAGATATTCATAGCTATTTTTAGTAATTTTCATTATAGTTATTCGGAGTTAGTTGGGGGTTTGTTTCATAAACTCCTTATGTTAGAGGCTTTCAGATAGTTAGACTTGATTTTAGTTTTTTAAAATGTTCAAATATATTGAGTATTTTTATGCATTATATATTATTAGTTTTCACTAGTTTAACTTTTGTATATTCTATTATGTTTTATTAACTTTAGTGATCTCAACATGTACCAGACCATGGGTTAGCTTGGGGTCACTTGAGACTTTAAGCACTATGTTACGACTAGTAGTAATCTCAGGCCAAGACAAACTTAGCATATGAGGACAATCTTTAAAGTGTCCTAGGGTATTTAAAAGCTAGGTTAAGTAGATTCTTGTTTGTGGGTGTAAAGCGAGACATACTTATAAATGAGAGGCTGTGAGATGTTTATAGAAAGTTCCCCTTATTTTAGAGTTCATGTCATGTGATGGAATGTATTATAAGTTGAATTTCCTTTTCTAACTCATCATTCATCCATTTTAAAAAATGACACCCAGAAGGAATAATGGAAGAAGAAATAGGAATCAACCTACGCCGCCACCCGTTCAGGAAGATCCTCTAAATAAATATGTCTCACATGTCGAATTGAGGTCCACTTTAATAGTTTTTGCCCAGTCTTTGGTGAGACAGAGTTACACGCAGGTTGTTGCCCAACCAATCTAGTAGTGAATTCCAAAGCTACTAGGATCTATGACATTACTCAAAAAAATACTTCAATATTCTTCAGATCAATGTCTAAGGAGGTTTCTCAAGAGTTTATTGATTATGTAAAATAAATGACTAATACCAAGGGTAACACTTCCTACAAGAGTACTGACTTAACTTATTACCAATAGCAAGGAGTGCCTTACACTTGGTTAAGCGGTAAAAAGAAGATAGAGGTATCAATGCATGGCCATTAGAGTGGGATGAGTTTTCCATGCTCTAAGACCTAGGGTACTATTAATAGTAGCCACTAAAATCTAGTCTGAAATAGGTATAGTAAGAACCATAAGAGTGAGTGTATATTCGACAGCGATGCATTTTTTTGGTGTGGAAAGATTAGCCATAGGATAAGTTATTGCCCAATGGGTTTGTGGAAGGGCCAAAATGATCATCAGAAGGGTCAGAATATTTTTTCACCAACACAAACAATTCACCCTTCCCAATAAGGTTTGACTTCTACTGCAATAATAGGACGAAACTAAAATTGACTCAATGACCTTCATTCTCAACAAAATTAGGATGGTTCTCTCCTAATGTTGTTACTGGTATGTTACAAGTTTTCCACCATTATCTTTATGCATAGATTAGCTCCACTCTAACTATACCTCTGTTTACTATAGGTATAGGACAGTTCAGTTTTAGTTCTTTAATAAGCTATTATTAGAATGGAATGGTAGTACCTAAATCTCGATAGGCCAATTTGTCTCATTCCTTAATATGAGGAAAATGATTTCAAAGAGGTGTATTTATCATCTCATATGACTCAAGGACTCAAGTTCTTAAATCCTGAGTATTGAGTAAGTTATAGAAGAAAATGAGTTTCCAAAAGTATATGCTAAAGATCTTCTTGAGTTCCTTCTAACAGGGAATTGACTTTTCAATAGATCTTCACCTATGAACCCATCCTATCTCAAGTACCTAAAGATATTTATGTCATTTCTCATAGTGAAGGTGATCACACAGTCTACTTGAGGATTATTTTGCAAACCCTTATGGTTCATGAGCTATTCGCTAACCTTAGTAAGTGTGAATTCTAGTTGAGATAAGTAGCTTTCCATGGTCCCATAATTTTTGGTAATTGTATTTGAGTTGATCCCTAAACAACGAAAGCAGTAAGGAGCTATCCCAGACCCATCTCTCAAGAGTTTCATGCATTTAGCTGGTTACTAAAGACGATTTCTTGAGGGGTTTTATTTTATTTTGTATCCCGTGTTTAAACAAACTCAAAAGAAATTCAAGTTTCAATGGTCAACTTTTTGTGACAAGAGTTTTCAAGAGTTGAAGACTAGACTAACTTCTGCTCTAGTATTGGCTCTACCAGAGGGTTTAGATTTGTTTGTAGCATATAGTAATACTTCCATGGTTAGTATTAGGTTTGTGTTGATGCAGCGAGGTAACGTCATATCCTATCCCTCTATACAACTTAAACCCTATGAGAAGAATGAAACACCCTAAATTTTGGTCCTTGAAAATTTCTTAACCTATGAGCTTACTACCTAGACAACAATTCTACCTACGTGTTACAGGGTGTCATTACAGGTCATAAGACTCTACTATGACCATTATTTCTTCCTAGCAATTCATTAAAACTCTATACAAATCATATAATCCCATCCATGGTCAAACCAGTGTGATTACCAAATGTTCTATCTTTTTTACGATTTGACAAAACTTGGCATAGTGTCTGAGTATGAGTCATATGATACGAATAATATCCAAAACAGTGCCCAGACTATGATTGGAGGCCATGATTCATAAGGTGACCCTACGAGTCGTACGAACGACCCTAACGACTTGGCAATACTCTTTTAGCTTTTAATTAAGGTCACTTTGGACATTTACCTCTTTACCGAATTGGACCCCATACGCATAAAAAACCTTTGGGAAATTATTTCCAACTTTTATAAATCACAAAAACCCTCTCAAACTCTCTCAAATCCCTATTGAAAGAACATTCTAGGCTTTGTCAAAGTTGTTCACTAAGGATTCAAGGGTGAATTTCACTTCATAATTCAATGTATTATAATGAATATTACTCTTCCCCAAATCTTATTTTGTGAAAAACATGTGTTTTAAATTTTTTAATTGTATGTATTTGAATGTGGGTCTTGACATGGGTTGTGGGTTTTTGAATAGTTGATTGTTGAATTATTTTCTCATGGTTTTCATGAGTTGTTCATGCTTTGAACTGAATGTTTTTGAACTAATGGGGTGCATGGGTGTGGGAATAGGTATGGTGGTCGAGGTAATGCCCCAAAGTTATATTTTGAACTTGGAAATTAGGTTTGAACAATTTTATTTCTTCAATCCAATAGTGTAAATGGTTTTGAATTGTGGCATTGTCACATGGTTTGATCTACTTACCCATACAATTGCATTGCATAAATGGTTAAACAATGAATATAGATTTAGAAAGTCTTGTTGGCTAAGCTTTAATTTAATGAACAAATGGGGTCAAGGCATTCCCCTATGTTAATGGAAATGTAATAGAATAATTATGAGTTTGAAAGATAAATGGTCTTACGATATTTTTATGTTCCGTAATGTATGATTCCTTGGTCAATTATTGGGTTGCGTGAAAATTGTTTTAAATAATGTTAATGGGGGTTATGTAGCTAAGCCATGAAGGTGTAGGTCTCGAATGACTTGTACTAGAAACTCATGTTTCCGAATGTGATGGTTGGTCTAGGGGACCGTGTGCAAGGTTCAGACTATTAATATATTTTGAATCTAGGATTGAAGTAGGGTTGGGAAATCCCTTGATTTACTTGATACCTCCAGTTCGTATGGATAAAATGCACTAAGGCCCTTTTAGCAGGGAGAGCTGAACCAAAATATCTTAAGGGTGCCTATTTATGATTTTGTATCAATATATTCTAGGATAATGTTTTACTATCATGATAAACTTTGTTCCCTACCCTAGAATCTACAATACATATATATGCACGAATGTGAATATGTATAGTGAGTTTGAAATTAAAATTTTTATAGGAATAATTTTATTCTTATCCTGAGTTACATAATAGCGCTCACCCCACTAAATATATCTGAATGCTTTATCCCTACATGATTTATGGTTAGAAGACACTTCTAAAATTTCTATGCAATGATAAGTGATCTTAGAGTCGATTAATTTCGATAAAGTGGTGAGTTCCCATTCTCTGGAAGACTTGTTAATTCAATTAGTTTTTCTTCCATAAATTAGAATTGAAAACTTCACATTTACATTGTCATTGTCAGGGCTAGTGGGATAATGTGACGTATGTTGTTTTCTAGTTTAAAGGCTCTTTGGATTACTATGGACTAGGTATTGGTAGTTTACATTCTTAGACTTTGAATTACTATTTCCTCAATTTTGTTATATGTTAGGAATTAATCTACTTGCTTGTTTTTTATGCTCTATTGACTATGCAAATGAGGTGGTCTCCGGTCCTAGGTGGACTTGAGATACCTATCACGGAAAGGCCGTAGTTTGGGTCATGACACAGTTGGAATCAGAGACTAAGAATGGTGTCATTGTGTGTCCACAAAGCCGTGTCGGGTAGAGTCTCTTTTATTAGTGTGTAGAATTCCACAATTATTAGGGAGAGGTTACAGGCATTTAGGATTGTTTCCCTTTCTCGTGTTCTATTTTTGGGTTATAGAGTTTAAGGTCATGAAAATTCTCTATCTTTTGGTTAATTAAATTTTAGATCATGCTTCCTTAAAAATCTAATGCTTATAGGTACTCTTCCATCCAACTTGATGATAATATGGATGGAACTCATCCTACTTATGTGGTATAGACCAGGTCTAGGGCCCCTACATCTAAATTTCTTTATGAAGTGTCACCGGTCCCTACTAATACTTCTTTAATGGGTGACACTCATGCTTAGTCACCCTAAAGAGATATTTCTAATGTCAAGTTGTATCATTCTATTCATATATTAACCCATATAGTGGCCTCTCTGTAATGCAATTTTAGTTTTTTTAGTGAAAGAAGAAATCAGTCAAAGGTAAGAGAGAGGAAGAGTAAGAAGTTTAGATATTTAGAGTAGGGGAAGGGTTAGAGAGATAGTGGTAGAGATAGTAGGTAGTGGCCTACGTAGAAGAATTGGGGGGGATTCCTATGCGACTATTAGTGCTCCGAATCCTAAGTCTTCTGGTGATCATCGATTTTGGGTCAACCATGGTTTTGAGGCATAGGGAGCCTAATATCGGTCCAGTGGAGCAGTCATCCCCACCCTATCCTCTTTATCAATTTTGTGTGCAATTAAATCTTAGATATGTAACAAGGAGAGGAATCATGTTATAGGTGTGGACATCGTGGTTGCATACAATTAGAGTTTCCTTCAAGGGTTTTTACTAGGGCCAATAAGATTCTGGTTGCTACTTCTTCCCTTTTTGCACCAAAGAGTGCTACTCCTGATACCAATACTGACCAGAGTCATCATTATGCTCTTGTTAACTATCAGGAATCTAAGGACTCTTCTAAGGACTTTATGGTATGCTAAAATTTTAATCTTGTGGTGTATATTTCTTTTTTTATTCTTTTGGGTTTTGATCCAGAATATATTTTTGATCCTTTTTCTTTATCTACCCTGGTGTGTGACTCTAATATGACTAGTAAAATCTATAGGGGTTATGGGGTATCTATATGTGGTAGGGAGATATTGGTGGATTTAATAGAGATATATACATTAGACTTTGATGATATTTTAGGGGTGGATTGGATTCATTCATTCTATGCATCACTTGATTGTTGGAGTTGATGGGTTAGTTTCTAATTCCCGAATAACTTATGATTGAATGGGAGGGGAGTCCCCTAGTTGTTAAGGAAAGGTTTATTTTGTATATTAGACCTCGAAAATTGATTTCCAAGGGGGATCTACATCATCTAGTTCGGGTTAATGATTCATATTTTGAGGGACATTATTTGCAATCTATAAATGTATATAATGGGTTTCCCTAAGTGTTTACTGATGATTTTCCTGGTATTCATCCCAATAGGGAAATGAATTTTGGGATTAATTTTCCTGTTAATACATATCCTATCTCTATCCCTCCCTATAAAATAGCTCTTATTAAGTTGAAATAATTTAAGGAGCAGTTGAAAGATCTTTTTGATAAGGGTTTCATCTGCCTTAGTGTTTCCCTGTGGGACACGCTGATACTCTTTGTGTATAATATGGAAGAGTACCTTTGAATATTTATAGAGTAACGCTAATTGAATAAGGTGTTAGTGAAGAATAAGTATCATATTCGTATGATTAATTGCCTATTTGACCAGTTGTGGAGTGCAAAGTATTTTTCTAAGATTAACCTTCGGTTGGGTTATGATTAGTTAAAGATTAGGGAGGTGGATACCCCTAAGACTACTTTCAAAACCCGATATGGTCATTTTAAATTTTTGGTGATGTCCTTTGGTTTGACTAACGCACCAGCGACATTCGTAGATTTTATGAATTAGGTTTTTGGACTTATTCATCATTTTCTTTATTGATGACATCTTGGTTTATTCTAAGAGTGAGAAGGATTATACCAATCACCTTAATATAGTGTTGAAGACTTTTAAGGATTATTAGTTATTTGCTAAGTTTTTAAAGTGTGTAGTATGGTTGAATGATGATACTTTTTTGGGTTATGTTATTTCTAGTGAATGTATCATGGTGGATTCGTCGAAAGTTGTGGTGTTTAATATTCGTATCTTCTTAGGCTTGGCTAGATATTATAGGAGGTTTATGGAGATATTCTCTTTGATTTTCGCTCCATTTAATAGATAAACAGAGAAAAAGATGAAGTTTCCATAGTCTGATGCTTTCGAGGGAAGTTTTGAGATGTTGAAGAATAAGTTGACTTCTACTCCTAGTTTAACCCTACCTGAGGGCACTGATGGATTTGTTGTTTATAGTGATGCGTTATGTGTAGGACTAGTTTGTGTTAGATGTAGTGAGGCAAAGTTTTGGCATATATTTCTAGGCAGCTGATGGTGCATAAGAAAAATTATCTGACTCATGACTTGGGATTATTGGTGGTAGTCTTCATTTGATGATTTGGCTCTATCATCTATATGGATTTCATGTTAACATTTTATTAGACCACTAGAGCTTGCAGTTCATATTTACCTAGAAGAATTTGAATCTCAAGCAAAAGAGATGTTTTTAATTGCTCAAGGACTATAACATGAGTCTCTATTATTATCCAGGTAAAGATAACGTGGTTGTTAATGGTCTTAGCAGGTTATATATGGGATCTTGTCTTACATTGATTATAAGAATCAAGTATTCGTAAATGATATTCACCATTTGGCTAATCATAAAGTTCTTCTTTTGTACTTTGAGAATTATAGTGTGATTGTTCAAGAAATGGCGAAGTCCTCTCTGGGTGCTGAGGTAAAGGAGAAACATGTTTCAGATTCTATTATAATATGAATCAAGGACGATGCGGGTCACCAAAAGTTATTGGCTTTTAAGATTGGTGATGATAGTGTCTTAAGGTACAAATGTATATTGTGTGTTCCCGATGTTGATGGGCTATGAGAGGGAATCTTGGTTGAGGCTCATGAGTCATGTAAATCATTCATCCAAGTTTGACAAAGATGTACCATGATTTGAAAGAGATTTATTTGTGGAATAACATAAAGTGGGATGTGGAAAATTTTGTAGCTAAGTGCCTGGTGTGTCATCTAGTGAAGGTCGAACACTTAAGGCTTGGTGGCTTATTTTAAGAAATTGAGTTTCCTATGTGGAAGTGAGAGGTGATTAATATGGATTTCATTACCAATCTTCTGCAATCTCTAAATTAGTTTGATTTTATATAGGGCATTGTCGTTAGGATGACTATGTATATGCTCTCTTTACTAGTGAAGACTACTTATTCGATAGAGGATTATGTTAAGCTTCTCATTTAGTATTTCATCAAGTTGAATTGCTCCAATTTACATCATATTTGATTGAGGTACTCTGATTTTGTCATATTTTTAGCGTTCTTTTCTGAGTGGTTTGGGAACTTATGTAAGCCTTACCACTGTTTTCCACCCTAAAGTAGATAGACAAGCAAAGAGGACTATTCATACATTAGAATATATGCTATGGTCCTTTGTGATCGACTTTGGTGGTAGTTGGGTTGATTATTTACCTCTCATAGAATTTGTATACAATAATAGTTTTCATCTAGTATTGGGATGAATCCTTTGGAATCGCTTAATGGTAAGAGGTCTACGTATCCTATTTGATGGTTTTAGGTTAGTGAGAATAGGTTATTCGGTCCCGACTTGGTTCACCAAGCCATAGAAAAGGTGACGGTGATTAAGTGTAGAATTAAGGCCACCCAAATATGCTAAAATTTTTAAGTGGATGAGAGTCATAGGGAGTTAGAGATAATTTATATGATTTGGTGTTATTTGTGGTATCTCCTATGAAGGGAGTGATAGAGTTTAGAAAGAAGGGGAAACTCTATCTCCAGTGTGTTAATCCCTTTCATGTTTTCAGGTGAATTGGCCATATGGCTTATGAGTTAGAGTTGTCATCTAGGTTGGGTTCTATTCATTCGATCATCCATGTTTCAATGTTGAGGAAGTGTATGGCTAATCCTTCCTTGATTGTTCCTTTGGAGAATGTTGTTGTTTCAGGTTACCTGTTCTTTGTGGAATTCCCACTTTAATTTTTTTGATAGGCAAGTCCGTCATCTGGGACTAAGGACGTGGCATTGATGAAAGTTCCCTGGAGGAACCATAATGTAAAAGAAGCTATTGGGAAGCAAAAGAGAACCTGAAATCCAAATATCTATTCTTGTTTCCTGCCTTGTATAATTGTTCTTGAGGTATTTGGAGTTGCTTTACTTAATTTTTTTCTTTTTTTAAAGGCAAGTGTGGTTGTAATCTATGTTAAATTATGCTATTGGACTCCTTGACTCATCATTCGAGGATGAATGAAACGAAAAGACAAAGAATAAAACCCTCTAGATTTTGGTCTTTGAGAATTTCTGTACCTATGAGCTTAGTACATGTCATATGGGTGATAGGACAGTAACAGTATCTTTATCAGTGTGGATTGGCCATGTATCTGTTAAGATTATGATTGGCTTCTAACGAGTCGTAAAGACTTTATACGAATAATATAGTCTTATCCATGGCCAAAACAGTGTGATGTTCAAATGTTCTGTCATGCCCACGGTTTGACAAAACTTGTCGTAATGTATTAGTATGAGTCATATGGTATGACTCATAGCTCGACCAGTGTGGGTGTCCATGGATTCTGTCCAGACTAGACTGGAGACCATGAGTCATAAGGTGACTGTATGAATCGAAAGGTTGCCCATAAGGCCTGGGCAACAATCTTTTAGTTTTTTAATTAATGACACTTTGGACATTTCCCTATTTACCCACTTAGACCCCAATACATAAAAAACCTTCAGCCCATTATTTCCAACTTTTATCAATCCGAAACACTATCTCAAAATCTCATAAATCTTTAGGGAGGAATAAGCATAGGTTTCTGTGTGTTTGCCATCTAAGGAATGAATGGTTGATTTCTCTCCATAATTCTTTGTACTTTCAGGCGTGTTACTCTTCCCCAAATCTTAATTTATGAAAATCATGTGTTTTAAATAGTTTAATTGTATGCAATTGAATGTGGCTCTTGACATAGGTTAATGGTTTTGGAATGGTTTATCCTTAAATTGTTTTCCCAAGGTTTTCATGTGTTGTTCATGCTTTGAATTGAATGTTTTTTAAATAATAGGGTGCATCAGTGTTGAAAATGGAGCGGGGGTCGAGGTAATCCCCAAATTTATGTTTTGAAATTTTAAATTTATTTTGAACAATTGTATTCCCTCAACCCACTAGTGTAAATGGCTTTGAATTGTGGAATTATCATATGTTTTATTTAATCACCTATACTATTGCATTGCATAAGTTGTTAAACAATGAACATGGATTTTGAAATCCTTGTTGGGTTCATTTTTATTTAATGAAAAAAGAGGTTGAGGCATTCCCATAAGTTAATGTAATTGTAATGGCATAGTGGTGTATCTTGTTTTGATGATGAGCAGATCACTATAAGGGACCGATTCCCTAGATGTTCAAGGCTATAGTACAACTGATATGCATATGCACAGGTTTATCCTCTTGTGTAACAAACAATGCAGGAGATGCTTATACTATTTAGGACACCAGGTCAAATTGCCTTTTATCCCTAATCATCTCTTAACTATAAAAGGAAAAGGGATTATTCTTTATCACAAAGTTTTTGCAAATTTAGAAAGCTGAAAATTGAAAGAGTCAAACACCCAATATTTAACATTACTTAAGTTCTTATCTTTTGTATGTGTTGAAATAGAGAGTTCTTGAGTTCATCTCGAGTCTGTAAATGAATTACTCATTTTGTAAGAGTAATGATAATTTCATCTTATTTTTAGAGTGCTTTAGGTAGAGTTGCCTAATCTTGAAACTAGTTACATTTAACCAGCGTTGAGGAGTCTTGGTAGAGTTGTCAAGTTGGGCATGTAGTCGAGTTATTACAAGAAGGAGAAACCTAGAGTTATGTTCAAGTTTGAGGAGCTTGTAAGGGCAAGCCATGGTTTTTCCGCCCTTAAGCAAGGAGGTTTCCATGTTAAATCTTGTTTTCTTTACATTTATTGCACAGTTTCTTTTCATGGATGATTCACTGTTTTATTCCTTTGATTGACCTTGAGGGACCTGGTCCCTCATAGTGTAGTGCAATTCCCAAGGTTTCAACTAGAGTGATTTGGTTAGCATGGCTACTCCACCTAACCTTGATGAAGAGCAATGTACCGCTAGGCCACCTAGATTTAATTGGCAGTATAATGGTTGGTGGAAAACTAAAGTTTTTTACTTTATTATAACTGTGGATAGTGAGCTACTAGACATAACTCTTGATGTTGCTCATGTTCTTGTTAGACAAGTCATAGAAGGAGATGTTACATAAATGGTTGTCAAAAGCAGGAGGGACTTTAATGATGAAGATAGAAAGAAAGGTTAAAAGAACTACAAGGCAAAGAAACTACTAGTGTGTGGTATTAGGCTTAATGAATATAGTATGATCTCATACTGTGAAGAGGCAAAAGAGATCTGGGATTGTTTAGGATTTATCATGAAGGTACGACTGATGTGAAGGATTCAAAAGTAGGCATGATGACTACTCAATATGAAACCTTCACCATTAAAGAAGGAGAAACTACCCAAGAAATGTATTCACAATTCACTACTATCACAAATGAGCTTCACTACCTAAGAGAAGTGATTCCACTATATAAGAAAGTAAGGAAGATTCTTGGTATTATTTCTAAGTCTTGGGAAAGCAAAGTGGATGCCATAACTAAAGAAAAAAGCATCAAGACCCTCACTATGGATGAACTGATTGGAAATCTAAGGACTCATCAACTCAATAGGATTATTAGAGCCATGAAGAAGAGTAGTCAGATCCAAAGAACAGAAAGTAGTAGTAGAAATGGAAGAAATATTGAGGTGTTTCATAAATATGGAAGTCCTATGCACTTCATTAATGATTGTCCAAGGCACACGATGGATTACCAGGAATACCTCAAGAATAGAGGTGATAATGGAAAGAATAGAGACCATGTCCCAAAAAAAAATATGAAGGAACACTGCAATTGAATATGAAGTAAAGTAAGATCTGGTAGCATGGGGATATTCTTCCAGTGAGTCTGATAAAGATGTGAAGTTTAGAAATGTTCCTATGCTAGATGTGGAAAATAGTACAGTTATCTATGATTCCTTTTTTTCCTTCATGACCAACATAGAAGATGAGGAAGAAAATAAGGTAACTCTTTCTAATATTAGGGATAACCAAGATAACTACCCTTCTAGAAAGATGAAAAAAATTGCAATTCTGTTAATAGACTTTGTATATAAACTTCCTGCTGATGAGAATGCCTTAGAGGAGAATGTAGAGAATCAAGGGCACAAGTTGATTGCCTTAACTCTTCGGATAACTGAAACTAATAAAATGGTCACTATGTTGAAATCTAATCATTGGTGTTGTATAAGTCAACTTAAAAAGACAAATGATTTAGATGGTAAAGAGAAGAAAGAAGCTTCATGGATTCAAATTAATCTTGAGGAGAAAATAAAGGATTCTAAAAAAACCTTATGTATGTACTTCACAAGAATGAAGGGTTAGAAAGGGACCTGGCACTTTTGAGAGAAAAATGAAAAAAATCTCTTAAATAGATTGCATCTTTACAGATTCTTTCTAATTTGACTAATTAGGGTGTTAATAATGAAAAAGGCCTTGGATTTCAAGGATAGTTCCAACCTACTAGGTCTCAAGGGAAGACTATAATTTATGTTAGAAACAAAGGGTACAAACTCCTATGCCATCATTATAGAAATAATGGGCACACCAAGGAAAATTGTCAAAGCTAGAAGAGAGAAAGAATGATTGGCTTAAGATATGTTTAGCAGGAGAATACACAGCCTAAGGGATTCAAGTTTCTGAAAAAGGTAAAAAGTAACTCTCCACATAGATGGGCCAAAAAGGTTTTGATCATACCATTGTCCTCCTACTGGGTACTCAAGCTCAAGTGGATTTCTAAATCCAACAAATAATCATGGTTATCGGTACGAGAAAAAAGATTGAATTAAGGAATCAACTATTGATAGTATATGCTCAAAGATTAATTTTTGAAGGTTTTAATGTATTCTCTCTCTTAAGAAACTTCAAGTTGAGGTGTCTCACTTATAAATAGTTCATTTAAAAGAACCTGGTCCACTTCAGAACATAGATAAAATTTCAAAGACATGAAGAACTCGTTGAAGAAAAGATAAAGGGTTGGTGAAGCTAAATATGATGGGCCAAAGGATGAAAGATTCAGATGTGAATGCTGATGATTTTGAACTCCAGTAACTGATACCGCAAAAGTAGAAGATCAATAAGAAATGGGTTATGATTCTCAGGGACCTAGTCCCTAGGAAACCCAACTCTAAAAGAAAAGCCTTAGAAGTTTGAATAAAGTTAAGTTTGGTACCTGGTCCTTAGACCTTCTTTAAGAAGAAGTTCTTAGATAAAGGGGGTGTGCAAAGGCAAAATCATTATGCCGACATAACCTAATATGTGAATCAATTTATTTTCACCAAATTGGCTATAATTAGGAGACAAGTATCCCTAATAAGGTAGGTAAATAATAGTGTAAATCAGTATTATACATTTGTAGGTATAAACCCATGGTAACAACTTTGGATAAAAATAGTTAAAGAAAACACAAGTTGAGAATTCACTCATAAAAGAGGGACACCTAGTACCATCTCTTAGGTTAGTACCAATAATAATGTTCCTTAAAAATTCATGAAACTTATATTTAAAAAGGTTGCATGTCTTCTCCTATATGAAAAAAAGTTTTCTATTCAATTGAAATGCAAAGAGTCGCCCCATTTAAATTAAATGCATCAATTCAAAAATGTACCTCTTAAATGTCAAACAGTAACCTCCTTAATTATAAAATCAAATCATTTTATTTTATTCACCGCTCAATTTACTCAGAGAAGTTTTCTAAATTATTTCATTCCTTAATATAAATCATTCCTTTCAATTCTTCTCACAAAATGTTCAAAATGGCTAAAATCCCCTCTTCATCAAACCCCCTAATAGAATTATCTTTTGATCATCCTTAAGAGTCACTAAGTTCTTTACCATCAGTCCTTCTTATCAAAATCATGAAACCCTAGAAAAACTTTTTCCAGTCGAAACTCTAAGATCCAGTAAATGTCCTATTGAGTTAGTCTTGGATGATTTCTTAAATAAAGGCTTTGGTTCTCCAATTTAAAAATAGATTCATCATGTTTGAAGGGCCTCTTTCCTTATAAAAACCAAAGTCCTCTAATGTGTCTCAAATGCATGTCCCCTCAGAAGAATTCAAAGGTGCTAAAACATTAGATAACTTACACATACCTGTTTCCACTACTCCCTCTGAGTCAAACCCCACTAACTAGTTGACAAAGAAATTCCTATAAATAAATCGAATCCAATCAGCAGCATACATTAAGTAGTTGAGAATTTACTCTTTCTTAAAAATAATTCCAAAGAAAGTATAGTATGTGCAGAGGAGAAAACAACAATCGAAGAGGGTGATTTGACAGACAATAAGGAATTTATATTACCTCTAAATAAGAAAGATAAAGAAGATAAGGATGAACCACATTTGACTAGGAAAATTAAGATAAGAGGGACTATAAAGTAAAGGAGAAAATGATTAACTCTCATGTATAGGTTATAAGATCGTATATCACTAGGGAGCCTAAAATGAAATTGCTAGCAGATGCTATAAACAAATGTCTTCTACCACTAAAAAATGGAAACTCAAGAAATCTATTATTGATGAGGAGGAGAATTATGAAGTTGTGGAGGTTAGAGAATATGAGGATATTGATTCTGATGTTTTGCAGCAACTAAGAAGAAAAGACAAAAAGTTCATATTGCTGAGAGGACTAGGTCCTCTGATTCAAATTTTTTAAGACTAGATGGAATAAGATAAAATCATATTTCTGTTAAGAATAGAAAGTCTTCAAGGTACCTATTCCTAGGAGTAGAAAAATTGATAAAAATAAAGATCCAAGTAATGTGCCCAAAAGAATAAAAGAGAAGAAGAAAGGAAAGACATGTCTAGAGAAAGAAGGATTAGAAACTTGAAAACACAAAATGTTTTCTAAGGAAGAGTGTTTGATCCCAAGATTTATGAGAAATCTAGGATTATGGAGTGGATAGAGTATGTCAGGAACCAAGGATGGCTACATTTATTTGAGGAAGTAGCATTAGTGATTTTTGCAAATGAAGTTAGAGAATCCCATTATTCAATAGATTTCTCTGAAGATAGATTGAGTCTATCTGCACAAGTGAAAGGAAAGAAAATAAGTCTAGATGAAAAAACCTTATGAGAAATTTTAGATATACCTATTAAAGGTGTGAGGATAGTTATGAAGAAACAACCCATAACTAAGTTTATGATTTAGGACTCAAAAGTGAGTAGGACTTCAACAACTTCTATAGTGAAGACGTTTCTAAAAAGTGAGTTTTAGCTAGTTTTTGAATTTTAATAACATGGTCCTACTGCCAAGATTCGATAAAAGAACCATTGCCTCTAGTGTTGATTTGTTTTTAATAGAATGTTTGAGTAAGTTTATGTTTATGAGTCTGCCTACTCTAATGATAGAGCATAAAAAAGGTAATTAATAAAAAGAAAAGGATCAATGGATGTCTTATGGGTACTTTTAGAACAAGGTACTTAATTATTTTGGAGTTTTTGGGACTATAGGAACGCTAGGAACAGTCAAACAAAACCTTCAGTCTGACTACACTGGTAAAAAATTAATGCATTAAGGGAAAAGTTGGAACTATGTCCTAGGTGTTTGAGTTTCTGACTATTCAAGAAAATCTAAGAAATGAAATTAAGGTGTTGAGAATTATATTATCCTCTAAGGATGGTGAGATAATGCAATTGAAATTTAAAATTCAACAGCTATTTTCTAAAGGACAAGGTGCTTCTGAAGAACTTGTTGCAGAAAATGCTCAGCTTAAGGTCAAGGTTGTAGAACTTATTGGTGAAGTTCAAAGACTAAAGTAAAAATAAAAAAGCTTACCAAGTAGTTACTGTATGCACATGCAGTAGATCATGCAAGAATAGAGATGTTTTGAAAATCCCCTCTCTACATGAGTCTCATCCTGTCTATATGAATTTTTTGGTGTGTGCTTAATCTGTTTCCTTATTATTTTAAAGTTATTCTTCATGTTTGTATTTACACAGTGGAAATGATTTAACTAACCAATTTTTATCATCACTCTTGGTTTACAATATTTACTTTTCAATGATGCCAAAATAAGGAATATTAACTTTATTTGTTAGGTGATTGATAATTCCATTGTGGCATATTAAAAGGGGGAAAAAATGAAGGCATAGTTATAGGGAAAAGTGAATGAATGACTAAGTATTTAAATGATTGTCTTAATACCAATTGATAATAATGGACCAGGTACCTGAGTTGTCCGATAGTGGAAATATGGTTTGTCTTGCAATATAGATGGAACATTTATCTATAGTATTTGTAATCAGACTAATTAAATATGATAAATGTATATTGATGCTCAAAGCACGGTGGCTGGTTAGTCATTTTCAAAAAGGGAGAAATTGTTGTATCTTATTTTGATGATAAGCAGATGACTACAAGGGAAGAGGTCCCTAGATGTTCAAGGCCACTGTACAGCTAGCATGTATCTGCATAATTTTGTCCTCTTGTGTAAATAACTGCACATGTGCTTCTTGTATTATTTAGGACACCTTGTCCAATTCATAATGATCACTCAACTATAAAAAGAAAATGTATGCTTGTCTATTAATGAGTTTATTTGAAATTCAAAAAGCTGAAGAGTGATAGAGGCAAAAGACCAATATTTAACTTTAATCAATTTCTTATCTTTTGTGTATGCTGAAATAGAGAGATTTATTGAGTTCACCTTGAGTCTTTAAATTAATTACTCATTTTATAAGAGTAATGATCTTTTATTCTTTTTTGATAGTGCTTTAGGTAGAGTTGCCTCATCTTGAAATTGGTTAGAGTTAACCAGTAATAAGGAGTCTTGTCCGATTTGTGAAGTTGAGTTACTACATACAGAAGGAACCAAGAGATTGGTTCATGTTCCATTCTATAATCAAGAAGTTGATTATAGTGAACTTTTAAGGATCTTGTGAGGGTATCTGGTTTTCCCTCCCTTGATCAAGGAGGTATCCACGTTAAATCTTGTTTTCTTTATATTCCATACATTATCCTTTATTCCTTATTGATTTATTATTTTATTCCTTTGATTGACCTTGAGGGACATGGTCCCTCACAGTGTTGTGCAACCCTCAAGGTTTTAACACATAATTATGACCTTGCAAGCTAAATGGTATGACGATACCATGGTGTGCCTTAATGTGTGATTCCTTGCTCAATGAATGGGTTATGTGAAAATTATTTTAAGTGGGATTAATTGGATTTTGTAGATAATCCATGATAGTGTGGGTCTCAAATAACTAATACTAGAAACTCATGTTTTCCAATGAGAGGCTTGGTCTAGATAATTGTATGCATGGTTCACCCTAGTGATATATTTTGTATCTATCATTAATGTTGGGTGGAGGCATTCCCTGGTATTCTTTGAAACCTTTGGCTAGTGCGGTGAACATCCACTAGGTCCTCTTCATCAGGGGGAGTTGAACACATATAGCTCGTAGGTTCCATTTTGTTATGGTTGAGCTACATAGTCTAGGACAATGTTCTACTATCTTTCTAAATCTATTTCCCTACATTATCATCTACTTTATATATGTATGTATAAAAGCGAACATGTATAGTAAATTTGAAATTGAACTTTTGACTGACACTACTTTATCCTTATCGTGAGTTACATGCTTGTTCTTACCCCACTAACCCTCTCCAAATATTTTATCTCATGCGATATAGGGTCTGAAGGAAATTCTAGTTTTCATGCATAGTGATAGGTGATCTCTGAGTAGGTAATTTGTGATAAAGTAGATAGCTTTCTTTCACAAAAGACTTGATCATTCCATTAGTTTTCCCTTCATAAATTATAATTAAAGACTTCACATTTACATTGTAATTGTCAAGGTAAGGGGAATGTCACAATATAGGTTGTTTTTTGGTTTAAAGGCTTTGTGGATTACAATGGACTATTTGTTTTAACATTCTTAGACTTTAAGTTTCTATTTACTCTATCTTGTTTAATGTATGGAATTCATACGCTAGTAGTATATTATGTTTTACTTGACTAGGAAAATGGGGTGGTCTCTAAAACTTGATGGACCTGAGAAAACCATAATATCAAGTACCTAGATTGGGTCCTGATAATGAATTACCTTACTCATGATCTAGAATTGGCAGTGATTGTCTTTGCCTTAAAGATTCAAAGGAATTAACTCAATGGTGTTCACGATGATGTATTTACTAATCATAATAGTTTATAGTATGTTCTCACATAGAAAGTGTAATACCCTACAAACTCCTAGTCATTTCAGTCCATTATAGCATGACAAAAAGGGTCCCAGACTGGAAAAATTTTAGGTAAGTGTTGACACTAAGTCTCATTTTTGTCCTCAATATTTTTATGGCATCATATACGATCTTTCCATGCTTAGATTGTCGATTTTTAAAATGATTCATGATTAGGGTTGTTTATAGGTCATCTCGGGTGAGTTTTAGAATTTTAGGTCATTATTTGAGTCATATTTAGATGACCAAAATAGCAAGACAATGCGATCTCTATCCGTTGCATTGTCTATCTCATTGCCAACATCGACGCTTCCCATCAGCAATCATATCAACACAATTGATTGAGCGCGTCGCCTGCTGTACACTGTGCATATTTTGCACGTTTAACTACAAATTTCCAAGGGCAATTAGGTCCTTTACCCCTAACCCAATTAAGCCAAAACACAAAATTAAGCTTCCAAAAAGGCAAAATACATTAACTCATTCACAAAATCCTCTCAAGAAATAAACCCTTGTTCATCAAGCTCAAGATCATGTTTTGAGAAATCCCCAACAATCTTCATGAATACTGTAACCCAGGTATGTTAGGTATTAATCCATGGGTCTCCTTCCACCCTTAGAGTATATGAACCCTTTTCAAAACTTGAATTATGATTCCCATGTTATGAATTGAATTATGCTCATGTTTGTGTTGTTGTACGGGTTTCAATTTAAGATATTTTATAAGTTCCAAGAAATTAAGTTAGCATAGGTGTTGAATTATGAATCTCTCATGTCAAACGACAAGAATTTGCAACTTTCATGTTGTAGTTATGATGCCCTATATGGTTATTTCTCATGTATAGCAATCATGCTCCCCAAGTATTTGATAAAATGCTCATATGAGTAAATTATGTATGGTAACTTATTGTTGTGTTGTTAAAGTTGTTGTATGAGTTTATCAATTATGCTATCGAGTCCTGGGGTTATTTATTACATAAAATATAGATGTTTACTTAGTGTTAGTAGTTATAGAATAGTCCCATTTAAGGTCAAGAACCATATTACTCAGTCAGCTAACAAAACTCAGTGAACTCAGTCTAGTTTAGTCAGTCAACACGATCAGGGTCAATCCAGTCAAGCTTAGTACAATCTAGTAATCATTGTTTTTTAGATGGAAGTAAGATTCAGCATTGAGCAAACTTAGGGATGGGGGCACTCCTTCCAGTTAGGGTTTGACCCTTAGTAGTAATCCTTGAGTTACATAACTATGTGGCCAGCGTATGGTAAGTTGTCCTACTTCCATACTAGGGTCAATGCAATCATATATATTTCATGAGTTTTCTGCCTGATTAGGGTTGACAGAGTAATATTAGTATCCCATGGCAAGGTACTAACACCCTTCCAACTAGGGTCATAGGTTGGACCCCAAATTAGTCTATATCGGGGTATATAGGTTAGATAAACACTACAACAGTTACAATTTTAGTCTTAGTATTCAGTGAAAAAATTAGTTAGTTCTACAGAACCATGGCTATCTGTTATCAGTTACTTAACCATTAGAATTCAAAAATCAGTTTTAGTATAATATCAGATACACGTGTATACCCGTATGCAGAGTATTGAATGTTCAATATGTTAAGTAGTTGGACTTTTGCATGGACTCGTATCTAGTTACTTCATGATGATCATTCAGTCAGTTATTATCTCATGCATATGAATCCATATATATCACCCTTATCTCATATAGAATACCAGTACATTTCACGTACTGATTGAATACTCTCTTTTTCGCTATGATGTCTCATAATATAGGTTTAGACGCTCAAGTTCCTAACTGTACTTAGCATCTTAGGCTATCAACAGTACATATAGTGGCGATTCCTCATATTTTGTGGATAGATTTTATCTATTTAAGTATTCAAGTAGTTTAGTAGTTATTTGAAATGGATTTTGTTGGGGGTTTGTACTATCAACTACATATTTAGACAGTTAGTGGATTTTAGACTAGCATAATCAATTGTTCAGTTATTATCGATAATACTCAATTATTATTACTATATTTTGAGAACCTTTTGGAATTTTCATATTTCTTCCTTATATATATTCCAGTATTATATTCAGTGCTCATAGCAGGAACCAATCATGGGTTAGCTTGTGGTCCTTTAGATCATAAGTATTATGTGATGCTCTAGGTGTAGTCTTGGGGCATTACAAACTAGGTATCAGAGCGTAAGGTTATAATGAGTGCTAGGGAGTCTGAAATCCTGGTTAAATAGAATCTTGTGCATGGGTGTGTAGTGTACCACACTTATGGATAAGAGGCTATGAGGCATTTTAGGAAAAAGTTCCCATTTATCATTATTCACATCATATGAGTGATCATGAGCTCAATTCTATTCCAACGTTTCATTCTATTTACAGAACATGCTTCCTAAAAAGACAAACAGTAGATGAGCTGGAAACTAGCCAACAACTCTACCCATTTATGAAGATCCTCTGAACAAGCACGTTTCTCAGGCAGAATTCAGAGCAAATTTCACCACTCTAGCCCATTGTGTGACTGCTCAGAATGTTCAACCAGCTTCTATTCAGGCCAACCCAAGTGCCAATACTGCTACAGCTAGAATTTGGGACTTTTTTCCAAATGAACCCTTCTTAGTTTTCAGGGTCTAAGTCAAAAGTGGACCTATAAGAATTCCTTGACATATTGCTGAAGGTAAAATACTTTATGGGGGTAACTACTAGTGAGATTTTTGAGTCACCTACATATAAATTATAGCGTATGGTTGATACACAGTTTAACCAGTGAAAGGTAGATAAGGGCATAGATGTAGGGCCTACAGAATGGGAGGAATTTGCTACTGCCTTTTTAGATAGGTTCTTTCCTTTGGAGTTAAGGGAGTCTAAGGTTTTAGAGTTCATTAGCTTAAAATAGGGTAGCGTAACAGTGAAGGAGTATCCTCTCAAGTTTAATCAGTTGGCTAGGTATGTTTGTCATGTGGCAGATAATAGCAGGTCTAAGTTAAGCAAGTTTATGTCTGGTGTGTTTGACAATATGGTCAAGGAGTGTAGGGACCACAATACTAATTAAGGAGATGAACTTTGCTAGGTTGATGGTCAATGCTCAACAGATTGAGGAACAGAAGACTAAAGATAAAGAGAGGGAGAATAAGAGGGCTAGAATAGGTATCTTCAACTTCAATCAGACTAAGTCAGAGGGTGGTATCGTCATCAGTTCTGACAAAAATATTTAGTCCTAATTCCATCCTCATCCAGTGCTCTGGAGCCTAAATTCATCAATAGTAATAGGGATAGGGCGCCAAGCTCTAAATCTTAGGGTAGTATTAACAGTGCTCGAAAAAATCCACTTTGCAAGAAATATGGTAGAAACCATCAAGGTATCTGTAGACCTAGCAGTGATGTATGTTTCTGGTGTGGAAAACTAGGACATTGAATCAGAGAGTGTCATCAAATGGGTTCACAGAGTTAGCATAACTGTCCCCCTATTTAGTTAGATCACCTGTCTCAGCAGGGTGCCGATTATAGTGCCATAAGTGAGTAATGCCCAAATAGGCTCTATGCACTCCAATACTGATAGGATTAGGAAATTACTCCTAACGAGGTCACAAGTACATTACAAGTTTACCATTTACATGTTTATGATTTGCTAGATCAAGGAGTTTTTTTGTCCGTTGTATCTCCTTATATAGTTGTCAATCCTAAAATCACAGCATAACCCTTCTCAGTCTCTACCCCAGTGGGTAAATCTATCATAGCCCGATGAATATATAAGAACAGTCCGATTGTGTTATCCTAAAATGTTACTTCAGTAGATTAGTAGAGTTAGAGATGATGAATTTTTACGTCACTCTCAGCATGGATTGGCTCCGTTCATGATATTCTTTAGTTGATTGTATGAGCAAAATTTTCTATTTTCAGTTCGTAAAAGAACCAGTCTTTAAATGGTGGAGTAGTACCACAACACTTAAGGGTTAACTTATTTCATACTTTAGAGCGATAGAAATGATATCCAAGGGGTGCATTTATCATTTGGTATGAATCAAATACTCCAGTTTCAAGACTCTTAACCTTGAGTTAATTCCAGTTGTAAGTGAATTTCCAGAGGTATTTGCCAAAGATCTCCCCGGAGTTCCTTCGGAATGGGAAATTGACTTAGGAATATACCTTCTTCTTGATACTTAGCTCATCTCTATTCCGCCATACAAAATGGTTTTATCTAAAATTTAAGAGTTAAAATAGAAATTGAAAGACCTCTTAGAAAAAGTATTTATTAGGCCCATCGTTTCTTTTTGGAGCGCACCAGTCCTATTCTTGCAAAAGAAATACGGTTCTCTTAGAATATGTATAGACTACCATTAGTTGAACAAAGTCACAGTCAAGAATAAAAACCCACTTCCTAGAATCGATTACTTGTTTGACAAACTTCAAGGTGTCATTTACTTTTCTAAGATAGACTTCAGATAAGGCTATCATCATCTCAAAGTAAGAGAATGTCCGAAAAGAAATTTTAGAACTCGCTATGGCGACTTTGAATTCCTAGTCATGTCATTTGGTATTACCAATGCCCCTATAGCTTTCATTGACTTAATGAACCACCTGTTCAAGCGTTGCACAAATATGTTCATCACAGTCTTCATCGATGACATTCTTGTGTACTTCCAAAATGAATATGATCATGACGATAATCTCAAAATAGTGATATAGACTCTCAGAGCCCATCAGTTGTTTCCCAAATTCAGTAAGTGTGAATTTTGGCTAAGGTTAGTAGCATTCTGGTGATGGTATTAGACTTTCTCCTTAAGAGACCGAAGCCATGAAAAACTATCCCAAACTCATCCCTCCATTAGATATATGATGTTTCTTGGGTTTGGATGGTTATAACCGATGGTTTGTTGAAGGATTTTTCTCTACTGCATCGCCCATGTACAGAACGACTCAAAGAAATTTAAATTTCAGTGGTCAGATTGTTGTGTAAAGGGTTTTAAAGATTTGAAGACTCGACTCATTACAACCCCAGTTTTAACTTTACCCGATGGTTCAGATGGATTTTTGGTATATTGTGATGCTTCAACAGTTGGCTTGGGGTGTGCTTTGATGTAGATGGGTAAGATTCTAGCCTATTCCTTGGACAACTTAAGTACCATGAAAAGAATTATACCACCCATGATCTTGAGTTAGCAGCCATTATTTTTGACTTAAATATTTTGAGGCACTATTTGTATGGGGTGCATGTTGATGTATTCATAGACCCCACATGCCTGCAGTATGTGTTTTAGCAGAAAAACCTAAACTTGAGTCAGAAAAGGTGGTTAGAGTAGTTGAACGTTTATTACATGAATGTTATATATCATCTGGGAAAGGCTAATATTGAGGAAGATGCCTTAGTTGGTAGTCCACGAGTAGTTTTTATCATGTTGATGATGGTAAGAAGAAGTTAATTCAGGAAGTTCATCAGCTATCCAGACTAGGTGTCCATTTGGTTGATTAAGCTGAGGAAAGTATTTGGGTGCAAAATAGTTCAGAATTATCTTTAGCTTTTGAAGCTATAGAAAAGTAAGATAGAGATCCTGGTCTAGTCAATTTAAAAAAATCAGTTAGAGATCACAAATTTCAGGTTTCTCTAAAGGGGTAGATGGCGTGTTACACTACCAAGGTCGACTTTCTGTGCCAGGTGTAGATAGATTAAGGCATTTAATTCATGTAGAAATGCATGTTGTACGTTAATCCATTCATCAAGGGGCCACTAATATGTCCTATATTTGCGAGAGATCTATTGGTGGAGTAGGATAAATAAGGACATTGCAGAGTTTGTGGCAAAATGCTCCACATATCAGCAAGTGAAGATTGAGCATCAAAAGACTTGTGGTTCTATCCAAGAGTTTATATTCCTACATGGAAGTGGGAGGAAGTGCACATAGACTTTGTGACATTTCTTCGTCGTACTCGTCGTCAGCACAATTTGATTTGGATCATTATAAATAGGATGACCAAGTCCACCTATTTTTGCCATCTATACTTTCTATTCTGTCAAGCACTATGCCGGGATCTTTATCAGAGAGTTAGTTAGGTTGAACGGTGTCCCATTATCCATCATTTCAGATAGAGATGTGCACTTCACCTCTCACTTTTGGAAAACTTCCCAACAGTGTCTTGGTACACAAGTTGATCTTAGTATAGCCTTCCATCCCCATACAGATAGTGAATTAAAAAGGACTATTCAGACTCTACAAGATATGTTGAGAGCGTGTGTCATTGACTTTAAGGGTGGTTGGGATGACCACTTATCGTTGATTGAGTTTGCATATAATAACAGTTATCAATCCAGTATCCAGATGGCTCTATTTAAGGCTCTTTATGGGAGAAAATATAGATCTCCCATTGGTTGTTTTGAGGTAGTTTAGGTCACAGAAGTGAGGTTTGACATGGTGTTTGACTCCTCAAAGAATGTACAGTTGATCAGGTAGAGGCTTAACACACCCAAGAGCCAACAAATATCTTATACAGATCTGAGAAGGAAAGATTTTGTATTAGAGATTGGTGGTTATGTGTATTTTAAAATCTCTCCCATGAAGGGGGTGAAGAGATTTTGTATGAAGGGGAATCATAGTCCCCTATAAGTTGGTCCTTATAGGATTCTACATCATTTTTGTAAGGTATCTTATGAGCTTGAGTTACCTGCAGACTTAGCATCAGTGCACCCAGTGTGTTATGTCTCCTTGCTAAAAAAGTGCATTGGTTACCCAAAGTCCCTATTGAGAGTGTAGATATTCAGAACATCTCTCTAATAAGGAAGTCCTAGTCGAAATCCTTGGGCGTCAGATTCGCAGACTAAGAAACAAAGAAGTTCCTTTGATCAAAGTTCTTTGGCGGAATCAATTTGTTGAGGGGGTTACTTAGGAAACAGAGGCAGATATGCAAACTAAGTATCCTCACCTATTCTCCACAAACTCATACTCAGCCTAAGGTAACATCCTTTCTTAGATTTACTATATTCGATACTTTGTTACAACTGCATAACATTCTCATATCATTCATGCATTCATGAAATAGTCAAGTTATGCGTCATGTCTCTAGAATTCAGCCAGTCTTCAGTTATGCATGTTAGTGTAAGTACAATTCCTCATCTCCTCATAGTTCAGTTAGTCTCATTCATGGATGAATGTTCCCAAGGGACAGAAATTTAATACCCTACAAAGTTCTAGTCATTTCAGTCCTTTATAGCATGCCAAAACAGGTCTCAAACATAGAAAATTTCAGCTAAGTGCTGACACTTAGTCTCATTTTAGGCCTTGATATTTCAATTGCATCATTTTCAATCTTTCTAACCTTATATTATTGATTTTATAATTGATTCATGGTCAGGGTTGTCAATAGGTCATGTCGGATGAGTTTGAGAATTTTGGGACATTGTTTGTGTCATGTTTTGATGACGAAAATAGAAATTCAATGCGATCTCCATAAATTGAGTTGGATATTACGTTGACAATATCAACACGGTGCATCGTAATCATGCCGACACCATCAATGCAGCGCGTTACCGCCACATCACTTGGCATATTTTGCTCTTTTAATTTTGACTTTCCAATGAAAATTGGGTCATTTTCGCCTTACCCTATTCAACAAAAATACGAAATTAAGCTTCCAAAAAGGCAAAATTCATTCACTTATTCACAAAATCCTCTCAAGAAATAAACCCTAGTTCATCAAACTTAAGATCAAGTTCCCTGAAATCCCCAACAATCTTCATTAATTCTATCACTCAGGTATGTTAGGTGTTCATCCTTGGGTCTCCTTCCACCCTTGGAGTTAAAGAACCCATTTCAAAACTTAAATTATGATTCCCATGTTATGAATTCAATTATGCTCATGTTTTTGTTGTTGTATCGGTTTTAAGTTAAGATTTTTTATGAGTTCCATAACATTAAGTTAGCATGAGGGTTGATTATGAATCTCTCATATCAAAAACTTTGAATTTGCAAATTTCATGTTGTAGTTATGATGCCCTATGTTGTTAGTTCTCATGTATAGCAATCATGTTCGCCAAGTGTTTGATAAAATGGCAATATGACTAAATTATGCATGGTAACTTATTGTTGTGTTTCTAAAATTTTGATATAAGTTTATCAACTATTCTATCGAGTCCTGGAGGTGTTTATTTCCCGAAATCTAGTTGTTTACTTTGTTGTAGTATTTATAGAATAGTCCCATTAAAGGTCAAGAATCGTAGTACTAAGTTAGTAAATAGAACTTAGAGAACTCAGTCTAGTTCAGTCAATCAACACGATCAAGGTCAATCCAGTTAAGCTTTATACAATCTAGTGATTGGTATCTTTCAGTGGATAGTAGGATTCAGCACCGAGCGAACCTAATGATAAGGGAATTCCCTTCAGGTAGGGTTTAACCCTTAGTAGCAATCCCTGAGTTACAAAACTACGTTGCCAGTGTAGGGTAAGTCGTCCTGCTGACAGTGTAAGGTCGATGCAATCATATATATTTCATGAGTTTTCCTATTAGATTAGGGTTGACATAGCATTGTTAGTATCCCGTGGAAAGGTGCTAACACGCTTCCAACTGGGGTCACAGGTTGGACCCCAAATCAATCTCTAGCTGGGTATGTCTGTTAGATAAACATTACCACAATTATAGTTTCAGTATGAGTATTCAATGAAGAACTCAGATAGTTCTATAGAACCATGGCTATCAGTTATAAATTACTCAGCCATCAAAATTCGGTATTCAATTTTAGTATAATCTTAGATACATAATGTATACCTATATGAACAACATTGCATGTTCAGTATGTTCAGTAGTTGCACTTTTGCATATACTCTTATCTAGTTACTTTATGATATTCATTTAATTAGTTATCATCTCATACATATGAACCCATGTATATCTGTCTTAACTTACTTAGCATACTAGTATATTCCATGTACTTATCGCATACTCTGTTTTGCACTATGATGTTTCATATAAGAGGTTCAAACTCTGAGGTTCCTAACCGTACATAGTAGCTCAAACTATCAGTAGTGGATACAGTGGTGAGTCCTCATATTTTGAGGACAAAGTTTATCTATTTTAGTATTCTAGCAGTTCAACATTTA
This sequence comes from Capsicum baccatum var. pendulum, assembly GCA_030864225.1. Lineage (NCBI taxonomy): Eukaryota > Viridiplantae > Streptophyta > Magnoliopsida > Solanales > Solanaceae > Capsicum > Capsicum baccatum. The sequence continues at coordinate 134,254,153 of CM061552.1, forward strand.
TTTCAGTCAGAGTTAGTTGGGGTTTGTCCCATTAACTACGTATTCAGACGGTTAGAGGCTTTCAGACTAGCATAGTCAGTTATTCAGTTTTCAGATGTTATTATCGATTATACTTAATTATTATTTAAGTATTTTGATAACCTTATGATATTTTTAGATTTCCTCTCTATATATATTCCAGTATTATATTTAGTGCTCATAGCAGGTAACGATCATGGTTTAGCTTATGGTTCTTCGGGGTCATAAGCACTACGTGATGCCCAGGGTGTAGTCTAGGGGCATTACAAAATTTTTATCAGAGCCAATGGTTCTAAATAATCCTAGGGAGTCAAAAATCCTCGTCAAATAGATTTTTGTGCATGTGTGTGTAGCGCGCCACACTTAAGGATAAGAGGTTGTAAGGCATTTTAGGAAAATTTTTCCTTATTTCAATGATCATATTATGTGACTGAGCATGAGCTCAAGTTAAAATCTCTATCTAATCCAACTTTTCCTTCCATTTATTGAATATGCCTCCAAAAAATACCATCAAAAGAATAACTGGAAACTAGCTACCACCTCCTGCCATTCAGGAAGATCCCCTGAATGAGCATAATTCTCATGCAGATTTTAGAGCATTTGTCATCACTCTAGACCATTCTATGGTAGCTAACAATGTTAGACCATCTGCTATTCAGGCCAAACCATTGGCCAATACTATTGCAGCTAAAATTTGGGACTTCACTCGAATGAACCCTTCTTATTTTTCAAGTTCTAAGTTGGAAGAGAACCCACAGGAAATACGTGACATGGTGCACAAGGTAACATACATTATGGGGGTAACTTCTAGTGAGAGTGTTGAGTTAGCTACCTATCAATTATAGATGTGGCTCCTACATAGTTTAAGTAGTGGAAGGTAGATATGGGTGCAGATGCAGGGCCTATAAAATGGGAGGATTTTTCTATTGCCTTTTTAGATAGGTTATTCCATTGGAGTTGAGAGAGGATAAGGTTTGAGAGTTTATTAACTTAACGCAGGGCAACATGATAGTGAAGAAATATTGATGTGGTAGCTGATTGCAGGTCTAAGATAAGTAATTTTTGTTTAGTTTGTCTGACAGTATGGTTAAGCAGTGTAGGACCTTAATGCTGATTAAGAAGATGGACTTGGCTAGGTTGATGCTCTTTGCTCAATAGATCGAGGAACAAAATACTAAAGAGAATGAGATGGCGAACAAGAGGGCTAGAATAGGTAGCTTCTACTTCACTTAGTCTATGTAAGAGAGTGGTAATCATTATCAGTTCTACCTAAAATCTTCAATCCCAGATCCTTCCTCAGCTAGTGCTCCCATACCTAAATTGAAAAATGGTAATAGGGATAGGGTGCCTGGGTCTAAATTTTAAGGTAGTTTTAGTAGTGCTCGAATAAATCCTCTTTACTAGAAATGGAAAAAACCATCAGGGTGCTTGTAGAGCTGACATCGATGTATATTTTTTGTATGGCAAACCAGGTCCTAGAATTATTGAGTGTCCTCAAATAGGTTTAGAGAGTCAGCATAACCGTCCCCCAGTTCAGTTAGTTTGCCTGTCTCAGGAGGGTTTTACTTGCAGTGCCACCAGTGGCATAACCCAAATAGGATCTATGCACTCCAATCCCAATAGGATTAGAAAATTTCTCTTGATGTGCTCATTGGTACATTACAAGTTTATCATTTACTTGTTCATTCTTTGCTAGATCTAGGAGATTTATTGTCTTTTGTAACTCCTTATATAGCTATCAATATTAGAGTTAGAACAAAAATCTTTGCAGAACCCTTCTCAGTTTCTACTCTAGTGGGTAAATCTATCATAGCTAGAATGGTATACAGGAACTATCCAATTGGGGTATCTCAGAATGTTACTTTAACATTCTAAGTAGAGTTAGTGATGAAAGATTTCGATGTCAATCTCAGCATGGATTGGCTTCATTCATGCTATGCTTCATTTTATTGTAGGATTAGAATTGTCTATTTTCAGTTCTTGAATAAACCAATCTTTGAATGGAGGGGTAGTGCAATACAACTTAAGGGTCAACTTGTTTCCTACCTTAGAGTGATAAAAATGATATCCAAAGGGTGGGTATATCATTTGGTGTGATTCAAAGTCTCACGTTTCGAGACTCTGAATCTTGAGTTAATTCTATTCACAAGTGAATTTCCAGAGGTGTTTCCTAAAGTTCTCCTCGGGGTTCCTTCCATAAGGAAACTTGACTGGGAACATACCTTCTTCCTCATACTCAGCCATCTTTCTTCCACCATATAGAATGGTTCAACATGAACTTAAAGAGTTAAAAGAATAGTTGATGGACCTCTTAGACAAAGGATTTATTAGGCCCAACATATTTCCTTGGGGCGTAAAAGTCCTATTCGGGTGAAAGAAAGAGACTTTTCTCAAAATATGTATACACTGCCATTATTTAGTCAAAGTCATAGTCAATAATAAGTACCCACTTCCTATAATAGATGACTTATTTGATAAACTTCAGGGTGCCAGTTACTTTTCTAAGATAGACCTCAAATTAGGCTATCATCAGCTCAAGTAAGAAAGTGTGACATTCCAAAAAAAAGTTTCAGAACTCAGTATTGTCACTTTGAATTCCTAGTCATGTCATTTGGTATTACCAATGCCGAGCATCTTTCATGGATATGATAAATCGCATGTTCAAGTAGTACTTTGACATATTCATTATATTCTTTATCAATGACATTATTGTCTACTCCCGTAATGAACATGATCATGATGACCATCTTAGAAGAGTGTTATAGACTATTAAAGCACATATTTGCTCACAAAATTAGTAAGTGTGAGTTTTTTCTAAGGTCAGTAGCATTCCGGTGATGGCATTAGAGTTTATCCTCAAAATACCAAAGCAATAAAAAACTAGCCCAGACCCATCTCTCCATCAGATATCAGGAGTTTCTTAGGTTTGACTGGCTATTACCGGTGGTTTTTTAGGGATTTTCATCTATTGCATCTCCCATGTCCAGATTGACTCAGAAGAAAGTTGAATTCCAACTGTCATATTCCTATGTAAAGAGTTTTCAGGAGTTGAAGACTCGACTTACTACAACCCTAGTTTTGACTTTACCCGATGGTTCAGATGAAGTTGTTGTTTATTGTGATTCTTTCAGAGTTGGCTTGGGGTGTGCTTTGATGCAGAAGGGTAATGTTGTGGCCTATTTCTCTAGATAGCTTAATCCCCATAAAAAGAATTATCCCACCCATGATCTTGAGTTAGAAGTTATTTTTTTCCTTAAATATTTGTAGTAACTATTTGCAGAATTCTTACAAAAGCATATGGTGCACGTTATTCAATTCATCCAAGGGCCACTAAGATGTATCTTTATTTGCAGGAGATCTATTGGTGAAGTGAGATAAAGAGGGACATTGCAGAGTTTGTGGCTAAGTGCTCTACGTGTCAGCAAGTGAAAATTGAGCATCAAATGCCTAGTGGTTCCATTCAGGAGTTTAGTATTCCCACGTGGAAGTGGAAAGAAGTGAACATGGACTTTGTGATAGATTTGCGTCATACTAGTCATCTGTACGATTTGATTTGGGAAATTATAGAAAACATGACTAAGTCTGCCCATTTCTTGTCAATCCATACTTCCAATTCAGCCAAGGACTATGCTAGGCTCTATATTAGAGAGTTGGTTAAGTTTCACAGTGTCCCACTGTCCATTATTTTAGATAGATATATGTAGTTCACCTATACCTGCTGGAAAACATTCAATAAGGGTCTTGGTACCCAGGTTCATCTTAGTATAGACTTCTACCCTCAGATAGATGGACAAGTATAAAGGACCATTCAGACTCTAGAAGATATATTGAGAGCGTATATTATTGACTTTAAGAGTAGTTGGGATGACCATTTAACTTTGATTGAGTTTGCATATAATAACAACTATCATTCCAGTAGCTCTTTATTGGAGAAGATGTATATCTCCCATTAGTTAGTTTGAGAGAGGTGAGGCCACGGTAGTGGGGCCTGACTTGGTTTTTGATTCCTTAGAGAAAGTACAGTTGATCAGGGAGAGGGTTAAGACAGCCCCAAGCCAATAGAAATCTTATGCAGATGTGAGAATGAAAGATCTTGAATTTGAGATTAGTGGTTATGTGTATTTCAAAATATCTCCCATGAAGTTGGTAAAGAAACTTGGTAAGAAGGGGAATCTTAGTCACCGATATATTGGTCCTTATAGGATTTTGAGTCATTTTGGTATGGCATCTTACGAGCTTGAGTTACCTGCAGACTTAGCATCAGTGCACCCAATGTTTAACTTTTCCTTGCTAAAGATATGCATTGGTGACCTAGCAGTTATAATCCTTATAAAGAGTGTAGATGTTCAGAGCAGTCTCTCCTATGATGAAGTCCTAGTCAAAATCGTTGGTCATCAGATTCGCAGACTAAGGATTAAAGAAATTCCTTTGGTCAAAGTTCTTTTGTGGAATTAGTCCATTGAGGGTGCTACTTAGGAAGAAGAGGCATACATGTGAACCAACTATCCTCACCTTCTCTCTGCAAACTCAGACTCAGCCTAAAGTTACAACCTTACTTATATTTACTATATTCAATATTAAGTTACATATGCATAACACTCATATCTTTAATGCATTCATGAAAAATTTTAGTTCATATGTCATGTCTTAAGAAATCAGTCATGCTTCATTTATGCATGTCAGTGTAAGTGCAGTTTCTTCGTTCCTCTTAGTTCAACTAGTTTCATTCAAGGTCGAATGTTCCCAAGGGAGAGATATTGTAATACCCAACAAAGTCCTAATTATTTCATTCCTTTATAGCATGCCAAAAGAGGTCTCAAACATAGAAAATTTTAGCTAAGTGTTGGCACTTTGTATTATTTTTGACCTCAATATTTCAATTGTATTATTTTTGATATTTCTGGCCATAGATTGTTGATTTTTAAATTAATTCATGATTAGGGTTGTCTATAGGTCATCTCAATGAGTTTTAGAATTAAGCCGACATGATCTTAGTGCATCCTGTCGGCTATTATGTCAACAACATTGGCACAATGCGTCAGCAATCGTGCCTACACCATTGATGTAGCGTGTCGCCTGCCGCATTCCTGGGTACATTTTACTCATTTAATTATGACTTTCCAAGGGTAATTTTGTCCTTTTCCCCTCAGCTAATTCAGCCAAAGCACGAAATTAAACTTCCAAAAAGGCAAAATTCATTAACTTATTCACAAAATCCTGTTAAGAAATAAACACTAGTTCATCAAAATCAAGATCAAGTTCAAAGAAATCCCCAACAATCTTCATGAATGTTTTCACTAGGGAATTTTATGTGTTCATCCTTGGGTCTCCTTCCACCCTTGGAGTTCAAGAGCCCTTTTACAAACTTGAATTATGATTCCCACATTATGAATTGAATTATTCATATATTTGTGTTATTGTAGGGTTTCAAGTTAAGATCTTTTATGAGTTCCACGAAATTAAGTTAGCATGTGTATTGAATTATGAATCTCTCATGTCAAAAAACTTGAATTTTAGTGTTGCATTTTGTAGTTATGAATTTCTATATGGTTAGTACTCATGTATATCAATTATGCTCCCCATGTTTTTGATAAAATGCCCATAAGAGTAAATTATGCAAGGTAACTTATTGTTGTGTTGCTAAAGTTGTGATATGGGTTTATCAATTATGCTATCGAGTCCTGGGGGTATTTATTACCCAAAATCCAGTTGTTTACTTAGTTGTAGTAGTTATAGAATAGTCCCTTTAAAGGTTAAGAACTTAGTACTCAGTCACTTAATAGAACTCATTAAACTTAGTCCACTTTAGTAAGTAAAAACAATCAGGGTCAGTCCAGTCAAGCTTAGTACAATCTAGTGATGGGTGTCTTTCTATTGGGGGTAGGATTTAGCACAAACCGAACCTAGGGATGGGTGCCTTCCCGCCAGTTAAGGTTTGACCCTTAGTAGTAATCCTTGAGTTACAGAACTACATTGCCAGCGTAGGGTAAGTCATCATGCTTCCAGACTAGGGTCAATGCAATCATATATATTTCATGAGTCTTTCTACCAAATTAGGGGTGCAACAACATTGTTAGTATCCTATGGCAAAGTTCTAACACCCTTACAACTGGGGTCGTAGGTTTTACCCTGAATCAATCTATATCGCAGTATGTTGGTTAAATGAATACTTCTAGAGTCACAATTTTAGTCTCAGTATTTAGTGAAGAACTCAGTTAGTTCTACATAACCATGGCTATTCTTTATCAGTTACTCAACCATCAAAATTCAGTACTCAGTTTTAGTATAATCTTAGTTACACGATGTATACATACGTGCACAATATTGCATGTGCAGTATGTTCAGTAGTTTCTCCTTTGCATGTACTATCATCCAATAAATTCATGATGTTCATTCAGTCATTTATCATTGCATGCATATGGACCTATGTATATCAACCTTACCTCACTTATCATACCAGTACATTCTATGTACTAATCGCATACTCTCTTTTGCACTTGGATGTCTCATATCTTAGGTTCGGATGCTCAGGTTCCTGACCATACTTTGAAGCTCAGTCTATCAGTAACATACATAATGGTGAGATTTCATATTTTAAGGATGGAGATTATCTATTTCAATATTCTAGTAGTTTAATAGTTATTTCAGTCTGAGTTATTGGGTGGTTTGTCCCATCAACTCTATATTTCGTCAGTTAGAGTCTTTCAGACTAGTATAGTTAGTTATTCAGTTTTCAGATGTTATTATCGGTTATATTAAGTTATTATTTATGTAGTCTGAGAACCTTGTAGAATTTTTAGATTTCTTCTACATATGTATTCCAGTATTATATTCAGTGCTCACATTAGGTACTAGTCATGGGTCAGCTTGTGGTCCGTCATGGTCATAAGCACTGTGTGACACCTAAGGTGTTGTCTCGAGGCTTTACAGAAAGACATAAATCTTCATCTGAGAAAGTGTCTTGAATTTTTTAAAGACTATAATATGAGTGTGGATCACTTGGTTAAGGCAAAGGTTGTAGGAGATGCCCATAGTTGGTTTTCCATAGGAAGTGTTGCCCATGTTGAGGATGATAAGAAGGAATTAGTTAGTGAGGTCCATCAGCTGGGTTGGTTGGGTGTTTATTTGGTCGATTTAGCTAAAGGTATTATTTGGGTTTAGAAAGGTTTAGAATCTTTATTTTTTTTGAGGTAAAGGAAGAGCAAGGCAGAGATCCTATTTTAGTGAAGTTGAAAAAAATTATTTCAGATCCGAAGGTTGAGTTTTTATTTCAAGGGGGATATGGTGAGCTTCGTTGTGCATTTCTTTAATGTATGGTTTGAGGAAACGAATATTAGTAGAAGCGTATAGTTCAAAATATTCTATTAATCCAGGAGCCACTAGAATGTACCTTGATTTGTGGGAAATCTATTGGTGGACTGGTATGAAAATGGATATTGTGGAAATTATAGCTAATTATATGAATTATTAGTAGGATAAGGTTGACCATCAGAGATCTAGTGTTACACTTCAGGAGTTCAACATTTACACTTAGAAGTGGGAAATGATGATATGGATTTTTATTGGGTTACTGTTATATCTTATTTTGGTGAGGATCTGCTGACAACAACGGACCATGTCCTTAGTCTTCATGGAAATATATAGTTGTTAGAACACTTGGACCAATAAGATTTCTACCCTAATTTTATTCCACTATAAAAGATAAATAATACTTTTTCATTGAGCGGTTTTCACAATCATTATTACTGAAAGAGTGAAAGAGGAAAAATCTTAACTTTTCACTATTTCTCAAATAGTTAATTTCTGTATGTACAGAAAAATTGAGTTTTGTTGATGCAAGTCATGGTCTGTAACTTAAATACTCGTGCTAGTAGAGTAATGTCTTTTTATGTTCTTGAGAGAGCTTAGTTAAAGTTTTCAGAGTTTGATATTAGTAAGAATTAATCAATATCAATGTGAGTTCTTGGCAGAGTTGTTAATGTAGGTTTGTAGTAGAGTTATTACAAGCAAGTAGAGTCTAGAGTTAGGTTCATTGGAGTTTGTAATCAAGCGCTTGATAATAGTTGATGGTTGAATGCTTGTGAGGGAAAGCTGTAGTTTTTCCTCCCTTGAGTAAGGAGGTTTCCACGTTAAATCTTTGTGTTCTTTAGTTTTAAGCATTGTTTTGGTTTTCAAGTGCTTTATTGTTTGATTGCTTGTTACCGATTCTAGGGCACCTGGTCCCTCATAGTGTGGTACAAATCCCCACGTTTCATTAATGGTATTAGAGTAAAAACACTTTAGGTTAAAACCTAGAGTGATTTGGTTATCATAGTTGCTCCACCTAATCTAAGAGAAGGTCGATCTACCACTAGACTGCCATGATTTAAAGGGCTATTCTATGTATTGTGAAAAACAAGGATGTATGACTTCATTATGGATAATGACAGTGAGCCAGTGGATGTAATTATGGATGGTCCATATTTGTAAGTAAGATAGGTCAATGAGGGATACATAACTAGATTATTATTTTTGAATGTACAAGAGAGTACGATGATGGAGATAGAAGGAATATAATGAAGAATTATCAGGCTACAAAACTGCTAGTTTGTGGCATAGGGCCTAGTGAATACAACAATTTATCTATATGTGACAATGGTAAAGAAGTGTGGGATTTCTTGAAGACTTCTCATGCAGTAACTACTAATGTGAATGATTAAAAAGTTGATATGTTGACTACTCTGTGTGAAACATTCACTAGGAAAGAAGGAGAAACTATTCATGAGATGCTTACTACATTTACTTCAACCACTAATGAGTTGCACTACATAGGAGAAGTAATTCAATTGTACAAATAGCTTAGAAAATTTTGGGAGTTTTGGCTAAATCGTAGGAAAGCAAAGTTAATGATATTAACAAGGAAAAGAACCTAAAACTCTAACTATGGATAAACTTATTGGTATTTGAAGACACATTAACTCAAGAAACAACAAGGGCAAGAGAAGAAAAAGGCTAAAAAGGAAAAATCTCTGGCATTGAAGAATTCTAAGTCAAATTCAAGTGAAGAAGACATTAATGTTACCTATTTGGAAAAGATATTTGTTAGAGATATGAAGAAAAGTGGTCAACTTTAAAAAAGAGGAAGTAGCAGCAATAAGGTGGCAATGTTGAAGTTTGTCACAAAGGTTGAAGTCCTTAGCATTTTATTATGGACTCTAAAATACATAAAATTGATTATCAGGAATATCTCAAGATTGGAGGTGACAAAGAAAAGAATAGGGACCACATCCTTGTAAAGCCAAGAAAGAAGGTTGCAGCTGAATTTGAAGTTAAGCAGGCCTTAGAAGTATGGGGGATTCTTATAGTGAGTCTAAGAAAGATGGAATGCATGGAGATGTTTGAATGTTAGTATTGGAGGATAAGAAAGTGACTTTTTATTCTTTGTTTTCTCTTATGGAAAATATTGAAGATGAAGAAGAAAATGAGGTAACACTCCCTGACACTAAAGAAAACTTGGAAAACTACCTTGCTAAAAGTATAAGAAATCTTACTAATATGTTGATTGATACTATGTGTGAACTAAATGTTGAGAAAAATGCTCTAGAAGAGAAGGTAGATAATTAGGAGCTTTAACTATTACTTTAACTCTCCAAATATTAGAAACAGAGGAACATGTTTCTAAGTTAAAATCTGAAAAATCGTGACTAGTGAGTCAACTCGAGAAAATAGATAATATTGATGATAAAGGGATTACAAATGCTCTAGAAGAGAAAGTAGATGATCAGGAGCTTGAATTAATAGCTTTAACTCTCTAGATATCTTAAATTAAGAAACAAGTTGCTAAGTTGAAATTTGAGAATCTAAGTTTAGTGAGTCAAGTCGAGTAACTAGATGATTCTAATATTAAAGGAAAGATAGAATGCTCAATGCTTCAAATTATGTTTGAAAAAAAATTGAAGAATTCTCAAAAACATCTCATGACTGTGCTCTATAAGAATGAAGAGTTAGAAAAGGACCTAATCGGTCAGAAATAAGAACTTAATAAATCTCTACAATGGACTACATCATTAGAGATCCATATTAATTTAACTAGTCAAGGTATCTAATATGGTGAGGGCCTTGGATATCAGTACCAAACTATATCACTTAGGTCTCAAGGTAAATTTGATCAATATGTCTGAAAAAAAAGTCCTCAAAACTCTATGCCATCATTGGGCAAAAGTTGGTAAAAGGAAGAAAAATTGTCAAAATTGGATTAGCGCTAGAATGAATAGTGTTTGATATATCCAACAAGGGAATACCTAACTTAAGTGTTTCAAACCTTTTAAAATATGAAGAATGTCTCATTACCTAGATGGACAAAGAAAGACTTGTGAAACCCTTATCCTCCTACTAGAAACTTGAACTCACGTGGGTTTCCAAATCTACCAAATGATTTTGTTTGTAGGTTAGAGAAAGGGATTATAGTTAGAGTTGGTTCTTTGATAAGTAATTATTCAAAGGATATGACTGGAAGGTCTATCTGTATTCTCAATCTCAAGACACATCAAGGTAGAGGTATGCTATTTGGAAAAGGCAATTAGGAAGTATTCCTATCTGATGGTAGTAGTGTGTCATGCTTTAAGTATAGAAAATTTATTCTCAAAGTCCAGAAGATCAAAAATATGCTAGGACATGTAAGTTCCTCTTTGCTAAAATAGTTGATTGTGAAGTACATGGTCTAAGAGAGGCCAAAGTTAAATTTGAGACAACAATTCCAAAGTAGAGAAGAAAAAAAGTATCTGGTTGTCACTGTTAAATGACTTATCTAGGTTCACCTACAAGAGTTTTTTGAACCAATAGTGAAATCTATGGGGCTCTGGTTATTTTTGCCTACAAACTCAAATAAAGTTGCACTTGTACGATACAACTCATCAAGCTATGAATACAAAGTTTCCACAAAAAGAAACTCGGTGTATTGAACATAGTATGCATATGATTATTGATGAGTCAGGAAAGCTGGTGTATCCAGGTGAAGAGAAACAATCTGACATTGAAGAACTCATTCTTGTTCAAAGGGATGATATTGCTGAAGATTATGGTCAAGGACAAACTGATGCATAAGGGAATGAGGAAAGTGATGGTGATCCATGATTTTAATCACAAACAACAACTCTAGTAGAAGAACAATAAGAAGAGTCGAGTCAAAATTCATGGGGACCTTGTCCCAATGGTACTAATCTCAAAAAGTCAATCTGGAGGCATAAATCCTCTCACCCACTGGACATTCGAACTTTACTTCTTGAGACTGGAATCCAAATAAAAGCCTTAGTCAGAAATTTCATGGCTTTCTTTGTAATCTGGTCTAAAAGTTAGCCCAAAAATATGAAATAGGTTCTGAAAGATGTTGTTTGGCTCAATGTAATGCTGAAAGAACCTTGGCAATATAAATTATGATATTTTGGAGACCTGTTCTGCAGAGCTATTTTTACAAAAATTTCTACAATAATGTGGTGTATTGAAACAAACAAGTTGAGGTTGCGACTGATGAAATTAACTTGACTAGATAAATGAATCTATTTCTCTTCCTAAATTTGGATATCAAAAGGAGATAGGTATCCTTGGTAAAGTAGGAACATTCTAGTCTAACTCACTACTATACCATTGAAGGTATACACCTATAGGAGTAGTTTTTAGAGAATAACAGTTGAGGCAAACAAAAATGGTGAATTCACTAAAGATACAGATGGACCTAGTCCTATCTTTCATATTAGTACAAAAATAATGTACTTTAAAAATCATAAATTTTTTGTTCAAAAATCCATATGTCCTTCTTTATTTGAACAAATGCTATCAATTTACAAAAAAATATGAAGAGTCACACATTTTGTAGTTAGACGCGTTAATTCAAAAAGGCACCTTATAAATGTCAGACGATTGCCTCCATTAATTAAAAAATCAAATCATTTTATTCTTACTCTTCTCCGAATTAACTAATATCATCTTACTAAATAAACCTTACCTCTAAACGAACCTGGTCCTTTATTCTCTCATAAAAAACCTTAAAATGGAAGATATTCCATCTTTTTCAACCCCCATAAAATAATCTTCTTCTGATCTTCCTCAAGAACCGCATAGTGTTTTACTCACCATGCTTTATCTTGAAGTTCCCAACATCCCAAATGAACCCATTATAAAAAATCCCCAAGAAAAATTATCAGATTCTCTAGCACCAAAAATCATGAAAAATATCACCATAAGGCCACAAGAAGAACCTTTGTTGACTCCTCTCACTCAATCCTCTTTAGAAATCTGTTCCAGTTCAAAATCCAAAATCTATTAAAAACCTTGCTGAGTTTGCCTTGGAGGTAGACACAAATATGGGTTTTGGTTGTCTAATTGTAAAAGATGTCCCTCAATCTGAAGTTCCACTCTTCTCAAAAGAACCAAAATCCTTATATAATTCTCAAATCCTTCTTACCTCTAAATAATTAGTAAGTACTAAAATTTTAAAAAACTTACAATAGCTGGTTCCCCTACTCCCTCAGATTTAAACTCTATATTTGCTTAACTGTATGAAAAAAAATTCTTGTAAAGAAATACGATCCTTTAAATAGCGTAAACTAGGTAGATAAAAATTTTCTTTTGCTCGCATATGATTCCAAAGAAAGATCTGTTAGGGTAGAAAATCAAACAGTATGTAAAAAGAATGATGTGGCACAAAATGAAGGATTTGTAATACCTTTAAGTAATGAGGATGAGGATGAGCCACCTATGAGGTGGCCTATGAAAAAATAATCGGATAGTAAAGGAAAGAATAAAGTGATTTACTCTAATGTAAAAATTACTAGATCCTATTCTACTAGGATATCTAGAAAGATGCTATTGATGTATACAATAAAGGAAAGAAAGTCCTCAACTACATCATATTCTCTAACAGTCAAAACCATTGAAAAATATCACCAAAATTCCTCAAGAAGAACCTATGTTGACTCCTCCCACTAAATCCTCTTTAGAAATTCCAGAATCTCTAAGTGAACATGTTCCAGTTCAAACTCCAACATCTATTGAAAAACTTGTTGAGATAGCCTTAGCTGTAGAATTAAATAAATGTTTTGGTTCACTAATTGAAAATAAGTCCCTAAATTTGTAGTTTCTCTTTTCTCAGAAGAACCCCAATCCGTAGATGTTTCTCAAATCTGTATTACCTCTGAAGGATTAGTAGGTACTAAAATTTTAGAAAACTTATAATACTTGGTGCCCTCACTCCCTTAGATTTGAAGTTTATACTTTCTTAACTGTATGACAAAGAAATTCCTATAAAGAAATATGATGCTTTCAATAGTATAAGTTGAGTAACTGAAAATTTTCTTTTGCTTGCATATGATAAAAAATAAAGGTTTGTTAGTGCAGAATAGCAAACCGTAGGTCAAAAGGATGATGTGTCACAAGATGAAGAAATTATACTACCTCCTAATGATAAAGATATGGATAAACCACCTTTTAGGTATCCTATGACAAAATAGAGGGACAATAAAGGCAAAGAGAAAGTGATTGATTATGATGTAAAAATTTCTATATCCTTTTATTGTAGGGGACCTAAAAAGATGCTATTGGTGGATACAACAAAGGCAAGGAAGTCCTCGACCACTAAGAGAAGAAAATATAAGAAAGCTGTTGTAGTTAAGAAGGAGAAAAATATTAAATTTGTAGAGGTTTGCAAAGGTGAGAACATTAATCTTGATGTTGTTGCAACTAAGAAAATAACAACAGATGTTCATGTTGATGGATGGACCAGATCTTTCAATTAAAATATTTGTATATCTTCAGGAATGTAAAAAAACATATAGATGCTAAAAGGAATGAAGTCTCTGAGAGACCAGGTCCCAAGAATAGAAAAGTTGCTGAAGTGGAACAAAGTGGTGATTCTAAAAGAAGAAGAAGGGAGAAAGTAAAGAAATCAGTATCTAGAGAAGCAAGAAATGCAATCTTGAAAACCTGAAAGTACTATCTAGTAGAATGTTTCATCCCAGGATTTATGAGAAACCTATCATGCTGGAGTTTGTAAAACATGTCAAACACCAGGGATGGTTACTCCTCATAGAGGAATGATCTAGCATAATTTGTGAAACTAATGTTAGTGGGTTTTATTATATAATAGATTTCTCAGAAGATGGGTCGAGCCTAACTATTAAAGTACAAAGAAAGTAAATAAAACTTGATGAAGAGGCTCTGTTAAAATTTTTGGATATGCCTAAAATATACGTGAGGACTGTTGTCAAATGACAACCCTCAATTGATTTTATGATTGAAGCCTCAAAGGTAGGAAGGACTTCAATAGTAGGCGTTATTAAGAAATTTCTCACAACCGAGTTCCAATTAGTATTTCAATTTGTTAACAAAGTTCTTCTGCCCAAGTCTAAGAAAAGGATCATTGCCTCTGACTGATGTATTTTTGATTGAATGCTTGAGTATATTTTAGTTGATAAGTCTGCCTGCATTAATATTAGGGCACATGCATAAAGTCATCCATGAGAAGGAAGGAAAACATAGGTTTCCTTATGGGTACTTCTTGAACAAGGTGCTTTATTACTTTGGAGTAGTTGGGAGTAAAGAAACTCTAGGAAATGTTAAATAAAAGATTAGTCTGTTAAAATTTTCATAGAATAAATGCATAGAAGATAAAGTGGGAGTTATTCCCCAAGTGTCAGAGATATTGGCTTCTCAAGAGAATTTATACAAGGAAATAAAAGAGGTGAGGGTTAAGCTAGCTGCTAAGGATACTGAGATAGAGTACTTGAAAATGTAAAATTAGAAGTTATCCTTAGAGGGACCTGGTTCTTGAAAAGAACTTGCATTAGAAAATGCAAAGCTCTGGGAAAGGTTGCAGAACTAATTGGTGAGGTTCAAGGACTTAATGTAGAATTTAAGACCCTCACTACATAGTAGTTGGGTAATCATGCTGTTGAGGTTTCTAGAATGGTGTTATCGCTAAAGTCCTTCTCCCCTAACACTTTCTCTTCCTGAGTTTTATCATTCTTGTGTTAGTTTGTCATCCTTATGTTTATTTCCAGTCCCTGTTCTTTTGTGTCTTTGGAAGATAGTTTTTTTTGTATAATGTAATGGTACTAATCTACTTTAACAATGAATGAATTTATTTTTATTTATTTCATCTATTTGGTCTTTATTTTAAATATTGTTCGTCGTGGTAGTGTTTCCCCAATACCCATAAGTTAACTATCTTTTGCATACTTTTCTTTTTGGCTTATTGTTATCACTTTCCGTGATTCTAAAAGGGGGAATACTAAATTTATATGGTAGGGACCAGGTATGTTGCATGATATGGTTTTGGTACACCTATATGATATGATAGGGACTACCAAGCAGTTACATATATATTCAATACGAGTAGATGATAGATGATAGTGTTGAATGAAATAATGGTGAAGTAATGAGGGAATATTTATAGGGGAAAGAATGTTCAAATGGACAATGATGAGTGCAAATATGTTGACTGGGGGAATATTCAAATACACTGAATGAATTTTAATGTCAACTGACAACAAGGGAACAACTCCCTAAGTTGACATATTGATAGGGGGAATCATGGTATATCCTGATAGGGGAACGTTCACTGATAGTAGTGGTAACCACTCTAATTAAGTAAGGTGATCGTATTTGATTCTCCAAATTTTAGTGGTCATGTTCTATAGTTTTTCATCATTAGTAAGGTGGAAAATTGCTATATCATGTTTTGATGATAATCAATCTATAACAAGGGACTAGGTACCTGGTTTTTTATGGAAATATATAGCCGTCACATGGCCTGCACAATTTTGTTGTCTGGTGTAACAAACAACACTAGAGAGATGTGTACCAATCCAGGACACTTTGCCCAATCAAATTTTTGCCCTAATCATTATTCCACTATAAAAGGGAAAGAATGCTTTTCAATTAAGAAGTTTTCACAATCCTAATTATTCGAGTTAAAGAGGTGAAAACTCAACTTTAAAATATTACACAAGTTCTTAATTACTTTATCTACTGAAATAGTGAGTGTTCTTGAGTCAAGTTATGGTTTGTAACTAAATTACTTGTGTTATATGAGTAATGTCTTTTTTGTGTTCTTGAGAGAGCTTAGGTATAGCTACCCAAGTTTGATATTTGTTAGAGTTAATCGATATCGAGGTGATTTCATGGCAGTGTTGTCAAGGTAAGGCTGTAGTAGAGTTATTAAAAAAAGGTGGAACCTAGAGTTAGATTCACTAGAGTTTGTAGTCAAGATTTTTATTATAGTTAATGGTTGAGTGCTTGTGAAGTTAAGCCGTGGTTTTTTCTCCCTTGAACGAGGAGGTTTCCATGTTAAGTCATTATGTTCTTTAGTTTTCTGCAATATTTTAGCTTTCCAGTGCTTTAGTTTTTCATTGCCTATGACAGACTCTAAGGAAGCTACCCCTTATATTTTGGTGTAAACCCCCACATTACATCAGTTACCATGTACGCCCTGTCAACATGATTTGATTTGGATCATCTTTTATAAGATGACTAAGTCATCCCACTTCTTGCATATTTATTCTTTGTATTATGCCAAGGATTACTCGAGACTTTATCTCATGGAGTTTGTAAGGTTTTATGTGGCCTGCTTCACTGTTATTTTAGATAGAGGTACCGCTTTACCTCTAATTTTGTAAAGGCTTTTTAGATGGGTCTTGGTTCTTAAATTCATCTCAACAAAGCTTTTCACCCGTAAATGGATAGTCAAGCGGAAGGACCAATTACACCTTAGATAACATGTTAAGGGCTTGTGTTATAGATTTCAAGGGTAGTTGAGATGACACTTTACTTTTGACTTACTATACTTACAATAACAACTATCACTTTAGTGTTTTAATTGATCCATTTGAAGCTCACTATAGTAGGAGGTGTAGATCTCCTATTAGGTTGTTTGAACTTGCTGAAGATACTATGAAAGGGCAAGATTCAATACATGAGGTAATGGAGAAAGTTCAGCTCATCAATCAAATGTTGAAATTATCCTAGAGCGAACAGAAATCCTATACGGATGTTGGGGGTATTGGACATGATTTGGAAGTTGGAGATTTTGTTAACCTAAATATTTCACCCTAGAAGGGGCGGACACAGTGTTCCATGTTGCTTTACTAAAGAACTACATTGGTGATCCAGCTTCTATCGTTCTTTTAAAAATTATGGGCGTGGACGATAAACTCTCCTATGAATATTTCCTAGTTGAAATCCTTGATCATCAGATTCGTAGGTTGAGAAACAAAGAAGTTGACCTAGTAAATGTTTTGTGGAGAAATAAGTCCATTAAGGGAGATAAATAGGATGCAGAAGCTGATATTTGAGGAAAATATCCCTAACTCTTCTCTACGAATTCAGATTTAGCTTCAGGTAATGGTTTCCTTAAAGTAATCCTCTTGTCTTCTATCTTAGCTATTCATCTATCCTCATGTCATAATATGTATCCTTGAATTTAGTTTTTTTTATACATGATTTTACTGATTCAGGTATTTAACCGTGACTCAGCTTATAATTCTTCGGTGCATAATCTCAATCTTTCTATTATCCCCACTCAGATAGTGTTCATTCATGGATGAATGATCTCAAGAGGGGACATATTATAATACCCCATGTTTTGTTCTAAGCATCTAAAAAGATTTCCCCTAAAGTTGGCTTTCCAATGTAACAAGTCCTTCCCAAATCCAACATTGTGGTAAAAAGTTATGAAAACTTTCTTCTAGGAACATAGCAGTTGACCAGTGACCATGACTCACTTGATGACCCATAAACAGATCCTACGAGTTGTTACAGGGAGTCTTCTTCATAATAATAAGGGTCCTAAGTTTCAGCTCAGTGATCATGACTCCACTCTATGATTTGTAATCAGACATTGTGGGTCATTGGGTTTGACACATAGACACAATAGTACTCAAATAAGAATCCATTCTAGTTGTTATGAGACTATCAGACATCTCGTATTCAGACATACAAATCATTGGGTGGAACCATAGCCTGACCATTAAAGGATCTAAGAATCAAGCCTCAGACTACGACTTCACCCCAACTACCCGTAGTCAGTCATAACGAGTCCTTAGAAGGCAGCCATTGTCTTAACAGAGTATACTCAAGACCCAAGGATGACAAGTTACAATGTCTAACATGACTTGTTACTAGTCCTAATAAGTTGTTAGGTGAGTCATAACGACTGGAAGTGTGTTTTCCTGCACATTTTTCTAGGAATTTTTATGTCTTTTCCCACTCTCTTAAAAGTCAAACCCATGTTGTTTTTATTTCAGAATGGGTTATATAAAAGACCCAAATCCCCAATTCATAACAAGATCATTAATTCCACCCAAGAGAAATCAATAAGGTGGTTCATTTCTTCAATAAGAGAAAAACTAGTGTTCTTCTAGAAAGTCCAATTTTTACCAAGATTTCTTCAAGTCTTCTACATCATTTATGTGGGATATTAATAAATGGGTCCCTTCAACCCATTGAGTCCCTAGAACTCTCTAAATATTCAACTATAAATATTTTTTTATCATTTCGGGGGTTCCAAGTTAACCATGAATTTTATGAATCTACTCTCAACTATTTTGATTCTAAACCATGAAAATATATTACCTTATGATAATTTTTTTCCACATATTTGATAATACAAATTTCAACATCATAATTAGTTATTTAAATATGGGGTTTTATCATGAATTCCCATACCATGGAATGTTCAATATTAGCCAAGATTAGTTTGCAATAGATAGTGTTAGTAGTTTATGAACATAGAATACCTAGATATTCATGCATGTCACAATTTTCTGGTTACAAGACTTCCATACCTTGTCTGTATTTTCAAATTAATAACATTATCATAATGAGAACTTGTCAGTAAAATATTATGTTAAATGAATGGTAATACTAGTGTCATTCAGTTGGGAGTAATACTTCGCTCTGAGGGAACCTAGGGCTGGCGACTCTCTCGTCAGTTAAGTATGAGTCCTTAATAACAGTCCCTAAGTTTCAAACCTATGGCGACACCATAGATTTTTAGGGGTAACCCATTATTAAAGATACGACACCGTTGTCGTTCGAGAAATCAGATTAGTGGATCCACACCAGCTAGTGTTGGTAATCTTGGGAAGGTACTAACACCCATCCAATTGGAATTACTAGTTGGAGCCCAAATTTTCTCAGAATATGTCAATTGTAGTTCTCTCCCACAGTGTCAGTTCAGTATTTAGATTATACCAGTTCAAGTTTGTGTGACCAAGTGTCCATTCGATCAGTTATTCAGTTAATGAGTTTTCTAAATTATTTTACCACAAGCCTTTCTTTGTCTAGCATTTCATTTATATTTTCATGCATTCATGTTCAGTACCATTATATATATAAATATAATATAGTACTTAGCTTGCATACATGTGTATTCAATGTACTAATTGAATACTCTGACTTGCGCGGTATTTTCTTATAACATAGGTTTTGATGCTCAATTCCCTGATCATACTTAGACAGTTCGTGTGCTACTCAGTAGAAGTTATGGTGAGTCCTCATCTTTAGAGGACAAGTTATCCATAGTTACTTTCAGTACTTTTCATTACAGTCAGTTGAGTTAGTAGGGGTTTCTCCCATCAACTCTTTATTTTAGAGGCTTTCAAATAGTCAGACTTGATTTTAGTTTTAGTTTTCCCCAGTTTTGTTGTCGCTTATTATAATATGTTATTTTTATATTCAATGCTCACATTAGGTTCCAGACAATGGATTAGCTTGTGGTGACGTATGACTCTAAGCACTATCTTGGGATTAGGTTGTAGTCTTGGGTCATGAGAAACATGATATTAGAGCGCAAGGTTTGAGACCTGCATTAAGTAGAGTCTTGTTCATAGGTGTAAAGTGTGTCACACTTATGAGAGAGAGGCTATGAGACGTTTTAGGAAAGTTTCCTTTTATTCAATATTCACGTCGTGTGATGGAGCATACGCTCTATTGAATTTGATCTTCTAACTCATCCTTTTTCCATTTATAGAAAATGACTCCTAGAAGGAATAGCGGAAGAAGAAACATGTATCTGCTTTTACCTCTACTTAATAAGGAAGACCTTCTAAACGAACTTGTCTTAACTTTAGAAATTTTTGCCCAAATTATGCTTAGCTCGCCAAACCCTGATAGCGTCTTAACGAACAGATGTGAGGCACACCAGGTAGTAGAAATAATATCAAAATGTTATCGTGATTTTGTGTGGCCCTTCAACAGAGGGAATAAACCGGTTTTGTTTTGCGTTTTTTGAAACAATCGCAATATGTTAGGCATACCGAGTATTGGAAACACAACCATAGTTGTTCAAAAACCTATTTTGCTTAAAAAAATGTTGTATTATTTTTTTAAAAATGTTTTATGATTTTTTTGAGGTAATTAGAACTTGGAGGGAAAAAATATATTGGAGGGAATATAATATTTTTGTGTTAAAAATATTGGAGGGAAATATCATATTTTGGTGTAAATTATTTAAAAGTTTTTAACGAAACAGTTTTAAATTATTGTTTTAAAAAAATGAAAATAGCCACATTCGAAACGTATGACCGTATTTGTAAAAGGAGTTGTCATTTATATAACAATATGGCAACACTTATAAAGTGTAGTTTATAGTATCGAAGAGAACGTTTTACAAGTGTTGTCGAAATTATCATGGCTTAAAGCTAAAACTTAAGGCTACATTTTAAAAGTGTATCCCACTATATTTTAGGCGACACTTTATAAGTTTTGTCCCAATTTAGTATGGCCTTAAGCCAAAAATGTTGTAGTGCAGGGTGAAGAATCCTACATTCTTTCTCATTATCCCCTTGCAGCATACACTTTTTACAGTACTTCAGTAGGAATTCAGATTGAATCTTCACCTTTTCAACTCATTATTATTCTATTGTTGAGTTCACAATTTCTGTCTAAACATATTTAGGAAGGTCATCCAGTAGGTCCACCTGCACCTTAACCCTCGCATAACTAGGCCCTGTCTTGTTCACAATAGCCATATCAATGTGAATTGGTTTCCTGATTGCAGACTCTAATGATATCAATGATTCTTTCACACAGTATGTTGGCTTAAGACAAGATAAAAACATGCAGGCTATTGCATATGTTGTTTCCTTATTAGTTTTAAATTTAGCATAATAAATTAAGGGTTGGATCTGATATGAATATCTATTATTTGCATTAATGTAGTAGACACTTTTTTACATTACATTGAAAAAATCCTCAACTTTGTCAAATCTCATTAGTATTTGGCGATTCATCAGTATGCTAAAGTTACATCCTTTTTTCACTTTGAGCTACTTGGGAAGTTATAGTCCAAGATCATCCAAATTTGGACATCTATAAGAAAACATCCCAATGATTGCATATTGCAATCTTTCAATCACATTCATTTTATCTACCTAGTGCACTGTACACACCTGACATGAGGAAGTCTATTAATGTAGTTTGAATTTCTAAACTGAATCGTCTGCAGCTCTTTATTTATTTATTTATTGCCATTGGTACCACCACAAGGTTTCAACAAATTAACATATTTCATTAGTCGTGATTAAGGTCACTAACCACCAATCAATATAGGATGTATAGTTGCTTTGAAAGGAAGTAATAGAAAATTGTCCATGGTATTAGCAAGAGATGAGTAGTCAGTTGAGGAAATTGGTTCTCCCACGACCACATTGGCCATTTTTGAGAGGGATAAAATTCAGAATGTATTGACGACATGCTAGGTTTTTTGGTCGCCTCATTTTCTATAATTTAAAAAAGAGAAAATGGTTTGTTACCCCCCCAACCTTTAGCTCAAATCCCAACTATACACTCAACGATTAAAGGTAACCTATTACCCTTCTAAACTATTTTAAAGTGGAATTATTCTCTCCCTGAACTATTTCAAAGTGGAATTATTAAACCCCCCAAAACTGACAGCCAGTCATTGTAAATATGGTGTGATGCACGCGCCGCCACATCATGCCATGTCATTTTTTATTTTTTACTCTGAAAAAATAATAATTTAACATTATTATTTCTCAATTATTATTTTTCTTTCTTCTTCTTGTTCAATTCTTCTTCTTTATTTATTCTTCTTCAATTCTTCTTCTTCTCCAATTCTTCTTCTTCTTCAATGGCACCCAAGAACCCATCAATGGCAATTATTATTTTTCTTTCTTTTTCTTTATTTCTTCTTTTTTCAGTTCTTCTTCTAGAATTCTTCTTCTTCAATTCCTCTTCTTCTTCTTCAATGGCATCCAAGAACCCTTTAATGGCATTTCTTCATCAATAGCATCCAAGAACTCAGCAATGTCATTCAAGATTAATTTATTATCTTTAACATCTCCCCATTCAAGAATTCAAGTTCTTAAATTTTTCAATTTAATTCGGGTTCAACGACATTTCTTCTTCAATAGCATCCAACAACTAATCAATGGTATTGAAGATTAATTTATCATCTTCCTCATCTCCTCATTCAAGAATTCAAGTTCTTAATTTTTTTTAAGTTTTTTGAATCGAAGTTCTTAATTCAAGTGAGAACTCATTAATGACATTTCTTCTTCTTCTTCTTCTTCTTCCGCTTCAATGGCATCCAAGAACTCGAACTATGTGAGAATTCTGAATCAAAAAATTCAAATGTCATTGATTAGGTGAAGCTGAATAAAATGTTGAATTAAAATATTGAATCGAATTACGTGAAATTCATCAAAAAAAAGAAATTCAACAGAATTTTGAATTTTTCGATGCTGTCACTGTTCATCGGCATTTCACTATTGAAGCTGCACAGTGTGAAGGGATTGAAGAAGAAGAATAGTGGAAGAAGAAGAAAAAGAAGAAGAAGGAGAAGAAGAAGACATTGAAGAAGAATAGACGAAGAAGCCAATATTTATTAACAAAAAATAATAATTATTAAAAATAATGACGTGGAAATAAAAAAATAATGATTTTAAAGTGAAAAAAAGTCAACTGACGCGCCTATGGGCGCGTGTAGTCACGTCCAGTGATACGTCAGCAACTGAGGGGCACTAAATTCGATAAAAATAAGTTCAGGAGGGTAATAGATTACATTAAAAGGTTGAGTATGTAGTTGGGAGTACAACTAACATTACTCCCTCCTATTAAAAGAATCATACCTTCGACAACAAATAGTAGAGAATAAATAAAAAAGAAAAGAGACAGAAAGAATGAAAAAAAATACTTTTGAGGATTGGTTCCAGTTTTCAAGTTCGTGGATCTTGAATGTTAGATATTTGTTAACTAGTAGCCCATAGTGGCTTTTAGTTTTCAGAAGAGGTAACCTTTGATTTTTCTTCATTTAGTTGAATGTCAGGATTATATAAGACTTGATTCCATTATTATAAAGTTGTTCAAATTTCATATGTGTTTGATTTTTTATTGTTTGTTTCTTACAATATGAAGTACATTCATCACTTTACATATTTAAATCTGTTTGAGTTAAGTATTTGTCCTACTTCATACAAATATTCTGTAAGTTTCATCGTTTTATCATTCTTTTAAACTTATAAAAAAATAAATATTGTTTGACTTGTTTCTTCCTCTCAGACTATCAAATGATAAAATACTAAGTAATAAATCCTTTAACGATTTATAATAACTGTTAATCCTTTCATTTATTTCATTTCACTTTCAGAAAGGAAGTTTAAACTATACTACATTCCAGTTATAATTCTTTAAATAAAAGAAATATTTGCATAAAAAGATTAACAGCTAACAAAATGGGAGGAAATATTTTCATCCACAAAATTGATTAGAAATTTGTACAAAATATTAGTACGATATTTCCTTAAACTTATTATTTCTAAAATATATGGATAAATTTCTTATTATCATAATTCTATATTAAAGAAAAATCTTCTAAACAGCAAACATGTTGAACAACTCATCCTTAACAAACAACAATTCCTCTAACAACATTCCTCCCAAACTACTAGACATCCATCAACAATGTCTTGTAGTTGAATCCTTTAAAAAAATTGATGGCATTACAAAATTAACTGAGCAAACTATGGAAGACTTCTCTACTACATTTGAAAGCCTCATCTGCAGAGGATCCCATGGAACATATTCGTAGTATGACCAATGGTATCAAGACTATTTTAATCTTAGAAGAAGAGAATAAGCAGTTAACTGCCCCATGAAAACATTCTCTCATTATTGAGCTCTTGGATAAGAAACTATTGAATCAATACATAAGAGAAAAACTCATGGAGATGTGGAACACCACTGAAAATTTTCCACTGATCGATCTGGTTATTGATTTTTCATAGTTAGATTCAATAAATAAGATTGTGTACCTCATGTATTGAAAAATTTACCTTCGTTTATTAATGGTCATTGCCTCTCTATCAAATGCTGGGAACGAAATTTTGTCTCGAAGAAGGCTAAGTTAACACTTTCCGTTGTGTGGGTTCGTTCGTCCCAATTACCTATAGAATACTATAATTGGTTGTTGCTTCAAAAAATTGGTGATTTCTTTGGAAGTTTATTGAAAATAGATTGCTACACAAGCTCAACAATTAGGGGAGATATGCTAGACTTTGTGTAGAAATTCCTATGGATGAACCTATTCTTCATATTATTCAGATAGAAAGTCATAAACAATTCATCATGTATGAGAGAAGGAATTCTTTGCATTAAATATGGTCGTTTTTGAGATCCAAAGGATTCATGCCTCTATCAACACCAACTCCACCCGTAATCCTATCTCCCAAAGACGATCTGCCTAGGGTGAAGGAAGCTCAAGTCTCATAAGTTGAATGGAAAATATTAAAACTACCCTAGAAAAAAACTCATCTACTCCCCAACAAGAACTCTATCTTCAAGGTCAACACCTTCAGGTTCTACAATACATAGACTCCATAAAAAGAACAACACGTGATTCGCACCAAGGAACAACTTCTCCGATGCTACTACAACGACAACCTATGGATCGCGCTAATGTAATAACTAATCTAGAATTTGATTTGGGTAATTAATTTCATAATAACTTTATGGTTTCTTCCTAGGCTCTTAATCATATGCCTAAGCCTATTTTCAATTCTGCTAATAAAAGTTCTACTTCTCTTTACAAGAAAAAATGGTCCCCGCCTGCGGATAATTTTTCTCAACACTCTTAATTTGTTGTCTTACATGATAATGAGGATGCCACAATATATACTCCATTAATTTCTTTGAACAACTTTACTGTTCCTTAAGGTCCCAATTATGTCTTTCATTGGAAACGAGGTCAACTTCCTTTTGGGGTAAAATATTTCGCGCCAACGTGTCCACTCCCAACTCTACCTCTAATTTCGATGTGGTCCTTACTCAAAATATTAACAACTTCTTACAACTTTGGGTGAGTTTTATATTAAAATTCCCCCTTTTTTAATAGCACACTGCTCACCTGGCCCCTGGGACTATACACTTTGCAAAAAACATTCCCATGCAAACTCTTTCTTTCGATTCTCTTTTAGAGATGTGTTTCCCATTTACCTCTAATAACCAAATTCTCTAAAATTCTAATAAATAAAAGCAATTATATAAAGAGGAGTTACACCCAACATCCTTTTATTTATTAACTACTTTCACCCAATATATTTAACAGTGTTAATCTTCCACTCCCTTCAAAAATTATTATCTCCCCAATCTCTCAACCACTGAGGCCCTACAAAACATCAGTGAATCATAATCCTCACATTCATCCTCATATAGCCCATCATTCACAAATTTATGCAAATCAACTAGTGTATCCAAATGACCCTTCAATTTTTTGATAGAGAGGCCATAGGAGGGACATGTTATCTTCTTCTTCATGAGCATCAGTGGGGTCGAGACACTGGATTTAATTCAAAACCACCAATATCTCTCTTAATTAATCTCAGATGGAATGAAAATATCGATCTAAAATTTTGCAATTCATATGTGGCCTTAAAATATCTTGGAACCTTTGGCGTCACCTATAATGGTTCATTCATCTACACAATGCAAACATTGTGGAATATACCAAATTTCGTCAATGAATAACCAAACATACAGGAAGTAATTGACATTCCATTCATCATGCCACAGAAAATCTTCAATAATAATCTACTATTTTTTACCTTATCAACGTCTTCATGTTCAGGAGAGACTATTTATGAACCCAAATATGCCCCCGTAGGAGTGAGTCTGAGGCTGATTTATATAGTGATCACTAGTTTGTGTCGATTTGATATCGATAGTCATACTCCGATGGCAAAGATATGACAGCTTTCCACAACATGGGTTGTACGTTGGACACCATATAGCTCACATAGTTTATGTCGGTTATTGGATATCCTAGTGTGTGAGGTTTATAGTTTATGTCGGATATAGGATTTGAAAGTGGAATTATGAAAGTTATTCATTCAAAAGATTTAAATGATATTTACATTATGATAATTGATATTCTAGATGAACTGAAAGTAATTCACAAATTATATGATGACTCATATGTGTTATTGTACTTATTTCATCCTCTCATGATTTTGATGATTTTGTTTGGGCTATGTGAGTCTTTCATACATCCTGTATATTTCTTATAAATAATTATAATGCTGATGTTTATAAAACTGCATACACCCCCATATACTCGATCTATTTCCATGGTGTTGACCTACTTCTTTGGATGCGGGCTGTATTTTTTTGGAATATAGGTTCAGGTGCTCAGTTCTAGGTTCGACAGTGATTCTTTGGGCACGCTATTCTACATCCCCTATTGTGTGAGTCCTCATGTTCCGAGGACGTGATGTCTGATGTTGGTTTCACGAAATTGTTTACATTTGATAACTGAGTATGAGTCAGTTGGGGCATGTCTCAATGGCTCGCTGGTTTTATTGATATTCTTAGAGGCTTGTCAGACTAGTATAGATGTTTGTAGTTGACTAATAAGTCGTATTTTATTATCTTTCTGAAATTCTTTTATTCTTGGATGATGATTACTCTATTGATATTTGAGGGTTATTTATGGAAACCCCATTGGTTTATGTAGAACTGAATGAAAATGGCTCAAAGGGTTATCTTGGGGATGCTCGTAGATTCAAGAACGGTGTGACGCTCCGAGAGCCGTTTTCTGGGGCGTTACACACTAAGTGTTATACAAGGAGTGATCTCACTATTTTGAAACAAGACATTTTTGTTTGGGAGAGATTTACCATCTAATGATAAGGATATTAAGAACACAAGTTCACTCTCATAAAGACATATGTTAGTCGTTACAATATTTCCATTCTCATGATCAACTCTATCAACATCATTAGTAACTTGAGACTCATCAAGTACACTATACACATGCTCAAGTTGTAGACTACATTCATGTGTAAGTTGATCATCATTCACACATTCACTAGTTGTTGGCAACTCACATTCCAACATAGACTCAGCTCGGTTTTCACTAGGATCAACTAGTATGTGACTACTCTTATACCTTAGCTATGGGAGATCATTAAAGTTACAAGTGGTAGCACTAGGTGGACTCAAATTGACTTCATGAGAAGAATCAATTCGGTCATGTATGGTATCAACTAGTGCTTTCTTACTTATAACAAGAATTTAATCTTCATGTAACCTAGCAATACCAAGAGTATCATGAAGGAAAAACTTATACAATCCTCCTTTAAGTAAACCAACAACTGTATCCACTTGGTTACTACTAGCCACATCATAACATTTTACGTTTATTGTAGTGTAGGAGATAACATTGTTACCTTGGATCTCACATGAGGTACGGTCTTCACATTAGTGTGTATTATGGTAGTTCACTTACTTCTATTGGAAGCTCTCATCACAACAGAGTTTGTCATGTCTTCTCCCTTGATTCATCTCTTTATCAAACTTCCCAAAGTTGGAATTCTTAGCCAAGAACTCTGTTAGATCATCAAGTATGTGTTTGTGAGGAACTCTCCTTGGATCCTCCCTTGGAATTTATTTCCTTGTGCCTGCACAAAATAAAAGTTCATACTAGGTAAAATACTAGTGTCAATGTGAGTGAGTAATAAGTAGTGAGTTTTTACAAGTCCCACGACTAAGTGTTCCTTGTCCACAACCTTTAATCAACCACTTGGATCATCATTCTCAGTCAATTCTAGTTGTTCTTGATCCATACTATTGTTTCATTGTTCAAAGGTTAGTTCTCTTTCCCTCTTCTCAACTTTCTTATTCTTCACTACTTCCCCACCATATTCCTCTACATGGATGGGTTGGTTATGGTTAAGTGGATCTTGCAATGAGGGAATTAGATTTGCTAAAGGTTGAGGCATTTGGTTAAGTAGAGCTTTTAATTGAGGAATCAGGTTTGGTGTATATTGGGGCATTTAGTTTCCATGTTCTTCTTGATGGATTTGATTGAGTTGAGGATGAAATGGTTAAATGGGATTTCAGCTTTGAGAATAAATAGTAGTTTGGGTGGTGAAATTTTTTGGAGATCTTTGTTGGTTAAGCATTTGGTAGGAGATTTCAGGGGTGACGGTAGTGGATGTGTTTTGGGCGTGTCCACTTGAGGAAGCATGGTAATTTTGAGGAGTGGAGTGATTGGAGTTTCTTTCACCTTTCATGCAATCCAAACTTACCTTTATCGTAGACATATCCCCTTTGATTGATAACATATCCATGTGTAGCCTTTCATGGTTCCGATTGATAGCTTTAATGGTGGCCAACATAGCATTAGTAGTGTTTTTATCCATGGCACCTAACAAAAAAAATAACAAAAACAAAAAACACATTTGCTTAAAGAGATATCCTCACAACTCTTCATACCTTGCTTGTCTCACACTTGGATTCACATGTGTTCAATGTTGGCTTATATTCCTATGAGAATTTGAGGGATAATATCTACTGTTGTCCGGAATGTATTTTCATTTAAGTGACACAAAGATATATCACATGGACTTGAGCCAAGACGCTACAACGAATTAAAATTGTGAAAAACACACAAAGAAATAAGCCCCTTGGTCATACCACATTGTACATTCTCTTTAAGCTCTAATTGAATTGGATCTGCATATTGCTCTCTTTCACTACATCTACTAATGAAGATTCTTCTGCATTATGCACAATAAGCCCCTTATTTGGAGTTTCAAGAAGGTGAACCACCAAATTGGATAGTTAGTGTAAATCTTTAGCCATCCTTTGTGGTTCCCTAAACTGCCTATAAGTTCCCACCATAACCTTATGACTTAATGCATCAGCTACCACATTGGCTTTCCCCAGATGATACAAGATATCAACATCATAGTTTTCTAATAGTTCAAGCCACCTCCACTGTCTCAAATTTAGATCCTTCTGCCTAAAGATATATTGCAAACGCTTATGGTCAGTATATATTTCAACATGAATCCCATATAATTAGTTATGCCATATCTTTAAAGCATACATTACTGATTCTAGCTCAAGGTCATATATATGGTAATTTGTCTCCTGTGGCTGCAATTTCCTTGAGGCACATGCTATTACTTTACCATGCTTCATCAATACACATCCAATAAAAAATTTTGAAGCATCACAATAAACCGCATACCCTTCAGTGCCTTTTACAAGTACTAATACGGCAGTGGAGGTCAACTTATTTTTCAAATCAATGAAAATCCTTTCACATGCATCATTTCATTGGAACTTGGATGCTTTGTGTGTTAGCTATGTCAAAGGAGTAAAAATTGAAGATAGTCCTTCAAGAAAGCTCCTATAATACCTGCCAACCCAAGGACACTACGAATCTTCATAGTCGTTGTAGGTCTTGGCCAGTTCTTCACAACTTTTGTCAATTGAGTAAGAACCTCCATTCCTTTATTAAATATAATATGACCAAAGAATGCCACACAATTTAACGAAAACACTCATTTAGAGAACTTTGGATATAACTCACGATCACGAAGAATATGTAACACCTTTCATAAATGATTGGCATGGTCCTCTTTAGATCACGAATAATCCAGAATATCAACTATAAAAACTATCATGAACACAACTAAGAATGGCTTAATCACCCTATTCATCAGATCCATAAAAGATGCGGGTGTATTACTTAACACAAAGGACACGACTAGAAACTTTTAATAACCATATAATGTTTGAAAAACTTTCTTGGGTATATCATTATCTTTGAGCCTAACATGGTGGTAACCCGACCTCAAATCAATCTTGAAGAAACACTTGGCGCCTTGTAACTAATCAAATAAATCATCAATTCTCAGAAGAAGATTGATAACGCTCAATCTACAGCTCCCGTAGGAGTGTAAAGCGGTCATTTGTCAAATATAGAACCCAACTGGGTTGGGTATCAATCCCACAGGGATAGCTTGGTCAACAAGTAAGCAAAGATTACTAGAATTTTGGTGCAAGTCTCGTAAAAAGGGGAATTGTAATGTGTAACCAAAATATTAAAGTAAAACTGAAAATAGCAAAGTAAAAAGAAAGAATGTTTAGTAGGTTGTAAAACAATGAGAATTGAGGAGTTGGGGTTATGTCCACCTTATGAGTTGTACGTCTCTATTGTCTATGAGTTATGCGGAATTCAGGCATGTATGTGCTTATAGAGAATTGTATTCGATGGTAAATCCAGGCGTCTTTCGACCTATTCGAGGATTATTTCACTTTAACTCTTTCGAGCTTAAAGCGTATCTAACGGTACAAATTCTCCAAGAGGTTAATCCAGTTACGACACTAACTTTTTAATAGGGGATGGGACCCTATTAACTTGACATTATCTATTTTCCAAACATATAACTTTTCTTTCGAACAAGTTAACGCTATACTGGCGTTATTCTATGCGTCTGCAGCCACAAGAATTTGCATTAAGATGAAGAGAATAATGATATAAGCAGCATACGTGTCACGAACTCACAAACTCATAGTAATAGATAGTATCTCATATGGCTTCCATAACCCCAACAGAGAAGTTTAGTTACCCATGAGTGCGAAGGAAATCACAATTGACATTGTTATTATACCACAATAAGAATTTCGTGTAGCACAAGTGTGGTAGGCGTTAGGCGTTGTGTCGTCCGGTATCTTTATGTCTGCTCCACCTTTCCATGGATCTACTTCCACAAAGTTTGTGTCGAATTGCTCTATAAGGAGGTCTTTTGTACAGCTCTTTGAATGGTGATGGATCGACTGAAGGTAAGCCAAGAAAGGAGTTGATCAAATCCGCATTGAGTTGTAGAACTTGGCCCCGAATCTTGACTTCGCTTCCTGTGATTTTTGGCTACCAGTTGGCATAAAATTCTCGTGTCAAATCAAGATTGCATTCTCCCAAGTCGCGGAAGATGAAATCCACATTTAGTGCCATGATTTTCGCCAACATGCGCGGCTCCTTCTTCGCTAGGCTGTCCTTGTTGATCAAGTCGACATGAACGTATTTTCCTTCCTTGTTGTTCATATACCATTCCTTGGCTTCCTCCTCAAGAACCCATTTTATTCCAAACATGCGGCGTGGTAATTGCATTGAGGATGATTCTCCTTGGTCCTTGCGACCTCTTTTCTTGCCATTTTGGGAAGTGGTAGCCTTATCTTGTCTTGCTTTGGGTGCCATTATACCTGAGATTTAAATAATGTTCCTATTAGCATTAGCTCGATATATACAATCTGTACTCAAGCAGTAGGGGTACCACCCCACACTTAGGTTGTTGATACAAATTAGTGATGTGGAAGTAGTCGATTACATAGACTTCATCGACATGCATTTTACGTGCTATATTCCGACAAGAAAATCAGAGATGTATCACTTCTTGCAACCGTAACAATACTTTCATGTTAGGTATAACAAGACTACTACATAGGGATTACATCCTGGTATAGTTTTTATCAATAATCACAACCTTCTATATCGGTAGGCAACTATAAGTCATATCCCGATGAACGGGATCTTCTAACATGTTGGTATTCAAGTGACAAGGTTATGCAATGTTCATGACTATAGCAATTCCGCAATTAGTATAACAATGCATCAAAATCAAATTCAAGTCGGAAACAGTTTAAGATCATTCTAACGTATATGTTCACTCACATGGTTTTGTATCAACAATTCAAACACATTAATATCACCAATATTTCTTCAAGATGTAGCAATTCATAATAGACATAGCAACGTAGTACTTACGAAAAATAGATGAAGAATAAAAGAGTACTTACGTGATTGAAGCCTTTGGAGATGTTCTTATGAAGTGGGAGAGCAAAAAGAAAAATTTTGAGATGTTTTGGAGAGTATGTGCGGTGCCTAGGTCAAGTTTCCAATGTGTTTATGTTTCAAGACTAAGTCCCCTTTATATAGGAAAAGAATGGGTCGGGTTTTGACCCATTTAAAATTGGTTTTGGAGACAAAAAGTGACCATAGGCGGCGCCTTTAGCTTTGCCTAGGCATGGTATAGGCGGCGCCTAATGCAAAGCATTTGCTAGCATAGGCGCCGCCTAGTGCAATGCCTTTAGTGACCATAGGCGTAGCCTTTAGCATGGCATATGAGATTCTGAGACCAAATGCTTTAGGATAGGCGGTGCCCATGCTATAGCATACTTGAGCATGGGTGGCGCCTATGCCTTTGCACACTAGATTCCGAGACCTTAGGCTATAGTATAGGTGTTGCCTTGTTCGTGGCCTAGTTTCGCCTAGGACTAGCCTTGCTCGATGCCTATTTTGTCATGAGCAATGCTCAATCCATAGCCTTATGCATCTTAATTCCAAACTTACCACCTTTACCATGCAATACGTCCAAATCGTCATTTGAAACCAATCTCCTCGTTGAATACCCCTTGCACCTACATTTGCTCAAAACCAATAAAAACGATTAGTACGATGGGTTGCCTCCCATCTAGCGCCTTAGTTTTGGTCGTGTCACGACTCTTATTTTTGGATTTTCATTTGTCAAAAGCAAAACAAGTACTAGAACGAAAGAAAGACAAAACGATAACCGATAACCGATAACCGATAAACGATGGGTTGCCTCCCATCTAGCACCTTATTTATTATCGCGGCACTACATAGTTACCTCGAGTACTTAGACTTCGTCGAGATAAGTGATGGCCATATAATTCATCGAGTCAAGAGGACCAATATAAGGTTTAACACGTTGACCATTCACCTTGAAGACAACACCATTATTGTCTTCCAATTCAACTACTCCAGATGAGCAGACTTGGATAACTTTGTATGAACCAGACCACTTATACTTTAACTTACCTGGGAGCAGCTTCAATCTAGAGTTGAAGAGAAGTACCATATCATCCTTTTGGATGTTTCGTCGAACAATTCGCTGATCATGATACTTTTTTATCCGCTCCTTGTATAGGTCTGATCTCTCATATGTATGGAGACGGAACTCATCTAATTCGTTTAGCTGCTCCAACCTCAGATTCATCGCATTATCCCAATTCAAATTCAATTGTTTTAACGCCCACAATGCCTTATGTTCGAGCTCAATGGGTAAATGACAAGCCTTCCCATAAACTAGTTGATAAGGGGACATGCCGATGGGTGTTTTGAATACAGTCTTATACGCCCATAGTGCATCATCTAGCTTTCAAGACCAATCCTTCCTATTAGCATTTACCGTCTTCGCAAGGATTTGCTTGATCTCCCAATTGGAAACCTCTACATGTCCACTCGTTTGTGGGTGATAAGGCGTGGCTACCTTATGTTGCTTGACACCATACTTGGCCAACACGGATTTGAATAGCTTGTTACAAAAGTGAGATCCTCCATCACTTATGATAGTACGTGGTACTCCAAAGCGAGAGAAGATATTCCTCTTCAAAAATGCTACAACACGCTTTCCCTCGTTGTCGGCCAACGCTACAGCTTCAACCCATTTCGAGACATAATCTACAGAAACTAAGATGTACTTCATTCCAAATGAATTCAGAATGGACCCATGAAATCAATGCCCCACACATCAAAGAGTTCTACCTCAAGAATTTTCGACATGGGCATCTCATGGTGTTTCGAAATAGCACCTTGTCTTTGGTATTGGTCGCATCTTCTAACAAAGTCATAGGAATCTCTAAATATCGAAAATAATATCCACTCTACGTGATGTCCTCCAACTTGGGAAGTGTGGCATGCTTCCAATATAGCAGGCACCTCTACATGGGATATACATCGTCGAATAATCCCATCTGCACATCGTCGAAACAAATATTGCTTATCCCAATAGTAGTGTTTTACGTCATGCATAAACTTCCTCTTTTGATGGTATTATAAATTGGCAGGTATTACATTACTCACCACAAAATTTGCAAAGTCGGCATACCATGGTAACTTTTCTGTTATCGTCGCTAGGATCTCTTCGTCAAGGAATGCATCATCAATCTCGATATCAGGCTGCTCCACATGCTCGTTCTCGAGTCTAGATAGATGGTCGGCCACTTGGTTCTCGGAACCTCTTCTATCATTAACTTCGAAATCAAACTCTTGTAGAAGCAATACCCATCGAATTAATCTTGGTTTTGCATCCTTCTTTGTCATTAGATACCTAAGAGTTGCATGGTCTGTATGAACGATCACCTTAGTACCTAATAGATAGGCGCGAAACTTGTCAAACGCATACACTACCGCTAGGAGCTCTTGTTCTGTCACAGTGTAGTTCCTTTGGGCTTCATTTAGGACCTTACTCGCATAGTAGATATGATGAAATAATTTCTCCTTTCTCTGACCAAGCACAGCTCCAACGGCTACACCACTAGCATCACACATGACTTCGAACTGGAGAGACCAATCTGGTGCTACCATGATAGGGGCTTCAATGAGTTTTCCTTTGAGGCATTCGAATTCCTTTAAGCAATCTTCATTGAAGTCAAACTTCGCATCTTTCTCCAAGAGTTTGCACAATGGACTAGCAATTTTGGAGAAGTCTTCGATGAACCGACGATAGAACCCTGCATGGCCGAGAAAACTATGAACTCCCTTCATCGAAATTGGAGGCGGTAGCTTCTCAATGACTTTGATTTTTGCTCAATCAACCTCAATTCCTCTTTCAGAGATTTTGTGCCCAAGAACGATTCCTTCTTTTACCATGAAGTGGCACTTCTCCCAATTCAGCACTAGGTTGAATTCTACACATCTTTGCAACGCCATACTTAGGTTTGCCAAGCATGCTTCAAAAGTCTCACCAACAACTGAAAAATCGTCCATAAATACCTCCAAAGTGTCTTCAACCATATCAGAAAAAATTGACATCATACAACGTTGAAAGGTGGCTGGTGTGTCACATAGCCCGAATGGCATACGTTTGAAGGCAAACATACCATATGGGCATGTAAACGTTGTCTTCTCTTGGTCTTCGGGTGCAATACATATTTGATTATAGCCTTAATAACCGTCTAAGAAGCAAAACCATCCTTTCCCCACTAATCGATCTAGAATTTGGTCCATAAATGGCATTGGAAAGTGATCTTTGAGTGTCAAGAATTCAACTTTCGGTAGTCCATGCATACTCTCCATCCAGTGATAGGTCTGAGTGGAATAATCTCATTCTTTGCATTCGCGACCACAGTCATGCCTCCTTTTTTGGGAACACATTGTACCGGGCTTACCCATGTAATATCAGAGATTGGATACACAACCCTCGCGTCTAACCACTAGATAATTTCTTTCTTCACCACTTCTTGCATAGGTGGGTTTAGACGTCTTTGATGCTTAATGGTGGGTGTGCAATTCTCTTCAAGCTGAATTTTATGTGTACAAATCCCAGGTGGAATACCAATAATATCCGTAATGGTCCATCCAATGGCTCTAATATACTTCCGTAGAATAGCAATGAGAGCTGCAACTTGTTGCTCACCCAAATCGGCTGCAACAATGACTCGAAGTATGTTTCCGCTTCCTAGGAATGCATACTTTAAATGTCTTGGCAGCTCCTTCAATTCTAATGTGGGTGGTTCTTCAATAGATGGCTTAGCTGGTGGTGTGGGTCGATTCTTGAGATCAAGGTCCAGCTTCTTGGGAGCATAGCGATATGTCCTAATCCTGATAGAGCACCAATAACTTCTTCACAATTTTCAGCATCCTCATTCTCTCCATTCATGAGCACAACCGCCAAAGGGTCATCAATAATTTGCTCTTCTTCAAGTAATTCTTTCTCATCATCAAAGTAAACATCAGCCACCGAAAATACACTCAGATCTTTGGGTTGCTTCATTGATTTTCAAACATCAAAGCGAACTACTTTGCCATTTATTCGTAACGAAAGCTCATTAGCTCTCAAATCAATAAGCACGCTTCCCGTAGCAAGGAAAGGACGCCCTAAGATTATGGGAACTTCTGAGTCTTCCTCACAATCCAAAATAACGAAGTCTGCCGGAAAGAGAAATGATGAAACCTTTACCAAGACATCACATAGAATACCAACAAGTCATTTTACCGACCTATCCGCCATTACGAGCCTCATGTTGGTTGGAGTAGGATCACCCAACCCCAAATTCTTATAGATAGATAGTGGCATCAAATTGATGCTGGCTCCTAGATCACATAATACCTTGGCAAAATTTAAAGATCCAACGGCGCAAGGAATAGTAAAAGCGCCGGGGTCAGCCTTCTTCTGAACTATTGATCAGCTAGCGATTGCGCTACAGTGATGAACATCATCTTTCAACTCATAACTTGCTGCCCGCTTCTTTGTCAAAATATCCTTCATAAATTTTGCATACCCAGGCATTTGTTCAAGTGCCTCCACCAATAGAACATTAATGGTCAGCTGCTTTAACATAGTCATGAATTTGCTGAACTTCGTGTCATCCACCACCTTCTTCAATCTTTGAGGGAAAGATGATGGTGGGTATGGAATTGTTCTCTCCATGGCTTTCTTCTCCTCTTGCTTCCGTTTTTCAGCTTTTTCAGGTTGCAAATTGTTGGGGTTGACGTCGTTGATGATAGGATTAGTTGCAGCAGCATCTTCTCCTTTATCCTTATCATCAATGTCCACTACTTCTTCAACCACTTGCTTGCTTTTTATTGAAGTTTCTAGCATCTTACCACTTCAGGTAGTGATGGCCATGCATGACCCATCATTCCTTGGGTTTTGCACAGTATCGCTAGGTAAAGTGCCAGCCTTTCTTTGATGGAGTGCTGCTGAAAGTTTGCTCAATTGCTGCTCTATTTGCTTGATTGAAGTGGAATGAGAATCAAATATTTGTTTCATAGAGGACAAATCATTAACTACCTCCGTTACTCCCGCGCTTGTTGCTTCCACTCCTTTCAATATTTTAGCCAGCATGTCTTCCATACTTCCAGAACTAGATGTGGTGGCGTCACGTCTTCCCGGGGGAACGTACAAACCACTCTTTTCATTGTTGTTCTTCCAACTAACTTGGTCCTTGTTTCCAGATTTATCATAATAGTTCCGACCTTGGTTTCCTTGGGTATTACCTCGGAAACCCCCCCTGATTGTTCAAGTAGTTGGCCTCTTCTTCCGAATCAGATTCGTCTCTTCCTTTAGGCGCAATAGCTTTCACTTTTTCGGTCTTCCCTGATAATAAATGCTTTGTAAGAAGATCCACTTGTGTTTCCATGTGCGTCATATCTTGATCACGTTCTTTTTCTCTACTTCTTTGGTCTGCAGTCATGCCAATAGATAAAGTGGGGCTTGCTACCTCAGAATCCCTGGTATGCCAAGCTCTACTTTGCTTCATCATACGATCTAGCATATTTCTTGCTTGACCAAAGGTGAGGTCCATAAAAGATCCTCCAGTTGCATTATCCACCACTAGTTTAGTTATTGAATTCAAGGCTCTGTATAATATCTCCATTAGGTGAAAATTAGTCATGTGATGGTTTGGGCATCTCGCTATCTTTGTTTTGAACCTTTCCCATGTTTCATGAAGGGCTTCAGTTGGAAGCTGACGAAAGTTGCTGATTTCATCTCTCAATTGTGCTCTTTTGGATGGCGGAAAGAATCTTTCTAGGAAAGCGTCTCTCAATTGCCTCCAATTTGTAATAGAATCAGGAGTCAGCCCATTCAACCATAGAGTTGCCTCCCCAGATAGAGACAATGGAAATAGATGTAATCGAATTGCATTCTGACCAACACTAGGATTGTCAAACGACTTGCATGTAGAATCAAAGTTGATGAGATACATATTCGGATCATCGCCTGCTAGTCCACCAAATAATCCCTTGAGTTACAATAACTGAATCATGGTGCTTGTGATGTTGAACTTGGCTCCGGGCGCTAATGGTGGAGGAATAATGGCTCCTGTGGCTCCGGCTCCATCAAGATCATCATCATCGTCGTCAAAAGCTGGTTGCATGGGTTGGCGATCATACCTGAACCGAGATTGACGACCTCTTCTGTTGGCAGGTGTTGCGATTTCAGCATCATGCCTTGGGTTTAGTAACTCGTCATCACCTAAATCCTCATCGTCGGGATTCGTTGCTCGCCTAGGGTTATCAATGTTTTGTTGTTGAAATTGAGCAGCAGCAAGAGCAGCTAATCTCGCCTGTTCCAGTTGAGTAGCCATCCTTTCGATTTCTGCTTGTGCTTCCATTCTACCAATACGTTGTGGTTCAGGATTGATAGGTAATGATGGTTGACCAGAGCTTTGAGTATGGGGCATGCACTGAATAAAAACCTGCAGTAAACAAAAATAGAAACTGAAAGTAAAAGTACGAGAATCTTTGACCAAAGGGTCTAGTAATTATCACAAACTTAATTGACACTCGTATTCCTCGGCAACGGCGCCAATTTTTGATAACGCTCAATCTATAGCTCTCATAGGAGTGTAAAGCGGTCGTTTGTCAAATATAGAACCCAATTGGGTTGGGTATCGATCCCACAGGGAATAGCTTGGTCAACAAGTAAGCAAAGATTACTAGACTTTTGGTGCAAGTCTCGTAAAAAGGGGAATTGTAATGTGTAACCAAAATATTAAAGTAAAACTGAAAATAGCAAAGTAAAAAGAAAAAATGTTTAGTAGGTTGTAAAACAATGAGAATTGAGGAGTTGGGGTTATGTCCACCTTATGAGTTGTACGTCTCTATTGGCTATGAGTTATGCGGAATTCAGACATGTATGTGCTTATAGAGAATTGTATTTGATGGTAAATCCATGCGTCTTTCGACCTATTCGAGGATTATTTCACTTTAACTCTTTCGAGCTTAAAACGTATCTAAAGGTACAAATTCTCCAAGAGGTTAATACAGTTACGACACTAACTTTTTAAGAGGGGATAGGACCCTATTACCTAGACATTATCTCTTTTCCAGACATATAACTTTTCTTTTGAACAAGTTAATGCTATACTGGCATTATTCTATGCGTCTGCAGCCACAAGAATTTGCATTAAGATGAAGAGAATAATGATATAAGCAGCATACATGTGACGAACTCACAAACTCATAGCAATAGATAGTATCTCATATGGCTTCCATAACCCCAACAGAGAAGTTTAGTTACCCATGAGTGCGAAGGAAATCACAATTGACATTGTTATTATACCACAATAAGAATTTCGTGTAGAACAAGTGTGGTAGGCGTTAGGCGTGATTTCTTGCAAGTAACGTTTCTCTTGTTGCGGAAATTAAGAATAGATGAATAGAAGAAGAATAAAAAGTAGAATTGATGGAAAGATTAGAAGAGTTGTAAGGTAAGATGAGAGTTGTTGTTAAGTAGAATGTATTTTTTTAGAAGAATGAATAAAAATCTCTAGCAAAATAGGGTATTTATAATACCCATATCCTATTCCTACTAAGCTAATGAAATACTTAACCCAATTGTACTAGGTTAATGTATCATTATCCTAATCCTACTAAGCTAATGAAATATTTAACCCAATTGTACTAGGTTAATGTATCATTATCCTAATCCTACTAAGTTACTACTAGTCCCCAAAGTCTTCAGAATTGCTGTTTTTGCTCGGCACAGATTTTTCATGCGCCACTTTTGGTCCTTGGCGTCCAAGACTCCCTTTTCTCACTTTGTGAAGCTTTCTTTGGCGTCAAGTAATCCATAAAATGCTGAATTTTGCATCATTTATACCTGAAACTTTGCTAATCATGTTCGTTAGCTCACTTACATGAAAAAGGACTAAAAGTGCATGAAATATATACTTTGTTCTCAAAACTTGGCTAAAATATAGGAAAAATCTAATGCTATAGGCGTGTAAATTCTCCTATCATCAAGGATATTTATTCTTAATAGTCACCTTATTTAGTTTCTGGTAGTCAATCACATTCTCAATGATCCATCTTTCTTATGCACAAATAACAATTGTGCACCCCAAGGTTACATAGTAGGGTTTATAAAATCCCTTTTCTAGCAAGTTCTTTAATTGCTCTTTCAACTCGCATAATTCATGTTAGGGACATTCTATTCAGAGGAATTAAGATTGGTTGTGTACCTAGTATCACATCAATACAAAATTCCACTTATCATTTTTGAGGCAAACCTGGAAGATATTCAGAAAATACAACAGGAAACTCATTTACCACTGGAATAGTTTAAAGAACCGGTGGCACCGCGTCTGTATCCTTCACCCTAACTAGATGATATATGTAACCTTTGGAAATTATCCTTTTTTCCTTAAAATAATAAATAAATTTACCCCTTGGCGCACCAATATTACCTCTCCATTCAAGCACTGCCTCTCTTGTAAAATAGTACTACACCCTCTTAGTTCTGTAATCTACTGTGGCATAATAAGAAGCCAACCAATCCATACCCATTAAAACTTTAAAATATACCATTTATAACTCAGCAAGGTCAACTATTTTTCCATGACCACAAATAGTTATTACAAAATTTTGATAAATATTTCTAGCTATAATAGATTCACCAACTGGCTTAGACAATTCAAATAGCTTAATTAGTAATTCTAGGGATCTTTAGAACATTCCAGCAACCCATGGGGTGATATGTGAAAATGTAGAACCCAGATCAATTAATGAATATACATCATATGCAAAGATGGAAAATGTACCTAAAACCACATCGGTAGAAGCTTCTAAATTTTCTCAATCCGCTAAAGCATATGTACAAGTCTAAACTCCACAAGAGCTAGTTGTACCCTTAGGACCTTTACCATAACCTATAGGTTGTACACCCTACCTTAATAATTCAGCGATGATGACGATGCAACAATTAATGCAGTAGGTCGTTCCATACCACATAAGACCTTTTTTGGTATTCTCTCATCATATGCCCCAACATACCACACCAAAAGCAAGAATTTATCCATAACCAACATGCACCTAAATTAAAATTTCCACATTGTTTAAGTGGCTGCTGAGGAGGTCTTAATTGTCTCATACATTCTTTCTCTTGATGCCCCATTGTTCGTGAACTATAATATGGCCAAAAATAAGACTCTACATAGATACCCTATGACAATTTGCTCTGATACGACTTTTGTCATATCTCAAATCCTATTAGGGCGGACAGGCACTCGTAGCCGTGAAGGCCTGAGAGAACCAATCCATAACATTACACTTCTCATTTATGTAACTATAATAACCAAAGGTTTTGGCATACATAGATATAATACATTGATAATAAATAAACGACGAGCACAAACCTATATATACCAGACTTAGCCATTGGGACCATAACATCTAAAAGATAAGACAATATCATTCTTAACTTTATGTTGGCCTACCAAGCCTCAAAAAGATACATAGACGCCTAGTTAAGGTCGGGACAAAACCCTGCCATACTCTTAACT
Organism: Capsicum baccatum var. pendulum; assembly: GCA_030864225.1. Lineage (NCBI taxonomy): Eukaryota > Viridiplantae > Streptophyta > Magnoliopsida > Solanales > Solanaceae > Capsicum > Capsicum baccatum. Next base: position 134,295,820 of record CM061552.1, read on the forward strand.
TTCGTACAATACCAAAATATATAAAATAGACTTGAAAAGCCCTGAATCAATCTAGAGCTCACCAATTGCCGTTGGATATCCTATATAGTAGGTGATGCACATACTTTACCATTATATTGGTGATGATAGGCGAATTTACGCGCCTATATCAATATATTTTGCCCATATTTTAGCCTAGTTTTGAGAACTAATTATCTATTTCATACACTTTTAGTCCTTTTTCCTGTAAATGAGCTAACAAATGTGATTAGGAAAGTTTCAGGTATAAATGATGCAAAATACAGCAATTTATGGCTTACTTGACGCAAAAGAAAGCTCACGAACGAAGTGGAAAGGAGCTGGACTCCTAAAGGACTAAATCTGCTGCATGGAAAATCTGTCCCGGGCTAAAACAGCAATTCTGAAGACTTTGGGGACTTACAGACACAAAGCTGGATTTTTGCCATAATACATTAACCTAGTGCAATTAGGTTATGTGTTTTATTATTCTATTTGGATTAGAATTTTGTAACCTTACCCTAGTACATTTGGGTCAAGGATTTCATTAGTATATTAGGATTTGGTTATTTATTTCATTAGCTTAGTAGGAGTAGGATAGGAGTATTATAAATACCTTATCATGTTAGAGATTTTTAATTAACTCTTCACTTAAGACATTCCGCATTCAATACATTCTTCACTTAATTCAACAATTAATTTTCTTCCATCCCTCTCATCTTCCACCACAAACACTTCTAATCTATTCTTCTATTCTTAAATTCCACAACAAGAGAATCGTTACTCGCTACGGAATCACCAAAACCACACGCCAAACACCTACTATTCACGCCATTCACCATGAAAAACGTGATATCCTTCGCATTCATGGGTAACTAAACCTCTTAGTTGGGGTTATGGAAGCCGAATGAGTTACTATCTATTGCTATGAGCTTGTGAGTTCAAGACACGTATATTGCTTATATCATTATTCTCTTCATCTTAAAACTACAATCTTTGCGGTTCAAACACAAGAACACGCCATTCTAACATCTAACCTGTTCGAGAGAAAGGTTATTTGTCTAGAAAAGAAGACGCATAGACCAACGCCAGTCTAACATTTAACTTGTTCGAGAGAAAAGTTATTTGTCTGGAAAAGAGATAATGTCAAGGTAGTAGGACACCCTTTCCTATTAAAAAGCTAGTGCCGTACCTGGACTAACCTCTTGGAGAATTCGTACCGTTAGACACGCTTTAAGCTCGAGAGAGTTAAAGTGAAATAGTCCTTGTTTAGGTCGAGAGACGCTTGGATTTACCATCGACTACAATTCTCTATAAGCAATTGCATGTCAAGACTCTACACACTCATAGCCAATAGAGACGTATACCTCTGAAGGTGGACATAACCCCAACGACTCAATTCTCATTGTTTACAACCAACGTGAGAATCTTTCTCTTTTACTTTGCTATTTTTCAGCTTTTATTTCATTACTTTGGTTACTTATTACAATCCCCCCATTCTTACGAGACTTGCATCAAAAGTCTAATAATTTCACTTACTTGTTGACCAAGCTATTCTCTGTGGGATCGATACCCAACCCAGTTGGGTTCTATATTTGCTAACGACCGCTTTACACTCTCACGAGAGCTGTAGATTGAGCGTTATCAAAAATTGGCGCCGTTGCCGGGGAATACGAGTGTCAATCAAGTTCGTGATAATTACTAGACCCTTTGGTCAAAGATTCTCGTACTTTTACGTTTAGTTTTTGTTTTTGTTTATTGTAGGTTTTTCTTTTAGTGCATGACCCATACTAGAAGTTCTGGTCAACCGTTATTACCAATCAATCCGGAACCGCAACGAATTAGAAGAATGGAAGCACAAGCTGAAATCGACAGGATGGCTGCTCAACACGAGCATGCAAGATTAGCTGCTCTTGCCGCTGCTCAAGTCCAACAACAAAACATTGATAATCCTGGACGAGCAACAAATCCTGACGATGAAGATTTAGGTGATGACGAGTTACTGAACCCTAGGCGTGATGCTGAAATTATAACACCTGCCAACAGAAGAGGTCGACAAGCTCGGTACAGATATGATCGCCAACCGTTGCAACCAGCTTTCGACGATGATGATGATGATCTTGATGGTGCCGGAGCCACTGGAGCTATAATTCCACCACCATTAGCGCCCGGAGCCAAGTTCAACATCACAAGCACCATGATTCAGTTATTGCAACTCAAGGGATTATTTGGTGGACTAGCAGGCGATGATCCGAATATGCATCTCATCAACTTTATTTCTACATGCAAGTCTTTTGACAATCCTGGTGTTGGTCAGAATGCTATTCGATTACGTCTATTTCCATTGTCTCTGTCTGGGGAGGCAACATTATGGTTGAATGGGCTGACTCCTGATTCTATTACAAATTGGAGGCAATTGAGAGACGCTTTCCTAGAAAGATTCTTTCCGCCATCCAAGAGGCCTCAATTGAGAGATGAAATCAGCAACTTTCGTCAGCTTCCATCTGAAGCTCTTTACGAAACATGGGAGAGGTTCAAGACAAAGCTAGCGAGATGCCCAAACCATCACATGACTAATGTTCACCTCATGGAGATCTTGTATAGAGCCTTGAATTCAGTAACTAAACCAGTGGTGGACAACGCAGCTGGAGGTTCTTTTATGGACCTCACCTTTGGTCAAGCAAGCAACATGCTAGATCGTATGACGAAACAAAGTAGAGCTTGGCATACCAGGGATTCTGAGATAGCAAGCCCCACTTTATCTATTGGCATGTCTGCAGACCAAAGAAGGAGAGAAGAAGAACGTGATCAAGATATGGCGCACATGAAAACCCAAATGGATCTTCTTACAAAGCATCTATTAGGGAAGACTGAAAAAGTGAAATCTATTGCGTCAAAAGGAAGAGACGAATCTGATTCGGAAGAGGAGGCCAACTACTTGAACAATCAGGGGGGTTTCCGTGGGAATGCCCAAGGAAACCAAGGTCGGAACTATTATGATAAATCTGGAGGTAAAGACCAAGGTAGTTGGAAGAAAAATAATGAAAATAGTGGCTTGTACGTTCCCCCTGGTAGACGTGATACCACCACATCTAATTCTATGGAAGACATGATGGCTAAGTTATTGAAAGGAGTAGAAGCAACGAGCGCGGGAGTTAAGGAGGTAATCGACGATTTAGCCTCCATGAAGCAATTAGTTGATTCTCATTCCACTTCTATAAGACAACTAGAGCAGCAATTCAGTCAACTTTCAGCAGCACTCAACCAAAGAAAAGCCGGCACCTTACCTAGCGATACTGTGCAAAACCCAAGGAATGATGGGTCATGCATGGCCATCACTACCAGAAGTGGTAAGGCGCTGGAAACTTCAGCAAAAGGCAAGAAAGTGATTGACGAAGTTGCAGACATAGATGACAACACAAAAGGAGAAGATGCCCCAGCTACTACTCTTGACGTTAAGGACGCCACATCCAGCACTGTGCAGCCTGAAAAAGTGGAAAAACGGAAGCAAGAGGAGAAGAAAACCGTGGAGAGAACACTTTCATACCCACCACCACCTTTTCCCCAAAGATTGAAGAAGGTGGCGGATGACACAAAGTTCAGCAAGTTCATGAATATGTTAAAACAGCTCACCATTAATGTTCCATTGGTCGAGGCACTTGAACAAATGCCTGGGTATGCAAAATTTATGAAGGATCTCTTGACAAAGAAGCGGGCAGCAAGTTATGACTTGGCAGATAATGTTCATCATTGTAGTGCAATTGCTACAAGATCGCTAGTTCAAAAGAAGGCAGACCCTGGAGCTTTCACTATTCCTTGCACAATTGGGTCGTTGGATTTTGCGAAGGCATTGTGCGATTTGGGAGCTAGCATCAATTTGATGCCACTATCCATCTACAAGAAGTTGGGGCTAGGCGATCCGACACCAACCAATATGAGGCTCGTGATGGCTGATAGGTCGGTAAAACGACCTGTGGGTATCTTGAATGATGTGTTGGTGAAAGCTTCTTCATTCATCTTTCCTGCAGACTTCGTTATTCTGGATTGTAAGGAGGATTCTGAAGTTCCCATCATCTTGGGACGTCCCTTCCTTGCAACTGGAAGTGTGCTTATTGACATGAAAGATAATGAGCTTTGGTTTCGAATTAATGACGAAGTGGTACGGTTTGATATAGGCAAAACAATGAAGCAGCCCAGCGATATGAATGAGTCATCCATAGCTGATGTTCATTATGAGGATACGAAAGCATTATCTATAGAGAAATAACCTACTGTTGAGCCATTGTCTGCTGCGCCACTGAATGTTGAGCATGATGAAGATTATGAAGAACTTATGGGTGATCTAACAGAAATAAAGTCTTATACTCCTAAGCAACTGGGATGTGATCTCAAGAATCAACCAACGGCAAAGACTCCCATTGATGAGCCACCAGTGCTAGAATCGCAAGAGCTCCCCGATTATCTAAGGTATGTGTTCTTGGAAACTAGAAATATACTTCCGGAGAGCGCAGATGATTTAAGTGAACAGCACGTAGAAGCTCTTATCTCTGCTCTGAAGAGATACAAGAGAGCTATGGGTTGGACTATTGATGATATAATTGGTGACTCTCCAGAGAAACGTATGAGCCAGCTCGAAAAAGATCGCATGACCACAGGTAAGCCTCATTGTCGTCTAAATCCTTTTAGAAAACGATCCATCACTTATCTCGACGAAGTCTATGTACTCGAGATTACTACGTCGAGCCACGACAATAAATAAGGCGCTAGATGGGAGGCAACCCTTCGTTTTATTGTTTTATCGTTTTGTCGTTTTATCGTTTTATCGTTTTGTCGTTTTATCGTTTTATCGTTTCGTCGTTTTAGTATTTTTTCTTTTTGATAAATGAAAATCCAAAAATAAGAGTCGTGCCACGACCAAAACTAAGGCGCTTGGTGGGAGGCAACCCATCTACTAATCGTTTTCATTTGTTTTGAGCAAATATAGGTGCAAGAAGTATGCAACGAGGAGATTGATTTCAATTGACGATTTGGTTGCATTGTATGGTAAAGTCGGTAAGTTAGGAATGGTGATGCATAAGGCTATGAATTGAGCCTTTCTCACGTCATAATAGGCTTCGAGAAAGGCTAGGCCTTGGTAAAAACAGGCCACGAACGATGCACAACCTATTCTATAGCCTAAGGACTCGGAATCTAGTGTGCTATACCCTATGCGCCGCCTATTCCTAGGTGTGCTTTTGACTATGCGCCGCCTATGCTATGGCATTTGAGATACTGAGACCAAATGCCATAGGATATGCGCCGCATATGTCTAGATATGCCATAGGAAATGCGGCGCATATGTCCCATTATGCCATGGACAATGCGCCGCATATGTAAGTGATATGCCGAGGGATATGCGCCGCATATGTGGTGATTTTGTCCCCAAATCCGATTGTAAATGGGTCATAACCCGACCCATACTCCTCCTATATAAAGGGGACTTGGTTTTTTATCACAAACACATTAGAATCAACCCTAAAGGTGCCGCATATCATCCCAAATCCTCTCAAATTTTTCTTCCTTTGTTCTTCCAATCCACAACAAACTTCTCCACAATCTTCAAGCAAGTAAGTGCTCTCTTATTCTTCATCTATTTATCGTAAGTACTACGTTGCTATGCTTATTATAAAATTCTAAATCATGAGAGATTGGTGGTGATGTTCATGTGCGTGGATAATTGTTGCAAAATCGTGTGATTGAATATATACGTATGGAATTCTTGTCTTGTTTCCGACTTGAATTTTGTTTCAATGGCATTGTTATGATACTTGCTGAACATATGTGGCTATGAATATTGCTTGAGAGTGTTGTTTGGATGCTTGCATGATTAACCATCCCGGCCATCGGGATAAGGTTATAGTGACTATCGACGTAGGAGGTAGTGTTTGTTGTACGAATAGCAATTCCATGCGGTAACTCCTATGTTGTAGTGTCGCTATATGCACCATGAAAGACGTCCAAGTGGCTGCTCATAAGTGATGTAATGCTGATTTTCTTGTCGGAATACAATCCGAGGACGTATGTCGACGAAGTCTGAGTACTCGACCACTTTCACTTCACTGATTTGTGCTAACAAGATTAAGTGTGGGGTGGTACCCCTAGTCCTTGCATGTAGATTGTATAAAGTGAGATTGTGCTGCAACTAACATTATTTCTAGTCTCAGGTACAATGGCACCGAAAGCAAGGCAAGGCAAGGAGAAGGCTACCACAACCCGAAAGGACAAAAAGAGAAGCCGAAAAGACCAAGGAGAATCATCTTCAGCACACCTACCACACAAAATGTTCGAAATCAAATGGTTTCTTGAGGAAGACGCCAAGGCATGGTACAACAGCAATAAAGAAAAGAAATATGTGCACGTCGACTTAATCAACAAGGAGACCTTAGCAAAGAAGGAGCCGCAAATGTTGGCTAAGATAATGGCTTTGAAGCTGGATTTCATCTTCCGTGACATGGGAGAGTGCAATCTTGACTTGACAAGAGAGTTTTATGCCAACTGGTCGCCAAACACAACAGGCAATGAAGTCAAAATTCGGGGCCAAGTGTTACAGCTTACAGCGGATTGGATTAACTCTTTTCTTGGCCTACCTTCGGTCGACACTGCACCATACAAAGAGCTGTACAGCAGGCCTCCTTACAGAGCAATAAGACACACGCTTTATGGAAGCAGATCAATGGCAAGATGGGGCAGACATAAGGAAACAGGCCGTCACAACACATTCCCCTATGCTCCACTAAATAGGGAAGCAAGAATCTGGATGCGCATTGTCAACTCATGCCTTATTCCTGGGATGCAATACACAAAGATATCGAGAGATAGAGTGTGTCTGGTTTATGCATTGATGACGAATGTCCCTATCAACTTTGGGGCAATCATTCGATCTACCATGAGGAAAGCCAGACTCCACAGCAGGTCCCATTTCACATTCGGCAATTTGTTGACAGCAATGTTGCGGAAAGAGGATATAGAAGAGGAACCAGCTGACCACAAACTCCCACATACCCCAAAGAAGGCTGACCTCACCAAGGTCAAAGATGCTGAAACAACGCATGGAGTCAACCTTACCACCGCGGAGAGACACGCTCGTGATGAGAGTTTCTTCCGTCATCTCTATGGCATGACACGATTCACTATAATGAGTGGTGGACGTATTCCAACTGCTGAAGAGCTCCAACAGCTGGACCACGACTACCCAATGAACAGACATGCCCGGGAGATGTGTGGAGTGGGAGTATATTTTGAGGAACCTCTTGATGATGACGTACCAACTGATGATGATAGACGCTTGCCTGATTCTGATGCTGAGGAGAACTCTGACGATGACTCTTACGATGATTTGGACGAAGGGGGTATGACCCCCGACATTGAGGAAGAGTCCGACTAATCAGGTTCTTCGACTTTATTTTCCACTGAGGGTAGTGTCTAGTCTAAGTGTGGGGTGTCGGCAGAATCTGCATGCTATGTTTGTATGTTTGCTTGTTTATTTTGTTTTGAGTCCAAATTTTTTTGATTTTTTTTTCGTGTGACGTTTTTTTTTAGGAGTAAAATTTTTCTAGCTACGCATGAAATTATTTGGATAGGCAGTATGAGATTAGAACAAGAGTATGTGCTACAATTGTGACTATTGAGACATTTAGGCTCTAGTTGTGACTCATTATGTGATAGTGTGTGATTCAATTCCTTCACTTGTTGGGTCGAGAGTCTATATTACTACCAATCAAGTCGACCATGTGCCTTGTGTGTGTGAGATAATAGTATATTCTATGTATGTGGCTGATGCTAGAACTTGCCTCGTATGTATGCAAAGCGAAAATAAGGAATGTAAGTTTAGGATATGATTTAGGCATTTCTTTGGCAACCTATACATGTTTACTTTCAGTTTTTCCTACCCATGTAAATCATCCTAGTTAAACCCTTTTGAGCCTTTAGCCTATTTCTTTGACAACCTTGTATGTAAGCCTAATCCATTTTTTTTCAAGACCGTAATTTGATCCAAATTCCTAAGTGCTTTAAAGTGAATAAGTCATGTGACAACATAAGAGGAAATTGGGTGAGTAGGATGCTTTAAATTGCAAGGGTGCTTGAATATGTTATGAAAAAGAAAGGGCTATCATAAGAGGTATGTTGTGAAAAGAAAAAGGACAAGAAAGCTGAAAAGTGAGTTGTGCTTAAAATTGAAAAACAAAAGATGATAACAAGGGTGGAAAAATAAAATAAAGAAAGGTTGAAAGAAAAAAGTGTCAATGATACAATGTGATGTATTAAAGTGCTTAGGAACTTAGTCACTATTTCTGGCCAAAATAGTCCTACCCGTCCCTTAGCCTACATTACAACCATCTAAAGACCTACTTGATCCTAATCTTAACATTCCGACATTTAGTAGAGTACTACATTAAACGCAAGCTTATGGTCATTAGTTGCTACATGTGAATTCTTTGTGAGAGTGAGTGCAAGGATACTTTGCTACCCATGTTTGAAAAATATGCTATATTTGTGAGTGATTATGGGTGCTATATTGTGAGACACACATGGTTGATGAGTTTTGGATAGTTGTATATGATTCTATGTACCTTAACGTTTGCATGCGAGTTGATCACCATCACGAGTCTATGCTTGAGGTTAAATTGTTTCTACTTATAATCGGAAAGCTACTCTTCGTTGATAATTGTTGTGCTTGTCTTGAAGAATGTTTTGTGTTGTTTCTGTAAAAACCTTAAGTCGATGCTTAGAAGGACATGATATGTTGTTCGAGGATGAACAAAGCTCTAAGTGTGGGGTGTTGATGATAGGCGAATTTACGCGCCTATATCAATATATTTTGCCCATATTTTAGCCTAGTTTTGAGAACTAATTATCTATTTCATACACTTTTAGTCCTTTTTCCTGTAAATGAGCTAACAAATGTGATTAGGAAAGTTTCAGGTATAAATGATGCAAAATACAGCAATTTATGGCTTACTTGACGCAAAAGAAAGCTCACGAACGAAGTGGAAAGGAGCTGGACGCCTAAAGGACTAAATCTGCTGCATGGAAAATCTGTCCCGGGCTAAAACAACAATTCTGAAGACTTTGGGGACTTACAGACACAAAGCTGGATTTTTGCCATAATACATTAACCTAGTGCAATTAGGTTATGTGTTTTATTATTCTATTTGGATTAGAATTTTGTAACCTTACCCTAGTACATTTGGGTCAAGGATTTCATTAGTATATTAGGATTTGGTTATTTATTTCATTAGCTTAGTAGGAGTAGGATAGGAGTATTATAAATACCTTATCATGTTAGAGATTTTTAATTAACTCTTCACTTAAGACATTCCGCATTCAATACATTCTTCACTTAATTCAACAATTAATTTTCTTCCATCCCTCTCATCTTCCACCACAAACACTTCTAATCTATTCTTCTATTCTTAAATTCCACAACAAGAGAATCGTTACTCGCTACGGAATCACCAAAACCACACGCCAAACACCTACTATTCACGCCATTCACCATGCAAAACGTGATATCCTTCGCATTCATGGGTAACTAAACCTCTTAGTTGGGGTTATGGAAGCCGAATGAGTTACTATCTATTGCTATGAGCTTGTGAGTTCAAGACACGTATATTGCTTATATCATTATTCTCTTCATCTTAAAACTACAATCTTTGCGGTTCAAACACAAGAACACGCCATTCTAACATCTAACCTGTTCGAGAGAAAGGTTATTTGTCTAGAAAAGAAGACGCATAGACCAACGCCAGTCTAACATTTAACTTGTTCGAGAGAAAAGTTATTTGTCTGGAAAAGAGATAATGTCAAGGTAGTAGGACACCCTTGCCTATTAAAAAGCTAGTGCCGTACCTGGACTAACCTCTTGGAGAATTCGTACCGTTAGACACGCTTTAAGCTCGAGAGAGTTAAAGTGAAATAGTCCTTGTTTAGGTCGAGAGACGCTTGGATTTACCATCGACTACAATTCTCTATAAGCAATTGCATGTCAAGACTCTACACACTCATAGCCAATAGAGACGTATACCTCTGAAGGTGGACATAACCCCAACGCCTCAATTCTCATTGTTTACAACCAACGTGACAATCTTTCTCTTTTACTTTGCTATTTTTCAGCTTTTATTTCATTTCTTTGGTTACTTATTACAATCCCCCCATTCTTACGAGACTTGCATCAAAAGTCTAATAATTTCACTTACTTGTTGACCAAGCTATTCTCTGTGGGATCGATACCCAACCCAGTTGGGTTCTATATTTGCTAACGACCGCTTTACACTCTCACGAGAGCTGTAGATTGAGCGTTATCAATTGGACATTTGTGGATCAAAACTATTGGGCCTTTTCTGCCAACAATCCTCCTTTTCTCACCTTTAATTTGGGCCAGAATTTATTCAAGTAGGTGGTAGTTTATTCGGCCCAATAAACCAGTCAAGGAAGTCTTAATAAGTGATGCACCTTCTTAGTTCTTAGGTTGGTCAAAAGGTCGAAGTAGGTGACTCACCTACTATCTCAAATAAGTCAAGCAAGAACCTTAAAAAAATACTCCATTTTCATTTCTTAATCCCCTTAATCGAACTTAAAATTTGTATATACTTTGTCACTTTAAACTTTAGATTCAAATACTAGCTTATGATCCTAACTGTAAGTTGTTTTATTGATATTAACTTGGTTGTGTCACATCAAAATGAACAGGTAGTATCTTCCAAATACACCATCAATACTTGTGTAAAAATATCATTCATTGTCTATAATACAAGCCTATACCAAGTCTCATATAATTAGAAAAGTACATACAAAAATATGGGGTGTTACAGTCCCCCCCCATACTTTCCTTTGTCTTTTTCTTTGAGAATATTCCCTTTTTTATGCTTTTTCTTTCTATATTTATTTGAAAGACATGAAATATCCTTGGAATATTCTTTGAGACAAATAAGTCCCACAGCTTCTGTTACCTCCTTTTTTATCAAACAACAACATTTTAAATGTTCTTCTTCAATAATATATGAAGATGATAAAGAACACCAAGAACATTCATACTTGAAACCTAAGCAAATATCCTTGGAATTTGATGATTTTCAATTTTCCAAGCTCACATTGAACTCCCAAGCACAACCGATACATTTTTCAACCCAAAATCACAACAAAAACATTCCAAATTCGAGATCCCACCTTCAAGATTTTTTAACTCAACCTCAACAATGGTGGATGACATAAATAAATCCAAAAATGGTTCAAATTCAAGATCTAGACTCTTTTAGTATTACGGAACAAGGATATAACACTAGAAATACCAAAAGACACAAAAATCGAAGAGTTAATGTTTCATCCTTAGGGTAAAATATTAATACTACTTTTTTTGTGGAATTTCAAGATAACAAACCCAAGATTGACTTCGTAGGAATAAAATCAAGCTCGGCTCTGATACCAAATGATACGGATCTTGATACGAAAATGCAAAATATCTAAGAAAACAAAAGAAAAATATTGCAAGAAAGTTAAGATATATAAATTTGCACAAGAAACTATAAGTAAGTAAGAAACAATGAGTGTATCAAACTTGAAGACCCCTAAATCACATAGAATTGAACACAAATTTATTACATGGACCAAAGCAAAAATTCAAGCTAAGTTTCACTAGCATTTTTTCAAGATCAAAGTTCATTCAATATCAAAGATAAGCTAATGGAAATAACCTAACAAGTAGCTATTTATAGTCTATTACTTAATGGGCCCAAAAGTTACCCATCTTTGAAATTACTAAATTGCCCATGGCTGAAAGTAATTAAATACCCTTAAGTGCAAATTATTACTAAAATTCTCTTCGTTTTTATTTAGGATCATACTTTAAGACATGAAACCTCTTTGGAGGAACTCAAAACAAGTTCACACTTGTCCATCATAATAAATATACCTTGAAGGATTTGCAATTCTCAAGTTTGGTTCCTTGTGAATGATTCAAAACTCTTTATGCCCTTATCAAAAGCTATGATTGCCATTTGGCTTATATCATTTATCCTTGACTAATTTTGTCATCTTCAATTGTAAGATCGATCATGAGATACTAATAATCCTTGGGAGGTCATTCATAGCCATCGGATAACTCTAGTTGAAATGGATTAGAGATGAAATTTTAGGCACATAATGATGAATTCTCTTTTAGTAAGTGAAAAACTAAGAAGCAACCGATGTATTTACAAATAATGCTGGTAATCTATGCAGTAATGAGAAAGGGATCGATGCTATGGGAATTAATATTGAGTAACTTCAACCCATGGATACAAATTGATTAGGGATACATGTTGTTCTTTGATGTTAAATCATTTACTAGATGGGAGGAAACCAATCATTTCAATTAACTTGGCCTATATCCTTTTACTTATGATTGTAAGAGTAGTTTTATTTTTTCTTTTAATTAATCCATACAACCTCGATACTCTAAAGGTGTATTTGAACAATTAGGAGATAATAAGTGCAGTGAAATTAAGTTAGAGGTTAAACTAGTAAAAATTAATAGAATTGAACCTTGTCTTAGGTATCGTAATCACAACACTTAGATCGTGATCATGTTCTAGAGGCTTACGTTCTCTTAGCTTAGCCTTAGGTATTGTGATCGCATAATCCTCCTTTCAAAGAAAGAATACATTAAATTTTATCATTTCCGAATGGTTTTGACAGTGCTAGGCGTCCAAATTTTTATCCCTACATCAGGTGTGTCTTTCAAGCCTCAACTTTATTGCTTGAATTGGATTCCTTTGTTAAACTAGTACTTGGGGTTAGATTGTTTATGTGTTGTAGAGCTCTTCCAGGTATGTGAATGATTAGAGAATTCTTGAGTACCCAATTATGATTTAAATTATTTCTAAATATGTATGAAATTAGAATGCACACCTAGTGTTCAATAAAAGGAACAAATGAGTTCTTTAATAGTTTTTCCATGATTTAGCTGTATGTTTGTGTGTTAATGAAGTATGTTTCATGTTATTGATGTGAATTATTTTTATGAACACAAATTAGTTGAGTATTTAAATTTTGATCCTCAACAAGCCTAGGATGATTAAGCCTCAAGTATCGCAATCACAATTTGCCAGAGGCAATCACGAGACCTAAGTCCTATCTAACAAGACTTTTAGATATCACGATTGTGATGTAGTGGAGTGTGACTATGACATCTAAGTCCCATCTAATAGGCCTTTTAAGTGTCATGATCATGACTTAACAGATTGTGAATCAATATCTAAGGCTCGTCTGACAGGCCTATCCAAAATCATAAATTTTCATTTTAAGCCCAAACATATTACCTATTCCATTTCCTTTGTTTATCTCAGTCATATAGCATTATTTTCATATGCTAATCTTGATGGTTAATGCTTATGCGTTATCTTCATATTATAAAAGGCTAGACATAGAATACTTTAACCAGACTTGCTTCTTTACCTTCGACTCTCAGATTATGTATTATGAGGACCTAGTTAGGTGGAAGTTTCTCCCAAAGTAAGCCATTTCATCAGAGCAATTGCTCAAGAAGATCTCAATATTCTATGAGAGATTGGTGGCAATGGGTTAGAGATACTTTGCCTTGAATCCATGTCAGGCCAATGACAAATGGGTACAAGAATTCTATGTAAACTTCAGTACTGTGAAAATCTCTAACCCAATTATAAGGATTCAAGGCAAGGAAGTCCATTTCTTAGAAGAATAAATCAGTGGATTCTACAATCTGCCGAATTTCAATCCAAGAGAGTTTGAGGCTAAGGATTGTGCTCCAGGTACTTGGTTGGCAGCTAAATTATTCCCAAGAAGAGATGTCCCATAGGACACCATAAAGACAGTGATGACATTGAATGAGTTCACTACCAAAACTCAGATTTGGTTGACCATCATTTGTAGTCATATCTCTCCAACCACCAGCATGACACATATCCCAGTCATGTAAGCCCAGATGGTATCTTTCTTCATGGATAACATCCTTTAAATATTAGTTGCTATGGACTTACAAAGCTCATATATTACTAGAATAGATGTGGCCCAATGATCCTGTTATCTTCTCTAATCACTAAGTTATGTAAGAGGTTAAGTTTATGAAATACTCGAGGGAAAATTAGATATCCCTGAAGACACCTATTTACCACTGAAGATGCGTGGTGAGAGCATATTTTTAAGAGTAAAAATAAGAAGATCGATTTGGGTTAGTTGGTAGATGATGATATTGATTCCTGTCCATCCTCAACACGTCTATTTTGATAAACTCTTAAGAAAGATGTGAGCAGTGTAGGAGATGGTGTAAATTTTCCAAAAGGGCTGAGAGAATATTTTACCAATTATTACCCCTACATTGCCCAGAATAATTATGGGAGGTTCCTTGAGGATCAAAAGGCATAGGGGCCCATCGTATATAGGCTTGAGAAGGCCTAATCATCCTTGGCATGGTCTCATAAGGATCTGTGTGACTCTAATAACAAGATGAGGAGAAGTGAGATAAATAAAGATAAAGATTTTCATCCTCATATTGAAAAGGGTAAAGGGATTGTGGAAGGTCCTAAATCCTAGAGAGAGACTTCCCTTCCCAGAGTGGATGCTAATGATAAGATTCTAGATAGGTGGTCTGATGATGAAGAATTAGATTCTGCTGATATCGATGAGGATACTGCGAGTGATGACAGGTCTTGATGTGTTTTTTTGGATCCCCTTAAACTCTTTTTATGTTTTCATAATATGCAATGAGGACACTATAAGATATTTAGTTGGGGGTGCCCTTGTCTTCGTATTTATTTCATATTTGATATTGGATTTGTATTATTTGTCTGTTTTATATTTTATTTGGATGATTTGATTTTCTTTTGTTTTAATGGATTATTTGATGATTTGGATTGTAATTTGAGGTATCCTAAAGGTGCCTATATTTTATGAATTAGTCATTTTTGTTTTTCATATTAGATTATTTTTTTATTGTTTTTAGATAAGCCTTTACTTATGATAGATTGAGTGATGACATTCTTATGTTAAAATCATGCATGTTGAGGTGTCAAAACCATGCATGCAGGGGAAATCTTGGTACTCGTAGCATTATAAACTAGGATTGCTACTATTCATATGGTTAAGTATTAGTAGCTATATGGTTTTCCATTGTGAGAGACAAAATGTAAGATGACGTCTTGATTAGGTGCTAACGTTAGCTAATCTTACATGGTGAAATATGAAAAAATCATCCCCTTTCGTCTAATAATTTTTTTTGAATAAATGGCACTGAATCAAATAATTTTGTAACAATAGTTTACCTCTTGTTATGAGTCTATGTTCTTCAGATGGTCATTTGGGATAAATAACTCTTTTTTCTCTCAAGAAGGAAATAAAATTCATCCTTCTAGAAATGTTTGCATGCCATGTGTGGTGATCACTATATGATTGATTCTTAGACCTACTTGTATCATCTAGAACCGGCCCTATTTGTCCATCAAAGCTTATTTTAATTATATGTGGTTGGTGAAATGATCTTAGGCCTTCTTTGTGATTGTAAAAAACCACTTTAGCCTAAAAGGTCTACCCATATGTGAATGGTATCCCTAGTTTCCCCTCTTGAGCATATAAACCATTCATCGACAACCATATTACAAGATTTGAACCTTTTGAAATTCCTCCCTATTTTGAACCTTACCCTCATTGAACTTAAAAGTGCCAACTTGAGGCTAAGATCATGTGTTAGGGGTTGTGTATTTAGGAAGAAGATGATAATGGACCTTATTCATGGAAGTGAGTTCATCGGTGAAAATCATTGATAAAAATTAAAAGAGAAAAGGGATGGGAGAAACAAAACAAAAAAAAGCATGAAATTACAAAAAGGAAAGAGATGAAAAAAGAATGCTTTCAAAAAGGAAGGTGTACTAATTTAGTAAAGAGAGGGACATGTGTGATTTAGAAATGAAATAAGTTGACAATAATGCAAAGTTGGATCTAGATTAGTTTGCTATGTGGAGTTCAAAGAGGTGTAGTCACTTTCATCCTAAATATATACTCTACAGTTTGCCAAACCTACATTACAGTCTTGAAAAAAGCCCTGCGAGAACTCTAATCAAGTGTCTTTGAGTTAGTAATGATCAAAAATAAAGGAAAGCAAATTTCATAATAATTGTTTACATTGAGAAGTTCTTTGTGAATGTGAGTGCTTACACTTTAGTCCTTTGTTGCATGTTTAAAATTTTGGTAGGTTGGGAATTTCTTTAGTGAGGAGGCATGTAAACTAATATAATTTTGTGATATTATTATTTTTCAAAAATGAGTCAAAGAAGTGTAGTTAAATCAATATTAATAGAGAGTTACCTTTTGAGAGTTAGTTGTTGTTACTTGATTGTTCATTGTAGTCCTTTGTATCCTTGAAAATGTGATTTCTTTTAAAGGAATTTGTTTTGATAACACTTCTCATGTTTGTTGACTAATTTTGTGTGCTAATCAAATTCGAAATCATTGTGATCATTTGGTTGAAAAATATGGGCTATCAAGTATAATAGTCTCATTGAGTGTGAAGAAGTGTTGCTTAAGGACAAGCAAGATCTTATGTTGGGGTGTTGATGAGTGTCTAATCTTCCACATATTTACATCTAATTTATTGCACACTATGCTAAAATGATGAAATATATCAGACTAGTTCTGTATAAAATGCACTAATTTCCAATGTTTAGGATAATATAGGTAAATCTAATGAAAAGGATATGAGGAAAAGATGGAAGGAAATGAAAAGGACCAAAAGATTAACAAAGGTTGAAGATAAGCTCCAACAGATAACCCTCCAGATATTGCTATCGCAATCTGCATGTCACAATCATGATAAGTCAATAAAATTAGACAATGGCATTTGCGAGATGACATGTGTGATCACAGGGGTCACAATCACGACCAAGAAGGTGTGATTGTGACTATCAGTGAAGAATCTAAGGGTAGATTTGTCATTTCACACTACTTAACCCTAAAATATAAAAAGCTCAACCCTTCATATTTTAGGCATCAAATTTTCAATTTTTTGTGAGTTTTGAGAACAACTTTGTGAGTATGAAAAAACATTTTGGTGTGCTACTAAGAGAGATTTTGATTTCATTGATTAAATTTAAAGCTTGATCATATATTTTGTTAGCTTTCAATGGAGTAGTTTAATGCCAATTTGGGTATATTTCTTCCCTTTAATTTCAAGATTAGCTAGACTTAATCTCTTGGGGTTATGTTTGATTAAATGGTGAGTAATGTTGGGTGTTGATTGTTAGTTTAATTAACTAGTTAATTGTGATGGGTTTTTATATTATTCCATGTTTAAATTTAGATTTGGAAGGGAAAACCAAATTATCTTGGATCCTACATGATCCTTGAAAGAGGGATGTGGGTGAGAAATAATTGTGAACAACTTTAATTAGCTTATATCATGGGATTAGCTTTGAAATAAGGATGTTATTTTAATTAGGTTTTCACAGGCATTATCTGAGAAATAAAGGTGCTAGTTGAGTTAGTGCATTGGTAGATTTGACACACTTGTGAGATGTTTGAAAGAACCCATGAGCGAAATTTGGTGTTACATGTGAATATTAACACCAAGACCTAAAATATAACCTACCCAAAATCCTTAACTAAACTTGGACTAATTGTTGATAGCACATGCATGAATCCCACCTAAGATGACATAATCCCAAGACCACTCTCAATTTTGAAGCACATAAGTTTGTCAATATCATAATATTATTAATATTTGTTGTATATAAATTCCCCTAAAACCGTAAAACCCCCCACCCCAATTTTTCTTCATTTGTTCTTTATTTTTGTATTACTGGTTAATACATAGTTAACTCTCCACACTAGCAAGCTGTGAATTTTATGTTTGCACTCGTCGTGGATTCAACCCCGACTTGTAGTTCGGTATTAAATAAATAATATATGCCTTGCATCAAATTGGAATTATCAACTGATCATTATCAATGATGTAGATCTGATAAAAGAAATACCTTCAAGAGTAAATAAGATGCTAGTATATTCCAAACCATTGAATACTCTATTCCTAATTGTGAAAACAGCTTCAAGAATTGTTTGGGAAAGTAAGATGAAACCAAAATTACTTGTTCCAAAAATGTCTACCAAGCCCCACTTAATAGTAAAAGGAGGTTTTATCACATCAATATTATTAAACTAGTGTCTCATCTTTATATGATCAACATGACGACAGTCCCTTAGAACTATAATCACACTATGGTGACATACAATAGGAAAGAAATTTTTGAATAAGTGGATGAAGTAAGGAGATTAAACCTATTCTATGAGATTTTTGTCCCCAAAAGATTTAACAAAATCTAAACAAATAGGGGATAACCAAATGCTATTAGAGTAGCCAATATCAGAGGAAGAGACTGAAGAATTCTATGAAAAAATAAAGTTACCTGAATATTCTATTATGGAACAATTGAGGAAAATTCTAGCCTAATTTTCTTTATTGTCTTTACTGCCACACTCAGATGATCATCACAAAGCTATAATGTGAAGTTTTAATGAGGTACATATTTCCAATGAGATTATGGTAAGCCAATTGGAGAATAATGTTGGAAGAATTTTTGAGGTATGACATCACTTTCTCAAATGATGAGTTACCCGTAAAAGGAACTAGGCATAATCAAGGCCTACATTAATATAAAATAATATCATTTCTATGTCACTCGAGTATTGATAGATGGAAGATCTAGAGTTAACATTTGTTCTCTCTAAACTTTGCAACAGTTAAATTTTAGTATGGATAGGATCTGACCCAATAATGTATGCATCAAAGTTTTTTTATGGAGTAAAAACAAACGTCATTGGTGATACAAATCTTGTACTAACAATAAGGGATATTTATTTTATCATAGAGTTCCAAGTGTTAAACATTGACTCCTGCTAAGATATATTATTGGGAATACTAGGGTTGGGGCACTCCCATCTACATTGCATAAAATGATCAAGTTTGAACACAATAACTAAGATATAGTTGTCGTTGTAGAAGGGACTTATCCATGAACAAATAATCTTTTATTTCATATATTAAGGTAGCTAATCTTGATAGAGCTTTTAAGGTGCTGGTTTGAAGAAACTCGGGTTTTGATTCTTAGAAATTTTCTGAGTTTTGAACTCTCTAGAAATCATATGACTAGGGGTACTAATCATATGTAAGGATATGTTTTATAGGTCATCACTCGTATATTGATCAATGTGGTTGGATTGGCTACTGTACAAGGTACGACTTATTAATAATTGTCATATGATAGGGTGCAATTCGTATGATACAACTCATATAATGTCCTATGTCTTGACCTAGGTTATTCTAGTTGTCCTAGGGTACTTATTGGTACAAATCATGTGATTGGATATGAGTGTGACTAATGAGTCATAGGTTGGTCAGTGTGGGGATTGAGATTCTTTTTAGGGTATGAGTGGTACCCATAATTCGTACCATAGGGTATAGATAGAGAGATGCTCGTACCCTCCTATGAAAAAATAATACAATTTAAATGGGGATATTTTGGACATTTTCCCTTATAACTCCTCTAGACCCCATGACATGAAACACTTTTTTAGAGCTTTATTAACCAATTTTAAATCAATCAAACACTCTAACCTCTCTTAAAATCTCTCAAGGATCGTGGTTTAAGAAAAATCTAGGGTTTTTTTCAAGGTGGTTAATTGAGTCTCATAGGGGGTACTTCTTCTCATCTTCTTCTCAATATAAGGTATTTCAATCCTCCCTCATTGTTATTTCCTACTTAAGTCATTTTTTATGAATTGTTTTGATTGCATAATTGTTGTATGGTCTTGGGTTTTTAATTATATGTTGGGGATTTTGTTACGATGGTTGGTTATGTTTTTTATATGTATTTGTTTTATGGTTTTCATATTATTATTGTGGTTTGAATAATTGGTTTCATTTGAATGGGTAATTGGCACTTGGCTTTTGCTTTGGAAATACTATGCCCCTAACATGTTTGATGAAATGCCTAAGCGAATGTCTTTGGCTGAATTTTTGGAAATTCACTAACTATTAAATGGAATAACTTGGTAATGTAACCATATTTGGTATAAATGCTTTAAATTCTTTGGAATGGTTGAATGGTAAGGTCTCAGTGATTATGGTTGGTTCAATTGAAAGCCTTGTGGGGTACAAGGGTTTCGCCCAAGCAAATTTAATAATGAACTACTTGTGGGGTACTTTGTAATGGTCCAAGTCAACTAAATATTGTAATCTATAGGTACATAAGATTCCATTAATCTCTATAAGGTCGGCTAAGGACATTGATTGCAAGCTATAGTTGGTATGATGATACCTTTACTTATAGCCTTAATTAATAATAAATTATTGTAAATGAGCAATAGTGGCGGGGTGTGATAACTAATCGTGAAGATCCGAGTCCAATAGACGAACACAGGAAACACATATTTATCGACATGAAGATTGGTCATGAAGACCATATATGATACTAATGGGGTAAAGGACAATCCCCTAAGTACATTTGTACTTTTGTATCATAGAGAGTGAAGGGAACTCGAGAATCCCCTACTCTTATGGTATCTTTAGTTTGTGCAACTACATGTTTTAGGGCCCTTTCAGAAGGCTACACTGGACCCATATAGCCTGATAGTGGTTCTTGGATGGTTAAGCTACACATACCCAGGTTAATGGTTTTAATTGCATGCTAAATCTGCTCCTTTTCTTGGCATGGTTGTATATATGTATGTATGGTTGTGAATATATATGGTTGGTTTACTTGGTTTTAAAATTTGGCATTATATTATCCTTATCCTTAGTACTTTCTAGTGTTCACCTGCTAACTCACATTTAGGCAGTTGTATCACCACGCGGTGTAGGAACCGACCATTATAGTTCTCCTGCTTAGTGATCAAATTCGGGATCAACTCAGTTGTATTGAAGTGGTGAGCTTCCATATTTAGTAAGGATCTATTTTATATCATTGATGTATTTCTATACTTTGCTTATTCATAGACATTGGTTTTGGCTATGGTTGGGGTATGTCCCAACTGAAAATTATTTTACTTTCAATTAGAGAGTTTGTGGAACTACTATAGGTTGGTGTGGGTGGTGATGATATTGGTGACAAACTTGTTATTAGCATTAGTATTGGAGATAATATCGGTTTAAATTTTTTTGTTTTATGATTATTTTATTTTGATGTGGATAATATATATTTTTATTTGGAATTCAGTTGGTATGGGATAAGTGGATTGGTCTATGTAATGGTCATTGGATAGATACTGGATAGTTGGATATTCTTGGATTAGTCACGATTATAGACTATCCCATACTATAGTATTGTATTAAAATGCAAACTTGTTATACGCTTGGAATTCATCGAACTCAATGTAGGCATATTTGGAGGTTGGGTTAGGTAACAAGGGTAGTCCCCAGTCCTAGTTGGACATGGGATGCCTATTAAGATAAGGCCTTATTTCAGTTCATGTCAAGTGGGTATCAAAGCTTTAGGTTCATGGTTAATTGGGAGTCTATAAATTTGGGTAGATTAGAGTCTCTTTTAAGAGTATGTTGTACGCCACACTCATAATGGAGAGGCTAGATGAAATTTAAGAAATATTTCTCTTTTTGTGTTCTATTTTAAAGCTTGGAGTCTAAGTCCTGGTATCTCTTCTAGTTCTATTTGTTCTCTTTTACAATCATGCCTCGATGATTTAAAGTTCACAAAACCTCCTCTGTTCTAATTAGGGATGATAATGGGACACAATCTACTCAGAGGATCCGTACTCGGTCTAGAGGTCCAGTCCCTAATTTATCTATAGTTCTATCAGTTCATTTTTGTCCTCCTCAGGATCTTCAGGCTAGTAGACTAAATGTAGAGATTAATCAGTTGATTAATATGATTGCTCAGTTAGTATCTTCTCAGGATAAGCATGCTGCATCTGGTATTATATATTATGATACCATAAGGGTTGGACAGTTTATGAAGTTGAATGCTCCAACTTTTTCTAGTGTTAAATTGGAAAAAGGTGCTCAGGGATTTTCTGGATGAGATAAAAATATCTTTACGGATATGCAAGCCACAAATGTAGAAGGGAGGAATTTTGTTGCCTACCATCTAAAGGAGGTAGCATACCAATAGTATGAGGAATGAGATCAGCTAAGGGGTAAGGTTGATGAGTTATCTCAAAAGTTTTTTTGGACCACTTATTTCCTTAAGGATTGAGAGAAGTGAAGGTGGTGGAATTTGTTAATTTGAAATAGGGGATGATGACGGTCAAGGAGTATGCCTTGATGTTTCACCAGTTGTCTAGGTATGCTCTTTAATTGGTGTCTGATAAGTTCTCTTCAGTACTATCTAAGGATTTGATCCTTGGAATCAACACTACTTTATTGATCAAGGAAATGGATATTTCTAGATTCATTATTCATATGCAATATGTGGAAGAGAAAAAGAGCATACAAGTAGAAATTAGGGAAAGACAGGGTAAGAAATTTAGGTTCTCTGAGTAGGGTGGTCAACAACAAAGTGGTCAGCATGGTGGTAAATAGTTGGGTGATAGGTAAGAGCAGGGTGGAAACAACTTCAGGGCACATGGTAAGAAATTTGAGGCTAGTAGGGGTGGTCGATTTCATCATGTCATTCTTATAGGATCTGTAGTATATTAAATGAGGGTTTCTGTGATGAGAAGAGGGATATGTGTTTAAAAAAAAGGTCAGTTAGGTCATATGCTTAGAAGTTATCCAGTTGGTAAGGTTGTGTCAGAAGCGAATAAGATTCTAATTTCTTCTTCATCTCCACTTACACTAATGGGTGCTGCTTCTGCATCTGTTTTTGCTTCTGGTACTGGCACAGTCCAGAATACATTATATGCACACACTACTCGACAAGAGTCTGAGGGATGGCTTGATTTCATGACTGGTATGTTACAACTCTTTTCTTAGGATGTGTATTGTTTACATAATTTGGGGTACAGTCCCTTTCACGTGACCCTATTTATGGCTATGTATTTTGGTTTTAATATAGACATTATTTTGGATCTTTTATCTATTTCTACCTCTGTAGGTGACTCTATGGTTTCTAAAACACTCTATAGTGGGTGTGTGGTATCTATTGGTAGTATGAATACTTTAGTGTATTTGTTCAAACTAGATATGATGGATTTTGGTGTCAATCTGGGTATGGATTAGTTACACTCGTGCTACGCGTCCTTAGATTGTTGGACCCATAAGGTTTTCTTTATGTTCCATGGTGAACCATTTATTAAATAGTATGGTGGTTCCCTAGCTTTGAAGGACAGGTTTATATCATATCTTAGAGCTTGTAGGTTAATCTAAAAAGGGTATCTCTATCTTCTAGTCTAGGTTAGAGACTCTAACTCTGAAAGACCTTCTCTGCATTCAATTCTGGTGGTGAATGAGTTTCCTGAGGTCTTTTTAGATGATCTTCCTAGTGTTCCTCCTGATAGGGATATTGAGTTTGGGATTGATGTAATTCCATACACTTGTCCAATATCTATCCCTCCTTATAAAATAGATCTAGTGGAGTTGAAGAAACTCAAGAAGCAACTTTAGCATCTCTTGTATAAGGGTATCATCCATCCTAGTCTATCTCCGTGGTGCGCCCCAGTGTTATTCGTTCTTAAGTAGGATGGTTCTCTTTTGATGTGTATTGACTTTCGATAGTTTAATTAGGTGATGGTTAAGATCAAGTATTCTCTTCTAAGGATAGATGACTTGTTTGATAAGTTGTAAGGCGCTAAATTCTTTTTTAAGATAGATCTTCGGTCTTGGTAACATTATCTTATTTTAGGGAGGTGGATATCCCTAAGGCAACTTTTCATACCTGGTATGGGCACGTTGAGTTCTTTGTTATGTCATTTAATTTGACCAATGCCCCAGCGGTATTCATGGATTTGATGAATAGGGTCTTCCGTCAGTTTCTGGATCTTTTTGTCATTGTGTTCATTCATGACATTCTGGTGTATTCTAAGAGTGAGGTGTATTATGCCAATCATCTCTGTGTGGTGTTATAGACCATAAAAAGTAGTAGTTGTTTGTCAAATTCTCTAAATGTGAATTCTGGTTGAACATTGTTACTTTTTTAGGTTATATTATTTCTAGTGAGGGGATCATGGTGGATCAACAAATGGTGGTGGTAGTTAAGGAGTAGCCTAGACCCACGACTACAACTGACATTCGAAGCTTCTTATGTTTGGCTAGGCATTATAGCAGCTTTATGGAAAGTTTTTTTATGATAGCTTCCCCATTGACTAAGTTAACTCAAAAGAAGGTAAAGTTCTCTTGGTTGGATGGTTGTGAGGGTAGTTTTAAGAGTCTGAAGGATAAGCTAACTTCGGCTTTGGTTTTGACATTACCTGAAGAAAGTGAGGGTTTTATGGTTTATTGTGATGCATCCATGATAAGGCTTGGTTGCGCTTTGAAGAAGCATGGGAAGGCAGCAACCTATTCTTCTAGGAAGTTAAGGTACATGAGAGGAACTATCCTACTCATGACTTGGAGCTTTTAGTGGTGGTGTTTGCATTGAAAATCTGACAGCACTATTTGAGTAGAGTCTACATGGACATATTTTTTTATCATAAGATTCTATTGTATGAGTTCAGTCTAAAAGAGCTTAATCTCAGGCACAAGAGATGTCTTAAGATTCTCAAGGATTATGACATGACTATTCAATACATCTAGGTAAGTCTAATATTGTTACTGATGCTCTTAGAATGTTGTCTATATGGATTTTAGCTTATATGGATAAGTAGAGGCAGGAGTTAGTAAAGTATATTCACCGCTTAGCTAATCTTGGAGTTTGCATTTTAGACTCTGAGAATGGTATTGTGTTTGTATATGAAGTAGTTTGATTGTCTCTTGGTGGAGAGATTAAGAAGAAGCAAATGCTAGATCCTATCTTTATGAAAATTAAGGGTGATGTAGGGGGAAAAAAAATAATGGTATTTGAGATCAGCGGTGATGGTACTTTTTGGTACCAAGGAAGGTTATGCATTCCTACCATAGATTTTTTGCGAGAAAGTGTATTGGCTAAGGAATATGAATCGTGCCATTTTTTTCATCATGATTTGACAAAAATGTATCATTATCTTGAAGAGATGTATTGGTTGAGCAATATGAAGAGGGATGTTGCTAATTCAAATGCATCGTGTGTCAATAAGTGAAAGTTAAGCACATAAAACCTAGGGGTTTATATCAAGAGATTGAATCGACTGAATGGAAATAAAAGGTGATCTATATGGATTTCGTTACCAGTCTTCCTCGGCCTAGGAACTAATTTTATTTGGTTTGGGTCATCGTGGATAAGATGACAAAGTTAGCTAAGTTCTTAACTGTTTGGCTCAATTCTTGTTAGTGAGGACTTACTTTTTGGCAGAGGATTATGCGAGGTTGTATCTTTATAAGATTTTGAAGTTGTATGGGCTACTTGTTTCAATTTTATCTGGTCATAGTACACAATTTTCCTCTCACGTTCGGTGGTCATTTCAGAAGGAGTTAGGTATAAGGTTAGACTGAGTACAACCTTTCCCCTGCAGATGGATGGGCAAGAAGAAAGGCCTATTCAAATATTGGAAAATATGATTCATGCATGTTTTATCTATTATGGTGGCAATTAGGTTGGTCATCGACCTCTTGTAGAGTTTTCTTACAACAATAGTTACCATTCGAGTTTAGAGATAACTCATTTTAAGGCATTTTATGGTTTAAGGTGTACATCTCTTATTGGGTGGTTCAAGCTTTGTGAGGCAGATATGTTTGGCACAAATTTCATTTATCAGACTATGGAGAAGGTGACGATGATTTGGGATAAGCTTAAAGCTACTAAAGTCGCCAAAAATCCTATACGGATGTATGGCGTATGAACTTAGGGTTTGAGTTTAAGGATAGGGTATTCCTAAAGGTGTCTCCCTTGAACTGAGTAATGCAGTTTGGGCTAAACGGAAAGATCAGTCCCCAATATATTGATCCTTTTGTGGTTTTGTGGGGGGTTGGAAATGTGGCATATGAATTGGATTTTTCTTCTAGTTTGAGATCCATTCATTCTGTATTTTATGTCTTTATGTTGAGAAAGTGTATAGGTGATCAATCATCAATTATCCCTTTGGAAGGATTGGGTATCTCCAATTTATTGTCTCATAAAGAGGTCCCGACTCAGATATTGGGTTGGTAGGTTTGTTGGTTGTGGACCAAGGATGTATCTTCGATTAAGGTTCTATGGCAAAATAACAAGGTGGAAGAAGCTAGTTAGGGAACGATGAGGACATAAAGTCTAAGTATCCGCATTTTTTTTCTAATTTGGATATTCATGCCAAAGGAATGTGTTTTTAAAACATCCTTAATTTCTAACATGGTTTAAGGTAAAGTTTATTTCCTTAAATCTTTATTTTTGAACGTAGTTAAAGTTTGGAATGGTTATGATTGGGTTTGGTTTGTGTTTATACTACCTTATCCATCATTCGATAATGAATAATCCTAGTGGGAGGGAGTGAAATATCCTGGGTTTTGATTCTTAAATTTTTTGAGTTTTAAACTCTTTGGACATCATACGACTAAGGGTACTAGTCATATATTCGGATATAGTTTAGGGGTCATCACTTATATGTTGATCAGTGTGGTTGGGTTGGCTACTATTCAAGGTATGATTTCTTTATAAGGGGCATATGATAGGGTGTGATTCATATGATGCAACTCATATTATGTCCTATGTCTTAACCTAGGTTATTTTAATTTGCTTAGATTAGGGTTTATGGGTACCAATTGTATGATTGGGTATGAGTGGGACTTAGGAGTTGGAGGTTGGTCAGTGTGGGGGTTGAGATTCTTCTTGGGGTATGAGTGGTGCGCACCACTCATATTCGAGGCTATGGATGGGAGTGGTCGTACCATCCTATGAGAAGTTAATACAGTTTAAGTGGGGGTATTCTAGACATTTCCCCTTATAACTCCTTGGGACCCCACGACTTAACAAACCTTTTTGGGGTTTCATTAACCTATTTGCAATCAATCAAACACTAAACTCTCTGAAAATATCTTAAGGCTCTTGGTTTAAGTAAAAGCTAGGGTTTCCTACAATGTGGTCAATTGAGGCTCATAGGGGTGATTTATTCTCATTTTCATCTCAATCTAAGGACTCCTCTATAATTGTCAGTACCATCTAAAGGCATGTTTTATGAATTGTTTTCATGTCATAATTCTTGTATGGTTTTGGGTTTTCAATTATATATTGGGGTTTTATTTTAGAATGGTTGGTTATGGTTTTCCCATGTCTTTTACTTATCGTTTTCATAGTATTATAGTTGTTTGTACATTTGGTTGCATAGGAATGTTTAATTGGTACTACGTTTTGGCTTTAGAAATACTATGCCCCCAACATGTTTGATAAAATGCCTAAGAGAATGTTTTTGTTTAAATTGTTGGACTTTCATTGAAGAATTGCATGGAATAACTTGTTAATGGAACCCTAAATGGTACAAATTGTTTAAATGGTTTAATGGTAATGTCTTGGTGGTTATGGTTGTTATAATTGAAAGCCGTGTGTGATGTATATAGTAATCCTCCAAGTAAACTGAAATATGTAATATATGTGTACATGGAATCCCTTAATCTCTAAATGGTTAGCTATGGACTTTTCTTGTAAGCTATAGTCGGCATGATGATACCACTACTTATAGACTTAGTTAATAATTTATAGAATGGTGGGTGGGTTATGTGGTAATAGTTTAAATTCGGGAATAATGGTGGGGTGTGATAGCTAACCGTGAAGGCGTGAGTCTAATAAATAGACACCGGAAAACTTATGTTTGCCGACATAAGTATAGGTCATGATGACCATATATTTTACCTACGGGGTATTTAGGAATCCCCTAAGTACACTTGTACATATGTATCATGGATAGCAAAGGGTAGTTGGGAATCCCATACATCGATGATATCTCTGGTTCATGTAGCAACATGCATCGGGGCTCATTTAGGGGGTTACACAAGACCCATATAACCGGTGGGTAGTTATAGATAAGTTAAGCTACACATACCCAGGTTAATGGTTTCAATGGCATGCTAAACCTGGTTACCATTACCAATATGGTTATATATATGTATGTATGGTTGTGAATTAATATGGTTGGCTTACTTTGTTTTAAATATTGGCTATATTTTATCCTTATCCTGAGAACACGCTAGAATTCACTCGCTAACCCATCTTTGCACGACTGTATCCTAATATGAAGCCAGAACCGACTATTTTACTCCTCCAACTTAGTGGTTAGATTCGAGATCAGTTTATTTGGATTGAAGTGGTAAGTTTTCATATTTCAAAAGGCTCCATTTCATATCATGGATGTCTTTACATACTTGGTTATTTCATAGACATTAGTTTTGGCTATGGTTGTGGCATGTCCCAACCGGATATGTTTTACTTTTGGTTAGAGATTTTGTGGAACTACTATAGGTTGGTATGGGTGGTATCGGTATTAGTGTCAGCCTTAGTATTAGCATTAGTATTAGGTATGATACCAGTTAACTTTATTTGATTTGTCATATCCTATTTTGTTTTGGATAATATATATTTATATTTGGAACTCATTTGGTGTAGGATGTGTGGATTGGTCTATGGTATGGTCATTTGTTGGATATTGTATTGCTAGACTTGTGTGGGTTGTTCACGATTATAGACCTATCATAAAGTCTGGAATTGTACAAAAATACTATCTTGTTACATGTTTGGTATTCATCTGACTCAGGGTATGCGTATTTAGAAGTTGGGTTGGGTAATAGGGGTGGTCCCAAGTCCTGTTTGGACTTGGGATTCCCTTTATGACAAGGCCCTGGTTTTGTTCGTGTCATGTTGGTTGAGTATATCCTCAAGGGAAATATTATTCAAATAATACAGTTGCTCTCTATAACTATCAAGGAAGTGAATGAATTGTTAAGGCATGGTTTTGAACCAGGAAAAGGTTTAAGGATGTTCGTACAAGGCAATGTTTATCTAGTATACCCACCTGAGACACTTGGTAACTTTCATTTTTTGAAGAACCAACTTTTGAAGATACAAAGATGTATATGAAGTAGAAGAATGATTCATGGTGACTTACCAATCAATTACCGTCACTCAAAGAGTCTTTCATCAAAATCGATTCTATTGGGTCCTCCACATTACCAGTCTTAGAGACAATGTTTTTCAATGATACAGAGTTTATAAGACTTTTCCAAAACATGTTTATCGAAACCTATATGGTTGAAATTATGGAAGGTACAAGCAATATAGGTGTGCATTTTATTCAGCCTATTTGATAGCTCGACAATTAGGAGTCTACTCCTCTCTCAACTAAGAAGGAGTCTTTATGTTTTATTTTGATTTTCTTTAGGTAGTTTGAATTATTCTGGGGTTCTAATTCCAATTTTTATATAGTTTATTTTTATGTTCAAATGCTCCTTCGATGAAATACATTCTCTCTTTGTTCTATTTTAAGTTTAATATTTGCTTATTTATTTTCTACTCTAATAATATGAAATGCATGTAGAATCTTCAGCCATATCTTAAAACTCAATCTTATCATGAAATAATGAATAAAGAAGTTTAATACCATGAAGAGGATGTATTTGAGAAAATAAGCAATGATTTCAAACAGTTTGAGAATAATCGAAAACCCTATATGGATGACGCTAAAGTAATTAATCTAGGAGATTATGAAAATATTAGAGAGACTAAGATAAATGTACATGCTTGACCACAGTAAAAGAAAGATATAATTGAATCCTTGATTGATTACAACGCTATCTTTCTATGGTCTAACAATTATATTCCTGGTTTGAATAGAAATTTGGTAGTTCATAAGATTCCAACTAATCCCACATTATTTGCTTTGAAACAAAAGTTAAGGATGCTTAAAACTGACACGAGTGTAAAAATTTAAAAGGAATTCACAAAGAAAATTGAGGCTAAAGTCATTCGAGTTGTGTAGTATCGTATTTGTTTTGCAAACATTGTCCCCATCCATAAAGAAAGATGTAAAAGTATGGATATATATTGATTATCATGATCTAAATAAAGCTATTCCAAAAGATGATTTTCCACACCCCAACATCCATATTTTGTTGGATAATTGTGGCAAGTATGATCTTACATATCATGTGAATTTTTATGCAGGCAGCACCAGATCATTATAAACCAAGAAGATGTAGAAAAGAAATTGTTTTTCACATAATGGTGGAGATATATTTTTTAGAGTCATGACATTTAGGATGAAGAATTGCCGAGAAACTTACATAAGAGTAGAACACTATGTTTCATGACACATGCATTAAAAGATTGGAGTTTATGTGGATGATGTGATCATTGAGTAAGGAAAATAGTCTGACCATGTTAAAGATATGAGAAAATTCTATGAAAGAATTCTCAGGTATAATCTCAAACATAACCTAGAAAAATTCATATTTGATGTTTTATCTGGAAAGTTATTGGTATTTATAAGCAATAGATGTGGCATTGAGTTAAATCCTCCAAAGATAAAAGTTATTCAAGAAATGCCTCCACAACTTGCGAGCCTTAATTTAAGTTTTTGAACAAAAATGAAAAATTTCAATGGACTGGAGAATGTAAAGAGAAATTTGAAAGAGTTAGAAGATACTTATCAAATCCACCTATGTTGGTTCCACCAGAGCCAAGCCGAGCTTTGGTATTGTATATGTTCTTTTTAGACAATTCTTTTGACTTTGTATTGAGTCAATATAATGTCACATGGAGAAAGGAGCAAGCTATCTACTACCCCAGCAAGAATTTTGCCTCTTATGAGGCTAAGTAAACTCTTTTTGAAAGGACTTATTTCTCTTTGACTTGGGTGGCATAATTTCTGAAGCAATACCTTTCATCTTACACCACCTACCTTAATTCATGCATGGATCCCTTAAAGTTCATTTTCTTGAAAACTATGCCCACAGGCAGAATTGTAAAATGGCAAATATTGGTCATACAATTTGATGATATCTATGTGGCACAAACTGCATTGAAAGTGCAAGCTTTAGCAGATCATCTGGCCAAAAATCCCATTTATTAGGGATCTGAGCCATTAAATACTTATTTTTTCAATTAATAGGTATCATGTGTTAATACGGTTATTTGATGATTGCCACACGGGTTTGAAGTTATTCATTGATTGATCTACTATGTGAATGAACATGGAATAAGAGAAATTCTCATTTCTAAATCAGGATGATATTATCCTTTAGAAATCCTACATCGATTCTACGATACCAATAATATGGAAAAATAAAATTCTCGCACCCTGCCTTTTATACTATCTTTTGATATAGGAATCCAAGAACTATTGGTGGTGGGGTCCTCAGACTTGGTAGTCCACCAGATCTAAGGAGACTGGGAAACCCGTGACTCGAATGTCATCCCATATCGAGATTGTTTGCAATATCTTTGTAAAATATTTGTATTAAAACAGTTCAGACATTTTCCCAGAGTTCATAATGAGGATGTCGATGCCTTGGCAACTTTATCCTTGATACTCCAACATCCTGACAAGACACATATTGACCCCTTGCATATATTTATTCATGATCAAGATGCATAATGCAATATGGTTGCGGAAGAAATCGATGTGGAACCATTGTTCCATAATATTAAAAAATATATTCAATTTGGAGAATATCTAATACATGCCGATGCTAACCCAAGAGACTTAATCGGTAACTAGCTTGTGGATTATTTTTACGTGGGGGAATCTTCTACAAGATGACTCTAGATTTGAGACTCTTAATGTTTATAGGTGCTAATGAAGCTTCAAATATCAGGACCAAACTCTATTCTAGGGTTTGTGGATTGCGTATGAACGGGTATGTTTTGGCAAAGAAAATACTTTTAGCAGGTTACTATTGACTCACCATGGTGTGAGATTCTATCTGTTTTATTTGTAAGTGTTATGAATGTCAAGTACAGTTGAACTTAATACATTTCCCTACTCTGGAATTGGATACGATGGTTGTACCATGGCCTTTCATGGCTTAAGGAATGGTTGTAATCTGACCAATTGAACCGAAAGCACAAAATGGGTATAGGTTCATCTTGGTAGCCATTGATTATTTCAAAAAATGGGTGGAAGTAGTGACTTTAAAGTCGATGACCAAGAAAATTGGGATAAATTTTGTTTATTTTAACACTATTTAATGATTTGGTATCATAAAGGTAATTATTATGTGTCATGATCCGAACTAGGGCCTATTCATGACGGGTATCTCAAGCTCACCATGGACTGGAGATCACCCCATAGCCCAACCATCCAATCAATATAATAATAAATAATGGAAGACAACCAGAATACAAAGATAAGAAAGTTAATGTAACTTAAAAGGAACTAAGAGTTCAAAACAATGACCAACCCACAACCTTTCCATAGAGCCTCTTACGCAACAGAGTATCATAAAAGGTCAGGAAATGCCTCCACCATGGCTATACCGGGAATCCAAAATATTAAAGAAGCTAACATAATTTTGTTAATCATAAAGAAAATAGTGAAATTCCCAGTCTTCCACAAGAAGGAGGCTCTCCACTACAACACAGACCAACCGATGAATAAAAATCACCTTACTCTAGCCAAGGTTAACAAACTAACCCTAGGACCCTACATCATGACATGATATAGCATACATGGATGGTTAGTAGGGTGAGATCCAGTACTTAACTAAGGGAATGGATAAAATAATAGCATAACTAAATTAGTTGAAACCATTCAAAACCTATATGCACACATTTATATATACATATAAATTAGACGTCGCAATAGGGAACAATGTTTAGCATGAGATTTAAAAACCATTAACCAATACTATGAATCTCAAACCGTCCAAAGAGAACTAATGGGCTATATGGGTTCATCCCCTCTGCTGAAAGGGTCCCAGCGCATGTCAGTTTGTACTATGAACACGGTCACCAAGACCCTCATTCGGCAAATGGGGTTTCTAGTACCTGTCCCCCCCCCCCCCCCGATACCTCCACCTTTTATGGTGAGCTACACAACCCACTTTAAGTCCAAATTAAAAGCACTTACACATTCCAATCCATTAACCAATGAGTCTTTTAATTAGGAATTTACCATTAGTATAATAATACCAAATAAAGATAAGCTTTCAAGAAAATTCCATTATGCCATTCAAAAACCAATTAGCCAAATTGACTTAAAAATTTCAAATTTTAAACCAATCCACGGCCAACAAGGCCTTCCATATATCCTTTGAAGTTCGATTAACATTTTGTGCATTGCAAGGTTCCAAAAGAGATTTTAACCATTTATAATTCCATATTCAAATCAATTTTGATAGTTGGATTGAGGGTAAAGACAATTTCAAACAATTAAACCATAAATTATGGGGAAACCCATGTTACCTATTCCAATTCCCACACCCATGAATTTATTGAGTTCAAAACAACAACATAAAACATAAATAACCAATTAAAAACTATGGGGAAGATTAATTCATATGATAACCATTCCAAACCCCTCAACACACATTCAAATCCAATAATTAAAATGATATAATAAAA
This sequence comes from Capsicum baccatum var. pendulum, assembly GCA_030864225.1. Lineage (NCBI taxonomy): Eukaryota > Viridiplantae > Streptophyta > Magnoliopsida > Solanales > Solanaceae > Capsicum > Capsicum baccatum. The sequence goes on from CM061552.1 coordinate 134,329,401, forward strand.
CTTCAAACACATGCTTGTATAAAATCCATTAAGGGAAGAGATAAATGCAAAAAAAATGCCTAGAATTAGGAGAAGAAACCACAATTTGAACCTTTGGTGCTCAATCCATAGAAACCTTGGCTTTCTTTTTGTTTGGTTGAGTTCAAGAGGAGAGATGTGTGTTCTAATTTGTTTATGGATGATAATGAGACCCTAAAAGTGATTTTAAGACGTGGGTAATGAGTTAAGGATGGGAAAAAACCAAAATCCTTAGGTAATACAGTGTAGGAAACATATCATCAGTCCATTATGGGTCAAATGATGACTTGTAATTACTATATGAGTCTTCCACACGACTCGTAGTCTGGGCAGAAATATAGGGTACCTGTACTGTTATAGTTATAAGTACCTACAAATGACTCATAAACACACCCTATGACACATAGAATATATGTCGTGGTCAGGATAGAAACCTTAGGCCATCTCACTGGTTTGGCTATGATAGCACTACACGACTCGTATAGATTGACTACGACTCGTCTGCTAGGTCATAGGATGGACCATTGGCTCAATCATAAGGAAAATCTAGAGTCTAAGACCTAGGCTATTATGTTACAACCCCCCCTCCCTTCCCAGTATCATTCATCCCCATATGAGGAATTAAGGCACCCATTAGCACGAATACAAGCTAAAATACAAAACAAATCCAAGCACAAATTCAAAAAGTGACAACAGCAAAAGGGAACCCATACCTTAAACACCTTCTTCTAACGCAGAAAACAAAAATGGAAATTTGGACTTCATGTCCTCTATAGTTTCTAGGAAGATTCTTCTATCTTTTGATTTGTCTAAAAGACATTAAGTGATGCTACATCCTTAGTCATCAAAAAACGAACTTGCCTATCCAAGTTCTTAACAAGGACTTCCTCCTATGACAAGGAGTCCAAAATACAAACATTCTACATAGGGTTAACCAATGAATGATCACCCATACACTTTTCAACATCGACTCATGGAAAATAGGATGAATGGAATGTAAATTCGCAGGCAATTCCAATTAGTATAGAATATTTCAAACTATCCTTAAAATTTGGTATGGACCAATATAATGGTGACTGAGCTTCCCTTTCTTTGCAAACCTCATTGCTCCTTTTAAAAGAAAGACTTTAAAAAACTCCTAATAACCTACTTTAAACTCCATCTCCGTTTGCCTCATATCAACATAAGACTTTTGGGAACTCTGAGTAGTTTTAATTCTTTCTCTAATCACCTTTACCTTTTCCATTGCTTGGTGAATGTAATAAGGACCAAACAACTTGGTCTCCCCAACCTCAAACCACCTAATAAAAAACCTAAACCTCCTACCATATAGATCCTCAAATGGAGCTATCTGAATACTAGAATGGAAACTATTATTAGATGTAAACTTAATAAGAGGCAAGTGGTGAATTAAACTACCTTAAAAATCAATCGTACAAGACCTTAGTATATACTTAAAAGTATGGAAATCCCGTACTTGTTTTTCATCCACTTGGGGTGGAAAATAGTTCGAAGGTTCACCATAGGCCCCAAGCCTCCCTGATATGAATTCCTAAAATGAGAAGTGGACTGCGTAACTTAATTTGAAATGATTGAAATCATAATCTGTGAAATTTAACAATCTCTTGAATTATCAACTTAGCATAATCCTCTCAAGAGTAGTTAGTCCTCACAGGCAAGGAGTGAGTAGACTTAGTCATCCTATCCCTATTGACCTAAATCAAATCATACTAATTCTAAGACCGCAGAAGACCCATATTAAAACCTATGTTGATGACCTCCTACTTACACACCTGCAATTCTATCTGTTAAGATATCCCTTAAGGACTCAAGTGTTCAATCCTCACCTACTGAATAACTATACACTTGTCCACAAACTTTGACACATCCTTTTTCATATTGCCCTACTAATATAATTACTTAAACTCATGGTATACCTTTATCGAACCCGAATGGATTGTATACCTAAAATCATGAGCCTCATCCAAAATCCTTTATCACATAAAGTCGACATTTGGAATGCACAACCTACCTTGGTACCTCAAGGTACCATCACTCCTAATCTCAAATGCCATGACTTGTTATTCCCCACATCTTTCTTAATCTTTATAAGTATAGGATACTAAGCCAATTATATTTACCTACGTTTCCAAAGATGATTTGACCACCTCTTGAACAATAATTACTTGATTCTCAAAGTCCAAGAGATACACTCCCATGTTAACCAACATGTGAATTTCCTTCACCAATCATTTATTGTCTTCATCCATATTAGATAAGCTCCCTATGGATAACCTGCTAAGAGCATCAGAAATGACATTAACTTTACTTGGATAGTAGTAAAGTCTTCTATCATAATCATTAAGATACTCAAGACATCATCTCTGCTTGATCAACTCCTTTGCAGTTAACATATACTGCAAACTTTTATGGTCTAAATATATGTCTACACGCACCCCATAAAAATAATGACACTGAATTTTTAACACAAAAACCATAGCTTCCTACTCTAAATCATGAGTCGAATAATTTTTTTCATAAACCATAAGTTGTGTGGAGGCATAGGTCACCACCTTACTATGTTGCATCAACACACAACTACTCCCACATGGGATGCATCAAAATATAAAACAAAACCCTCAATACCGTCGGGTGTGGTTGAAACCTTATTAGAAGTAAACATATCCTTGAACTTTTTGAACTACCCTCACAAGCATTAGACCACATAAACTATATCTTTTTACGAGTCAATTTCATCAATAGAGCAGCAATAAAAGCGAAACTATCCAGAAATCTCTTATAATACCCAGCCAAGACCAAGAAGCTCTGAATATCTATTGGAGTCCTGGTCCTAGGACATTTCTTAAATGTCTAAACTTTATGTGGATCCATATTGGTCCCTTAAATAGAAACGACCTTCCCATGAAAGGTCATAACATTCATAAAAAACACATATTTAGAACTTTAGCATACAACCTTTGATCCCTACGAGTCTGCAACTCAATTCGGAGGTGAATGCCTCGATCCTTCTCACTCTTAAAATATACCAAAATAACATCAATAAATACTATCACAAATAGATTCAAAAAAACAATCACCCAGTTGTTAAGATCCATAAAAGCAGTCGGAGCATTAGTCAACCCAAAATATATGACCGAAAAATCATAATGACCATATCCAGTTACAAAAGAAGTCTTGGAATATTAACCTCCCTAATCATCAATTGATGATAACCGGAATAAAGTTCAATCTTAGAAAATCATCTAGAACCGTAAAGGTGGTTGAATAAATCATTAATCCTAGGAAGATGATACTTATTATTGACTCTAACCATATTCAAGTTTCAATAATCTATACATATCTGAAAGGACTTATATTTTTTACGAACAAAAAGCATGGGAGCACCCCATGGATAAAAACTAGAATGAGTGACACCCTTAATAAAAAGATCCTTTAACTGCTCCTTTAGCTCTTTTAACTCAGTCATGGATATTCTTTTAATAAGAATAGAGATAGAAAGGGTATCTGATAAAAGATCAATCCCCAAATTCTATTTCTTAATAGGGAGAAATTCTAGTAAGATCTTTGGGGAACACTTTAAGAAACTCATAAATCACCAATATAGATTATAATAAGGGGCCCTCGGAACTAGAATCCTTGACCCAAAATAATTGATATAGACACCATTTAGAGATCAACTTTGGGCTCTATCATAGGAGATAAACCTCCCTTTAGGAACTAAGGAACTTCCCTCCCATTCAATTACTAGTTCATTAGGAAATTGGAAACTAACCTTTCGGGTCCTATAATCCTGTAAAGCATAGCATGATAAAGCTAATCCATCCCCAGGATTACATCAAAATCTACCATGTCAAGCTATACAAAATCCACCAATGTATCTGTATGAGAGATAGACACTACGTAGCCTTATAGATACTACTAGAAACTACCGAATCACCCACTAGAGTAGACATAAAAAAGGGGCCAAAAAAACTTTTAAGACATAAACCAAAATACACTGCCATAAGGAGGGTTACATAAAAAAGGGTAGAACCCAGATAAAGAAAAGATACACATCTCGAGAGAAAATCTATTCAGTATCGGTACTAACACTAGGAGATGCCTCAAATTTTTGATAGGTAGCAAGGGAATAGAGAAGATTTTGGCCAGTGATGGTACCAGAAGTAGGACCCTTTGGTGTAGGAGCTGAAGAAGTGACAACGAGAAATTTATTATCCCTAAAGGATACCTTAGCCACAGAATAGTCCCACTCCTATAAAACAGAGCAGACCATAATTAAAGCAGGAATTTTTCATCTAATCATAATAACCTTGGTAAAGATGAAGACAAAATCTACATCGAGATATCGTGAGGCAAACTGAGCTCCACTAGCTTGAGACTATCACCCTGTGCCTTAGGACCACTACTTTCTTGAAAACAATGATCACCGGATAGCTTTATGTAATAAGCACTCCTCGAAGAATATGACCCATAATTTCCCCAAGTCCTCTTCTTGATCCACTTCTACTATCTCTTCTACTAGCATGATGACCTCTACCCTACTCTGAATACCTAAACTTCTTATTTTCCTATTTTTCCATCTCTGCATGTCTTGTCTTTCATCCACAACCTATTACATAGAAACCACAAGAATAGACATATTCATGTCATTGTTCAATATACTAGTTTTAAACCCTAATACAAAGTCATGGGAAAACCCAAAAGAAAACTTTATTATTTTATACCCCTGACTAGAGACCAACTCTTAAGCATAGTAAGATCGGTACTTAAATTTTTGGGCATACTCCTTCAAACTCATCTTACCCTACTTTAGATTCAAAAACTCCTTAATATTTCCTTCTCTCGATACAAGAGAAAAGAAAGAATCAAAATATGCACTTGAAAACTCATCCAATAAATTTGGCCAGGCATCATCACCTCTCAACTGCTCTTACTCCTCAAACCACTAATAAACTATATCTTTTAACTAGCACCCGACAAATTCGACACCCTAGAATCAGTAGCATACAACACCTGGAACATCTTCTCTATTTTATCAACAAACCCTTAAGGACCCTACATAACCTTAGAGCCTGTAAAGGCTTAGGGATTCAACCTTATAAACTCAAAAACCCTAGTAACCTTACATAATGGGGAAATAAAATTAACATGATCATTTTTATATTACTGAGAAGTCACTAACTAGGTAAGAAAATGAATGGAACGATGAAAGTTTACATTATAAATGTCACCATAAGGAGGTTGATCATAAGAATCTCCAAACTTGAAGCCAAAAGAGGACGAGTATGGATAGGTGGAACTCCATGTGGGGTTGTGTAATCGTGAGCTAGGATGATAGACCGAGTCTACACTTTATAAGTAGGGTGAGTTCTCTCCATATTGTCTTTAGGTAGGACAGTGGGTTCAATATAGATTCTATGAACATCAAATCATTGAGAAGGCATGATCAAAAATATGAATAAGTTAGGGATTAGAGGCATGTCAAGACACCAGACTCTATAGCCCGAAATAGAACACGAAACAAGGAAACATTCCTAAATAACTGTAGCTTTCCTCCTAAGGTATGGTATGCTACACACCCATAAGAGGGATTCTACATAATAAATATTTTTTGACACCCAACTACCCTTAACCTATGCTTTGATACCAAGCTTGTCACAACCCACACTAGGGCCTACTCGTGATGGGTATCTAAAGCCTACCATGGACCAGAGACCACCCCTATAGCCTAACTATCCCAATTTAATATGGATAATTAGTTATAGACCACCAGAGTATAAAGATAAGACAATTAATGTAACTCAAATGGAACTAAGAGTTCAAAAAAATAACCAACCAAAAATTTGTCTGCAAAACCGAATATCATACTAGATCAGGACGCGTTGCTAACCATGGTTAAAAATGGAATACAAAATATAAAAGAAACCATTCGGATTTTGATAATTAAAAAAATAGTAAAATGCTTGGACTTTCAGAAGATGAAGGCTCACCACTTTAATGCAAACCAACTGACATACTAAAATCACCTAACTCTTAACAAGGTAACCAAAGAATCCCTAGGACCCTACATCATGATATTATTTATCATTCATGGATGATTGTCGGGGTGAGCTCTAGCATGTAACTCATTGAATGAATCAAATAATGCCATAATAAAATTAGTTCAAAAAACTCAAAAACTATTTAAAGTGTATGCTAAACTATGTTCCATATCCTGATATAATATATATATATATATATATATATATACACATTTGCATGTGGATATGTTCAATGGTTTGTCTTAGTTTGTATTTACGACATTATTCTATCTTTATCCCAGAGTTACAAGATAGCTTTCACTTTGCTAACCGTATTCAAATGTTGTAGCCGCATGTGATGCAGGATTTTTCCATACTTTTACTTCTCTTGCTTAGTGATTGTGGATTGATCAAGATTCGACTTAAAGACGTGATCTTTCATTCTTTAGAAGGTTCCTTTTTAGGATTATGTTTTCATTTTGTTATAGACTATGCAGTACTTTTTTTTCTATAGTCAGGGGCATCTCCCATCACTTTAAAGATATTTTATCTGGTAGAGTCTTTACTGGAGTATTTTAACTTGGGCGATGGTGGTTGGTTGTGGTTATACATTTATCATATATCCTTAATATTAATCTCCCTTATCTTTTTATATGTTCAGAATTAATCTGACATGAGGTGCTAGGTGGTCAATGGTCTGGGCATTGGGGGTGGTTTCTTATCCTTGTTGAACCTGAGATACCCATCACGGCAAAGCCCATGTTAGGGTTGTGTCAAGATGGTATCAGAGCTTAGGTTCTTGGTCAATTGGATGTCCATAAATCCATGACCATTAGAGTCTCTATTATAGATCGACCACTACCTTTAATATACTATAGATACCACCTAAATCAGCTACCTTACGGTACACTCATACCTAGATCGACACCAAAGGGTGCAGTAGGGGTGAGTACGGTCCACTTGTACGCAACAAGTATTATAGGACGACTGAGAAAAATAGAAAATAAGGTATTTAAAATGAACACAGTGGGCATGTTACCTGCCAAAGGAAATTTCCAAAATGGTATCCCACATCATCTCCACTAAAAGTTCTATAATTTTCACATATACATGCATAAATATGAGAATGAATCACACGTATACAGATATCGCACATACATGTATGAAAAAGAAGTACAAATAAAGAGATATCACGTCAATGATGATAATAGACACCAAATGAGAACAATATATTTATATATATATATATATGAAATGCAATTAAGATGATGATGTGATGCAATTTGATGCACGAGGCGATCACACAACCCCTGTATACAACTATTGAGTTATGCTCCTAAGTAAGACCCAGGTATGTTAATCAACCCATATTCAATCAAATATCCAAAACCAATATCCTTAACTACTCTTTGACACGTACATCAATAGGGTTTTTATAAAGATGTCACATTTTCTATCAGAAAAAGCCAGTGTTTTTAATATTTTCACGGTGGTACCATTGTTTGATAAATGTGGATATTATGAGGATGCAATGCTCACAACCAACCAGAATACGAATTTCGAAATCCAACTAATATACCAACCATGTGAGCGAAAATCCAAGCATTATGCGAACCCTCCATTAATCAAATGTAACTTATGAACCAATACAGTAAAATACACAAAAACAGGCCAATGATACAACATAAATTCTAATCTAGGATTTTTAATCAGGACCAATACAACAAAATATTCCTACATAAGGCCAAAAACATCATGTAAGACCCCACACAATCACACAGAGATAATAATGTCACAAAAACAACTAATAAAAATAACATAGGACCTTATACGGGCATAACACAATTACCAAGCTATTTTCATGATTACTTCCCACACCAATAACATGATATTATACCAATATTAACTTTCCATCCAAGTATGAAGAAAATTAAGTCATAACCTACCTCAAATGCCATGATATAGAGCCGCTTCTACTTACTGAGGACATGACCCTGGATAGGAAGGTGTGGAGGTCGTGGATAAGGGTAGAAGGCTAGGTTGTATGCATGGATTTAGTAAGTAGTTAGAAGAGCTCAGGTTGAGTCGGGATAGTAACCGTAGGATTGGGTCCAGAGATAGAAGCCCGATCAGGCGGGCTTGGGTCTCTTTTTCCTATTGCCCTTATTTTTTTATTTCTTATTATTCCGAGTTCTATTTTTATTCTTTCTTATATATTTTCATGTTATGCCATCCATCCTTCTTCTTATTTAATTATTCTTTGGTCTACTTTTCTCTATCTTGAGCCGGGGGTCTATCAGAAATAGCCTCTCTACTTCTCTGAAGGTAGCGGTATGGACTGCGTACATTCTACCCTCCCCAGGCCCCACTTGGTGGGAATACACTAGGTTTATAGTTGTTGTTTTTGTTCTTGTAACCCACCTTAAATGCCAAAAAATTGATCCAAAAAGCCTCTATCACGGAGCTTTATCCTCATGAACGAATCTAGAATGAAATAAAACATGCAAATATAAAATTTGCGTGTTAAAAGGAATCCAATGATACCTATAATGCCCACATCTAGGTTGGAGTCAAAACGGACCTCGAAAATGGGTTTTTGATAAAAAGGGTAAAACTCCAGTCAAGTCCAAAAATATATTATCATGGTTAAAGGAATCCATAAATAAAAACCCAAGTGAAATCAGGTTGAAATTGGTGTTTAAATTGAAGAATTATGAATTTAGGCCTTCTGGGCGAAAATACTCAAAGTCTACTTTTGAATTTAAGTTTAAAAAAGATTTAAATGGCAATAACTAAAGACAAATGATTAAAATAGGATGTTGGGCCTTAGCCAAGCTTTAAAATGGAAGAAATTGCCTAAAAATACAAAATCCCAAGTTCCAAGTCTCGAAAATAGTAAAAATTGCTAAAATTTAGAGTTTATATTGCTCAGGTATCGCTTAAGTGATCATCGGGTTGCTTAAGTAGCCATCGCTTAGGGGACCAGGTGAAGCATACGCAATACCCATTTGGAATATAGGTGACTAGGCTATCTCTTAAGCGACAATCATTTTGGCGAGCCTGGTGTTGCTTAAGCAACAGTTTGGCTATCAAGCCATGTCATTTAAGCAACAAAAGTGTCGCTTAAGAGGTGCACCAACTGGAGACTTAGAGAATTCCAAATCTTTACGGACACCTCTAGATTTATCCGGAATCTTGAAAATGCAAACATTTATCCTACTGGACTAAATTCAATGCACCGAACTAAATGGCGACATAATTTTTTAAAAAAAAAATTCATTTTTACAAAGTGCACATTTGAAAGTCAACTTCACAACTTCTCTAATCGTTGGTCAAAATGAAATATTAATGCCGGAAAGACATGCTAAGCATGTTACAAACCTTAAATTGATTTTTTGGATCTTTTGACACAATCCATTTTGCCATCTGAATCACAAATCAATAAATGCTGATCGAAATCAACTATAAAACCTTTATAAATGCCAAAAACAAAAAATTGCACAAATCACACCCAAATGCATTAGAAACCATGTGAATTATCTCCACAACCTAGAGTACAAAAATGATCCATAGAGAGGGGTAAAGGGTCAAATTATATAGAAATGAATAATTCACATAAATCACCAAAGATTAGGTCATTACATCATCCATCACTAAGAATTTTGTCCGTCCTCAAACTAAAGGAAAGATAAATACCTAAATCAATAAAAATCTAGACATAAGCACCATCCAAAAAGTAACACCAAAGCATGGTAACATGAAAAACTAGATGAACAACTCATAAAACTAGGGGAAATGCTAACTCATAAACCATATCCCTAATGGTCCAAAGAGTCTTAAAGGATATACCTAGGGATATGCTTGCCCCACTTCCCAAACCTCATCACGCCCTTCATGGGAGACATATGAAGGAAGAGTCAATCACCAATACTAAATCTCATGGTATGAAGTCTATGATCTACATTGCACTTCTACCTACTCTATATTGTTCAAAGTCTATCCTGAATGACCCAAACTCTATCGAAAGACTTACAAGCAAGTTTGTACCTCGTGGTTTAATATTAGAAACCTCAAACCAACAAACTAGAGAGTGACAATGCCTAACTTATAGAGCATAAAAAAGATTCATCTCAATACTAGAATCATAGATATTATTGTATGTAGAGTCTGCCAAAGTTAGATGATTGTCCTACTAACCTCAAAAGTCTATGACATAGGCACGGTATCCTCCAAAACCTAAGTAGTTCACTCCAACTAAGAATTAGTTTGGGGGTGAAAAGTTGTACTAAGATCAACTCGGGTACCCAATTTCTCCTAAAAGTCTTCCAAAAGTGAGATATGAACACTGAACCTAGATCGAGGATGATGGACACTAGCATACAATAAAGAAAAACTATATCACAAATATAAATATCAGCAAAACTCGCAGTATTTAAAGAAACCTAAACTGGAATGAAATGAGTAGATTTGGTTAATCAATACACCATGACCCAAGCACTATCAAAATAGTGAGAAGTATGAGGTAACCCAGTCACAAAGTACATAGTTTTCCATTCCCATTTTTACTCAGGAAGTGATAACCTCTGAATCAAATGACAAAGCCTCAAATATGAGCCTTCCCTTGTTGACAACATAGGCAACATGCTATAAAATCTAATATATCCCATCTCATACCACCACACCAATAATGTTGTCTCAAATAAAAATACATTTTAGTCAAACCCATATGGATGGGATACTTAGAGAAATGAGCCTCCTAAAAAATCAATGTAATCCAATCACCCACTTTAGGCACTCAAACTCAACTTCCAATCCTAAAAATATCATCTAGATTAATATAGGAAATCTTAACCTATCCATTCATCATTTTATCCTTAATCACTCTCAACCCAACATCATCAAACTAATGAGATCGAACCTACTCCATCAAGGAAGACATAACCTCTACAAATTCAAAAACATATGCATGTGTTAAAATATAAAGCCAAAACATTTGGTTAGCCAAACACTAAACCTCTAAGGCCAATAGCCTCTCCTAGGTCAACAGATAAATCAATGTTCCTATGTTGTTAACTTCAAGCTTAAGGCATCCGTAATCACGTTAGCATTGACTGAATGCTAAGAAATAATAAGGTTATGATCCTTAAGAAACTCAAGCTACCAACGCAGCCTCATATTAAGATTTTGCATGGTGATGAAATATTAAAGTCTAAGATGATCTAAGAAAATCTAAAAATAGTCTCCATACAAGTAGTACCTCCATAATTTAAAAGCAAAAACAATCGTGCACAAGTCTAAATCATGGGTTCTCTCATGGGGCTTCAATAGACTAAAAGCATAAAAAATTACCTTACCCTCTTGAATCAACACAACATCTAACCCAACATGTAAAGTATCATAAATTGTGGTAAAACCCATGCTCTCCTTAGGCAAGTCAAGATAAAAGTTGAAGTCAAAAAATCTTTCAACTTTTGAAAGCTCACCCCATAAGAGATTACCACAGACAACAAATTTTCTTCTGAGTCAACTTAGTTGATAGATCCATAAAACATAAGAAAAACCATCAAAAAATGCTGAAAGTAACATACCAAACAAATAAAACTCGTAATTTTTGTAAGAGAAGTAGGCCTAGTCCAATCACAAATAGCTACAATCTTGGCTGGATCAACCATAATACCATCCTTGGTCACTATATGACCTATGAAAGAGATATATTCCAACCAAAACTCATACGTTGAGAGTTTAGCATACAACTTCTCATCTGTTGATCTCTAAATCATAATCTACAAATGCTCCTCATGGTAAGCCTTACTCTTTGAAAAAACTAGAATATCTTCAATAAATAAAATGATGAAAGATCTATAATATGATACAAATACCCAAATTAGAAACTCTATATATATGGTTGGGGAATTGTGTACCCAAAAGACATGGATAAGAGCTCATAATGACCTTACAAAGTTCAGAAAGTTATATTTGGAATATTCAAAACACTAATCCTCAACTGGTGATACTCAACCTCAAATACATCTTAACAAACACCAAAGCATCTGGAAGTTGATCGAATAAATCCTCATTATGAGGAAGGGGATAATTATTTTTAACTCAGATTTTGTCATGACCCAAGACTCCCCTAGATGTAACGCGATGCTCAAAGTCATGAGTGACCCCAAGCTAACCTATATCCTATAGTAATACTAATAATACAAAAGAGGTTATATACTGAGCTGAAGATAAAATATAATAATGAAATCAAATACTGAAAATATAAGAAATAAGACTATAAAAAAAAAACTCAACATGCTGAAAATCCAAACATCTTTTTGAAATCCTCTAACTCATATATGTTATTAGGACAAGCCCCTAACTAACTTCAACTATTCAAAATAAAAATAATAATGAAAAATAATATTGATAACTAATCCTCAAATAATAAGGACTCACCAAATGCTATAGTTGATGGTATTGAAGCTTTCAAAACTTGATTCTAATGCTGAGCGTTAGAATATACATTATAAGATAATATAGTATAGAAGTATGCGATCAGTACTTTTAATGTATAAGAATGGAAAATGGGAATAACTAACTTAAAGTTGAGCATAATTACTAATGGAAGGCGAACTAATGCAAGACCAAGTATAAACATGTATCAGATGATAAGCTGAATAACAAAATAAAAGGTCATGGAAAATCTTAGACTGAAACATAAACTGTGGACGGCAGGGCCACCATTAACCAACATACCCTAATTTAAGCTCTCTGGTATAAAACCTATAACTCTAGTCTAATGGGTGTTTAGTACCTTGCCAAGGGTACGAATAGTTGCTAGTGTGGATTCTTTATATTAGTGTACAAAAAGACTAAGGGGTTAATCCAAATCTAACAGTTGACCCCTTATAACCTGCAGTGGCCCCTAACAAACTAGTGAGCCTTCATACCTGTGTTCGCTTGGTGGTATGTACTACTCCTAACTGAATGACACTAATAACTGATATTTTTAATATAATAGTATTTTGAAAACATAACATGCATAATTTAAAGTACTCATGAACATGTAAAATGTTATATGTATGAATTCCTAGGTATCGGGTGTTCATAGGGCACAAGCTATGATGAATGCAACTAAATATGTTTGTCAATATTAAGATCTGATCGTAATGAGAAATCTTATAACTTGAACCCAAAAGTCAATAATTTATCATCATAGTGGGGTTTCATGATTCTAACTATGGGAAGATGCCTAAACTTAAGGGGAAACACTTAATTATGGTTTAATTAAAATAACTGAAATTTTAAGGGCCCATGTTTCCCATCGAAACTTTAAGCTTGAAGGGTGAAATTTAGCTTGAGAATGTTGTAATCTTTATGTTTAATAGATAAAAGGAGGCCTATTGAAGAAATGCCACATACTTGAAGATGAAATCCATGGAGAAATCTTTGGAATTAGAGTTGGAAATTCAAGAACCCTAATTTTCTTTTAGGGAAAAAGTTGCTTTTTTCACTATTGGAAACTACTTGTTGAATGTTATTATGAATAATGGGGGATTAAATGAATATTATCCCCCAATAATAATCCTTAGAATACCTAAAAATGATGTGGAATTGGGGTTAAAAGAGTTGGGAAAGATGAAAAAGCACCTTTAAAATATGTAGAAAATTTTTGGAAGTAATTAGAATGACTCAGGGGATGACTCATAGGGTTTAACCATAAGTCATGGCCTGGAGTCATTACCAAAGGACCTAAATCTTAGTCCATCACTGTTATCACAATGAATTCTCCTGATGACTTATTTATTCTGATAATGAGCCATGATGAGGAGTCATAGTCACAGGGCTAAATTCCTTGTTTTCTTACTGTATTGATGACATGTCCACCTGATGACTCCTTTAGATTGATAACGAGTCATATGCTGGAGTTGTTGTCACTGGACTATTTTTTTCCTATTCTTCACTATCATGATAACGAGTCTTCCTAATAACTCATTTAGACTCACTATGAGTCATCATTAAAGGCATCATCATGGCCATCTTGATAATGCCTTAATATATTGGTCATAACTTTTAACCCTGATATCGAATTAAGGTAAGATTTATGGCATTGGAAATCTATTTAAAATTTCTATATGAAGGTGGTTCTAGATCTTAAAACCTAGGTTATTGCATTATTTTTCTTCATAAACAAGATAGGTTCATCCTAAGATGATATACTAGGTCAGATAAATCCCTTATCCCACAACTCCTGGAACTGATCCTTTAATTCTTTAAGCTCTACTAGGGCCATCCCATAAGGAAAAATAGAAATGGGATTAGTACCTAACTCAATATCAATATAATATTCTATATCATGGTCCAAAGGAATACTAGGAAAATCAAAAGAAAAAATATCCATGAACTCGCAGACAATACAAATAGAAATCAAAGAAGGAGGTGAAGTGGCACAAGTATCATGAATATAAGCCAAATAAGACAAACATCCTATCTTAACCAAGCAATTAGCCTGAATTAAACATATAACTCTGTCAAGACTCGAATAAAACACACCCTTCCAAGCTATCCTCGATACAACAGATGAAGCTAAGGCCATGATCATAGAATAATACTCTAGGATAGCATGATAAAGAGCTATACAATATATACCCAAGATTATTTAAAAATCTACCATATCAAGGATAATCAAAGCTACCCAAGTATCACAGATATAAAAGGTCACAACACTTGATCGGTACACCCGATCCATAACTAAAGAGTCTCCTATTGGGGTAGATACACAGATGGCAATGGCAAGAGGCTCACTAGTAGAATCAAAACACAACGTTCCTGAAATGGTGTACCCACTATCTGAACCCAACAAGGCAATTTGTACTGGTCTACCATAATACCTACAAATGCCTCTAAAATATCTACCTTAAGAAATGTAAACTCTAAACTTGCCCAGATGATCCACCCTCTTGGTGCATTCTTGAGAATCTTAAAGAATAAATGCAGTTATCATAGCATGATCCACTACACTCTAAAATAATGCTTCATACATAATGTAATACCCAAAAAATCCAAACATTCCTTACTGATTGAATTCTTGAGAAGAATATTGGTATACTCAACTTCAAACGAGAATATCTCTCATTATACTTGGAATTTGTTAGCTCATAACCAATCAACAAATAGATAATTTAATTATATTTCCAACGATACAAATTTTGTCTAAATCCGATATCGGAGTAATGAGTTATTCGTATTTTACTCTAGTATGTCATACTGGAAATAGTGTGACAACATTCTTGATAGCTTATCACATTTGTGACGTCCTACCACGAAGGTCATCCACCTTAGGCAGAAACCTGCTCCTAAGTGATGACATTCGTGATAGCTTTTTATATTTGTGACACCCTATCAAGAAGGTCATCAGCATTAGGCAAAAACCAGCTCCTAAGTAACGACATTCGTGATAGCTTATCACATTTGTGATGCCCGATCACGAAGGTCGTTACCCTTATGCAGAAACCAGATCCTAAGTGATGACATTCATGATAACTTATCACATTTCTGATGCCATATCATGAAGGTCGTCAACCTTAGGCAGAAACCATCTCCTAAGTGATGACATTCCTGATAGCTTATCGTATTTCTGACGCCCTATCATGAAGGTCGTCAGCTATGATTTTTCAGCAACTGGAAATTTATTTGATAAGGGTATTTTTGTCATTTCCTTCATCTTCCACGACTTATAACCCTAATTTTCTCATTTTTCTTCAGTTAAGCATCTCAAAAACCCTCTCTTAAGCTCTCAACAACAAGATTAGGGTTTCCATCAAACTCATCTTTCAAAAGTAAGATTCAACCCTTTTTTCCAAGATAATTGAGAATTAAGTTTCCCAATACAAGAAATCTCCAGCAAATCATCATGGTTTCCTCTATAAGGTATGCGTAGTGTTCATCTATGGATCCAATCCGTTCATAGAGCTTCAGAACCGTGTTTTAAATATTATTTTGTAAACTTTTTATGGTGATATGAGTATGTACAAGTTCATGATTGTTTTTTAAGTTTCAATGTGATGTCTAAAGGTGTTTTCATAGAATATGTATATTTGTTAATTTAAAACAATGAACTTTAGGTGGTTTAATATGGTGGAAGTATGAAACCCACCTATGCCTTAAAGAATGCATGCGAGGTGTTTGATAAAATGCTTAGGATGCTAGAAATTCATGTTTGTATGGTTTTATGATGTCTAAATGACAAGTTCATGTTAGTTATATACTTTAATATAAATTCCATGCTTTTTGGATGTTGCTATTGTGGTGGTATGAAGTATTTAAGATAATGGAGATATACAATATGTACATGAAATATATATATGCATTCCCTACAATGTTTAAGATGTTGAATATATATATGAAATATGACATCTCCTACTTATAACAGAAGTTAGCACTGACTGAACCTAAGGATGGAGACTCACCTACCAATTTAGGGTATGATTCTTAGCAGTCATCCTTGTGTTCTAGATCTACGTAGCCAACGTAGGTTGAGACATCTTAGCTTACCATATTAGGTTTTATAAGGTGGATTAACCTATCAGTTTAGGGTTCCTACCATTCTCCCTTTGAATACCTGCCAGCTAAGGGTCACCCACAACTGTCCTTACCAGTGGTGTGGTATTGACACTCCTCCAGTCAGGGTAGAGATTGGACCTCAACTTAGCTATATGCATTATTAGGAAATTTTGGTTAAACAACTACCTCCCATAGTTTTAGAAGTAGTCTCAATAAAAGAACTCAGATAGGTCTTCAGATTTCAGTATGTCAGGACTGTCAGATATAGTCAGACTCAGTTACAGTACGAAACTCAAATAGTTCCATTAGATTCAAAATTGTCAAATACAGTCGCCCATGTTATAAAAATTTTAGTATCAGTCGTGTTATCCTTCAGTAATTCATGTATTAGCATACAGGACTAGCTATCATGCACCTACGCTTTTAGTTAATATGTATGCATACTTATACTCTTACATTCATGTCAGTCAGACAGTTAGCAATGTTCATTCATGTAAACCCTGTCTATATTTATCCTACCTCACTCGTATACTAAGTACATTCTCTTGTACTGATGCATTTGTTCTATGGTTCTTTCTTTTCATGTTACACCATATGTTAAGAGACACGAGCTTAAGAGTAGCAGTAGTAGTTCCATTTCCAGTCGCAGAGACTTAGTAAGTCCTCTTCATTAAAGGACAATATGATTTGATTTATTCATTATTATTTTAGCTAGTTATAATTTTATAGAGTTAGTTAGAGACATGTTCCTTCAACTCCTTATTCAGACAGCACTTAGAGGCTCTCATTTTCAATATTCAGACTTATGTTCAGATTTGATTCAGTTTTCAATTATTTTGGGTGTTTTTCACCCATATGGATAGTAATTTTTGATAGATTATTTATTCAGTTGAACCTTATGGCCTACATGTTCATGTTTTCTACATTATTACGTTATATATTATGGTGTACAACTACAGATATTAGTCATGGGTTAGATTTTGATCCTTTAGGGTCATAAGCGTGTAGCATTCTGGTTCCGAAAATTAGGGTGCTGAAAATGTGGTATCAGAGCCTAAGGTTCAGCAGAGTCCTAGGAAGTTTTAAAGCCACATCTAGTAGAGTCTTTCACATTGGTGTGTTGTGTGCCATATTTATGTACAGGAGGTTATGAGATGTTTTTGGAATAGTTTGCTTTCTTCAGTATTCATGTCGTGCTAGTAAACATAATTTAATATCAGTCTCTCAGTCTAATCGGCTCTTCTCTTCTTTCATAAACATACCTCCAAAGATTCAAAAACATATCTCCAAAGAGAAGAAATCCGCTAACTTGTCAGCCCAAAGATCCTTTGGGTGAACATGTTTCTTATGCGGAGTTCAGGACCGCATTTACGCTTTTTCTCAGTTTGTAGCTACCCAGAATGAATAACCAATAGTTGTTCTAGCCAACCCAATGGCCAATTCAGCAGCAGCTTGTATTTGAGACTTCACCCGACTGAACCCTCAATCCTTCTTTGGGTCTAAGCCAGACAAGGATCCTTAGGAATTCATTGGCCAAGTCCAGAAGTTCATTGATGTCATGGGAGTCAATTCTTATCAGAGTGCCGAGTTAGCCACAAACCAATTACAGGATGTCGCTCACACTCGGTACAAGCAGTGGTTAACCGAAAGGTTAGAGGATGCAGGTCCTATTGAGTAGGAGGAATTTGTCATGGATTTCTTTGACAGATTCTTTCCCTAAGAGCTGTAAGAGGCCAAAGTTCTTGAGTTCATAAATCTCAGGTAGGGAAATATGATAGAGAGTATTCTCTTAGATTTACTCAGCTATCCAGATATGCCCCTCATGTGGTTGAAGACAACATGGCTAAGATGAGTAAGTTCATGTTAGGGGTGAACGATAGTGTGGTAAATGAGTGTTGGTCTGTGATGTTGAATAGTTATTTGACTTTATCCAGTATTATGACCCATGCTCAACAGATACAGAAGCAGAAGGTTAAGACTAGGGAGAGGCAGAACAAGATAGCAAAATCAGGCAGTTTTAGTTTTGCTCAGCCCAAATTAGAGGGAGAAAATTGTTCATAATTTCATCCTAATTCATTAGTTCTAGCCACTTCCTCCGCTAGTGTCCTAGTGAAGAAGTTCAGGGACGGCAATAGAGACAAAACCTCAAGCTCTAAATCTCAGGGCAGTGTTAGCAGTGCCTGAACTTATGGTAAAAACCACAAGGGTATTTGTAGAGTCAATAGTGATGTCTATTTTAGTTGTGGTAATACAGTACACAGGATTAGTGAGTGTCCTTATCAAGGGCCTCAGGGTCAATAGAATTGTTCCACAGCTCTGTCCGATCACCTGAACAAGTAGGGTGCCACTTCTAGTGCTACTAGTGGGCAACGTCCAAATAGACTCTATGCTCTTCAGACACGACAGGATCAGGAAAATTCTCCTGATGTCATTACTGGTATATTACAGATTTTCCATGTTCATGTTTATGCTTTGCTTGACCCAGGTGCATCCTTGTCTTTTGTCAATCATACAGAACAGGCAATTTCAGAATCAGTCCCAAAATTTTAATAGAGCCCTTTTCAATCTCTACCCAAGTGGGTAAAACCACCATAGCTCGGTGGGTATACATGAACTACCCAATTATGATATTTCAGAAATCCACGTCAGCAGATATAGTCGAGTTAGAGATAACTGATTTAGATGTCATTCTAGACATGGATTGGCTTTATTCCTGCTATGCCATAGTTGACTAAAGAAATAGGATAGTTTAGTTTCAATTCCCGAATGAGCTCGTCCTAGAGTATAAGGTTAGCACTTCGTCTTTCAGGCGTCAGCTTGTTTCCTACCTTTGGGTAAGGAAAATGATTTCTAAGGGGTGTGTGTACCATTTCGTGCATGTTAAGGACTCCAGTTCTGAATCTCCTTGTCTCAAATCATTCCCAGTGGTTAATAAATATTCAGACTTCTTTCCTAAAGTTCTTTTAGGCATTCCTCTTGAAAAGGAAATAGACTTCAGCATAGACCTTCTCCCAGATACTCAGCCTATTTCTATTTCTCCATACAGAATGGCACTAGCAAAACTCAAGGAAATGAAAGATCAGTTGAAGGAACTATTACATAACTGATTCATTAGTCCCAGTGTATCCCCATGGGATGGGCCAGTCTTATTCGTGAGCAAGAAAGATAGTTCTCTCAGAATATGTTTTAATTACCATTAGCTCAACCAAGTCACAGTCAAAAAAAGATATCCGCTGCCTAGGATAGATTACTTGTTTGACCAACTTCAGGGCGCCAGTTATTTTTTCAAGATAGACCTTAGATTAGGCTATCATCAGCTCAGAGTTAGAGAATGTGACATCCTAAAGATAGTTTTTCGTACTCGGTATGGTCACTTTGAATTTCTAGTTATTTTCTTTGGTCATACAAATTCCCCTGTAGCTTTAATAGACTTGATGAACCAGGTGTTCAAGCAGTACTTGGACACATTTATCATAGCCTTCATAGAGGATATTTTGGTCTATTCTCACACAGAGCCTGATCATCCAGACCATCTCATTGATGTTCTTCAGACACTCAGGGATCACCAATTATTCACCAAGTTCAGTAAGTGTGAATTTTGGCTAAGTTTAGTAGCATTCCTTGGCCACATTATTTTCGTTGATGGAATTAGAGAAGATTCTCAGAAAACCAAAGAGGTAAGAAACTGGTCTCGCCCTATCTCTCTATTAGATATCAAGAGTTTCTTGGATTTGGATGGCTATTACAGACGGTTTATCGAGGGATTTTCTTCTATTGCATCTCCTATGTCCAGATTAACTCATAAAAAGGTTAATTTTTAGTGGTCAAAACATTGCAACAATAGTTTTTAGAAGTTTAAGACCTGACTCACCTTGGCTCCAGTTTTAGCACTTCCCAATGGCTCTGATGGATTAATAGTATATTTTGATTAATTTAGAATAGTTTTAGGTTGTGTCTTCAAGCATCATTGTAGAGTCATGGCCTACGCCTCCAGACAGTTAAAGCCCCATGAGAAGAATTATCCTACTCATGACCTTGAGTTAGCAGCAGTTGTCTTTTCCTTAAAGATTTGGAGGCATTATCTATACGGTGTTCATGCAGATGTCTTCACAGATCATAAGAACCTTGAGTATGTCTTTTCCTAGAAAGATGTCAATATTTGTCAGAAAAAATGGTTAGAGCTCTTGAAAAATTATGACATGAGTGTCCTTTATCATCCTGGCAAGGCCAATGTAGTGGCCAACGCACTCAGTAGATTGTCCATGGGTAGTGTTTACCATGTTGAGGATAGTAAGAAGAAATTAGCTCAGGAGATTCATCAGCTTACTAGACTAGGCATTCGCTTATTCGACTCTTTAGAGGGTGGTGTATGTGTTCAAAGTAGTTCAGAGTCATCTCTAGTTTCTGAGGTGAAAAATAAGAAAGACAGGGATCCTAGACTTGTCAAGCTAAAAGAGCCAGTTCAGAGTCAGCAAGTAGAGGTTTTTTCCTGAGGGGTAGATGATGCTCTTCGTTGTCAGGGTCGTCTATATATTCCTTGTGTAGATCACTTGAGGTAGCGAATTCTTGCAGAAGCACATGGTGCGCAATACTCTATTCATCCAGGGGCCACTAGGATGCACTGTGACTTACGGGAGATCAATTGGTGGAGTGGGATGAAGAAGGACGTTCCAGAGTTTTTCGCTAAGTGCTCTACATATCTGTAGGTTAAGATAGAGCATCAAAAACCTAGTGGTTCCATACAGTAGTTCACTATTGCTACTTGGAAGTGGGAAGAAGTGAACATGGACTTTGTGACGGGTTTGCCTAGAAGACATCATCATCATGATTCAGTTTGGGTCATTGTAGATAGAATTACCAAGTCAGCTTATTTCCTTCCCGTTCGTACCTCTTACTCAGCCAAGGATTATGTCAAACTCTATATCAAGGAGTTGGTCAGATCACATGGTGTTCCACTGTCTATCATCTAAGACAGAGGTACCCAGTTCAACTCTCACTTCAGGAAAACATTCTAAATGGATCTTTATACCCAAGTTTATCTCAGTATAACATTTTATCCTCAGACAGATGGTCAAGCAGAAAGGACCATTTAGACTCTAGAAGATATGCTAAGGGCGTGTGCAATTGATTTCAAGGGAAGCTGGGATGACCACTTGACTTTGATTGAGTTCGCATACAACAACAATTATTACTACAGTATTCAGATGGCTCCATTCGAAGCTCTTTATAGTACGAGATGCGGGTCTCTGATTGGTTGGTTCAAAGTTAGTGAGGCTGTATTCATAGGGATTGACTTAGTATTCGATGCCTTAGAGAAAGTTCAGTTGATCGAAGAAAGACTCTGGGCTGCTCAGAGCCAACAAAAGTCCTATGCGGA
Source organism: Capsicum baccatum var. pendulum (assembly GCA_030864225.1). NCBI lineage: Eukaryota > Viridiplantae > Streptophyta > Magnoliopsida > Solanales > Solanaceae > Capsicum > Capsicum baccatum. The sequence continues at coordinate 134,351,388 of CM061552.1, forward strand.
TGTTTGTAGAAAGGATCTCGAATTTGAGGTTGATGACTATGTCTATCTCAAGATTTCTCCCATGAAGGGAGTGAGGAGATTCAGAAAGAAGGGAAAGCTCAGTCCTCGATATTTTGGTCCCTTCAAGATTCTCAGTCACTTTGACAAGGTAGCCTATGAGATCAAATTGCCTTCACATCTAGCCTCAGTTCATCTAGTCTTTCATGTATCTGTGCTCAAGAAGTGCATAGGTAACCCAGCAGTTGTAGTCCCTATTCAGAGAGTTGACATTTAGAATAGCCTCTCTTATGAAGAGATTCCAGTCAAAATCTTCAACCATCAGACTCATAGGTTGAGGAAAAATGAAGCCCCTCTTGTCAAGGTTCTTAGGCAGAATCAGTCCATGGAGGAAGCTACTTGGGAAGCAGAATCAAGACATGCGAACCAAGTACCCTCATCTTTTCTCTGATAATTCAGACTTTGCTCGAGGTTACCATTTTTCTTAAGCTTATTCAATTACATGTTCAAAAGTCCATTATAAATTTGTATCAAGTATTAGTGCATAGCTTATCATCCATTCATGAGTTCAACTTATCAATCATACATCAGATATGTATGTTTAGTTGGGATATATTCAGTTTCAAATTCACTTTAGTCCTAAAATCATATGCTAGTAGAGCATGATCAGTGTATGCATCATTTTATATTTTCTCCCTCTCAAGCAGTCATCATTCGACGATGAATGTTTCTAAGGGGGAGATATTGTTATACCCCAAAAAATCCAAACCAATATTAGAGCTATGTACCAAGATCATGCATAGTACGTCAAAGTTATTTTATAGTTTTATGAGTCAGTTAAATGTATATTAAGGCTTCAAATAACTCCCAGCTATTAGAAGAATCAAATCATTCCTTACCAATTGAATTCTTGAGAAGGATATTGGTATAGTCTACTTCAAATGAGCATATCTCTCATTATACATGGAATTTTTGAGCTCATGACCTATCCAAAGATATATAATTGAATTCTTTTTCCAGCTATACCAATTTATCCTAAATCCGATATCAAAGCAAAGAGTTATTCCTATTTTACTCTAACATGTCAGGCTAGAAATAGAGTGACGACATTCATGATAGCTTATCACATTTGTGAGGCCCTATCACGAAGGTCATCACCCTTAGGAAAAAACAAGGTCCTCAATGACGACATTCATTATATCTTATCACATTTGTAATGCCCTATCACGAAGGTATTCAGCTTTAGGCAGAAACCAGCTTCTAAGTGACGACATTCTTGATAGTTTAACACATTTGTGACGCCCTATCACAAAGGTCGTCAGCCTTAGGCAAAAACCAGCTCCTAAGTGATAACATTCGTGATAGATTATCATATTTGTTATTCCCTATCATGAAGGTCATCAGCCTTAGGCAGAAACTAGCTCCTAAGTGACGACATTCGTGATAACTTATCACATTTGTGACGCCCTGTCACGAAGGTCGTCAGCTATGATTTTTCAGCAATTGGGAATTTATTTCATAAGGGTATTTTGGTCATTTCTTTCACCTTCCACGACTTATAAACCTAAAGAGGCATAATTTTTCCCATTTTTCTTTAGTTAAGCATCTCAAAAACCCTCTCTTACTCTCTCAACCACAAGAATAGGGTTTCAAGCAAACTCTTCTCTCCAAAGCAAAATTCAAGCTTTTTTTCCAAGATAACTGAGAATTAAGTTTTCCAATCCAAGAACTCTTCAGAAAATCATCAAGATTTCCTTTCTAAGGTATGTGTAGTGTTTATCTATGGATCCAATCCGTTCATAGAGCTCAAGAACCATATTTTAAATATTATTTTGTTAACTTTTTAATGGTGATATGAGAATGTACATGTTGATGATTGTTGTTTAAGTTTCAATGTGATGTTTAAAGGTGTTTTCCTGGAATATGCATGTTTGTTAATTGAGAACCATAAACTTTAGGTGGTTTAATATGGTGCAAGTATGAAACCCATCTATGCCTTAAAGAATGCATGCAAAGTGTTTGATAAAATTCATAGGATGCTACAAATTCATGTTTCTATGGTTCTATTATGTCTAAATGACAAGTCCGTGTAAGCTATATAATTCAATATGAATTCCATTCTTTTTATGTATTGCTATTATGTGGTATGAAACATATAAGGTAATGGAGATATACAATATGTACACGGAATATATCCAAGTATTCCCTACATTGTTTAAGATGTTGAATAACTATATGAAATATGATGTCCCCTACTTATGATATTATGAATTGTGAAGTCAAATCTTGTGATAAAGTTATGTCATGTGAGTCAGTTTCCTTCTATCAAGTCCTGGGGGTATTCGTACCCGAAAAACATAGTTGTGTGCCTAGAGCCATGTCATGTTGGCACTATAATCTCAGTCAAGCTATAATCTATAGAACTCAGTCAGTCATGTAACTCAGGAAACCACAGAAATGTCATGATCTTAGCTAACTCTAAGATAATAGTACTACTCCATCAGTCAACGAAAGTCAGTCAATCTGTCCATGTACAGTCAGTTGAATCATGTTTAGACTCTTCAGATGAGAGTAGAAGTTATCACCGATTAAACCCAAGGATGGGGACTCACATACCAGTTTAGGGTGGGATCCTTACCAATCAACCTTGTGTTCCAGAACTACGCCGCCAGTGTAGGTTGAGACATTTTAGCTTGTGAAATTAGGGTTGATGAGGTGTCTTAACCTACTAGTTTAGGGTTCCCTCCATTCTCCTTTCAAATACCTGCCAGCTAAGGGGCACCCGCAACTGTCCTTACCAGTGGCGCGGTATTGACACCCCTTCAGTCGGGACAGAGATTAGACCCTAACTTAGTTATATCTGTTATTAGGGTATGTCAGTTAAAAAAATACCTTCCACAGTTTCAGAATCAGTCTTAGTAAAATAACTCAGATAGGTCTTCAGATTTCAGTATATACCACTCAGTTACAGTACATAACTCAGATAGTTCTATCAGGTTTAGGATTGCAAGATAAAGTTGCCCATGTTATCAAAATTTTAGTATCAGTCATGTTAGTCATCAGTAAACCATGTATTAGCATACAGGACTATCTATCATGCACCCATGAGTTCAGTTACTATATATGTATGTTTGTACTCTTACATTCATGTCAATCAAATAAATAGCATTGTTCATGGATTTAAACCCTGTTTATATCTAGCCTACCTCACTCGTATACTCAATACATTCCCTCTTACTGATGTATTTGCTCTATGGTGCTTTCTTTTTATGTTACACCATAGGTTCAGAGACATGAGCTCCAGATCAGCAGTAGCAGTAGCATTTCCAGTTGCATAGATTCAGTGAGTCATTTTCATTTTAGGATAATATGATTTGATTTATTAATTATTATTTTAACCAGTTATCAGTTTACAAATTTAGTTGGAGACATGTTTCTTTAACTCCTTATTTAGACAACACTTAAAGGCTTTCAGATTTAGTATTCAGACTTATGTTCAGATTTGATTTAGTTTTCAGTTGTTTTGAGTATCTTTCACCCATATGGATATTAAGTTTTGACAGATTCTTTATTCAGTTGAACCTTATGGCCTACATGTCCATGTTTTCCGTATTATTACGTTATATATTGAAGTATACCGGTACAGATATCAGCCATGGATTAGCTTGTGATCTTTCGAGGTCATCAGCATCGTGTAGCATTTCGGTTCAAAAAATTGTGGCGTTACACACAACCATCTAGAATAAATATGCTTAAGAAAACCATTTAATCACTTTACGAATTATCGAATCTTTTCAGACTCAATGTCAATACTGGTATTAGAATATCTACACCGGACATGGAAATCTGTCTTATACTCGCTAATAAAGATAGAGCCCTGCTCCAAGTGATCAAACTTATGTGTCAAATGATCCACCAAATCGTAAGGCACAAACCACTCCAAAAAAGCCTTAGAAAACTAATCCCAAGTCATCTTTGAAAAACAAAGGGATCTGCAACTAACAAGTAGCCTCCACTAATCTCGGGAAGCATCTCTAAAATGATAATTAGAGTAAGAAAACCAATCTATTTTCAAAAAAACAAATATTATGCAACTTCTCATGACAATCAATCTATAAATCATAGACATCCTTGCCTACAATAAACTCAGAAGTACCCAAATGAGTGAACCTTTTAAACTTCTTCTGATCCTTAGAAGATATAACTGTACTCACAATAATAAAAATTATGAGAATCTGGATAGCTGAGATCCCACCTGAATAGGTAACATAGATTATTATAAGCTCTTGATCTCGAAATACCATACCTAGATACAGGTGCAGAAAATAGTGAAACACTTTTGGAAAATAAGGTATGAAATATCCGCATGATACAAAATAAAATAAGGAAAGTTTCTCAAGGATATATTATAGCCTCTTGAAGATAGATACGGACGTCTATGTACCAATTTTTGAGACATTACTAAACACCATATTCTTTGATTTAAGAGACAAATAAACTTGGTTTCTCTATTACAAACTCATTAGAACCCAAGAACCAAAGGTCATGATGACACTATTGCGATAATCCTTGAGAAGTAAGCCTAAAACCCAAATTGATATACAATAAGATGACCAGACCAAAACCCAAGGTAAGACTTGTAGAACAAAGTGGAATCAAATTTATATATTAAAAGTAGGAAATACATAACCAAAGATGCCATACAATATCCCAAAACCTATTGTCATTGTGTAAGAACTACTAAATATATATCAAATCAAAATATACAATAATAGACCAAAAGGAACATAATCTATCTTAGAATACAAAATATGGCATGAAATAGATAAGAAAAGGTAGTAGATTATCTCTAAAAGAATAGATCGACCAATATCTTGAATATACTCTAGATACTGCTTGAATAAGATACATCCAGTACAGTCATTCCTAGATCTACATCAAAAGGGTGTAGTGGGGTAAGTATGGTCTACTGGTACTCAATAGATATAATAGGATGACTGAGCAAATTAGAAACTAGGGCATATAAAATGTAGACTATAAGCACATTATCTGCAATCAAAAAATTTCCAAAACAGCATCCCACGCCATCTCCAGTAATAGTCTTATAATATTCACATATACCACGTACAAATATGAGAAAAGAAGCACATGTGAATACCTCAAATTTTGGTCCCTAGAAAAGTTCAAAGTTTTAAACTCACTGCATAGATAATAACGCTCAACTTACACATCAATTTAAGTACAAGGCTGTTGTTGTTAATATATTTACCTAACTATGAGTCGAGGTCGAATCCATGAGGAACAATGTGCGTGGTGATAGAGAAAGTCTAAAATAATAGTTTCTTGCTAGGTCAAACCTAGGATACAAAATGATTTGCGGGTTTTCAATTTTTGCTAATGTGAGAGAAATTGTTGGGTTTCTAAGGGACTAATTCCAGATTAAGAATAATTATAGTGTAATTTATTAGGCACGGATCTTTGGATTACTCCATCGTAGGGGTAAGTTATACATGTGTATGTGATGAATCAGTGCAAATACTATTCATTGATAATGTGGTAGGCTAGGTTTAAAGTCCTTGTGGCTAGTTCTTCAACAAAACCTCAATGATGTCTCCCATTTCCCCTTTTGCGTACCTAATTCGTGCTTCAATTAAAACCACCTAACACCTCCATTTGGGTATCAATATTTCAAGGATAATACCCATGGTATAGCAAACCTCATAATCACCCTTATATATAAGATAGTGAAAATTATCAAACTATGCCCATCATTGTATACTATTGCCTTGGTTCCCACATCCCTCTTTCAAGGATGATATGGGTTCCTAAAGTTTACCCAAACCCCTTTCTCAATAATGGTTTAGTCTTTCAAGAGCTTGGGATTTTTATCCATCGAACCCATTTGGATATTTACAGCTTTCACCCACAAATCCCAAACAATTTAGTTAAGAAATAGAAGAACCCATCACCAACAAACAAGCATAAGCACATATGAATCAAAACCAATACAATTAACACCCTATTCTAACATAATATAAATAGGAAGAACTAGCTACTCATAATGATAATAAACAGTAATAAACCAAAATCTCTATTAAATTAATTAATTAAAAGTAAAGAGAATGCAAACCACACTTTAAGTTTGAATGAATCCTCAATGGGATTTGCCAATTCTCCACTTGGAAGTCACTCCAATGTTATCTTAGCTCACAACTAATAAAAATTTAGTTCAAAGCTCCAACATGTTATAAAAACCCTAGACTAAGGATAGGAGGTAAGGTTAAGTATTGATGGATTTAGAATGAAAGGGTTTTGAGCCTTAAATAGGATTTGGGTTGGTTGGTCAGAATGACGTATCTTCCCTTGGGCTATTTTCTGCCCTCAAGTAATCACAGAAGATTGGTCTCTATCATAGTTAGTCCATCACAATCGCAATTGGTTGACTAGATTAACTCGCCATGATCGTGGGCGTTCAGACACAATTGCTAGAACTAAGGGATAGATCCCGATCCTGCTTCAGCTTGTCCAGCTCTTGAATTTCAACTTTATTTTTGATCCATTTCATCTTAAGTTTTCTTATTTTATTCTCATCACTTGTATACCTGCAAAATATGGGAATTAGTATATTTAACCCTAAATGTGTCTTACTTTATATTCAAATAGTAGTGTGTACGAATGTCGAATCTAAATAAGTAGTAAATTCACCACTCATCAGTAGACTATGACTCTCCTTATGAGTTATAACGTGTCATTGTAGATCATAGGACCCCGATAGTAGGTTGTCCAGTGAAGGTGTCTTAAGTAATAGTTATAATTGTGAGCGGCTCCTAATAGGTGGTAAATACTCTAAATAAGTCTTATGGTCCTATCCGTAGTAAAACCAGTATGTGCCCTAAATATTTTTGTCTTGACTATGAATTAGACCGTACGAGTTGTAGGGTCTCATAACGAGTCATATGGTGTGAATCATAAGGTCACCCGAGAAAAGTCATTCATTTACCATCTTAAAAACAACTTATGGTGATGCGTTGTAATGTGTCCTTATGAATCGCATAGTGACTCATAGTCACTGGCGATAATTTTACAAATTTTAAGTAATGGCACTTTTTATATTTCCCCTCTTCTACAATCGTGACCCACGACTTAAAACCCCTTTAGGGTATTATTATCACTCCAAAACAAATCAAAATAACTTCTTGAACTCTATCAAATTCTCTCTAGTAAAAACATTAGGGTTTTAAAAAAGTTTGTCAATTAGAGCTTCCAAGGGAAAATTCTCTCCATAACTATGGATATGTGAGGTATGTGTCTCTACCTTTAAAATTGCTTTACTTAAAGCATAAAATGATTTGATTGTTTATTTGGATTTGAAGATGGATTTTGATATGGGTTAAGGTTTTTGAATGAATGTTTTTTGAATTTTTATCCGATGATTTATTATTAATTTTTCATGCTTTATTTATGATTTTAAACTTGTGGAGTTCATGGGCATGGTGAATAAACTAGGGGATTATTATTTTCCCAAATTTTGTGAATATTGACAATAGAATTAGTAACAACTTCAACATAATTTTTTTTAAATGGTTCTGTGTATGGATATAGTTGCAATGATGTACATTCGGAACAATTTCATGATATAAAGAGGTTATTAAAACGTGATAATTTTATATAATAAACAAAGGGAGTCGATGTACCCCTACCTTGTATTACTGAGCAAAGGGAGTTGTTTTCCCTAAGTTAATGGAATTAAAATGGCATGATGATGTTACCAAGAAAATATAGTTTGTATGATGATACCAACACTATATGGATTAAGGTTTATGGTAGTTTAATGAATAGGAATGTGTGAAAATTGTTTTAATTTAGCTTAAAAGAGGGATATCTATCCGGTATATTGTAATACCCTGTATGTTTTTAAGCTAGGAGACGAACCATTTTTCCTACGCATGAAACATCCTATCTTGTGAGTAGCATTTTAGTGCATGACTTACAATGAGTATCCTAGCTCTAATATAGATTATGATACATTAAGCATGTTCATATGAGTCACTTAAGGTAATACAATCTAAGAGTTTTTGAATCTATCAAGTTTTAGTGTTTTGCAAGGGTCATCTTTGAACGACTATAACTCTATGTTAATGTGGTATGTTGGCTGATTTAGATGCACCAAATTATAGCGAATCGAATTAGCTTTCCAACAATATAATAGTATTGTTTCTTTTGCTATATAATAGTATCGTGACTATATATCTCATGAAAGTTATGTTCCTACTTGAAAAACATTATCTTTTGATGGATTGATAGAAAGCAAGTATGAAATCCACCTATGCCTTAAAGAATGCATGCAACGTGTTCGATAAAAGGCCTAGTATGTTAGAACTTTATATTTACATGATTTTATGATATCTAAATAACAAGTTCATGTTAGTCATACACTCCAATATGAATTTCCATGCAAATTATGTGTTGTTATAGTTGTGGTATAAAGCATGTATGATAATGGAGATATAAATTATGTTCACAAAATATATCCATGCTTTCCCACTATGTTTGAGATGTTGAATAAATACATGAAGTATAATATCCCCAAATCATTACAATATGAACTAAACTTTACATATTGTTATTCCCTTACGCTTCAATGGTATCCATGCGATTGCTATAAATAGTATATGTTATCGGAATGCCCATGATATTATAATATGAGATTTATAACTTGATTATAAGCATTCCTATTCATGATAGATATTATGATGACCATGTACTTCATGTATTATGAATTTTTATTGATGGTCGTGTACTCAAGAAATTCAAGTTGTGTCAGTTTCCTTTCATCGAGTCCTGGGGGTACTTGTACCTAAAAAAATTAGAATATGAGATTTATGACTTGATTATAAGAATTCCTATTCATGATATATATTATGATGACCATGTACTTCATGAAATCACCCAGTCATGTATTATGGATTTTTATTGATGGTCGTGTACTCAAGAACTTCAAGTTGTGTCATTTTCCTTCCATCGAGTCTTGGGTGTACTTGTACCCAAAAAATATAGTTGTGTGCCTAGAGCAATGTCATGTTTTCACGATACTCTCAGTCAAGACATGCTCTGTAGAATTTAGTCAGTCATGTGACTCAGGAAAACTCAGAAAGCTCAACAATCTCAGTAGTCTAGTAATCTCTGTAATTTTAGTGCTCAGTAACCTCAGCAACCTCAGTATTCACAGTCAATATCAATAGCTGCAGTACTCTCAACTAGTCCTCAAAACTTAGTATATTCCGTCAGTCATTGGAATCTAGCAAACTTAGTTTAGCTCTGCTAAACAATACCACTAGTATCAGTCCAGTTAATCAGTATCAGTTCAGCTAACCAGTTCAGATTAGTTATTCAGTTGAGTGTCCTTCAGAAGGGAGTAGAAGTTAGCACCGAGTGAACCCAAGGATGGGAACTCACCCACCAGTTCAGGGTGTATTTCTTAGTAGTCATCCTTGTGTTCCATAACTACGTAGCCAGTGTAGGTTGAGACATCTTAACCCGTCAGAATAGGGTTGATGAGGTGGCTTAACCCATTAGTTAAGGGTTCCACCATTCTCATTTGAGTACCTTCTAGTATAGGGTTCTCACAGTTATCCTTACCAGTGGCGCGGTATTGACACCCCTTCTGTCGGGGAAGATATTGGACCCCAGCTTAGCTATTATAACATATTTGGGACATGTCAATTAGATAACTAATTCCCATATTTTTAGTTACAGATTTTAGGACAATAAGCTATAGCTACCCAGTCTCAGTAAAGAACTCAGATAACTCTTCAGATTTTAGTATATCAGGGATGTCAAATACAGTCAACTCAGAAATAGAATGGAACTCAGATATTTTCCTTCAGATTTATGGACTGTGAGATATAGTCACTTATGCTATCAATCACAATAGTTATCAGAACTCATGCTATCAATACTCAGTTTTAGGACTGTCATATACAGTTAATCAGACCAGTTCTTCATAATTTGAACTGTTAGAAACAATCATTCCTTTAGTAGTAAAATAGTATGAGTCTTCCAGTATTCAGTAATACAGTATCAGAACCATCACTTATTAGTGATTTACATATTAATGTCAGTAAACTCAGTATTTTAGAATCTCATTATCAGTACATTCATGTTGTCAGTATTCAGACTCAATAGTCAGTATCTCCACGAGTTCACTTACAGTTACATATGCATGAATGTACTCTCACATTCATATCAGTCAGTATTTTTCATGTGTATAACCCTTTGCATTTAGCCTACCTCACTCGTATACTCAGTATATTCAGACGTACTGACGCATTGATGCTATGGTGCTTTCTCTTATGTTACACCATAGATTTAGAGTCATGATATCCAAATTAGCAGTAGATTCTAGGATCAGCAGTTAGAGTTAGACGTGAGTCCTCATCCTTCCAGGACATGATGATTTCATTTTGATTTCAGTTTTCACTTTATTCCAGTAGTTGGAGTTTGTTGGAGACATGTCCCATCATATCCTTATTCAGTTCAGTTAGAGGCTTTCGAACTAGATGTCAGATTAGATGTTCAGACTTTAGTATTTATGTTCCTTTTTGGTATTGTTATACCATATTTTTCAAATATGTATTAGTATTGAACCTTATGGCCCTAAGTTCATGTTTCTACATATTCTATGAGATATTATACAATTTACAAGTACAGATATCTATCATGGGTTAGCTTGTGGTCCTTCGGGGTCATGAGCACCGTGTAGCATTTCAGTTCAAAAAATTGGGGCGTTACATATATGAAAGTGGAGGTCTCGAGGGATCAATACTAGAAACTATAGTTAATGATGTGGGGGCCTAAATGGCTGGTGGTTCGAGTCTCCCGTATCGTATGATTGGGTAGTTTGAGTCCCACATGTTATGTAATAGGTTCTTAAGTCACCTTTTATATATTCATGGAGGTTCGAGTCTCCTCTGTGGACATGTACTGTCAAGACACTAGGCTACACCTTAGTCGATATAATAATGTTTATGGCTACAAGTGACCATAAACGAATCTATGAACTAGTACCTATTGTGAGCATTGAGTAAAATAGTGATAAAATATATGAATGGAATATAAGATGATAATATATTGTAATTATGAATACAAAAATGTGTAGCAATGAAATTTCTGAAATATCTAATCAAAATACTAGAAACTAAACTATCTATCTGAAATAACTGATAAAATTAAAAGAACTGACTTATAGTCTGACTGATTATCTTAAAGCCTCTAAACATCATGAGGAGTTGATGGGACAAACCCCCAACTAACTTCTACTGACTAAACATAATAAAATATTTAATTAAAAGAGAAATCATATCATGCCCTTGATGGATGAGGACTCACCACTACTACTACTGGGTAACACTAAGTTGTCTATGAATGGTTGGGAAACAGAGCATCCGGACCAATGTTATAATACAAGATAGCATAAAGAAACATATGTAGTCAGTAATTTTAATATGCTGGTACGTGAGATAATAACTGATTGAAATTCATGGGATAACAGAGCATGAATTCATAAGAATGTATTATTTGAGAATACAAGACCAAGCACAAATATGTTACTGTGATAAGTTGACATCTAAAAGGCTAAAATTTGTAAAATTGAATACAGATAATATGTACACTTGGTCAAGAAAACCTGAGCTAAAATGCACTAAAATATTGACTAAAACCGTGAGAGGTAATATATAATTGAAATGCCCCAGTTTGTGCTATTCGGGGTCCAACCTTAAACCATAGTTAGAAGGGTGTAAGTACCGTGTCACAAGTACTAACACTGGCTATATGGATCAACTAATCTGATGTCCTAAAGGACTAGGGAGTAAGTATGCAACTGATGGGTAGCCCCTAAAAGAGTTTAAGTCCTAAACTTGAGGGTTATATATCATAATCCTATGCTGGCTAGTAGTTCTAGAACTTAGGGACTGTTACTAAGGACCCAGTCCTAAATAGAAGGTGAGGCCTCATCCCTAGGTTCTATAGGTGCTAAATCCTACACCCAACTGAATGATACTGGTACTGAATTGAACTAATTTTAAATGGACATTATTTCTGATAGGAATCATCATAAACAAATATATTTGAGTATAATGATATGATTCATTGCTTAACTGACTTATTACTTGAGAATTTTAAATCTTCTAAAATACATATATATTAGGTGTTCATAACAATCAAACACTTAATTATCAAAAAATACGATATCAAACCTTAAAACTGTAGTATGGAATCATGGTTCAAAGACCAAAAACATGAACGTTTCACCAAAATAAGTGAGAAGCATGAACTTGAACATATAAATGTCGTAAACATAAGTAAACAACATGATTACATGGCTTAATTCTTAATTTTATGATCAAAAATGAAATTAATGGACTATGACATGGAAACTTGCAATTTAAAACCTGAGATAGAGTAATTCACTTCGAAGCACCTTCAAACATAACTTTAAATTGATTTAGCATAATATTCATGGATTAATTTCATAAAGTTGTATAAGATTTGTACTTGTAAGTTAAAATAGGGTTTTGGACTCAATGGGTAAAAGGGACCCAATAATGAATACCAACATACCTCAATAGATAGTTTCTTAAAGATTTCTTGGGGGTTTCTTGATCTTAGAAGCTTGAACTCTTGATTTCTTGAGAAAGGGGCATGATATTGGTCATGGGAAAGGAGAAGGTCTTTTTGAAACAAATTTTGAGACAAAGGGGTAAATTATGCCCCTATGATTTATTCTATTCATCTTATGGATGACTTGGGTTAAGAGAAAAGACCTAATTACCCTGTATTTAAAGACAAAAGAGCTGGACAGAATAGCTGTAATACCCATCATGTTTCTTAGCTAGGAAGTGAATAAGTATTCCTACATATGAAATCTCCTATCCTGTAATTCATACTTTAGTACATGACTTACAATGAATATCCTAGTGATAGGATAGATTATTATGCATTAAGCATGTCAATATGACCCACTTAAGGTAATACAAGCTAAGAGTTTTTAAATCCATCAAGTTTTAGTGTTCTATTTCTCAAGGGACATCTTTGAATGAGTATAAATCGATGTTAATGTGGTATTTTTGCAGATTTAGACCATCAAAATTGTAGAGAATCGAATCAGCTTGCCAACGATGCCAATTTTGCCTTAATCCAATACCCAAGCGAAAAGTTATGCCCATTTTCGTGAGAGACAGTAAGCATAGGTGATTGGTTAGGCGCAACCCAACCCAAGCATAGGCGATTGGTTAGGCGCCGCCCAACCTAAGCATCGGAGATTGGTTAGGAGCCACCCAACCCAAGCATAGGCGATCACTTTGGCGCCGCCTAAGTCAATTTCAGGTGTCAAAAACACTCTGTTTTGAGTTATTTTAAAGGTAATTAAGTCTTTAAATACTCCTTACACATCCCTAAACTCAACCCTATGAAATACATAGCTTCTAAACATATTGCAACCCTATTTTCATCTCAAAGCTCATCATCCAAGAGCACTAAAAGGGAAAAATAACTAGGGTTGCATAACTAAGCTTGAAGATCTGATTTCAAGGAAATTGCTCCGTCAACCATCAAGAACCTTACTTCTAAGGTATGCGTGAGTTAATTTATGGATCCCTTTCATCCATAAAGCTCAAAAACCCTCTTTTTCATTATAAAGTATGATTTCTACATTGTTGGGTGTTGATGATCTTGTTGTTGATATTGGGTGATTCCCAAGATGGAATCTTTATATGTTGTTATGGATTCATGATATCATATGAGTTGGAAACATGTAACTTTTGATGTTTATTACATATAATTTGATGACTTCACCTATGATTAAGATGTGCATGTAGGGTGTTTGATAAAATGCCTAAGAAACTAAAAATCATGCAATGTAGCTAAATTGTGACTAAGTGAAGGATTCATGATATGCCCTTACATTCCAATGACTTCTATGTTGTTAATGTGCCTTGTAAATGTTGTTGGAATACTAATGAACTATTCTGATGACATTATGATATGTTTACTTGCAAATCCTACTTATGAACAAGATGTAAGATAACCATGAAATGCACATGAACTTCTATGCTATTGGTATGTTCTGCTAATATGATTATGTAATGAAACTGATATTAAGATTGTGCAAGTACTTCCATGTGATATGAAATTCTTTCCATGCAATACATTGTTGATAACCATGCATAGTATGACATCCCTACTTATGATATTATATATTATGGACTCTACTCTTATGATCAAGTCATTCATGTGTGTCAGTTTCCTTCCATCAAGTCCTGGGGGTACTTGTACCTAAAAACTATAGTTGTGTGCCTAGATCCAAGTCATGTTTCACGATATTCAAACTTAATCTATGATTCCATAGAATTCTGTCAGTCATGTGACTAAGGAAAACCTCATGATCTTAGTCAGTTTTTAGATATCAGTAACATTCTGCCAGTCAATAGAATTTAGTAAGATTAAGTCATGCACAGTCAGTTATTCATGTCTAGTCCCTCCAGATGGTAGTAGAGGTTAGCACTTAGTGAACCCAAGGATGTGAACTCACCCGCCAGTTCAGGGTGTGATTTTTAGTAGTCATCCTTGTGCTTCAGAACTATGTAGCCAGAGTAGGTTGAGATATCTTAACCCATCAGATTAGGGTTGATGAGGTGGCTTAACCCGTCAGTTTAGGGTTCCCACCGTTCTCATTGAGTACCCACTAGATAAGGGTCACTTACAGACTGTCCTTACCCATGGTACGGTATTGATACCCCTCAAGTCAGGGCAGAGATTGGAACACACCTTAGCCATAACGGCATACGTGGGGCATGTCGGTTAAACATTGTTTCCCACAGTTTCAATATAAGTCTCAGTAAAAGAACTCAGAGCGTTCTTCAAATTTTAGTAAATATATGACTGTCAGATATAGTTGACCATGTTATTAGTTTAAGTATTAGTCATGACAGTTATTAGTAAACCATGTATTAGCTTACAGGTCATTCTATCACGTATTCATGGTCCTAGTTTCTATATATATGTGTTTGCACTCCCATATTCATATTAGTCAGTTAGTGTTGTTCATGTATGAAACCCTTTATCTTCAGCCTACGTTCCTTATATATTCAGTACTCTAGTTGAACTGATGCATTTGCACTATGGTGCTTTCTTTTCATGTTACACTATAGGTTCCGAGACACGAGCTCCAACCCAGTAGTAGCGTTACCATTCCAGTCGCAGAGACACAGTGAGTCTATATTGATTCAATGACAATATGATTTGATTCATTTATTTATTTCTTCAGTTCAGCTTTACAAAGTTAGTTAGAGACATGTTCCTTCAACTCCTTATTCAGACAGTTTAGAGGTTTTCAGATTTATGTTCAGATTTACGTTCAGATTGAGTTATTTTGGGTATTTTCATGCGCATGATTATATTCATTTGAACCTTATGGCCTTACAGTTCTATGTATTCTGCATTATTATATCATGATTTGCAGTATACAGGTGCAGATATCAGTCATGGTTTAGCTTGTGGTCTCTTGAGGTCATGAGCACTGTATAGCATTCTGATTTAGCAAATTTGGGTGTTATAAACTTGGTATCAGAGCCTAAGGTTCATTAGAGTCCTAGGAAGTCTGAAAGTCACATCTAGTAGAGTCTTGTACATAGGTGTGTTGCGCGCCATATTTAACTGCAGGAAGTTATATGATGTTTTAGGAACAATCCCCTTTTCTTCATTATTCATGTCATCCTAGTGAGAATAATCACAATTTAAACTCTCATTCTAATCCATTCTTCTCTTATTCCAGACCATGGCCCCAAAGAGAAGAAACTAGCCAGCTCCTCAGCCAGAAGATCCTTTGGGCGAACATGTTTCCCATGCGGAGTTTAGAGCCGCATTTACCATACTTGCTCAGTCCATGGCTGCACAGAATGAACAGCCACTAGTTATTCTGGCCAATCTAGTGGCCACTCCCAAAGCATCTAGGGTTCGGGACTTTACCCAAATGAACCCTCCATATTTCTATGGGTCTAAGTCGGACGAGGAGCCTCAGGAGTTCATTAACTAAGTCCAGAAGGTCATTGACATCATGGGTGTTACTTCTATTGAGAGTGTTGAGTTAGCCGCCTACCAGTTATAGGATATTGCTCATGATTAGTAAAAATAGTAGAAGTCTGACAGGTTAGATAATTTAGGCCCTATCAAGTGGGAGAAATTTGTCACAACCTTCTTAGACAGATTCTTTCCCAAAGAGCTGAGGGAAGCCAAAGTTATTGAGTTCACCAACCTCAAGTAGGGGAATATGATGGTTAGGGAGTATTCTTTCAGATTTACTCGGCTAGACAGGTATGCTCCTCATGTGGTTGCAGACAATAAAGCTAAGATGAGCAAGTTTATGTCAGGGGTGAACGATAGCGTGGTAAATGAGTGTAGTTCTGCAACGCTAATCAGTGATATGACCTTAGCCAGACTCATGACTCATGCCCATCAAGTAGAAGAGCAGAAGTTTAAGACTAGGGAGAGGCAGAACAAGAGAGCAAGGTCAGGTAATTTCAACTTTGCTCACCCTAAGTCAGATGGAGGAAACCGTTCACAGTTTCGGTCTAAGTCAGCCATTCCAGCTCTTTCCTCTGCCAGCACTCTAGTGCTAAAGTTCAGAGATGGTAATAGAAACAAAGTGCTAGGCTTGAAATCTTAGGGCAGGATTAGCAGTGCCCGAACAAATCCCTTTTGCCAGACTTATGGTAAGAACCACAGGGGCATTTATAGAGACGATAGTGATGTCTATTTTGGTTGTGGCAAGCCAGTCCACAAGATTAGGGAGTGTATGCATTCAAGTCTTCAGGGTTAGCAAACTTATTCTATAGCTCAGTCTAGTCGCCCAAACCACTGGGCAACGCCCAAATAGACTCTATGGTCATAGATCCTAGCAGGATCAGGAAAGTTCTCCTGATGTCGTTACTGGTACATTATAGATTTTCCATGTTCTTGTTTATGCTTTGCTAGACCCAGGTGCATATTTGTCCTTAGCCAGTGATACGACCTTAGCCAGACTTATGAATCATGCCCATCAAGTAGAAGAGCAGAAATTTAAGACTAGGGAGAGGCAGAACACGAGAGGAAGGTCAAGTAATTTCAACTTTGCTCACCCCAAGTCAGATGGAGGAAACCGTTCACAGTTTCATTCTATGTTAGCCGTTCCAGCTTTATTCTTTGCCAGCGCTCCAGTGCCAAAGTTCAGAGATGGTAATAGAAACAAAGCGCCAGGCTTGAAATCTCATGGCAGGATTAGCAGTTCCCGAACAAATCCCTTTTGTCAGACTTATGGTAAGAACCACAAGGGCATTTATAGAGCCGGTAGTGATGTCTATTTTGGTTATGGAAAGCCAGGCCACAAGATTAGGGAGTGTATGCAGTCAAGTCTGCAGGGTCAGCAAAATTATTCTACAGCTCAGTCCAGTCGCCCAAACCAACAGGGTGTTGCAATTTCTAGTGCTACCAGTGGTCAATGCCCAAATAGACTCTATGGTCTTAGATCCTAGCAGGATCAGGAAAATTCTTCTGATGTCGTTACTAGTATATTACAGATTTTCCATGTTCATGTTTATGCTTTGCTAGACCCAGGTGCATCTTTGTATTTTGTTACTCTATACATAGCAGGCAATTTCGGAATCAGTCCTAAAGTCCTAGCAGAGCCCTTCTCAGACTCTATCCCAGTGGGTAAAACCATCATAGCTCAACGGGTATACAGGAACTACCCAGTTATGATATCTCAGAAATCCATGTCAGCAGATTTAGTAGAGTTCGAGAGGATTGATTTTGATGTTATTCTTGGCATGGATTGGCTTCATTCCTTTTATGCCACAGTCGACTGCAGAAATAGTATAGTTTAGTTTCAGTTCTCGAATGAGCCCATTCTAGAGTGGAAGGGTAGTATTTCAGAGTTCAGGGGTCAATTTGTTTCCTACCATCGGGCAAGGAAAATGATTTCTAAGGGGTGTGTCTATCGTCTCATGCATGTTAAAGATTCCAGTTCTGAATATTCTAGACTCGAAACAGTACCTGTTGTTAATGAATACTCAGATGTCTTTCTCGAAGATCTTCCAAGCATTTCTCCTGAAAGGGAAATACACTTTGGCATAGACCTTCTTCCGGATACTCAACCTATTTCTATTCCACCATACAGAATGGCACCAGTAGAAATCAAGGAACTAAAAGATTAGTTGAAGGATATCTTATATAAGGGATTCATCAGACCTAGCATTTCCCCATAGGGTGCACCAGTATCATTCGTGTGCAAGAAAGACGGTTCTCTCAGGATGTGTACTGATTACCTTCAACTCAACAAGGTCACAGTCAAGAACAGATATCCTCTCCCTAGGATTGATGATCCATTTAACTAACTTTAGGGTGCCAGTTACTTCTCCAAGATAGACCTCAGATCAGGCTATCATCAGCTCAGAGTTAGAGAATGTGACTTTTCAAAAACAACTTTCCGTACTCGGTATAGTCACTTCAAATTTTTAGTTAAGTCATTTGGTCTTTCCAATGCCCCTATAGCTTTTATGGATTTGATGAACCATGTGTTTAAGCAGTACTTGAACATGTTTGTCATAGTCTTCATAGATGATATTTTGGTTTATTCTCACACAGAGCGTGATCCTGTAGACCATCTCAGGATGGTTCTTCAGACTCTCAAGTATCATCAATTATTCGCTAAGTTCAGTAAATGCGAATTATGGCTAAGATCAGTAGCATTTCTTGGCCATATTATTTCCGATGATGGAATTAGAGTAGATCCTTAGAAAACTGAGGCAGTAAGAAACTGGCCCAGACCCGTATCTCCATCAGATATTAGGAGTTTCTTACCTTTAGCTGGCTATTACAGATGGTTTTTTGAGGGATTTTATTCTACTTAATCTCCTATGTCCATATTGACTCAGAAGAAGATTAAGTTTTAGTGGTCCAATTCATTTGAGAAGAGCTTTCAAAAGTTGAAGACTCGACTCACCTCTGCTCAAGTTCTAGCTATTCCAGATGGTTCAGATGATTTTGTGGTCTATTGTGATGTATCCAGAGTGGTTTTAGGTTGTGTCCTTATGCAGCATAGTAAGGTCATAGCCTACGCCTCTAGACAGTTAAAGTCACATGAGAAGAATTATCCTACTCATGATCTTGAGTTAGCAGCGGTAGTCTTTGCCTTGAAGATTTGGAGGCATTATCTCTATGGAGTTCATGTAGATATCTTCACAGACCATAAAAGCCTCCAGTATGTATTTTCCCCGAAAGATCTCAATCATTGCCAGAGAAGGTGGTTAGAGCTCTTGAAGGATTATGACAAGATTGTTCTTTATCATCCGGGCAAGGCCAATGTTGTGTCCGACGATCTCAGTCGACTCTCCATGGGTAGTATTTCTCACATTGAGGATGGAAAGAAAAAGATTGCCCAGGAGATCCATCAGCTTGCCAGACTAGGCGTTCGCTTAGTCGATTCTTCAGAGGGTGGTGTATGTGTTCATTGTAGTTCAGAGTCATCTCTAGTTTCTAAGGTGAAAGAGAAACAAGATAGGGATCCTAGCCTTGTCAAGCTCAAAGAGTCAGTTCAGAATCAGGAAGTTGAGGTTTTCTCCCAAGGGGGAGATGGTGTTCTTCGTTGTCAGGGTCGTTTATGTGATCCATGTGTAGATGAATTGAGGCAGAGAATTCTTGCAGAAGCGCATGGTGCGCAATACTCTATTCATCCAGGGGACACTAATATGTACCGTGACATTCGGGAGATCTATTGATGGAGTGGGATGAAGAGAGATTGTGCAAAGTTTTTGGCTAAGTGCTCTACATATCAGCAGTTTAAGATAGAGCATCAGAAACCTAGTGGTTCCATGCAAGAGTTCACCATTCCTACTTGGAAGTGGGAAGAATTTAACATGGACTTCATTACAGGTTTTCCTAGAACTCGTCATCAGCATGATTCAGTCTGTGTCATTATAGATAGAATGACCAAGTAAGTTTATTTCCTTCCTGTTCATAATTCTTATTCCACCGAGGATTATGCCAAACTCTATATCAGGGAGTTAGTTAGATTACACGGTGTTCCACTATCTATCATCTCAGACAGAGGTACCCAGTTCACTTCTCACTATTGGAAAGCATTTGAAAAGGGTCTCGATACCCAAGTCTATCTCAGCACAGCATTTCATCCTCAAACAGATGGTCAACCAGAGAGGACCATTCAGACTCTTGAAGATATGCTAAGGGCATGGGAAATTGACTTCAAGAGAAGTTGGGATGACCATTTGCCTTTGATTGAGTTCGCATACAACAATAGCTATCATTCTAGTATTCAGATGGATCCATTCGAAGGTCTCTATCATAGGAGATGTAGATCTTCGATTGGTTGGTTCAAAGTTAGTAAGGCCTCAGTCATTGGTCCTGACTTAGTATTCTATGCCTTAGAGAAAGTTCAGTTGATCAGAGAGAGGCTCTGGGCTGCTCAGAGCCTACAAAAGTCCTATCCAGATGTTCTTAGAAAGGATCTCGAGTTCGAGGTTAATGACTATGTCTATCTTAAGAACTCTCCAATGAAGGGATTGAAGAGGTTCGGCAAGAAAGGGAAACTCAGTCCCTGGTATGTCGGTCCCTTTAGAATTCTTTGTTGCTTCAGCAAGGTAGCTTATGAGCTTAAGTTGCCTTCAAATCTAGCCTTAGTCTATCCAGTCTTCCATGTCTCTTTCCTAAAGAAGTGCATAGGTGACCCAGCAGTTGTTGTCCCTATTCAAAATAGCCTCTCTTATGAAGAGATTCCAATTGAAATCTAAGATTATCAGACTCATAAATGGAGGAACAAATAAGTCCCTCTAGTCAAGGTTCTTTGGCGAAATCAGTCTCATGAGGGAGCAACTTGGGAATCAGTCTCAAGCTCATAAGCTACCTTCCTAAAATAGTTCAAGATTCTATATGGGACAACATAGCGGGGATTGATTTTGCCCTTCTTCCTAAATCTCTTCACTCACTTTATAGGTAAAATCTTCAAATACCAAATAACTAAACTAAAACTCAAGATTCCTTCTCCTCACCTATGCATAAGATCTTTGATGACTTTGTGTTTTCTTTAGCCTTTCCTGAATCAACTAAACCTTCTCCATTGCCTCAAACAGTAAATCTAGCCCTATCAAAGCAGCCTTACCTGCCTCGAACAAACCAATAGAAGATCTACATCTCCTTCTATAGAGATCCTCAAATACACCCATTTGACTACTTGAGTGAGAACTATTTTTGAAAGCAAACTCAATCAAAGGTAAGTGGTTATCCTAACTACTTTTAAAGTCAATAACTCTAGCACTAGACATATCCTCTAATGTCTGAATGGACTATTTTACCTGACCACCTTTCTGAGGATGAAAAGTTGTACTGAGATCAATTTGGGTACCAAGACCCTTCTGAAAAGCCTTCCTAAAATGAGAGGTAAATTGAGTACCTCTATATTAAATGATAAACTATGGAATTCCATGCAATTTAGCTAAATCTCTAAGGTAATCGTCGACTGAATACGACATGTGAACTGCATAAAATTAGCTGATTTAGTTATTTTATCTATAATGACCCAAATCGAATCATGTTGATAACACGTACGAGGCAACCTTATCACAAATCCATGTTCACCACTCTCCATAAATAAATTTCGCATAAGTCATGGTATATCTTAGGGGGCCCTGGATGAGTAGAGTACCGCACAACATGCGTTTCTACTAAAATTCGTTGACTTAAACCATCAATACAAGGAGCGCATAACCTGCTCTGATAACGGATTACATAATCACCCCCTTGAGAGAAAACATCTACTTTCTGATCTCTAACTGCCTTCTTCAACTTACCTAAACAAGGTTCCCTATCTTTATTTTCTTTTACTTTTGCAACCAAAGAAGATTCTAAACCATTCAGAAACCATGTACTACCTTCAGATAAATAAACCAATCGAACACCTAATCTAGCACGCTGATGAACCTCATGTTCTAACTCCTTGTTATTATCATTTACATGGGAAACACTACCCATATACAATCTATTAAGGGGATCCACCACCATAGTCATCTTGATTAGATGACATAACATGCTCATATGGTAATCTTTTAACAACTCAAGCCATCTCCTTTAACGATGATTCAAATCTTTTTGTATGAATGCGTACTGCAAACTCTTATGATCCATGAACATATCAACATAAACCCCATAAAGGTAATGCCTCCAATTTTTTCAAGGTGAATACAACAACTTTCAACTCAAGATCATGGGTTGAATAATTCTTTTCATGGGGTTTAAGATCTCTAGAGGGATAGGCTATGACCTTGCCTCTCTGCATCAACACACAACCAAGACCAACTCTTGAAGCATCATAATAAACTACAAATCTATCTGAATTATCTTTTATAGTGAAGAATAGAGAGGAGGTGATCCAAGTCTTTAACTTTTGAAAACTCCTCTCACAGGAATCTAACCACAGAAATTTGTCTTTTTTTTGAGTAAATTAAGACATGGAGGAAAAAATCAAAGAGAACCATTCAAATAATAATTTATAATAGCAAACCAAACCTAAGAAACTCCTGATGTCTGATGGAGAGATAGGTCTAGGACAGTTTCTCACTTCTTTGATCTTTTGACAATTCACTCGGATACCATCACCAAAAACTATATGGCCAAGGAAGGCTACTTATCTTTGCCAAAATTTGCACTTACTGAACTTAATGAATAATTGATGATATCTAAGGATCTATAATATAACCCTCAGATGATATGCATGATGATTCTCACTACGGGAATAGACAAGGATATCATCAATGATGCATATGACAAACATGTTCAAGTACAGCTTGAACACCCCTTTCATCAAGTCCGTGAAGTCAATAAGGGAATTTATTAGTACAAAATACATAAATATAAATTCAAACCATATTCTCTGACTCAAAGTTGATGATCTGAGGTCTATCTTAGAAAAATAACTAGCACTTTGAAGTTGGTCGGACAACTTATCAATTCTGGGGAGTTGATACTTATTCTTTATTGTGACATTATTCCACTAATGGTAGTCGATGCATATTCTGAGGGAACTATCTTTCTTACCCACGAACAAGACTGGAGTGCCCCATACAGAAATACTAGGACTAACGTAACCCTTATCTAAGATATATCTTAATTGTTCCTTCAATACTTTAAGCTCAACTAGAGCCATTCGATAAGGGAAATAGAGATAGGATGGGTATCCGGAAAAAGATCTATACGAAAGTCGATTTCCCTTTTGAAAGGAACTCTAGGAAGATCTTCAGGGAAAACATCTAAAAATTCATTTACTATTGGATCTTACTTAAGACTTAAAGTCTCAAAATTGTAGTTCATGACTCAAATGAGATGATAAATACACCCCTTGCATATCATTTTTCGTGCTCTAATATAGGAAACAAATAGAGATTTAGGTATTGAAGTACTACCCCTCTATTCAATTACTAGTTCATTAAGAAACTCAAACTGAATGACACAATTTCTACAGTCAACTGAGGTGTAGCATGAGTGGATCTAATCCATACTAACAATGACATCATAATCAGTCATCTGTAACTCCATAAGATCAACAGAAGTGATTTTCTCAGATAATGTGACTAGAAAATTTTTGTATACCCATATGACTATGATAGATTTACCCACTAGGGTAGACACTGAGAAAGGTTTTGATAACATTTTAGGACAGACACCAAAGTTGATAGTTGTATAAGGAGTCATAAGAGAAAGTGAGGCTCCAAGATCTAACAATACCTAAACATAAAGGTTGATGACTTGTAACATACCCGTAACCACATTAGGAGAACTCTCCTAACCATTCTGAGTCTGGAAAGCATACAACGTTTTCTAATGCGGCCCACTAGTTGCACTAGAAGTGGCGCCCTATTCTGTTGGGTGACCTGCTGGAACTGATAAAAGATTACACTGGCTCTGTTGGCGCGAATCCTTTACCCTTTTGGCAACCACTGAACACCCCCAGATCCTGTGGCCTAGCTTTTCATATAAAAATACACATCACTACCAGCCTTACACTTACCCTGATGATTCCTACCATATTTTTGGCAAAGCAGATTAGTATGACCACTTTTCCCACTACCCTTCAACATAGAACCTAGCATTCTATCCTGACTGTCTTGCCTGAATTGGGGCATTGGCGCACTAGCTTAAGATAGAGCTGGGGCTGAAAATTTTTGACATAAATAAAAACAATTACCACTTTCTGACCTTGGATGAGACAAATGAAAACTACCAATTTTGTCCCTCTTATTCTCTATACCTCTCTTTACACTTCTTTTCTCGAATCTTTTAGCATAAAATATTTGTCTATATAGGTCCATCTCTTTAATCAATATGATCGTCCTATATTTCTTAACAACACTATCAACTACACCAAATACAAACTTACTAATTCTAGACCTATTATCTACCATCATAGTAGGACCATAACTTGCCAACTGGGTATACTTAAGCAAATACTCCTCCATACTCATTTTACCATACTTCAAATAAATAAAGTCCTGAACCTTATCTTTCTTCAACTTTAGGGCAAAAACCCATCTATGAAAGTTGTGGAAAACTATTCCAACTCTACCAGCCCTGTATCAACATCTCAGTCCTTCTTCTACTGCTTAAACTAGGTGAGAGCTACATCCTGCAACTGACATGTTGGCAAATCTACACACTCTCTTAAAGTTATGCCTATGATATCTATCACTTTCTAAACCATGTCCAGATACTCCTGTGGATCCTCATCAAACTTTGATCTAGATAAAAGAGAGGATTTATCTAAGTGAAATCTTGAATTCTAACTGCAGTTGTAATTGCCACTAGATTGGTTGGGGCAATAGCTTATTGGTTGTTTTGACCATCTACATAATCAGCTAGGGTAGTAAAAGCGACCCTAAATTTAGCGTGAGAGACATTAACATTTAGGAATCTTCATGCATAGGTGGCGGTGCGGGCTATTCCCTTTCCTTCATTTATTGTTTCTTCTGGGAGGCATTATATATAAATGGAATAAAGATGAGTTAAAAAGCTTAAAAAGCTTAGGCTCAAATACCAAGTTTTTTCACGACTTGAGGCTACGCCCTAGTCGATACAATGGTGCTTACAGCCAAAACTAACCACAAGCGAACCAATGAACTAGTACCTGTTGTAAGTACTGAGTAATATAGTAATACCACACATTAGCGAAAGATAACTTGATAAGATACAGTAATTCCAACCACAAAAATAGGTAAAAATGATATGTCTAAGATATTCAATCAAAATAATAAAAACTAAACTGTCTGTTTAAAACAACTAATAAAACTGAAATAATTGAGTTATTGTCTAACTGATTGTCTAAAAGCAATTAAGCATCATGAGGAGTTGATAGGACAAAGCCCCAACTATCTCTGACTGACTAAACACAAAGAAATACTAAAATGATTAATAAAATAAATCATTCCCTAAATGGATAAGGACTCACCACTACTACTGCTGGGTAATGCTGAGATATCTAAGAATGATTGAAAAGCTGATTTTCTGAACCTATGTTATAAGACAACATAGACCAAAGAAAAGTATGCGGTTAGTATTTTGAATATACTAGCATGTGATATAAGAACTAATTGAAATGCATGGGATAACTAAGCTTGAATGTATAAGCATGAAATATCTAAGAATGCAAGACTAAGTACAAACATATTGCTATGATAATCTGACATCTAAAATATTGAAATCTGTATAACTGAATAATTGATAACCTATACACTTGGTCAAGTAAACCTGAGCTGAGAAACACAAAATATTATCTAAAAATATTGGAGGTATTATGTAACCAATATGACAACATTTGAGCTAATTGGGGTCTAACCTATAACCCAAGTTGGAAAAAGTGTTAGTACAATACCATGATTACTAACACTGGTTGTGTGGATCCACTAACCTAATGCCCCAAAGGACTAGGGAGTCATTCATAAGCTAGCGGGTAACACCTAAGAGATTGTCAATCCTAAATTGGAGGGTGACATATCATAATCCTATGTTTTCTACATATTTTTGGAACTTTGGAACTGCTACTAAGGACCCAGTCCAAACTAGCAGGTGTTCCCCCATCTTTAGGTTCTCTCAGTGCTAATCCTACTCCCATTTGAATGACACTGGAACTGAACTGAACAAAGTTAAATTGGACATTGTTTCTAATAGTGCTCATCATGATCATAAATTTCTAAGTCTAATGATAAGATTCATGGTTTAACTAACTTATTACTTAAAAATCTAAAATCATGTAAAATACATATGTATCGAGTATTAATAACCCTCCAAAACTAAATAATTATAATATATGATATAAAAGTTTAAATCTGTAGTATGGAATCATGGTTCGAAACCCCAAAACATGAACATTTTACCAAAACAAGTGAGAAACATGAACTTGAACATGATAATGTCTTAAACATCAAAAAATAACATGATTACATGGCTCAATTCGTAATTTGTGGATTTAACATGAAATCAATGGACTATGATATAGAAACTTGTAATTCATAACCTGAGATAGAGTAATTCACTTTGAAGCACCTGCAGACATAACTTTTAATCAATTTAGCATAAAATTCATGGATTGATTTCATAAAGTAGGATAAGATTTATACTTGTAAGTTAAAATAGGGTTTTGGACTCAATGGTGAAAGGGACCCATTGATGAATAACCCCATACCTCAATAGATAGTTTCTTGAATATTTCTTGAGGGTTTCTTGACCTTGGATGCTTGCACTCTTAATTTCTGGAGAAAGGGGCATGGATGTTGTTCATGGAAAATAAAGAGGGTTTATTGAGAGAAATTTTGTGAGGAAGGGAAAATAATTCCCCTACGACATGGAGAAAGGACCCATGGAGGGTTTGTCAACCCATTGAAAATCCAATATCTAATACCAAGATTCGTAACTCTCCTCCAACAGATACATTTGTAGAGGGTTTTAAAAGATATTAAATTTTCTATCAAAAAATACCAGCATTTCCAGTATTTTCATGGTATTCCCAGTGTTTCATGAATGTATACGATATGAGAATGTAATGCTCACAATCAACCAGAATTAGAATTTCTAAATCCAACAAATATAACACCCATGTGATCCAATATCCACTCATTATGCCAAACATCCATTAATCTAATGTAATCTATATGCCAATAAAGTGAAATACATAACATTATATCATTGATAGCACATAAATTTTATTCTAGGCTTTTTCGTTAGAATTGATACAACCAAGTATAAATAAATAAGGCTAATATCATCATGTACGTCCCAACACATTCATAGCAAATAATGTCTTAAAACCCACTAAATAGCAATAACATTTGCCCCTACCTGCACAAAAAAATTATAAAGTCATTTCCATGATTAGTTGCCACACCTATAAAATAATTTTAACTACCTAGCCCATTCTAAACAAGTTTAAGTCATAACCTACCTCAAATGTTAAAAACCAGTCCAAAATGCCTTTATCACGGAGATACCTATTTTGCCCGCTTCTAAGTCAGGGCCAAAAAGAACCCCTAAATAGATTTTTTTAAAAGAAGATTAAAAGAGGAATTTAATCCAAAAATATATTTCGCCTGGTTAAAGGAACCATAGACAAAATGCTAACTGTAAAAAGGTTAGAATTGGCATTAAAATTGAAAAACTACCATTTTTAGGCCTTTTGAGCAATAATATTAAAAATTGACCTTTAAATTTAAGGTTTAAAAGGATTTAAATGATAACAATTCATGAAAAATTGTTGAAATAGGGATTTGGAGCTTATCAAATCTTTAAATGGAAGAAATTGAGCAAAAAGTCAAAATCCCAAGATTTAAGTCTAAAAAATAGTGAAAAATTCGGAAAATATTGAGTTTATATTTCTTAAGTATCATTTAAGTGATCACAGGGTCGTTTAATTATCCAGGTGTCGCTTCTATGATACTCGCCTGGTATGCAAGTGTCGTGCAAATAACTAGGCTATCGCTTAAGCGACAATCGTTTAGTCTAGCCTGGTGTTGCTTATGAGACACTTTGGCTACAGGGACAAGTTGTTGAAGTAACAAAAGTATCGCTTAAGTTGTGTACTAGTTGATTGGTGCACCAAATGGAGACATGGAGACTTCTCTACAGACTGCTCAAGATTTATCTGGAATTTTAAAAAAAATAAATGAACTATACCATTAGACTAAATTCGATACTCAAAACTTAATGATGATATTAATTTTTAAGAAATCATCATTTTTAGAAAGTTGACCCCGAAATCCAGTCTTAAAATTTTTTTTAAATTGAGGGTCAAAATGAGATATAAAATTCGTAAAACCACGTCAACCAAGTTACAAATAAAAAATTGATGTTTTGGATTTGTTGGCATAGTCCATTTTCCATCCAACACACTGTAATACCTCGTATTTACCTAACTTAAATTAACTCTCAGTCCATGAGTTATACTATCTAATAATTTTTTAAATACACAGTATTTTTAAATTTAGAGGCTGTCAATGTGTAGAAATTTAATTAGCTTTCCAACGATATAAAGATCGCCCAAATCTAATATTCAAGTAAAGAGTTAGAGCTATTTTTGTAAGACAGTGTGCAAATTTGCCAATCAGCGCATCACGGAGGCCAGCCAAATGGCAATTGGCAATTTCTAGTGTTGCTCCGTGATATTAGTGTATTGCACCATGTCCTCAATTCAGAATTGTCTTTTTTTCGGTGTTCCAACATGATCCCACTGTGTCGCGGTAAACTTCTAGGTCTTATCTAGTATTGCAACATGATTCCTCCATGTTGCGCCACTAGCCACATTCCCAATTATCAGTTTTCTATCGCCCGACGCGATACTGGCACGTCGCTCTAGGTGCCTAAATTTGATTTTCTAGTAACAATTTTTAAATCCTTCCTAGGGGTAATTGGGTACTTTTCCTTGACCGAGTCATCCTTTAACACGTAAATTACCCATAATTAACCTAAATAAACCATTATTTACTTATTTTTCCCTAAATTAAATCAATCACTTTCAATTAGCAAACCCTAGATCTCAATAAATCATGAACAAAGCTCAAGAAAATCACCAAGAACTCCAAGAAATTATCAATTTGGGTATGTTAGGTGTTTATCTATGGGTACCTTTCACCCATAGAGTAAAAGAATCCCTTTTGAAAACAACAACCTTATGCAATTGTGAATTCCCATGTTTGAAATTGATTGTATTCATGTCTATGATGTTAATTGGGTTTCCAACCCATGATTATTATAAGATTCATAAAATTAGAATAGTATTTATGGGGCTTTTTATGAATTGCATGCTAAATCCATGAAATTGCATATTTGGGCATTGTAGTTGCAATGCTTATATGTTATCCCTAATTATGTGCATTAAGTTATACTCCCCAAGTGTTTGATAGAATGTCCGTGTTAATTAAATGAGCAAATCATGATATGCTAGTATATGTATAAGCTTATGCCCTACAAGTGTTTGATAAAATGTCTCTATGAATGAATTATGGACAAGTTTACATTGTTATGTCTTTCAAGATCATGTTATACTTTTATTTAAATGTGATAGAGTCCTGGGGGTATTTAATACCCGATAATTTAGTTGTATACCAAGATCCAGTGTCAGGTAGGGCATAGTATCAGTAATGTCCCAATCAGTAGAATTCAGTCAGTTACAAAACTCAGTAGCACTCAGTTAGTTATAGAACTCAGGAAAACTCAATATCAGTACAGTCCAGTTTAGTATACTCAGTTCAGTGTCTTTCAGTTGGGAGTAGGATTCAGCATTGAGTGAACTCAAGGATGGGGGCTTACCTACCAGTAGAGAGTGTGATCCTTAAAAGCAATCCTTGCATTTTAGAACTACATACACAGCGTAGGTTGAGATATCAAACCAGCCATTTGAGGGTTGATGAGGTGTTTTAACCTGCCAATTAAGGGTTCCACCATTTTCATTAGAGTACCTGCCAGATTAGGGTACACCTTCAGTTTTTTTAATTGTGGAATAGTATTGATAGCCTTCAAATTGGGGTCACAGGTTAGACCCCAACTTAGTTATCTAATTTAGGTTAGTCAGTTAGATAATTACCTCCCATAGTTTTAGTTTCAGTCTTCAGAATATAACTCAGTTCAGGTATATAGAATTAGGACTATCATATACAGTCAACCAGTATTAGTAACTTAGTTATAAGTAACTTCATATATTAGTTACTCAGTATCAGAACTTAGGACATAGCTTCAGACAAGTGCAGTCATAGTATTTATTTATATGCACAGTTGTGCATACTCAGTATATATAGAAGTATTAGTTATCTATGTACTTTTATGATCAGTTACTCTATATTATTCTGTCAGTTATTGTTCATGCATATAAACCCTTACATTCAGCCTTGCCTCATCTAGCATACCAGTATGTTTCACGTACTGATGCATACTTTTTCTTTGTGCTATGATATCTTATATAATAGGTTTGGATGCTCAGGTTCTCGACCTTGGATAGAAATATTTAGATTCAGCTTGCAGTGTCAGAGTTAGTAGTAAGTCCTCATCTATTAAGGATATTTTATTATTCACGTTTCTCAGTTGATGTAGTATTTCAGTAGGTGGAGTTAGTTGAGGGTTTGTCCTATCAACTCTACATTAAGACAATTCAATTTAGAAGCTTTTTAGACTAGTATTTAGTTTTACAGATTACTATTATGTGTTGATATTCTTTATCTGTATTTATAGATTTTGAACCTTATGGCATTTCAGCCTATTTTTCACAATTCTCTCAGTATTCTTATTTAGTGCTCATAGCAGATATCAGTAATGGGTTAGCTTATGGTCCTTTGGGATAGTAAGAACTGTATAGCATTTAGGGTACAGAATTGGGACATCACAAACTTGGTATCCGATTCTAAGGTTCAACAGAGTCCTAAGGAGTCTATAAGCCACATCAAATATTTTTGTGCATGGGTGTGTAGCATTCCACACTTACGGACATGAGGATATGACATATTTTATCAAAAGTTTTCCTTCTTCAGTATTCATATCATGCGAGTGAGCATGCGCTCAAGTTAAACTCTCAGTCTAATCCATTTTTTTTTGTAAAGCACATGCCTCCCAAGAAGGCTAACAAAAGAAGAACTGGAAATCAGTCATCACCTCAGCCCATTTAGGTAAATCCCCTAGAAAAGTATGTCTCCCATGCAGAATTCAGAGTTGTATTCACTACTCGATCCAATTCTGTAGCAGCTCAAAATGAACTGCCAGTGGCTGTGCATGGCAATCCAGGGGCCAATACTACTGCAATAAATATTTGGGACTTCACCCAAATGAATCCTCCCCTATTCTTAGGATC
The DNA here is from genome assembly GCA_030864225.1 of Capsicum baccatum var. pendulum. NCBI lineage: Eukaryota > Viridiplantae > Streptophyta > Magnoliopsida > Solanales > Solanaceae > Capsicum > Capsicum baccatum. The sequence goes on from CM061552.1 coordinate 134,382,805, forward strand.
TAAGCCAAAAGAGGATCCACATGAGTTTCTTGATCAGGTTCAGAAAGTCACAGATCTTATGGGAGTGACTTTCAGTGAGTGTGTTGAGTTAGCTACCCATCAACTATAAGATATATCTCATACGTGATTTAAGTAGTTAAAGGTAGACAGGGGCACAGATGCAGATCCCATAGAGTGGGAAGAATTTGCTACTGCTTTCATAGAAAGATTCTTTCCCTTAGAGCTGAGAGAAGCCAAGGTGTTAGAGTTCATAAATCTCAGGTAGGGAAGTATGAGTGTGAAAGAGTATTCCCTAAAGTTTACTTAGTTATCCAGGTATGCTTTCCATGTACTAGCAAATAGTAGGTCCAAAATAAGCAAGTTCGTATCTGGGGTGTCAGATAGTATGGTTAAGGAGTATAGAACTGCGATGTTGAATAAGGAGATGGACATATCAAGGCACATTTTCTATGCTCAATAGATAGAATAGGCTAAGAATAAAGAGATATAGAGGCAGAATAAGAGAGCTAGAATAGGTAGCTTCAATTTAAATCAGTCTAAGTTAGAGGGCAGTAACCATTCCTAGTTTTGCTCAAAATCTTCAGTTCTAGCTCCATCCTCAGCCAGTGCTCTAGTACATATGTTTAGAAGTGGTAACAAAGATAGGGTGCTAGGCTTTAAATCTCAATATAGTTTTAGAAATGCTCGAACAAATTCTCTTTGATAGATATATGGTAGAAAGCATTAGGGTGTCTGCAGAGCTGGCAGTGATGTTTGTTTTTGATATGGCAAGCCAGGCAACAGAGTAAGAGTTGTCCTCAGTCAGGTTTTTAGGGTTAGTATAATCGTCCTTCAACTAAGTCAGGTTGCCCAAATCAGTAGGGAGCAACTTCCAGTGCCACCAGTGGGTAACGCACAAATAGGATTAATGCACTTCAATCCAGACAAGATCGGGAAAATTCTCCTAATTTGGCCACTGGTACATTAAAGATCTTCCATTTACATGTCTATTCCTTTCAAGATCTAGGAGCTTATTTATCTTTCATAACTTTTTATATAGCCATTAACTTTGGAGTCAGTTTAGAAATCCTAGTAGAGCCTTTCTTAGTTTCTACCTCAGTATGTAAGTCTATCATAGCCCGACGGGAATACAGGAACTGTCTAGTTATGATATCTCAAAAAGTTACTTCAGCAAACCTTGTAGAGCTAGATATGGTGGATTTTGATGTCACTCTCGGTATAGATTGGCTCCATTCATTCTATGCCTTAGATGATTATAGAAACAGAATAGTTTATTTTTAGTTTCCAAATGAACCAGTTATTTAATAGAGGGGTACTACCATAGTGCTTAAAGTTCTATTGATTTTATATCTTAGAGCATGAAAAATGATATCAAAGGGATGTGTCTATCATCTTGTATGTGTCAAAGAATCTAGTTCTGAGACTCCTAGTCTTGAGTCTGTTCCAGTAGTAAATGAATTCTCAAATGTGTTTCCCAATGATCTTCTCGAAATTCCTCCCAAAAGGGAAATTGACTTGAGAATAGACCATCATCTAGAAACTCAGGAAATATCTATTCCGCCATACAGAATGACACAAGCAAAACTCAAAGATTTTAAAAAATAGTTGAAATATCTCCTCGATAAGGGATTTATCAGACCCAGTATTTCTCCGTGTGGCGCACTAGTATTATTCGTTCGTATGAAAGATGGTTCTCTTAGAATGTGTATAGATTTTCATTAGTTGAAAAAACTCACTATCAAAAATAAGTACCCACTTCCCAAAATCGATGACTTATTTGACAAACTTAAGGGTGATAGTTATTTTTCTAAGATAAACATCATATCAGGCTATCATCGGCTCAGAGTCAGAGAATATGAAATTCCCAAAATATCTTTCAGAACACGGTAAGGTCACTTTGATTTTCTAGTCATATCCTTTGGTATTACAAATTTCCTTGCAACTTTTATGAACTTAATGAATCATGTGTTCAAGCAGTACTTGTACACATTCATTATATTCTTTATCGATTACATTCTTGTTTATTCCCGTAGCAAGAATGATCATGTAGATCACCTCTGAATTGTACTTCAGACTCTCAGAAGTCATCAATGGTTTACAAAATTCAGTAAGTCTGAATTTTTGCTAAGGTCAGTAGCATTCCTTGGTCATATTATTTCTATTAATGGCATTAGAGTTGATCTTCAAATGATTGAGGTGGTTAAAAACTGGTCTAGGCCTTTCTCTCAATCAGATATCTAGATTTTCATGGGTTTATCTAGCTATTAACATTGGTTTTTTAAATGGTTTACATCTATTTAATCCCCCATGTCCAGATTGACTCAGATGAAAATTCAATTTCAGTGGTCAGATTCTTGCGAGAAGAGTTTTTAGGAGTTGAATACTCGACTCACCTCAACCCCAGTTTTGACTCTACCAGATGGTTCAAATAGGTTTGTTGTGTACTGTGATGCATCGAGAGTAGTTTTGGGTTATGTCCTCATGCAGAGGGGCAAGGTCATAGCCTATACCTCCAGATAGCTTAAGCCTCATGAGAAGAGTTACCTAAGTCATGATCTTGAGTTAGAAGCTATAGTGTTTGCCTTAAAGATTTGGAGGCATTACTTATATGGGGTGCATATTGATGTGTTCAAGATCATAAAAGCATTCAGTATGTGTTCTCTTAGAAAGATTTGAATTTGCATCAGAGAAGGTGGTTAGTGTTATTGAAAGATTATGATATGAGTGTTCTTTATCACCCGGGCAAGGTCAATGTACTGGTTGATTCTCTCAGTAGATTTTTGATACCTAGTGTTGCTTATATTGAGAATGATAAAAAGAAGTTAGTTTAGGAAGTTCATCAGCTTGCCCGATTAGGTGTCCTTTTAGTCAATTCAGCAGAGGGTAGTATGTCAGTGTAGAATAGTTCAAAATTATGTCTAGTTTCTGAAGTAAAAGAAAAAGCAGGATATAGATCCCAGTCGTTTTAAGTTTAAAGAGTCAGTCAGAGATTAGAAAATATAGGTTTTCTCCCAAGGTGGAAATGGTGTGTTGCATTTTTGTGGTCATTTATATGTGCTAGGTATTGATGGCTTGAGACAAAAAATTCATTCCGAAGCCTATGGCGCGCGATACTCTATTCATCCAGGTCCACTAAGATGTACCACAATTTGTGTGAGATCTATTGGTGAAGTAGGATTAAGAGGGATATTGCAGAGTTTGGAGCTAGGTGCTCTACGTGTCAGAAGGTAAAGAATGAGCACCAGAAGCCTAGTGGGTCTAGGCAGGAGTTTAGTATTCCCACATGGAAATAGGAAGAAGTGAACACGGACTTTGTGACGGGTTTGCCTCGTACTCGTCATCAGTTTGATTCTATTTGGTTTATAATAGATAGGATGACTAAATCAGCTTATTTCTTGCCAATTTATACTTCCTATTTAGTTGAGGACTATACTAAACACTATATTAGAGAGTTAGTTAATTTACACGGAGTCCCAGTAGCCATCATCTCAGATAGAAGTACCCAGTTAACCTCTTATTTTAGGAAAGCATTACAAAAGGTTCTTGGTACCAGAGTTCACCTTAGTACAACCTTCAACCCTTAGATAGATATTTAAGTAGAAAGGACCATTCACACTCTAAAAGATATGATAATAGCCTGCGTAGTTTATTTTAAGGGTAGTTGGGATGACCACTTGCCTTTGATCTAATGCGCATACAATAACAGTTGTCACTCCAGTATTCCAATGGACCCGTTTGACAATCTCTATAATAGGATATATAGATTTCTAATTGGTTGGTTCGAGGTAGGTAAGGACACATTAGTTGGGCTTGACTTAGTGTTTGATGCTTTAGAGAAGGTTTAGCTGATCATAGAAAGACTTAGGGCTGCCCAGAGCCGACAAAAATCCTATCCAGATATTAGGAGAAAGGATCTGGAGTTCGAGATCAGTTAGTTTATGTTCTTGAAAATCTCTCCCATGAAGGGGTAAAGTGGTTAGTCAATAAAGGAAAACTTAGCCCCTGATATGTCGGTCCTTATAGAATTCTCAGTTGTTTCAGAAAGGTAGTTTATGAGCTGGAGTTGCCTTCAGATCTAGCTTCAGTACACCTAGTATTTCACGTCTCATTTCTAAAGAAATGCATTGGTGACCCAGTAGTTATAGTTCCCTTAGAGGGCATAGATATTCAGAATCATCTCTCTTTCGAAGAGGTTGTAGTCCAAATCCTCAATCATCAGATTAACAGACTGAGGAACAAAGAAGTTCCCTTAGTCAAAGTTCTTTGGTGGAATCCGTTCATTGAGAGGGTTATATTAGAAGCAGAAGTAGAATGCGGACCAAGTATCTTCACCTTTTCTTTACAAACTCAGATTCAGATTGAGGTAACAATCCTCTGTAGCTTTACACAGTTCCATGTTCAGTTACAACTATTATCTTTGTATTCATTAACGATGCATTTTTAGTCATGCATTCATGAACCAGTTCAGTCATGTACTCATACATCAGATATGCATGATTAATACGAAATTCAGTTTATCAGTAGCTTCAATCAGGTATTTCGTACATCAGATATACATGTTCAGTATAAAAACTCAGCTTATTAGTAGTTTAGTCAAGTAGTCATGCTTCAGTGTGCATATTCAGTGTGTAAACTTAGTTTATAAGTGTTTCTCAACTTAATCAGTCTCATTCAAGAATGAATGTTCCCAAGGGGGAGATATTGTAATACCCCATATTTCCCTAACTTAAATTAACTCTAAGTCCATGAGTTATCCTATATAAAAAAAATTGGAAAGACTTAGTATTTTTCAGTATATAGCCTACCAATGTGCAGGAAATTCAGTCAAATTTACAAAGATATAAAGTTTTCCCAAATACAATACACGGGTGAAGAGTTATAGCCATTTTTATAGGACAGTTTGCCAATGGCAATTGGAAATTTCTAGTGTTGCTTTGCGATATTGGCTCATTGCGTCGAGTCCTTAATTCAAACTTTTCCTTATTCTAGTGTTCCAACGTAAACCCACAGTATTGTGGTGAACTTCCAGGTCGAATCGAGCATTGCAATGCGATTCCACTGCATCACTCCACATGCCATATTCCTAATTGTCAGCTTCCAGTGGCCTGACACAATTGTATCATATTGCACCAGGTCCCCAACTTGGGTTTTTCAAATAAAGATTTTTAAATCATTCCCAGGGATAATTGGGTACTTTTCCATACCCAAGTCTGCCTTTAACAGATAAATTACCCCTAATTAACCTAGATATATCATTATTCATTCAATTTTCTGCAAAATTAAATCATTCTCACTCAAATAGCAAACCTTAGATCTCAAGAAATCAAGAACAAAGCTCAATAAAATCACGAAGAACTCCAAGAAATTAGCAATTCAATTATGTTAGGTGTTCATCAATGGGTACCTTTCACCCATAGCATCAAAGAATCTTATTTTAAAACTAGAAGCTTATGGAATTGTGAATTCCCATGGTTGAAATCGATTGTAAGTATGTCTATGATGTTAATTGGGTGTCCCATCCATGTTTATTAAAAGATTGATGAAATTATAATAGTATTTATGGGGTATTTTATGAATTACATACTAAATCCATGAAATTGCATGTTTGGGCATTGTAGTTACAATTTTTATATGTTATCCATCATTATGTGCATTAAGTTGTACTCCACAGGCATTTGATAGAATGTCCATGTGAATTAAATGATGAAATCATGACATGCTAGTATATGTATAAGTTTATGCCCTAAAAGTGTTTGATAAAATATCTCTATGAATGAATTATGGACAAGTGTACATTGTTTTGTCTTTCAAGATCATGTTATGGTTTTCTTTTATGATACCGAGTCCTGGGGGTATTTAATACCCAATAACTTTGTTGTGTACCTAGAGCTAGTGTTAGTTATAGAATAGTATCAGTCATGACCCTATCAGTAGAATCCAGTTAGTTATTAAACTCCATAGAACTAAGTCAGTTACAAAACTCAGGAAAACTCAGTAAACTCAGTATCAGTCCAGTCCAGTTTAGTATACTCCATTTAGTGACTTTTAATTGGGAGTTGGATTCAGCATCGAGTAAACTCACAGATGGGGCTCACCTGCCAGTAGAGGGTGTGATCCTTAGAAGAAATCCTTGCATTCCAAAACTGCATAGCCAGCATAACTTGAGACATTAAACATTCTAGTTGAGGGTTGATGAGGTGTTTTAACCTTGAAGTTGAGGGTTCTACTATTTTCATTAGAGTACCTTCCAGATGAGGGTAAATCTTCAGTGTCTTTACCCGTGGCATGCTACTGATACCCTTCTTACTGGGGTTATAGGTTGGATCCAAACTAATTTATCTTCTTTAGGGCATGTCGGTAAGATTATTACCTTTCACAATTTTAGTTTCAGTTTCAGTCTCTAGAATAGAACTCAATTCAGTTCGACAGAATCAGGACTGTTAGATACAGTTAACTAGTATCAGTCAGTTATTAGTAACTTTAGATATCAGTTACTCAGTATTAGAACTCAAGACTTAGCTTCAGAAAAGTGCAGGCACAATATTTATTTATATGCACAGCAGTGCATACTTAGTATTTACATCATTATCAGTTATCTATGTACTCTCATAATCAGTTAGTCTATATCATTCAGTTAGTTATTGTTCATGCATATGAACTCTTTCACTCATCCTTGCCCTATCTATCATATCAGTATATTCTACGTACCGATGCATACTTTTTGTTTGCTCTATGGTGTCTCATATCATAGGTTCGAACGCTCAGGTCCCCGGCCACACTTAGACTAATTCAGATTCACCCAGAAGTGTTAGAGTTAGTAGTGAGTCCTCATCTATCGAGGATATTTTATTATTTTATTTTCTCAGTAGATGGAGTTAGTTGGGGGATTGTCCCATCAACTCCATATTCAGACAATTCAGTTTAGAGGCTTTTCAGAATAAACTTTAAGACATTATTAAGTTTTATAAATTATTATTATCAATTGAAATTCTTTATCAGTATTTACAAATTTTGAACCTTATGGAATTTCATCCTATTTTTTGTATTTATTTTAGTATTGTTATTTAGTGCTTACAGCAGATATCAGTCATGAGTTAGCTTGTGCTTCTCCGGGATCATAAGCATCGTGTAGTATTCTGGGTACAGACTTGGAGTGTTACACGCACAGATCAATAAATGTGGACCAAAGTAAACTATAAAGCTTTTATAACCATCAGACAAACTTACACAAATCACACCGAAATGCATCAAGAAATATGTCAATTATTACCATACCTCAAAAATACCACAATGCAACCATAGGGAGGGTTTAATGGTCAAATCTCTCAAAATTGAATAATTCACAAAAATCACCAAAAATTAGGTAACTATAATAATTTTCAGATTATGTATACAAATAAATTAAACTTAATAATGTTGGTTATATTAAAGTTGATTTGGCATTTAATGTCTTTGATAAAAAGATAGAACCATAACTTATGTTAATAAGGCATCATATAAGGTCTAAAATAAGATATGTTGTATATAATATCATTTTTATGCATTAGAACAATACATTATGTTAATTTCTCCCTCTCATTTGGTTTAGAGTTAAGAACCAAATATTTCATTATTAACTTATTTATTTTCAACATGTAATTTATGAATATATCATGATGTCGAAAGATGGATTCTCTAAAATAGATTAGATTACATGTTAGTTTTTCTAACATGAGGTGTAACTAACCAGATAAGAAATACGTTATAAATTATCATTAGTACGATCCTTATTTAATATATAATTCACATCGAATGCTAAAAGTATTTGCAGACCCAAAATTGATTTACTAGTTAATTGCAAATACTCCTACTTTGTTTCCCTGAAGGATAGTCTACAACATGCATGCAACATGGTAGATAAATTGGTTCCAAATAATATAATGGAACAAATAAACATAATAAGTACATAACAATCGCTTGAACAACATACGACACAACACTTCATGAATCCTTATGAGTAGTTTAGGTCCCTAATAAAAATGATGAATTGGTGAGATCTCAAAAAGTTATGCCGCATTATGAATTGATTTACATATTTTATTGATGATATCTTTAGCATAATATAGTTCACAACATTATACAAGATTATGAGGATCTGAATTCTACTTTTATTTAAGCATGCTGATGTCGAAATAATTTTAAATTTAAATATGCTTCTTCATAAGCATAAATTTAAGTAGGCCTGAAGTCCAGACACTAAAAGATGACACATATTTATTATAAAATATTATAACTTGATATTAAAATATATGTAACAATTCTAGAAGGATTAAATATTCCTGAAGAATATTGCTTAAAGTATTGAAAAATGTTCAGTCCGATTACAATGATCATCATACCGTCTAAAACAATCATGACGTATGTGATAAAATTATTTTAGTGATTACTTGATAAATTAAGATTACATGAATGATCTCGTTTGTCCTTATATATTTCTTAGGAAAACAACATTATAGTTTGTTATACTCGCTATTTACGTTGATGAAATAATTCTCATTGGAACTTCAGAGAGGCATTTGAATATCAAAAGATAGAATTTTAGATGAAAGACCTTGGAACGAAAAAATTTTGTCCGGGTCTGAACATTTAACAGATGCGGCCTTCATCCATCAATATGCCTATATTGAGAAGATTTTAAAATAATTTTACATGGACAAAGCGCATCCATTATGTACTCCAATAATTTGTTGATCACTTTAAGTAAGTAAAGACCCATTCTAACTGCAAGAAGGGGATGAGGAGATTTTTGGTCCTGAAGTACTATATCTTAGTGTTTTTGGGGCATTTATGTATCTTTCTAATATTATGAGACTTTACATAGCCTTTTTTGTTAAATTGTCTGCAAGGTATAGTTTTTCTCCTACGCGTAGACATTGAAATGGAGTTAAACATATATTGCAATATCTATTGATATGGTCTATTATATATTAACAAAGATAGTTTAGATCTTATTGATCTAGTAGATGTGAGTTATTTATCAAACTCATATAAAGTTCGATTTCTAACAAGTTGTGTTTACATACAAAGCAAGTGGAGAATGCATATAGTTAAGGTCGATGATACATTTCATCAAAGAAAGATGTTGCCTGAAGTGGGATGTCAATGTATCCATCATCTTATATGAAGACAATGCTTTATGAATAACACAATTCAAGAAAGGCTTCAAGCAGAACAAAACATATCTCAGTAAAATTATTCTTCACACATGATCTCAAAAGAAACGATTATATTGATGTACAAAAAATTTGTACAAGTGATAGTCTAGCAGATTTGTTCACTAAATCTTCAGCAATCTCAACTCTTAAGAAGATGGTACACAAGATAGGAATGCGAAGACCTAACAAACTGAATTGTGATCTTTATCATGGGGAGAAACAATACGTGTAGTACTTTTTTTTTCTTATCCATGATTTTGTCTCACTGGATATTTATCATAAGATATTTAATGAGGCAACACACAAATGTGTATTCACTAGATTTTTTTTTATTTGGCTATCCAAGGGGAGTGTTGTAAAGTGTGTGGCTAGCCATTTTGACTGCCATGCTGGTATAAGTAATGACCAATAAATTTACTTGGTTTCCAAGTACTAAAGCTTCTATGTAGCATGCTTTTTCTCCTAGTTTTTATTGGCTTGTAAATGGCCATAACATTGTCAAAGAGCATACGAAGTGAATGAAAATTAATAAGTACAGCATATCTCTGCTTTACTTTTTAGATTACTGGGCTCTGATACAATTTGTAGGGGGTGCGGATAGGCGGATAACTAACTTATAAAATATATTTATTATATGTATAATGAATCTATTTTTTTTTGTGCGTGGATATTTCTTAAATTTTGTTTCAATATCTTTTAATGGTTTATTCTTTTCGTAAGATGTATTCTTTAATTTATTTGGTTTATTATTTTATCCTGTAGTAATTGCAGAGTTACAAATTTCTGTATAATAATTTATCCTAATTATACTGTAATGTATATCTAATTCTAGATTTTCAATGTTATTTATTATCTTGTGTTGTTCTTCTCGTAGTGAGTTTTTTAAATTATATAAACTATCACATGTACTTTTTTCTAAATTTTCTAAAGTTTCTTCTATCCATATTAATTTTTCTTTTAGATTCTCCATTATTTTTCTAATTCGGTTTCTATAATTAATTTCTTTACTTAAATTATCTTGATTTTCTCTAGTTTTTCTAAAATATTCTAACATCTCTTAATCTGAATAATATCCTTCTGGGTAAATTTCTTGGTATAACTGTTCTATCCAATTTATGGTTTCAATTTCATAGTCTATTACTTTTTCTAATATTATTCTCTTAATATCTATAATTTCTATATCTTTAAGTATATATAAGATTAAGACTTTAAGATAATCTAGATGATCTATCTTTTAAAATTATAATATTTTGTAGTTGTTTGTTTTAGCCTTAGTAGTTCTTGCATATTTTTATTAAGAAATTCTATATATTTTATATCTTTATTTTCCATGTATTTGTCTATATTTATTTTCAGCTATTTTTCTAGTAACTGTATGTTTCTCATATCTTTTTCTAAAAATTCTATGTAATTTATCATGGTAAGTATTTGTAAGAGTAGTTAGGTAGGTATGGTATATAATTTACACTAGTCATGTAATATTTGAAATAGTAAATGATAGAATAAGTACAATGAAAAGGATAGCTGATGAAAAACCAGAATCATCAAGCTCATCAAAAAGAATAAGTTATGAGATAAATTCAATAAGTAATTTAAACCAATATTACATAACAGGAAAAATAAATGAAAAAGAATATTTAATACTTTTAAATACAAGACAAGAAGAAAATTATATAGCAAAATATCTAGTAAAAAATAAAGAAATAAAAACTGATAATGATATGTGCCCAGATCTACCAAGAAGTTAAATAAATAATAAAAATATAGCAGAAAAAGAAATAATAATAGGAATTAGAAAAATAAAAATAGAATTTGAAGTGAAGGAAGAAACGCAAAAAGCAGATATAATATTAGGAATAAAATGGCTAGAACAAGTAAAACCATATAATATAGAACATACACAATTAACCTTAACATATAACAAAGAGAAATTATTCTTAAGAAGAGCCTTAACATAAAATGAAAATATATGTATTAATGAAGATAGTAGTAGAAGGATATTACAGTAGATATTATACGCCTATGATAGATACAGGAGCAGAAGCTAATTTATGTAGATATAATTGCTTACCAGAAAGTAAATGAGATAAATTAAAAACACCAATAATAGGTAAAGGATTTAATAATGAAGGAAGTTGAATTACTTATAAAGTTAGGAATGTAAAAATACAAATATGAGATAAGATATTAACAATAGTAGAAATTTATAACTATGAACTAACATCAAAAGATATACTTTTAGGAATGCCATTTTTAGATAAATTATACCCATATATAATAACTTGAACAGACTGGTTGTTTACAACACCATATAAACAGAAAGTAAGAGCAAAAAGAGTTTAGTTAATAATAAAATAAGAAAGAAAACTGATTGAATAAAAGGAAGTGAAAAAATTACACAAAAGTTAGCAAATATAAAAAATACTGAAGACACAGTAGAACTAGTAGTATTTTCGATAAATAAAACAGAAATAACTATATTTTCAATAAATAAAATAGAAATAATTAAGAAAAAATTAGAACAATTATATAGTGAAGATCCATTAAAAGGATGGAAAAAACATAAAACTACTATAAAAATTGAATTAATAGATAAAAATAGCATAATAACCCAAAAAACATTAACATTTAATTTTGACGATTTAAAAGAATTTAAAATGCATATAGATGAATTATTAGAAAAACAATATATACAAAAAAGTAATAGTAAACATAATAGTCCAGCATTTATAGTAAATAAACATAGTAAACAAAAAAGAGGAAAAAGTAGGATGGTTATTGACTATTGAAATTTAAATGCAAAAAATATAACATATAATTATCCAATACCAAATAAGATATTAAAAATAAGGCAAATACAAGGATATAATTATTTTAGCAAATTCGATTGTAAATCAGGATTTACCATCTAAAGTTAGAAAAAGAATCTAAACAATTAACTGCATTTACGGTACCACAAGAATTTTATGAATGGAACGTATTACCATTTGGATATAAAAATGCACCAGGTAGATATCAATATTTTATGGATAATTATTTAAAACAATTATCTAATTGTATAGTATACATAGATGATGTATTATTATATACAAAAACTAAAGAAGAACATTTAAAATTATTGGAATAGTTTACAGATATAATAGAAAAATCGGGAATAAGTCTAAGCGAAGAGAAAGCTGAAATTATGAAAAATCAGATAGAATTTTTAGGAATACAAATAGATAAGAGTGGAGTAAAAATGCAACAACATATAGTACAAAAAATAATAAATTCGAAAGAAGAATTAGATACAAAAAAGAAATTACAATCATTTTTAGGATTAGTAAACCAAGTAAGAGAATATATTTTAAAATTAGCAGAAACTTTAAAACCACTACAGAAAAAATTTAAAAAGGATGTAGAATATAACTATAATGAATAAGATAAAAAAACAAGTGCAAAAAATAAAATTACTTTGTAAAGAATTACCGAAATTATAATTTCCAGATGAAAATAGAAAATTTATATATATAGTAGAAGCAGATTCTAGTGAATATAGTTATGGAGGAGTACTTAAATATCGATATGAAGCAGAAAAATTAGAACACCATTGTAGATACTAATTAATCTAATATATCAAAAATTCAAATTTATAATAAGTGCAAATTATTCAGTAGCAGTAACAGATAAAAATATAGATAAATCACTAGTATTATATTGGAAAATATCAGGAATAGAATTAACCCCAGGAAGTAAAATATTTACAGCAAGATGCAAAAATTTATATGTATTAACAACAAAACATAAAATAATAGAAAAAAATAAGATTAACAAAATACGAATAGAAAGCCCATTCTAACAAATTGTAAAAACAATAGATTATAACGATTATAGCTATAGAGACATAGATATAGAAGAAAATTTAGAAATAGTAAATGATAGAATGAATTTAATGTTAAAATTAGCAATATGTAATATGTGTTATATAGATGAATATACTTGCGCATTTAAAGAATATTATTATAAAGGAGCATATAGTATAGTAGAAAGTAAAGAGATAAGAAAATTATATTTTAATAAATTACCTAAACCATTTAGTTCAAAGATAATAAAAAGTTGGGAAGAAACAAAAATAGTAATACGTTAGGACCAAAAATAAAATTTTTACAGCAATGGTATAGAAACTTATGAGAAAAATATAGAGAAGAATTAAAAATAGAAAAAACATTGATAAGAAACTTAGCATGTTGCAAAAATAAAATAACACCCCAATTTGGATGTGAAGAAAAATATTATAAGAAAAGAAAAAGACATAAGAAATATAAGAAATATAAAAAATTAAAATATAAATACAAGAAACCAAGGAAAAGATATTATGTAAAAAATTATAAATACAAAAGTCCATATAGAAAGAAGAAATCTATAAAAGAATGTACTTGTTATAATTGTGGAAAGATAGGTCATTTAGCTAGAGATTGTAAATTACCTAAAAATCCAAAAAATAAACAAATATCAAAAATAAAAATAGATAATACAGAATATATACAGATAGATTGTATAGATTATGAATTAGAAAGTGAGGATAGTATATATGAAATTTCAGAAAACGAAACAGATAATGAAGTAGATAGTGAAATAGATGAATCAAATGACGGAAGAAGATATAAAAATAATAACAAAGGAAGAATATTTAAATGATGAAGGAACGGAACAAAAAATAATATTTGACAGTAAATATTTGATGAAATAAAAGGAAAAGAATTAGATTTAAGTATAGAAAAAATATAACCCTCTTTTTACTTGGTGTAATTTACTTTTGTTTTAGCTTTAGAGTATAACTTTTGTTACATTCTTTCCTAGTTATTATTTTTTCACTAACATATTCTCCTGAAATTAAATTAACATACTTCCTTAAATTTTATTACATAGCTCCTCAGATTATACTAACACACTTCCTCAAATATTATTGTATAATTATTTTTATCTTATCTGATATTATACATAATGCATATTAGAAAAATTCACATTCTAATCTCAACTTTAAAATTATTATCTATATAGTTGAAATTATGAAAAATTGACACGTAGTATAAAAGAATATTTGTAATTAAAATAGCATATATATGAATTAGTAGAACTCCGGTGAAGAAGTAATCATTCACTTTCGAAATTTGGAACTTCGGATAAGAACTTGATAAATATCATATTAGATAAAAAGCGATCTTATAAAAAATTAATATCTTTGAGGAAATTAATTGGTGAAATTAAATAGAGAGAAAAAAGAAGCTTAACAAGTAGAATGAGGACATTTTAAGGACATTTTATGTTAAGGGTATTTTTTATCTAATAGGTGAAATAAAAGGATAATTTTGATCTATTAAATGAAAAAACTTATATCTTAAACCATTTCTAATACATTAAATATTGTTAAAAAAATTAAACAAGTAGCAATTTAACGTAAGAAGTATCAAAAATTTCATGTTTATATAATATGAACTATTACGCATTTATTTATAGTATTATATAGAGGCATACAAAAGTTTCTCATAAGCATGACATTAACCATTAAAATAATGGAGGTTATGGAGGTGTAACGTTACAAGAATAAATGTCATGAATGTTGAAGGTTATCTTCATAATGGAGAAAAATAATAGAGATAAGTAGTGGGAGTTAATTATAGTAGAATAGTGGACATCTAAACTAAATATATTTTACAACACTAGGTAATTTTCAGCAACAAATAATTTACCTTGTTAAAATCTTAATAGGAAAAATTCTAGTGAAAGAAAAAAAATATACATATCTTGTAGTACATATTGCTCGTTGCCTCATTAAACTTGCAAGAAAAATCATGTGAGACAAATCCTTAACTTAGACAAAATAATCAAACCCATATTTACCCTCCTATAAAGCACCACTTAATTATTATAATGATGTCCTCCATTCATATAAACCATCTTTTCAAATATTAATATTGACAATGCCTTTACGGTAAAATCATATTTACGAAGACATTGCATCCTTGAACTCATTTTGATATATTATTTTCTTATTTCATGAATATGTTGTGTCTTTGAGCTCCACCAAATATATTCAGGACAATGGCTCTATTCATGACCTCGTGCATCATAGTCAAGTTTCTTAATTGACTTGTTTGTAGTAACAACTAAGTGATTGACACTTTCATTTTCATGATAATAAAGTTAGAAGTCTTATAGACTAACATTATATGATAGCATTTCCATATGCACATAGATAATTTTTATATGATCCGACTTAATGTTGATCAAATAACTCGCTTATATTTGTATAATAAAAAATCCTTTAGCAATGATAATTAGAAATAATAAATTATAATGATAGTTTTATGGTGATTCAAGATAACGTGTTGAGTGGCGTGGCCAAGGCGGCAACTCTTATTTCTGATGGTGTTTTGAGAACTAATGGCTGGATTTATATATCAAGAGTTGATGGAGTATGGGTGAGACTGATTTTGTAGGAGATGCATTATTCCAGTTATTCAGTAAATCTAGTGGTAACCAAGATGTATTGAGATTTAAAGCAACTTTAATAGTGACGTACTATGAAGAGAGATATAGCGAATTTTGTAGGTTTTTCTAGTGTTGTCAGAAGATGATGAATGAGCATCTGAGATTAGGTGATTTGCTTCAGATATTACCCATTTTGATATGGAAGTGGGAATGGATCACTATGGACTTCCTACTGGGATGCCTTTTATTTCTCATGGTTCTAGCAACATTTGGGTCATCGTAGATCAATTGACCGAATTGGACCATTTCTTACCTATTCAACTTTCCTTCAATGCTGAGATATTGACTCGTATTTATGTTTATAGGATAGTTTGACTTCATGGAGTACCCATGTTTATTATTTTAGATAGAGGCTCAGTGTTAACTTCTAGCTTCTCATAGACAATTCAGGAGGATTTGGGTATTCAAGTTGACCTTAACATAATTTTCTACCCCCATACCGACAGTTAGTCAAAGTAGTCTATTTAGGTTTAAGAGGATATGCTTCATGCACCTATTATGGATTTTAGAGTTCAATGGAAGAAATATTTATCCTTAGCAGATTTTGCTTATAATAATAGCTATCATTTAAATATTAAGATGGCACCTTTTGATGCATTATATGATATGTATTTTCAATCTACTATTGGTTGATTTGAGACTTTAGAGGCTAGACACTGTTGTACCAACTTGCTTTATGAGTTTTTGGATAGGGTTTAGGTTATTTGGGATAGGCTTCAGGTAGCCTAGAGTAGGTAAAAGAGTTAAATAGACCGCATGTTTTGTGCCTTAAAATTTGGATTGGTGATCGAGTCTTACTTTCTATGCCACGTATGAAGGGCATAATGAGGTTCAGGAAAAAGGGAAATCTTAGCTTGAGTTATATCGGGCCATTCGATATTCTTTAGAAAGTTGGAGAGTTGGTGTTTTAGTTAGCCTTGTTTCCACACTTTTCACCCGTTCATCCAGTCTTTCATGTATTCATATTCACCACTATATTCCGAATGAGTCTCACATGCTACATTAGTAATCGGTTCAATTGTATGATTTATTGTTAAGATTTGTTTAGAAGTTGATGTCCATCTTATCTAGAGATGATAGACAATTTTGCTCTAAATTTATTCTTATGTTTAAGGTTTAGTGATCTCATCCTATTAATGAGGCCACTTGAGAGTCTTAGTCCTACATGTGTAGCAGTTACCCTCAACTCTTTACTAATTTAGGTATTTTCTTAGCTTTTAGTTCAAGTACAAACTAGAATCTTAGTGATTGATGTTGTAATGACCTAATTTGTAAATTTTTACTTTTTATGTGATTTGACCACTATTCCCTTCCCAGTAGTAACAAAGTGTTAATTTTTGGGTATGGGATAGTTGGCATTATTCCCATGCCTTTGTGAAGGTTTTGGAGAGTTGATGTATTTAGGATATTTAAAAGTTTCATATTTCACTTTGGTCAACATTTGATGTTTTGAGTTTTGGATAGAGATTTGGAATGTTCCGTTAGATCAAAAATGTCAAATTTGGGTTAGCAGTGGAATTGGTTAAGGTTTGAAATCTTTAGTTTGAAATTCAAACCTCTATTTGAACAATTAGTGAAATATGCCTTGAAGGGTTCCGAGGGTTTAATTTGTTGAAGATAATCTTCTTTTGGAAATTCAATGTTGCTATTGAGTCTTAAACACTGGAATTAGCTTGGATTCATATTTAGTTTGTTTTTTTGGGTCACAATCAACTTTCAAAGGTCTATTTAAAGCATTTTTAGCTTGCACCAACTCAACACTAGTTGATATCAGGTGCAACCGCTTAAGCAACCACTATTTAAGTGATAGTGGCACTACTATAAAATGGGCCTATGACAATATTATGAAAATCATTATTGTAGTTTCCAAAGCCATTGCACATATGCTACAGCAACCAGGGTTATTGTTGTGGCACTAGCTCGCGTTACCATAGCTTTTGGCTATTTAAAAAACCATTGTTTAAGGCACACCCATTACAAGAATTTCTTATCCCTGAAAAATAAATAATTCATATGCCAATTGAAATGGTTAAAATTATTGCCTTTGATTTTTTGAAATAGTTCTTTTGTCTTTATAGCAATGGATTCATTAGCTCAATTGCAACATCTAATGATACTTTTTAACATTTATTTAGTGTATGTTGCAACAAAATTGTTTGTTTAATTGCAATGGTTATTAAAATTTTGAAATAGTTTCTTACTATATATTGCAATGGAATTGATAGCTCAATTAAGATAGTTTTTTTTTGTTAAGTAAATGGGTTTTCGACATTGATCAAAAATGTTGTTGCAATATATATTTGTTGCTTATTGTAATAGTTCTTATATTTTCCTATTATTGTTAGCCTGTGTGTAGAAAATACTATTGTAGCAGGTCTAATCTACATATTGAAACAATTCATATATGTTTCAATAGCCTATGAAGTAATTATAAAGATTTGTAATATGAAATTGTAAACACCCTAGAATATGGTAATCACTCAATAAAATTGATTGATTGTAATTCAAAATATCCGAATCACACCAACATCTTCAATAGGCGCAAAATATATATACAAAATATACATTCATAGTGTTACCCACCACATAGGCATAAAATGTACAAGTCATAATGCCATCCGGCATCACAGGCATAAAAATCAATAACCATATGATCCATGGGTCAAACAATATAGTAGTTGAAAAATATTTCAATTGGATAACAAAATTAGACTACATAATTCTATCAACAAAAGAGATGGCCATGATACAAGAGATTTGAAAATTTTTAAACAAATCTCAAATGT
Organism: Capsicum baccatum var. pendulum; assembly: GCA_030864225.1. NCBI lineage: Eukaryota > Viridiplantae > Streptophyta > Magnoliopsida > Solanales > Solanaceae > Capsicum > Capsicum baccatum. The sequence goes on from CM061552.1 coordinate 134,401,316, forward strand.
TGTCCTCGTCCATGATTTTATCATCACTAGCCTGATTATTTTCTCCACCAACAGATGTCGATGAATAAAAATTATGAACCAATTTTCATTATTTATCTGATAGAACTTTAACTTTAGTTAAATTAATGATAAAGAGTGACATGGGTTAATAGAGACAGGAAATAAGTTTCCTATGGAAAATAAAAATATCACTACAAAGTCTAGGATAACAAATGCATTACTAATTCTTATACAAGGCAGTGCAGTGAAATGAGAAAACCAATATCTTGTCTAGTGATGCATTGACAAGTCTTTTCCAAGGCAATATGATGATATGAGAAAATCAATATATAGGTTGCCAAAAATATTGAGTCGAGTTAGAATATTATAAGTAACAACATCATTGAGATGTAATTCTACCAACATCTTAACTAAGAACTTATTTATATCAATTACCACTTAAAATAAGCAGATTATGTGTTTAGTGAGGCAAGTATGATGCCAAGAAGGGTGTAAGTATCTGGTGGTGATTACTGAAGCTAAAGAAAGTTAAGGAAAATATATATTAAGGGAATCTTCAAGAATGAAATTAGTGTATTTCATTAGAAAGTTTGGGAATATCCATGTTAAGTGTTAGAACCAATGTTAGAATCTTGGATGATTGAGCTAATTGAAAGAAAAGTTGAAATTCTAGATTGTGTGAACTCAGGATATGGTGATACTCTAAAAGATTCTTAGTTAGGTAGTGTTTAAGTTGTTATATGATGAATATTGGTACTATATAAAGTTAAGATTTATTTCTTAGAAAGAACTATTAGCAGTGGGTTTTACATTTTTTGGGTGTAGATTTTTAGGGCGAGTTTATTATTTATGTGTATTGTTCTATCTCGGACCCTAGAGTAAAATGATTGTAGTTAAGTTTAGTGATTATTAAAGGAGTCCGTAGACTTTTAATAATAGCTTTAAGCTGAGGTGGAGAAGATAGAACAAGGAAATAAGTCAGGCTCTCAGTTTCTAGTAGTGATGCCATTGTATTGTACCACATCAGTAGGGGAAGAATATGCCCAACCCAATTTTATCTTAGTGTTAATTTTTCTAGTTAATTCATCATAATATCTACTCATGCCTTATATGTCCGCTCCATGATCTTAGCTCATATTCAAACACTTTCCATAAAAATCATGTACACTTCTTGTTCCTAGCATGAGGAATTCCAGTTCAGTCAGCAGTACAAATCATATTCCATGAATTTATGAACTATAAACGTAGGTCATGCAGCTCATTACTCTTCTACTCATGCTATACAGTATGCTCAGTTCCCGTACCTCAAGGCACACTCTTAATGACCACTAAAATTCAGATTATGATGTGTATGCCCTTATTATTGATTTTTTTAATGGGTTCCTATCATTTATACTCTATTTTTCAGGCCTCAGTTAAGTGTTAAATTTATGCTTAGTATTATTTCATGCTTTACGTCCTAATTTTATAACCTTTCAGTGACCTCTTCTTATGAAATGATAGTAGTGATGAATAATAATTTAGATGGGAGTAAGCAAATATTTCTTGTTGGGGAAAGATTATTGTATGCTTGTACGATTTAAGGTTATAAGTGTGAAGTAAGATTGAGGCCAAACTTTTTCTATATGTCATGGTTAGTTGAAAAAATTTATGTGTGTCTTCTTGGCGATAGTGTAAGAAAGTTGTTATTGATAGTGATTTAGAGAATATGAGAAAGTTGCTTTTATGGGTTGTTTGGCAAGAAGTTCATATATGGGTATGATGATAGACTTGAATGTCATGTTGGTATATAAGTATATGGGTGCATTATTTGCTAGTAAATTCCTAGTAAGTTGTTAAATAAGTTGTTGAAGTGGTAAGAAGAATTATTCTTGAGATGAAAGACGTAAAACATGCATAGGGTATCGAATTAATAGTTTAGGCTAGTATTATAGTGTTATGTGTAATACGTTGTAATTTTGAGTTAGGCTTGAACATGGTGAGAGCATGTAGTTCAACTCAGACTTTGGCTACAGTAGTGATATTTACACATGTGAGAATTATATGATGCATCAAATAGGCATATTATTCAAGAGGACAAGTATAGTTGAGGCAGTATTTGAGAAGTAGGGCTAATCTTGAAAGTTATAGGTTGCCTTTCCTAAGGCATAGTAATTCTAACCTAGATTATGTTTCATAGGCTTATGTTCCATGTTATAGATTTATAGCCATATTAAGACTCTGCAGTACCCTGTACTTTTTTCTGTCTTAAAATTATCCCAAGAATGTTAGAAGCTTTGTTTGAAAGATGAATTCACTTTTGTACATGTGGAATTTTTAAGATTTTTACTTTTTATCATGTCAAAAATTGAATTAGCTTTACAACAATACCAATTTTGTCTAAATTTGGTATCGGAGTAAAACGTTATGGAGTTTTTACCAAGAGCTATCAGAATTGCCCAGGCATAACGGCCAATTTGATGGACCATCGATCTAGCAACAGACCATCGCCTTGACCGTCGTAGCCAAAGACGTGAGGAAACCTTCTTGATAAGGTGCGACAGACAGGTTGATAAACCATCAACTTTGTGATGGACCGTCTCCCAAGACATCGCTACTTAGGCAGTGAGTCCTTTTCCTAGTCCACTAGCGATGGTCGAAATGATTGACCATCGAGCCAGCGATGGACCATCGCACCAACCGTCGTATATGCCGTTCAGTTATTTTTAAGTCATTTTTAAAGTTGTTTTTTGGTTTGTTACCACCAGTTTATATACCTAGTAATGTTAGACCAAGGCTCCAAAAATTCATTATTCTTTCACAACATAAAAAATAAGGGTTCTGTCCCTAAGAGCAATCCTTAAGCAGAGATTCAAATTTTTCAAGTTCAAAAATATCAAGAAACTCATTACTAGGTATGTATAATGTTCATTCATGGACTCCTTTCGTCCATGAAGCCCAAGAATCTCTTTTCAAAGTTCAAGTGTATGGATTTCTTTATGAATTTCACACTAGGTTTGCTTTTTTTCATGTTGATAATGGCCAATTTAATTCTAATCCATGTTGGGTGATCTATTTTATGTGGAATTGATTAGTATAAGAGTAGATTCATGTGAACCTATGATTAAACCCTTGGTTGACGAAATTAGAGTTGAATTATGGTGTTTTTTTGTTGTATAATTTTCTCTAGATATAATATACTTACCATGTGTTTGATTAAATTCCTATGTGAAGTAAAAGTGCAAAACTTTTATGATATTATGCAATCCTCCTGTATGTGCAAGCTTAGGCATATCACAAGTTTGATTAAATGCCTCAATAAATGAATTATGGATTGTGATGTTGGTCATGTATTTAAGAAAGTTATGCTTTGTCAGTTTCTTTCCATCAAGTCCTGGGGGTACATGTACCCAAAAATTCAGTTGTTTGCCTAGAGCCAGTGCCATGTTTTCACGCTATCCTCAGTTAAGCCATGTTCATTAGAATTCAATTTGTCATTTGACACAGGAAAACTCAGTAAAACTCAAAAATCCCAGTAATCTCAAAAATCTTAGTAATATTCTGTCAGTCAACGAAACTCAGTTAACTCAGTCCAGTTAAGATAAGTAATTCATGTACAGTGTCTATTTAGATAGGAGTAGAAATTAGAACCTAGTGAACCCAACGATGGGAATACACACTATCAGATGAGGATGTGATTCTTAGAAGTCATCCTTGCATTCCAGAACTATGTAGCCAACATAGGCTAAGACATCAACACTGTCAGATGAGGGTTGATTAGGTGGATAAGTACTCGTAGATATGGGCCCCACCATCTCTTTTGGGGACACTATCAGATGAGGTTCACTCACTGCTTGTCCTTACCAGTGGCACAGAATTGAGACCCTTCTAATTAGGGTTACAAATTGGACCCCAACTCAGCTATAATGCATTTTTGGGGCATGTCAAATAGATAACTACTTCCTATAGTTTCAACTACAAAAATCAGGACTGTCAGATACAGTCATACAGTCTTAGTAATAGAACTCAAATAGTTCTACCAAATTCAGGACTGTCAGATATAGTCAACTCAGAACAGTAGGAAACTCAGCTTGTTACATCAGATTTAGGACTGTCAGATATAATAACTCATGTTATTAGTTATATCATTCATCAGAAATCAGTTACTAGTCATGTTAGTTATCATTAAATTCATGTTATCAGAAATTCAATTATAGTTACTATGTATTCATGCATGCATTGTAATGTTTATATTAGTCAGTTAGTCAGTATTATTCATGCATATGAACCCCTTGAATTCAACCTACCTTACATGTATATCAGTACATTCAAAGTGCTGATACATTTGTTTTATGGTATTTTATAGCATAGGTTCAGAGACATGAGCTCCACAGCATCAGTATATTCCAGTCTCAGTAGTCAGAGTTAGTAGTGAGTCCTTATCTTTTGAGGATATGATCATTACTTTATTACCTCATAAATTTATTTATTAGTTTGATTTAGTTGGGGACATGTCCCATCAACTCCTTATTCAGACAGTTCAGTCATGATTTAGAGGATTTTCAGACTACAGTGTGTTTTAGACAATTTCTTTTAGTTGTTTTAGGTATTTAATACCGCACCTAGATGTTATATTTTTATCAGATATTACATATTAGAGTTGAACCTTATGGCCTTTCAGTTCATGTTTTTGCATTATTCAGTATATTATACAGTATACAGGTACATATATAAGTCATGGGTTAGCTTGTATTCCTTCGAGGTCATGATCACCATGTAGCATTCTGGGTACCAAATTCAGGGCATTACAAACTTGGGATCAAATAAGAAGTCTAAAAGCCACATCCAGTAGAGTCTTATACACGGGTATGTTACGCGCCACATTTATGTGCAGAAGGCTAAAAGATATTTTAGGAACAGTTTCCTTTCTTTCAGTATTCATGTTGTTCTTGTGAGAACAGTCTTAAGTCAATCTCTCAGTCTAATCTATTTCTCTCTTTCTTCTACAGAACATGCCTCTAAAAAGAAGAAACGGGAATCATTCAGCCCCTCAGCCCGAAGTACCTTTGGACGAACATGTTTCTTATGCATAGTTCATAGCTGTATTCACTACTCTTACCCAGTCAGTTACTTCTCAGAATGAATGAATAGTTGTCATTCCAGACAACCCAGTTGCCAATTCAACTACAACTAGGATTTGAGACTTCACCCAAATGAATCCTCTATCCTTTCTCAGGTCTAAGTTAGATGAGGACTCTCAGGAATTCATCGATCATGTTTAAAAGGTTACTGATGTTATGGGGGTGTCAACTGTTGAGAGTGTTGAGCTAGATGCATATCAGTTATAGGATGTTGCTCACACATGGTATAGTAGTGGAAGTCAGAAAGGCCAAATGATGCAGGGCCTATTGAGTGGGAGGAGTTTGTCACCGTATTCTTAGAGAGGTTATTTACCCTAAAGCTAAGAGAAGCTAAAGTGTTAGAATTTATCAACCTCAGGAAAGGAAGCATGATGGTGACAAAGTATTCTCTTAAGTTTACTCAATTAGCCATATATGCTCCTCATGTGGTTGTAGATAACAGGGCTATAATGAGTAAGTTTATTTCTGGGGTGAATGATAGTGTTGTTAATGAGTGCAGGTTCACGATGTTGAATAGTGACATGAACATAGCCAGGCTTATGACTCATGCTCAGCTGATAGAGGAGCAAAAGATTAAGATAAGGGAGAAGTAGAATAAGAGAGCAAGGATAGGTAGTTTCAACTTTGTTTTACCCAAATCATACGGAGAAAACCATTCTTAATTTCATACTAAGTCAGTAGTTCCAGCTCCTTCCTTAGCTAGTGCTCCAGCTTTGAAGTTCAGGGATGGTAATAGAGATAGGGCACTAGGCTCAGAGTCTCAAGGTAGAATAAATAATGCCCGAACTAATCTCCTTTGACAGACTTGTGTTAAGAGTAACAAGGGTGCTTGAAGAATTGGTAGTGATGTCTGTTTCAAATATGGCAAGCCAGGCCACAGAGTCAGAGATTATCCCCAGTCAGGTTATCAGGGTCAGCAGAACCATTTCTCAGCTTAGTTCGGTCACCCAAACTAGTAAGGTGCCACTACCAGTGCTTTCAGTGGGCAACACTCAAATAGACTTTGTGCACTCTAATCTCGGCAAGATCAGGAAAATTCTCCTAATGTGATTATTGGTACGTTATAGATCTTTCATGTGCATGTTTATGATTTGCTAGTTCCAGGAGGTTCTATGCTTTTGTTACTCCCTATGTAGCAGTTGATTTCAAAATCATTCCTAAAATTCTAAAAGATCCCTTTTCAGTTTCTAGCCCAGTGGGTAAAACCACCATAGCTCAGCGGATATACAGGATAACAAAAACAACAACAAACCCAGTCTATTCCCACCTAGTGGGGTCTGGGGGGTAAGATGTACGAAGTCCATACCTCTACCTCTAAAGAGGTAGAAAGGCTGTTTCCGATAGACCCCTGGCTCAAGACATAAGATACCGCACAAATACATAGTCGGCGGATATTAGGAACTGCCCAATTATGATATTTCAGAAAGTCACTTTAGAATACTTAATCAAATTAGAGATGATTAATTTTGATGTCATTCTTGGCATGGATTGGCTTCATTCCATCTATGCCACAATCGACTACAGAAATAGAATAGTTTAGTTTTATTTTCTGAACGAACCCGTCCTAGAGTGGAAGGGTAGTGTATCCGCTTTCAGAGGTCATCTTGTTTCCTACCTTCAGGCACAAAAAATAATATCCAAAGGATGTGTTTATCATCTTGTTCGAGTTAAGGACACTAGTTCCGAAACTCCCATTCTTGAATCAGTCCCAGTAGTGAATGAATATTCAGATGTCTTTCTCGAAGATCTTCTAGGAATTCCTTCAAAAAGTGAAATAGACTTCAACATTGATTTTATTCCAGATACTCAGCCAATATCTATTCTGCCATACAGAATGGCACCAGTAGAACTCAGAGAATTGAAAGAAAAGTTGAAGGATCTTTTATGTACGGGATTCATCAAGCCAGCTTATCTCCGTAGGGTGCACCAATTTTATTTGTGTGCAAAAAAGATGGTTCTCTCAGAATATGTATTGATTATCGTTAGCTTAATAAAGTTACGATCAAGAACAAGTATCCTCTTCCCTGAATCAATGACCTATTTGACCAACTTTAGGGTGCCAGTTATTTCTCTAAGATAGACCTCAGATCTGGTAATCATCAGCTCTAAGTCAAAGAATGTGACATTCTAAAAATAGCTTTACGTACTTGGTATGGTAACTTCGAGTTTTTGGTTATGTCCATTGGTCTTACTAATACCCCAACAACTTTCATGGACCTGATGAACCGTGCGTTCAAGTAGTACTTGGACATGTTCATCATATTCTTCATAGATGATATTCTGGTCTATTCCCACAGTGAGCATAATCATGTAGACTATCTCAAAATCATACTTTAGACTCTCAAAGATCATCAATTATTCTCCAAAATTAGTAAGTGTAAATTTTGGATAAGGTCAGTAGCATTCCTTGGTCATATCATTAGAGTAGATCCTTAAAAGACCAAAGTGGTAAGAAACTAGCCCAGAACTGTCTCGCCATCAGGCACCAGGAGTTTCTTGGGTTTGGCTAGCTATTACAAATAGTTTATTGAGGTATTGTCTTCTACTGTATCCCCTATGTCCATATTGACTAAGAATAAAGTCAAGTTTCAGTGGTCAGATCCTTGTAAGAAGAGTTTCTAGGAGTTGAAGACTCAACTCACCTCAGCTCCAGTCTTAACTCTTCCAGATGGTTCAGATTGTTTCGTAGTGTACTGTGATGCATCCAAAGTAGGTTTGGGTTGTGTCCTTATGCATCATTTTAAGTCCATAGCCTACGCCTCCAGAAAACTTAAATCCTATGAGAAGAATTATTCTACTTATGATCTTGATTTAGCAGCCGTAGTTTTTTGCCTTGAAGATTTAGAGGCTTTATTTATATGGTGTTCATGTAGCTATGTTCATGGATCATAAGAGCATTAAATATGTCTTTTCTCAGAAAGATCTTAATATTTTTCAGAGATGGGGGTTAGAGCTCTTGAAAAATTATGACATAAGTGTCTTTTATCATTCAGGCAAGGCCAATGTAGTGACCGACGCTCTCAGTAGACTATCCATGGGTAGTGTTTTTGATGTTGAGGACAGTAAGATGAATTTAGCTCAGGAAGTCCATCAGCTTGCCTGACTAGGAGTTCACTTAGTCGATTCAGAAGAGGGTGATGTATGGATTTAGAGTAGTTTAAAATCATCTCTAGTTTTAGAGGTGAATGAAAAGCAAGATAGAGATTCCAGACTAGTCAAGTTGAAGGAATCAGTCAAGGATCAGAAAGTAGAGGTTTGCTCCCAAGGAGGAGATAGTGTTCTGCGTTGTCAAGGTCGTCTGTGTGTTTCAAGTGTAGATGACTTAAGGAAATGAATTCTTGCAGAAATGCATGGTACACGTTACTTTATTCATCCAGAGGACACAAAAATGTATCGCAACTTGCGGGAAATGGAATGAAGAGAGATGTTTTAGATTTTGTGGCTAAGTGCTCTACATGTCATCAGGTTAATGTTGAGCATTAGAAACCTAATGGGTCTATGTAGGAGTTCAAGATTTCTACTTGGAAGTGGGAAGAAGTGAACACGGACTTCGTGACAGGTTTGCCTCATACGCTTTGACAGTATGATTCAATTTGAGTCTTTGTAGATAGGACGACCAAATCAACTCATTTTCTTCCAATCCATACCTCTAATTCAATCAAGGATTATGCTAAAATATACTTCAGAGAGTTGGTCAGATCACACGATGTTTCATTATCCATTATCTCAGACATAGGTACCCAGTTCACCTCTCATTTTTGGAAAACCTTCAAAAAGGGTCTTGATATCCAAGTTCATCTTAGTACATCCTTTCATTCATAGATAGATAATCAAGAAGAAAGGACCATTCAGACCCTAGAAGATGTGTTAAGCGCGTGCACAATTGATTTTAAGGATACTTGGGATGACCACTTGTCTTTGATTGAGCTTGCATACATCAATAGCTATCATTCTACTATTCAGATGGCTACATTCAAAGCTCTCTATGGTAGGAGATGCAGATTTCAAGTTGGTTTGTTCAATGTTAGTAAGGCCTTAGTTATAGGTCCTGACTTAGTATTTGACGCCTTAGAAAAAGTCCAGTTGATTATAGAAAATGTACGAGCTTCCCAGAGCCAATAGAAGTCTTATGAAGATGTTTGCAGAAAAGATCTGGAGTTCAAGATTGGTGACTATGTCTATCTAAAGATCTCTCCCATGAATGGAGTGAAGAGGTTCGACAAGGAGGGAAAGCTTAGGTTCCGATATGTCGGTCCCTTCAAAATTTCAGTCATTTTAGCAAGGTAGCTTATGATCTTGAATTGCCTTCAGATCTAGCCTCAGTTCATCCAGTCTTCGATGTCTCTTTGCTTAAGAAGTGAATAGGTGATCCAGTAGTTGTAGTCCTTGTTCAGAGCACAGATTTTTAGAACAACCTCTCTTATGACTAAGAAACAAAGAAGTCCCTCTAGTCAAAGTTTTTTGGTAAAATCAGTCCATTGAGGGAGCAACTTGGGAAGTAGAATCAGATATGCGAACCAACTATCTTTACCTCTTCTCTGCCAACTCAGATTAAGTACAAGGTAACAGTTCTCCTGAAGCTTTTCAGTTTCATGTTCAAACTTTAGTTACAAGCTTGGTATACAGTTCATGTTCAAAATTTCATCACAACATTGGTATTAAATACCATAGAATATTTAGTCATGTATTCATGTATCAGTTAAGTTATATAGTCATGCATCAAACATGCAGTCTCATTGTGAGAACCTTCGTTATGTTAGTATAATATATTCATTTATCATTTATATCAGTCATGAAATCATATTTCACTTATTTATTTTCAGTATGTACATCATTTTATTTTCTCTCATCATTCTCAGTCTTATTCGATGTTGAAAGTTCTCAATATTAAGATTCTGTAGTACCCTATACTTTTTTCTATTTTGAAGTTGTCCCAAGATTGTTAGAATTTTTCTTTGAAAGATGAATCCACTTTTGTACACTTGGAATTTTTAAAATTTTCACTTTTTATCATGTGGAAAATTTAATTATCCTTTCAATGATTTAAATTTTGTCTAAATCCGGTATCGGAGTGAAAAGTTATGGATGTTTTACCGAGAACTGTCAAAATCACCCAGGTGCGATGGCCAGTTGACGGACAATCGATCTAACGATGGACCGTCGCCTTGACCGTCGAAGTAAAGATAGTGAGGAAACCTTCTGGATAAGTTGTGATTGACAGGTTGACAGACCGTTGAACTTGCGATGGACCATCACCCAAGCCATCATTACTTAGGTAGTGAGTCCTTTTCTTGGTCCACGTGCAATGGTCGAAAAGACTGACCATCGAGCCAGTGATGGACCATCGCATCCATCGTCGAACATCCCATTCAGTTATTTTAAAGTTATTTTAAAGGGGCTTTCTGGTCTTTTAACACCCATTTATATACCTTGTAATATCCGACCAAGGCTCCAAAAATTCATTATTCTTCCACAATATAAAAAATTAGGGTTTTCTCCCTAAGAGTAATCCTTAGGCAACAAAATCCAAATATTCTTCAAGAACTAAGAGATTCAAATTGTTCAAGTTCAAGAACTTCAAGAAACTCAATACTAGGTATACATTGTGTTCATTCATGGACTCCTTTCATCAAAGAAGCCTAAAAATATCTTTTCAAAGTTCAAGTGTATGGATTTCTTTATGAATTTCATGTTGGGTTTGCTTTTGTTCATGTTGATAATAACAGTTGAATTCTAATCCATGTTGGGTGATCAATTTTATGTTGAATTGATCAGAATAGGTGTAGATTCATGTGAACCTATGATTAAACCCATGGATAATGAAATTAGAGTTGAATCATGATTTTTGTTTGTTGTATAATGTTGTCTACATATACTATGCTTACCATATGTTTGATTAAATGAATATATGAAGAAAAATTTCCCAAATAGTATGATATTATGCAATCCTCATGTATTTATAGGTTTATGCATATCAACTGTTTGATGAAATACCTCAACAAATTAATTATGGATTGTGATGTTGGTCATGTATTCAAGAAAGTCATACTTTGTCAGTTTCTTTCCATCGAGTCTTGGGGCTACTTGTACTTAACAATTTAGTTGTGTATCTAGAGCCAGTGTCATATTTTCACTATATCCTCAGTTAGGCCTTGCTCGGTAGAATTTATTTAGTTATGTGACTCAGGAAAACTCAGTAAAACTCAGATACAATACGTTATTTAGGGCATAGCAGTTAGATAACTACTTCCCACAGTTTCAGTTAAAGAAATCAGGACTATCAAATACAGTCATTCAGTCTCTATAATAGAACTCAAATAGTTCTACAAAATTTAGGACTATCAGATACAGTCAACTCAGAATAGTAAAAACTCAGCTAGTTCCATCAGATTCAGGACAGTCAGATACAATCACTCATATTATCAGTTGTATTAGTCACCAAAACTCAATTACCAGACATGTTAGTTATCAATAAATTCATGTTTTCACGATCTCAGTTATAGTTACTATGTATTGATGCATGGGTTCTCATGTTGATATTAGTCAGTTAGACGATATTGTTCATGCATATAAACCCCATACAATCTTCCTAACTCACATGCATACCAGTATATTCAAAGTACTGACGCATTTACGCTTGGTGTCTTATATCATAGGTTCAGAGACATGATCTCTAGAGATTCTATTGATTACATTCTCAACAGTTCAAGTTAGCAGCAAGTCCTTATCTTTCAAGGACATGATCATTACTTTATTACCTCATTAATTTATTTATTAGTTAGAGTTAGTTGGGGACATGATCCATCAACTCCTTATTCAGACGGTCCAGTCATGATTTAGAGGCTTTTCATACTGCAATATGTTTCAGATAGTTTGTTTTAGTTATTTTGGGCATTTCATACCCCACCCAGATGTTATATTTTTATTAGATGTTACATCTCATTGTTGAACCTTATGGACTTTCAGTTCATGTTTCCATATTATACAGTATATTATGCAGTATAACGGTAGAAATATTAGTCATGGGTTAGCTTGTGGTCCTTTAGGGTCATGAGCATCGTGTAGCATTCCGGGTACCAGATTTGAGGTGTTACAAATTCCTTATTCAGATATCTTATTCAAATTATGACAAAGAATTCTTTACTCCCTAATGTTATTAGAACTTCTTTTAAAGAGTGATGAAGAAATACTTCAGTTGAGTAAGAAATTTTAGTATGTGTTAGTCCACATTGCTAGTAATTCAAATTAGTAATCAGACAGATAAGCTTCTATTATTTAAACTCTTTCCATCTAGTCTTTCCATCCAAAGTTTCATGAATATGGCTATTCCATGAGGTAATTTATTCGCATACATGTAACTTGTGAATTTAATTCAGTCTAAGCATCATGTTTCAACTTCAACTATTTAGTCATGACTCAGTACATAAGTGTTCAATGCATAACCTCAGATTTCCAAGTATTCTAGCTAAGACATTGTAATACCCATTAAATGACCTTGGTCTCATTATCTCATGATTTGTTCTTTCATAATGTACTTATTGATTCCATGAAACCGTTTTCTTTTAATTCCTATATGTGTTTTGTTAAGAATAATTCCTAGTGATAAGCTATGTACCTTATTCTCTCCATAGTAACTCTTGGGATTTTTTGCATGAGTTATCACTTCACATTTCAATATGTATGATTGTATTATGAACATTTAAAGTGAGTTATAAACTCTTAGCATGAATTGCTCTCAGAAATAAGTTTCATGATAGATGATTTAACATTTCAGCTCAGCTATATCCTTCATTAGTAGACATGTCATGTCCACATTATTTCATACTTCTAAATTTACAACGAATTCCTATACATCATTCGAGGACAAATGATTCCAAGGGGGAGATAATGTAACGCCCCACAATTTTGAGCTAGAAACTGAACCATCATTTCTACATGTGTAAACTCTAATCCCATAATTTATATTTCAGTACATGTGTCATTAACTTTATCCCAATTTTTCAAGTTCTTATGAGGTAAAAAATATTCATAGGAAATACTTAGAGAAAAGTTGAGCTAAGAGCCATTGATTCAGCCAAATTTTGGTATTCGATTCTATAATGGTTGAATTTGGACGTGTATAACTTTTTATATAAATTTAATTTTTCATCTCAAGGCACACCAAATGATATATAATTGAGATATATTTCCAACGATACCAATTTGGCCTTAATTTGATACCCGAGCGAAATGTTATGCCTATTTTTGTGAGAAACAATAATGGTCTGCATATGGCCGCGGTGAGCCAATCTCTTCAATGGAATAAGGTCTGTATTGTGGAGGTTATTCCCCCACTATTACATCTCCTTAAGGGTCAATGGGAAATTGGGTCCTTTCCCCTCAACCACAATTGTCTAGAACACCATTTATAACACTAAAAAGGGGATTATTTGCCCATTTTCCTCAAAATTTCTCACATAGAAACCCTCTCCTTTCCCAAATTCAATAATCCAAGATTATTATCCAAAGAACGCAAGGATTGTAGATTCAATTTCAAGATTTTTTCAAGAATCCTTGAGTTCAAGCACCATAGTCCAAGCAATATTCAAGAACCTAACTTTTAAGGTATGTGGGGTTTTCATCAATGGATTCCTTTCACACATGGAGCCCAAAAACCTTCTCTTTGGTTAAAGTATGAGCTTTTCTTCCATTCTGGAATTTCACATGTTCAAGATGAGTCCAATACATGCTTTTCCCTAGTAAATTGAACTCAATCCATGCCCTCTTATGATTCCATGTAAATTAGGTCATGTAATATTTCAAATTTTGAGTCCTTATATATATTTTTATTAAATCCATTTATTTATTAATTTAAAACATGTAATCATTCTTTTATTCCATGATTTAAACCTTCCCATGTTCAAATTCATATACTTTAGTGGTTATTGAAATTTACTACCGTTGGGTCTGTGAATTATGATTTTTTATTATTGTTTAAATGTTGTTTTCAAATATTTTTTATCATTCACTGCTGGAAAGTTATGAACACCCGGTCCTATGTGTCTTTACACGAATTGTGTTTTAAAGTAAAGAGTCAGTCAAACCATAGTTGTAATATCATATTCAAAATGTTATGCTCTTGCTAAGCACTTAAAAGTACAGTAACATTTCATGTTAAATAACTAATAATACCAAAGTCTTTCAATTAGGAGTAACACTTAGCACCGAGTGAACGTAAGGGTAGAGATTCCTCTTTCAGTAGAGGCATGAGTCATTAGTAGCACTCCCTAAGTTCTAGACCTACGGTACCGCTGAAGATTATGAGGGGTCCCCCATCAAGAGAGGAATGACACCCCTGTTCTTTGGAACATCAGCTTTGTGTAGCCACATCGTTATTTATGTGTTAGTAACCCTGGCAAGGTACTAGAACCCTTCCAACTGGGTTTACAGGTTGGAACCTAATAGATCATACTGTGGCATGTTGGTTATAGCTACCTCCCACAGTCTCAATGCAGTATTCAAAGTAGGTCACTTCAGATTTGCTTGACCAAGTAATCATATTTCAATAATTATTCAGTCAGTTTTATAGATTGTTTATATAATTCAGATCATGTCAGTACATGCTATACTTTGTCTTGCATTCTAAGTTTTGCATGGTCAGTATCCATACATAATACTTGGTTAAGTTTTACAGCATGTTCAGGTTTACATGAGATTTATATACAATATTCATGGTTTATCGCTTTCCGGCTTCAGTTCTACTTATTCCACAAAAGTAAATATTTAAGAAACTATGTGTAGTGATTCAACAACCTATAAGATTATGTTTGTTACTTGTGTTTTAAGATACTTCAGCTTTAAGTCAATTTCAATCTCTTTGTGAGTCTACTTGCACTTAGCATGCATGTTTCATGATTATGTATCTATTCAATTTTACTTGTTGCATTCACCCCCACTTACTTAGTACATTCCAAAGTACTGATCTACATATATGTCTATGTTCTACATTTTCTCACAATGTAGGTACCAGTTTTAGCCCATACATCGTAATCAGACTATTTGCAGCTTCCAGTCAGTAGGTAAAGAGTTCTCTTGTTCTTGAGACTCTAGTCAGTTGTAATTCATGTACTATATTATTATTATTCATATATATTGATTAGTGGTAGTTGGAGGGATGTCCTATCTATCTAAAGTCAGTATAGTAGAGGCTTCATAGATAGTCAGTCAGAGTCATTACATGAAATTAAAGTTTCTTTCTTTAGTTTTATCATGTTGTAAGCTTTATCAGTATTACATTTTTTCAGACTTTCTCTTGATCGTGGTTCTACTAAGTTTATTTAACTATTATGTATATTTTAAATCAGATGCTCAAGCAGTTTGTCAGTTCATGGGTTAGCTTTGGATCACTTGTGGTTCCAAGAACCGTGTACGACTAAGGAGTAATATCGGGTCGTGACACTTACACGCTAACACCAAATCATGTGACAAACCAGATGCAAACTTTCTCATTATCGATTTCATATTAGAAACTAACATTAGAGAATAACGGGACAACTGCTACAACTTTAGTGAATAATCCTTAACAGTCATCTTACTCTGCTTCAAGTTCATAAGCTCTTCATCCTTAGTTTTTCTCAACACCTAAGAAAAGAAGTGATTCATAAAGGCACCTGAAAACTCATCCCACACTATTGGTTTAACACTATCACCCATCATTGCTTTCCACTTCTCATACCACTAGTAAGCCACATCTTTCAACTGATAAGTAGCGAATCCCATACCTTATAAATTAGTAGCATGCATTACCCTAAATATTTTCTCCATCTCATTAATAAACCCCTGAGGATCCTCCTCAACCTTAGAGACCATAATTATTAAGGGATTAAACAATATAATCTAGCTAAGATGAGTGGCCTTAAATGATCTAGTAGCAAGACCAACATGATATAAACCGATGAGACTGCACCAGTTGGGCAAGCATATGAATATATTGAAAAAACACTGGCATTAGAGATATCTTCAAAGGTCGTTTGGGTACGAGTATCACAAGCCCAAAAATCCTATAAAAAATAGTAGATACTAGTGAAACCCAATTTGTAGCGATACAATCAGGAGTATGGACCCTAGATTGTGTCTGAATTCCATTAGTAGGATGAGTTCCCTCCATAATTTCCTCAAGTAGGGCAGAGGTTCTAGCAGAGTTTCTATGACTGTAAAATCTATGGGGAGGCATGATCTAAAATGCTAGTAAGCCAGGATTTAGACAAGCTTTAAGATAACTACACTCTATAGCCTAAAATAAAACACATAAAAGGGAAAAATTCCCAAATACTTGATAGGATCCCTCTTAAAGTATGGCGTGCTACACATCTATCAAAGGGAATTTACTTGATACAATTTTGAGGACACCCAGTGACCCCGAACTATTCTCTTATACAAACTTTGTTATGACCCAAACTAAGGCCTAGTCGTGCCAGTTGTCTCAAGCCTACTATGGACTGAAGACCACCCCTTAGCCTATACTTTAGAGAACAATAAATAAATATAGTAGAAGCTAACAAAAATTGTAATAGATGAATCAAATAAAATCTAAAAGTCTCCACGAAACAACCAATCATCCCAATGTTATCCATAAAAACCTCTAAAATAAGAAGTACCAACTTATATGGTACATGACCCAACTATGATAAAAAAGAATCCTAAACTAAAAAGAAAGAAAATACTGAAAAATAATAAAATGACCAGGCCTTACAATGGATGGTGGCTCATCACATCACAGCAGACCAATAGACATATTGAAATATCTAACACTGCACGAAAGCAACAGAAAATTCCTCAAACCCTACATCATGAAATGATACAACATTCAGTGACGGTCAGTGGGACAAGAACTAGCATGTAACTCAGGGAAGAGGGATAAAATAATGCCATTGCCATAAACAAAGCGAAAACTCATACACAATATTTTCATATAAATATATTGGATGAATAGATTTGGATAAGGGTCATGAACATGAAATTTAAGGGTATTATCCAGAACTGTGGAGCTTGTTTCATCCTGAAGGCACCCACGGGCTATATTGGTCCAACTTCTCTTATTAGAAGGACCTTAGTGTTAATAGTTGCACAAACTAGGGAAAGTCTAAAGACACCAAGGAGATAATCATCAAAAATATATTGTGTAGCCAAACACATGGTCATATAGACACCCATACAGCAACCATGGTTTCCAGTGTTGGTCCGCTAGGGACTATACCTTCACGATGAGCTACACAATTCTCTTTAAGCTCAAATTAAAACTTTTTTAACATAAACCTGACCATTAACTAAGAAGTCTTTATTAAGAAATTTTACAATATGGTGTCATCATACCAATATGCTCGCAAGCTTATTCAATTATGGAAACTAGTCCATTTAACCATTTCACTCTCAAGTTACATTTAAAATAAAAAACCATGGATACCAAGGGCATTCCAAAATCATTGTTATAAGTATATCCTTTTATGAAATTCATCATTATTAAGGGACAAGTTAAATTGTCTGATTCATATTCAAAACTAAAAGTATAAAATAGGATGAAGTTAATGCCACTATTAAGCCCAATTTTCATTTAATTGTAGAAACCCTTGTTCCCCATTCCAAGCCTCATAAAAATGTACCCCTTAGGTCCCCAAAATATTAATTAAGGCATTAAATGCACATTTAAACATGGGAAAACAATTTAAGAGATAATCAATCAAGAACCCTCAATAAAATTTCAAACACATCAATTAAAATCATATGAATAATGTTTAAATAAATGTATCAATATAAAATTCATGTTAAGGATGAGAAAAATGCTTGAAATACCAAAGAACTTTTATAGAAATAAATATTTGGAGCCCTGAGTTGTGATTTCTTGAAAAATCCTTAAGCTTTCTTGGTTTAGGTATAAAAAAGAGGATAGTAGTGTTTTGATCTTGAAAACTAAAAGAAAGAGGTTTATTTGGTGTTTAAAAGTCGTGTAAGGGGTAACAGGATCAAAATACCCATACCCAAGTGAAATAAAAAATAAAAACTAGACAAAAAATACATATTTGTGTGGCATGTGGCTACCGTAGAGCCTAGCATCCATGCCACACCCATATTGAAAAGGGTACATGGCATGGCACACCACTATCATGGAGTCTTACTACCTCAAGGTCCAAAAATGGACCTGAACCCCTTCAAAAAATTCAAAAACTTTTTCAAAACAACCTTTTAACACCCCTAATAACAATTTAAGTCAAAAATTTATATTATCCATTTGGGATGGTTAAAAATAAATTCGTGGAAATTTTAAGGGTTATTAAAGTAGAGTAGCATAGTTTGTTTGTGTTCATGATATTCTAATTTAATCCCGAGGAATCAGTAGGAATATTTGTGACTTTTTTAAAATTTCTTAGGTCTTTTAGCTCTATCTCAATAAGGACCCCCTGAGATTATAAGGGTCTATGTATTATTGATCACGATTGTGAGGCTTTAGATCATAATAAAGGAGGTTATAGTTTCAGTCCAGCACACTCAATGCAACTACTTGGCTAGGCCATTATGATCATGATGGTCCTAGCAGGGTGTCGTGAGTGCAATCAAGGGATCTCACAACAATGATGACAAAACACCTATCAATATATATATATGTTCCACTTTATTTTTTCCAACAAAAATTCTAAGTATTCGATACCATTGTATAGTGTGGAACCATATAAAATAGTGGGAGATCAAAAGATTGAAGCTTGTATTTTATGGGGATGTGATTTTGAGCATTGTATCATCATTATCTCATAAGTATCTGACTATAATTATGGTCAAATTAGTAGTTTAACTTTTAATTTTATGAATTATACTGGGGATGTTATTGGACTGAATTAGACTTAGATTTTACACATTTTTGGGGATAAATAATCATTGATCTAAGAGGGTTGCTGTAATAATTTTAACTTTATGATTCTACAAGTGGGCCACACAAATTTTTTTTGCCCAATTGTTTACTTGAAGTATATATATTCAATATGGGTATCGATATTCTTACTTTGATGTATAAAATCTTATTTTAATTGTGGGCCAGTAGTCAAAACCTTATAGAAAGGGAAAAGATTTGGAGTGTAGGATTATTCAAGCTTTCTACAATGTCCGGGTAGGCTAGGCTAGCTTTTCTTTTAAATGTGCTTCATTATCATATTAGTTTAGTATTGTGCTAGCTATGGGTATGTACTTATTTCCCAAATGTTACTTTAGCATTTATTGATTAATTTAGTCACTTGGAGCTTTTTTTATAACATTTTTCCTATTTTCCCTTAAAATTAGACAATAATTATCCCTTAGGACTAGTCTTAGTAAACTAAGTACCTTGGGATGGGATTTAAAAGCCTTAGACAAGGTTTGGGTTGGTCTTGCATTAGATCTGGTTTTTGCGACTAGTAGTTGGCCTCACCGACCCTTTCTTTAGATAAAATGCACTGAATAGCCCCTCATTCACCTAAACGACCTCTATTTTTTTGCCTTGGATAATGTTTTGAGTTTTAGGATAACAGTCACTTTAATAACCTTTATTTTGATCTTTTACCTCGCGTGGGGTAGTATTTTACAATAAATCCTAGTCTCTAGATTAGTGACTAGGACTCATATTGCCTTTAGTAACTTGCCCGCTTGACTTTGGAAGCTATGAATATTTGGACTTAAGTGTAGCTATAAGCCTAGGATGTTTCTACTTTTAGCTTTCTTATCAGTTGCAGTTTGAGTTTGGATATTTCTTTGTCATTAGTATTTCTCAGTTTTGATTTGAATATGGCCCCTTGTAGCATTATTGTCATTTATCAGTTCTAGTTTGAATGCACATTTTACTATTATGGTATTATTTTGTTGTTTCGATTTAAGAATTGCATTTATGTTCTATATGGAGACTTAGTTGGGGTAGATATCTCATAAGGACTAATAAGACTTTGATTTTTGATCGAAAAGGAGTATCAAGTATAAGTATCATGTGTTGATTCACTTTACATTTGTTATTGCGTTAATCTATTTTAATTTTTGTGTTACTCTTTACTTGTTCCTACCCACCTGCCTTATAAGGGCTCGGTTGAGTTATTATCCTTCTATTTGTGCCTTCGAGGCATATGCAGTCTTTGTTAGGTAATAATGATTTTGTTTCCATATTGAAATACTTATTTTATATACATACAAATCATATTCTCTCAATATGATCTACTATTTCAGTTTTTGTCCCATTATTTCTAACTTTAGTACACATCCTCGCATATTATTTATGCTTTTACTGTAATTTATCTTAGTATGCCTATCAAGCCTACTAAGTACTACCATTTTAGTACTCATAATGTACTTCAACATCTTTTTACTAATGCAGATTCTATATGAGTCACCACCATGACATTTTCCTCGAGTTATGTTATTGTTCAGAGTTAGGATAAGCTTTTTGATTTAGGAGTTGATGCATCTCCTTACGCTATTTTTGGATAGTCTTAGTTTTTTGTCGAGAGACTACATCGTACATTTATTATTGTATAGTGTTCTCTATTGGTTTAGTGTCTCTTATATAGACCTTATCAAGTTTAGGGGAAACTATTTTTTGCATAATTTTTCCCCAACCCTCTATTGTGCAACCTGTTTATCTATATTTAAAATTAGTTTTTATTTTTTATAATCTCTATTATATACTTAGTTTCTTTTGCTTTATTTTTCATATTTTTCATCGATTATCCCTTTACTTGTCATTCCATGTTATGGCTTTACTTACCTATTTGTGGGTTAAAGTAGTTACCATCATGACTCAAGAAATTGGGCTGTGATATTGAGGGTGCCTGTAACACCCCGTATCATTGGGCTATTC
Organism: Capsicum baccatum var. pendulum; assembly: GCA_030864225.1. NCBI lineage: Eukaryota > Viridiplantae > Streptophyta > Magnoliopsida > Solanales > Solanaceae > Capsicum > Capsicum baccatum. Next base: position 134,422,280 of record CM061552.1, read on the forward strand.
TATGAACCATCGTTCCTATGTGTAAAAGTTATAACATAAGTGATTCACATGTGAATATAAATTTCATGATCTTTAAACTAGTATGTGAAATGCTCAAAAGGTTAAATCGGTTCATAGAAATCATTTAGAGTGAAGTTGAGCTAAGATCCTTTGATTCATACAAAATTTGGTATTCCATTCTATAAGGGTATACTTTGAACATGTATAAGTGTTTATATATGTAGAATTTTATAGCTTAAGACCCACCAAATTGTAGATATATATATTATCTTTTCAAGGATATCAATTTTGTCTTAATCTGATGCCCGAGAGAAAGCTTATAGCCATTTTCATAAGAGAGGCTGTTGATGCGCGTGATTAGTATGCGAAGTGTGTTCCGTTTCACGCACCTAATTCCCAGTTTCTATTTTTACTTTTTAAGAGAAAAAGGGTTTTTTTCCTCCACCATAACTCGTCAAAAACAAATAATTAATGTCTTAAGGAGCATTATTTGTCCCTTTATCCATAATTTCTCCCCAAGCCTCCCTCAAGAACAAACCTTAATGCCCATTCAAGAACATCAAGACTTCATTACAATATCTTCAAGAAAAAATAAGAATTTGGTTCCCTAATCCAAGAATATCAAGAAAAGCCTTCAAGATCATCTCCAAGGGTTTCAAAGTCAACTTTTCTATATCAAATCAAGCCTATTAAGGTATGTGGGAGTTCATTCAAGGATTCTCTTTCACCCATGGAGCCCAAAAACCCTTTTTATTTAATTAAAGAGTGAATTTTTCATTGCTATGGTATTTTGTATGTTCAAGAAAGATTGAATTTCTTGTTTCCATGATGTTTTTAATTCAATTTAGCCCATGTATGATTCCATGCATAATTTTAAATTCCTCATGCTATGAATTTGAATTTTCAATGCTTTAGTCAAGTAAATTCTATGATAGATCCTAAATTCATAATGTTTAGCAATATTTCCATGTTTTAAATTCATGCCTTCCACATGTTTGATGAAATTTCCATATCATGTTGAGTCAATTTCAAGATAAATCCCCAAGTTATGAATCTTGCCATGTAACTCTATTGTTTCCTCATGTTTAAGACATTCTTATACTCAAACTGTGAACTTTACATGTTTTGATTAAGCACATTTTTCCTATTTCTAACTAATTACATGTGAATTCCCCAATTCATGATTTTAATTTTGTAATCATGCTATGCTCCCGTATTTAAGATATTCCCATGTCCAAGTTCATGATCCCCATGTTTTTGGTGAATTACCTTATGTTAAAGTATTAATCTCCACATGCTTGATAGAATTCTCATGTGAATTTGATAATCATGATATGTTACCATGTGTTCTTATTCATGTACAAGTCCATAACCTCCAAGTGTTTGATAAAATGTTTTAGTGAATGAATTTTTCAATTGATTGTGCCTATGCTTTAAAGAATTGCTAGGTTTTATCATTTATGCTATAGAGTCCAGGAGGTATTTATTACACAAAATCTACTTGTGTAGGTAGTTGTAGTAGATATAGAATAGTGTTAGTAAATGGTCAAGAGTCGCAGTACTTATTTAGCTAATAGAACTCAGTGAACTCAGTCAGTTAACAAAACTCAGTGAACTCAGTCCAATTCGATCATTCAGTAGAATCAGTGTGGGTTTAGTCAAGTCCAGAACTGTCCAGTTTTAGTCCATGTATCACTTTAATCGTTAATAATTACCTCAGAATCTGTATGCACTATTATTTTAAGAATACCATTACCTGAGCTTATCAGTTATCAGTGCATGCACCAGTTAGCATTTTAGTGTCATTCAGTTAGGAGTAGGATTTAGCACTGAGCAAATAGAGGGCTAGGGGCATTCCTACTAGAAGATGCTTCGACCTTCAGTATTAATCCCTGAGTTACAGAACTCTGTAGGCTGCGTAAGGTAAGACGTCCTCCTACCAGACTAGGGTAGATGCAACCATACATACATAATTTATGAGTCTTCCTACTAGCTTAGGGTTGACTCAACATTTTTAGTATTCCTTGGCGAAGTGCTAACATCCTTCCAACTGGGGTTACAGGTTAGACTCCAATTAGCTTAGACTGGGCATGTTGTTTAGATGACACCTCCCATAATTTCAATTTCAATCTCAGTACAGAACTCAGTTAGGTTCTACAAAAACTGGACTATCAAAAACAACCACTCAATTATCAGTAAATTCACTTATCAGTAGTCTCTGATTTTAGTTAATCAGTTATCAGAACTTAGGACTCAACTTTAAAAAAATCTTAGTTACAATCTCAATTACCGTCTCAGTTACATTCCTAGTATAGTCTCAGTTACAGTCCAGTGCAGTATTCAGTTCAAAACTCAGTTCAGTGTAAGGTTTACTTGACCATAGCATACAGTTATCAGTATTTCAGTACCTCAGTTTATAGACTATTTTATAATTAGGTTATACGCTTGGTATTGCATTCTTAGATAATATAGTTTTCATAAATTCATGCTCTTTTAGCTCATATTACTCAATCAGTTCTTATATCATACGTATTATACTCTACAGTTTCAGTCCAGTTATACAGACTAAGTGTAGTTCTGGCCTACATGACCAGTATTCAGGTATCATTCATTCAGTTAATCTGATAAGATTGTATGTTTAAGTATTCGTGCTCAGTGTGATTGTATATTTAGATCCTCAATTCATGCCAGTCTCCATAACTTAGTAAGACTCAGTATTCATATAGTATCCATGTTTTACCACATCCCAACTTCAGTTGTACTTATATCATTAAAGTAAAGTTTTCAAAAACTAAGTATAGAGATTCACCATCATATCAGAGAATATTTTTCGCTCATACTTTAAGATATTTTAGTTTTCAATTTATTCCAACTTATTAGTGAGTCTACTTACACTTAGTATGTATGTTTTAGGATTGTGTAAAAAATCAATTTTACTTATTGCATTCTCCCCTGCATAATCAGTATATTTCAAAAGTACTGATCTATAAATACGTCTGTGTTGCTACATTGTTTCATAAAGTAGGTACCAATTATAGCCCACACTTCACAATCAGACAGTTGCAGATTCATTGCTTCAGTTGTACTTATATCAATAAAGTAAAGTTGCAGATACATTGTTTCATTGCTTCAGTTGTACTTATATTATTAAAGTAAATTTTTCAAAAACTAAGTATAGATATTCACCATCATATCAAAGAATATTTTTCGCTCATACTTTAAGATATTTTATTTTTTAATTTATTCTAGCCTATTGGCTAGTCTAATTACACTTAGTATGTATGTTTTAGGATTGTGTAAAAAATTAATTTTACTTATTGCATTCTCCCCTGCATAATCAGTATATTTCAAAAGTACTAATCTATATATACATCTATGTTGCTATATTGTTTCATAAAGTAGGTACCAATTGTAGCCCGCACATCACAATTAGACAGTTGCAGATTCTAGCCAACAGGTGATAAGTTCTCCTACTTTGAGAACTCTAGATAGTTTTAGTTAATGTAAAATTCATTTACTTTCACGTATATTTATTAGTGGTAGTTGGAGGAATGTCCCAGCTCTCTATAGTCAGTATAGTAGAGGCTTCATAGATATCAGTCAAAGTCAGTCATGTAATTTTAATTTCATCCTTTAGATTTATCAGATTATAAAGCTTTATCAGTATTGTATCTAGTTTAGATTTTAAGTATGATTATGTTTCCACACAACAGAACAACTATTTATTATGTTATAAATTCGTTGCTTAATAGTATACTAGTTTATGGGTTAGCTTGGGATCACTTGTGGTTCCAAGCATCATGTTGCATCCAAGGTTTACTCTCGGGGTGTTACAAACTTTGAATTAGAGCACTGATTTGAAGTGTCCTAGGTTGTCTATGAAAATATTTTTAGTTGAGTCTTATAGAATAGTATAGAGACATCTGTACTTTTCTTTGATAGGCTACAAGGCATTTAGGATATATTCCCTTCTTTCCAGTCTCAGATTAAATAGTAGAAATATTATGTAAGAGATTTATGCAGATCCTCATCTTTCACTATTCATGCTAAGTCTGCCTTAGTTTTGAGGTTATAGAAATAGTAAAGCTTAAGTCCCAATAGATAGTGTTTTGTTTGCCAATCCCCACAGATAGTTATAGTATCGCATGTTGACTTAAAAAGTATCCCATCAGTGCTCTTATGTCTTAAATTTTTAAATATTTCATTCATATTCATGAAAATCATGCATTAAGCCAAATTCACATGTGTTTTCAAATCCCCTTTTAGAATACCTTTTAACAGTATGTTATCTATAGTTATAATCATAAACCCAAAAGTTTAGAAGTAGTAAAGTTGAGATAACTTTATCCAGATTGAGCAGATTATATATTCAAAAGGCTAGTTGTACGAAAGATGAATCAATAGGCTTGAAATAGTTTATGCAAGAATTTAAGATTGCTGATTCAAAATTAAGTATGATAGTATGGATGTGAGTTAAGAGAGGTGATATTAGTAGTCTACGAAGAAACAAAAGAAAATGATACTTTTAGTAAGACAAGTATATGTCAAAAAGGGAGTTAGTAGGTGATGATGATTGTAGAAGCTAAAGAAAATTAAGGGTAGTATATTCAGTGGGAGTTTAGTATTTATGTGTATTATTATACCCTAGAATCTAGAGTAAAGTGGCTGTAGTTAAGTTAGAATTTATTAAGTGGTTCACAAACTTAAGAAGATGGCTTAAAGCTAAAGAGGAGATGATAGAACAAGTAACTAAGTCAGGCTCCCAGACTCTATTAGTAGTGCTAGTTTGTATAGAAAAGCAGTAAGGAATGACGATTCCCAACCTATTCTTATCTCAATGCATTGTTTTTCAGTTATCATAATATCTATCCATGCCTAACATGTCTTCTTCCTCATTATAGCTCATATTCATGCACTTTATAGAAAAACTATGTACGCTTTCAACTTTTAGTATAAGGAGTTTTAGTTTACTCAGTAGTTCGAATCATGTTCCATCAAATCATGAACTCCAAACTCAGGTCATGCAGCTCATGACTTATGTACCCATGCCTTAAAGCACGTTTATTTTTAGGTTCTCATGCTACACCTCTAATGATAAAAATTAGCTTACGTCATGTATGTCCTTATTTTAGACCTATCTAACAAATTTATGTCATTGATACTTTATTCCTCAGGCCTCAGTTAAGTGTCAAAGTTATTATTTTATGTTTTAGGTCCTCATGTTCTAACCTTTCAGTGACCTCTCCTTATGTCATGTTAGTTGAAAAAAATTCTATGTGTGTTTTATTGAGCTAGTACATGAAAATTTTAAAGATAGAAGTTTAGAAAAAAATGAGAAAGAAGTTTTTTTGGTTGTATGCCTATAAGTTCATGTGGGATAATGATGATAGGATTGAATTTTATGTTGGAGTACAAGTGGAATGTATAGATGAGTGTAAGACTTTAGTATAATTCAGTCTGAGCGGCCAACAATCCAGTCTAGCAGTCAGCTAGACAAGTTCCTATGGCTTCCCATCTTTTCTATTCATGAGGTAATTCATTCATGGTCATGCAAGTCGTAACATACAGTTCAACTCATGCGTTAGGCATCAGATTCAGCTTCTAGATGTTCAGCCATGATTCAGTTCATAAGTGTCATGTGCATCATTTTAGTCTTTGCTTAGTATTCTAGTAAAGCCAATATCATTCGGGGGACGAAGTATACCAAGAGGAGATGTAATGCCCCGAGTATTCATGTCCTAAAACTTTTTTTTTTCATAAAATAGGATCTAGATTGAAGTAATGGTTACTCAGCAGTTGACTCCCTCATTTCAATCTCAGCCTTATAATCATTCTCATGTCATTGCATGTATTTAAGAAAACAATTCAGTTCATGGTATTTAGTTCATGTATCATGTTTCAAAATCAGTTATGCAATCATGTTCAAGTCAGTCATGTTCATAATATGATCTCAGTTCCCTTTGCATAGTACTCTCAGTCCAACTAGTCTCATTCGAGGACGAATGTTTCCAAGGAGGAGATAATGTTACACCCCATATTTTTGGGTTAGTCTATGAACCGTTGTTTCTAATTGTATAAGTTATAATCCAACTGATTCTCATGTGAATATAAGTTTCATGATCTTTATACTAGTGTGTGAAATGCTCATGAGGATAAAAATACTCATATAAACCATTTAGAGCCAAGTTTAGCTAAGATCCTTTGATTCATCCAAAGTTTGGTATTTGATTCTACAAGGGTCAACTTTGAATATGTATAACTTTTTATATACATAGAATTTTTCAGCTTAAGACCCACCAAATTAAAAATAATTGAATTAGCTTTCCAATGATACCAATTTTGCCTTAATCTGATACCCAAATGAAAAGTTATAGCCATTTTTTTAAGATAGGCAGTAGTAGTACACGATTTGCATGCGACACATTCTCCTTCACACACACCTAATTCCCAGTTTTTTTTTTCTGCATTTTTAAGGGCAAAGGGATCTTTTTCTCTACCCTAATTCATCCATAATAGATAATTAAACCCTCAGGGACCATTATTTTCCCCTTAATCCATAATTTCTCTCCAAGCCTTCCTCAAAAACAAACCACAATCCCCATTCAAGAACTTCAAGACTTCATTACAATATCTTCAAGAAAAACAAAGAATTTGGTTCCCTAATCCAAGTATTTCAAGAAAAGCTTTCAAGATCATCTCCAAGAGTTTCAAAGTCAAGTTTTCTATATCAAATCAAGCCTATTAAATATGTGGGAGTTCATCCATGGGTTCTCTATCACCCATGGAGCCCAAAAACCTTTTTTCCTTAATTAAAGACTGGATTTTTCATTAAAATTGTAATTTTTATGTTCAAGAAAGATTGAATTTCGTGTTTCTCTGATGTTTTTAATTCAATTTAGTCCATGTATGACTCCATGCAAGATTTTAAATTCCTCATGCTATGAATTTGAATTTCTCATGTATTATCCAAGTAAATTCCATGATTGATCAAAAATTCATAATGTTTAGCAATATTTTCATGTTTTAAATTCATGCCTTCCACATGTTTGATAAAATCCTATATCATGTTGAGTCTATTTCAAGATGAATCCCCAAGTTATGAATCTTGCCATTTAACTCTATTGTTCCCTCATGTTTAAGACATTCTGACGTTCAAGCTATGAACTTTACTTGTCTTAATGAACCACCCATGTCCTTATTTAAGTGAATTACATTTGAATTCGCCAATTCATGATTGTAGTTATGTAATCATGCTATGCTCCCATGATTAAAACATTCCCATTTCCAAGTTCATGATCACCATGTGTTTGGCAAATTTCTCCATGTCAAAGTGTTAATCTCCACGTGTTTGATAAAATACCCATGTGAATTGAATAGAGTAATCATGACATGTTACCATGTCTTCAAATTCATGTATAAGTCCATAACCTCCGAGTCTTTTCTAAAATATCTCAGTGAATGAATTGTGATCAATTTACTATGGCTATGCTTTCAAGAATTGCTAGTTTTTATCATTAATGCTATCGATTCCTACGGGTATTTACTACCCAATATCTAGCTATTTACGCAGTTGTAGTAGATGTAGAATAGTTGTAGTAAAAGGTCAAGAGTAGCAGTACTCAATCAGTTAATAGAACTTAGTGAACTCTGTCAGTTAACAGAACTAAGTGAACTCTATCAGCTAATAGAACTAAGTGAACTCAGCCTAGTTTGATCAGTCAACAGAATCAGTGTGGGTTTAGTCAAGCCTAGTATAGTCTAGTTTTAGTCCCATTATTAGTTTAATCATTTATAATTACCAAATAATTCGTAGGCACTATTATTTTTTGAATACCATGACTAGAGCTTATCATCTATCGGTGCATGGACCAATTAGTATTTTAGTGTCATTCTATTGGGAGTAGGATTTAGCACCAATAGAACCCAAGGATAGGGGTATTCCTGCTAGTAGAGTGTTTGAACCTTTATAGCAATCTTAAGTTATAGAACTACGTAGTCAGTGTACGGTAAGATATCCTCCTGCCAGACTAGGGCTGATGCAACCATACATATATAATTTATGAGTCTTCCTGCCAGCTTAGGGTTGACCCAATATTCTTAGTATCCGTTGGCAAAGTCCTAACACCCTTACAACTTAGGTAAAAGGTTGGACCCCAATTAGCTCAGATTGTGGCATGTCGATTAGATGATACCTCCCACAGTTTTAGTTTCAGTCTCTGTATAGAACTCATTTCACTTTTATAGAATTAGAAGTATCAGAAACCGTCACTCGGTTATTAGTAAATTCAGTTATTAGTAATCTCATAGATCATTTAATTAGTTATCAAATCTTTGTACCCACCTTTAAAAAAATCTCAGTTGTAGTCTCAGTTACATTCCAAGTTTAGTATTCCATTCAGAACTTAGTTTAGTTTTTGGTTTTCTTGATCATAGCATTTAGTTATCAGTATTTTAGTACCTTAGTTTATAGACTATTTCAGAATCACATTATACACTTGGTTTTGCATTCTCAGATAATATAGTTTCTCAAATTCATGCTCAGTTATCTTATGTTACTTACTCAGTCCTTACCTCATATGTATAATACTCTACAAATTCATTCCAGTTATTCAAAATAAGTATTGTTCAAGCTTACATGACTAGTATTTAGCTATTAGTCATTTCGTTAATCTGATCATATTATACAATTATGCATTCATGCTTAGTATGATTGTATATTCAGATCCTCGATTCATATCAGTCTCCATCAATTAGTTAAAGACTCAGTATTCATACAGTATCTAGGTTCTTCCATATCCCAGCTCCAGATATTTTTTAATCATTAAAGTAAAGTTTATAGAAACTAAGTGTAGAGATTCACCATTTTAGAAGAGAATGTTTGTCACTCATGCTTCAAAATGTTTCAGTTTTCAGTTTATTCAAGCCTATTAGTGTCTACTTACACTTAGAGTGCATGTTTTATTATTGGGTATGAAATTTGTTTTACTTATTGCATTCACCCCTACATACTCAATATATTTCAGATGTACTGATCCACATATATGTCTATAAGGCTACATTGTTTCATAATGTAGGTATCTTTTGTAGCCCGCATATCACGATCAGATAGTTGTAGATTCCATCCAGCTGGTGATGAGTTCTCCTACTTTGGGAACTCCAAAAAGTTTTAGTTCATGTCTAGTTCATATACTTTCATGTTTATTTATTAGTGATTGTTGGAGGCATGTCCCAACTATCTATATTCAGTATAGTAGAGGTTTCATAGATGTCAGTCAGAGTCAGCCATGTAATTTCAGTTTCATCCTTTAGATTTATAAGATTGTAAAGCTTTATCAGTATTGTATCTATTTTAGATTTTCAGTATCATTATGTTTCTGCACTATAGAACTGTTATTTATTATGTTATAATTTAATTTCTTAACAGTATGCAAGTTTATGAATTAGCTTGGGATCACTTATGGTTCCAAGCACCGTGTGGCGTCCAGGGTGTACTCTCAGGGTATTATAGTGTCAATGCATGCAAAAACCTCAGTTGGAACACTATATGCTTATGTGTTTGTGTATGTATGTATCTGTAATGTACACACACATACATATATATAAACAAATCATTGTATCATAGTGGTTATTATTCCTACCTTTCACACATATAGATTCACTTGTCCTTTTCATATGGATAAGAAGGAAGAATTACAGAGATGTTCCATACAGATGTAATATGGTGGTGGAAACTAAAAATAACTAATAGTTAATGTAATCAAAGTTATTTGGAAAAGATCTAGTTGGATTAAGGTTAAATGGTAGGGACATCAAGAGAAAATCAGGAATGAGCCTTTGGGGTTTTGTTGTGAGCAGTTCTAATGGAGAAATCATACAAGTCCACACTGAGGAGATTGAGGAACCTTATAGTACTAATACCTAGGTTGATCCAATGACATTTTTCATGCCTTGAATTATATAGAGAATGTGCAAGTAGACATGGTGATTATTGAAACTGACTCTCTATTACTTAAAAATATTGTTGAACGAATCTAGAAAGTAACATGAATAAAGATGGAATATTTTAGAGGAGATACGAAGACTAATGTAAATATAGACAATGATCATAATACATATTATTCAGGGAAGTGGATATGGGTATTCATCACTTAGCTAATAACGCATGATAGAAAGAAAATATTAATAAGACAGTTTTCAAGAGCTGGATTCTTAGGGAATATAATTGTGAACAATGATAAATTGATAACTCCCTATCTAAGGATCATACCATGTAGAAAATGAATGATAAACCAAAATAGAGGAATAACCAGGAGAGGAAGAGAATACCTGTCATGACCCAAAATCCCATCGGGCCGGACTGGCACCCGAAGCCAAGAAGGACCGGGAGAACCCGTTCAAATACCTGTACTTTCACTTACATGTCACCAAAAATTTGGACAACACTTCGTTGTATATAGAAGGGTCTAATTACCTGTATCAGCACAACACGCGCAAATATATATATATGTATAATACTTGGCCGTCGGGGCCACCACATATACAAATATAACATCACTATATAAACTTCCATGACTTTACCCTTTCTTATGTCTACAAAGCCTCTAGGATATAAATGACATAACTAGGGTCGGGACAAACCCCCGCCCACACACGACTCCTGTACAATAACAAAACATAAGGAACCAACTTGGAAAGCTCCGAAGCAAACTGGAGCTCACCAACAATAGCTGTATGACCTGGCTCCTATTTATGCTATGAATGAGCTGAGGTACCTGTACCTGCAGCATGAAATGCAGGTCATCGTGGGGGACGTCAGTACGAAATATGTACTGAGTATGTAAACCTGTAAATAATCATATGTGATATAGGGGATCAACAAAATCAGACGCAAGTGAATAAATCATAATAGAAGTGAACCACACTTCATAAACACTTTTAGGATCATGTACATTATCATTTATCTGGATTGGGCTCTTGAATTCAAACACATTTGTGGAACGGTATAATTCGTTCATTTCATTCTTTACAATTATCATTCGCCATTACCTCCTCCTCCCGAACCTCTAACCACCTAACAATAATCAATACTGTATCGTACTGTGACCATAAGGCTGCCCCCAATATATATAAATTAGGATCGAACCATGCTAGGCTTATTCCCCTGGGATACCACCCATAAACACATAAATAGGGATCGACCCATGCTAGGCTTATGCCCCTGGGATACCACCCACACGTATATCAAGTAACACACATTAGAGATCTTTCCAATAACTTAGTTCAAAAGCTTTTGAGATTATTACATTAGTGTTCATGCCAATATAGTACCTTTGGAACAATGATACATCAATAGGAACCAAGTAATAGACCTTCTATACAATAACGATGTAATAAAGACTCATTGGTACATCAACAATGTGTTTCAGAATCATCAATATCACAATAATGAAATAGGAGCCTTTTGGTATGTCAATGAAACATTTTGACACTTTATAGAATGGAAACAACTTCGTTGGTAATGTAGAACAATACATGTTTTTGGACAACCTCGGAATCTTACTTGATGGAACATTGGTGTTTTCATGCCAAAGAACATTGTTAGAGTATGCTTTACATTCCTCGTTGTAGATTCGGATACCAATTCAACACAACTTATTGCCTTTACAAATCACTTATCTACAATGAAATGTTTGGCATCTAGGATTAGCAACCCAACACCACAATTCCCTTCCATAATTCCATACAACCAATATTTGCAAAACATTCCAAAAACCAACTTGAACAATAGGTTTATGTGTATATATATATATATAATCATCATTTCAATACCAAATCATCAATACCAAATCCCTTCACAATTCAACATAATCCAACCATGCACAAGAATAATCCAACATCATTTCCCAATCATCTTTCAACAACAATCAAATAACATACTTCTTGTGCTCACATGCATATATATATATATATATACACATATCCATATAAATAACACCAACATAATTTACATCCTTACCATAAAATGTCTCTTTTGGTTTCGAAGTCCTGTTGTCACAAATAAGGGGTGCTTCTCGAAGCCCTCGAGACGGTGAACACAAATACGGAATCAATTTGGATTTTCTACGGTTGAATCACAAGATAATTGGAGTTGAAATTAGGCTAGGATTTCTTATTTTCAATAATTTGATGATAATTGATGGGTATGAGACTAATTATATGTATATAATGACCAATTTTCGTCCATGAGATGATGGAAAATGACCATATTGCCCTTAAAAATTTAAGTAAATCCGAATCTGTCCATGGTGGACTATTTTGTCAGGCTAAAGTAAATTGGACATAACTCTTTTCTCCGATATCGGATTTGGGTGAAATCAGTATAGTTGGATAGATAATTCAAAGGGATTTCATTTCATATAAAGTAGGCCACCCAGTTCGTCCTGTACAAGGAGTTATGATCGTTTGAAGTTGACCCTAAAAAGCTGTTTTGAGAGGCTGAAGTAAAACGAGTATAACTCCTTACTCAGATGTTGGATTTGGATGAAACCAATTGCATTGGAAAGACGACGAAAATATCTTTATTTTTATAGGTGGTAACTCTCCTAGTTCATTATATTAATGGAGTTACGATCGTTCAAAGTTGACCCAATAAACTGGCAGGCCTCAGTAGTTTGTGTGCAGGAAATTTTCCTGCACATTTACTATTCACCATATCCCGGCCACCGTTTTATAGTTTCGAACGTGCTTGATTATATCCGAAACTTATCCGTTTTTGGAAATCTTTATATCATTGGAAAGATTATTCAATAACCTTCGTATGGAACCATCGACGGGCAAATTCCGGTATAAATAAAATAAAAAATTAATTCCATATAAATAAGACCAATCACGTACTTGAATACGCCAATACATGTACTTGAATACGGGGTGTTACAATACCAAAGTTCAAATTCTTCGGGAGGAAATTTTAGAGGATTTTACAGACATTTTGTTTAATTTACACTCTAAGAAACCAAATCAGGTTTAGAAACAAAAAACAAAAAAATAAAATACATCAAAGGGCACATAACATACACAACCATGGAATAAGTAATTATGCATAAGAAAAGAAAAAGGAAAAACACAAGAACAAGGAACTACAGAAACATTAATTTCTAGTTGTGAAAATCCAAACAAGAGATTTTTAGAAAAAATATAACTAAATGCAGGAGAATCGAAAGCAACCCAAAAATAAATCAATAGTAATACCATACAGAATAAAACCCTTTTAGAAAGATAAAAGAAATAGCTCAATAATAAGAACGAGTCAATAAATAATGAAGTTTTATAGATCTATACCAAGATCCTTTTAAATAACCAAGACCTTGGCAAAGGACAACTAGAAAGATGAAATGTTAACAAAAACAAATTGTGCCCAACTAGAACTAATATCATGAATAATTGACATTTTGAGTAGATTTCTAAGCTCACTTATATATGAATTGAATGGATTTTGTATCTCCATACTAATTTGATTGTGATAATTATATCCTCATTACATATATATATACATTTATGAGATATCGATACCATTGAGGAACATTAATTTATTAAAAGAAAATAAGACACTTTAGAAAATACCTAGATCAAGGGACGTGTTTGTTGTTTAGATTGAGATATGGGATTGAGACTGATGGATATTTGAGTTAGTATATGAGTTGATAACTCTTTATGGGTCCTATATTGGACGAATTGAGGCTCGATAGGTGTATACAAAAATTCATGCCATCGTTTTCAACTATTTACTTCATCATATATTCATTGTATTGCATTTGCACTTTATGTGTTGTTTTTACAAGTTACATGATGTGTAATAAATTTTGGTCCCTTTTAATGTTTATAGGTTTTTTAAATTAGTGGATACTTTTTGAGATACAATTTGGTAACTTTTGTGCTTACATTTGTGTGCTCATATTACCTTATTCAGGTATCTTATTTCTACTTTGCTCAATCGGCCTATGATACCTGTTGTGTACAAGTGGACCATGCTCAATCCTACTATTCTCTTTCATTGGATATCCTACCATTAGTACAACATATGTAGGCCAATTTTGTTCTATTAAGTTGGTTATTTGGAGGAATTAGCCCTCTCTTGGCCTTTGGAGTCGACTTCAGATCTCCTTCTATCTATTTTTAGTGTTTTTTATTTTTTATTGGAGTTAGGTAGTTGTATGTTCTATATTTTGGCTATACATTTTGACTATTCTATTCTTATTATAATTGATGTTGGAATGAATCTTGCTCCCAATGAAAAGACACTGAACTGATGTACTGACTTGAAATAGACTGATACTGAGTTTACTAAGTTTTCCCAAGTTCTATAACTGACAGAGTTCTATTGAGTTTTATATCTGACTGAGAGTACTACTGATCATTACAAGACTCATACTATTCTATAACGACACTGGCTCTAAGTAAATAGCTAAATTGTCGAGTATTAAATATCCCCAGGTCTCGATTGCATAGATAATACTAAGATGTGGCATTTCTTGATAACATGACAATAGTCAACTATTCACAATGTAGTCACTATGACATTTTGCTATATTCTTAGACTTTTACATGAATGGAAATGCATGCTAGCATATCATAATTTCACTATTCAATTCTCATGGACATTCCATCAATAACTTACAAAGTATATCATTAACATGGGAACAAATATGGAACATGTAGTTCTACTATAAATTCACCATAAGGTCACCAATGGACCATAATTCACAATTTATTCACTTAGGTATTTTGTCATACACATAGAAGGCATAACCTTGTACTTAGGCATGAACAACATGCTAGTGCATCATGACTACCTTAATAAATTTATTCATTCAAGGGTTTAACATGGATTCATATGATACTACACATATATCAATTAACTACACATGAAACTTGTAGTAAAATATGGGTTAGAAACCCAACTAGTCATTATAATCAAACCCAACATAAAACTCATGAAATCAATACACTTGAAGTTTTCTAAATAGTTTATTGAATCCAAGGGTTGAAGGAATCCTTGGATGAACACTTCACATCCCTTAATTTCTAACTTCATGGTGATTGGAGTGAATTATTAAGGTTTGTTTCTTTAACTTGAAGAAACTAGGGCTTGTTCTTGAGAGGATTTTGTGAAAATAATGATTTATTTTGATATTTGGGGCTTTAATCTCATGTTATAGAGATGTGGGGTGAAAGAGAATGACCCATTTGCCCTTTTAAATGCAAAACAAAATTGTAGAATATTTACTAGCTAAACTAGCCAGGGTGCAGTGGGATATGGAATGCCTATCTGGGTGAGGCTCCATGGTCTCCATCATACGCTTCCCATAGCACTAGACTAGGTGAGGCACCGTGGGCTAATCTCCTTGAGCTACTATTTTAGTGTTTTAAACACACCCTTACACTGTCAGAAAATTTTAAAACTCACCCGAGATGTACTATTGTTTCCCCTGATCATGAATAAACTTATAAACTATCTTTCAGAGGTTGGGAAGGTCATAAATAAATTTCTCAAAGCTTGAGGGATTTAGAAAAGACTAACTTCTAACACTTAGCTGAAATTTTCTAAGTTTGGGACCCCTTGTCAAGCTCTAAGGGACTGAGTTACGCTTAGGATTTTTTTGCGAGGTCTTACATATTTTCCTTTAGAACTAGTATTAGTGCACTAAGTTTCTTCATATGGGATTAAAAATCCTTTGAATATGGTTGTGTTGGTGCTTGCCTTATCTGGGGTGTTTTGGGCTGCTATTGCGTCGTACTAACCCTTCCTTTGTTACCTTATATAAGTTCTTGGGTTTTAGTATGACTAAATCATGTTAATGAGACCTATTTAGTTGTGTTACCCTAGATAGGGTAGTATTTAACCATAAATCTCACTCTTTGACTTTATGACTAGGACTAGTAATTCCTTTAAAGACTTACCCATCTGACTTTACAAATTATGATCATTTGTACTTAATTGTATCTATAAACCTGTATCATTTCAACTTTTAGCTTACTTTTCAGCTGTGATTTGAGTTCCACTATTTTTATATCATTTGTATTTTTTAATTTCTATTCGAATTCAAATCCATATAACATTATTGTCATTTATTAGTTTCAATTTGAGTACTAGTTTTACTATTATTGTATTATTCTCTAGTTTTTATTTGTTTGGCATTAATTAAAAATATGTTAATTGAGATGGGGTTGGAATCTAGTAAGGACTGGTAATATTTGAGATTTGTGATTGAAAAGAGTATCAGGTAGGCTTATCACATGTTGGTTTACTTTACATTTGTTATTGTGCTATTCCAATCTGTATTGTATTACTCTTTACATTTCTTATTATTCTACTCCAATCCCTTTTGTGTTAACAATAATGAATAATATTTTGTTAGTTGGAAATGGTTTTAATTTGGCAATAATGGCGTAGTGTGATCTCTAACCATAAAGGTGTGAGTCCAATGGACGGACACTCGAAACTCATGTTTGCCGACTTGAGGGGTTGGTCATAGCAACTATATATGATACTAGGAGGTACATAGGAATTCTCTAAGTACGTTGTACATATGTATTATGAAGAGTGAAGGGTAGTGGTGAAATTTTAGCTTCTGAATTTTGAGTAATTGAATCTTCTACCTCAGGTATTGTTCTGCACTATTTTTTATATGAGCCTCTTTAAACCGAGCTTAAGGGCTAAAAGAAAAAGAAGTAATTTTTTATATAAAGATATTGGTTTTAGGGTTCAGATCGAAAATGATACTCAGGAATCCCCTACTCTTATGGTATATCCGATTCCTGCAGCTACACATATTGGGGCCTATTTAGAGGATTACACTGTATCCATATAGACTATGAGTGGATCTTGGACAGTTAAGCTACACATAACCAGGTTAATGGTTTTAAAGGCATGCTAAACCCGATTCTCTTTCCTGACATTATTAGATATATTTCTGTGGTTTGTATGCTTATGGTTATTTCAATTTGTTTTATTGGATGTCATTATTTATCTTTATCCCGAGTAATTTCTATTATTCACCCACTAACCTGTCCTTGGGCGGCTGTATTCCCACACGATGCCGGAACCAACCATTCTACTCCTCTTACTTAATGATTAATTTTCGAGATTAGTTCAGTCAGATTGAAGTTGTGAGATTCCATATTATGGGAGGTCACATTCCATATCATTGGCATCTCTATTTATATAGGATAATTTATGGATATTTGTTTTAGCTATTGTTGGGGGAATTTCCCAACCAAATATTTGTTTTTTTGGTTAGAGGCTTTTGTGGAACTACTATAGGTTTGTATGGGCGAGATAGGTAGTGGAGTCATCCTTAGTATTGGCATTGGTATTGGGGATGATACCGGTTGAGTAAATTTCTTACTATTCCATCATTTTATATTATGTTATGGCAGGAACTTTGTAATTGTTTTGGTTTTTCTTTGGTTATGGTAATTGGTTAGGTTTGGGACAATTGGGCTTGTTTCGGTTGGTCTTGATCATAGACCTATCCCAGATTCTGAATTTGGGCAATTACATGCTATCTTGTTATATGTTCACAAGTCATCCGACTTAGGCTATATGCTAGACGGTTGGATTGGGTATCGAGGGTGGTCTCCAGTCCTTGTTGGACTTGATATTCCCATTACGAAAAGGCCCCTAGAGGGGTTGTGTCTTGATCACTTAATACAGTACTTTTTTGATTTGCTAGAGGCTCTTTTAGTGACTTTACTAGGTCATGAAATATTTTGACTATTTTTCTAATTTATCTTCAGTTGCATTATCATCGTTATATTTTATGGCTTGTAATCTAATTACATGAGTAATTTCAATATTTATCTTACTTTTCACCAATTAGCCTATTAATTATCATTCTAGGCGATGGTCTGGCTTACCTATCGACTCGATAAAGTAGGTGTCAACATGACTCATGAAATTGGGTCGTGAAAAATTGCTATTAGAGTATAGGTTCAATAGTATTATTTGTATAATAGCAAGTGTCACGACCCAAACCATGTCCTGGCCGTGACAGGTATCTTAAGTCCCACATGGACCGGAGATGACCCCCTAAACCTAACCAAACAGAACATGCAACACCCCAAGGTTAGCTGAATTTCGAATATATAAATAGATAAGATAATATCAATTTAAAGACATTAAAATAAGTCTATAGCCAAAACCAACCAATACTAGTATCAATACCAATACCAATACCGACACCAATATTGATATCGCCTATGCCCACAGTAGTCTGACAAAGCCTCTAATAAAAATGAAAGAATATCCAGACAAGACATGCCCCTGACTATAGCCAAAAACATGTCCAAAGGAATAGTAGAGTCATAAAGAAAACCATTGCATGAAATGGTTTCCTCCTAAGTATGAAAGGTCACCACTTCAGTTCGACTCACAAGCTCTCCCCAAATCCAAGTAACTGAGCAGGAGGAGTGGAAGTATGGCAAATTATTGCATCGTGTAAGGATACAACATTCGATGATGGTTAGCGGGATGAATGGTATCCTGTAACTCGGTGATAGGGATAATATAATGATATGATCAACAATTTAAAATCTCTCAAAAATCAACGAACATAATCAAATGCATTAACATATAAATATATATATATATATTTGTTGCATGCTAGGATAGGGAACAATACCTAACAATCTTACAAAACTTTAGAATGAATTATGTAGCTAAACCATCATAAAATAGTACCCCCAGGCTATATAGGACCCACCTGTAATCCCCTGGTCTGTCCCTAGTGCATTTAGCTGAACGAACAAAAGAATAATCTCATATACATGCACATAGGGGAATTGAATCCTCCTGACAATACAAAGGTGACTTAAGCATCCTATAATATAATGATTTATTGAGGACTCAAACCTTCCTAATTATGAAATATAGTAAGGAGGACTTGAACCTCCCTAGTCACTTTGACCCCCGTGTTGGTAAACACATTTATAGTATGGGTCACTCAAACCTCTACATCCACAACTCATCTACATATCCCTTATTAAAGATCAATTAAAATAATTGTCACACATTCCCATTCAATGAACCACAATACAATTTTAGGCATACACTGTTGGTATCATCATGCTACCCGCACTTGCAAGGTAACACATCATGCCAAAATAATTTCCATTAACTTAGAAAGAACAACTACCTTTGTTCATTAATACACATTGTGGAACACCAACTCCCTTGGTTCATTAAATCATACCATTGTACTTCTAATACTTCTTTATATCATGCAATAGTTCAAGACTAGTTCAATTTTAAATATTTACATAGTTCTCATAACTAAAACCAATTCCATGTTATGGAGTTGGGGTTATTACCACTTCAAAGCCACAAGTTTTGAAAAAACACAATTTCCAAGTTCATTCATCATACCCATGCATCCACAAGTTCAAAACCATATTAAAAGCATGAAAATCATACATATAAACCATAAGAAACATTGTTCAATTCATAACATTCGAAACCCCCAACCTTTGTTTTCAAAATCAAAACAATAACATATGAACAATTCTTCAAATCATATGATTTTGCAAACTTAACAATTAGGGAAGAGTAACATGCCTAAAATAGTATGATGTAAAGAGAAAAACCACCCTTGAGAGCCCTAATTGTTCAACCTTTTGAAAACCCTAGCCTTAACTTGAACAAAGAGTTTTAGAGATAATTTGGGAGTGTTTTATTGGGAATAATGTGATAATGAAGTCCCAAGAAAGGTGCTAAGTCATGGGGTCAAACGGTTTAAATTGGGAAATGTCCAGAGTGCCCTGAACTTAAATGTTGAAAAAGTTCCGCCTTTGGTTATGGGTCGACCCCATGACTCATAACCTCTCCTTACGACTCGTCACCACAAGTCGTAACCAAGGAAGTAGAACCAAGGCACCCTAAACTGTTATCCTTACAAATTAATGGAACCAATCATAATGTGACCCTATGACACGTAGGTCCAATCATAGTCAACAAAAAATAAGATTTGGTACTTACATACGACACCCTATGACTTAACCTAGTGACTCATAACATATCCTTATAACTCTTAGTGAGCCACTCGTACTCAGAGAAGAATCAAGCCTCAAACTTACTGGTTTGGGTACTACTCATCCCAACGAGTCATCAAAACACCCAACGACTCTGGGTGTCAAGTCGTAACCAAGGCAGTGAGATCAAAGCTTAGGAAATTTTCAAGGGCTAAAATCTTTGATGTTTCAATTTTCTCCCAACTGTATCATTCATCCTTGAATGATGGGAAAAGGTAATTGCTATCATGATTTAACTCTATATTCCCTTACTCTTACCTTTAACAAAGTTGGATAATAATTATACTAAGGAAACCACTCTCTCCTTAAACAAAGTCAAAAAATACCGATGTTAAGAATAACACATACCAAATGCACATTATCAAAATTGGAAAACAAGAATGGAAACTTGGACTTCATGACCTCTTCGGCTTCCCAAGTAGCCTCTTCAACCCTGTGGTTTCTCCATTGAACCTTTACCAATAATACATCTTTCTTCTGTAACTAATAAAGTTTTCAATCCAAAATTTCAACAAGGACCTTCTCGTACGATAAGGGATATGAAATACCCACCTCCTCCAAAGAAATAACCATCAAAGGATAACCCATGCAATTTGTCAATATTGAAACATAAAACACCAAATGGATGGAGCTCAAACTAGGAGGCAACTCCAACTCATATGCAATATTGCCAATCTCTTTAAGACCAAATATGGGATAACATACCTAGTCCCAAGCTTCGCCTTCTTCCCAAACTGCAATATTGTCTTAAAGGGAGATACCTTTAAGAACACCCAATCGGCAACCTTAAACATTAACTCCCTACGTCTAATATCCAAATAGGACTTTTGACAATTCTGAGCAGCTTTAAATCTATCCCAAATCACCTTCACTTTCTCTAATGCATAGTGAATAAATTATGGTCCAAATATCTCCACCTTAACAACCTTAAACCATCTAATAGGGGACCTACACTCTCTTGCATACAATACATCAAATGGATCCAACCCATACTAGGTTATAGCTATTATTATATACAAACTCTATAAGAGTCAAATGATAAACCCTACTACCACCATAGTCAATAACACAAGCACGAAGCATATATTCCAATGTAAAAATAGTCCTTTCTGCTTGCCCCTGTAAGTGGAAAGTAGTACTAAGTCTCATTTTAGTTCCCAATAAACTTAGAAAAGAACACCAAAAATTCATTGAGAACTAAGTACCACGATCGAAAAAGATAGAAATAGGTACTCCATGTAACTTTACAATCTCTTGGAGGAATAACTTTGCATAATCCTCTTCTAAATAATTATTCCTCACTGGCAAGAAGTGAGAGGACTTTGTCATTCTATCCACGATGACCCAAATCAAATCAAACTTATTATGAGATAGAGGAGGACCGGTAATTAAATCCATATTAATTTTCTCTTATTTCCCTATTGACAGTTCAGTCTCTTTAGTCAACCATGAGTTACATTAAGTCATACATCTTCATCAAACCGGAATGAATGAATTAATGGAACTCATGGTCCTTAACCTAGATCCTATCTCTCAACTCATCTACATTGGGAATACATAATCTTCCCTGGTACCTGAAGAAAGTATGACCACCAATCCTAAAAGCTACAACCTTTTTCCATCCCAAATCCCCCTTAACCTTTATAAAGATTGGATCCTATACCTATTTCTCATTTATCTTAACAACAAAGGATGATTTAACTACCTCTTTCACAAACAAACCACCATGCTTAGAGTAAAAAGATGAACTTTAAGGTTAGCAAAATGGTGAATATCTCTCACTAACTCCCTCTTATACTTAACCATTTGAGCTAGACTCCCTATAG
This sequence comes from Capsicum baccatum var. pendulum, assembly GCA_030864225.1. Taxonomy (NCBI): domain Eukaryota; kingdom Viridiplantae; phylum Streptophyta; class Magnoliopsida; order Solanales; family Solanaceae; genus Capsicum; species Capsicum baccatum. The sequence goes on from CM061552.1 coordinate 134,444,191, forward strand.
ATAACCTGCTAAGAGCATTAGCAACCACATTAGCTTTACCTTGGTAATAGCGAATAATTATGAATACAAAAATGTGTAGCAATGAAATGTCTAAAATATCAAATCAAAATACTAGAAACTAAATTATCTATCTGAAATAACTGGAAAAATTAAAAGAACTGACTAACTGTCTGAATGATTATCTTCAAGCCTCTCAACATCATGAGGAGTTGATGGGACAAACCCCCAACTAACTTCTACTGACTAAACATAATGAAATATTCAATTAACAGAGAAAACATATCATGCCCTTGATGGATGAGGACTCACCACTACTACTACTGGGTAACACTAAGTTTTCTATGAATGGTTGGGAAGTAGAGCATCCGAACCTATGTTATAAGACAAAATAGCATAAAGAAACATATGCGATCAGTACTTTTAATGCACTCGTATGTGAGAAATAACTGACTGAAATTCATGGGATAATAGAGCATGAATTCATAAGCATGTATTATCTAAAAATGCAAGACCAAGAACAAATATGTTACTGCGATAAGCTGACATCTGAACGACTAAAATTTGTAAAATTGAATCTGATAATCTGTACATTTGGTCAAGAAAACCTGAGCTAAAATGCACTAAAATACTGACTAAAACCATGGGAGGTAATATATAACTTAAATGCCCCAGTTTGAGATATTCGGGGTCCAACCTTAAAACCTAGTTGGAAGGGTGTCAGTACCGTGTCACCAGTACTAATGTTAACTGTATGGATCCACTAATCCGATGTTCCAAAGGACTAGGGAGTAAGTCTGCAACTGACGGGTGACCCCTAAAAGAGTTTAAGTCCTAAACTGGAGGGTTACATCTCATAATCCTATACTGGCTACGTATTTCTAGAACTTAGGGATAGCTACTAAGGACCCAGTCCTAAGTAGAAGGTGATCCCTCATCCCTAGGTTCTCTAGGTGCTAAATCCTACGCCCGACTGAATGATACTAGTACTGAATTGAACTAAGTTTAAATGGACATTATTTCTGATGGACTCATCATGATCAAATAAATTTGAGTATAATGATAAGATTCATGGCTTAACTAACTTATTACTTGAAAATTTTAAATCTTGTAAAATACATAGATATAAGGTGTTCATAACAATCAAACACTTAATGATCAAAAAATACGATAGCAAAGCTTAACACTGCAGTATGGAATCATGGTTCAAAGACCAAAAACACGAACATTTCACCAAGATAAGTGAGAAGCATGAACTTTAACATATGAATGTCTTAAACATAAGAAAACAACATGATTACATGGCTTAATTCGTAATTCCGTGATTTAACATGAAATTATTGGACTATGACATAGAAACTTGCAATTTAAAACCTTAGATAGAGTAATTCACTTGGAAGCTCCTTTAGACATAACTTTAAATCGATTTAACATGAAATTCATGGATCAATTTCATAATATTGTATAAGATTTGTACTTGTAAGTTAAAATAGGGTTTTGGACTCAATGGGTAAAAGGGACCCAATAATGAATACCAACATATATCAATAGATGGTTTCTTAAAGAATTCTTGAGGGTTTCTTGATCTTTGCAGCTTGAACTCTTGATTTATTGAGTAAGGGGCATGATATTGTTCATGGGAGGGGAGAAGGGTCTTTTGGAACAAATTTTGAGAGGAAGGGGCAAATAATACCCCTATGATTTATTCTATTCGTGTTATGGATGACTTGGGTTAAGGGAAAAGACCTAATTATCCCTATGTTTAAAGACAAAAGAACTGGACGGAACTGATTACATGAATGCATGCATGCACTGGTGTGATGCAGACCTCTCTTTAGCGGAGTAAGTCCGCGCTGCAACCCTCTATACGGTGGACCAAGCCCACACCGTATCACTCAGTCCAGTAGAGAAAACCCCATGCTGCTACCTTGTAACTAGAAGATGAAACAAGATTAGAACTTTTTGGGGTATTACAACATCTCCCCCTTGGGAAAATACATCCCAAACGAGACTGGTTAGACTGAGAAAACTAAGGGAACTGAGATTATATATTGAACATGCATGACTTGGAACATGATTACATAACTGAGTCTTAAGCATGATACATAAACTAAACTGATTTCATGAATGCATGTTGTGACATGAGAATGGTACATAGATGAAGTAGGGACAGGAAAGGAGCTAATCTAAGGAAAACCGTCACCTCAAGTTTAATCTGACTTTACGGATAAAAGATGAGGCTCCTTAGCTTCCATATCTGTTTTTGCTTCCCAAGTAGGCCCCTCAATAGACTGATTCCACCATAGAACTTTAACTAAGGGAACATTTTTATTCATTAGCCTACGCATCTGACACTCAAGGATCTTAATTGGAACTTGTTCATAGGAAAGTCTATTCTGGACATCCATACTCAATAGACTGATTCTACCATACAACTTTAACTAAGGAAACATTTTTTCATTAGCCTACAAATCTGATAGTTCTAAAGGAACAACAACAGATGCATTTCTTTACAAGTAAGCATGAAACACTGGATGTACTGATGCCAAATCTGTAGGCAAATCAAGCTCATAAGCCACCTTTCTAAAATAGTTCAAGATTCTATATGGGCCAACATAGAGGGGACTGATTTTGTCTTTCTTCCTAAATCTCTTCACTCACTTTATAGGTAAAATCATCAAATACCAAATAACTAACCTTAAACTCAAGATCCCTTCTCCTCACGTATGCATAAGATTTTTGATGTCTTTGTGTTGTCTTTAGCCATTCCTGAATCAACTAAACCTTCTTTATTGCCTCAAACAGTGAATCTAGCCCTATCAAAGAAACCTTACCTACCTCAAACAAACAAATAGAAGATCTACATCTCCTTCCATAGAGATCCTCAAATATACCCATTTGAATACTTGAGTGATAAATATTATTGTAAGCAAACTCAATCAAAGGTAAGTGGTCATCCTAACTACTTTTAAAGTCAATAACACTTGCCCTAGACATATCCTATAAAGTCTGAATGGACTATTTTGCCTGACCACCTGTCTCAGGATGAAAAGTTGTACTGAGATGAACTTGGGTACCAAGACCCTTCTGAAAAGCCTTTCTAAAGTGAGAGGTAAACTAAGTACCTCTATCTTAAATAATAGACTATGGAATTCCGTGCAACTTAGCTAAATCTCTAAGGTAATCCTCGAGTGAATACGACATATGAACTGCATGAAATTAGTTGATTGGTCATTTTATCTATAATGACCCAAATCAAATCATGCTGATAACGCGTACAAGGAAACCCTATCACAAAATCCATGTTCATCACTCTCCATAAATAAATTTCTCATAAGTCAAGGTATATCTTAGGGGCCCCTGGATGAATAGAGTACTGCGCAATATGCGTTTCTGCTAAAATTTATTGACTTAAACCATCAATACAAAGATCACATAACCTGCTCTGATAACGGATCACATAATCACCCCCTTGAGAGAAAATATCTACTTTCTAATCTCTAACCGTCTTCTTCAACTTACCTAAATAAGGTTCTATATCTTTATTTTCTTTTACTTTTGCAACCAAAGAAGATTCTGAACCATTCAGAACCCATGTACTACCTTCAGACAAATCAACCAATCGAACACCTAATCTAGCACATTGATGAACCTCATAGTTTAGCTCCTTCTTATTATCCTTTACATGGGAAATACTACCTATAGACAACCTACTAAGGACATCCACCACCATAGTCAGTTTTACCAGATGATATAACATGCTCATACGGTAATCTTTTAACAACTCAGGTCACCTCCTTTAACAATGATTCAGACCTTTTTGTGTGAATGCATTAAAGTTAAGAATAGAGAGGAGGTGATCCAAGTCTTTAACTTTTGAAAACTCCTCTCACAGGAATCTGACCACTAAAACTTATCTTTCTTTTGAATAAATTGAGACATGGAGGAAAAAATTAAAGAAAACCATTCAAAAAATCATCTGTAATAGCAAACCAAACCCAAGAAATTCCTGATGTCTGATGGAGAGATAGGTCTAGGCCAGTTTCTCACTTTTTTGATCTTTTGACAATCCACTCGGATGCCATCACCAAAAACTATATGGCCAAGGAAAGATATTGACCTTTGCCAAAATTTGAACCTACTGAACTTAATAAATAATTGATGATATCTAAGGGTCTGCAACATAACCATCAGATGATATGCATGATGATTCTCACTACGGGAATAGACAAGGATATCATCATTGAAGCATATGACAAACATGTTCAATTACTGTCTAAACACCCCTTTCATCAAGTTCGTTAAAGCTACAGGGTAATTTATTAGTCCAAGATACATAAATAGAAATTCAAAGTGATTTTATTATGTTCTAAAGACTATCTTTGAAATACCACATTCTCTGACTCAAAGCTGATGATAGCCGAATCTGAGGTCTATATTAGAAAAATAACTGGCACCCTGAAGTTGGTCGAACAAGTCATCAATTCTGGGGAATTGATACTTATTCTTTATTGTGACATTATTCCGCTTATTATAGTCGATGCACATTCTGAGGGAACCATCTTTCTTACCTATGAACAAGACTGGAGTGCCCCATAGAGAAATACTAGGACAGATGTAACCCTTATCTGAGAGATCTCCTAATTTTTCCTTCAATTCTTTTAGCTCAACTAGAGCCATTCGATGAGGGGAATAGAGATAGAATGGGAATCTAGAAAGAGATCTATACCAAAGTCAATTTCCCTTTCAAAAGGAACTCTAGAAAGATCTTCAGGGAACACATCTAAAAATTCATTTACTATTGGATCTTACTTAAGACTCAAAGTCTCGAAATTTTCGTTCATGACTCAAATGAGATGCTAAATACACCCCTTGCATATCATCTTTCGTGCTTTAATATAGGAAACAAACAGACATTTAGGTATTGAAGTACTACCCCTCTATTTAATTACTGGTTCATTAAGAAACTCAAACTGAATGACACTATTTCTACAGTCAACTGAGGTGTACATGAGTGGATCCAATCCATACTAAGAATGACATCATAATCAGTCATGTGTAACTCTACAAGATCAACCGAAGTGATTTTCTCAGATAATGTGACTAGAAAATTTTTGTATACCCATATGACTATGATAGATTTACCTACAGGGGTAGATACTGAGAAAGATTTTTATAACATTTTAGGACTGACACCAAAGTTGATAGTTGTATAAGGAGTCACAAGAGAAAGTAAGGCTCCAAGATCTAACACTACCTAAACATGAAGGTTAATGACTTGTAACGTACCCGTAACCACATTAGGAGAACTCTCCAAACCATGCCGAGTCTGGAAAGCATACAACTTTTTCTAATGCGGCCCACTAGTTGCACTAGAAGTGGCGCCCTGTTGTGTTGGTGACCTGCTGGAACTGATAAAAGGTTAGATTGGCTCTGTTGGCGTGAATCCTTTACCCTTTTGGCAACCACTAAACACCCCCAGATCCTGTAGCCTGGCATTCCATATAAAAATACACATAACTACAAGCCTTACAGTTACCCTGATGATTCCTACAATATTTTTGGCAAAGCAGATTAGTATGAACACTTTTCCCACTACCCTTTAACATAGAACCTAGCATTCTATCCCGACTGTCTTGCCTAAACCAGGGCATTGGCGCACTAGCTTAAGCTGGATCTGGGGCTGAAATTTTTTGACAAAACTAAAAACAATTACCACTTTCTGACCTTGTATGAGACAAATAGAAACTACCTATTTTGGCCCTCTTATTCCCTGTACCTCTCTTTACACTTCTTTTCTTTAATCTTTTATCATAAAATATTTGTCTATATAGGTCCATCTCTTTAATCAATATGATCGTCCTACATTTCTTAACAACACTATCAACTACGCTAGATACAAACTTACTAATTCTAGACCTGTTAACTACCATCATAGTAGGACCATAACTCACCAATTTGGTACACTTAAGATAATACTCCTTCATACTCATATTACCATGCTTCAAATTAATAAACTCCTGAACCTTATCTTTCTTCAACTTTAGGGAAAAAACCCATTTAAGTAAAAGAGTCCCTAAATTTGGGGTAAGAGACATTCACATTTAGAAATCTTCATGAGCAGGTGGTGGTGTGGGATGATCCCCTTTCCTTCTTTTATTGTTTCTTATGGGAGGATTATCTATAAATGGAATAAAGGATGAGTTAAAAAGAGGAATTCAAAAGATCTTATGCTCTTTTTCACGACATGAACACTAATTAACGGGAAGCTATCCTAAAAGGTCTTGTAGACACTTTCCCATATGTGTGGCGCGCTTCACACCCAAGCACAATACTCTACTCAACACAACTTTTAGACATCCTAGGAAACTTTAAAAGCTTATGCTCAAATACCAAATTTTTTCATGACTTGAGGCTACCCCCTAGTCGATACAATGGTACTTACAGTCAAAACTAACCACAAGCAAACCAACGAACTAGTACCTGCTATAAGCACTGAGTAACATATTCAATCAAAATAATAGAAACTAAACTATCTGTTTAAAACAACTAATAAAACTGAAATAACTGAGTGATTGTCTAACTGATTATCTAAAAGCCATTAAGCATCATGAGGAGTTGATAGGACAAAGACCCAACTACCTCCGACTGACTAAACATAATAAAATACTATAATGATTAATAAAACAAATCATTCCCTAAATTGATAAGGACTCACCACTACTACTGCTGGGTAATGCTGCGATATCTAAGATTGGTTGAGAATCTAATTTTTTTAACCTATGTTATAAGAAAACATAGCCCAAAGAAAAATATGTGGTTAGTATTTTGAATATACTGGCATGTGAGATAAGAACTAATTGAAATGCATAGGACAACTAAGCTTGAATGTATAATCAAAAATATCTAAGAATTCAAGACCAAGAACAAACATGTTGCTATGATAATCTGACATCTAAAAGATTAAAATCTGTATAACTAAATAATTGATAACCTATACACTTGGTCAAGTAAACCTAAGATGAGATACACAAAATACTATCTAAAAATGTTGGAGGTATTATGTAACCATCATGACCCCATTTGAGCTAACTGGGGTCTAACCTATAACCCCAATTGGAAGAGGTGTTAGTACAATACCATGGTTACTAACACTGGTTGTGTGGATCTACTAACCTAATGCCCCAAAGGACTAGGGAGTCATTCGTAAGCTAGCGGGTGACACCTAAGAGACTGTCAATCCTAAATTGTAGGGTGACATATCATAATCCAATGATGTCTACATAGTTTTAGAACTTTGGAACTACTACTAAGGACCCAGTCCAAACTAGTAGGTGTTCTCCCATCCTTAGGTTCTCTCGGTTCTAATCCTACTCCCATTTCAATGACATTGCAACTGAACTGACCAAAGTTGAACTAGACATTATTTCTAATAGTGCTTATCATGATCATAAATTTCTAAGTCTAATGATAAGATTCATGGTTTAACTAACTTGTTGTTTGAAAATCTAAAATCATGTAAAATACATAGGTATCAGGTATTAATAACCCTCCAGAACTGAATAATTATAATATATGATATAAAAGTGTAAATTTGTAGTATGGAATCATGGTTCGGAAACCCAAAACATGACCATTTCACCAAAACAAGTGAGAAACTTGAACTTAAACATGAGAATGTCTTAAACATGAGAAAATAACATGATTACATGGCTCAATTCATAATTTGCGGATTTAACATGAAATTAATGTACTATGACATAGAAACTTGTAATTCATAACCTGAGATAGAGTAATTCACTTTGAAGCACCTGCAGATGTAACTTTTAATCAGTTTAGTATAAAATTCGTGGATTAATTTCATAAAGTAGGATGAGATTTATACTTGTAAGTTAAAATAAGGTTTTGGACTCAATGGGTGAAAGGGACCCATTGATGAATAACCCCATACCTCAATAGATAGTTTCTTGAAGATTTCTTGAGGGTTTCTTGATCATGGAAGCTTGTACTCTTAAGTTATTCAAAAAGGGGCATGGATGTTGTTCATAGAAAATAAGGAGGGTTTCTTGGGAGAAATTCTGTGAGAAAGGGAAAATAATTCCCCTATGCCATGGAGGAAGGACCCATGAAGGGTTTGTCAACCCATATAAAATCCAATATCTAATACCAAGATTCGTAACTCTCCTCCAACACATACATTTGTAGAGGATTTTCAAATATGTTACATTTTCTATCAGAAAAGGCCATTGTTTCCAGTATTTCCATGGTAGTACCAGTGTTTCATGAATGTATACGATATGAGAATGTAATGCTCACAATCAACCAGAATTAGAATTTCCAAATCCAACAAATATAACACCCATGTGAGCCAATATCCACTCATTATGTCAACCATCCATCAATCTAATGTAATCCATATGCCAATAAAGTAAAATACACAACAATATCTCATTGATAGCACATAAATTGTATTCTAGGCTATTTCGTTAGAATTGATACAACCAAATATACATAAATAACACTAATATCATCATGTAAGTCCCCATACAGTCATAGAAAATAATGTCTTAAAACCCACTAAATAGCAAAAACATTTTCCCCCACCTGCACAAAAAAATATCAAAGTCATTTCCATGATTTGTTGCCACACCCATAAAATAATTTTAACTACCTAGCCCATTCTAAATAAATATAAGCCATAACCTACCTCAAATGTTGAAAGCCAGTCCAAAATGCCTTTATCATGGATATGCCTATACTGCCCGCTTCTTAGTCAGGGTCAAAATAAACCCCTAAATAAATTTTTAAAAAAAAAGGTTAAAAGAGGAATTTAATCCAAAAATATATTTCCCCTGGTTAAAGGAACCATAGACACAAACCTAAGTGTAAAAAGGTTATAATTGTCATTAAAATTGAAAATTTAACATTTTTAGGCCTTTTGAGCATAGATATAAAAATTTGACCTTTAAATTTAAGGTTTAAGGATTTAAATGACAAAAATTGAAGAAAAATAGTTGAAATAGGGATTTGGAGCTTACCAAATATTAAGAATGGAAGAAATTGCGCAAAAAGTAAAAATCCCACAATTCAAGTCTAAAAAATAGTGAAAATTAGGAAAATATTGAGTTTATATTTCTCAAGTATCATTTAATTGATCACCGGGTCGTTTAAGCGTCCAGGTGTTTGTTGGATGATACTCGCCTGGCATGCGAGTGTCATGTAAATGACAAGGTTGTCGCTAAAGCGACAATCAGTTAGGCTAGCCTGGTGTTGCTTATGAGACACTTTGGCTATAGGGACAAGTTGTTGAACCAAAAAAAGTACCGCTTAAGTTGTGTAATAGTTGATTGGTGCACCAACTGGAGACAAGGAGACTTCTCCACAGACTCCTCAAGATTCATCTGGAATTTTAAAAAAATAAATGAACTTTACCATTAGACTATATTCGATACTCCAAACATAATGATGATATTAATTTTTAATAAATCATCATTTTTAGAAAGTTGACCTCGAAATCCAGTTTTACAATTTTTAAAATTAATGGTCAAAATGAGATATAAAGTTCATAAACCACGTCAACCAAGTTAAAAATCTAAAATTGATGTTTTGGATTTGTTGGCACAGTCCATTTTTCCACCCAACACACTATAATACCCTGTATTTACCTAACTTAAATTAACTATCAGTCCATGAGTTATACTATATAATAATTTTTTTAATACACAGTATTTTTATATTTAGAGCCTGTCAATGCGTAGGAAATTCAATTAACTTTCCAACAATATAAAGATCGCCCAAATCTAATATTCAGGTAAAGAGTTAGAGCCATTTTTGTGTCACGACCTGAGCCTAGGCCCTAGCCGTGACGAGCATCCTGAACCATGAATATATATACATGATTTATATACATAAATATATATACATAATTTAAAAACCCCATTCTAAAACATGATTTTTTTTCTATGCCCATGAGAATTTAGGAAAAACCCCGCGTACCTTGTTCTCCACGAATTTTGAGTGTCTATCGAAGCCTACGTCGAGAGGATTCCAAATCTGTAATTTGTTTCACGAACCCGTGGTTAAATCTTGAGTTGCTTAGGTTTTAATGTTGAAACCCTAGGGAGAGTTCCTGAGCAAATTTGAAGAATATAATGATATTTTGGCTCTTCAGGGATTTAATCCCGTGTTTAAGTTGATAGGAGAATGAGTATTTACGGAAATGCCATTAAAATCCAGATGGACTGAACATTTTGGCCGGGCGCGATCCAGCAGGCGGCGCGGGCTAATCGCGCGCTGCCACTGGATCGAAATCCAAATGAGGCCTTAGGATCGTCCAAAAAATCTGAATTTTCTCCGAGACGTACTACAACCTTTCCCCATCGTAACGCAATAAAAAAATCCAAAAATCAAGGTTGGAAAGGTCGAGAAGTTGTATCCCGAAGGTTGCCAGCTAAGAATGAGTCTAAGTCATTTCAACACTTAGAAGAATTTAAAACTTAAGTCTAAAGCTCAGAAATTACAGTCTAATACATGCATGACTTTTACGGAGCGTTACATTATCCCCCCCTTGGGATCATTCGTCCCTGAATGATGACGCGGGAATAGTCACGCACGATTTCAAGCAGATTCATACATAGAAGGAAACATAAAGCAAGAATTGTACCTTCCGATTCGTTATTTGCTGGTTCAAATAAGCTTGGGTATCTTACTTTCGTGTCATGCTCCGACTCCCAAGTTGCTTCTTCAACTTTCTAATTTCGTCATAACAGTTTAACTAAGACTATCTCCTTACTCCTCAATTTTCTCACTTGTCGATCTAGGATTTCCACGGGCTCTTCCTCGTAAGACAAGGAATTGTCCACCTTTATCTCATCAATGGTCACCACCAAAGAGTGATCTCTGATGCACTTCTTCAACATAGATATGTGGAATACTGGATGAACAAAACCAAAACTTGCAGGCAATTCTAATTCATATGCAACTCTACCTATTCTCCTTACAATCTGATATGGGCCTATATAGCGAGGACTTAGCTTACCCCTCTTCCCGAAACGCATAACTCCCTTCATGGGAGAAACTTTGAGGAAAACCCAATCTCCAATCTCAAACTCTAACTCTCTTCTTCTAACGTCGGCAAAGGATTTCTGACGACTCTGAGCTGTCTTAAGTCGTTCCCTAATGAGTTTCACATCCTCCATTGCCTGATGAACAAGATCAGTCCCATACATCTGCATCTCACCTACTTCATACCAGCCTATTGGAGACCTACATCTCCTACCATACAATGCCTCAAAAGGTTCCATCTTAATACTAGAGTGGAAATTGTTGTTATAGTCAAACTCTATCAGTAGCAAGTGATCAACCCAACAACCTTTAAAGTCAATCACACAGTCCCTCAACATGTCCTCTAGGGTCTGGATGGTGCGATCAGCTTTCCTATCAGTATGAGGGTGGAATGCTGTACTTAAGTTCACCTGGGTACCTAAACCTTTCTGAAACGATCTCCAAAACTGAGAAGAAAACTGCGTACCTCGGTCGGATATAATGGAGACAGGCGCTCCATGCAAACGGACAATTTCTGCAATGAACAGCTTAGCATAATCTTCCCCCGAATAATTAGTCCTGACAGGCAGAAAGTGAGCTGACTTGGTCAGCCTATCTACAATCACCCATATAGAGTCATACTGACTTCGAGACTTTGAAAGTCCTATAATAAAGTCCATATTGATCATTTCCCTTTTCTACAAGGGCAACGCTATTTCTTGCGAAGTACCTCCTGGCCTTATATGTTCTACTTTCACTTGTTAGCAATTCAAGCACTTAGAAACAAAGTTAGCCACATCTCGCTTCATATTATTCCACCAAAACATAGATTTCAAATCATGGTACATCTTAGTAGAACCAGGATGGACAACATACCTCGAGGTGTGAGCTTCATGAAGAATTCTCTCTCGAAGCCCGTCGACATTCGGAACACATAATCTACCCTGAAACCTCAGAACGCCATCACCACCAATTTCAAAAGACATCACCTTCTTTTGACCCACATCTTTCTGGATTTGCATCAAGATGGAATCTTCAACCTGTTTCTCCTTCACTTCAGCACAAAGGGATGACGTAGCTCACTCATGAACAATCATCCCTCCGTCTTCTGAATCTAACAGTCGCACTCCCAGATTCGCAAGGCGGTGAATGTCCTTCACCATCTCTTTCTTTTCTTCTTCTACATGAGAAAGGCTGCCCATAGACAACCTGCTGAGGGCGTCGGTTACAACATTTGCCTTGCCCGGATGGTAATGCAGGCTCATATCATAATCTTTCAGAAGTTCCAACCACCGCCTCTGCCTGAGATTCAGTTCTTTCTGTGAGAAAACATACTGCAGACTCTTGTGATCAGTGAAGATATCAACATGAACACCGTACAAGTAGTGCCTCCAAATCTTAAGGGGAAACACCACAGCCGCTAACTCTAAATCATGAGTAGGGTAGTTACGCTCGTGCACCTTCAACTGCCTAGATGCATAAGCTACCACCTTACCATGTTGCATCAAAATGCAGCCAAGTCCCACACAGGACGCATCACAGTATACCACAAAACCATCAACACCCTCGAGAAGAGTCAAAACAGGTGCAGTAGTCAGTCTATCTTTCAACTTCTCAAAACTATTTTCACATAAATCAGACCACACAAACTTTACCTTTTTCTGAGTCAGTTTAGTGAGTGGGGCCTCTATGAATGAAAACCTCTCTATGAACCTTCTGTAATAACCTGCCAAACCCAAGAAGCTCCGAATATTGGTTGGAGTCGTGGGTCTAGGCCATTTTCTCACTACCTCAACTTTTTGGGGGTCCACTCTAATCCTGTCACTGGACACAATATGCCCTAAGAAGGCAATAGCATCTAACCAGAACTCACACTTGGAAAATTTGGCATACAACCGATGATCCTTAAGGGTCTGAAGAATGATTCGGAGGTGATCGACATGATCCTCTTTACTCTCAGAATAAATCAGAATATCATCAATAAATACAAGGACAAATGAGTCAAGAAACTGACGAAAAACTCTGTTCATAAGATCCATGAAGGCTGCAGGGGCATTAGTTAACCCGAAGGATATGACAAGAAACTCATAGTGACCATATCGGGTTCGGAAAGTTGTTTTAGGAATGTCTGACTCCCTAACTTTCAACTGATGATATCCCGAACGCAGGTCTATTTTTGAAAAACATCTAGCACCCTGAAGCTGGTCAAAAAGATCATCAATCCTAGGAAGAGGATATTTGTTTTTAATTGTGACCTTATTCAACTAACGGTAATCTATGCACATACGAAGGGAACCGTCTTTCTTACGCACGAAAAGTACAGGTGCACCCCAAGGAGATACACTGGGGCGTATAAATCCCTTATCTAGGAGGTCTGTTAGCTGCTCTTTCAACTCTTTTAGCTCTGCGGGAGCCATTCTATATGGAAGAATAGAAATGGGACGGGTATCTGGCAACACATCAATAGCAAACTCTATCTCCCTATCAGGGGGTATCCCTGGGAGATCTTCGGGAAAGGCTTCTGGAAATTCATTCACCACAGGGACAGACTGAAGAGGAGGATTTTCAACTTTAGAGTCCTTGACTCGAATAAGGTGATACAAGCAACCCTTAGAAATGAGTTTTTGGGCTCTAAGATAAGATATCAAGTGCCTTTTGGGTGACAAAGAATGTCCCTCCCATTCAATCATTGGTTCAATTAGGAAGGAAAAGGTAACTCTACGGGTCCTACAATCTAATATGACATAGCATGAATGAAGCCAATCCATCCCTAAGATAGCATCAAATGGAACCATGTCCAACTTTATAAGGTCTGCCACCGTATGCCGACTACCAACAGTCACCACACAACCCCTATATACCCTTCTAGCAATAACAGAATCCCCCACCGGGGTAGAAACAGAAAAGGGTTCAGAAATCACACTGGGCTCAAACTCGAAACCAACAGCCACATAAGGGGTCACATAGGATAAGGTAGATCCGGGATCAAGTAACACACAGACATCACGGGAAAAGATTTGTAACGTACCGGTAACAACATCTGGGGAAGCTTCCGCCTCCTGGCGGTTGGTCAAGGCATATAACTGATTGCGACTATTCCAGGCAGCTGATGTGGTGCCCTTCTAAGATGGGGGTGGCGCTGTGGAATTGCCCTGAAACTTCGCACCACCAACACTCCTCCTAGCAGATGGACAGTCCCTATGAAAGTGGCCTGACAGACCACATGAATAACATACAAGTGTGCCAAACTGACATTTCCCTGGATGATTCCTACCATAATTTTAACATCGCGGGTAAGTGTGATGCTGCTGAGCCACACTACCCTGCGACTGAGTATCTGGTGCTCTAGATCCATGAGAAGTTTGAAAGCTCTGAGTCTGTCTGTCTACAGGGGGTCTGGTCGTTGGGGCGCTGGCTGCTGACTGTGTATTATTCCAAAACCTCATCTTCTTCGACCACCTATTTCCCCAGTTACCACTCTACGGCTGACTCTGGTGCTGGTCCGCAGATTTGACTCTCTTGGCCTCTCTGTCTTTCTCTCTAGATTCAGCAATCTTTCTCTTCTTCTCTTCCACCTGCTGCATGTGGACTGTCAGTCTAGCAAAGTCTAAGTCCCTATTCAACATTGCCCCCTGGCACTCAAGTACCAGGTTATCAGCAAGGCCGGATGCAAATTTTCTCATCCGGGCTCTCATATTGCTAGTCAATTCTGGTGCATAGCGGGCTAGTTGATTAAACTTCAAAGTGTACTCCTGTACACTCATACTGCCCTGCTTCAGATTCATGAACTCTTCTGCTTTGGCCTCCCTCAACTCCAGAGGAAAGAATCTGTCAAGTAAAGCTTCTACAAACTCACCCCACACTGTAGGCTCAACACTCTCACCTTTTACATCTTCCCAGTCTGCATACCACTGATTTGCAACATCCTTAAGCTGATAAGTTGCCAATTCCACTCCTTCAATCTCATCTACATGCATTACCTTACAGATCTTCTCCATCTCATCCACGAACTCATGTGGATCTTCATCCACCTTTGTACCAGTGAACTTAGGTGGATTCATCTTCATGAAATGCCCAACTCTAGTAGCCTCAGACATAACGGATGCAGACCCAACATCTTCCGATCGTTAAGCCTGGTTAGCTACCAGCTGTGTCAGCATATGGATAGACCATCTGAACTCTGCATTTGAGATATCTCTCTGAGCAGTTAGTGGACGGTTGACATTAGTCTGCGGAGCCCGAGGTGGACTGGTTGGGACTAGAGGGACTCCCGGAGTAGGGACAGTTTCTAGCATGGAAGCTCTATTACGGGTCCTCATCCCATGGGTAGGACGTACCACATCTGCCTGAGCAATCTGATCGATGTTGCAACGGGGAGGCATAGTCGTGTTTCTAAAATACAAGAGATCGTTGATTACGAGACAGTTTAGACTCTGAAGCACGAACTAAATCACAAAGAAGGGAAACATTCTTAAACACCTAGTAGCCTCCTGTTTATAAATGTGGCGCACTACACACCCATAAACAGAACTCTACTCAACGCGATTTCGCAGACACCCTGGGACAATGAACCGTGCTTTGATACCAAGTTTGTTATGACCCGAGCCTAGGCCCTAGCCGTGATGAGCATCCCGAACCATGAAGGCCCGAAACACCCATTGTCTATCTGGTTATCATGCACAATATTCGTAATCATAATAAAATGCGGAATTGAAACTGAGTACAGAATACATGGTCAAGTTCTGCAACATTTTTTGAATAATACTATCTGACATCAGTCTGCGAAATCTCTACTAAGAACATAAACATCTGTCTGAAAAGAAACTGGGACAAGGCCCCCAGTAAACCAAAATCATAATAAATAACATAATGTCTGACATAATTAGGCCTTCCAAACAATAGAAGGCTCACCACTGCCAGATCAAGTCTGCAAATCCGAGAATGTCTACTGAGTAGCTGGACCCTTAGACTGTGCCTTAGGACCTGGAAGAGGGGGGGGTCAGCACAAAAGTACTGGCACGCGAAGCAATTCAAAAATAGTATAATGGAACATACATATATATATATATATTAAGTGAAAGAAATTTTTCATCAAGACATCATGTATAAAACTGTTTCCAAAAAATACATGGGCACTTTCTGAAAACATGTAACCTGCCTGTTCATTTCAAATCAAGATCTGTGTTTTACTTCTGAGTTAGGTGGTATTCCCCTACAAGTCTGATATTCCACGGGCTGTATGGAATTCGTCATTGAATCGGCGGGGAATCCCCCAACCCAAGTGTGCCTCAAGGGTTGGAGTGTCTGAGTCTGATACGCCACAAGACATTTAAGTCAGCGCATAAAAGTATACCCAGATCGGCAAACCACGGTTTTAGGAAATGAGTCGCTTGAACTCAAGCCCTCTCCAGGGAACCACCTAACATCTCTGTATGCCCATTTTTAACCTTTTCTGTACATGCAATATTCTGAATGTCTAAAGTCATAAAAGTCTGAAATGTCTGTTAGTCTGAGTCTGATATGGCGTTAGTCTGAATTGGTATCATCATACCAAGACATTGCAAGTCATGATTTTTCTGATCCATAATGTATTAAGCAAGAGCTTTCATTAAAAACATAGTTTATACCACCAAAACATGTAACTGATGTATAGGATTTCATATTCCGAAACTTAAAGTTCAATTCATGCAAAAATTTCATCAAACACCTGGTGGTCAAATGTCTTTAGCAAGTTCAGGTATTCAAAATTGAAAAACATTCATTCATATATGTATATAAACTGTCAAATCGCTTTAGAGATGGTCAAAAGACCAAAACAATGATTTTAAAACATCTTATACATAAATATATATACATAATTTAAAAACCCTATTCTAAAGCATGATTTTTTTTCTATGCCCATGAGAATTTAGGAAAACCCCGCATACCTTGTTATCCACGATTTTTGGGTGTCTATCGAAGCCTGCGTCGAGAGGATTCCAAATCTGTAATTTGTTTCACGAACCCGCGGTTAAATCTTGAGTTGCTTGGGTTTTAATGTTGAAACCCTAGGGAGAGTTCTTGAGCAAATTTAAAGAATATAATGTTATTTTGGCTCTTTAGGGATTTAATCTCGTGTTTAAGTTGATAGGAGAATGAGTATTTACGGAAATGCCATTAAAATCCGGATGGATTGAACATTTTGGCCGAGCACGATCCTGCAGGCGGCGCGGGCTAATCGCGCGCTGCCACTAGATCAAAATCTAAACGAGGCCTTACGCTTGTCCAAAAATTCTGAATTTTCTCCGAGACGTACTACAACCTTACCCCATCGTAACGCAACAAAAAAATCCAAAAATAAAGGTCGGGAATGTCGGGAAGTTGTATCCTGAAGGTTTCCAGCTAAGAATGAGTCTAAGTCATTTCAACACTTAGAAGAATTTATAACTTAAGTCTAAAGCTCAGAAATTACAGTCTAATACATGGATGACTTTTATGGGGCATTACATTTTGTAACACAGTGTGCAAATTTGGCAATCAGCGCATCACGGAGGTCAGCCAAATTGCAATTTGCAATTTCTAGTGTTGCTCTATGATATTGGTGTATCGCACTAAGTCCTCAATTTAGAATTATCTTTTTTCCAGTATTCCAACATGATCCCACCGTGTCGCAGTGAAATTTTAGGTCTTATCTAGTATTGCAACGCAACTCCACTATGTTGCGCCACCAACCACATTCCCAATTGTCAGTTTTCAGTAGCCCGACGCAATTCTGGCACGTCGCTCTAGGTGCCTAAATTTGGTTTTCTAGTGAGAATTTTTAAATCCTTCCTAGGGGTTATTGGGTACTTTTCGATAAATCGAGTCAGCCTTTAACACATAAATTACCCATAATTAACCTAAAATACCAATATTCACTTATTTTCCCCTAAATTAAATCATTCTCTCTCAATTAGCAAATCCTACATCTCAAGAAATCATGAAAAAAGCTCAAGAAAATCACCAAGAACTCTAAGAAATTATCAATTTGGGTATGTTAGGTGTTTATCTATGGGTACCTTTCACCAATAGAGTAAAAGAATCCCTTTTGAAAACTATAACCTTATGGAATTGTGAATTCCCATATTTGAAATCGATTGTATTCATGTCTATGATGTTAATTGGGTTTCCAACCCATGATTATTATAAGATTCTTGAAATTAGAATAGTATTTATGGGGGTTTTTACGAATTGCATGCTAAATCTATGAAATTGCATATTTGGGGATTGTAGTTGTAATGTTTATATGTTATCCATAATTATTTGCCTTAAGTTATACTCACCAAGTGTTTGATAGAATGTCCGTATTTATTAAATGAGGAAATCATGATATGCTAGTATACGTATAAGCTTATGCCTTACAAGTGTTTGATAAAATGTCTCTATAAATGAATTATGGACAAGTGTACATTGTTATGTCTTTCAAGACCATGTTATGCTTTTATTTAAATATGATAGAGTACTGGGGTATTTAATACCTGATAATTTAGTTGTATACCAAGAGCCATTGTCAGTTATAGAATAGTATCAGTTATGTCCCAATCAGTAGAATCCAGCCAGTTACAAAACTTAGCAGAACTCAGTCAGTTATAGAACTCAGGAAAACTCAGTAAACTCAGTATCAGTACAGTCCAGTTCAGTATACTCAGATCAGTCAATCTCAGTTGGGAGTAGGATTCAGCATTGAGTGAACTCAAGGATGGGGGCTCACCTACTAGTAGAGGATGTGATTCTTAGAAGCACTTCTTGCATTCCAAAACTACATAGCCAGTGTAGGTTGAGACATCAAGCTATCCATTTGAGGGTTGATGAGGTGATTTAACCTGCCAATTGGGGGTTCCACCATTTTTATTAGAGTACCTGCCAGATTAGGGTAAATCTTCAGTGTCTTTACTCGTGGAACAGTATTGACACCCTTCAAATTGGGGTCACTGGTTAGACCCTCACTCAGCTATCTTATTTAGGTTAGTCAGTTAGATAATTACCTCCCATATTTTTAGTTTCAGTCTTCAGAATAGAACTCAGTTACTCTATATTTTTCTGTTAGGTATTGTTCATGCATATAAATCCTTGCATTCAGCCTTACCTCATCTAGCATACCAGTATGTTCCACGTACTGATGCATACTTTTCCTTTGTACTATCATATTCTATATAATAGGTTTGGATTCTATGGTTCCCGACCACACATAGACATATTTAGATTCAACTTTCAGTGTCAGAGTTTGTAGTAAGTCCTCATCTATTGAGGATATTTTATTATTCTAGTTTCTCAGTCGATGAAGTATTTTAGTAGGTGGATTTATTTGAAGGTTTTTCCTATCAACTCCATATTAAGAAAATTCAATTTAGAAGCTTTTCAGACTAGACTTTCAGACAGTATACAGTTTTACAGATTATTATTATCAGTTTATATTCTTTATCAGTATTTATAGATTTTGAACCTTATGGCATTTCAGCCTATTTTTCACAATTATTTTAGTATTGTTATTCAGTGCTCATAGTAGATATCAGTAATGGGTTAACTTATGGTGCTTTGGGATCGTAAGCACTATATAGCATTTGGGGTACAGACTTGGGACATTACAAACTTTTTATTTGATCCTAAGGTTTAACAGAGTCCTAAGCAGTCTGACAGCCACATCAAATATTTTTGTGCATGGGTATATAGCATTCCACACTTATGGACATGAGGATAGGACGTATTTTATCAAAACTTTTCCTTCTTTTAGTATTCATATCGTACAAGTGAGCACGGGCTTAAGTTAAACTCTCAGTCTAATCCATTTGTTTCTTTTGTTTAAAGCACATGCCTCCTAAGAAGGCTAACAAAAGGAGAACTAGAAATCAGTCATCACCTCAGCCCATTCAGGTAAATTCCCTAGAAAAGTATGTCTCCCATGCAGAATTCAGAGTTGCATTCACTACTCTAGCCAATTTTGTAGCAGCTCAAAATGAACTGCCAGTGGCTGCGCATGCCAACCCAGTGGCCAATACTACTACAACAAATATTTGGGACTTCACCCAAATGAATTATCCCCTATTCTTAGGATCTAAGCCAAAAAAGGATCCACAGGAGTTTCTCGATAAGGTTTAGAAAGTCATAGATCTTATGGGAGTGACTTCTAGTGAGTGTGTTGAGTTAGCTACCCATCAGCTACAAGATATATCTCATACGTGATTTAAGTAGTTGAAGGTATACAAGGGCACAGATGCAGAGCCCATAGAGTGGGAAAAGTTTGCTACTGCTTTCGTAGAAAGATTCTTTCCCTTAGAACTGAGAGAATCCAAGGTGTTAGAGTTCATAAATCTCAGGTAGGGCAGTATGAGTGTGAAAGAGTATTCCCTAAAGTTTACTTATTTAGCCAGGCATGCTTTCCATGTACTAGCAGACAGTAGGTCCAGAATAAGCAAGTTCGTATCTGGGATGTCAGATAGTATGGTTAATGAGTGCAGAATCGTAATGTTGATTAAGGAGATGGACATATCAAGGAACATGTTCCATGCTCAATAGATAGAAAAGGATAAGAATAAAGAGATAGAGAGGCAGAATAAGAGACCTAGAACAGATAACTTTAATTTAAATCAGTCTAAGTTAGAGGGCGGTAACCATTCCCAGTTTTACTCAAAATCTTCAGTTCTAGCTCCGTCCTCAGCCAGTGCTCTAGTACCTATGTTTAGAAATAGTAACAAACATAGGGAACTAGGATCTAAATATCAATATAGTATCATCAATGCTCGAACAAATCCTCTCTGATAGATATATAGTAGGAAGCATTAGGGTGTCTGCAGAGCTGGCAGTGATGTTTGTTTTGGATGTGGCAAGCCAGAGGACAGAGTCAAAGTTGTCCTCAGTCAGGTTCTTTGGCTCAGTATAATCGTCCTTCAGCTTAGTTAGGTCGCCCAAATCAGCAGGGAGTCACTTCCAGTGCTACTAGTGGGTAACGCACAAACAGGATCTATGTACTTCAGTCCAGACAAGATTGGGAAAATTCTCCTAATGTGGTCACTGGTACATTAAAGATCTTCCATTTACATGGTTATGCCTTTCTAGATCTAGGAGCTTCTTCATCTTTCATAACTTGTTATATATCTATTAACTTCGGAGTCAGTTTAGAAATCCTAGTAGAGCCTTTCTTAGTTTCCACCTTAGTGGGTAAGTCTATCATAGCCCGACGAGTATACAGGAACTGTCTAGTTGTGATATCTCAAAAAGTTAATTCAGTAGACCTTGTAGAGCTAGAGATGGTGGATTTTGATATCATTCTCGGCATAGATTGGCTCCATTCATTCTATGCCTTAGATGATTATAGAAATAGAATATTTTATTTTTAGTTTCTAAATGAACTAGTAGTTTAATGGAGGGGTACTACCACAGTGCTTTAGGGTATATTGATTTCATACCTTAGAGCAAGAGAAATGATATCAAAGGGATGTGTCTATCATCTTGTACGATTCAAAGAATCTAGTTTTGAGACTCCTAGTCTTAAGCCAGTTCCAGTAGTAAATGAAATCTAAGATATGTTTCTCAAAGATCTTCTTGAAATTCCTCCCAAAATGGAAATTGACTTGAGAATAGACCATCATGCAGAAACTCAGGCAATATCTATTCTGCCATACAGAATGACACTCGCAGACCTTAAAGATTTGAAAGAACAGTTGAAAGATCTCCTAGATAAGGTATTTATCAGACCTAGTATCTCCCAGTGTATCGCACTACTATTACTCGTGCGTAAGAAAAATGGTTCTCTTAGAATGTGTATAGATTATCATTAGTTGAACAAAGTCACTATAAAAAATAAGCACCCACTTCCCAAAATCGATGACTTATTTGACCAACTTAAGGGTGCTAGTTATTTTTCTAAGATAGACATCAGATCAGGCTATCATCATCTCAGAGTCAGAGAATGTGACATTCCAAAAATGTCTTTCAAAACTCAGTAAGGTCACTTCAATTTTCTAGTCATATCCTTTGGTCTTACAAATTTCATAGCAACTTTTATGGACTTAATGAATCGTGTATACAAGCAGTACTTGTACACATTCATTATATTCTTTATCGATTACATTCTTGTCTATTCTCGTAGCAAGAATGATCATGTAGATCACCTCAGAATTGTACTTCAGACTCTCAGAACTCATCAATGGTTTACCAAATTCAGTAAGTCCAAATTTTTCCTAAGGTCAGTAGCATTCCTTGGTCATATTATTTCTGTTAATGGCATTAGAGTTGATTCTCAAATGATTGAGGTGGTTAGAAACTGGTCTAGGCCTTTCTCTCCATCAGATATTTAAAGTTTCAAGGTTTTAGCTGGCTATTAACATTGGTTTGTTAAAGGTTTTACATCTATTTATCCCCCCATGTCCAGATTGACTTAGATGAAAATCCAATTTCAGTGGTCAGATTATTGCAAGAAGAGTTTTTAGGAGTTGAATACTCGACTAACCTCAACCCTAGTTTTAACTGTACCAGATGGTTCAGATATGTTTTTTGTGTACTGTGATGCATCCAGAGTTGGTTTGGGTTGTGTCATCATGCAGAGGGGCAAGGTCATAGCCTATACCTCCAGATAGCTTAAGCCTCATGAGAAGAGTTACAGAACTCATGATCTCAAGTTAGAAGCTATAGTATTTGCCTTAAAGATTTGGAGGCATTATATGTATAGGGTGCATATTGATGTGTTCAAGATCATAAAAACCTTCAATATGTGTTCTCTTAGAAAGATTTGAATTTGTATCAGAGAAGGTGGTTAGTGTTATTGAAAGATTACGATATGAGTGTTCTTTATCACTCAGGCACGACTAATGTACTGGTTGATTCTCTCATTAGATTGTCAATACCTACTGTTGCTTATATTGAGAATGATAAAAAGAAGTTAGTTTAGGAAGTTCATCAGTTCACCCGATTAGGTGTCCTTTTAGTCGATTCAGCAGAGGGTAGTATGTCGTTGCAGAATAGGTGATAATTATCTCTAGTTTCTAGAGTGAAGAAAAAGCAGGATAGAGATCCCAGTCTTGTTAAGTTTAAAGAGTCAGTCAGAGATTAGAAAATAGAGGTTTTCTCCCAAGGTGGAAATGGTGTGTTGCATTTCTAGGGTCATTTATATGTTCTAGGTATTGATGGCTTAAGACAACAAGTTCATTCAGAAGCATATGGTGCGTGATACTCTATTCATCCAGGGCCACTAAGATGTACCACAATTTGTGGGAGATATATTGGTGAAGTGGGATGAAGAGGGATATTGAAGAGTTTGGATCTAGGTGCTCTACGTGTAAGAAGGTAAAGAATGAGCACCAGAAGCCTAGTGGGTCTATGCAGGAGTTTAGTATTCCCACATGGAAATGGAAAGAAGTGGACATGGACTTTGTGATAGTTTTACCTTGTAATCGTCATCAGTTTGATTCTATTCAAGAATGAATGTTCCCAAGGGGGAGATATTGTAATACCCCATATTTCCCTAACTTAAATTAACTCTAAGTCCATGAGTTATCCTACATAAAAAATTTTGAAAGACTTAGTATTTTTCAGTATATAGCCTGCCAATGTGTAGGAAATTCAGTCAACTTTACAAATATAAAGTTCTCCTAAATACAATACTGGGGTGAAGAGTTAGAGCCATTTTTTTAGGACAGTTTTCCAATTTGATAATCAGCGCGTTGCGGAGGCCAACCAAGTGGCAATTAGAAATTTCCAGTGTTACTTTACGATATTAGCGCATCGTGTTGAGTCCTTAATTCAAACTTTTCCGTATTCCAGTGTTCTAACGTGATCCCACAATATTGAGGTGAACTTCCAGGTCCAATCTAGCATTGAAATACGATTCCACCACATCACTTCTCATGCCACATTCCTAATTGTTAGCTTCCAGTGGCCTAACGTAATAGTGTCATATCGTGCTAGGTCCCTAACTTGGGTTTTTCAAATGAAGATTTTTAAATCATTTCCAGGGGTAATTGTGTATTTTTCCATGACCCAATTCTGCCTTTAACAAATAAATTACCCCTAATTAACCTACATATATCATTATTCACTCAATTTTTCCAAAAATTAAATCATTCTCACTCAAATAGAAAACCCTAGATCTCAAGAAATCAAGAGCAAAGCTCAAGAAATTCACGAAGAACTCCAAGAAATTAGCAATTCAAGTATGTTAGGTGTTCATCTATGGGTACCTTTCACCCATAGAGTCAAAGAATCATTTTTTAAAACTACAATCTTATGGAATTGTGAATTCCCATAGTTGAAATCTATGGTATGCATGTCTGTGATGTTAATTGGGTTTCCCATCCATGTATATTATAATATTCATGAAATTATAATAGTATTTATGGGGGATTTTATGAATTACATGCTAAATCTATGAAATTGCATGTTTGGGCATTGTAGTTGCAATTTTTGTTTGTTATCCATGATTATGTGCATTAAGTTGTACTCCCCAAGTATTTTATAGAATGTCCATGTGAATTAAATGATGAAATAATGACATGCTAGTATATGTATAAGTTTATGCCCTACAAGTGTTTGATAAAATATCTCTATGAATGAATTATGGACAAGTGTACATTGTTATGTCTTTCAAGATCATGTTGTGGTTTTCTTTTATGATATCGAGTCATGGGGGTATTTAATACCCAATAATTTTTTTGTGTACCTAGAGCTAGTGTTAGTTATGGAATAGTATCAGTCATGTCCCTATCAATAGAATCCAATTAGTTATTAAACTCCATAGAACTAAGTTAGTTACAGAACTCAGGAAAACTCAGTAAAATCAGTATCAGTCCATTCCATTTCAGTATACTCAGTTTAGTGTCTTTTAATTGGGAGTAGGATTTAGCACCGAGTAAAATCACAGATGGAGCTCACCTACCAGTAGAGGGTGTGATCCTTAGAAGAAATCCTTGCATTCCAAAACTACATAGCCAGCATAGATTGAGACATCAAACTTTCCAGTTGAGGGTTGATGAGGTGTTTTAACCTTGAAGTTGAGGGTTCTAACATTTTCATTAGAGTACCTTCCAGATAAGGGTAAATCTTCAGTGTCTTTACCCGTGGCATGGTACTGACACCCTTCTTACTGGGTCATAGGCTGGAGCCAAACAAATTTATCTTATTTAGGGCATTTTGGTAAGATGATTACCTTCCACAATTTTAGTTTCAGTTTCAGTCTCTAAAATAGAACTCAATTCAGTTCTACAGAACTAGGACTGTTTGATACAGTTAACCAGTATCAGTCAGTTATCAGAACTTTAGATATCAGTTACTCAGTATCAGAGCTCAAGACTTAGCTTCAGAAAAGTGCAGGCACAGTATTTATTTATATGCACTGTAATGCATCCTCAGTATTTACAGTAGTATTAGTTATCTATGTACTCTCACGATCAGTTAGTCTATATCATTCAGTTAGTTATTGTTCATGCATATGAACCCTTTCACTCATCCTTAACTCATCTAGCATATTAGTATATTCCACGTACTGATGCATACTTTTTGTTTACTCTATGGTGTCTCATATCATAGATTCGAACGCTCAGATTCCCGACCGCACATAGACTAATTTAGATTAAGCCAGTAGTGTTAGATTTAGTAGTGAGTCCTCATCTATCGAGGATATTCTATTATTTTATTTTCTCAGTAGATACAGTATTTCAGTAGATGGAGTTAGTTAGGGGATTGTCCCATCAACTACATATTTAGATAGTTCAGTTTATAGGCTTTTCAGTCTAGACTTTCAGACATTATTAAGTTTTACAGATTATTATTATCAATTGAAATTCTTTATCAGAATTTATAAATTTTGAACTTATGGTATTTCATCCTATTTTTTGTATTTATTTCAGTATTGTTATTTAGTGCTCACAGCATATATCAGTCATGAGTTAACTTGTGCTCCTCTGGGATCATAAGCATCGTGTAGTGATTGGGGTACAGACTTGGGGCGTTACACGTACAGATCAATAAATGTGGACCAAAGTAAACTATAAAGCTTTTATAACCATCAAACACCACAAACTTACACAAATCATACCGAAATGCATCAAGAAATATGACAATTATTCCCATACCTCAAAAGTACCATAATGAAACCATAAGGATGGTTAAATGGTCAAATCTCTCAAAATTGAATAACTCACAAAAATCACCAAAAATTAGGTAACTATAATAATTTTTAGATTATGTATACAAATAAATTAAAGTTAATAATGTTGGTTATATTAAAGTTGATTAGGCATTGAATGCCTTTGATAAAAAGATAGAACCATAACTTATGTCAACAAGGCTTTATATAATGGTCTAAAATATGATATGTTGTATATAATATCATTTTTATGCATTACAACAATACATTATGTCAATTTTTCCTTCTCAATTGGTTTAGAGTTAAGAACCAAATATTTCATTATTTACTTATTAATTTTCAACATGTAATTTATGAATATACCATGATGCCCAAATATGGATTCTCTAAAATAGATTAGATTACATGTTAGTTTTTCTAACATGAGGTGTAACTAAGCAGATAAGAAATACGTTTTAAATTTTCATTACTACGATCCTTATTTAATATATAATTCACATCAAATGCTAAAAGTATTTTCCAGACCCAAAATTGATTTACTAGTTAATTGCAAATGCTCGTACTTTGTGTCCCTGAAGGATAGTCTACAACATGCATGCAACATGATAGATAAATTGGTTCCAGATAATATAATGGAACAAATGAACATAATAAGTAGAAAACATTCGCTTGAACAACATAAGACACAACACTTCATGAATCCTTATGAGTAGTTTAGGTCCCTAATAAAAATGATGAATTGGTGAGATCTCAAAAAGTTATGCCGCATTATGAATTGGTTTAAATATTTTATTGATGATATCTTTAGCATAATATAGCGCACAATATTATTCAAGATTATGAGGATTTGAATTCTACTTGTATTTAAGCATACTGACGTAGAAATAATTTTAAATTTAAATATGCTTCTTCATGAGCATAAAGTTTACTAGGCCTGAAGTGCAGACACTAGAAGATGACACATATTTATTATTAAATATTATGACTTGATATTAAAATATATGTAGCAATTTCAGAAGGATTAGATATTCCTGAAGAATGTTGCTTGAAATATCGAAAAATGTTCAGTCCGATTACAATGACCATCATACCATCTAAAACAATCATGACGTATGTAATATAATTATTTTAGTGAGTACTTGATAAATGAAGATTACATAAATGATCTCATTTGTCCTTGTATATTTCTTAGGAAAACAACATTATAGTTTGTTATACTCGCTATTTATGTTGATGAAATTATTCTCATTGGAACTTCAGAAAGGCATTTGATTATCAAAAGATAGAATTTTAGATGAAAAACCTTGGAAAGATAAAATTTTGTCCGGATCTGAACATTTAACAGATGCGGTCTTCACCCATCAATTTTCCTATATTGAGAAGATTTTAAAATAATTTTACATGGACAAAGCGCATCCATTATGTACTCCAATAATTTTTCGATCACTTTAAGTAAGTAAAGACCCATTCTAACCTCAAAAAGAGGATGAGGAGATTTTTGGTCCTGAAGTACTATTTCTCAGTGTTGTTGGGGAATTTATGTATCTTTCTAATGTTATGAGACTTGACATAACCTTTTTTGTCAAATTGTCTACAAGGTATAGGTTTTCTCCTACACGTAGACATCGAAATGAAGTTAAACATATATTGCAATATCTATTGATATGGTCTATTCTATATTAATAAAGATAGTTTAGATCTTATTGATCTAGTAGATGTGAGTTATTTGTCAAACTCATATAAATTTCGATTTCTAACAAGTTGTGTTTACATACAAAGCAAGTAGAGAATGCATGTAGTTGAGGTCGATGATACATTTCATCAAAGAAAGATGTATCCTGAAGTGGGATGTCAATGTACCCACCATCTTATATGAAGACAATGCTTTATGAATAACACAATTCAAGAGAGGCTTCAAGCAGAACGAAGAACATCTCACTAAAATTATTCTTCACAAATGATCTCAAAAGAAATAATTATATTGATGTACAAAAAATTCGCACAAGTAATAGTTTAGAATATTTGTTCACTAAATCTTCATCAATCTCAACTCTTGAGAAGATGGTACACAAGATAGGAATGTAATGACCTAACAAACTGAATTGTGTTCTTTATCATGGGGAGTAACAATATGTGTAGTACTCTTTTTTTCTTATCCATGATTTTGTCCCACTGGGTGTTTATCATAAGGTTTTTAATGAGGCAACACACAAATACATATTCACTAGATTCTCTTTTATTTGGCTATCTAAGGGGGAGTGTTGTAAAATGTGTGGCTAGCGATTTTGACTGCCACGCTGGTAGAAGTAATGACCAATAAATTTACTTGGTTTCCAAGTACTAAAGCTGCTATGTAGCATGCTTTTTCTCCAAGTTTGTATTGGCTTGTAAATGGCCATAACATTGTCAGAGAGCATATGAAGTGAATGAAAATTAGTAAGTACTATCACCCTCTTGTTACTTGGTGTAATCTACTTTTGTTTTAGCTTTATAGTATAACTTTTGTTACATTCTTTCCTAGTTATTATTTTTTCACTAACATATTCTCCTGAAATTAAATTAACATACTTCCTTAAATTTTATTACATAGCTCCTCAGATTATACTAACACATTTCCTCAAATATTATTGTATAGTTATTTTTATCTTATCTGATATTATACATAATGCATATTAGATAAATTCACATTCTAATCTCAACTTAAAAATTATTATCTATATAGTTGAAATTATGAAAAATTGGCACGTAGTATAAAAGAATATTTGTAATTTAAAATAGCATATATATGAATTAGTAGAACTCCGGTGAAGAAGTAATCATTCTCTTTCGAAATTTGGAACTTCGGATAAGAACTTGATAAATATCATATTAGATAAAAAGCGATCTTATAAAAAATTAATATCTTCGAGGAAATTAATTGGTGAAATTAAATAGAGAGAAAAAAGAAGCTTAACAAGTAGAATGAGGACATTTTAAGGACATTGTATGTTAAGGGTATTTTTGATCTAATAGGTGAAATAAAATGATAAATTTGATCTATTAAATAATAAAAATTATATTTTAAACCATTTCTAATACATTAAATATTGTTAAAAAAATTTAAAAAATAGCAATTTAACGTAAGAAGTATCAAAAATTTCATTTTTATATAATATGAACTATTACACATTTATTTTATTTATAGTTTCTCGTAAGCATGACATTAACCATTAAAATAATGGAGGAGGTTATGGAGGTGTTAGGTTACAAGATTAAATGTCATGAATGTTGGAGGTTATCTTCATAATGGAGAAAAATAATAGAGATAAGTAGTGAGAGTTAATTATAATAGTATAGTGGACAGCTAAAGTAATTATATTTTACAAGACTACCTAATTTTCAGTAACAAATAATTTACCTCATTAAAATCTTAAAAGAAAAAATTCTCGTGAAGAAAAAAAATATACATGTATTGTAGTACATATTGCTTGCTGCCTCATTAAACTTGCAAGAAAAATCATGTGAGACAAATCCTTAGCTTAGACAAAATAATCCAACCATATTTACCCCCCTATAAAACACCACTTAATTATTATAATGATGTCCTCCATTCATATAAACCATCTTTTCAAATATTAATATTGACAATGCCTTTATGGTAAAATCATATTTACGAAGATATTGCATCCTTGAACTCATTTTGATATATTATTTTCTTATTTCATGAATATGTTGAGTCTTTGAGCTCCACCAAATATATTCTTGATAATGGCACTATTCATGACCTTGCGCATCATAGTCAAGCTTTTTAATTGACTTGTTTGTAGTAACAACTAAGTGACTGAAACTTTCATTTGCGTGATAATAAAGTTAGAAGTCTTATAGAATAACATTATATGATAGCATTTTCATATGCACAGTGATAATTTTTGTATGATTCGACTTAATGTTGATCAAATAACTCGTTTATATTTTATAATAAAAAATCCTTTAGCAATGATGATTAGAAATAATAAATTCTAATGATAGTTTTAGGGTAATTCAAGATAACGTGTTGAGTGGCGTGGCCAAAGCAATAACTCTTATTTCTAATGATGTTTTGAGAATTTATGGCTGGATTTAAATATCGAGAGTTGATGGATGGGTGAGACTGATTTTGTAGGAGATGCATTATTCCAGTTATTCAATAAATCTAGTGGTAACCAAGATATATCGAGATTTAAAGAGACATTAATAGTGTCGTATTATCAAGAGAGATATAGCGAATTTTGTAGCTTTTCCTAGTGTTGTCAGAAGATGATGAGTGAGCATCTGAGATTAGGTGATTTGCTTCACATATTACCCATTCTGATATGAAAGTGGGAATGGATCACTATGGACTTCCTTCTGGGATGCCTTTTATTTCTCATGTTTCTAGAAACATTTGGGTCATCGTAGATCAATGGACCAAATTGGACCATTTCTTACCTATTCAACTTTCCTTCAGTGCCGAGATATTAACTCGTATTTCTGTTTATAGGATAGTTTGTCTTCACGGAGTACCTATGTTTATTATTTTAGATAGAGGCTCAGTAACCTAGTAACCTGACTGGGATAATCTCTGACTTTGTGGCCTAGATTACCACACCCAAAACATATATCACTAACAGCTCTGTAGATACCCTGATGGTGTCTTCCATATTTCTAGCAAAGAGGATTTGTTTGGGCACACTTTGGCCTTGACATTCTGTCCATCTTATTCTTTCACTCCTTTTTCCTACGCCTCTCTTTCTTACTCTGCGGAGCATGGGAAATAAGCCTAGATAGGATAACAGTCAGCTGATTGTTCTAAAAATCTATTGAATAACCTAAAGAGGTGAAAGAAACTCTAAATTTATCATGACAAACATGTTTATTCGGTGGATCTGCCTTAACAGACGGAGGGTATAACTGGTTTTTATTACTTCTTTCGTTAGCTTCTTTAGAAGATATGTTCTGGAAACATAAGGAAAAGATTAAATAGACTGAGAGTTTAACTTGAGCTGATGCTCACTTGTATGACATGAATACTGAAAGAAGGTAAACTTTACTAAGAACATCTCATAGGCTCCAGTCCATAAGTGTGGCACGCTGCACACCTATGCACAAGACTCTACTAGATGCGACCTTTAGACTTCCTTGTACTTTATTGAACCATAGGCTCCAAAACAAAGTTTGTAACACCCCGAGTCTATACCCTGGATGCTATACGGTGCTCATAATCACAAAGGACCACAACCTAACCCATGACTGGTACCTGCTGTAATAACTAAATAAAAATTCTATAATTATGCAGAAATTAGAGAGAAATCTACCGTAATGTTCAAATCTAAAATAAAAAATGAATATCAATACTGAAAACTAAAAATTGATACATCTATCTAAAATATTCTAATCTAAAAAGCCTCTACTACCTGATCAAGGAGCTGATGGTACATGTACCTAACTAACTCTGACTACTGAAGTAAAATGAGTACTAATATAACTAAAATGATAAATTTGTCCTTGAACTATCAGGACTCACCACTAACTCTACTGCTGAGGGATTGAGCTGCTAAGTGCGTCAGGAGCCCGTGCATCTGAACCTATGATATAAGACATCATAGCATCAGAGAATAGTGTGTGTCAGTACTTTGAATGTACTAGTATGCTAAGTGATATAGGCTGATGTGCATGGGTTCATATGCATGAACAATAATTGACTGAGTAACATGAACATAACTGAATGAGAGTATATGCATAAGTGCTTAAACTACATTTGAGATCATGGCAACACTAAATACTGAGTTTTGAATCACTAGTTTACTGATACCTGAGTTTACTAATATTGTATTACTGATAACTGAGTGACTGTATCTGATAGTCTTAATTTTTATAGAATTATTCTGAGTTCCATGCTGATCTGAGTGACTATGTTTTATAGACTTAATTTTTGTAAAATTGAATAGAGTCTATACTAAGACTGGAACTAAAGCTGAGAATGTGGGAGGTAATCATCTAACCGATATGCCCCTTCTTTGAACTAATTTGGGAACCAACCTGTAACCCAGTTGGAAGGGTGTCAGTACCGTGCCATGGGTAAAGATAAGTGTTGAGTCACCCTCAGTTGGCAGGTGCGCTAAATGAGAATGGTGGTACCCTCAAATAGTAGGTAAGACACCTCATCAACTCTCAACTGGAAGATTTATGTATAAACATACACTGGTACATAGTTCTAGAATGCAAGGACTACTTTTAAGAATCACACCCTCTGCTGGTAGGTGAGTCCCCATCCTTGGGTTCAGTTGGTGCTGAATCCTACTCCCAATGGAAAGATGCTGAACTAATGTACTGAGCTGAACTAGAATGATGCTGAGTTTACTAAGTTTTCCCATGTTCTTTAACTAACAGAGTTCTATTGAGTTTTATATCTGACTGAGAGTACTACTGATCATTACATAACTGATACTATTTTGTATCGACACTGGCTCTAGGTAAATAGCTAAATTATCGAGTATTAAATATCCCCAGGTCCTGATTGCATAGATAATACTAAGATGTGGAACTTCTTGATAACAGTACAATAGTCAACTAATCACAATGCAGTCACTGTGACATTTTTCCATATTCTTGGACTTTTACATGAATGGAAATGCATGCTAGCATATCATAGTTTCACTATTCAATTCTCATGGACATTCCATCAATAACTTACAAAGTATATCTTTAACATGGGAGAAAAAAGAAACATGTAGTTCTACCATAAGGTCAACAATGGACCACAATTCACAATTTATTTACTTAGGTATTTTTTCATACACAAGGAAGGAATAACCTTGTACTTGGGCATGAACAACATGCTAATGCATCATGACTACCCTAATAAATTTATTCATTCAAGGGTTTTACATGGATTCACATGATACTACACATATCTATTAACTACACATGAAACTTGTAATAAAATATGGATTAGAAACCCAACTAGTCATTATAATCAAACCCAACATAAAACTCATGAAATCAATACACTTGAAGTTTTCTAAAGAGTTTATTGAACTCCAAGGGTTGAAGGAACCCTTGGATGAACACTTCACATACCTTAATTGCTAACATCATGGAGATTAGGGTGAACTATTAAGATTTATTTCTTGAACTTGATAAAACTAGGGCTTGTTCTTGAGAGGATTTTGTTAAAAGAATGAGTTGTTTTGCTATTTGGGGCTTTAATCTCGTGTTATAGAGATGTGGGGTGAAAGAAAATAACCCATTTTCCCTTAAAAATGCAGAACAAAATTGTAGAAAATTTATGAGCTGAACTAGCCAGGGTGCCACGGTCTATGGTATGCCTATCTGGCCAAGGCTCCATGGTCTCCATCACACGCTTCCCATAGCACCAGACTAGGTGAGACACCATGGGCTAATCTCCTTAAGATGTTGCTTTAGTGTTTCAAACACGCCCTTACACTGAAAGAAAATTTTGTAACTCACCTGAGATGTTCTATTGTCTCCCCTGATCATGGATCAATGTATAAACTATCTTTCAGAGGTTGGGAAGGTCGTAAATAAGTTTATCAAAGTTTGAGGGCTTTAGAAAAGATTAAGTTCTAACACTTAGAAAAAATTTTCTAAGTTCTTACATATTATCCTTTAGAACTAGTATTAGTGCACTAAGTACCTTTGCTTGGGATTAAAAATCCTTTGAATATGGCTATGTTGGTTCTTGCCTTAGGTGGGGTTTTTTGGACTACTATTGCGTTGTACTAACCCTTCCTTTGTTACGTTATATAAGTTCTTGGGTTTTAGTATGACCAAATCATGTTAATAAGACCTATTTAGTTCTGTTACCCTATATGGGGTAGTATTTAACCATAAATCTCACTCTTCGACTATATGACTAGGACTAGTAATTACTTTAAAAACTTGCCCACCTGACTTTCGAATTTATGATCATTTGGACTTAAGTGTATGTATAATCCTGTATCATTTCTACTTTTAGCTTACTTTTCAGCTGTGATTTGAGTTCCACTATTTTTATATCATTTGTATTTTTTAATTTTCATTCGAATTCAACACCTTATAACATTATTGCCATTTATTAGTTTCAATTTAAGTACTGGTTTTACTATTATGGTATTATTACCTAGTTTTGATTTGAGTTTGGCATTAATTATCTATATGTTAATTGAGATGGGGTTGGAATCTAGTAAGGACTGGTAACATTTGAGATTTGTGATTGAAAAAGAGTATCAGGTAGGCTTATCACATGTTGGTTCACTTCACATTTGTTATTGTGCTATTCAAATCTGTATTGTATTACTCTTTACATATCTTATTGTGTTATTCCAATTCCTTTTGTGTTAACAATAATGAATAATAGTTTGGTTAGTTGGAAATGGTTTTAATTTGGCAATAATGGCGGGGTGTGATCTTTAACCATGAAGGTGTGAGTCCAATGGATAAACACTCGAAACTCATAGTTGCCGACTTGAGGGGTTGGTCATAGCAACCATATATTATACTAAGAGGTACATACGAATTCTCTAAGTACGTTGTACATATGTATCATGGAGAGTAAATGGTAGAGGTGAAATTTTAGCTTCTGAATTTTGATTAATTGAATCTTCTACCTTGGGTATTATTCTACGCTATTTTTTATACTAGCCTCTTTAAACCGAGCTTAAGGGCTAAAAGAAAAAGAAGTAATTTTTTATATAAAGATATGGGTTTCAGGGTTCAGATCGAAATAGATACTCGGGAATCCCCTACTCTTATGGTATATCAGATTCATACAGCTACACACATTGGGGCTCATTTAGATGGTTACACTGTATCCATATAGCCTGTGAGTTGATCTTGGACAGTTAAGATACACATACCCAGGTTAATGGTTTTAAAGGCATGCTAAACCCGATTCCCTTTCCTGACATGGTTAGATATATGTTTGTGGTTTGTATGCATATGGTTATTTCAATTTGTTTTACTGGATGCCATTATTTATCCTTATCCCGAGTACTTTCTATCATTCAACCACTAACCTATCCTCGGGCGGCTG
This sequence comes from Capsicum baccatum var. pendulum, assembly GCA_030864225.1. Classification (NCBI taxonomy): domain Eukaryota; kingdom Viridiplantae; phylum Streptophyta; class Magnoliopsida; order Solanales; family Solanaceae; genus Capsicum; species Capsicum baccatum. The sequence goes on from CM061552.1 coordinate 134,479,356, forward strand.
TATCCGCATATGATGCAGGAACCAACCATTCTACTCCTCCTACTTAATGATTGAATTTCGAGATCAGTTCAGTTAGATTTTAGTTGTGAGATTCCATATTATGGGAGGCTACATTCCATATCATTGGCATCTCTATTTATATAGGATACTTTATGGATATTGGTTTTAGCTATGGTTGGGGGAATGTGCCAACCAAATATTTGTTTTTTGGGTTAGAGGTTTTTGTGGAACTACTATAGGTTTGTATGGGCGAGATCGGTAGTGGAGTCAGCCTTAGTATTTGCATTGGTATTGGGGATGATACCTGTTCACTAAATTTCTTACTATTCCATCATTTTATATTATGTTATGGCAGGAAATTTGTAATTGTTTTGGTTTTGGTTTGGTTATGGTAATTGGTTAGGTTTGGGACAATTGGGCTTGTTTGGGTCGGTCTTGATCATAGTCCTATCCCAGAGTCTGGATTTGGGAAATTACATGCTATCTTGTTATATGTTCACAAGTCATCCGACTCAGGCTATATGCTAGACGGTTGGATTGGGTATCGAGGGTGGTCTCCTGTCTTTGTTGGACTTGATATGCCCATTAAGAAAAGGTCCCTGGACGGGTTGTGTCTGGATCACTTAATACAATTCTTTTTTCTTTTGCTAGAGGCTCTTTTAGTGACTTTACTAGGTCATGAAATATTTCGACTATTTTTCTAATTTATCTTCAGTTGCATTATCATCCTTATATTTTATGGCTTGTAATCTAATTACTTGAGTAATTTCAATATTTATCTTACTTTTCATCAATTAGCCTATTAATTATCATTCTAGGCGATGGTATTGCTTACCTACCGACTGGATAAAGTAGGTGTCACCATGACTCATGAAATTGGGTCATAAAAAATTGCTATCAGAGTATAGGTTAAATAGTATTATTTGTATAATAGCAAGTGTCATGACCCAAACCAGGTCCTAGCCGTGTCAGGTATCTCAAGTTCCACATGGAACGGAGATTACCCCCTAAACCTAACCAAACTGAGCATGAAATACCCTAAGGTTAGCTGAATTTCGAATACATAAAAAGATAAGAGAATATCAATTTAAAGACATTAAAATAAGTCTATAGCCAAAACAAACCAATACTAGTATCAATACCAATACCAATAACAACATTAATATTGATATCGCCCGTGTCCACAGTAGTCCGACAAAGCCTCAAATCAAAATGAAAGAATATCCAGCCGAGACATGCCCCCGACTATAGCCAAAAACATGTCCAAAGGAATAGTAGAGTCACAAAGAAAACCATTGCATGAAATGGAGTCCTCCAAAGTATGAAAGGTCACCACTTCAGTTCGACTCACAAGGTCTCCCCGAATCCAAGTAACTGAGCAGGAGGAGTGGAAGTATGGCCAATTCTTGCATCGCGTGAGGATACAACTTTCGAAGATGGTTAGCGGGATGAATGCTATCCTGTAACTCGGGGATAAGGATAATATAATGATATGATCAACAATTTAAAATCTCTCAAAAATCAACGAACATAATCAAATGCATTAACATATATATATATATATATATATATTTGTCACATCCTAGGATAGGGAATAATACCTAACAAGCTTGCAAAACTTTAGAATGAATTACGTAGCTCAACCATCATATAATTGTACCCCTGGGCTATATAGGACCCAGCTGTAATCCCCTGGTCAGGCCCCAGTGTATTTATCTGAACAAACAAAAGAATAATCTCATATATATGCACATAGGGGAATTGAATCCTCCTGCCTATACAAAGGTGACTTAAGAATCCTATCATATAATGATTTACGGAGGACTCAAACATTCCTAATTATGAAATATAGTAAGGAGGACTCGAACATCCCTGGTCACTTTGACCCCCGCGTTGGTAAACACATTTCTAGTGTGGGTCACTCAAACCTCTACATCCACAACTCATCTACATAACCGTAATTAAAGATCAATTAAAATAATTGTCACACATTCAATGAACCACAATACAATTTTAGGCATACACTGTTGGTATCTTCATGCCAGTTGCACTTGCAAGGAAACACATCATGCAAAAATAATTTCCATTAACTTAGAAAGAACAACTACCTTTGTTCATTAATACACATTGGAGAACACTAACTCTCTTGGTTCATTAAATCATACCATTATATTTCTAATACTTCTTTATATCATGCAATAGATCAAGACAAGTTCAATTTCACAAATTTACATAGTTCTCATAACTAAAACCAATTTCATGTTATGGAGTTGGGGTTATTACCACTTCAAAGCCACAAGTTTGGAAAAAACACAATTTCCAAGTTCATTCACCATACAAGTTCAAAACCATATTAAAAGAATAAAATCATACATATAAACCATAAGAAACATTGTTCAATTCATAACATTCAAAATCCCCAACCTTTGTTTTAAAAATCAAAATAATAATCTTATGAACAATACTTCAAATCACATGATTTTGCAAAATTAACAATGAGGGAAGACTAACATGCCTAAAATAGTATGATGTAAATAGAAAAACCACCCTTGAGAGCCCTAATTGTTCAACCTTTTAAAAACCCTAGCCTTAACTTGAACAAAGAGTTTGAGAGATAATTTGGGAGTGTTTTATTGGAATGATGTGATAATGAAGTCCCAAGAAAGGTGCTAAGTCGTGGGGTCCAAGGGGTTAAAGTGGGAAATGTCCTGAGTGCCCTCAACTTAAATGTTGAAAAAGTGTCGCCTTTGGTTATGGGTCAACCCCATGACTCATAACCTCTTCTTACGACTCGTTACTATAAGTCGTAACCAAGGAAGTAGCACAGAGTCACCTTAAACTGTTATCCTTACATTTAATGGAACCAATCATAATGGGACCCTATAACGCGTAGGTCCAATCATAATCAACACAAAATAAGATTTGGGACTTACATAGGATACCCTATGACTTAACCTAGCGTCTCGTAACATATCCTTATAACTCTTAGTGATCTATTTGTACTCAGAGAAGAATCAAGCCTCAAACTTACTTGTTTGTGTACTACTCATCCCAATGAGTCATCAAAATACCCAACGACTCTGGGTGTCTAGTCGTAACCAAGGTAGTGATCTTAAAGCTCAAGAAATTTTCAAGGGCTGAAATCTTCGGTGTTTCAATTTTCCCCCACCTGTATCATTCATCCTTGAATGATGGGAAAAGGTAATTGCTATCACGATTTAACTCTATATTCCCCTACTCTTACCTTCAACAAAGTCAGATAATAATTATGCTAAAGAAACCACTCTCTCCTTAAACAAAGTCAGAAAATAAAGATATTAAGAATAACACATACCAAATGCACGATAATGAAAATTGGAAAACAAGAATGTACACTTTGACTTCATGACCGCTTTGGCTTCCCAAGTAGCCTCTTAAACCTTGTGGTTCCTCCATTGAACCTTTACCAACAATACATCTTTCTTTTGTAACTAATGAAGTTGTCGATCCAAAATTTCAACACGGACTTGCTCGTATGATAAGGGATCTGAAATACCCACCTCCTCCAAAGAAATAACCATCAAAGGATCACCCATGCAATTTCTCAATGTTGAAACATAAAACACCAAATGGATGGAGCTCAAACTAGGACGCAACTCCAACTCATACGCAATATTGCCAAACCTTTTTAAGACCAAAGACGGGCTAACATACCTAGGCCCAAGCTTCGCCTTCTTCCCAAACCGTATTACTCTCTTTAAGGGAGATACCTTTAAGAACACCCAATCTGCAACCTCAAACTCTAACTCCTTATGCCTAACATCCAAATAGGACTTTTGGCGACTTTGAGCAGCCTTAAATCTATCCCGAATCACCTTCACTTTATCCAATGCTTAGTGAATAAATTATGGTCCAAACATCTCCACCACTAAAACCTCAAACCATCCAATAGGAGACCTACACTTTCTTTCATACAACACCTTAAATGGATCCATCCCATACTAGGTTAGTAGCTATTATTATATACAAACTCTATAAGATTTAAATAATAAACCCTACTACTACCATAGTTAATCACACAAGCACAAAGCATAAATTCCAATGTCAGAATAGTAATTTCTACTTGCCCATACAACTGTAAGTGGAAAGTAGTACTAAGTCTCACTTTAGTTCCCAAAAAACTTAGAAGAGAACACCAAAATTGCATTGAGAACTGAGTACCACGATCTAAAAATATAGAAATAGGTACCCCATGTAACTTCACAATCTCTTGGAGGAACAACTTTGCATAATCCTGTGCCAAATAATTATTCCTCTTTGTCAAAAAGTGAGAGGACTTCGTCATTCTATCCACGATGACCCAAATCAAATCAAACTGATTACAAGATTGAGGAGGACCGGTAATGAAATCCATATTAATTATCTCTTATTTCCACATCGACAGTCCAGTCTCTTTAGTCAACCTATCGGTCCTTAGGTGCTCAACCTTCATGTGTTGGCACATAATGCATTTAGCCATAAAACTGGCCACATCTTGCTGCATATTGTTCCACAAGTAAATCTGCTTGAGATCATCATACATCTTCATCAAACCGGGATGAATGACTTAATGTAACTATACGCCTTAACCTAGATCCTATCTCTCAACCCATCCATATTTGGAACACATAGTCTTCCCTGGTACCTCAAGAAAGTATGAACACCAATCCCAAAAGCTACTACCTTTTGTAGTCCCATATCCCCCTTAATCTTTGTAAAGATTGGATCCAGTACCTATTTCTCATTTATCTCAACAACAAAGGATGACTTAACTATCTCTTTCACAAATAAACCACCATCCTTAGAGTAACAAGATGAACTTCCAGGTTAGCAAAATGGTGAATATGTCTCACTAACTCCCTCTTATACTAACCTATTTGAGCTAGAATCCCCATAGATAACCTGCTAAGAGCATCAGCAACTACATTAGCTTTACTTCGGTAATAGCGAATACTCATGTCATAATCTTTCAGCAACTCCAGCCACCTACTCTTTTTGAGATTTAACTCCTTCTGGGTGAAAACATATTGAAGGATTTTATCATCAGAAAAGATATGTACATGGATGCCGTCCAAATAGTGATGTCAAATCTTCAATGCGACCACCACAACCAACAATGCCAAGTCATGAGTCAGATAATTCTTCTCGTGAACTTTCAACTACTTAGGATCACAGGCCACCACCCTACCATGCTATATTAACACACAACCAAGTCCACACGGGATGTATCACAATAGACATCAAAACATTCAGTACCCTTGGGCAGAGTCAAAACCATAGAGGAACTCAACTTATCTTTCAGCTTCTCAAAACTACCCTCACAAGTATCAGAACATAAAAACATCATATTCTTATAGGTCAACGTAGTCAGCATGGTAGCTATAGTCAAGAAACTCTCTACAAATCTCCTATAGTAACCGGCTACACCCAAAAAACTCTGAATATCAATTGGAGTAGTGGGCCTAGGCCACTTCTTAACCACTTCAACTTTCTACGGATCCATTATAATTCCTTTACTAGAAATGACATGACTCAAAAAAGAAACAACTTTCAACCAGAATTCACACTTTGAAAAAATAGTATACAAATGTTGATCTTTAAAGGTTTGCAATATGATATGGAGATGATCGACATGATTCACCTCGTTCTTGGAATACACCAAAATATCATCTATAAATACAACAACAAACAAATACAAAAACTGACAGAAGACCCTTTTCATCATGTAAATGAATATCATCAGGTCATTAGTCAAAGAAAAAGACAGGACTAAAAAGCAAAATGACCATACAACATTTGAAAGGCAGTATTAGGATTATCCACTTTCCTTATCTTTTATTGATAATAACCGAACCTATGATGAATATTAAAGAAATACCTAGAACCTTTAAGATGGTCAAACAAATCATTAATCTGAGGAAGAAGATACTTATTTTTATCCATAGCCTCATTCAACAGATGATAATCTAGGAATATTAGCAGGGAACCATCATTCTTATGCACAAACAAAATAGGAGCACCCCATAGAGACACACTAGGACAGATAAAACCCTAGTCAAGGAGGTCTTTCAACTGCTTCTTAAGATCTTTTAAATTAGATAGAGACATTCTAAAAGTAGGGATAGAGATAGGATGAGTATCCATAATAAGGTTAATCCTAAAATAAATCTCTCTATCGGGAGGGATGCCATCAATATCATCAGGAAAAAACCTTGGGAAATTTATTAACCATGGGAATGTATGTCAAGAAAGGACCCTCCGAGTTCAGATCGTTAACTCGGACCAAATGATAAAGAAATCCCTTGGAGTACAACTTTTGGGCTCTTAGATATGACATGAACCTTCTATTAGGCACTAAAGAACCCTCTTCCCACTTAGTTACCAGCTCATTTAGGAATTTAAACATGACCTTATAGGTCCAATAATCTAATGAGGAATAACACAAATGTACCCAATCCATCTACAATAGGACATCAAAATCAACCATGTCCAACTCTATCAGATCTAGGAGAGTTTCTCTACTAACAATAGATAGCACACAATTACAATAAACTTTTTTAGTAACCACAGAGTCACACACTGGGTAAAAATACAAAAAGGATAAGGGATACACTCAGGATAGAAACCAAAATGCGCAACTACAAATAGGGTCACTAAGGAAAGAGTAGACCCCGGATCAAGAAATCAATACACATCATGAGAAAAGAGTCGTAACATACCAGTGACAACATCGAGAAATGCCTTAAAGTCTTGGCAGGTAGCAAAGGTATATAAGTGATTTCAGCCAGTGCTGGTACTAGAAGCAAAAGTAATACCTTTTGGTGCAGAAGCCAATAAAGTAGAAACAAGAATTTTATATTCCTCTGAAACAACCTTTGAAGGTCAATCCCTCTGCAAGTGACCAATCTAACCATATTTGAAACACTTGTTCTTCCTCTCTTTACAAAGCCCATGATTCACCTTCCCGTAGAATCTACAAGGAGGATATGATGGAGCAGACTAATCCCCTCCAACCTGAGATTGAGCATCCTATACACTTAAACTATTATAATAATGAGAATGACGAACACCCGATGGCTTCAGATAAGGATCACTAGCTATAGAGTACAAAATAGAACTCTCTTACTTCTTTATTGAACTCTTTCCACCATATCTACCACTCTGATGTTGAGATTCACCTTGATCTAAAAATTTAAACTTCTTGTTCTGCCTCTCCTTAATTTTGACCTACTTTTTTTTTCTCTTCCTCGACTGCTTCCTATACACAACCAATCTGGAGTTGTCCATATCTTTGTTCAATAAGGCAACCATATTTTCCAAAATCAAATCATGTGCCAATCCAGAGGCAAATTTCCTCATTCTAGCCTTCATGCTAGACACTAACTCCGGAGCATATCAAGACAACTGATGGAATTTTATATCATACTCCTTGAACATGATCCTACCTTACTTCATATTAACAAACTCTTCTACTTTCTCCTACCTCAACTACTGTAAAAAGTAGCGGTCCATGAAACAACTAGAGAAATATCGCATAGTGTGGATTCGGTATCATCTCCCCTAAACTATTCCAATTCCTCCTACTATTGGTATACTTCTTTATTCAGCTGACAGTCTATGAATTATACACCCTCCCGATTAGTAAATGAATAACCTAAAAGAACTTCTCCATCTCATTGATAAAACCTTGAGGCTACTCCTTGACCTTAATATTAGTGACCCAGAAGGGCTCAACCTTATAACTAAGGAGCTTAAAAAGGACTCAAGGGAATCAGTTGAACTCTAAGCGGGAAATGAAGAATGAAACCCCTAGATTTGTTCTATAACCCATAAGTAAGGTGTGTCCCATCAATATTTTCCTTAAGTGGGATAAAAGAGTTTCCATGAGCTTCAGATCATCTAGGAGGCATGATCTGAAAAGAGAAAAAATGGGAATTAGAGAGACTCAAGAACTTAGAATCTATGTCTTGAAATAGAACAATAAGAAAGGCAAAAATTCCTAACTATTTCGTATCCTCTCCCTTATAAGTGTGGCATACTACACACCCAAATAAGAGAATCTACTCCACACGGCTCTGTTTGACACCTAATGAAAAAAAAGCTAGGCTCCAATACCTTATTTTTCATGACCCAAACTAGGGCTTGGCTGTGAAAGGTATCTCAAGTCCTACATGGATCTGAGATCATCGCTTGCACCTCTAAACAAAAATAGACAACACTCCAAGGTTGGATGAATTTCAAACGCATAATAAGATAAGAGAATATCAGTTTAAAGACATTAAAAAGTTTAATAATGCCATCCAAAAGTATTCAAGGCCATTAACTCGAAGCTAGGATAAAGAACTTCAAAATTTGAAAGCTATGTTCACCAAAAGAGAAGTTTTGGAGCTTGTTTTTATGCCTACCAAAGGAAGTCATATGTTGAGAACTGATTTGGATTGCCTTAATAATAGGGAGAAGAGTGAACTTTACTAGTTTGTTGTGTAGGGGAGTGATGGACTGTCACCAAGGTGATTATACCTAGTTGTGACCATTTGGATGTAGCCTAAGGTAGTAGCACACTGCCCCAAATTGATGGCCAAGTTGACTGACCGTCAACCTTTTGAGTTGCTATCACTGTGGCCATCACTGGTAGGCAAGATGGTCAGTTTATGGACTTTATTTCTTTTAATGCCTAGGCCACTTTTGGACCTTGCCTAGACTATAAATATAAACTTATAAGTTATTTTCCTTAGTTTTTTTGTTAATTATTGAATGAATATTGCTATTGAGAGAATGTTTGGTGAAACTTGTATTGAATGCTTATTTATAAATGGGGCTTTTGAGGGAGTTGAATTCCCTCTTAGTCCACGTAGAGATTTGGTGTTTGATTCTACTAGATTAAGAAATTTTTGGTTTGAAACACACAATTATTCTTAATTTCTTAATAGTTTCTCATTTCAATCTTCTATCTTTTATCTTGAATCGATTATCGCTAGTTTCCATAGAATATTTTTTATTTTTATAGTTTGTATTACATCATTTAGTATTAGAGCCACTATTAGAATTGTTCCTATAATTCTAGACTTGGATTTGTTATTTAAAAAATCACAAAGAAAGTCCTATTCACATTTTTGGGTTGTGTTGAAATTTTGAGTTTTCAAGTTTTATGTATCTTTCTATTTCTAGTCCTAGAATAATGTTATCTAGTACTAGTTTAGTTATTATCTAAAATTTGAGCTTAATCCGACAACTTTTGAGAGACCCACAATTGTTGAAGTTTAAAGTTGAAGAAAATTCAAGTGGGTTTGAAAATCTGAAAGTATCGGGTGAGTTTTGAGCTATAAAAGCCATGGGGTTTGTACGATAGCTTGAAATGAGCTTGGGGTTTGAGTTTAATCAAATTTTGAGTTCATTTGATTGAGGGTCAAATTTTGAATACTTGTTGAAGAATAAACTATTAAACAAGAGTTTGATCCAAAAGAATTGAAGAAAAAAGAATTGTACTTGTTTATCCTCAAAGAATATTCCCAAAGTACAAGGTCCCAACAAAATTTCTCACCTGAACATGGATGAAGGCCAAACTGATTGTCAGTCACTACCCTGATAGCTAGTCAACCCCTCCACCACCTTTGAAGAACACATGAAGAAACCCTAGCCTCCAATCTTCATGAGTAAGTTTAAGAGAGTATTTGGAGTTTTTCTATCCTTTAATAAGTATTTTGAGAGGCCACCAAGGGATTTATAATGTGAGAACAGAAGGGCTTTGAAGTAGGAAATATTCGGAATAACCTTGACTTAAAATTAAAACAAACCAAATCTAGGGGTATGACTTACCTATGCTATATGTATCCTAGGGTATGAGTGGTACCCCAACTCGTACCCAGGAACATGCCAAGACCCTACACACTGGTTCTTGTATGACTCACACCTCCATAAGTCATACCAAAGGGAATGAGTTGTACACTCAATCATACCTACTAATTGTTCCATGGGCATACTCCACAAGACAACTCAATCAAGCACCATATGACTTACCTTGGACTACTCGTATCTTGGATACGAATCGTACCTTGATGAGTCATATCTTGGCCAGTAACAAAGATAAACACACTGCCTAATATATGACTGAACCCTCAAGCCATCCCATAAGTCTAATTCAAGGGTATGATTAGTACCTTTAGTTGTTCTAAGTCCAGTAAGTCTAAAACCAAAGAAATCTTGCAAGGGTCCAAGACTTGGGGTATTTCAGTCTCCCACACTAGGATCATTTGTCCTAGAATGACGGGTAAGGGTGACATCAAGCATGATATATCACACTAACACCTATGAAATTTTCCCTCAACCAAAAAATTGAAGTCAAGAATGAAAACCAAGCTCAGAAGATCCTCACATATCCCGAACACGATTTAAACCCCAACACTTTTATTCCTACCTATAACTAAGTTATAAAACAAATATGCGAGAGGAACCATTCCACACCTTTAACAAAGTTAGAAACCAAGATGTGATAAAGAATATGTACCCTATGCCTGAGTTTCCAGAAGAACAAATGTGGATACTTGGACACTATGCCCACTTCCGTATTCCAGATGGCTTTCTCAGACTTTTGGTTCTATAATGGAACCTTTAATGAAGCCACACCTTTTGTTCACAACCAGCGAATTTTCCAATCCAAGATCATAATCGGGACCTCTCTAAAGAATAAGGAATCTGAGGTGCCAATACCACCCAAAGAAGCCAACCAACCCAGGATCATCCACACCTTACCCCTATGGAAACTCATTGTATATTGGTTGAATAGTCTCATGCAAGGGCAAGTCATATTCAACCTAGAATTGACCAAGACACACCACTACAAGAGCTTGAGTCTAGCTGTACACCACTTTCATGTCCAAGCCTATCTAAAGGTAAAAAGAGTCAACTTAGGCCATCGGTTTGTACTCCTTACATCTATCCTAAAACACCACTCCACTTCCATTACCATTATAATATGAAAACCATGAGTAAAAGACACAGGCAAACCATGCCCAACCACTATAACTAAAACCCCCAACCTATAATCGAATGCTCCAAACCATACAACCACTATGCGATGTAAACAATTCATAAAACCATGCCTTAAAAACATCTCAAGTACCCAACACAACCATTGATATATCTACCAATCATAATATTCAATCCTACCACTTATATACCTGAGATATGACCTATCCATAAAAAAATCTACCACCCTTTAAAACCTTCAAAGGGATTTCACCATCCATTCCTTTCCTAACCATTTCCTATGATAAAAACTGTAATACTCGTGCTTTTTCTTAGTTTGAAAATCATCTTAAGGATGTTAGAACTTTCTTTGAAATAAGAATTCATTCTTATACATATGTTATTTCCATAATTTTTAATTCCTACCACATGGAAAATTAAATAATCTTTTCATAGATATATAATTCGCCCAAATCCGTCACCCGGGCGAAGAGTTAGAGCTTTTTTAGTGAGATAGTGTTTGATTGAGCCTTCAGCGCGTCGCGGAGATAGCTCAAATGGCAATTGTCAAATTCCAGTGTTGTTCTGAAATACTGGAGTGTCATGCCAAAATTCTCGATTGTAAACAAGGTGGCAATGTGATAGCTCCGCATCGCACCACCATGTAGTTTCCCAATTGTCAATTTCCAGTGACACGACGCGATAATGCCGCGTCGCGCCAAGGGCCCAATTCGAGAAATTTTATTGCAAATTAAATTACATGACTAGGGTTAAAAGGGTCAATTCCCCCCTCCCCCATATAAGCTTCCAAATATGGGATTTATCCATTATTAATCCAAAATATTGATGTTTTTCTCAAATACTCTCAAGAGCTAAAGCAAGGGGTTTCATAGAAGGTTAGATTTCAAGAAGGTTTCACCATTCACGAAATCACGATCTAACGTATGCATAGTGTTCATTCATGGACTCCTTTCGTCCATGAAGTTCAAGAATCCCTTTCCTAAACTCATGTTATGGATTTTCTTCATGTGTTCATGCTTTGTATGTTGTCTTTCATGTTGATAAATGAGGAATTGATTTCTATTCCATGATTTGATGATAAATTTCATGTGGGTTGATTAGTATAGATAAACATTTATGAAATCTCATGACTAAAACCTTGTATAATGAAATTGGAAGTGAACCGTGATGTTTAATTTCAATACCATGATGTTCGCATGTACTATGCCTACCATATGTTTGATAAAATGCTAGATAAAGAAGATTTTCCTAACTAGCATAATATCATGAAAATCCCCATAAATGTACAAGCTTATGCCTATTAGACGTATGATGAAATGCTTCAATAAACGTATTGTGGTGATTATCATGTATTCAAGAATATCAAGTCATGTCCGTTTCCTTTCATCGAGTCCTGGGAGTACTTGTACCCGAAATATTAGTTGTGTGCCTAGATCCATATCATGGTTTCACGATACTCTCAATCAAGCTATGAACTCTTAGGATTTAGATAGTTTTATGACTCAGGAAAAAGTCTCCATTATCTCATGACTCAGTCAGTTGTCAGATATTAGTAGTATTTCGTCAGCCATGGAAATTCAGTAACTCAATCCATGCTCAGTTTAGTTCAGTAAATCATGTTCAGTGTCCATTCAGATGGGAGTAGGAATTAGCACTGAGTGAACCCAAGGATAGGGACTCACCTGTTATATGAGGGTGTTATTCTTCAAAGCAATCCTTGTGTTCCAGAATGATGTAGCCAGCATAGATTGAGACATCGTAGCCTATTATATAAGGGTAGATGAGGTGGCTTAACCTGTTATGTGAGGGTTCCCACCATTCTCGCTAAAGTATCCCGTTATATGAGGGTTACTCACATGTTGTCCTTACCAGTGGCGTGGTATTGACACCTTTCCAATCAGGGCATAGATTGGACCCGAGCTCAGCTATTATAGCACATTTTGGGAATGTTGATTAGATACTACTTCCCACAGTTTCATGTTATAGAATCAGGACTGTCAGATACAGTCAATCAGTCTCAGTAATAGAACTTAGATAGTTATTCAGATTTCAGGACTGTGAGACACAGTCAACTCAGACATAGTACAAAACTCAGATAGTTTCATTAGATTCAGGACTGTCAGAGACAGTCACCGAAGTTATCAGTTATATTCAGATACAATCATTTATGTTATCAGTTATGTCATATTATCAGTATCATGTTATCACATTTTCAGTTATAGTTGCGTATTTATGTATGCATTCTCATGTTCATGTTAGACAATCAGTTAGTATTGATCATGTATGCAAACCCTTGCTTGTAGCCTACCTCACATGTATACTCAGTACATACGTACTGACACATTCGCGCTATGGTGCTTTCTTCTTATGATACACCATAGGTTCAGCGACACGAGTTCCAAATCAGCAGTAGATTCAAGATTCAGGAGTCAGAGTAGAAGTGAGTCCTAATCCTTCGAGGACATAATGATTTTCTAGTATCTCATTGATTAGATTATTAGTTAGAGTTAGTTGGGGACATGTCCCATCAACTCCTTATTCACATTCTTCAGACAGTAGAGGCTTTCAGACTAGATGAAAACTTGATGCAAACTAGATACAGACTATCATGTTTTAGACTTCAGTTTTGTTTTGGGTATTCTATTAGCCCACACAGATGTTACGTTATTCTGTTATGTTCATAATCGAACCTTATGGCCTCTCAGTGCATGTTTCCACATTATTAAGTTATCTTATGCAGTATACAGTTATAGATATCAGTCATGGGTTAGCTTGTGGTCCGTCGAGGCCATGAGCATGGTGTAGCATTTCGGTTTAGCAAATTGGATCATTACAAACACCTTATCTTAACTTTTAAAACCTTAACTCTGGTAGTCACCCTACACTCTTCCTTAATTAGGGACTTCTATATTCCCCATTTCAACACATCACCATACTCCGCAAACTACTACTATCCTAATATAAGAAGTGTCATTTAATAAACTGAATTACAAGAGTTATCTATGCCTCCCAAGGTAAGATCCCAGAGATAAGACATGATACTATAGGCAGGAAGTACTTCACAAAAACCACCTAGATCATAATGATGAAACATCTCGACCAAAATAACATAAGAGGAGTCCTTAGACCAGACACCAAAAGAAATACAACCACCTATACCATGAGTAACTTAACACAAGGCTAAGACTCATATCAAGGGAATAAGGTGAATAAAAAATGCGAACCTTAGGCATAAGTGTTATAAGAATGCATACAACACTAGTAGCGTAATATCTTAACCGAGAGAGAAGAGTATCACTAGAATATGCAAATTTCCCTTTCCTTGAAGTCCACCGCTAAAAGAGAATTCTAGAGTAACCACCAAGCATCATCCTATCACATCCACAAACACAACTCTCTGTTCTAATGGGTATTACCAAAGACATACACAATGCATGCTTGGCTCTCTTATACCCAAAACCTCATTTAACCACATGCTACCTAGAGCCCAGCATGGGCATGCAAAAAACATGAGACCAAATTGAATCCAAGGTTTCCTATTAAACCATGGCCACCAAAGCCTTTTCATAAATCATTTGAATCCAACCAAAACCAATTCATGTTCCTTTAATAATTTATGTAATACAAAGATTTAAGAACAGTCAAACCATATGACAAAATTATATTCAACGAGAACTTTACAAATAGTTTGAGAGCATATAATTTCCAAGACCAAAACAAAGTAATTGGGGAATCCAAAGTACCCCAAAATCCATTTAACATTTCCATGCATCCCAAAATTTTCATATACATAAATATAGAATGAATAATGCATCATAATCCATGGAAAATAAAAATACATGAGTAATCATGTCAAAGTTCTCAGTTGTGCAAAACCTCAAATTTAAAATCATAAATTTAATAATCAATTGCATGCCAACAATCAAGTACAAGTATAGAGACAAAGACACGTGCAAACTCCATGATCTAACCTATCAAATGACTAGTTCCTCAGTCCCCCCTCCCTGCATTCAACTTGAATTCCTGGTCTGTATGGAACAACTCTCCACTATTATATTTCCGAAATCATCATCCTCATCCAACCTACAAGTTCACCTCCATAACTCTCGCATTTCTATTCCTGAGCTTATCATACTCCCTTTAATCAAAATATAGCATCTAGGTTCAAGCCTACGATCTACCAACCACTATTCAATACTATCAAAATACCCTATATATAATGGAAAATTCATATAAGGTCCACCTTACAAGGAGGACTCTCCCAATTTCGTAGTCACCCACCAACAACTTATCCATCTCCAAGGAAACCATTCCCCTTAAGCATACAAGAATAAAACACTCCATAGAAAAATATTAAAACTGATGAAACCTTTATCAAAGAGATCCCTTAATATCTTTTAACTCAATCGAAACCATTCTATAAAGAAGGAATCAAAATTTGGACAACTATCCGAAATAATACCAACGCCAATTCAACCTTCCAAATAGAAATTCACCATGAGGGTCATCAGGAGGACCCCAGGAAAATCTTTCACCACCAATACCGATTGGAAGAAAAGAACTTCCATGTTAGAATTTTTAACCCAGAAACAATAATAAAGACACCCATCGGAGATCAACCTCCAAGTTCTAAGATATAATAAAACTATTTTCCTAAATAGATAGTGAACGAAAACATTCTCCAATCCCATTATTGACTCACAATGGAGAACAAAGAAAATCCTTTTTATAGATCTGATAGCCCAATTCACATAGAATGAGTGCAACCAATCCATTTCCTTGAATGACATCGAAATCCACGATATTAGAGTAACACACATATCAACCAAGACCCTTTTAATACAAATAAATGCCACACACCACGCAAAGTCACCTACCAGGGTAGAAGAAGAAGAACAAGAAGTAAAAAGTCCAAAGTAATCTTGATACCAAAATACACAACCAAAAATAAGGTCATAAAAAAATAGGACCCCAAACCAAGTAAACCATACCCACCACAAGGAAAGGTGTTTTCAACATACCAGTTTTGACATTAAAAGATATGTTGGACTCTTAAAAAATATAAGAATATTAACACAATCCTGACCACTGCCAGTGCCAAAAGTAGTAGCTAATACTTTTTTTTCCCAAGAGGTAACCCTTATGGGATATCCTTATCACACGATACCCAACTGACCATAACCAAAATATTGATTCCTTCTTCCCTCGCAACAACCACAATGAGACCAACCAAAATATTTATAAAGAAAATAGAATGATGCAAAATGGGCCCTATTGACCTGAGACTCAGCTCCTTAAGCCGTAGAAGAATTTACTAATCTAAAAACACCTACCTCCTAATTAATTTTGAGTAGGGAATACAAGACATAACTCACCCAACTATTCTTTTTTAGACCATTTACCTCCATAATGTTGGCCTCTCATTTTGTTCAGAAGATCGAGACCTTCTTACCTTGCCTATTTACGAACCTTAACTCATTCCTTCCTGTACCAATAAGATACGACTGCTATGAAAAAATTGTCACTATTTTGGTCAATAAATTATTACAATGGCAAAACTCAGTATTGGTAACTCCTCATTGAGGTAACTGAGCAAGAGTACCACCATTCAAAGTAGGGTTAGTGAAGACCGATGGAACTCTATGGAGAAAACCAGAAGGTTTGACTCTTGGCCAGTTCTGTGCCTCAAGAGTTGGACTAGATCCATCCATGTTGTCCTTGAGTGGGATAGGCTAGTGTCCACAAACTTTAAATCATTGAGAAGACATTATCCAAAGAGTAAACCAATGATTATCCAAATAAGAGTTCACAACTTTAGACTCCATATCCCAAAAGTAAAATAACCAAGAAAGCAAAACATTTCTAATTTTTGCATAGCATTCTTATTTTAAGTGTGGGGCACGACACAAAAATAAGCAAGACTCTACTCGACACAAACTTGTGGACAACCCATGACACCAAAAACTAAATCGCTGATACAAACATGACACGACCCGAACTAGGGTCATGTTTAATTGGAAAATTCCAACCCCAACCAAGATCGAGAATCGGCCCCATTACCTAACCCAACAACCAAATGCATACCTTGTATTGAATAAAGTACGAAGATATATTGAGGTAGTTTATCCAACCGTATGGTGACTCTAGGATAAGTCTTTATCCGAAACCAAACCAACCAAGTCCAACCATCCAATGACCAACCAAACCAATACCAAAACCAATAAACCAAAACCAATTATAATAATTTGATGCATATATATGTATATTTAGATGAAACATAACTAGTCCATACCATACCCAAGTCTACAGTTGTCCATACAAATCCTCTAGACCAACCAAAGTGTACCTAGTTAGGACATGCCCCGACCATAGCCAAAACCCAAAGTCTATGAAAGACAAGAGATATGTAAAGTAAACCATGACGTGAAATAGATACCTTCCAAACTATGGATGCTCGTAACTTTTGCGAAACTTCGACTTTCACTGAATTCAATAGCTAAGCAGGAGACATAGATTGGTCGATCCCTACATAGTATGGATATATAGTCGTTTGAAGATGGGTTAGTAGGTGAGCACTAGTATGCACTCGGGATAAGGATAAAATAATGCCACTTAAAAGGTTAAGTAAAACCATTCATAATGGATACAACCATAACTATATATAAAACTATGTCGGGAAAGGAAAATGGGTTTAAATGCCATTAAAACCTTTAGCTTAGTTGTGCAGCTTTGTCGTCCTAAACCACCCATGGATATATGAGTGAAACTCCCCCTACTGCAAGGGCCCTAGTGCATGTAGTCGTACGACCAGGAAAGAAAACCTGGGATGACTAGTACATCGCTAAAAATATATTATGACATTATCCACACAGCCACCATGACCAACTCACATCGACAAATATGAGTTTCTAGTTTTGGTCCCCCTGGGACCTCTACCTTTAATAGCTTTGCTACACATCCTGTCATTGTTTCCAAATTAAAACCACTGCCAAGAAGCCAATCAATCCATTTTACCATTTGTTAACCAAAGCTATTTAATGGTGGTATCATCATACTGACCATACTTGCAAGTACTATACATAGCCAAACATATATAGGTTTAAGGGGACTTCAAAGTGCCCTTCCATTTACCGTATTAAACAACTTGGGGGATTTTTATATACCATACAAGCATAACAAATTAAGCCATAACCAATTATTAAAACCAATTCCATTAATGCATTCACTTGGGGGATTTCCATGTATCCCGCTAGGTTATCAAAATAGACCAACCATGACCACCAAAACCTTCATCCTTTAAACCATTCCAAACCATTTTAGACCATGCCAAACATTTTAGAATTTATATAATTTAAAATAAGAAAATCTATAAAAATATATTTAGGGTTACATTACCAAACCAAACCATGCAAGAGTTCCAAGAAGATTTAAATAATAGAGTGAAACATTCTTTGAGGCATTTTATCAAACTTGTTGAGGACATACCCTTACCAAGACCAAAACCAAGGTATAAACCAACATAATTAGGGTTACTCAAGTCCCATTTATTAAACCATAACAAAAATATACAAACATAGGTAAACCATTACCACAAACATGTAAAATTATAGTATAAACCAATACCAATCCATATGCATCAAGACTCTCAACATATATTTCAAAAACAACCATTTATGATTCATAAATAAATGTTTACAACATAATACACATGTACTTAGTTAGAAATAACAATGAGAGAAGGAGTACATGTCTTATATAAGAAGATTCCAAAGAAAAATATGAATCTTGAGTCCTTTGAAGAGCAGATAAAGAAACCTTAGCCTCCAATCTTCAAGAGTAAGTTATAGACAGTATTTGGAATGTTTCCATCCTTTAATAATTATTTTGAAAGGCCACCGATGATTATATAATGTGAGAAAATAATGATTTTAAGGTAGAAAATACCAGGACTACCCTTGATATAAAATTAAAACAAACCACATCTAGGGGTATGACTCACTTATACCATCAACATCCTATGGTATAAGTGGTACCCCAAATCATACCCAAAACCATACCAAGACCCTACATACTTGTTCCTATATGACTCACACCTCCATAACTCATACCTAAGGGTATGAGTGGTACACTCAATCGTACCCACCAATCGTACCATGGGCAGACTCCACAAGATAACTCTATCAAGAACTATACGACTTGCCTTGCACGACTTGTATCTCTGGATATGACTCATACCTGCATGAGTCATATGTTTTCAAGTAACCAAGACAAACACACAACCTAACATATATTTAAAACCTAAATCTATCCCACAAGATGTATTAAAGGGTATGATTGGTACCCTTGATTCGTACCAAGTCCATTAAGTAAAAAACAAAGGAAATTTTTCAAGGGTCTAAGACTTGGGGTATTTTAATCTTCCCTACTAGGATCATTCTTCCTCAAATAACAGGTAAGGGTAAGATCAAGCATAGTTATCACACTTACACCCATTAAATTTCCCTCAATTAAGAATTTGATAGAAAGGATGTAAACCAAGTTGAGAAGATCATCACATATACCAAAAACAATTTAAACCCCATAAGTCATATTTAAAAGTACGATTGGTACCTTTGAGTTGTACTAAGTCCAGTATGTCCAACACTAAGGAAATTTTTCAAGGGTCCAAGACTTAGGGTGTTTCACATATAGTAGAGGAAACTTTGTAAACCATCCCCAAGGTCATGATCAATGGAATTAACAAGGTAATTAAGATCGAGATACGGGTATCAATTCTATAAAGGTTGATCTTGTAATTTTCAAAGGCAACAGTGATCCTAAAGCTTATCTCTTATGGGAATCATCTTGTGAAATGATCTTAAAATTAAATAACCTTGATGAAGATTAGAAGAGTTTCTATGCTAGCAAATTTTGAAGGCTATACCAGCATATGGTGAAACTATGTTAATAGGTTCAGAAATGTGTTGAATAAAGGTTAACCACCTTCGTAGGATGCATTGAAGGGACTCATGAGATAATGGTATTTACAAGAGAGGTATAAGAATGAGATCCTTTGTAAGCTATACAATTCAAGGCAAGGTAGAATCATTTTATGGCTTACTTTAATGAATTCCAACAATTGATCTTGAAGATTTATCATCAAGAAGAGAATATGAGCCATGCCAACATATGCTTCAAGGTTGAGCTGAACAAAGATATCTCCTCATGCATGACTATCCATAACTTTGAGACCATATAAGATATCTTCCAAGTGGCTTTGGAAATTGAAAGGGATATCAAAAAAATATTGTGTGGAAAATAAAGAGGTATTCAACGACCACTTCATAGGGTAAAAGCAAAGAGGTATCATAACCTTCATCAGGATGGACAATTACAAGGACTGCAAGTCCCATGATAAGAATCCCATAGATATGAGCGCTCCAAAATACCTACCAAGGAATAAAGGTATCAAATATCCTACTCCCAATCCTAGAGGTTTTCAATGTTTTAAATGCCAAGGGTAGGGACATAAGGAAAATGAATGTCCTAATTGGAGAAATGTGATCCTTAGGGAATGAAAATTTTATTACCTTTGAGAAGAGGTAAGATATAAAGTGGAAGAGAATGATGAAAAATACCGATATGGAGAGCAAGTTGAAGAAGAGGCATAAGAAGAAGGAGATGATAAAGATACTTGGCCTCAAGATAGAGGTTTTAAATTACCAAACTTTATGGTAAAACGAGCGATGATTAGTAAGGCTTCAATGGTCTGAGTCGAAGAGAAAATCTATTCCATACTAAGTGTCTTATCTAGGTGAATAAATGCTCATTCATTATTGATAGTGTTAGTTATGCTAATGTAGCTACTTCTACCATGGTTGACTTCATAAAGCTACCCACCACCAAGCATGCTTGTTCATACAAGATTTAATAGTTAAATATGTGTGGAGATTTGAAGTTAATCCAACAAGTTGTGATTTATTTCAAAGTTAGAAATTACCAAGATTAGGTTCTATGTGATATGGGTTCCACGCAAGCTTCTCACATCTTGTTTGGAAGACTATGGAAAAAGGATCGATGAACTAAGAATGATGGGAGAACCAATTGGTATTCCCTTGAATTGAATTTCTTGAAGTATACACTATATCATTTCTCACCCTCTAAAGTAAATGAACTCCATTAATGATTAAGTGAGATTAAGGAGAAAGGAATGAATGAACAAGAAGAGAGGTTTGTTGGAAAGGAAGGTGAATAAGGAGGAGAAGGTCGAAAAGGAAGGGAAAAATGGTGATGTTGGCAAGAAACAAAGACCTCTTTAAAGATTATGATAATGCAACACCCATTCTCGTTCTAGCCCATGCTTTGAACACTAACCCTTTTATTTCTTCTACTACCTATTCTATTTCCCTTATTATGAAGGATTATAAATATTTATTCCAAAAGAACCTCCACCAGGGTTACCCCCACTCAGGTGAATTGAGCATCAAATAGACTTCGAGTTGGGCTCTCAATTGCTAAGCAAACTGGCCTATCAAAAAAACCTATGGATTCCAAAGATCTTCAATGAAAAGTGGAGAAACTTCTCAAAAAGTGATACATCAAAGAAACTATGAGAACATATGTGGTCCCAGTATTATTGGTACCAAAGAAAAATGGGACATGGCACATATATGTTGATCGTTGAGCCATCAATTAAAAGGGTAAAGTATCGCCACCTGATTTTCTATTCGAATGATATGTTTTTTTGAGTTAAATGGTTCCAGTGTGTTCTATAAAATAGATTTTGGAAATGGATAACACCAAATTTGAATGCAATCGGTTGATCATTAGAAGACCGTCTTTGGTCTCTATGAATAGATGGTCATGCCGTTGGGTCTTACCAACGCTCTTAGTACTTTTATGCGGTTGATGAATTATGTGATAAAGCCATTCATTGGGAAATTTGTTGTGATATACTTTGATGATGTCCTAGTATATAGAAAATCAACGAAAGAGCATGTTTTACTTTTCCAAAGTATGTTTGAAGTCCTTAGAAAAGAAATTTGTATGATAATCTTAAAAAATGGTCTTTTGGTGTGAATAATGTCGTGTTTTGGGGAGTAATTATAAGCTCAATAGGAGTCAAGGTGGATGAATTATGATAGATTCCATCAAGAATTGGCCAACTTCGAAATCCATAAGTTAAGTACGAAGCTTCGATGGGTTGGCTAGTTTCCATAGGCAGTTTATTAAAGGAATTAGTACCATCGTCGCTCCCTTGACCAAGGTCATCCGAAAGAACAAACTTTTCAAGTGGGGTGATGTGAAAGCCAATGCATTGAAGATTTGAAGGCTATGCTTAGCTCTACCCCTTCTTGCAATTGCCTAATTTTGATAAGATGCTTCAAATTGAATGTGATGCAAGTAAGGTATGAATAGGTGTCATCTTAATATAATATTTTAAACCTATTTCCTACTTTAGTTAAAATATCAAGGGCGCAACTCTAAATTATTCGACCTATGATCTAGAGTTATACGACTTTATTAGAGAATTGGGTAATTAGAAACATTACTTGTGGCCCAAGGAGTTTGGGATCCACACTGATCATGAATCCTTAAAATACTTCCGAGCATAAGATAAATTGAATAAGAGACATGCTAAATGGATTGAGATCATAGAAATATTCCCTTATGTACTTCAATACAAAAAATGGAAAGAAAAATATAATTGTCAATGCATTATCTAGGAAACATGTGCTAGTCTCTACCTTGTCTTCCAAGTTTATAGGTTTTGAGAGTCTAAATGAAATATATCCTGAGGACTCCAAGTTCACTCAAATGTATAAAGATTATGAGGAATGGGGGAGGGAAAGGTGAACTAGGTATGGTTCCTCTATTCCTTACTCCAAATTTTATGAGTTTTTATTCAAAGAAAAATGATTGTGTACTATCTCCAATTCATGGAGAGAGTTTTTTGTGAGAGAAGCACACTATGGAGGTATGATGAGACACTTTGATGTTGACAAGACACTGGGATCCTAAAGGAATAGTTTTATCAGCCTAATATGTGTCATGATATCGCTAGGATTTATGGCCAATGGATGAATTATAGAAATGTGAAGTCATGGCTTCTTCCTCAAGGGTTATATAATCCACTACCCACCCCCTTAAACGCATGGCTTAACATTTCTATGTATTTTATTTTTGGACTACCCAGGACAAAGAGAGGTAGGGATAGCATCTTTGTGGTTGTTGACTAGTTTTAGAAAATGGCCCACTTAATCCCATGCCATAAGAGTGAGGATGTGTCTAGTGTAGCCTCTTTATTTATTGAACATGTCGTTAAATTGCATAGGATCTTGAAAGTGACTAAGTGGACATGCAAGTGTATGTCATCTTACCAAGTAGTAAAGTGACCTTTAAGAAGCCAAGTATCGATCCCACATAGACTTGATTTCGCAATAATTCAATTTCAGTTCATAGTTCATATTAATTTGATGCAACAGTAGCCAAAAAGAGTTTTAATTTGTAAATTGTAAAAAATTAAACAATGCGGAAAGTAATGATACTGGAACAATCAATAGAAGAAAAGCCCAGGGTTAAAGAACTTTGAACAATCATACTATGTATTGAAATTCATTCCTTAACTTGCTTATCTTGGTCGTAGATTCGTAGGGTTAATCCCATGATCATGGTCTCCCAACCTATAATCCTTTACCTAAGTTAAACCTTACAACTACATTGAGCGGGGATTTAATAATCCAGTTAAGTTCGTTAAGCTATCATCCTACGTGAGAATCAAGTAAGGCATCTAAGTACATCCCTATCCTAGACACTAATTTGAATTCTATATTTTATAAGAGAATACAAACCATACTTTGTTCATCTTCATGTTCATCCCCTATTTCCTCTCCCAAGATCAAAAGGTAGACAATTGATATATTCTAAGGGTCGTGAATCCTTAAAATAGTTAAATCAAAGATGAACACACAACCAATAATGATAACCATAGATAAATGAATTTAATTCAAAACAGTAGTACTCATGTCTTTGGCTTTAACCTCGGAAAAAGGTCGTTTAGCCATGCATAGTCATAATCCTAATCACAAAATGGTAATTAACGACTAAAAATATGAATGAACTAATAAAGATAATAAAAACCTACAAAAGAAGTTATAGCAGCCCCTTCATCTCCAAAATTTTTCAAAATATATGTAAAAATGAGACCATGATGTATTTATAGCACTATGGTAAACCAAGCCCGCGCAGGAGTTGGAAACATTCAGTTATTGAGCCCGGGAGTGGAGAGGGCACTGCCCCAATTAGATCCCCGCTCCAGCCAGGGATTGGCCACACCTAGATCACTAATCCAGCTAGGGCCCTGCCCAACATATAGCCCTGCTATAGCTAAGGCTTCAACTTTAAATTTCCTTGGCTCTCTGGAACTCGTTTCTCCGATTTTGGCTAAGTATTGAGTTTCCCTCTTAGTGCATTGTCTTGTAGGGTCTTCACCATGGATGTACAGCCTTTTAAACATTAAAATATCATAATATTCAGATACCAAAGCTTCCTACATAATCACACCACATGAATTAAATACAATCACAACACAATACACATAACGAGGAAGTAAAACAAATCTAAGCTAGACTAGTTCGCATTGATCTTTCACTTCTTGTTCCTGTTGTACACTCACTCAAATTGAAATTTGTTCATTAACAACAGGTTATTCCACACCTAATCACACATTTAAACCTTAAGTAACTCATTAAATGCACTAAAATCCAATGAGACCAACTAGATAAACACTTAGCTCAATCTAGTAATACTATTTTTTTGGGTTAGAGTTGACTTAATTAAGTACAAAATTTTTTGGAATTCACTTTGAACATTATAAACACGGGCTTTAACACTTATAAGCACATTCATCTCATTGTCAACCCGTATAGCACACGAATCATCCTCAAAATAAGACTAATGAGACTAGAATAGTGACACTAGAATGCATAAATACACCCACCATCAGATCCCATGGACCATTTTTAGTGATTGGGACCGTATGTTCCTTAGTTATTTTTGGAGAAAATTGTGAGTAGGCTTTACACCAAAAAAATTTTCTAAACAGGGTGCCACCTGCAATCTGATGGTCCAACATAAGTGGTAATAGGACCTTGGGTTCTATGTTATGTTCTGTTATTAAAGGTAAAATGACCTCTTGGGAAGACCATCTGCCTTTAGTTGAGTTTTTTTATAACCATTTTATCCATACAACTGTTAGAAATACTCACATTAAGTGTGTATATGGTCTTAACCCCCTCACCCTCTTGGATCTTACTCCTTTGTTTTGTGTTGATATGTTGAGTTTAGATGCCAATCAAATAACGAAAATAATGAAAAAATACATGAGAAAGAAAGGATTTATCTTAAGAAGAAGAATCAAAAGTGGAAAAAGGAATGAACAAAGGGCGGAAGAAGCTCATTCTAGAATCCGGCGAGTAGGTATAGGTACACCTTTAAAAGGAGAGGTTCCCAACCCAAAGAAATACTAAATTGATGCCTCGAGGTGACGAACCATTCCAAGTGATTGAGAGAATAAATGATAATGATTACAATATTGATCTAATACATGAGTATCAAGTACACAATACCTTCAACATATGCGATCTTTAATCTCTTGAAGTGTTAACTATAATAATGCATCAAGCATAGGACAAATAAAAGGTATCAAAGAAATGCCTAAATCATCTCCTAAACCTAAACTCTTTATTTTTCTTTATACACACACTAGGCAAGTTCTAGACATCACATACAACAAGGAATATACAAAAAAAACCTTACACAGATATGGCACATGATCAAATCACTAGGATCATCCTAAACTCCCAACCAAACAATATCATAAATTCAAATTTAAGCCAAAATATACAAGAGTCACAAAAAATAAGCCTAAGAGTCAAAAGTAGTAATTCACTTATTCTAGATACTTTTACCAAACAAAATACTGGCACTATGCAATCAAAAATAATGCCAAAAAGAATATCTTACACCAAATATTTTAAAATTGAGCAAAATTTTAGGAATTTCCCCACCCCAGACTTAAAAATCTACTTTTTCCCCAAAGTGAACTTAAACATATGGGATAGAAATTATCCCTGGGGCCTCTAGGCCTATCTAGCAGCATATTTTTGCATAAGAAGGTCTGTGGAACCTCACACCTAGTTTTTTTTGCCATGCTCCAAGCTTAGGTTTCCAATACTCAGCCTTCCATTAACCTATGACTCAATCAAAGACAAAAACTACGTCAAATAAAAAATAAAAACTAAAAATAAACCATACCTACTTAACTTGGGTTGTCTCCCAAATAGTGCATGATTTAGTGTCGTAGCATGACCAAGCTAAACTCAACCAAATTCCTTCATCTTTTTACTCCCGTTTGGGAGCAATTTTCTCCTTCATTTTTGACCGTCTTAATTATGCACTCTCAAGTTTAATAACTTTTCTAACTTTAACATTTAAAATGTTGGGCTTAGGTGGTATGAGCTTAGACTACTCGATGAGGGTGTCCGAAGAGGTCTTTAGCAAACTAATCACCCCACACTTGTCACGTTCAATAACATTGATCATACACAAATCTTTATAATAGGATGTTATATTGGGTGCTTTCAAAATATGAAACACCACCTCTTCATCTTCTACCCTAATTTTGAGCATGCCTTCTCTAACATCAATTATAGATCCTCCACTTCCTAAGAATAGATTCCCCAAGATGATTGGTACCTATTTATTTGCCTCAAAATAAAAAACAATAAAGTCAGTACGAATAATTAATTTACCAACCTTTATGAGGACATCCTCTATTATTCCTTCTGGATATGCCATGGACCCGCCTGCGAGCTACAAAACTACGGTGATCGGTCTAGACTTTCTTAAGCCCAATATTTCAAATAGAGATAGGGGCATCAAATTTATGCTTCCGTCTAAGTCACTTAGTGTGTGTACCACTCTACTCCTAATTTGGATTGGGAGAGTAAACTTCCCTGAATCTATTAATTTTTAGGGGATATTCTATGTCATTATAGTGCTACACTCTTCAGTAAGTGTTATTGACCATACATCCTACAATTTTAGCTTATTAGAAACCACATCCCTCAAGTATTTTACATACTTGGGCATTCCGTACAAAATATTTAACAAAGGTAAGTTAATGTGAAGCTCACTGAATATATCAAACTTTTTAAACATTGCATCCTCCTTCACTTTAATCTGCATCCAAAGGAAGGGTAGTGGCGGTGTCTATTTTAGTTTTGGTTCTACAACTTTAATTTTCAAGTACTCAGACTTCCTTGATTCTTCTGCAACTTTTCTAGAAATCTATGGACTTACCACCTTATCATTTATCTCCTTAGTTGTCTTTGGAGGCTATCCTTGAAGATTTTTACCACTCCTCAAGGTGATTGCCATAACTTGTTTTAGATTCTCTGTATCTATTGGTAGGCCATGTAGAGGCCTAGTATTCAATTCCTGATGCAACTGTACAATTTACAACTCTAAACTTCTCTGAGCAGCTTGCAAATTTTTTATTTCTGCAACCAACTATGTTTGATTAGCTAGAGGTTATTTCAACATCTCTTCCATATTGCTAGTTGACTGATTCGCTTATTCCTGTGGTGGCTGAATTTGGTGTTGTTCATTCCATGGTTGAGTCTTCCACTTCATGTTATAGGTATTACCATAATTTGTCCTTTGATAATTGGCCACATACATTACTAATTCGAGATTTGAAGCAAACATGGCACTGAATGGCCACTATTTCCGCAAATCTCGCACGAACCACTAGCTTGCTAAAATATATTGACTGTTGTTCTAGGCTGTGAAGCTCTCAATTTTAGGCTGCTGAACTGAGTGTTTATCATATTTTGTAATGCTGCAACCTGAGTTGATAATGCAGTGAACTGGTTTACCTCCAATACACCTGTAATTCTTTTTGTGGAACTTCTAGCATCTAAATGCCACTTGGGATTTCCTTGTGGTATGTGGTTCAACAATGTGTACAGCTCATCATAAGTCAATTCCAGTGCTTGACAACCTACGTCTAAATCTAGCAAAGTCTTTATATTATGATTAAGTGCTTCTACAAAAGTATGAGAAAGTACCTCATTGGACTATTGATGATGTAGACAGTCCCTAAGAAGATCCTTGAACCACTCCTAAGTATGATAGAGATTATCTTATGGCTTCTATTTGAAGCATACTATCTCACTGTGAAGTCTCGTAGTCTTACACGATAGGAAGAACCAAATAAGAAATTTTCTGTCCAAATTATTACATGAAGTAATTGAATTTACCGGTTCCGTAGCCAACTACCTTTTTACTTCCCCTAATAGAGAAAGAGGAAAAAGTTTCATCCTCATATAATCTTGATTTATGCTCGTCGGGATGAATGTATCACTAATTTCAAGAAAATTCCGTAAGTGGACATGTGGATATTTATGTGAAAGTTTTGATGAACTGTCCACTACTAATCAGAAGCTGCACCATATTCTTCTTAAGTTCAAAAATGCCTCCAGTTTTTGGCTTCTGAAATAGTTAGGTCAAATTGGTTGAAAGTAGGATTTTCACTTCTTTGATTTTCCTATGGGTTGCTTGTTCATTATCCATGATAGCAAGATTCTCATGGTTTTCTTGGATTTGCAAAATTTGAGAAAGAAAGTTTGCTTCTCTCCTTCATTGATGGAAAAGTTTCTTAGGTTTGGTGCTTAGTTCAACCAAGTCCTGATCCCTTGCTAGGTCTTGTAACTAGTTTTTGGAAAAATAAATAGAACCAAGACCAAGCGTAAATACACCAAATAAATATAAAAGTAAAACTAAAATAAACTATTGCCAAATTTCAAGTCCCCGATAATGGCTCCAAAAACTTAACAACGCCCACGCACACATGCAAGTGTATATGGACATATCAAGTAATAAAGTAGCCTTAAAGAAGACAAGTATCGATCCCACTGAGACCTGATTCAGAAATGATTCAATTTAAGTTCACAGTTTAGATTAATTCAATGTCATGTCATCTTATGTGCGAGTTGTATCATGCAAGTGTTTGATAAAATGCCTTAATAAATGTGTTGTGACAAAGTGCATATAATTATGCTTTTCAAGACTGTGTTTTGATTTACTTTGATGATATCGAGGCCTGGGATATTTAATACTCAATAATTTAGCTATGTACTTAGAGCCAGTGTCAGTTAAAAGATAATCCCAGTCATATGACGCTCAGTAGTACTCTCAATAAGTTATAGCACTCAAAAAAAACTCAGTAGACTCAGTACTACTCTAGTCTAGTTTAGTGTTCAGTTTTGATCACAGTAAACTCATTCGGTGCTATTTCATCATATAACAGAACTCAATAAATTTAGTAATAGTTCAGTCCAACCTAGTACATACTAGAACTCAGCTCAATGTTTATTCAGTTGGAAGTAAGATTCATTATCAAGCAAACCTAGGGATGAGGGCATTCCTGCTGAAATATCAGTTTAAGCTAATTTAGCTATATATTAGTTATAGGATGTGTCACACTCATGGTTTAAATAGTAAAAAGCGGAGAGGGTCGTAGATGCAGGGCCAATAGAATGGGAGGAGTTTGCAGTTACTTTTCTAGACAGGTACTTTTTGCTAAAGTTACGGAAAGCAAAGGTTTTGGATTTTATAAGATTAAAGTAGGGAAATATGACAGTACAAGAGTATTCTCTAATGTTTACTCAGTTAGCCATATATGCCCTACATGTAGTAGCAGATAGCAGAGCGAAGATGAGTAAGTTTGTTTCAAGGGTGTCTAGCATTGTGGTCAAAGAATGTAGAACCATAATAGTGATTAAAGAGATGGACATATTCTGGCTCATGGCCCATGCTCAGCAGATAGAGGAGGCCAAGAATAAAGGCAAGGATAGAGAGATCAGAGAGCGAGAATAGGTAGTTTTAGTTTTGATCAGCCTAAGTCAGAGAGCAGGAATTATTCTCAGTTCCACCTGAAATCCTCAGTTTTAGCTCCGTCCTCAGCCAGTGCTCCTGTGCCAAAATTCAGAGATGGAAATAAGGATAGGTCGTGAGGCCCTAAACCCCGGGTTAGTGTTAGCAGTGCCCGAACCAATCCCTTTTATTAGAAGTATGGTAGAAACCACTAGGTTATCTATAGAGTTGGTAGATATGTGTGCTTTGGATGTAGAAAGCTAGGACATAGGGTCAAACAGTGTCCTCATTTGGGTTGTCAGAGTCAGCATAACCATCCCCCAACTCAATCCGGTTGCTCGAATCAACATGGTGCCGCATGCAGTGCAACCAGTGGGTAGTGGCCAAACAAACTCAATGTTATTCAATCCTTACAGGATAAGGAAAGTTCTCCTAATATGCTCACTGGTGCATTACAAGTTTTCCATTTATATGTCTATGCTTTGCTATATCTAGGAGCTTCTTTGTCCTTTGTTACTCCATATATAGAAGTTAATTTCGGATTCTGTGCCAAAATTCTAGTATATCCTTTCTCAGTCTCTACCCTAATGGGTAAATCCATTATAGTTAGGCGGATATACAGGAACTTCCCGATTATGATATCATAGAAAGTCACTTCAGCAGACTTATTCGAATTAGAGATGACCTATTTCGATATCATTCTTGGCATGGATTGGCTTTATTCCTGCTATGCCTCAGTTAACTGCTAAAACAAATTTTCCAGTTTTATTTTTTGAGTGAAACCATCCAAGAGTGGAGGGGTAGCAATTCAGCACTTAGGGGTCAGCTTATTTTTTACCTTTGGGTGAGAAATATGATATCTAAGAGATATGTCTACCATCTCGATTGAGTCCAGGACTCTAGTTCAGAAACCCCTTCTCTTGAATCAATATTATTAGCATGTGAATTTCTAGATGTGTTTCCCAAAGATCTTCACATAGTTCCTCCCAAAAGGGAAATCAACTACGGAATAAACCTTCTTCCAGATACTCAGCCCATATCTATTCTACCATATAGAATGACTCTTTTAGAACTCAGAGAATTAAAAGAATAGTTGAACGAACTTCTAGATAAGGGATTCATCAGACCCAGTATGTCCCCATAGGGAATACCAATTTTATTCGTGCATAAGAAAGATGGTTCTCTCATAATGTGTATTGACTACCGTTAGCTAAACAAAGTCAGGGTCAAAAACAAGTTTCTACTTCCCAGAATTAATGACTTGTTTGACCAACTTCAGGGTGCCAGTTACTACACTAAGATAGACCTCTGTTCAGTCTATCATCAGCTCAAGGTCAAGGAATGTGACATCCCGAAGACAGCCATCAAAACTCGGTATGGTCACTTCGAATTCTTAGTTATATCCTTTGGTCGTACCAATACCCCAATAGCTTTCATGGACTTGATGAACCGTGTGTTCAAGAAGTACTTTGACATATTCATCATAGTATTCGTAGATGACATTTTTGTCTACTCCTACAGTGAGCACGACCATGTAGACCATCTCAGAATATTATTACAGGCTCTCAAAAATCATCAGTTAATCACCAAAATTAGTAAGTTTGAATTTTGGCTAAGGTCAGATATTTCCTTGGCCATATTGTTTTTTATGATGGCATTTGAGTTGATCCCCAAAAGACTAAAGTAGAGAGAAACTGGCCCAGACCCATCTCTCCTTCATATATCAGGAGTTTCTTGGGCTTGTTTGGCCGTTACTTAAGGTTTGTTAGGGATTTTCATCTATTATATCCCCTATGTCTAGACTGACTCAGAAGAAGGTCAAATTTTAGTGGTCAGATTCTTGTGAAAAGAGATTTCAGGAGTCAAGAGTCTACTCACTATAGCTCCAGTTTTGACCCTACCAGATTGTTCAGACAACTTTCTTGTGTATTATGATGCCTCTAGAGTTGGTTTAGGGTATGTTCTGATGCAGACAGGTAAGGTCATAGCTTATGCCTCTAGATGGCTTAAACCCAATGAGTAGAATTATCCTACACATGATCTTGAGTTAGCAGCAGTAGTGTTTTCCTAAAAGATTTGGAAGCACTATTTTTATGGTGTGCACGTTGATGTGTTACCTAATCATAAAATCCTACAGTATGTATTATCTCATAAAGACCTAAACCTTCATCAGAAAAGGTGGTTGGAGTTTTTGAAAGGCTACGACATGAGTGTTCTATATTATTTGGGCAAGGCCAATATAGTGGCTGACACTCTCAGTATAATGTAAATGGGTAGTGTTGCCTATGTTATAGCCGATAAGAAGAAGTTAGATCAGGAAGTTCATCAGCTAGATACACAAGGTGTTTACTTAGTCGATTCAATAGAAGGTAGTGTGAGGGTGAAGAGTAGTTCAGAATCATCCTTAGTTTCTGAGGAGAAGGAAAAGCAGAATAGGGATCCCATTTTTGTCAAGTTGAAAGAATCAGTCAAAAATTAGAATATGTAGGTTTCTCCCAAGGGGGAGATGGTGTGTTGCACTTCCAGGGTCGGTTATGTATGCCAGGTGTAGATGACTTAAGGCAACGAATTCTTGCAAAAGTGCATGGTGCGCTCTACTCTATTCATCCATTGACCACTAAGATGTACCATGATTTATGGGAGAGTTATTGGTAGAGTGAGATGAAAAGAAATATTGCATTGTTTGTGGCTAAGTGATACACCTAAAGTACAACTCTCATTAGAAAGTAAAGCAGTTTCTGTCAAAAATAGAATACAACTGGGTTGGGTGTTGAACCCCACAGAGAATACTGTGTTCACTAAGTATTGTAGTTGTTATTAGACTATTGATCGAAGGTTCCATAATAAAGTGGGGTTTTGATTTATCAATATTATTCAAATGCTTCTCACATAAAGTAATCCAACTATACATCGTATTTCAAATAGTAATTCAGTAAGAGTAGTCAAACTAGAGTTATGATTACAAGATGGTTAAGAATCTAGGGTTGTGAACAATTTTGAATTCCTAATGAACAATTCTAATTGCAAGAGTAATTGAATTCCATGGTTTACCCATCAGTTTCTCTACCTAAATAAGTAGCTTATCTCTTAATTCTTTAAAACTCAAAGAACTTATTATTTATTCAACTATATTCTCACATGGGTTGATCCAGTGAAGGAATAGACCCTCTATCCAAAGGTTAAAGCCTTTAGATTTATGTAAACCCTTTCTTTTCCCAACAAACAATTTTCTATTCAAACAAGTGATGTTCTTGGGGTCACTTTTCATGTTTGCAACCAAGAAAAGTCATTAAAGTGAAAAAAGGGTTTATGCAATATCAATTATTTATGGGAATCTACTAGATTCACAACCCCAATCAGATATTCACATCACGGCTCCCATAACCCTAGTTATAGGATCTTAGCCACACATCTCCATCACAGAAAAAGAAGAAATCATTGTGTTATTTATAAATTAATTCAGAATTTACATGCAAAAATTACAATTATTGTTCTTCAATCTTCAATAGAGAAAATGTTAATGGACTCTATATCCAGAATTCTAGAATGAATCTCAGAGAAAAACTATGTACAATATATTTCTAGTATGGAAAACCTAAAAAATTAATTATAAAAAATATCCCTAATAAAACCTAAAACAGGGTATTTATATGTTTCCAGGTAAAAAGTATTTAAAATTTGAATTTGGAAAAACTTCTTCCAAATTGACGGTCAATTTAGTGGTCCATCGCTAGACTGGTGGACCGCCATTTTGGCCATTACTGGGCCTTCTGATATCTTGAATTCTGTTAAGGGCGTGGTGGTCAGGTTGGTGGTTCGTCACAAGATAGGTGGTCCACTATTTTTATCGTCATTGGGTCTTCTAAAATCTTGGATTCTGTTTACGCCTGGTGGTTAAGTTAGTGGTTCGTACAAAGACTGGTGGTCCACTATTTTAATCGTCGGTGGTGTTTTTATGCTAATTTCCTGAGTCTTCTCCTCTCACTAGATCCTTACCCTGAACACTAAAATACAGCATTAAATGTAATCTTGGTTACTTGAAACATATAATTTTCCCAAGAAAAAGATGCAAAATGTTTCATCAAAAGCCAAAATATCAACACCGTCAACATAAAAAAATTTCTTGTCCTCATGAAACTACATCATACCATACTACGATGCTTAACCAAAAGAAATATAAGATATCTATGATAGTCAATGTAATACCGCGTATGTTTCCAATCTAGGAAATGAATCAATTTTCCTACATATGAAACCTCATATTCTGTGATTCATATTTAAGTACATGATTTACAATGAGTATCCTAGCGATAATATAGCTTATTATGTGTTAAGCATGCTCATGTGAGTCACTCAGAGTAAGGCAAGCTAATAGCTTTTTGATTAATTAAGTTTTAGTGTGTGATTCCGTAAGAGTGACCTTTGATCTAAGATAACTTGATTTATATGTGATATTTTGGCAGATTTAGACCCACCAAATTTTATATAATCGAATTAGATTCACAACTATTGCAATTTTATAAAAATCCGACACCCGAGTAAGAAGTTATCGCACTGTAAAGTAGGATTGCGACTCATAAACAATCCCACATGTCTACTAGAACAAGTGTGTGACAGGTTGTGCGGCGCACACCCTCAAGTTTCCGAGAGCATGTGCGACGCATACATTATCTATGTGATAGGATGTGCAACGCACACCTTAGCATGTGTGATAGTTGTGCAATGCACACTTATGATTTCAGCCACAAAAAACACTTAGTTTTTGAGTTATTTTGATGATAATTAAGTATTTTAACACTCCTTGCATGTCCCAATACTTAACCCCATGATATTTATAGCTTCTAATCACATTACAACCCTATTAACATCTTAAGTTCATTATCCAAGAGCACAAGAACGAGAAAAACTATAAAGGTTGCATAATCAAGCTTGAAGGTCCAATCTTTCAACAATTTCATCGCTATTAAGGTATGTGTAGTTTTCATGCATGGATTCCTTTTGTTAGTGGAGTTCAAGAATAAATATTTCATAACAAAATCATGAATGGTTTTTGGTGATATGGTTGTATTTATGTTGTTGTTTGTGGTTTGTGTTATAGAGTGGGAATTTGATAAACTTCCAGGAAGATTGTGATCATATAGTTGGAACCCATGAATTAGGGTAGATTAAAGTGGTGTAAGTTTGTGAATACACCTATTCTTTAAAGAGTGCAAGTAAGGTGTTTGATAAAATACCTAAGAGACTAGAAATCATGCATTATAGCTAAATTTTCACTAAGTCAAGGATTCATGATAGGCCTCTATGATTCAATGGCATCCATGTTGATAATGTGTCTTGTGAACACTGTTGGATTACTCATGAACTAGTCTTATGGAATTATTCTATGCTTACTTGCAAAACCCACTCATGTACAAGAGGTATAATACCCATGTACTTCATGAAATTCCCCAAGTTATGATATTATGGATTGTGGTTGTAATAATTAATGAGCCTGATAGTGAAAGCTATGCAAGTATATACATGTTGTATGAAATTCCCTTCCATGAAATAGATTGTTGAGAACCATGCTTAGTATGAAATCCCTTATTTATGATATTCTTGATTATGGACTCTACTCTTATGATCAAGTTAGTCATGTGTGTCAGTTTCCTTCGATCGAGTCCTGGAGGTACTTGTACCCAAAAAATATAGTAGTGTGCCTAGAGCCATGTCATGTTTTCATGATACTCTCAATCAAGCCATGATCTATAGAAATCAGTCAGTCATGTGACTCTGGAAAACTCAATAATCTCAGTAGTTCAGTATTCTCATCAATCTCAGTGCTTAGTAACCTCAGTATTCATAGTAAATCTCTATAACTTTAGTACTCTTAATCAGTCCTCAGAACTCATTATATTTTGTCCGTCATCGAAATCCAGTAAACTCAGTTTTAGCTCCTCTAAACAATACCACTAGTATCAGTTCAGTTAATCAATATTAGTTCAGCAAATTAGTTTTGTTAAGTTATTTAGTTTAGCCTAGTTATTCAGATCAGTGTTTTTCAGATGGGAGTAGGATTCAGCACCGAGCGAGCCTAGGAATGGGGGCTCACCTGGTAGAATAGGAATAACATCCTTAGAAGCAACCCCTAAGTTTTAGAACTACGTTGCCAGCATAGGTACATGATGTCACTCATTAGATAGGACTGACATACTCAGGGGTCACCCGTTAGAATATTTATATGTATAGGACTGATCCCAGGAGTCACCCGCTAGATTAGGACTGACTCTACAACAGATGTCTTTACTGGTGGCGTGGTACTAACACCCTTCCAGTCAGACAGAGATTGGACCATAGTCAGCTTAGCTTGTGGCATGTCGGTTAGATGAACACATCCCATATTTTCAGTTACAGAATTAGGGGTTTCAGACACAGTCAACTCAGCTTAGTAGTACAGATTCATTACTGTTAGATACAATCAATGCTTATCATTGTAAATAGACTTCAAGATCATCCATTATCTAGGACTAATCTCAACTATGATTAATCAGTATCAGAATTATTAGATTTAAAAATCAGCCGCTAGATAGGATTGGTCTCAGACTAAGTCAAATCATCATTATTATCAGTATACTCATGATCACCCGCTAGATATTACTGATCTCAGATTTAGTTAATCCAAGTGGAATAGAACTCAGATAGTTTCATCAGAAGTTAGACTGTCAGATACAGTTGCTCAGTATTGGTTATATCAATTAGTCTGATCATTACAGTTATATCAGCTATATCAGTTGTCATAGCTCACGTTACCAGTATTCAGTTTCAGGACTGTTAGACACAGTCATTCAAACCAGTTCTTCATAATTTAAACTATCAGAAATAAAAAAAAATCTATTCAGTAGCTCAGTAACAGTAAAGTGATGTCATCAGTATTCAGACTCAGTAGTCAGCATTCTCACGAGTTCAGTTATAGTTGTTTATCCATGTATTTATTCTCTCGCTCATATTAGTTAGCATTGTTCATGCATCTAACCCTTTGAATTTATCCTACCTCACTCGTATACTCAGTACATTAAGACGTACTAATGCATTTGTGCTATAATACTTTCTCTTATGTTACACCATAGGTTCAGAGGCACGAGCTCCAGATCAGCAGTAGCATTCCAGTGTTAAGAGTTAGTAGTGAGTCCTTCTTATTCGAGGACGATAAGATTATTTCTACAATTACTATTCAGTTGCTAGATGAAGTTAGTTGGAGACATGTTCCTTCAACTCCTCATTCAGTTCAGTTAGAGGCTTTCAAACTACATTTCAAATTAGATATTCAGATCTCATTATTTTTAGTATTTATGACTTGTTTTGGTATTATTATACCTTTTTGTAACATTTTCTTATCAGACGTTTATTCAGTTCAAACCTTATGACATTTCATGTTCATGTTCCTACATTTTATGTATATTATGCAGTATACAAGTACAAATATCAGTCATGGGTTAGCTTTGTGGTCCTTCAGGGCCATGACCACTGTGTAGCATTTCGTTTTAGAAAATCGGGGTGTTACAGGCAATTATTAATTATATCTCAAAACATATTACCCTCTCCAAGTTTAATCACTTTAAACCCAACTGTGTATATTAATGAAAGTAAAAAATATGACACAAAGGAATTAAGCTATGGCATCATGTTAACAACAAACAACTACACATATGTACAAGTTACACTACCTAAACAAGTAAGCAACTGGCAATACAACCCATATGACCTTCCAACAAAGAAGTCCCTCCTCACTTATATATGAGATCAAGTGTGTCAATGCGGGGACGGTTAAGAAACACTCTCTCTCAGAAAGAAGTTCCAATCAATGTATGTCAAATTCCATAAGCTTGCCCTTATTTTCATCACCTAAGCTTTCAAACAATTAACTTAGGATCACTATATGACTTTTCTTCAGCTAGTAACGTAAGCTTGGAGCTGGTATGATACATAAAGATATTTAAAGTTACTAGGACTCCTTGGCAGTACACTAAATTTTGGAGTCTCACTTATTAACCTTTAACATATTTCTCCCTTTCTTTATTAAAGCAAATTCAAGCTGGGTATGGTCTTATATTGTTCCATTTTCTTTTTTTCATAATGTTTCATTTCTTATTTTTTTTCTACTACACCCAGACTTGCATTCTTTTCTCTCATTTTACCTTTCTTCATACTCACTTTATAACACGCGCCCTTATGATAGACATCCTCAACTTAGGCTATTTGCCTAAGTCAAAGTGCATAATGCCCAAGAAGGACTAGGGCCAAAACAGCTTCATTGTGATACAAATAGGAAGGTGAGAGGTCTAACAGGCAAAACAAGCATACAGCCTCAAAATCGAGATAAAGGGATATCATTCACACATGGAAGGCCATTTGGGCTAAAAGTTGAATAATATAAGAAATGACCTGTGATCCTTTCCTAACCACTATTCTACAACCTAGGCAAGACTAACCAAGTAAGTTCTGGATTTATCAAACAAAGAAACTTGGTAATATCTCACACACACTTGGCATAAAGGTATATTGCAAGCTATTACTTGACCAGGTAATGCAATTGTTTGCAATGATTATTGTGTCCCTAATATTAATGCCATAAAAAGATTCACAATAGTTGCATATAGATGCATATCACATAGTTACAAAATAGACAATTGGA
The DNA here is from genome assembly GCA_030864225.1 of Capsicum baccatum var. pendulum. Lineage (NCBI taxonomy): Eukaryota > Viridiplantae > Streptophyta > Magnoliopsida > Solanales > Solanaceae > Capsicum > Capsicum baccatum. The sequence continues at coordinate 134,517,949 of CM061552.1, forward strand.
GAGGTATTTATCATTTGTCTCAAAAATCAACAAACATATGTCAACTGCCTTAGATACTTATTTTTCTCCTTTTTAATCACAAAACATCACGAAACTAAACACAATACGCCTAAATATTCAAGATATACTAGGAATAAGACTCTGGGGAAAAGAGACACGGCAACAAAAACCCCAAGCAGACATCAACACCTACAAGTAGCCCACCCTCAACATAAAATCTTGGATTGTCCCCAATGCGTCAAACAAAAGAAAGATAGTTAGACACATACCTGTGGAACCGTAGGTTCAAAGATCTGATGTCAACCACATAAGATGAATACAAAAGCAAAACACCTTGGGTTGCCTCTCAAGCAGCGCCTAATTTAATGTCACGTCATGACTCGATCATCTTGACTACTCAGAATTCGTCAAGATACCTTGTTAATACCTCTGTACTTCACTTGTTGGATCAAGAGAATGCTTTATTCCTAGTCCATCCACTTTAGAAGCACTATATCCTTGCTTTCAAGTTCAACCATACCAGTTAAGGTCTCCATATCAGACCTAATTTAAACTGGTATATCTTGCTCATCTTCATAGAATACATCAATGATTGATAAGAAACTCATCTTCTTTTGTTGTTTCATGGATTTACACACTTCAAAAGTAACCTCTTTCACATTGAGCCTAAATTTCAGCTCATTCAACTCCAGGTTAACTAGCACTCTCCCAGCTGCTAAGAACGGCCTACTTAAAATTATGGGTACTTCAAAGTCCACTTCATATACAAGAATTACAAATTTGGCAGGAAATATAAAATAGGCAACTTTTACAAGTACATTGTGTAGAATAGCAATAGACTTTTTCACCAATCTATCCGCCATTAGAAGCCTCATATTGGTGGTCATAGAATCTCCCAAACCCCATTTCTTAAAAACTGCCAACGGCATCATATTTATAATAGCCCTAAGATCATAAAGGGCCCTTTCAAAATTTAGCGATACAATCGTACATGGGACAGTAAATGCTCCTAGATCAGCTTTCTTCTGCATAAAAGATCTGGTAGCAAAAGCACTACAATGATGAATATTATCTAACATTTTATAGCACATAGTCCTTTTATTCGTCAATAGATCTTTCATAAACTTAGCATATCCGGGCATCTGTTCTAGTGTTTCAACTAAGGGAACATTCACTATCAACTGCTTCAACAAAGCTATGAATTTTCTAAGCTTGACATTATCTTCTTTCTTCGTCAATCATTATGGAAATGAAGATGGTGGCCTTGGGATTTCAACTACAACAACTTCTACCTTTTTTCTTATGCCTTTCTCTGCATCACTAATATGCTTCAGCTTAGGTGGTTGTTCTTCTTCTGAACTTTTCTTTTCTGAACCTCCCAATTTTATAGGAACCACTGGAGATTCAGCAACTATCTCCCCATCGATTTTGACTTTATTAATAAGAGAGGATTCTCCAAAACAAGGACTAGAAAATATCTTACCACTCCTAATGGTAATAGCTATACATAATCTAGCAATCCTCTAATTTTGAATTATATCACTTCATAGAGTCCCACTCTTTCTTTAGTTGAATGCTGCGGATAAGTGACTCATCTACTGCTCCAGTTGATTGATAGTAGTTGAGTATGAATTTACTAATTGAATCATAGAAGATAAATCACTCTTCATCGCTTTCACCCCAGTATTTGTTGCCTCAACTCCCTTTAATAGTTTTTCCATCATGTCCTCCATGGACACTTTTCCTGAACTGGTGGCAGCATTTTCAGGACTTCCAAGAGGTACATACAATCCACTCCTATCATTGTTATTCTTCCAACACCCTTGATCACTATCCTTTAAACCAGACTTGTCATAATAGTTTTGACCTTAATTTCCTTGGTTATTGCCTCAAAAATCCCCTAGTTGTTTAGATAGTTTGCCTTTTCTTTTCAATTAAAGTCATCTCTGCCTTAGTATCCTACAACTTTCACTTTCTCTATCTTTCCATATAATACATACTTAGTCAAAAATTCCTTTTGCGTGTTCAAGTGTGCTATGTCCTAGTCACGTTACTCCTCCTTCTTCTATTGCTCTGCAGTCATACCACCAGAAACATTAGGGATTTCTACCACAGAATCCCTAGTATGCCCAGTGCTACTCTATTTGGTCTTCTGATCAAGCATCTCAGAGGCCTCTAGAAAAGTGAGATCCAGAAATGACCCTCCTGCAGCATTATCCACAACTGGCTTCGTAATAGAGTTTAAAGCCCGATAAAGATTCTCTATCAAATGAATATCTTTCATATTATGGTTCAAGAATTACATCTTCTTTTTAAACCTTTCCCAGGTCTCATGAAGAGCTTTAGTAGGGAGCTGCTGGAAGTTACTGATTTCTTCCCACAACTGAACCCTCCTGGAAAGTGGAAAGAATCTTTCTAGGAAAGCCTATTTCAACTGCCTCCAGTTGATTATAGAATTAGAAGTCAGTCCATTGATCCATAGTGTTGCCACTCTAGAAAGAGACAATGGAAACAAGCATAGTTAGATAGCATTCTGTCCTACTCATGGGTTATTAAAGGATTTACAAATAGTGACAAAGCTCACTAAATGCATAGTAGGATCATCCCCCGAGAGTCTACCAACCAACCCCTTCTGATGGATGAGTTAAATCATCATACTTGTAATATTAAACTTAGCTCTTGGTAATGGAGGTGAAGGAATATTAGATCCAATAGAACTTGCTCCATCCATTATATCTCTCCTTCTTTAAGATCAAACTACATAGGTTGACAGTCTTGCCTTGCTCTAAAAGGATGATTTCTGTTTATATTCCAGTTCACTGGCGTAGCTACGTTTTCTGCATGCCTTGGGTTAGCCGGATTTAAGAAGTCCTTACCCCCAAATCATCATCATCAGGATTAGGATGACATACAGGTTGACCATCATTCTATTGATTAATCTGTGCTCTAGCCATGGAAGCTAGTCTTTCAGCACCCTGAGGGTCTGCCATTTTGCTAATTAACTGTTGTTCCAGATATACTGGTAATAATTGTACACTCGACCACCGTGTACTTAGCATACACAAAAACTATCTTGGACAGACCAAAAAAACAAAATAAGGTAAAATTAGGAAACTTGAACAAAGGTCAATCAACAAACTCAAACTTAATTGACTACCGTATTCCCCGATAACGGTGCCAAAATTCAATAAGAACAAATTAAAACTCTCATTATAAAGTGTAAGTGGTCGATGTCAAATATAAAACCCAACTAGGTTGGGTTTCGAATCCCACAGGGAGTACTGTGTTCACTAAGTATTGTGGTTGTTATGAAACTATTGATCAAAAGTTCCAAAATAAAGTGGGGTTTTGATTTATCAATAGTATTCAAATTCTTGTCACATAAAGTAATCCAACGGTATATTGTATTGCAAATAGTAATTTAGTAAGAGTAGTCAAAATAAAGTTATGATTACCAAGATGCTTAAGAAGCTAGGTTTGTGAACTATTTTAAATTCCCAATGAACAATTCTAATTGCAAGAGTAATTGAATTCCCTGGTTTACCCATTAGTTTCTCAACCTGAACAAGTAGCTTCTTTGTTAATCATTTAAAACTAAAGGAATGTATTATTTATTCAAGTATATTTTCACTTGCGTTGATTCGATTAGGTCATCTACCCTTTATCCAAAGATTAAAGCCTTTAGATTTATGTAAACCCTTTCTTTTCCCAACAAACACTCTTCTATTTGAACAAGTGATCTTCTTGGGCTCACATTTCAAGTTTGCAATCAAGAAAAGTCATTAAAGTGAAGAAGGTTTTATGAAATATCAATTAATCATGGGAATCTACTCAATTCACAACACCCAATCAGCTATTCACATCAATGCTCCCATAACCCTAGATATGGGAGCTTAACCACAAATCTCCATCACATAAAGAGAAGAAATCATTCTGTTATTCATAAATTAATTCAAAATTTACATACAAAATTCACAATTATTGTTCTTCAATATTCAATAGAGAAAATTATAATGAAATATAGATCCACAATTCTAGAATGAATCTCAGAGAAAGACTACGTACAATATGTTTCTAGTATGGAAAACTTAAAAAAAATAAAGATAAAAAGGATCCCTAATAAAACTTAAAACTGGGTATTTATAAGTTCCCAGGTAAAAAGGATTTAAAATTAAAATTTAGAAAAATCACATCAAAATTGATGGCCAATTCGGTGGTCCATCACAAGACTGGGAGTCCACCATTTAGGCCATCACTTGGCCGTCTGAAATACTTGATTCTGTTTAGGGCCTGGTAGTCAGGTTGGTGGTTATCGTAAGACTGGTGGTCCACCATTTTGACCATGACTGGGTCTTCAAAAATCTTGGATTCTGCTTAAGGCCTGGTGGTCAGGTTGGTGGTCCGTTGCAAGACGAATGGTCCACCATTTTAACCATCACTGGGTTTTCTGAAATCTTGGATCTGTTTAGGCCTGGTGGTTAAGTTAGTGGTCCGTTGCAAGACTGGTGGTCCACCATTTTAACCGTCGGTGGTATTTTTATTCTAATTTCCCAAGTCTTCTCATTAATCTAGCTCCTTACCCCGACACACTAAAATCCAGCATTAAATGCAACCTTAGTTTCTTGAAAATATACAATTTTTCCTAGAAAAAAATGCAAAATGTTTTGTTAAAAGCCGAAACATCAACACCCTCAACTTAAAACAATTGTTTTTCCTAAAGCAACTATATAATAACATACTACGATGCTTAACCAAGAGAAACATAAGATACCTATGACAGTTAATCCTCAATTTTAGCTCAAAACATATTACCCTCTCCAACTTCAATAACTTTAAACTCAACTATGTATATTAATGAAAGTAAAAAATATGACACAAAGGAATAAAGCTATGGCATCACGTTAAGAACAAACAACCACGCATATGTACAAGTTACACTATGTAAACAAGTAAGTAGCTAGCAATAAAACCCATGTTCCCTTACAATAAAGAAGTCCCTCCTCACTTATATATGAGATCAAGCATGTCAATGCAGGGATGGTCAACAGACACTCACTCTTAGAAAGAAGTTTCAATAAATGTATGTCAAATACCATAAGCTTGACCTTATTTTTATCACCTAAGATTTCTGACAGTTAAGTTAAGATCACTATAGGACTTTTCCTCAGCTTATAACGTAGGTTTGGGGCTGGTATGATACGTAAAGATATTTAAAGGTACTAGGCCTTCTTGGCAGTACACCAACTTTTGAGGTTTCACTTATAAACCTATAACTTATTTCTCTCTTTCTTTATTAAAGCAAATTCAGGTTGGGTACCATCTTCTAGTCTTTCATTTTCTCTTTTTCACAACTTTTCTTTTCTTATTCTTTTTCTTCTACACCCAACCTTGCATTCTTTTCTCTTATTGTACCTTTCTTCATACACACTTTAAATCATGAACCCCTATGATATACACCCTCAACATAGGCTATTTGCCTAAGTCGAAGTCCATAATGCCCAAGGAGGACCAGGGAAAAAAGAGGTTCATTATGATACAAATGGCAAGGTGATAGGTCTAACAAGAAAATCAAGAATACAGGCTCAAAATTGGGATCAAGGGATATCATTCACACATAGAAGGCCATTTAGGCTAAAAGAGGACTAATATTAAAAACGGTCTATGATCCTTTCCTAACCACTATCCAACAACCTAGGCAAGACTAACCGAGCAAGTCTGGCTTTAACACACCAAGAAACTTGGTAATATCTTGCACACACTTTGTATAAAGATTTATCACAAGCTAGTACCTGATCGGGTTATGCAATTATTAGCAATTATTATTGTGTCCCTAATTCTAATGCAATAAAAGATTAACAATAGTCGAGTATAAATACATATCACATAGTTACAAAATAGACAATTGGAGAGGTAATTATCATTTGTCCCTATAATCAACAAAAGTATGTCAACTACCCTAGTTACTTATTTTTCTCCCAATTAACCACAAAACATCATAAAATAAAACACAATACACCTAAACATGTCAGATCTACTTGGAGTAAGACTCTGGGGAAAAGAGATACGATAACAAAAACCCCAAGAAGACATCAATACCCACAAGTAGTCCAACCCTCAACTTAAAATCATGCATTAACCCCAATGCGTCAAGCCAAAGAAAGAGAGTTAGAAACATACATTTGATATCATAGGTGTGAAGATCTGATGTCAACCACATAAAATAAATACAAACAGCAAAACACCTTGGCGTACCTCCCAAGAATCACCTAATTTAACTTCATGACACAACTCGGTCATCTTAACTACTTAGAATTAGTAAAGATACCTTGTTGGTACCTCCTTACTTCACTTGTTGGATCAAGAAAATGCTTTATTCCTAGTCCAGCTACTTTGGAAGCACTACATCTTTGCTTTCAAGTTCAACCATACTAGCTAAGGTCTCCACAGTAGACCTATCCTTGACTAGTAAACCTCATTCATGTTCATAGACTATATTAAAGATCGAGAAGAAATTCATCTCCTTTTATTCTTTTATTGATTTACATACTTAAACTAACCTCTTTCTCATTCATGCTAAATTTTAGCTCATTCAACACCAGGTAAACTAGCACTCTCCTAGTTACTAAGAATGGCCTACCAAAATTATGGGTACTTCGAAGTCCACTTCCCAATCAAGAATTGTAAAGTCAGCAAAAAATATAAAATCAGCAACATTTACAAGAACATCATATAGAATTCCAATCATCCATTACACTGATTTATCCACCATTAGAAGCCACATATTGGTGGGTGTAAGATGTCCCAAATCCATTTTTTTTAAAACCACCAATGGTATAAGATTTATACTTGCCCTAAGATCGTAAAGGACCCTTTTAAAATGTAGCGATCCATTCATACATGGGGCAGTAAATGCTCCCGGACCAACTTTATTCTGCACAATAGATTTTGTAGCAATAGAACCATAATGATAAATATTGTCTATCATTTCACAGCTCACAGTCCTTTTGTTTTTCAATAGGTATTTTATAAACTTAGCGAATTCGGGCATCTGTTCAAGTTCTTCAACTAAGGGAACATTCACTGTCAACTAGTTTAACATAGCCATACATTTGCTAAACTTTCCATTATATTCTTTCTTCCTTAATAATTATAGAAATAGAGGTGGTCGACTTGGGATTTCAACTGGAGAAACTTCTACATTCTTTCTTATGCCTTGCTCTACATCACTAACATGCCGTGGCTAAGGTGGTTGTTCCCTTTCTGAACTTTTTTTTCTGAACCTCCCAACTCTACTAGAACTACTGGAGATTCATCAACCATCTTCCCATCCATTTTGATGTCATTAATATAAGAGGATACTCCTAAACATGGACTAGATAACATCTCATCGCTCTTAGATGTGATAGCCATACATGATCCATCAGTCCTTGGATTCTAAATTATATTACTTGGTAGAGTCCCCACTCTTTCTTTGGTTAAATATTGCGGATAAGTATATGCCTCGTGGTCTCAAAGAGTATCTGAGTGATTAGTTTTCAAGATTGGAGCAGAGTTTTATGACTATCCTGGAGTATGAGGTTCGGTTCCATGAGTTAGCTAGGCATAATACAACTATTTTGCCGATACAAGAAATTTTGTTACCGAAGGTAGGTTCTTTATTAAGGTATCTAATTATGCCTAGACTATTGACAGAATGAATCATAAGGCCTAAGGGGGAAGTGATAAGAGACCGTGTTACCATGGTATTTTAAGTTTAAGTTGGAGTAAATCACAATTTTAAGGCAGAGGTTCTCAAGTTAGGTACCTTCTGCGCTAGTCTTTTTAGCTTTAGGGTCAGCCTAGTAGGCCTGTTCATGTCATGCTTCATCTTACTAGTCGAGGTCATCCCAAATATAGTGATCATCCTAAGTAGAGTGGCGATTAGTCTTCAAGAGATGAACATTTTAGGATTTTTAGCTAAGGTGGATATTGTGAGGCAACTGATCTACTAGACATAATGCATTTCCTGGGGCATATTATGAGTGCGAGACCTTTGGCTATTTTTCAAGAGAGTTTCCCTGGTGTGGGATAGCTGGACCTACAATATATAGTCTTCTATTAATTATAGTAGTGTCAACCCAAGCTAGAGGAGGTCCTCAAGAAGGTAGGACAGTTGGTCGGTCTAATACCTATCCATGTGGCGTGCAAGGTCATTTATATATTATACATAGTAGACCGAGGGCAGAGTCTTTAAATGTGTTATTACAGGTACAGTCTTATTATGCCATCAACTGGCTTTTTATTTATTTGATCCGAGATTTACTTATTCATGTGTTTGGTTATTATGCATCACAATTAGAGTTGTCTTGTAATTCTTTATCTATGTCATTATATGTATCTATTTTTGTCAGTAATTATTTAGTAGTGTATTGGGTTTATAGATCATGTGTTGTGACTGTTAAAGAGTTTGATACTCAGACTGATCATATTGTATTAGATATAGTGTGCTTAACTTGATACTGGGCATGAACTAGTTATCCGCCTATCACACAGTCTTAGATTATTTTGCCAATATTGTTACCTTAGCCATACTCGATATACCCCAAATTTTATAGCAGATGTCTATTAGCTTTGCACCAATTCACAATATTTCTTATGTTTGTTCTAGAAGACTTATATCATGGGGTTACGATTCTTATGTTACTTATATTATGATATTAGAAGAAATTATCATTTGGTTGATTCTATTTATATAGTCCATGATTTTTTGGATGTCTTTCGTACAGATCTACTTAGCCTTCTTTCTGAGCATGATATTGAGTTTATTATTGATCTTGAGCTGGAAATCTGACCTATTTCTATGGCACATTTCCATATGGATCCTACTAATCTTAAGGAACTAAATACTCATCTTTAGCATCTTTTGGGTAAGGGTTTCATTAGGCCAAACATCACCTATAGGTGCTCCTGACCTATTTATGAAGAAAAAAGGATGGTTTCTTATGTATGTATATCGATTACATGCAACTAAATAAGGTGACGGTGAAGAATAGGTATTATATGCCTCGTATTAATGACTTTCTTGACCATCATTAGGGAGAAATAGTGTTCTCTAAGATTCACTTGAGATCCTATTACCATAAGTTTAGGATTTGGGTTGAGGACATCTCAAAGACAGCCTTCAGGACTCGCTATGGTCAATATTAGTTCCTAGTAATATCTTTTGGGTTGATGAATGACTGAACTACATTCACGGATGTGATGAACTACGTGTTCAAACCTTATTTGGACTTTCATGTGATTGAGTTCATCAATCACATTCTTTGTATTTAATAAGTATGGAAGAGCATATGAAACATTTGAGGATTGTGCTCTACACATTGAGAAATAATAGTCTTCTGACAAATTCTCAAAGTATGAGCTGTGGATCTAGTCTATTATATCCCTAGGACATGCGGTATCTAATAAAAGTATTATGGTGGATCCAATGAAGATTAAGGATATTGGATATTGGGTCAAACCTACATCCCCGTCAGAGATTTGTACCTTTATTGGTTTGGTAGGTTACAATAGGCAATTTTTTGAGGGTTTTTCTACCATTGCAGTGCTGATGACCATATTGACTCAAAATTAGGTTTCTTTCCAATAGTCTGAGGAGTGTATGTTGAGCTTTCAAAAGCTCGAGGAATTTCTCACTTGAACTCCTAAATTTGCTATTTCTATTGAGTGCAAAGGGTTTACCATATATTGGGATGCTTTTAGTGTTGGTTTGGGTTGTCTTTTGATAACGACAAAGTTGAGTTACTACTTATGCATCGAGGTAGCTGAAAATGCATGAGCGCGACTACCCTACTCATAATTAGGAGTTGGAGGTGGTCGCTTTTTGTGCTTAATATTTGGAGGAATTATCTACCACATTCTTTAGTACCTCATAATTCAAAGACAAATTAATTTAAGACAACATATTTGGATGTAGTTATTGAAGGAATATGACATCTCTATCTATACAATTTGGGCAAGCCAAATATATTAATAGATTTGTTGAGACAGAAGGCGGTGAATATGGGTAGCATGGCTTTTATTTTAGGTTCTAAGTGGCCTTTGGCATGGTACATACAGTCTTTAGATAACTTGATGATGCAACATGATTTTCAGACTCTATGAGGATCCTTTCTAGTGGTGAGGGTAGGTCTACCTTATTTGAGTAGATTTAGAGTCATCATTTTGAGGATAGGGGACTTTGTGTCATCCATGGTCAGGTGTTGCGGGTTGAGTCCGGGAGAGATACCATAAATTTGAAGGTATTCTAAGATATGATGGTGCATTTGTGTTCCAACATTGGGGACTTAATTTTGTGGATACTGCATGAGTCTCATAGCTTCAAATACTCTATTCACCCAGGTACTTCTATGATGTATAGGGATTTGAAGCAACACTATTGGTGGAGTGGCCTGAAGAGAGATCTGGCTGACCATGTAGCTTGTTGGCTGTATTTTTAGTAGGTAAAGGTCGAGCATCAGAAGCCTGGCAGCCTGATTCAAATATTTCTCATTCTTGAGTGAAAGTGGGAGGGTATCACTTTAGACTTTGTTAGTGGATTGCCTCGCACCTCCCGTGGTTCCGATGATATTTGGGTAGTTATAGATTGGTTGACCAAATAGGCATATTTTCATCCTATTTAGATGTCCTTTAGTGTTGAGTGGTTTTTTCGCTTCAATATTCTTGAGATACATCATCTGCATGGAGTAACCATATCTATTATTTCAGATAGAGGCTCGGTATTTACTTTTAGCTTCTGGGGGGCTTTTAAGAAAAAGTTGGGTACTGAGGTTGAAATCGGCATTATTTTTTAGCCTCAAATCAATGAGCAGTCAGACCGAACTATTAAAATTCGTGAGGACATACTTTGAGCTTGTATTATGAACTTTGGCGGTTAGTGGGAGCAACACTTAGCATAGGTGGAGTTTCCCAATAATAATAGCAACCATTCAAGTATTGAGTTTGCACAATTTAAGGTACTATATAGTAGGCATTGTCGATCTCTGGTAGGGTGATTTGATACCTCCAAGATCAAGCCCCGTAATACTAACTTTGGGTGTTTTTGGATAGAGTTTGAGTGATTTCGGATAGACTGAGGTCAGCTGAGAGTAGGAAAAGGAGCATGCATATCGTAGACTTTCTTCCATGAGGTTTGGTGTTAGAGACTAAATATTCCTATGAGTATCTCCCATGAAGGGCATGATGAGTTTTCAGAGAAAGATCAAAATCATCCCCTGATATATTAGACCTTTTAAGGTACTGTCATGACCCAAAAACAAATGGTCATGATGGGACTTGTCGCGGAAAGCAGCCTCGAATAGTAAGTCTATCACCTAAATTGATATGAAATGAGAAATCAATACCAAAACCCAAGGAAAGGCTTCTGGAATGGAGTCGACCGCACTTATTTATTAAGATCTGAAATACTTAACCAAAGATACCATACAATATCACAAAACCTGGCATCACAATGCAAGAACTACCAAATATATCTCGAATATCAGAAGATACAATCATAGTCCTAAAGGATCAAAATATGTGTCTTAATACAAATAGGACATGATCTAGGTTAGAACAGGTAGTAGAACAAAGTCGAATGCATAGATCATCCGATACCTCGAATATACTCTAGATACCACTTAAATCAACCACAGTGAGGTGTACTCGTACTTGGATCTGCATTGAAAACGCGTAGTAAGGGTCAGAAGTCCACATGTAATCAGTAGGTATCATAGGCCGAAGGAGAAAATTAGAAAATAAATCATACAAATACACAGTATGGGCACATCATCTGCAATCAGAAAATATCCTAAATGGTAGCTACACCATCTCTACTAATAGTTTTGCAATATACACATATACCATACACAAATACTAGAAAGAGGCACAAATATACACATATAACAAATACAAGTATAAGAAAGAAGTACAAATAGATAGATACATATCATATCAAAGACGACAATACAACACAAAATAAGAATAATATATATAAAATACAATGAAGATGGAGATTATGATGATGATGTGATGCTCGAGGTTGTCGCACAACCTACGTATACACCTACCAATCTTTGCTTCCAAGTAGGACCTATGGAGGGTTTGCAACCAATATACAATCCAATAACCAATAACAATATCCATGACTCCTCTCCAGCACATTGGTAATATGGTACCAATGTTTCACAAGTTCATATAATATGAGGATGCAATACTCAAAACCAACCAGAATAACATACTCCAATAAAAAACCAATATACAAATCATATGAGCCAAGATCCTCTCAATAAACCAACAATTCATGAATTCAATGTAATTCATTTGCCGATAGAGTAATATACAAAAAGATATGCCATTAATACCACATAACATCCAATTTAGGCTTTTCACTTGATAAATACTACCGAATATACATACATAAATGTCAATAACATCATATAAGACCCTACAAAGTCACATATAGTAGAAATGTCTTAAAACTACCAAATAGCAACAACATAGGCCCCCACATTGGCACAACAAACTAATATATCCATTTTATCATTGGTTCCCGCACCCTTAACATGATTTTATATCCATATTAACTACGCAGTAGAGTCTAAAGAAAGTTAAGCTATAACCTACCTCAAAAACAAGAATCGATAAGAACAAGCCTTCCACACTGGGACTTTTCCTCCTGAACAGACCTGGAACTAACTAAAATACATAAAGATAGAATCTATGTGTTAAAAGAGACCCAACGATACCTATATTTCGTATTTTCAGGTCAGGGTCAAATCGAACCCCAAAATAGATTTTTGAAAAAGAAGGGTAAAATCAGAATTTGTCCAAAAATATATTTCTCATGATTAAAAGGAACTTTAAAAGAACACCCAAAATAAAATAGGTTAGAATGGGGATTTAAATCAAAGAATTCCAAATTTCAGGCCCTACTAGCCAAAATCCCAAATTCCATCTTTGAAATTTTGTTTTGAAAGGACAAAAGACAAGAATCGAAGAAAAATAATTTAAATAGGAGTTTTGGAGCCTACTAAGCTAAAATAGAAGAAATTGACAATAAAATTGTATCCCTAAGCTCAGAAAATCAAAAAATTGGGGATTTAACCCACCCAGGCAACGCTTAAGCGGACATTGCTTATATGACCAGGCAATGCTAAAATGATGCCTAAATTATCACATATGTGACTTGGATCTTTCATAAAAGATTTGGCTAAGCGATGGAGGAGTCGCTTATGCGATACCCTCTGCTGGCTACCAATGGTTAATCAACTATCCGGTTGCCTAAGCTATTTGACCAACTGAGTGATGCACCAGCTGGAAACATGGAGAATTCTAAGTCTTTGCTGAGCTCTAGAGATGCATTTGAAATATAGAGAATGCAAACAAACTATGATACCTTATCAAATTTGATGCCTTGAACTTAATGGAAATATCAGATTTTTGAAAAAACATTATTTCCCCAAAGTTGACCCCCGAAACTCAATTTCACAACTTTTCAAATCGAGGGTCAAAATGAGATATAAAAGTCATAAAACCACAATACCAACCTAAAATCAAAGTTTTGGATCTGTTTCCGCAATTCATTTTGCCATCTGACACACAAATCGATAAATGTTGACTAAAGTTGACTAACAAGCCTTTACAACTAACAAAAATAGCAGTCTTGCATAAATCACATCGAAAAACAATGAGAATTGTGCCACTCATCCTCATACCTCAAAAATAAAATAATTCAACACGGGGAAGGGTAAAATAGTCAAATCATATAGAAATGAATTATTCATATAAATCACTGAACAACAAGTCTTTTCATTATCCACCACTAAGAATCTTATTCATCCTCAAACTAAAGGTAAAAGAAATATGAATGGAGATTGGTTCTTCAACAAAAGATAACCTCTCATCTAAGTGGACTGAATCCCAATAAATACCGTGAGAATCATTTGGAATGTAATGCCAAATCATGGAAACATGAAAAACTAGATGAACAACTAATAAATCTAGGGGTAATGCCAACTCATAAGCCACATACCCAATTGTCCAAAGCATCTGAAAAGGTCCAATCTACCTAGGTCTAATCTGTTCCCTCATCCCAAACCTGATCACACCCTTCATGGGTGACATATAAAGGAAGACATGATGACGAACACTAAATCTCAAGGCACTAAGTCTACCATCCACACAGCACTTCTGCCGACTCTAAGTCATTCAAAGTCTATCCTAAAAGACCCAAACTTTATGCAAAGACTCACGAAGAATTTTTGTACCTCAAGGTATAAACTTATAAACATCAAACCAATGAACTATAAAGCAACATACCTTACCAAGCTTCAAAAGGAGCCATCTCAATACTAGAACTATAGGCATTATTATACGCAAACTCTAGCAAAGCTAGATGTTGCTCCCACTGACGACCAAATACCATCACACAAGAATAAAGAACATCCTCCAAAACCTAAATAGTCTTCTCTCACTAATCATTAGATTGGGGGTAAGACATTGTACTAAGATCACCCTAAGTACCCAACTTCTCCTGAAAAGTCTTCCATAAGGGAGATGTAAATATTGAACCTCGATCTGAGATGATATGTGCTTGAACTTCATGAAGAAAAACTATCACACAGTTATAAATACGGTTCAACCTCTCAGCACTAAAAGAAATCTGAATCAAAATAAAATGAGTAGACTTGGTTAATCTATCCACAATGACCCATACACTATCAGAATAATGAGAAGTAGTATAAGGCAAAATAAAGATAAAGTCCATAGTAATCTATTTCTACTTCTACTTGGGAATGGGTAACCTCTAAAGGAAACTACCAGGCCTAAAATTCTCTATCATTAATTGTTGAAAATATAAATAATGAGCTATAAAATATGCTACATATTTCCTCATACCACCCCACCATTTATTTTTTCTCAAATTAGGATATATCTTAGTAACTCCCAGATGTATAGAATAACTTAAACAATGAGCCTTCTCCAAAAGTAGTCTAATCCAATAACCCACTCTGGGCATACAAACACGGCCTCCAATGTTCAAAACACCATCAAAATCATGCAAGACTTCCTTATCCTCACCACTAAATACCTTATCCTAAATCGCCTTCAATTAAACATCATCAAACTAATGATCCCAAACCTGCTCCATCAAAAAGTACCTAGCCTCTAAAAGAGCCAAAACATTTCCCAATATCAAAATATTTAGCCTAACTATCTTAATAGATAATGATTGAATATTTATGTCTAAAGGGAACTCCAGGGTCAAAATCTGCACCAAGATACCCATACTAGTTCACTTCAATTTTAAGGTATCCAAAACTACATTAGCCTTGCCCAAATGATAGTAAATAGTCAAGTCATAATCCTTAAGAAACTCAAGCCAATGACATTGCCTCATGTTAATATCTCTCTAAGTAAAGAAATACTAAAGGCTATGATGATCTAAGAAAATATCACAACAGACTTTATAAAAGTAATGCTGCCATAAATTTAAAGGAAAAACAACCGAGCAAAACTCCAAATAATGGGTAGGGTAATTTCTCTAATAGGGCTTCAACTGACAAGAAGCATATTCAATCACCTAAACCTCCAGCATCAATAAAACACCTTAACCAACACCAGAAGCATCACAAAAGATGGTAAATCACACACCCTCCTTTGGCAAAGTCAATATTGGAGTTGGAGTACACAAATCCATAAGATTTTAAAAACTTCCCTCACAAGCATCACATAATTAAAAAAAAATTCTTATGAGTCAACTTGGTCAATAGTGCCACAATAGATGAAAAACCCTCAATAAAACATTGATAATATCCTGCCAAACTAGCAAAACTCTAAATCTCTATAGCAAAAGTAGGCCCACCCCAATCACAAACTATTGTAATCTTAGACATATCAACCATAATACTATTCTTGGTCACCATATGACCCAAGAAAGATATAGACTCTAACCAAAACTCATATATAGAGAATTTAGCATATTACTTCTTATCCCTTAATCTTTAAAATACAATTCGCAAATGCTCCTCATGGACTCTTAGAATAAATAAAGATATCATCTATAGATACAATGATAAAAGAGTTGAGATATCATTAAAACACCCTATTAATCAACTCTATTAATATAGATGGGGTATTGGTCAACCTAAAGGACATAACCAAGAACTCATAATGATAGTATTGATTCATAAAGGTTATCTCTAAAATATACAAAACCCTAATTTTAATTGGTGATAACCGAGCATCAAATATATCTTTGAAAACATTAAATCACCCTGGGGTTGATCAAACAAATCATTAATACAAGAAAGAGGATACTTATTTTTAACCTTCACCTTATATAGACCTATTTTTTCTTTATAAACATAGGAGTACCCCCAATGTGATACACTAGGTCACTTAAATCCATTATCCAATAGCTCCTACAATGGATCCTTCAATTTTGTAAACTCTACTTGAGACATCCTATATGGAGAAATAAAAATGGGCTTGGTGCATGGCTCAACATTAATAGCAAAGTCAATATCAAAATTTAGAGGCATACCAGGCAAATCCATAGTGAAAACATCTATGAACTCATGAATAGTATAAAGAGAACACAAAGAAAGAGGTGAAGTAACTCTAGTATCATGAACATGAGCCAAATTAGACAAACATCCTTTCTCAACTAAGGGATGAACTTAGATGTCATGACCTGAACCAGGGCCTAGCCATGACGGGTATCTCAAGTCTGTTGTAGATCCAATACCAAACCCTTAGCCTAATCTTACAAAACCAAGTACACCTAGTAGTGGATGAATTCCAATATAAAATAACATATAATAAGAAAGGTCAAAGAATGTATGATAAATCATTATCCAGCATCACCCAACCAATACACAATATCGACAACCAACCATAATTCCTATGTCCACAGTAATATCCAACAAAGTCTCTCAGAAAAACAATAATAATCTGGCTAGGATATGCCCCCAACCATAGCTAAAAATAAGTCCAAATTAAAGAGTCAATATATAAGGAATCCCAAAGCATAAAATGTGGTCTTTCGAAGGATTGAACCTCATCACTTCAGTCTAACTCATGATCTATCCCATGATGGTTAGTGGTTAGGCTATATATAATGCAGGGATAAAGGATAAAATAATGCCAGGAACTATAATATATATACCATCAAAACCAGTGCACAACACCATATGCAATACATATATTTATCATATATTGGAAAAGGTAACAGGGCCTGGCATGAACTTTAAAACCTTAACCTCGGTTGTATAGCTTGATCATTACAAACCAGCACCCACGGGCTATATGGGTGCAGTTTCTCTATTGAAAGTTCTCAGTGCATATAAGCCACAAAAACTGGAGCTACCTTAAAAGTTCAGGGAATTCTTACCCTTCTCCATCCATGATAAAAATATATATGTGTGTGACATAAGCACATGATCATCAAGACCAACCTTCAGTCGGCAAATGTGATCTCCCAGCATTAGCCTCCCCGAGACCTTCAACTTTCACGGCAAGATAGATAACCCTCTTTAAGCCAAATTAAAACCCTTTAACATATAACCCAACTATTAAATTAAGGATTCAACCATTAAGGCATCTTTAAGTGGTATCTGCATACAAATAATTTCTTACAAGCAATGCCATTAGCCAACCTTTTAAGGATTTCTTCATACCCTTGACTCTATTATAAAAATCACTTGGGGAATCACCTTATACCCCATAAGGTTTTTAAAACCATCCTTAACCATTTTGTCATTTATGTAATACATGAGTCTTAAAGAGAATAGCCAGACCAAATGATAATTCATATTTCCAAGATCAATTATGCAACTAGGTTGAGGTTATTACTAATTTCCATACCAAACGAATTATTTGGGGAACCTATTGTAACCTTAAATTCATTCACCATTTTTATGCCCCAAATGAGTGTACAAACCAATAATTTATCCATAATAAATCAATACAAAGCATGAAAAGATATTCAAACAATTTATATCTAAAACCCTAAACCTATAGTTCAAACCCCAATATCAAAACCATGAATAATAAGAACAAGTATAGGTAAAAAGGTGCATGCCTTAGACACGAGAGAATAGGAAAGTAATTCAAAGCTTGAAACCCAAAAGATGAACGTGCGATGAAATCCTTAGGCTCCCATGGGGTTTGTAGTTTAAGAGTAGAATTAGGGATTTTAATTTGTTAAAACTGAAAAAATAGGCTATATTATTCTTAAGGGTCATGCATAGGTAAAAAGACCCCAATACCCCTCATCCCAAATAAATAAAGCAAAAACTGCATGGATTTTACATATCAACATGATATGGACCTTATCGTGGAGGCTAAACTCTATCCCATATGATGTGCTATAGAAATATAGAACTTTGAATGCTTAAAACTATGAAAAATGGAAGTTCCTTAGGCTTTTTTGCTAGATATGATGTCTTTTAGGTATGTTTTGAAGGAAACTAGATAATGGATGCTAAGTTCATAAAAAAGGTTAAAATATGGTGTTTTTGGCTACTTATGTGATCAATCTTTTATATTCATGACACTTTTTAGATTGTACATGACCAATGCATGTGATGAAAGTTGAAGAGTTGAAGCTTAGTTGTAAGTGTTGAAAGGCCTGAAACTTACCTATGTCTACATATGGACATCATATTGCACATATGGTCTGTATGAAACTATAGTAAATGTTCTAATTAAAGAATTAAATATCCAGAGTGTGAAAGAGATAAAAAGATAACTTTTGACACTTACTAAGTCAACAAGAGGACAGTATGTAACACATGTGGACTATATATGGGCAAAGCATCTGTCAGACATGCAAAATTATGAGAGTCGACCTACAGGAACTTTTTTATGGGCACATGAGGTCACCACATGTGCCTATCCTCAGGCCACTTAGACCACATACGCCCAAGGCCAGGCCGCAAGTTAAGACCACATATATCCACTTACCCTTTTTCTCCTATTTTATTTGAGCTTTGGTTTTTCGGTTTCCTTATGTACTATAAATACCACTAATGTGTTTTTAGTAGAAGTTACCCACTCTTGATACTTAAAAATATATTTTGATTCCAATATTAAATTTTAGTCTTTGAATTCTCTTGAATTAATTTCGGTTGATTAATTCAGTTATGGTTTGGGTTTATACTTATGATTATTGTGATTTTATCTTATTCTTTCAATCATGATTGTTGTTAATTACTTCATAAGCAGGAGCGACTAGAAACCCTTAGCTAAGTTTGTTTTGAATCGATACCCATATGTGCATTGTATTATCTTTACTTTAATAGTCATCTTAGAAGTTACAAATGTTAGAATACCACCTAGATTATTGCTACTTACTCCAAAAGAGGAATAGTTACTAGGAAAAGATAATGACAATAGTAATTTGAGGTTTAACTATCAATCCATGCTACTAGGTATTATCTTAGTAAGATAGTAAGCTTTCATCTAATAACTAGAGATTCAAAAGGTAATAATGAACTAGTATCAAGATAAGGTTTAGTAAGGAGACTTCCTGAGGCTCAAAAGGTATAGAGTTAAATCCTTCTACTCAGCTAAAAAACTATAGTAGGTATATAACTTATCAATTCTATATGCAAGGTGTTAGATTTATTCAACAAAAATGATAAGTCTACTAAGTTGACAATCTAGGGGGAAATAAATCCTAGTGTTCACCTAGGACTGATTACAACCAAAGTTGCTGCTACCCAGAACCCCCTTTTAGTTTCCTAGTTTCGCCCATCAATTACAATAGCTGAGACCTACGATTCCATGTATTCCCTTGGGAATCGACCCCAACCATTATTGGGTTACTTATTTGGAATTGGTTACATCATCTTCAGAGTAGAGGTGTAGCTTTTGCATCACCAAATTTTGGTTCCATTGTTGGGGAATATGGCGTTGATTTGTGAATTAAAGTTGTGCAGCTTTTTGGTTTTTCTTTTTGTTTTTGTTCTTATTTGGGTATACGTTGGTGTATGCCTAACACATGGAGTAGAGGCAATCCCTTACTGATAGTGAATTTGAATCCAGAGAGGATCCTACAAATACCTAGTAGGATGATGGAAAACAAAAGAGATGAAATTCCTAAAAGGGTTTGTGATGATGTGCCTTCCCCTCCTTTCGAAGGAGTACAAGATATTATTGATCGACAAACTGGTGATATTTTACCTTGAGATTAAAACTAGTGGAGGGAAATGAAAGAATCTCAGTGGGTAGTTAGGGAATTAGAGCTAGCTGAGCAAAGACATATATTAGACCATCGAGTAGCTCTCGATGGAAATCAAAATAGAGCTAGAGGTAGATGTGTTCAAGTTATCCCAGCATATTAATATGTGTAGCCATATATAGATTATGAAGATGATCTGGGATATGCTAAGATGGTAGAGATAGGAGTAATTATCCCTCTTATTTTACCCCTACGCATCAAGTTTGACATAAGGAATGAAATAATCTAGCTCTTAAATTTGAAGCGTGTGTTTATGGGTTTGCCTGCACATGATGCAAATATATACGTTGTATATTTTATCAGGATCTGCGGTTTATATTCCATTCCAAGGGTGTATCAAAAAGCCCTTAGGTTAAGGTTGTTCCCTTTCTCTATTACAGGAGAAATACCTTTATGGTTAGGGAGCTTCCAAGAGGATCTATCATTATATGGAATGAGTTTCCCCAAAAATTCTTGAATAGGTACTTTCCTCTATCCAGTATGATGTAATTTAAGGATGACATTTATAATTTCGGGCAACTGTAGTCAGAGTCGAGGTATGAGGCTTGGTTCATGTTTAAGAAGAAGATGAGTATGGTGCCCAACTATCAAATTTTAGGGATGAACTTATTTGAGTTATTCTATAGAGCCCTGACCATCAGTTCTAGAGCCATGTGAGACACTAACTCTGGAGGAGCTCTTATGAGATTAACATGGGAGGTAGCTTTTGACATTTTAGACTAGATCTCTCTCACTAATTAAGGGTGGAAAACTCAGAAGGTTGAGCGGGGTTCTGGCACTTATGCCATTGGACCTATTAGTGACTAAGGAGTAGTTGATAATTCTTTCGCATAAGAAATTGCACTATTGAGGAATGATCTTGGATTACTAGAAAAGTAGTTTGTGACTTTGAATTCCAAGAAAATTTATGTAGTAAGAGCACGGAATGCAACTTCCTAAACTTATGAGTCAGAAAAGAAGAGAAGGCTAGGTATATGTATTATTAGATTGTGGGTTTCTTAGACCAAGGGCAAGGAAACAAAGTTTGGAACTATAATAATGACATATATACAAACCACAGTAGGGATAAAGATGGTTATTGAAGATGGAAAGATAATTACAAGGAAAAGCGAGACAGGTATATTTTGCTTAGAAGATGAGAATCAAAATCAATAATGGAAGAAATATTGAACAAGATGGGTAAGGTGAAAGAAAGTCAGGAGGATAGCTATAAGGAGATTAAGTCTGATATTTAAGGTTTTGACCCAAAAAATTGACTCTCATGCAACATCTATCAAGCAGTTAGATTATCAGTTTAGGCAGATTTTTGCCACTTTACATCAAAGGCAGTCAAGTACCCTCCTAAGTAACATAGTGCAGAATCTTTTAAACATAAGTCATTTTCTAGCTATCACCACTAATTATTGTGCCGCTACTGATGATCCCCCATGCCTAATATTAAGGAGTTAAAGATTGATAGCAAAGAGATCGATGAGATACCTGAAGTATGGTGATAATGATTTTAAGTATGATAGTGGTAAGGATTTTGTCATAGATCCTAATATGTGCACCGTTATAGAATGACCCCTTCCTTATCATTAGTAAAAAAAAAGAAAGATACCAGAGTAGTCACCATTTTGTATTTTATTAGGCCTTTCAATGTCAAGCAAGCTTTATGAGACTTGGAATCAGGAGTAAATATAATGCCACTAGGTATGTACTAGTTATTGAGGATGGGGAACTCAAACATACATCTATAAATTTATTGATGGATGAATCATCTATGAAGAAATTAGTGGATGTTTTTTGTGACGTAGAAGTAAAGGTTGCATCTTTTATATTTCCTGCTAATTTCATGGCTCTTAATTGTGACGTAAATTCTTAAGCCTTCATTATATTGGGTAGGCCCTTCCTAGACACTAGCAGGGTGTTTCTTGATATGGGTTTATAGGAGATCAGCTTCAAACTAAATGTTGAATAAGGAGTTTTTGATATGTGTATGATAGTGCAGCAGCTAGACGATATGCGAGTGGTGTCTTTGATAGACATTATTAATAAGGAAGTTGTTATAGTATGCTTGATATACAAGGTATTAAGGAGAGAATAGAGGTAATGGCTACTCGAATACCAAATATTGAAATCGAGTTACCGATATTATATGAGCAAATTTAGCCATTGGTCCAGACTACACTAGAGATTGTTGAGGCTATACTGCAATCTGTGCATTTAGATGCGATGTCAGGGCGATAAGTTAAATTACACTCACATATATATGATTTTGAGGGTCGAGCATTGAAACAATTCATTAGGATTGATATATCAGATTTAGGATATATTAGGAAAGAGGTGGGCCTACTTAGGGTAGAGGTATGCTCTTTCACTAAAAGCTATATATCAGTCATCCCTCTACTTGTATCTCCTATTGTTTAGCCATCACCTCTACGTGGTCCCAAAAACTTTGATTTATATTTAGAGAATGATATGGCAGTCCCCATAGTTGGGATGAAAAGTGACGTAGAGAGGGACCTATAGATTTTAGACATGCCATATGAGCAACCCCTAAAAAGGACCCTCCATGATTTCACAAAGATTGTATTTATTGATAGGGAAAGGTGTGTCGAGCTAGATCCGAGTTCATCTACACATAGTTCACCACTAGCACCATGGCCTCCGTCATTGTATATACCCTTATCTAGGGAAGATCATGACACGAATGCTTAATGTATCCCAGGTATGTCCTTATTCTCTTTGTTTTAACTTATTTTAGTGCATTTGGGATAATGTATAGTTTTTAGTTAGGGTGGGGTATTTGATAGCCATCGCAGGTTTTTGTTATTGTGCTTCTTTTTTTGTTGGCCACGGCATGGTTGTAGAATTGGCATATCAAGAATAAAATTTGTGTCGTATTATGTTTTATTTCATATTGTGTTGTGTTTTTTATTAATTACGAGACTTTTAAGTATTTAAGGAATTTTTCAGATTTTTTAATTAATTTTTGAGAAAAATGATACCCGTCCAAAATTTTGTGAATGAATATATGTGTGAACATTATGGATCTTGTTATGGCATTTGGATTAGGAACATAATAATCACTTGGAGCAATTGCATAAACCAGATAAGTAGTACCTTGTAATATTGACTCTTTGTCATGTGTATGTTAGGTGCTACTTAGTTCCCTTTGTGTGTTGAATTCAGAACATGCTTGGTTAGTCCTGCCTAGGTTGTAGGATAGTCTGTTAGGAAAGTATCGTAGGCTGTTTTTTATTTTAGCCCACTTTTAGCCTAAATAACCTTCCCTGTGTGAAATAGTATCCCTTGATCCCTGTTTTGAGTCTTATAGACTATTATTACACCTTTCACCTTCCCATTTTTATTATAATACCTGTTTTGGCCCTGGTCCTCCTTGGACATTGTGCAACTCAACTCAAGCAAAATGCCAAAGTTGAGGGTGGCTATTATAGAGGTATGTAGTCTAAAGTGGGTATGCAGAAGAGTTAAATAAGAGAAAAGTTAGTAGGTCTGGGGGTGGTAGAAAAATAAAAGAGAAAGAAATGTTGTGAAAAAAGTGAAAAAGAAAGAATAAAAGACCACACCCAACCTGAATGTGATTTAAAATAAAAAGGGATAAATAAGAGTGAAATAAAAAGGAAATTGGCTAATGAATAAGACCCTAAGGTTAGTTTAGTGAAAAGAATTCTTGGTCATTTGATATGTCCATATGTACCATACCATCCCCCAAGCCTATAATCCAAGCTGAGAAAAGTCTTATACTGATCCTAACTTTACTATCTATAAACAAAGGTAAAGAAAATAAGGGCAAGTCTATGGTATTTGATGCACATTAATTGAAACCTCTCTTCTGAGTGTGAGTGTCTCTTGAATGTCCCTCCATTGACCTGAATTATTTTATATGGATGAGTGGGACTTCTTTGTTGTGAGAGCACTCGAGTCATATTTCTAGCTGCTATCTTGTTTTGGGTTTTATAACTTGTACATAAGCATTGTTTTCTGTTGCTAATATAATCCCATACTTTGGTCCCATATATTCACAATGTTGTGCTTCATTTTCATACACAATTAGTTTTGAAATGTAAAGAAAGGACAAGGTATTGTGGTTTGAGCTTAAAGTGTTGACAGACTGCCTTGAATAGCTTAGAATCTCCTAGTTAAGTGTTGTGTTTAGTTTTATTTTGTTTTGTTTCCTGAATAAATGAAAATGTTTTAAGGTAAGGGTGTTGATGTGCTTTAGAAATATAGTACTTTCTATGCTTAAAACAATGAAAATGCAAGTTTCTTAGGTTGTTTCGTTAGATATGATGCATTTTTGGAATGATTTACAGAAAACTGGGTTTTGGATGCTAAGCTTGTGAAAAGGGTGAAAATATGGTGTTTTGGATACTTATGTGATCAATCTTGGGTATTCATGAAACTTTCCAAATTGTACGTGGCCAATACATGTGATAAAAGTTGAAGATTTGAAGCTTGGTTACAAGTGTTAAAAGGCCTGGAACTTACCTATGTCTACATGTGGACCACGTGTTACACATGTAGTCTGTATAAGACTAAGGTAAGCACTGGAATTGAAGAATTGTACATCCAGAGAGTGAAAGAGCTGAAAACATAACTTCCGACACTTTCTAAGTCAACATACAGATCACAAATGGGCAAAGCATATGTTAGAAGTTAAAAATCCCAATCGAAGACCTACAAAAAATGGTCAACCCAACTACCACCAAATTCAATTTCATAATCCTGAAGCATATCTTCCAAAGTCTAAATGGTCCTTTCTATTTGTTCATCTATCTATAGGTGGAAAGCGGATCTAAGGTTCACCTTATTCCCCAAACCTTGCTATAATGACCACTAAAAAATAGATAAGAACTGAGTACCACAATATGAAATGATGGGAACTAAAGCACCATGCAACTTTACAATCTCCAGAATTAACTACCTTGCATAGTCCTCGATAGAATAATTAGTTCTCACCAGCAAGAAGTAAGAAGACTTAGCCATTCTATTTATATTGTCCTAAATTAAGTCAAACTGGCTCTGATATCACGGAATAAAGACAATAAAATCCATATTAATCACTTCCCATGTAATACCCCGTATTTCTCAAGTTTAACTTAACTATGAGTTCATGAGTTATTCAATATAAACATTTATTTGAAAAACACAATATTTTTTAGTTTAGATCCTTCCATTGAGTAAGAAATTGAATTAGTTTTCCAACGATATAAAATTTGTCAAAATCTGATCACCGGGTAAGAAGTTATGGCTATTTTAAGTTTCAGTCGTTAAACACCGTAATTCAGGCCAGTAGCGCATCACGGAGTATGCCAAAATGGCAATAGTCAGTTTCCAGTGAGGTACCATGTTACCAGCGTGTTGCTCCAAAGATCATTTTCATATTTATCAATTTCCAGTGACCCAACGTGATTTTACCACATCGCGTCAAGCTTTCGGGCCCCATCCAGTATTGCAATGTAATTCCACCACGTCGCGCCACCAACGATATTCCTAGTTGACATTTTCCAGTGTCTTGGTTTGATATTGTCGCATCGCACCAGAGCCAAAAATTGGGTTTTTTCGTATGAATTTTTAAGTCATTCTAAGGGGTAAATGGGTATTTTTCCATGGACCTAATTAGTCTAAACACAAAATTTACCCCTAAATAAGCCATTATCTCATCATTTATTCATTTAGTTCAGAGATAAAGTCATCCTCTCTCCAAAGGGGCTAAACCCTAGCTTCATGAAACAAGAGCAAAAAACAAGAGTCTCTCCATGAACCTTCAAGAATTAACAATACAAGGTATGTTAGGTGTTCATCTATGGGTTCCTTTCACCCATAGAGTCCACGAATCTGTTTTCAAAATATAAGATTGTTGAATTATGAACTTCTCTACATGAATTGAGTTGTATTCATGTGCATGTTATTATTGGATTTTAGTTCATGATTAAATTACATGCTTTTATGCAATAAATCATTGTATGTGTGGAATTATATGATCATCGTGATAAACCCTTCAATTTGAAAGTTGCTTGATGTAGCCATGATAACAATATGTTTTGATTATTGTATAACCTAAGCATGGTCCCCATGTGGTTGATAAAATGCCTATGTGAATGATATAGTTCCATTATAGCATGATAACATGTATTCCCCATTCATGTATAAGTAGATACATTGCAAATGTTTGATTAAGTAACTCTATGAGTGAACTATGGACAAGTATACATTGTTATGATTGTCAAGAGTATATTATGCTTTATTTTTCATGCTATCGAGTTCTGGGGGTACTTAATACCTGACAAATTAACTGTTTACCTAGAGCTAGTGCTGGTTATACAATCTCAGTCTTGTCAAGATCAGTAGTACTCTTAATCAGTTACAGAACTCAATAGAACTCAATCGGTTACAGAATTTAGGAAAACTCAGTATTCAGTCCAGTTTAGTTCAGTATACTCTGTTCAGTGTCTTTAAGTTTGGAGTTGGATTTAGCACTAAGTGAACCCATGGATGGGGGATCACCTGCCAGTAGAGGGTGTGATCATTAGAAACAATCCTTGTGT
This sequence comes from Capsicum baccatum var. pendulum, assembly GCA_030864225.1. NCBI lineage: Eukaryota > Viridiplantae > Streptophyta > Magnoliopsida > Solanales > Solanaceae > Capsicum > Capsicum baccatum. Next base: position 134,544,769 of record CM061552.1, read on the forward strand.
TCCAGAACTACATAGCCAGCGTAGGTTAAGACATCAAACCTACCAGATAAGGGTTGATGAGGTATTTTAACCTGTCAGATGAGGGTTTTACCATTCTCATTAAAGTACCAGCCAGATGAGGGCAACTCTTCAGTGTCTTTACCTGTGGCATGGTACTGACACCCTTCCAACTGGGGTCACAGTTTGGAACCTAACTCAGTTATCTTATTTTATTTGGGGCATGTCGATTAGATTATTACCACGCACAGTCTTAGTTTTAGTCTTCAGCATAAAACTTAGTTCTGTTCTACAGAATCAGGACTATCGATACAAACAATCACTATCAGCAACCCAGTTATCAGTAACTTTAGATACAGTTACTTGATTTAATAATTCAGGACATAGCTTCAGACAAGCTTAGTCACAGTATTTATTTATATGCACATTAGTGCATACTCAGTATTTACAGAAGTATCAGTTATCCATGTACTCTCATGCTCAGTTACTCTATATCATACAATTAATTATTATTCATGCATATGAACCCTTGCATTTAGCCTTACCTCATCTAGCACACCATTACATTCCACGTACTAATGCATAATCTTTCTTTGTACAATGATGTCTAATCTCATAAGTTCATACACTCAAGTTCTCAACCGCGGATAGATAGATTCAGATTTAGCCAGCAGCAGTAGATTAGCAGTGAGTCCTCATCATTTGAGGATATTCTTTTATTTCCTTATTTTAATAGTCTCAATATTTAAGTAGATGGAGTTAGTTGGGAGATTGTCCCATCAACTCTAATTTCAGAAAGTTTTAGTTAGAGGATTTTAAAACAAGTTTTTAGACAGTGTTCAATTTTATAGATTGTTATTTCAGTTGATACACTTTATCAGTATTTACAGATTTTTGAACCTTATGGCATTTCAACCTATTTTTTCATATTTATTACAGTATCATGTTACAGTGCTCACAGAAGATATTAGTCATAGATTACCTTGTGGTCCTTCGGGGTCGTAAGCACTAAATAGCATCCGGGGTATAGACTCGGAGCATTTCATCCCACTTCCCAAAAGGAAACTCAATCTCTTGAGACAAACCACAAGGCCTGCAGTGCTCCACCTTCACTTATTGACACACCATGCACTTAGCAACAAAATTAGCCACATTCTTCTTCGTGTTATTCCACCAATAAATCTCCTCAAGGTAATGATATATCTTTGTCAAACCGGGATGAACCGAGTAACTCAATACTTAGGCTTCGACCAAAATTCTTCCTCACATACCCTCCACATCAGGAATGCACAACCTCCCTCGGTAACTCAAGATACCATTACCATAAATCTCAAAAGCCATCAATTTTAGCTTATCCATATTATCATTTCTTGTATGAATATAGGATCTAACATGAGTTTCTTCTTCACCTCAGTGCCAAGGGATGACTTTGCCACCTCTTGCACAAACATACCACCATCCTCAGAATTAAACAAACGAACTCCAAGATTAGGCAAATGGTTAACCAGGTAAGGCTGACATAGTTGGTGATGCTCTTAGAAGGTTATCTATGGGTGATAGTGGAGAATCATGTCATAGTCCTTGAGCAACTTAAGCCATATCCTTTGCCTGAGATTTACCTCCTTCTGGGTGTACACATATTGCAGGCTCTTATGATCAGAATAAATGTCAACATGGACCCTATATAGATAGTGTCACCAAATCTTCAATGCGAACACCATAGAATAACTCTAAATCATGAGTTGGATAATTCCTTTTATGAACCTTCAGATGCCTACAAGCATATGTTACCACCTTTCCATGTTGTATTAACACACAACAAAGTCCCATATAGGATGCATCATAATAAACCATGAATCCATCAGTACCCTCAGGCAGGGTCAAAACTAGAGCAGAAGTCAATAAATATTTTAGTTTCTCAAAACTCTCCACGTAAGCATTGGACAACAGAAACTTCACCTTCTTCGAAGTCAACTTATTTAATGGTGCAAAAATAGATGAGAAACTCCCTACCAACCTCCTATAAGAACTAGCTAAAACCAAGAAGCTCTGAATATCGGTTGTGAGTCATGGTTCTTGGCCACTTATTAACCATCACAACTTTCTATAGATCCACCATGATCCCCTCACTGAAACAACATGACCTAGAAAAGTAACAAAATTCAACAAAAATCAAACTTTGAAAACTTAACATATAATGATTGATCTTTTAGGGTCTACAATACAATACAAAGGTGGTTGGTATGATCCACATCGCTCTTCAAATATACCAAAATATCATCTATAAATATAATCATAAATAAGTCCAAAAATTGATGGAATAATTGGTTTATGAGATCCATAAATGTCGTTGAGGCATTGGTCAACCCAAATGACATGACCAAGAACTCAAAATGTCCATATTAGGTATGAAAAGAAGTTTTAGGAATATCCTATTCCCTAATCTTTAACTTATGATAGCTCAAACCGAGGTCTATCATAGAGAAATAATTAGTAGTTTGAAGTTGGTCAAACGGGTCATCAATCCTAGGAAGATGGCACTTTTTCTTCACCATCGCCTTATTCAACTGACGGTAATTAATACACATCTGAAGATAAACATCCTTATTGCCCACTAAAAGAAAGAGATCACCCCAAAGAGACAAACTAGGGAGGATAAAACCCTTCTTAAGAAGATCTTTCAACTGCTCCTTTAAGTTCTTTCAACTTAGTTAGAGCCATTCTGTAAGGAGGGATAAAGATAAAAAGAATATCTGAAAGAACATTAAACCCAAAATTTATTTCTGTATCGGGAGGTACGCCTAAACAATTATTAGGGAAAACCTCACAAAATTCACTAACTACGGGAATAGATTACAATGAAGGACCCTCTGAGTTAGAGTCTTTAACCTGGACAAAATGATAAAGACACCCCTTGGAAATCAATTTCCATGCTCTAAGATATGATATGAACCTTTCCTTAGTCACTAAGGAACTCTCTTCTCACTCAATAATTGGCTTATTATGGAATTTTCGTTAGTCTAAAGAGGCATAGCACGAATGAAACTAATCCATCCCTAGGATGATATCAAAATCTAGCATGTCTAATTCAATCAAATCCATAAAAGTTTCCATACCACCAATAGATAACACCCAACCCCTATAGACCCTTCTAGGAATCACCAAGTCAGGCATCAAAGTAGAAATAGAAAGGGTTCTAAAATATACTTAGGACCAAAACCAAAATACACAGCCAGAAATGGGGTCACATAGAAAAGGGTAGACCCTGGATCAAGTGAACAGTACACAACATGAGAGAAGAGTTTTAACATACTAGTGATGACATCAGGAGATATTACAGACTCCTGATGGCTAGTAAAAGAGTACAGGCAATTTTGATCAGTGTTGGTACTAGAAGTGGCACCCTTTGGTGCAGAAGATGATGATGTGGCAACCAAAACCTTGTTGGACCCTATAGTGACCTTTCCCACAGGACAATCCTTTAGTATATGTCCCTATTGGCAACAATTGAAAAACTACTTCCTCCTCTCATCACAAAAAAAATAATGTGATTTACCATAAATTCTGGAAGAAAGATATGATGGAGCTGACTGAGCCCCACTAGCTTGATATTGGACACCCTATAACCTAGGACCATCAACACTCTAAAAATAACGATCTCCAGATGGCTTCAGATAAGTTGCACTATACATTGAACAGGAACCAAAGTTGTCCTACTTCTTCTTAAACCATTTTGCACCATGTCTACCATTCTACTATTAATCTCTACCTTGATTCGAATATCAAAACTTTTTGCTCTTTCTATCCCACACCTCTGTTTGTTTCTTTTTGTCCTCCTTAACCTATTATATATACACCACCAGTCAAGAGATATCCATATCTTTTTTCAATAAAGTAGCCTCAGTCTCTAAAATCAATTCACGGGACAAAATCTGAAGAAAATTATCTCACTCTAGCCCTCATGCTAGACACTAGATCAAGAGTATATCATGACAACTGATGGAACTTCAATGAATATTCCTTTACCATCAGCTTGTCTTGATTTAAGTTCACAATCTCCTTAAATTTTGCCTTCCTCAACTCCTGGGGGAAGAAGTATCAATAAAGTCACTAGAGAAATCATCCCACAAAGAAGACACAGCCTCATCACCCCTAAGATACTCCCACCCTTCATACCATCGGTATGCTATATCCTTCAACTGATAAGAAGCAAACTCCACACCCTCTACATAAGTAGCATGCATAACCCGAAATATTTTCTCTATATCATCTAGACAATATTGAGAATCTTCCTCAACCTTAGTACTATTGAAAGTTGGAGGGCTCAACCTCATGAACTGGACAAATCTAAAGGCATCGGATGAACTCCTAAAAATACTAGTCGAACCATCTAATATGACTGAGATATCACCAAGTGGGTCAACAGATGAATGGATTAATAAAACTTAGTATTAGTAGTATCTCTCTAAGGTGTCTAAGTACGAGTACCACTAGCTGGAGAAGGACCAATGGATACAGGTGGAACGACTCGAGGACAATTAGAAGAAATGACCCTTGACTATGTCTATACCCTATAAGTTAGACAAGATCTTCCCATATTTTCCTCAAGCGGGACAGATGAGTTTCCATGAGCTTTAAATCATCTAGGAGGCATGATCTTAAAGGAAAATAAATAGGATTTAGAGGAACCTAAGTCCTTAGACTCTATAGCCTAAAAATAATATAGCAAGAATGGAAAATATTCCTAAATTCCTCATAGCTTATCCCTTATAAGTATGGCATGCTACACACTCATAAAAGAGACTCTACTTGACACAACTTTATGGACACCTAATTCACCATGAATCTACACTCTGATACCAACTTTGTTACAACCCAAACTCGAGCTTAGTCATGATAGGTATCTCAATTCCACCATAGACCGAAGACTACCCCATTAGCCTTATCGAACGGAACTAACGTGTCACGACTTGAGACTACCCCCTAGACATAACATGGTTCTTAGAACCATAAGTGAATCCAAGATAACCCATGTACTAGCATGATACTTGAGAAACTGATTTAAAATGTATATACAAGTTAAATTTAAGCATAATCGTGAGAGTATCTGAATGAATGTAATAGTAATAAAGTTTACAACATGGTAAAACTAAAGAAAGACTGGAATTACATATCATGACTCTGACTGACTATCTATGCAGCCTATACTACCACTAATTAATTCATATGGATAATCAAAAGACAATACATAAACTGCAACGGACTGAGTCTAAGAAATAAGGGAACTCATCACCTGCTAGATAAATGTTGAGAACTGACTAACTGTATTGTGGACTATATCTGATACCTACATTATGAAGGAATGTAGCCACAAATGCATATATGTGATCAGTACGTTAGAATGTACTGAGTGTATGAAGACATGCATAAAATCATGGAAATATTTAAAACATGCTTTAACACTAAGGACATATGTTATTTAGTGAAACATGCATTTAAAACATGGTTATAATGAAAACTTTAAAGCATAGTAAGATTTATAAATCATGAGCCAAAAATAATTCTATAAGTTGGGAAGTGGTAAAACACAAATATTGTATATAAATCTCATATTAAGCTGAATAGGATGTAAAACCATACTGAGGATTATGTATGGATACTGTGAATTAAAACATAAAATTGTAAAATTGAGAATGCATAACCAAGTATAGCATGTACTAACATGATCTGAATAATATGTATAATCTATAAAATAGATTGTATAATTACTGAAATCTAATTACTTGGTCAAGCAAACCTGAACTAAGATAAATTGAAAATTGACTGAAATTGCGGGAGCTATCATGTAACCGAGATAAACCATGTGAGCTATCATAGAGTCCAATGCCTGACCCATGTTGAGGAGGGCTATTATATCCTTGCAAACAAAGTAGAACCTAAACTGGAGTGATCACTAAACTGAGCCCATATTGGGCAAAGGGAAACACTCTCTGGTGAGGCCCCTAAACCTACGGTAGCACATAGTTTCTGGGGAAGTGGATGCGATGAACCTATACTTCCCACTTGGTGCTAAATCCTATTTCCAACTGAAAGATACTGAAATACTAACGGGTGCATGTAGTGTTAATAGAAAATCTTGGGTTATGGTATTTTTAAAATAACAGTGCATACAGATTCTAAAGTAATTATAAATATGTAACTGATAGTGCTCAACATGATTATAACAAACTGAGTTTAATAATAAAATCATGAATTTACTCACTCAGTACTTGAAATGTCTGAAAAATAAGTAAACATGTAGGTATCAGGTGTTCATAACCATCCAACACAGAATGATTACAAAATATTGATAATATCACTTAAAACAGTAATGTAAAATCATAATTCAAAGACCCAAAATATGAGATATTTCAATAGTCTGGTAAATTTCATGAATGTAAACATGGGAATGAGTTAACCTTGGAAAATTATCATGTTTATACAGTTTAATGCATAATTTGAGAATTTGACATGATGCCAACCGAACATAACCTAGGGTTTTGGTACTTTAATATGTAGGAACATAATCCACATGGGATATAACTATTGGCATAAATTGAATGCAAAACAAAGAGGAAACATGGATAAATTTCATACTTTACACTGAAGATGATCATGAATTAAAGTAAAATCAATACTTGAACGAAAAAGAGGGTTTTTGGGCTCAATGGGCGAAAGTAAACCATTGATGAATACCCCACCCACATACCTCAATTACTTTAATTCTTGAAGAAAACTTGAGCTTGGAGCTTGGATATTTAAATTCTTAGAGAGAAAGGTTGAATTTCTTATTCTTGGAAAGAGGGAAAGGGTTTACGTGAGTTAATCTCAGGAAAAGTAGGCAATAACGTGTTTTAAGACCCCTTAATTTGTTTATGAATGATTAGAAATTGTTAAGGGTGTGAAAAGACCTCAACCCCGTTAAACTAAGTTAAAATGGAGCAATTTTGGCACTTGGCTTTTGCTGGTGGCACACAGCCAAAGAACACCTAAGGGTGGGTGGCGCATGCCAAAAGCACACCACAGAATGGGCGGCGCATACCAAAATTAAAGTCCATCCAATGGTTATTGGCATTTGTCATGAGATGCACCTTAGCAAAGGGTCTATTTGGCAAGGCACACCTATTTCCAAAATACAAAAAAAAACCCAACATAACCTATACAATCTAAACATGGTTTACCATCGAAATAGGGGTCCCCAAAGGTCATTTTGAACGCATTATTTTAGCGTTAAAAGCACGGGCGTTACATAAATAAACCTAGTAATTGATAAATTCCAATATAAAATAAGATATGATAATAAAGCTCAAAGAATCTATGATAAATCATTATCTGAAATCCACCTACTAATAACCAATACTGATAACCAACCATAATGCCCATGTCCATAATAATATCCAACAAAGCCTGTAATAAAACAAAATATAATCTAGCCAAGACAAGCCCCTGACCATAGCAAAAGATAAGTCCAAAAGAAACATTCAATACATAAGGAAAACCAAAGTATGAATTACGGTCTTCCGAAGGATGGAAGCTCACCACTTAAGTTTGACTCACGAGTTATCCCACATCACCTAGCCACTGTGTATAAGGTGTAGAAGTATGGCTAGTTCCTGTTCGTGTGGAGATACTGCATCTGAAGATGGTTAGCAGTTGGAGCGTTAGAATGTAACTCAGGGATAAAGAATTAAATAATACTATGAACCATAAGATAAAAACCATCAAAACTATGGCAAAACACCATATATAATATATATATATATATATATATCACATGCTGGGAGATCAAACACTATTTAGCATGACTTTAAAAACCTTAACTTGGGTTGTGTAGCTTGACCGTCATAAAACTGCACCCGTAGGTTATATGGGTTTAGCTCTCCCTGCTGAAAGGGCCCTAGTGCGTGTTAGCTGCACGAACCGGTGGTACCATAGAAGGACAAAAAACATTACCCTTAGCCATCCATGATACATATAAATATATATATATATATATATATATATATATATCCATCAAGCCAAAATAATATCCATTAACTTGGGGAAAACAACTCCCTTTTTTCATTAAATCACATTGGGGAACACCGACTCCCTTTGTTAATCAAATCATACCATTGTGTTTCAAATACTTCTTAATAGAATGCAATAGTTCAAAACTAGTTCAATTTTACAAATTCCCACAGTTTTTATTATCAAAAAAAATTTTGCATTATGGGGTTGGGGTCATAACCACTTCAAAAGTCACAAGTTTGGGAAAATCAAAATTCGTTTGTTCATTCACCATACCCATGAACCCACAAGTTCAAAACAATATTTAAAGCATGAAAATCATACATATAAACCATGAGAAACATTGTTCAATTCAAAACATTCAAAAAATCTAACCATTATTTTCAATACAAAAATAATAATCTGATGAAAAATACTTTAAATCACATTCTTTTACAAAATTAACAATAAGGTAAGAGTAACATGTCTGAAATAGAAAGTTGTGTGGAGAGAAACCATCCTTTAGAGCCGTAACTGATCAACCCCTTAAAACGCTAACCTTAACTTGAACAAAGAGTTTGAGAGAGAATTTAGGATTATTTTTCTGGGAATGATTTGATAATGATGTCCCAAGGAGGATATAAGTGGTGGTGTCCAAGGGGTTAAAGTGAGAAATGTACAGAGTGCCCTCAACTTAAAAGCTGAGAAAGCATCATATTTGACCATGAGTTGACTTATTGACTCATAACCACACCATATGACTCATAACCACAAGTTGTAACTAAGACAGCGACTATGAACCCAATACACTATCGTCCTTACGACCCAACCAACCCATTCATAATGACACCCTACAACTCATAGGTCTAATCAAAGTCAATTCAGAACAAATTTGGGTCTTACACTGTACACCCTATGATTTCACCTAATGACTCATGACATATCCTTATGGATCTTAGTGAGCCACTCGTACTCAGAGAAGAATCAATCCTCAAACTTACAGGTTTGGGTATAACTCATCCCAATGAGTCGACAAGACAACCTACTACTCTGGGACAAGGCAGTGAGCCCAAAGCTTAAGCAATTTTCATGGGCCTAAATATGGGGTATTTTATTAAGATAGAAGAAGGATGAACTCCTGGTCTTGGAATACTATACTTATATTCTGGCATAGAAGGAGGAACAACACCCAGAGTTTGTGGATTACATATGTAGATGTTGGCAACAATGGAGAATCCATGTGTGAAATTGGAGGAATATCATAGGTAGGCATTAGCATATATGGAGGTACAATAATCAAAGCTAGAGGAATACCAGACGCACTAAAAGAAGCACCCTCCAAATGGGTCAATAATTAAATCAACAACCCCTCCAAGACTAGGGTAGAAGAAGTGTATAAGATCAAAGTAAGCACTATTTCTCTAGTATGCTAAACTCGGGGATCAAGGAAGATCCCTCTAGTGCTACCTCAAGGTGGGGAAGATTCTCGTCCCCATCTACTACCCCTAGCGCATCCATTGCTTGAAACTCTCCCTTAATACCGAGATCTCTCTTCAAATGATAGTTCTATATCTCTAGCCTCACAAAATCTAGTCCTCACCATCTGCACAAAAAAGAGTAATATAAGACTTAGAACACAAGGTATAAAAGAATTTGCATGATATAGAGTGAAATAAGTAAGGTTTCCTAAAGATATATTATAGCCTCTTAAATATAGATATGAAAGTCAATGTATCAATACGTGAGACTCTACTAGACACCCTATTCTTAGACTTGTAAAACAAATGAAAACCTGGCTTATCTAATACTAATTTTTCATGACCTAAAAATCAAGGATCATGATGGCACTTATCGTGGAAAGACTTGACAAGTGAGCCTATCAACCAAATTGATTTGAAATGAGAAATTAATACCAAAACCTAAGCCAAGAATCTTACAATGAATTTGAACCACACATATGTAGTAAGAGCATAAATACATAACCAAAGATATTGTACAATATCTCAAAACCTGGTGTTGCAATGTAAGAATGACTAAATATATCTCAAATGTTAAAAGATACAATCATAGTCCAAAAGGATCAAAATTTGTCTCTGAATACAAATAAGACATGATCTAGATAAGAAAAGGTAGTAGAAAAACTCTAAAATCATAGATCATCTGCCACCTCAAATACACTTCAAATATCACCTAAATCATCTATCATGCGGCGTACTCATATGCGGATCTACATTGAATGGATGCAGTAGGGGTGAGTACGATCCACTTGTACTCTGTAGGTATTATAGACCAACTGAGCAAAGTAAAAAATAATGCATATAAAATAGACATTGTGGGAATGTCACTTAAAATTAGAAAATATCTGAGAAGGTAGCCCACATCATCTCCAATAACAGTTCTAGAATATAAATATATACCATACACAAATATGAGAAAATAATATAAATATACACGTAGATCAAATACAAGTATCAAAAAAAGTACAAATAGATAGATATCACATCAAAGAGAATAATACAACACAAAATAAGCATAATTTATTTATAAAATACAGTCAAGTTAATGATGAGGATGATATGATGCTTGAGGTTGTCCCACAACCTTCATATACACTTATCGAGCTATACTTCTAGGTAGGACCCATGTGGGATTCACAACCCATATATAATCCAATAACCAATTCTAATATCCATGACTCTTCTCTGGCACATCCTTCGATAGAGGGTCTATAATAATGTCACACACCAATGTTTCCAGTATTTCTATAGTGGTGCCAATGTTTCACAACTTTATATAATATGAGGATCAATTCTCACGACCAACTAGAATGAGATAGCCTAATTATTAACAAATATACCAACCATATGAATCAAGATCCACTCAATATACCAACCATTCATGAATCCAATGTAATTTATACCGATAGAGTAATATGCATAAAGATATGTCATTGATACCACATAAATTCCAATTTCGGCTTTTCACCAAATAGATACCACCAAACATATATACATAAATGACAAAAATATCATATAAGACCCGCACTATCATACATAGAAAATGATGTCTCAAAACCACCAAATATCAACAACATAGACCCCCACACGAGCACAACACATTAATATATCTATTTCCATAATTGGTTACCATATCTTTAACATGATTTTATATCCATATTAACAATCCAGCCTAGTCTAAAGAAATTTAAGCCATAACCTATATCAAAGCTGAGAGATAGTACAACAAGACTTCTAAACTGAGACTTTTTCCTCCTAAATGTGCCCAAAACCAACCAAAATATACCAATATAAAATATACACATTAAAATAAAGAAAATAATACCCATATTATCCATTTCTTGGTCGAGCAAATGGACCCCCAAAATGATTTTTCTAAAAATAAGGATGAAATTAAAATTTTTAATCCAAAAATATATTTCTCATTATTAAAGAAAGTTAAAGAAGAACCAAGTGAAAATAGGTTGGAATTGGTGTTTAAATCAAAGAATTCCCAATTCAAGTCCCTATAGGCCAAAATCCCTAAATTCTACCTTCGAAATTATGTTTTAAATGATTTAAATAACGAGTATCAAAGAAAAATAATTGAAATAGGAGTTTTGGAGCATACCCAAGCTAAAAGTGGAAGATATCGCCAAATAACTTTAATCCCCAAGCTATAAGTCTCGAATATAGTGAAAAACCACCAAATTTGGGAATTTAACCCACCAAATCATTACTTAAGTAACCATCAGGTCACTTAAGTGACCATCGCTTAAGCAATTGGGAATTTCCTAAGAGGCCATCACTTAAGAAACAAGGCATCACTTATGTAATTCCCACCTCATCGCGTATGTGACTTTGCTATCGCTTAAGCAATTGTTTCCTAAGTGATGGGGGAGTTTCTTACGTGATACACCCTTCTAGATGCCATTTTCTTAAATAACCAACCAGTCACCTAAGTTATTGCATCAGCTGAGTGGTGCACCAACTAGAAACTTGAAAATATCAAGGTCTCTATGGACCCCTCTGGATTAATTTGGAATATCTAAAACACAAACGAACTAGGCTATCCTATAAATTTTAATGCTCCAGACTCAATGCCAATGTCATATTTTTGGAAAAACATTATTTTCACAAAGTTGACCCCCAAAATCAAATTTCACAACATTTTGAATTGAGCGTCAAAATGAGATACAAATGTCGTAAAACCATACCAACCATGTTACCAATGTAAAATTATTTATTTTGGATCTGTCGGCTTAGTTGATTTTTCCATATAATGCATAGATCAATAAATATTAATCAAAGTCAACTAATAAGCCTTTATAACCACAAAAAATATAATCTCTCACAAATCATACCAAAAAATTTTAGGAATTATGCCAATAATCCTAACACCCTAAAATATAACAATGAAACTATAAGGAGGGGTAAACTGGTCAACGTATATAGAGATGAATTGAAACACCTTAGATTTTGGCTCTTGAAAATTTCTTGAGCACTGGGCTTATTTCCTTGGTTACTATAGAACACCCGGAGTCGTAGGGTGTCTTGATAATTCATTGGATGAGTCATACCCAAACCGGTAAGTTTGAGGCTTGATTTATCTATGAATATGAGTGGCTATACCGCCCCAGAAAATGGGTCCCAGAGCATCACACGGTGCTTGAGGCTACTAGTAGCCCTAAGTTAACCCTTTGAGCCTTTTTCATTCAGTTCAGCACAAATCAACGGAGTTTCCATAAATAACCCTCAACTATCAATAGTGTAATCATCATCCAAGAATAAAATAATTTCATAAAGATAACAAAATACGACTTATTAGTCAACTCCCAACATCTATACTAGTCTGACAAGCCTCTAAGAAAATCAATAAAACTATCAAACCATTGAGACTTACCCCAACTGACTCATACTCAGTTATCAAATGTAAATAATTCTGTGAAACCAACATCAGACATCACATCCTCGAAACATGAGGACTCACCAAAATAGAGTATATAGAACAGCATGACCAAAGAATCACTATCAAACCTAAAACTGAGCACCTGAACCTACATTTCGAGAAAATGCAGCCCACATCAGATGTAGGTCAGTACCATGGAAAGGAACCGAGTATATAGGGGTGTATGCAGTTGTATAAACAACACCATCATAAATATTTATAAGAAATATGAAACATGTCTGAAAGACTCACATATCCTGGAGAAAATTATCATAATCACGAGAGGATGAAATAAGTACAATAACACATGTGAGTCATCATATAATTTGTCAATCACTTTCAGTTAATCAAGAATATCAATTCTCATAATGTAAATATCATTTAAATCTTTCGAAAGAATAACTTTCACAATTCCACTATCAAATCACTTCACCATTAACCATATATATAAGGAAACACACACACACTGGGAGATCCTACAACCGACATAAACCATGTGAGCTACATGGACTCCAACGTACAACCCACGTTGGGGAGAGTCGTCCTATCCTTGTCATTGGAGTAGGACTATCGATATCAAATCCACACAAACTATTGATCACTATATAAATCAGCCTCAGGCTCACTCCTACGGGGATACGTAGTTCTAGGAAAGTAAGGTCGCTTTTTACCTCCCACTCGGTGCTAAAGATTTCTCCTGAACTTAGCTCAAATCATTTCAAAGACAATCCATAACAAAATAATTATAGTAATATAAAAATATACATTGGGAGCCATCATGCTTCCCATATATTAAAATCAACTACGTTGTGGATTTCTTTCACACTCGAGTTCAAAACAACTCCATTAAGACCAAAAGTTCAAATCATTCAAAATATCTCAAATATTCAACATCAACGTGCTTGTAACACACACTTTCTAAAAAAACACAATTTCCAATGGGAATTCACGACCCAAATATCAAAATCATGATAAATATTGTTCAAGATTCATGCTTTATATCTCCACACATGTAAATTCATCTTTCAAAATCATAAACATCAAGATTTCATAATAATCATCATAAGATATGGGTTCATGCTTCAAATTCATAAAAAAAATCAAATAAAAATCATGCCTTTGCAAAGAAAATTACTTTTAGGCACAAGAACGAAAGAGAGTTCTTGTTGAAAAACCTCATATACCTTGAATGATGAACTTTAGATCGATACTCATTTTTGAGATGTTAATCATGCCTTTGAATGATGGTGCTTGGAGTTCTTCAACTAGGAACTTGGAATCTTGAATTAATTTGCAGAATTAATGGTGAACTTTGGTGGTTCTTGAAGTTGGATGTAGGAGCTTAGGGTTTTCCTTTTAAGGGAATTTGATGAAATATAATATATAATGCTTCTAATAGGCTTTAATATAGGGTTTGGATGGATTTTGGGTGAGGGGGAATGACCAAAACGCTTCTAAAAATCAAATAATTCTCGAAATCCAAATTGATAGTCTGAAGTAGATCAACCATACCATTTTACTTTGATATCCAAATTGGATGAAACCAATTTCATTAGAAAGAGGACTCTCATATATGTTTGTTGATATATAGTATCTCACCCAGATCATTGGGTATGAGGAGTTATGATCTTTTAAAGTTGACCCAAAAATTTACTTTTGGTAGGCTGGAGTAGATCGACCATAACTTTTTGTTTCGATAGACAAATTGGATGAAACCAATTTCATTGGAAAGAGAACTCGCACAGCTTTCCATGGATATAGAGAAGATCACCCAGATCATTATGTACAAGGAGTTATGATCATTTAATTTTTGATCAGTACTTTTTCCTGCACGTTTTACTGTTCACTACTATTCATGATTCAATCGGAATGTTCATAACTCATCGCTCGGGTGTCTGTTTCAGATAATCCACATATCGTTGGAAAGTTTATTCTATAATCTATGCAATGGTGGGTCATAATCTAAGACATTACACATGAAAAATTTATAATTCATTCTAGAAGATAGAAGCTAACACGTTTACGCACAAAATTTCAACGAAAAATTTCCTGGGGTATTACATCATCCCCCTTGGAAACATTTATCCTCGAATGACACTATACATGCCAAGATTAGATAGGGAATAGAGCATACAGCTGAAACAATTCGTGAGACTCATCACCACATCATTTCTCACTCTGAATGCAACATAGAATTCATAAATTCAAGAAACTATAGCTGAACACATAATAAATGGCAACTGAACTGCTGCAACTTTTATCAAAAGTGCATGATTTAGGAAAGAACGGTACCTTTGGCTTGATTAGAGTTCGCAAAAAATAGGTGCGGTTACTTGGATCGCATATCCGCTTCAGCTTCCCAAGTTGCACCCTCAACAGATTGGTTTCGCCACAACACCTTGACCAAAGGAACTTCTTTGTTCCTTAGTCTTCGGACACTGAAATCAAGAATCTCAATAGGAATCTCATCAAAAGAAAGATTTTCTCGAATGTCAGCACTCACAGAGGAATCCACTACCACAGCATCGCTAATATGCTTTCTAAGCATTGAGACATGGAATATTGGAACAGAGGACAACTCCGAAGGCAACTTGAACTCATAAGCTACCTTACCAATACGGCTAAGAATTTTGTAAGGACCAACATAACAGGAACTAAGCTTCCCCTTCTTTCCGAATCTCTTCACCCCCCTCATGGGTGAAATTTTCAGATACACTAGGTCACCAACTTCAAACTTAATGTCTCTCCTTGTAACATTTGTATATGACTTCTGAAGACTTTGCGTAGTTTTCAACCTTTCCCTAATCAGCTTAACTTTTTCCATAGCTTCAAATACCGAATCAGGACCACTCACATCCGCTTTACCCACCTCGAACCAACCTATGGGTGATCTACACTTTCTCTTATATAAGGCTTCAAATGGAGCCACGCTAATACTAGAGTGGAAACTGTTATTGTAAGTATACTCTATCAACGGTAAGTGATCATCCCAACTTCCCTTAAAGTCAAGTGCACAAGCTCTCAATGTATCCTCTAAGGTATGGATGATCTGCTCAGCCTGACCATCGGTCTGTGGATAAAAAGCAGAACTTAAAAGCACTTGGGTACTAAGACCCTTCTAAAAAGCTATCAAAAATTGCAAAGTGAACTGAGTACCTTTATCCAAAATGATAGACAGGGGAACTTTATGCAGTCTAACTAGCTCTCGGATATGCAATCTAGCGTAATCCTCTGCAGTATATGAAGTATGAATAGGTAAGAAATGAGCAGACTTAGACAACCTATCAACCACAACCCAAATGGAATCTTAATGGCATCAAGAAGGAGATAAACCAATCACGAAGTCCATATTTATCTCTTCCCACTTCCAGGTGGGAATACTAAACTCTTGCATCATACTACCAGGTCTTTGGTGTTCAACCTTAACCTATTGGCATGTTGCACACTTAGCTACAAATGCTACTATATCTTTCTTCACTCCACTCCACTGATAGATTTCTCGCTAGTCTAGGTACATCTTGGTGGCACCAAGATAAATAGAATATCGCGCCCCATGCGCTTTATCTATAATCCTCTCTCTTAGATCATCAACATTCGGGACACACAATCTACTCTACAATCTCAACACACCATCTCCCTCTTGGGATAAAACCTTTACTTTTTGGTCCTTGACTGACTCCTTCAGTCTGACCAAACTAGCATCTAAGTATGGTTTTTCCTTCACTTCCAAAACCAAGGAGGATTCGGAACTACTCTGAACACCTATAGTACCTTCAGCAGAGTCAAACAATGTAGCCCCTAATCTAGCAAAACGATGTACATCACAAGCCAACTCTTTCTTACCTTCTACCACATGCGAAATACTACCCATGGACACTCTACTTAGGGCATTCACCACAACATTGGCCTTTCCCGGATGGTACAACAAACTCATATCATAGTCCGTTAACAATTCTAACCATCGTATCTGCGTAAGATTCAATTCTCTCTGGGTAAACACATATTACAGACTCTTATGATCAGTGAAAACATCAACATGGACACTATACAAATAGTGTCTCCAGATTTTCAAAGCAAACACAACAGCAGCCAACTCAAGGTCATGGGTGGGGTAATTTTTCTCATGGGGTTTCATCTGTCTAGAAGTATTATCTATCACCTTACCTTTCTGCATCAATACGTAACCCAACCCAACTCTCGAAGCATCACAGTACACCACAAAACCATCAAAACTATCAGGCAAAGTCAAAACAGGGGCTGAAGTAAGTTGAGTCTTCAACTCCTGAAAACTCTTCTCACAAGATTCGGACCATAAGAACTTCACTTTCTTTTAGGTCAACTGAGTCATAGAAGATGCTATAGAGGAGAACACCTTAACAAAATGGTGGTAATAGCCAGCTAAACCCAAGAAAATTTGGATATCAGTCGGAGAAATAGGTCTAGGCTAATTTCTAACAGCTTCGGTCTTTTGGGGACAACTCTAATACCCTTGGAAGAAATAATATGACCCAAAAAAGCAACTGACCTTAGCCAAAACTCACACTTACTAAACTTACCAAACAACTTGTGATCTCTAAGGGTTTGCAAGACAGTTCGGAGATGATCAGAATGTTCAACCTCACTACGGGAGTAGACCAGTATATCATCGATAACACTATGACAAACATATCCAGATATGGCCTGAACACTCAATTCATGAGGTCCATAAAAGTTGTTGGGGCATTATTTAACCCGAAAGACATAACAAGAAACTCAAAATGTCCATAACAAGTTCGGAAAGTGGTTTTTGGGATGTCACACTCCCTAACTTTAAGTTGATGATAGTAAAAACGAAGGTCTATTCTTGAGAAATAACTTGCACCTTGCAATTGGTCAAAAAAATCATCTATTCTCAGAAGGGGGTACTTATTTTTTATGGTGACTTTATTCAGTTGGCAGTAATAAATGCATATACACAAAGATCCATCTTTCTTTCTCACAAACAACACGGAGCACCCCAAGGAGAAACACTGGGCCTTATGAAACCCTTATCTAGTAGATCATTGAGTTGCTCTTTCAACTCCTTAAGTTTTGTAGGGGCCATACGGTAAGGAGAAATAGAAATAGGCTGAGTATCGTGAAAAGGATCAATCCCAAACTCTATCTCTCTATCAGGAGGTATCCCTAGGAGATCATCTGGAACTCATTGACAACGTTAACAGACTGGAAAGTTGGAGTCTCAGACTTAGTATCTTTGACTCTAATCAAATGGTAAATACACCCTTTGGAAATAAGATTTTTAGCTTTGAGGTAAGAGATAAAATGACTCTTGGGTGACACAAAATTCCCAGACCACTCAAACACAATAAATACGAAAATTTAAACTTGATCACTCGAGTCCGACAATCATTAGAGGCATAAGAAAAATACAGCCAGTCCATTCCCAGAATCACATCAAAATCTACTATGTCTAACTCAATCAGATTAGCCAATAAGACTCTATGAAAAATGGTAACAGGACACTTTTTATACACTTTCTGGGCAACAATCGAATCACCCACTGGGGTAGAAACTAGGATAGGCTCAAGAATAATCTCAGGACTCATTTCAAAATTCGCAGCAATCAAAGGTGTAACATATGAGAAACTGGATCCAGGATCCAACAAAGCTACACATCAAACAGAAATATACAAAGCATATAAGTCACAACATCGAGAGATTCCTCCTATTCTTGGTGTAAAGGTAAAGCATAGAATCTATTTTAGCGCTGCCCGCCAGCATTGCTAGAAGAGGCGCCCTGAGTTAGGGCTAGACAAGTCACTGAAACTGGAGATCTAACGATCTGAGTCTTGGTCTAAGGGCGATAGTCACGACGCCCTTATCCATTCTGTGGACAATCTCTAACTCTGTGACCCATGTCACCACACCAAAAAAAACCCTCCTCTCACCCCAACACTTACCCGAATAAGCCCTACCACACTTAGGACATAAGGGACAATTTGGCTTACTTCCAGCATTGTACTGGGACCTAGATCCATAAAACCTTCTACCTTGCTCCTGCCTACCTCTAGGAATGGGAGAACTAGGAGATGATGGTGTTGGCATAGATGAACGATCCTGATACTGAGGGCGAATCCCTCTCTATAATCTAGTCTGACCCTGTTCGTGCTGCTCGAACCTAGCTCTCTTATTCCCTCTCATTCTATCTCTCTCCTTAATCTTGTCTGGCTTAATTTATTGGGCATGAGTCATTATCCTAGAAAGATTCATCTCACTATTCAGCATAGCAGACCTATACTCCTTAACCACATAACTAGACACTCTAGTCATAAACTTACTCATACTAGCCCGATTATCAGCTACTAAGTCAGGAGCATACTTGCCCAACTGATTGAACTTTAGACAGTACTCCCTAACAATCACAGAGCCCTATCGCCGGTTCATAAACTCTTCCACCTTCACTTCTCTCATCTCTAAAGGGAAAAACTTATCCAGGAATGCATCCTGGAACTCTTGCCAAGTTGTAGGGATAGCTCCCTCACCTCTACCTTTCCTCAATGCAAAAACCTAGTCATAAGCAAGGTCTTTCAACCTATATGCAGCCAACTCCACACTATGTTCCTCAAATACATGCATCACCTGAGTAATCTTCCACACCTCCTTTAAAAATAACTGTGGATCCTCATCAGACTTAGACCAATAGAATTACGGCGGATTTAGCCGCATGAAGTCGTGGATCCTGGCAGTAGCTGAATCACCTCCTTGCTGTTGTGGATCCGGGGACAGGTTGGCTTAAACATTTGCAGTAACAGCTTGGGCCAGCGCTTGAAAGGCTGCCCAAATTCAGCATGAGACATGTTTTCATTCAATGGGTCAGTGGGTTAAGGTTGATGACCATCATTATTTCTTCTCACTCAATGTGGAGTCATATTTCTAAATGAGGAGAGAACAAATCAATAGCAGAGAGAGACACTTTAAGCATGATAGACTTCTAAAAGAAAGAATCATACTTTTTCCTAAAATGTCTTGTAGCCTCTTGCTTATAGATGTGGTGCACTACATACCGATGATCAAGACTCTACTTAACGTGGCTTGTCAGACTCCCTAGGATACCTTAAAACCTTAGGCTCTAATACCTAGTTTGTAATGCCCCAAAAAATAGGTCTCAGAGCGTCACACTGTGCTTAAGGTTATGAGTAGCCCCAAGCTAACCCTTTGAGCCATTTTCATTCAGTTCAGCACAAATCAATGGGGTTTTCATAAATAACCCTCAAATATCAACAGAGTAATCATCATCCAAGTATAAAAGAATTTCAGAAAGATAACAAAATATGACTAATTAGTCAACTCCCAACATCTATACTAGTCTGACAAGCCTCTAAGAAAATTAATAAAATTAGCGAGCCATTGAGATATGCCCTAACTGACTCATACTCAGTTATTAAATATAAATAATTCTGTGAAACCAACATCAGACATTACATCCTCGAAACATGAGGACTCACCACAACAGATAATGTAGAACAGCGTGCCCAAAGAATCACTGTCGAACCTAGAACTGAGAACCTGAACCTACATTTTGAGAAAATGCAGCCCACATCCGAAGATATGGGTCAGTACCATGGAAAGGAACCGAGTATATGGGGGTGTATGCAGTTGTATAAACTTCATCATTATAAATATTTATAAGAAATATGCAGGATGTATAAAAGACTCACATAGCCCGAAGAAAATCATCATAATCATGAGAGGATGAAATAAGTACAATAACACATGTGAGTCATCATATAATTTGTCAATAACTTTCAGTTCATCAAGAATATCAATTATCATAATGTAAATATCATTTAAATCTTTTGAAAGAATAAGTTTCACAATTCCACAGTTAAATTACTTCACTATTCACCATAGACACAAAGAAACACACACACACTGGGAGATCCTATAACCGACATAAACCATGTCAGCTACATGGAGTACAATGTACAACCCACGTTGGGGAGAGCCGTCCTATCTTTTCCATTGGAGTAGTACTATTAATATCAAATCCATACAAACTAGTGATCACTATATAAATCAGCCTTAAGCTCACGACTATGGGGGCACATAGTTCTAGGAAAGTAAGGTCACTTTATACCTCCCACTCGGTGATAAATATTTATCCCGAACTTAGATCAGATCATTTCAAAGACAATCCACAATAAAATAATTTTTATAATATATAAATATACATCGGGAGCCATCATGATTCCCATCTATCAAAATCAACTACATTGTGGATTTCTTTCACACTCGAGTTCAAAATAACTACATTAAGACAAAAATTTCAAATCATTCAAAATATCTCAAATATTCAACATCAATGTGCTTATAACACACACTTTCTCAAAAAACACTATTTCCAATGGGGATTCACGACCCAAATATCAAAATCATGATAAATATCATTCAAGATTCATGTTTTATATCTCCACGCATGTAAATTCATCTTTCAAAATATTAAACATAAAGATTTCATAATAATCATCATAAGATATGGGTTCACGCTTCAAATTCGCTAAAAAATCAAATAAAAATCATGCCTTTGTAAAGAAAATTACTTTTGGGCACAAGAACGAAAGAGAGTTCTTGTTGAAAAATTCCACATACCTTGAATGATGAACTTTAGATCGATACTCATTTTTGAGATGTTAATCATGCCTTTGAATGATGGTTCTTGGAGTTCTTGAACTGGGAACTTGGAATCTTGAATAAATTTTTAGAATTAATGGTGAACTTTGGAGGTTCTTGAAGTTGGATGTAGGAGGTTAGGGTTTCTTTTTGAGGGAATTTAATTAAATATAACATATAATGCTTCTAATAGGCTTTAATATAGGGTTTGGATGAATTTTAGGTAAGGCAAAATGACTAAAACGCCCCTAAAAATTAAATAATTCTCGAATCTATCCTTTGGTAGACTATTTTGATAGTTTGAAGTAGATCAACCATAACATTTTACACCGATATCCAAATTGGATGAAACCATTTTCATTAGAAAGAAAACTCTCAAATATTTCCGTTGATATATAGTATCTCGCCAAGATTATTGTGTACGAGGAGTTATGATCGTTTGAAGTTGATCCAAAAATTTGCTTTTGATAGGCTGAAGTAGATCTACCATAACTTTTTTCTCCGATAGACAAATTGGATGAAACTAATTTCATTGGAAAGAGGACTCACAGATCTTTCCATTGATATATAGTAGATCACCCAGATTATTATGTACAAAGGAGTTATGATTATTTAAAGTTAGAGAAAAAATACACCAGGCCTCAGTACTTTTTCCTGCACGTTTTACTGTTCACTACTATTCACGATTCGATTGGAATATTCATAACTCGACGCTCGGGTGTCCATTTTAGATGATCCAGATATCGTTGGAAAGATTATTTTATACTCTACACAATGATGGGTTATAATCTAAGACATTCTATACGGAAAATTTATAATTCATTCTAGAAAATAGAACCCAACACGTTTACGCATAAAATTTCAATGAAAAAATTTCCTGGGGTATTACAGTGGCTCACTAAGAGCCATATGTATATTTCATGAGTCACTAGGTGCAATCGTAAGGTGTCTAGTGTAAGTCCCAAATTTGTTCTATGTTAACTACGAATGGACCCTTTAAGTCATAAGGTCACCTTATGAATGGGATGGTAGATTTGTAAGGTCGACAGTGTATTAGGGTCCTAGTCACTATCTTGTTTACGACATGTGGTGATGAGTATTATGGTGTGGTTATGAGTCACAGGGTCGACTCGTGGTCAAAGGAGACACTTCTTTATCTTTTAAGTAAAGGACACTTGGGACATTTCCCTTTTTAACCCCTTGGAACCCACTTATATCCTTTCTTAGGACTTCATTATCTCCTTATTCCAAATAAAACACTCAAATTCTCTCTTAAACTCTTTATTCAAGTAATGTCTTTCAATTGATTAATCAATTAGAGCTCTGAAGGGTGGATTATCTCCACACATATTACTATTTTAGGTGTGTTACTCTTCCCTCGTTGTTAATTTTTCAATAGAATGTGATGTAAAGATTTGTTCATAAGATTATTGTTTTGGTTTTGAAAACAAAGGTTGGGGGTTTTGAATGTTATGAGTTGAACAATATTTCTCATAGTTTATATATATGATTTTCATGCTTTTAATATGGTTTTGAACCTTTGGACACATAGTTATGGTGAATTAACTAGGAAATTATGGTTTTACCAAATTTATGACTTTTGAAGTGGTTATGACCACAACACCATAATTCAAAATTAGTTTTGATTATAAGAACTATGGGAATTTGTAAAATTAAACTAGTCTTGAACTACTGCATGATATAAAGAATTACTTCAAATATAATGGTATAATTTAATAAAAAAAGTTGGTGTTCCCCAGTATGTATTAATAAAGGGAGTTGTTCTCCCCAAGTTAATAGAATTTGTTTTGGCATGATATGTGACTTTGCAAGTATAGGTTATGTGATGATACCAACAATGTATTCCTAAAAGTGTATTATGGTTCATTGAATAGAAATGTATGCCAATTGTTTTAATGGGGATCTAATAAGGGTTGTGTAGATGAGTCATAAAAGTAGAGGTCCAAGTGACTGATACTAAAAATTATGTTTGCCGATGCGGGGGTCAAAGTGACCAAGAAGGGTCGAGTCTGCCTTATATTATTTCATGATATGTAAGGTTTTAGTCCCCTGTAAATCACTATATGATCGAGTGGATAACTCACTTTGATATATATTCGAGGGTTTGAGTCCCTTATGTGCATATATATGAGATTATTTTTCAATTTATACAGCTATATGCACTGGGGCCTGACTAGGGTATGAAACTTGGGACCCATATAGCCCATGGGTACTATTATATGATGATTGAGCTACATAATCTAGGATAAAGTTTTGGAAAGAATGTTAAGCCTTCTTCCCTAACCCGACATGCAATATAAATATACACATTTGATTATGTGTGCTGGATTTTGAAAGATTTTAAACTATTGATCATGTCATTATGTTATCCTTATCCCCGATTTACATGCTAGCATTCACTCCACTATCTATACTTAGATGTTTCATCCCCACGCAATTCAAGAATTGGTCATACTTCCACTCTTCTTGCTTAGTGACTAGGTAATTCAAGGATAGCCTATGAGTCAGACTAAAGTGATTAGCTTCGATACTTTGGAGGACTCTATTTTATTCTATGTATTTATTTATGACTTTACTATTCCTTTGGTCTTGGTTTTGGATATTGTTGGGGTCATGTCCGAACAAGATATTTTTTTAACTTTGATTAGAGGCTTGTCGGACTACTATGGGCATAGGTGGTATCGATATTGGTATTGGTACTAGTATTGCCATCTATACTGGTATCGGTTAGTTTTGGTTATAGACTAATTTTAATATCCTTAAATTGATATTCTCTTATTTTGTTGTATGCTTATAATTCATCAAACCTTGGAATGTGGTGTGTTTGGTTTGGTTAGGCGCATTGGTGATCTCTGGTTCATGCGGGACTTGAGATACCTATCATGGTCAGGCTTTGGTTTGGGTCGTGACAAAGGTGGTATCAAATCCTAGGTTTGGTTTCATTAGTTGTCCAACAAAGCTATGTCGAGTAGAGTCTCTTTCATGTGTGTGTAGCACGCCACACTTATAAGGGAGAGGCTACAAGATATTTAGGAATGTTTTCCTTTCTTGTTGTTTTGTTTCAAGCCATGGAGTCTAAGGTCCTAAGTCTCTCTAATTCCCATTTGTTTTCTATCTAGATCATGTCTCCCAGATGATCTGAAGCTCATGGAAACTCCCCTGTCCTACTAGAGGACAATTCCTTTGAGACACACCCTACTTATGGGGTACAGTACTGGTCTTGGGGTCCAGTTCCTGATTGCCCACCTGGATTTCTATAGATCCTCTCTAGTCCTTCTCGATTTCCTCAATTGTATGTATTAAATATGAAATTTTGTCAATCTATTAATATGTTGGCTCAGTTGGTAGCTTCTCAGTCTGAACATGTAGATTATGTTACTCCATCTTCTGAGGCCAAAAGGGTTAGTCAGTTTATATTGTTGATCCTTTCAGTGTTCATTGGTGTTAAGGTTAAGGAGGATCCTCAAGGTTTCATTTATGAGATGGAGAAAATTTTTTGCATTATGCATGCTACTAATGTGTAGGGTGTAGAATTCACTGCCTATCAACTGAAGGATGTAGCATTCCAATGGTATGAGGAATGGAAATAGTCTAGGTGAGATGATGTTGAATTTGAACTATGGGATGATTTATTTATTACCTTTCTGGACAAATTCTTTCTTCAAGAGTTAAGGGAGGTAAAATCAAAAGATTTTGTTAATTATAAATAAGGCAAGATGATGATCAAGGAGTATGCCTTAAAGTTTCATCAGCTGTCTGATTAGGTTTTGTGCTAGTGTCTAGTATGAGGGCTATAATAAGGAAATTCACCTCTATATTTTCCTGTGATTTGATTCTAGAGAGTCAGGCTGCCTTGTTAAAAAAGGTTATAAACATCTCCAGATTAGTTGTTTATATGCTGAAGGTTCAGAAAGAGAAGATGAAGGAGGCAGAGATAGGGGAAAGACAGAATAAGAGGTTTATATTTTCTTATTAGGGTGGAGGATAATATTAGAGTTGTAGAGATGGTGGAAAGTGCTCTAAGAGGAAGTGGGGAGTTATTCTTCCTACGCTACGGCTAATGCCCCTTATCTATGGTTTTTGGATGATTGTCATTCTCAATATGATAATGGATTTAGGGCACAGGGCACCTAATCTCTATCTAGTGGTGCTCAGCCTGCTCTATCATATCCTTCGTGTTGATTCTATAGGAAAGTGCATGGTGGGTTTTGTGAAGAGGGGAGAAACAAGTATTTTAAATGTCGTTAGATTGGTCACTTGCAGAGCGATTATCCTTCTACATTTGCTTAGGGGGAAAATAAGATTCCTATTGCCACTTCATCATCTCCTGCACCAAAGAGTGTTTCTTCTACTTCAAGTACCGGCACTGACAGAAATTGCTTGTATGCTCCTACCACCCACTATGACTCTAAGGTATCTCCCAATGTTGTCAAGCATATGTTACAACTCTTTTCTCATGATATGCATTCTTTGCTTGATCCGGGGTCTACTCTTTCTTACATGACCCCATTTGTGGTTGTGCATTTTGGTGTTGGTCCTAACTATAACCCTAATCCCTTTTCTATTTCTACCCCGGTGGATAACTCGATGGTTGCTATAAAAGTTTATAAGGGTTTTGCGGTATCTTTTGGTAGTAGAGAAACTATGGTAGATCTGATAGAATTGGACATGGTTGATTTTGATGTCGTATTGGCAATGGATTGGTTGCATTCATTCTATGCATCCTTAGATTGTTGAACACATAGGGTCATGTTTAAATTCCATAATGAGACTATTATTGAGTGAGAAAGCAGATCTCTAGTGCCCAAAAAAAGGTTTGACATGACTCGACCAGAGGCGTTGTTGTAATGGGCATCTCAAGTCCAACAAGGACCGAAGACCACCCCCGATACCCAACTCAACCATCCAGCATATACCCTGAGTCGGATGAATTCTGAAAAAATAACAAGACAGCATGTAATACCACTAATCCAGACTCTAGGATAGGTATATGATCGAGACCGACCCAAACAACCTAGTCCCAAATCTAACCAATAACTGTAACCAACAGAAATTGTAAACTAAAACCAAAGTGTTAAACCAAACCAATTTCCATAACATAATATAAAAGGATGCAACAGTGAGAAATTTAGTCGAACAGCATCAGCCCCAATACCAAAGTCAATACTAAGGTTGTACCAATACTAATCTAGCTCATACCAACCCATAGTAGTTCTACAAAAGCCTCTAACCCAAAAAACAAATATCACGTTGGAACATGCCCCCTACCATAGCCAAAACCAATAGCCATAAATAAATCAAAATGTGTAAAACATCTATGAACTTGAAAGGGAGACTTCCGAAAAGATGGAAACTCACCACTTCAATCCAAAGTTGATCCCAAAATTTGATCACTATTCAAGAGGAGTAGAACAGCTAGTTCTTGCATCGCGTGGGGATACAGCTGCCCGAATATGGGTTAGTGGGTGAATGCAAGCATAAACTAAGGATAAGGATAAAATAATGCCATATACTAAAACTAAGTAAACCAACCATATGCATACAAACCATACATATATATATAACTATGTCAGGAAAGAGAATTGGGTTTAGCATACATTTAAAACCATTAACCTAGGTATGTGTAGCTTAACCATCCTATAACCACCCACAGGCTATATGGGTCTAGTATAACCCCTTGAACAGTCCCTGATATGTGTAGCCGCACAAACCAAATATACCATAAATGTAGGGGATTCCCAAGTACCCTTCACTCTCTAGGATACATATGTATAGTGTACTTAGAGGATTCCCATGTACCTTATAGTATCATATATTGTTGCTATACTAACCCCTCATGTCGACAAGCATGAGTTTCTAGTATTTGTTTATTGAACTCCCACCTTCTCAGTTAGCTATCACGCCCCACCATTATTGGTCAATCAAAACTATTTCCGAACAACCAATCAATTATTCCACTTATTATTAACCAAGGCTATTAATAGTTATATTGTCATACCTACTATAACTTGCAAGTATTGTCCTTAGTTAAACCTTAAAAGGTTAAGGGATTCCTGTGTACCCATTTACCAAGTTTACTTGAGGGAGTCTCATGTACTTCTAATGCCCCAAGTCTGTATCCCAGATGCTACACGATGCTTACGACCCCGAAGGACCACAAGCTAACCCATGATTGGTAAGTGCTGTAAGTATTGAAGAATAATACTGACATAATGTGGAAAATAGGATGAAATACCATAAGGTTCATAATTTGAATACTAGTAATAATAAATTAACATGCCCCAAACAAGATAGCTAGGTCCAAACCTATAACCCCAGTTAAAAGGGTGTCAGTACCGTGCTATGGTTAAAGACAAGTTGAAGAGTCACCCTCGTCTGGCAGGTGCCCTGAATGAGAATGATGGTACCCTCATATGGCAGATAAAGCACCTCATCAACCCTTAACTGGCAGGTTGATGTCTCAATATATGTTGGATACGTAGTTGTTGAATGCAAGGACTGCTTCTAAGGATTACACCCTCTATTGGAAGGTGATCCCCCATCATTGGGTTCACTCGGTGTTGATTCCTACTCCCAACTGAAAACACTGATTACTACACTGAGCTAAACTGTACTGATACTGAGTTTTACTGAGTTAAGTAACTGACTAAGTACTACTAATCGGGAAATTATTGAGACTACTCTATAACTGCTATGGCACTAGGTTATAGCTAGATTTTTGGGTATTAAATACCCCCAGGACTCGACAACATGGAAAGTAAAGAATAGCATAGTCATAATAGCATAACAATACTTGTTTATTCACATTGCATTCATTTAGACATTTTGTCAAACACTTGATATACATAAACTTGTACATGAATGGGATCACATAATGACATATCATGATTTCACTATCCAATTCACATAGGCATTTTATCAAACACTTAGGGAGAATGACTATTTCATATAGCAATAAATATATAATAATATCATGGCTACTATATTCAACTTTTAAATCAATGGTTAAACATGAAAATCATATAATTCATCATAAACGCTATTTAAATTTCAAGAAACTTATAATTAATCATGGATTGAAACCCACACAACATCATAATCATGAATACCACTTGATTCAGACATACAAATCATGAATTAATAAGCTTGTAGTTTTAAAAAAAAAGGGTTCTTGGACTTCATAGGTGAAAGGAACCCATGAATGAATACCTAACATACCTGAGAAGATTAATTCTTAAAGGTTCTTGAAGGATTTCTTGAGAATTGCCCTTGATTCTTGAAGCTAGGGTTTTGCCCTTTTTAAGAGAGAATGATTTAATCTTGAGAGAAATTGTGTAAATAATGATATAATTAGGTTAGTTAGGGATTAATTTTTTGTTTAGGACTGATTAGGGCTATGGAAAAATACCAAATTATCCCTGGAAAGTTATTAAAATTTGTCACTAAAAATTCTTAGCCACTGGAATTAGGCTGACACTGTTTAAAAAGGGACGAGCTTAAAATGGACTGGTGGCTCGATGTCTTGGTATCGCGTTGCCTTACAGGAAAATGACAATTGGAAAAATGGACAGTGGTGCGATGCGGTGGGATCACAATAGCAAACTAGAAATTGACAATTTCCATTTGGACGGCCTCCGTGATGTGCTGATTCACCATTTGCCACACTGTTTCACAAAAATTGTGAAAACTTCTCACCTGGTTATCGAATTTGAGTAAATTTTATTTCATTGGAAAGCTAACTGAATTTCCTACATAATGGTAAGCTATAAACTGAAAAATTACAATTATTTTGAAAAATTTATATAGAAATACTCATGTATTGAGAGTTATACTAAGCTTTGAAAATATAGGGTATTACAATATCTCCCTCTTGGGAACATTCATCCTTGAATGAGACTGATTAAGCTAAGAAACACTGATTGACTGCATTTACATGCTGACCTGCACAACTAAAGCATGATTGCATGACTGAAACTATTTAGAAGTTGAGTTTTCATATTGAACATGCATATCTGATGCATGAGTACATGACTGAACAGATTCGTGAATGTATGAATTCTATGAAGACGATATGCAACGGTAATTAATACCAAGTTTGTAATTGTTACTGAACATGAAACTTAGTAAATTTATAGAAAAATGTTACATCAAGTTGAGTTTGAGCTTGAGGAGAAGAGGTGAGGATACTTAGTCTGCATATCTATTTTTCTTTCCCAAGTAGCACCCTCAATGGACAGGTTCCACTAAAATACTTTGACCTAGGGAACTTTTTTGTTCCCCGGTCTACAAATCCTATGATCAAGGATTTGGACTGGGGCCTCTTCAAAAGAGAGATCATTCTAAATATCTACTCTCTCTAAAGGAACAACAACTGTTGGGTCCCCAAGGCACTTCTTAAGTAAGGAGATATGGAATACTGGGTGTACTAAAGCTAGATCTGAAGGCAGGTCAAGTTTGTAAGCTACCTTTCCAAAATAGCTAAGAATTCTGCAAGGACAGATATGTTGGTGACTAAGCTTCCCTTTCTTACCAAACCTCTCACTTCCTTAATTGGAGAGATTTTCAAGTACATATAATCATTAATGTCGAACTTGAGATCCTTTCTCTGCATATCTATATAAGAGTTCTGTCGGCTCTAGGCTGCCCTAAGCCTTTCTCTGATCATCTAAACCTCCTCTAAGGCATCAAATACTAAATCAGGCCCTATGACTATGGCCTCACCTACCTCAAACCAACCAATTGGAGATCTACATCTCTTACCTTAAAGAGCCTCAAACAGAGCCATCTAAATACTAGAATATTAATTGTTATTATATGTGAATTCGATCAAAGGCAAGTGGCCATCCCAACTACCTTTAAAATCAAAAATGCATGCTCTTAATATATCTTCTTGAGTTTCAATGATCCTTTCTACTTGACTATCTGTCTGAGGGTGGAAAGCTATACTGAGATGAACTTGGGTACCAAGACCATTTTTGAATGCTTTCCAAAAGTAAGAGTAAACTAGATACCTCTATCTGAGGTAATAGATACTGGGACTCTGTGTAACCTGACCAACTCTCTTATATAGAGTTTGGTGTAGTCCTCGACTAAATAGGAATTATGGACTAGCAAAAAATAAGTGGATTTGGTAATCCTATCTATGATAACCCAAATCGAATCATGTTGATGATGAGTAAGAGGCAAACCTATCACAAAGTCCATGTTCACTTCTTCCCATTTCCATGTGGGAATACCGAACTCCTACATAGACCCATTAGGCTTCTAGTGCTTAATCTTAACCTGCTAACACGTAGAGCACTTAACTACAAACTCTGTGATATCCCTCTTTATCCCACTCCACCAATAGATCTCCCATAAATCATGGAAAATCTTGGTGGCCCCTGGATGAATAGAGTAATGCACACCATGCGCTTCTACAAGAATTCATTGCCTCAAGTCATCTACACCTAGCACACATAACCAACCCTAGCAACGCAATACATCATATCCCTCTTAGCAGAAAACCTTTACTTTTTGATCTCTGACTGACTCTTTCACCTTAATAAGACTGGGATCTCTGTCCTGCTTTTCCTTTATCTCAAAAACTAGAGATAATTCTGAACTATTCTTCACCCACACACTATTCTCTGTAAGTCGGGCAAGTTGATGAACTTCCTAAAATTTTTTATTCTTACCATTCTCAACAAAAGCAACACCACCCATAGACTTCCTACTAAGAGTATCAGCCACTACATTGACCTTGCTCGGATGATACAGAACACTCATATCATAGTCTTTCAACCACTCTAACCACTTTCCCAGAAGAAAATTTAAATTTTTTTGAGAGAACACATACTGCAAGCTTTTGTGATCTGTGAACACATCAACATGCACCCCATACAAGTAATGCCTCCAAATCTATAAGGCAATTACTACAACTGCGAAATCATGATCATGGTTAGGGTAATTCTTCTCATGGGGCTTAAGTTGTCTAGAGGCATAGGCTATGACCTTACCTCTCTACATGAGGACACAACCCAAACCTACTCTAGAAGTATCAAAGTACACAACAAACCCATCTGAACCATCTGGTAAAGTCAAAATAGGGGTTGAGGTTAGTCGAGTCTTCAATACCTAAAAACTCTTCTCGCAAGAATCTGACCACTGAAACTTGACCTTCTTCTGAGTTAATCTGGACATAGGGGATCCAATAGATGAAAAACCTTCTACAAACCGATGGTAATAGCCAACTAAACCCAAGAAATTCCTGATATCTGATAGAGAGATGGGTCTAAGCTAGTTTCCCACCTCTTCAGTCTTTTGAGGATCAAACCTAATGCCGTCACCGAAATTCATAAGACCAAGGAATGCTACTGACCTTAGACAAAATTTGCACTTTCATAATTTGTAAAACAACTGATGGGTTTATAGATTCCGAAGTATGATTCTCCTCAATAAAAATTTTAGTTCTGCACTTCTTAACCACACTCTCTGATACCTCAGACATGAATTTGCTCATTCTGGACCTACTGTCTGCTACTACATGGGGGCATACCTGGCTAATAGAGTAAACATAAAGGAATGTTCTTTCACACTCACGTTACCTTGCTTGAGATTGATGACCTCTAACACCTTGGCTTTTCTCATCTCTAAAGGAAAGAATATAACTAGAAAAGCAGTAGGAAACTCTTCCCAATCTATGGGCTCTGCATCTTTACCCCTGTCTACCTTCAACTACTTAAACGATGTATGAGCTATATCTTGTAGCTGATAGGCAACTGACTTAGCACTCTTACTGGAAGTCACCCACATGATATCTGTGTTTTTTAACCTGATCGAGAAACTCCTGCGGATCCTCTTCTAAATTAGATCTTGAGAATAAGGGATGATTCATTCGGGTGAAGTATCAAATCCTAGCTGAAGCAGCATTGGCCATTGGGTTGTCCTAAATAATACCTGGCCATTTATTCTAAGCTGATACAAAATGGGCTAGAGTGGTGAACGCAGCTCTAAATTTTACATGGGAGACATGCTCGACTAGAGGATCTGCCTGAATAGGCAGAGGTGCTGACTAGTTTCATGTACCTGTTTCGTTGGTCTTTTTGAGAGGCATGTTTTACAAATTAAAGGAAGAAAAAAATTAGACTGAGAGTTTAACTTGAACTCATGCTCACTCGTACGACATGGATATTGAAGGAAGGGAAACTTTTTCTAAAATGTCTCATAGCCTCTTGTCCATAAGTGTGGTGTGCTACACACCCATGCACAAGACTCTACTTAATGTGGCTTTCAGATTCCATAGGACTCTTTTAAACCTTACTCTCTGATACCAAATCTGTAATGCCCCGAGTCTGTACCCCAGATGTTAACCAATGCTTACGACCTCGAAGGACCATAAGCTAACCCATAATTGGTACCTTCTATGAGCACTGAAGATTAATACTAAAATAATATTGAAAATGGGCTGAAATTCCATAAGATTCATAATCTGAATATTGATAATAATAACATTTGATAAAAAATATTTGAAATCTAAAAAAAGCCTAAACTAGTCTAGTCTGAAAATCCTCTAACAGAACTGTTTGAATATAGAGTTGATGGGAAAATCCCCCAACTTACTCTGATTATTAAACTATTGATAAACTGAAATACTGAAATAAAAGAATATCCTCAATAGATGAGAACTCACTACTGAATCTGTTGCTGCTAACTGAGTCTGACTAAGCACGGTTGGGAACCTGAGCATCCAAACCTATAATACAAGACACCATATTGCAAAGCAAAAGTATGCATCAGTACGTAGAATGTACTGGTGTGCTAGATAAGGTAAGGATGAATGCAAGGGTTCATATACATGAACAATAACTGATTGAATGATAGAAATATAACAAAATAGAGTACATGGGTAACTCAGACAGCTGTAAAATACTGAGGATGCAATTTAGTGCATAAATATGTATACTTGCTTATTCAAAATGCATTCATTTAGACATTTTGTCAAACACTTGATATACATAAACTTGTACATGAATGGGATCACATAATGACATATCATGATTTCACTATCCAATTTCACATAGGCATTTTATCAAACACTTAGGGAGCATGACTATTTCATATAGCAATAAACATATAATAACATCATGGCTACTTTATTCAACTTGTAAATTAAGGGTTCAACATGTAAATCATATAATTCATCATGAATGTTATTTAACATTCCTGAAGCTTATAGTTTATCATAAATTGAAACCCACACAAAATTATAATCATGAATACCACTTGATTCAAACATGCAAAATCATAAATTAATTAACTTGTTGTTTTTAATAAGGGTTCTTGGACTTCATGAGGGAAAGGAACCCATGAATGAACACCTAACATACCTGATAAGATAAATTCTTGAAGGTTCTTGGAGAATTTCTTGGGAATTGTCCTTGATTCTTGAAGCAAGGGTTTTTCCATTTTTGAGAGAGAATGATTTAATCTTGAGAAAAATTGAGTGGGTAATGATATAATTAGGTTATTTAGGGGTTAATTTAGTGTTTAGGACTGATTAGGTCTATGGTAAAATTCCAAATTACCCCTGGGATGTTAATAAAATTCTTCACTAAAAATTCTTAATTTTTGGCTTCACCACGATGCGGTGGCATCCCGGTGAGCCACAGGAATTAGGCTGACACTGTTTTAAAAGGGACGAGCATGAAATGGACTGGTGTCTCAATGTCCTGGTGTTGCGTTGCCTTACAGGAAATTGATAGCTAGGAAAATAGCTAGTAGTGTAATATGGTGGGATCGCAATGGCACACTGTAAAGTGCTCATTGCTATTTGGACGGCCATCGTGATGCTGTAACGCACCATTTGCCATATTATATCATAAAAATTGCTATAACTTCTCTCCCAGTTACCAGATTTAGGTGAATTTTAAATCGTTGGAAAGATGACTGAATTTCCTACACAATGGCAAGCTCTAAACTAAAAAGTTCCAAGTATTTTGAAAATTTTATATAGGAATACTCATTTATTGAGAGTTATAATGAGCTAGGAAAATATTGGGTATTACAAAATGTCCTCATTTTGAACATTCGTCCTCCAATGAGACTGATTAAGCTGAGAAATACTGATTTACTAAGTTTGCACACTAACATGCACAACTGAATCATGATTGCATGACTGAAACTATTAATAAGGTTAGTTTTCACACTGAACATGCATATCTGATGCATAAGTACATGACTAAACTGATTCTTGAATGCATAACTGCTATGAAGATGATATGAAATGGTAATTAATACCCAGTTTATAATTGTTACTAAACATGGAACTTAGTAAATTTATGAAAGACAGTTACCTCAAGATGAGTCTGAGCTTGTGGAAAAGAGGTGAGGATACTTGGTCTGCATATCTACTTCTATTTTCCAAGTAGGTCCCTCAACAGACTGGTTCCGACAAAGATCTTTGACCAAGGAAACTTCTTTGTTCCTCAGTTTACAAATATGATGATCAAGGATTTAGACTGGGACCTCTTTGAAAGATTGATCATTCTAAATATCTATGTTCTCTAAAGGAACAACAACTGCTAGATCCCTAAGGAACTTCTTAAGTAAGGGGAAGTGGAATACTGGGTGTACTAATGCTACATCTGATGGCAATTCAAGCTCCTAAGATACCTTTTTGAAATGGCTGAGAATTCTGTAAGAACCGATATATCAGGGATTGAGCTTCTCTTTCTTGCCAAACCTATTCACTCCCTTTATGGGAGATATTTTCAAGAACACATAATCGTCAATCTCAAACTCAAGATCCTTTCTCCTCATATTTGCATAAGATTCCTGTCAGCTCTGGGCTGCCCTAAGCCTTTCTCTGATCAACTAAACCTTCTTTAAGGCATCAAATACTAAATCAGGCCCTACGACTACAGCCTCACCTACCTCAAACCAACCAATTAGAGATCTACATATCCTACCATAAAGAGCCTTAAATGGAGGCATCTAAAAACTAGAATAATAACTGTTATTATATGCAAATTCGATCAAAAGCAAGTGGTCATCAACCTACCTTAAAAATCGTCAATGCATGCTCTTAACATATCTTCTAGAGTCTGAATGGTCCTTTCTACTTGACCATCTGTCTAAGGGTGGACAGTTATACTGAGATAAACTTAGGTTCCAAAACCCTTTTGGAATGCTTTCCATAAGTAAGAGGTAAATAGGGTACCTCTATCTAAGATAATAGATATTGGGACTTCGTATAATCTGACCAACTCTCTCACATAGAGTTTGGAATGGTCCTCGGCTGAATAGGAAGTATGGAGTAGCAAGAAATGATAGGATTTGGTCATCCTATCTACGATAACCTAAATCGAATCATGCTGATCACGAGTATGAGGCAAACATGTCACAAATTCCATCATCACTTCTTCCCATTTCCATGTGGGAATACTGAACTCCTGCATAGATCCACTAGGCTTCTGGTGCTCCATCTTAACCTGCTAACATGCATATCACTTAGCTATAAATTTGGTGAAATACCACTTCATCCCACTCCACCAATAGATCTCTCAAAAATTATGTTACATCTTAGTGGCCCCTGGATTAATAGAGTAATGTGCACCATGCTCTTCTGCAAGAATTCATTGCCTCAAGTCATCTACACCTGGCATACATAATCTCCCCTGGCAACACTGCACACCATTTCCCCCTTAGGAGAAAACCTCTACTTTCTGAACTCTGACTGACACTTTTGACTTAACTAGACTGAGATTACAATCCTTCTTTTCCTTTACCTCAGAAACTAGAGATGATTCTGAACTATTTTGCACCAACACACTACCCTCTGATGAACTTCTTTAACTTTATTCTTCTTACAATTCTCAATATGAGAAACACTACCCATAGACAGCCTACTGAGAGTATCATCCACTACATTGACCTTGCCGGAATGATACAGAACACTCATATCATAGTCTTTCAACAACTCTAACCAACATGCACCCCTTACAATGCACCCCTTACAAATAATGCCACCAAATCTTTAAGGTAAACACTACAGCTGCTAACTACAGATCATGGGTAGGGTAATTCTTCTCATGGGGCTTAAGCTGTCTAGAGGAATAGGTTATGACCTTACCCTTTTGAATGAGGACATATCCCAAACCTACTTTGGAAGCATAAAAGTATACCATAAACCTATCTAAACTATCTAGTAGAGTCAAAATTGGAGCTGAGGTGAGTCGAGTTTTCAACTCTTGAAAACTCTTCTCGCAAGAATCTGACCATAAAAACTTGACCTTTTTCTGATTCAATCTAGATATGAGGATGCAATAGATGAAAACCCTTCAACAAACTGATGGTAATAGCAAGCAAAACTCTAGAAACGCTTATTATCTGATAGAGAAATAGGTCTAGGCTAATTTTTCAGTACTTCGGTCATTTGAGGATCAACCCTAATGCCATTACCAAAAATGATATGAGCAAGGAATGCTATGGATATTAGCCAAAATTAATACTTACATAATTTGGCGAACAACTAATGGGCTCTGAGATTCAAAAGTATGATTCAGAGATGATTTGCGTGATCATTCTCACTTCAAGATTACACAAGAATGTCATTGATGAATTCTATAACAAACATGTCCAAGTAAATCTTGAACACACAGTTTATTAAGTCCATGATGGTTGTTGGGGCATTTGTGAGACCAAAAGACATGACTAGAAATTTGAAGTTACCATATCAGGAGAATTTTCCTAATCTTTCCTAGACTGAAGTGTATAGAGCCTATTTTGGCGTTGTCAACTAGTGGTACTAGAAATGGCACCCTGCTGATTTGGGAGACCGAACTGAGCAAAGGAACAATTTTACAAACCCAGCAAACCTGACTGAGGACAATCTCTGAATCTATGGTTGGCTTGCCAAACCTAAAACAAACATCACTGCCAGCCCTGCATATACCCTGATGGTTTCTTCCATATTTCTGACAAAGATGATTTATTTAATAACTGCTGACGCTACCCTAAAATTGAGAGCCTGGCGCCCTATCTTTGTTACCATTTCTAAACTTAGGAAGTGGAGCACTGGCTAAGGATGGAGCTGGAACCAAAGATTTTGGATAAAATTGGGAACTGTTACCACCTTCTTACTTAGGCAAGGTAAAATTGAAGCTACCTATTCTAGCTCTCTTATCCTCTCTCTCTCTGCTTACTCTTATCCTCTTCTATCAGCTGAGCATGGACCATGAACCTAGATATATCCTTTTCCTTAATCAAAATCATAATTCTGTACTCCTTAACCGCACTCTCTAATGCCCCATACATAAACTTTCTTATTCTGGACCTAAAGTCTGCTACTACATAGGGGCACGCCTGGCTAATTGAGTAAACATAAGGTAATGATCTTTCACACTCATGTTACCTTGCCTGAGATTGATAAAATCTAACACCTTGGCTTATATTAGCTCTAAGGGAAAGAATCTATCTAGAAAAGCCATAAGAAACTCTTCCCACTCTATCAGCTCTGCATCTGTACCCCTATCTACCTTTAACTACTTAAACCACGTATGAGCTACATCTTGTAGTTTAGAGAAAGCTAAATCAGCACACTTACTTAAAGTCACCCCATGATATTTGTGACTTTCTGAACTTAATCAAAGAACTCATATGGATCTTCTCGTACTTATATCCTGAGAAAAATGGAGGATTCATTTGGGTATAGTCTAAAATCCTAGCTGAAGCAGCATTGGCCACTTGTTTGGCCTAAATAGTAGCTAGCCATTTATTCTGAGCTGCTACAAAATGGGCTATAGTGGTGAATATAGCTTTGAATTTTGCATAGGAGACATGCTCGTCCAGGGGATCTGCCTGAATAGGTTGTGAGGCTGATTGGTTTCCTATTCCTCTTCAGTTGTTCTTTTTGGGAGGTATGTTCTATAAATGGAAGGAAGAAAAAAATTAGACTTAGAGTTTAACTTGAGCTCATGCTCACTTACACGATATGGATACTAAAAAAAAGAAAATTTTTCTAAAATGTCTCATAGCATGTTGTCCATAAGTGTGGCGCTCTACACACCTATGCACAAGACTCTACTTGATGTGGCTTTCAAACTCCCTAAGACTCTATTGAACCTTAGGCTCTGATATTAAGTTAGTAATGTCCTGAGTCTGTACCCCAGATGCTACATGGTGCTTACGACCCCAAAGGACCATAAGTTAATCCATGATTGGTACCTACTATGAGCAGTGAAGAATAATACTAAAATAACACAAAAAATAGGCCAAAATTCCATAAGGTTCATAATTTGAATACTGATAATAATAACATCTGATAAAAAATATCTGAAATCTAAAAACTGCCTGAACTAGTCTAGTCTGAAAAGCCTCTAACAGAATTGTTTGAATATGGATTTTGTGGAAAAATCCCCTAAATAACTCTGTTCATTAAACTACTAATAAACTGAAATACTGAAATAAAAGCATATTCTCAATAGATGATGACTCGCTACTGAATCTGTTGCTGCGAACTGAGTCTCACTAAGCACGATCGAAAACCTGATCATCTAAACCTATGATATAAGACATCATATTGCAAAGAGAAAGTATGCGTCAGTACATGGAATGTACGGTATACTAGTGAGGTAAGGCTAAATGCAAGGGTTCATATGCATGAACAATAACTGACTGAATGATAGAAATATAACTGAATGAGAATACATGGGTAACTGACACTGTTATAAATATTGAGTATGCAATATTAGGCATAAACATGTATACTGTATCTGAGCTTTTACTGAACTGAGTACTAATTTCTCATAATTAAGTAACTGATATTTAAGATTACTGATAACTAAATTATTGATTACTGGGTGACTATTTTTTATGGTCTTGATTTTGTAGAACTAAACTGAGTTCAATACTAAGATTGAGACTTAAACTGTGGAAGTAATTATCTAATTAACATGCCCCAAATAAGATAACTAGGGTCGAACCTGTAACCCTAGTTGAAAGGGTGTCAGTATTGTGCCATGGTTAAAGACAAGATAAAGAGTCACCCTCACCTGGCAGGTGCCCTAAATGAGAATGGTTGTACGCTCATCTGGACAGTAAAGTATATTATCAACCCTGAATTGGCAAGTTGAAGTCTCAACCTACACTGGCTATGTAGTTCTAGAATTCAAGGACTAATTCTAAGTATTACACCCTCTACTGGAAGGTTATCCCCCATGCTTGGGTTCACTCGGTGCTAAATCCTACTCCCAACTAAAGACATTTATTACTATACCAAGCTAAACTTGACTGATATGGAGTTCTGCTGAGTTCTGTAACTGAATGAGTGCTAATAATCATGACATTATTGAGATTACTCCGTAAATTACTATGGCTCATGGTAACAACTAAATTTTTGGGTATTGAATACCCCCATGAATCGATAACATGGAAAGTAAAGCATAGCATGATCATAATAGTATAACAATACTTGTTTATTCATAATGCATTCATTTTGACATTTTTTCAAACACTTAAAATACATGAAATTGTACATGAATGGGATCACATAATGACATGTCATGATTTCACTATCCAATTCACATAGGTATTTTATCAAACACTTCAGGAGAATGATTATTTCAATAGCAATAAACATATAATAATATCATGGCTACTATATTCAACTTGTAGATCAAGGTTTAAACATGCAAATTATATGATTCATCATTCATACTATCTAACTTTCAAGAAACTTATAATTAATCATGGATGGAAACCCACACAACATCATAATTATGAATACCACTTGATTCAAACATATAAATCATGAATTAATAACCTTGTAGTTTTTAAAATGGGTTCTTGGACTTCATGGGTGAAAGGAACACATGAATAAACACCTAACATACCTGAGAAGATTAATTCTTGAAGGTTCTTGAGGGATTTCTTTAGAATTGTCTTTGATTCTTGGAGCTAGGGTTTTGCCCTTTTTGAGAGAGAATGATTTAATCTTGAGAGAAATTGAGTGAATATTGATATAATTAGGTTATTTAGGGGTTAATTTCGTATTTAGGGCTGATTAGGGCCATGGAAAAATACCAAATTACCCTTGGGAAGTTATTAAAATTCGTCACTGAAAATTCCCAGTTTTGGGTTTACCGCAATGCGGTGGAATAACGATGAGACACTGAAATTAGGATGACACTATTTAAAAGGGAAGAGTGTGAAATGGACTGGTGGCCCGATGTTGTTGTATTGTGTTGCCTTACTGGAAATGATAATTGCAAAAATGGCTAGTGGTGTGATATGGTGGGATCGCGATGGCACACTGGAAATTGACAATTGCCATTTGGACGGCCTTCGAGATGTGATGATGCACCATTTGCCACACTGTTTCAATAAAATTTCTATAACTTCTCACCCACTTATTGAATTCAGGAAAATTTTATATCATTGGAAAGCTCACTAAATTTCCTACACAATGGTAAGCTCTAAACGGAAAAATTCCAAGTATTTATGAAAATTTATAGAGGAATACTCATGTAGTGAGAGTTATACTAAGGTAGGAAATACGTGGTATTATAGTACCCTATAAATATTCCATTATTAATTTTGCTTAAGGGAGCCCTACGTACCTCACAAGTAGTTCATTAGCATATTTACTTGGGGGATTCTATCGTACCCCACCAAAAGTTCAATTAACCATAACCGTGATCACCAAACCATTTAAACCATTTATACCATTTAGGGTTACATTACCAAACCATACCATGCAATAGTTCCATTAAAAGTCCAACAATATAGTAAAAGCATTTTCGTAGGCATTTTATTAGACATATCGGGGGCATAGTATTTCCTAAACCAAAACAAAATACCAATTAACTATTCCCATGCAATCATGTATCCAAACTGCTATTAAATATGTAAATAAATAATTAAAATATGGGAAAACCATAACCAAGCCAATATAACTAAAAAGCCCAATATATATTTTAAAACCCAAAACCATATAACAATTATTCCTTGAAAATAATTTATAAAATATACCTTTAGTTGGAAATAACAATAAGGGGAGGATTACGTGCCTTAAATTGAGTAAATGATGGAGATAAAACACCAACACAAGCCCCAAATTGATCACCTTAGTGAAACCCTTGCTTTTCTTTACCCAAAAAATTTAGAGAGGATTAGAGAGTGTTTTATAAATGTTAATGAATAGAATAATAGAGAAAATAACCACCAAAGTGTGTTAAAAGTCATGGGGAATTAATAGGTTAGTGGGGAAATATCCAGATTGTCATCACTTAAACTTCATATAACTCCCGTCAGGGGGTATGTCCAACTATACCTGTTATACCCTCCAATACGAGTGGTACCCATCACTCATACCCTAGGCGTCCCCCTTAGACCCAACACTATCCAAGGTATAACTTACCTAAACCAAGTCTTACCCAAAGCATAAAACTTATACCTTTGACCTGTACCCCTAGCAGAATAGAATCAAAGAGGATTGAACATTTTCCACCATATGAGTCCATGGTATGACTCGTGCCCTAGCTTATGCCTCATGGTGAGCCACTCGTACTCAAATCCAAGTTAAGTTACCAAGTGTAAGATTAAGTGAAGGAAAACCCCCAAATCAAATGACATGTATCCACTAATATGACTCGTATCCACTAAGTCACCTCCATTTTAGAATCCAATCCAACCCACTACCTAACACTAGCCAGCACACAACCAAACCATACGAATCATACCTTAATATACGACTAGTACCCCATAGTCATATCCTTTCTAAAAAAAATCCAAGAAATTTTCTAATGGTTGAAAACCCAGGGTGTTATAAGGTTCATATCATGTCTTAGAGCCCGAAAGTTGATTTCCAAGGGATTTCTTTATCATTTGGTTTGGGTTACAGATTCAAACTTTAAGGGTCCTTTATTAACATCCATTTCTATGGTTAATGAATTTCTTGAGGATTTTGTT
Organism: Capsicum baccatum var. pendulum; assembly: GCA_030864225.1. Lineage (NCBI taxonomy): Eukaryota > Viridiplantae > Streptophyta > Magnoliopsida > Solanales > Solanaceae > Capsicum > Capsicum baccatum. Next base: position 134,587,357 of record CM061552.1, read on the forward strand.
GATGATCTTCTAGGTATCTCTCCCAGTAGGGAGATTGATTTTGGGATTGATGTTGTTTTAGCCATTCATCCTATCTTTATCTCCCCTTATAGAATGGCTCTGGTTGAGTTCAATAAGCTTAAGGATTAGTTTAAATGCCTCATTGACAAGGGTTTTATCTATCCTAGTGTGTCTCTATGGGGTTCTCCTACTTGATGAATAGTATCTTTCATCAGTTTTTGGATTTGTTTGTTATCGTGCTTGTAGATAATATTTTAGTGTAGTCCAAGATTGAGGTAGATCATATTGATCACATCTGTATCATGTTTCAAACCTTAAAAGACCAATATATGTATGTTAAGTTTTTGAAGTGCAAGTTTTGGTTGAAAGTTGTTACTTTTCTAGGCCATGTACTTTCTAGTAAAGGTATCATAGTTGATCTGTAGAAATTTGCAGTGGTTAAAAAGTGGCCTAGGCCAATGACTCCAACTGATATTCAAATCTTCTTTGGTGGAGAGTTTTTTTAACTATAGTTACCCGTCAAACTAAGTGGACCTAAAAGAAGGTGAAGTTCTTATGGTCTAACACTTATGAGGGTAGTTTTGAAAAGCTAAAAGATAGGTAACTTCAGCTCCACTTTTGACTATACTAGAAGGCAATGATAGTTTTGTTGTCTATTGTGATGTATTCCATTTGGTATTTGGTTATGTGTTGACATAGCATGGTAGGGTGTTGGCCTATGTTTCTAGGTAGTTGAAAGTTCATGAAAAGAATTACCAAACTCATGATTTGGACTTGTTAGTTGTGGTGTTCACATTAAAAATCCAGCGTCACTATTTGTATAGATTCTATGTAGATATCTTTTCTAATCACAAGAACCTGCAATATATATTCACCCAGAAGGAGTTGAATCTCAGGTAGAGTAGATGGTTGGAGTTGCTGAAAGATTTTGACATGAGTCTCCACTATCACCCATGTAAAGCTAATATGGTTTTACTTAAGCTCTTAGTAGGTTATCCATGTGGATTATAGCTCATGTGGATGAGTATTGATGTGTGAGCAAAAGCTAACACTTTTAATGCTTTTTAGCTCAAAATAATTCAGAATTCTGAAGAAACTCTTGTTGTTTTGATGTGTTTTCTCATGATATTGCAGCAAAAGGATGAAGGAATAAAAACAAATGACAATGGAGCAAAAGAGCTGAAAATCTGAGCAAAATAAAAGAAATCATGGCTGACGACATCCGCGATACGTTGCCAGCCTTGTAACAGCTTATCATCATTGGCATCAGCCTTAACCAAAAACTTGAATCTTGAGAAGAAGTTTTGACGACGTTGGTGATAAGGCATCATGAAGGGCGTCAACTTAAACAAGAGAATTGAGTTCAAAGAATAAATCTAACAACGTTGGTGATACGCCATCAGATCGGTGATACGGTGCCAGCTACATCATCAGCCTAAGACATATTTTGAAGGCAACTAAAGCATTTTGACGCCCTCTGTGATAGGACATCAGACTCTTGACGCGACATCAGGTTGGGCGTCACCTATTCCGAGAATTTTATTAAGTTTTGTTATTTTATTTCCTCTATTAGGATTTAGTATAAATAGCATCTTTTAAGTCTTCATTCAGTATATATTAGAAGCAGATTTTGACATCTTACAACTTAGTAAAGAGGAGTTCACTTGTTTTTGACTCTCTGAACTTAGAATTCAATTTTCCATCCTTTGATTTAGTTGTGGGAAACTCTTATTGTACTTCAAGAAGAAACAACTTTGAATTTCATATTTTGTAAGTTCACTTGCTGAAGTTATGAATTCGATCTTTGTTATCTCTTTCTATCTTATGAGCAACTAAACCCACAACTAGGGTTGTGGGACCTATTATTATTATTTCATTGATTTAATAGTTGGATTAGGGTTTGATTGATTGTGGGAACGTCTTGAAATTCTGTTGTTTTAACTTGAATCTATTGGTTGAAAACATTAGGTTATGCCTTAGGTTTTATTTGCTTCTAACGGAGAAATAGACTAGAGGTCATGAATTATCAACAGGGACTCGAAATCTACCAACCTTCTATTTAATGATTGATGCTGTAACTGGATAAATCTACCTGAGATAACATCCGATTGTAAATAGATATGTTTTCTAAATTCGAGAGAATTAGATAATAAATTATTTGGTTAGGTCGAGAGATAAGTCAGATAGTATTATCGGCAGGGATAATCTACTGTTCCCACCTATCATGAGAATCATGAACAGTTATTATTCAATGGAGATTAATAGTCAAAGTGATCACAACCCTAGTTTCTCTATATCATTGATTTAAAATATTGAAATCTAAGTTTTGAGTTCTTAAATAAGTTGAAACGTTATAATTTGTTTTATTGATAAAAAACCCTATTTTGTATTTTCTTCTTATTTATTTGAATTTTACTTATAGCTATAGTTTTGAACTAATTTCCACTTACATTGTTCCCTATGGATTCGACTCCAACTCCGTAGTTGGGTAAATACATTGATGATGATCGCCTTACACTAATTTGAGGTGTAAGTTGAGTGTTATCAAAAATGGCACCGTTTTCGGGCAATAATTTGGCGTATTGAGTTAGATTGGAATGTTAGCTTACTTGCTTGAATTCAAACTTGTAAATATTTTTTGTGATTTTCTTTGTTTCTTGTGTTAGGTAGATTTTCTTTATTTTTGTTTATTTCTTACTATGGCATCATGTAAATATTTTTGGATCATACAGACACAATGAATGATACCATATGTGACATACGTCAAGACATTAGGGTATTTAAGAAGGGAAGAGAAAGGATAGAAGAGATGGATATCGAGGTCAATCATCCAAAATACTTTTCTATATTATGGTTAGATAATATCTTGTCTGTGGAATCATTTAACATAATGGATGAGTGTGAAGATGAAGAGCAAGAACCCTATATTGATGTTGTGCTTGATGTTAAGAAGACCTTGGAGATTTCCCAACAAACCGAATCAATCATGAGGGATGATGCCAAGATTGAGGAAATGGTGCTAGAGGCAAAAGAAGAAACCAAGCCAATCTCTTATGAAGACTCTAGCCCAATTCAAAGTGAAAATGTTGAGAAGATGGATAAAAGTGAGTGTGTAGAGCATAGTGTAAATTTTTGACATGGGATATAGGATTTGTTGGGCCACACTCTGACTATTTTTCCACATTATGTTTAGATGATATCTTATTTGTGGAATCATCTTAACTAGTGGATGATTGTAAAGATGAGGAACAAGAATCCTATATTCTTTATTTTATACTTGATAAACAACATAAAAACACACCTCACATTAAGGTCAAGTTGTTTACCATGCATCATTCATTACTCAACTTCTTAATCTTTGTACCACCTCCCTATAAGTGAGGCAAGAAGGTGGACTCTAATTTGGGGGTGAAATTCATATCCTCAAGGTGGAGGAAAAAGATGAGTTAGGTCATGCCATGATGTTAAACTAGGCGTTTCTTGGGAGGCAACCTAAGGTATTTTGTTATTTATATTCATCTTATGTGATTGACATCAGATCTTCTCATCTATGGTGCCACAGGTATGTTTCTAACTCTCTTATTTTGGTTTGATGCATTGGAGACATTGCATGTTTTAAGTTGAGGGTTGGGCTACTTGTGGGTGTTGATGTCCTCTGTGGGTTTTTATTGCAGTGCCTCTTTTCCCCAGAGTCTTGTTCCTAGTAGAGCAGGCATGTTTAGGCGTATTGTGTTTGTTTTGTGATGTGTTGTGGTTAACTGGAGAAAAAATAAGTACCTAGAGCAGTTGACATATTTTTGTTGATTTCTCTTAGAATGAAAAATACCTCTCCAACTATCTATATGATAACTGTATGATGTGCATCTGTATGTGACTGCTGTGAATCTTCTTATGGCATTAGTTCTAGGGACATAATAATCATTTCTAACAATTGCATGAACTGGATTGGTAGTAGCTTGTGATGTACCTTTGTGCCATGTGTGTGTGAGGTCTATCTCAATTTTGTTTGTGTGTTAAATCTAGAAATTGCCCGGTTAGTCTTGCCTGGGTTGAAAAATAGGGGCTATGAAAGGATCATAGGCTGTTTTTGAATAGAGTCACTTTTTAACCTAAAATAACCTTCCCTGTGTACATGTTACTACTTGATCCCTGTTTTTGAGCCTAAATTAACCATTTTTTTATAATACCTATTGCCTTCCCATTTAGATCATAATGAACCTGTTTTGGCTTTGGTCCTCCTTAGACACTGTGCACTTTGACTTAGGTAAACAACTTAAGTTGAGGGTGGATATCATAGGGGTGCGTGATGTAAACTGGGTATGAAGAAAGGTAGAATAAAAGGATAAGAATAAGTGAAAAAAATAAAAAATTGGGTGGTGTGGAAGAAGAATAAGAAAAGAAAAAGAATGAAAAAGAAAAGCCACACCCATCCTGAATAATGTGTGATCAAGAAAAGGAGAAAAAGAAGAAAAATGTTAATAAGTGAACCCCAAAAGTGAATGTAGTGCCAAGGAGGATTAGTCACTCTAAATTCCATGGAATATCATGCTAGCCCTTAGCCTACATTACAAGCCAAACAAAAGATCTATAGTGATCCTAACTTATCTGTCTGGACACCTTGGTATGAAAATAAGGGATAGCATATGGTATTTGACATACATTGATTGGAATTTCTTTTTGAGAATGAGTGTCTCATGACCGTCACTGCATTGACATGCTTGAGTTCATAAATGAGTGAGGAGGGACTTCTTTGTTGTAAGGACACATCGGTTGCATTGCTAGCTATTTACTTATTTGGGTAGTGTTACTTGTACATATGCATGGTTATTGTTGCTGAATTGAGGACATATCTTGATTCCTTTGGGTCACATTGTTAATCTTCATTGATATGCACATTTGGATTTATAAGTAATTGAACGTGGAGAGTGGATGAGTTTTTAGCTAAACTTGATAATCAACTATGATAGGTATCTTATGTGTCTCTTGTTAAGCATCGTAGTATGGTGTTATGTAGTAACTTGAGGACAAGTAATTGTTTTAAGTTGAGGGTGTTGATGTGTGAGCAAAATTTAACACATTTAATGCTTTTTAGAACAAAATAATTGTGAATTCTGAAGAAACTCTTATTGTTTTGATGTGTTTGCTCATGACATTGTAGTAAAAGGCTGAAGCAATAAAAATAAACGATAATGGAGCAAAAGAGTTGAAAATTTGAGAAAAAGAAAAAAATCATAGCTGTTGTTCTCCGTGATACGTCGTCAGCCTTGTGATAGCTTATCAGCATTGGCATCAACCTTAACAAAAAACTTGAAGACTGAGAAGAAGTTCTGACGATATTGGTGATAAGGCGTTAAGTTGGTGATAAGGCATCACGAAGGGCGTCAGCTTAAACCAGAGAATTGAGTTCGAAGAAATAATCTGACGATGTTGGTGATACTCTGTTAGATCAGTGATGCGGCATTAGTTACATCATCAGCCTAAGATAGATTTTGAAGTCAACTAAAGCATTCTGACGTCATCCATGATAGGGCATCAGACTCTTGACGCGGCGTCAGCTTGGGTGTCACCTATTTTGAGAATTTTATTAAGTTTTGTTATTTTATTTCCTTAATTAGGATTTAGTATAAATAGCATCTTTTAGAGTTTCATTCAATATATATTGGAAGCATCTTTTGACATCTTGCAACTTAGTAAAGGTGAGTTCACTTGTTTTTGACTCTCTGAACTTAGAATTCAATTTTCCATCCTTTGATTTAGTTGTGGGAAACTCTTATTGTACGTGAAGGAGTTTGAATTTCATCTTTTGTAAGTTCACTTGTTTTATGTTATGAATTCAATCTTTGTTATCTCTTTTTATCTTATGAGCAACTAAAACCCACAACTAGGGTTATGGGACCTATGATTATTATTTCATTGATTTAATAGTTGGATTAGGTTTTGAGTGATTGTGGAACGTCTTGAAATTCTGTTGTTTTAACTTGAATCTATTGGTTGCAAACATTAGGTTATGCCTTATGTTTTATTTGTTTCTAACTGAGAAATAGACTAGAGGTCGTGAATTATCAACAGGGACTCGGAAGCTACCAACATTCTATTTAATGATTGATTCCGTAACTAGATGAATCTACCTGAGATAATATTTGGTTGGAAATAGATATGTTATCTAAGTTCGAGAGAATTAGATTATAAATTGTCTGGTGAGGTCAAGGGATAAGTCAGATAGTATCATCGGCAGGGATAATCTGCTATTCCCACCTATCACGAGAATCATGAACAGTTATTATTCAATGGAGATTAATAGTCATAGTGATCACAACCCTACTTTCTCTATATCATTGATTCAAAATACTGAAATCTATGTTTTGACTTCTAAAATAAGTTGAAACATTAGAATTTTTTTGATTGATAAAAAACCCTATTTTGTCTTTTCTTATTATTTATTTGAATTTAACTTGTAGCTATAGTTTTGAACTAGTTTAATCGCCACTCACATTGTTCCTTGTGGATTCGACCCCGACTTTGAAGTTGGGTAAATATATTGACGACGATTGCCTTACACTAATTTGAGGTGTAAGTTAAGTGTTATCAAGTATAAGTAGGAGTTGGTGACAGATATTATTCGTTTGTCTAATCTTTGAGGTCATCTCTTGGACTCTAAGGATGGTGGTGTGTTTGTATAAGAGGTGGCAAATTCATCCTTTGTTTATGAGATAAATGAGAAACAGATATTGTATCTTGTCTTAATAAAGATTAAAAGGATATAGGATAGCAAAAGGTAGTAGCTTTTGTGATTAGTGGTGATGGTATCTTGATGTACCAAGAAAGATTATGTGTTCCTAATGTAGATGGGTTGAGAGAGATGATCTTGGATGAGGATCATGAGTTGTGTTATGTCATTCATCTAGTTTTGATGAATATGTATCATGACCTTATGGAGATTTACTGGTGAAACAATATGAAGTGAGATGTGGCTAATTTTGTGGCTAAATACATGGTGTGTCAACAAGTGAAGGTTGAGCACTTGTGGCCCGATGGGTTGACTCAAGAGATTAAACTACTGGTGTGGAAATAGGAGATAATTAATATGGATTTTGTTATCGGTCTTCCACCGACTTGAAACTAGTTTCATTTAATTTGGGTCATCATTGATAGGATGAGTAAGTTTGCTCACTTCTTCCCAATGAGGACTAATTATTCAGCATAGTATGCGAGGTTGTTCCTCCAAGAGATTGTGAAGTTACATGGGGCACCTATTTCTATTATGTTAGATCATGGTACTCAGTTCTCAATGCATTTTTGGTGTTTACTTCAGAGAACTTTTGGGAACTAAACTGAGCCTTAGTACTACTTTCCACCCACAGTCAGATGGGAAAGAGTACAGGACTATTTAGACATTACAAGATATGATTTGGGCTTGTCTGATTGACTATGGTGGTAGTTGGGTTGATTATTTTCCTTTTATAGAGTTTGCATATAATAATAGCTACCACTCTAGTATTGGGATGGCTCTATTTGAGGCATTGTATGGTAGGAAGTATAGGTCTCCTATTATGTGGTTTGAGGTTGGTAAGGTGGAGATGTTTGGCCCGTATTCATTCACCAAATGATGGAGAAGGTAAAGGTTATTTAGGATAGACATAAAGCTTCCGAAATTATCCTAAAGTCCTATGAAAGGGGTTCTATGGAGGAACCACTGGATTGAAGAGGCTTCTTTGGAAGCCGAGGAGGACATGAAGTCCAAGTATTCATTTTTGTTTCCTCTATGAATAATCGTGCATAAGGTATGTGTTATTCTTAACATCTTTGTTTTATGACTTCGTTAGACGAATAGATGATTTCCTTGGAATTTTTATTTTTTTGGTTTGTTAAAGGTAATAGTAGGGGAATATAAAGTTATATTCTTCTATCAATTGTCTTGTCCTATCATTTGAGGATTAATGATCCAAGTGGGGGATAATTGAAACACCTTAAATTTTGACCCATGAAAATTTCTTGAGCTTTGGTCTCATTGCCTTGGTTACGACTGGAATTTCCGAGTCATAGGGTGTCTTGACAACCCATTAGGATAATTCATACCCAAAAGACTAAGTTTGAGGATTGTTCTCATCTGAGTATGAGTGTCTCACTAAAAGTCGTAAGGATATGTGATGAGTCGTTAGGTGAAATTGTAGGGTGTCCAGTGCAAGTCCCAAATTTTGATCTATGTTGACTATGTCTGAACCCTATGAGTTGTAAGGTTTCTTTATGAATGGGTTGGTCAAGTCATAAGGTCGATAGTGTACTAGGTTTCTAGACACTATCTTGGATACGACTCGTGGTGACGAGTCGTATGGTGTGGTTACAAGCAAAGGGCTCGACTCATGGTCAAAGGTGCTAATTTTTCAGCATTTATGTTATGGGAACTCTGGACATTTCCCACTTTAACCCCTTAGATCCCACGACTTAAATCCTTCCTTCGGAATTTATTATCATATCATTCCTAATAAAACACACCCAAATTCTCTATCAAACTGTCTATTCAAGTTAAAACTTTCTTGAGGTTGATCAATTTGGGCTCTCATGGGTGGTTTCTCTCCATGCATCTTAATATTTTAGGCATGTTCCGCTTTCTTCATTGTTATTTTTGCAAAAACATATGATTTAAAGTATTATTAATAAGATTATTGTTTAGGTTTTGAGAACAAAGGTTGGGGGTTTTAAATGGTATGAATTGAACAATATTTCTCATGATTTATATATATGATTTTCATGCTTTTAATATAGTTTTGAACTTTTGGGTGCACAATTAAGGTAAATTTAATAGGGAATTGTGATTTTCCCAAACTTGTGACTTTTAAAGTGGTTATGACCCCAACCCCATTATGCAAAATTTGTTTGATTATGAGAACTGTGGGATTTGTAAATCTGAACCTGTCTTAATCTATTGCGTGATATACAAAAGTATTTGAAATACAATGTTATGATTTAATGAACAAAGGGACTCGGTGTTCCTCAATCTGTATTAATGAACAAAGGGAGTTGTTCTTCCCAAGTTAATGAAAATTATTTGATATGATGTGTTACCTTTCAAGAATAGTTGGTATGATGATACCAACAATTTATGACTAAAAAAGTATTATGGTTCATTGGATGGGATTGTATGACAATTGTTTTAATAGGGCTCTAATAAGGGTTCTATAGCTGAGTCATGAAAGTGGAGGTCTGAGTGACCGATACAGGAAATCGTATTTGCGGATGTGGGGGTCAATGTGACCAGGAAGGTTTGAATCCCCCTTATTGTTATTTCATAATTTTGGACATTCGAGTCCCCTGTAAATCATTATATAATCAGGTGCTTAAGTCACCTTGGTATATGTTGGATGTTCGAGTCCCCCGTGTGCATATATATCTTATTATTCTCTAGTTTGTGCATCTACACACACTAGGGTCATATAGGGGGTGAGATCTGGGGCCCATATAGCCCGTGTGTACTATTATATCACAGTTGAGCTACACAATTCTGACTAAGGTTTTGAAAAGCATGTCAAGCATTGTTCCATATCCCAACATATGATATATATATATAAATATATATATGTATATGCATTTGATTATGTGAGTTAGCTTTTTAATGATTTTAAATTGTTAATCATGTCATTATGTTATCCTTATCTCTAAGTTATATGCTAGTGTTCACCCCGCTAACCAGCTTTAGACGTTGTATCCCCACATGATGCAGGAATTGGCCACACTTCCACTCTTCCTGCTTAGTGACTAGGTGATTCGGGGATGATAACGCTCACCTATACCATTTAAAGTTGTAGAGGGAGGTCATTGTTAATATCCCAATTCACGTTGATGTTGAATCCATAAGGAGTGAAATATAGAGTTCTAATCTTATAGGTAATTAAGTCCTGCTGCGATAATACCCAAAGTGTTAGAAAGGTAAACAACCTAATTAAAATGGGGGTTACGATTTAGGGAGGATGTAAGTCACTAGTAACTTGACTCCACAAACTAAGCAACAATTATGATTTAATTGCAATATTGAGAAAATCTTGGATTTATGTCTATCTAAGAGCAATCTTAGGTATGGGTACGTGAGATTTGATGCATATGCTAGTAAGTTATTAATGTGGTGGGATAGGTCTAGAACCCTTGATGCTAATTTCTCAATAAAACTCAAGGATTTCACTTTTTGAACCTTTCGGATATCTAACAAATGTGGTAATCATAATCACCCATTACCTTAATTGGGCATCCCTATTTGTAGGATGATACCCAAGATATAGTCAACTACAAAATCAACCTTATGTCTAAGATAGTGGGAATGAGCAAACTAAATTCATTAATTTTCTACTATTACCTTGGTTCCCATGTCCCTCTTCAAAAAGGATGAGGGTTCCTAAAGTTCACCCAAACCCCTATTTCAAGGATGGTTTGGGCTTTCAAGAGTTTGGGGTTTTCACCCACAAACCCATTTTGAGTATTTGGGGATTTCACCCACAAATTCTAATAAATTTAATCAAGCAATAGTAGAACCAATTATAATCTAACTAACATATGCACAAATACATCACAACCCAAAACTAATTGCACCTTAATTCAACATAATCCCAAGGGTAGAGAAGTTACTTACTCATGAAATGAAATAGAAGAAATATACCAAAAAATTCATCCATGGCATCCATAGCAATGATATACCAAGAAAAATCTTCACTTCCCACTTTGACTTCACCAACTTTAACTAGGAATTTTATATACAAAAATATTTTCCCCCAAATTCTAGGGTTTACATATTCTCTAATTTTTTTGAATCCATTTTCTCAAAGACTTTTCATGACTAAAGAAATAAAGATTTAGGACTTATAAAGGAAGTGATATCATCCAATAAATACAGATTTAGGCCTTATATAGGAAGTGGGATCAGCCACTCCCTATTACAAAACTGCCCTAGATCAAAAAAAATCCTACTACGACTCGATCGCGTCAGCTTCATCGCAATCACGGCCAACACGACCGCAATAATGTCAATGATATTGAGATATGTGACCAAACTTGACTGGCCGTGATTGCATCTCTTAGATCTCGATTGTGGTGGTTCACCTTCTTGACTAGCCATGATCATGACTCTAGGATCTCGATCGTGGTAACTGAGCCTACGCTCTACATATGGTCCCTCAGTTGTGCACTTCTCTTTTCCTCTTTGTCTCATTTCATCTCAATTCCACATCACTCATTTATTTACTTGTATGCCTACAAAATGTGGAAATTAGTGCATTTAGTCACAATGTTGTCTCATTTATGTCTTCAAATCATAGTAGTGTGCATGAATGTTAAGTACAAATGAGTGATAAATTCACCACTCTTCAACACCCCCAACTTAAAGCTTTGCTTGTCTTCAAGCAACACTACATCTTACCCTGATACTATGCACATTTATGCCTACATTGAATGACCCAAATGATCATATTGACTTCAAACTTAGCTAATACAACAATTTAGCTCTTCAAACATGGGCAAAACTATTTTCATGGCACCCCTCAATGTAAAATGCAATTTTTCAAGGATGCAAGAGACTTTAAAGAGAAACTATACAAAAATCACTAATACCCTGAAACTGACTCATCTTTGACCTCAACTACACCATTCCCCTTTTTGTCTCATTTTTCAGGAGATGACCAAATCACCAACCGCGACTTATTTACCAATCTTCTCACAATAAAGAAATTTCACACACCAACTCATCAATTATGCAACAAGAAATTTAAGTGTAAAAAACACACTCTCTCTCTCTCTCAAGAACTCTCGATGCTAACAAGTACCATGTTATAGGCTTTTCCCTATTTTCAATCACCGCTATAATGAAAATACTAGGCTAGAAATCACGAAGGGATTTTTGATCTTGTAATGTAGGTTTGGTGTAGGGTAGGATATATTTTAGGAAAAATATGGCTAAACCCTCCTTGAACATCTATATCACACTATTTCGTCCAACTTTTGATCATGGCCCACTTCTTTTGTTTTCGCTCTTTACGTACGTGCCTACTTTTTATTTCCTTGGTTCACCCATTCTATTTTTATTTCTCTCTCTTGAACCCTTTGTTCTTCTCTTTCCTTTATTGGATCCTTTCCTTTTCTAATTCATTTGTTGTCAATACTTAAGCTCATAGGCATTTGCTTACAACTTCATGGCCCAAAGTTACCTCTTTAAATAATCACCACCCCCAACTTAGGCTTTCAGCCTCAAGTTGTAATTTTAAGTTCAAGGAGGGTAGGGTTCAAAAGAAGGATACAGATTGAAAGTCTCACGGCTTGCAATGTGTTTACTAAAGAACGGTCTAAAGGCTAAAAGTGGGTGACTAGGGATAACATCTATGCAAAGGCAGGATTTTTAGGCTAAAGTAGACTTCCAATGTTGCAAGTATGCCCTGAGATCATCTCCCCAACCAAGTACAATCAAAATTAGACTTGAGAGACTACATGGGAAAGTTCTAGATGGTACAAGTCAACATTAGATTTGGACAAATAAGCTCACCACACACGGAATGTAAAATTCACCAAGGAGGTTCAATTGACCTTCGGGTAGAGACAAAAATAGAGTATCTCCCAATTTTCACAAGTCAATGTTTCAGAGTCACAAAAAGAGAAAGTGATTTGTTACAAATTTTCTAAAGTCTGTGCCCTCAATTTTTGAAAAAATTTGGATGGAGTGGGGTGTTTACTTTGCATTTTTACCATGAACAATTTGCTAACCATGGAAACAACCCAAGCCTTGGTCTCATATTTTGGCTTTATATAGGCAAACCAACCATATGGCTACTCAAACTTCACCATTGGTATGAGTGTGATCCCAAAATTTAAATGCCATAAGTACTCAGACTTCCCATGCATGTGTGATTTCGATGCCACGGGTACTCATACTTCCCCTGCATCTACTCAAAGCAATGTTTTTCTCTTAAGAGTATTGTTACTCAGTCTGTCATAGGGAAAGGTATGTTAAAACAAACAAAATAGAGGTAGTTTCACATACCCCCAACTTAGGGACCTGCATTGGCTTCAATGTAGAAGATATAATAAGTTCATGGGTTTGAATGGACTCCCTTATGAAGGAAATAGAAAATCCCTTGGATGCCACAATCACGGTAGAGTATAACACGATTGCGGCGCTCAGATGTAAGGCCTCGCAAAATTCTCTCATAGTCTGAGTGTAAATCCGATTCTAAAATGCTAAGAAGTGTCTTCTCAAGTGAGAAGTATTTTTAATCATGTATAATTTCCCTAATATTGACTTTTTGTCATGTAGAGAATTGAATAAGCTTTCCGTAGATACTAAATTTGCACAAATCTGACACTCGAGTGAAGAGTTAAAGCTATTTTAGTGAGACAGTGTGCCACCTGGCACTTTAGCGCATTGCGAAGCCAGCCGAAATGGCAATGGTCAAAATCCAGTGAGCCTCTACAATTATGGTGCGTCGTACCAAGTCTTAATATCAGAGTTGTTAATTTCCATTGTACCAATACGATTCCTCCGTGTCGCGGTGCCTTTCCAGTTTGCAACCAAGGTGGCAACGCAATTTCCACCGCGTCGCGCCACCAAGAAGTTTTCCAATTGTACAATTTCTAGTAAGCTGGTGCGATTATGGCGCATCGCGCCAGTATGTAAAATTGGGATTCTTTAATTTAATTCTAGGGCTGAAAACAGTCATTTTTCTACCCCTATATATACTCCTCAAAATGGGATTTGGCCTTATTTTGACCCAAAAATACTAATTTTCTCTCAAAGTTGTTCAATAACAAGAGCTACGGTTCCTAAATCAAGACCCCAATCATCAATATTCCTCCGTTAACTTTTCAAAATCAAGAAACTAGGGTATGTAGATGTTGATTATTGGGTTCCTTTCATCCAAGAAGCTGAAGAACCCTTTTTTAAATTTCAAAGATCTTATATTTTTAAGTTTTCATGATTCATGTGAATTGAAATTGGAGTTCATCCTATTATTGAGTTTCTAATTCATATTTTGTTTATGAGGTTTCAAGCTTTGACCCTAGTATGTGATATTCATGTGATGTTCATGATAAACCATCTTCAAGTTTCTTGTTAAGTGATGTGTTCATGTCAATTAAGTGTAGAAATTGTTGAATAAGAAAAGCATGCTCCCCATATGTTTGATGAAATGCTTATGTGAAGGAATTAGAGCCATTATAGCATGTTCCTATTGTATGCAAGCCTATGCATGCCAAATGTTTATTGAAAATCCTTAGTGAATGAATTGTGACATGGTAGCATGAAATTCCCCAATTATGTGCTCTTCCATACATGCTAAGACTTTAATACATGCTAAGTGTTTGATGCAAGATCTTATTGAATGGAATATGAGCCAATAGAATGTTTCCCTATACTATTACATGTTTATGATTTCTAAATACTTGATGAGATTCTTTTGTGATTATGATGGTGAATGAATGTCCATGGTCTTCATTATTCAAGAATGGTAATATTTTACTTTTATGTTATCGAGTCCTGGGGGTATTTATACCTGACAAATTAGCTGCAGTCTAGATCCTATGTCAGTTTCTTCAATAATATCGACTAAGCCACGACTCTCAAAACTCAGTGAGTTATAAAACTCTGTACTCTCAGATAGATACACAACTTAAGAAATCTCAGTAATCTCAGTATTGCTAGTAATCTAGCCTTAGTTCTGTACTCAGCTTAGATCTAGTAGTATTCAAGTATTCAGTTCATACCTCAGTAGTAATCGAGTAATCCATTCAAAGCTCTGTATCGTTCAGTCAGATAACGACATTTAGTAGGATTCCGTCAAATACGGAACCAAGTGAATTCAGCCTACCTCAGTCAGATTTTTTTAGAAATATGGTCAGTATCAGATTCAGTTCAGTTTAAGTTGAGAATCAGTTCAGAGTCTCTCAGCTGGGAGTAGGAGCTAGCACCGAGTGAGTGCAGGGATGGCGGCTCTCTGTTAAAGAGGCCGAGTCATTTTGAGCAATCTCTGAACTCCAGAATTGTGTAGCCAGCGCAGGATACAGGAGTCACCCTTTAGAAAAGGCTTGTCACCCGCTAGATAGGCTTGACTATTATACTTCCTTAGGCATGACTTCCTCCGAGGTTCACCCATTAGAGAGGCTTGACCAGAGAGTTCTTTACCCGTGGCACGGTATTAATACCCTTATAGCTGGGGTTACAGGTTGGACCCCACCAGTTTAGATTCGGGGCATGTCAGATACAGTCATCAATCTCAGTAAGGAACTTAGATAGATCCATTGATTCATGGACCACCCTCTAGATAGGCATGGTCCCACATAAAGATATTCAGTATCAGTGTTATCAGATCTAGAGATCGCCCTCTAGATAGGCTTGATCTCATATTTAGTTGAGCATTCTTGTTATTAGATCTAGAGAGCACCTGCTAAATAGGCTTGATCTCAGTCTTAGATACAATTGAGTAATGTCATTATCAGATCCTGAGATCACCCACTAGATAGGCTTGATCTCAGACTTAGATTCAGTTGAGTAATCTTATTATCAGATCCAGAGATCACCCGCGAGATAGGCTTGATCTCAGTCTCAGATTCAGTTGAGTAATCTCATTATCAGATGTAGAGATCACCTACTAGATAGGACTGGTCTTAGTCTCAGATTTAGTTGAGTAATCTTATTATCAGATCCAGGGATCACCCGTCAGGTAGGCTTGATCGCATTCTCAGATTCAGTGATTATTCTCATTATCAGATTCAGAGATCTTCTGCAAGATAAGTTTGATCTCAGATATAATCTTTTTTTATCATTGATAGTAGATTCTAAAAATCATCTGTTTGAGTGGTTTGATCTCCGATGCAGTCAGTCGAGAGTAGAAAGCTCTGAACTCAGTCATTGATATAAGTAGATTCAGTTAATCAGTTTCAGTATCATCAGTTTTCGAGATCACTCGCTAGATAAGACTGATCTCAACTCCAGTACTCCGTTATCAATATCAAAAGATTTTGTTGTTTAGTATCTCAGTATTAGTAGTGAGTTCAGATGACAGTAAAGTGGTATCCGAGTTTCAGTATTGTCAGTTGTGATTATTTCAGTTATGCTTTGTGAATTTATGCATACATTCTCATTCAGTACTCTCATGACTATTCAGTTGAGTAATTGTTCATGCATAACCCTTTGTATTTAGCCTTACCTCATCTTTATACTCGGTATATTCCCATACTAACACAATTGCACTATGGTGTTTTATTTGACACCATATTTTCAGAGGCACGAGATCCAGAGTACCCTTAGTTGCTCAATCCCAATCAGCAGCAGTAAACATAGCTGCGAGTTATCTTCAGTTGAGGATGATCCTTGTTTTTATTATTATCATATCAAACTTAGTTTATTTTCAGTAGACAGAGTTAGTTGGGAACATGTCCCATCAACTCCACAGTTTAGATAGTTTAGAGGCTTTTCAGACAGATGTATCAGTACTCAATTTTCAATTTTGAGTATTCTTAGATGTTTTGAACCTTATGGATAGTTTCCGCATTTATTATCTATATTATGCAGTGTTCAGCTACATATATCAGTTGAGGGTTACCTTATGGTCCTTTAGGATCATGAGAACCGTGTGACGTTCTGGTTCCAGAAAATCAGGTCGTTACATTAGACCCCTGACATGACCTTAAACTGGGACATGTCGTATGAGTACCTCAAGCACATATGTACTGAAGGTCACCTCTAACCCAACCTAACTATCAACAACAATCCGCAAGGGTTGAATACAATTCACAAGCGTCGGATACAATCCAACCATAATAATAAGATAATAGAAATATGACTATCTATCAAGGCTTAACAAGTCCAACCATTTTATAATTATCAACACAATGGCCCAATATGCCCAATTCTACGATTATCCACAAAACTTCTTGACAAACCAAAGTTTAGAAATGTATACGTCGGAACACGACCCCGACGATAGCCAAACTAAGTCAAAATAAATTAAGTCTAAAGATATAAGAACAAGGATGAATGTCTTCCGAAGTAAGGAAGCTCGCCACTCCAAAGTCAATGCACAAAATGCTTCGATCTGCTAATCACGGCACAAGAAAAATAGATGATGCTCCGACCACTATGTCGTGTAGGGACATAGAGTTCGGAGACAGTTAACGGTTAGAACACTAGCATGTAACTCAAGGGTAAAGATTAAATAACATCATAAATTACAAACAAGTCAATAGTTTTTCATCATTCATATTGATAAACTTATCCTTAAACATAGGCATTTCACATGGTAATAATGATACCAATGCTCAACAAAATTCTTGAACATATACTCATACATATATATATACACAACATGATCATATTATGCCACAAAGGACAATGACTTAGCATGCATTCTCAAATCATTCATTCATGGGATATGGAGTGAAGAACTTTCAACCAAGTTAGCTCAATTAACCGATCTCATTGCCATTTCATTGGACTAGGAACTTGAATCACTAGTCGTTTTACTGGTCTGGGAACTCGAATCACTACTCCTTTCATTTCATTGGACTAGGAACTCAAATCTCTAGTCATATCACTGGTCTAGGAACTCAAATCACTAGTTGTGTAATTTGACGAGGTATTATAGCCTCAAGAGATCTTTTTTAACTAGGAACTTGAATCGTTAGTCATATCACTAGTCTAGGAACTCGAATCACTAGACATATAATTAGACGAGCAACTCGAATCACACGTTATTTCATGGGACTAGGAACTCGAATAACTTGTCATAGTATTAGATGAGGAACTCGAATCTCCCATCTTTATTAGTCGTCATTTGTAATCTTAACCCATTAATTCATGCATTTACACATACAATTTATATCACATTTAAGGGCTTTGGCTTATTTCGCCAATTCACCATTATACATGACCATATGGTCCCCGTGGGAGCCTTCACTTCTCAACCATTTCAATATGGCAATGCCTTCATTCAATTCATCATACCATACAATTTGTGGTCCTCAAGACCAACACAACTATTCACATCTCATTAACCATAATATATGAAATTTTCACCATACTTGGTACCACACACAATTCAAGTTCATTTTCATGTCTGGGGCTTTACCCTGTCATTCGCCATCAACTAATACGGTTATCAAATTCACAATACATGGCTCATAATACCTTCAAAATATCATTTATCAATCATTCATACTCATTTGGGCCATTTCCCTAGCTCAATACATTATCACCAGGTAACTAGTCATTTCACTTAGACATTTTTCACAAACACCTTGTGTACATGCCCTTACCTAGGCCATATTCAAAATAACAACCAACAATATTAGGGTTTCTCAAGACTCATTGGTTCGACTACCAACAACAAGCACTCACAAGTGCAAAATATCAACAATAACATTAATAATCACAAGTCTAAGCAATAGTCCACATTATTCAACATTAAGCAACAAAACCCTTTTCATTTGATTTCAAAGCCACCGTGTACACTTACTAATATAAGTATGAAATACTAGAGTTATTTAGAGAGGGTAAAAATACATGCCATAAACTACTTGAATCACCAACAATGTTTTCTCCCTCTTTCCACTAGATGATCACCCTTCAAACCCTAGCCTCTAATCTTGCTTCAACAATCCTTCAGAGTGTTTAGGAGTGATTGAGTCTTGCACTAGTACGACTTGTATACATAGGATATGATCGAGGAGGGGTCACCCATACCTAGGACAGTGAGTGACCCTCACCACACAACCTAGGATACGAGATGGCAAGGCAAGGAGGGTACGATTCGTGATCAAGGGTACGACTCAAGTCTCTAGTCAAACTCAACTCAGAGACACAAGAATGAAGTTTTTTTTCAATAATTCAAAGTCTAGGTGTTTCAATTCTCCCCAACTTGGATCATTCATCTGCGGATAAGGGGTAAGGCAAGCATAGACACAGGTTAGCACTTTATCACATATCAAATCACTAGCAGTAAGTTAAAACGAGCATATAACAACAAGAATGCAACACACCACATATCATGATTATGTAATCACTCATTCATATCATTCACTGGGGATTCAAATCCTTCTTTTATTGAGACCAGATGTCTCCTTCAAAGCTTATGGACTAGAACCCATTATCAACTCAAGACACAAGTCAAACCAAGAAGATTAACACATACCTCAATCATAAGCTTCTGGAATGGAAAACCAATATGGGTATTTGGACTTCATGTCCTCCTCCACCTCCCAAGTAGCCTCCATGGACTTTTGGTTCCTCCATAGAACCTTCACCAAAGACACTTCTTTAATTCATAACTACCGAACTTAACAATCTAAGATCCTCACCGAGACCTCTTCATAGGACAAGGAGTTCAAGATATGAACATCCTTCAAGGGAACAACCAATGAAGGGTCACCCATACATTTTTGTAGCATAGAGACATAGAAATCGGGTGAGTGGAGTCCATACTAGAAGGTAACTCCAACTCATAGGCAACATTGCCGACCTTTTTCACAATCAAGTAGGGACCAACATACTAGGGACTAAGCTTCCTCTTTTTACCAAACCGCATCACTCCCTTCATAGGAGACACTTTGAAGAACACCCAATCGCCAACACAAAATTCAAAGTCCCTATACCTCATATGCGCACAGGACGTTTGGTGATTTTGAGCGGTTTTCAATCTATTAAGAATCACCTTTACCTTCTCCAAGGCTTGGTTAACCAAATCGAGGCCAAGCAACTTACCCTCACCAACTTTGTGACACCCAATGGGAGACTACCATCTCTTACTATACAATGCCTTAAAAGGCACCATGCAGATACTAGAGTGGTAGCTATTATTCTAGTGGAGCTCAATAAAAGGCAAGTGGTCATACCAACTACCACCATAATCGATTACACAATCCCACAACATATCCTCTAAGGTTTGGATAGTTCTCTCCGCTTGTCCATCTATTTGCAGGTGGAAAGTGGTACTAAGGCACACTCTAGTACCCAAACCCTTTTGGAACAACTTCCAAAAGTGGGATAAAAATGGAGGATCATGATCCGAAATAATTGACATTGTAGCACCATGCAACTTCATGATCTCTGAAGGATATAACTTAGCATAATCTTCTACCGAGAAATTAGTCCTCATGGGAAAGAAATGAGTGAACTTGGTTATTCTATCAACAATTACCCAAATAGAATAACATTGATTCTGAGATCTAGGGAGACCAGTAATGAAATCCATATTAATTGCCTCCCACTTCCACTCGGTCAAGGCAATCTCTTAGTATAAACCACCGAGCCCCATGTGTTACACTTTCACATGTTGACACACCATATACTTTTCCACATAGCTAGCTACATCATACTTCATACTGCTTAACCAATAAAACTCTCTAAGGTCATGATATATCTTTGTAGAATCGGGATGAATAGCATAGTGAGATTCATGATCCTCGGCCATGATCCTTTCCCACAATCAATCAATGTCGGGAAACCATAGCCTACCTTGGTATCTAAAGATACCATCACCACCAATCAAAAAGTCCACAACCTTGTGTTGACCAATATTAATCTTGATGTTCACAAAATTTGGGTCCAAGACTTGCTTTTCCTTTATCTAAGAAACAAGACACGATTGAGATACCGGATACAAAATACACCACCATCCTCAGAGTCTGCAAGTCAAACTCTAATATTTTCCAAATGGTGAATACCCCTCACCAATACCCTCTTATCCTCATCTATATGGGCCAAGCTTCCTATGGACAATCAACTAAGAGCATCGGTTACTACATTCTCCTTATCGAGATGGTAATGAGGACTCATATCATAGTCTTTTAATAGCTCAAGCAACATTTTTTTCTATAGATTCAATTTCTTTTGATTGAACACATATTGAAGGCTCTTCTGATCGAAAAAGATGTAAACATGAACACCATAAAGATAATTCCACCAAATCGTCAATGCAAAGACCACGGCTAACTACTCTAAGTCATAAGTAGGGTAATTCTTCTCATGAACTTTCAATTGTCCAGAAGAATAGGCTACCACCCTACCATGTTGCATCAACACACAACCAAGACCGACTCAGGAACCATCACAATAAACCACAAAACCCTCACTACGCTCGGCCAATATCAAAACCAGAGCCAAAGTCAATTTATCAGTGAACTTCTAAAAACTACCCTCACACACATCAGACCATAAGAACTTGACCTTCTTTTAGGTTAACTTGGTCAATGGGGAAGCTATAAAAAATACAATCTCCACAAACCTTCTATAATAACCAGTTATACCCAAAAGGCACCAAATGTCGGTTGGAGTCGTAGACTAAGGCCACTTATTTACCGCCGCAACCTTTTGGGGATCTACTATGATCCCTTCACTAGAGATGACACAACCATCAAAAGACACACCTTTCTACCAAAAGTCACACATGGAGAACTTTTCATACAAATGATGATCCTTCAAAGTTTGTAACACGGCACAGAGGTGATCTACATGATCTGCCTAACTTTTGGAATACACTAAGATATCATTAATGAAGACAATGACAAACATGTCCAAGAATAAGTGAAAACCCTATTCATCAAATCTATGAATGCCACTAGGCATTGGTCAACCCAAAGGGCATGATAATAAACTCATAGTTCTCATATCGAGTTCTGAAGGCAGTCTTTGGGATATCTACTTCCCCAATCTTAAACTGATGATAACCTGATCAAAGATCAATCTTAGTGAAACACTTTGCACCCCAAAGTTGATAAAACAAATCATCGATCCTAGGAAGAGGATATTAGTTCTTTACGGTTACTTTGTTCCATTGACGATAATCAATGCACATACAAAGGGAGCAATCCTTTCTATGCATGAACAACATGGGAGCAGCCCAAGGACACAAGCTAGGATGAATAAAACCTCTATATAAGAGGTCCTTTAATTACTTCTTAAGATCTTTCAACTCCGCTAGAGATATTCTATAAGGAGGACTAGAGATTGGATGAGTGTTTGGAACAAGATCAATCCCAAAATCAATTTCCCTATTGGGAGGAACACCGGGAAGATTATCTGGAAACACCTTGGGAAACTCATTAACTACTAGGACAGAGCCTAGAAAAGGCTCTTCAGAGTTAGAATCTTTAACTCGGACCAAATGATACAAATATCCCTTTAAAATCAACTTTCGAGCTTTAAGATAAGATATGAACCTTCCCTAAGACACTAAGGAACTACCTTCCTATACAATAGCTGACTCATTAGGGAATTTAAACATGACCCTATAGGTCCAACAATTTAAAGAAGTATAGCAAGATTAGAATCAATCCATCACTAGAAGGACATCAAAATCAATCATGTCCAACTTTATCAAGTCAACTAAAGTGTCTCTACCAACAATAGATACCACACGCCCCTTATAGACTATTTTAACAACCACAGAGTCTCCTACCAGGGTAGAAACAGAAAAAGGAACTGACAGATTCTTGGGACTACAATCAAGATGCATACCCACATACGGGGTTACCTAACAAAGAGTAAACCCTGGATCAAGCAAACAATGCACATCACAGGAGAAAATTCTCAATATACCTGTGACAACATCGGGATATTGCTCAGAATCCTGGTGAGTAGAAGGTGAATACAAGCAAATTCGGCCAATACTGGTGCCAGAAAAAAAAAGCAGAAGCAGACAAAGCACCCTTTAGTGGGGGAGTAGATAGAGTAGCAATAGGGGCCCTATTGGCTGAAGCAGTCATATGAGAGGGGAATCCTCATTGCATGTGCCTGATCTAAACATAATAAAAACATCTGTCTCTCTTACTCTCACACTGACCATGGTGATCTAACCACAAAATCTGTAAGGAGGGTGGGGTGGAGCTAACTGGGCACCACTAGTCTCAAATTAGGAACCCTGTTCCCAGGACCCGCCACTAAACTAAGAGTGACGAGCACCAAAAACTTTGATTAAGGAGAGCAAACGCTAGTCGAGGAGAACAAACCTGAACTCCCACACTTCTTTTGAAGCCATTTTCCACTATCTCCACTACTATGCTCGAAAGGCCTAACTTCTTCCTTTGCCTCTCACTAAGCTCAACTTGCATCTTCTTCTCATATTTTACTTATTTCATATACACAGCTAACCTAGAGATGTCCATGTTCTTACTCAATAAGGTCGTCTTGCTTTTAATAACTAGCTCAAGGGACAATCACAAGACAAACTTACGTATTCTCTCTCTCATTCAAAAAACCATATTGGGAGCATACCTTGAAAATTGATGGAATTTTAAGGCTTACTCTTGAATGGACATCCTTTTTTATTTTAAGTTCACAAACTCTTCTGCCTTTGCCTCCCTTAACTCTTGAGGAAAAAAGCAGTCAAGGAAAGCCTTAGAGAAATAATCCCACATGGGGGGGATAGAATCAAAACCCCTAAAAAACTCCCACCCTTAGCACCACTTGTATGATAGATCTTTCAATTGGTAGGAAGAAAACTCAACAGCCTTAATCTCTAGAGCATGCATATTTCAGAAGATCTTCTTTATTTCATCAATGAAGCCTTGAGGATCTTCCTCAACCTTTGTACCAAAGAACTAGGAGGGATCAACCTCATAAATTGGCCAACTTCTGTGGCCTCAAAAGACATGGTAGCTGGAGCACCACGCTCTGCTTGAGACTCTGCCAATTAAGTCAAAAGGTTGATAGAGTGGTGAAAATCGACATTAGTAGCATTCCCTTAATGTGACTAAGGAGGAAGGCCATTGTCATAGTAAAGAATGGTGGGGATAAAAGGAACCTCCCCAATATGATCAGATGCCTCAGCTCTAGCTCGGGTCTTAACCTCAGAAATTAGACAAACTTCATCCACATTACCCCTAATCAGGACAGAAGTGCTTGCCTGAGTATCAAATCTCCTTGGTGGTATGATCTGAAAGATAGCAGACAAAAATCATAGGAATCCAGGGCCTTAGACTCTATAGCTTGATATTGAAACACAAGAAAGGGAAACATTTCTTAAAATGTCTTATAAACCTTTTTTATAAGTATGGCATGCTTTATATTGATAAAAGAGACTCTACTTAACATAGTTTTGTGGACTCCCAACTGACCATGAACCTAGGTTCTGATACCAACTTGACACAACCTAAAACTGGGCCATGTCATATGGACATCTCAAACACACATGTACCGGAGATTACCCCATAACCCAACCTATCCATCAACAACAATCCACAAGGGTCGGATACAATCCAACCATAATAATAAGTTAGCAGAAATATGACTAGGTATCAAGGTTTAACAAATCCAACCACTTCGTAATTATCAACACACTAGCCCAGTATGTCTAAGTCTACATTCATCCATAACACCTCCATACAAACAAAAGTTTAGAAATGTATATGTTAGGACAAGCCCCTAATTATAGCCAAACCAAGTCAAAATAAACTAAGTCTAAATAAAGGAGACCAAGAATGAATGTCTTCCGAAGTAAGGAAGCTCACCACTCCTAAGTCAATACACAAACCACTTTGAGTTGCTAATCACTGTGCAAGAAAAGAAAATAATGCTCCGACCCCTATGTCACATAGGGATATAGCGTCTGGAGATAGTTAGCAGTTAGAAAACTAGTATGTAACTCAAGGGTAGGGATTAAATAACATCATCATTTAACAAAAAGTCAATAAATTATCATCATTCATATTTATACACTTATCCTTACACATGGGAATTTCACATACTAAACAAAAGACCAAGGCTTAACATCATTCTTGAACATATAATCATACACATGGATATACACAACCTGATCATATTATGCCACAAGGGAAATGACTTAGCATGCATTCTCAAATCATTCATTCAAGGGATATAGAGTGAAGAACTTTTAACCAAGTTAGATCATTTGACCAATATCAGTGCCATTTTATTGTACTAGAAACTTAACTCACTAGTCGTTTCACCATTCTTGGAACTCGAATCACTAGCCATGTCATTTGATGAGGTATTATAACCTCAAGAGATCTCTTTGTACTAGGAACTCAAATTGTTATTCATATCTCTGGTCTATGAACTTGAATCACTAGCCATTTCATTAGACGAGGAACTCGAATCACTAGTCATATCATTAGGAGAGTAACTCGAATCACCCATAATTATTAGTCTCTATTTTAACTCTTAACTTATTATTTCATGCATTTACACTGATACTATTCATATCATATTTAAGGGATTTGGCTCATTTATCCAATTCAACATTATACATAACCACATGCTCCTCATGGGAGCCTTCTTTACTCAACCATATCAATAGGAAAATGCCTTCATTCAATTCATCATGTTGTACTATTTGTGGTCCTCAAGACCAACATAATGATTCGCATTTCATTAACCATAATATATCACATTTTTACCACACTTTGTTCTACACACAATTCAAGTTCATTTTCATGTCTAGGGTTTTACCCTCTCATTACCCATCAACCAATAAGGTTACCAAATTCATAATATATGGATCATGATACCTTCAAAATATCATTTATCAATCATTCATACTCATTTGGTCCATTTCCCTAGCTCAATACATTGTCAACAGGTAACTAGTAATTTCACTTAGATATTTTTACAAACACCTTGTGTACATGTTGACATTTTCATAAACATCTTATGTACATGCCCTTACCTAGGCCATATTCAAAGCAACAACCATCAATATTAGGGTTATCAAGAATCATTGATTAGACTACCAACAACAACCACTTACATGTGCAAGATATCTATAATAACATATATAAACTCAAGTCTAAGCAATAATCCACATTATTCATCATTAAGCAACGAAACCCTTTTTATATTCTCCCATCACACATTTAGCCACAAGCAAAAACCCCTAACCAATATTGCGTACACCAAAAACATTAACCAATATCATGGGCCACTATGGCTAATATGGTCGGTGGGATTGTCCCACTGGATGAAAGCAATAGACGAAAGAGTGAGAAAAGCAATAATAAGGTTCAAAAGGGGATTTGTAGTAAAAAATTTGTAGATCTTTTGAATCCTAAAGTAATTGATAATTATAGTATTAGAGTTCCACCTGAACCTGTGATATTGTTGCATGGGGAGCCTTCGATAACATGGAAGACATCAGAAATACGTAATCTTACTATGCAGGAGGAACTTCAATATGCTATTATCGGCAAATGATCTTATGGCAAGCCCCACATTGATGTTTTCAGAAAAATTACACCAATTTAATGCAGGATCAAAGGTTAGTGTACGATAGGAGTATTGGATGCAAGACATATTCTAATAAGATTATAAGTGCTAGAAGACTATGTTTAATTATTATTTACAGCAACCTACTACATTAAATCAATGGATATGTATTGGAAAATTTGAATGTTGAAGTGGGATAAATTGTTTGAACCTGATGTAGAAACTATAATTGGAGTAGTGTGGATCTCTATGCTTGACTTACCACCGAATTTCTTTGCTAGAGATGCAATATTCTCTATAGCTTTAGCAGTAGGCAAGACTTTGATAGTAGATATAGACATTAAAAATCAAACCAGACCTAGCTGCGCAAGAGTTAAGGTGGAGGAGATTTAGTTACAAAATTACCTCAGCGGATTTGAATCAATAAGAAAAATAATTGTATGGAAGAAATCAAATCAAAGTTGGTACAAATTCAATATGACTATATTCCAAAGTACTATAAAGATTGTTGTTTGCAGGGTTATAATGAAGATAGCTGTTGGAACATTCATCCAAAATTATAGGATAAGAAAAAGGATGACAATAGAAAAGAAGCAATAAAGAAGGAAGGCAAAGAACAAAATAAACAGAGGCAGCAGTAGCAGAAATATGACAAGGCAAGAAAAAGGAACATAAATAAACAAAAATGGCTGACAAGAAGGAACAATTACAAGAGGCATAGATATGGGCATACTCTAGGTGAGGTGAATAAGGAGAATGAAAAAGAAGTGAAGGTAACCAACTCATTGGATGCTCTAGTAGCTGAAGATGATGGTGATAAAATTAATAAAAAGTAAATTGTGAATGTTGACCATGTTAAGGAAGTGGGGGTAGAGAAACTTAGTATAAAGGATTGGGTAAACAAAAGCTTTGGCAGTAACACAGATCCAAAGCAATTTTCAAAAGGAGTTGAAGATGTACCAATTTCAAAGGATTCAAGCAATAACAAAGATAAGATGGGGGCCAATCAGGAGAATGTGTTACATAAAAATAATGATAATCAGCAATGAGTAGAAGGTCAGAAGGATCAGAGTCAAAATGAAGAAGGTTCTCAAAAGGCAATAGAAGATATACAGATACAGATGCATGATGAAGTAACAAAGGAATTAATGGTAATACAAGGGGTGTTGCCTTTATCTATCCAAATTGAGAACTTAATGAAAAGTTGTAATAAAGATAAGGAGGATTTAGACGGGATAGACTGGGAATATAATATCAATCAAGTGGCTAAATTAGCTCATTTTTCACCAAAACACGTAGAGTCACAGAAATAAAAGCAAGGAAGAACAAGAATTCCAGTACCAGTTCAGCCACAAGGTAGACAAGGTGGCACACCTATAAAAAAAAGTCATGATGAATACACTAATATGGAACATAAGTTCATTCAATACACAAAAATTATTCATAAGACTTATTACCCTACAAATACGATACTAGTTTTACTTCATTGGCCTCATGGAACCATTTCAAGAAAGTCAGCACATAGAAAAGTATAGAAGGAGGCTGGGTATGAAATATGTTATGGTGAATACTCTGGAGCGATATGGGCCTTCATAGATAAGAATATAGAGTATAGCATCATTAAGGATGAGGAATAACAATTATCATTGAAGTTGTAAAATCAACATACAGATTTTTTTGATAGTTACACTTGTCTATAAAAAATGCACTCCAAGTGAAAGAATGATGTCATGGGATTCATTAGTAGAATTGGCAGATTCACATCAACTACCATGGATGATAGAAGGATATTTTAATATAATAAGAAATGGAGAGGAAAAATTAGGTGGCTTACCTGTTACACTTAATGAAACCCAAGATTTTAATCAGTGTATTAATTTGTGTATTATGGAAGAACTTTAATTTAATGGGAGTAAATACACATGGTGGAATGGAAGAAAATATGAGGATTGTATTTTCAAAAGACTAGATAGAATATTGTATAGTGACAGGCTACAAAATGTGTTCCAAATGATGGAAGTGGAACACTTAGCTAGGAGTGGTTCTGACCATTCTACTTTATTGATTTAATTCAAAAGGGAAAGGGATCACATTGTTAAATCTTTAGGTTTCTAAATTTATGGTTGAAGGAAGAAACTTGTATGGAAGAGATAAATGATAATTGGAACACAGAGATAGAGGGTAATAATTTTATAGTGTTCCATCAAAATCTGATGAACACAAAAGTAGCTCTCACAAAGTAGAGTAAAGGGAAATTTAGTAATATTTTCTAGGAAATTGCAACACTGGAAAATATTATCAAAGTAAGAGAGAAGAAATTTGAAGAGAATCCTAATGTAGCAAATTGAGAAAAGTTGTTTAAGGCTTATGCTGAGCTAAATTTTTAGCTTAAAAGAGAGAAAGATTACTGGAGGAATAAGGTAGGATTTGAGTGGTGTAAGGATGGGGATAGGAATACCAAGTTCTTCCATACTATTGTTAAAGTAAGAAGAATCATACTGAGGATTAGCAGGATTCAGAATGAAGAAGGGGACTGGATGGAAGATGCATAGGACAGCTGTTTCTGCTATTTAATTTTTTCAGAAGTAGTTTACAAAGCAGAAGGATGCAGTGGATTTTTCTTTGCTAGATGAATTACCTCTGTTGATAAATGATGAGCAGAATGAGGAAATTATGAGAATGCCAACAGAAGATAAAATCAAAGAAGCAGTAATAGGATTGAATAGAAATAGTGTAATAGGTCCTAATGGAATGACAGGAGGATTTTATCAAGATGCATGGGAGATCATTAAGAAGGACATTCAGAGAATGGTCACAGCATTCTTTTGTGGATTTCAATTACCCAGGTTCATTACCCATACTAATTTGGTATTATTACCAATAAAGTAAGTAGTGAACAACTTTTCTAATATGAGACCTATATCACTTAGTAACTTTGTGAATAAGATCTTTTCAAGTATTATACATGAGAGAATTAAGGTTCTACTTCCCTAGTTGATATCACTAGAGCAGGAAGGATTGGTGCAAGGAAGGAGCATTGCAAAAAATGTATTGGTGATGCAAGAAATTATTTTAGAAATAAGAAGAGGTAAACCTCCAAACATGGTTATGAAGCTAGACATGATGAAAGCTTATGACAGGGTTGAATGGCATTTTTTTAACTATGGTTTTGAGGAAGGTGGGTTTTTCTAAAGTTCTCATAGATATGGTGTACAGAATCTTGGAGAATAATTGGTATTTAATTCCTCTTAATGGTCAATGTAAAGGTTTTTTCAAATCATCAAGAGGTTTAAAACAAGGGGATCCTCTATCTCCTACATTATTTATAATAGCAGTTGAAGTATTATTAAGGACTCTAAAGAAGCTGATGTAGAAAAGGGAATTCAAACTGTTTGGCATGTCAAGAGGAAGTCCTAAACTAAATCATCTAGTGACTGAAGCACTGGATAGTTATGAAGTGGTGTCAGTACAGAAGATAACAAAGAGAAGAGTGCAATCTATTTACCCAAAAGTGTTTCAAATAGAGTTAGAGTAAAGGCAGAGGTAGCTATAAGCATATTGAGGAAAGAATTCCCTTTCACCTACCTTGGATGCCCTATTTTCTATATGTGGAAAAAGAAATATTACTATCAGTAGCTAATGAACAAAATAGCTAGTAAGCTACAAACCTAGAAAGGAAAACTTTTGTCATATAGGGGAAGAGAAGTACCAATTAAGCATATACTGCAAAGCATCCCCATTCATTGTTTATTAGTGATGAACCCACCACTTAATGTGATAAACTCCATTCAAAGAGGGTTAGCTTTATTTTTTTAGAGTAGTAAAATAGGGTAAAAGGGATAGACACTGGGTTAACTGGAAGACAGTGTGCTTACTATAGAAGGGAGGAGGGTTGGGTTTTAGAAGGATAGCTGATATTTCTATGGCTTTATTTTGTAAGCTATGGTGGAAATTTAGAACGTCAAAGTCCACCTGGAGTGAATACATACACAACAAGTACTATAAAAAGGAGCATCCAAAGCTAAACATATGGAAAAAGGTGCAGGTGGCTCACAAGTGTGGAAAAAAATGTTAAGTGCTAGAGATTTAGTGGAACACTTAATTATTTGGCAATTCAGGAAAGGAAATTCTAATATTTGGCTAGATAACTAGACTGGTTAAGGTGAACTAATCTCTTTAGTGGAGGACAGATGTAATGAATATAGAGAAGATTAAACAGCAAGAGATCTTGTTAGGGAAGACAGATAGAATGAATAGGTGATCAAAGATATTCTTGGAGAAAAGATGGCTTAGTATATTTTGAGTAAAGTAAAGATCCCAAAAGAAGATGGCAGTGACTTCCTGATATGGAGCATTGAATTAACGGGGTTGTTTACAGTTAAGTCAGCTTGGCAGTATATCAAGAATAAGCAGCATGTAAAACCACATATAAAATTATATGGATTAAGGGTTTGCCTTTCAAAATATACTTTTTTATGTGGAGATTGTGGAAATGTGGAGTATCAATGGATGACAATGTAAGAATGTAGGGAAGTACAGACCCTCAAAGTGTTAGTGTTATGAAGAGCCTATAGTAGAGACACTAGCTTATGTCTTCAGAAGATCTTTTTATGCTAACAAGACTTGGTCCTACTTTTATTCTTTTATAGGTATACCTATTCAAGGCTTACCCTAAGAGAAACAATTCTAAGATGGTGGAATGCTGAGCTGAAGCAGAGAGAACAACCATACTTTTATGCACTACCTAGAATCATTATGTAGAAGCTATGGAAGAAAAAAAATAAGAAGAAACATGACAACAAGGACACCACATGACTGAGGATTTTCTATAATATAACAAGGAATCTTAGGATGCTTTTGAAAGTGATAAAACCGGCAGATGAGTTACCCAATGAATGGATAGATATAATAAAGGAGTTTTATAAGCTAAAGAGCAAGATAAAGGCTACCAGAGTTATATGGGAGGCACCTACATAATGATCAGTAAAGTTCAACACAGATGGAGCATTCAGAGGAGAAGGAGGAAGTTCATACTCATTCTTCTTAAGAGATGTGAATGGGGATGTACTATATGCTAAAGAAGAACCACTTCTGTATGCAGACAGTACGCAAGAAGAAGTAAATGCTATCCTACTGGCAGCTAAGCATTGCAAACAGACACAATACAACAAAATAATCATTCAAATAGATTCACTCATCATACAGAAGGTACTTATAGGAGTATGAAAGTGCCCATGGAATATATAAAATATATCCAGGAAGATATAACAATTCATGCAAGGCAAACAAGTGACATATAAATATATTTACAAAGAAGGTAACCAGTTAGATGACTATTTTGCAAATTTAGCAATAGATATAGGAGCTTTCACAATGACAAGTTTTTATCAGCTATAGAAAAGAGGAAAATTCATCATAAATAGCGCTAAATGGCAGTGTCCATACTTGAGAATTACACCATAAAAAGGATAAAAAGGCAGGGGAGGTTACAGCTAAATATTTTACATGCAACATATGTAAATTACATAAAATCATCAAATAGACTACATGTACTATCTACCCTAAGTTATTTCATCTAACAAAAAGGACTCTCAGCATCAAGGGTGGGTCTATGAGTAATTTTGATCTTGATAAACCTGGGAATGAGGTTGTTAAATGAATACTCATGGGTCTAAGCATCCCTATATCTTCTTTCCTACCATATCTGTAAAGCACAAGCAAGTGAAAGAATTAAGGTCAGTAACAATAGATCCAGAAAAAGCAGTTGAAGTGAGAAAAGGGTCATCTCACTTAGTTATAGCAGCTCATCTCAGCTGACTAAATCCCTCATAGTTGTACAAAAATCACTTCACTTTCCCATCCACCGAAGAACACAGCTGCAGGAAAAAAAGCATCAACAGTACAATCAGCTGAAGGTGTTAAAATAAAAATAAAGAAAAAGAGGAACTACTTACTTCTGTATGGTAATATCATAAGCAAGTTATGACAATAGAGGCACAACATTGATCACCCAGAGCATCAGTCGATGAAAGATAAAGTTGGTGAAGGAGGTCGTCATTACAAAGAGAGAGGCATGAAAGAGGTGAAAATTAGGAAACCTAGGACTAATTTAGAAACCCTACTTAGGCTATTTGTGTTTAAATTTGACCTGATTTGGGCCAAGTTAGTAGAATAGTAGTAGGTTGTCTTGTTTAAATGGGTTGGTCCATTTTCTATTTAATTTTGCTATTTTATTAATAAAAAACCAAAATTAAACCAAAAAAAAAACTTTTTATGTAATTTCAAAACCACCATGAACAGTTACCAATCCAAGTGTAAAATACATGGGTTTAAAGTTATTTAGATAGGTGAAGAGATACATGCCTTAAATAACCTGAATTACCAAGAATGTTGACTCCCTTTTGCTAGTAGATGATCACCTTCATAACCGTAGCCTCCAATCTTACTTCAAGAAGCCTAGAGTGTTTAGGAATGTTTGATTCTTGTAAAATAAAGACTTAGGAGGCTACAGTGCCTTATTTAGTGAGAGGGGTTAGGGTTTTAGGCAAGGTAAATAACCAAATGGTCCTTAGTTAAAAGCTAAACAGTACACTCGTACAGGGTATGACTCCCCCATATGATTCTCTAAGTAATCGTACCCTAGGGTACGAATGGTACCCTAAATTGTACCCTAGGCTTATACTAGGTGATACACACTATTAAGGGTACGACACCATATCCATGAGTCAATCCAAAGGGTATAACTCACCCTCTAGTTGTAAGCTTCAACCATATGAAAGACAGTTTACCTTAAGCTCAAGTCTCTCTCCATACAATTTTCCTAGATACAACTCATATACATAGGGTATGATTCAGGAGGGTTCACTCATACCTAGGATAGTGAGTGGCTCTTACTATACTACTTAGGATACGATAGGGGAGAGAAAGATGGGTATGAGTCGAGACCAAGGTTAAGACTCAAGTCTCGAGTCGTACCCGACTCAAATACACAAAAATGATGTGGTTTTTAAATGGTTCAAAGTCTAGGTGTTTCAATCGTGATCGTGGTAACTAAAGTCAAAATCCTCTATTTTTGCTCTATTTTGATTTTGCTGCATAGCTGCCAGTTTTCCAACTCTATTTTGTCCTATTTTCTGGGCATTTATCTTTTGTTCAAACACCTACAAAACAACAAAACAACAAAAAATGAGTCATGGATGGGTTGCCTCCCATCAAGAACCTAATTTAACATCACGGCATGACTATCTCCTTTTTCACCATATATCTTCTTTAAAATGAAATAAACTCCACCTTAGCCACCATGAGACCTTTGACATTGTAGTTCTTCACCCTTTGAAAATTTACCACAAAATTCATTTTTTCATGATCCTCCAATTTAAGGGCACCACTAGGGTAGATGTTAGAAATCACAAATTGCCCCAGCTATTTAAAATAAAGCTTCCCTACGAAGATTTTCAACCAAAAGTTATAAAGGGGTACATTCTTGCCAACATGGAATTCCTGTCTTAATGTTCGAGCATTATGTCATCTTTTTATTTTCTCCTTATACAAAGTGGAACTCTCATAAGCCTTGAGTCGGAAGTCTTCCAACTCATGGAGTCTTATGACCCTTTTTTCGGAGGCTTCTCCCCAATTCATATTCAACCTCTTTAAATCCCACTAGGATTTATGTTTCAAGTTCGGTAGGGAAATGAGATTCCTTTCTAAACACCAAGTGGTAGGGAGACATGCCAATTAGAGTTTTCTAGGTCGTTTTTTAGGCCCAAAGTACTTCATAGAGATGTCTTTCCTAATTGGTTTGGCCCATATTCGTTGTCTTCTGAAGTATTCCTTTTATTTCCTGATTTGAAAATTCAACTTGGCCACTTATTTTGGATATGGGGTAGCCACTTTATGTTTAACCCTATACTTATCAAAAAGGGACTCAAATACTCGATTACAAAAATATGAGTCTCCATCACTAATAATGGCATGCGATATTTTGAACCGTGTGAAGATGTGTTTTTTCAAAAAAGAGGTAATGCTTTTGCTTTCATTATTTGGGAGTGACATCACTTTCACCAATTTAGAAACATAGTCAACCGCTAGCAATATTTATTTGTTTCCAAATGAACTCACAAATGGGCCCATAAAGTCAATTCCCCACACATCAA
This sequence comes from Capsicum baccatum var. pendulum, assembly GCA_030864225.1. Lineage (NCBI taxonomy): Eukaryota > Viridiplantae > Streptophyta > Magnoliopsida > Solanales > Solanaceae > Capsicum > Capsicum baccatum. The sequence continues at coordinate 134,621,692 of CM061552.1, forward strand.
AGAGTTCTACCTCGAGGTTTGGTTTGAGGGGCATTCCATACCTTCTTGATATACCACAATGCATTTGACATTGGTGGCATGATTTTATCTACTCAATGGCATCCCTATGCATAGATGGCCAATAGTAACCACATTGTAAGATTTTGGCAGCGGTGTGGATTCCTCAGTGGTGACCACCATAAGGTGAGGAGTGGAAAGCTTCAGGGATATCATTCATCTCATCCTCCATAACGTACTACCTAATAACACCACCTATAAATTCCAAAAATAGAAATGGCTCATCTCAAAAATATTTTTTTGTATCAAACTAGAACCATTTCTTTTGGTAGTCGATCACTTTGAGAAGTATACCATTTGCTACATAGTTGGCAAAGTCATCATACCATGAAGTGCTTCTTTCCATAATAGACATGATTAGTTTGTCAGGAAAAGAATCATTATTTTAAATTTCTCCATTTCTTTCATGATTACCTTCAAGACGCAAGAGATGATCGACAACTTAGTTATCACACCCTGTCCGATCCTTTACCTCAAAGTTGAATTATTGTAAGAGAAAAATTCATCTAATTAGGTGTGGCTTTGGTTCCTTATTTTCCATGAGGTACTTAATGGCAGTATGATCCGTGTGCACCACCACTATCATCCCTAACAAGTAGGCGCAAAATTTTTCAAAAGCATATATATCCACAAATAACTCTTGTTTAGTAACGGTGCAGTTGCATTGAGCATCATTGAATATTTTACTTGAATAATAGATATTATGAAAGAGTTTATCTTTTCATTGACCTAGGTCCGAACCCAACGCAATCCCACTTGTATCACACATTATCTTGAAAGGGTATGACCAATTCAGTGTCATAATGATAGGGGCCGAAATAAGCAACTCCTTAAGTTGATTAAAACATTTAAAGTATGCCTCATTGAATTTGAATTTAGTCTCCTTCTCAAGGATTTTGCACAATGGATGAGCTATCTTGGAGAAATCCTTGATAAAACATCGATAAAACCCAGCATGTCCAAGAAAATTCTGAACACCTTTTACGAACATAGGGGTGGTAGCTAGGAAATAACCTATGCTTTGTATTGATCGACTTGTATTCCTTTCTCTGATATTCTATGGCCTAATACAATGCCCTTCTTGACAATGAAATGGCATTTCTCCCAATTTAGGACATGGTTTGTTTCCATGCATCTTTCATGAACCTTGCTTAGGTGTTCAATACATGACTCAAATGAGTTTACCACCGCCAAGAAATCATCCATAAATATCACCATTTAATATTCGACCATATCGAAAAATATTGACAACATGCAACATTAAATGGTTGTCGGGGTATTGAATAACCAAAGAGCATTCGCTTGAATGCAAATGTCTCGTACGGGCAAGTAAAAGTTATCTTCTCTTGGTCCTTTGGGGAGATAAAAATTTGATTGTACCCCCAATAACCATATAAGAAATAATACCATCCTCGCCCAGCTAGCCTATCCAACATTTGATCCATGAAAGGCATCAAAAAATGGTTTTTTTGGGTCCATGAGTTTAGCTTTCTGTAATCCATGCACATCCGCCACCCAGTGACCAGTCAAACATGGATGAGATCATTCTTTTCATTTTCAACTACCTTAGTTACACCTTTTTTTGGGACACATTGTATTGGTCTCACCCAAGTGCTATTGGATATTGGATATATTACCCCCGCATCAAGCCATTTTATGATTTATTTCTTCACCGTCTCTTGCATGGGTTGATTTAGCCTTCTTTGATGTTACACATTTGGTGCATGATCTTGTTCAAGTTTAATTTTGTGGGTAAAAATGTCTGGGGTTATTCCTAGAATGTCCGCAATTATCCATCCAATGGCTCCAATGAGCTTTTTCACCACCAACTTCAATGCTTCCACTTTAGAGGGTTCAAAGTCACTTGCAATGATGATTGGTAATGTGTCTCCATCCCCCAAGAAAACATATCAAACATGGGGTGGAAAAGGCTTCAATTCAACTTTAGGTGGCTCGATAATGGATAGTTTTATGGGTGGGATCTCATGGTTTTTTAGATCAAAGTCAAACTTTACCGAGTTCTTAGTATAGGATCCAAGCCCAGTCAAAGATGAAATCACCTTATCATATTCTTCCACTTCTTCCCTCTCACAATTCCATAACACTCCTACCAAAGGATCATTCAACAAGATAACATCAACATGGTTCGGCACCTCTCCATCAATAACATTAATCACCGAGATGACTTGTAATTCCATAGGTTGCTTCATGGACTTACATACATTGAAGGACACCTTCTCGTTATTTAATCTAATCTTTATCTTGTTGGATTCCAAATCCACCAAAGCCTTCCTAGTAGCTAAAAATGGTCTCCCAAGAACAATAGGAACTTTAATATCAATTTCACAATCAAAGATTATGAAATCGATCGGGAAAATAAATCGATAAACTTTTACTAGAACATCGTACAGAACTCCCACCATCTTCTTGATAGACCGGTCGGCCATGAGAAACTTCATAGTGGTAGGTTTCGGCATCCCCAATACATGCTTGTGGAATATGGCATAAGGCATTAGGTTTGCACTTGCTCCAAGATCATACAATGCCTTTGCGAACTTAAACAATCCAATGGCGCATGGAATTGTAAAAGCACTGGGCTCTTTCTTCTTTTTCACCAATGTGCTTGACATAATGGCACTATAATGATGTGTTACTTCCATAGTTTCATCCTCCATAAGTTTCTTCTTTGATAGAAAATTCCTTATAAATTTAGCATATCCCAACATATCTTACAAAGCCTCAATTAGAGGGATATTTATAGACAGGGTGCTAAATTTATTGAAGAACTTATCAAGCTTTGCATTTTCTCCCATTTGAGAGAACCATCTATGGAAATAAGAGGGAATAGTTTTTGATGATATGGATACAATTTGGCAATCATTTACCTTTGACTTATTATAATACCCTGACAATTTTGTAAGCCTAAATTCATCTTTTGAGCAAATGGGAAATACTTCCAAAGTGAATCATGTTTAAACAGTGCTTTATTTCCCAAATTTCTACTATCTATCGTGTGGAGATTTTAATAAGCTTTCTGTTGATACCAATTTTGTCAAAATCAGAGATCGAAGAAAGAAATTATCACCATCTGAAGTCCCAGTTGTGAAACATCATTATTTAGACTCTCAGCGCATCACGGAGATGATTAATATCACAATTGTAACTTTTTAGTGAGCCTCCACGATATTACCCTATCGCGCCAAGGCTCAATATCAGGATTGTCAAATTCCAGAGCACCAATGCTATTCCACTGCGTTGCGGTGCCTTTCCAAGTCATAACCAAGGTGGCAAAATGATTTCACCACATTGCGCCACTGATCAGTTTCTCATTTGTCCAAGTTTCTAAAAAGATTTTATAACGAACTACATTCGTAGAAGTAAACTAGTTTTACAGGAATTAATGAAAGAGATAACGAATCAACCTACTGACAATACTAAAAACAAAATTCAAACTTTAGATGTAAAATTTAAAATAATATTGCATTTTAGCAGTGGGAGAGATGTTAATAGACTTATAGCTCCACAAATATAAGCTCCTGAAAATCCATTGCATCAAAGTTGTGAGGGTGCACTAGAGGAAGAAGTCATTAATTTCCCAACACCGTAAGGTGATAAGGATAACATAAAGACTCAAAATCTAGCAAATCATATGGTTCAAGAACGAGATCATAATAGTGCATTTACCTCTACACCGACCCTTACAACTGAAGTACCTCATCATAGTGGTAGAGAGATAACAAAACCGTCTTAGTATGTACTCTTAGGATAGTCTTTTGAAATAATACTTGAATAGTTAACTACCAAACCCATAAATTATGATAAAGCACTACAGGATAAAGTTGCAGAAAAATGGACTATTGCTATGAAATAAAAATGGAGTCCATGTACTAAAGTCTGAGATTTTGTAGAACCACCTATAGATGGAGTCAAAACCATTAAATGCAAGTGCAACTATAAGAAAAAAAAAAAAGTAGATCAAAAAGTGCAAACTTACAAAGTTAGGCTTGTTCGAAAAAGTTTTCCTCAGAAAGAAGGGATCGATTATGAGGAAATTATTTTGCCAGTAGTCATGCTTAAGTCTATTAGAATTCTCTTATATATTGCTTCTCATTATGATTATGAGATTTGGAAAATGGATATCAATATAAATTTTCTTAATGGAAGTCTATGAGAGTATTTTTATGCGGCAGCAGATGGTTTCATTGAGAAAGAGAAAGAACGCATGTTGTGCAAGCTTAAGAAATCTATTTATGGATTAAAGAAAGCTTCTAGGGCATGGAAAAATTGCTTTGACAATGCAATTAAGACCTTTGGTTTTGAGAAAACTCTTGATAAGTCTTGCGTGTACTAAAAGTAGAATGGGGATAAAATGGTGTATCTAGTATCACATCTAGATGATATCTTACTCATACGAAATAATGTGGGATTGTTGAATTCAGTTAAGGAATAGTTATCCAGTAATTCTGATATGAAAGATTTGAGAGAAGTTGCTCACATCCTTGGGATCAAGGTTCTATGTGATCGCAAAAAAAGGATATTATTCATATCTCAAACTTTTTATGTTGATACAATTCTTATCAAGTTCAACATCCATGATTCCAAAAATTGCTTCTTCCTTTAGACATAGAATTTCTCTGTCTAAGGATCAATGTCTAAGACAGATAAGGAGATAGAAAACATAAAGGCAGCTCCTTATGCAGCAGCTATCGAAAGCCTCATGTATGCGATGTTGTGCACTAGACCTACTATCTATTTGTTGTATGCATGGTTAGCATATTTTAGTTAATCTTAGAAGAAAACACTAGACAAAAGTAAGAATATAATCAAGTACCTGAAAAGGATTAGACATTACATGCTAGTTTACCATTCGAATGAGTTAGTGCCTATAGCGTATCGAGACTCAGATTTCCAGTCTGACAAGGACTCTAGAAAGTTGACCTCGAGAAATTTTTTTACTTTGTGATATGTAGTTGTCGTTTGCAGGAGAATCAAGAAAACATATGTTGATGATTCCACCATGGAAGAGAGTATGTAGCAGCCTCTGAGGCAGCATGGCTTTGAATCTTTCTCAAAGACTTAGCGATTGTCTTTTCAATAGAAGCTCCACTTATAATTTATTATGAAACTAATGGTGTGGTTACAAATTCAAAGGAACCACAGAGACGTAAGAAGGAAAAACACATTGAGCATAAATATCATTTAATTCTACACAGTGTAAAGAAGAGATGTGGTTGTTGTAAATATTGCGTCAAAAAATAACCTGACAACTCTTTTACAAAAGCTTCACCATAGAAGCCTTTTGAAAGGCATATAGAAGGATTGGGTATTAGAATTGCACGTGCATGGTTATATTTCTGTCAAGATCCAATTTCTCATATCATAACGATGCCTACCATAACCCACCAATAGGCAAGGCAAACCTATAGCTTGAAACGGATAGAAATGGACTACACAATAATATAAGGAAAAGAATGTGGAATAAATGATGTGAAGACCAATACATAATAAAATACGAAAACCTGATGGGATCAGTATAAGAGCTTCTAATATAATAAGGGTACAAAAGTAAAATAGATAAAATAAATTACACTAATATAACTTATCTCCGAATACAATATAGAGACTAGTCAGATACATAAGAGAGAGATAAGTAATACTCTGAACATTAGGAGCTCACTCTAAGTCTTTGAACCATGGTTGCTCCGCATGAAGCAGACATTAACGACGATAACCCTTACTATGATTTGCAGATTGCAGAAGTGTAGCATGAGTACCAAATGAATGGTACTCAGTAGGCAACTGCCAACTGAGCTCCAATGATAAAGCAGATAGATACAACATATAAACAGAATGAAACTACACCTAAGAGTCCAGAAATCATATAACAAGCCAATGATATAATAAGAGACAACTATCCTGTACATGTCCAATGGACCAACATAATAAGGGTAAGTAAGTAACAAGGATGCACTATCTTATTCCATCCATACGTAAGAATCTGAACATTGTACCGTATATCCCTGGATAATATACGAATTAAGAGAGAAAGAAGAATATATAATAATATACAAAGCCAAGGAACAAATATACCATATGAACAAATGATAGAAGGGGATACAATATTACCATAGCTACATATATCTAGATATATATATATATATATAAGTATATTTACATATAAATATGAGTTCGTCTCAAAGCATAACCTAAGTCATCATATCCTCGTTCTATTACCTCAGTATAATCCTATCAGCAGTCAATTCTATCATACTCGAGGTTTATATCCGCATGGCTAGACATGAAATAATCGTGTATACTAATGCAATCATAAGATATAAGACGCCAAAAACATACCTCAAATCTCAATACCAGATCAATAGTCAATCTATCATAACCTAGCCATAATAATGATCATAACAATTATAACAATGATATTAATAATGGCGCAAATAACCGGCAACTTCAGACAACCGAATATCTAGCCGAGCCTATGTGTACCCCCACTGCCCCAGGCTCAGAAGGTTCAATCAACAAACAATAATGCAAGACATATTCCTCACCTATATCTATGCAACCATCCCATACCAGCTGATAGACATAGGCGTATAGTGGTGATAGGCGATGCGCATGCAAGAATGAATGAAAAGTACACAATCAACATCATAATCTCGTCATCATCATCATCATACTCAACCTTCGAAATCAACCTGGGTATCAATTTATCATCACAACATATCTTCTAAATTTAACCAAATATCAATATATTATCACAATAGTATCCTCCAAACTAGAAATGGGTATCAATAAATTATCACAATAGTATCCTCCAAATTCAAATCATGGTATCAATATATTATCACAATAGTATCCTACGATCGTGCCGGGTATCAATGTAATCATAAATATTAATAGAAATATAATAGGTGCACGAACACAAGCCATGAATAAAAGGAGTGTAAAATCTGTAAGTTTGTTTCCCAAAATGGTCTTCGGGACTAAATCATTATAAAAGTGTAGAAAGGATCGAAATATCTCACGACCAGAGTAAGTAATTGTGTCAAATAATGGACCAGAATCTGCCTAGATCAATCTTTAAAACAATATTTTTAACCTCTTTTAAATGTATGAATATTTTGTTTAGTAAGGAATTATTATAACAAAGAAATTCACCATCAAAGTGAAAACGGGATTTCTAATGTTTATTTTTGAAAAACAATGATAAAGTCGTATTTCAGCTAGGATTACATCAATACTGATATAATAATCATGATCGTACCAAATCTATGCATGTCATCACCAGTATTCAGTCAATGAAATCGTAAGCAATATAAACATATATGTGTCCATATTCAACAACTGTATCCCTTAAAGGGATAAATATTTCCCGGCTATCCAACCAATATCATAGAATGGTCCTTGGCCGAATAATATGTCCAAAATAATCACAACTTCATAATCTCGGCCTTAGGCCCACATACATATCCGGAACTCATGGCGATAATCATATTTATAAGTCGTAGCATATCTATAATGATCTCACATCTAAGAGGCATAATATATTGAAAAAACATAACTTATTACTATGAGGCCTTTTACATCTATAAGACATTGCATAACTATAGGTCGTATATCATGACTATGAGGAGTATCACCACTAAAGGCCATTAATCATATCGAAGAGGGATATCATCTCTATAGGCTCAATAATCACAATTAAGAAGAAATAACATCTATGAGGCTCGGGAAACATATCAAAAAAGAATAACATCTCTAAGGACCCAATGTGATGTATATGAGGGATGAATGCCTCCATTAGGAAAAAACATCTCTAAAGACCCAAAATAATGTCTAAGAGGAAATAGCTCTCTAAAGTCCCAATATCATTTTTATAAGGATTAACATAGCCATAACTCATTAGTTACAATCCGAGGAACATCATCACAATTTCCTAAGTAACGAAGTAACCTTACATAAGGTTTACTGGTCTCAACTACGTCTAACATCCGCAACTAAATCCACAAGTCTTGGCCTAAGTGGGTCAGACGACCCCACTTCTAATCCTCAATGTTCGTACTTAGTCAAATGTATACCCCAAACTAGGCTAAGGTATCTGGTTCAACTTCTAGATGTCAAGTAAGCCACATTCAAGCCTAATATAGGAACTTCGACTAGAAACAAGGGCATTCAAGTAAGCTCTACCCAAATTATGATTTCAAGATCACCACATTAATCCAACGAGTTAAAATATACTAATCATACTTCCAATTCTTAAATTTGCATACCAAACACATCATTATATCATATCTAATCTATGAATTAGTTCAATCAAAGTAGGAGGCCATAGGATCCTAAAAGGTATTAAGCATTTAAACTTAGGGGTCAAAAGCCTCGCCTAATCCTCAAACTTAAATATTCAATAAGAAGTCATCCTATCCATAATCAAACTTAACATTCATGTTCACATGCAATATATATATCACACATTATCTACGAAGAAGAGTAGATAGAAGCCTACTCAAAGCTGAAACGTAAAACCTAACATCATGCACCACATGCTCGTTTTCACTTCATAATCCCCAAAATCCAATCACGTTATCAAAAATATAATCTAATCATCTATACAAGTCTAACGATACCCATATTGCACTATTGTACTTCGAGTCTAAAAAATGACACTAAAACCCCCAAATAGGTCCCACGTACAAAAAATACATTTTGAGGTCAACCCAATGCTCATACATGAACAAGGAATCATAACCCCCAAGAAATGGGTGAAAACAAAGTAAACTTTGGGCTAAAATCAAGCCCTAATTAAATTTTGGGTTTTGGGTTCAAACTAAGAAATTTAACCATGTATTCGAAGGATTCTTACCTTAAAATCAAAGATATTCACAATAATAGATGATAAACAAGCTCCCAAGTGACCCACTATGATAAATTTTTAGTTATTATACCCATTTAGGGTTTTAAGCTCTCAAGGGTGAAGAGAAAATGACCCGATTCGCAACCATGAGGTCTATAAATAGACCCCCAGTTGAAAAGATGTCACGATCACCGAGACATAGGCCTCTATTGCGATGCCACGATCGTTGTGGCCTTTCCGTGATCGTTGTGTCACGATTGCCATCCTCCTTTCCATGATCGTCGTCGCACTAGAACCAGCATATCTTGGAAAATTTCTAATGTTCCAATGATGCCTTGGGATTCATTCAGAATTTTATTTTTGCAAATGAACAATGTAATCATACTACATTCAATGCTCCAAACGTGTTGGCGAAGTTGGATTTAAAATTTGAGGTCGTTTCGACCAAATGTGAGTACCACACCTAAACTTTCAAATTTTCAACTTTTCAATCGATAGATCGAAATAAGCTCGGGTGTATCGGGACCCGAACCAAAGGTCTAACCAGCCTAAAATTGATATTCCAAAGCTGCTGGAGCAATCAAAATTTACATCCGAGATCGTCTTACTTAAGTTTTCGCCCGGTGTCCATGGGGAACCAACGAAGACTTCTAGATAGAGAATTGGTTCAAAAAATAAATGATCTACCCAGTAACCGAACCGTCAGTCCTAGAAAGTCATATATGACTTGGGCAACAATGGAGATGCTCAAAGGGCAGAAATAAGAGGAAATCTGGAAAATAACTGTCAAGGTCATTATAATATCCACTATTATAAGTACTTTCATCCCCGAAAGTCAACAAATAGGAAAAATCTCAAAAGCTCGAAGGGATGAGATACTATGCCTGTATGCTCCAAGCATGATTTCCCAAATAACCTCAGCAAAGAGAAAATGCTTATACGGGATTTTACCACAAGTATCCCTTTTTCAACTAGCACCCTCACTTTACTTCCAAACAGCCAAAATTCAACTCCGACCAATAACTGGCCTCCAACTGAACTAAAAAGGTTGATGAACAAAAACTGAACTACAATTCACTAATACTATCTCGATACATGCATAATCAAACAAAGGACCATCCAAGCTAAAAAAAATAAGACATGAGTCATATCATCGACTCTAAATCCAAATATACCCTTCTTTTACCATTCCACACCTGATACCCACTCCAAACCAGGAGGACAATCACCTGAGTCTCTTCAACATAGTCTCATCACAAAGAACTGAAGTTGAACCGCTAGAATCCCAAGATATAACTATTCATCACTAAATAACCGCTCTATAATGTCCCATTAACCAAGAATGAAACCTTACTAAATCCATTTTGAGTATATTACTCCCACTGAGTATATCATCAAAAATTACCAAAGAAAATTAGGGACTCGAGGTCAAAGCTAAAAGAACCAATACTGTGTCCATGATCTATCATCTGAACACTTATCACCTGTAATCCATCAAAAATTGAGAAGAATGAATAAGCAACCACAGAGTAGGCTCAATCAGCCTATAAATAAAATCTGAACTAGGACAACTATAAAACGAAGGTTGCACACAAGCTCTACAACACCAAACTGAATTCTCAATACCAAGGATAAATTGCTCGATCTCAACTACCAAAACCAAAACTAAAAATAGGTAGGCATTAATACGCCAAATTCATTGTATTTTCGAATCGTCATTCTAAGGCATCAAATTAAAACTAAGCCAATAAGTCTTTATAAATATTAGCTATCTCAAATCGACTCTAGTATCCAAATCTAATATATCTGAGATAATTAATACTGATCCATAGTCGAGACATATATGAAGAACAAAAATCATCACAGGAATAACCCTCGACTGAAAACGAAAGCAACCAACCCTATATTAGCTAGAGGTACAAAATATAACCACAAAACAAAAATTATGCCAATGGGTGAAACACTAGCTGAAAATGTAAATAACCCACTCCATATCCACTGTAGGGCATGAACTATCAAGACATACTTAAAAACTCCCTAAGGATGCAAGACACACCAGTGAAGGCAAAAACTCTAGTAACACAGAGAACTATAATTGAAGCCGACAACTAATCAATCCAATACTCCATCTAAGCAAAGAATAGTCATAGGCACATATCATTAGGGAGAAACACTCCACCAAGAATGAACTCCGAAATGGGGATTTCTTGAATCCGCCTAAGTATCACCCAAACAAAAGAAAAAATATACAAATCTCAAAAATCTAGGGTCAAAGTCAAGACAACAACCAGAAATCAACGACTCAATATGATGAATTTCCAATTTGCCAACCTAAGAGGCTATCACAAGAAAGGCCACTTTCCTCTAACTCTCTAACTCAAATTAAGGCAAAACCATATCGCAGGAAAGGAGCATCCAACCTCCATGCTAATAACAAGTGCAACCCACCACAAAAGAATGAACCCAACCAACCTATGAGATGAATGCACGATGTCTCAATCTTAAAACCACTATCGATGATGAAAGAGCCATAAGATAAGAATGAATCCAAAACTGTTCATGCTAAAAAAATGGGCTATATAGGAAGGGATAACCACAACGAAGTCCTATGCAAGCCAGAAGGCAAGTCTAAGTATCCCAAGCACAAAAACGAGCGATATAACTAAGTCGCCGACTATAGAATCATATCAGCACCATAGAAGGTCAACTTTCCTTCGATATCAAAATACATCACCAAAATAATCTAAAACAACTAACTAAGAGGGAACACAGCCGACCTTGCCATGCTAGGGGAAAGAAATCATCAAATCGGGTTATGTCTACTCAAGCCACTGAATAAGATTACAAAATGAAATTCTAAGTAGATAACACTAGTCTGAATAGCTACTTGGGGAGGATCAATTTCATCAAGTAATAACGTCAAGTAATATCAATAATTGCAAGCAGTGGTAGCAATAGCAACATCAATATAATGAACAGGAAGTACCAAAATGACCAATATCATGTACCACTCAAGGACCATAATAAGGACAATATGCTAAGGTAAATGGGACTCAAACCCAAAAGCTACATCCATATAGGAAAATATCAACACTGATCTACCTTCTCCACTACTGAAAAAACAAACCACAGAGTAGTGACATAATCATAGATTTAATAATAAGGCACATAATAACCGATATCAATTCATTAAGGCATATTCAATGGGTATGAAAACCCCAATAGACATAATAAAATGTAAATGCGGGAAGTAAAAGCACACCAATCATGGTGACATCTGCCATCACATGCCTGATGGGCATAGTGAAAATAAATCTTAATGGGTCCAACTCAGATCGACCGACTGAATTATCAACTGAGATTTCATGTGCACTATCTCTAACTGATGATGCCACAACAACACGGGCTAATCTGAATGAGTTGAATGACTGAAAATCATATGTCGGGGACACTCTCTAGACTAGTAGTTAGTCTATCTTCAGTCGTAGCAAACTTCTAAAACATCAACATAGTGAGACACAAATTGAGCCCAAATCGCTAGCCAACTGATGCAGAGAGAAGTCTCTAGAATTATGTCCACTCTTCTACAATCATAGCCTATCTTAGGAACACTAGGATGGGGGGATACATGCTAACTCTACCTGATCATCTATCTCATATCTGGGCCACTCTCTAAACTAGTGTCTCATTACGACACAACTAAACCAAGATCCTTAAATACTTTGAGATACTTTCCCCATAATCTAAAATGGTCACCATGGCCCAACGAGACCATACAAAAGTCCACTAGTCTAATGGGGACTCTTTCCACTATGATCATCATGATTAATCTGAGAACTACTCTTTCGTAGCTAGATCAGTATCACGAGGGATGTCTAACATCTTTTCCTCAATCAATAAAATTCCTAAACTGAGATCTCTGTTCACAAATCAGTATTTTTTAAGAGTCAAATAGTTTTCGAAGGGGAAATATCTTAAAAGTGACTTGGCATACCAAGTCCATGCCAAGTGGTAACTCTGAGTTTAAATGTGGATTCTTTTTCGAAACACTTTCTTTCAGTCACTTTTAATAATTGAAAACCTTGAACTTAAAAATGAATAAAACTGGTTGTGACAACGACATAGCGGGTCATCACACTCTCCCTAACTTGATGGTGTGATGATCGTGGCATATTGCTGTTGTATAAAATCCCGAATCTTATCCTTGAATGCCACAAGTCTTCATATTGTTCCCATGTGGCCTCTGTTGGTGATTGCCCCTTCCAATGTATGATGAACAGAGCGATGACATTTTGTCCTTGCTTTCGCAGAGAGCCTAATAGTCAGTTATAGCCTCAACCTCCTGATCATGTGAGGAGGGATAGTAATAGATGCCTGACCGAACTAACCTCTGTTGGGATCATCCTTGTCTTCATGGTATGGCTTCAACATGCTAGCATATGATAGATGGGATGAACCTTAAAATGAGGTGGTAGCACTAACTTATATGCGATCTTGCCCCCTAAGCAATGATCTTAAATGGCCCCCCATACTTCTGTACCAAGTTATGGTGCATGTCTCGTAATGCCTTAAACTATCTTGGGTTAAACTTGACCAAGACCATATCCCCAACCTTATAATCTGTGGGACGATGCTTGCGATCAGCAAACATCTTCATCTTCTTTACTACACTACCCAAGTACGACTAACGGTGTCGAGATGTTCTTCGAACCCCTTGGCCATATGGTAAGCCACCAAACTCCTGCTCTTGAATGGGACTAGTAGTGAATGTGGAGATTATGGTTGTTGGCCAGTGGATAACTCAGATGGTGTCTACTCGATAGACTTGCTTCACTGCAAGTTATATGAGAATTAAGATATATATAAGAGCCTCGCCCAATCCTTCTAGTGCGTACTCATAAAGTGCCTCAAGTAGCACTCCAATAAGGCATTAACCTATCTCATCTGTCCACTTGTTTTGGGTGGAAACTATTAGATAAATGTAACTTTGTACCAAGCATATCAAAATCGCTAATGATGTGCCTTGGTAAACCCCAATACTTCACTACATTCTTGAAGAATAGTTTGGCAACCTCTTTGGCGGTATAACCTACTGTGGCATGCATGAAGCTAGCATACTTTAAAAATATATCCACTATGACCATAATCGTCCCATATCCTTCGAACTTTGGAAACAAGTGACAAAGTCCATAATCATACTCTCTCATTGACATTCTATAATAGGTAATGACACATTCTACAATAGGTAATGGCTCAATGAGTCCTCCGGGTTGTCGCTGCTCCACTTTATCTTGTTGGCACACAAGACAAGTCCGCACATAACATCCAATATCTTCATACATGTGTAGACAATAATAGACTGACTCAATCAAGGCCCTTGTGTGGCAATAGCTCGAGTGTCCGGCACATAATGTATTATGGATTTCCTTCATGATATGCCGCCTAATGTTCCAAATTTGGGCACCTAAACCCTCCGAACTATGGTGAGCAATAGTCCATCCTTGAACCAGAAACATCTCACCTTGCCTTAGTATCTAACTCCATAAATTGTTTTGCTTCCAGGTCGTGTTGTATTCCATTCTTGATAGCAACTCCAATGTCATAGTTGGTCATGGTGATGGAAACATGCACAAACTTTCTACTCAAGGAGTCGACCACAACGTTACCTTTGCCCGGCTTGTACTCTTACATGTAGTAAAATACAACCAAGAAATCCTACCACCTAGCTTGCTTTGGTGTGATCTTTTTTTTACTAGGCGTAGCTTGTGGTCACATTGTTGGTACCATGAACTTGGACCCAAGCAATTAATGTCTTCATGTGACTAGGCAATGCACTGTGAATGACATCTACTTTTCTTGTATGGTGTATTGTCGTTCTGTTTGTTTAGCTTGCAACTCTCAAAAGCAATAGGGTGTCTATCTTGCATCAAGACACCTCTAATAGCAAGGTCAGAAGCATAAGTGTGTACCTTAAATGTCTTAATGAGATCAGGCAGTGCCAAGACTAGTTGTTCTGTCATGGCACTCATAAGATCTTCAAATATCTTTTGACAATGCTCGCTTCAAACCAATGGTTTATTCTTCTTCAGTAACTTGGACAGTGGGGCAGCCTTAGCAGAGTAGCTGCTAATGAACCTGTGATAATAGTAAGCAAGTCCAAGTAAAAATCTAAGCTCGATCACCTTCGTGGGTTCCTCTAACACGCACCTTGGCCTCGTTCATATGTAATCACCACTGGATAATGACATGACCCAAGAAGTGTATTTCATATAGGGTGAACTCACACTTTTTTTATTTGATGTAAGCTAGTTCTCCCGTAAGACCTAGAAAACCTTTTTCAAGTGCTCATCATGCTCTTCTAAGGTGTTATTGCAAATGACTATGCCGTTTAGGTACACTACCATAAACTGGTCCAAGTAAGGCTAAAAATCTTATTCAATAGTGTGCTAAAGGTACGGGTGCATTGGTTAGGCCAAAGGGCGTCACCAACCACTCGTAGGATCCGTATCTCGTCACACATATCGTCTTTGGCTCATCCCCTATACTATGCGTATTTCGTAGTAACCCTTTCGATAATCCATATTGGTAAAGTATTTATTCTTTCCAAGACTTTGATAGGTCAACAACAAGCGAGATAAGGTACTTATTCTTTACCGTTACTTTGTTGAGTGCCCTATAGTCTACGCATAGCCGCAATGACCCATCCTTCTTCTTTTGAAATAAGACTGGCACTCCATAAGGGGCTTTCAATGGGTGGATATGACCGACTTCAAGCAATTCCTTCAAATGCTTTCTTAAATCCTCTAACTCGGGTGGAGCTATGTTGTATGAGGCCTATGTGCATGCCTTAGCTCCAGGCTCTAACTCGATCTTATGATCTACTTCGTGCCTAAGAGGTAAATGCTTCAGGATTTCTTCATGCATCACGTTCTAATTCTCTTAAAGCACCTTCTCTATATAGAGTGGCAATGTTTTATGGGCACACTGTCTTCACCCAAACTTGCAATGGTGGCTCCCCCTTATTAAGGCCCTTCACAAGATGCATCACCGATAATTGTGTTTGTTCTTCCATTTTTGGAAGTTTAAACATAGGAACTTTACAAGATCTTTCTCACTCCATAAGCAAGAGCAGTTAAAAGTAGAAGAACTCCTACCCAAGAATTATATTAAAAATATCTACAGGAGCACTAGTGAAGTTGGTTTTACCTTACCGTTTGCCCAATTACCGCTTGCCCAATTTGATGCTTACCCATTTAGCAACTCCACACACAAGAGTAAGTGGCACATTGACTGTCTTGAGACAGTTATTGCTTAGACTGAAACTCAACCCCAACTTTGTTGTTGCTTCCTTGGTCATGATGTTGGCTTCTGCACTCGAGTCAACCATAGCTCGAGCAGGTCGACTATACATTGGGTGTTGTATTCCTACGGTCTCTCCGACTGCTTTGTGATTGCTCTATATAGTCCAATAATGCCCAACTGTGTCATGCCTAAATCTTATCTTCGGTCCTATGCATCTTTATCCTTTCATCTTCATTCAGAGCACGTTACATAGTCGTACGGCCCACCACACATGTAGCAGACATCTCCCTTCATTGTATGCGCATTTTTCTTGATGCAGTTTTGGTATCCAAACTTCTATCATCGAACTTATTGATGTCATGATTTTTGGGGTGCGACTATTATTCCTTGCTTTTGTCACGATCTCCCCTACCTTTGGCATGACAACTCCTTCTATCCTTAACTTTACTTTTGTCATGTTTGTCACGCCTAAAGTTTGTCAAAGCTTCAATCTGTATAATGGCTTCATCAATAGTACTAACATGTCCGCCTCCAACTCCCTCTTAGCTCAATTTTGTTGCCCATCCACAAAGTGGAACAACTATCTTCATCTGAGGTTGGGAATCTGAAACGTAAGAATGGGGAACTCTTTCACGTATGCTCGTATGCTGCCTGTCTGCTTCAAGTCACGAAACCTGTGGTCCATCTCATAGAGTACATTGTTGGGAAAGAAAGCCCTCTTGAACTCTGCTCAAAATTACTTCCATGTGTTGATAGTGCAAAGTCCCTTGTCCATTTCAGACGTTTCCACCATAGCATGGCCATTTCTGAGAGGTACAACACAACAGTGTTGATCTGGTTCTCATCACCCTTCACCTTTTTGCACTTGAAATAATTCTCCAAATGCCAAAAGAAAATTATCAACCTCTTGTGCATCACGAACGCCTTTGAACATAGGTGGCTTCGGAGCCTCAATTTTGGCCTCCCTCTCCTTTTCGGATGTCGCAGACCCTCCATCTTGAGTCTCCCCCTCGAGTGCCTTCATCTTAGCCTTCATGGTTCAATCATGGTTAGTGCTTCCATGAGCCGACACTCCAAGTGATTGTTTCCCCCATCTCCCCTTCCAACTCTTTTCAGATGTTTTCATTCTCCTCAAGGATGAAGTCCTCAAGAGTCATGAACTTGTCATCGATCTCGTTTAACGTTTCCTAAAAATCTTCACTACCTACCTCGTCATGTCAATCCTAGCGGTCCATTGTATTCCCAACGTGACATCTTGGGACACCTTCTCTAGTTCGTCGCCACTCGCCCCAGTAGCCTAAGGTGAGTAGGATGCCAGCACTTCGTTTTGTGGAGTCGGACATCAGTTCCTCAACCTTATGATTCTTTCTCCTCTTTTGGTGTTTCTCCGTAGCATCCTATTTGACGTTAGTGGTGCTAGCAACATTAATGTCTCTCGTTTGCCATTCCCTTAGTATTAATCTTTTCTTCGATACCATGTTGTCAATGACTTAAGACATCTACTAAGTACCCTGTGCAACACCTGACAACTTACTCACAAATCTTTCACGGTCTTACAAGCTCAAATAAGCCTTTTTAACACTACATCGCTAAGAGAAAGCTAATTGTAAGAAAGAGATAAGAGAAATTTCAAAGGAGACTTTTATATTAGAGAGAACTTGAAAGATTTTTGCTTAATGCTATTACAAATAAGTGTCTCTCTATTTATACTACTCAAGTAAGAGCTAATGTGTAAATAAGAACTGTTACAAAGTCCCTACATATTTACAAAATAGTCCTGTCCCTAGAGCCTTCTACAATACTAGGAGATTCCAGACTTTCCATGCAAATCTAAGGAATTCTAGAATTTTCCATGGGAAATATCACTAATTCTCTAGAATATTCAACTAAAGTGTAGTCTTGCTCTTATGTAAGACGTCACTTTATTCCATGTGGTGACTATGTGGCATGATGATGTAGGGGTCATTACACTAAGCTACATATTGAGACTTTACATGAAATGTAATTAGAACATGTAGTGGGAAGTAGATTACATAGAGAACGAGAACGAAGCAGCAGAGACCAATTGATGAAAGATGAACAACTTGTAATAAATGCTCTCCCATGCATGATACATTCCATTTAGATGGAACACATTCAACTAATCAAAGTTGGTCATGGCATCATATTCTTGAAGGAAGATTAAACTTATCGCCACGGACATAAAATTTTACAACAGTGCAGTTTAACCTGCAATACAAGGTTTGCAGTCTTATTTTCCAAGTTGCTAATCCAAAAATTTTCGAAGTGAATAATTTGTAAATGACCTGATGGGATAGAAAAATCGCTTACATTCTCACTTGAAAAGTTATACTCCTTGGATAATAATTCAAAGGTGGATAGAGTCCCTGAACCTAGGACAATAAGTGATGGCACGAAATAACCGCTTCCACCATGAGTAATGAGAAGTCGGCAACAAGGGAAACACAAACGGAGACTAGGCTCATGAAAAAATTCAAATTTCCTTTGGCGTCTAAAAATTGTGAATCATCTCTGATATTTACTTAAGATATACATCTGGTTTTGTAAACCAACTTGAACTTCTACTGCTGTGAGAAAAGGGTACAACAATAACCTAAAATCCACCTACCAAGGCATGACATCAAAATTGGAACTTGCTGCTCCAGCCTTTAGTGTCAACTTCTATGATACACAAGTGAATAATTATAACAGTTCAGAAATCCAAATTTATTTAATAGTAGCAAAGAAATTTCCTCACGTAGCAAATATTTACCCACAGTAATTCAGTCATCAAACTGGAAAGCACAATATGAAAAAAAAAAAAAAAAGTTAGACCAAGCAGTCTACGCTGTTCTGAAATTTAAAAGCAGTAGTGGAAGGACAACAGTGAAGTATTACCTAATCTAGAAACAGGAAACACTTGGTATCCATTAACAAAAATTTGATGAGCTCTTTCTTTCAAAAGGAAGCGCACAATCAAAAGAAGCAATCATCATCATGCATGTCTAGCATTGTTTCCATGCAGCTGAGCACCTCTTAGACTAGGCTCATCCTGAAGTGACATAAGATGCTGGATGTTATTTGTCCCCCGTAAATTACGAAATGCAAAACTGGAGATAATGGACAAACCTGCAAACCATATGTGAAACTTGGCTGCCTAAAATCCAAATGCCCCTAAATGAATGGAAGAATCATTTTAAAATATTCATACTCTGAATCGTAATTTCTAGCCAAGAACGTTAAATAGTAGCATAGCATACTAGTCCTGGAACGCTTTGTTGAGACCCAAAAAATCCATCATGGTCAGGTGTAACTGTATTGAGGTGTCCCTGCAGCATGATTAGAACAGCTCTCGTTTACATTGATCTCAATCAAACTTGTATGCAAAATCAAATTAATAGACCAAAATAACATACCAGTCCCTGCATATTCTGTTGGTTAACATAATAACCATCATGGGGAGGCTCCATCAAATTCAACTGTATCTGCGAGTGAACTCTAATTCGTGATCGTAACAGTAGAAAATCAAAAAAAATTACTTGCACTGACACATTCTCTTTTTGCGAGAATAAGTAATAATCAGGAATATGATCTAGGGAAATATTGTAACCTACCAGTCCCTGCATATTCTGGTGTGTGCCATAATAGCCATTCAACGTCATTCCACCCACAGTAAGATTATCCTATAACCAGCAAAGTAAAATTAATATATCACCAAAGTCTCACACGAGCAAAGATATTTTCAATAGGCAGCAAAATAACAACTACAGTGCTAAGAAACAAACCATTTGTTGTAAGCTGTCTTCAGCTTCAACTATTGCAGCTTCTGGTTCAGAGTGCACCTGAGATAACATTATGTTAATGGTCACCTAAGTGGATCCAAATTATTATAACGAGTTCTGTAAAAACAATCGATGATCCTACAACCAACCTTCCGTTTCTTGTTTGTACTTTTCTTCCTACATGTTTTGGTAAAATGAATTCCTTGAGTATCTTCTTCAAGATCACGAAGTCCAACAGCACTGCTGCTACATTCTGTCAATGCAGAACTTCTATTGTTAACATTCACACAGTTCTTTAAAGCTTCATCTAGGACACGGAAGGCAATGTCGTAACTCTCCTCGGATAAAGAGCCCTCCTCACCCAACACAATTGCCCTTCTACAGAGATCATTGTATCTTTGTACCCTGGTTTGAATTCTTTCTGTCCCCTCAAATGTTAACACATTCGTCGCATCTTTGGTCCACCTCTTCAAAATAAATTGAGATGGGATGCTTGAAAGACCACACATCTGAAGTACAATCATTGCATGCCTACAGAGGAAACCTTTGTATTCAAATAGAAGGCACGAACAAGAAACATCTGATCTTGACTCATTCCATGTGACCATAAAATTGTCATCTTTCTCGCAGTCATCAACTCTAAAAGTTATATTTTCTCCATTTTCAGCTTCCTTCTTTGGATGGCACCCAACTACACCCAATACTTCAACTTGAAATTTCTTAAATATTGCATGTGTATAAATTGTTGACATCTGCTTTTCCCAAGGCGATGGTGATTTTAAAGCTGGTTGTTTGTGCAATGTATCAAAGTCCGCTACAGCTTCCTCTTCGTATCTATTTTGCAGAATCATTCCATATTGTCTCATGAATTCTTTGAGACTGATTTTCTTTTGAATGTACTTGTCAAAGAAGGAGCTTACACTCTCCGATCGTTGAGCTGCTGACATTCCAGCCATAAACCTGCCTCTCATGTAAGCTGGAACCCACTTTTTGCGGTCCTCATACAGTGTATGAACCCACTCATTCTCTTGTAGTTCAAATCTGCTGACCATCTTCCACCATCTTAAATCAAATTGCTCATCAGTTGCCGACTTAAATATACACTTGCTGAATTTTTCCATGAAATTCTCATGCTGCTTTACGACATGAGGAAGTATTTCCGGAATTCTTTCAAGCACATGCCAAAGCGCAAAGCAGTGATGTGAACATGGGAAAATGTTTTCAATAGCTTCTTTGAGTGACTTATCTTGATCCGTAATTATCACTTTTGGAGCCTGCCCATCCATTGCTCTAAGCCACGTCTTCATCAACCACACAAATGTTGGTTTGGTCTCATCTGCTACAAGTGCACATCCAAGCAACATAGGTTGACAATGATGGTTTACCCCAATAAAAAGAGCAAAAGGCATCTTCTCATTGCTTTTCATATAGCTGGTATCAAAGAAAACCACATCACTAATGCTGACATAGTCTTTCCTACTTTTGGCATCAATCCAGAATAAATTCCTTAAGCGTTGATCTTCATTGAGATCAACTGCATAAAAGAAATAAGGATTCTCTTTCTGGATATGCATGAAATATTCTAGCATAACTTGCGCATCTCCTTCTTCTAATGACAAGCACCGGCCTTTATCAAATTGGTAATTTAAATCATTAGCCAGCAAGCCAATTTCTTGACTTCCACCACATTGTCTAGACATCTCAACATACATCTTTCTTGTTCGTTCACTAACTGCATGAAGAATATCAATGTTATTTTTCTCTGCAAGTTTAACGTTCCTGTGGATTCGGAAATGATAAGCCAAGGCTGGTAAAAGCTCATGATTATGCTTCTTTATAAACTCATGGATAAACCATTTTCCATCTCGTTTTCTCTTAACATGCATGCTTGCTTTACAATCAGTCTTTTTGAGGCTAGGACGTCTACTACTGCCAGTATCTGATTCTGGGGTCACGCCATATCTAGAACATGCAAATTTAGCATCGATAAATTCTTTTGATTTCTTTGAGCGGCGGCTGTTCTTAATCGATGTTGTGAATCCCATGGACTTGGCATACTCTTGGTAGAATGCATATGCAGCCTCATGGGACTCAAATTCGATCCCATCATGTGGCTCAACATCTGCATTTTCTTCAACTCCAGTAATATTTCTCTTCGGAGATCGAGAAACTCCACCATCCCTACTGTGACATGCCTTGTCTACAGCATCAACCATATCACCAGTCAATTGAACATTACTTTGAACGACATCTCCATGATCAACCATTGTCTGGACAACATTTCAGTTCTTGTTGCTTAATCATGTTGTGTGAAAAGCTCTTCAAGAGTTATTTCCATGAGAATCAATCTTCTCCAATAATAGCTCGAGAGAAGAAAATGTCAATTCAGTACTAAACAATTTCTTTTGTTGTTGATAGGCCTGCACCAATTTAAAGTATGCAAAAGTTTCAACTAATCCAACTCTCCTTCATGAAGAAACTTAAAAATCAACCGGACTACAGTTGACCTGAATCTTGTTCACAATCCACAGTTCAGCAGCAGGTTGAAACCCAAGTCTAGCACCCACGAAGAGCAATATTTCTACTTTAATCCTAATACCCACAGTAAGAAAATGAATTATACTTAACAAAAGTTTGTCTGCAATAGCATACAAAGAAATGCCTTTTCACTATGCTTAAGCCAGGACATTTTGAATTCCAAATGGATATCACATGACGTGGAGTAAAATAGTAATAATAAACTGCAATGTGTAGAATAATTTTCTTTAGTGAAGACATTCTCTCAAAACAAGCATCTTTCAAGCAGCTCAGCCAGAAATAGACCATACTGTTACCAAATTTACTGAACCACTAAACCATCATGTCCGTCAACGAAATGAGATATCCTACCTCTTGCTAATTAATTATAAGAAACCCTGTTTTCTTGTACCTTCACAAAAAAAAAAAAGGAAGGAATCCTGCTTTCTTGGAATCTCAACTGTGTAAACACAGAGAAAAGAAAGAAGAGAAGTGAATGGAATTGACAATTTAACAAGTCATAATCAAAATTATTCAAGCGGATTTCCAGTAAATTTTGCTTTGACAACACTACGGCCAGCATTCACCTGTCCATATTCGAGAATTGAGAAACACAACTCCTCAATGAGATTTACCAGCATAATCCTCACTACAAGACAACCTCCCCCCTCACCCCACCCCCAAAAAAAGGGTAAAATAGCCCCCTCCACCCCCGAAAAAAAATTAAAAAACTACCTAACAGCAACCATTTCCAACTTTGATCCCTTGATGAATAGAACCCAACCTTATGGTTGGAGGCGAATGGTCCTTACCGTCATGCAATCTCTCCCTTGTCTAGGAGATCGGCAAACCAAACTACCTTTTTCGTTTCAAACTATGTGATACTATTTACTGGGGTATATGACAGAAGAAATCTTTTGAAATTTGTGGTCTTAAACACGCCAAACCATTTGTGAGTTTTAAGGCTTTTGAAATTTGTGGTCTTAAACATGCCAAACCATTTGGGGCTTTGGGTGTTGAGCCCAGTGGTGTTTGCTCTCTATTTGACTTTAGTTTTGTTTCTTCATTATTTCTTCGTATTTGGGTGAGCCTTGTATTTCTTGCTGCTGCTTTGCTACTACCATTGTTTATATTCTCTTTGCTTGTAGTAGTGGCTGTGGGCGGTGATGGTTGGATAGGGTCATGTCCGAGGGGGTTGGGGCGTGGGGCTGTTGTGGGGGCGGGGGATGAGGAAAGGGCGGGAGTGGGAGGGAGGCCAAGGTTTGGCCTCAGGGGTGGTAGAGGAAGACGTGGGGATAGTGAGGGTAGGCTGAGGGTTGGGTCTTGGAATATAGGGACCTTTCAGGGTAAGTCCATAGAGCTTGTGAAGATGCTTAGAAAGAGGAGGATTAATATTGCGTGTGTTCAAGAGACCAAGTGGGTAGGGTCTAAGGCTAGGGATGTGGATGGTTACAAGTTGTGGTACTCTGGGAGCGAGAGGCATAGGAATGGAGTTGGCATCTTAGTAGATGAAGAGCTTAAGGACCAGGTAGTAGAGGTGAAGAGGATCAACGACGGGTTGATGACTATTAAGTTGGTCATTCGGGGGTTTACCCTAAACGTGTGTAGTGCTTATGCGCCGCAAGTGGGCTCGGAGGGGGATGAGAAAAGGCGGTTTTGGGAGGCTTTGGATGAGGTGGTGAGAGGCGTGCCTAGCTCGGAGAAGATTGTTGTAGCAGGAGATTTCAACGGGCACATCGGGGCGTTACCGGGAGGCTTTGGTGATGTGCATGGTGGTTTTGGTTTTGGGGAAAGAAATGAAGAGGGGGCTACTCTATTAGATTTCCCGAGGTCCTTTGGGCTGGTGGTGGTGAACTCGGACTTCCCGAAGAAGGACGACCACCTGATCACCTTTCGAAGCGCGATAGCCAAGACCCAGATTGACTTTTTGTTGCTTAGGAAAAGGGATAGGGTGTTGTGTAAGGACTGTAAGGTCATCCCGAGTGAGAGCCTTTCGACCCAGCATAGGCTCTTGGTTATGGATTTGGGTATAAAGAAGAATAGAAAGAGGAGGGGTGAGGAGTGTCGACCTAGAATTAAGTGGGGCGGCTTGACGCCAGTGAATGCGTGGGAGATAGGGGAGAAGTTGGTGGGAATGGGGGTGTGGGAGTGTAGGGGGGACGTGGATAATATGTGGGATAGGGTGGCTAGGTGCATCAGGGAGAATGCAAGTGAGGTGTTGGGTGTTTCTAGGGGCCGGGCTGGGCATCACCGGGGGATTGGTGGTGGAATGAAGAGGTTAAGAAGAAAGTGGGGACCAAGAAAGAGGCGTATGATAAGTTGGTTGAGAGTAAGGACGAAGAAGAGAAGCGGGTGAACAGGAAAGAGTACAAGCTAGCTAAGAAGGAGGCTAAGTTAGCAGTTACGGCGGCTAAG
The DNA here is from genome assembly GCA_030864225.1 of Capsicum baccatum var. pendulum. Lineage (NCBI taxonomy): Eukaryota > Viridiplantae > Streptophyta > Magnoliopsida > Solanales > Solanaceae > Capsicum > Capsicum baccatum. The sequence goes on from CM061552.1 coordinate 134,646,628, forward strand.
ACGGCCGCTTTTGAGAGCTTGTATGCAGGGTTACAGGGGAAAGGAGGGGAGAAAAAGTTGTTTAGACTCGCTAAGGCTAGGGAGAGGAAGGGTCGTGACCTCGACCAGGTGAGGTGCATTAAGGGGGAGGACGGTACAGTGCTGGTAGAGGACGGCCACATTAAGAATAGATGGCAGTCGTACTTTCATAGGCTCTTGAATGACAAAGGGGATAGAGCTATTGTGTTAGGGGAGCTGGAGCACTCAGAGGAGCGTCGGGATTTTAGTTATTGTAGACGTTTTAAGGTAGAAGAGGTTAGAGAGGCTGTTCGCAGGATGCGAAGGGGGGCGACGGGGCCGGATGAGATACCGGTGGAGTTTTGGAAGTTCGCTGGGAGGCTGGTGTAAGGTGGTTGACTGGATTGTTTAACGAAATCTTCAAGACGGCAAAAATGTCCGAGGCTTGGAGGTGGAGTACCATGATCCCTCTCTATAAGAATAAGGGTGACATCCAGAGTTGCAATAACTATAGGGGGATTAAGTTATTGAGTCACTCTATGAAGATTTGGGAGAGAGTGGTCGAGGTGAGGATGAGACGGATAGTGTCTATTTCGGAAAACCAGTTTGGATTTATGCCTGGCCGCTCGACGACGGAGGCAATTCACCTGGTACGAAGGCTGGTGGTACAGTATAGGGAAAGGAAGAAGGACCTGCACATGGTGTTTATCGACCTGACGAAGGCATACGACAAAGTCCCCAGGGAGGTGCTTTGGAGATGCTTGGAGGTGAGTGGAGTCTCGCTGGCGTATATCAGAGCAATTAAGGACATGTATGATGGAGCGAAAACTCAGGTGAGGACGGCGGGAGGAGACTCAGAGCATTTCACTGTCTTGACAGGATTGCATCAGGGATCTACTCTTAGTCCCTTTTGGTTTGCTTTGGTAATGGATGTGTTGACGCGGCATATTCAAAGGGAGGTGCCTTGGTGTATGCTTTTTGCAGATGATGTAGTTTTGATTGATGAGACGCGAGGGGGTGTGAATGACAAATTAGAGGTGTGGAGACATACGCTTGAGTCTAAAGGGTTCAGGTTGAGCAGAAGCAAGACAGAGTATTTGGAATGCAAGTTTAATGATGTGAGGCTGGAGAATAAGGTGGTAGTGAAGTTGGAATCACAGGAGGTATGTAAGAGGGATAGTTTCAAGTATTTCGGGTCCGTATCGCACCGTATTGGGGCGGGATGGATGAAGTGGAAGCTCGCGTCGGGGGTGTTGTATGATAAGAAGGTGCCGCCCAAGCTTAAAGGCAAATTCTACAGGGTGGTAGTCCGTCCGGCCATGTTGTATGGAGCGGAGTGTTGGCCAGTTAAGAACTCCCACATCCAAAAAATGAAGGTGGCAGAAATGCGGATGTTGCGTTGGATGTGTGGGCTGACTAGAGGGGATAGAGTTCGGAATGAGATTATCAGGGAGAAGGTTGGTGTGACCCCAGTGGAGTATAAGATGCGGGATGTCCGATTGACATGGTTCGGACACGTGATGAGGAGGGGCATGGATGGCTCAGTTTGTAGGTGTGAGAGGCTAGCGTTGGATGGTTTTAGGCGGGGTAGGAGTAGGTCGAAGAAGTACTGGGGTGAGGTGATTAGGCGGGACATAGAGCAGTTACAGCTCACCGAGGACATGACCCTAGATAGGAAGATCTGGAGGACGCGAATTAGGGCAGAAGGCTAGGGTCAGTTTGGGTCGCTAGTGTAGGGAATTACTTGGTGGGTGTATTATTCTTGTTATGGTACCTTGTTCCATGTTTTATTATGAATCTGTGTGTTTTTCTCTATTTTTATTACTTATGGGTGCCGTATTTATGTTATGAAATCTTGTTCTGTGCTTTACTATGTATTTGGGCGGTATCTCGTGTCTTGAGCCGGGGGTCTATCGAAAACAGTCTTTCTACCTCTTTAGAGGTAGAGGTATGGACTGCGTACATCTTACCCCCCAGACCCCACTAGGTGGAAATACACTGGGTTTGTTGTTGTTGTAAACATGCCATAACATTTGTGTGGCCACAAATGTTTGTCACTAAGGATAAAATGAGAAGTTTAAGTTAAATTATATCCAAATTTAGAAAGTTGTCATTCCTTATAGAACGGACTGAAAAGGAAATAGGATCACATAACAAAGAATTGAGGGAGCAGTAAACTAATAAAGAATAGCATCGAGAACCTTTGACATATATACAAAGCAACAACCATGGCCATGCAGTCAAAAGTGTACAGATACATACATACATACATACATACATACATACATACATACATATATATATATATATACATACATACATACATACATACATACATACATACATATATATATATATATATACATACATACAACAACAACAACAACAACAAACCCAGTGTATTCCCACCTGGTGGGGTCTGGGGGGGATAAGATGTACGCAGTCCATACCTCTACCTCTAAAGAAGTAGAAAGGTTGTTTCCGATAGACCCCCGGCTCAAGACACAAAACACCAGATACCACACAAATACAAAGTAAAGCACCGAACAAGGTTACAAGATTACACAACATAACATCCATAACATAAATACAGCAGCCATAAGTAAAAGAAATAAAAACAAAAAGAAAACAGAGGGAAAACAGAGGAAAGCACCCAGATTCGTACTGAAACAAGGGATAAGGAACACGAAAAATCATAATCAGAATACTACCCCCAACAAGTAATTCCCTACACTAGCGACCCCCAACTGGCCTAGTCCTCTGCCCTAATTCGCGTCCTCCAGACTTTCCTATCTAGGGTCATGTCCTCGGTGAGCTGTTACTGCTCCATGTCCCGCCTAATCACCTCACCCCAGTACTTCTTCGGCCTTCCCCTACCCCGCCTAAAACCATCCAACGCTAGCCGCTCACACCTACGAACCGGGGCATCCATGCCCCTCCTCTTCACGTGTCCGAACCAGCTCAATCGAACTTCCCGCATCTTGCACTCCACCGGTGTCACACCAACCTTCTCCCTGATAATCTCATTCCGAACTCTATCCCCCCTAGTCAGCCCGCACATCCAGCGCAACATCCGCATCTCTGCCACCTTCATTTTTTGGATGTGGGAATTCTTAACTGGCCAACATTCCGCTCCATACAACATGGCCGGACGGACTACCACCCTGTAGAATTTGCCTTTAAGCTTGGGCGGCACCTTCTTATTACAAAACACCCCCGACGCGAGCTTCCACTTCATCCATCCCGCCCCAATACGGTGCGAGACATCCTCGTCAATCTCCCCGTTACCCTGGATCACGGACCCGAGATACTTGAAACTATCCTTCTTACAAACCACCTGTGATTCCAGCTTCACTACCACCTCATCCTCCACCCTTACGTCACTAAACTTGCATTCCAAATACTCTGTCTTGCTTCTGCTCAACCTGAACCCTTTAGACTCCAGGGTTTGTCTCCACACTTCTAATTTATCATTCACACCCACTCGAGTCTCGTCAATCAGAACTATATCATCCGCAAAAAGCATACACCACGGCACCTCCCCTTGAATACGTCGCGTCAACACATCCATCACCAAAGCAAACAAAAAAGGGCTAAGAGTAGATCCCTGATGTAACCCTGTCAAGACGTTGAAGTGCTCTGAGTCTCCTCCCGCCGTCCTCACCTGTGTTTTTGCTCCCTCATACATGTCTTTAATTGCTCGGATATATGCCTGCGGGGCTCCACTCACCTCCAAGCACCTCCAAAGCACCTCTCTAGGGACTTTGTCGTATGCCTTCTCCAGGTCGATAAACACCATGTGCAGGTCCTTCTTCCTTTCCCTATACTGTTCCACCAACCTCCGTACAAGGTGAATTGCCTCCGTCGTCGAACGGCCAGGCATAAACCCAAACTGGTTTTCCGAAATAGACAATAACCATCTCAGCCTCGTCTCGACCACTCTCTCCCAAATCTTCATAGAGTGACTCAATAACTTAATCCCCCTATAGTTATTGCAACTCTGGATGTCCCCCTTATTCTTATAGAGAGGGATCATGGTACTCCACCTCCAAGCCTCGGGCATCTTTGCCGTCTTGAAGATTTCGTTGAACAAACCAGTCAACCACCTTACACCAGCCTCTCCAACGAACTTCCAAAACTCCACCGGTATCTCATCCGGCCCCGTCGCCCTCCCCCTTCGCATCCTGCGAACAGCCTCTCTAACCTCTTCTACCCTAAACCGTCTACAATAACTAAAATCCCGACACTCCTCTGAGCGCTCCAAATCCCCTAACTCGACAGCTCTATCCCCTTCGTCATTTAAGAGCCTGTGGAAGTACGACTGCCATCTATCCTTAATGTGGCCGTCCTCCACCAACACTCTACCATCCTCCCCCTTAATACACCTCACCTGATCGAGGTCTCGCCCCTTCCTCTCACTAGCCTTAGCGAGTCTAAACAACTTTTTCTCCCCTCCTTTCCCCTGTAACCCTGCATACAAGCTCTCAAAGGCGGTCGTCTTAGCTGCCGTAACAGCTGACTTAGCCTCCTTCCTAGCTAGCTTGTACTCCTTTCTGTTTACCCGCTTCTCTTCTTCGTCCTTACTCTCAACCAACTTAGCATACGCCCCTTTCTTGGCCCCCACTTTCTTCTCCACCTCTTCATTCCACCACCAATCCCCCCGATGGTGCCCGGCTCGGCCCCTAGAGACCCCCAACACCTCAGTTGCATTCTCCCTGATGCACCTCGCCGCCCTATCCCACATACTATCCACGTCCCCCTTATACTGCCACACCCCCATTCCCGCCAACTTCTCCCCTATCTCCCACGCCTTCGCTGGCGTCAAGCCGCCCCACTTAATTCTAGGTCTACCCTCCTTACATCTCCTCTTTCTAATCTTCTTTATACCCAAATCCATAACCAAGAGCCTATGCTGGGTCGAAAGATTCTCACTCGGTATAACCTTACAGTCCTTACACAGCACCCTATCTCCTTTCCGAAGCAACAGAAAGTCAATCTGGGTCCTGGCTAACGCGCTTCGAAAGGTGATCAAGTGATCGTCCTTCTTCGGAAAGCCCGAATTCACCACCACCAGCCCAAAGGACCGCGCAAACTCCAATAGAGTAGTCCCCTCTTCATTTCTGTCCCCAAAACCAAAGCCACCGTGCACATCACAAAAGCCTCCCGGTAACGCCCCGATGTGCCCGTTGAAATCTCCTGCTACCACAATCTTCTCCGAGCTAGGTACGCCTCTCACCACCTCCTCCAAAGCCTCCCAAAATCGCATCTTCTCCTCCCCCTCCAAGCCCACATGGGGCGCATAGGCACTACACACGTTCAAGGTAAACCCCCGGATGACCAACTTAATAGTCATCAACCTATCGTTGATCCTCTTCACCTCTACGACCTGACCTCTAAGCTCTTCATCTACTAAGATGCCAACTCCATTCCTACGCCTCTCGCTCCCAGAGTACCATAGCTTATAACCATCCACATCCCTAGCCTTAGACCCTACCCACTTGGTTTCTTGGACACACGCAAAATTGATCCTCCTCTTCCTGAGGATCTTCACCAGTTCTACGGACTTACCCTGAAGGGTCCCTATATTCCAAGACCCAACCCTCAGCCTACCATCACTATCCACCCGCCCTCCCGGACCACCCCCGCCGCCAAACCTTGGCCTCCCTCCCACTCCTGCCCTTTCCTCAACCCCTGCCCCCACAACAACCCCATGCCCCAACCCCCTCAAACATGACCCTATCCTACCATTATTGCCCACAGCCACTACTACGAGGAAAATAAGAGAATATAAAAATATTTAAGCAAAATAAAAATATAAACGATAGTAAAAACAGAGCAGCAGTAAGAAATACAAGCACACAAATCACACGCAAATCAAGGTACAGGGAGTAAGACTAGCATAATATAAAAATGAAATAGCAAAAGTTAGAAGTCACCGGGCGTCGGCTGCGTCGGCTGCTGGATCTGCGGGTGGGGGGTCTCGCCGGAGCCGGGGACTGTTGAAATCTCGCCGGAGCCGGGGGGGTGTGGAGGGGGGGGGGACTCGCCGGACCAGGGAACCGACGGCCAGGGGGGCTGGGGCCGGCTGGTGGGTGCGCAGGAGCTGGGGAGCGAGTGGGCTGCCGGAGGTCGGTGGTGGCTCCGAAGTTCGGCGATGGTGACGGCGACGGAGGTCTGCCGGGGGTCAGCGGAGGCTCCGAAGTTCGGCGCTGGTGACTGGTGACGGCGACGGGGTGGTCTGCCGGAGTTCTGCCGGAGGTCGGCGGCGCCAAAGGTCGGCGACAGCGACGGGGGTCAGCACGGGACTGGGGACGGCGACGGCGCCGGAACTTTCTCCGGGGATTTAACCGGGACAAACGAGCTTAAATTATAAGAATTTCACCTCTAGCAGGACCACTGCTAATTCGCTGGAGTTAGAACGAATTCGCCGGTATTGAATGTTTTAAAGAAATTTCTCCTTGAATTCTTTGGTTATGTAGGATTAGAGGAATGTTCCTCCCGAATCCTCAATTTTTTCCCAAAGAATCCCCTATACATACATACATACATACATACATATATATATATAACTCTTCTAAATGTGAGTAAAGTTAGCAAAAACGAACACAACTTAAGCATTCAATCAAACTGTTCAGCTATTAATCACGGAGATACCAACCTTCCAAGGTTGAACTGATAAGAGAGAGTTGCTCGGATGGTAAGCACCCCTCAGTTTCAACCCGAAGGTTGTGAATTCAAGTCACTAGGAGCTTCTAGGGAGGGGTAAAAAATAAAAAAAATAATAATAATAAAATAAAATACCAAGGTTAAACTTCAATAACCAAAAGCACAAAACAACGTGCAAACAGAAGAAGACATAACGGGAAAATTGAAGAAAATAGCAAACCTGGTCAAGGTAAAAACGAGTGTCCATAGAAACTGCGGATAACCGGATAAATTAACACCACATGCACACATAGGCAAAATCTACAAATAATTAAAAGCTCAAGAAAATAAAAATTTATTGAAGAAAATTTGGGGATGAATTCGACCCGTATATCAACCACAAGAAGAAGATGACCTACTTAGACTTTTGCTGAGTACATGCAATTGGCCGATTATTCCACAAATAAAAGCAAAAAAAAAAAAAGTCAATAGGACCCAGGGTCATTTGAATGTTAGGTTTTAAGAGAAGTGAAATAAAAATCACCACTTTAGCTGACCTTCCAATGAGATCGAAAAGCGTCTGAGACGAAATCGATGTGAAACTGATTGCTTTGAATCAGAGGACCCCCCACGTCTTGGATTTTGAGAGTATTGCAGTCCTCTCGTGTTGTACTCGTTAAGCTCCAAGATGTTGTACCTCATTTGTTTTTCTCCGGACGTTCCTACTTGTACATGATTATCAACTTGGTTGGATAGATTAGTTACAATGGTAGTAAAATTAAGATCAACTTTTATAAATTCCAACTGTCCAGTAATTAATTACTCGCTCCTTTGATTTAAAAAATAATTAATAACATATTTACTTTACCATAATACTCCTATTAAATATTTATATTTTAATTTAAAAAAAAAAGTAGCTAATTCAAAAAATAAAACATGGGAAAAAAATTGTTTCTTCTTGAAAAACTAATGAAAAAAAAATAAATAAAATGAGAAATTAAATTAGAAAATTTGGGATGAATAATTTGAGACGGAGGGTATACATAATTATATAAAATCTCAAATTTTAATTTTTAGGTACTTTAGTGAGGCCCGAATACATAATCTTTCACATACATAACTTTTACTAGTTTAGGATACGTGCGATGCACATGTGTCTTGTATGCAGGATGCAATATTTATTAGGTAAGTGTTCCATGCCATCTACCTTTAATGTAAGATTTTGTGAAGCAAATTTAAATTTAATCAATTTCAATATAGATATTCTATATTAAGTGAAAAAAAAATTATATAAATATTATAAAAATTTGTTCTGAGAATCCTTATTAATTGGCCATGTGACCTGGCCAAAAATCTGAATTTTCTCTTTTATTGTTATTTTTTCAATTATATAACCAGTTTGCACAAGAAAATAAGAGAACCTGACAAAAATCTCTATACTTCTTCCGTTTTTCATTCTACAACAACAAAGGATAATTAAAAGAAAAGGAACACTATAAAACTCCCTTTTCTTTTCTTTTCTTTTTTCTATCTTTAGTTCTCAAGGAATAATATTGCTATTACAACTCATTTTTCTTTATTTTTTCTGGAAAATCTTTCATCAAGAATGAGAAATGGAGCAAGTTGTTAGGATGATACATAATTAATACCCACATAACTCTAACCAACTATCAAACACCCACTTAAATATATACTCACCATTATCGAAGTGTACACTAATTTTTTTAAAAAAAAGTAGAACTTTTAAAATACAAAACTCAATCAAGTAACATCTAAATGTGTTAGACCTGAGAATTATTTCATATAATTTCAAGACAAAACTAAAGATATAGTAAGTTTACCTCAAATCATAAGAAACAATTCTTAATCATCTGATGGTATCTTTATTCCCTAGGCAAATACAAGCGATCAATGATGACAAACTTAACAGTAGTCATCAATATATGATATGAAGAAAAAAATGCATAATGACTTATATATTACACAGCTTCAAGAACAAACTAAAGATATAAAAAATTACATACAACTTTAAGACCAAACAAAAAATATAATAAATTTACCTTAATTATAAGGAATTCGAGCTCGTTCCTGATTCCCGCACCATTGCTATCCACCCTGTACGATCCATCTACACCAAAAAGAGTCAGTATGGTTAAGAGAGTCACAGTACCGAGAAGAACGTTTTGAAGAAAGGTTCTTATTAAGTGCATCCTATGTTTAATTTATATACAAGATTCACAGTTATATCCTCTCCCTTATTTACTTAATAATTCATGAATTAAAATCTTATAAAGCACGTGTTGAATTTCTATGAAGAAAAATACATTCTATATTATATAATTTCAAGAACAAATTAAAGATATAGAAAATTTACCTCAAATTATGGCTACCTTTGATTTGATTTTCTACTATATGAATTTCTTAATAAAAGAAAATAGTAAAAGGAAAACTATGTTAGGTGCAGTTATATTCAAGTCAAATTAGACGTAATTGCCCTTTATGGAAGCAAACCCTGATGAAATATGAGATGAATTTCACACCAAAACTAATTCTAACCCTTAAAAATAGGAAAGGAAAATCAAGAAGTTAATCCTTAAAATATGAAAAGGAAATTAAATTACTTCACCTAATTAAATTAAATAATTATTTGAGAAAATAAGTGAAAAGACTATTTTATCTAAAGTAAAGACTTTTAATGAATGACAAAAAGTTCAGATCACTTTTCTAAGTGTTTTCGCACTTTTAATATATTATAGATATATTAATGTTGCAAAGATACATTAAGATTAAGAAAATTCTCATGTATCAGTAACACAAAAAGCATTAGGATACATGATTTTTCTCAGATTATAAACTAACAACATCTTTCTTATGTAATTATAACTTAATATTTAGTAAGATACATAGCTTTTATACATTTGGTGGAGGGTCACATTATGTATCTTCTTGTCCTTTTCAGCCAGATACATCATTCTTATGTATCTCCATAAACATCATCTTCAACCTCCATTGATGAATCTGCAAACTTCCTCCATACTTTTTACGACCTAAGACTACCCCTAATCATTATACGATGCTTAGAATCACAAGTGACTCCAAGCTAACCCATGGCATGGCAAAACATTAAAAATATAGATAATAGCAGATAAAATAACACTTATGCGAAAGCTGAGATTAAATCATATAATGAATATTCAAAAAAAATCAAATCCTCACTAAACAAACCTTAGATCAAAAGCTAAAACTACTAACTATATGTCTGAAAAGCCTCTTCTAAAACAAGTGTGTTGGGACATGCCCCCAACTAACTCTAACAAAACTAGGAACGACAAAGACAAAATGAAATAAAAATCTGACTCTGCCCTTACATGATGAGGACTCACAAAAATTGCTACTGCTGATACGGGTTGAAATCGTACTAAGCGTGATTCAATCGTACTAAGCGTAATTTGGGTGTTGAGTGCCCAAACATATATCATAAGACAATATAGCGTAAAAGAAGTATGTGATCAGTACTTTGAATGTACAAAGTATGCAAAATAGGAAAGTAACTTATATGAGTTGAACATGGAACATTTAACATGATAACTAATGGAAGACCAAGTAATGAACATATGTAGTAAAATGAATGGAATACAAGGTCATGCAAGAATCTGAAATCTGAATCGTCAACTATGGACTGTGGGAGTCACTAATGACTGACATACCCAGTATGAGCTAACAGGGATCTAAACTATAACCCTAGTTAAAAGGGTGTTCATTACCTTACTAATGGTGTGAATACTGACTGACTTGGATCCCTTAAACTAATGCCCAGAAGAACTAAGGTGTCAAGTCTAATCTTAGAGGTGACCTTTTAGAACCTACAGTAATGTCGTAGTTCTGGGTTTAGGGACTTCTACTAACGGTCTTATCCTAATTGATGGATAAGCCTCCATTCATACTATTTCTCAGTGTTAAGTACTACTTCCAACTGAATAACACTGATAACTGCAATGCACACTTATGGTATTAATCTGATAACTGAAATAAATGTACTCTATAAGGGAATATAACTCTCTAAAATCATTCAAATCTGCCTTTAGACTGTTGTTTTCAATCTAAGAAAAATAAGATCACTATCTTGCTTTTCCTTAACCTCGACTACCAAAAAAGATTTTAAACCTTTTTGGATCAAAACACTGCCTTCGACTGAGTCAACCAATTGAACTCTCAATATGGCCAATTTATGAACCTCACAAGCTAATTCTTTATTCCAATCTTCTACATGAGCAACACTCTCCATAGATAATATGCTAAGAGTGTTGGCCACCACATTAGCCTTACCCGGATGGTACAAAACATTCATTTCATAATACCTTAACAACTATAGCCATCTTTTCTAATGGAGATTTAAATATTTTTGACTGAACACGTACTGAAGATGTTTAATCGATGAACACATCAACATGAGCCCCATAGAGATAAATTCTCTAAATCTTTAAGGCAAAAATCACTACTACCAACTCTAAATCATGAGTTGGGTAATTCTTCCCATGAGGCTTAAGCTTTCTAGAGGCATATGCTATAACTCTTCTCCTCTACATCAACACACAACCAAGTCCAACTCTAGAAGAATTATAATAAACCACAAAACCATCTGAGCCCTCGGACAGAGTTAAAATCGGGGCGGTAGTGAGTCGAGTTTTCAACTCTTGAAAACTCTTCTCTCAAGAATCGAACCACTGAAATTCGACTTTCTTCTGAGTCATCCTGGATATTGGATAAGCTATAAAGGAAAATCCCTTAACAAACGGTCTATAATAGCTTGCTAAACCCAAAAAACTCTTGATATCTATTGGAGAGATGGGTCTAGTTTAGTTCCTCACTGCTTTAGTCTTTGGAGGATCAATCTAAATGCCTTAACTAGAAATAGTATGATTAAGAAATGTCACTGATTTCAACCAAAATTTATGCTCGCTGAACATTTTGAGAGATGTATCTTTCTTGCACACGAAAAAAATTAGAGCACCCCATAGAGAGACGTTGGGTCTGATAAAACCCTAGTCTAGGAGGTCCTTTAATTATTTCTTCAACTATTTGAGCTTAACTAGAGCCATTCTATATGGTGGAATTAAAATAGGTTGGGTATTTAGAAGGATATTTATTCTAAAGTTTATTTTCCGTTTGCGAGGAACTCTGGGTAGGTCTTCTAAAAATACTTCTAGAAATTCATTTACCTCTAGAAATAAACCCAAGAGTTGGAGTTTTGAATTGTTAATCCTTAACTTGAACAAGATGATAGATACACCCTTTTGAGATCAAATTTCTAACCTTAAGGCAAGAGATAAACTGACTTATAAGCACTGAGGAACTACCCTTTCACTCTATGATTGACTTATTTGGAAACTAAAACTAGACTACACTATTTCTATAATCAACTGAGGCATATAAAGAGTGGATCCAATCCATTACAAGCATGAAATAAAAATCTACCATGTCTAACTTAACAAGATCAACTAAGGTGACTTTTCGTGAAACTATAACGGGGCAATTTTTGTATACCCGTTTAGCTATAACTGAGTCACCAACTGAATGAGAACTCTTTTAATATAATTAGATGATCCTTGTTATGATTGTGGGAACTATCTACAATTGTACCTTGGTTTGTTTATTGGTTGGTTACATCAAAGACTTCTATAAGACTTACGATCATGCCATGAGGTCGTGGTATCAAACCACAATCATGGTTGTCTTTCATGGTATGAGGGTACACTTTGTCAACTTTTAGAAGTTGGGGTTATCTCGATTTGACAAGACCATTGTACGATCGTACAATGTAACCGCGGTCGTGATTCGTCTTGTGGCATCTTATTACAGAGAGTGCTTTACTGAAAATGTCATAACTTTCTTCTCTGATGTCGGATTACTGCAAAATTGTATGCATCGGAAAGATAATTCAAATATTTATCATTTGGTTGGTATAGGTGTAATAAATCATAATTTTAATCAATGGTAAATAGGTAATTTATCCTATATTATTAATATTAGTTAATAGAATTAAAATAAGTAATCCAAAAGTCCAAACTCATTCCCTTACTCAGCTTTTCACAACTTAATAACTGAAAGAGTAAAATGTATAGGGTTTTATTTTTGGTCCCATTATTTTTGTGGAGAGCACGCAAAAGACATATTAAAGAGGAAAAAGAACAACAAAAGTTTGGGTAGTGCAGACAACTTTAGGAGGGAGCAAAACAAATTTTTGTAAGGAGAAGGTATAAAACCTCCCTTAATTATTTGGCACGAAGATAATTTATGCATCTTGTTATGTTTTGGAAAATAAAAGGATTCAATATACTAGTAGGTTCCTATTTCTAATTATATGTTAGTATGAAAAAATGATTATAGTAATGATTACTAATCAATGGTAAAAGTAAGTCATGATTACACTATGATTTGTCAACGATTGCTTAAAAATCTTAGAAAATTGACAAAGGTTCAGGCCATTTTTTATTCGTTAAAGTCATTGTTGGAATAGTGTTTCTATGGGATTTTGGATTTTTATATTGTTTTGTTTGTATGGGGTGCTACTTTGAAATATGAGTATTATTATATTGAGCAAAATTTTCACCAATTAAGTTTGAATAGTGAGATTAAGATCTTTATCTTTAAATTCATTATTTAAGATGTGAGATAGTATGGTTTAGTTATACGCTTAAAAGTTAGGGATATTGAGACATGATCCAAATTTCTTGATTAATATCATTAATTAATATTTCGGAATAAATTGAGGCTATTGGAGGTTGTTTGGTTGGTGTTCTACGTGTTGCGAGGTAGGAAAATTTGCCATTAGCAAGGTAAGTGAGACCTTAAGTTTTGGGTGCTTGCTTTAATAAATTGAGGCTATTGGAGGTTGTTTGGTTGGTGTTCTACGTGTTGCGAGGTAGGAAAATTTGCCATTAGCAAGGTAAGTGAGACCTTAAGTTTTGGGTGCTTGCTTTTAGAATTTGTTTTAAAAATGTGTTTTTATATATCCAGTCCATGTGTTAGAACGAGCATGTGCTTGGCAGAATCAACGATCTTTAAGGCCAGCTGTATATGCTTTATCTTTAACAATATTCATTCTCCTTTTATAATTATTTTATGATGATATGATGGTGTACTGTAAGATTAGGGCATTGTAAATGCTTGTTAAGTCCATTGGGGCATTGTGCATGCTTCTCAATTTCATTGGGGCATTGTGTATGCTTCTTAATTCCATTGGGGGATTGTGTATGCTTCCCTTGAGCATTATGTATGCTTGTTGATTTGATATGGGACATTGTGTATGCTTTCCTAAGTATTGTGTATACTCTTGATATATTTGGCGCATTGTGTATGTTGCCCGAAACTCCTGGTGTTGGCTAATTACTTTAATTATAAATTATGATAAGTGTTTTGTATGAATTGTATTGAGGTACATTATTCTTGATGAAGGATTGTTAGGCCTCATTAGTCACCTTATTATGATATAATTTATGTGTGTAATAACTCTATGTTCTTGGTGTTTTTGTATTTTCTAATACTTGTCCTAGGAGTACTTAAAGTAGTGAGCCGGTGATCTTATTGAGTTATATTTATATATAGCCCATCCCTTACTTATATATCTGCACATACTACCGCACAAGGTGAAACTAGTGGGTGACATTTCCTTCGTAAGGATTTTTTTGCCAAGGTGTGCCTTCGAATTATTCGTGGAGGCTTTTGTTTCAACTTTGGCTATCTAGTTTATGTTTCTTTTCATTGGGTTTGCATGCCCAAAGGTTGAACTCATGTACTCTATTTTAGATGCTCCATGGTCTTAGTGTAGGATTTGGGATAGAGAATTAGTTCAAGAGTGATTGTTGAATTTATAGTTTGATTATGAATTTTTGTTGAATGATTATTCTTTATTTATTGATGCGTTGGAGTTACGAATACCTTATTTGAGTGCTTATTAACCAGTAAAGTGTAATAAATATTGGTTCTCTGGAAAGGTGGTGTTAGCGGGTGCCAGTCGTGTCTAGAGATTATATTGGGACGTGACATTGGGACTCAAAGATACATCTTAATCTGGAAGTAATGATCGTATAAAGTTGATCACTACTTTAGGAATCGATTGGTAATAAAGGTTTTGTCTTGCCTTAGGGCGAGGGGGACCTGTGAGCTTTGGTACACAGCCAAATCTCTTCTCATTTTGTTCAAACTTAGTGATTTATCCTACATATACTTCAAGCATGGTTCTAATTTAAGCTTGGATTTTTGTAAGTATGACAGTACTCCACCTCCAACTCTCTCGGTTGCTGTCTCAAGACGCCTCTACTAGTAAACCCTCACCAACGATACACCAAATAGATGCTAATTCAGTCTCCAACACCATAAGACATTTATATCCTCATCTCTCTCCAACCATTATCACACTTCTTATGTATCTCGCTCCATCAGCTTCCGCTTCATTTATACCAAATAGATCCTAATTCTTATGTATGTTAAACTATCATTGATTGAGGTAAAATCAAATATATTTGGGTATTGATAAAAGTGACAATGTTAATGTTTTAGATGGGTTGGTGGATTTAACCAGTGTCGAAGGAAATGGGTGATATGTTAAACTACAACCCCCTTAAGGAAGAATAAGTAGTCATTGTCAAATGCAAAAATCCAACAAATATTAGGGTCAAATACCACAAAGAATAGGGTGTTAACTAAGTTATATGTATTTTAAATAACGATTATTCGATAATTTTCATGAAATGAGGACTTTGTATTGGAAGTTTATTGAATATTTCACTTATGTCAAATTATGACGGTTAAATTTGTTATATTTAAATCAATGGAGAGAAGACAAACTAGGATTGTGTTCACCTTGACTTCAAATCACTTCTGGGTTGATTAAAATATAAACTTACATAAACATATGCAATTTATAAAGAAATTGACTTTAAATATTCATTTGAGTGATTTTCAACTTAAATAGATGATTTTTACTTTAATTTTTTCAAACTCAACGTGGTGGGATTATGACTCGATTTAAGCCTCAAAAGATTAACCTCTTCAAAGCATTAATATTCAGACGGAGGTTGGAAACTCCAAATTATTGTTACCAATTCCTTATTCTATTGTTAACCTTTTTATTCAAGCAAGTTAAACTTAGGTGTCATGACGTGATTTCTCAGGTCATGATGGTGCCTACTATAACCCACCAGTAGGCAAGCCAAACCATAGTCCAAAACTACTAGTAATGGACTACAAAGAGAAATGGAGAAAGAATGGGAAATATATAAAGTAAAAGACAAAAATACATAAGATAGTCCAAAGCCTTGTGGAATCAGTACAAGAGCTTCTAAATATTACAAAATGATGTACTAAATGAATATACTCATACAACCCATCTTTGAATAAATCATAGAGATTAGTCTAATATATAGGAGGAAAAATAGCAATGCTCTGAACACCAGAAGCTCACCCTATGTCTCTGAACCATAGCTACTCCATACGATGACACAACAACAACGAGAACCCGTACTATGATTTGTAGATTGAAGAAGTTTAGTATGAGTACCAAACATGTGGTATTCAGTAGGTAACTATCGACTGAGCTCAAAAGATAATGGAAATATAAATAGCATGCAAGTAGGAATGTAAACTGCACTTGAATATCCAGAAAACTACATAATAAAGCTAAGGAGACAATAAGGACAATTATTCTGTTCATATAAAAGAAACTAACATAATAAAATAATGGAAAAATAACGATAAGTAATCCTATTCCAACCATACTCTGAGACCCTAGCACTATACTGTATATCACTGGCCAATATACAAATAAAGAATGGAAGAAGGATATATATAGTAGTATCCAAGGCCAAGGAAAAGATACTCAACATGAATAAGTAAAAGAATCAAGGATATACGGGCTTACAATAACTACTATAGATAGATACATATGCATAACAAGGCTAACTCAAGGGTACAGGCTAAGTAATCACACTAGCATCACCAGACCTCCTAATCATAATAGGAACTAGTACAATTAGGGTCTCTAATCCATACATCCATACATGAGATAATTATCCATAATAAATCAACCGTAAAGAAAGAGATCAGGATATCAACGTCTAAACCATGAGACAAGTATGTGTAATAATATAACCATAAGATGAAAGAATCAGAATCATACCTCAAATCTCAATACCAATCGAATAATCAACTTGTCACAAACTAACCAGACCTTTCATAAACTAGCTAGTACAAACAAATAATCCCTAACCAGACCTTTCATAAACCCCACTGTCATAGGCTCAGAAGGTTCAATCAATACTCAACAAATAACAGTCTGAGCCTATACCTATGCAATACCCCATAAGGCTGATAGACACAAGCTCCACATAATATACTTTGAGAAGCACTCATACCTATACCTATGCAACCCTCATAAGATTGATAGATATAGCATATACTGGTGATAGACAATGCACAATCAAGAATGAATGACATAATATAAACCATAATACCATAATGGATCAGAATACCACAAAGTAACCCAATGTACAAACTTATATTATCAATATCATCATCAATCACCGAACTTGACGAAACTCACATTATAAATATAATAATCAATCACTGGACTTAAACCAGAACACACATCATCAATATCATCATTCATCACCAGAATTGAACCAAAACTCATATCATTAATATCATTATCAATCAAATATTCATTCAACACCAGAGATATATATATTGTATATATATACATACATATATATATATATATATTATATATATATATGATAAAAGAGTGTAATCCATAAATCCATTGCTCGGGGGTAAACTCCAGACTAAGTCATCATAAAAGTGTAGAAAGGATTGAAATCTCTCATGATCAGGGTAAATAGTAGTAGCAAAATCATGGAACAAAATTTATCTCGATCAAATCTCTAAATCATTTTTTTAGTCTCCAAGGCTCATAAGTTACTCATTAAGATGACACGATTCCCATTATAAAGAAATCTATTTTAAAGGTGAAAAGTGGGAACAAATCCCTTTTTAGGAAAAGAGTAGTAATATCATATTTTCAATTGGAATCATACCATCTACTATATAAAGGATCACAAATCTACCAAGTCTATGCATACCATTACCAGTATCCAAACAATACCACTATAAGCATTAATATGTCTACAAACTATGGCTACTTTCTTTACAAGGATTAACACTTCCCAAAATCTATCAAATATCATAAACACAACCTTGGTTCCAATAATATGTCCAGAATAATGACAACATCATAATCACGGCCTTAGGCCCAAATATATATATCCGACATAACCATAACATCATAATCTAGGGAAAAACCATCACAATCTACCGAGTAATATACTAAACACAATACTAAAGGTTCTTTAGTCTCAACTATGCCTAACACGCTAACATGCGTGTGAGTATAAAATAGCTGACACAGGTCTTGGCCTAAGGTGAGCTGGAAGAACCTTCTTCTAATCCTCAAAATCCATATTTAGAAAATTTCCATGCCGGGTTAGGCTAAGGTATCTAAATTCACTTTTAAATATTAAATAGGCCATAATTAGATAAGGTAGAAATTCTTCCCAAACATTAGCAACTAAGGGAATTCCATCTAAATTACAGTTCCAAGAAAGCTGAAATAGTCCAAAAAAGACTAATCATACTTCTAATGCCTAAAATCCCATTTCATATATAGCATAATATCATAATCATACTAAGAATTAGCTCAATCTATGAATAAGGTAATAAAATCATAGAAGTATACTAAATATTTTACCTTAAGGGACAATCACCCTTCTAGCCCCCCAAAACTCATAATTTATGCTAATTACAATGCTCTATATAGTTTATGCAACATATATAAAGCACCATCTCAAGAAAAAGAGTAGACAGAAGTGTACCTTAATGTCGAATCGCAACCCTTGAATTATCCATAAATTATTCATCTTCACTCTACGATCTCTGTAACACCTTACAAAATCCTAAGCTTAACTCAGTTTTTTAAGCTTGCTAAGAGGTCCCATACTTAGAAAATTTTAGTGAAGTATTCAAACTTAGTGTCATTTTGTCCTTCTTAAGTCGTCAACTCTATTTCATGACCTCTATAACCTTAAAATTTTAATCTTCAGGTTAATTCATGATCAGGAATATTAGAAGGTGTTCTCAGATGAGTTATATATTTTTAGACCTCGTTTGAACCACGTTTAGGAATCTAAAATAGTGTATCAACGCGATCTCGGTGTGACGCGGTAGACATCTGATATTGGGCGTATTTATACGTCTAAGCACCATAATTTACCCATATTTTAGCTAAGTTTTGAGGATAAAATACATACTTCTTGCACTTTTAGTTCATTTTTAGTTAAGTGAGCTAACCTATGTGATTAGCATGCTTTTCAGGTACTAGTGAGGAAGATTTTAGCACTTTGTGGACCTGTGGACAGCAAAGGAAAACTTCACATAAAAGGAAAGGCAGCTTTTGGACTGAATATGATGCATGGGAACTTTTTACCGGGCAAACTCAGCATTTTTAAATAGTTAAGGATGCAGTAGCAATTTATTAGACAAGGATGTTATTAAAAGCATTATTGCCAAATTTTTAGAAGGAATTAATTATTCAGATTCTGTAATATTTTGAAACCAGAGAGAGAGACAAACGGCTTAGTAGAAGCGAAATTAGAGAGGAAAACGTGCTTTTCTCTTATTCTTGCTATTCATCTTCATCGCTGAGATTGTTCTAGTTTTGGTATGATGATTATGTCTATTTTGATTTTTGTTTTATCCATGAGTAGCTAAGCTTATTTGTTAGGGTTATGGAAACCTTGTAATATACTCTCTATTGCTATGAGTTTGTGAATTTATGATGTGTCATTCCACTTATATCATTACTCTTTTCATTTTGATTGAAATCTCATGGTTGCAAACATAGGGAATGCGCCATTATAGCATTAACTTGTTTGATAGAAAAGTTACATTTTTGGAAAAGAGAGTGTGACAAGAAAATAAGGTTTCCAACCTCTATTTACACGTTAATGCCCTAGCAGGATTAACTTCTTGGAGAGTTCGTATAATTTGTTGTACACTTTGGGTTCGAAAGAACTAAAGTGAATGAATCCTCGATGGTTGAAAAACACTTGGGTTTAGAATTAGCATATGTCTCTCTATAAGTGCATGCATGCATAAACTCAGTATTACTCATAGTTAATAGAGAAGTAGAAACTACAAGGTGGACATAACCCTAACTTGTCATTCTTTGTGATCAAATATTATTACATATCACCTCATCGTTACACTGATAATATCATTGTGCTTTTAAACTAAAACCCTCCTTATCTTGGAACCTTCGACCAACAGTCTAATACTAATTGCAACACTTAGTGACCATAGTATTCCCTGTGGGATTCGACACCCAACCCAATTGGGTTCTATATTTGAAAGCGACCGCTTACACTTTCTAACGAGAGTTGTAATTTGGGCGTATCAACATCGCATTGATCAATATTTTCCTTGGCTCCCAGTGGCAATTTCCAGTGAACCAATGAAGACTCGATATGGTGCATTGGTTATTGCGTCGACGGTAATAATGCGACCCGTCGATCTGCGTGTCTATGGTTCAATTTTTAGTCATTAAAAAGCCTCATCTTTGGGGGTAATTGGGTCTTTTTCCCACGTTCTTCAGCTCCCATAACATGAGATTTATCCCTCAATTAGTAAATTATATTCATTCTTTCTCAAAACACTCAAGAACAAAAATCCTAGGAGATTAAATTTCAAGATGCAAGACTCAAGGTTTCCACTATTATTCTTTAAGAATTCACCAACTAAGGTATGTTAAGTAATCATCCAAGGGTTCCTTCCACATTTGGAGTCCAAGAAACTCTTTTAAACTTCAAGCAGTTGGAATTTATGACTTCCATGATTGGAATTAAAGTGTATTCATGATTACTATTTGAATTAGATTTCTATTTCATGGTTTATTATATGTTTTACATAGAGTTGGTTATTATGTGTGTAGATTCGTATGAATCCATGTTAAAACCCTTGAAATTGTGAAATTGGAAGTAAATCATGATGCCCTCTTATTATGTGCATATACTATGCTAACCAAGTGCTTGATGAATTATTCATGTGAACTAATAAAGGAAAGAAATCATGTCATGCTAACTTATGTACAAGTTATACCATGCAAGTGTTTGATAAAATGTCTCTATTGATGCATTATGAACAAGTGTGTATTTTATGCTAAGCAAGATCATGTGATGCTTTACTTTTTATGCTATCGAGTCCTGGTGGTATTTAATACCCGATAATTTAGGTGATTACCTAGAGCCAGTGTTAGATACAGAATAATCTCATTCATGTCACGATTAGTATTACTCTCAGTTAGTTACAGGACTCAGGAAAACTTAGTAGACTCTATATCAGTCCAGTCTAGTTCAGTATTCAGTTCAAACCTCAGTAAATTCTGTTAGTTAACATAATTCATTAGTATTTCATCAGTCAATGGAACTCAGTGAACTTAGTTTAGTTTAGTTAGACAGTATAATCTATAACAGTCCAGTCAAGCCTAGTATAAACTAGGAAATCAGGTCAATGTCTATTCATATGGGAGTAGGATTTAGTATCAAGTTAACCCAGGGATGGAGGCATTCCTGCCAGCAGAGATTTTGACCCTTAGTAACAATCTATACATTACAGAACTACGTAGCCAGCGTAGGTTGAGGTATCTTTCTGTCAGATATAATGATAGTTGATACATCTCATTCGAGTTGTCCTTCCAGCGAGGGTTGATGAAAGAGCTTTCTGTCAGAGAGGGTTAACTCACATCTTGTCTTTACCTATGGAACAGTATTGACACTCTTCCAATTAGGGTTATAGGTTGGACCCCAATCTATTTAGAAAGAGGCATGTCATTTAGATGATTACCTCCCACAGTCTCAGTTTCTGATTTAGTCTCAATATAGAACTCAGTTTAGTTCTATAGATTCAGGACTATCAGACACAGTCACTCAGCTCAGTATGGAACTCAGTATAGTTTAACAGAATCAGGACTGTCAGATACAGTTATTCAATTATCAATAATTTAGTAAGTATACTCAGGTATCAGTTAATCAATATTTAGTCTCAGTATTTAGTGTTATCATAATCTAAGTTATAGTTACGTATTCATGCATGTACTCTCATCCAGGCACACTCATGTTATTCAGTTAGTACCTTTATGCATATGAACCCATGAATTTTAGCCTACCTCACAAAGTATACTAGTACATTCAAAGTACTGACGTATACTTTTCTGTTGTGCTATGATGTTTTATATCATAGGTTCAGACGCACGGACTCCCTAGCATCCTTAGCAGTTCAGATCTTTAGTTGTCAGAGTTAGTGGTGAGTCCTTATAGTTCCAGGACATGATTATTATTTCGGCATTTCAGTTTATTTCAATAGTCAGAGTTAGTTGGGGACTTACCCCATCAACTCTATATTTTAGACAGTTTAGAGGCTTTTTAGACTAGAGTATTTTCAGACAAATATTTTAGTTTTGGTATAGTTATACCGTATTTAGTTTTATTGTAGTATAGAACCTTATGACATGTTTTCTGCCTAATTTCTGCATAATACAATATTATCATTCGAGTGATAATGAGAACCCTTAGGAGTTTCTTAATCAGGTGTAAAAAGTTACTGATATTATGGGGGTGACTACTGTTGAGAGTGCTGAGTTAGCCACATATCAGTTATAGGATGTGGCTCACTCATGGTTAAAATAGTGGAAAGCAGAAAGGGCCGCAGATGCAGGGCCCATAGAATGGGATAAATTTTCCACTACTTTTCTAGATAGGTTCTTCCCATTAGAGTTGAGGGAAGTGATGTGTGAGAAATTGCTAACACATTTAAGACCTTTAACCAAGAATAATTGTGAAGTCTTAAGGAACTTTTGTCGTTTTTGATTTATTTATGTCCAATTTTATAGTTTAAGCTGATGGGATAGAGAACCAACAAGAATGGAAGTAAAGAAGTTGAAATCTAGAGGAATCTAAAGAAAAGTGTGGCTAACCACATTTGTGATAAGTCGTCAGCCCTATGATAGGCTATCACAGTTGTCGTCAGACTTAAGCATGAGTTGAAACCTGTGATGACATCTGGTGATATGATGTCAAAAGTGTGATACGCTATCATGAATGCCATCATCCTTAAATAGAGAATGAGAGTTGAAGACATTTTTATAAAGACGTTTGTGATAAGCCGTCAGGTTGGTGATAAGGCATCAACGTCATCATCAACCTTAGACAATAGAAGCCAAAAGTACAGAGGATATAACGATATCTGTGATAAGCCATCAGACTCCTGATAAGTTGTCATAGATGTCGTCGTCTATTTTAAGAAAAAGCTGTAACTTTAATTTTATTTTCTTATTTAGGTTAAACTATTTAAATCTTTGTTTTAGGGTTTTATAGGAAGGATTCATTCATCATTATCATTATTCTAAAGAGAGTTCGATACTTTGAGTCTTGGAGAATATTTTCCAATATTTCTTTCTCTATCTTTTTGGATTCGAACGATACAACTATTTTAGGGATTTTCCTTTGTGATCTAATCTATGATTCACTAATTATTCTTCTTCTCTGTAAGTTAATCTTCTTAATTATGAATTCAATTATGTGTTTTGTTCTTTGCATCATGAGTGGCTAAACTCCGTCATGATGATGTGCTAATCTTAGTGGCCCCTGGATGAATAGAGTTGCATGCACCATGCACTTCTATTACAATTCGCTGCCTCAAGTCATCTACACCTGGCACATATAGCCAACCCTGACAGCGCAACACACCATCTCCCCCTTGGGATAAAACCTCTACCTTCTGATCTCTAACTGATTCCTTTAACTTCACTAGACTGGGATCCCTATCCTGTTTTTTCTTCACCATAGAAACTAGGGATAATTCTGAACTACTCTGTATCCATACACTACCTTCTGCTGAATTAACTAAGAAAACACCTAGTCGGGCAAGATGATGAACTTCCTGATCTAACTTCTTCTTACCATCCTCCAGATAAGCAACACTACCCATAGACATCCTACTGAGAGCATCGTCCACTACATTGGCTTTACCTGGATGATATAGGACACTCATGTTGTAGTCTTTCAATAACTCCAACAACCTTCTCTGATGGAGGTTTAAATCTTACTGAGAGAACACATACTGTAGGCTCTTATGGTCTGTGAACACATCAACATGCACCCCATACAAATAGTGCCTCCAAATCTTTAAGGCAAACACTACTGCTGTTAACTCAAGATCATGAGTAGGATATTTCTTTTCATAGGTCTTAAGTTGTCTAGAGGCATAGGCTATGACCTTACCTCTCTATATCAAAACACACTCCAAACCGACTCTGGAGGCATCACAATATACCACAAACCCATTTGAACTATCTGGTAGGGTAAAAACTGAAGTTGTAGTTAGTCGATTCTTTAACTCCTGAAAACTTTTTTCACAAGATTTTGACCACTAGAATTTGACTTTCTTCTGAGTCAATCTGAACATAGGGGATGTAATAGATAAAAATCCCTCAACAAACCATCAGTAAAAGCCAGCCAAGACTAAGAAACTCCTGATATCTAATGGAGAGATGGGTCTAGGCCAGTTTCTCACTACTTCAGTCTTTTGGGGATCAACTCTAATGCCATCGCCGGAAATGATATGGCCAAGGAAGGCAACTTACCTTAGCCAAAATTTGCATTTTCTGAATTTGGCGAATAGCTAATGGTTTCTGAGAGTCTGCAATACTATTTTGAGATGGTCTACATGATAATGCTTACTGCGAGAGTAAACAAGAATGTCATCTATGAAGACTATGATGAACATGTCCAAGTACTACTTGAACACAGGATTAATCAAGTCCATGAAAGTTGTTGGGGCATTGGTAAGACCAAAGGACATGACTAAGAATTCAAAATGACCATACCGAGTTCTGAAAAATATTTTTGGGATGTCACATTCTCTGAATTTGAGCTGATGATAGCCTAATCTAAGGTCTATCTTGGAGAAGTAACTGGTACCCTGAAGTTGGTCAAACAAGTCATCAATTCTGGGAAGAGGGTATTTTTTTTACCGTGACTTTATTTAGCTAATGGTAATTAATACACATTTTAAGAGAACCATCTTTCTTATGCACGAATAAAACTGGTGCACCCCACGGGGACTCACTGGGTCTAATAAATCCCTATATCTAGGAGATCCTTCAACTATTTTTTTAATTCTCTGAGTTCTGAAAGTGTTATTCTGTATGGTAGAATAGATATGGGTTGAGTATCTATAAGAAGGTCTATTCCAAACTCGATTTCCCTTTGGGAGGCACTCGAGAAGATCTTCTGTACACACATCTGGGAATTCACATTCTACTGACATAGATTCAAGAGAAGAGGTTTCTGAACTAGAGTCCTGTACTCGAACAAGATGGTAGACACATCCCTTAGATATCATTTTTCTCGCCCGAAGGCAAAAAATAAGCTAACCCCTAAGTGCTGAAGTACTACCCCTCTACTCAAGGACGAGTTAATTCGGAAATTGAAAATGGACAATTTTGTTTCTGCAGTCGATGGAGGCATAGCAGGAATGAAGCAAATCCATATCGAGAATGACATCATTGATTTTAATGTGCTAAACACTCATGATTTAATAGGTGTTAGGATTTCTTGATAATTCTGAGATTTTAATTAACTTTTGTTGGTTGTAAATAGTAGACACGCCTTCTTTGATTTTCCTGAGAAAGAAATCATATACAGTAGGAAGTGAATTATCAACAGGGACTCAGAAATACTTTTTTTAATAATCATTGTTGTAACAAGGTTGATTAACCTGAGGTAAAATCTGGGCAGTGAATAGCGATTTTCTAAGTCTAAGAGGATTAGGAAATTAGACTCTTAATTTTTTCGAGAGACACTTGATCATATCATCAATAAAGATAGCTTGTTATCCTAACCACCATGAGAATCTTGAGTCACCTTTAGCATTTGTCATGTACCGTAAGCCCTAGTGAACATAATTCTGGTTTTTTCATAAACTATTGAATAGAAACACTGAAAGTAAAGCGACCAATAATTACTTATTAAACTCAAACCCCTATTTTACTTTATTTTAGTATCATTTAATTGAATTAACTTGTAACTTTAGTTTCAAACTAGTTTAATCGTCACTTACATTATTCTCTGTGGATTCGACCCTGACTCCAAAGTTGGGTAAATATATTGGCGATGACCGCCTTGCACTAATTTGGCATATTAAGTTGATTTGGAATTTTAGACTACTTGCTTGAATTCAAACTTATAAATATTTGTTTTTAGTTTTCTTTTATTTCTTGTGTTAGGTAGATTCTTATTTTCGTTTTCTTTTAAATATGGCATCGTGGAATGAACATGAGCTTGGTGGTTGGAAATATTATCTTGATGATCCATGTTCATATTGTGATAGACCTCACTTTTGGAAAAATTGTAGATATGCTCACTGGAGAGAGATATGTGCACCATCTCCATCCTACCAGAAGTATGATTGTTTGTTATATGGTGGTCAAGATGGACATTGGAGTGATTTCCCAATTGCCCCCTCCCCTCGGTATGCTAACCCAAATTCTAGTTTTTCTTATAATTTTGATAGGTCTTATGGTCAAGAACAGGAATAACGAAGCACTAAAAAGAGGCATTGAAGCTATGCTTCAACTAATGTTGGATTATGTGGACATAACGAATGATATCATACGTGATATACATCAAGACATAAGGGAAAATAACGAGGAAAGAGAAATAATAGAGGATATGGATATAGAGGTCAAGAAGTCAAAACACTTTTCCACATCATGTTTAGATGATATCTTATTTGTGGAATCATTTAACATAATGGATGAGTGTGAAGATAAGGAACAAGAATCCTATATCGATGTTGTGCTTGATGTTAAGAAACCCTTGATGATTTTCAAACCAACCGAACCAACCATGAGGGATGATTCCAAGAATAAGAAAACAATGCTAGAGTCAAAAGAAGAAACCAAGCAAATTTCTTCTGAAGATTCTAGCCCAATTCGGGGTGGGGATGCCTAGAATGATGCAACTTTGAAATTAAGAAGAAGACCTCATTCGAACCATTTTTCAACATTGTGCTTGGCAGATGAGATGGAAGTCCACCTACCCAAGAAATTGAGGTGTTTTAAGGATGGGGAACATAATCCTTATATTTTGGAGTTTGGTATTCAAAAAGAGCAAAATTAAACCCCCCACTTGAAGGTTAGTAAAGGCAAAATTCAATGTGCATCAAATGGATTATTGATATTCTCATCAATACCCAATGAGCCTATTTGGAGATTTGATATGAAGTTGGGTAAGAGATTCAAGTCATCAAAGTAGTGAGATAAAGGAAGTATCATTGTATCCATATGTTTTCCCAATGCGCCTCAAAGATGTATTGATCAAAAGTTGGGTCGACATTATCAACAAGGTATCTTGATTAAGTCTGAGTAGTCAAGATAACTGAGTCATACCGCGACACTAAATTAGGCGCTTCTTAGGAGGCAACCTAAGGTATTTTGTTATTTGTATTCGTATTATATGATTGACATTAGATCTTCGCACCCGTGGTGCCACAGGTATGTTTCTAACTCTCTTGTTTTGGTTTGATGCATTGGGGACATTTCATGATTTTAAGTTGAGGGTGGGGTTACTTGTAGGTGTTGATGTCCTCCGTGGGTTTTTGTTGCCGTGCCTCTTTTCCTCAGAGTCTTGTTCCTAGTAGAACTGGTATATTTAGGCGTATTGTATTTTGTTTTGTGATGTGTTGTAGTTGACAATGAGAAATACAAATACCTTAGGTAGTTAACATATTTTTTTTAATTTTTGAACACCTCTCCAATGGTCTGTTTTATAAATGTGTGATATGTATTTATGTGTGACCACGGTGTATCTTGTTATGGCATTAGTACTAGGGATATGATAATCACTACAAATAAGTGCATGAACCGAATGGGTAATGGCTTGTGATGTACCTTTGTGCCATGTGTGTGTGAAATACTACTTAGTTCCCCTTGTGTGTTAAATCCAGAACTTGTCCGATTGGTCTTGCCTTGGTTGTAGGATAGCAATTAGGAGAGGATCATAGGCCGTTTTGATTTTAGCCCACTTTTAGCCTAAATGAGCTTCCTTGTGTATATAATATCCTTTGATCCCTTTTTTTGAGCCTAAATTGCCTGTTTCTTTCATGATACCTATCACCTTCCTATTTATGTCATAATGAACCTATTTTGACCCTGGTCCTCCTTAGACACTGTGCACTTTGACTTAGGGAAATAGCCTAAGTTGAGGGTGGCTATCATAGGGGTGCATGATGCAAAATGAGTATGAAGAGAGGTAGAATAAGAGAAAAGAATAAAAATATGGGTATGGTGCAAAAAGAATAAGAAAATAAAAAGTTGTGTAAAAGATGAGAAAAAGATAATTTGGTATTTGAAAAGATAGCACCCACCTTGAGCATATGTGATCAATGAAGAGAGGAAGATAAAAAGGTTAAGAAGTGAAACCCCAAGAGGTTACTGTAGTGTCAAGGAGGCGTAGTCACTTTAAATATCATTGAGTATCATACCATCCCCTAGCCTACATTACAAGCCCAAGAGAAGACCTATAGTAATCCTAGATGACCTGTCTGACGATCAGGATAATGAAAATAAGAGCAAGCCTATGGTATTCAACATACATTGATTGAAACTTTATTCTGAGAGTGAGTGTCTTATGATTGTCCCCATGGTTATATATATGATGTCTGCTATGAGAAAAGGGGGATTTCTTTGTTGTAAGGGCCCATCGATTGTATTTCTAGTTGCCTACTTGTTTAGGAAGTGTAATTTGTATATATGCATGATTATTGTTGCTAATTTGATGTCATATCTTGATTCCCTTGTGTCACATTGTTGATCTTCATTGATATACACAGTTGGGGTTAAAGTGATTAAGAATGGAGAGGTAATGTATTTTGAACTAAACTTGATAATCAACTATCATAGGTATCTTATGTGTCTCTTGGTTAAGCATCATAGTATGGTGTTATGTAGTTGCATGAGGACAAGCAATTGTTTTAAGTTGAGGGTGTTGATATGTGAGCAATTGCTAACACGTTTAACACCTTTAACGAAAAATAATTGTGAAGTCTTAAGCAACTTTTTTTGTTTTTGATTTGTTTATGTCTGATTTTATAGTTTAAGATAATAGGATAAAGAACCAACAAGAATGGAAGCAAAGAAGTAGAAATCTGGAGGAATATGAAGAGAAATGTGGCTGACGACATCTGTGATAAGTTGTCAGCTCTGTGATAAGCTATCATAATTGTCGTCAGACTTAAGCCTGAGTTGAAGCCTGTGACAACATCTGGTGATATGACGTTAAAAGTGTGATATGTCGTGATGAATGTCATCATCCTTAAACAGAGAATGAGAGTTAAAGATATTTTTATGATGACGTTTTTGATAAACTGTCAGGTTTGTGATAAGGCATCAATTTTGTCATCATCCTTAGACAGTAGAAGACAAAAGTGCAGAGGAGCTGATGATATTTATGATAAGCTGTCAGACTCCTGATAAGCTGTCACGAATGTCGTCGTCTATTCCGAGAAAAAGTTGCAACTTTAATTTTATTTCCTTATTTATGTTAAACTATTTAAAGCTTTGTTTTAGGGTTTTCTAGGAAGGATTCTTTCATCATCATCATTATTCTAAAGAGTGTTCGATACTTTGAGTGTTGGAGAATATTTTTCAATATTTCTTTCTCTATCTTCTTGGATTCGAACAATACAACTATTTTAGGGATTTTCCTTTGTGATCTAATCTACTATTCAGTAATTATTATTCATCTCTGTTAGTTAATCTTCTCAATTATGAATTCAATTATGTGTTTCGTTCTTTGCATCATGAGTGGCTAAACTCCGTCAACCTGAATTATGGGATCTAGGGTTAGGTCATGATGATGTGCTAAACACTCAAGATTTAGTAGGTGTTAGGATTTCTTGATAATTGTGAGATTTTAATTAACATCTATTGGTTGCAAATAGTAGACACACCTACTTTGATTTGCTTGAGAAATAAATCATATAAAGTAGGAAGTGAATTATCAATAGGGACTCAAAAATACTTTGTTTAATAATCAGCACTGTAACGAGGTTGATTAACCTGAGGTTGACTCTGGGCAGTGAATAGCAATTTCATAAGTATGAAGGGATTAGGAAATTAGACGCTTAAATAGGTCTAGAGACATTTGAGCATATCATCAATAAAGATAGCTTGTTATCCTAACCACCGTGAGAATCTTAAATCACCTTTAGCATCTGTCATGTACCGCGAGCCCTAGTGAACATAATTATGGTTTTTCCATAAGCTCTTGATTACGAACACTAAAAGTAAAGTGACCAATAATTACTTGTTAAAATCAGACCCCCATTTTACTTTCTTTTAGTATCATTTGCTTGAATTTAAGTTGTAACTTTAGTTTCATACTAGTTTAATTGCCATTCATATTGTTCCCTATGGATTCGACCCCGACTCTAAAGTTGGGTAAATATATTGATGATGACCGCCTTGCACTAAATTGACATGTAAGTTAAGCGTTATCAGGAAGTGAAGGTGTTTCAGTTTATAAATATGAAGCAGGGCAATATGATAGTACAAGAGTATTCACTCAAGTTTACTCAGTTAGCCAGATATGCCCCGCATGTAGTAGCAGGTAGCAGAGTGAAGATGAGTAAATTTGTGTCTTGGTTGTTTGGTCAAAGAGTGTAGGACCATAATGTTAATTAATGAGATGAACATATCCAGGCTCATGGTCTATGCTCAGGAGATAGAGGAGGCCAATAATAAAGTGAAGGAGAGCGAGAACAAGAGAGCGAGAACAAACAGTTTTAACTTTGCTCAATCTAAGTCAGATGGTGGGAATAGTTCTCAGTGCCACCCAAAATCCTTAGTTCCAGCTCCGTCCTTAGCTAGTGTTCCAGTGTTAAAATTTTGAGATGTCAACAGAGATAGGGCACCAGGCCTTAAACCCCAGGGTAGTGTTAGCAGTGCCCGAACCAAACCCCTTTGTTAGAAGTGTAGTAGAAACCACCAGGGTATCTGCAGAGTGGCAGTCATGTGTGTTTCGGATGTGGCAAGCCGAGACATAGGGTCAGACAGTGTCCTCAGGTAGGTTCTCAGAGTAAGCATAAATGTCCCCTAGCTTAGTTCGATTACCTGAATTGGCAGGTTGCTTCTTCTAGTGCCACCAGTGGGAAGCGCCTAAATAGACTCGCTCTTCAGTCCTGAAAGGATCAGGAAAGTTCTCCTAATGTGGTCACTGGTATGTTACAAGTTTTCCATTTACATGTTTATGCTTTGCTAGATCCAGGAGCTTTGTTGTCCTTTGTTACTTCATATATAGTTGTTGATGTCAAAGTCAGTCCCAAAATTCTAGCAGAGCCTTTCTCAGTCTCTACCCCAGTGGGTAATTCTATCATAGCCCTGTGGGTATACAAGGACTGTCTGATTATAATATCTTAGAAAGTCACTTCAATAGACTTAGTTGAATTAGAGATGACTGATTTTTATGTCATTCTCGATATGGATTTGCTTCATTCCTGCTATGCCTCCATCGACTGCAGAAACAAAATTGTCCGTTTTCAATTTCCGAATTAACCCGTCCTTAAGTAGAGGGGTAGTACTTCAGCACTTAGGGGTCAGCTTATTTTTTGCCTTCGGGCAAGAAAAATGATATCTAAGGGATGTGTCTACCATCTTGTTCGAGTACAGGACTCTAGTTCAGAAACCTCTACTCTTGAATCTATGTCAGTAGAATGTGAATTCCCAGATGTGTGTACAGAAGATCTTCTCGAGTGCCTCCCAAAGGGAAATCGAGTTTGGAATAGACCTTCTTATAGATACTCAACCCATATCTATTCTGCCATACAGAATAACACTTTCAGAACTCAGAGAATTAAAAAAATAGTTGAAGGATCTCCTAGATATAGGGATTTATCAGACCCAGTGAGTCCCCATGGGGTGCACCAGTTCTATTCGTGCATAAGAAAGATGGTTCTCTTAAAATGTGTATTAATTACCATCAGCTAAATAAAGTCACGGTAAAAAAAAATACCCTCTTCCCAGAATTGATGACTTGTTTGACCAACTTCAGGGTGCCAGTTACTTCTCCAAGATAGACCTCAGATTAGGCTATCATCAGCTCAGATTCAGAGAATGTGACATCCCAAAAATATTTTTCAGAACTCGGTATGGTCACTTTGAATTCTTAGTCATGTCCTTTGGTCTTACCAATGCCCCAAAAACTTTCATGGACTTGATTAATCCTGTGTTCAAGCAGTACTTGGACATGTTCATCATAGTCTTCATAGATGACATTCTTGTTTACTCTCGCAGTAAGCATTATCATGTAGACCATCTCAAAATAGTATTGCAGACTCTCAGAAACCATTAGCTATTCGCCAAATTCAGAAAATGCAAATTTTGGCTAAGGTAAGTTGCCTTTCTTGGCCATATCATTTCCGGCGATGGCATTAGAGTTGATCCCCAAAAGACTGAAGTAGTGAGAAACTGGCCTAGACCCATCTCTCCATTAGATATCAGGAGTTTCTTAGTCTTGGCTAGCTTTTACTGATGGTTTGTTGAAGGATTTTTATCTATTACATCCCCTATGTTCAGATTGACTCAGAAAAAAGTCAAATTTTAGTGGTTAAAATCTTCTGAA
Source organism: Capsicum baccatum var. pendulum (assembly GCA_030864225.1). Lineage (NCBI taxonomy): Eukaryota > Viridiplantae > Streptophyta > Magnoliopsida > Solanales > Solanaceae > Capsicum > Capsicum baccatum. The sequence goes on from CM061552.1 coordinate 134,679,057, forward strand.
AAGAGTTTTCAGGAGTTAATGAATCGACTAACTACAACTTCAGTTTTTACCCTACCAGATAGTTCAAATGGGTTTGTGGTATATTGTGATGCCTCCAGAGTCGGTTTGAAGTGTGTTTTGATATAGAGAGGTAAGGTCATAGACTATGCCTCTAGACAACTTAAGACCTATGAAAAGAACTATCCTACTCATGATCTTGAGTTAACAGCAGTAGTGTTTGCCTTAAAGATTTGGAGGCACTATTTGTATGGGGTGCATGTTGATGTGTTCACAGACCATAAGAGACTACAATATGTGTTCTCTCAGAAAGATTTAAACCTCCATCAGAGAAGGTTGTTGGAGTTATTGAAAGACTACAACATGAGTGTCCTATATCATCCAGATAAAGCCAATGTAGTGGCTGATGCTCTCAGTAGGATGTCTATGGGTAGTGTTGCTTATCTGGAGAATGGTAAGAAGAAGTTATCTCAGGAAGTTCATCATCTTGCCCGAATAGGTGTTTTCTTAGTTAATTCAGAAGAAGGTAGTGTATGGATACAAAGTTGTTCAGAATTATCCCTAGTTTCTATGGTGAAGAAAAAATGGGATAGGGATCCCAGTCTAGTGAAGTTAAAGGAATCAGTTAGAGATCAAAAGATAGAGGTTTTATCCCAAGGGGGAGATGGTGTGTTGCGCTGTCAGGGTTGGCTATATGTGCCAGGTGTAGATGACTTGAGGCAGCGAATTGTAATAGAAGTGCATCGTGCATGCAACTCTATATGGTGCATGTCAGCAGGTTAAGATTAAGCCTCAGAAGTCTAGTGGGTCCATTCAGGAGTTCAGCATTCCCACCTGGAAATGGGAAGAAGTGAACATGAAATTTGTCACAGGTTTGCCTCGTACTTGATAACGCTCAATCTACAGCTATCGTGGGAGTGTAAAGCGGTCGTTAGCAAATATAGAACCCAACCTGGGTTGGGTGTCGATCCCACAGGGAATAGCTTAGCCAACAAGTAAGTAAAATTACTAAACTTTTGGTGCAAGTCTCGTAAGAAGGGGGGATTCTTGTTGTGCAAGTAATGTAAACAAAAGCTGAAATTAATAAAGTAAAAAGAGAGATTGTTACGTAGATTGTAAACAATGAGAATTGAGGAGTTGGGGTTATGTCCACCTTCTGAGGTATATGTCTCTATTGGATATGAGTGTGTAGAGTTTTGACATGCAATTGCTTATAGAGAATTGTAGTCGATGGTAAATCCAAGCGTCTCTCGATCTCAACAAGGACTATTTCACTTTAACTCTCTCGAGCTTAAAGCGTGTCTAACGGTACGAATTCTCCAAGAGGTTAGTCCAGTTACAACACTAGCTTTTTAATAGGAAAGGGTGTCGTACTACCTTGACACTATCTCTTTTCCAGACAAATAACCTTTCTCTTGAACAAGTTAAATGTTAAACTGGTGTATTCTTGCGTTTGCAACCGCAAAGAATGTAGATTAAGATGAAGAGAATAATGATATAAGCAATATACGTGTCACGAACTCACAAACTCACCGCAATAGATAGTAACTCATCCGGCTTCCATAACCCCAATAGAGAAGTTTAGTTACCCATGAATGCGAAGGAGATCACGATTGACATTGTTATTATATCACGATATTGAGTAATGGCGTGTAGATCAAGTGATAGGCGTGTAGCGTGTTTCCTTGGCTTGGTAACGATTCTCTTGTTGTGGAATTTAAGGATAGAAGAGTAGAAGAAGAATTAATGGAAAGATTAGAAGATGAATTGAAGAGTGTAAGATGATTGTAAGATTAATGGTGAATGCATAAAAATATCTAACATGATAGGGTATTTATAATACCCATATCCTACTCCTACTAGGGTAATGAGATAAATAACCAAATCCTACTAGACTACTGAAATCCTTAACCCAAATGTACTAGGTTAAGGTAACATTATCATAATCCAAATAAAATAATAAAATACATAACCCAATTGTACTAGGTTAATGTATCATTGTCTAAATCCAGCTATGTGTCTGTAAGTCCCCAAAGTCTTCAGAAATATTGTTTTAGCCCGGGACAGATTTTCCATGCAGCAGTTTTGGTCCTTTAGGCGTCCAGCTTCCTTCTCCTTCGTTCGTGAGCTTTCTTTTGCATCAAGTAAGCCATAAAATGCTGAATTTTACATCATTTATACCTGAAACCTTACTAATCACGTTCGTTAGCTCATTTATAGGAAAAAGGACTAAAAGTGCATGAAATATATAATTTGTTCTCAAAACTAGGCTAAAATATGGGCAAAATATATTGATATAGGCATGTAAATTCGCCTATCATCAACACCCCACACTTGCAGCTTTGTTCGTCCTCGAACAAAATATCATGTCCTTCTAAGCATCAACTTAGGGTTTTTACAGCAACAACACAAAACATTTATCAAGGCAAGCAAAACAATTGTCAATCAAAGAGTAGCTTTTTGATTATAAGTAGAAACAATTGCACCTCTAGCATAGACTCGTGATGGTGATCAACTCGCATGCAAACGTTAAGGTGCGTAGAATTATATACAACTATCCAAAACTCATCAACCATGTGTGTCTCACAATATATTACCCATAATCACTCACAAGTATAGCATATTTTTCAAACATGGGTATCAAAATATCCTTGCTCTGACTCTCACAAAGAATTCATATGTAGCAACTGATGACCATAGGCTTGCCCTTAGTGTACTACTCCACTAAATGTCGGAATGTTAAGATTAGGATCAAGTAGGTCTTTTGATGGTTGTAATGTAGGCTAAGGTACGGGTAGGACTATTTTGGCCAAGAATAGTGACTAGGTTCCTAAGCGCTTTAATACATCACATTGTATCATTGACACATTTTTCTTTCAACCTTTCTTTCTTTTATTCTACAACCCTTGTTCTCATTTTTTGTTTTTCAATTTTAAGCACAACTCACTTTTCAGCTTTCTTTTCCTTTTTCTTTTCACAACATACCTCTTATGATAACACTTTCTTTTTCATAACATATTCAAGCACCATTACAATTTATAGCATTATACTCACCAAATTTCCTCTTATGTTGTCACGTGACTTTTTCACTTTAAAGCACTTAGAAATTTGGATCAAATTACGGTCTTGAAAGAAATGGATTAGGCTTACATACAAGGTTGTCAAAGAAATAGGCTAAAGGCTCAAAAGGGTTAACTAGGATGATATCCATGGGTAGGTAAAACTGAAGGTAAACATGTATAGGTTGCCAAAGAAATGCCTAAATCATATCCTAAACTTACACTCCTTATTTTCGCTTTGCATACATACTAGGCAAGTTCTAGCATCAGCCACATACATAGAAGATACTATTAATCTCACACACACAAGGCACATGGTTGACTTGATTGGAAGTAATATAGACTCTCGACCCAACAAGTGAAGGAATTGAACCACAAAATATCACATAATGAGTCACAACTAGAGTCTAAACGTCTCAATAGTCACAATTGTAACACATACTCTTGTTATAATCTCATGCTGCCTGTCAAAATAATTTCATGCGAAGCTAGAAAAAATTTACTCCTAAAAAAACTTAAAAAAACAACAAAGAAAAAAAAAAAAAACAAAAACAAAAAAAACAGAAAAACAAAGTAAACAACTCAAACATAGGTGCAAACAGAGAAGTATTATAGCATGCGATACCGCCACCCCACACTTAAATGAGACACTGCCCTCAGTGGAAAATAAATACGAAGAACCTGGTCAGTAGGACTCTTCCTCAAAGTCGGGGGTCATACCCCCTTCGTCTGAATCATCATAGGAGTCGTCGTCAGAGTTATCCTCCTCGTCAGAATCAGGCAAGCGTCGATCATCATCAGTCGGCACATCATCATCTAGAGGTTCCTCAAAGTATACACCCACTCCACGCATCTCCCGTGCATGAATATTCATTGGGTAGTCGTGGTTCAGCTGTTGGAGCTCTTCAGCAGTTGGAATACGTCCACCACTCATCATAGTAAATTGTGTCATGCCATAGAGATGACGAAAGAAACTCTCATCACGAGCATGTCTCTCCGCAGTAGTAAGGTTGACACCATGAGTTGTTTCAGCATCTTTGACCTTGGTGAGATCAACCTTCTTTGGGTTATGTGGGAGTTTGTGGTCAGCTGGTTCCTCTTCGATATCCTCCTTCCGCAAGATTGCTATCAACAAATTTCCAAATATGAAGTGGGACCTTTTGTGGAGTCTGGCCTTCCTCATGGTAGATCGTATGATTTCCCCAAAGTTGATAGGGACATTAGTCATTAGAGCATAGACCAAACACACTCTATCTCTTGATATCTTGGTGTATTGAGTCCCAAAATAAGACATGAGTTGACAATGCGCATCCAGATTCTGGCTTCCCTATTTAGTGGAGCATAGGGGAAGGTGTTGTGTCGGCCGGTTTCTTTATGTCTGCCCCACCTTGCCATCGATCTGCTTCCACAAAGTGTGTGTCATATTGCTCTATAAGGAGGCCTGCTGTACAGCTCTTTGAATGGTGCTGTGTCGACCGAAGGTAAGCCAAGAAAAGAGTTGATCCAATCCGCGGTGAATTGTAACACTTGGCCCCGAATTTTGACTTCATTGCCTATTGTGTTCGGCGACCAGTTGGCATAAAATTCTCTTGTTAAATCAAGGTTGCATTCTCCCATGTCGCAGAAGATGAAATCCAGCTTCAAAGCCATTATTTTGCAAACATACGCGGCTCCTTCTTTGATAAGGTCTCCTTGTTGATCAAGTCGACGTGCACATATTTTCTTTCTTTGTTGCTGCTGTACCATGCTTTGGCTTCTTCCTTAAGAACCCATTTTATTCCAAACATTCTGTGGGGTAGTTGTGCTGAGGATGATTCTCCTTGGTCCTTTCGACCTCTCTTCCTGCCCTTTTGGGACGTGGTAGCCTTCTCCTTGCCTTGCCTTGCTTTAGGTGCCATTGTACTTGAGACTAGAATTAGTGTTAGTTGCAGCACAATCTCACTTGATACAATCTATAAGCAAGCAATAGGGGTACCACCCCACACTTAGTTTTGTTAACACAAATCAGTGAGGTGAAAGTAGTCGATTTACTCAGATTTCATCGACATACGTTTTAGGATTGTATTCCGACAAGAAAATCAGCAATGCATCACTTACTTGCAGCTATTGGACTACTTTCATGGTAGATATAGCAACACTACTACATAGGGGTTACCACATGGAATCGTTATTCATACAACAATCACAACCTCCTAAGTCGGTAGGCCCTATAAGTCTTATCCCGACGGCCGGGATAGTCTAACATGTAAGTATCGAAACAACAACCTTAAGTCATGTTCATAGCCATAATAATTCCGCAAATATCATAAAAATGCTATTGAAACCATATTCAAGTTGGAAACAAGTCAAGAATTTCCTACGTACATGTTCACTCACATGGTTTTATATCAACAATCCAAACACATGAACATCACCAACGATCTTATACAATTTAGCAATTCATAATCAACATAGCAACGTAGTACTTACGCTAAATAAATGAAGAATAAGAGAGTACTTACTTGCTTGAAGCTTGTGGAGATGGTTTTGTGAATTGGAAGAGCAAAAGAAGAAAATTTTAAGAAGATTAGGAAGAGTATGCGGCGCCTTTAGGGTATTTTCTAATGTGGTTGTGTTATAAAACTAAGTCCCCTTTATATAGGAAGAGAATGGGTCGGGTTATGACCCATTTACAATCGGTTTTGGAGACAAAGATCCCACATATGCGGCGCATAATGCTTGACATATCAATGACATATGCGGCGCATTGTCTATGGCATAATGGGACATATGCGCCGCATAGTCTATGACATTTGTAGACATATGCGCCGCATAGTCTATGGTATATGAGATACTGAGACCAAATACCATAGCATAGGCGGCGTATAGTCAAAATCATACCTAGGAATAGGTGGCGCATAGTGTATAGCACACTAGATTCCGAGACCTTAGGCTATAGGATAGGTTGTGCATCGTTCGTGGCCTAGTTTTACCAAGGCCTAGCCTTCCTCGAAGCCTTTTTTGGCGTGAGAAATGCTCAATCCGTAGCCTTGTGCATCACTATTCCTAACTTACCAACTTTACCATACAATGCGTCCAAATCGTCAATTGAAATCAATCTCCTCGTTGAATACTTCTTGCACCTATATTTGCTCAAAATAGATGAAAATGATAAAACGATGGGTTGCCTCCCATCTAGCGCCTTATTACGTAATAATCTCGAGTACTTAAACTTCGTCGAGATAAGTGATGGCCATGTTGTTCATCGAGTCAAGAGGACCGATCTAAGGCTTAACACGTTGGCCATTCACTTTGAAGACAACACCCTTATTGCCTTCCAATTCGACTACTCCAGATGAGTAGACGTGCATGACTTTAAATGGACCAGACCACTTCGATTTTAAATTACTTGGGAAGAGCTTAAATCTGGAGTTAAAGAGTAGTACCATATCACCCTTTTGGAAGTTTCGTCGAACAATCCGCTGATCATGATACTTCTTCATCCGCTCCTTGTATAAATCTGATCTTTCATAAGCATGAAGACGGAATTCATCTAGTTCGTTCAGCTGCTCCAACCTCAGATTCTTCACATCATCCCAATTCAAGTTCAATTACTTCAATGCCCACAATGCCTTGTGCTCGAGCTCAATGGGTAGATGACAAGCCTTCCCATAAACTAGCTGATAAGGTGACATACCGATGGGTGTTTTGAATGCAGTCCTATACGCCCATAGTGCATCATCTAGCTTTCGAGACCAATCCTTCCTATTCGCATTAACCGTCTTTGCAAGGATTTGCTTTATCTCGTGGTTGGAAACCTCTACTTGTCCACTAGTTTGGGGATGATAAGGCGTAGCTACCTTATGTTGCTTGACACCATACTTGGCCAATACAGCTTTGAATAGCTTGTTGCAAAAGTAAGATCCTCCATCGCTTATGATAGTACGAGGTACTCCAAAGCGAGAGAAGATATTCTTCTTTAAGAACGCTACAACACGCTTTCCTTCGTTGTCGGCCAATACTACAGCTTCAACCCATTTCGAAACATAATCCACCGCAACCAAGATGTATTTCATTCCAAACGAATTCACGAATGGACCCATGAAATCAATACCCCACACATCAAAGAGTTCTACCTCCAGAATTTTGGACATGGGCATTTCATGGTGTTTTGAAATAGCACCTTGACATTGGCATTGGTCACACCTTCTAACATAGTCGTATGCATCTCTGAATATCGAAGGCCAATAATAACCACTTTGCAAAACTTTTCTTGCCGTTTGATTGCCTGCATGATGTCCTCCAACTTGCGAAGTGTGGCATGCTTCTAATATAGTGGGCACTTCTTCATGGGATATACATCGTCGAATGATACCATCCGCGCATCTTCGAAACAAATAAGGCTCATCCCAATAGTAGTGCTGAACGTCATGCATAAACTTCCTCCTTTGATGGTAAGATAAATTGGCAGGTAGCACATTACTCACCACGAAATTTGCAAAATCAGCATACCATGGTAATTTCTCCATTGTTGTTGCTAATATCTCCTCGTCAGGGAATGCATCATCAATCTGAATTTCAGGTTGCGCCACATGTTCATTCTTAAGTCGAGATAGGTGATCGGCCACTTGGTTCTCGCAACCTCTTCTATCTTTGACCTCAAAATCGAACTCTTGCAGCAGCAACACTGATAACGCTCAATCTACAGCTCTCGCAGGAGTGTAAAGCGGTCGTTAGCAAATATAGAACCCAACTTGGGTTGGGTGTCGATCCCACAGGGAATAGCTTGGCCAACAAGTAAGTAAAATTACTAAACTTTTGGTGCAAGTCTCGTAAGAGGGGGGATTCTTTTCGTGCAAGTAATTAAATAAAGTATCAAAATAAAAGCTGAAAATAGCAAAGTAAAGAAAGAAAGATTGTTACGTAAGTTGTAAACAATGAGAATTGAAGCGTTGGGGTTATGTCCACCTTCTGAGGTATACGTCTCTATTGGCTATGAGTGTGTAGAGTCTTGACATGAAATTGCTTATAGAGAATTGTAGTCGAGGGTAAATCCAAGCGTCTCTCGACCTGAACAAGGACTATTTCACTTTAACTCTCTCGAGCTTAAAGCGTGTCTAACGGTACGAATTCTCCAAGAGGTTAGTCCAGTTACGGCACTAGCTTTTTAATAGGAAAGGGTGTCCTACTACTTTGACATTATCTCTTTTCCAGACAAATAACCTTTCTCTCGAACAAGTTAAATGTTAGACTAGCGTATTCTTGCATTTGCAACCGCAAAGAATATGGATTAAGATGAAGAGAATAATGATATAAGCAATATACGTGTCATGAACTCACAAACTCACAGCAATAGATAGTATCTCATTCGGCTTCCATAACCCCAACAGAGAAGTTTAGTTACCCATGAATGCGAAGGAGATCACGATTGGCATTGTTATTATATCAAGATATTTGGTTGATGACGTGTGGCTTAGGTGATAGACGTGTAGCGTGATTCCATAGCAAGTAACAATTCTCTTGTTACGGTAAATAAGAATAGATGAATAGAAGAAAATAAGATTAATGGAATGATTAGAAGAGTTGTAAAATTGTTGTGGTGGAAGAAGAGAGGGATGGAAGAAGATTAATTGTTGAATGTATCTCTCCACTAAGGGAGGAGTCCTATAGAAATCTCTAGCATGATAGGGTATTTATAATACTCCTATCCTACTCCTACTATGCTAATGAAATAAATAACCAAATCCTACTAGGCCTATGGAACACTTAACCCAAATGTACTAGGTTAATGTAACATTATCATAATCCAAATAAACTAATGAAATACATAACCCAATTGTACTAGGTTAATGTATCATTGTCCAAATCCAGCTATGTGTCTGTAAGTCCCCAAAGTCTTCAGAAATGCTGTTTTAGCCCGGGACAGATTTTCCATGCAGCAGTTTTGGTCCAGGTCCCCACAGTCTTCAGAAATGCTGTTTTAGCCCGGGACAGATTTTTCATGCAGCAGTTTTGGTCCTTAGGCGTCCAAACTCCCTTTCCTTCCTTCGTGAGCTTTCTTTTGCGTCAAGTAAGCCATAAAATGTTGAATTATGCATCATTTATACCTGAAACTTTACTAATCATGTTCGTTAGCTCATTTATAGGAAAAAGGACTAAAAGTGCATGAAATATATAGTTTGTTCTCAAAACTAGGCTAAAATATGGGCAAAATATATTGATATAGGCGTGTAAATTCGCCTATCATCAACACCCCACACTTGAAGCTTTGTTCGTCCTCGAACGAAATATCATGTCCTTCTAAGCGTCGACTTAAGGTTTTTACAGCAACAACACAAAACATTTATCAAGACAAGCACAACGATTATCAACCAAGAGTAGCTTTCCGATTATAAGTAGAAACAATTTAACCTCAAGTATAGACTCGTGATGGTGATCAACTCGCATGCAAACGTTAAAGTGCATAGAGTCATATACAACTATCCAAAACTCATCAACCATGTGTGTCTCACCATATAGTACCCATAATCACTCACAAATATAGCATATTTCTCAAATATGGGTATCAACAATATCCTTGCTCTCGCTCTCACAAAGAATTCATATGTAGCAACTGATGACCATAGGCTTGCCCTTAGTGTAGTACTCCACTAAATGTCAGAATGTTAAGATTAGGATCAAGTAGGTCTTTTGATGGTTGTAATGTAGGCTAAGGGACGGGTAGGACTATTTTGGCCAGGAATAGTGACTAAGCTCCTAAGCGCTTTAATACATCACATTGTATCATTGACACTTTTTTCTTTCAACCTTTCTTCTTTCTTTTATTCTACCACCCTTGTTCTCCTCTTTTGTTTTTCAATTTTAAGAACAACTCACTTTTCAGCTTTTTTTTCCTTTTTCTTTTCACAACATATCTCTTATGATAGCACTTTCTTTTCCATAACACATTCAAGCACCATTTACAATTTAAAGCATCATACTTACCCAATTTCTCTTATGTTGTCACGTGACTTTTTCACTTTAAAGCACTTAGAAATTTGGATCAAATTACGGTCTTGAAAGAAATGGATTAGGCTTACATACAAGGTTGTCAAAGAAATAGGCTAAAGGCTCAAAAGGGTTAACTAGGATGATATCCATGGGTAGGTAAAACTGAAGGTAAACATGTATAGGTTGCCAAAGAAATGCCTAAATCATATCCTAAACTTACACTCCTTATTTTTGCTTTGCATACATACCAGGCAAGTTCTAGCATCAGCCACATACATAGAAGATACTATTAATCTCACACACACAAGGCACATGGTCGACTTGATTGGAAGTAATATAGACCCTCGACCCAACAAGTGAAGGAATTGAACCACAAAATATCACATAATGAGTCACAACTAGAGTCTAAACGCCTCAATAGTCACAATTGTAACACATACTCTTGTTATAATCTCATGCTGCCTGTCAAAATAATTTCATGCGAGCTAAAAAAAATTTACTCCTAAAAAAACTTAACTTAACTAAAAAAAAATCGAAAACACACAAAGAAAGTAAACAAACATAGATGCAAATAGAGAAGTATAGCATGCGATACCGCCACCCCACACTTAAACGGGACACTTCCCTCAGTGGAAAATAAATACGAAGAACCTGGTTAGTCGGACTCTTCCTCAATGTCGGGGGTCATACCCCTTTCGTCTGAATCATCATCAGAGTTTTCATCCTTAGAAGTTCCTCATAAGTATCCTACTTAATTCCAAGCATGAGTCAAGGTGTTTGCAGCGGGGAGGGTTCTCCTTGCTCCTTGCGGCCTCTTTTCTTGCCCTTTTGGGAAGTGGTAGCCTTCTCCTTGCCTTGTCTCTCTTTAGGTGCCATTGTACCTGAGACTTGAAATAGTGTTAATGGTAGCACAATCTCAATGGATACAATCTGTACATAAGCAGTAGGGGTACCACCCCACACTTAGTTTTGTTAACACAAATCAGTGAAGCGAAAGTGGTCGATTACTCAGATTTCGTCGACATACATTTTAGGATTGTATTCCGACAAGAAAATCAGCAATGCATCACTTACTTGCAGCCATTGGACTACTTTCATGGTAGATATAGCAACACTACTACATAGGGGTTACCACATGGAATAGTTATTCTTACAACAATCACAACCTCTTATGTCGGTAGACACTATAAGTCTTATCCCGATGGCCGGGATAGTCTAACATGTAAGTATCCAAACAACAATCTTAAGCCCTATTCATAGCCATAGTAATTCCGCAAATAGTATAACAATGCTATTAAAACCAATTTCAAGTCGGAAACAAGTCAAGATTTTCCTACGTACATGTTCACTCACATAATTTTGTATCAACAATCCAAACACATGAACATCACCAACAATCTTATACGATTTAGCAATTCATAATAGACATAGAAACGTAGTACTTACGAGAAATAAATGAAGAATAAGAGAGTACTTACTTGCTTGAAGCTTGTGGAGATGGTTTTGTGAATTGGAAGAGCAAAAGAAGAAAATTTTAAGAAGATTAGGAAGAGTATGCGGCGCCTTTAGGGTATTTTCTAATGTGGTTGTGTTATAAAACTAAGTCCCCTTTATATAGGAAGAGAATGGGTCGGGTTATGACCCATTTACAATCGGTTTTGGAGACAAAAATACCACATATGCGGCGCATAATGCTCGGCATATCAATGACATATGCGGCGCATTGTCTATAGCATAATGGGACATATGCGCCGCATAGTCTATGACATTTGTAGACATATGCGCCGCATAGTCTATGGCATATGAGATACTGAGACCAAATGCCATAGCATAGGCGGCGCATAGTCAAAAGCATACCTAGGAATAGGCGGCACATAGTGTATAGCACACTAGATTCCGAGACCTTAGGCTATAGGATAGGTTGTGCATCGTTCGTGGCCTAGTTTTACCAAGGCCTAGCCTTTCTCTATGCCTATTTTGGTGTGAGAAATGCTCAATCCATAGCCTTATGCATCACCATTCCTAACTTACCAACTTTACCATCCAATGCGTCCAAATCGTCTATTGAAATCAATCTCCTCGTTGAATACTTCTTGCACCTATTTTTGCTCAAAACAAATGAAAACGATTAGTACGATGGGTTGCCTCCCACCAAGTGCCTTAGTTTTGGTCGTGGCACGACTCTTATTTTTTGATTTTCATTTATCAAGTACTAGAACGAAAGAAAAATGATAAAACGATAAAACGATAAAATGATAAAACAATAAAACGATGGGTTGCCTCCCATCTAGCGCCTTATTTATTGTCGTGGCTCGACATAGTTACCTCAAGTACTCAGACTTCGTCGAGGTAAGTGATGGATCGTTTTCTGAAAGGATTTAGATGACAATGAGGCTTACCTGTGGGCATGCGATCTTCTTCAAGATGGCTCTTACATTTTCCCGGAGAATCTCCAATTATATCATCAATAGTCCAACCCATAGCTCTCTTGTATCTCTTCAGAGCAGAGATGAGAGCTTCTACGTGCTGTTCACTTAAATCATCTGCTCTCTCCGGAAGTATATTTCTACTTTCCAAGAACACATACCTTAGATAGTCAGGGAGCTCTTGTGATTCTAGCATTGGTGGCTCGTCAATGGGAGTCTTCACTGTTGGTTGATTCTTGAGATCACAATCCGGTTGCTTAGGAGTATAAGACTCTATTTCTGTTAGAGCACCCATAAGTTCTTCATGATCTTCATTATCCTTATGCTCAACATTCAGTGGCGCAGCAGTCAATGGCTCAACAATAGGCTGTTTCTCTATAGATAATGCTTTCATATCCTCTTAATGAACATCAACTACAGATAACTTATTCAAATCGCTGGGCTACTTCATGGCTTTGCATATATCAAACCGTACTACTTCGTCATTAATTCGAAATAAAAGCTCATTATCTTTCATGTCAGTAAGCACACTTCCAGTTGCAAGGAAGGGACGTCCCAAGATGATGGGAACTTTACAATCCTCCTTACAATCCAGAATAATGAAGTCTGCAGGAAAGATGAATGAAGAAACTTTCACCAACACATCATTCAAGATACCCACAGGTCATTTTACCGACCTATCAGCCATCACGAGCCTCATATTGGTTGGTGTCGGATCGCCTAGCCCCAACTTCTTGTAGATGGATAGTGGCATCAAATTGATGCTAGCACCTAGATCGCACAATGACTTAGCAAAATCCAACGATCCAATTGTGCAAGGAATAGTGAAAGCTCCAGGATCTTCCTTCTTTTGAACTAGCGACCTTGTAGCGATTGCACTACAATGATGAACATTATCCGCCAACTCATAACTTGCTGCCCGCTTATTTGTCAACAGGTCCTTCATAAACTTCGCATATCCAAGCATTTGTTCAAGTGCCTCCACCAATGGAACATTAATGGTCAGCTGCTTGAGCATAGTCATGAATTTGCTGAACTTTGTGTCATCTGCCACCTTCTTCAATCTTTGGGGAAAAGGTGGTGGTGGGTATGGAAGTGTTCTCTCCACGGTTTTCTTCTCCTCTTGCTTCCGTCTTTCCACTTTTTCTGGCTGCACAGTGCTGGATGTGGCGTCCTTGACGGCAGGAGTAGTTGCTGCGGCATCTTCTCCTTTTGCATTGTCATTCATGTCCGCAACTTCGTCAATCACTTTCTTGCCTTTTGCTGAAGTTTCCAGCACCTTACCACTTCTGGTAGTGATGGCCATGCATGACCCATCATTCCTTGGGTTTTGCACAGTATCGCTAGGAAAAGTGCCGGCCTTTCTTTGGTTGAGTGCTGCTGAAAGTTGACTGAATTGCTGCTCTAGTTGTCTAATTGAAGTGGAGTGTGAATCTACTAATTGTTTCATGGCGGACAAATCATTAATTACCTCTCGTAACTCCCGCGCTCGTTGCTTCCGCTCCTTTCAATAATTTAGCCATCATGTCTTCCATACTTCCAGAATTAGATATGGTGGTATCACGTCTGCCAGGGGGAACGTACAAACCACTCTTTTCATTCTTGTTCTTCCAACTACCTTGGTCTTTGTTTCTATATTTATCATAATAGTTCCGACCTTGGTTTCCTTGGGTATTCCCTCGAAAACCCCCCTGATTGTTCAAGTAGTTGGCCTCCTCTTCCGAATCAAATTCGTCTCTTCCTTTTGACGCAATCGCTTTCACTTTTTCAGTCTTCCCTAATAGATGCTTTGTAAGAAGATCCATTTGGGTTTTCATGTGCGCCATATCTTGATCATGTTCTTCTTCTCTTCTTCGTTGGTATGCAGTCATGCCAATAGATAAAGTGGGGCTTGCTACCTCAGAATCCTTGGTATGCCAAGCTCTACTTTGTTTCGTCATACGATCTAGCATATTTCTTGCTTGACCAAAGGTGAGGTCCATGAAAGAACCTCCAGCTGCGTTGTCCACCACTGGTTTAGTTATTGAATTCAAGGCTCTATACAAGATCTCCATGAAGTGAACATTAGTCATGTGATGGTTTGGGCATCTCGCTAGCTTTGTCTTGAACCTCTCCCATGTTTCATGAAGAGCTTCAGTGGGAAGCTGGCGGAAGTTGCTGATTTCATCTCTCAATTGTGCTCTTTTGGATGGCGGAAAGAATCTTTCTAGGAAAGCGTCTCTCAATTGCCTCCAATTTGTAATTGAATCAGGAGTCAGCCCATTCAACCATAGTGTTGCCTCCCCAGACAGAGACAATGGAAATAGACGTAATCGAATAACATTCTGACCAACACCAGGATTGACAAAAGACTTGCATGTAGAAATAAAGTTGATGAGATGCATATTCGGATCGTCGCCTGCTAGTCCACCAAATAATCCCTTGAGTTACAATAACTGAATCATGGTGCTTGTGATGTTGAACTTGGCTCCGGGCGCTAATGGTGGTGGAATTATAGCTCCAGTGGCTCCGGCACCATCAAGATCATCATCATCATTGTCGAAAGCTGGCTGCAAAGGTTGGCGATCATACCTATACCGAGCTTGTCGACCTCTTCTGTTGGCAGGTGTTGTAGTTTCAGCAACATGCCTTGGGTTTATCAACTCGTCATCACCTAAATCCTCATCGTCAAGATTTGTTGCTCGCCTACGGTTATCAATATTCTGTTGATGCACTTGAGCAGCCATCCTATCAATTTCACGTTGTGCATCAATTCTATCAATAGAACCTGAATAAAACAAAAACAACAACTAAAAGTAAAAGTACGAGAATCTTTGACCAAAGGGTCTAGCATCTATCACAAACTTAATTGACACTCGTATTCCCCGGCAACGACGCCAATTTTCGATAACGCTCAATCTACAGCTCTCGCAGGAGTGTAAAGCGGTCGTTAGCAAATATAGAACCCAACTTGGGTTGGGTGTCGATCCCACAGGGAATAGCTTGGCCAACAAGTAAGTAAAATTACTAAACTTTTGGTGCAAGTCTCGTAAGAGGGGGGATTCTTGTCGTGCAAGTAATTAAATAAAGTATCAAAATAAAAGCTGAAAATAGCAAAGTAAAGAAAGAAAGATTGTTACGTAAGTTGTAAACAATGAGAATTGAAGCGTTGGGGTTATGTCCACCTTCTGAGGTATACGTCTCTATTGGCTATGAGTGTGTAGAGTTTTGACATGCAATTGCTTATAGAGAATTGTAGTAGATGGTAAATCCAAGCGTCTCTCGACCTGAACAAGGACTATTTCACTTTAACTCTCTCGAGCTTAAAGCGTGTCTAACGGTACAAATTCTCCAAGAGGTTAGTCCAGTTACGACACTAGCTTTTTAATAGGAAAGGGTGTCCTATTATTTTGACATTATCTCTTTTCCAGACAAATAACCTTTCTCTCGAACAAGTTAAATGTTAGACTGGCGTATTCTTGCGTTTGCAACCGCAAAGAATGTGGATTAAGATGAAGAGAATAATGATATAAGCAATATACATGTCATGAACTCACAAACTCACAGCAATAGATAGTAACTCATCCGGCTTCCATAACCCCAACAGAGAAGTTTAGTTACCCATGAATGCGAAGGAGATCACGATTGGCATTGTTATTATATCAAGATATTTGGTTGATGGCGTGTGTCTTAGGTGATAGGCGTGTAGCGTGATTCCTTAGCAAGTAACAATTCTCTTGTTGCGGTAAATAAGAATAGATGAATAGAAGAAAATAAGATTAATGGAAAGTTTAGAAGAGTTGTAGAATTGTTGTGGTGGAAAAAGAGAGGGATGGAAGAAGATTAATTGTTGAATGTATCTCTCCACTAAGGGAGGAGTCCTATAGAAATCTCTAGCATGATAGGGTATTTATAATACTCCTATCCTACTCCTACTATGCTAATGAAATAAATAACCAAATCCTACTAGGCCTATGGAACACTTAACCCAAATGTACTAGGTTAATGTAACATTATCATAATCCAAATAAACTAATGAAATACATAACCCAATTGTACTAGGTTAATGTATCATTGTCCAAATCCAGCTATGTGTCTGTAAGTCCCCAAAGTCTTCAGAAATGCTGTTTTAGCCCGGGACAGATTTTCCATGCAGCAGTTTTGGTCCAGGTCCCCACAGTCTTCAGAAATGCTGTTTTAGCCCGGGACAGATTTTTCATGCAGCAGTTTTGGTCCTTAGGCGTCCAAACTCCCTTTCCTTCCTTCGTGAGCTTTCTTTTGCGTCAAGTAAGCCATAAAATGCTGAATTATGCATCATTTATACCTGAAACTTTACTAATCATGTTCGTTAGCTCATTTATAGGAAAAAGGACTAAAAGTGCATGAAATATATAGTTTGTTCTCAAAACTAGGCTAAAATATGGGTAAAATATATTGATATAGGCGTGTAAATTCGCCTATCATCAAACACCCATCGAATCAACCTTGGTTTTGCATCCTTCTTCATCATTAGATACCTAAGAGCTGCATGGTCTGTATGAACGATCACCTTAGTACCCAATAGATAGGCACGAAACTTCTCAAACGCATACACAACCGCTAGGAGCTCTTGTTCAGTAGCAGTGTAGTTCCTTTGAGCTTTATTTAAGACATTACTCGCATAGTATATTGGATGAAATATTTTCTCCTTTCTTTTTCCAAGAACAGCACCAACGGCTACACCACTAGCATCGCACATGACTTCGAATGGGAGAATCCAATCTGGTGCTACCATGATGGGGGCTTCAATGAGTTTTCCTTTAAGGCATCAAATGCCTTTAAGCAATCTTCATTAAAGTCAAACTTTGCATCTTTCTCCAGTAGTTTGCACAATGGACTAGAAATTTTGGAAAAGTCTTTGATGAATCTACGATAGAACCCAGCATGGCCAAGAAAACTACGAACTTCGTTCACCGAAATTGGAGGCGGTAGCTTCTCAATTACCTCTATTTTTGCGCGATCAACCTCTATTCCTCTTTCAGAGATCTTGCGCCCAAGAACGATTCCTTCTTTTACCATGAAGTGACACTTCTCCCAATTCAGCACAAGGTTGAACTCTACACATCTTTGCAATGCCATGCTCAAGTTTGCCAAACATGCTTCAAAAGACTCACCGACAACTGAAAAGTCGTCCATAAATACCTCCAACGTGTCTTCAACCATATCAGAGAAAATAGATATCATACAACATTGAAAGGTGGCTGGTGCGTTACATAACTCAAATGGCATACGTTTGAAGGCAAACGTACCATATGGGCATGTAAACGTTGTCTTCTCTTGGTCTTCAGGTGCAATACAAATCTGATTATAGCCTAAATAACCATCCAAGAAGCAAAACCATCCTTTCCCAGCTAATCGATCTAGCATTTGGTCCATAAATGGCATTGGGAAGTGATCTTTAAGCGTCCAAGAATTCAGCTTGCGGTAGTCCATGCATACTCTCCATCCAGTGACGGGCCTGAGTGGAATAAGTTCATTCTTCGCATTTGCGACCACCGTCATACCTCCTTTCTTGGGAACACATTGTACAGGACTTACCCATGTACAATCAGAAATAGGATATACAACTCCTGCGTCTAACCACTTAATAATCTCCTTCTTCACCACTTCTTGCATAGGTAGGTTTGAACGCCTTTGGTGTTCAATGGTGGGTGTGCACTTTTCTTGAAGCTGAATTTTATGTGTACAAATCCCAGGTGGAATACCAATAATATTCGCAATGGTCCATCCAATAGATCTAATATACTTGCGTAAGATCGCAATAAGAGCTGCAACTTGTTGCTCACCCAAATCGACTGCCACTATGACTGGAAGAGTGTTTCCGCTTCCTAAGAATGCGTACTTTAAATGACTTGGCAGCTCCTTCAATTCTAACGTGGGTGGTTCTTCAGTAGATGGCTTAGCTGGTGGTGTGGGTCGATTCTTGAGATCAAGATCCAGCTTCTTGGGAGTATAGCGATAGGTCCCTAATCCCGATAGAGCATTAATAGCTTCTTCAGAAGTTTCAGCATCCTCAATCTCTCCTTTCATGAGCAAAACCTCCAAAGGATCATCAAGAATTTGCTCTTCTTCAAGTCGTTCTTTTTCATCATCAAGGACAACATCAGCCACAGAAAATACACTCAGATCTTTGGGTTGCTTCATCGATTTGCAAACATCAAAACGAACCACTTCGTCATTTATTCGGAATGAAAGCTCATTAGCTCTCAAATCAATGAGAACACTTCCTGTAGCAAGGAAAGGGCGCCCCAAGATTATAGGAACCTCAGAATCTGCTTCACAATCCAAGATGACAAAGTCTGCTGGGAAGATAAATGAAGAAACCTTTACCAAGACATCGCATAAAATACCAACAGGTCATTTTACCGACCTATCCGCCATGACAAGCCTCATATTGGTTGGTGTAGGATCTCCTAACCCCAACTTTTTGTAGATCGATAATGGCATCAAGTTGATGCATGCTCCTAAGTCACATAATGCTTTGGCAAAGTTCAAAGATCCGACGGTGCAAGGAATAGTGAAAGCTCCGGGGTCGGCCTTCTTCTGAACTATCGATCGGGTAGCAATTGCACTACAATGATGCACATCGTCTTTCAGCTCATAACTTGCTGCCCTCTTCTTTGTCAAAAGATCTTTCATAAACTTCGCATACCCAGGCATTTGTTCAAGTGCCTCTACCAGTGGAACATTAATGGTCAGCTGCTTCAACATAGTCATAAATTTGCTGAACTTAGTGTCATCCGCCACCTTCTTCAATCTTTGGGGAAAAGGTGGTGGTGGGTATGGAAGTGTTATCTCCGTGGCTTTCTTCTCCTCTTGCTTCCGTTTTTCCATTTTTTCAGGCTGCACGTCACTAGGTGTAACGTCCTTGACGTTGGAAGTAGTTGTTGCGACATCATCTCCTTTTGCAACGTCACTAGGTGTAACGTCCATGTCCGCAATTTCGTCAACCACTTTCTTGCATTTTTCTGAGGTTTCCAGCACCTTAGCACTTCTGGTAGTGATGGCCATGCATGACCCATCATTCCTTGGGTTTTGCACCATATCGCTAGGTAAGGTGCCAACCTTTCTTTGGTTGAATGATGTTGAAAGTTGGCTCAATTGCTGCTCTATTTGCTTGATAGAAGTGGAATGAGAATCAACTAATTGCTTCATGGAGGACAAATCATTAATTACCTCCATAACTCCCGCGCTCGTTGCTTCCACTCCTTTCAATAGCTTAGCTATCATATCTTCCATACTTCCAGAATTAGATGTAGTGGTATCACATCTACCAGGGGGAACGTACAAACCACTCTTTTCATTGTTTTTCTTCCAACTACCTTGGTCTTTGCTTCCAGATTTATTATAATAGTTTCGAACTTGGTTTCCTTGGGCATTCCCACGAAAACCCCCCTGATTGTTCAAGTAGTTGGCCTCCTCTTCAGAATCAGATTCGTCTCTTCCTTTTAGCGCCATAGCTTTCACTTTTTTGGTCTTCCCTGATAATAAATGTTTTGTCAGAAGATCCACTTGTGTTTTCATGTGCGCCATGTCTTGATCACGTTCTTCTTCTCTTCTTCGTTGGTCTGCAGTCATGCCAATAGATAAAGTGGGGCTTGCTACCTCAAAATCCCTGGTATGCCAAGCTCTACTTTGTTTCGTCATGCGATCTAGCATATTACTTGCTTGACCAAAGGTGAGGTCCATGAAAGATCCTCCAGCTGCGTTGTCCACCACTGGTTTAGTTATTGAATTCAAGGCTCTATACAATATCTCCATGAGGTGAACATTAGTCATATGATGGTTTGGGCATCTCGCTAGCTTTGTCTTGAACCTCTCCCATGTTTCATGAAGAGCTTCAGTGGGAAGCTGACGAAAGTTGCTGATTTCATCTCTCAATTGTGCCCTTTTTGATGGCGGAAAGAATCTTTCTAGGAAAGCGTCTCTCAATTGCCTCCAATTTGTAATTGAATTAGGAGTCAGCCCATTCAACCATAGTGTTACCTTCCCAAACAGAGACAATGGAAATAGACGTAATCGAATAGCATTCTGACCAACACCAGGATTGTCAAAAGACTTGCATGTAGAAATAAAGTTGATGAGATGCATATTCGGATCATCGCCTGCTAGTCCACCAAATAATCCCTTGAGTTGCAATAACTGAATCATGGTGCTAGTGATGTTGAACTTGGCTCCGGGAGCTAATGGTGGTGGAATTATAGCTCCAGTGGCTCCGGCACCATCAAGATCATCATCATCATCGTCGAAAGCTGGTTGCAAAGGTTGGTGATCATACCTATACCGAGCTTGTCGACCTCTTCTGTTGGCAGGTGTTGCAGTTTCAGCGACATGCCTTGGGTGTATTAACTCATCGTCACCTAAATCCTCATCGTCAGGGTTTGTTGCTCGCCCAGGATTATCAATATTTTGTTGTTGAACTTGAGCAGCAGCAAGGGCGGCTAATCTTGCTTGCTCGTGTTGAGCAGCCATCCTGTCGATTTCAGCTTGTGCTTCCATTCTTCTAATTCGTTGTGGTTCAGGATTGATTGGTAATAACGGTTGACCAGAACTTCTAGTATGGGGCATGCACTAACGTAAAAACCTGCAGTAAACAAAAACAAAAACTAAACGTAAAAGTACGAGAATCTTTGACCAAAGGGTCTAGTAATTATCACGAACTTGATCGACACTCGTACTCCCCGGCAACGACGCCAATTTTTGATAACGCTCAACCTACAGCTCTCGTGGGAGTGTAAAGCGGTGTTAGCAAATATAGAACCCAACCTGGGTTGGGTGTCGATCCCACAGGGAATAGCTTGGCCAACAAGTAAGTAAAATTACTAAACTTTTGGTGCAAGTCTCGTAAGAAGGGGGGATTCTTGTTGTGCAAGTAATGTAAACAAAAGCTGAAATTAATAAAGTAAAAAGAGAGATTGTTACGTAGATTGTAAACAATGAGAATTGAGGAGTTGGGGTTATGTCCACCTTCTGAGGTATACGTCTCTATTGGCTATGAGTGTGTAGAGTTTTGACATGCAATTGCTTATAGAGAATTGTAGTCGATGGTAAATCCAAGCATCTCTCGACCTCAACAAGGACTATTTCACTTTAACTCTCTCGAGCTGAAAACGTGTCTAACGGTACGAATTCTCCAAGAGGTTAGTCCAGTTACGACACTAGCTTTTTAATAGGAAAGAGTGTCCTACTACCTTGACACTATCTCTTTTCCAGACAAATAACCTTTCTCTCGAACAAGTTAAATGTTAGACTGGCGTATTCTTGCGTTTGCAACAGCAAAGAATGTAGATTAAGATAAAGAGAATAATGATACAAGCAATATACGTGTCACGAACTCACAAACTAACAGCAATAGATAGTAACTCATCCGGCTTCCATAACCCCAACAGAGAAGTTTAGTTACCCATGAATCCGAAGGAGATCACGATTGACATTGTTATTATATCACGATATTGAGTAATGGCGTGTAGATCAAGTGATAGGCGTGTGGCGTGTTTCCTTGGCTTGGTAACGATTCTCTTGTTGTGGAATTTAAGGATAGAAGAGTAGAACAAGAATTAATGGAAAGATTAGAAGATGAATTGAAGAGTGTAAGATAATTGTAAGATAAATGGTGAATGCATAAAAATCTCTAACATTATAGGGTATTTATAATACCCATATCCTACTCCTACTAGGCTACTGAGATAAATAACCAAATCCTACTAGACTACTGAAATCCTTAACCCAAATGTACTAGGTTAAGGTAACATTATCATAATCCAAATAAAATAATGAAATACATAACCCAATTGTACTAGGTTAATGTATCATTGTCTAAATCCAGCTATGTGTCTGTAAGTCCCCAAAG
This sequence comes from Capsicum baccatum var. pendulum, assembly GCA_030864225.1. Taxonomy (NCBI): domain Eukaryota; kingdom Viridiplantae; phylum Streptophyta; class Magnoliopsida; order Solanales; family Solanaceae; genus Capsicum; species Capsicum baccatum. The sequence goes on from CM061552.1 coordinate 134,701,376, forward strand.
TCTTCAGAAATGTTGTTTTAACCCGGGATAGATTTTTCATGCAGCAGTTTTGGTCCTTTAGGCGTCCAGCTTCCTTCTCCTTCGTTCGTGAGCTTTCTTTTGCGTCAAGTAAGCCATAAAATTCTGAATTTTATATCATTTATACCTGAAACTTTACTAATCATGTTCATTAGCTCATTTATAGGAAAAAGGACTAAAAGTGCATGAAATATATAATTTGTTCTCAAAACTAGGCTAAAATATGGGCAAAATATATTGATATAGGCGTGTAAATTCGCCTATCATCAGTACTCGTCGCCAGCATGATTCAGTTTGGGTCATTATAGACAGGATGACCAAATCAACTCATTTCCTACCATTCCATACCTCTTATTCAGCCTAGGATTATGCCAAACTCTATCAGGGAGTTGGTCAGATTGCATGGTGTTTTGTTATCCATTATCGCAGATAGAGGTACCCAGTTCACCTCTTATTTTTGGAAGGAATTCCAAAAGGTCTTGGTACTTGAGTTCACCCTAATATAGCCTTTCATCCTCAAACATATGGTCAAGCCAAAAGGACCATTCAAACTTTAGAAAATATTCTACAATCGTGTGCGATAGACTTTAACGGTAGTTGGGATGACCACTTACCTTTGATTGAATTCGTATATAACAACAACTATCATTCCAATATTCAGATGGCTCAATTTGAGGTGCTTTATGAGAGGAGGTGTAGATTTCCCATTGGTTGGTTTGAAGTGGTTGAGGCCACAGTAGTAGCGCCTGACTTCGTATTTGATACCTTAGAGAAAGTTCAGTTGATCAGGGCAAGGCTTAAGACAACTCAGAGCCGACAGAAATCATACGTAGATGTACGTAGAAAAGATCTCGAGTTTGAGATTCGTGATTTTGTGTATTTGAAAATCTCTCCTGTGAAAGGAGTGAAGAGGTTTGGTAAGAAGGGGAAACTCAGTCCTGATATGTCGATCCTTACCGAATTCTCAGTCATTTTGGAAAGGTAGCTTAAGAGCTTGAGTTGCCTTCTGACTTAGCTTCAGTGCATCCAGTGTTCCATGTCTCCTTTCTTAAGAAATGCATAGGTGGCCCAACAGTTGTAGTCCCTATAGAGGGCAAGATGTTCAGAATATCCTCTATTATGAAGAGATTCCAGTCGAAATCCTTGACAATTAGATTTGCAAACTAAGGAGCAAAGACGTCCCTCTAGTCAAAGTACTTTGATGGAATCAGTCCGTTGAGGGAGCTACTTGGTAAGCAGAAGCAGACATGCGGACCAAGTACCCTCACCTTTTCTTCGCAAAATCAGACTCACCCCAAGGTAACCGTTTTTCTTTGAATTACTCAGTATCATGTTTAAATATAGCTACTAACGTATTATCAATTAACGTTGCATACTCAGTCATGGATTCTTGAATCATGTTCAACTATGTACTCATTCATCAGATATGCATGTGCAGTATGATAATTCAGTATATTAGTAATTTTACTCATGGGAATCATGTTTTAGTTTACATGTCCAGTGTCTAAATTTAGTCTATCAGTGTTCTTAGTTTAATCAGTCTCATACGAGAATGAATGTTCCCAAAGGGGAGATATTGTAAGACCCCGCAAAATCCTAAGCTTAACTCAGTCTTTTAAGCTTGCTAAGGGGTCCTAGACTTAAATTTTTTTATCTAAGTATTCAATATTAGTGTCGTTTTGGCCTTCATAAGTTGGAAACTCTATTTCACGGCCTCTATGACCTTAAAATGTCAATCTTTAGGTTAATTCATGACCAGGAATGTCAGTAGGTGTTCCCGGGTGAGTTTTATATTTTTTTTGACCTCGTTTGAACCATGTTTAGGAATCCAAAATAGTATATCGACGTGATCTCAGTGCGGCGCGGTGACCATCGTATCGACCAATATTTTCCTTGGCTCCCAATTGCAATTTCCAGTGAATCGACGCGGACATAACGTGGCGCATTGGCTATCGCATCAATGCCAACGACGCGGCATGTTGGATTGCACATTGATGGTTTAATTTTTAGTAATTAAAAAGCCACATCTTCGGGGGTAATTGGGTCTTTTTCCCACGTCCTTCAGCCCTCATAACATGAGATTTAGCCCCCAATTAGCAAATTATATTCATTCTTTCTCAAAACACTCAAGAAAAAAACCCTAGGAGATTAAATTTCAATATCGAAGACTCAAGGTTTCCACCATTATTATTCAAGAATTTGCCAACTAAGGTATGTGGAGTGTTCATCCAAGGGTTACTTCCACCCTTGGAGTCCAAGAAAATCTTTTAATCTTCAAGTAGTTAGAATTTATGACTTCCATGATTGGAATGAAAGTGTATTCATGATTACTATTTGAATTAGATTTCTATTTCATGATTTATTATACATTTCATGTGGAATTGGTTATTATGTGTATAGATTCGTATGAATCCATCTTAAACCCCTTGAAATTGTTAAATTGGAAGTGAATCATGATGCCTTCTTATTATGTGCATATATTATACTCACCAAGTGCTTGATGAATTGTTCATGTGAACTAATAAGGGAAAGAAATCATGTGTTTGATAAAATGTCTCTATAGATACATTATGAACAAGTGTGCATTTCATGCTATGCAAGATCATGTGATGCTTTACTTTTCATACTATCGAGTCCTGGGGGTATTTAATATCCGAAAATTTAGCTATTTACCTAGAGCCAGTGTCAGATATAGAATAATCTTAGTCATGTCATTATCAGTAGTACTCTCAGTCAATTAAAGGACTCAGGAAAACTCAGTAGACTCTGTATCATTCCAGTCCAGTTTAGTATTCTGTTAAGACCTCAGTAAATTCAGTCAGTTAACAGAATTCAGTAGTATTTCATCAGTCAACGAAACTCAGTGAACTCAGTTCAGTTCAGTTAGATAGTATAATTAGTAACAGTCCAGTCAAGCCTAGTATGAACTAGGAAATTTGTTCAATGTCTATTCAGATGGGAGTAGGATTCAGCACCGAGTTAAACCAGGGATGGGGGCATTCCTGCCAACAGAGGGTTTGACCTTTAGTAGCAATCCATGAGTTATAGAACTACATAGCCAACGTAGGTTGAGATATCTTCCTACCAGATATAATGAGGGTTGATACATCTCATGCGAGTTTTCTTGCCAGCGAGGGTTGATGAAAGATCTTCTTGTCAGAGAGGGTTAACTCACAACTTGTATTTACCCATGGCATGGTATTGATAACACCCTTCCAACTGGGGTTACAGGTTGGACCCCAATCTATTTAGAAAGGGGCATGTCGGTTAGATGATTACCTCCTACAGTTTCAGTTTCAGATCCAGTCTCAGTATAGAACTCAATTCAGTTCTACAGATTCAGGATTATCAAACACAGTCACTCATCTCAGTACGGAACTCAATATAGTTCCACAAAATCAGGTCTTTCAGATACAACTATTCAGTTATCAGTAATTCAATATCAGTATACTCAGATATCAGTTAATCAGTATTCAGTCTCACTATTCAGTGTTATCATGATCTAAGTTATAGTTACGTATTCATTCATGTATTCTTATCCAGTTACACTTATGTTGTTCAGTTAGTATCTTCATGCATATGAACCCATGGATTTTAGCCTACCTCACTTAGCATACCAGTACATTCAAAGTACTGACGCATACTTTTCTGTTGTGCTATGATGTTTTATATCATAGGTTCAGATGCACGGACTCCCGAGCACCCTTAGCAGTTCAGATCTTAAGCAGTTAGAATTAGTGGTGTATCCTCATAGTTCGAAGACATGGTTAGTATTTCAACACTTCATTTTATTTCAATAGTCGAAATTAGTTGATTGTCCCATCAACTCCATATTTCAGATAGTTTAGAGGCTTTTCAGACTAGAGTATTTTCAGACAGATTTTTTAGTTTTGGTATTGTTATATCATATTCAGTTTTATTACAGTATTGAACCTTATGGCATGTTTTTTGCAAAATTTCCGCATATTACAGTATTATCATTCAGTTAATGCAGCAGGTACCAGTCATGGGTTAACTAGTGGTCCTTTGGGATTATGAGTACTGTGTACTATATGGGGTACAGACTTGGGGCGTTACAATCTCGAAAGGCCATCATGCTATCAAAATAGTAATCCACATATCATTAGGAGTAAAATGAGACCTATATTGCTATATTCAAGACGAATTTAAAAATGGGCCCTGAAAATGGATTCAAAAATAAAAAAGGTAAAACCATAATTTTATTTTGAAAGTATTTTTTCCATTCTTATGTGATACTACAACTGAAACCCTTGATAAAACGAGGTTCAATTAAAAAAAATCTATTTTCAAGCTTTACCGATAAGACCCCCCCTACAACCCATTTTGAAATCAAGAAGTTGAAGTTGTTTTGAAGAAAATGCCACTTAAGTGACTAAAAGTTCGCTTATGTGACTAGGCCAAATAGTCAAAGGCTTTCAGAACACACCAGCACCAACAAAGTCAAAACCTCAGAACTCATCTAGAACCCTATGAACATGATCCAATTGTGAAATTTGATTGTAAAACATGTTTCAAATCCAATGAAATCATCAAAACATTCATCCGAGCCTACAATCAATATTTTGGAGATGATTGCCATGTCAGCATTCGCATTTGAGGTCATCTACTAGGAGTTTTGATCCGAGAACAAATCCTAAACAACCAAAGCTCCAAAATAGGGAAATGAGCCAAAAATTCAAACGAACCTTTCGATCACCAAACCGATAGTTCCAGCAAGTCATAGATGACCTATCGCCGCTGTAGTGAGGCTTGGAATGCCAAAAATGTATGTAAATTGAGGAAATGACTTAGAGGGTTATTATAATATCCTATACTAAATGGACTTTCGTCCATTAAAGTCAATGGATAGAAAGAATATCAAAACTAGAAAAGATGAGGTGTTGGACCCGCATGCTCCACGAACGACTTCCCAGATAACCACTAAAAAGAATCAACACTTCCAAGCGATCTATTTACAGATATCCCTTTTCCAACCAACTTCTGCACTTTACTCTCAAACAGCCAAAACTCAACCTCAACCACCAACTGGCCTTCAACTAAATCGAGGAAGGTTGATGCATGCAAATCTGAACTACGACACACTGATACCTTACTGATACAACATAATCAAAATGAAAACTCAACCAAGACAAACACAAACCAAGGTATGAGCCATGCAACGAACTCCAAACCCAAACTTAACCTTCTTTTGCTTTTCAAAACCTGCTATCCACTCTAAACTAGTAAGGAAATCGCCCGAGTCCTGTCAGCACATTCCCATCATGCTAAACTTGAGAAATTAAAGCTGATCCAAGATCCAAGGTCAAATGGTCAAAGGTTCAATTTCGCGAGCACCAGCACCAGAAAAATCAAAAACTTGATATTGACTCTCAAAACTCATCTGAAACCCTATGAACATGTCTAACAGTGAAATTTGATTGTAAAATATATTCCAGATCTAATGGAATAATCAAAACATTCATCTGCGATTTTTTTGAGAAAATGTGGGGCTCACACCTAGAGTTCAATTTATCATAAAATCCGACTAATAGCCCAAAATAAGCCTGAAATCCTCGAGACTTGAACTCAGGGTCCCCCTAGCTTAAAATCAATGTTTTGGAGATTGTGGCGCTGTTGGAATGCTTATCTAACGTCATCTACTAAGAGTTTTGGTCTGAGATAAAATCTTAAATAGCCAAAGCTCAAAAAAGGGAAATGAGCCTAAAATCAAAATAAATTGTCCGATCACCAACCGACAATTTTGGCAAGTCATAAATGACCTGTAGCCGGTATGGGAAGGATCTAAATGCTGGAAATACATGTAAATAAAGGAAATAACTTGGAGGGTCATTACATTATCCACTACTAAAAGGACTTTCATCTGCAAAAGTCAATGAATAGAAAGATCTCAAAAACTTAAAAGACGAGGTACTGAGCTCGTATGCTCCAAGCATGACTTCCTAGATAACCTCCAAGAAGAAACAACACTTCTAAGATATTTTTCCACAAATATCCCTTTTCCAACCAACTTCTATACTTTATTCTGAAACAACCAAAACTCAATATCATCCACTAATTGTCCTCCAATTGAATAGAAGAAGACTGATGCATGCAAATTCGAACTATGACACACTGATACCATACCAATACCAGCACAATCAAACAAGAACTCATCCAAGCCAAAGGCAAACCAAGGCATGAGCATGTAACCAAATCCAAATCCAATTATAACCTTCTTATGCCTTTCAAAACCTGTTATCCACTCCAAGCTAGTAAAAAAATCACCTGAGTCCTGTCCGTACAATCTCATCATGCTAACCTTGAAGAAATGAAGCTGATCCACTGGAAATCCATAATGGTAATCGTGAGAATAAGCCCATAAGGAGCTACTTAGGCATACAAATGTAGATAGCCAAGGTTTTAAATCTAAGACGATGTAATAATTGGTCTACATAATCCTCAAAACTGCCAGCTAGGAGTTTGAAGTGCAACCACTCACCACTAAACCATCTGCTTTAGGATATTCCACCAACTGAGAGTAAAACCAAGATGAATCCAACTCAAGCATACTACTCCTATTGAATAGAATATCCAAAATCCCCTTAATAACAGAAAATTAAAGTCAAGACTGAAGAAAATCACCATGCCAACGGGTTACCATCTGAATACCTATGCACCACAATATATCTGAACTGAAGAAGATATAAAGGGTAGACATGGAATAGGATTAGCTAGCCTATAAATGAAATACTAGCTGAGACAAATCTAAAAATAAAGGTTGTATCCAACCTCTACTTCCAGTTGAATTTCAACACCAAGGTTGTACCACACTATCTTAACTATCCAAACAAATCCTGTAGATAGGTAAGTATCCATACTCCAAATCTATTATATCCTCCAAGCCACCATCTCAAGGCGGCAAATTCAAAACTGAGCCAACAAGTCAGAACTAAGGTCAAATACTCAAATCAACCTTACTATCCAAATCAAACATATCCTTACTAAATTTTGCAAGAACCAAAACCAAAACATAGTTGAAGAACAAAATCACCATAGAGTATAAATCATCGGCTGAAAACAAAAGCAATCAACACCATATCAGCTAGAGCATACGAAATGCCAATGCATACTCAAGAACTCACCAAGGCTGACAAAAATACTAGAAACTTGGAGAAATATAACTTTAACCAAAATCTAATCAATTTAATACTCCATCACAATAGTGAATACCCATAAGGACATATCACTAAGGAGAAATACTCCACTAAGTCTTATTAAGCTGAACAAATTCTGAGATATGGATTTCCTAAATCTACCCAGGTAGGATAATCTTAACTCAATTAACCCATGAATTATCTTGTCGAGAAAGAAAGTACCATTATCAACACCAATGCCAAGGTCAAGACTACTACGGAAAAATAAACCAAGCAACTCATGATAATGAATATCTAATTTGCCAACTTAAGAAATGGTCACTGGAACCATCACCTGTCTCTAACTCTCTAACTTCACTTAGAAAAGAACCACATTATGATAAGAATAGAGTATCCAACTCCACACTAATACCAAGAGAAAACTACCACTTGGTGATGAACCTAATAACCCCAGAAGATTAACCCAAGACTTCTTGAAATCACCATTAAAACAACTATTAGGCAATGAACTAGTCATATTGGAATAATAAATTCCAAACTAATCAACCTCAGAAATGGACTACATAAAGAGGGATAGACAATTTAGAAACCTCTATAACCTAGGAGGAAAGTACAAGAATCTCAAATCTAGAAACAGACACTACAGATAATTTCCATCTCTAAAACCATAATAGAACAACGAAAGCTCATCTTACCTTCACTGCCATACTCTACTCCACAACTAATCTAGAATAGCCAACAAAAGAGAAAAACGACCATCGTCACCTTGCTACAAGAGAGACTTCCTCCAACTAAGCTAGCCGTCCAAGCCAACAAATAAGAATTGTAAGGAAGGAAATTCAAACTAGATAATGTTGGACTAACCATCTACCAAGCGAGGATCGATTAACACTAAACAATGACAATAATAATAACAATAGTAAACATATGTGTATTAGGAGTTTGTGGTACAAAACATGAACATCAATTACAAGTACCACCTAGGGCCATAAGAAGACCAACATGCCAAGGTAAATAGGACTCGAACCCAAATGCTACACCTATAAATAAAAAATATAAATACAAATCTACTCTATCCATTAGGAAAAGAAATTATCTATGGGGTAGTGATATAATCATGAACTCTATCAAGGTACACAATAACAAATACAAATCTACCAAGACATATAATTATTAATGGGTACGAGAATTCCAATACATATAAATAAATAAGTAAAGGTAGGAATTAAAAGCACATCAATCACGGTGGAATTTGAAGTCATATGCTTGATGGGTCTGAAGGAGAATAAATCTAAATGAATCCAAACTCAGACTAACCACCTGAATCATCAACAGAGGTACTAAGTGCACTGCCTATAACTTAAGGTGCCACAATACTATGAGAATTTGCTTAACTAACTTAATGACTAATAATCCCATGTCGGGATGCTCTCTAGACCAATGATTGATCTCTTTACAGTTATAGAAAATCACTACTACTTTTACTCCGCAAGGAGCACGAACTCATCCCGACTGCTTAATCAACTGACGTTGAGGGAACTCCCTACTGAAATGACCATTCTTTCCACAATCATAACATACCATAGGAAACCTAGGATGGCGGGGAACATATGCTAAATCTGTTTAAGAAACTAACTCACGTCTGAGATACTCTCTAGACTAATGATCAATCACGCCACAATCGCGACAAGATCTTGAAATATTTTGAGGTACTAACCCTTTAGATCTAAAATGGCCACCCCAGCCTAAATACCTATACTAAATACTCTTCAAGGTCCAATGAGAACTCTGACCATTGCGACCACCACAACTAACCTGAGAGCCACCTATGGCTGAAAATGCTACATACATACAATCAATAGTTTGCAAGTGGAGCTAACCTCCACCGAGAGCATACTCACTCTCAAATGAAATGCCAATAACACTGTATTGATTACATAACCTCTTACCGCCACCTTCATAAGTCCCAATACATGATCTCTCTATGGCCCTCGCAGGACCAATAACCTAAAAAAAAGAATACCTAGCTACTATCAAATAGTCTGATGCTAAATAGAGTGGAAATTCTAATCCATCTATGCACCATGTCATACAGTAAAGGATATAACATAACGTTATGCCTAGACCATTGAAGAAACCCAATCTCATACTCTAAAATTATTAAGGAATCCTGCTGAACACCAACAAACCCAACCTTGGCATAAGAACTCTTTGATGAACCAGATGTCAGAACTCCTCGATGAACCAGATGTCATCCCTAGATATGAGGTATCTGCAAAAAGACTAGAGATCTCTACTGCTGAAACCTCAAAAGGCTGAAGTAATTTTAAACTCAGCTAAAGCCTGAGATGGACCTACATCATCTAGCTAACGCTGAAGATCTTCAATATCTATCCTTGAATCCCTGGTTTAACGCTGTGCTAAAACTCTAGAAACACGTGCTGAAGTCCCATCCACATCTATCAATAACCTTGCATTCTCCATCTAGGACAAAATAAAGTCAAAGAACTTACTTGAGGCTGATAGAAATATGGACACATGACAAATGGTCGAGAATAGAATTTCCTAAGAATGACTTATAGCCTCCTAAAGATAAGTTAAGGATGTCTTGTAATACCCCATGAAAGTCTTATCTTATTTCATCTCTCAACTACTTATTTAAGGGGTCTAAGACTTGAAAATTTCACTAAGTGTTGGGACTTAGTCATTTCCAAACCCCTAAACTTTGATGATTTTATTTTTGACCTTATCAACCTCGGAATATTGATTTTTAAGATGATTCATAATCAGTGCTGTTCAAAGTATATTTTGAGTGTTTCAGAATTTTTAGACGAGCATAGGGGTATTTTTGATCGCCAAAATAGTAGCAGGACCGGGATAAGCCGATACCGTACCCTCTAGTGCACCGCTCTAAGCTTGCATCATTCCCTCCAGTCCAGTACCCCAAAGCCCACGTCGCCCCTCCTCTTTTTGTCCAGTTTTTATTCCTCGCTATTAAGGGCATTAGGTTAATTCCCCTCACTCAAAATCATCCATAACACAAAATTTAGGTCCCTAAGGATCATTATTTGCCCTATTACTCATAAAATCTCTTAAGAAAGCTATCTTTTACCTCAAGAACAAACCCTAAACCTTACTCAAGAAATCAAGGAATTCAAGCTTCAAATCTAAAGAAATTCCCAAGAATCTTTATGAATTCCTCCAGTGAGGTATGTGTGATGTTCATCCATAGGTTCCTTTGACCCATAGAGTCCAAGAATCCCTTTTTGGTTTTAAAGTGTGAGTTTTTCATGTTTAAGCTGAAATATCTCCATGAATATCTTTTGAATTCAATTACAAGTTATGTTTATAAGTGTATTTCTAGTGGGATGAGCAATTAAATATTTTAAATATTGTAATCTTTATGTTAAATCCTGAAGTTATGATTCTAGTTTTGTAATCATGTTATTCTCGCATTCTTTACCTATTCCCATGCTTAAGTTCATGACTCACATATGTTTGATGAAATGCCTATGTGTTAGGGTTTGAGCAATGATCCCTTACTATGGTTTTAAAGCTTTTATATGGCATTATTGTTAATTCCATTTAGTGCTGGTGGGTTATGAACACCCAATACCTATGTGTTTTACATAAATTTAGCTTTTCAAGTAATTAGACAGTTAATCCATGACTCTTATCAGTATACTTACATGTCTATGATCATAATGAGCACTATCAGTTATGTAATAATGTCTAGTCTAGTTCAGTCCATTTCAGTATCAGTGTCAGTTTAGATGGGAGTAGGATTTAGCACCTAGAAAACTCTGGGATAAGGGCTCACCTAATAGTAGAGAGTGTGAACCTTAGAAGTAATCCCTGACTTATAGAAATACGTAGCCAGCATAGGCTAGAGATGTCTACCTGCTAGTTGAGGGTTGACTAAGTGTCTACTTGCCATTTGAGGGTGACATATAGCTCTTTAGAGCACATACCAAATGAGGATGACTCATTAGTCCTTTGGGACATTAGTTTAGAGGATCCACACAACCAGTCTTAGTACCCGTGGAACAGTACTGACACCCTTACAACTGGGGTTGTAGGTTGGACCCCAATTATCTTAGATTGGGATATGTCAGTTATATGATACCTCCCACTGTTTTAGTACAATACTTAGTATAGTTTTAGTACAGGTTTTCCTGACCAAAGCACATTGATTCTTAGTTATTCAGTTATCGGATTTCAGTCTTTCAGTTTATAAATTATTTTAGATATATGTTTACACTTGGACTTGCATTCTTAGATGTTACAATTTTCATGCATTCATGTTTAATAATCTCATACTATTTAGTTAGTCCTTATTTCATATGGATAGTACCCCATGTATATCAGCCTAACCTCTTCTCATATACTAGTATATTTAAAGTACTGACCACATCTTTTCTTTTCTCTATGATGTCTTACATCACAAGTTTGGATGCATAGTTTCTTAACAACAGTTAGACAATTTAGTGTAATCCAGCAGCTGTATTGGTGAGTCCTCATCCATCGAGGACATGCTATGTTTATTTAGTTATTTTAGTATTTCAGTTTTTTCAGTTAGTTGAAGTTAGTTGGGGGTCTGTCCCATCAACTCCCCAGTCAGTTTAGAGGCTTACAAACGTTTAGACAGTCAGTCAGAAAGTTAGTTAATTACTTTTAGTTTTTATCAGATGTTTCAGACTTATGATTGATTTGATATTTTAGTATTCAGATTAATATTTTCCTTCTTAGTTTATTTTCCGCTCATATATTTCATTACTATCTATTCAGTGTTCACAATAAGTACTTACTCATGGGTTAGCTTGTGGTCACTTATGACCGTAAGCACTATTGTCACGACTAGGGGGTAGCCTCGGGTCATGACATGTCTTCGCATCGATATGAAAGACTCTACCAGACATTTAGCTATTGTGCCTATACACCAATAAACCTAGGCTCTAATACTAATTTTTCACAACTTGATTTTTCAGGTCATGATGGAGCCTGCTATAAGCCACCAGTAGGAAAGACTATCTATAGCGTGGGAACTATTGTTAACAAACTACAAAAAAAATGGAGGAAGAATGAAAAATAAATAAAATAAAAAGACTAGAATACATAAGATAGTCCCAAGACCTGGTTAAATCAGTAAAAGAGCTTCTAATTTAATAAGATCACAAAATGAACTACTAAATAAAAATTCTGATACAACCCATCACTAAATACAACATAGAGATTAGTCTAAACATAAGAGGGAAAATATCAATGTTCTGAACACCAGGAGCTCACCCTATGTCTCCAAACCATAGCTGCTCTACACAACGTATAGAATAATAGAGAGAACGCATACTATGATCTGTAGATTGTAAAAGAGTAGTAGTAGTAGTTCCAAAAACATGGTAGGCAACCACTGAATGAGCTCCAAAGATAATGAAAATATATTAGCATGCAAGTAGAAATGTAATATATACCTAAAATTCTAGCATACTACATAATAAATACAAGGAGACAATAGGGATAAGATAATGGAATAATAAGAATAAGTTATCCTATTCCAACCATACTAAGACACCCTAGCACTATACCGTATATCACTGGACAATATACAAATAAAGAATGGAAGAAAGATATATATAGTAGTATACAAGGCCAAGGAAAAGATATACAACATGAATAAATAAAATAAGGTAGGATATACAGTCTAACCATAACTACTATATATAAATACATTGATACGAGAATAATGGCCACCTTATCTTTCACCGATATAATTCAAAGTTACTCTGTGAATAATCAAGCTTTGTTCACATGGAGGGCATGGGATTATACTTGAAGGGGACGTTTTGAGCCTACCATTGATCAAACCCAAGTGTAGAAGATTGCTTGGAGAATTGAAGACTTAAGGACTCTCGGGTTTGGACCACCTTTGTTGGTTCACAGTTTTTGTTCCCTTTATTAAGGGCATTTTTGTCACTTATCTTTTTCCAAGTGACATTCCATGACCATCCCTCCCTACTAAGGGCATTGGAGTCATTTTGTGTTCATTTTGTAATAGATTATAATTAGGATCCTTTAGTCTTATTTTCATTAGTTTATGAAAGATAAAATATTTAAACACTTAAAATCCTCTCTCTTGAGAGTAGACCAACCTAGTGTAGTTCTAGTATAGGACTTGGAAAAGCTAACATTGTTCTTTGCTTGGAAACTGTGGATCTTGAGGTGAGTTTATTCTCTTGGTGGTCACCGTAAAAGTGTGGTTTTGATTATTAAATTCATTACGGGTTTTTGAGTTTAATACATGATTTAGTTGTTAATCTTGGTCTCACTATCTATCCTTTACTTTTGTAGTTGTTATCTTGTGTAGTGGACTATTTTGGGTCATTTATTGAATCCAAAACTTGTGTTATTGTTGTTATAATTCATCACATTTAATAGCTATTTTTGTGTTGAAATACACCCTTGTATCTTGTATTATTGTTGTTGGTAGCGAATCCAAGTGTGGTCTCCATCTTGGTCCTCGAATCCTTAAGATTAGTGGACTGATTTGGAGTGTGATTTTGTATTTCCGTTGTCATTCCTGTATCATTTGGTATCAAAGAATATCTTGATTTTATACCCAAAAGATCAATCTTGGGCTTTCTTTCTTGAAAATTAAAAATAAAATAAAAAATAAATTGAAATCTAAAAATTTCAGAAAAAGAACAATCTATCCATTTTGTGTTCTTGGCTGAAAATTGTGTTCTTGTTGTGTATTGTCCAATATTTTTACTTTTTTTGTTGTCTCTAAGTGTTAGTCTTGTTCCCCACTAACACGTTGAGTCTATATCTTAGATTTGAGCTTGAAATGTTGATGTTTTTAATGTGAACAAAGTGTGGCCGATTGTTGTTGCGGGTTCGAGACTTGAACGTGTGATGTGTTGTTGGTTAAAGTTTTGAACGTGTATTGTGGAGATTGTGTTGTGTAATTTAAGCTTGGAAAGTTGTTTTTGTTGTTTGGGAGGTCCAACTTGAACCTTAGAACTTTAAGACTCAAAGTTTGTGTTCTTTGTGTTCTTCACCATCTTCATTTATTATTGAAAAAAGTGGTTGTTGATCTTAGAAATTGAAGAAAAACAGTGTGTATTGTGTTAGTCTTGCAAGACATAAATCCAAGTTTCAAGGTGTAGTACTTGTGACTCAAAGACTTTTCCTATACACTAAAGACTTTACATCACTTCTCAACCACTTTCCCATGAAACAAGGGTCCATGTTTTAAGGAAAAGTACTACAAAAGTCAAGTCTTGAAATTTGAAACTTGAAAAAAAGGCTTCAAGACTTATTTTCCCTCCTAAAACAAATTCCACCAATCTAAATTAATTTTTTACCAAGACTTGAACCTTTGAGAATCACCACTTGATAAAACTGAACCAATACGTGGATGCCACATCATCACTGCTACTGTTCATGCAATATTTTTGAGCTCAAATTTTAGATTCATTGTTTCATTAGTTTCATGTCTTGATTCTAGAATTAATTAACAACTAGTAATCACCTACTTAGTCGTAGATTAATTATTGAATCCGTTTCTTTGTGTTTTCGTTATTTGTGTGCATTTCTCATTTTTAACTTTTAGTAACTTCTTTGTTTCAAGTTGGTAAGTAAATTTTGTTTTGTTTCTTGAGTCAATCAAGCAAGAATCCATTCTGGCCGCCAAGTAGAATTGACATCTTATTGACTACCGGAGTATAAGGAACTTTCAATATTTGCCGCTCCAATTGTAAGGATCACAAAAGTGAGTAAATACGAGTGTTGGTGAGGAGCTTTTAATACTAATATTGTTTGTTCATTTTGTACGTTCAAAAGGTGATATAAGGGGAATATGTCCTTGATAGCCAGGGTTTATTATGACTACAACATTGGAGACTATGGTTGTAGTAAGGTGTTTTATGGCTACGAAGTGGAGGGAGATTGCGGAGGCTATGAAAATAGCCATGATCCAAACTTGGGAAGATTTGAAAGTTATGATTTTTGAGGGAGAAAATGAGGTGAATGAATTGCCTAGTGCTTATGGTAACTTTGGAGATAATGTTAGACCTCATGATGGATCTTATGATGATGTTGGGGCATGTTAGGTGTAACCCTTTTCGCAAAGCTTATGAGAGCTATGATCAGAGTACACGTGAGGAGTATGAAGATCCATATTCCCCACCTTGTAGTACTTCTTATCAAAGTCTATATAGTGTGAATGGTTATACTAGCTATAGTGGAGGTTGTCCAACCAGAAGAAAAGGGTATGTATCTCTAAAACTGAGGGGTACTCATATACTTTATAATATTGATCCGAGAAGGAGTGTGCACTCTGGAAAGGTGACCATCTTTGGGATATCAGACTTCCTCATTGTGTTAAATGATAGGTACTATAGAAACTACATCATTCTATCCATGGTTGACTACTTGGGGTTGTTTTGCAAACCTTTGTTTTTTCCATACTTCTTGGACGGGTTCAAGGTTACCGAGAGAGTAAAATTTGTCTTCTCCCAATATGAATACCATGAGGAGGTGTGGTGCGATATTCTTCTCTTGGCCTACGGTCATGTATACTTAGGTGCCTATTGGTTTGCACGACATTAAGTTCCTAACGTGCAAAATTAGCCTAATGTTGTAAGAGACCAATGAGGGAATCACCTCATGACTTACTTGCTGCCCAAGCCATGAAGAGTGCCTACCTACTCCAATTCAAATTATTATGATAGACAAAATATTGATAGGAGTAAGGAAGTGCAAGGTGGTAATTTGAGAGTGGAAAAAGGAGAGGTTGTTTGGAGAAAAGTGAGGGAATTACCACCAAACCGTGCTAACATTGGTTGTCTTTCTATTTCTAAGGACATTTATGTAGGTACCAAAATGGCAAGTGAAGGGAAACAATGTCAAAAGAAAGTTGCTATCCAAGCTTGTGTAGAACCTTCACACCATGACAAAGAAGAATGTACTCAAGGACTTCAAGGTAAAATAGCTAACTCTTACACTTTTGTGCATGTGAATGATAATTGTGCGGCTAGTATCCCATTTAGTGTGAGTTGTAGCTTGCCTATATGTGAGTTTATTGTTTATTTGCCACTTGATGATGATGTACATGTTGTGAGTGTGGATACACTAGTTGATCCTATTTATGACCGAATTGACTCTTCTTGTAAGATTGATTTATGTCTACCTAGAGTTGAAACCATTGTGTTGAATGAAAGTACATTATCTTGTGAAATTTGTGTTGATCAATTTATGTGAGAAAATTGCCCATCACTTGAGGATGTGTATGATATGACTAATGAACCTCAAGTGTGTGATGATGTTGAAAATATTTATCAAAGGAATAATAGTGAACCCGTGAGCTTACCCTTTGACTCTAATATTTGCTTGGATCATAGGGATAATCATGTGCTTAAGACATCTTTAAAACTTGATAATGAACTTTTAGAGAGTGAACTTACTTGTTCCCAATCTTCCCATGGGATAGATCATGATCTCTTTAGGTATAATGTCTTGTTTGAAGATGATATAAATACTCCTAATGAACCTAGTGGTGAAAATGATGGTATAGCTTGCTTTGGAAGCTATAGCCGATATGCTAACCCACTATGGTGTGACAATATTCCTCCTAAATATGGAAATATCTTTTTGAAGGATGAGAGTACTCTTAAAGTTAAGGAGTATGTAGTCCTTGAAAATCCGAGGGCAAAGGTGTCATTGACTCCTTGGGGTAACGTTCCTAAATGTCCATCCTTGTTTGACACACTTGTGCCTAAATTACATGAATTCCAACTTGTGGATGCCAAGTTGTCTAGTTGTTTGAAGTAAAGAATGTGTATGTGTTTAAATGCTTATTCTTCACCTGTGAATTTCTTTGCATGTGATTCTTTCCTATACTACCTCTTTGCCTATGATGATGTCTATGCTAGTTTTGGATTTGTTTTATGTCGAGGTAAGAAGTTTGTTAGTCTGTCCATGTGTGTGTATGATAATACTATATGGATTTTATGGACTTTAGAAATAATTGAAACACCCCCCTTGGTGTTGTCTTTTGATGAGATAAAGAAGCAATGATGTCTTATGGCTCATAAGATGAAGGAAGTTCTACCTTGTGGATTATTTGATGCCATTGGGACCTATGTAGTTTCTTTATCTCTTGGTAATTCCTATAACCAAATCCTTTGTGCATTTTTTATGGGGATTTTAATATTTAATTCAAAGGATCCGTGGTTATATTACAAATATATGCAACCTTGGTATGTTGAGATGATTTATTGTGCTACCCTAACCCTCATGCCATGAGGAGTTTGTATTTGTTTTCCCTCTTTTTGTTTTTGCAAAGTTTCGATTTGAGGTCCAATCTTTTTCAAGAAAGGAAGGATGATACGAGAATAATGGCCACCTTAGCTTTTGCCGACATCATTCAAAGTTACTATGTGAAGAATCAAGCTTTGGTCGCATGGACGGCACGGGATTATACTTGGAGGGGGCGTTTTGAGCCTACCATTGATCAAACCCGAGTGTGGAAGATTTCTTAGAGAATTGAAGACTTAAGTACTCTCGGGTTTGGACTACCTTTGTTGGTTCATAGTTTTGGTTCCCTTTATTAAGGGCATTTTGGTCACTTATCTTTGTCCAAGTGACACTCCATGACCATCCCTCCTCATTAAGGGCATTGGAGTCATTTTGTGTTTATTTTGTAATAGATTATAAATAGGCTCCTTTAGTCTTATTTTCATTAGTTTATGAAAGATGAAATATTGAAACACTTAAAATCCTCTCTCTTGAGAGTAGACCAACTTAGTGTAGTTCTAGTATAGGGCTTGGAAAAGCTAACATTGTTCTTTGCTTGGAAACGGTGGATCTTGAGGTGAGTTGATTTCCTTGGCGGTCACCGTAAGAGTGTGGTTTTGATTATTAAATTCATTAGGGGTTTTAGAGTTTAATACACTCTTTAGTTCTTAATCTTGTAATAATCTTGGTCTCACTATCTATCCTATACTTTTGTTGTTGTTATCTTGTGTAGTGGACTATTTTGGGTTATTTATTGAACCCGAAAGTTGTGTTATTGTTGTTGTTATTATTCATCACGTTTTATATTTATTTTTGTGTTGAAATACACCCTTGTATCTTGTATTCTTGTTGTTGGTAGCGAATCCAAGTATGGTCTTCATCTTGGTCCTCGAATCCTTAATATTAAGACTATCTCAAGGGTACATGCTACGTAATCACACTAGCATCTCCAAGACCCCAATCATAGTAGGAACTGCAGCTAATATAATCAGGGTCTCTAATCCATAGATCTATTAATAAGATAATTATCCATAATAAATCAACCGTAAAGAAAGGGATCAGGAAATCAGGGTACAAAGCCATAATGCTAAACCATGGGATAATCATGTGTAACAATAAAATCGTAAGATAAATGAATCAGAATCATACCTCAAATCTCAATGCCAATCCAATAATCAACCTGTCACAAACTAAACATAAAAAATAACAATAACAATACAAGGTAATCAACTAGTGAAAAAAATAATACCTAACCAGGCCTTTCATAAACCACCACCATCATAGGCTTAAAAGGATCAATCTACACTCAACAAATAACAGTCTGAGCTTATACCTATGCAACCCTCCATAAGGCTAATAGATGCAAGGTCCACGCAATATACTGGAAGCATTTGTCATACCTGTACCAATGTAACCCATCAATAAGGTAGTAGATATAGGTCATACTAGTGATCGGCAATGCACATGTCATAATGAATGCTAAGATATAATCCGTGATACCAAAACCGATCTGAATTCCATAAAGTAACCCAGTTTATAAAGTCATATCATCAATATCATCATCAATCGTTCGACTTGAGGGAACGCATATTATCAATAGCATAATCAATCACTAGAATTGAACCAAAACTCACTTCTTCAATATTATTATTAATCATCGAACTTAAACCAAAACTCACATTAATAATATCATAATCAATTGCCGAACTTGAATCAAAACTGTAATACTCGTATGTTTCCAAGCTAGGAAATGAATCAGTTCTCCTGTGTATGAAACCTCATATCCTGTGGTTCATATTTGAGTATATTATTTACAATGAGTATCCTAGAGATAAGATAGCTAATGATGTGTTAACCATGCTCATGTGAGACACTCAGAGTAAGCAAAGCTAATAGCTTTTGAATCCATTAAGTTTTAGTGTGTGATTCTGCAAGAGTGACCTTTGAATGAGGATAACTTGATTTATATGTGACATTTTGGCAGATTTATACCCACAAAATTGTAGATAATCGAATTAGATTTCCAACGATTCCAATTTTATAAAAATTCGACACCCGACCAAGAAGTTATGGCCCTGCAAAGTAGGAGTGCGACGCATAAACAATCGGACATGGCTACTGGAAAAAGTGTGCGACAGGTTGTGTGGTGCACACCCTCAAGTGTGCGATAGCATGTGTGACTCACACCTTAGAGTATGACATAGGATGTGTGGCGCACACCTTTGCATGCGCGATAAGGTGTGCGATGCATACTTATGATTTCAGCCATGAAAAAACACTTAGTTTTTGAATTATTTTGAGGATAATTAAGTCTTTTAACACTCCTTACACGTACCAATACTTCACATCATTAAATTCATAACTTCTAATGATATTACACCTCTATTTACATCTTAAGTTCATTATCCAAGAGCACAAGAAGGAGAAAAACTACTAGGGTTGCATAATCAAGCTTGAAGGTCCAATCTTTCAACAATTTCATTGCCATTAAGGTATGCATAGTGTTCATCCACGAATTCCTTTCATTCATGGAGTTCTAGAATCAATCTTTGATAATAAAATCATAAATATTTTGTGGTGATATGGTTGTATTCATGTTACGATTTGTGGTTTGTGTTATTGAGTGGGAATTTGATAAACTTCCAGGAAGATTGTGATCATATAGTTGGAACCCATGAATTTGAGTCGATTAAAGTGGTGTAAGTTTGTGAATACACCTATGCCTTAAAGAGTGCATGCAAGGTGTTTGATAAAATTCTTAGAATGTGATAAACCAAGTTTCCATGACTCTATAGTATTTGAATTACATGCCAATGTTAACCGTTATAATTTGATATAAATTCCATGCTCTATGCTTTATAATTTCACATGAATTCCATGTTGTTTTTATGTGACATGGTTGTGGTATGGAATAGGCATGATATTGAATCTATGCAAGTAATTACATGTCGTATGAATTCCCCTTTCCATGTATAAGGTGTTGAGAACCATGATTAGTATGAAATCACTTACTTATGATATTATGAATTGTGGACTCCAATTTTGTGAACAAGTCATGTCGTGTGTGTCAGTTTCCCTCTATCGAGTCCTAGGAGTATTTGTACCCAAAAAATATAGCTCTGTGCCTAGAGCCATGTCATGTTGTCATGATAATATCAGTCAATCTATAGTCTATAGAACTCAGTCAGTTATGCGACTCAGGAAACTTCAGAAATCTCATGATCTCAGATAACTTCCAGATAGTAGTACTACTCCATTAGTCAACAGAAGTCAGTGAATCAGTCCATGTATAGTCAGTTAACTCATGTTCAGTCACTTCAAATGGGAGTAGAAGTTAGCACTGCGTGAAACTAAGAATGGGAACTTACCTACCAGTTTAGGGTATGATTCTTAGTAGTCATCCTTGCGTTCCATAACTATATAACCAACATAAGTTGAGACATATTAACCAGTCAGATTAGGGTTGATGAGGTGACTAACTCATCAGTTCAGGGTTCCCACCATTCTCATTTTGAGTACCTACCTGATAAGGGTCACTCACAACTGTCCTTACCAGTGGCGGGGTATAGACACCCTTCCAGTCATGACAGAGATTGGACCCCAACCTAGCTATATGCGTCATTGGGGCATGTTGGTTAAATAACTACCTCCCACAGTTATAGACTCAGTCTCAGTAAAAGAACTCAGATAGTTCTTCAGATTTCAGTAAACTAGGACTGTTAGATATAGTTAATTTCAATTATAGTATGGAACTCAAACAGTTCTATCAGATTCATGACTGTGAGACACAGTCCCTCATGTTATCAGAACTACAATTTCAGCCATATTAGTTATCAGTAAGCCATGTATTAGAGTACAGATTTAGCTATTATGTACTTACGATCTAAGTTACTATGTATGTATGTTTTTACTTCTACGTTCATATAAGTCAGTCAGTTAGAATTATTCATGCATGTAAACTCTTTGCATCAGCCTACCTCACTCGTATACTCAGTACTCCAGTTGTACTGACTCATTTGCACTATGGTGCTTTCTTTTCATGTTACACCATAGGTTCAGAGACACGAGCTCCAGATCAGCAGTAGAAGTAGCATTTCCAGTTGCAGAGATTTAGTGAGTCCTCATTCATTCGAGGACAGTATGACTTGATTTATTCATTATTATTTTAGCCAGTTATCAGTTTACGGAGTTAGTTGGAGACATGTTCCTTCAGCTCCTTATTCAGACAGTACATAGAGGCTTTTAGATTTACTCTTAGACTTAGCTATCAGATTCATATTCAGTTGTTTTGGGTATTCATTACCCCATGGATGTTATGATATCACTTCAGTTGAACCTTATGGACTACATGTTCATGTTTTCTGTATAATTACATTATATATGTTGTAGTGTACAGGTTTAGATATCACTCATGGGTTAGCTTGTGGTCCTTCGAGGTCATAAGTACCGGGTAGCATTTTGGTTCAGCAAATTAGGGCATTACAAACTTGGTATCAGAGCCCGGTTCAATAGAGTCCTAGGAAGTCTGAAAGCCACATATAGTAGAGTCTTGTGCATGGGTGTGTTGCATGCCACATTTATGTACAGGAGGCTATGAGATGTTTTAGGAAAAGTTTCTCTTCTTTCAGTATTCATGTCGTGATAGTGAGTATAATGTCAACTTAAACTCTCAGTCTAATCCTTTCTTCTCTTATTTCAGAACATGCCTCTAAAGAGAAAAAACCAGCTAGCTCCCCAGCCCGAACATCCTTTGGGCGAACATGTTTCTCATGCGGAGTTTAGAGCCATATTCACCACACTTGCTCAGTCTGTGGCTGCCCAGAATGAACGACCACCAGTTATTCCAGCCAATCCAGTGGCTAATTCCATAGCAACTAGGATTTGGGACTTCACCCGAATGAACCCTCCATCTTTCTATGGGTCTAACTCTGATGAAGACCCACAGGAGTTCATTGACCAAGTCCAGAAAGTCATAGACATCATGGGAGTTACTTCGGTTCATAGTGCCGAGTTAGACGCATACCAATTGCAGGGTATTGCTCACACTTGGTACAAATAGTGGAAGTCAGATAGATTAGAGGATGTAGGTCCTATAGAGTGGGAGGATTTTTTCATGGCTTTCTTAGACAGATTCTTTCTCCAAGAGCTGAGGGAGGCTAAGGTTCTTGAATTCATCAACTTTAGGCAGGGAAATATGACGATTAGAGAGTATTCTCTCAGATTTACTCAGCTAGCCAGATATGCCCCTCATGTGGTTGCAGACAACAGGGCCAAGATGAGCAAGTTCGTGTCAGGAGTGAATGATAGTGTGGTAAATGAGTGTAGGTCTGGGATATTGAACGGTGATATGAACTTAGCCCAACTCATGACCCATTCTCAGTAGATAGAGGAGCAGAAGGTAAGACTAGAGAGAGGCAGAATAAGAGTGCAAGATCAGATAGTTTCAGTTTTGCTCAGCTCAAATTTAAGGGAGGAAATCCCTCCCAGTTTCATCCTAAGTCAGCCATTCCAGCCCCTTCCTCCGTTAGTTCTCCAGTGCCAAAATCAATAGACAGCAACAGAGATAGAGTACCAGGCTCTAAATCTTAGGGTAGTGTTAGTAGTGCCCGAACAAATCCCCTTTGTCAGACTTGTGGTAAGAACCATAAGGGTATTTGCAGAGCCGGTAGTGATATCTGTTTAGGTTGTGGCAAGCCAGGACATAGGGTTAGAGAGTGTCCACAGTCAGGTCTTCAGGGTCAGCAAAATCGTTTCGCAGCTCAGCCCGATAGCCCGGACCAATAGGATGCCACTTCCAGTGCTACTAGTGGGCAACACCCAAATAGACCTTATGCTCTTAAGACCCGACATGATCAGAAAAATTCTCCTGATATCGTTACTGGTACATTATAGATTTTCTATGTTCATGTTTATGCTTTGCTAGATCCAGGTGCATCCTTGTCTTTTGTTATTCCCTTCATAGCAAGCAATTCCAAAATCAATCCCAAAACTTTAGCAGAGCCCTTTTCAGTCTCTACCCCTAGGTAAAACCATCATAGCCCGGCGGGTATACAGGAACTGCCCAGTTATGATATTTCATAAATCTACGTCAACAGATTTAGTCGAGTTAAAGATGACTGATTTCGATGTCATTCTCGGTATGGACTGGCTTCATTCCTGCTATGCCATAGTTAACTGCAGAAATAGGACAGTTCAATTTTAGGTCCTTAATAAGACCGTCCTAGAGTTGAAGCGTAGCACTTCATCTTTCAGGGGTCAGCTTGTGTCCTACCTTCGGGAAAGGAAAATGATTTTTAAGGGGTGTGTGTATCATCTCGTGCATATTAAGGATTCCAGTTCCAAATTTCCTAGTCTCGAATTAGTCCTAGTGGTTAGTGAATATTCTGATGTCTTTCCTGAAGATCTTCCAAGCATTCCCCCGAAAGAGAAATAGACTTTGGTATAGACCTTTTCCCAGATACTCAGCGTATTTCTATTCTGCCATATAGAATAGCACCAGCAGAACTCAAGGAACTGAAAGATCAATTAAAGAATCTCTTAGATAAGGGGTTCATCGGGCCCAGTGTATCCCCATGGGGTATACCAATCTTATTCATGCTCAAGAAAGACGGTTCTCTCAGAATGTGTATTGATTACTGTTAGCTCAATAAAGTCACAGTCAAGAACAGGTATTCACTTCCTAGAATAGATGATCTGTTCGACCAACTTCAGGGTTCCAGTTATTTTTCCAATATAGACCTCAAATTAGGCTATCATCAGCTTAGAGTTAGAGAATGTGACATCCCAACGATAAATTTCCGTACTCGGTATAGTCCGTTCAAATTTCTAGTTATGTCCTTTGGTCTTACCATTGCCCCTGAAGCTTTCATGGATTTGATGCACCGAGGGTTCAAGCAGTACTTGGAAATATTCATCAGAGTCTTCATAGATGATATTCTGGTCTATTCTTGCACGGAGTGTGATCATTCAGAGCATCTCAGGATTGTTCATTAGACTCTCAAAGACCATCAGTTGTTAGCCATGTTTAGTAAGTGTGAGTTTTGGATAATATCAGTAGCATTCCTTGGCCATATTGTCTCCGGTGATGGCATTAGAGTAGATCCTCAAAGAATTGAAGCGGTAAGAAACTGGCCTCACCCTGTCTCTCCATCAGATATCAGGAGTTTCTCTGGTTTCGCTAGTTATTACAGACGGTTTGTAGAAGGGTTTTATTTTATTACATCTCCCATGTCCAGATTAACTCAGAAGAATGTCAAGTTTCAATGGTCAGATTCATGCGAGAAGAGTTTTCAGGAATTGAAGACTCGACTAACCTCAGCTCCAGTTCTAGCTCTTCCAGATGGTTCAGATGGTTTTATAGTCTATTATGATGCATCCAGAGTGGGTTTAGGTTGTGTTCCTATGCAATATGGTAAGCTCATAGCCTATACCTCCATATAGTTAAAGCCCCATAAGAAGAATTATCCTACTCATGATCTTGAGCTAGCAGCTGTAGTTTTTGCCTTAAAGATTTGGAGGCATTATCTATACGGAGTTTATGTAAACGTCTTCATAGATCATAAGAGTCTCCAGTATGTCTTTTCTCAGAAAGATATCAATCTTCGTCAGAGAAGGTGGTTAGAGCTCTTGAAGGATTATGACATGAGTGTCCTTTACCATCCGGGCAAGGCCAACATTGTGGCCAATGCTCTCATTAGTGTATCCATGGGCAGTGTTTCTCACGTTGAGAATAGCAAGAAGAAGATAGATCAGGATATCCATCAGCATACTAGACTATGCGTTCACTTAGTCGACTCTTTAAAGACTGGTTTATGTGTTCAGAATAGTTCAGAGTCATCTCTAGTTTTTGAGGTGAAAAAAAAGCAAGACAAGGATCCTAGCCTTGTCAAGATAAAAGAGTCAGTTCAGAATCAGAAAGTTTAGGTTTTCTCCTAAGGGGGAGATGGTGTTCTTTGTTGTCAGGGTCTTTTGTGCGTTCCAAGTGTAGATGACTTAAGACAACGAATTCTTGCAGAAGCGCATAGTGCGCGATACTCTATTCATCCAGGGGACAATAAGATGTACCATGATCTATGGGAGATCTATTGGTGGAGTGGTATGAAGAGAGATGTTGCAGAGTTTGTGGCTAAGTGCTCTATATATCAGCATGTTAAGATATAGCATCAGAAACCTAGTGGTTCCATGCAGGAGTTCACCATTCCTACTTGTAAGTGGAAAGAAGTGAACATGGATTTTGTGACAGGTTTGCCTAGAACTCGTCATCAGCATGATTCAGTTTGGGTCATTGTAGACAAAATGACCAAGTCAGCTCATTTCCTTCCAGTTCGTACCTCCAATTCAACCAAGGATTACGCCAAACTCTATATCAGCGAGTTGGTCAGATTACACGGTGTTCCCTTATCTATCATCTCATACAGAGGTACCTAGTTCACCTCTTACTTTTGGAAAGCATTGTAAAAGAGTCTCGGTACCCAAGTCCATCTTAGTATAACATTTCATCCTCAGATAGATGGTCAAGCAGAGAGGACCATTCAGACTCTTAAATATAGGCTAAGGGCATGTGCAATTGATTTCAAGAGAAGTTAGGATGACCACTTGCCTTTAATTGAATTTGCATACAACAATAGCTATCATTCCAGTATTCAGATGGATCCGTTCGAAGCTCTCTATGGTAGGAGGTGTAGATCTCTAAGCAGTAGGTTCGAAGTTAGTGAGGCCTCAGTCATAGGTCTTGACTTGATATTCGACGCCTTAGAGAAAGTTCAGTTGATCAGGAAGAGACTTTGTGCTGCTCATAGCTAACAGAACTCTTATGCAGATGTTCGTAGAAAGGATCTCAAGTTTGAGGTTAACGACTATGTCTGTCTTAAGATCTCTCCCATGAAGGCAGTGAAGATGTTCGGCAAGAAATGAAAACTCAGTCCTCGATATGTCGGTCCCTTTAGGATTCTCAGTAGCTTCGACAAAGTAGCTTATGAGCTTGAATTGTCTTTAGATCTAGCCTCGGTTCATCCAGTCTTCCATGTCTCTTTGCTAAAGAAGTGCATAGGTGACCCAACAGTTGTAGTCCCTATTTAGAGCATTGAAATTCAGAACGGCCTCTCCCATAAAGAGACTCTAATTGAAATCTTAGACTATCTGACTCGTAGCTTGAGGAACAAAGAAGTACCTCTAGTTAAAGTTCTTTGGCTAAATCAGTCTCATGAGGGAGTTACTTGGGAAGCAAAATAAGATATGCGTACCAAGTATCCTCACCTCTTCCCCGCCATTTCAGATCAAGCTCAAGGTAATAGTCCTCCTTAATCTTATGAAGTTCATGTTTAGTATTCAGTTTCATGCTCATGTTCCCATTATAAACTTAGTACCTATTACCATTGCATACTCATTCATGCATTCATGAATAAGTTACACGTGCATTAGATATGCATGTCCAGTATGATGTATCCAATTTATCAGTCATGTCAGTCATGAGATCATGTTTCAGTCATTCCTATCCATTTCATGTTCTACTTATCTTGCATCCCTTCTCAGTTAATTCTCATTCGAGGACGAATGTTCCCAAGGGAGAGATATTGAAATACCCCATATGTTTCCAAGCTAGGAAATGAATCAGTTCTCCTATGTGTCAAACATCATTTCCTGTGATTCATATTTGAGTACATGATTTACAATGAGTATCCTAGAGATAAGATGGCTATGATGTGTTAAGAATGCTCATGTGAGTCACTTAGAGTAAGGCAAGCTAATAGCTTTTGAATCCATCAAGTTTTAGTATGTGATTCCGCAAGAGTGACCTTTGAACGAGGATAACCTGATTTATATGTGAAATTTTGTCAGATTTAGACCGACCAAATTGTAGAGAATCGAATTAGCTTTCCAACGATTCCAATTTTATAAAAGTCCGACACCCGAGCAAAAAGTTATGGTCCAGCAGAGTAGGAGTGCGACGCACACCTTAGCTTATGCGATAGGATGTACGACGCACACCTTAGCATGTGCGACGAGGTGTGCGACGCACACTTATGATTTCAGACACGAAAAACTACTTAGTATTTGAGTTATTTTAAGGATAATTAAGTCTTTTAACACTCCTTGCACGTCCTAATACTTAACCTCACGAAATTTATAGCTTCTAATCACATTACAACCCTATTAACATCTTAAGTTCATTATCTAAGAGAACAAGAAGGAGAAAACCTACTAGGGTTGCATAGTCAAGCTTGAAGGTCCAATCTTTCAACAATTTCATAACCAATAAGGTATTCATAGTGTTCATCCACGGATTCCTTTCATTTGTGGAGTTCAAGAATCAATCTTTGATAACAAAATCATGACTTTTTTTGTGGTGATATGGTTGTATTCATGTTGTTGTTTGTTGTTTGTGTTATAGAGTGGGAATTTGATGAACTTCATGGAAGATTGTGATCATATAGTTGGAACCCATGAATTTGGGTGGACTAAAGTGGTGTAAGTTTGTGAATACACCTATGCCTTAAAGAGTGCATGGAAGGTGTTTGATAAAATGCTTAGTATGTGATAAACCAAGTTTCCATGACTCAATATTATTTGAATGACAAGCCAATGTTAACCATTATAATTTGATATGAATTCCATGCTCTATGATTTATGATTTCACATGAATTCCACGTTGTTGTTATGTGTCATGGTTGTGGTATGGAAAAAGCATGATATTGAAGCTATGCAAGTAATTACATGTCGTATGAATTCCCCTTTCCATGTATAAGGTGCTGAGAACCATGATTAGTATGAAATCCCTTACTTACGATATTATGAATTGTGGACTCCAATTTTGTGAACAAGTGATGTCGTGTGTGTCAGTTACCCTCTACCGAGTCCTGGAGGTATTCTTACCCAAAAAATATAGTTGGGTGCCTAAAGCAATGTCATGTTATCACAATAATCTCAGTCAAGCTATAATCTATAGAACTCAGCCAGTCATGTGACTCAGGAAACTTCAGAAATCTCATGATCTCAGATAACTCCCAGATAGTAGTACTACTCCGTCAGTCAACGAAAGTCAGTTAATCAGTCCATGTACAAATAGTTAAATCATGTTCAGTCACTTTAGATGGGAGTAGAAGTTAGCACCGAGTGAACCCAAGGATGGGAGCTCACCTATCAGATTAGGGTGTGATTCTTAGCAGTTATCCTTGCATTCCAGAGCTATGTAGCCAGCATAGGTTGAGACATCTTAACCTGTCAGATTAGGGTTGATGAGGTGACTAACGCATTAGTTCAGGGTTCCCACCGTTCTCATTTTGAGTACCTGCAAGATAAGGGTCATCACATTGTCCTTACCAGTGTCACGGTATCGACACCTCTCCAGTCGGGGCAGAGATTGGACCCCAACCTATATATATGCGTCATTGGGGCATGTCAGTTAAACAACCACCTCCCACAGTTTTAGACTCAGTCTTGGTAAAAGAACTCAGATAGTTCTTCAGATTTCAGTATACCAGGACTGTTAGATACAGTTAATTTCAGTTATAGTATGGTACTCAAACAGTTCTATCAGATTCATGACTGTGAGCACAGTCCCTCGTGTTATCAGAACTACAGTTTCAGCCATGTTAGTTATTAGTAAGCCATGTATTAGAGTACAAATATAGCTATCACGTACTTACGATCCAAGTTACTATGTATGTATGTTTTTACTTTTACGTTCATATCAGTCAGTCAGTTAGCATTATTCATGCATGTAAACCCTTTGCATCAACCTACCTCACTCGTATACTCCGTACTCCCGTTGTACTGACACATTTGCGTTATGGTGCTTTCTTTTAATGTTACACTATAGGTTTAAAGACACGAGCTCCAGATCAGTATTAGCAGTAGCATTTCCAGTTGCGGAGATTCAGTGAGTCCTCATTCATTCGAGGACAATATGAATTGATTTATTCATTATTATTTTAGCCAGTTATCAGTTTACGGAGTTAGTTGGAGACATGTTCCTTCAGCTCCTTATTCAGACAGTACATAGAGACTTTCAGATTTACTTTCAGACTTAGCTATCAGATTGAGTATTCAGATTCATATTTAATTGTTTTTTGGTATTCATTACCCCATGGATGTTATGATATCACTTCAGTTGAACCTTATGGCTACATGTTCATTTTTTCTGCATTATTACATTATATATATTGCAGTGTGCAGGTTCAGATATCAGTCATTGGTTAGCTTATGGTCCTTCGGAGTCATAAGTACCGTGTAGCATTTCGGTTCAGCAAATCGAGGCGTTACAAAAACTCATATAGGCAATATCATCATCAATTAACTATTTATTCAGTACCAGTGATATGTGTGTGTATATATATATATAAAAGTACACGGCTAAAACCATGGCTAAAACATAATCTCAAGAAGAAGAGTAGATAGAAGCCTACCTCGATGCTGAATGACAACCATTGAATAATCCACAAATCATCCGTCTTCACTCCATAATCTCAAAACACCATTATGTTGTAAAAATAGAAATCTACATGTTGCTAGAAGTAAAATGAGACCCATATTTCTATATTCAAGACAGGTCTAAAAATGGAACCTGAAAATGGGTTCAAAAATAAAGAGGGTAAAACCGTAATTTGATTTTAGAAATATTTTCTCCATTCTCATTGGATTCTACAGATGAAAACCCAAGAAAAAACAAGATAAAAATGAGGTTCAAGTAAAAGAAAAACTATTTTCAAACTTTATCGACAAAAACTCTAAAATTCCATTTTGAAATCGAGAATTTAAAGTTGTTTTGAAGATCAAATCAAGGAAAAAGTGATAATTTTAAGATTAGAAAACTTAACCATGGAAGAAATCTCGAAAACACCTATGGAATCACCCAAATTCGAGCCCCCAAGCCTAAAAAATGATGAAAATGGGGTTTTGATTCTCAAATTTGGTGAAAATCATGAAAAATTAAATAAAATTTCCTGGGAAATAGGGAAAATAGAGTTTTAAAATGATAGACAAAGATTATACGAGAAAAATATATCAAAAATTATCAAAATAGAGCTTCCTAGTTCCCAAAATGTCAAAAATATGAATATGGGGTCTTATACTTAGCGCTGGTCATTTAAGCGACATTTTGATCACTTAAGCGACCTGATCAAAGGGTAAAAATATGGCTTAAATGACCATAAGTTTGGTTTAACGACCAGGTAAAATAGTAAAAGCTTTGCTTTCGTGAACACACCAGCACCAACAAAGTCAAAAACTTGTTATTGACTCTCGGAACTCATCCAAAAACCTATAAACATGATCCAATAGTGAAATTTGATTGTAAAACACATTCTAGATCCAATGGAATCATCAAAACTTTCATCCAAGTTTGTTTTGACTATATGTTGGGCCTACATATAGACCTATAGTTCCATTTTTTATAAAATTCGTCCAATAGACCAAAAAAATTTCGAAAGCCTCGAGACCCTAACCAAGGCTCCTCCTAGCCTAAAATTAATGTTGTGGAGCTGGTGACACTGTCGAGATGCTTATTTAAGGTCATCTACTAGGAGTTTTGGTCTGAGACCAAATCCTAAATAGCCAAAGCTCCAAAATAGAAAAATGAGCCTAAAATCCAAATGAACTGTCCGATCACCAATCGATAGTTTCGGCTAGTCATAAATGACCTATAACCGCTAAGGGAAGGCTCAAAATGCTAAAAATATATGTAAATCGAGGAAATGCTTGGAGGGTCATTACATTATCCACTACTAAAAGGGCTTTCATCCGCGAAAGACAATAGATAGAAAGATCTTAAAAACTCAATAGATGAGGTACTGGGCACGCATGCTACGAGTATGACATCCCAAATAACCCCTAAGAAGAAAAAACACTTCTAAGGGATTTTGCCAACGATATCCCCTTTCCAACCAACTTCTGCACTTTACTCTCAAATAGCCAAAACCCAACCTAACCACCAATTGTCCTCAAACTTAATTGAGAAAGACTGATGTACACAAATCCAAATGATGACACAGTGATACAATAATAATACTAGCACGAAAAATGAAAACTCATTCAAGCCATAAGAAAACCAAGGCAAAAGTCTTGCAACCAACTCCAAATCCAATCAAAAACTTCTTTTGCCTTTCAAAACCTGCTATCCACTCTAAACTAGTAAATAAAACACCCGAGTCCTACCCGCGCAATCCTATAATGCTAACTTTGAAAAACTGAAGCTGATCCACCAAAAATTCATAATGGTAACCATGAGATTAAACCCATAAGGAGCTACCTAGGCACACAAATGTAGATAAGCAAGGTTTGAAATATAAGTTGATGCTACAATTGGTTGAGATAATCATCAAAATTGCTAGCCAGGAGTTTAAAGTGCAACAACACACTATTGAACCATCTGCTCTAGAATAACCCACCAACTGAGAGTAAAACCAAGCTGAATCCAACTCAAGCATACTACTTCTGTTGAATAGATTATCCAAAAATCCCTATGATAACTGAAAATTAAGGTCAAGACTGAAGGAACCATCACCGTACCAATGGGATACCATCAAAATACCTATTTATCACAATACATCTAAATTGAAGAAGAATGAATTAGTATAAATAGAGTAGGCTTAGTCAGCCTATAAATGAAATACTAATTGAGAGAAATTTTAAAATAAAGGTTATACCCAACCTCTACAAGTTTCAGCTGAATATCAATACCAAGGTTGAACTATATTATCTTAACTATCCAAATCAATCTTGTAGATGAGTAAGCATCCATACTCCAAATCTATCATATCATCCAAGCCACCATTCTAAGGCGACAAATCCAAAACTGAGCCAACAAGTCTGAACTAAGGTCCAATACTCAAATCAACCTTACTATAAAAATTAGACATATCCTTACTGCATCATGCTGGAACCAAAACCCAAACATAACTGAAAAATAAAATCACTACAGAGGATAAATCATCATCTGAAAACACAAGCAATCAATACTATATCTGCTGGAGGGGATGAAACACCAATGCATACTCAAGAACTCATCAAGCCTGACCAAAATACTAACAACTTGGATAAATGTAACTTTATCCAGAAAACTAATCAATCCAATACTCCATCACAACAACGAATACCCATATGCATATATCACCAAGGAAAAGCACTCCACCAAGTGTTATTAGGCTGAACAAATTCTGAAATGTGGATTTCCAGAATCTACCAAAGTAGGATAATCTTATCTCAATTAACCCATGAATCTCCAAACCAAGAAAGAAAGTACCAATCTCAACCTTAATTCCAAGGTTAAGACCACTACGAAAAAATGGTGTATCTAACTCCTCACGAATACCCAGATAAAACTACCACCAGTAGTCGAACCCAATATCCCAAAAATATGAACCAAAGACTTCTCCAAATTAAAATTAAAATGACTAATGGGCAGTGAACTAGTCAAATTAGAAAAATAATTCCAAACTGAACAACCTAAATAATAGGCTACATAAAGAGGGATAGGCAATGCAGAAACCTCTATAACCTAGGAGACAAGTATAAGAATCTCAAACCTAGAAATGGACACTATATCTAATTGTTATCTCTAGAACCATAACAGAACCACAAAAGGTCATCTTAACTTTACTGGCATAATATACCCCACAACTAATCTAGAATAGCCAACAAAGCAGAAAATGGCCAACCTCACCTTTCTACAAGAGGGAATTCCTATAACCAAGCTAGCCATCTAAGCCAACAGAATAGAATTGTGAGGAAGGAAATTCTAGCAAGATAATACTGGACTAACCATCTACAAAGCAAGGATTGATTAACATCATGCGATGAAAATAATAATAACAATAAAACACATATCAGTATTAGGAGTAAGTTATACCAAACATGAACATCAATAAAAAAAAACACTCTAGGGGCATAAGAAGACCAATTTGCCAAGGTATAATGGGACTCAAACCCAATTACCCATAAATAGAAAATATCAACACAAATATACTACATCCACTAAGAAAAGAAATTATCTATGGGTTAGTAATATAAACATAAATACTATATTAAGGTACACAATAACCAGTATAGCCCTACCAAGGCGTATAATCATAAATACGTAGAAGACCCCTAATACATATAAATGAAAAGGTAAAGGCAGGAAATAAAAGTCTATCAATCACGATGGAATTCAAAGTCACATGCCATCCCCATTCGAGGGAGAACAAATCTAAATGAATCCAACCTTGGACTGACCACTTGATCAACTGAGGTCCTAAGCACACTACCTCTAACTTAAGCAACTAGAACACTATGAGATTGCACTGAATGAGCTGGATGACTAGTAATTCCATATTGGGGGTGCTCTCTAGACTAGTGACTAATCTTTCTATAGTCATAGCAAATCACTACTGCTCTAACCTGGTGAGGAACATGAGCTGATCCTAATCAGCTGACCAAATAATGTTGAGGGAACTCCCTACTAAAATAACCATCTTTCACGCTATCAAAACACACCTTAGGAAATCTAGGCTAGCAGAGAACATATATTTACTACATTTGAGAAACCAACTCATGTATGAGACACCTTATAAACCAATGACCAATCATACCACAATCATAACCAGCTCTTAAAATACTCTGAGGTCCTACTCCTCTGGATCCAAAATGGCCACCCTAGCCTAAATACCCATACTAAATACTCTTTAAGGTCCAACGAGAACTCTAGCCACTGCGACTGCCATGACTAACCTGAGAGCCACTATAGTAAAAATGCTATATGCATAGAATTGATAGTCTACAAGTAGAGCTAACCTCCACCCATAGGATACTCAGTCTCAGATGGAATACAAATAACACTGTACTAATGTTATGGCCTCTTATTGCCACCTCTATAAGTCCTAATACTTGCCCTATCTGTGGTCCTCGCATGGTTAATAACCTGAGAGAAAGAAGATCCAACTGCTATCAAATGCTCTGATGCAAAATGGAGTAGCAATACTAATCCTCTAATAAATCCATTTACCATGTCATGCACTAAAGGGTATAACATAGAGAAATGCCTAGCCCACTGAAGAAACCCAATCTCATACTCTAAAATTGTCAAGGAATCCTATTGAACACCAATAAACCCAACCCTTATATGAGAACTCCTCAGTAAACCAGATGTCATCCCTAGTTATGTCTCACAACCCGAGGCTAACCCCTAGTCATAACATGGTGTGTGGAACCACAATTGATACAAGGATAACCCATGAAATGACATACTACTTGAGAAACTAATTTTGAATATATAAAATAACTAAGTTTGCTATGCAGAAATATACTCATGGAATAATCTGGAAAATTATAATACAGATAAAGTTTATATCTTGATAAAATTGAAGACAGAACTAGAATTTATATTTCATGACTTTGACTAACTATCTATGAAGCTTCTACTATACTGAATGTAAATAGCTTGGAAATGCCTCCACTACCACAAAT
Organism: Capsicum baccatum var. pendulum; assembly: GCA_030864225.1. NCBI lineage: Eukaryota > Viridiplantae > Streptophyta > Magnoliopsida > Solanales > Solanaceae > Capsicum > Capsicum baccatum. The sequence continues at coordinate 134,736,280 of CM061552.1, forward strand.
CAATATATATGAAAAATCAAAGAAAAGTACATTAACTACTACTGACTGGAGTCCCCGAAATAAGAGAACTAATCACCTATTGGCTGGAAGCTGCAAACTATCTAATTATGTCATGTAAGTTACAATTGGTACCTACATTATAAAATAATATAGCACATAGATATATATATATGGATTAGTACTTTGGAATGTACTGAGTAAGTGGGTGTGAATGCAATAAGTAAAGCTGATTTCATACGTAATCTTAAAACATGCATACTAAGTGTAAGTAGACTCACCAAGAGACTAAAATAAACTTAAAGATGAAGTATCTTAAATAGTGACTAACAAACATAATCTGATTAGCTGGTGAATTGCTACACTTAGTTTCTTAAAATCTTTACTTTTGTAGAATAAGTAGAACTGAAGCTAGGAAGCGGTAAAATATGAATGTTGAACGTAGATATCATATAAATCTGAATAGACTGTAAAACTAAACTGAGGATCATGCATAGGTAATGAACATGAAAAATAACATGAACATGTAAAAATGAGAATGCAAGACCAAGCATAAATATGTTTCTGAGATAATCTATAATCTGAAAGACTGAAATTTGTATAACTGAATAACTGAAAATCTATATACTTTGGTCAAGCAAACCTAAGCTGAGACATACTGAATACTGACTGAAACCGTGGCATTTTTTATGTAAACGACTAAACCATGTGAGTTATCCTTACCATCGGAGTAGAACTTGAACTGGCATGATCACTAAACTGAGCCCATATTGGGCAAAGGGAAACACTCTCCGGAGAAGCCCCTAAACATAAACTTATGGTGGGACGTAGTTTCTGGGGAAGTAAGATGCACTAAACCCACACTTTTCACCCGGTGCTAAATCCTACTCCCAAATGAAAGACACTAAAATACTAACTGGTGCATCATTGAAAATTGATAACTGATAATCTTAGGTCATAGTATTCTAAAAATAACAGTGCATACGAATTATGAGGTAATTATAACATATAAATTGATAATTATTAACATGATCATGGTGTTCTAAATATAATATTAATATCATGATCTGACTGACTTGTTACTTGAAAAATAAAAATCATGTAAAACGCATAGGTATCAGGTGTTCATAACCTGCTAACACTGAATGACTGAAAAGAAAACACAATATTAAACTTAAAATACTAAAGTATGTAAGCATGGTTCGAAGATCCCAAAATATAGATATTTCATCAAACATGTGAGAATCATGAACTTGGCCATGACAATTTCTTAAAATATGGGGAAATAACATGGTTATGTGGTTAAGATCATAACTTGATAATATAACTTAAAATTACTTTAATATAACACGGGAGATGGAAGCTTAAAGCATAAGATAATATAACTTCTCATAGAATCATTCTTGTACATGAATAAAGACAAACTACTAAGGAAACACATGAATTTAATCCGTCTTGAACATACAAAACTCCACAATAAGAAGAAAATGCATTCTTTAGTTGAGAAAAGGGTTTTTGGGCCATGGGTGAAAAAGGACCCATGGATGAACACCCATATACCTTAATTGAATGATTTTTTGATGAAACCTAAAATTGAAACTTGAATCCTTTTTCTTGAGAAAGAAAGCTTGAATCTTTGTAGTTGAATAATGAACCTGTCAATGGAATTCTATTCTTGATGTTTTCTTGAAGATTCTTGAACTTGGAAGCTTGAATTCTTAGATTTCATGGGAGATTTTTGTTCTTGGGATGGGAAGGGTTTACATATGGATTTGATGATGAAAAGTGGGAAAATAATGCCTTTTTGGTATATTAATCCACCGCTTTGGTGCTTGGGAGCAAGGGGAAATGACTAAACCACCCTTTGATCTTCTATTTAAGGATGAAGGAAAACATTACTCCGCATCGCGGAACTAGATGTAGTAACTTAGTCTTGCATCGCGACGCTATCTCAACAACTTACTAGTTCTGACGAAAATGATCATAACTTTTAGGTCGGGTATCTGATTAAGGTAGAATTGGTATTATTAGAAATATAATTCAATTATCTACAATTTGGTGGGTCTATAGCTGGAAAATTCAACATAAATAAAATTTATAAACATTCAAAGTTGACCCTTGTAGAATTGAATATCAAAATTTGGCCGAATCAAAGGCTCTTAGCTCAACTTTGCTCGAAGTGATTTCTATGAAGATTTTTCATCCCATAAGCACTTCACACACTAGGATAAAGATTATGACATAAGTATTCAAATATAAATCATGGGATTAAAGTTTAAACACGTAGAAATGATGATTTAATTTCTAGCTCAAGAATGCAGGGTGTTACATTATCTCTCCCTTGGAATCATTCATCCTCGAATAAGACTGGTTAGACTAAGAATACTAAGGTAAGTATGACTATATAATGAATATTCATGACTTGGTACATGATTGCATAACTGAGTATGAGCATGATACATAAACTGAACTAATTTTGTGAATACATGCACTGACATGAGAATGATTATAAGGCTGAGATAGAAACGAGAGAGTTAAATTATTAGTAACCATTACCTAAGGCTGGAACTTGTTTCGTGAACAAAAGTTGAGAGGTTTAGGACATGAAAACTCAGGGTATTAAAACATCTCCCCTTAGGATCATTCATCCCCCAAATGATACTGATTTGGCTGAAATACTAAGGAAAGACTGAGATGATGCATGAGACACTTACAAACTAAATCATTACTAAATATTTGAATAAAAAACATAATGCATGAACTGAACCAAATTCACAATTTACATGGGTGCGAACAAATTACCTCTTGGAATGGCCATTCTTAAGAAACTTCAGATAGTAAACTAGATTGAAAGATGGAAAAACCATACGAACTTATCTGTCTGACTGCTAAACTAAATTGCTGGCTATACAGACTGAATTATACTAAAAGATTATACTCAATTGGAGTATTTCTTCAACACTTTTTCTAAGGAGAACTAATAATAGTAGGGAGCAAATAACTTGGGCATGATTTAAATAAGATATATGAGTAAGGACTCTTAATGTGGTTATAACTCTGTAACATGGAACATAGTACTATGAAACATAAACTAGGATGGAATTACAAGGAATTAGGCAATGCAACTTCCCAATTCGAGCTTAGCCTTGATTCTTAAATACTCGCATGGATACATATAAATACTCTAGCCAAAGTCTGAGATGAACTAACCACTGTCACCATGTTCAAGCCTAACTCAAAATTATAAGGTACTACACATAACACCATAATGCTAGTCTGAACCGTTAATTAGATACCCCATGCATTTTCACAACTTCTTATCTCAAGAATAATTCTTCTTACCACTTTAACAACTAGATTCAGCCTCTTACTAGGAATTCATTAGCATACAATGCACCCATATACTTATATACCAACATGGCATTCAAGACTATTATTATAACCACATATGAACTTCTAGGCAAACACCCATAAACATATCTTTCTTATTTTCTCTAAACCTCTATCAATAACAACTTTCTTGCACTATTCTTAAGAAGACAAACCTAGAATTCTTAACTAACCATGACATATACCAAAAGCTTTCCCTCAATATTTATTCAAACATATAGCCTTACATAAAACAAACATAAAAAAATCTTTCCTCTACAAAAAACATTTACTCTCTCTAATATAAACAATTGTCCACCAGCACTATCTTTACATAAGGAGAGGTCACTGAAAGTTAGAACATGAGGACCTGAAGCATGAAAGGATAACTTTGACACTTGACTGAGGCCTGAGGAATAGAATATCAATGACATAAATTCATTACAGAGATCAAAACTGAGGACATATATGACCTAATCTGAATTACACTAGTCATTAAGGGTGTATCATAGGTACCTGGAACTGAACATTCTTTAAGGCATGAGTACATGAATCATGAGCTGCAGGACTTGAGTTTGGAGCTCATAAATTCATGAAGTATGATTTGAACTACTGAGTGATTTGGAACTCCTTATACTAGAATCTAGAAGCGTACATGATTTTTATAGCAAATGCATGAATATGAGCTATGATCATAGAGATGACATGTAAGGAATGAGTATATATCATGATAAATAAAGTACAAAACTTTGTATTGGGATACAAATGAGTTAGGCATTATCCTCCATTACTACTGCTCTATAATGTACTGGCATCATTACTAGATTCTGAGAGCCTGATTTGGTTCCTTATTCTATCATCTCCCCCTTAGATTTAACCCATCACTCTAAGTCTGTGGACCCCTTAACAAACTCTAAACTGAAATGCAATCACTTTACTCTAGTGTCCAAGATATAATAATACACATAAATAATAAACTCAACCTGAAAGAGAACACCTAAAAGTGTAAAACTCGCAGCTAATACTTTCTTTTGAGATAAAACTCTTATCTTTCTATAACCTCAATAGTAATCATATAATAGCTCAAACACTGAATAACTTAGAATCTCCATAAGTATCACCATACCCTGAGTTCATTCCATCTAGCGTTTTAACTCTTCTTTCTATTAACTCAATCTTTAAAGATTTAAACTTAGATTCAAACACTTAACATGGATATCCCTAAACCTTTAATGAACCATACTAACTACCTTAATATCCTACTAATATCACATATCTAAAATAATATTTTTCCCTTAAACCATGAGAATTATCATTGCACCAACATACCCAACATCATAAACCTATAATTTATAAGTTAGCTGATAAGAATATCATACACTATATAGCCTCATTCACTCTTAACAACTCAAGGGTACTACCTAAGTACACACACTGTTAAAACTTAGAAATAATACAATCCCATATCACCTTAGGTACACCTCTAGATCATACACACATCATCATACTTAATTTTGAATCAATAACTTAAATTCTTGCATACAGTGTTGCAAGCCTATTGATTTACTTTCGTATAACTAGCCCATGGATACATAATCTACTAAATCCTGATAAACACTATCCCTTATTTGTTGCTGCTAAACTTCTGGGTTCATGCTTCTAACTTTAGATCATATGCTCTCATAAGATTCAGAGAAATGATCTGAGGGCACATATGACTTTAGCTTAGTGCACGATTTTCATAAACATGAATGAAATTTTTCATACTTTTGGAAAATAAAGGCATTGGTGGGATACTTTTTGAGACAACATGTAATCCCATAATTGTTTGTGTGGACTATTTGAGAAAACTCTTTTGATTGGAATTTAAGATTGACTATTTCTATTACCTCAAAAATAAGGCAGAGTAAGCATGAATAGAGCAAGATAAGAATATATACAAGTTTCTTACAGAATATCTCTACAACATGATATGGGATATAAAAAATGAGAAACACTTCTTAAATGTCCTGTAGACTCTCGAAGAAAAGTACAAACATCTCCATACCTTCCACAAGAGTCTACTAGACACGACTTCATAGAAAACCTAGGACACGTGAAATCTAGGATCTGATACAAGGTTTGTAATGACCTAAGACTACCCCAAGTTGTAACACAATGCTTGGAACCATAAGTGATCCCAAGCTAACTTATGAATTAGCATACTGCTTGAGCAACTAATTTAAAATATATAAAATAGCTAAGTTTGTTGTGCATTAATATAATAATGGTATAATATAGATAATTATAATACTGATAAATTTTACATCTTGATAAAACTGAAGCAAGGACTATAATTTACATTTCATGACTATGACTGACTATCTGTGAATCCTCTATTATACTGACTGTAAATAGCTAGAACAAACCTCCAACTACCATAAATTAATACATATGAATAATCAAAGAAAACTAGATGAACTACTACTTACTGGAGTCCCCGAAATAAGAGAACTTATCACCTGCAGGCTGAAAGCTACAAACTTTCTTATTATGTCATGTAGGTTACAATTGGTACCTATATTATAAGACAATGTAGCACAGACATATATGTGGATCAGTACTTTTGAATGTACTGAGTAAGTAGGTGTGAATGCAATAAGTAAAGTTGATTTCATATGTAATCTTAAAATAAACATGCTAAGATAAGTAGACTCACCAAGAGACTAAAATAAACTAAAAGCTGAAGTAACTTAAAGCATGAGTAACAAACATAGTCTAATAAGATGGTGAATCACTACCCTTAGTTTCTCAAAATCCTTACTTTTGTAGAATAAGTAGAACTGGAGCTGGGAAGCTGTAAAATATGAATACTAAATGTAGATCTCATGTAAAACTAAATATACTGTAAAACTAAATTGAGTGTCATGCATGGGTACTGAACGTGAAAAATAACGCAAACATGTAAAATAGATAATGCAAGACCAAACATAAAGATATTTCTGAGACAATTTGTAATCTGAAAGACTAAAATATATATAACTGAAAAATTAAAAATATGTATGCTTTGGTCAAGCAAATCTGAGCTGAGACATACTGAATACTAACTAAAACTATGGGAGCAATCATGTAACTGACATAAATATATGTGAGCTATCATGGAGTCCAACGTCTGACCCACCATGAGAAGGGCTGTTCTATCCTTTCCTTCAGAGTAGAACCTGAACTGCGTAATCACTAAACTGAGCCCATATTGGACAAGGGGAAACACTCTCTGGCGAGGCCCCTAAACATAAACGTATGGGGGTACATAGTTTCTAGGGAAGTAGGATGCGCTAAACCTACACTTCCCATTCAGTGCTAAATCTTATTCCTAACTAAAAGAAATTGAAATACTAAGTGGTGCATGCCCTGATAACTAATAACTGATAAGCTCACATTATGGTATTTTGAAAATAACAGTGCATACAGATTCTGAGGTAATTATAACCTATAAACTAATAATACTCAACATAATCATGGTGTTCTGAATAAGATATTAAGATCATGATATGACTAACTTGTTACTTGAAAAGTGGAAATCATGTAAAATACATAAGTATCAGGTGTTCATAACCTGCCAGCATTAATGATTGAAAAGAAAATACAATATCAAACTTGAAATACTGAAGTATGTAATTACGGTTCAAAGATCCCAAAACACAGAAATTTCATCAAACATGTTAGAATCATGAACTTGGCCATAGAAATGTCTTAAAACATGAGAAAACAACATGGTTATGTGGCTAAGATCATAACTTGATAATATAACATGAAATTTACTTGAATATAACATAGAAGATGGAAGCGTAAAGCATAAGATAACCTAAATTATCATGGAATCATTCTTGGACATGAATAGAGTTAAACTACTAATAACACACATAAATTTAATCCATCTTGAACAAACAAAACTCCATAATAAGATAAAAATCCATTCTTTAGTTAAAAAGAGGGGTTTTGGGCAATATGGGTGAAAAGGGACCCATGGATTAACACCCACATACCTAATTGAATAAATTTCTGAAGAAACATGAAATTGAAACTTGAATCCATGAATTCTTGAGGAAGAAAGTTTGAATTGCGGGACTTGAATAATGAACTTATAAAAGGAACTCTATTCTTGATGCTTTCTTGAAGATTCTTGAACTTGGAAGCTTGAATTCTTGGATTTCATGGGGAAAAGGGCTTGGATTTTTGTTTTTGTGAAGGTAAGGGTTTACATATGGATTTTATGATGAAAAGTGGGCAAATAATCTTCTTTTGGTGTTTTAATCCGTCACTTGGGTGCTTGGGGGGCAAGGAAAAATGACTAAAACATACTTTGGGATTCTATTTACAGATGAAGGAAAACATTACTCTGTGTTGTAGAGCTAGATGTAGTAACTTAGTCCCACATCGCAGCGCTATTGCGACAACTTACTGGTTCTGATGAAAATGATCATAACTTTTCTCTCGAATATATGATTAAGACAAAATTGGTATCATTAGAAAGCTAATTCAATTATATACAATTTGGTATGTATTTAGCTGAAAAATTCCTCATATATAAGAAGTTACACATGCTCAAAGATGACCCTTGTAAAATCGAATACAAAAATTCAGCCAAATCAAAGGCTCTTAGCTCAACTTTGCTCTAAGTGCTTCCTATGATGATTTTTCACATCATATGCACTTCATGTACTATGATAAAGATCATGACACGTGTATTGAAAGATAAATCATGGGATTAGATTTTACAATTGTAGAAACAATGGTCTGATTTTTATCTTAAGAATGTGGGGTGTTACAATATGAGGTATTTGCAAAAAGACTCGAGATCCCCAATGCTGAAACTTGAAAGGCTAAAGGGATCATAAACCCCACCAAAGCCTGAGCTAGACACAAATCCTCTGGCTGACACTAAAGCTCTTCAACATCCATCATTGACTCCCTGGTCTGATGCTGTGCTAAAACTCTAGAAACATATGTTGAAGTCCGATCTACATCTATTGATCACCTTGTACTGTCCATCTAGGATAAAATCGATTCAAAGAATGTACATAAGGCTCATAGAAATATGGACACACGACAAGAAGTCAAGAATAAAATTTCCTAAGAATGACCTGTAGCTTCCCAAAGATAAGTTACGGACGTCTGTGCACCAATCTGTAGGACTCTACCAGACACTTAGCTCTTGTACCAACACTCCAATAAAGCTAGGCTCTAATACCAATTTCTCAGGTCATGATAGAGTCTATTATAACCCACCAGTAGGCAAACCTTCCCATAGTCTGGGAACTACTAATAATGGACTACAAAGAGAAATAGAGAAAGAATATAAATTAAATAAAATAAAATACTAGAATACATATGATAGTCCCAAAACCTGACAGAATCAGTAGAAGAGCTTTTAGTATAATAATATTACAGAATAGAGTACTAATAAATATACTAATACAACCCATCTCTGAATACAATATATAGCTTAGTCTAATACATAGGAGGGAAAATAACAATGCTCAAAATGCCAGGAGCTCACCCTATATCTCTAAAACATAGCTACCCGCATGATGTATAAAATAATGGTGAGAACCCCTACTATGATTTATAGACTGCAGAAGTATAGTATGAGTACCAAACACATGGTACTCAATAAGCACCTATCATCTGAGCTTCAAATATAGTTAAAATATGAATAGCATGTAAGTAGGAATATAAACTACACCAAAATATCTAGAAAAATACATAATAATGCTAAGGAGACAGTAAGGATAACTATTCTATTCATACCCAAGAAACTAACACAATAAGAAAATGGAATAATAAGGATAAATTATCCTATTCCAACCATACTACGACATCCTAGCACTATACCATATATCACTGGCTAATATATGAATAAAGAAGGAAGAAGGATATATGTATTAGTATACAAGGCAAAGGAAAGGATATACAACATGAATAAGTGAAATAAGGTAGGATATACAATATTACCATAACTACTATAGATAGATACATATACATAACATGGTTAACTTAAGGGTACAAGCTACGTAATCACATTAGCATATCCAAGCCTCCTAATCATAGTAGGAACTAGTGCTAATATAATTAGGGTCTCTAATCTATAGATCTATGCATGAGATTACTATCCATGATAATAAAACATAAATAAAAGGATCAACATATCAGGGTCTAAATCCATAATGCCTAACCATACGATAATCATGCGTAATAATATAATTGTATGATGAAAGAATTAGAATTATTCCTCAAATCTCAATGCCAATCCAATAATTAACCTGGCATAAACTAACCATGAAAAAATAATAATAATAGTACAAGGTAATCAACTAGTCTGATAAATCAATACCTAATCGGGCCTTTCATAAACTATCACCATCATAGGCTAAGAAGGTTCAGTATAAACACTCATGCCTATAACAGTGCAACTGCTTATAAGGATGATAGATATAGGGCATACTATTGATCGACAATGCATATGCAAAAATAAATGCCATGATATAATCCATAATACCATAATCGATATGAATATGCTATATCTTGTTTTGATGATGAGCATCTGACTATAAGGGACATGGTCCCTGGATGTTTAAGGCTACAGCACAACTGACACACATCTACATAGTTTTGTCCTTTTGTGTAACAACCAGGTGCTATTTGTACTATTTAGGACACCTGGTCCAATTGTATTTCAACCCTAATCATCACTCAACAATAAAAGGATAAGGATTCTTCTCTATCATGTAGTTTTTGCTAACATAGAAAGCTGAAGAGTGAAAGAACGAAAAAAACTCAATTTCCTATTTCTTGTGTGCTAAAAAGCAAATATTCTTGAATCTAGTTTATGCCTGTAACTGAATTACTAATTCTATAAGAGTAATGCTCTTTTCTTCTTGGTTTGAGTGTGCCTTAGGTAGAGTTGCCTAAGATTAAAATTGGTTAGAGTTAACGAGTGTTGAGGAGTCTTGACAGAGTTATCAAGTTGAGATTGTAGTAAAGTTACTACAAGTACGAGGAGCCTAGAGTTAGGTTCAAGTTTGAGTCTGTAATCAAGAGGTCTATTATAGTGAAATTTTTAAGAGCTTATGAGGGCAAAACATGGTTTTTCTTTCCTTGAGCAAGTAGGTATCCATGCTATATATTGTGTTCTTTATATTTCCTGGACTGTGTTATGTTCTTGGTTGCTTACTGTGTTCTTTCCTATGACTAATTTTGAGGGACCTGGTCCCTTACTATGTGGTGCAACTCCCAGGGTTCCAATAATTGGTATCAGAGCCAGAACACTCTTAAAGGTTCGCACCTAAAGTGATTTGGTTAGCATGGCTTGTAATACCCTGTATTTTCCTAGCTTAACTTAACTCTCAATACATGAGTAATCCAATATATTTTTTTCTAAATACTCAGTATTTTTTAGTTTTGAGCTTACAATTTCATAGAAAATTCAGTTAGCTTTCAAACAATATAAAGTTTGCCCAAATTCAATACCCAAGCAAACAATTAGAGCCATTTTTATAAAACAGTGTGCCACATGGCACAACACCGAATTGCCTAAGGGTCTAAATGGAAATTGTCAAAATCTAGTGAGCCACCTCGATACCAATGCATCATGCCACCAGCCAAATTCACAATTATTATTTTCCAGTATTCTGTCGCAATCTTGGCGCATCATGCCAAGGGTGAAATTTGCATACAAAGGGGTACTACGATTCCACCGCATTGCGTTGAGGATCCATTTTGCAATTGTTAGTTTGCAGTGACACAATGCAATCATGCCACATCACGCCAAGAGCCCAGATCGGGTTTTGTAGTATGAATTTTTATATCTTTACCAGGGGTAATTGGGTAATTTTCCATGACCCTAATCAGTCTTAAACACAAAATTTAGCCCTAAAGGAGCACTAATTGCTCATTAATTCATTATTTACCCAAGAAACAAAATATTCTCTCTTAAAGGGAAAAACCCTAGTTTCAAGAAATCAAGAACAAAGCTCAAGAGTTTCTCCAAGAACCTTTAAGAATTAACATTCCAAGGTATGTTAGGTGTTTATATATGGGTTCCTTTCACCCATAGAGTCCAAGAGTTCATTTTTAAAACTACAAGATTATTGATTCAAGGTTTACATGCTTGAATTGGATTGCATTTATGTTTATGACATTAATTGAATTTCAATCCATGATTAATTGTAGATTCCATGATAGTGAAATAGCATACATAGTGAATTGTGTAATTCCCATGTTATAATCCTTGAATTAGCAAGTTGGGTATTGTAGTTACAACGTTTACATATTGTCCATGATTATATGTATTAAGTTGTGCTCCCCATGTGTTTGATGGAATGTGCATGAGAATTAAATGGTGAAATTATGACATGCTAGCATATGTACAAGCTTATGCCCTACAAGTGTTTGATAAAATGTCTCTATGAATGAATTACGAACAAGTGGTCCTTGTTATGCTTTACAAGATCATGCTATGCTTTACTTTTCATGATATCGAGTCCTGGGGGTATTTAATAACCAAAAATCTAGCAGTTTACCTAGAGCTACAGTAGTTATAGAATAGTCTTAGTCATGATACAAAATAGTAGTACTCAGTTTGTTAACACAACTCAGTGAACTCAGTTAGTTACAGAACTCAATATCAGTCCAGTTCAACTTAGTATAATCCATTCAGAGTCTATTCAGTTGGGAGTAGGATTCAACACCGAGTGAACCCAAGGATGGGGGCTCACCTGCCAGTAGAGGGTGTGATCTTTAGAAGCAGTCCTTGTGTTCCAGAGCTACGTAGCCAGCGTAGGTTCAGACATCAACCTGCCAGTTGAGGGTTGATGGGGTGTTTCTACCTACCAGTTGAGGGTACCACCATTCTCATTAGAGAACCTACATGATAAATGTAACTCTTCAGCTTTTGTTTACCCGTGGCTCAGTACTGATACCCTTCCATCTTGGGTTACACGTTGGACCCCAGTTATCTTATTTTGGGTATTTTGGTTAGATGATTACTTCCCACAGTTTCAGTTTCAGTATTAGTATAAAACTCAGTTCAGTTTTACATAATCAGGACTGTGAGATACAGTCACTTAATTTCAGCAACTAAATTATCAGTAATCTCAGATATTAGTTACTCAGTTATCAGAACTTATAACTCAATTTCAGTGAAAGATCAGTTACAGTTTACACGTATATGCACAGTATTGCATACTTAGTATTTACAGCAGTTTCAATTATCTATGTACTATTATATTTAGTTACTCGATATCATTGAGTCAGTTATTTTTCATGCATATGAACCCTTGAATTTAGCCTTACCTCATCTAGCATACCAGTACATTCCACATACTGACACATACTCTTTCTTTATGCTATGATGTCTCAGAAGCCAACCAATATCATAAACACGACCATGGGCCCAATAATATGTCTAGAATAACTACAACATCATAATCACAGCCTTAGGCCCCACTATGTATATCCAACATAACAATAATATCATAACCCAAGGAAAAACCATCACAATCCATCGATTAATATATTAAACACTGTACTAAAGGTTTATTAGTATCAATTATGCCTAACACTCTATCATGCATATAAGTCTATAAGAGTCGACACAGGTCCTTGCCTAAGGTGAGTTGGACGGGTCCACTTATAATCCCTGAAATCTATATTTAGATAATTTTCACCGTAAACTAAGCTAAGATATCTAAATTCACTTCTAGATATTAAATACGCCATAAATAGATAAGGTAGAAATTCTTCCCAAACATGAGAAAATAAGGCAATTCCACCAAAATTACGGTTCTAAGATAGCCTAAATAGTCCAAATAAGACTAATCATACTAATCATGTTTCCAATGCCTTAATCCCATCTCATATCTAGCACAATTTCATAATCATACTACAAATTAGCTCAATCTATGAAGAAGGTAAAAGAATCATAGAAGTATAGTAAATATTTCACCTTTCGAATTAATTACCCTTTCAGCCCCTAAAACTTAAAATTTATACTAAGTCATGGTGTTCTACCCACAATCACACCCTAACATCGATATATAACGTGCAATATATATTAAAAACCATCTCAAAAAGAAAGTAGATAGAAGCCTACCTCGATGTCTAACCACAACCCTTAAATTATCAACAAAAATTATCCATCTTCACTCTAAGATCTGGAAATTACATCATTCTATAAAATTATAATCTACATGTCCTTAGGAGTAAAACGAGACCCATATTTCTTTATTCAAGACAGGTCTAAAAATGAACCACAAAAATGGAAATGAAAATAAAAGGGGTAAAAAAATATTTTCACTTTACAAATATTTTATCATTCTCATAGAATTATACATATGAAAACTCTAACAATAACGAGATAAAAATGAGGTTCAAATTAAAGGAAGATTATTTTTAAGCTTTACCGGCAAAAATCTCCAAAATCCATTTTAAAATTGAGAATTTGAATTTTTTTCGAAGATCAAAATTGAGATAAAAATAATAATTACAAGATTACAAAACTTACCAAAGAAGTCTTGAAAATTCCTTTGGAATCACCCAAATCCGAGCTTCCAAGCCCCAAAAATTGTGAAAATGGGGGTTTTAATTTTCAACTTAGGTGAAAATTAAAAAAAAAAAAAAGTTCATGGGAAATGGGAATAATAGAGTTCTAAATTTATTGAAAAAGATTATAGGAGAAAAATTCATCAAAAATTATCAAAATCGGAGCTTCGTATTTCCAAATATGCCAAAAATGTAAATATGGAGTCTTATACCCAGCGATGACCGCTTGAACGACATTTTGATTGCTTAAGCAACCTGATTAGAGGATAAAAATGTTGCTTAAGTATGAAAAAGTTCACTTAAGAAACTAGGTCAAATGACTAAAGGTTCACTTTTGCGAACAAACCAACACCAGGAAAGTCAAAAAACTTATATGTCCATCAAAACCCATTCGGAACCCTATGAACATGCTCCAATAGTGAAATTTGATTGTAAAATATGTTCTAGATCCAATGGAACCTTTGAAACTTTAATATAAGATTGTGTTCATTAAATGCAGGGCCCATACCTATAGTTTCATTTTTCATAAAATTTGGCCAATAGCCCCAGAAATGTTTAGAAACCCCAGAACCTGAACCAAGGGCCCCTCAGCCTAAAATCAATGTTCTAGAGCTGATAACACTGTTGGAATTCTTATCTAAGGTCATCTACTAGGTTATTTGTCTGAGACCAAATTCTAAATAATCAAAGCTCCAAAATAGGAAAACGTAGCCTAAAATCCAAATGAACCGTCCTATCACTGAATGACAGTTCAGACAGTTCATAAATGACCGGTAGCCATTGTAGGAAGGCTCCAAATACCAAAAATATATTAAAATCAAGGAAATGACCTAGAGGGTCATTACATATGTCTTGTTCAAATATTTTCAACCATTAAATATTTGTTAAACTAAATAAATTATCTATAACTTCAAAATTAATCCAAATTCACGAGTACATTAACTCTTAAAGTGATTTTCCATCTAGGATTCAACAACTCTAGTTATAGAGGTCTTAACCACTCATCATTATAATACAGATGGAAAGGTATATTTCATAATTTAAGGAGAAAACCTTACAAAGGAGAAATTGATACTGTTAATCGTTGACAAGAACTATGAAGGTGTTTTTCACCATAGAATATTGATTCTCTAGAGAAAAAAATGTTACAAAAATATTCAAAGTATAGAAGATACCGACTCTAAATCCTAGATTATGTATTTATAGGCCCTAAAGTTATGGAAATTTGAACTTTGAATCTGGGATGCTGAATCCTCTTTGACAGGCCATTGTACGGTTCATCGGAGGGGTGGCGATCATTATTTGAACCACCACTTTGGTCCACTAGAGCATAAATTTTGTTCAAGACAACAAATTATGGGATGGTCCTTATGATGGCTTGTCAATAAAGCGATGGATCATCGGAGAAAGCATCAAGTGTACACAAAATATACCCTAGCCGAGCTGGTTCTGGTAGATGGATTGACTGTCTTTCAAGCTTGCGAAGATACATCAGTTCTAACCAAAATGTCAATATTTTTTCCTTTTTAGGATTGTTAATTTAAAGGTTTGTCAGATCCTTGGTGGCTCATCGTTTGGTTTATGATATCATAATCTCATTGTGATGATGCTATTTGAGGATGCGTCAGTCCACTGACGGTTTGTTAGAGGAACCATCTCCCTCATACAATTTCCAACTTCCCTTTTTTAAAATTTCCCTAAAAGATTTTGAACCTTGAGTTGAACAATAATACCAAGTCACCCACTTGAAATTCTATATTTTCAATACTACTGTCATGGCACAACTTTATTTTCTCCTTATAGATAGCAGATCACTTATAATTACAGAGTCAGAACTCATCTATCTTGTTTCATTAATCCAACCTTAAGTCAACAATCTCTTTCCAACTCAAATAAAGCTTTTCAGTGCCCATAAGTCTAAGTGTTCAAGCTTTACCAATAAGTGACAAATTTTACCAAAGATTAGTTTGTTAGGTGACATACCTATTTGAGTATTAAGGTAGTGCAATAGACAAAGAGAATCATCAAGCTTTCGTGACCAATTGCTCTGGTTAGCTTTAATAGACTTATCAAATATTATTTTATTTTTTCAATTTAGTACCTCTACTTAACCACTAGTTTGGGGATGATATAGAGTTTTCACCTTGTGTTGTTTTTCTTTGCATTTAGCTAACACAACTTGAAATACTTTATTAAAAAGGTAAGAACACCCATCACTTATTATGGTGAGAGGATTACCAAAATGAGAGAAGATGTTTGTTTTTAAGAGTGCCACCCCGCTTTTGCTTTCATTATCTGCTAAGGACATGACTTCTAACCATTTGGACACATAGTACACAATAACCAAGATGTATTTGTGCTCATAAAAACTAACAAAGGGATTCGTTAAGTCAATTGTACACATATCAAATAATTTTTTCTCCAATATCTGGGATATGGGCATCTCTTGATGTCCAGAGATTGACCCTTCGCTACCATTGATCATAAGCTCTGACAAAATCATATGCATCCTTATGAATAGTAGGCCAGTATTACCCACTTTGTAAAATCTTCCTCATTATATAATCATCTACATGATTTCCTTTCACTATGGATGAATGGTAAGCCTACAAGATACTTAGCATTTCTACCTCTAGCACACATCTTAGAATGATATTGTTAGAACACAACCTAACAAGTAAGGTTCATCCTAGATGTAATAGTTCACATCATGTAGAAACTTCTTCCTTTTATTAAAGATCAAATCTTATGGAATTACATCATTAAACAAGTAGTTAACAAAGTCTGGATACCATGTAACAAGATCAATGGTAGCTGCAAATACCTATACATATGAAAATAAGTCACCAATCTCTAATTCATTCGACCTTCTTTCATCATACTCCAATCAAAATAAATGGTCTGCCACCTAATTTTCACACCCTTTTCTATCTTTGAGCTCAAAGTTAAATTTTTGTAGTAACAATACCCATCAAATCAATAGGCTTGGCATCCTTATTTTTAATCAAGTATTTAAATGTTGAATGATGAGTATGTACAATAACTTTAGTATTAAGAAAATACACCCTGAATTTCTCAAAGACATACACAACAACAAGAAGCTCTTGGTCAGTAACTGTATGGTTATTTTGAGCCGAATGCAATGATTTTCTCACATAGTGAATAGGGTGAAAGATTTTGTCCCTCTTCTATCCAAGAACAACCCCAAGTTCCGCTCCACTTTCATCTTACATCACTTTAAAAAGTTTGAAACAACCCAAGGAAACAATAATGCACACAACTACCACTTTTTATTATGGCACTCAAATTCCTTCAAACAATTTTCATCAAAAAAAATTTGTTTTTCTTCTCCAACAACTTGTAAAGTGGTTTTGAAATTTTAGAGAAGTTCGTTTTGAAACCACTGATAAAATCCTACATGGCTAAGAAAATTGTGAATGCCGTTCACTGAGATTAGTGGAGGTAGCTTTTAAATTACCTTATTTTTTATTGATTAACTTCAATTAATTTAGCTAAAATCTTGTTCCCCGAAACAATGCCCTCTTTTACCATAAAATGACGTTTTTCCCAGTTGAACGTGAGGTTTAACTCTTTATATCTTTTAAAGGTATTTCAAAAATTTACCAAGAAATCATCAAGAGATTATATTACCATTGAAAAGTCATCCATTAGTACTTCTAAGGTTTCTCCACCATATTAGTGAAAATTGACATCACATAGCTTTGGAAAGTATCCAACGAATCACACAACCCAAAGGGCATTCTCTTGAAGGAGAATGTCCCATAGGGGCATGTAAATATAGTCTTTTCTTGATCTTATAGTAAAATATATATCTTATTATAGCCTAAATATCCATATAATAAACAGTACCAACCTCTTCTTTCCAACTAATCAGTACTTGATCCATAAAAGACATTAAAAATAATCTTGAAGAGTCCAAAAGTTCTCTTTATCCTGTGATGGTACTAAGTGGAATTAATCTATTTTACTCATTATCCAACATATTTATACCTCCTTTCTAAGGGACATACTACATTGGCTTTCCTACTTACTGCCAATGGTTTGGTACACGACTCTTGTGTTGATCTACTAAATAATTTCCTTTTTCACCACCTCTTGCATTTGTGGGTTAAAAATGTATTGATATTCAATAGTAGAAATACAGCCTTTCTCTAACTAAATTTGGTAAGTATAAATTCCTATTAGAATGCCAATTATGTCTGCTATCGTCTATCTAATAACCTTTTTGTACTTCCATAATATCGAAATAAGTTCTTCCACATGCCATTCTACTAAGTCTGCTGTAATGATCACCAGTAAAGTGTTCTTATCACCTAAAAACATGTATATCAAGTAGCCTGATAACTCTTTACCCTCTTGCACAAGTGGATCCATAATAGATGGTTTTGCGAAAGGAGTTAGCCTATTTTTCAAGTCGATGTCTAAATCTTTGGAGTTAATGAATATGAACCCATTTTAGTCAATACATGCTTGATAAGTGGGGATTTTTCCACTCCTATATTTCTTCTTTTATTAGGATTTTGTGTCTTTCATTTATAATATTAGGCTAATTACCCTTTGAAATATATTTATTTTAGGTTTTTTAAGTTTACAAGGAGTTCTAATGAAAATAGGGAAATTAAGGCACAATAGAGCTAAAAAGGAAGGAAAAAAAAATCTAAAATGAAAAAACCAGAAGGAAATCTTACAAATGGACCTTAGGTACCATTTAAGCGACATGAGGACCTATTAAGCGATATTCAACATAGTCTATAGGAGCTTAAGCAATAGAATCGATCTCTTTTACAATATGGTCCAAGGTAGTAAAAGGTCACTTAAAATACCACTATGACCGCTTAAGTCATCCGATCAAAGTCAATGGAGTCACGTAAATGACCTTTTGGATGACTTAAGTGATCAATAAGCATACTTTAAGGGCAAAGCTAGAATTAGATAGTGGTCGATCTCAAGTCATCAAACACTCGATCCCTTGCAATTCCAACACATCTTTGGCATATTTTTAAACTTTGAAGGCTAGGGTTCTTAAACCAACACACTTAAAATTGAAGATTGCAAGCTTTGTGTTATTAGTTTCTCAAACCTTTTTTTTTTCTTGGTATAAAATATTCTAGTGTAGTTTCCTTCGATACTTAAGTATTTTTTGTTAGAGATAATGTAATGATTGTGGATTGAATTTGAATTTTATTCTTTCTTATGCTTCAAGATTGAATGATTACACTTGATTTAGAAATGGTTTTTGTTAGTCTAAATTAATCTCATACTTTAAATTATCTCAAAAGAGGATTTTGCAGTGGGTATTGCTCATCTACCTCGATTAATGCTTGAAAAAGCTAATCGAGGTTGAGAAATATTAGTTTAGGTGATTTGGGATGTATGACCCATATTTTTGAATTTGTTGCTAGACATAGTCAAATCGTAAATTAAAGTTGGTTTTCTGATTCATTCCTCTAATCTTAGTGTGAAACAAGTGTTAAACCCTCATGGTCTAAAGACATTAGCGGGTGATTTTGAATCCAAGGCTTATTTATTATATCCATGACTATATTATGAGTTGTAAATGGAATTGATATATTATTGATATAATTGATTCCAAGTGTCATATTCTTGTTTCCCATCATTGTGAAAGCCATTGATTACTTATTCATATTTTTAACTGGTGTGATCACTGTTCCATTTTTATTATCGAAAACCTCCAAAATACTTTTATCTTAGATTTGGATTTTAGTGAATTACTTTCATTTTGTACTTACTTAATCACAACTAACATTGTTCCCTGTGGATTTAATCCGATTCCTTGTTGGGTGAAATATATTGAAAACATCTACTACATTTATTCAAGAGTATAATATTAGCATTATAAAAAATGGCGCCGTTGTCAAAAAATAATATGGTGTATTGAGTTAGTTTTAAATGTTAGCTTACTTGCTTTGATTTGGACTTGTGAATATGTGTTTGTGACTTTCTTTTGTTTTTTATGTTAGGTAGGTTTTTTTTTATATTTTTTACTGTGACATCATGGAACAAAAACGAGTTTGGTGGTTGCAAATCTTATGTTGATGATCCATGACCTTTTTACAGAGGATCCTACTTTTGGCAAGATTGTTTAAGTTTTATTGGGAGAGAGGTGTGTGTACCATTTTAATCCTATAGGAAGTATGATTGTTACTTGTGTGGTGGTTGAGATGGACACTGGAGTAATTATCCCAATTATTTTACCTCCCCCTTAGTCATGCAAAAAAATGCTAGTTTTTCATATGAGTTTGATAGGTCTCATGATATGGCAAAGGTAGAGCAATGTTTCGGACATAAAAATATGGAAGAAACTTCCAAACTATCATAGCCCAAATGATAATAATTGGTGAGGCTATGTATCTCTTGCATCAACCCATAACAACATTCGGAAAGAAATGCAGAAAAGAAGAAGAGATGTTTGTAGATGATGATCTCCTAACTACTATAGGTATGGTTAATTCTCAAAAGAAGTGGTTGAAGAAGAGGTTTCAAGTCATGTGGTTGAGCCAAAAACCAGTGATGACTCACATGAAAATTGTAAAGTTGAAGATGGATCTCAAATTGAAGAATATGAAAATAGTTATGATGAAGAAACTTTGGATTCTCCAAGAAAACAAGTTGAGGAGATGTTGATAAACATAATGGAGAAGAATAAGAAATGTGAGAAGTATTGGCTAAGTGGTAGGACCTAGCACAACATGGTAATGATAAAGTTTTCAAAAATATTGATTTTTCTATGGATGGACTTTTGGAAGAGATAATTGAGTTCTAAAATAAAGAAAAATATTATATGAAAGAAATATGAGCCAAGAGTGGATATTGAATCAACATCAACCACTTGAACTCACTGAAGATCAACTTGATAGAATATTGCTAATGGTAGTTGAATCTCTCAAACTGCATGTTGAGTAATGTCAAGTGTGGGTTCAATTTGAAATGACTATTTGAGAATTGTAAATTGAATTGAATGCAAAAATTGAGACATGTGATGTTCCATGAAAATGATCATAAGTAGTTGCGATGAAATAGTTTCCAATGAAATTTTGGGTGAGATTGATGTTGACGAATTCATAGTTATTTGCCAACCAACCAAGACAAAAATAATGAAGGATGTCAAAATTGAAGAAGTGATACTAGAGTTTTAAGAAAAAAAATAAGAAAATCCTTTGCGAAGACTATAGTTTACTTTGAGATGAGAATGTAAATAAAAATGCAAATTCAAAAATGAAGAGGTGACCTCATTCCAACCTTTTTGGACATTGTGCTTGAAAGACATGAAAATTGAAATAACCAAGCAAATAGAGAATTTTGGATATGAGAGGCAAAGTCCTTATAATTTACACTTTGTCATTCCAAAGTCCAAATTATGTCCCTTACTTGAAGGTCAAGAAGTTCCAAATACGTAGTTTAACAAGTGATCTATTGAAGGTCTCATCAATGCCCAACAAGAGCCTACACAAAAGTTTGACATGGGTAAAAGATCTAAGTCTTCAAAATAGAAAGATAGAGTTAGTCTCGTAACTTCCTTACCTTTTTCCCATATAACTCAAAGAGATGTTGATTATAAATTAGGTTAAAGATTCATATCCTCAAAGTCAAGAAATAAATGGTAAGATTGCTTGCATCATGCTGCAACATTAAATAAAGTGCTTGGTGGTATGCACCCTATCGTTCTAAAAATCTCATTTACTTTTGAATTTTTAATATTTTAAATTAGATTAGAACTTTATTTTTGACTAATCCACAAAATTTCAAAGTTTTTGGAAGTGATTTGAATAGGTCTGGATGTACAATTTTTAGTGTAATGATGTTTGGGATTGTACTACCTTGAAAATAAGAGTGTTTGGATCGCCAAAATCGACCACGTATATAAAAAAGTTGGCCTGCACATCCCCCAAACTGACAGAATAAAATTAGATCTGAGAAGCCTCAAGTGTCACTAAAGTGATCACAAGTTCACTGAAGTGAATGACCACTATTTTGGTCTAGGTCGCTTAAGCGGCCCAGTGTTTGCTTAAGTGGACATTCAAATTTTTGGTCAAGGACGCATAAGTGGACCGTTGTCAATTTAAGTGGATAGTCAACAAAATTCAAGATTGCTTAAAAATTTTGATGTCCCCTTAAGCGACTTCTAGACATTCAAAATACCTTGGGTAATGGGTAAAGACTCAAAATAGTGTAAAGAAACTCCATTTATTCTTCTTATTCCCTTGATATTTCATTTCCTTTTCAATTCAACTTTCTTTACAGCAAATCTAGGTATGAAATGCTAAGTTACTCTCTCCTAGGTTTGTAAATTGTTCTTGTGTTTTCCTTGCTCATCTTGTCTCACTACTTTTGAACAAATTAGGGAAAATTTTGCTTTAGAACCTCATGTGGGATTTTGGTGAAATTGAGTTAGTAATGAATACCTAATTGATGCAAACCAAGGGAAATCTTGAGATCCATCGGTTGTTCAAAATATTGAGAAAGGCTTTTGACCATCACATATTTAATGAGTGTCTTGTTGAATCTTTTAGTTTAATGGTGGATTTTTAATGAAGTAATAAGATAATTGGATGTTTAATCATATGTGTAGGTGTTTTTTTTTTTTTTTGGAAAATATAAGTTCTATTATTGAGGACTAAGGGTTTGCTTAAGAAGCATTCCCATTGCTAAATCAAGGTCGCAAAAATGACCTGGGGTTGCTAAAGAAATGGTCTCTAAATTGATGGTCACAAACGTGACCCTTGATCGCTTAAGCAGTTGATCAGGAAAGCCAACCTTGACCGCTTGAGCAATGTCTAAGCATAATTTTTTTGTAGGGTTTGATGAGTTGAAATTTGGTGTTTGAGTTCCAAGCTGAATCTTAATTTAATTCTCTAACTTTTGTGATCACATTTCATTGTTCTACATGTTAATCTTATGCATTTATACTTGTGTGATGTTTTTAGTTTTTCAATAGAAAAAGAAAAGAATGGACCTCATTAATGAAGTAGAGGTTGGAGAAGAATATGATTCAAACTAATTCCTCTTTCTTGAGTTTCAAACACATACTATTTTGACTTAGCTAGCAAGAAGTTATTCCTCGAGAGGCGAGTTTTACTTGATTGGGTCCCCAAATCATTACCCTACTTTTACCAAAGATTGGTGACTACATGGTGGATTTGTTTTTCTCTAGAATCTTACAAAGCAAATGAGAAGTGGGTGAGGTAATTTTATTCTAATCTTAAGGCTATTAATCTAGCCACACCAATAACTAAAATTCAAGGTAAGACTATAGACTTTGGAGAAAAAAAGATCAATAAGTTCTATGGGTTAAAGAATCCTAACCATTTAAGGTTCGTGATAAAATATTGTGCTCCTGGAAGTTGGGTAGTATCCAAGCTTTATACGAGTAAAGATGTGCCTTGGGCTACCTCAAAGTCAGGTATCACTTCAAAAGAGTTCATGACTGAAGCATAGAATTAGATCTCGTATCATTTGTTGGTGAGTCCCTCTAAGTAGTAATATGACTAATATCCCGACGATGAGTGCCCAAATAGTTTCTTCTATTCTTAACAACATTTTTCTAATATTTCCCTCATTAATTACTTATTGTGTAAGTGGCATTAATTATTGATTGTGTAAGTAGGATAAGGTTTATGAGTGATCAAAAGATAATTAAGAAGAACCAAAAACATTGATCTACCCATTTAAAAAGCCTAGTGAGGCTATGCTACCAAAAGCAAAAAGAGAAAGATTGAGACAAGTAAGTCGATTCAAGATGATCTTGATTCTTGTAGGCCATTAACTAAAGGACCATTTGAGGTATTTACAGATGAGTTAAGGATGGTCTGAGATTTGTTATCTAGAATTTCCATAAGACTAGGTGAGACATATGAGGGGCCTACTAATTATGTCATAAAGAATGACTATGATAATTTCCTGGATGATCAAAATAAGTAAAGGGCCTATATCTCAAGATTGAAGAAGGTGTACACTAACTCAACCAAGTCACATAGAGAGTTGAGTGAGTCCTATGAGAAAATGAATAAACGAGAGAAGAAGAGAGATATATTCTTCATCGATATATGAAAAGGGGTGAAAGGGTTGTGGAAGGTCCTAAAGCCTAATGAACCACTTCCTTCCTAGAGGACAGAAGAGTATGATGATATTGCCACATAGTGGTTTGGAGATAATGATGGTGATGTTGAGGGTGAGAATGATAAGGATACTGAGAGTGATGGGAGTGCATGATGCTAATTAGGGAGTCCACTACTTCCTTTGCTTACTTTATTTTATTTGCATTGGGGATAATGAAACATCTTTAAGTTGGTGGTGTATTGTGGTAGATTAGCTCTCATTTGAGTCTATACTATTGGTATTTTTTGATACATTTAAGATCTTATTAGGCTATCTTATCTTGTGAGGGCTTGACATTATTGTGCCCTTGGAGAGCCATTTTTTTGGATATTATTGTGTGGTTACATGGGCTTGTGCTTAATTTGATTTAGTTAGATTAGTCGTTTCGCTTATTTGTATTTTTAGATTAGTTTTTTTGTATGTTAGCTTTTTGTATTTGTTCCTTTGGTAGGTTTTTGGTCGATTCTTTCCCACTACAACATTTTAGTCTCTATCCCATACTAAATCTGGAACATGCTTGTAAAGTGTGGCCTATACCATGAAAGACCACACTTTTATAATGTACCCTTAGTTTTTGGATTTTGGAAAAATTATTTTTGGAAATGCTTTGAAAGCGTGGTCTTTAATGGTATAGGCTACACTTTACAAGCATTGTCAAATCATGATATAATTGACAACACTTATTCACATGTACGACTACATTGTTTAAATGTGATATCACTATAATTCAAAAGACAACACTTTAAAAGTGAAACCGAAGTTTTTATTTAAATTTTTTCACTCTCTTTTCAATTTGTAATTGGCCAAAAGTAATTGAGAAAAGTGAATATTTACACTTTCTTAGATATATCAGTTCTCCCTCGCTCTCACACACAAAACCATTTGTCCAAATATATAAATTCTCTTACTCTTGCATATAATGTTCTTCATTCTCACACACAAACCGTTTTCCCAAATGTCTTCAAATATTGTTTTTCTCAGCCTAAATCCATCAAATCCATCTAATTTCTTGCTAAAAAATCCTCAAATTTCAGCTCTCCCTAGCTTAATTCGTGTTGAAATTTTAGAAGGTAGAAATTTTGGACTTTTAAGTTTAACTCAGTGGTAAGACTAGAAATTTCAGTGACTATAGTGGAAATTTCAACTTTGCAAAGTGAGAGTGAAAATTTCAGCCCAGGTCTACGATTAGAGTGGAAATCTTAATTTTACCTTTTTTAATCTTTCAACGAGTTTGATTTATTGCATGTATAGTTTGCATCTGGGATTATTGCTTGTGGTTTTGTTGTATGTGGATTTTAATCTTGTTTTTGTTCTAATTTGTAAATGGGGAATAGAGAAGGTGCTTTGATTTTGTTCGTAAATGGGCATAGCAGGATGTTCATTTGGTATTGGTTTTGGTTATGGTTTGGTTTTGAATTTTGATTGGTTTATATATGTATTTTCCATCAGTTTTGATGGTCACAATCTTAGAGGATTCAGTGTCTTTGGGCGCTGGATATGGTTCAATTGATGTACTATATAATTATTTATTTGATATATTTTCAAGTTCTTACTTAATGAAAGCTTTCCTAGTTACAAATACTATGAATATCGATATAGCAAAGAGGAAAACTCTCAATCACAGACCAACAAAGCCCAAACATCCCATAGTAAGTAAAATTTCTCAACATGCATATATTTCTTGTGCAAGTCTAATTAGCTTTTTGGTAAAGTAGTGCAGGATGCTACTAGCTTTCTTGTTTTTTCTGTGAGAATTTTTTGGTAGAAATTTTAGCACTAAACATTGTAAAAATGCTATGACGCACTTGACTTTTATGCATATAAAAATGTGTCTAGGTAGTAAAAGTTATCTATTTATTTTAGAAGCTAGATTTATTTGCTTAATCCATTATTTTTGTTTCTTCATCTCCTTTTGTATTGTCTCTAACTGCATCCTCTTTTCAGGAATGAAATTAAATAAATAATGGTTTTTGAGTTCTATCACTGAAGTGGTTGGAGGTTACAATATTTTCAAGTTTCAAGGCCTTTAGTTGGCCATATTTATATGCATTTTATGTATTGTATTTATGTATGTGTGGTTATCACTTTTAGCTGAACAACTTAGGGGCATCAAACTAAATCGCCAACTTCGTGTTTTTGCATCTAGTATCCACAGTTTATCTAACTTCACTTCTTTTACATGAAGTTTGTCTGTGGTGATTTGTCAATATTAATTAGTTTGTTGTCCTTTGGTTACTGTAGGATTTAGTTGTACTGCTACTCCTAGTTCAATAAGTAGCTCTCATAG
The DNA here is from genome assembly GCA_030864225.1 of Capsicum baccatum var. pendulum. Classification (NCBI taxonomy): domain Eukaryota; kingdom Viridiplantae; phylum Streptophyta; class Magnoliopsida; order Solanales; family Solanaceae; genus Capsicum; species Capsicum baccatum. Next base: position 134,762,651 of record CM061552.1, read on the forward strand.
GTCAAATCAATGACATTTGCTTTACATGCTCTTCATAGTCTGCTGGAAAATATGGTAATGTCATTTTATATGTGATTCTGTATATGTATATAATGTGTAGGCATTTTTTTCAGTGTTATCAAAGGAAAAAACACAAAAAATTAATAATGTCTATTGGAATTTAAGAAAAAAGTGCAAATAAAGAAGGGGTTTTAATGAAGGAAGGCACAAATAAAGAAATAATAAAAATATGTATATGTAGTCCAAGACTAATAACTTTAAGCATGAATAACAAATAGATGGACAAAGAAGTTGAAAAGAAATCATGGTAAATGATATATCAATTGTTTATTGCGACCTCTTTAGTATTATGCTCATTGGCAAGAAAAGTATGCCTTACAGCCTTGATAACGAAACTCATGTGTTCAGTAGGTGAGACGAAGTACTTAACATGTTTTGCTCCTTGCTTTACGGCTCAAGCATGCTTTGACAACACCTATTTTGTTTTAGTTATTTACCCTACTAGATTTGGCTAAAATGTGATAACCAGTTATGGAGAATCTGCTTTTGCACCTGAATTTTTGAATATAGGTTACTATATATAGTTTATTGAGGTAGATTAGTTTTTTAGTGAGACTAAGAGTAGCAAGAACAGAAACGTTGGTGCTTGGGTTTATTGAAATGGGATCCTTCTTGTTCTTCTTCATCAATGCTTAATTTATGTTTTCCTTGAAACATGCAAGGTAAAATAAGATTGTGTAGTAGGCTGCATAAGGATTGTATATGGACATTTCTAGTCTGAAAGAGCTAATGGAATTTCTCTACTTATCTATTATTGTGATATTGTCCAGTTTACAATAAGCTTCTAGAGCAACATACAATATGTATTTATTTTTTTCTAATGTATTCTAGACATGACTCTATTTTGCCCTTATAGTAAATTTTGTTTCTCTTTTTTTCCAAATGACTCACCAGATACGGAGTCATCAAGTATCTATTTTGGTGGGATTTAGTACGTACTCATGAAATTAGTCAAGGTGACCACAAGTTGGTCCAAGCACCATGACTAGTAGAAAAAAGCAATTGAATAACAATCATGAAGATCATAAGCACTAAGCTTAGTAGTTCATACCAATAAAAATTGATATAATAAGTACTGGTAAAGATTACAAATATTGTTGTTGAAATGATTAATGGAAAATTTATAATACATATTTAGTAGACTTAAAAATATTATTATCTAAGCAAATTAAGTCTAATTTTTTTCTTCTATGATTGACAGATATAGACTGAAATTCCAACACTAAGTGGGACCAATTTGATAATTTTGTACGACTACCACCAAACATACAATGGTCTGTAGCGACACCAGTAAATTTTGATTCCACGTAATGCTTAAATAATTTCATCATTCCTTGTTTCTGGGTGTTTGAATTTGAAGGTAATACTTGATAAAAGGCGTCCTCCTATCTTGTTGTTATCTATATAATATTTTTTGTTTACTTGTTATTCTTATGGTACTTTATCTGTTGCTGGTTTATCTTTCTTTGTTATTGTTAGCTTTGCATTAAATCTAACATTTGGGACTGATATTTCTCTAGATTAACTAGTGTCCTCCCCTACTTTGGTAGATCCACAAAGTATGATTATTGTTTTGGTTTGTAAAACTGAGTATTGGGTATATCTGATAGTCTAAAATATATGAGAAATAATATCAGTTATTTGACTAGATCATGAGGTAAATTGAATATTAAAAATATAAGGAAAGTTGTATAATTAAATAATATAATAAACTAAAATCTAAGACATAAATAGAGTGATACCTAGATCCTGAGATAAGCAAGTAATGAGACCTAAAATTTTTGATTTTCTTAATCATAATGTAATAGAATTAAATCATAGGGTAATTGTGTTTCAAAATCGTAAAGATAACTGAATATTGAATCATAAGTTTAAAATTATATTTGATTCATAAGTATAATTGAACATATGATTGGTAAATATAGTTGAAGGTAAATAATTTTTAAAGACTTCTCTTAAAACTGAAGGCTCAGTTTTGGTTTTTGTTTTTGTTTTGATTTTGGTTTGTAAATAGGGACTGGATAGGGTTCTCAAGCTTTGGTTTTGATTTTTATTTTGATTTCAATGTGTGTTTTCATCAGTTTTGATGGTCACAATCTTTGAGGATTCAAGGCCTTTGTGTGGTAGACATGGTCCAACTGATGTACTATGTAATTTCATTGTTTCATCTTCTCAGTTAGTTAGAAAGTAGAAACTAGAATCTAGCTAGCACGCATTGTCATGTTATTACTACTTGGTTAGGAAGTAGAAACTAGAATTTAGGAAGTATAATTTTTTTGTTATCACTAGTTGGTCTTGATGCATTGAACCTAATTTATTTTCAACTTTTAATTTTATTTTGAATATGCTGGGAAATGTCTGTGGTTGAATTTGAATGGTAGACACAAGTCAACTCGATCAATTGAAGTGAACGATAGTGTGTTTTTGAAATCTGAAATATGTTAGAATGCATTTTATTTTGTGTTATGGAATTTATCTTTAGTATTGATATAAGAATGTGTTGGTATATCTTTAATAATTTTTTTTTGATGTTTGTTGCAAGTAATCTATACATCTGAATATTAATTAGATAATATGGTTTTTGAGAGAATATATATATATATATATATATATTATATATATTAAGTTGGTCATTGGAAAGTCTACGGAGAACGTTATTAGTCCTGTGCCTCGCAAGTAAGTTTGGATGATGAGAAGAAGAAGGAGTTTTGGAAGGTTTTAGATGAGGTGGTGAGGAGTATCCCAAGCACTGAGAAACTTCTCATGGAAGGGTATTTCAATGGGTATGTTGGGTCTTTGTTGAGAGGTTATGATGGCGTGCATGATAGGTTCGGTTATGGGGAGCAGAATGAATAAGAAGCTTATTTTTGGATTTTTCTAGGGCTTTTGGGTTGTGGATAGCGAATTTGAACTTTTTGAAGAATGAGGAACACCTTATTACATTTTGTAATTCAGTGGCCAAGACTCAGATAGACTTTTTGCTTCTTAGGAAAGGGGATAGAGAACTTTGTAAAGACTATAAAATCATACCTAGCGAGAAACTTTCGACTCAGCATACGTTATTAGTGAAGGATTTGGTTATCAATAAGGGTAAAAAGAAGAGAAGTGTGAAGGCTCAACCCAGGATTAAGTGGGGTAGCTTGACTTTGGCTAGTGCTTTGGAAATGTAGGAGAAGTTAAAGAGTAGGGGGCTTGGAAGAGTAGATGGGGTATGGATAGTATGTGGGAGATGACTGCCAGCTGCATTAGAGAGACCCCTAGAGAGGTGTTGGGGGTATCGAGAGGTCGATCTAGCAAACATCGGGGAGACTGGTGGTGGAATGAAGAGGTTAACTAAAAGTTGGAGTGTAAGAAGGTGGCATATGCTATGTTGGTTACAATCAATGACGAGGAGGAAAGGTAGGAGAATAAGGAGGAGTATAAGGTAGCTAAGAGAGAGGCTAAGTTAGCGGTTATGACAGCTAAGACAATAACTTTTAGGAGCTTATTTACAAATTTAGAGGAGAAAGGCAGAGATAAAAAGTTGTATAGGTTGGCCAAGGCCAGGGAGTGGAGGGATCGTAACCTTGACCAATTGAAGTGCATCAAAAAAAAAAATGGTACAGGGTTGGTGGAGGATGCTGTTATTAGGGAGAGGTGGCAGTCCTATTTTTATAAACTTTTGAACGACGAGGGGGAAAAGGGTTTTGTGTTAGGAGAATTATAGAAATATGAGGAGTGTCACAATTATGGTTTTTTTAGTTGTATCAAGGTTGAGGAGGTGAAGGGAGCTATTTATACGATGCAGCGGGGTAAGGCGATAGGGCCAGACAAGATTCCAGTGGATTTTTGGAAAAGCACTAGCAGGGCAGGTTTGGAGTGGTTGAAAAAGTTGTTTAACATTATTTCTAGGACAGGAAAGATGCCTGAAGCATTGAGATAGGGTACAATGATTCCAGTGTATAAGAACAAGGTAGATATCCAGAGTTGCAAAAACTATAGAGGTATTTAGTTTTTGAAACATACTATTAAGGTTTGGGAAAGGGTGGTAGAGTTGAGTATGAGAATGATCGTGACGATCTCTGAGAATTAGTTCAGTTTCATGCTAGGTCGATCGACCACTGAGGACATTCACCTTATGAAGAGATTAGTGGAGCAGTTTCAGGAGAGGAAGAAGGACTTGCACATGGTTTTTATTGATCTTAAGAAGGCATATGATAGAGTTCCCAGGGAGATTCTGTGGAGGTTCTTAGAGGCTAGAGGGGTGCCCATGGAGTACACGAGGTCGATTTAGGATATGTATGATGGTGTGAAGACTCGTGTGAGGATGGTAGGTGGAGATTCAGAGCACTTTTCGATCATGTAGGTTTGCACTAGGGATTGACTCTTATCCCATTTTTATTTACCTTGGTGATGGATGTTTTGACGCGACATATAAAAGAGGAGGTTCCTTAGTGTATGTTATTCGTAGATAATGTGGTATTGATTGACGGGACTTGGGGTGGAGTTAATGATAAGTTGGATATTTAGAGATAGATGCTTGAGTCTATAGGATTTCGGTTAAGCAGAACCAACATGAAGTACTTGGAATATAAGTTCAGTGATGGGTCACAGGAGGCTGGAGTGGTTGTGAAGATGGAATCTCAGGTCATTCAGAAGAGAAAGAGTTTCAAGTATATGGGGTCTATGATTTAGGGCAATGGTGAGATTGATGAGGATGTCACACATCGTATTGGGGAAGAATGGATAAAATGGAAGCTCACTTTGGGAGTTTTATGATAAGAAGATGCCCTTGAAGCTTAAAGGTAAGTTCTACAGAGTGGTAGTCTAGCCGGCTATGTTATATAGAAGAGAGTGCTGGCCCATTAAGAACTCCCACATCCAAAAGTTGAAGGTGGGGGATATGAGAATTTTGCGATAGATGTGTGGGCGTACCAGGAAAGATTGGGTAAGGAATGAGACTATTCGAGAGAAGGTGGGAGTTGCCTTAGTGGAAGACAAGATGTGAGAGGTGAGGTTACATTAGTTCGGGTACATGATGAGGAGGGGTTCTGATGCCTCTGTGTGGAGGTGTGAGACACTAGCTATGGATGGTTTTAGGTAGGGTAGAGGTAGACCGAATAAATATTGAAGGGAGGTGACTAGGCATGATTTGGAGTAGTTACAGCTAACGGAGGACATGACCCTTGATATAAAGGTGAGGAGGACGCAGATTATGGTAGAGGTTTAGGAGGTAGGAGTACATCGATAATAGTAGTGTTAGTTTATTTGGCTTACTGTACTAGTTTATATGCACTTATCTTTTGTGTTTGTTATACTATTAGTTTGTCTTCCATTCCATACTAGTATATGCACTTATCTTTTGTGTTTGTTATATTGTTATCGGTCCTAAGTCGGGGGTCCATTGGAAACAACCTCTCTACGTTTCCTGAGGTAGTGGTATGGTCTGCATACAATCTACCCTCCCCAGACCCCACTAGGTGGGAATACACTGGGTATGTTGCTGTTGTTGTTGTTGGTTTTTTATATTCATACATATATATATATATATATATATATGTATGTATGCAAATAAAAATTGTTATTTTCAATTTATATAATGTTGCTACACTTCAAAACTGTAGCTATAGGATTGTCAATTGTGTGCACGTGCATAAGAAAATGTTATACTTTATAAGTATTATTGTACAATAGGTATAAAAGGCTGCACTTTTAATGCATAGCCAATAATAAAGCTAAGATGACGCTTTACAAGTGTAGACTTATGATTTCGCTGAAATGTGCACTCCAGGAGTATAAAGTAGTCGATGTCAAAACATAGTTACCAAACTTAGGGTCAAACCCCCAGGGAATTAGGCAGAACTATTTCTCAAACTTTTTTAAATAGTTGGCCAGTGCAAAAAAGTAAATGGAGGGGGGAGGCTATTTTGAATAGTAGCAAGTAACAAAACTCGAGTGTGTTTGGTTGTAAACAATCTGAAATGAACACTAGGATTATTTTCTTCCCAACTCCATAGATTTATTGTGCTCCGTTGAACTAACCCAATATCTTGCATGTAAAATTTGATAATTTATGTATTACCAACCGTCTTGTGAACACATTTAGTGAATTTTACTCTTTACCTTATGAGTCTAAGAATATTGCCTTAATAACCCTTCTCCTAGATCCTAGATTAACTATTATCTTTTGAGTCTCTAGTTAATTAGAGGAGATGAAGAAATTATAAGATGGAGGTGAATCCCAAATTAATACCGTGATCTTCTATCTTTTGAAGTAAGTAGTGAATATAAGTGGGTTCTTAATGTTTGCAACCGCTAAGAAATCTATTAAACCGAAGATGATCACAATACATGCACGAATCTAGGTTAGGAGCGAAGTTGGACTTCCCCTACTTTGTTATTTAGCTAGGTTCCCACAACCCTAGCTAAGGAAATTAGTCGATCATATTTGTGAAACAATCCATGGAATTCATAAGTGAAGCATAGAATCAGTCTCAAATCAATAAATCAACCAAAAACTAAGATTGAAAGAATCCCAAGATCAAAATCCAATCTCGGAATCAAAATATATGTTTTTGAATAGTATGAATGAATAAACTACCTAAAAGCCATCAAAAAGGGTATTTATAGATTACATGGAAACTCTAGGAAACCTTTCCTAAACAAAAGAGGAAAATTAGAGTCGGTGGCCACCTACAGAGCCACTTACAGGCTGTAGGTGGCCTTAAGTAGGTGCCATACTTCCAAAGCTCTTACAGGACTCTATGACCTTCATATTTTGAATCTTTATCTAGCACCTAGGGGCCGTATGTGGTACCTAAGGGCCGTAGGTGCCCATCGTAGGTAGCAAGGCCAAATTTTCAATCTTTTGAATCTCTGGATCTCATCATCTTGACACTTGTTCTGGAACCTACACCATGTAGGTATTTCCTACGGGCCGTAGGTGCCCACACAGGTGGTCCAAAACTCAATTTTTCACTTCTTTTTCTTGTTTAGCTCCCAAAACCTGGTTTCCTGCAAAACACAACACAAAACACATCATATATAACAAAATGACCTATGTAACTACATATTTACGTATTTTGAAGCACCAAAAGTGCTATGAAATCATAGCATATTAACACCCTCAACTTACAAAGTTTGCATGTCCTCAGAAAAAACACAACTAAACAACATAATGACGCTCAACCAGGAGAAACCTAAGATATCTATGGTAGTCAATCATCAAATTTAGCTCAAAAACATTACCCCATCTTATTTTAACACTTTAAAACCAACTGTATGTATCCATGAGGCACAATAATGTGACACGAGGAAATTAAGACATGGCATTACATTAGCCATAAACAATCATGCATATTTACAAGTTATACTAACCGAACAAAGAAGTAGCTAACAACACAACCCATGTACCCTTACAACTAAGAAGTCCCATTCACTTGATATCATGAGACACTCACAATCTCACTCATAAAAAAGTTCCAACAATGTGCATAGAATATCAGGCTTGCCCTTATTGTCTTTACCTCAGCTTTCAAATAGTTAGGTTAGGATTATTGTAGGACTTTACTCGCCTTATAAAGTAGGCTTTGGGATGGTATAGTACATTTGGGATTTTAGTTACTAACCCTCCTTGGCACTACACTTATTTTTGGGATCCACTTATCAACCAATTTCTTTTATTCCACCCTTATTTCTTCCTTTTATTCTTTTATAACTCAGTTAGGTTGGGTGTGGTTTCCTTTTTATTCTTTCTTAATTTTTTTTCTCTTTCTTTTTTTTTTTTTTTGTTTTTCTACCTCACCCAACCCTACATTCTTTTCTCTCATTTACCCTTCGTCATGCCATCTTCACATTACACACCCTTACAATAGCTACCCTCAAGTTTGGTGATTTACTCGAGTTGAGATGCACAATGTCCAAGGAGGACCAGGGTCAAAATAGGTTCATTGTTACAAAAATAGGAAGGTGAAAAAAATAGTCTATGCAGGCTCAAATAGGGATAAAGGGATATTTATTCATATTTGGAAGGTCATTTAGGCTAAAAGTGGACATATTTCAAAAATGGCCTATGATCCTTTCCTAACCGACTATTCTACAACCTAGGCAAGACTAACTGGAAAAGTTCTAGATTCATACAGAAAGAGAACAAAGTTAGCATATCGCACACACATGGCACAGGGTTGTATCACAAGCTACTACCTATTCAGTTCATGCAAATGTTAGCTACGATTATTAAATCCCTAATCCTAATGCCATAGCAAGATTCATAATAGTCACACAAATACACACATCATATAGCTCAAAAACAATTTTTTTAAGGGGTATTATTTTTCTCTCAAAAATCAAAACAAAACACATCAACTACTTTAGATACTCATTTATATCCTAGTTACACAAAAACACAAAACAATACATAACAAAACACCATACGACGCAATATTTCCTAGACATATCGATTCTACAATCATACCGCGATTGAAATAAAAAAAACATGATAACAAAAACCCATGGCGATTGTGGTATACCTCAACCTCAATAAAAAGTCTACCCACTATCCCCAGTGAGTGACAATAATATAAAGAAAGGGAATGAGGACATACCTGGCATGCGCAAGGCATCTGTGTCGTAGACGCAATAATAATAACATACCTTGGGTTGCCTCTTGAGCAGTACTTGATTTAACATCCCGACACGATGTAGTTTCCTTCGCTACTCAGACTTTACTAAGGTCCATATCAACACACACTTTCACCTCTTTAAGGTTTCCCATATTGTTCTTCACCCGCTGCTCATTCACCTTGAATGGGGCTTCACCATCATGCTCAAGCTCAATAACACTATGTAGGACTACCTAAACCATGGTTAATGGTCATATCACCTAGACTTCAACTTCCAGGGAACAACAAAAGTCATGACTTATATAACAAGACCAAATCACTGAGCTCAAATACTCAATTCTCAATTTTCTTTTCATGGTACAACTTCATTATTTCATTTTATATAAATAAACTTTTATAAGAACAGAGCCAAAATTCAGCGAAATCATTCACCTGGCTCAACCTCAATGTATCTATATCATGCCACTCCAAATTGAGCTTTTTAATACTTATAGTGCCTTATGCTCAAGTTTGACTTGCAAGTGACATGCTTTTCCATACATAAGATGAGATGGGAGGAACTTATTGGGGTTTTAAAAGTTGTTTGGTAGGACCATAATGCATTATCCACTTTCTTGACTAGTTAGTCCTGTTGGTATTCATAGTCTTCACCAATATAAACTTGATCTCTCTATTAGAGACTTCAACCTGCCCACTCATCTATGGATGGTAAGGTGTTTTTACCTTATGATTTACACCATATTTTTAGAGTGGGGCATTAGAAAGGAAATTACAAAAGTGAAACCCACCATCACTGATAATAGCATGTGGAGTGCCAGATCAAGAAAATATTTTTTTTTGAGAATGTAGTAACACTTCGACCCTTATTATTGGAAAGTGCAACTACTTTCACTCTTTCAAAAGATAGTCGACCGCCACTTAAATGTACTTTATACCATATAAACTCAAAAACGAACCTATGAAGTCAACTCCACATACATTAAACTACTCCAACTCCAAGATAGGTTCCATGGGAAGTTCATCTCTCCATGAAATATTGCCTTTATATTGACACTGGTCATAGGATTATGAATAGTCATAAGTATCCTTAAGGATAGTTTGCCAATAATACCCACATAGAAGAATCTTGTAGATGTACAGGTTTCATCATGATGACCCCCAGCTAGCGATAAATGAAAAACCTCAAGGATGCTCATCATCTCTACCTCAAGAATACATCTATGAATTACATCATCTGTATAAATCCTAAAGAGTTATGGCTTATCCTAGAAAATTTTTCTTACCCCATGCATAAATCAGTTTCTCTGCTGGAATGAAAAGTTTTCCAGAATAAGATTACTTGCCAAAAAGTTGGCAAAATTAGAAAACTAGGGGATTAAGTCTTTAGATGCTGCCAAGAGCCGCTCAACTACAAAAGTATCACTTCGGCATTGCCTCCCCTTCAAGCTGAGATAAGTGATCAACAACCTAACTCTTCCTGCCTTTCCTATCTTTCACCTTAAAGTTAAATTCTTGTAGAAAGAGGACCCAACTTATTAGTATCAGTTTAGTATCCTTCTTTGACATTAAATATATCAAATAAGACTAGGACTTCTCAAAGGAAAAAACCACTGCAAGCAATTCTTGCTTAGTGATTATATAATTCTTTTTTGTGTGGGGTTTAATGCCTTATTGACATAACAGATTTGGTGAAGTATCTTCTTATATATTTCTTCTAGGACAACTCCCAAGGCCAATTTTCTAGGATCACATATAACCTCAAACAATAAATACCAATCATAGGACACAATAATGGGAGCCAAAACTAATTGCCCCTTCAGACACTCAAAGGCTTTGAGACATGTATCATCAAATACAAATTTCACCTCCTTCTCAAAAAGCTTAAATAAAAGAATTGTAATTTTAGAGAAGTCCTTAAAGAACCTTCTATGAAAGCCAGTATCATAAACTGTTATTTATCCCAATTCAATACTAGGTTGCACTCCTCACATCTCTATAGTGCATTGGTAAGATGTGCTAAATAATCATTGAAGTAGTCACCTATGATAAAAAATCCTTCCATGAATACCTCAATACCTCTACCATGTAAGAAAATATATACATCATGCATCATGAAAGTGGTAGGAGAATTTCATAGTTCAAACAACATCCCCCTAAATGCAAAAGTCCCATAGGGGGAAAGTAAAAGTCATCTTTTCCTAGTCCTTGAGAGTAATAGTAATCTGATTATATCCTAAATACCATTAAAAAAATAGTTCCAACCCCTGACTCTTAGTTTGTTGAGCATCTAATCAATGAATTACATAGGGAAATGGGACTTTTGGGTCTAAGTGTTTTGTGTTTTGCAATCCATACAAACTCTCCAACCAATAACCAATCTCATAGCACAAGTTCATTCTTCTCATTAGGAACCACTGTGATCCCACCCTTTTTGGGCAAAAATTGAATTGGGCTAACCCCCTTGCTATCCTAAATGGGGTAAACCACTCTATCATCAAATCACTTAATGATTTCTTTTTCAATAACCTACTGCCTAGGAGGATTTAATGGGTGTTGATGATCAATGATGGGAATACAATTCGGTTCAAGCTGTATCTTATGAGTGCAAATAACAGATAGAATCCCTATAATGTATATAATGGTCCATCCAATATCCCTTGTGAACCTCTAAAACACTGATATCAATGCTTTAACTTGTGCCTCTACTAAATCTGTATCAATAATAATTGGTAATGTATTGTCAACAGCCAAGAATACATATCGCAAGTGAGATGGGAGAATCTTCAATTCCAAAACCCCTGGCTTCTCTATAGATGCTCGTATAGGAGGAGTGGTTTTATTCTACAAATAAAGGTCCAAATTCTTTGGATTATAATTGTAAGAACCTCTTCCCAATAACGCACAAACTATCTCTTCATGTTCATTGATGCCATCGCTGTCAAAATTAATAATAACCATTACTAGTGTTGTAACCCCAATTTTTTTCTTGATAGGCAGAGTTTCCACATCGTTATCAATAATATCAATCATGGACACCAATATCATATTCTTCAATTACTGCATAGACAGGTATAGATCAAATGTGACTTGCTCACTATTTAGTTTAAACTTCATCTGCCTAATTCCATGTCAGCCAAAATCCTAACCATAGCTAGGAAAGGACTGCCTTAGATAATAAGGTCTTTAAAGTCCATCTCACAGTCAAGGATCATGAAGTTATCTAGAAATATAAAGGATGGAACCTTCATCAATACATCATATAACACACCAACCAATTTTTTAGACTATTCAATCACCCATCAATAGCCTCACAGATGTAGGTTTGGGTTCCCCCAACCCCAACTTCTTGTATACTAACACTGGAATAAGATTGATACTGGCACCCAAATCACATAAAGCTCTAGAGAAGTTAAATGTGCCAACAGTGCATAGAATCGTGAATGCTCTAGGATTTTTTTTTTCTTCATAAATGATTGCGATGTGATAACACTCAAACTACAACTCTCGTAAGAGTGTAAGCGATCGTCACCAAATATAGAACCCAACTGGGTTGGGTGTCAAATCCCACAGGGAATACTTGGTCACTAAGTAAGCAACGATTAGTAGACTGTTGATCGAAAATTCTACAAAAAGGGGGGATTTAATTGTAGCGTGCATTAAAAGTATCAAAGTAACAAAGAAAATTAGAATGTTTAGTAGGTTTTAATCAATGAGAATTTTAAGTTAGGGTTATGTCCACCTTATGAGTTTTACGTATCTATTGGATATGAGTTATGCGGAATTCAGACATGCATGCGCTTATAGATATTCGTATTCTATGGTAAATTCTAGCATCTTTCAACCATCAAGGATTATCTCACTTTAACTATTTCGATCTTAAAGCGTATAACTAATGGTACGAATTCTCCAAGAGGTTAATCCAGTTACGGCACTAACTTTTAAACAGGGGTTGGTAGCCCTATTTCCTTGTCATTCTCTCTTTTCCAGACATGTAAATTTTCTTTTGAACAAGTTAATGCTATACTGGCGTATTCTATATGTTTGCAACCACAAGAATTCAATTAAGATGAAGAGAGTAATGATATAAGCAGCATACGTATCAAGAATTCACAAACTCATAGCAATAGATAGTATATCATAAGGCTCCCATAACCCTAACGGAAAAGTTTAGCTACTCATGAGTGCAACGAAAAACACAATAGACATTATTATCATACCAAAATAACAATCTCACGTGAAGTATGTTTTGGTGTCACTTGTGGCATGATTTCCTTGCTAGTAGCATTTCTCTTGTCGTGAAAATTAAAAGTCAAATAGATGAAGAATAATGTCAACAACGAATTAATGAAGAAGAGAAAGAATATAAAGGGGGATAAGAAGAGAATCTAAAAAGTTTCAGCAAAATAGGGTTTATATAACATCCATATCCTAGTCCTATTGAAATAGGGTTTTTATCCTTGTCCTAGTCCTACTGGGTTACTGCATACTTGTCCTAATCCTACTAAGTTACTGTTGATCCCCCAAGTCTTTAGAAATATTGTTTATGCCCAGGACAAGTTCTCCATGCATCACTTTTAGTCCATAGGCTTCCAAAAGCTGCCTTCCTTCTTACGTGAGGTTTCCTTTGGCGTCAAACAGTCCATAAAATGCTGAAATCTTCATCATTTATACCTGAAAACTTGCTAATCACGTTGGTTAGATCACTTACAGGAAAAAGGACTAAAAGTGCAAGAATTACATATTTTTTCCTTAAAACTTAGCTAAAATATGGGTGAATTAAGGTGCTTTAGGCGTGTAAATACGCCTAACATCACGATGCTACAGTGATACAGTGGTGCACATTATCTGTGGGGTCAAAGATCACTGCCTGCTTCTTAGTGACTAAGTCTTTCATAAATATCAAAAATACAGGCATCTGCCTAAAGCTTATATAAGAGGGATGTTAACATATAGTTCTTTCAACATCGACTAAAACTTTTAATACTTCCCTTCCTATTATTTATTTCTCAACCCTAAGGAAAAGGTAGGGGAGGTCTTAGGATTTTATTTACTACCATCTCATGGACCTTTCATTGCCTTTGTTCTTATTAGCATCATGATCAACACCATTTGTATTTTCCAACTCTGTATTAGGTATCTTATAAACCTCAACACTCTCATTACTTGGATCATAAACCATAGACATAGAGGGATCAATAGTTGGCTTACCACTTCTAGTGGTAATGGATAGATAGTGACCATCGTTCTTATGATTCTAAAATATATTGCTTGGATGGGTGCCTGCCAGCCCCTGATTCAAAGTTACTGACATCTTTCCAAACTACTACTTTAATTACTTGATTATTGTAGCATGCAATTCTATATAATAGGTTAACCTTGAAATATTTGCCTTAAGCTCTTTAAGAAAATTTTCCTGACTTTCTTTATTCCTTTACTAGCTTGGACAACATAGCCTCTATGTGTCACGACTTCTTGGTGTAATATATGCACTACTTTTCTCATTGTAATCATCGTTGCGTCTCTTATCATCATATCTATCTCAAATCTAATTTTTGTACTTATCCCTATAGTAGTTCTAACCTTAGTTCACTTTCCCCTTTTCCTGCAAACCTGCTAACTCTCTATCTAGGTATTTTTTCTCTTCTTTTAAATTAGAATCATATAATCTAGAGGCCTTACCCTATGATCCTACTACATTCACCTTCTCAAAATTTATCATCGTGAAGTGTTTTGTAAATAATCCATCCTTTGTCCTTAGTTGAGCAACTTTTTATACTATTGTGTCATCAATAATACTATGCTCTCTGGAAGCCCCAATGGCATAAGGCTAACACCTCTCTATGCCTCTCGAGTATGACATCCTCAGTTGGTGAGAAAGATCTGATCAAATATCTTTGATGCTGCCTCATAATGCAGGTGTATGAATACTCGACTGGTAATAGTATTTCGTATAACTTTCAACTGCTGTTAAGGGCTCATAGAAGATCTCAAGCAAGTTGTTTTCTTCAATTCTATGATTCAGCACTATCATCAATATCATATTAAACTAAAACCATGCCTCATACATTAATTCAGACTGCAACTTTCTGAAATTATATATCTCTTCCTTCGACTAAAGCATTCTGGATGGTGGAAAAAAATGATCTAAAAACTACCTCTGCAATATATTCCAAGTAGTAATGGACCCTCGAGGAAGTTCCTCTAACCATAATATAGCTTTACTAATTAGAGAAAAAAGGAACTACCTGAGTTTGAGATCTTTCTAATCTACCTATGATATATTGTATGATGAGAAAATACCAATAAAATCAATAAGGTGTATGTTTGCATTATCTATGGGAAAAATTGTAAGCACACCCTACAGATCAACAACTTAATCATGGCACTAGTGATATCAAATTTCACATTCGGTGGTAGTGTAGGAGGAATGATAACTCCTATCTCAATAGGCTCAATGTATCCTAAGTCCTCAGCTAGATCATCATATAGTGGGAGTAATGATAGGCTGGGAGTACTTGAGCTCTACCCCTTCTACCTCAAAAAAGCTACTCGCTAATCAACTCCTTGTCTCTGCCACACCAGCTCTACCCCCTAGGCTATACAAAGATCCTCTACATCTTGCATCATATTTGCTTTCGCTAGTAATTTATTAGTAGTATGATCTATATTTTCTTGAATTGCACCATGCAGAAGGGGAGGCAACTCATTTGGATTATTCCAAACCCCTTCAAGCTTACCTTCTCATACGTGTTTCATCATCCTACAATTTTGATGTAGGATTCTTTTTCATTTAAGATAAATTTGGATAAGTTATTTACTTGAATCCTTATTCTAGGCATACACCGACATATTCCCTAAGAAGAATAGAAAAATTAAAGCCAAAAACTTCAACAACTTCCATCAACAATCTCAACCGTATTCCTTAACAAAAACACCAAAATTCTGATGTCACCCAAAAGTACACTTCCTAGAGTATAAAATAGTTGGTGTAAAATATAGTAACCCTAATAGGTTAGGTTCGAACCCACAAGGAATAAGGAAAAACTATCTCATGAACTTGTTGAAACAGTCGGGTAGTTAAAAAAGTAAATAGGGGGATTTATTTTTAATAGTAGCAAGTTGGAAAACATGAGTGATTTTGGTTCTAAATAATATGAAATGAACACTAGTACTGTGTTCCCCTGGCTTTCTAACTCCATAGGTTTATCATGCTCTATTGAACTAACCAAATATCTTGCATGATGAATCTTATAAGTTATGTATCACTAACCATCTTGTTAATGCCTTTAATGAATTTAAATCTTTACCTTGTAAGTCTTAGAGTGTCTCCTTACTAACCATTATCCTATGTCCCAGATTAACTATTAAGTTTTGAGTCTCTAGTTAATTAGATGAGGTTGCAGAATTATAAAATAGAGGTAAATCACAAATTGCAGTCGTGATCTTTGTTTCCTAATTTCTACCTCTATTTTGAAGTAAGTACTAAACAGATGTGGGTTTCTAATGTTTTCAACCACTAAGACATCTAGTAAACTAAAGATGATCACAATGCATGCAAGAATCTTTGTTAGGAACAAAATTGCACTTCTCTTACTTTGTTATTCAACCAGGTTTCTCACAACCCAGCTAAAAGAACTAGCATCTCATTTTTGTGAAATAATCCATGGAGTTCATAAGTTAAAGAATATAATCAATCGCACTCTAATATACCAAGAAAACCCAAAGACTCAAATCAATAAATCATCTAAAAACTAAGAGCACAGAAATCCTAAAATCCAAATTAATCTCGATATCAAAATATATGTTTTTGAATAGTATGAGTGTGTAAACTAACTAAAAAATGTCCCAAAGGGAATTTTTAGATTACATGGAAATCCTAGGTAACCTTTTTGAAACAAAACATGAAAATTGGAGTTGGTTGTCATCTATGGAGCCACTTATGGGTCCTAGGTGGCACTTATGGGTTGTAGTGGCTCCACGTAGGTGCCAGACTTCTAAATATCCTACAAGACTATCTAAACTTCCTCTTCTAAAAGTTCATCTGGCATCTATGGGTCGTAGGTGGTACCTACGGGCTGTAGGTGCCCATCGTAGGTACCAGGGTCAAATTTACTATATTTTAAATCTCCAAATCTCATCATCCTGATACTTGTTCTGGCACCTATGGCCCGTAGGTACTACCTACGTGCCGTAGGTGCCCTGTAGGTATTCCAAAACTCATGTTTTCACCTTTTTCTATAGTTTAGATCCCAAAATCTAGTTTATCTAACAAAACAACCTATATAATAACAAATTTTTTGTAGTTTTAAGCATTGATAATGGTATAAAATAATAACACTTCAACTTATCACATAAAATCATTATCAAAGGGATGCCATAAATCATGGCCCTTATAAATAATAGGCCACACTTTTTAAGTATTGTTGCTATGGCCACACTTAAAAAGCATGGTCTAAAGTCAATAATTATTCCCTTTTGTTTCACTCCTGGAAAAGCATGGCTTAAAGGACAAAAGCGTAGCATTTGATCAAAGTCCATAATTTTTGATACTTTAGGCCACACTTTTCAAGAGTGGCCAAGAGACTCAAATATTGCATTGCCCTATGATAGACTGGATGATGACATTCATAAGAAAAAACTTAATATTTTTGGGTGAGATTGTGATTATGGTGAAGTATCAAAAGCTAATTGTTGTGGTGAAGCCTAAGTATTCATGACATTATTGCCCTTGTTAGAGTCAAAATATATGATTGTGGCTTTTTTGGTAATAATAATAGTTGGTCTTGCATTGTGAAATGTTAAATATGAATACCCATCCATCAAATTTTTTATGTGAAAACAAGTGCATGGAAGTCAATGATGATGTGACAACACTTTGAGACTTTTTGTGACTCCATACTCATTAGGTGGTGATAATATGGAAAACTGGTCCATTTTGTTTTTATTTAGGAAAAGAAATTTATCATTCAAGGAATAGTTTGGATGCCATGAATGGATAGTTTTTGTTGAATAATTCTGGTTCTTTGATTATTTGTTAAGCAATTTTGGTTCTTACTTTTGTCTTCTAGAATTTTCCCTATTAGTTAATTGTGTTGGTTGGTGAAATGAACTTAGGCCTTCTTTGTATTTTTTTAAACCTCTTTAGCCTTAATGATCCTACATATGAATGAATGTTATCATTATTACCCTATTTATGCCTAATAATCTTTCTTTGGCAACAACATTACAAGCCTTTAATCTTTTGAAAAAATTCCCTCTCTTGAACCCTACCTTTCTTGAACATTAAATTGCCAACTTGAGACTAAAAGGCAAAGTTGGGTGTGAGATGGAACTTAAAAGAGGTGATCATGTGCTTTTGTTTTATAAGTGAGTGCCTTATAAGTAAATTAAGGATTGAAGAAAGAAAAATAAAAAGAAAAGAACAGGAGAAAAAAAAAGAAAAGAAAATAAGAAAAAAAGTAAAAAAAAAAAGTTTGCAATAAAGTGGTGAACTAGACTAAAAATGATATTCACTTGTGTGGTAGGAAAATGATGAGGGAAATGATCAAAGTTTTTTGTAAGGTTTTTGTAGAGTTCAAGGAGAGTGTAGTCACTTTTATCCTGAATGCGATCCTACCCTTCCTCAAGTCTATATTACAAGCTAGAAAAAATCCTTTGGGATCTCCAATCAATACTTTCAATTTAATAAAAATTAAAAATAAGGTCAAGCCTACTGTATGATACTTGTTTGCATTAAAAATTCTTCGTTGAGTGTGAGGTTTTGTTCATTTTTCCCTTGTATAAGTATTGTAAATATTTTTTGTGCTTTGGGATTTTCCTTCATGTGAGGTCATATGAACTAGAATAGATTGGTGAAGTTACAAATTCCAAAAATGAGTCAAGGGAGCATGTTTGGTTTACTATTTACTGTGAGTAACTTCTTTAAAATTGGTTGTTGTTACTTGTTCATTCCTAAAATTCCATTTTGCTCTTAAAAGTATGTTTTATTTTAAGGGAGTTGCTTGAGTAAGACTCACATACTTGTAGAATAGTTGTTAGTACAAACAAAAGTCATAGTTTTATCCCCGTGTGAAGTGAAAGTGAGATGTAGGTGTTGAGATTCAATAAATAGCCTTATTGAGTTTTGATTTTGTTTTGCTTGAGGATAAGCAGAGTCTTTAAGTTGGAGGTATTGATGAGTGGTGATTTTTTCACTCATTTGTATCTTCTTTTCTTAGAATTTTTTATTATTCATTCATAATAAGAGGCTAATTACCCTTTGAAATGTGTTTATTTCATGCATTTTGAGTTTACAAGGAGTTCTAAAAAAGAGAAATTGAGGCAAATAGAGCCAAAAAAGAAGAAAAGAGCAAAAATGATAAAGCCTGAAGAAGATCTCATAAATGGCTCTCTTGAACCACTTAATTGCCCTGAGGAACGATCAAGTAATATTCAATAAAATCATAGGCACTTCAGCGACAAGATCGATTGCTTTTATGATATGGTCAAAGGTAGTCAAGGGTCTTTTAAGCAATCACTATCATTACTTAAGCGGTTCATTCAAAGTCAAGGGTGTCATTTAAGTTATCATTTGTTCTGCTTAAGCAATTAGTGGGAAAAATTGAGGGACAAAGCTGTAAATACACAATGTATGATCCGAAGTCATTAAATACTCAATCCCTAGCCATTCCAACTGTAATGACTCAAACTTTTATAAATTATGTGAAATGTGTATTTCTATCTGATTTCACCATTTTACTTCTCTCCATGGTTATGTCGCAGTATTTCTTGTGATGTGGGGATTATTGACATGGTTCCCAATGATTTTGCTATGCTTTATATGATATTATAGTTTTTGGTAGCTCTGAGAGCATTATAGTTGACTTTAGTCAACATCTTTTTATTTATGAATAAGGAGGCAAAACGGACTGAACTAGAAGATTCAAAATGTTGATTTTAGGGTGGTTTCATGGTTGGTGTGGTTTTATGGATTTCAAATATCATTTCGACCCTTGGTTTAGAAAGTTGTGATTTTGAATTTCGAGGGTCAACATTGTGAAAATAATGTTTTTTCAAAAATTTGATATTGCCATTAAGTCTAGAGCATCAAATTTCTAGGGTAACATAGTTCATTTGCACTAAAGAGATTCTGGGTGAATATCGAGGGGCCCGCGGAGACTTGAAATTTCACTTAGTCCCCAGCTGGTTCACCCATACTAACAGTTGGGATTGCAGTCTAATTGATGCGATCATGACACTTGGTCCACGATTGACATAGCTGCTTTATCTAGGTACCATGATCTCAATACCTGGTCTAAGATCATGATGAATGGGTATATAAATACCTATGTTTCGCCACTATTCACTATTTTTAAGACTTGGAGCTTAGAGTTTCATGATTTTTAGCAACTCTCTCCACTTCTAAGCTTTGGTAAGCTCCACAATACTTATTTCAATTAATTCCTTTAATCTTTATCTTCTATTTCATGTTTTAAACCCTGATTAAAGTATGAACTTTGGGGATTTTGGCCCATAAGGCCTAAAAAATATATTTTTCTAATTTAAACCCCAATTTCAAACCTTTCTCATTTGGGTGAATTTTACTCTTAGGATTATCAGTTTTCCCCAATTTCACCTTTAAAATAACTTTAATTTATTATTTTAAATGGGTTTTATGAACCTTTAACTGGTAAAGCTTGAAATTGATTTTTCTTCGATTTGGACCTCATTTTTAACTCATTTTTTCTTGGATTCTTAGTTGTAGACTCCTAAAAATATAGGGAACATGTTTTTTAAATAAAGTTATGATTTTTTTCTTTTTTTTTGAAAACCCATTTCAAGGGTCCATTTTGACCCTGACTTGAATGTAGGAAAGATGGGTATTGTTTTCTTTCTTTTGATGCATATATTCTACCTTTCCATATTTTAGTTGATTTCGAGTCCGTTCATGAGGAGTTTGATTGTATATTGAAGGGTTGCCGACCGACTTTCATATGTTGAAGTAGGTTATGGATTAACTTCTTTAAAATTGTGCTGGGTAGTTAATTTTGATACAAAATAATGTTAAGGGTGTGTGAACTAATCATGAAAATGGATATATAATTATGTTGTGCCCGTGTGGGGCCTATATATGATGTATTTGGTGGTTTTGGGATATTGTGTGCTATGCGATATTGTGTGGGGTAATATGTGATGTTGAAAGCCTATATACATGAAGATAATTATATTTTGTATTATAAAAAGCCTATCATGTTACCAATTGTGTATTGTGATGTGTTCATCTTCTATTGCCATATGAATCATGTTAATTTTGATGGATGGTTGGAAATATTGAGTGGATATTTGGCTCACTAGATTAGTATATTGGTTGGTTATAGAAACACTCATTGTGGTTTGTTTTAAGCATTACATTCTCATATCATGTACATTTATAAAATATTGGTACCACTATGGAAATACTAAAAACATTGAGAAACACTATCTTTTTCTAATTGAAAATACGACATCTTATCAAAATCCTCCCCTGGGGATGTTTCGGGGAGGAGATATGGGTATGGATTATATACGGGTTGAAGAACCCTCCATGGGTCCTATGCTGGGAATCTTTATCTCTGTATGTATATATAGAGGCTATGTGACAGTCTCAGAGGTTGTGCGACAACCTTGTGATTTACATCATCATCATTATCATCATTCTCATTATTTTTATTATATTTACTTTATTATGTTTGTGATGTGATTATATTTTTGTCTTGACTTGTTACCTATCCATTTGTTATATTTACCCTTCCTTGTACTTGATATTATTTTATATGTTGTCCTTTTGTGCTTTACTTTTATGTGGTATAATGTATACTTGTGGTCCTTTCTAGTGTTTCTTACAATATATGTGAGTATTGTAGAACTGTTAGTGCAATCGGTATGGGCTACCGTTATGGTACATTTTCTGATTACAGGTGTCGTGCCCTTGTTGTGTATTTGGTGTGCTTTATTATCTAAATTGCTTAGTCAGCCTATGATACCTATTGAGTACAAGTGGACTATACTCACTTTTACTGTCCTCTCTGTGCGTAGATCCTAGTTTGGGTACAACCCATATTGATTGATTCAGGCGATATTTAGAGCTTTATGAGGTAGCGATGTATTTTATGCATTTAGAGTCTACCACTATCTCTTCTTATTTGACTGTGTCTTTATTACTATTCAGATATAAGGTTATTCCTATGTATTATATTTTCTTGAGTTTTACTAGTAGTTCTTACACTATGAAACAAAGTTTTAGGAGTTATGACATTATTGTTTGTACTTCTTTCCACTTTTATTATATTAATTATGGTTTGGATTCATTCTAGGAGACTTGCCTTGGGTTTTGAAAGTTAATTTCTCTTTCACATTAGTTTATGTGGTGGGATTACTTGTCAAGGTTCACCGTGACATGATACATCATAACCCTTGGTTTATTAGGTCATGAAAAATTTGTATTATAGAAGCTAGGTTCATTGGTCTAAATACAGTAAGAACAGGATGTCTAATAGAGTCTCGTGGATCGATACATATATGTCCATGTCTTCTTCAAAAGGCTATAGGATATCTTTAGGAATTTCACTTATCTTGTTCCTTATTGTGTGGATTTCTTTCATACCTTATGTTCTATGCCATATTTCACTCTTTTTATTTGTAGATGGTGATTACTAGATCTCGTGATGTTAGAGATGTAGCATTTATTTGGGGATAGAGCCCAGTCTAGAAGGTGAGTTGTAAGTTGTGGGTGGACTTAGGGTAGTGGAAAAACACGTGGATTTGCCGCATCTAGGAGCAGTGTGAGGGGACTTTCCCTTGAGCCTCGTGTTGAACATATTAGAGCTTTGGGTCTTACTTTAGTTCTACTGAGTTATTCTACCACAGTTTTGAAAGGGTTATTAGTTCTCTTGTTGACCCATTTGGAGGATGCTTCTTTGGGTAAGCTTGGTATTACTTTATTCTAGCACGCGGATTATCCAGTTGCATACTTTTACTCTTGGTACTCCTTAATCCCCGAGTGTTACTCTTAGTTTAGAGTGGATATCTTAATATGATATTCCAAGATTAGGATTTCAGCCTTCACCCATGTTACCTCCTTAGTTGGTATCTTACCATGCCTCATCTTGTGGTGAGTACAGTGATGTCTTCTGAGGATCAGAACAGGTTTGAGAGTTTTACTTATTTGGGTCCTCCAAGATTCAATGGTGTTATGGGTGAGGATGCCTATGAGTTCTTGATTGATTGTTGAGAAAAGTCGCATAATTTGGGTTTGCTTATGTCATAAGTGGTTCTTATATTATTTATCAGTTGAGAGATGCTGCTAGAGATTAGTGGAGGTTTCTTGTAAGCTTTAGACCTCTTGATTTTCCTGAGAGGACATGTGATCAGTTTATCGAGGCCCTTTTGTATAGATTTATGCATTATAGTTTGAGGGATCAGATAATATGAGTTTAATAGCTTGGAGTAGGGCTCCATGACTGTTTCAGAATATGAGGCACGCTTCCATGCCTTATCTAGATATTCTTATCCTAGTATTGCCACTATGTCTGAGAAGATTTTGGAGTTTGTAAAGGGGTTGAATGTTTCTCTTTAGTTGGCTACATCTCAGATAGTTCTATTTGGATCATCTTTTTCCAGAGTAGAGTAGATAATGCTAAGATAATTGAGGGCATTCTTCGAGCATCTCATGGAGGGGACAAGAAGGTGCACCACTTTGGTAAGTTCATAGGTCACACTTATCAAGGCAGAGATTGTAGAGATTCCCGTGGGTATCATGGTATGCCAGTGCAGGTAGCTTTGTAGGGTTCAAGAAGTGCATCCAATGGTCCAACAGTTCAGGGTGGTCACCCGGTCCAAGTGGTGCCTTATCCTATTGAGTCGAGCCATAGAGGTTTCTTTGTGTGTGATGAGATTGACCATTTAGTCAAGGACTATCATCACCAGGTGATTAGAGATATTCTTATTTCAATTGTGAGAGGTAGGGGTTCTACTCGAGGCATGAGAGGCAGAGGTGGTGAAGCCCGTGATGGTGGTTACGGGGTGAATCAACTAGTTGGTGGTCGTGGATAGAGCTTTGCTATACCCACCAGACCAAAGGTATAGGCTTCTGATGCTATAATCATAGGTATCATCCTTGTTTGTTTCAGATCTATATCTATGTTATTTTATTCGGGATCGACTCTCTCCTATATTTCTGCATATTTTGCTTCAGGTTTTGATTATATTAGTGAGCCATGCCTATCCATATATTTACCCTAGTAGGAGATTCTTTAGTGGTGGATCAGGTGTACCGATCCTATATTGTGACTTCTGTTAGGAGTGACACTTGGGTAAATTTGCTTGGTGTTTTACCCAAGTAACACTCGAGTGTATGTGGTCTTACCAAGTAATATAGCGGCCTTAAAGAAATCCAACTTACGATTCCACAGGGGCTGGTGTTAATTAACTATCCAATTTCAGTTCAGCTGTTAAGATTAAATTAGTGCAAACATAACAACAATAGTTTGAAAGTTGTAAGTAACTGTAAACTAAATAATGCAGTAAAATAAAGGTCTGAACAATCAATGGGGAGAAACTAAAGCTCTGCGAACAATCATAGGGTTAATTATCTTGGATGTTGAATCACGGGGTTGATTTTATGATCATGGTCTTTGGAGCCTCTAATCATCTATTTAACTTAGCCCCACAGATACATCGTCGAGAGGGTATGCGAGTACTAAGTTAAATACATTCATATTTCATCCCGTAATTGAACCAAATATAGCGCTTAGGTATATTCCTATCATAAGTTCTAATCATAACTTAATTCAAGTAAGTTAACAATCATATTCTATTCATCATATGTTCTATCGTATCATTCCTCCTTCTAGGACCATGATAAGATTATACATGTATTCAAAGGGTTGTGAATCCATAAAATAATGATAATAGGGATAAATAAACAACCATTAATGGTGAATAACCACAACCAAATCAATTCAAAACAATAATACTCATGTTCTTGGCATTAACCCAGAAAAGGGTGTTTAGCCGATCATGGAAGTAACCATAATCACAATGAATGAAGACATGTTAAAATACATAAACAAACTAAAATAATGGAAAAAACCCTAATTTAAGTGTTCTCCAGCCTCTCCTAAAGTCCTAAGGTTGTCAAAGGTGTGATACACACCAACTTACTGTCCTATTTATACTTGGACAGAAGCTGCCAATTTTGACTAAGGGTCGTACCACAAGTTATCGCGGTGTCTATGGGACTTGGAATGAAATAATCATGGTTAGATACTGGAATTGGTCATTTATGATTCTCCCAAGGCCATGGAACGATTCTAACCTTGTCCATACTTTCCAACACTTGTGGTGATATTTATACTTTATTTACATATTTTTCATAATACATATATAATAATTATAAACACACCATTCACCATATAGCATCAAACACCACGAATTAGAGATCAACACAACATACAATCCAAGACGATGAACTAGTAACACAAGCTAAGAGTACTAGTTTTGTCCATTTGATTTTTAAGTTAGTATTTTGTCTATTGGATAGTTTCAATTGAACCTTAAACACTATAAACAAGTTATTACACTCATAATTACACAATAAACCTCTTGATAACTCATTATACACACTAGAATCCATCGAGACCAACTATAAAAATACATAGCTTAAGCTAGTAACACTAGTTTTCCCGTCTAAACTCTAAGTGACCAAATTGATTTTAAACTTGTTTGAAATACACCATAAACATAATAATCAAGTATGTTAAAATATAGATGCTCAACTATACGAAGATTAACTCATAGGTGTCATAAACCAAACCAGGGCCTCGCCGTGACGGGTATCTCAAGTCCTATGTGGAGCGGAGATCATCCCCATCACCTAACCTAACTAACATATCAACCACACCTGTCTGATGAATTCCTAACATAAAAAGATATGCTAAATAAGACTAACAATAACTCATGAAATGTCTAAACCATTTATCACCACAACACTTTAAACCAATACACCCAAGTCCACAATAATCCATAAAGCCTTTAGAATCTAACACCAATAAAATGTTAGGAAATACCCCCGACAATAGACAAAATCCATGTCTAACAAAGTCAATGACATAGAGTAATAAAAGACCATGAAATGAATTCCTTTCGAACTATGGAAGTTCACCACTTCAACGTCAACTCACAAACTACTCGAACACCTGGTCACTGCGTATGAAAACAAGATGAAGCTCTGGTTCCTTTATCACGTGGTGATACAACGTCCGAAGATGGATATCGGTTGGAGCTCTATCATATAACTCATGGACAGAGGAGTAAAATAATGCCATCAATAAAACTATGTCAAATCATCATATTCAATCACATGTATGCATACATATATATCATGCAGGGATGGGGAACAAGACTTAGCATGAACTTTAAAAACATTAACCTAGGTTGTTTAGCATAACCATCACAAAACAAGGCACCTACGGGCTATATTGGTCAAACGCTCCCCTAGCTTAAAGGGAATAGTACGTGTAGCCACACGAACTAGAGAATATCCATATCCGTATATGCCACTTTAGGAGACTTGAATCTCCTGACATAATCAAGGTGACTTAGTACCAATGTATATAATATGGGGGACTCAAACCTCCCATTCATATATTCATTTTAGGGTCTCGAACATCTGGGTCATATAGATACCCGCACCAGCTAACGCAGTTTCTAGTGTTAGTCCTTTGGACTCTACTTCTATGGCCTAGCTACACATCCCTCTCTAAAGCCCATTTAAAATATTCTTTACACATACATATAACCATTAGTCCTATTACTTACCAAAAGCATTCTGTTGGTATCATTATACCAACCCCACTTTGAAGCCTACAACATGCCATAACTATTATCATTCGACTTTGGGACTCGAACCCATTATCTATACAAAGTCATCAATTCAATTTAACATTTAGTGACTCAAAACCATTTAACCAATTAAACCACCAAGGTTACAATTCAAAAACATTTATGGCCTATAGGTTGAGGGTGAGAAAATTCTTCTCACAGACATTTTCACAAATAGGTTGAGGGTATACAATTATCAAACTATTATTCAAGTTAACACCCATCTTGTTAGGGCTAACCATGACCCAATTCATAAACCATAATTTGTATGCACCCACATGTGCAAAACAATCATAAAAAACATGTATAAACATAAGTGAAATCATGGGAGAACAATACTCAACAATATGTAATCAAACCCTCAACCATGGACTTCAAAACAACCATTTTTGATTCAAGAAAAATGTTTAAAATAACAATGCTGGAAGATTCACGGAGAGATTTCAATCCTTAAGCCTCTCGATGACCACCTTATCGAAACCCTAGCCCAATCTCCTGGAGAGGTTTCTAGAGAGTTCCTAAGAGTGTTTTGATCTTCCATAGTGAGTAATAAGGGACCAAATAGTGTTATAGGACGTGAGATAAGTGTTATAGGACGTGAGGTCTGAAGGGCTTGGGGTCAGAAATGTCTAAAACACTCTCAGATTAAAAGCTTTAAAAGACTCACACGAGGGTACGGTTAGACCCCTCCACTCTTACCCATATAGTACAAGTAGTACCTCCACTCATACGTTGATCAAAAAGTTGGACATCACATTTTGTCCAACATATTACACCATAGCCTAACTCGTACCCTAAACATACGACTAGCACCCTTCAAGTCATACCCTGAATAGAATATCAAGGCTAGACACTAAAAAACATATGATTTGGCACTATACTTCTTGTATCATGATCATATGACTTATATGATGTCTTCTCGTATAAAGAGAAGAACTGTTCCAACATGATACTGACCAACATACGACTAGGGTCCTAGACCCGCACCCACATCATATGACTAGTATGATGAGTCCTATGGTGCACAGAAGTTTCAAGACTCAAGAAATTTTGTAAGGGCCAATGTTCAGGGTGTTTGAGTCTCCCCTCGTAGGATCATTCGTCCTCAAATGATGGGATGAAGCATTACAAGCACGATTAAGCCCCAAACATCTCCATTCTTACATTTAATACAAAAAATAACACATCAAGTAATCCATAATCTACCTTTAAAAAAGACATAAAACAAAGATGTTAAGAACAACAAATACCTCAAGCACGATTTTCTGGAATAGGGAATAGGAATGGATACATGGATTTCATGTCTTCCTCGGCTTCCAACATGGACTCTTTGGACTTTTGGTTCCGCTATGAAACCTTCACCAAATCCATGTCCTTTATTTGCAACAGATGAACTTGCCGATCTAAGATTCTCACCTAGACCTTTTCATAGGACAAAGAAGCTAAAATGCCAATGTTCCCCAAAGGGGCAACAAACAAAGGATTACCCGCACATTTCTATAACATAGACATATGTAATATAGGATGAATGGAACACATGCTAGAGGGAAATACCAACTCATATGCAACACTTCCAAACCTTCTCAAAATCAACATATCGGGGACTGAGCTTTCCCTTCTTCCTAAACTACATCACTCACTTCATAGGAGATACCTTTAAGAATACCCAATCTCCAACCTTAAACTCTAAGTCCCTTTATCTTACATCCACATAGGACTTTTAGTGACTTTGGGTGGTCTTAAGACCATCCAAATTATCTTCACCTTTTTCATAGCTTGGTGAACAAAATTTGGGCTAAATATTTCCACTTCACCAACCTCGAACCACCCAATAGGAGATCAATACCTTTTACCATACAATGCCTAAATTAGGGCCATACCAATGCTAGAATGGTAACTATTGTTATAAGAAAACTTAATCAAGGGCATGTTTTTGAACCAATTACCACCATAATCAATTACACAAGCTTGCAACATATCCTCCAAAGTTTGAATAGTCCTTTCGGCTTGCCCATCCAACTGCGGGTGAAAAGTTGTACTAAGATTCACTTTAGTCCCCAAACCATGCTGAAAAAAGTGCCAAAATCTAATGAGAACTGAGTACCATGATCCAAAATAATTGAGGAAGGCGTACCATCTAACTTTATAACTTCCTAAAGAAACAACTTCGTATAATCCTCAGTAGAATAAGTAGTCCTCACGGGCAAGAAGTGAGCAGACTTAGTCATCCTATACATGATGACCCAAATTGAGTCACACTAATTCTACAACCACAGAAGGCCAGTAATGAAATCCACATTAATTATTTCCCATTTCCATACCGGCAACTAAATCTCTTGAAGTAGCCCACCGGGCCTTAGGTGCTCCACTTTCACTTGTTGACATACCATACACTTAGCCACAAAGTTGTCAATATCCTATTTCATGTTGTTTCACTAATACATCTCCTTGAGATTATGATACGTCTTTATTAAACCAGGATGAACAGTATAATATAACTCATGAGTCTCGGCCAAAATCCTACCTTGAAGCCTATCCACCTTTGAAACATATAACCTTCCTTGGTACCTCAAGATACAATCACCAATGATTTCAAAGGACATCACCTTTTGCTTACCCACATCATCCTTGATCTTTATCAAAAGAGGATCTAAAAACTGCTTCTCCTTTATTTCTAAACCGAAAGAAGATTGTGCCACCTATTCCACAAACACACAACCATCTTCAGAGTCCAAGAGATAAACTCCAAGGTTAGCCAAACTATGAATTCCTTCACCAATTCCCACTTATCCTTATCTACATGCGACAAGCTACCTATGGACAACCTACTAAGAGCACCAACAACCACATTAGCTCTGCCTGGATGGTAGTAAACACCCTTGTAATAGTTCTTCAACAACTCAAGCAACCTCATTTGCCTTAGATTAAGATTGTTCTAGGTAAACATATACTGCAGGCGTTTTTTGATTAGAAAAGATATAAATATGCACTCCATATAGATAGTTATGCCAGATTTTCAATGCGAACACCAAAGCTAACAAATCCAAATCATAAGTTGAATAGTACCTTGATGATAGGCGAATTTACACGCCTAAAGTGCTATATTTTACCCATATTTTAGCTATGTTTTGAGGACAACTTATATAATTCATGCACTTTTAGTCCTTTTTCCTGTAAGTGAGCTAACAAACGTGATTAGCAAGTTTTCAGGTATAAATGATGCAGATTTCAACATTTTATGGATAACTTGACGCCAAAGAAAGCTTCAAGAAAGAAGAAAGGGAAAGCTTGGATGCCAAGGACCAAAAGTGACGCATAGAAAACCTGTCCTGGGCAAAAACAACATTTCTGAAGACTTTGGGGACCAATAGTAACCTATTAGGATTAGGATAATAATGCAGTAATTTATTAGGATTAGGATAATAATGCCGTAATTTATTAGGATTAGGATAATGATGCAGTAACCCAGTAGGATTAGGTTAAGTAATGCATTAACTTAGTAGGAATAAGATAGGGGTATTATAAATACCCTATTCTGCTAGAGATTTTGCGGCATTCCTCCATTAGTCACTATTCATTCTATTCTCATTCTACTTCTTATTCCACAACTTACAACTCAGATTCTAATTCTTCCATTAATTCTACTTTTTATTCTTCTTCTATTTATCTAATCAATTCTTAATTTCCACAACAAGAGAAACGTTACTCAGCAAGGACTTCACGCAATTCTTACCCCTATACCTAACGTGAGATCTTTATTGTGGTATAATAACAATGTCGATTGTGATTTCCTTCGCACTCATGGGTAACTAAACTTCTCTGTTGGGGTTATGGAAGCTATATGAGATACTATCTATTGCTATGAGTTTGTGAATCCGTGACACGTATGCTGCTTATATCATTATTCTTTTCATCTTAATCTAAATTCTTTGTGGTTGCAAACGCGTAGAATACGCCAGTATAGCATTAACTTGTTCAAAAGAAAAGTTATATGTCAGGAAAAGAGATAATGTCAAGGTAATAGGGTCCCATCCCCTATTAAAAAGTTAGTGCCGTAACTGGATTAACCTCTTGGAGAATTTGTACCGTTAGATACGCTTTAAGCTCGAAAGATTTAAAGTGAAATAGTCCTTGTTTAGGTCGAAAGATGCTTGGATTTACCATCGAATACCATTCTCTATAAGCACATGCATGTCTGAATTCTGCACAACTCATAGCCAATAGAGACGTACAATTCATAAGGTGGACATAACCCCAACTTCTCAATTCTCATTGTTTTACATCTTACCAAACATTCTTTTTTTTTACTTTGCTATTTTCTGGTTTACTCTACTATTTTGTTCACATCAATTGCACGTTACAATCCCCCCTCTTTTACGAGACTTGCACTACAAGTCTAGTAATCTTTGCTTACATAGTTACCGACTATTCTCTGTGGGATCGATACCCAACCCAGTTGGGTTATATATTTTACAGCGACCGCTTTACACTCTTACGAGAGCTGTAGATTGAGCTCTATCAAAAATTGGCGCCGTTGCCGGGGAATACGAGTGTCAATTAAGTTTGTGATAATTACTAGACCCTTTGGTCAGAGATTCTCATACTTTTACTTTTAGTTTTTGTTTTTGTTCTCTGCAGGTTTTTATTCAGTGCATACCCCATCTCGATGTTCTGGTCAACCATTACTACCTAGCAATCCTGAACCACAACATATTGGTAGAATGGAGGCACAAAACAAAATTGAAAGGATGGCTGCTCAACAGGAACAGGTGAGACTAGCTGCTCTAGCCGCCGCTCAAGTGCATCAACAGAATATTGATAACCCTGGGCGAGCAATAAATCCTGACGACAAGGACCTAGGTGATGACGAGTTACTAAACCCTAGGCATGCTGCTGAGATCGCAACACCTGCCAACAGAAGAGATTGTCAAGCTAGGTTTAGACCTGAACGCCGAGCCACAGGAGCCATTATTCCTCCACCATTGGCACCCAGAGCCAAGTTCAACATCACAAGCACCATGATTCAGTTATTGCAACTAAAGGGATTATTTGGTGGACTAGCAGGCGATGATCTGAATATGCATCTCATCAACTTTATTTCTACATGCAAGTCATTTAACAATCCTGGTGTTGGTCAGAATGCAATTCGATTACGCTTATTTCCACTGTCTTTGTCTGGAGAGGCAACTCTATGGTTGAATGGGTTGACTCCTGACTCTATTACAAATTGGAGGGAATTGAGAGACGCTTTCCTAGAAAGATTCTTTCCGCCATCCAAAAGAGCACAATTGAGAGATGAAATCAATAACTTTCGTCAGCTTCCAACTAAAGCCCTTCATGAAACATGGGAGAGGTTTAAGACGAAGATAATGAGGTGCCCAAACCATCATATGACCAATGTTCACCTAATGGAGATACTATACAGAGCCTTGAATTCAATAACTAAACCACTGGTGGATAATGCGGCTGGAGGAACTTTTATGGACCTCACCTTTGGGCAGGCAAGCAATATGCTAGATCGGATGATAAAGCAAAGTAGAGCTTGGCATACCAGGGATTCTGAGGTAGCAAGCCCCACTTTATCTATTGGCATGACTGTAGACCAAAGGAGAAGAGAAGAAGAACGTGATCAAGATATGACGCACATGAAAACACAAGTGGATCTTCTTACAAAGCATCTATCATCAGGGAAGACCGAAAAAGTTAAAGTTGTGGCGTTAAAAGGAAGAGACGAATCTGATTTGGAAGAAGAGGCCAACTACTTGAACAATCAGGGGGGTTTCCGAGGTAATACCCAAGGAAACCAAGGTCGGAACTATTATGATAAATTTGGAAACAAAGACCAAAGTAGTTGGAAGAACGAGAATGAAAAGAGTAGTTTATACGTTCCCCCAAGAAGACGTTACACCACCACATCTAGTTCTGGAAGTATGGAAGACATGATGGCTAAACTATTGAAAGGAGTGGAAGCAACTAGTGCAGGAGTAGCAGAGGTCATAAATGATTTGTCTTCAATGAAGCAATTAGTTGATTCACATTTCACTTCAATCAAAAAAATAGAGCAGCAATTGAGCCAACTTTTAGCAGCACTCAATCAAAGAAAGGCTGGCACTTTACCTAGTGACACAGTGCAAAACCCAAGGAATGATGGGTCATGCATGGCCATTACTACCCGAAGTGGTAAGGCGCTGGAATCTTCATCAAAAGGCAAGCAATTGGTTGACGAAGTAGCGGACATAGTTGATAATGCAAAAGGTGAAGAATCTGCAGAAGCTGGCCACGACGGCCATGACGTCAACCATAGCGGTTTGCAGCCTGAAACTACCAAAATTCGGAAGCAAGAGGAGAAGAAAGTCGTGGAGAAAAAAATTCCATACCCACCACCACCTTTTCCTCAAAGATTGAAGAAGGTGGCGGATGATACGAAGTTCAGCAAATTCATGACTATGTTAAAGCAGCTGACCGTTAATGTTCCATTGGTGGAGGCACTTGAACAAATGACTGGGTATGCAAAATTTATGCAGGATCTTTTGACAAAGAAGCGGGCAGCAAGCTATGAGTTGAAATATAATGTTCATCACTGCAGCGCAATCGCTACCCGATCACTAGTTCAGAAGAAGGCTGACCCCGGTGCTTTCACTATTCCTTGCACCGTTGGATCTTTGAATTTTGCCAAGGCATTATGCGACTTAGGAGCCAGCATCAATTTGATGCCATTATCTAATTATAAAAAGTTGGGGTTGGGTGATCCTACTCCAACCAATATGAGGCTCGTAATGGCGGATAGGTCGGTAAAACGACCTGTTGGTATTCTATGTGATGTATTGGTAAAGGTTTCTTCATTCATCTTTCCGGAAGACTTTGTTATTTTGGATTGCGAGGAAGTCTCATAAGTCCCCATAATCTTGGGGCGCCCTTTCCTTGCTACAGGAAGTGTGCTCATTGATTTGAGAGCTAATGAGCTTTCATTCCGAATAAATGACGAAGTAGTTCGCTTTGATGTGTCCAAATCAAGTGAAGCAACCCAAAGAGCTGAACGTATTCTCGATGGCTGATGTTCACTTTGATGATGAGAAAGAATTAATTGAAGAAGAACAAATTTTGATGACCCATTGGCGATTGTGCTCATGAATGGAGAGAGTAAGGATGCTGAAAATTGCGAAAAAGCTATTTGTGCTCTATCAGGATTAGAGACATATCGCCATGCTCCCAAGAAGCTGGACCTTGATCTCAAAAATCGATCGACACCACCAGCTAAACCATCTATTGAAGAGCCACCCACGTTAGAATTGAAAGAGCTGTCTAGCCATTTAAAGTATGCATTCTTAGGAAGCGTAAACACACTTCTAGTAATTGTGGCGGCAGATTTGGGTGAGCAACAAGTTGCAGCTCTCATTACTATTCTACGGAAGTATATAAGAGCCATTGGTTGGACCGTCGCTGATATTATTGGTATCCCACCTGGGATTTGTACACACAAGATTCAGCTTAAAGAAAATTGCACACCCACTATTGAGCATCAAAGGAGTCTAAATCCACCTATGCAAGAAGTGGTGAAGAAAGAAATTATTAAGTGGTTAGATGCGGGGGTAGTGTATCCAATCTCTGACAGTACATGGGTAAGCCCGGTACAATGTGTTCCCAAGAAAGGAGGCATGACGGTAGTAGCGAATGAAAAGAATGAGCTTATTCCACTCAGACGCGTCACCGGATGGAGAGTATGCATGGACTACCGAAAGCTGAATTCATGAACGCTCAAAGATCACTTTCCAATGCCATTCATGGACCAAATGCTTCATCGATTAGCGGGAAAAGGCTGGTTTTGTTTCTTAGACGATTATTCTGGCTATAATAAGATTTGTATTGCCCCCGAAGACCAAAAGAAGACAACATTCACAAGCCCATATGGTACGTTTGCCTTTAAACATATGCCATTCGGGCTATGTAACGCACCAGCCACCTTTCAGCGTTGTATGATTTCCATCTTTTCTGATATGGTTGAAGATACTTTGGAGGTATTCATGGACGATTTTTTAGTTGTGGGCGAGTCGTTTGAATCATGTTTGGTAAACCTGAGTATGGCGTTGCAAAGATGTGTAGAATTCAACCTAGTGCTGAATTGGGAGAAGTGCCACTTTATGGTTAAGGAAGGCATCGTTCTTGGGCACAAAATCTCCGAAAAAGGAATTGAGGTTGATCGAGCTAAAATTAAAGTCATCGAGAAGCTACCTCCTCCAATTTCTGTAAAGGGAGTTCGTAGTTTCCTCGGGCACGCAGGTTTCTATCGGCGGTTCATCAAAGACTTCTCCAAAGTGGCTAGTCCATTATGCAAACTTCTGGAGAAAGATTCAAAGTTTGACTTCAATGAAGATTGTTTGAAGGCATTCGAATGCCTCAAAGGGAACATAATTGAAGCTCCTATCATGGTAGCTCCAGATTGGTCCCTACCATTTGAAGTCATGTGTGACGCCAGTGGGGTAGCTTTGGGCGCTGTACTTGGCCAGAGAAGGGAAAAGTTATTCCATCCTATCTATTATGCGAGCAATGTCCTGAATGAAGCCAAAAAGAACTATACTGTCACAGAACAAGAGCTCCTAACGGTTGTGTATGCTTTTGAGAAGTTTCGTGCTTACTTGTTGGGAACCAAAGTGATCGTTCATACAGACCATGCAGCTATGAGATACCTAATGACGAATAAGGAAGCAAAGCCGAGGCTAATTCGATGGGTCTTGCTGCTGCAAGAATTTGATTTTGAGGTTAAGGATAGAAGAGGTTGCGAGAACCAAGTGACTGATTATCTATCTAGACTCAAAAACGAGCATATGGCGCAGCCTGAAATCGAGATTGATGATGCATTCCCTGACGAGGAGATCTTAGCGACGATAATGGAAAAGTTACCATGGTATGCCGACTTTGCGAATTTTGTGGTGAGTAATGTGATACCTGCAAACTTATCTTACCATCAAAAGCGGAAGTTTATGCATGATGTGAAACACTACTTTTGGAATGAGCCATATTTGTTTCGACGATGCGCGGATGGCATTATCCGACGGTGTATATCCCATGTAGAGTTTCCTAATATATTGGAAGCATGCCACACTTCCCAAGTTGGGGGACATCACGCAGGTAATCGGACAACAAGGAAGGTGTTGCAAAGTGGATATTATTGGCCTTCTATATTTAGAGATGCCTACGACTTTGTGAGAAGATGTGACCAATGCCAGCGACAAGGTGCAATTTCGAAACACCATGAGATGCCTGTGTCGAAAATCCTTGAAGTAGAGCTCTTTGACGTATGGGGTATTGATTTCATGGGTCCATTCGTAAATTCGTTTGGAATGAAGTACATCCTAGTTGCTGTAGATTATGTCTCGAAATGGGTTGAAGCAGTAGCGTTGGCCGACAATGAGGGAAAGCGTGTTGTTGCATTCTTGAAGAGAAATATCTTCTCTTGCTTTGGAGTACCACATACTATCATCAGTGATGGAGGGTCTCACTTTTGCAACAAGCTATTCAAATCCGTGTTGGCAAAATATGGTGTCAAGCAACATAAGGTAGCCACACCTTATCACCCACAAACTAGTGGACAGGTAGAGGTTTCCAACAGAGAGATCAAGCAAATCCTTGCTAAAATGGTAAATGTTAATAGGAAAGATTGGTCTCAAAAGCTGGACGATGCACTATGGGCATATAGGACGGCATTCAAAATGCCAATTGGCTTGTCCCCATACCAACTAGTTTATGAGAAGGCCTGTCACTTGCCCATTAAGCTTGAGCATAAGGCATTGTGGTCTTTGAAGTGACTTAATTTAAATTGGGATAATATAATGAATCTGAGATTGGAGCAACTGAATAAGATGGATGAATTTCGTCTACATGCTTATGAGAGATCGGACCTATACAAGGAGCGGATGAAAAAGTATCATGATCAACGGATTGTTCAACGAAACTTTCAAAAAGATGATATGGTACTTCTCTTCAATTCCAGATTGAAGCTATTCCCAGGTAAGTTGAAGTCCAAGTGGTCTGGTCCATACAAAGTTAACCATGTCTACTCGTCTGGAGTAGTTGAGTTGGAAGACAATAATGGTGTTGTCTTCAAAGTGAATGGCCAACGAGTGAAACCTTATATCGGTCCTCTTGATTCGATAAATTATATGGCCATCACTTATATCGACGAAGTCTAAGTACTTGAGGTAACTATGTCGTGCCACGACAATAAATCAAGCGCTAGATGGGAGGCAACCCATCGTTTATCGTTTTTCATTTTTTTCTTTTGTTCTAATACGTGTTTTGATTTTGATAAATAAAAATCCAAAAATAAGAGTCATGCAACGACCAAAACTAAGGCGCTTGATGGGAGGCAACCCATCGTTCTAATCGTTTTCATTGGTTTTGAGCAAATGTAGGTGCAAGAGGTATAAAACGAGGAGATCGAATTCAAATTTTGATTTGGACATATTGTATGTTAAAGGAGGTAAGTTAGGAATGAAGAAGAAAAAGGCTATGGATTGGGAATTGCCTATGAAAATATAGGCATCGAACAAGGCTAGTCCTAGGTAAAACTAGGCCACGAACAAGGCAAGGCCTATACTATGGCCTAAGGTCTCAGAATCTAGTGTGCCATAGCATAGGCGCCGCCCATGCCTAAGTATGCCATAGCATAGGCGCCGCCTATACTAGTGCCTTTTGTCTCTGAATCTCATATGCTAAGTGAAAGGCGCCGCCTATGCCTAGGAATTCCATGGCATAGGCGCCGCCTATGCTAGAGAATGCTTTGCAAAAGGCGCCGCCTATACCAAGCATAGGCAAAGCAAAAGGCGTCGCCTATGGTCACTTCTTGTCTCCAAATCCGATTTTAAATGGGTCAAAACCCGACCCAACCTTCTCCTATAAATAAGAGACTTAGTCTTGAACCAAAATCACATTGGAAACCTAGCTTAAGCGCCGCCCATAGTCTCCAAATCCTCTCAAAAATTTTCCTTTTGCTCTCTTAATTCACAAGAACATCATCCAAAGACATTAATCAAGTAAATACTACTTTGTTCTTCATTTATATTCCGTAACTACTACACTACTACACCTATTATGAATTGTTAAATCTTAAAGTAGTATTGATGATCTGAATATGATTGAATTGTTGTGATATAACCAAGTGCGTGAACGTATACGTAAGGATGATCTTAACTTGTTCCCAACTTGAATTTGATTTTGGTGCATTGTCATACTTTTGCGGAATTGATATGGTCACAAAAATTGCATAATCTTGTAACTTGAATACTTACATGTTGGAATGACTTGTTCATCAGAATAAGAATTATAGTTACCTACCGACATAGGAGGTTGTGATTATTTGATACTATACCTTGATTCAATCTCTATGTAGTAGTTTTGATATCTCACATATGCAAGTATTACCAAGATTACAAGAAGTATGACTGCACTGATTTTATTTTTGGAATATAGCACCTAAAACGTATGACGATGAAGTCTGAGTAATCAACCACTTTCACTTCACTAGTCTGTACCAACAAACTAAGTGTGGGGTGGTGCCCCTACTGCTTGTTTATAGATTGTATCCATTGAGATGATGCTAATATGAACATTGTTTTAGTCTCAGGTACAATGGCAACCAAAGCAAGACAAGGCAAAGATAAGGCTACCACTTCACAAAAAGGCAAGAAAAGAGGCCGCAAAGTGCAAGGAGAATCATCCTCGATGCAATTACCACGCCGCATGTTCAAAATTAAATGGGTTCTAGAGGAGGAAGCAAAGGAATGGTATAGGAACAACAAAGATAAGAAATATGTTCATGTGGACTTGATAAACAAGGAAATCCTAGCAAAGAAAGAATCGCGAATGCTGGCCAAGATCATGGCGTTACATCTTGATTTCATCTTCTGAGACATGGGAGAATGCAATCTCGATTTAACAAGAGAATTCTATGCCAACTGGTCACCGAAAACCATAGGAAGTGAGGTCAAGATTCGGGGCCAAGTTCTGCAACTAAATGTGGAGTTATTTAACTCCTTTCTTGGCTTGCCTGCTGTTGATCCATCACCATTCAAAGAGTTGTACAGTAGACCTCCATATAGAGCCATTCGGCACACACTATGTGGAACAAGATGCATGGCACGGTGGAGTAGACACAAAGACACCGGTCGACACAATACCTTCCCATATGATCCTTTAAATAGGGAAGCAAGGATATGGTTGCGCATAGTCAACTCTTGCCTCATTCCAGGGACGCAATACACAAAAATAATAAGAGATAGAGTGTGCTTGTTATATGCATTGATGACGAATGTCCCTATAAACATTGGGGCAATCATTCGGTCTACAATGCGGAAGGCTAGGCTACACAAGCGGTCCAATTTCAGCTTCGGCAATCTGTTGACTGCAATTTTGAGGAAGGAAGACATCGAAGAGGAGCTGACTGATCATAAACTCCCACAAAACCCAAAGAAGGTTGACCTCACAAAGGTCAAAGATGTTGAATCAACACATGGCGTCAACCTTACTACTGCAGAGAGACATGCTCGGGATGAGAGTTTCTTTCGCCATATTTATGGCATGACTCGGTTTACAATGATGAGCGGAGGTCGTGTTCCAACTACTGCAGAGCTCAAACAGCTGGATCATGACTATCCAATGAATGTGCATACAAGGGATATATGTGGAGTAGGTACATATTTTGAGAAACCTCTTGATGACGATGTGCCAACCGATGATGATCGACGAATGCCAGACTCCGACGTGGAGGAGAATTCTGATGACGACAACTCCTATGATGATTTCGATGAAGGGGGTATGACCCCCGACATAGAGGAGGAGTCTGACTGACCAGGTTCTTCGTATTTATTTTCCACTGAGGGAAGTGTGTCCCGTCTAAGTGTGGGGTGGTGGCATTTGCATGCTATACTCCTTTATCCGCATTTGCATTTATGTTTGTTTGCTTAGCTTAGTTTTTTTCGTTTTTCATTTTTTAATAGTTAAAGATTTTTTTTAGTAGTTAAATTATTCTAATAGGCAGCATGAGATTATAACAAGAGTTTGTGCTAAAATCATGACTATTGAGACGTTTAGGCTCTAATTGTGACTCACTATGTGATATTGTGTGGTTCAATTCCTTCATCTGTTGGGCCAAGAGTCTATACTACTCCCAATAAAGTCGACCATGTTCCTTGTGTGTGCGAGGATATAGTATATTCTGTGTTTGTAGTTGATGCTAGAACTTGCCTGGTGTGGGTGTGAAGCGAAATAAAGAGTCTGAGTTTAGGAGATGATTTAGGTATTTCTTTGGCAACCTATGATTCTTTACCTTCGT
The DNA here is from genome assembly GCA_030864225.1 of Capsicum baccatum var. pendulum. Classification (NCBI taxonomy): domain Eukaryota; kingdom Viridiplantae; phylum Streptophyta; class Magnoliopsida; order Solanales; family Solanaceae; genus Capsicum; species Capsicum baccatum. The sequence continues at coordinate 134,802,536 of CM061552.1, forward strand.
TTTATCTACCCATGGACATCATCCTTGATAACCCCCTTTGAGCCTTAAGCCTATTTTCTTTGACAGTCTCATATGTAAGCCTAATCCATTTTTTTCAAGACCATAATTTGATCCAAATTTCTTAGTGCTTTAAAGTGTAAAGTCATGTGACAAAATAAGAGGAAATTGGGTGAGTATGATGCTTTAGAATGTAATGGTGCTTGAATTTGTTATGAAAAAGAATTGCTATCATAAGAGGTGTTATGAAAAGAAAAAAAAAGGGAAAGGAAAACTTAAAAGTTAGTTATGTTTAAAATTGAAAAACAAAGGTGAAAAAAAGGGGTGGTAGAATAAAAGAAAGTAGAAAGGTTGTTTGAAAGAAAAGTATTAATGTCATATTGTGATGTATTAAATCACTTAGGGAACTTAGTCCCTATTTCTTGCCAAAATAGTCCTACCTGTCCCTTAGCCTACATTACAACCTGTAGAAGACCTATTTGATCCTAAGCTTAGCATTCTGACATTTAGTGGAGCATTACACTAAGGGCAAGCCTATGGTCATCAGTTGTAGCATATAAATTCTTTGTGAGAGTGAGAGCAAGGATACTCGTATACCCATGTTTCGATAAATATACTATACTTGTGAGTGATTATGGGTAATATATTGTGAGACACACATGGTTAATGAGTTTTGGATAGTTGTGTATGATTCTTTGTGCCTTAACTTTTGAATATGAGTTGATCACCATCACGAGTCTATGCTGGAGGTTGAATTGTTTCTACTAATGATCAGAAAACTACTCTTGGTTAATAATTGTCGTGCTTGTCTTGACGAATATTTTGTGTTGTTATTGTGAAACCCTAAGTAAATGATTAGATGGACACGATATTTTGTTCGAGGACGAACAAAGCTTTAAGTGTGGGGTGTTGATGATAGGCGAATTTACACGCCTAAAGTGCTATATTTTACCCATATTTTAGCTAAGTTTGAGGACAAATTATATAATTCATGCACTTTTAGTCCTTTTTCCTGTAAGTGAGCTAACAAACGTGATTAGCAAGTTTTCAGGTATAAATGATGCAGATTTCAGCATTTTATGGATAACTTGATGCCAAAGAAAGCTTCACGAAAGAAGGAAGGGAAAGCTTGGATGCCAAGGACCAAAAGTGACGCATGGAAAACCTGTCCCGGGCAAAAACAATATTTCTGAAGACTTTGGGGACCAGCAGTAACCTATTAGGATTTGGATAATAATGTAGTAATTTATTAAGATTAGGATAATAATGCAGTAATTTATTAGGATTAGGATAATGATGCAGTAACCCAGTAGGATTGGGTTAAGTAATGCATTAACTTAGTAGGAATAGGATAGGAGTATTATAAATACCCTATTCTGCTAGAGATTTTAAGGCATTCCTCCATTAGTTACAATTCATTCTATTCTCATTCTACTTCTTATTCCACAACTTACAACTCGGATTCTAATTCTTCCATTAATTCCACTTTTTATTCTTCTTCTATTCATCTAATCAGTTCTTAATTTCCACAACAAGAGAAACGTTACTCAGCAAGGAATTCACGCCATTCTTACCCCTATACCTAACGTGAGATCTTTATTGTGGTATAATAACAATGTCGATTGTGATTTCCTTCGCACTCATGGGTAACTAAACTTCTCTGTTGGGGTTATGGAAGCTATATGAGATACTATCTATTGCTATGAGTTTGTGAATCCGTAACACGTATGCTGCTTATATCATTATTCTCTTCATCTTAATCTAAATTCTTTGTGGTTGCAAACGCATAGAATACGCCAGTATAGCATTAACTTGTTCGAAAGAAAAGTTATATGTCAGGAAAAGAGATAATGTCAAGGTAATAGGGTCCCATCCCCTATTAAAAAGTTAGTGCCGTAACTGGATTAACCTCTTGGAGAATTTGTACCGTTAGATACGCTTTAAGCTCGAAAGAGTTAAAGTGAAATAGTCCTTGTTTAGGTCGAAAGACGCTTGGATTTACCACCGAATACAATTCTCTATAAGCACATGCATGTCTGAATTCCGCACAACTCATAGCCAATAGAGACGTACAACTCACAAAGTGGACATAACCCCAACTTCTCAATTCTTATTGTTTTACATCTTACCAAACATTCTTTCTTTTTACTATACTATTTTCTATTTTACTCTACTATTTTGTTCACATCAATTGCACGTTACAATCCCCCCTCTTTTACGAGACTTGCACCACAAGTCTAGTAATCTTTGCTTACTTAGTGACCGACTATTCTCTGTGGTATCGATACCCAACCCAGTTGGGTTATATATTTGACAACAACCGCTTTACACTCTTACGAGAGCTGTAGATTGAGCGTTATCATACCTCTCATGAACCTTCAACTGTCTAAAGGTATAAGTAACCATTTAACCATGCTACATCAACACACCACCTAAAGCAATTTGTGATGCATCGCAATAGACCACAAACCCATCAGTGCCTTCAGGAAAAGTCAAAACTAAAGCTGAAGTTAGCTTATCCTTAAATTTCTCAAACCTCTCCTCATAAGCATCAGACCAAAAGAACTTTAGCTCCTTCTAAGCTATCTTAGTAAATGGGGCTACTATAGAAGAAAAACTCTCCACGAACCTCCTATAATACTCGACTAAACCCAAAATGCTTTGAATATTAGTTGGAGTCATGGGTCTAGGCCACTTCATCACCACAACAGCTTTCTAAGGAACCACCATAATCCCCTCACTAAACATAACATGACCCAAAAAAGGTATGGCATTCAACTATAATTCACATTTAGAGAACTTAGCATACAACTGCTGACCCTTCAAGGTCTGCAACAAAATGAGAAGGTAGTTGGCAAGATCCACGTCACCCTTAGAGTACACTAAGATGTCATCAATAAAGATAATGACAAACAAATCAAGAAACTGATGAAAGAAGATACTTATAATTTATCATCACCTTATTTTATTATCGGTAATCAATACATACCTTAGGGGAACCATACTTTTTTCACATGAACAAGACAGGTGCATCCCATGGGGACATACTAGGATAAATGAAACCTTTGTCTAAGAGGTTTTTCAATTGCTTCTTCAGTTATTTCAACTCTACTAGATCCATTCTATATAGGGGAATAAAAATTGTACGAGTGTTCGAAACAAGATCAATAGCAAAATCAATCTCCCTATTGGGAGGGACACTTGGAGGGTCATTACGGAAGACCTTAGGAAACTTCTTTACCACATGAACAGACTAAAAAGGACCCCTCAAGTTAGAATATTTAACCCAAACTAAATGATAGAGACAACCTTTGAAAATCAACTTTCGAGCTCTAAGATATGATATGAACATCCCCTTATGAGCTAGAGAACCACCTTCTCACTCAATAATTAGCTTAGTAGGGAATTTAAACACGGCCTTATAAGTCCAACAATCAGAGAAAGCATATCATGAGTGCAACAAGTCCATCCCTAAAATATCATCAAAATCAACCATGTCTAACTCTAGCAATTGCACCAGAGTTTCTCTACTATAAATAGATACCTCCCTTAAAGACTCTTTTGATATCCATAGTCTTATACTAGGGTTAAAATAGAAAGAGGGTTCAATAGATACTCAGGACCAAAACCAAAATACACAGCCATAAATGGGGTCACTTAAGAGAGAGAGAGAACCCCAGATCAAGTAAACAATACACATCATGAGAAAAGAGTTGCTATATACTAGTACCAACCTTTAAAGTCGCCTCAGACTCCTGAGGAGTAGTGAGAGAATAAAGTCAGTTTCAACTAGTGCCGAATCCAAAGGTAGCACCCATTGGTGTAGGAGCTGAAGAAGAGACAACATTAACCTTATTTTCCAAATAAGAAAATCTAAAGGGACAATAATGCTGTATATTACCAATATAACTACACATAAAACATCAGTTTGTCCCTTTCTCACACTAACTATGATGATGCTAACCATAAAATCTTCAAGGGCGTAGGTTGGTGTGGACTAGGCGAACCTTAGTGGCCAGAGAATGGGTACCTTATGCCCTAGAAGCATTATCATCCTGATAATAGCATTCTCCCAATGGCTTTAGGTAGGGAGAACTAACCATAGAAGAGGAGTTAGGACTCTCTTAGCTCTTCTTCTTAGGACACATCCCACTCTGATATTTTCCCCCACCCTGTTCTGAAAACCAAGACCTCTTAATTTTCCTCGAACTAATCTCAGCCTATTTTTTTCTCATCTTCAACCTATTTCATATATGATAAGTGGTGATTTTACCACTCACTTGAACTAAACAATCATGAATATTACCATATTTTGAATGAATAAATGAGACATAATTGTGAATGAATGCACTAATAACTGCATTTTACAGAAACATTATTTATGAGATAGAAGGATAGAAATTGGAGCTAAAAAGGATAAAAAGGGAGCAAAAAAGTACAACTGAAGACCTGGAGCAGATTTACTATGATCGCGACCTAAGGACTATAGTCGTAGTAAGTCAATAAAGTCAACCTACTGAGGTGACGTGAGCTAATTACTGTTAGGGTAGCTGCGATGTGACCAAGCCTATGTGATTGCAATCTAGTGAAAAATTGCAGCCCAAGGGTAATAATATAAATGAACGTGGTTGATCTCAAATTTTACAAAAGGAGGACTCAAACCCTAATCCATTATTTTTCATCTTCCCCAATTTTTAGACTTTATTATAGGGTGGTAGCCTCCATTTTTGGAGAAGAAAATGCTGTGTAATTTTTAGGCGAAGAATATTTTGGAGTCACTTCTAAGTGAAGAATTAGTGAACTTCCATTGAAGATTTGTTGGATCTCATAGTTTGAAGTAACATTCACTTAGATTTTCTCAAATCAAATTACTGGATATTTTGGGTAAAATTTTTTCTTATTTATCTCATGAGTAGCTAGTTTTTGCTCTTGGGATTATGCTAGAATAAAGTATAAATATGTGTGAGATGTGATTTTTTTGTACATTTACTAGTTTGTGATATTTGATTCTACTATTGCCTGAATAAATTGGTTGGGATTTATGGGTGAAAGCCCTAAATACCCAAAGATGGATGAAAATCCCAAACTCTTGAAAGCTCAAACTATCCTTAAAAGAGGGGTTTGGGTAAAAATTAGGAACCCACATCATCCTTGAAAGAAGGATATGGGAGCTAAGGCAATAATAGATAATTTATGAGCATGGTTAACTAATTTTCACTATCTTAGACATATGGGTGTTTGTTATGTTAACTATACTTAGGGAACCATCCTAGAAATAAGGGTGTATAATTGAGGTATTTGGTGGTTTGATTGAAGCACTCATTAGGTACTTTAAAAGGTCAATGAGTGACACCTTTGGGGTTTTGTTGATGAACTAGCCTCAACGATCTACCACATCACCAACACTAAGAATTTGCATCAAATTATCACATGCTCATACATATTTTGCCCCTACAAAAGAATAATCCCATGATCTGTTCCTAATTGTTTAGACTCTAAGTGTTCGTAGCCCTAAATTTTTACTCGAAAAAACCAAAGAGAAATATTAATGTTAATACTGTTCTAACTCCCATCTTATATTTTGGTAATATCGGTTTGAATTTGACAAGTTTCCATTATTTTGAATTAACTTGATTACCACTCACATTATTCCTCGTGGATTCGACCCCGACTCCAAAGTTGGGTAAATATATTGATAATGACTGTCTTGCACTTAAATTGACATGCAAATTGAGAGTTATCAAAAATGGCACCATTACTGGGGAACAATTTGGTGTATTAAGTTAGTTTGAAATTCTAGCTAACCTGCTTGAATTCTAGCTTGTAAATATTTGTTTGTGATCTTCTTTTGTTTCTTGTGTTAGGTAGATTTTTATTTTTTTTACTTTTCTCTATGGCATCTTCTGACAAAAATGATTTATGTAGTTGGAATTTCTATCTTGATGATCCACATCTATATTGTGACGGACCAAACTTTGGAAGTGCTTGCACATATGCTCCCTAGAGAGAGATGAGAACTTTATATTGATACTATTGGGAGTATGCTTGTTCTTTGAGTTGTGGTCGAGATGGACATTGGAGTGATTGACCCAGTGCCCCTCCCATTATTATGCTAACCAACTTGCTAGTTTTTTTTGTGAGTTTGATAGGTCTTATAAGGAGAAGGAGAAAGAGTAATATATCGGGTCCAAAAGTTTTGAAGCAATTCTTCAGACTATTTTGGATCGGGTAAATACAATAGGGGAGAATGTTCAAGACATATGCCAATTAAATGAGGCATTTGGAAGGGAGATTGTCAAGATGGAGAAAGTGGGCATGGAGATAAAACTTACAAATCCCACTACCTTGCCCATCTCCCAAGAGGAGGATAATCAAGAAAAGAAACCAAGCTATGATGATGAGCTTGGTAGTGAAGAATCCTCGATGATTTCCCAATCAACCAAATCAAATAAGGATGAAGATGCCACAATAAAGGGAATGGTACTAAGGTCTAAGGAAAAGATAAATCCAACCTCTTATGATGACTCTAGTTTATTTTGGGGTAAAGGGGATACGAAGGATGAAATTTTAGAAATAGAGGTTTGACCTTATTCTAACCATTTCTCGACATTGTTCTTAAAGGATGTGATGAGAATCCATATACCTAGGCAAATGGTTGTTTGTGGGGAGAAGAAGGAACATCCCTACATCATGGGATTTGACACTCCAAAAGACTACATGGAAACCTCTCCATCAAAGGCCATGGAACTCAAATTCCAATGTACAACTAGTATCCTATTGATGTTCTCACCTTTGCCCAAGGAGCCAAACCAGAATTTCGATGTAAAATTAGGTGAAAGTTTCAAGTCCTCAAAATGGCGAGATAGAAGCTACCTCGTTATTTCCTCAATTCTTCCTGGTTTCATCTTGGAAGATTTGAATCTTCTCTCCCTCTACCACTCATTGTATAGGGAACAAAAGTTGTGATAAAGATTCAAATATTCTAAGTGGAAGCACAAAAGGAAGTGGAGGAGGCAATATGGTAAGACGTTAAACTAAGTGTTCGATGGTAGGTACCCCATCAAGCCACGAAAAGTAGCACATATCCTTTTATTTTATACATGATAAAGTAGATTTTATTTTTGTATTTATTCATCCATAATCCATGAAAAGGTGGTGCTAAGAGAGTGTTGATTGAAAGTGAAAAAAGAAATGTATGAAATTGGCATGTTGGGATTGAACAGAGGAGTGCAAGTGACCTAATTTTTGGTCTCAATAAGCACAACCGATCTGGAGATTGTTCATGCCCTTGATCGATTAGGCACCCTTACTCTCAAGGATTAACTCACGAGAAAATCCCATAGCAAACTTTCTCACTCAGGCCCTCATATTGGATACCAATTTAGGAGCATACCAGGATAACTGATGGAATTTCAAGGCAAACTCCTTGACTGCCATTCTTCCTTGCTTCAAAATTAACAAATATTTCCACCTTCACCTCTCTTAACCCCTTAGGGAAGAAGTGGTCTAGATATGCACTAGAGAAATTATCTCACACGGCAGAACTAGCATCCTCACCTCTCAACTATTCCAACTCTTTGTATCACTGGTACATCACATCTTTCAATTCGTAAGAAGCAAACTCAACACCTTCAACCTATGAATCATGAATAACCCAAAAGATATTCTCTATTTCATCAATGAAGCTTTATGGATCCTCCTCAACCTTTGTACCAATAAATATCAGAGGATGCAACCTCATAAATTGGTCAACTTTAGTAACCTCAGATGAACCAATAGATGCACTAGCAGAACTAGACTATTGTGACTGATATATCACTAACTGAGTCAACAGGGTAATAAAGCGATGAAACTAAACACTAGTAACCTACCCGGGAGGCGATTGAGTATGAGTGTCACCCTCAAGAGTAAAAGTAGTAGGGATAATTGGAACCCCACGAGGGCATTCAGACGCAATGACCCTTGATTGGGTATGAACCCTATAAGCTAGATGAACTCCATCCATAATGTCCCTAGACAGGATAGAATGGTTCACATAAACATCTGATCTTTTTGGAGGCATGATCTAAAATACAAGCAAATAGAAATCAGAAGAATCCAAGACCTTAGACTCTGTAGCCCAATACTAAGACAACAAGAAAGAGAAATATTCCTTAATGTCTCATAGCCCCTCTCTTTTAAGTGTGGCGTGCTACACACCAATAAAATAGACTATACTTAACAGAAAAATTTTAACACCTAATTGACCATGAACTTAGGCTTTGATACCAACTTTGTCATGACCCGAATCAGGGCTTGGCTCTGATGGGTATCTTATATCCCACATGGATTCAAGATTACTCCTTTACCTAACCTAACCAACATATCAACCACAAATATCAAATGAATTCTGAACATATAACAAGATATGTCAAATAAGACTAACAATAGCTCATGAAATGTATACACCATTCATAAGAACAACACACTAAACCAACACATCAAAGGCCCTAGTAATCCACAAATCCATTATAATATAATGCTAATAAAATATCAGGACATGCCCCGACAATAGCCAAAATCCAAGTCTAACAAAGTATATGACATAGATTAAAAATACCATGAGATGAATGCCTTCAGAACTAGAAAAGCTCACCACTGGTCACTGGTAGGAAAAAATAAAGCTTCGGTCGCAATAATGCATGAGGATACAATGTTCAAAGATAATTAGTGGTTGGAGTGCTAGTATGTAACTTAGGAATAGAGAAATAAAATAATTCCATCAATGAAAACAAGTCTAAGCATAATTAGTAATCACATTTATACATACATATATATCGTGCTGGGATAGGGAACAATACTTAGAATGAACTTTGAAAACATTAACCTGAGTTGTGTATCATAACTATCATAAAACAAGGAATCCACGAGCTATATGGGTGTAGATCTCCCATTCCTGGAAGGGCTCTAATGCGTGTAGCCGTATGAACCAGAGAATATGCATATCCGTATATGCCACTTTGGGGGACTAGAACCTCCCAACATAATCAAGTTGACTTAACACCTATGTATAAATTATTGGGGACTTGAATCTCTAATTCATATATTCATTTGGGGGACTCAAACCACTGGGTCATATAGACACCCGCACCAGCTAGCGCGATTTCCAATATTAGTCCTTCGAACACCATTTTCATGGCCCGAATATACATCCTGCTTTAAATACCATTTAAAATATTCTTTACATATACACATAACTATTAATCTAATTACTTACCAAATATATCCCATTGATATCGTCATACCAACCCTATTTGCAGGCGTATAATATGCCATAACTATTATCATTCGACTTGGGGACTCAAGCCCATTGTCTATACATAGTCATCAATTCATTTTAACATTTGGAACTCTAACATATTTATCCAATAAAACCACCAAGGTTATAATTCAAAACCATTTATGACCCATAAGGTCTTGATGAAACCATTTACTAACCAGTTACATCATTAGGCTAATGCCTTAGTTCAAATCACAATTTAGTTAAATTTATGGTCATCAAGACCTTTACAAAACCATCTATCCTTCATTAACATTCTTATGCCTAAGATTAGTTCAAAACATAACTCATCATGTGACAAAATTCTTCTTATAGAAATTTTTACAAATAGCTTGATGGCATACCAATGTCAAACCATTATTCACTTCAAAAACCATCATGTTAGGGTTAACCATGACCCAATTAGTAAACCATAATTTCCTTGCACCCTCATGTGAAAAACCTTCATAAAACACATGTATAAAGACAAGTGAAATCATGAGAGAATCATATTCAATAGTATGTATTCAAATATCATACCATATAAGATCTTATTGCACCATATTAACATGAGCCTGAGGCAACTTCATATCCAACTTGCTAAATTAATACACCATTTGATAGTGCATAGCTGAAAGTTGGTTGCTAAGGCTGTGATGCTATCATCTTCAATCATACCCACAACCTTTTTCACTAATCTCCTTAAGGTATAACCATGCCAATGTTAATTTCCATATTCAATATGATTCAACAAAGTGTATAGGTCATCATAAGTATTTTCCTTAGTCAGACCACCTGCCGTTGAATCTAGCAAAGTTTTTATTATGGTTAAGTGCCTCAACAAAGGTGTAAGGTAGTACCTTATTTGACTATTGGTGATGTGGAAAGTCCCAAAAAAGATATTTTAATCTCTTTTTAGAAAGATATAGGTTCTTATCTACCCTCTGTTTAATACTCAAAATCTCACTATAAAGTCTCGCATCTTTACAAAAGGGAAGAATATGATAAGTAACTTTTGGGATAAGTCATCCCAAGTTGTGATTGAACCTACCAGATTAGTGTTCAACCATTTTTTTCTTTCCCTAAAAGTGAAAAAAAGAAAAATTGTCAGCATAACATAATTAGTTAACAAACCAGTAGGGATGAATGTGTCACTGATCTACAGAAAGTTTTATAGGTGGACTTATGGATCTACATGTTATAGCTTGGTAAATTATCCATTGCTGTTGTATTACCCCTTACTAATATTATCTCAGTTCAAATTTTAGTTGCATGCCTAATGGGCTTAAGACTAGAAATTTTCCCTAAGTGTTTGGGACTTAGTCATTTTAATATCTCTAACTTTGAGAATTTTTATTTTGGCCTTCTCGACCTTAAGATGTTGGTTTTTGAGTTGATTCATGTTCAGGTATGTAAGAAGTATGTATCAAACAACTTTTGTATTTTTTTAGTATGGTTTGTATCATGAAACCAGTGGGTCATCATGTTGTATTCCCATTCTCATATAGACTGCGTTGCGGTCAAGGAAATGAAAAACTGTAATATTACTGTATCAAGGTAAGCCTATTGCGTCCAGTTTCAAATTTAAATAACTAGGGGAAAATTAGGTCTTTTGGCTCTCAACTCAATCTTTAGTATCACAACTTGGGGCATTAATTAGGGCATTATTTGACCTTTTTCTCCAACTTTCTTCCCAAGAAAACCTTCTCCTTCCCCTAAGAACAAGAATTCAATTCCTTTGTCCCCAATAAATCAATAACTCAAGTAACACAAGTTCAATAATCTTCAAGAAATCATCAAGATTGGTGTTTTCCTTTAAATTTAAGAAGCATAGGGTATGTGGAGTGTTCATTCATGGGTCCCTTTCACCCATGGAGACCGAAAACTATCATTTCAATTAAAGAATTAATTTTTCTATTATTATGGTATTTTATATTGTTCAATATAGATTTATTTCATGTTTTCATGGTGATTTTAAATTCAATTCAGTCTATGTATAATCCCATGCAAGATTTGACTTTCTCATGCTTTGAATTTCAGTTTCCCATGTCCTATTTCAAGTAACTTCTATGTTAAACCCCCAAATTATTATCTTTAGTCATATAGTTATGTTTTTCGCCTATTTAAAGCATTCTCATTTTTTAAATTCATGACCCCTACACATTTGATAGAATATTTGATCTTATGGGTTATGACTCATGATCTTTTACTATAGTTTTTAAGCTTATTATTACACATTCAGTGATCATTCAGTACTGTTGGGTTATGAATACTCGAAACCTAAGAGTTTATACACAAATTCAGATTATTTCAGTAATGATTTAGTTAAACCATGAATTCTATTCCTTATTCTAGTGATGTAATCATGATAAGCACTAGAAGTTACAAAATCATGTTCATTTAATCTTAGTTCAGTTTAGTTTCAGTGTTAGTTTAGTTGGGAGTAGGATTTAACACCGAGAAAACTCAGGGATGAGGTCTCACCTAAAGTAGAGGGTGTGACCCTTAGTAACAATCAAAAGTTACAAAACTACGTAGCCAACATAGGTTAAAGATGTCTACACGCCAGTTGAGGGCTGACAAGGTGTTTACCTACCAGTTGACAGTGACACATATCTCAGTTAAGCACCTGCCAGTTGAGGGTGACTAATTAGTCCTTCGAGACACTAGTTTAGTGATCCATATAGCCGGTGTTAGTACCCATGGCATGGTAGTGGCACCCATCCAAATGGGGTTACAGGTTAGAACCTAATTTGCTCAGATTGGGGCATGTCGGTTAGATAATACCTCTCATAGTCATAGTGCAACATTCAGTATATTTTCAATTAAGGTTTGCATTAACCAAGTGTATAGATTATCTGTTCTTCAGTTATACAGATTATAGTTTTCACTCTCCAGATTATTTCAGAAGCATGTTTATACTTGTTCTTGCAATCACAAATATTACTTGTTTATGCATTCATACACAGTTACCCATGAAATTTTAGCCAGTTCTTATATCATATACCAGTACATTCAAAGTACTGGCTGTATGCTCTTCTTTGCGCTATAATGTCTTATATCATACCTTTGGAGGCTTAGTTTTCCTACCACAGATAGACAACCAATCTTACTCAACAGCCATAGTGGTGAGTCCTCATCCATCAAGGACATATTATATCTTATTCAGTACTTTATTATTTCATTATGTTCAGTCAGTCGGAGTTAGTTGGGGGCCTATCCCATCAACTCCTCAGTTAGTTAGAGGCTTTTAGGCAATCAAACATTCAATTATATGGTTCTTCAATTTATCAGTCCTCCTAGTATTATCAGTTATTTTAAATTGACAGTAACTTTCAATATTTCACCAGATGCTACAAATTAGTAATTCAATCATATTTTTAGTATTCAAATTTGTATTATTTCAATAGTTTATCTTTTGCACACATGTGTGATTATTATTTTATTCAATGCTCATAATAGATACCGGCTCATGGGTTAGATTATGATCACTTATGATTATAAGCACAGTTATCGCGACAGGGGGGAAAGGTAGGACTTTGGTCGTGATAGCTATGTAAGAGATGCACCATATTTTACTTTAGTTTAAATTAAACTCGAGGAGCCAGTCTTTGAATGACGGAGGTCACATTAGTTGCAAGAGGGAATGCCACTACGCAAACTGTCTTGTAGGCTGGTGGATCCTCAGCCATGGGAGCATAAATTTCATGATCCTCTTGAATTTGTAGGATACAAAAGAGAATGTCTTTTCGTTTCTATATTTGTGAAAGTGTTGCATAGGCTTAGGGTCTAGTTTAACAAACTCCCATCCCTTACCAGTTTACTAGTCTGCTTATTAGTGCCTATGAATTCAGAAGCCAAGATTAAGTGAATAGCACCAAAGAAATCAAAAAGTAAAACTAAAACTAAAGTAGTTGCCAAATTACAAGTCCTCGAAATTGGTGCCATAAAGTTGTTATGCCCAAGCACACACACAAGTGTATGTGGTCTCACGAAGTAATATAGTGGCCTTAAAGAAAACCAAGTATCAATCCCATAGGGACTAGTGTTAATCAACTATCCAATTTTAGTTTAACTATTAAGATTTAATTAGTGCAAACATAAACATAAGATTTAGAAAGTTTTAAGTAATCATAAACTTAAAAATGCGATAAATTAAAGGTTTGAGCAACAATGGGGAGAAACCTAGGTTTAAGGCATTGCGAACAATCATACTACACTATTAAATTTAATTGGTTGGGTTAATTATCTTGGTTGTTAATTCACGGGGTTGATTTTATCATCATGGTCTTTTGAGTCTCTAATCACCTACCTAACTTATTCTAACAATTACATCATTGAGCGGGTATATGAGTACTAAGTTAAATACATTCAAATTTCATCCTATAATTAAACAAAATAGGGAACTTAGGTATATTCCTATCTTAAGAGAAAATCATAACTTCATTCAAGTATTTTTATGATCCTATTCTATTCATCCTATGTTATATTATATCATTCCTCCTTCCTGGCTTATGATAAGATTATACATGTATTCTAAGGATCAAGAATCTTTAAAATAGTGATAAAAAGGGTAAGTAAACATCCAAGGTCATTTAAGGCGTGAAACACAAAAACTAGTTGTCCTATTTATACTTGGACACAAGCTGCCGATTTGAACTTAGGGCTGTGCCACAGCCTAATCTCTTTGCCTAAGGTATGTGGAATGCCAATGACTCCAAAACATTTATTTTTTTCAAATATTTTCCCATGTGTTGGTATATCCTTTCCAAGCTTTGTGGTGATGTTTCCACTTGGTTTCTAGCTTGAGTATCATCCATATACCATCACAAACTAGTTTTGTCCTTTTGATATTTACCTTTTTATTTGCATTTGGATTATTTAAATTGAACCATAAACACTAAAAATAAGTTATTCCACTCATAATTAAACAATCAACCTCTTCGTAACTCATTATACACACTAGAATCCATCGAGACCAACTATAAAAACACATAGCTCAAACTAGTAACACTAGGTTTATCGTCTAAACTCTAAGTTACAAAATTGATTCTAAAGACTTTTGAAAAAAACCATACACATTATGATCAAGTATATTAATACTTAGATGCTCAACTGTATAACTATTAACTTCGTAAGCACATAATAAGTCCTAAAAATAAGGTTAAACGTGCATTGATAATGATACTTAGGTGCATAAATCAACCTAAGGTCACTTGTCTTAGATATGGTTGATTTCAACATCATCTTGGTTATGGATTGGTTGGCCCCTTACTATGCTGTCTAAGAATTTTATGTTAAGACCGTGACTTTAGGTTCATTGGGTGTGCTGAGGATAACTTAGAATGATGCTCTATGTTAAGGTCCTAATAGGGTTATATACTATGTTTAGGCTCGTCAATTGATTGACAGGGGATGTTTGCCTTACATGGCTCATATTAGGAATACTAGTGTTACTTTACCTCTTTCTTTAGATTTTGTTTGTGTTGTTAGCGAGTTCTTAGATGTGTTCTCTACTGGTTTTCCTATTATACCTCTGGATTGTGAAATTGATTTTTCCATTGATGTTGAACCAGGCATTAAGGCTATTTCTATTCCTCCCTATAAGATGGCCCTAGTCAAGTTGAAATATTGAAGGATCAATTGTAGGAGTTGTTTGATAAGGGATTTATCTGACCTAGTTTGTCACCATGAGGTGCGTCTATATTTTTGTGAAGAATAAAGATTAATCTACGAGATGTGTATCAATTATCGATAGTTGAACAAGGTTATGGTTAAGAATAAGTATTCTCTTTCTTATATTGATGATTTGTTGGTTATCTTTAGGGCGTCATGGTGTTTTTAAAGACTGATTTGATGTTTGGGTATCACCAGTTAAGGATTAGATCTTTAGATATTTTAAATACAAATTTTCAAACTTGATATGGTCATTATGAGTATTTGGTCATGTCATTTAGGTTGACTAATTCCCCAGCCATGTTAATGGAGTTAATGAACCCAGTAATTTGACTGTGTATTGACACCTTTTTTATTGTATTTATAGATGATATATTTATTTATTTACAAAGTGAGGCTGATCATAAGGAGCATTTGCAAATTATGCTGCAAATATTGAAGGATGAGAAGTTGTATGCCAAGATCTCCAAGTATGAGTTTTGGTTAGTGTTTCTTTCTTTCTTTGTTCATATGGTGACTAAGGAGGGAATTATGGTTGATCTAACCAAGATTGCAGTGTTTCTTGATTTGTCTAGGCCTACTGTACCCACCTATATTCAAAATGTTTTTGGCTGGGCAAGTTATTATTAATGTTTTGTTAAGGGTTTTTCATCTATGGCAGCTCTATTAACCAAGTTTACTCAGAAGAAAATTTCTTTTTAGTGGTCCGATACTTGTGAGGAGAGCTTCTAAAAGCTCAAGGATTTGTTGACTTCAGCTTCTATCTTGACTTTGCCCAAGAAGGGCATGGGCTTTACCATCTTTTGTGATGCTTCAGGTATTGGGGTAGGTATTATGTTGATGTAGAAGGATAAGATGATTGGTTATGCTTCTCATTATTTGATGTCCCATGATAAGAATTATCCTCCCCATGATTTGAAGTTGTGCACGATTGTTTTTGCCTTAAAGTTGTGGAGGCACTACTTGTAATGAGTCCATTGTGAGATTTTCTTAGATTATCATAGTTTTAGTACTTTATAACACAAAGAGATCTTAATATGAGATATTATCATTGTCTTGTATTGCTTAAGGATTATGACTTAACTATTATCTATCATCTAGACAATGCTAATATGGTTGCAGATGCCTTGAGATGGATGTTGACTAACATGGGTAGCTTGGTACATCTTTTGACCCAGGAGAGGCCTTCAGCCTTAGAGGTTCAATCTTTAGCTAACTAGCCAGTTAGGCTTGATATTTTCACACCTTGGCATATTTTAGCATTTATAGAGGCTAGATCTACTGTGATGGATCAAATTTGAGGTCATTAGTTTGATGATGTTTGATTAAGTTTAATAGGGTATAAGGTGTTGTGTGGTGAGGCTAAGAAAGCCTCACTTGATTCAGATAAGGTTTTGCGGATTCTAGGCCAAGTTTGTGACTTGAGACAACATTACTGGTGGGGTACTATAGGGAAGGATGTCGCAAACTTTGTAGCTCATTGCCTATGTTTCTAGCAGGTAAAGGCCGAACATTTAAGACCTGGTGGATTTCATTAGAGGTTACCATTCTCTACTAGAATTGGGAACATATCACTATGGATTCCATGAATGAATTGCTTTGTCCTTTTCATGGTTATGATAGTGTTTGGGTCATCATGGATTGATTGACCAAGTCTGCTTAAATTATTCTAGTCCAGATCGATTTCAGTACTAAAAGGATGGCTCGTATCTACATTTGTGAGATTATGAATCTTTATGGTATGCTAGTGTCTATCATCTCTGATCAAGGTTCTGTATTCACATCTCACCTTTTGAAGAATTTTGAGGATGATTTGGGTATGCGAGTTGATTTTAGCACCGTATTTCATCCTCAGAGTGATAACCAATCAGAATGGACTATCTTTGGTTTTAAAGGATATGCTCCATGATTATGTAATAGATTTTGGTAGCTAGTGCGATAAGCATTTAGCTTTGCCAGAGTTTGCATATAATAATAACTACCATTCTAGTATCGTTATGGCTCTTTTGAGGCATTATATGGTAGGCATTGTCACTCTCCAATAGGTTTGTGTGAGGTTTCTGAGGTTATACCTCAAGGTATGGACTTACTTTGTGAGTCTTTGGATAGAGTTTGGATAATTTATGATTGACTTCGAGTGGCTTAGAGTAGGCAGAAGTGTTATGCAAATCGTATACTTTGTGCCTTGTGATTTGGTGCTAGTGATCGTATTTTCCTCTAAGTTTCACCCATTAAGGGTTTGATGAGGTTTCAAAAAAGGGGAAATCTTAGCACAAGTATATTGGACCATATAAGATTCTTTGGGCTATTTGGGATATGGCTTATGAGTTAGCTTTACCCCCAGACTTATCAGCTATTCATTTAGTTTTTCAAAATATAATGCTTCACTATTACATTCTAGATGAGTCTCATGTCATTTGTTAGGAGTCACACAGTTAGATGAAAGGTTGTTTTTTGTTGAGGAGTCTTTCTCCATATTGGCTAAGGATGTTAGATAGTTGAACACTAGAATTATTCCTGTGATTAAGGTCCAGTGGAAGCATCGACCTATAGATGAAGCTACCTGGGAGGTCGAGTCTGATATGCATAGTTCTTATCCCCAACTTTTTGTTAATTCAAGTATTTCTCTTGCCTTAGTTCTAGGATGAACTAGATTTTTGCTATGGATGATATATCGACTCAAAATTTGATAAAATATATCAAATGTGCATTTCTGTGTTATTTAACCATTTTACCCCTCCCCGTGGTTGTGTTATGGTGTTTTTAGGATGTGGGGATGATTCACACGATTGTCGATGCATTTTTCTATGTTTGATGTAATATTGTGGTTTTGGTGTCTTTGAGAGCCTTATAGTTGACTTCAGTCAACATATTTTGATTTATATATCGAATGGCAAAATGAACTGCGCCAATAGATTTGGAAAGTTGATTTTATGGTGGTAAAATTTTTTGTGTGGTTTTATGGATATTGAATCTCTTTTCCACCCTTGGTTTGGAAGTTTGTGATTTTGGGTTTCGAGTGTCAACTTTGTGAAAATGACATTTTTCAAATATTTGATTTCCATTGAGTCTAGAGCATCAAATTGGATAGGGTAGCATTATTCGTTTGCATTCATGGGATTCCGAGTGAATCTTGAGGATCCCATAGACACTTGAAATTTTACCAAGTCCCCATCTAGTGCACCCGTGATCACGACAGTGAGCGTAAGAGCTAAGTTCCCCCATTGCGCCACCTGATCCGTGATCGCAATTGGCTCTTTAGCCAGGTACCGTGATCGCATTTCCTGGGAATATAAATACCCATGTTTTTTCATTTTCACCATTTTTTAGACTTGGAGCTTAGAATTTCATAATTTTTGGCAACCTTTTCCCCTTCTAAGCTTGGGTAAGCTCCATAACACATTTTAATTCTTTCCTTCATTGTTTATCATCTATTTCTTGTTTTAAACCCACATTAAAGTATGGAAGTTGGGAATTTTGTCTCGTAAGGCCTAAAAATAGTATTTCTTAAATTTAAAAACAAATTTCAAACCTTTCTTACTTGGGTGAATTTGTCTCATAATTATTAGTTTTCCCTCAATTTAATCTTCAAAACAACTTCAATTCTCAATTTAAAAGCGCTTTTAGGAATTTTTATCCGATAAAGCTTGAAATGGTTTTTCTTCTATTTAGACCTCATTTTGAACTTTTTTGTGCTTGGGTTTTTAGCTGTAGACTCCAACAAATATTGTGAACACGTTTTTGAAATAAAGTTATGATTTTACCCTTATTTTGCGAAAACTCATTTCGAGGGTTAATTTTGACCCTGACTTGAAACTAGACAAGTTGGTTATCGTTGGCTTTCTTTTGATGCATAATTTCTATATTTCCATATTTTAGTTGATTTTAGGTCTGTTTGTGAGGAGTCAGATTGTGGATTAAAGGGTTCAGATTGTGGATTAAAGGGTTGTGAATCAACTTTCGGCTTTGGAGGTAGGTTATGGCTTAACTCATTTCAGACTATGCTGGGTAGTTAATTTTGATACAAAATCATGTTAAGGGTGTGTGAACAAATTGCTATTTTATTGTGTTGTGCCTGTGTAGGGGCCAATATGTGATGTATTTAGTGGTTTTTGATATAATCTAAATGGCCTCTGAATCGTTAAAGAGGATGCTTACGAGTCAAGAGGCACTTGGAGACTCCGTTTACTATGTAATAAATGACAATTTGATGAACATGGTGATTATGGATGGACAAGGGATGTTAAAGAATCCATGGGAAGGCAAGACAGGGCTAGAAGGTCCCCAGAAGAGGACATGCGCCCCATCCATGTTGGTGGTGCGCCCAACCCGCTCTAGATCTGTTAGTGTAGGTCAAAATAGCCCACTATTGTAACAACCCGTATTTTGCATGTTCTTGTTTTATTTATATGGAACATGATATATATTTGTGGTATAGGTAATGAATGAGATTTGTAATGTGAGTATTGATGGTGTAAATGGACTTCTAGATACTGCCCGTACATTTTAATATGACACAACCAAGTTAACATCAATACAACTATTTAGACTAGGCATCGTAAGCTAGTATTTGAATCTAAAGTTTAAAGTGACCAAGTGTATACAAGTTCTAAGTTAGATTAAAAGGATTAACGACTGAAAATGGAATAAAATATTGAGGTGCTTTCTTGACTTAATTAAGCTAGTAGGTGAGTCACTTACTTGAGCTATTTGGACCAAGTTAGTGGACCCAAGGCTATGGATAAGATCTGTGCCTTCATTAATGTACTCATTTGGGCCCAAATTAAGTAAAAGAGGAAGAAAATGGAGAAAAGTCCCTACACTTAAATCTTCCATGGCCCAATTTAATTAAGCCTAACTAAGAATTATGTAATTCCATCACCTACTTTGACATTTTAAGCGGCCTGAACCCTTAAGTAGGTGCATCACGTACTTGGACTAATTTATGGCTGAAAATGGGTTCAACAAGGGAGGTTCTAGAGGGATCAATATAAGACCTACATAGCTGGTATTTTTACTTATTTTAAACACAATATCCACCCTTTTAACTTCAACTTTTGCCCTTTTCTATCAAGGATAAGAACAACAACCCTAAAATTCCTTCTAGAGTTCTTTGAGAGACCCTCACCTTTGAAAGCGAAGGTAAGTGAAAAAACATAAGGTTTAGCTTAATTCTATCGTAGAAAAATTGGAAAGCATGCTATAAGTGCTTAATTATAAATACATGGAAGAATATAAAACAAGCTACCTGCTTGCTTTTCTTTGTTATTAAGAGACATCTCTTTTCTTCTTGGATTTAAAGTGTGAAGGAAAGTTGAAGTTCTTGTAGATTTCCAATTAAAAGGATAAATTGTAGAAAGTTGATTTTCTCTTCCTCATATATGAATTTGGGAAAGAATTATGGATGTGTTGTTATTGAGAATTCAAGGGATGATGAGTTAAATACTTAATTACTATAATGAAGGTAAGTTGGGGATTTTTTATGGAATTTTTTATGTGTATATGTTAGAGACTGCTGGGTTGATGTTGGGGAAAGGTGTGATAATTTTTTATTGAAATATAGAAGAAGGGTAGGGTGGTACACCACCGACCTAATTGTTGTCTATTTTTATTGCCTATTCTATTTTGTGCATAGTTTGGAGGGTGTAATGAAGGTAGAGTTGCTTCAGGGTTATTATAAGAATATATATGGTATGTGGATGTAATTGGAGGAGAAAAGGGTTAAAATAACACCCTGATTGATAAATTAAGGGCGTACTGCCCGAGTACTATTTTGGTGAAGTTAAGTAGCCCAAATATGTCGGTTAGTTACAAATCCTAGTTTTACCATATACTTTATTGTAGATAAGTAATCCTAAATGTAGGAAGTGAATTGAGTTATCATCGGATTTATATGACATGGTATGTAAGACATACTCCATTTCGCACTCTTTAGCGTGCAATCGAACACATGCCCCACCAAGTAGACTTCAAAAGTTCTCCTATAGCGAATGATACATAATGGAAGCATATGATCACCCTTGTAGCTAGCAACCTTATTACAACTCTCTAATGTGTTAAAAAACCTTAATACATGCTTATTATAAAGTGTGCATGTTAAATTTCACTAGAAAATTGTAGGAGTTCTCCTTTTAATCAAATAAGACCCATGTGTTAGTTTCAATTCTAAATAATTCACTCATGTACTAACTGCTCCCTACCTCATTGATATTGCATTAAGTGTTTATTCACGTTTATTTTACTGCTGGATTATTAATCGAAAGTACCATAATATTGCATCCACAAAAGTAACAATGTTAAAGGTTAAATAAACTAAGCAACATAATCTGAATTGAACAGATGGAAGCTCAAGGGCATAATCCTAGCATGGGCCGATCTCAATACCTTTATATGTGGGTGGCATCTCAGGGGCAAGATCCTAGCATGGACCAATCCTAATGTTTATTTATGGGTGGCAGCTTAGGGGCATAATCCTAGAAGGGTTGATCCCGATTTGTTTATTTACCACTGATTATATAGTTATTTGTATCATATGGCTTACAAAGATTATAAAGTAAGAAAGGTAAAATGAATTAAAAAATGTAATGTACCTGACCCTACAAGTGTCTACAAAGGTGGTCTACTAGAACTATTTGTACACTTGTATCTTATTTCCATTGAGCTCCTATATTATGTGTGGCTACTTTAAATCTTACATATTCAGTACATTATTTCATACTGAAACCCCTTAAGGGGGCCCTGTATTTTATGCTACAGGCACAGGTGCTTTAACTAATACACCTTCTCAGTAGGAGCCAAGGATATCCAACGGCTATTGGTGAACTCCACATTAATTTGAGGCTTTCCTAGTCCGTTATTTATATTTTGGTATGGTATAGTAGTTAAGAGTAAGGCAGAGGTTTATCTCAATCTTAACTAAGTCTATGAATAATTTATAGGCTTTGTAGACCAATGTAAAGTTAAGCATGATATTATTTTATCTTATAGATTTTATGGCCCCAACAACAAGTCTTGTATATATAGTTTCAGAATTGTTGTTTATTTCTTATCGATGCATTATATCCATGTGTGGTAGTACCTTTGGTTATTATAGTTACATGCATGAGAAGTACAAGGTTATGTATTGGTGCTCTTGGTCCTTTACGGCTATGGGTGTCTCTCCGCCTCAATAGGATTTGAGGCATGACAAAAGTAGTATCACAGCTGGTCATCCTAGGGAGTCTAATAAGTTGTGTCTACGTAGTCTTTTTTATGAGCGTGTTGTGCACTACATCTATAATCAGGAGGCTATGGGACATTTAGTGTCTGTCTTTCTTTCTTCCTATCTTAGATCATGCAATAGAGGCCAAGTTACAGGTAAAGTCATATTTAACAATTGAATATGTTTATTCTCTTATTATAATAAATATATAGGTTACAAGGAGTAAGAATACAGGTAAGTGAGTAGATGTGGCTGCTGGAGAAGGGACCAGTAAGTCACCACCTAGACAAGATAATCAAAGTGAGGCTCAACTTGAGTTTTTATCATAAAATTCTTCTACACCTCCATCTCCAAAAGAGCTAAGAGGAAGAGCAATATCCTCAAAATCACTTGTTAATGCTAGTGAGCAATATTTAATGAATGCAGTGCAATCGTTGACTCGTATAGTTGCTGTACAAGCTCAAGGACAATCTATCTCAACCACAAGTTCTAGTAGTGCATATAGGGTAGCTAGACTATGAACACAAGATATTCTTAAATTACATCCTCCCATATTCATTATATTAGGTATTAATGAAGACCCATTACTTTATTAATCAAATGCAAAGGGCTCTATATGTCACACATGTATAGGGTAAGGAGATAGTTGATCTACTAGTGTATAGACTAAAAGGGGAGGCTATATTATTGTAAAAAGACTTGAAATGATCTAGTGGTATCGATGTGCTTTCAGCTACTTGGAAAGAGTTTAAAGAGGAATTTCTAGATCATTACCTTCCATTTGAGATTTGAGAGGCCCGTGTGGATTAGTTTTTAAATCTCCACTAAGGGAATATAAGTGCAAGGGAGTACACCCTCTTATTTAACTCTTTGGCTAGGTATGTTCTTAATATAGTAACTACTATGGATGATAGAGTTCATCAATGTATGGATAGATTGGATCCTTAACTGCTTAGATATTATACTATTATTTCTTTGAACAAAATCATAGATACAATATTTTGCACAAAAAATGGAGGATTAGAGGCAAAAAAGAAAAACACAAGTATTAAAAATAGGATATTCCAAGAGGGCCATATCTATATGGCATTTTATGGCATCCCAAGGACTGTTTAGTCCTCGAGTTTCTAATAAACACCCTGGACTATCATCTTCTTTTTCTACAGCTAGTGCTCTATTGTGGTTTCAAGAGTCCAAGGAAAATATGTTTGGGCAATGAAGTAAGAGTCAGAGTTCACAAACAATGGGGTATCAAGAGCAAGGGAATATGAGCCAATTAATACCTCCTCGGTAACTATTTAAATATTTTGGAAAACTTTATTTAGGTGCATGTTGGTTTGGGTTAAATGCTTTCTTTTAGTGTGGTATGTAGAGGCATATGATGAAAAAATGCCCATAAAGGGGCATAGGTATTATGGCACGACCTATTCGATCAACCATTGCATCATCACTATCGATGCCCTATTTAGGTAGAAGTGTATAGCCTATAGGTCATTATATAGGTGTTAAAGGAGCAACTAGTTCTAGTGTATATCAGAATCATACTTATCTACCAGATCGACAAAGTTTAGAGGCTTCTCTGGGTGTGGTTAAGGGTACATTGTCAATCTTTTCACATAATGTATATGCATTAACTGATCTGGCCTATACATTATCATATGTCACTGCCTTAGTTGCTGGAAAGTTAAAAAGAACACCAGAATTACTAGTTAAGCCATTTAAAGTTTCTATGCCGGTTGGTGACTCTATTATACCTTGAAGAGTGTATCAAAATTGTGTAATAATTATTCATGGTCACGATACAATGGCTGACCTTGTTGAGTTAGAAATGGTAGATTTTGATGTTATAATGGGTATAGATTTGTTTTCCTTTTACTACCCCATAATAGATTGTTGAACAAGGAGGGTGTATTTCTATTTTCTAAGAGTGGCAATCCTTGAATGGAGTGGTATATTGGTGTGCCAAGAGGAAAATTTATTTCTTATTTGAAAGAAAAAAGGATGGTTTCCAAAGGTAACATATGTCATATATTTAGAGTGAAGGATGCAGATGCGGAGCCAACAACTCTTCAAACTATTCCAATGGTAAATAAATTTCCCGATGTATTTCCTAAGGATCTTCCATGTTTTCCTCTTGAACGAGAAGTAGAGTTTTGTATATATGTGATTACAGGTACCCAACTAATCTCAAATCCTCAGTATAGAATGGCCCCGATAGAATTACGGTAGTTGAAAGAACAATTAAAGAACTTGTTAGAGAAAGGATTCATAAGGCCTAGTATGTCCCCTTGGGGAGCACCAGTGTAATTTTTCATAAGAAAGATGGCTTCTTAGGAATCTTTATTGACTATCTCTAACTGAATAAGGTGACTATTAAGAATAAATATCCCCTTTAGATAATTTATGACTTATATGATCAGTTACAAGGCACCAAGTGTTTCTCATAGATTTATTTGAGATCAGGTTACCACCAAGTGAGGGTCAACTAGAAGGATATACCCAAGAAAACTTTTCAAACACGGTATGGTCTTTATGAGTTTCTAGTCATGTCCTTTGGTATAAGTAATACACCCACCACTTTTATAGATTTGACGAATAGGGTGTTCAAGCTATTCTTAGATATGTTCGTGATAGTTTTTATAAATGATATTTTGATTTATTCAAGATAAAAAGAGGACTATGCCAGTCACTCACAATTGGTGTTACAAATCCTTCGTGATCATAAGTTATATGCAAAGTTCTCTAAATGTAATTTTTTGTTAAAATCTATGGAATTCTTGGATCATATTATATCTAATGAAGGAATAAAGGTTGATACTCAAAATATAGAAGCTATGAAGCATTGACAAAAACCTACAATGCCTACAAATGTTCGTAGTTTCCTTGGGTTGGCAGGCTATTATGGAAGTTTTTTTGAAGGTTTTTCTTCAATTTCTGTACCTTTAACAAAGCTAACACATAGAACATCTAAGTTTCAATTGAATGATGCATGTTAAAGTAGTTTCCATGATCTGAAGAATAATTTGACTCTGGACCCATATTGGTACTTCTGGAAGGCACAGAAGGGTATAAAACGTATCATGATACTTCAAGAATTTGCTTATGATGTGTGTTGATGTATCATGGTAAAGTAATAGAGTAAGCATCAAGAGAATTATGGCCACATGAGAAAAACTATCCAATACATGATCTTGAGCTAGCAATAATTATATTTTCCTTAAAGATGTGGCGCCACTACTTGTATGGGATTTATGTTGACATGTATACTGACCATAAAATTTTACAATATATCTTTAATCATAAGGAGCTAAATTTGAGACAACAAAGATGGCTTGAGTTATTAAAAGACTGTGAAGTTGATATTTTGTATCATCTGCGGAAAGCAAATGTGGTAGTTGATGCTTTAAGTCAAAAGGATATGGTGAGCACTTATGGGTAGTCTACAAAAATACTAGGGATGACTAAAGGTCTACACCAACTAGACAATTTGGGGATTTTCTTTCTTGAAACTCCATATGAGGGGCTTATTGTGCATAATGCGACAAAAACTTTATTAGTAGCTGAGGTGAAAAAGAAGCAATATGCAGAACCTATTCTATTATAGCTTAAGAAGAATGCACAATGTGGTATGACAAAGGAATTTGAGCTTACGCAAGAGAAATTACTTCAGTTGTAAAATAGGTTGTGTGTGCCTAATATAAATGGGCTAAGAAAGAGGATTATGAAAGAGGCACGTCATTCAAGGTATCCATCAATTCCTGGTCAACAAAAATATATCACGATTTTAAAGGAGTGTATTGGTGGGGTGACATGAAGAAGAACATTGCAGAATTTGTAGCCTAATGTCCAAATTATCAAAGGGTTAAGTAGAGAACCAAACTCCCGGGGTTATATGCGATGTATATAAATTCCAATTTGGAAGTGGGACATGATAAACATGGATTTTGTCACTGGGTTACCTTATACACCACAAATGATTGATTCAATATGGGTAATAGTTGACAGACTCACCAATCAACATACTTCTTATTGGTTACGACCACTTATACAGTTAAAGAGTATGCGAAATTGTATATCAAAGATGTAGTTCGGCTACACAGAATATTAGTCTCTATTTTATCAAATAAGGGATCTCACTTTACTATAATTTTTTGGAAGTCTTTTCAGAGAAACCTAGGAACACTAGTGAAGTATTGGCAATTCACTACTGTCACTATTATTCGATGGTAAGCCCATATTATTCAATTTGGCAAAGTCGCATATGAGTTAGCGCTACTCTAAGAGTTCTCACTATTCCATTTAGTGATTTATGTCTCAACGCTTTGAATGTACATTGGAGATCCATTTCATATTATTCCTACTAAAGATGTACAAGTTATGGAAGATCTCAACTATGAAGAAATACCTATTTCTATTTTAAATCATTAAGTTAAGAAGTTAAGAAATAAAAAAATAACTTCTATAAAAGTACTTTGGAGGAACCAACAAGTAGATGAGATTACATGGGAAGCTAAAGAAGCATTGGAATCCAAGTGCCCCTATTTATTTAAATGCAAAGAGAAAGTCCACGATGATTAATTGGAGCAATAAAAAGTAAGTATAGTACATAACTACTATGTGGTAATAGGAATATTAACCGTAGGATTGAACTTATTTAGGTTGGACAGCTATGCTAATATTTGAGAATGAATGTTCTTAAGGGGGGAGGATGTAATAAACCATATTTTGCATGTTCTTGTTCCATTTATATGGAACTTGATATAGCCGACTTAGTTAACAGGACATATATTTTAAGCGAGTATTGATGGTGTAAATGGACTTCTAGATACTGCCCATACGTTTTAATGTTACGCAACCAAGTTAACATCGATACAACTATTTAAACTTGGGATCATAAGATAGTGTTTTAATCTAAAGTTTAAAGTGGCCAAGTCCATGCAAGTTGTAAGTTAGATAAAAAGGATTAAGGATTGAAAATGGAATATTGAGGTACTTTCTTGATTTAATTAAGCTAGTAGGTGAGCCACCTACTTGAGCTATTTGGACCAACTTAATGGACCCAAGGCTATGGATCAGATTTGGGCCTATATTAATGTACTTATTTAAGCCCAAATTAAGCAAAAGAGGGAGTAAATATTAAAATGTCCCAATACTTAAATCATCCAAGTCCCAATTAAATTGAGACCAACTAAGAATTAAGCAAGTAGGTACATCACCTACTTTGACATTTTGAGCAGGTTGAACCCTTAAGTAGGTGCATAACCTACTTGGACTAATTTGTGGATGAAAATGAGGTCAATAAGGGTTGTTCTATAGGGCTCAATATAAAACCCATATTGAAACACCCAAGATCTTAGCCTTGCAAAAACATTTGGTTTTTGAATATATTGTCAAAGATATGATTGTACAAGCCACTCATACCCCTTGGATATGGGTTGTATCCACTCTTCTGCCCCTTTGTACCCTACGCAACATATGAGGATAGCATTTTATCCTCTATACAACTTGGCCTTTCCCACTCGTACATAAGGGTACGAGTCGCACCTAGGTAAGTTTTATAGTGCATGGTCTTTGGTGAAGAGCGGATAGTTTTTTATACCGATCTTAGATACAGTAGGTGTATGAGTCATATACAGTAGGTGTATGAGTCATACACTTTAGATATGACTCAATGGTTGGTATTCATACCATTTACAGTGTATGTGACCAAGGTGGAGCCTAGGGTATGAGTTAGGGTACCACTCATACCCTTGGGTATGATTACTTAATGATATGTACGCTGAGTCGTACCCCTGGATAGGTTTATTTAACAACTTTTAACCAAGGGATTTGTGGTCATTTCCTACACCCTAAATCCTAATCCCTCTCACTATATAAGTGTATATGTCCTTCTAAATCATATTTTTAGTGGAGATAACATCTTAAACATTCTTTTAAACACTTTCAAAGTTTCTTTAGACAAGATTGGAGGCTAGGGTTTGGATAGTGCTCATCTAGAAGACAAAGAGAAGTCAAGTTCTTGGTGTATCATCTTGTTTATGGCATATAACTGTCCCCCTTTATAAATAACATTAAACCCATGTATTTCATACTTGTATTAGTAAGTGTACATGGTGTTTTTTAAATTAAATGAAAAGGGTTTTGTTGCCTAATGATAAATAATGTTGTTTTTTTCTTAGAATAGTATTTATACATGTTATTGATGATGAATTTAATATGTGGATACTTGTTGTATTTGGTTTAACATGAGGATCTTGAGTAACCCTAATCTTGATGAATTCTGCTATGAAAATAGCCTTATTGAAGGTATGCAATAATGTGTTTGTGAAAATTTCTAAGTGAATTATCTAGTTACATTTTGGTGATACTTTGAGTTACGTAAATATCCCAGTAAGCATGAATTATTGATAATTTATATTGTGAAGGTAATGAGAGCCATGTATTATATAATTGATAACCTTGTTGGGTTAATGACTAATAAGGAATCGAATCCACTAAACATAAATATGAATTTGAATAGTGTGTTAGAATAAAATATGGTGAGAATATGGTGTAAGATTTCTAATGAAATAGGAATAGTTATATGAGTCCTGATGATCGTAAATTTAATTGATAAAGAATTGAATTGAGGCATTTAGTCCATTAGAGTGACTAGTGGTTTAATGGTTTTATGAAGGTCAAATGTGTATCTATGGTATTGGTCTAGTCGAAATGAATGAGATAAGATGTTGTTAATGAATACAAACACTTGGTAAATGTTTTATAAAGGACTAGTTGGCGATGCAAGGTATAAGGGGATGTCTTTGATAGTTGGTTGGCTAAATAGGTCATAGTCCCAAAAACATGAACTTGAATTGTGTTTGAATAAAAAGGGTGTATAAGGATAGTAATGAGGAATGATTTGTTCATAGAGGTCTTGGTAGCAATAAATGAACTTGTATCGTGTTGTGAACTAAGGCCTTGGGCCTATTTATTCAATTAATGGTTAATTTGGGTCGGCAAAGACCATGTGGTTGTCTATGGTATTGATATACAGCTTGGTTGCTAGAATTACTTAATGGGTTTGAGTCCCTATATATTGAATGGTATAGATGTTGATATGCGATTAAGGAGGGCTAGAGTCCAAATATCGATTATTGATGAAATAAGATGAATGTCGATTTATGGTTCGAGTGTACTCAACATGAGAGTTGATTCATCGTCCAAATCCACTTACCATATCAGTTGAGTTGGGTTGTGGTCCAAGTCTACTTACCATATGAGGCATATTGGTTTGTGGTCCAAGTCTACTTATCAAACAACGCGTGTTGGTTTGTGGTCCAAGTCCACTTACCATACAAGGCATGTTGGTTTGTTGTCTAAGTCCACTTACCATATGAGGTATGTCGGTTCATCATTTGTGTCTACTTTCCATAATAGGTATGTCAGTTCGTGGTTGGTGTCCACTTACCATAAGTGGTAGTTTGGTTTTCAATTTATGTCCACCTATCATATAAGATGTGTCGGTTTGAGGTTCATGTCCTTTTGCATTTTATAATGTAGAAAATCTATATTGTTAAAATGTAAGGGTGGAAGATTCGGAAGTCTTTCATTCTATGTCTCATGAATGAATGATTCACGAATGCTAGTTATGATTTGTTCCATGGTTTAGCATGTTGTGTAACTATATGTACATGTATCTTCATAAATGCATATATTTATGTATAGATGATCATATATGATGTTTTGACATGGATTTGAACAAAATGTACTATATTATCCTTATCCTTTGCTTACACTCTAGCACTCCAACCACTAACCATCTTCGAACTCTATGTCCCCACATGACATAGAGGTCAGAGCTTTATTCTTTTCCTATTTAGTAACCAAGTGATCGAGTGGATCATGTGTTACATTGAAGTGGTGATCTTCCATTCTTCTAAAGGCACATAATTCATAGTCTCTTTACCTTATTTTTTTGACTTGATGTTGGCTATTATCGGGGGCATATCCCGACATATGTATATATATTTAGACTTCAGATCTGTATAGAGGTTTTATGAATAACTCTGGACTTGGGTATATTGGCTAGACTGTTGACATTAATGAATTGCTAGATATTATTTAAGTTTTTGACTATTAGACTTATGTTTCTGCTATCTTATAAAAAAGGTTAGGATTTTTAGAACCCTGTGGGTGTTGTGATGATAATTAGGTTGGGTTATTGGGGCAGCCTATGATTTATGTTGCCTTGAATTGGCCCTATGACATAGCCCAATTTTGAGGCGTGTCAAGTTGGTATCAGATTCTAGGTTCATGGTTAGTTTGGTGTCCATAATACCATGTCAAGTAGAGTCTCTTTTATAGGTGTGAAGTGCGCCACAGTTATAAAAAAGGATCTATGAGACACTTTAGGAAATGTTTCCCTTTCTTGTGTTTCAATCTCAAGATATAAAGTCTAAGGTCTTGGACTTCTCCAATTTTTGTTTTCTATCTTTCAGATCATGCCTCCAAGAAGAGGTAATACTCAAGAAAACTCTCCATTACCTATTGGGGATAACATGTATGGACCTTATCTAACTTCTGGGGTTCAGAACTGTGCTAGGGCTGCGACATATAACCATCCTCGTAGGGTTCTACCTATCCCCACCAACCCTACTTGTAAGAGTGAAATCATCCTCAGTCCTTTTAAGGGGATGTTTCTAATGCTAAGTTTTATCACTCTATCTACCTCTTGATCCGATTGGTATCTTCTCAAATTGGGCGTGGTGCTTTTTTTACTACATCCTCTAAGGCCACAAGGGTGGCTAATACATGAAGTTACACCCTACAATATTTATAGGTCTAAAAATTGAGGAAGATCCCCAAAGTTTCATTGATGAAATAGAGAAGATCTTTCGGATTATGCATGCATCGAAGGTGATAGGTATTGAGTTTGCTTCCTATAAATTGAAGGATCTAGCTTACCAATGGTATGAAGAGTAGGAGATATCTAGAGGTGTAGGTACTAGTTCGGTCGAGTGGGAAGATTTCTTTAGTGCCATCCTTGACCGCTTCTTTCCTCAAGAGTTGAGGGAAGCAAAAATGGAAGAGTTTTTGAATTTAAGTCAAGGTACGATGTCCGTTAAGGTGTACTCCTTGAAATTTCATCAATTGTAAAGGTATGCCCCTGAGATGGTTTCTAGCATAAGGGCTAGGATGCATAAATTTGTTTTAGGACTGTCTCGCAAATTGATCCTTAAGAGTTAGGTGGCTTTGTTGATCAAATATATGAACATTTCTAGGTTGGTTTTATATATGCAATAAGAAGAGGAAGAGAAAAAGAAATAAGGTGAGATTAGTGAGAGGCAAGGTAAGAGATATCAGCCTTCTAAGCTAAGTGAGGGCCAACAATTTAGTGGTAGGTTGTCTAGAAGGAAGAACTAAGTGAGTGGTAATTCTCAGGGTAGTAGGGCCCAGTAAGAGACTTCCTATCCCCCTTGTAGATTCTGTGGTTAACATTATTGTGGTAAGTGAGAGAAGGGGAAGAATAGATGTTTCTACTATGGTCAAATTAGGCACATGCAGTGAGAGTGCCATTCTCGAGGGGCTACTTAGGCTGATAGAGACCCAATTGCTACTTCATCTATTCCTGCACCAAAAGATGCTATCTCTTCTCTGGTACCGATATTAGATGCAGTCGCTTGGATGCACTGAATACTCACCAGGAGTCTGA
Organism: Capsicum baccatum var. pendulum; assembly: GCA_030864225.1. Taxonomy (NCBI): domain Eukaryota; kingdom Viridiplantae; phylum Streptophyta; class Magnoliopsida; order Solanales; family Solanaceae; genus Capsicum; species Capsicum baccatum. The sequence continues at coordinate 134,834,402 of CM061552.1, forward strand.
GGTATCACCGAATATTTTTATGGGTATCTTGAAAAACTCCCTACCCATGTTATGTATGCTTTTCTTGGTATGTTTGATCCCATCTATGATTGTGTATTTCAATTTGGTTTAGAGTTATTTGCGCTCTTTTTTTTCTATTTCTATCTCGGTAAGAGATTTTGAGATTGTAAGAAGTCTACAAGGGGTGTGTGATAGTTGTTTCAAGTAAGGCAAGTCTTGTTGATTGATAGAGGTGGACATAATTGCATTTGATTTCATTTGGGGGTGAATTGGTTGCATTCATGCTATGTTCCTTAGATTGTTGGACCTATAAGGTCAGGCTTCAAATTCTTTAATGAGTTGATCATTGTGTGGTAAGAAGTTTCTTTAGTGGCTTAAGAAAGGTTCGTCTCTTATCATAAGATCCCAAGGGTTGATCCCAAAAGAGGTGGCTTCGACAAGTTTCATGAAGGAACCGAAAGTCTGAGGAAGCTACTTGGGAAGTGGAAGAGGCCATGAAGTCCAAGTATCCGCAAATACTTTTCATTTTGAAAACTCATGCTTGAGATATGTGTTGGTATTTCTAACTTGGTTTATGACTTTGATAGAAAATGGTTGAAGACCCCAATGCTTAAAATTAATTCATGTCCTTGTTAGACGAGGGATTAAAGTTCCCAATACTTCAGTTCTTTATATCTTTGAATATCAAGGGGTTCAACTCCTTGGGTTTTAAACTGACCGAGTTTCTTTTATAAATGATGTGTTGGACTTCCAAAAGTCGATAAAATGAAATGGACGATTAATGATAATCATAATATGTGTTGTGTTGTATCTTTGTTATGTATTTTGTCCTAACTTGTTTGAAGGTTGTTTTGTTGGGTGCTAATGTGTTAACTTGTGTTTATGCTTTCCTTACCCATCATTCAAGGATGAATGATCCTAAGTGGGGGAGAATGAAACACAAAAGATCTTGGCTTTGAAAAAAGTTTTGGTTTTTGAACATGTTGTCCAAGATACGATTAGACAAGCCACTAGTACCATCTGGATACAGGTCATATCCACTCTTTCTTCCTCTCTCATACCCTAAGAAGCCTATGATGATAGCATTTTGTCCTCTATACAACTTGGCCTCCCCCTACGCGTACGCAAAGGTATGAGTCGTACCTAGGAAAGTTGTATAGTACAAGGTCCTTGGTGAAGAGTGGATTATTTTTTATACGGGTCTTGGATACAGTTGGGTTGTGAGTCTTACCCTTTGGATATGACTCAATGGTGGATAGTCATACCCTTGACAGTGTATGAGACCTAGGTGGATCCTAGGGTACGGGTCAAGGTACCACTTAAACCCTAGGGTATGATTGGTTAATGAGTCGTACCCCCGGACTTTTAACCAAGGTCCTAATTGTCATTTTCTCAGCCTAAAACCTAATCCCGTTCACTATATACATGTATATGTCCTCCTAAATTATAATTTGAGTTGATCAAATATCCTAAACTCTCTCTCAAACACTCTTAAAGTTTTTTGAGACAAGATTGGAGGCTAGGGTTTGGAGGGTAGTGATAACGCTCAATCTACAGCTCTCGTAGGAGTGTAAGGCGGATGTTAGCAAATATAGAACCCAACCTGGGTTGGGTATCGATCCCACAGGGAATAGCTTGGACAACAAGTAAGTAAAATTACTAAACTTTTGGTGCAAGTCTCGTAAAAAGGGGGGATTTTTGTCTTGCAAGTAATGTAAACAAAGGTTGAAAATAATAAAGTAAAAAGAGAGAGATTGTTACGTTGGTTGTAAACAATGAGAATTGAAGCGTTGGGGTTATGTCCACCTTCTGAGGTATACGTCTCTATTGGCTATGAGTGTGTAGAATTCTGACATGCAACTGCTTATAGAGAATTGTATTCGATGGTAAATCCAAGCGTCTCTCGACCTAAACAAGGACTATTTCACTTTAACTCTCTCGAGCTTAAAGCGTGTCTAATGGTACAAATTCTCCAAGAGGTTAGTCCAGTTACGGCACTAGCTTTTTAATAGGAAAGGGTGTCCTACTACCTTGACATTATCTCTTTTCCAGAAAAATAAACTTTCTCTCGAACAAGTTAAATGTTAGACTGGCGTATTCTTGCGTTTTGAACCGCAAAGAATGTAGATTAATATGAAGAGAATAATGATACAAGCAATATACGTGTCTCGAACTCACAAACTCACAGCAATAGATAGTAACTCATTCGGCTTCCATAACCCCAACAGAGAAGTTTAGTTACCCATGAATGCGAAGGAGATCACGATTGACATTGTTATTATATCACGATATTGAGTAATGGCGTGTAGATCAAGTGATAGGCGTGAGGCGTGTTTCCTTAGCTTGGTAACGATTCTCTTGTTGAGGAATTTAAGAATAGAAGAGTAGATTAGAAGTGTTTGTAGTGGAAGATGAGAGGGATGGAAGAAAATTAATTGTTGAATTAAGTGAAGAATAGAAAGATGAATGTATCTCTCCACTAAGGGAGGAATGAATTGAAATCTCTAGCATGATAGGGTATTTATAATACTCCTATCCTACTCCTACTATGCTAATGAAATAAATAACCAAATCCTACTAGGCCTATGGAACACTTAACCCAAATATACTAGGTTAATGTAATATTATCATAATCCAAATAAACTAATGAAATACATAACCCAATTGTACTAGGTTAATGTATCTTTGTCAAAATCCAGCTTTGTGTCTGTAAGTCCCCAAAGTCTTCAGAATTGTTGTTTTAGCCCGGGACAGATTTTCCATGCAGCAGTTTTGGTCCATAGGCGTGTACACTCCTTTTCCTTTCTTCGTGAGCTTTCTTTTGCGTCAAGTAAGCCATAAAATGCTGAATTTTGCATCATTTATACCTGAAACTTTACTAATCATGTTCGTTAGCTCATTTACAGGAAAAAGGACTAAAAGTGCATGAAATATATAATTTGTTCTCAAAACTAGGCTAAAATATGGGCAAAATATATTGATATAGGCGTGTAAATTCGCCTATCATCAACACCCCATACTTAGAGCATTGTTCGTCCTCGAACAACATATCATGTCCTTCTAAACATCAACTTAGGGTTTTTACAACAACAACACAAAACATTTATCAAGACAAGCACAACAATTATCAACAAAGAGTAGTTTTTCGATCATTAGTAGAAACCATTTAACCTCTAGCATAGACTTGTGATGGTGGTTAACTCATATTCAAAAGTTAAGGCACAAAGAATCATACACAACTATCCAAAACTCATCAACCATGTGTGTCTCACAATATATTACCCATAGTCACTCACAAGTGTAGCATATTTTTCAAACATGGGTATCTAAATATCCTTGCTCTCGCTCTCACAAAGAATTCATATGCATCAACTGATGACCATAGGCTTGCCCTTAGTGTAATACTCCACTAAATGTCAGAATGCTAAGATTAGGATCAAATAGGTCTTCTGATGGTTGTAATGTAGGCTAAGGGACGGGTAGGACTATTTTGGCCAGAAATAGTGACTAAGTTCCTAAGCACTTAAACACATCACATTGTATCATTGACATTTTTTTCTTTCAACCTTTCTTCTTTCTTTTGTTCTACCACCCTTGTTCTCCTCTTTTGTTTTTTAATTTTAAGCATAACTCACTTTTCAGCTTTCTTTTCCTTTTTCTTTTCATAACATACCTCTTATAATAGCACTTTCTTTTTCATAACACATTCAAGCACCATTACAATTTAAAGCATCATACTTACTCAATTTCCCCTTATGTTGTCACATGACTTTTTCACTTTAAAGCACTTAGGAATTTTGGATCAAATTACGGTCTTGAAAAAAAAATAGATTGGGCTTGCATACAAGGTTGTCAAAGAAATAGGCTAAAGGATCAAAAGGGTTTAACTAGGATGATGTTCATGGGTAGGTAAAACTGAAGGTAAACAAATATAGGTTGCCAAATAAATGCCTAAATCATATCCTAAACTTACACTCCTTATTTTCGCTTTGCATACATACCAGGCAAGTTCTAGCATCAGCCACATACATAGAAGATACTATTAATCTCACACATACAAGGCACATGGTCCACTTGATTGGAAGTAATATAGACTCTCGACCCAACAAGTGAAGGAATTGAACCACAAAATATCACATAATGAGTCACAACTAGAGTCTAAATGTCTCAATAGTCACAATTGTAACACATACTCTTGTTATAATCTCATGCTGCCTATGAAAATAATTTCATGCGAAGCTAGAAAAAATTTGACTCCTGAAAAAACTTTTAAAAAAAAATGAAAAATAAAAAAACAAAAAAAACAAAAAAAAAAAAAAACAAAGTAAACAACTCAAACATAGGTGCAAACAGAGAAGTATTATAGCATGCGATACCGCCACCCCACACTTAAACGAGATACTGCCCTCAGTGGAAAATAAATACGAAGATCCTGGTCAGTAGGACTCTTCCTCAATGTCGGGGGTCATACCCCCTTTGTCTGAATCATCATAAGAGTCGTCGTCAGAGTTCTCCTCCTCGTCAGAATCAGGCAAGCGTCGATCGTCATCAGTCGGCACATCATTATCTAGAGGTTCCTCAAAGTATACGCCTACTCCACACATCTCCCGTGAATGCATGTTCATTGGGTAGTCGTGGTTCAGCTATTGGAGCTCTTCAGCAGTTGGAATACGTCCACAACTCATCATAGTAAATCGTGTCATGCCATAGAGATGACGGAAGAAACTCTCATCATGAGCATGTCTCTCCGCAGTAGTAAGGTTGACACCATGAGTTGTTTCAGCATCTTTGACCTTGGTGAGATCAACCTTCTTTGGGTTATGTGGGAGTTTGTGGTCAGCTGGTTCCTCTTCGATATCCTCCTTCCGCAAGATTGCTGTCAACAAATTTTCAAATGTGTGCATCACTTACATGCAGCCATTGGACTACTTTCATGAGAGATATAACAACACTACTACATAGGGGTTACCACATGGAATAGTTATTCTTACAACAATCACAACCTCTTATGCCGGTAGGCACTATAAGTCTTATCTCGATGGTCGGGATAGTCTAACATGTAAGTATCCAAACAACAATCTTAAGCAATGTTCATAGCCATAGTAATTCCATAAATATCATAACAATGCTATTGAAACCAAATTCAAGTCGAAAACAAGTCAAGATTTTCCTACGTATATGTTCACTCACATGATTTTGTATCAACTATCCAAACACATAAACATCACCGACAATCTTATACGATTTAGCAATTCATACTAGACATAGCAACGTAGTACTTAAGAGAAATAAATGAAGAATAAGAGAGCACTTACTTGCTTGAAGCTTGTGGGGATGGTTTTGTGAATTGGAAGAGCAAAAGAAGAAAATTTTGAGAGGATTTGGATGTATATGCGGCACCCTTAGGTCAATTTTTAGTGTGGTTGTGTTGTAAAATGAAGTCCCCTTTATATAGGAAGAGAATGGGTTGGGTAATGACCCATTTACAATCGGTTTTGGAGACAAAAATCCCACATATGCGGCGCATAATGCTTGGCATAGACATGACATATGCGGCGCATTGTCTATAGCATAATGGGACATATGCGCCGCATAGTCTATGGCATTTGTAGACATATGCGCCGCATAGTCTATGGCATATGAGATGCTAAGACCAAATGCCATAGCATAGGCGGCGCATAGTCAAAAGCACACTTAGGAATAGGAAGCGCATAGTGTATAGCACACTAGATTCCGAAACCTTAGGTTATAGGATAGGTTGTGCATCGTTCGTGGCCTAGTTTTTCCAAGGCCTAGAGTTCCTCGATGCCTATTTGGGCATGAGAAATGCTCAATCCATAGCCTTATGAATCACTATTCTTAACTTACCAACTTTACCATACAATGCGTCCAAATCGTCAATTGAAATCAATCTCCTCGTTGAATACTTATTGCACCTATATTTGCTCAAACCCAAATGAAAACCATTAGTACGATGGGTTGTCTCCCACCAAGAGCCTTAGTTTTGGTCGTGGCACGACTCTTATTTTTGGATTTTTCATTTAGCAAAATAAAACAAGTACTAGAATAAAAGGAAAAATGATAAACTATAAAACGATAAAACGATGGGTTGCCTCCCATCTAGCGCCTTATTTATTGTTGTGGCACGACATAGTTACCTCGAGTACTCAGACTTCGTCGAGGTAAATGGTGGATCATTTTCTAAAAGGATTTAGACGACAATGAGGCTTACCTGTGGGCATGCGATCTTTTTCGAGATGGCTCATACGTTTCTTCGGAGAGTCACCAATTATATCATCAATAGTCCAACCCATAGCTCTCTTGTATCTCTTCAGAGCAGAGATGAGAGCCTCTACGTGCTGTTCACTTAAATCATCTGCACTCTCTGGAAGTATATTTCTACTTTCCAAGAACACATACCTTAGATAATGGGGGAGCTCTTGCAATTCTAGCATTGGTGGCTCGTCAATGGGAGTCTTCGCTGTTGGTTGATTCTTGAGATCACAATCCGGTTGCTTAGGAGTATAAGACTCTATTTCTGTTAGATCACCCATAAGTTCTTCATAATCTTCATTATCCTCATGCTCAACATTCAGTGGCGCAGCAGGCAATGGCTCAACAGTAGGTTGTTTCTCTATAGATAATGCTTTCATATCCTCTTGATGAACATCAGCTACAGATAACTCATTCATATCACTGGGCTGCTTCATGGCTTTGCATATATCAAAGCGGACCACTTCATCATTAATTCAGAACAAAAGCTCATTATCTTTCATGTCAATAAGCACACTTCCAGTTGTAAGGAAAGGACGTCCCAAGATTATGGGAACTTCAGAATCCTCCTTACAATCCAGAATAATAAAGTCGGCAGGAAATATGAATGAAGAAACCTTCACCAACACATCATTCAAGATACCCACAGGTCATTTTACCGACCTATCACCCATCACGAGCCTCATATTGGTTGGTGTAGGGTCTCTCAACCCCAACTTTCTGTAGATAGATAGTGGCATCAAATTGATGCTAGCTCCCAAATCGTACAATGCCTTAGCAAAATCCAACGATCTAATTGTGCAAGGAATAGTGAAAGCTCCAGGATCTGCCTTCTTTTGAACTAGTGATCTTGTAGCGATTGCACTACAGTGATGAACATTATCCGCCAAGTCATAACTTGCTGCCCGCTTCTTTGTCAAGAGATCCTTCATAAATTTTGCATACCCAGGCATTTGTTCAAGTGCCTCCACCAATGGAACATTAATGGTCAGCTGTTTCAACATAGTCATGAATTTGCTGAACTTTGTGTCATCCACCACCTTCCTCAATCTTTGAGGAAAAGGTGGTGGTGGGTATGGAATTGTTCTCTCCATGGCTTTCTTCTCCTCTTGCTTCCGTTTTTCAGCTTTTTCAGATTGCACAATGCTGGATATGGCATCCTTGACGTCAGGAGTGGGTGCTGCGGCATCTTCTCCTTTTGTGTTGTCATCCATGTCCGCAACTTCGTCAACCACTTGCTTTCCTTTTGCAGAAGTTTCCAGCACCTTACCACTTCTGGTAGTGATGGCCATGCATGACCCGTCATTCCTTGGGTTTGGCATAATATCGCTAGGTAAAGTGTCGGCCTTTCTTTGATTGAGTGCTGCTGAAAGTTGTCTCAATTGCTGCTCTATTTGCTTGATAGAAGTGGAATGTAAATCAACTAATTGCTTCATGGAGGACAAATCATTAATCACCTCCGTAACTCTTGCGCTCGTTGCTTCTACTCCTTTCAATAACTTAGCCATCATGTCTTCCATACTTCCAGAATTAGATGTGGTGGTATCACGTCTACCAGGGGGAACGTACAAACCACTCTTTTCATTGTTTTTCTTCCAACTACCTTGGTCTTCGCTTCCAGATTTATCATAATTGTTCCGACCTTGGTTTCCTTGGGCATTCCCACGAAACCCCCACTGATTGTTCAAGTAGTTGGCCTCATCTTCAGATTCGTCTCTTCCTTTTAGCGTCACAGCTTTCACTTTTTCGGTCTTCCCTGATAATAAATGCTTTGTCAGAAGATCCATTTGTGTTTTCATGTGCGCCATGTCTTGATCACGTTCTTCTTCTCTTCTTCTTTGGTCTGCAGTCATGCCAATAGATAAAGTGGGGCTTGCTACCTCAGAATCCCTAGTATGCCAAGCTCTACTTTGTTTCGTCATGCGATCTAGCATATTGCTTGCTTGACCAAAGGTGAGGTCCATGAAAGAACCTCCAGCTGCATTATCCACCACTGGTTTAGTTATTGAATTCAAGGCTCTATACAAGATCTCCATTAGGTGAACATTAGTCATGTGATGGTTTGGGCATCTCGCTAGCTTTGTCTTGAACCTCTCCCATGTTTCATGAAGAGCTTCAGAGGGAAGCTGACGAAAGTTGCTGATTTCATCTCTCAATTGTGCTCTTTTGGATGGCGGAAAGAATCTTTCTAGGAAAGCGTCTCTCAATTGCCTCCAATTTGTAATTGAATCAGGAGTCAGCCCATTCAACCATAGTGTTGCCTCCCCAGACAGAGACAATGGAAATAGACGTAATCGAATAACATTCTGACCAACACCAGGATTGTCAAAAGACTTGCATGTAGAAATAAAGTTGATGAGATGAATATTCGGATCATCGCCTGCTAGTCCACCAAATAATCCCTTGAGTTGCAATAACTGAATCATGGTGCTAGTGATGTTGAACTTGGCTCCGGGCGCTAATGGTGGTGGAATTATAGCTCCAGTGGCTCCGGCACTATCAAGATCATCATCATCATTGAAGAAAGCTGGTTGCAAAGGTTGGCGATCATACCTATACCGAGCTTGTCGACCTCTTCTGTTGGCAGGTGTTGCAATTTCAGTGACATGCCTTAGGTTTATCAACTCGTCATCACCTAAATCCTCATCGTCAGGATTTGTTGCTCGCCCAGGATTATCAATATTTTGTTGTTGGACTTGAGCAGCGGAAAAAGCAGCTAATCTTGCTTGCTCGTGTAGAGCAGCCATCCTGTCGATTTCAGCTTGTGCTTCCATTCTTCTTATTCGTTGTGGTTCAGGATTGATTGGTAATAACGGTTGACCAGAACTTCTAGTATGGGGCATGCACTAAAGTAAAAACCTTCAATAAACAAAAACAGAAACTAAACGTAAAAGTACGAGAATGTTTGACCAAAGGGTCTAGTAATTATCACAAACTTGATTGACACTCGTATTCCCCGGCAACGGCGCTAATTTTTTTGATAACACTCAATCTACAACTCTCGTAGGAGTGTAAAGCGGTCGTTAGCAAATATAAAACCCAACCTGGGTTGGGTATCGATCCCACGGGGAATAGCTTGGCCAACAAGTAAGTAAAATTACTAAAATTTTGGTGCAAGTCTCGTAAAAAGGGGGGATTCTTGGCCTGCAAGTAATGTAAACAAAGGCTGAAAATAATAAAGTAAAAAGAGAGAGATTGTTACGTTGGTTGTAAACAATGAGAATTGAAGCGTTGGGGTTATGTTCACCTTCTGAGGTATACGTCTCTATTGGCTATGAGTGTGTAGAATTCTGACATGCAATTGCTTATAGAGAATTGTATTCGATGGTAAATCCAAGCATCTCTCGACCTAAACAAGGACTATTTCACTTTAACTCTCTCGATCTTAAAGCATGTCTAACGGTATGAATTCTCCAAGAGGTTAGTCCAGTTACGACACTAGATTTTTAATAGGAAAGGGTGTCCTACTACCTTGACATTATCTCTTTTCCAGACAAATAACCTTTCTCTCGAACAAATTAAATGTTAGACTGGCGTATTCTTGCGTTTGCAACCGCAAAGAATGTAGATTAAGATGAAGAGAATAATGATACAAGCAATATACGTGTCTCTAACTCACAAACTCATAGCAATAGATAGTAACTCATTCGGCTTTCATAACCCCAACAGAGAAGTTTAGTTACCCATGAATGCGAAGGAGATCACGATTGACATTGTTATTATATCACGATATTGAGTAATGGCGTGTAGATCAAGTGATAGGCGTGAGGCGTGTTTCCTTAGCTTGGTAACGATTCTCTTGTTGTGGAATTTAAGAATAGAAGAGTAGATTAGAAGTGTTTGTAGTGGAAGATGAGAGGGATGGAAGAAAATTAATTGTTGAATTAAGTGAAGAATAGAAAGATGAATGTATCTCTCCACTAAGGGAGGAATGAATTGAAATCTCTAGCATGATAGGGTATTTATAATACTCCTATCCTACTCCTACTATGCTAATGAAATAAATAACCAAATCCTACTAGGCCTATGGAACACTTAACCTAAATGTACTAGGTTAATGTAACATTATGATAATCCAAATAAACTAATGAAATACATAACCCAATTGTACTAGGTTAATGTATCTTTGTCAAAATCCAGCTTTGTGTTTGTAAGTCCCCAAAGTCTTCAGAATTGTTGTTTTAGCCTGGGACAGATTTTCCATGCAGCAGTTTTGGTCCTTAGGCGTGTACACTCCTTTTCCTTTCTTCGTGAGCTTTCTTTTGCGTCAAGTAAGCCATAAAATGCTGAATTTTGCATCATTTATACCTTAAACATTACTAATCATGTTCGTTAGGTCATTTACAGGAAAAGGGACTAAAAGTGCATGAAATATATAATTTGTTCTCAAAACTAGGCTAAAATATGGGCAAAATATATTGATATAGGCGTGTAAATTCGCCTATCATCAGGTACTCATCTATAAGAAAAAGAGAAGTCAAGTTCATTGTGGGTCATCTTTTTTAAATCATGTAACTCTTCCACTTTCTAAATAACTCTTAACCCATGTATTTCACACTTTGATTATTAAGTGTACATGGTGGTTTTGAAATAAAATGAAAAGGGTTTTATTGCCTAATGATGAATAATGTTGTTTCTTGCTTAGACTTGTGTTTATACATATTATTGATGATGAATTACATGTGTGGATGCTTGTTGTTATGGTTTAATAGGAGGGTCTTGAGTAACCCTAATCTTGATGATTTCTACCATGAAAATAGCCTCGTTAAAGGTATGTACACAAGGTGGTTATGAAAATGTCTAAGTGAATTCTCTTGTTATATGTTGATGATGTTTTGAGTTAGGGAAATAGCCTAATAAGCATGAATGATTGATAATTGATATCGTGAAGGTAGTGAAAGCCATGTATTGTATAACTGATGACCTCGTTGGGTAATGACTAATAAGGGATTGAAGCCCCTAAACATGAATGTGAATTCGAATAGTGTGTTAGACTAAAATGTGTTAAGAATGTGGTATAAGATTTCTAATGAAATGTGTATAGTTATGTGGGTCATGATGACCATAAATTGATTTGACGATGAATTGAATCAAGGCATTTAGTCCAATGGAGTGACTAGTGGTTAAATTGTTTTGTGAAGATCAAAGGTGTATATGGTATTGGTCTAGTTAAAATGATTAAGATAAGATGTTATTAATGAATGTGAACACTTGGTAAATGTTTGATGGAGGACTTGTTGGCCATGCAAAAAGTAAAGGGATGTCTTTGATAGTTAGTTGGCTAAATGGGTCGTAGTCCCTAAATATGAACTTTAATTGTGTTTGAGTAAAATGGTGTGTATAAGTATGTAATACTCTGTATGTTTCTAAGCTAGGAGACGAACCATTTTTCCTACATACGAAACCTCCTATACTGTGAGTAGCATTTTAGTGCATGACTTACAATAAGTATCCTAGCAATACGATAGCTTATGATACATTAAGCATGTTCATATGAGTCATTTAAGGTAATACAAGCTAAGAGTTTTTGAATCCATCAAGTTTTAGTGTTCCATATTGCAAGGGTCATATTTGAACAAGTATAACTCGACGCTAATGTGGTATTTCTGTATGTTTCTACCCACCAAATTGTAGATAATTGAATTAGCTTTCCAATGATACCAATTTTGTCTTAATCCAATATCCGAGTGAAAAGTTATGTCCATTTCCGTGAGAGACAGTAAGGATAGGCGATTGGTTAGGCGCCGCCCAACCCAAACATAGGCGATTTGTTAGGTGCCGCCTAACCTAGCTTAGGCAATCACTTGGGCGCCACCTAAGTCAGTTCCAATGCCAAAAACACTCTGTTTTGAGTTATTTTTAGGGTAATTAAGTCTTTTAACACTCCTTACACGTCCCTAAACTTAACCCTATGAAATATATAGCTTCTAAACACATTACAACCCTATTAACATCTCAAAGCTCATCATCCAAGATCACCATAAGAGAAAAACAACTAGGGTTGCACAATCAAGCTTGAAGATCAAATTTCAAGAAAATTCCTCCATCAACCATCAAGAACCTCTCTTCCAAGGTATGCTTAGTCTTCATCCACGGATTCCTTTCATTCATGGAGTTCAAGAATCAATCATTAAAATACAAAAGCTTGGTTGATTGTGGTGATATGATCATACCCATGTTGATGCTTGTTTGTTTTGCTTTCATCCATTAAGCTCAAAAACCCTCTTTTTCATTATAAAGTATGATTTCTATATTGTTGGGTGTTGATATTGTTGATATTGGGTGATTCACAAGATGGAATCTTTATATGTTTTTTTGTGAATTCATGATATCATATGAGTTGGAAACATATAAATTTGGTTGTTTAAGATGTATAATTTGATGAAATCCACCAATGGATTAAAGAATGCATGCAAGGTGTTTGATAAAATGCCTAGTATGTAAGAACTTCATATTTACATGATTTCATGATATCTAAATAACAAGTTCATGTTAGCTATACACTTCAATATGAATTTCCATGCTAATTATGTATTCTTATGGTAGTGGCATGAAGAATGTATGATGATGATGAAGATATGAATTATGTATGCGAATTATATCCATGCTTTTCTTACCATGTTTGAGATGTTGAATAAATACATGAAGTTTAATATCCCCAAATCATTACAATATGAACTAAATGTTACATGTTGCCGTTCCCTTATGCTTGAATGGTTTCCATGGGATTGCTATCAATAGTATATGTTGTCGGAATGCCTATGATATTAGAATACGAGATTTATGACTTGATTATAAGCATTCCTATGCATGATAGATATTATGATGACCATATACTTCATGAAATCCCCCACTCATGTATTATGAATTTTTATTGATAGTCGTCTACTCAAGAAATTCAAGTTGTGTTAGTTTCCTTCCATCGAGTCCTGGGGGTACTTGTACTGAAAAAATATAGTTATGTGCCTAGATCCATGTCATGTTTTAGCGATACTCTCAGTCAAGCCATGATCTATAAAATTCAGATACTCTCAGTCAAGCCATGATCTATATAATTCAGTCAGTCATGTGACTCAGGAAAACTCAGAAATCTCAGTAATCTCAGTTGCCTAGTAATCTAAGTAATCTTATTGCTCAGTAACCTCAGCAACCTCAGTATTTACAGTCAATCATTGTAACTTCAGTACTCTCAACCAGTCCTAAGAACTCTATACATTCTGTCAGTCACTGGAATCCAGTGAATGTAGTTTAGCTTTGCTAAACAATACCACTAGTATTATTCCAGTTAATCAGTATGAGTTTAGCTAATCAGTTCAGTTCAGTTATTCAGATCAGCTTAGTTATTCAGTTCAGTGTCCTTCAAATGGGAGTAGAAGTTAGCACTGAGTAAACCCAAGGATGGGAACTCACCCGCCAGTTCAGGGTGTGATTCTTAGTAGAAATTCTTGTGTTCCAGATACATAGCCAGCGTAGGTTAAGACATCTTAAACCATCAAATTAGGGTTGATGAGGTGGCTTAACCCATCAGTTTAGGGTTCCCACCATTCTCAGTGAGTACCTACCAGTATAGGGTTCTCACAACTGTCCTTCCCAGTGGCGCGGTATTGACACCCCTCCAGTCGGGGTAGAGATTGGACCCCAGCTTAGCTATTATAGTGTATTTGGGGTAGGCGGTTCGATAACTACTTCCCATAATTTCAGTTACAGATTTCAGGACTGTCAACTATAGCTACCCAGTCTCAGAAAAGAACTCAGATAGTTCTTCAGATTTCTGTATATCAGGACTGTCAGATACAGTGAACTTAGAAATAGAATTGAACTCAGATAGTTTCCTTCAGATTTATGGACTGTTAGATACAGTCACTTATGTTATCAATTACAAAAGTTATCAGAACTTATGCTATCAATACTCTGCTTCAGGACTGTCAGATACATTTAATCAGACCAGTTCTTCGTAATTCGAACTGTCAGAAACAATCATTCCTTTATCAGTAATATAGTATCAGTATCCCAGTATTCAGTAATACAGTATAAGATCCATCACTTATTAGTGATTTACATATCAATATTAGTAACTCAGTCTTTCAGAATCTTATTATCAGTACACTCATGCTGTCAGTATTCAGACTCAGTAGTCCGTATCTCCATGAGTTCAGTTACAGTTACGTATGCATGTATGTACTCTCACATTCATATCAGTCAGTATTGTCCATGCATATAACCCTTTGTATTTATCCTACCTCACTCGTATACTCAGTACATTCAGATGTACTGACGCATTTGCGCTATGGTGCTTTCTCTTTTGTTACACCATAGGTTCAGAGGCATGAGCTCCAAATCAGTAGTATATTCCAGGATCAGTAGTCAGAATTAGAGGTGAGTCCTCATCCTTCGAGGACATGATGATTTCATTCTATTTCATTTTTCATTTTATTTCAGTAGTTGGAGTTAGTTGGGGACATGTCCCATGAATTCTTTATTCAGTTCAGTTAGAGGCTTTCAGACTAGATGTCAGATTAGATGTTCAGACTTCAATAGTTACATTCCTTTTTGGTATTGTTATACAATATTTTTCAAATATGTATTAGTATTGAACCTTATGGCCTTACAGTTTATGTTTTCGCATATTTTATGAGATATTATACAGTTTACAGGTACATATATCAGTCATGGGTTAGCTTGTGGTCCTTTGGGGTCATGAGCATCGTATAGCATTTCGGTTCAGAAAATTGGGGCGTTACAAACATGGTATCAGATCCTAAGGTTCAACAGTGTCCTTGGAAGTTTGAAAGCTGCATCAGGTAGAGTCTAGTACATGGGTGTGTTGTGCACCTCACTTATGTGCAAGAGGCTATGAGATGTTTTAGGAACATTTTCCTTTCTTTCATGTCTCAAGATCGTGCTATAGCAAGTTTCTTTAAGGAAACCATGTAGATTCATATCATGCACCCCTCATGTTCACTTTAGCTTACTTTCAAGGTAATAAAAATAGTGAAGTTCAAAGTCCTAAAGATAGGGCTTTCTCAGACAGTCCCTATGGTCAGTTATGAGATTAGAAACAGACACAAATAGTATCCCATCAGTTCATTATTGTTCCAAGGTCATATAGATTTTATTCATGATCTTGAGAACTCATGCTTGAACCCAGAACTTTAGCAGTAGTAGAGTTGGGATAGTATTATTCTATTTGATCAGATTATGTATTCATGGGGATTAGATCAGTAGGCTTGAACAATACGAGCTAAACACTTAAGTTTATTGACTCAAAATTAATCAGGAAGGTGTGAATGAGATATTAGCAGTATATGAGAAAACAGAATCAGATGATGTGTTTAGTAAGATAGACAGGTGTTGAACATAATGTAGGTATGTGATGGTAGATAAAGTACCTAAGCCAGACCCTTAGATTTTAGTAGTAGAGCTAGTATGTATAGAAAGCAGTAAGGGAAGACAATTCTAGAACCATTCTCATCTCACTGCAGAGTTTTTTTCACTTCAGCTATCACGAAACCAACTCAGGTATTTCATACCAACTCTATGGTAATGAACTATAATCATGTATGAATTCAATTTCTAGCATAAGGAGTCCCTTTTACTCCACAGTACGAGTCATGTTCCATGAGCACAATCTACTTTTACGCCTTCAGTTCCCAGTATAATGGGTTTAGTTCCAGCTCCCTCAGTATTCGAATCATGTCCCATGAGTATAGAAAACTCTAGACTCAGGTCATGCAGCTCATGACTCATGTACACATATCATGCTTTTGAGTATACTTAGCTTCCATGACTCATGGTATGCCCCTAAAGATCAGATACATTTAGACTACGTTATGTATATCCTCAGTTCAGACCTTATTGGTAAATCCAAACTATTGATATTTTATTCCTCAAGTTTCAGTCATGTGTCAAGTTTAGTTTTTATCTATTCATGTTTCAGGTCCTCCTGATTTACTTCTCCAGTTAGCTCTCCTTATGGAACAGTATAGTGATGAGCAGTTGTTTAGATAAGAGAAGATTGTTGCATGTTTACTTTGCACGAGGGTGAAGTTGTGAAGATAGGCTTGAATATCATGATAAATGTGCAAGTAAGCGTCTAGCAAGGGGTTGTATTTAGAAGTTAGGAAAGTACAAAGTGTAAGTGTACATTTAGATCCTTAACTTATGTCAGTCCCCAGCATGTAGCCATCAAAAACTCAGTTGCCAACTCAATTATATTTCAGTATCCAACACTCAGTGATCAGTGTTTAGTCCTTGAATTCAATACTTCTGTACTAGCTATAGGCTTAGATATAATGTCATCTTCAGTTCAATAACCAGATTTGAAACTCAATTCAGTTCCAGACATGCTTGACCATAGCATTTAGGGTGTCAGTACTTAGTTATCAGTGTTTCAGTACCCCAGTTTATAGAATACCTCAGAGCCATGTCGTACGCTTGGTCTCGCATAAGAAAATAATACAGACTTCATGAATCTATGCTTAGATACCTCATTCTACTCAGTTAGTCCTTATCTTCTATGCATAAAACTCAAAAATCTCAGCCTAGCTATTCAGACTAAGTACAGTCTAGCTTTGCAGATCTAGAATTCAGCTATCAGTTATTCAGTTAATCAGATAAGTTAGTATATTTATGCACTCATGCTCATCTCAGTTCATGTATTATGTCTCAGTTTCAGATCCTAGTTATTCAGTCATGACTCAGTTCCTAGGTTTTTTGAACATCACCTCAATTCCCCTCAATAGCTCATCCAAGTCAGTATCCTTTGAGGGACATAATGTCCCAAGGGAGAGATACATCATACCCCCAAAATTTCATGACATAAACATGCTGCTCTATTTTCTATTGATGAATCCAGTTTGGAGAAGCGGTACTCATAAGTTAACTCTCAAATTCCAACTTCAATCGTATGCTATTTTTTCAAGATTCAGTTTAGATCATGATATTTAGTATATCTACCACTTCCCAGACTTATTTCTGTTCTCATGTTTCTGATCATGCATATGGAGTAATTAATCTCAAACTTACCATTTATATCAGTTCAAGGTAATAGTTTTCCTTAAACTTGCTCGTTCTCATGTTCATATTTCAGTGCCAAACTTGGTATTCAGTTCTATGCTCAGTTTTCAGTTCAAACTTGATACTTTTACCATTGCATGTTCATGAGTAAGTTTAGTCATGAATTCACACATCAGATGTGTGTGATCAGCTCATTAGTACTTTCAGTCATGCATTCACATACTATGTCAGTCATATAATCATGGTTCAGATATGCATGGATTCAGCCTTTCAGTTGTTCATCAGATATGTATTCTCATTTTGATAAAACTTACTTTATTAGAATCCTCAGTCTTATATTCATGAATCAGCTCCCCATGCATCATATACGCATGTTCAGTATGTTGTGCTTAGCTTTCAGTCATGCCAGTCATGAACCCATGTTTCAGTAGTGTATGTGTTGTACATACTTCATCTTATCATATCTCCTGCTTCAGTA
Source organism: Capsicum baccatum var. pendulum (assembly GCA_030864225.1). Lineage (NCBI taxonomy): Eukaryota > Viridiplantae > Streptophyta > Magnoliopsida > Solanales > Solanaceae > Capsicum > Capsicum baccatum. The sequence goes on from CM061552.1 coordinate 134,852,169, forward strand.
AATTTCCATTCGAGGATGAATGTTCCCAAGGGGGAGATATTGTAATACCCCATATGTTTCTAAGCTAGGAGACAAACCATTTTTCCTACGTATGAAACCTCATATCCTATGAGTAGAATTTTAGAGCATGACTTACAATGATTATCCTAGAAATAATATAGCTTATTATACATTAAGCATGTTCATATGAGTCACTTAAGGTAATACAAGCTAAGAGTTTTTGAATCCATCAACTTTTAGTGTTCGATTTTGCAAGGGTCATATTAGAACAAGTATAACTTGATGTTAATGTGGTTTTTATTCATATTTCTACCCACAAAATTGTAGATAATTTAATTAGCTTTCCAACGATACCAATTTTGCCTTAATCTAATACTCGAGTGAAAAGTTAAGCTCATTTTCGTGAGAGACAGTAAGGATAGGCGATTGGTTAGGCGCCGCCCAACCCAAGCATAGGCGATTGGTTAGGCACCATCTAACCTAGCATAGGCAATCACTTGGTCACCACCTAAGTCAGTTTCAATGCCAAAAATACGTCGTTTTGATATATTTTTAGGGTAATTAAGTCTTTTAACACTCCTTACAAGTCCCTAAACTTAACCCTACGAAATATATAACTTCTAAACACATTACAACCCTATTAACATCTCAAAGCTCCTCATCCAATAGCACTAAAATATAAAAACAACTAGGGTTGTAAAATTAAGCTTGAAGATCAAATTTCAAGGAAATTCCTCCGTCAATCATCAAGAACCTCCCTTCCAAGGTATGCGTAGTGTTCATCCACGGATTCCTTTCGTCCGTGGAGTTCAAGAATCAATCTTTAAAATACAAAAGCTTGGTTGATTGTGGTGATATGATCATACCCATATTGATGCTTGTTTGTATTGCTATATAATAGTATGCGTGAGTTGATTTATGGATCCCTTTCATCCATAAAGCTCAAAAACCCTCTTTTTTATTATAAAGTCTGATTTCTATATTATTGAGTGTTGATGATCATGTTGTTGATATTGGGTGATTCCCAAGATGGAATCTTTATATATTTTTTTGTGAATTCATGATATCATATGAGTTGGAAACATGTAAATTTGGTTTTTCTTGATGTATAATTTGATGAAATCCACCTATGCCTTAAAGAATACATGCAAGGTGTTCGATAAAATGCCTAGTATGTTAGAACTTCATATTTACATGATTTCATGATATCTAAATAACAAGTTCATGTTAGAAATACACTTCAATATGAATTTCTATGATAATTATGTATTCTTATGGTAGCGGCATGAAGCATGTATGATGATGAAGATATGAATTATGTATGCAAATTATATCCATGTTTTTACTACCGAAGTGAGATACGTGTTAGAAGATTTAGTTAAAATAGCTATGTTGGAATTAGTTATTAAATTTAGTTATGTTAGGATTAGTTACTTATTAAATTAATTATGAGAAGACCATTTAAAAATAGAGAAGCTTTTAGAAAAATTAAAGAATCGTTAGTTAGTAATTATTCAGAATATATAAGTCTAAATAAAACAAAAGAAAATCCACAAAGATTAGCCTATTTAATTACATTAATATCTAGTATTGAAGCAAAATTAATAATCCATTTAAAATCTAGAAGAATGAGACATATACCACCTAATTATGATAAAATTAGATTTAGATATCCACCAAAATATTATAAATATAATTTAAATGAATAAAGAGCAAAAATACAAAGAATTAAAACAATTTATCTCTGAAAAACGTAAAGAATTAAAAATAAGAAAAGAAAGATTACATTATAATATATTTGCCGGAGTTAGTAAAAATTCAATAAATATACAAAAAGATGAAATATCCAAATTAGAATCACAAATAGATAGTTTAGAATATATATATCAACATGAACTATTCACAATAAAATGAATAAAGAAGAATTTATAATAGATGAAAAAATATATGAAAATCACGAAGGATCAAAAATAAAAATAGTATTTTCCAATTTAGGAAGAAGATACAAAAAAATAGGAGAACATTTATATTTAATGTTAGAAAAAGAAGAATTAAAATTAGAAGATAAATTAACAGCAATGGTAAGAATAGAAAAAGAAAATGAAGAAATAGATAGAAAAAAGGAAATAGAAAAAATTAAACAACAATCTACGGAAGAAATACGAAAAATAGAAGAAACTAAAAATAGTAGAATTGTTGAATTAGAAAAAGAATTACAAATTTTAAAAGATTTATACGAACAAAGACAAAAAGAAAAAGAAGAAATAGATAAAGAACAAAAATTAATAAACGAGATAAATCAATTTAAAGAAAAATTAGAAATAAATAATGTAGAGGTAGAAGAAACGGATAATTATGATTCAGAAGATAGTGAAACATATACGGAAATATTAATAAATATAAAAGATTTAGAAATTAACGAAAAACAAGAAAGAATTAATCAAGAAAACTTAGAAAATAATAATACAGAAATAAATACTCTTGACAAAAAAGAAGATGAAAATCTAATACCCAAAACAACAGAAATAAGAAAACCTATATATTATAAAAATAAATTTAAAAGATATAATGAATATGACAAATGGACACCAAAACAAATAGTTAATAAAAATTATAACTTTTTATATCTAGACTGTGTAATAGATACAGAAAAAACAATACAATTATTGATAGGATATATGACAAAACAATTATTAGATAATAATATAAACATAACAGATGCACCAGAATACATAGAAAAAACACTAATAGGATCAGTAAAATTATGGTTTACAAATTTAACTGAAAATAGTAAGAAAGTATTAAGAGCTAATAAACCAATGGAAGGAGCAGCATCAACAACAACAAAATTAACACCTATAGAATTATTGAAAAAATATGATACAGCTATAAAAGATGAATTTGGTAGTATGACAACATTAGAAGAAGAACAAGATGAAGAAAAAGATACAAATAGGAATTTAATGATAAAATTAACAATATGTAATATGTGTTATATAGATGAATATACTTGCGCATTTAAAGAATATTATTATAAAGGAGCATATAGTATAGAAGAAAGTAAGGAAATAAGAAAATTATATTTTAATAAATTACCCAAACCATTTAGTTCAAAGATAATAAAAAGTTGGGAAGAAGCAAAAATAGTAGATACATTAGGAGCTAGAATAAAATTTTTACAACAATGGTATAGAAAGTTATGTGAAAAATATAGAGAAGAATTAAAAATGGAAAAAACATTAATAAGAAATTTAGCATGTTGCAAAAATAAAATAGCACCCCAATTTGGATGCGAAGAAAGATATTATAAGAAAAGAAAAAGACATAAATAATATAAGAAATTAAAAAATCAAAATATAAATATAAGAAACCAAGAAAAAGATATTATGTAAAAAATTATAAAAACAAAAGACCATATAGAAAGAAAAAATCTATAAAAGAATGTACATGTTATAATTGTGGAAAGTTAGGACATTTAGCTAGAGATTGTAAATTACCTAAAAATCCAAAAAATAAACAAATATCCGAAATAAAAATAGAAAATACAGAATATATGCAAATAGATTATATAGATTATGAACTAGAAAGTGAAGATAGTATATATGAAATTTTAGAAAACGAAACAGATACTGAAACAGATAGTGAAATAGATGAATCAAATGACTGAAGAAGATATAAAAATAATAACAAAAGAAGAATATTTAAATGACGAAGGAACAAAACAAAAAATAATATTTGACAGTAATATATTTGATGAAATAAAAGGAAAAGAGTTAGATTTAAGTGTAGAAAAAATATTTAAAATACCAACAATAAAAAATATTTTTAGTAGGAAAAAAGATGAATATTATGTAGTATGTCAAAAAGAACATGTAATAGACTGTAGATATGCAAAAGGAAAAGCTAGTATACCACTAGTAACAAAAAGAATAATTAATAAAGAAATAAATGATATAAAAAGTAAAGGAGATCCAATAAAATATGTACACCTTGGAGGTACAGAAATATTAATAAAAGCATGTTTTAGAGAAGGAATAGATACACCGATAGAATTATATTTAGCAGATGATAGAATTATAAAACCTATAGAAAAAAGTATAATAACTGCCGTAAAAGGAAATTTAATATACCAAAAATTTAAATTTATAATAAGTGCAAATTATTCAGTAGCAGTAACAGATAGGAATATAGATAAATCATTAGTGTTATATTGGAAGATATCAGGAATAGAATTAACCCCAGGAAGTAAAATATTTACAGCGAGATGTAAAAATTTATATGTATTAACAACAAAACATAAAATAACAGGGAAAAATAAGATTAATAAAATACAAATAGATAGCCCATAAGTATAACGAAAAGAATAGCTAATGAAAAACCAGAGTCATCGAGCTCATCAAAAAGAACAAGTTATGAAACAAATTCAATAAGTAATTTAAACCAATATTACATAACAGGAAAAATAAATGAAAAAGAACATTTAATACTACTAAACACAGGACAAGAAGAAAATTATATAGCAAAATATCTAGTAAAAAATGAAGAAATAAAAACTAATAATGATATATGCCCAGATCTACCGAGAAGTTTATTAAATAATAAAGATATAGCAGAAAAAGAAATAATAATAGGAGGAATTAGAAAAATAAAAATAGAATTTGAGGTAAAAGAAGAAATGCAAAAAGCAGATATAATATTAGGAATAAAATGGTTAGAACAAGTAAAACCATATAATATAGAACATAAACAATTAGCCATAACATATAATAGGGAAAGATTATTCTTAAGAAGAGCCTTAACATAAAATGAAAATATATGTATTAATGAAGATAGTAGTGGAAGGATATTACAGTAGATATTATACGCCTATGATAGATACAGGAGCAGAAGCTAATTTATGTAGATATAATTGCTTACCAGAAAGTAAATGGGATAAATTAAAAATACCAATAGTAGTTAAAGGATTTAATAATGAAGGAAGCTTAATTACTTATAAAGCTAGGAATGTAAAAGCACAAATATGGGATAAGATATTGACAATAGAAGAAATTTATAATTATGAACTAACATCAAAAGATATACTTTTAAGAATGCCATTTTTAGATAAACTATACCCACATATAATAACTAGAAACGATTGGTGGTTCACAACACCATGTAAACAAAAAGTAAGAGCAAAAAGAGTTAATAATAAAATAAGAAAGAAAACTGATTGGATAAAAGGAAGTGAAAAAATTACACAAAAGTTAGAAAATATAAAAAACGCTGAAGATACAATAGAATTAGTAGTATTTTCGATAAATAAAACAGAAATAACTATATTTTCAATAAATAAAATAGAAATAGTTAAGAAAAAATTAGAACAATTATATAGCGAAGATCCGTTAAAAGAATGGGAAAAACATAAAACTACCATAAAAATTGAATTAATAGATAAAAACAGTATAATAACCCAAAAACCATTAACATATAATTTTGACGATTTAAAAGAATTTAAAATGCATATAGATGAATTATTAGAAAAACAATATATACAAAAAAGTAATAGTAAACATAATAGTCCAGCATTTATAGTAAATAAACATAGTGAACAAAAAAGAGGAAAAAGTAGAATGGTTATTGATTATAGAAATTTAAATGCAAAAACTATAACATATAATTATCCAATACCAAATAAGATATTAAAAATAAGACAAATCTAAGGATATAATTATTTTAGTAAATTCGATTGTAAATCAGGATTTTACCATCTAGAGTTAGAAGAAGAATCTAAAGAATTAACCGCATTTACGGTACCACAAGGATTTTACGAATGGAATGTATTACCATTTGGATATAAAAATGCACCAGGTAGATATCAACATTTTATGGATAATTATTTTAAACAATTACCTAATTGCATAGTATACATAGATGATATATTATTATATACAAAGACTAAAGAAGAACATATAAAATTATTAGAACAATTTACAGATATAATAGAAAATTCAGGAATAAGTCTAAGTGAAAAGAAAGCCGAAATTATGAAAAATCAGATAGAATTTTTAGGAATACAAATAGATAAAAGTGGAGTAAAAATGCAACAACATATAGTACAAAAAATAATAAATTCGAATGAAGAATTAGATACAAAAAAGAAATTACAATCATTTTTAGGATTAGTAAACCAAGTAAGAGAATATATTCCAAAATTAGAAGAAAACCTAAAACCACTACAGAAAAAATTAAAAAAGGATATAGAATATAATTATAATGAAGAAGATAAAAAACAAGTTCAAAAAATAAAATTACTTTGCAAGGAATTACCAAAATTACAATTTCCGGATGAAAATAGAAAATTTACATACATAGTAGAAGCAGATGCCAGTGAATATAGTTATGGAGGAGTACTTAAATATAGATATGAAGTAGAAAAAATAGAACACCATTGTAGATACTACTCAGGTACGTTTAACGAGACAGAAATAAAATGGGAAATAAATAGGAAAGAATTATGTTCATTATATAAATGTTTATTAGCATTTGAGCCATATATTGTATATAACAAATTTATTGTGCGAACAGATAATACACAGGTACGCTGGTGGCTAACAAAGAAAATACAAAATTCAGTTACAACAAAAGAGATTCGAAGACTAGTTTTAAATATATTAAATTTTACATTTACAATAGAAGTAATCAGTACTAACAAAAATGTTATTGCAGATTACATATCAAGACACAGCTACACAAACTGAAATGATAGAAGAAAATATACATGAAAAGATACTCAAAGCCCTGACTACGCTTTCATTGAAAGTGGACAGTATGGGTACTGAGATAGTAAAGATGGGGACTGATATAGAAACACTAAAGCTAAAGACTAGTGAAGATAAACTGAAGTCTATAGCTATGAATCAGCTAACTCAGCAATGTGCAGAGCTATGTCGATCGGAAGACAATAACATTCCAGAGCTAGAAGGAGATGTTGGGATACTCCATAAAACCCATAACGTTTATCAATCTACTTCTGCAGGTACAAGCAAAGGAGTTAGAAAAAATATGAACTTAAATAAGCTATTTGACAATCCATATACACCAAATATACCAAAAGACCCCATGTTTACACCCCCATAAGTTACCACATATCGAGATAGCCTAAATCAAGACAAAAAGACATATAACTACACAGCCCGCACATATATAGAAAATATCTATAACGTACAAACTTTCTTAAATAGCAACCCCAAAGCTACAAATATCCAAGAACCAGATACGAACTATATAACCCAGAAATTAACCGGATACAACAAGCTAATTGCCTTACCAAAAACTAAACCAAGCCTAGTTAAAACTTGCTACGAATATGGATTACTTAGTACCGTATATACCACGGACGGAACTGAGATATCCACTATACCCGAGATATATGAAGCATTTACCACATTTAAAAGAATAACCAAAGGTACTTTATTTTTTATAAAAATCTACACGGCACCAGCAGATATATTATTTGACGAAGTTAAGAAACCTATACAAGTTGCAAAAATAGAAATGACACGAGATATGATTATACCACAAGATATTGGTACACAACCAGAGATACCCAGAATCAAGATACCAAAATTTTATGCAAACAAAAGAGTTATCGGACTATATCCAATTTTACAAGAGCTAGCAAACACATATTGTAACCAAAATCCTATATGGAGTTATTATTCAAGAAACCATGTATTAATATTTTCAAACTCAAAAGAGCTACGGGAAATAGATATGGAAACTATTAGGCAATGGATTATGACGTTGCTTAAACCAGAGACAGAACCTATCGCCAGAGCTATTAAAGAAAAATTTATTTCAGAAGAATTATTAACCAGATATTGCAAAACTATTGGACACAAATATCCAGACCACAGATGTTCAAAATGTAATGGAGGAGATAATGACGTCCCAACAGTGCAGCTAAAATAAAAGAATATAAAGACGACAGCTGGAAAGATAAAGAAGAGCAATAATGGAGATACAACAGATACGACAAAAACCACGGAGACAAGTTATTTATTAAAAGTTACGTAAAGTCTTTAGTACTATTAATGTGAAGACTTTTTTTTGTTTTTGTTTGTTTTAGGATTAGACTAGGTACTAGTAGGCTACTATAGCCTTTAGGACTTTTTTACCATTTTTGTTTTTTAGCCTTTAGCCTTTACGTAAGAAAATGTAAAGTGTTTGTAAAAAAAACATCTATAAATAAAGAGACAAGAAGGCATTGCAAAGCAAGCCTTCCAACATTCAAGAAAAAACCTCTCTCCATTCCGTTAAAAAATATTTAGCCCAGTTAATTAAATATATACACTGCAATGGAAAAAGCTATGGAGCAACAAATCTCAGAAATATCAAAGCTACCGGAACAGGTATATCTATTTACGATTATGAATAGCTAAATTCATAATTCCCGACAATCATGATATGATAAAATAAATTCATATTACTTACTTTATAGTAGAATTATTCGAAAAATAATATGTTAAGAAGTTTATTAGCAAAGTGGAAACGGAGAAAAATCCCAAGGAACTATGTCATCCTAAAGGTGAAACCAATGAGGCAAGAAGCCGTGGCAGGGAGTAACCAAAGTCGAGGCGCTGTTTAAGGGAAAAGTATCCGAATTACCATGCTAGTAGTGACCGAAGAACATGTTATATAAGAATAATCTAGTATATAGTAATCTGAGATGACTATATTTTATTATGTATATGGTTGAAGGGAATATTTTGAAAAAAGCAATTTTATGATAATGAATGATAATATATCTTATGTCATGGTAGATAAATTCAAGATACTTATTTTGTATGTACTTAGAGATATAGATGTTGCAGATATAAGAAAAATTATATTAGAAAAAGCATATGGAAAAAATTATACGGATAGAATAAATTATATACCACACATACCTAACTACTTTTATAAATATTTATTATGTTAAAATTACGTAGGATTTTTAAAGATACGCAAAAAATACAGTTACTGGAAAAATAGATAAAAATAAATATAGACAAATACATGGAAAATAAAAAATATATAAAATCTCTTAGTAAAAATATGCAAAAACTACTAAGTCTAAAACAAATAGCTATAAAATATCAATTTTAAAAAATAGCCCATTTAGACTACCTTAGAGTTTTAATCTTATATATACTTAAAGATATAGAAATAATAGATATTAATAAAATGATATTAGAAGAAGTAATAAACTACGAAATAGAAATGATAAATGCTACAGCACAAATATACGAAGATATTTACCCAGAAGGATATTATTCAGACCAAGATTGTGGATGATAGAATATATTAGAAAAACTAGAGAAAACCAAGATAATCTAAATAACGAAGTTAATTCTAGAAACCATATTAGAAAAATAATGGAAGATCTAAAAGAAAAGTTAATATGGATAGAAAAAACCTTAGAAAATTTAGAAAAAAGTACATGTAACAGTTTATATAATATAAAAAACTCACTACGAGAAGAACAACACAAAATAATAAATGACATAGAAAATCTAGAATTAGATATACACTATAGTACAGAAAGAATAAGTTATTACACAGAAATTTGTAACTCAACAGTTACTACAGGATAAAATAATAAACTAAAAATTAATGAATACATCTCACAAAAAGAATAACTTATTAAAACAAAATCTACGAAATAACCACGCACAAAAAAGAATAGATTCATCAGCTATAATAAATCTATTTATAAATCTATTTATCAGCTTAGTTATCCGCACCCCCTACAAATGGTATCTATTTATAAATCTATTTATCAGCTTAGTTATCCGCACCCCCCTACAAATGTTTAATAAATACATGAAGTTTAATATCCCCAAATCATTACAATATGAACAAAATGTTACATGTTGCCATTCCCTTATGCTTGAATGGTTTCCATGTGATTGCTATGAATAGTATATGTTGTCGGAATGCCCATGATATTACAATATGAGATTTAAGAATTAATTATAAGCATTCCTATTCATGATAGATATTATGATGACCATGTACATCATGAAATCCCCCACTCATGTATTATGGATTTTTATTGATGGTCGTCTACCCAAGAAATTCAAGTTATGTTAGTTTCCTTCCATCGAGTCCTGGGGGTACTTGTACCCAAAAAATATAGCTATATGCCTAGAGCTACGTCATGTTTTCATGATACTATCAATCAATCCATGATCTATAGAATTCATTCAGTTATGTGACTCAGGAAAACTCAGAAATCCTAGTAATCTCAATAGCCCAGTAATCTCAGTAATCTCAGTGCTCAGTAACCTCAACAACCTCAGTATTCATAGTCAATCTCAGTAACTTCAGTACTCTCAACCATTCCTAAGAACTCAGTATATTTCGTCAGTCATTTGAATCCAGTAAACTTAGTTTAGTTCTGCTAAACAATACCACTAGTATCAGTCCAGTTAATCAGTATGAGTTCAGCTAATCAGTTCAGTTCAGTTATTCAGTTCATCTTAGTTATTCAGTTCAGTGTCCTTCAGATAGGAGTAGAAGTTAGCACCGAGTAAACCCAAGGATGGGAAATCACCCTTCAGTTCAGGGTGTGATTCTTAGTAGAAATCCTTATGTTCCAGAACTACGTAGCCAGTGTAGGTTGAGACATCTTAACCCATCAGATTAGAGTTGATGAGGTGGCTTAACCCGTTAGTTTAGGGTTCCCACCGTTCTTATTGAGTACTTGCCAGTATAGGGTTCTCACAATTGTCCTTACCAGTGGCACGGTATTGACACCCCTCCAGTCAGGACAGAGATTAGAATCCAGCCTAGCTATTATAGCATATTTGGGGTAGTAGGTTAGATAACTACTTCCCACAGTTTCAGTTATAGATTTCAGGACTGTCAACTATAGTTACCTAGTCTCAATAAAGAACTCAGATAGTTCATCAGATTTCCATATATCAGGACTATCAGATATAGTCAACTTAGAAATAGAATTGAACTCAGATAGTTTCCTTCAGATTTATGGACTGTCAGATACAGTCACTTATGCTATCAATTACAAGAGTTATTAGAACTTATGCTACCAGTACTCAACTTCAGGACTGTCAGATACAGTTAATCAGACCAGTTTTTCATAATTTGATCTATCAGAAACAATCATTCCTTTATCAGTAATATAGTATCAGTCTCCCAGTATTCAGTAATACAGTATCAGATCCAACACTTATTAGTGATTTACATATCAATATCAGTAAACTCATTCTTTCAAAATCTCATTATCAGTACACTCATGTTGTCAGTATTCTGACTCAGTAGTCCGTATCTCCACGAGTTCAGTTATAGTTACGTATGCATGTATGTATGTACTGTCACATTCATATCAGTCAGTATTGTCCATGCATATAACCCTTTGCATTTATCCTACCTGACTCGTATACTTAGTACATTAAGATGTACTGATGTATTTGAGCTATGGTGCTTTCTCTTATGTTACACCATAGGTTCAAAGGCATGATCTCCAAATTAGTAGTAGATTCCAGGATCAGCAGTTAGAGTTAGACGTGAGCCCTCATCTTTTGAGGACATGATGATTTCATTTCTATTTCAGTTTTTACTTTATTTCAGTAGTTAAAGTTAGTTGGGGATATGTCCCATCAACTCCTTATTTAGTTTAATTAGATCCTTTCGGACTAGATGTCAGATTAGATGTTCAGACTTCAGTATTTATATTCCTTTTGGTATTATTATACCATATTTTTTAATTATGTATTGGTATTGAACCTTATGGCCTTACAGATTATGTTTCCACATATTTTATGAGATATTATGCAGTTTACAGGTACAGATATCAATCATGGGTTAGCTTGTGGTCCTTTGAGGTCATGAGCACCATGTAGCATTTTAGTTCAGAAAATCAGGGCGTGACAAAGTATAGAAATGAGGAATGATTAGTTTGTAGAGGTCTTGGTTACCATAAATGAACTTGCATCGTGTTATGAACTAAGGACTTGGGCCAATTTATATGATTAATGGTTAATTTGGATCGACAAAGACCATGTAGTTGTCTATGTTGTTGATATGTAGCCTTGGTGGCGAGATTTACTTAAATGGGTTGGAGTCCTTATATTTTTATTGGTATGGATGTTGATACGTGATTAAGAAGGGCTAGAGTACAAATGTCAATTGTTGATGAAATAAGATGTGTGTCAGTTTGTGGTCTGAGTCCACTCACTGTGGGAGGTTTGTGGTCCAAGTCCACTTACTATATGAGTTGAGTTGGTTTTTGGTCTAAGTCCAATTACCATATGAGGTGAATTGGTTTATTGTTCAAGTCCACTTACCACACAAGGCGTGTTGGTTTGTGTTCTAAGTCCACTTACCATACAAGGCGTGTTGGTTTGTGGTCCAAGTCCACTTACCATACAAGGCGTATTGGTGTGTGGTCCAAGTCCATGTTGGTTTGTGGTCGAAGTTCACTTACCATATGAGTTATGTTGGTTCGTGGTTCATGTCCACTTACCATAAGAGGTTTATCAGTTCGTGGTTTGTGTTCACTTACCATATGTGGTAGGTTGGTTTGTTGTTCATGTCCACCTATCATATATGATGTGTTGGTTCGAGGTTTGTTTCCTCTTGCATTGTGTAACATACAAACCTATATGGAGAAAATGTAAGGGTGGAAGGTTGGGAAGTTCTTTATTCCATGTCTCATGAATGAATGAGTCAAGAATGTATGTTATGATTTGTTCTATAGTTTGGCACATTGTATAAATATATATACATGTATCTTCATATATACGTATACTAATGTAAATGTGATCATATATGATGTTTTGACATAGATTTGAATAAAATATACTATTTTATCCTTATCCTTGGGTTACCACTAGCACTCCAATAGCTAACCATCTTCGGATGCTATGTCCCCATGCGACATATGAGCCGAAGCTTCTTTTTCTTTTCCTACATAGTGACTAAATAATCAGGTGGATCTTGTATGACATTGAAGTGGTGAGCTTCTATTCTTCAGAAGGAACATATTTCATAGTCTCTTTACCTTATGTTTTAGACTTGATGTTGGCCATTATTGGGGGTATATCCCGACATATATTCATATATTTAGACTTCAGATCTGTATAGATGTATTGTGGAAGATTGTGGACTTGGGTATATTGTCTAGACTATTGACATTAATGAATTGCTAGATATTATTTAATTTTTGACTATTATCCTTATGTTTCCGCTATCTTATAACAAGGTTGGGATTTCCTGACCCTTGTGGGTGTTGTGATGATGATTGGGTTGGGTTATTGAAGGGACCTCAAGTTCATGTGGGTTTGAGGTGCCCCTACGACATGGCCAATTTTGGGGCATGTCAAATATAACTGGTGTTTTACCATTTTAAACTCAATATCCACATTTTTAACTTCAATTTTCTACCTTTTATATCAAGGATAAGAACAAGAAACCTAAAATTTCTTCTAGGGTTCTTGAAGAGACCCTCACATTTTCAAGCCAAGGTAAATGAAAACACTTAAGGTTTAGCTTATTTCTCGCATGGTAGATTAGGAAATCATTCTACAAGTTCTTAATTATAAATACATGAAATAATATAAAACAATCTAGCTACTCACTTTTCTTAGTTATTAAGAGACACCTCTTTTCTTATTTGGTTTAAAGTGTAAAGAAAAGTTGAAGTTCTTGAAGAGTTCAAATTAAAAGGATAAACTGCAACAAATTAAGGTAAGGTGACTTCTCTATTTTGTCCTCCTTATATATGAATTTTGGAAAGAATTATGGATGTGTTATTATTGAAAACTCAAGGGATGATGAGTTGAATATTAGGTTGTTGCGACAAAGGTAAGTTGCTGCTGTTTTATGAACTATTTTTGTGTATATGTTGAAGACTGATAGGTTGATATTGGGGATAGGTGTGACTATTTTGTATTGAAATATAGAAGAAGGGTGTGGTAATACACTTTTGAACTAATTACTGTATATGTTTATTGCCTATTCTATTTCGTGTATCGTCAGAAGGGTTAAATGAAGCAAAAGTTATTTTGGAGGATCATATAAGAATCTATATGGTATGTGGATGTAATTGAAGATTAAAAGGGTTAAAATAACACCTTTGATTGATAAATTAAGGTCTTACTGTCCAACTACTATTTTGGTGAAGTTAAGTTATCCAAATATGTCACTTAGTCACTAATATTAGATTTACCATATCCTTTATTGTAGATAAGTAATCCTAAAGGCAGGAAGTTAATTGAGCTATCATTAGAGTTATACAAGCAGGTATGTAAGTCATACTCCATTTTATACTCTTTAGCATGAAATCGAGCACATGTCCCACAAAGTAGGATTCCAAAGTTCTCCTATAATAAATGATACGTAATGGTTGCATATGATCTCCCATGTACCTAACGGCCTTGTTTGTACCCTCTAATGGGTTAAAACACCTCAATACATACTTATTATAAAGTGTGCATATTTATTTTCACAATAAAGTTTCAGGAGTTCTCTATTAGTTAAATAAGACCCATGTGTTTTTTTAGCTCCTAAATATTTCATTCATGTACCAACTGCTCCCTACCTTATTTTTATTGCATTAAGTGCTTATTCACATGTGTTTTACTGGTTGATTATTGTTCCAAAGTACCATAATGTTATGACTATCATAGTAACACTCTCAAAGGCTAAATAAACTAAGTAAAACAATCTGAATTGAACAGGTGGTCGCTTAAGGCATAAGCCTAGCATGGGACGCTCCCGATACCTTTATATATGGGTGGAAACTCATAGAAAAATCTAGGAATAGGGCGATCCTAATGTTTATAAATGAGTGGCAGCTCAGGGGCATAAGCCTAGAATGGCCCGATATAGTTTGTCTCTTTACCACTGATCAACTGGCCATTTGTATCATATGGCTTACAATTATAAAGTAATAAATGAAAATTGATTAAAAGAAGGTAATTCACCTGACCATACAAGTAAATATAATGGTTGTCTATTGGCACTATTTGTACACTTGTGTCTGATTTCCATCGGGCTCTTATAACATGTGTGGTTGCTTTAAGCCTTACATATTCAGTACATATTTTTGTATTTATGCCCATTATGAGGGACCTGTATTTCATTCTACAGGCATAGGTGTTTTAGCTAATATACATTTTCAGTAGGAGCCTAGGATGTCCAGTGGCTATTGGTGAGCTCAAGATTGATTTAGAGCTTTTCCAGTCTGTTTTATATGTTTTGGTATGGTACAGTTTTTAAGAGTAATGCGGGGGTTTGTCTCGACCTTAACTAACTCTGTGTCTCTTTAAGAGGCTTTGTAGACCAATGTAAAGTTAAGCATGATAGTGTCTTATTTTTTATAAGTTTTGGCCCCAGCGGCCATGTCTTGTATATATTATTTTGGGCTTGTTGTTTATTTTTCATCGATGCATTATATCCATGTATGGCAAAACCTTGTGTTGTTATAGTTACATGCATAAGAAGTACAAGGTTATGGGTTAGTGCTATCAAGCCTTTATGGCTATGGGTGCCTGTACGCCCCAATGCTATTTGAGGTATGACAACTATACCCTTGGGGTGTGCCCTATATTCTCTACAAATGCTCATGCATTTGCTTAATGGTATTCTATGTTTAGTATTTCCTAAATGAGTCACTTTTAGGCCCATATGTGTAATACCTTAGCCTAGACTATAAATAGGACTTCTCTTTGATTTAGTAAGTATTTTTTGTTGAATTATGAAAATAAACTCTATTTAGAGTGTGAGTCAAGCATGTATTAGTTAGTGGTAAGCGTGGAATCAATCACTTGTGTTGATTTATCTTTTAGAAATGTGGGGTTGCTCAGGAGTCCAATTGCCATGAGGTATACATAGGATACTGGTGCTTTGTTTGGCATTGAATATAGGGTTAGGGGTTTGATACACCCTTAATTTGATAAGCGTTCATTCATTATGTCTTTCTATTACTTTCTTCCTATCTATCTTTATCTTTTTGTTTTCGGGTCGCAGCTATCCGTGTATCATTTGGTATTAGAGTCGAGCTTGATTTCGTTCCTACAAAGTCAATCTTGTGTTTATTATCTTGAAAATAAAAAAAAGGTGTCAAAATCAAAATCCCAAAAAATTACACTATTCAAGATTTTTATCGAAGGCCAAATTTTGTGTTTTTCTTATGTTTCTAGTGTTAAAGTTGTGTTCTCTAACGCTATACGAGTCTAGCTTTTAAATTTGAGCTTAATCAAAGTTAAATTGACTGATATACCATTGTTAAGAGCTTCAACTTCAAAAAGTAAAGAGTATAAAAAATCTAGAAACCTTAATTGTGAAATTGGGGATCACCACATTTGGAATGAGTTTAAAACATTGAAAAGTGCTTACATTTAAAATTTCAATTCATTCTGAGCTCCGAAAAAGAAGTTAGTGTTCTTGGTATTCTTGGAGACGTTCAAATCTTCAAGCTAAAAATTTCATCAAAAGAGGTTACTTGATCCAAAAATAAGGAAGAAAAGTGTCGAAAACTTGTTTGTCCTAAGGAATCTAAGAAGATTCCAAGGATATTCCAAGACAAAGTACAAAAAAAGGGACCACTCGAAAGGAAAAATTGCCCATTCAAGAGAGAGGGGTGGGTGACCTTCCTTGCATCTGTGCACAAGGTACGCCTGGTATGCTCTAGACATGTGGATGCTCCCAAGGTAGTAGTCAAGGCAAGGACCTACGTCCAATTTGAAACCCAGATGCCGCAGCAGCCCGTAACGATGTAATACGCCGAGACTCTAACCAATAGTGCAACCATGAATCAAGCTCATGAGAAATAAATTATAGGTTTTTTGTTGTTTTCTGGTCAAGGGTGATGTGTATTAAGTCATTAAATATGTCCTAACGATTGGGCGAATCAAAACATTCTTTACCGATTGAATTCTTGAGAAGGATTTTGGCATAGTCAACATCAAATAAGCATATCTCCCATTGTACTATGAATTATTGAGCTCATCACCTACCAAAAGATAGATGATTGAATTAGATTTCTAACGATACTTATTTTACTCCAGCGTGTCAGCCTGGAAAGTTCGTGATGACCTTTTGTGATAACTCGTCACAGGCCTGACGGCCCGTCACAAATGTCATCACCTTAAGATAGAAAGTCACAAAATCCACCGCTTTTGTGATGACAATTCATGACGACCTATCACGAGCCTGACGGCTTGTCACGGATGTCGTCAGCTATGTTTTCAATAATTTAGAGATGTTTTTGCAAGGGTATTTTAGTCTTTTCCCATCTTTTGGAGGCCTCTATATATATGAGAATCCTTATCCAAACCCGAATTCCATCATTTTCTCTTCCAATTTTCTTGAGATAATATATCTAGGGTTTTATCAAGAACATAAATCTTCCAAGAATCATCCATAAATCTTCAAAATTTCTTCAAGAACCAAGTTCCTTATAGTGTAGGCTTCAAGAATTATTTATTTCAAGTGTGGATAAAGTTTCAAGCACTAAAGTTCATCCAATTTCAACGATTAAGGTATGTGGGGTTTTGAACAAGAACACTTCTTTCGTTCTTGTGTCCACAGATTTAATTTCTGTTGAATTTCATAATTTTTGCAAGTGGGTTTACACCCAAATTATTTTATCAAGGATTTATGAGATTTGAGCTATACAAGATTGATATATATGACTACTTTATTGTCTTATTTCTTAAATTAAGAATTTGCCATGAGTTGTATATTGTTATCATGAAATGATGATTTCTAAGTCATTTATGATAAGTGTCATGATTTATGTTTTTCTATGAGAAGTTTTTATACTGAATGTATATTGATATTGAGCTTGAGAGCCAAGAATGAGTTCTATGATGTTTTCTTTAAGATTTTGATACTTTATATGATTTTATAAGCAAGTGTACTTGATGATGAGAGTTTATTTTGAGATTGAGTCAAGTTAGAAATCGACAAGTTGATTATGATTTACAAATGTGATATATATTTATATTTTGGTCTTCATGATAGACCTTTGAGTTGATTAAGGTGGATTTCCTAATGCGTTCTGAGCTTAAATCTGGGAGTAGTATTTAGGACAGAATGAGAAGTGTGGTTTTAGCGCATCCTACTACTCCAGAACTACGTGCCACCGTAGGATTAAGATTAAGGGACAAAGGCCAATACAGTGATCACTAAAGTTAAGATTCTACTCCGATGGAAAGGATAGAACAACTCTCCCCAACGTGGGCAAGACGTTAGACTCTATGTAAGATCACATGGTTTATGTCTATTATACTAAACTCCCAAGTCCATAATAGTCCAAGTTCCATGAGTTACTAAATCACTCTAATTCATGAGTCAAAGAGTTTGAGGTGAGTCCAATGGTTTATGAGATTTATGAAGCATGTGTTATTAGTGATGATTTATGGAAAATATGTTTCGGGTAACTCAAGCAATAAGAGTTATTATTATCAACATGCATGATTTTCTTATACATTTATGATATTATTTAAATGTTGCCTGCAACCCCACATACTAAGTACATTACCAAGTACTGATTCCCATATACTTCTGTGTTCTACATTTTCTCATGATACAGGTTCAGGTACTCAGTTTCAGCAGCGATAGTGATCTTTGAGTACCTCCATCTACATTCGTACAGTTGGTGAGTCCTCATAGTTTGAGGACCTATATTCCTGATTTGTGTCTTGATAGTAGATGGTGGTTTATTTCCAGTTCAGTACGAGTCAGTTGGGGATCTATCCCAATGGATCCTCAGTCTTATGTAGTAGAGGCTTTGTCAGACTAGAGTACCAACATGTACAGAACTTTGATATTTTGATTGTACAGGATAGTATTTCATCGTATTCCAGTATGTTCATGACTTGATTATTCTTTCTTATTACAACTTAATTATTGTTATAGTGAGTTTTAGAAGTGAAGATAGGCTCATAGGGTTAGCTTGAAGCCGCATGTGGCCTTAAGCACCGTGTGACGTCTTAGAATGGGATCTTGGGGCGTTACAAGCTTGGTATCAGAGCCTAAGGTTTAAAGAGTACTTGGTAGTCTGTCAAGCCGTGTTACGTAGAGTCTTGATCATCAGTGTGTAGCTCACCACATCTATGAGCAAGAGGCTGCGGGATGTTTTAGGAAAAGTCATTTGTTTCTTCCAAAAGTCTATCGTGCCTACGACTATTTCTCTTTTCTATTAATTCATGCTCTCTTATGATAGAAAATGCCTTCTCATTGAGCTCGCAGAAACAATGAACGACCTCAACCCGTTGATCCTTTTAATGAGATGGTGACTCATGCTGAATTTTGAGAAGCTTTTTAGATGCTAGCCCAGGCAGTTACCGTCAATTCTTAGGTCAATGTTCATGTTGCAGTCCCACCTCCACAAGAAGGTAATTCAACGGTAGATCGAGTTCATGATTTTATGCGGATAAATCCGCCAGAGTTTTATGGGTCAAGTGCAGGTGAGGACCCATAGATGTATCTTGATGAGGTGAAAAAGATTACCCAACTTTGTATGTGACAGAAGAAGAAAGAGTGGAGTTAGCTTCCTATTGCTTGAAAGATATTTCTTATCATTAGGTGGAGATGTGGTGGAAGAGTAGAGGGGAGGATGCCACTTCCATAACTTGGCAGTTGTTATAGGATGCATTCTTAGACCAATTCTTTCCCCCGGAGTTGAGGGAAGTGAAACTAGAAGAATTTATGAACTTGAGACAAGGCTCCATGATAGTTAAGGAGTATTGTCTTATATTCAACAAGTTGTCTAAGTATGCTCCCGGTATGATGGCTGATTCCAGGAATAGTATGAGTAAGTTTTTGACTGACGTATCGAGTTACATTATGAAAGAGTGTAGGTCCGCTATGCTCAATTGGGACATGGATCTTTCTAGATTAATGATATATGCTCAGCAAATTAAAGTGGATAAGGTGAAAGAGAGAGAGAGAGTGAGAGGGAATAAGAGAGTTAGATCAGAGCAACAGGGGTATGGTTAGAGTAGATTTTTTGGAGAGATCCGCCCTCAGTTTCAGAGCTGTTCTTTTGTTCCAGCACCGCCATCATCTCATGCTCCCATATCCCGAGTTAGGAAGGAGTAGAGTAAGATATCTACTGTGTCCAAGTCTCAAGATAGTGTGAGTAATAGACCTAACTATCCCCTGTGTGCTAAGTGTGGTAGGATGCACCCAGGAGAGTGTATGGCTAAGCAGAGAGGTTTTTTGGGCTGTTGTAAGTTAGGACATAGACTCAAAGATTGTCCATATGCTAGATAGGGATTCCGTGATGTTTGTTCCTAGAGTCAGGCTATTAGTGCTCTAGCCCCTTTAGTTTGTCCTACTCCTCCTCAGGGTACCTCATCTAGTACTACCGGTGGTCAGTGCCAGAATTGCTTTTATGTTGTACCACCCCACCAGGAGTAGGAGTATTCACCAGATGTTGTTAATAGTACACTTCGTGTATTTCATTTTGATGTGTATATGTTGATGGACCCTGGGTCAAGTCTTTCTTATGTGACTTCATTAGTGGCTGTGAATTTTGAGATCAATGCTGAAAAGATTCCTGAGCCTTTTCTAGTTTCTACTCCAGTAAGTGAACCTGTTGTTGCTAAGCAAGTATATAAGAAGTTTCCTATCACTGTCCTTCATAGAGTCATGTTTGCAGATTTGATTAAGCTAGACATGGTTGATTTCAACATTATTCTGGGTATAGATTGGGTTCACTCTTGTTATGCGTCTATAGACTGTCATAGCTGTGTAGTCAAGTTTTAGTTTCCTAATGAGCCATTCTTTGAGTGGTTCGGAAATTCTGTATCTCCCAAAAGTCATTTCATATCCTATCTTAAAGCTAGGAAATTGATATCCAAGGGTTGCATCTATTATTTCATTTGATTTAAAGATACTAAGTTTGAGACTCCGACCATTCAGTCGATCTGCATTGTTAATGAGTTTCGTGATGTTTTTTCGGAAGATCTCCCATGGGTACCTCCTGATAGAGAGATAGAATTTAAGATTGATCTTCTCCCCAATATGCAACCTATTTCTATTCCTCCATATCTTATGGCCCCCGAAGAACTTAAGGAGTTGAAAGAGCAACTCAAAGATCTTCTAGAAAAGGATTTTATAAGGCCTAGTGTATCTCCTTGGGGTGCACTCGTTTTGTTCGTGCAAAAGAAAGATGGTTCATTGCGGATGTGCATTAACTATCATCAGCTTAACAAGGTCACAGTCAAGAACAAGTACCCTCTTCCTAGAATTGATGACCTGTTTGATCATCTACAAGGTACCAACTATTTCTCAAAAATAGATTTGAGATCCGATTATCACCAGCGTAAAGTTAGGGAGTGTGATATTCCAAAGACAGCATTTCACACCTGATATGGTCATTTTGAGTTCCTGGTCATGTCCTTCGGGATAAAAAATGCCCTAATAGCTTTTATGGATCTCATGAATCGGGTGTTCATACAGTTCTTGGATATGTTTTGTTATTGTGTTCATAGATGATATTCTTGTATACTCCCAAAGTGAGAAGACTATGCAGATCATCTCCAAATAGTCTTGCAAACCGTTAGAGATCATCAACTATTTGCCAAATTTAGCAAGTGCAAATTTTGGCTCAGTTCAGTTGCTTTTCTGGGGCATATTGTTTCTTCTGAAGGTATTCGAGTTGATCCTCAAAAGATAGAAGCTATAAAAAATTAGCCTAGACCTATTTCCCCATCTGATATTAGGAGTTTCTTGGGTCTAGAAGGTTACTAACATCGTTTTGTTGAGGGTTTCTCTTCTATTGCATCTTCTTTGACTCAGTTGACCCAAAAGAAAGTTAAATTCCTGTGGTCTGATTCTTGCGAGAAGAGTTTTCAGGAGTTGAAGACTCTTCTCACTTCGTCCCCTGTGTTGACCCTTCAAAATGGTATAGATGATTTTGTGGTGTACTGTGATGCTTCTAGAGTTATGTTGGATTGTGTGTTAATGTATAAAGGTGAGATTATAGCATATGCCTCCAAACAGTTGAAATCACATAAGAAAAACTACCCGACCCATGACCTCGTGTTAGCTGTAGTGGTGTTTGCCTAGAAAATTTGGAGACACTATTTGTACGGTGTTCATGTTGATGTCTTTATGGACCACAAGAGTTTGCAGTATATGTTTACTCAGAGAGAGATGAATCTTCATCAGAGGTGATGGTTAGAATTGTTAAAAGACTATGATATGAATGTGTTGTATCACCCGGGCAAGGCCAATATAATGGCAGATGCCCTTAGCAGGTCATCCATGGGTAGTGTAGCAAAGGTCGAGGAAGATAGGAAGGAGTTAGTTCATGAGGTGCATCATCTGGCTAGGTTGGGATTTAAATTTGTTGATTCAGCTGAGGGTAATGTTTGGGTCCAGAGTAGCTCCGACTCTTCTCTAGTTTCAGAAGTAAATGAGAAGCAAGATATGGATCCTATTTTGGTCAGCCTGAAGGAGTCAGTTAAAGACCAAAAGGTAAAGGTTTTCTCCCAAGGGGGAGATGGTGTATTGAGATTTCAGAATAGATTATGTGTGCCTGATGTTGAAGATTTGAGGCAGAGAATTATGGCTGAAGTACATGGCACGCGATATTCTATTCATCCCAGTGCTACCAAGATATACCACAGTTTACGAGAAATCTATTGGTGGAATGGTATGAAAAAGGATATAGCAAAATTCGTAGAGAAGTGTACAACTTGCCAACGGGTTAAGATAGAACACCAAAGACCCAGTGGAATGATGGAAGAATTTAGTATTCCTACTTGGAAGTGGGAGGAAGTGAATATAGATTTTGTGAATGATTTACCTCCTTCTCGTTGTCATCATGATTCGATTTGTGTCGTTGTAGACAGGTTGACTAAGTCCGCTCATTTCTTGCCAGTGCATACATCTTTCACCTCTGAGGACTATGCTAAGATGTACATTCAAGAATTAGTCAGGTTACACCGAGTTCCTTTGTCTATTATCTCCGACAGGGGTACTCAATTTACTTCTCTTTTTAGAGGGCTTTTCAGAAGGGTCTTGGTACCCAATTTCATCTTAGCTCCACTTTTCATCCATAGACCGATGGTCAGGATGAGAGAACCATCCAGATCTTGGAAGATATGTTGAGGGCATGTGTTCTTGATTTCAAAGGAAGTTGGGATGAACATTTGCCATTGATTGAATTTGCTTACAACAACTGTTTTCATGCTAGCATTGGAATGGCTCCATTTGATCCTTTACACGGAAGGTGATATAGATCACCCATATGTTGGTTTGAAGTGGGCGAAGCCGCTGTGAGTGGACCTGATGCTATGTTTGAGGCTATGGAGAAAGTTAAGCTGATTCGGCAAAGGTTGAAAACAACCCAGAGTCGTGAGAAGTCATATGCAAATGTAAGAAGAAGAGCTCTTGAGTTTGAGGTTAATGAATTGGTGTACTTAAAGATTTCACCCATGAAGGGGGTGAAAAGATTTGGTATGAAAGGGAAGATTAGTCCCCGATACGTTAGATCTTATAGAGTTTTGAATCGTGTTGGGAAATCAACTTACGAGATTGAGTTGCCTGCTGAGTTGTGAGCTGTCCATTCTATCTTCCACGTTTCTATACTTAAAATCACATTGGTGATTCTGTTGTTGTTGATCCGTCTGAAAATTTTGATGTTCAGGATAGCCTTCCGTATGATGAAGTTCTGGTTGAAATCCTAGATTATCAAGTTCGTAGACTAATTAATAAGGAAGTTCCCTTGGTTAAATTTCTATGGAGAAATCAATCATTTGAGGGTGCTACTTGGGAAGCAGAAGTAGATATGCGAGCCAGATACCCTTATCTTTTCTCCGCGAGTTCAAATCAAGCCAAACGTACTATTATTCCCTAATTCGGTTTCCTTCTAATCCAGTGTATTCAGCTATATGGTTATTCTCTCCATGATTCATGCATTTTTTGAAGTACTTGAAAGTTTAGAGAGAAATAATCCCCTTTTAGTGAGTCATTTCAGCTATACGTCCTCATTTTCTCTTGTTCTCGGCCTATCTAGCAAAATTTGAGGATAAATATTTCCAAGAAGGAGATATTGTAATACCCCGAGACTCTAACCAATACTGCAACCATGAATTAAGCTCATGAGAAATAAATTATTGTGTTTTGTTTGTTTTCTGGTCAAGGGTGATGTGTAATAAGGCTTTAAAGATGTCCTAACGATTGGGCGAATCAAAACATTCTTTACCGATTGAATTCTTGAGAAGGATTTTGGCATAGTCAACTTCAAATGAGCATAAATCCCTTTATACTGCGAATTATTGAGCTCTTGAGCTACCAAAAGATAGATAATTAAATTATCTTTCCAACAATATCCATTTCGTCAAAATCCGATGTCGGAGCAAAGCATTATGCTTATTTTACTCCAGCGTGTTAGCCTGAAAAATTCGTGACGACCTTTTGTGATGACTCATCACAAGCCTGACGACCCGTCACAAATGTCGTCACCATAAGGCAGAAAGTCAAAAAATCCACCCCTTTTGTGACGACAATTCATGAAGGCCTATCACAGGCCTGACGACTTGTCACGGATGTCGCCAGCTATTTTTTTCAGTAATTTAGAGACGTTTTTGCAAGGGTATTTTGGTCTTTTCCCATCTTTTGGGGGCCTCTATATATATGAGAATCCTCATCCATACCCTAATTCCATCATTTTCTCTTCCAATTCTCTTGAGATAATATATCTAGGGTTTTATCAAGAATAGAAATCTTCGAAGAATCATCCATAAATCTTTAAAATTTCTTCAAGAGCCAAGTTCCTCATAGTGTGGGCTTCAAGAATTATTTATTTCAAGTGTGGATAAAGTTTCAAGCACTAAAGTTCATCCAATTTCAATAATTAAGGTATGTGGGGTTTTTAACAAGAACACTTCTTTTGTTCTTATGAACTCTCCCCAACGTGGGCAAGACGTTGGACTCCATGTAAGCTCACATGGTATATGTCTGTTATAAGAAACTCCCAAGTCCACAATAGTCCAAGTTCCATGAGTTACTAAGTCACTCTAAGTCATGAGTCAAAGAGTTTGAGTTGAGTCCAATGGTTTATGAGATTTATGAAGCATGTGTTATTATTGATGATTTATTGAAAATATGTTTCGGGTAACTCAAGCGATAAGAGTTATTATTATCAGCATGCATGATTTTCTTATACATTTATGATATTATTTAAATTTTTCCTGCACCCCTACATACTCAGTACATTCCCAAGTACTGATTCCCATACTCTTCTGTGTTCTATATTTTCTCGTGATGTAGGTTCAGTTGCTTAGTCTCAGCAGCGACAGTGATCTTTGAGTACTTCCGTCTATATTCGTACAGTTGGTGAGTCCTCATGGTTCGAGGACCTATGTTCCTGATTTTTGTCTTAATAGTAGATGGTGGTTTATTTCCAGTTCAGTACGAGTAAGTTAGGGATCTTTCCCAATGGCTCCTCAGTCTTATGTAGTAGAGGCTTTGTTAGACTAGAGTACTAGTATGTACAGAACTTCGGTATTTTGATTGTACAGGATAGTATTTCTTCGTATTCCAGTATGTTCATGACATGATTATTCTTCCTTATTATATCTTGATTATCGTCATAGTGGGTTATAAAAGTGATGATAGGCTCATAGGGTTAGCTTAAGGCCGCGTGTGGCCTTAAGCACCATATGACGTCTTTGGATCGGATCTTGGGGTGTTACAAATGCATCCCTTCAGCACAGAACACCTCCAGTGAATGCAAACAACACCCATATGCACCCCTAACACATTTCAACACTTTTCCAACATCAATTCAAGTTCTAAAACACATCTTAACACTTTAAAAACTCCATTTCTAAATGTTTGATTATTAGTATCAATTTCTTGATTCCTAATCTCTTCTTTAATTCTTAAACTACTGATCAACTAGTAATTGGTCTACTAAGTTGATTGATTAGTTCTTGAGTCCTATTTCTTTCATTGTATTATTTCTTTTAATATTTTCACTGTTGAATTCATTGTTTGATCTTGACTCAAGTTCGCACACTGTTTTTTTGAATTGTTTGAAACAAGGATTTATTCATATGTCAAGTCTCAACTGGTACCAAGCATTCTCATTTGAGTATAAACAACTTAACAACACTTGCAATGCAAATGGAGAGATAAACTAAAGAGATGAACTTTGAGAGCTTGTGAGGCTGATTTCATGCTTTTATCTTGTTTGTGTTTTTGTTTTTGTTTTAGCTTTTCTTATGTTAGGTATGATGGCTAAGGAAGGTGAGATACCTAGTTAGATTATTTCCATCCTAGAGAATCTTAATGCTATGGATAGCTGATTAGGATCTCTTAAAGGGAGTGTGACAAATATGGATGGTTTGATGGGTAACATAGACAGTTCTCTCTTAAGGAGGATGGGCACTTTGAAAGTTCATCTAGTCTTCTCCCACTCAACTCCTCAAAACTACCATGCCTCCTCTAGTGGACATGCTTTTACTAACACCACTACTATAATTCCTAAAACACTTCAACAAATGCTCAATCCACCTAGGTAAATACATTAACCCATTATCCAAGCCACTACTTACCCAAATATTAAAAATCCAATTCATCCACTACAACCCCAATTCAAAAAAATCCAAAAAGAAACTCCTCAAAACCAAGAACCCCACTTCCAAATATCCTAAGAACTACCTAAATCCCTACTTAACATTAACCAACCACCTCAAATCCCAGCTAACCATGATCAACCAATCAAAATTAAGTATGAGGGAGGTGAGGAGCCTCATTAAAGAGGTGAAGAGTTAGATGAAGTGTCTCTCTTTGTACAATTTGTATAAACTAGAAGAGAAGCTTACTGGAGAGGACATAGAGGACGAGGAGGAAGACTTTCCCCAGTTCCTTATGGGAGAGAAAACTTAGGAAACTATCTCCAAGTTCAAAAAGATCATCAATAGGATAAAGGGGGTAACATAGGTCGAGACATAGGTCTTAACTCAAGTAAGATCACTCTTTCTACCTTAAAAAGAACTAGTGATCCATCAATCTACCTTGATTGGGAAATACAATACAATAGGATATTCTAGCTCAGTGAGTTAATCAGACACAAGAAAACCGCCTATCCAATCACTCAATTTAAAGGGTCTGCTTCTACTTGGTGGAGACAAAAAGGATGCAAAGATAAAAAAAATAGTAATCCTTATATTCCAAATTGGGAGGAATTAAAGGTACTCATGAAAGAGAGGTATATGAGGAACAAGTTCAAGAAAACGTAATTAACAAAGCACTACAATTCGAGACAAGGTGATAGAGGTATGGAAGATTATTATGAGGAGTTTCAAAACATAATTCATAGTCTTGAGATTGTCGAACCCCTAAATCATAGTATGCCTTAATTCAAAGGTGGGTTAGATTGTAAAGTTGCTTCTCAACTAGTCATCCATAAGTTTGACAGAATATAAGATATTGTTGAAGTGACCATTGAGGTTGAAAAGAACAATAATGCCAAGAATTCATTCAATAAATATTTCTATTCTTATATTTTCTCCAGATAGAATAAGAACAATAATTTCAACAAGTCTATAGAGAAGAAACCCATTGAGAAGGCAATGAAAATGTATCCACCAGGGAACAAAGGTAATCCATCTTCTAATCCTAATTCAAAAGATATTGTTATCTTTAAATATCGACGTTAGGGTCACAAGGTTATTGATAAATGACCTAACTGAAGGATCATAGTATTGGTGGAGGGTAATCCTTACTTTCTTGGGGATATGGTAACCCCAAATAGTGGTGGTGAGGAAAAACCACAAGAGGATGATGAAAGTAGAAGTTAAAGAGATATATCAGAAGTTGAATGAGACTTTAGTATACCTTTTTGATTGATAATGAAAGTTCCCAAAGAAGACATTTGGCTCGAAGAAGGAGAGGCCATGAATATTAACCTCATGATTTGGAGGGATATGAATGGTGAAGATGATTAGCTTCAGGATCAAGAAGGAGAGATTAGTGACAAACCAAAGCCCTTATTATTCACTAGCATTGTGCCAACAAACAATTTCAGTCATAAGAGGATAACTCCACATGGTGCAAGTTTAGAAGGCAAAAGGGAAAGCTCAAAGATTTACTACAATGGAATGTACCTACCCCTTATTATTTCTAGATTTTCTTGGAATCATGATTACAATGAACCTAAGTTTGATAAAGTTATAAAAATATTTGATTTAAAAACCTGCCGAGATGGTGTTGATGTCTTTTGGAATAAATTGAATGTGTGTAAATATGTGGCCTTCCCAACCCAGATGGCAAATATATTTTTTGTTATAAGAAGAGTCTATGGTTTCACTTGATAAACAAATTTTTGTTCCTTGATCTTGTCATATTTATATGGAGAGAAAAGTTGGCTCTTTCTTGGAATGTTGTTCGATTATGAGGACTGTGAGGTGGTTAAGTATTTTGTTCTTACCTTCATGTGATAATGCTCTTGGTAGATCCTTAAGTAATCATAAATCTTGTGATTCCATTTTCTTTGTTTGTGAGCATAACCATGTTGGTTCTAAGTATTTCTTGTGTTCAAACATGGTTTCTTATGAAAGAATGGGTAATCTACACCCTAATGACTACTTGATTCTACCCTTAGTTGTTCCAACATGTGATGATTTATTTGGTACCATTATTAATAGAACTAAATTATGAGAATTTGTTGATGCTTATCATAGCCAACTACTTTGCACTTTAAATATTGACTTCTCTTCAATTGTCTGGAAGAATGTTTGGTTATATGTAAAATAGGTGTCCTCTTGGCATGGTAATTATGATTTTAACCCTAGTACTAACTGTCGTGCTTTGAGGAAATATTAGTTGTGTGTTTTCTTTTTGTGCTTAAAATTTGTATATTTAAGGATGAATCTTCTCCAAGAAGGAGAGGATAATACAATCCAAGTAGCCTCTGAATTGTTAGAGAATGCTTGTGGATCAAAAGGAACTTGGAGACTACTTTTTGATATCCAAAGTGTGACAATTCTATGAATTGGATTATTGAGGAGGGACAAGGGATATTAAAGAAGCAAAAGTAAGGCAAGGCAGTGCTAGAATGCAACCGAAAGAGATCATGCACCCCATCTGCTTTGGAGTGCACCCAACCCTCTCTAGATCTGCCAGAGATGGTAAAAACAGACCAATATACCCCTGGGGTGTGCCCCATATGGTCTATAAATGATCAAGCATGTTCTTAATGTGCTTCTATGTATAGTCTTTCCTAAATGGATCACTTTTAGGCCCATAAGATTTAATAACTTAGCCTAGACTATAAATAAGGCTTCTCTTTGATTTAGTAAGTAGATTTTTTTATTTATTATGAATGTAAACTCTATTGAGAGTGTGAGTCAAGCTTGGATTAGCTTGTGGAAAGCGTGGAATTTTGTGTGTTGATTTATCATTTAGAAATGTGGGTTGTTCAAAAATCTAATCCCCTTTAGGTCTATGTAGGAGATTGGTGCTTTGTTTTACATTGAATTGAGGGTTAAGGGTTTGGTACACCTTTAGTAATATATCATTCACTCATAGTGTCTTTCTATTACTTGTTTTCTATCTATCTTTATCTTTCATTTTTATATTGTAGCTTAGTTTCCATTATTGTACTTTGTTGGTATATAATTTTGGGATATTATGTGCTATGTGATACCATGTGGTGTCCTATGTGATGTTGAAATCCAATATATATGAAATAATTATTTCTTGTTTAATGAAAAGCCTATTGTGGTACGAATTGATTATTGTGATATGTTCATACTCTATTGGCATATGAATCATGTTGGTTTTCATTGATGGTATGAAATATTGAGTAGATATTTGGCTCATTTGGTTAGTATATTAGTTGGATATGGAAACACTCATTATGGTTGGTTGTGAGCATCACATCCTCATGTAATGTACATTCATGAAACTTTGGTATCATTGTGGAAATAATGGAAACACTGAGAAACACCTAATTTTTTGACAAAAAAGTGACATCTTATAAAATCCCTCCCCGAGAGATATTCAGGGAAGGATATATGGAAATGGATTGTATACAAGTTGACAAACCCCCCATGGGTCCTATGTTGAGAAACTTTAGCTTCGTATGTGTATATGAAGGTTGTGTAACAGTCTCATAAGTTATGTGACGACCTTGTGCATTCCATAATCATCATCATTATCATTATCCTCATCATTTTCACTGTATTTACTTTATTATTCTTGTGATGTGATTATATTTTGGTATTGCCTTGTTACCTATTCATTTTTTATATCTACCTATACTTATACTTGATGTTCTTGTATATGTTTTCCTTTTGTGCTTTACTGTTTTGTAGTATAATGTATACTTATGGTCCTTTATGGTGTTTGTTACAATATATGTGAGTATTATAGAACTGTTAATGCAAACAGTTTGGGCTACCATTGTGGGACCTTTTTTATTACAGATGACATACCATTTGTGTGTATTTTTTATCCTTTATTATCTACTTTGCTTAGTTGGCCTATGATACCTACTTAGTAAAAGTGGACCATACTCACTCCTATTGTTACCTTTTGGTGTAGATCCTAATTTTGGTATGCCCTACATTAGTTGATTCAGGTGATATTTTGAGCTTTAGAGGTATCTATGGATTTCATACATTCAGAGTCTACCACTATATCTTCTTATGTTACTATGACTTTATTACTAATGTTGATAGGGTTATTCTTATGTATTGTGATTTCTTGAGTTGTACTACTAGTTCTTTCACCGTAACACTAGATTTTGGGAGTGATGTCATTATTGTTTATATTTCTTTCCACTTTCATTATATTGATTATGGTTTGGCTTCATTCTCAGAACTTTACCTTTGGTTTGAAAAGTTAATTTCTCTTTCGTATTAGTTTGTGAGATGGGCTTACCTGTCAAGGTTCTCCACCGCAAGTGCCATCACAACCCTTTAATATTTGGGTCGTTACACAAACACATCTTTGTCATGGTTTAAAACTTTGGAGGCTCATTTTTTTTAACTTAACACCCTTGGAATTAAAGATTGTAAGCTTTGTATTGTTAATTTCTCAAACCTTTCTTCTTTCCCTTGATTTATATAGAATATTTTTGTGTAGTATTATTTGATACATTATTATTTTCTAATTAGAGATAGTGAAATTCTTATGGATTAAACTCAGGTTTTGATTCAATCTTATGCTTTCATATTATTTTAATTATCTTGATTTTGAAATGAGTTTGATTCAAACAAATCAATCTCATATTCTATCATTTCTATTCAAGTTGAGATCAAAAGAGGATATTGCAGTAGGTATTGCCCATCTACCTAGATTAATGCATCAAATATCTAATCGAGGTTGTAAAAGATTAGTTTATCATGATTTGGGATGTATGGAAATCTTATAGAATTGGTTGTTAGACCTAGACAAATCCTTGCATAGCTTAAAGTTTGTTTAGTGATTCATGCTTCTAAGCTTGGTTTGAAAAAACCATCAAAGACTAAACCTATAAAGAATTGATTCTATGAACTTTTCTTTTCTATGTGATCTTACCATTTTTTCTCTTCCCCTGGTTGCTATATTTTGTTTTTGAGGTGTGGGGATATTTGACATAGATTTTGATGTGATCAAGAATAATTTGTAAGTGTTTGTGTTTTTTTGAGGTTATAAAGGGCTTATAATTGACTCAGTCAACATTGGTTGTTTTGTATATTTGATGAAAAATGAATTGTGCCAGTAAATTAATAATATGTCGATTTTTTGTTGCTGGTGTGGTTTGTTTGATTTTGTGGATCTAGGATCTCATTTCAAACCTTGATTTAAAAATTAGTAAAATTGGGTCTCCAGGGTTATAATTATCAACACAACCTCTTTTTGAAAATATGATATCTTATTTAAGTCCAAATTGTTGAATTTAGTTTAGTAACATATTTTGTTTCCCTTCACGAGATTTTAAATGAATCACGAGGGGCTGATCGGAAACTTTGCAGCTTAGCAAAATTGCTGATATAGTTGTATCTAAAGCAGCCACTTAAGAATCCAAAGGATCGGTTAAGTAGCCCATGCAACTCTTAAGAGGACCAAGTGGACCCATCTGCTATTGCTAAAGCAGATATTTAAGCTCTTTAGCTCTCGTTGCTTAAGTGGTAGTGGACCGCTTTTATAACACCCCGTATTTTCTGTGTGCTTGTTCTACTTATATTGACCTTGATATAGCTTTGTGATTATTTTACTATATTTTTTGTGTGTGTATTGATGATGTAAATAGGTTTCTAAATACTGCCCATACATTTTAATGTGACGCGACCAAGTTAGTGTTGATACAACTATTACACTTAGGATTATAATTCAGTATTGAATGTAATGTTTAGAAAACTAAGTGTATTCATGTTGTAATCCAGACTAAAGGTATTAAGAACTGAAAATTGATTAAAATATTGAGGTGCTTGCTTGACTTAATTAAGCTATAAGGTGAGTCACCTACTTGAGCTATATGGACCAAGTTAATGGACCCAGGGCTATGGATAAGACTTGGGCATATGTTATTGTACTCATCT
The DNA here is from genome assembly GCA_030864225.1 of Capsicum baccatum var. pendulum. NCBI lineage: Eukaryota > Viridiplantae > Streptophyta > Magnoliopsida > Solanales > Solanaceae > Capsicum > Capsicum baccatum. The sequence goes on from CM061552.1 coordinate 134,884,715, forward strand.
GTGCCCAAATTAGGTAAGAGAGAAAGAAAATGTAAAAAGGGCCCAACATTATAAACATATCAAGGCCCAATTTAATTAAGTCCAACAAGGAATCAAGCGAGTAGGTGAATCACCTACTCTGACATTTGAGCAGCTTAAGCTCCTTAAGTAGGTGCATTACCTTTTAGGACCAATTTTGCCAATTTGAGGTCCAAAATGCAGCTAAAGCGATAACAAAAATAGGGCCTTTATGAGGCCTATTTGTGGGTCATTTCCTTCCATTCTAAGTAAAAAAAGGATCATATTTCATAAGTCTATCTACTTCTCTCTAGAACAACATGGATCAACCCTAATTCTCCTTCTAGGATTCTTGAAGAATCCCTCATATTTGAATGCTAGGGTAAGTGAAAAAACTTATTGTTTAACTTTATTCTCTTATGGAAGATTGGGAAAATGTGCTATTCATGCTTAAATACAAATATAGGGAAAAATATAAAGTAAGCTAACTTCCCACTTTTCTTTGTTATTAAGAGATTTATCTTTTCTTCTTTGGGTTAGACTGTAAATAAAAATTCAAGTTCTTAAAGAGCTGAAGTTTAGTAGATAAGTTGCAAAAAATTGAGGTAGGGTGACTACCCTATTTTCCCTTCCTTATATATGACTTTGGGTAAAGAATTATTGGATATTGTTAATAAAAACTTCAGGGATTATGAGTTCAATATTTGGTTGCTATGATAAAGGAAATTTGGGGTTATTTTGTGGCCTATTTTATGTGTTTTTATTGGTGACTGTCGGGTTAATATTGGGAAAAGGTATAAGTAGTTTGTATTCAAATATTGATGAAGGGGTGTTGTGGCACACCATCCAAATTGAATGTTCAATTTTCTTATGGCCTATTCCACTTTGTGCATTGTTTTGAGTGTGTAATAAAGCTAAAACTATTTCAGGAGGTCTTATAAGAATATGCATTGTATGTGGATGCAGTTGGAGTAGAAAATGGTTAAAATAACCCCCTTGACTTGATAATTATGGACTTATTGCTCACCTACTCTTTTGGTAAAATTTATTACCCCAAATGTGTTGATTAGTTACCAATACTAGTTTTTCTATATTGTTTTATTATTTTTTAGAAGTAAATAAAAAGGAAGGACATTAATTTGGGTACCATCGGAGTTTTACAGCAAGGTATGTAAGGCATATTCTATTTCTTACTCTTTGACAAGAAATCCAATACTTGTGTTATAAAGTAAACTTCTAAAGTTCTCCTACAGCAAATAATACATAATGGCAGCGTATGATCTCCCATATAACTAACAACCTTTTTCCCACTCTCTTATATGTTACAGTACCTCAATACATTGCTATTACAAAGTTTGAAAGTTTAATTTCACTAGAAAGTTTCAGGAGTTCTTCGTTTTGTCAAATAAGACCCATGTATTATTTTTAGCTCCTAAATATTTCATTTATGTACCAATACTCCTCACCTCATTTTTATTACATTAAGTACTTATTCACATATCTCTTACTGGTAGATTATTGTTTCAAATTACCATACTATTATGACAACCAAAGTAACAATCTAAAAGGATAAATAAACTAAGTAACACAAATCTGAAATAAATGAGTGACTACATAGCATGGGTTGATCCTGATACCTTTGTATGTGGGCGACATCTTAGGGGCAAAATCCTAGCATGGGCTAATCCCAATCTGTTTATACATGGGTGGAAGGTCATGAGCATAAGACTATAATAGGCCAATCTAAATTTGTGTATTTACCACTGATCAGCTGGTCATTTGTATAATATGGCTTACAAACATTATAAATTAAGAAGGTTAAAATGAATAAAAGAATGTAATATACCTGATCCTACATTTTTATATAAAGGAGGTCTACGAAAGTCATTGATACGCCTGTATCTGATTTCAATTAAACTCTTGCATCATATGTAGTTACTTCCAGACTTATATATTTAATACATTTTTTCATACTGATGTCCCTTATAGGTGACTAACATTTATGTTGTAGGCACAAATGCTTTAGCTAATATATATTCTTAGTAGGAGCACGGGATATCCGACGACTATTGGTGAGTTTTAGCTTGATTTGGGGCTTTTCTAGTTCGATACAAATATTTTTGCACTGTACAGTAGTTAAGAGTAAGATGGGGGGTTTTTCCCGACCTTAACTAAATCTCTGTATTTTTAGAGGATTTGTCGATCGATATAAGGTTAAGTATGGTATTGTCTTGTCTTTTATATATCGTGGCCCCAATGGTAAAGTCTTGTATATATAGCTATGTGCTTACTTATGTGGTTTATTCTCATCAATGCATTATATACATATTTGGTAGAACCCATGGTTATCATATTTACTTGAACGAGGCATACAAGGTCATAGGTTGGTACTTTTGGGCCTTTACGGCTATGATTCCCTGTCCTTCCCCATGTGATTTGAGGTGTGACAAAAGTGATATCAGAGTAGGTCATCCTCAGGAGTCTAAAAATTAGAGTCTATGTAGAGTCTTGTAAATGGGTTTTTTGTGCACCAAATCTATAAAAAGGAGGCTATTGGACATTTAGGGGTTTTCTCTTTTTCTTTATATTCTATATCGTGCTATAGATCCAAAGTTGTAGGTGAATTAATTTTTAGTTATTAAATATAGTTTTTTTCTCATTATAGGAAAGATTCCAATTATAAGGAGTAAGAATATTGGTAAGCAAGTGATGTGACTGCCGGAGAAGGGAGTAGCAGGCTGTAGGTGGAGTAATACTTCTCCAACATCAATTCAAGTTCTAAAACACATCTTAACACTTTAAAAACTCTATTTCTCAAGGTTTGATTCTTAGTTTAAATTTCTTGATTTCAAATCTCATCTTTGATTCTAAAACTAATTATCAACTAGTAATTTTTCTACTAAGTAAACAATTGGTACCAAGCATTCTCATTTGAGTATAAACAACTTAACCGAACTTGCAACGACAATTGAGAGATAAACTAAAGGGGTGAACTTTGAGAGCATGTGAGCTTGATTTCATAACTTTATCTTGTTTTTTTTCTATTTTTGTTTTAGATTTTCTTTTGTTAGGTATGATGGCCGAGGAAGGTCAGATACCTAGTTGAGTTAGTTCAATCATGAAGATACTTAATGCTATGGATAGCCGATTAGGATCCCTCAAATGGGGTGTGACTAATATGGTTGTTCTAATGTGTAACATGGAGAGTTGTCTCTTAAGGAGGATGGACCCTTTAGAAGTTCGTCTAGACTCCATCCACTAAAATCCTCAAAACTACCATGCCTCCTCTGGTGGACATGCTCTTAATAGCTACACTACTATAACTCCAAAAACACTTCACTAAATGCTCAATCCACCTAGGGAAATACATAAACCCATTATCCAAGCCACTGCTTACCTAAATAACTGAAATCTCGTTCGTCCACTACAACTCTAATTCAATTAAATCAAAAAAGAAGATCCAAAAAACCAAGAATCCCACTTCCTAATACCCCAAGAATTACCTAAATCCCCACTTAACCAAAACTAACCACCTTAAATCCTAGATAACCACGATTAACTAATCTAAATGGAGGATAAGAGAGGTGCGAAACCTTATGAAAGATATAAAAAGTTAGATGGAGTGTCTCTCTTTGAAGAATTTGTACAAACTAGAAGAGGAACTCATGGGGAAGGACATAAAGGACGAGAAGGAAGATTTTCTCCAGTTCCTTATGGGAGAGGAAACTTGGGAAACCATTTCCATGTTTAAGAAGATTATCAATGGGATAAAGGGGTTAACATGGGTCAAGACATAAGTCTTAACTCAACCAAGATCACTCTTTCTACCTTTAAAATAATGAGTGATTCATCAATCTACCTTGATTGGGAAATACAGTGCAATAGGATATTCTAGCTCAATGAGTTAATCAAACACAAGAAAGCTTCCCATGCTATCGCTCAAGTTGAAGGGTCTTCTTTTACTTAGTGGGAGACTAAAAGGATGCAAAGATAAATAAATGGTAATACAACCTTCTTGATTGGGATGAATTAAAGGTACTCATGAGAGAGAGGTATGTGATGAAAAGTTTCAAGCAAGAGTAATTAATAAAGCTCTACAATTTAAGACAAAGAGGTAGAGGTATAGGATATTACTATAAGGATTTTCAAAACATGATCCTTTGTATTTGATATTGTCGAACCCCCAAATAATTGTATGCCTTAATTCAAAGGTGGGTTAGATTATGAAGTTACTTCTCAACTAGTTATCCACAAGTTTGACTGTATATAAGATCTTATTGAAGCGACCATTGAGGTTGAAAGGAATAACAATGCCATAAAGTCATTAAGTAAAGGTTACAATTCATTTATTTCCTCCATATGGAACAAAAACATAAATTTCAACAAGTCCTTAGAGAAAAGGCCCATTGAGAAGGCAACAAAAAGGTATCTACCAAGGAATGAAGGTAATCCATCTTCTAATCCCAATTCTAAAGGTATTGTTTTCTTTAAATGTCGAGGTTGGGGTTATAAAGGTATTAATGAATAACCTAACCCAAGGAGCATAGTATTGGTGGAGGCTAACCCGTAATTTGGTGGGGATATGGTGACCCAAAATAATGCTGGTAAGGAAAACCCTCTATAGGATGATGACATTGGAAGTTAAAGCAAAAGTTGAATGGGACTTTAGTGTACCTTGTAGACTGATGATGAAAGTTTCCAAAGAAAATATTTGGCTCGAAGAAGGAGAGGTCATGAATCTTAACCTCATGATGAAGAGGGATATGAATGGAGAATATGAGGATCTTTGGGATTAATAAAGAGAGATTAGTGACAAACCAAAGCCCTTGTTATTCACTAGCATTATGCACACTTCTAAGTTAAAACATAAGAGGATATGGTGCCAGTTTAGAAGGCAAAAGATCATGCTCAAGGCTTTGCTCTAATGGTATGTACCTACCCCGTCTTATTTCTAGATTTTCTTAGAATCATGATGACATTTATCCTAAGGTATACAATGTTATAAGAATATTTGATTTAAAAACCTACCTAGATGGTGTTAATCTCTTTTGGAATGAGTTGAGTGTGTGTAAAATGTGTGACCTCCCCAACCCAGATGGCAAGTCTATTTGTTGTTCTAAGAAGAGTCTATGGTTTCCAATTGATCAATAATTTTTGTTCCTTGTTCTTATCATATTTTTGTGGATAAAATAGTTGGCTCTTTCCTGGAATATTGTTCGAGTAAGAGGGATGCAAGGTGGTTAAGTTTTTTTTTCTTACCATCATGTGATCTTGTTCTTGGTAGAACCTTAAGTAATCATATCTCTTATCATTCTATTTTTTTTATTTGTGAGCATAACCATGTTGGTTCTAAGTATGTCTTGTGTGCAAATATGTTTTTTTGTGAAAAGAAGGGTAATCTACGCCCTAATAACTCCTTAATCCTACCCTTAGTTATTACTACATATGATGATTTGTTTGGTACCATTATTAACGAAACTAACTTATGAGAATTTGTTGATGCTTATCTTAGCCAACTTCTTTGCACTTTAAATATTGACTTCTCTTCTATTGTCTTGAAAGATGTTTGGTTATATGTAAAATAAGCGTCCTCTTATCCTGGTTATTATGATTTTAACCCTTATGCTAACCCTCATGCTTTGAGGAAATATTAGTTTTGTGTTCTCTTCTTATTCTTAACGGTTGTATATTTAAGGATGAACCTTCTTTAAGAAAGAGAAGATGATACAATCCAAATAGCCTTTTTAATTAGTAGAGAGGATGCTTATGGGTCAAAGGCACTTGAAGACTCTTATTTTATATCCAAAGTGTGACTATTTAAAAAATATGATGATTGAGGATGGATAAGGGATGTTAAAGAAGTAATGCGAAGGCAAGATGGGGCTAGAATGCAATTGGAAGAGGTCATGCACTGTGCCCAACCATCTCTAGATCTGCTAGAGATAGTAATAATAGACCACTATACCCTTGGAGTGTGCACCATATGGTCTATAAATTCTTAAGTATGTGATTAATGGTCTTATATGTATAGTCTTTCCTAAATGGGTCATGTTTAGGACCATATGATTTAATAACTTAACCTAGACTATAAATAAGGCTTCTTTTTAATTTAGTAAGTAGTGTTTTATGAATTATGAATGTAAACTCTATTGAGAGTATGAGTAAAGCATGGATTATCTTGTGGAAAGTGTGGAATTTCTTATGTTGATTTGTCATTTAGAAATATGGGTTGCTCAAAAATCAAATCCCCTTGAGGTATACATAGAAGATTAGTGCTTTATTTTACATTGAATAGAGGGTTAGGGGTTCGTACACCCTTAGTATTCTATCATTCACTCATTGTATCTTTCTATTACTTGTTTTTTAACTATCTTTATCTTTCATTTTTGTATCGTAGCTTAGTTTCCATTTTTGTCCTTTGTTTGTCTATCATTTTTGGGTATTATGGGCTATGTGATATAGTGTGGTGTTCCTATGTGATGTTGAAATCCCATATTTATGAAAATAATTATCTTTTGTTTGATGAAAAGCCTATTATGGTACAAATTGTGTATTGTGATATGTTCATACTCTATTGGCATATGAATCATGTTAGTTTTCATGGATGGTATGAAATATTGAGTAGATATTTGGCTCATTTGATAAGTATATTAGTTGGATATTGAAACACTCGTTGTGGTTGGTTGTGAGCATTACATTCTCATATCATGTACATTCATGAAATTTTGGCACCACTGTGAAAATATTGGAAACATTGAGAAACACCATCTTTTCTGACCAAAAATGTGACATCTAAAAAATCCCTACACGAGAGATGTTTCGCGGAGGATATATGGATATGTATTGTATATGAGTTGACAAACCCCCAATGGGTCCTATGTCGAGAAACTTTAGCTTTGTAGGTATATATAAAGGTTGTGCAACAGTCTCAGAGGTTGTGTAATGACCTCATGCATTACATCATCAACATCATTATCATTATCCTTATTATTTTTATTATATTTAATTTATTATGCTTGTAATGTGATTATATTTTGGTCTTGACTTGTTACCTATCCAGTTTTTATATCTACCTTTACTTGTACTTGATGTTCTTATGTATGTTTTCCTTTTGCACTTTATTTGTTTGTGGTATAATGTATACTAATGGTCCTATCTGGTGTTTGTTACAATATATATGAGTATTACAAAACTTTTAGTGCAAACGGTTTGGGCTACCGTTGTGAGATATTTTCTGATTACAGATGATATACCATTTGTGTGTATTTTGTATGCTTTATTATCAACTTTGCTTAGTCGGCCTATGATACCTACTAAGTACAAATGGACTATAATCACTCTTACTATTTTCTTTTGGTGCTGATCCTAGTTTAGGTATGCCCCATATTAGTTGATTCAGATAATATTTAGAGCTTTAGAGGCAGCTATGGATTTCATACATTCAGAGTCTACCACTACCTCTTCTTATTTCACTATGTCTTTATTACTACTGGAGACTATATTATTATTCCTATGTATTGTGTTTGCTTTAGTTGTACTAGTAGTTCTTACATCGTGACACCAGCTTTTGGAAGTGATGTCATTATTGTTTATGCTTCTTTCCACTTTCATTATATTTATTATGGTTCAGCTTCGTTCTTGGTGCCTTACCTTAGGTTTGAAAAGTTAATTTCTCTACCATATCAGTTTGTGTGATGGGCTTACTTTTCAAGTTTCACCGTGGCAAGTGCCATCACGACCCTTCAATTTTTGGGTCGTAAAACCAACACATCTGTGTCATAGTTTACAACTTTGGAGGTTAGGTTTTTTGACTCAACACCCTCGTAATTAAAGATTGTAAGTCTTGTATTGTTATCTCAAACCTTTCTTTTTTTTCTTGATTTGTATAGAATATTTTTGTGTAGTATTATTTTATACATAAGTATTTGTAATTAGAGATAATGCAATGCTTCTAGATTAAATATAGGTTTTGATTCAATCTTATGCTTTTATATTATTTTAATTATCTTGATTTTGAAATGAGTTTGATTCAACTAAATCAATCTCATGTTCTATCATTTCTACTCTAGTTGAGATCGAAAAAGGAGATTGGAGTGGGCATGTCCCATCTGCCTAGATTAATGCTTGAAAAAGCTAATTGAGGTTGTGAAAGATTAGTTTATCATGATTTGGGACGTATGGCCATCTTATGGAATTGGCTGTTAGACCTAGTCAAATTCTTGTGTAGCTTAAAATTGGTTTTGTGATTCATCCCTCTAAGCTTGGTTTAAAAGAACAATCAAGGACTAAACCTATAATGAATTTATTTTGTGAACCTTTCTTTTCTATGTGTGTTGACCATTTTACCCCTTCTCGTGGTTGCATGTTTTGTTTTTGAGTTGTGGGGATATTAGGCATAGTTTTTGATCTGATCAAGAATGATTTGTTCGAGTTTGTATTTTTTAAATGTTATAAAAGGCTTATTGTTGACTCAGTCAATATTTGTTGTTTTTGGTGTTGGATGGAAAAAAGAATTGTGCCAGTAGATCCAAAATGCCAATTTTAGGTTGCTGGCATAGTTGGTTCAATTTAGTGGCTTTTGAATCTCATTTTAAACCTTAATTTAAAAATTAGTAAAATTGGGTCTCGGGGTCAATTTTATGAAAACAACGTCTTTTTGAAAATATGATATCTCAACTGTGTCAGGAATGTTGAATTCAATGTAGAAACATATTTTCTTTCCCTTCATGGGATTTTGAATGAATCTCGACGGGTAGGTCAGCAACTTTACATCTTAGCAAAATTACTGTTGTAGTTGTATCTGACGAAGCCGCTTAAGAAGTCAAAGGACCATTTAAGCAGCCCATGCACCTCTTAAGCAGACCAAGTGGACCCATTAGCTACCGCTAAAGCAGATATTTGACCTCTTTAGCTCTCATCGCTTAAGTGGTAGAGGACCACTTTTGTAACACCCCGTATTTTATTTGTGCTTGTTCTATTTTAATGTACTTATCTAGTATTAAATTAAGTAAAAGAGAAAGAAAATGGAGAAAAGTCCCAACACTCCAAACCCGCAAAGGCCCAATTTAATTTAGTCCAACAAGGAATCGAGCAAGTACAAGAATCACCTACTCTGAAGTTTGAGCAACTTAAACTCCTTAAATAGGTGCATCACCTACTAGGACAAATTTTTCCAATTTGAGGTCCAAAATGCAGCTAAAGAGATAGCCAAAATAGGGCCTTTATGAGGCAAAGTTGCTGGTCATTTCCTTTAATTCTATGTAACAAAAAAGGATCATATTTCATAAGTCTCTCCACTTCTCTCAAGAATAATAAGGAGAAACTCTAATTCTCCTACTACGGTTCTTGAACAATCCTTCACATTTAAAAGCCAAGGTAAGTGAAAAAACTTATTTTTTAACTTAATTCTCCTATGGAAGATTCAGAAAATGTGATATTCATACTTATATACAAATATAGGGAAAAATATAAAATAAGTTAACTGCCCACTTTTCTTTGTTATTAAGAGATTTCTCATTTCTTCTTTGGTTTAAAGTGTAAAGAAAACTTCAAGTCCTTAAAGAGATCAAGTTTAGAGGATAAGTTTCAAAAAATTAAGGTACGGTGAATGCACTATTTCCCCTCCATATATACAACTTGGGGTAAAGAATCATGGGTATGTTGTTGTTAAGAACTCAAAGGATGATGATTTTAATATTTGGTTGCTGTGATAAGGAAAATTTGGGGCTATTTTGTGGCTTATTTTATGTGTTTATATTGATGACTTTTGGGTTAATATGGGGAAAATGTATGAATAGTTTGAATTGAAATATAGACGAAGGGGTGTTGTGGTACTCCACCCAAACTAAATGTTTTATATGCTTTCAACCTATTCCACTTTGTGCATTGTTTTGAATATGTAATAAAGTCGAAACTGTTTCAAGAGATCTTATAGGAATATGCATGGTATGTGGATGCAATTGGAGGAGAAAATGGTTAAAATAACACCCTTGATTTGATAATTATGGGCTTATTGCCCGACTACTCTTTTGGTAAAGTTAAGTAGCCCAAATGTGTTTATTAGTTACTAATACTAGTTTTTCTTTATTTTTTATTTTTTAGAAGTAAATACAAAGGTAGGACATTAATTTGGGTACCATTAGAGTTGTACAACAACGTATGTAAGACATACTCTATTTGTTACTCTTTGACATGAAATCCAACACTTATGTATAGAGTAAACTTCTAAAGTTCTCCTATAGAAAATGATACATAATGGCAAAGTATGATCTTCCATGTAGCAACTAAATTTTTCCCACTCTCTTATATGTTACAACATTTCAATACATGCCTATTACCAAGTTTGCAAGTTTAATTTCACTAAAAAGTTATAAAAGTTCTCTGTTTAGTTTAATAAGACCCATGTTTTATTTCCAGCTCCTAAACATTTCATTTATATGCCAACAACTCCATAACTCATTGTTATTGCATTGGGTGCTCATTCACATATCTCTTACTGGTATATTATTGTTCCAAATTACCATACTATTATGACTACCAAAGTAACAATCTAAAATGCTAAATAAACTAAGTAATGCAAATATGAATTGAATGAGTGGCTGCATAGAAAGGGCCGATGCCAATACCTTTATATGTGGGTGGCATTTTATGGGAAAAATCCAATATTGGGCCGATCCCAATTTGTTTATGCATGGGTGGAAGGTCAGGCGCATAAGCCTAGAATAGGCTGATCCTAATTTGTGTATTTACCATCGATCACTTGGTTATTTTTATCATATAGCTTATGAATATAATAAAGTAACAAGGGTAAAATAAAGAAAAGAATGTAATGTACCTGATCCTTCAAGTTTAAATAAATGAGGTCTACTAGAATCATTGATACACCTGTATCTGATTTCAATTGAGCTCTTGCATCATATGTAGTTACTTCTAGTCTTATATATTCAGTACATATTTTCATACTGAAGTCCCTTATGGGAGACTAATATTTTATTCTGTAGGCACAAATGCTTTAGCTAATACTCCTTCCCAGTAGTAGCACGGGATATCCAACGGCTATTGGTGAGTTCTATATTGATTTGGGGATTTTCGAGTCTAATACATATATTTTTCTATTGTACAGTAGTTAAGAGTAAGACTGGCGGTTTGTGTCGACCTTAATTAAATCTATGTATCTTTAGAAGATTTGTAGACTGATGTAAAGTTAAGCATGGTACGGTCTTGTCTGTTATATGTCGTGGCCCCAACAGTCAAGTCTTGTATATATAGTTGTGTGCTTACTTACGTTGTTTATTCTCATCAATGCATTATATCCATATTTCGTAGAACCCTTGGTTATCATATTTACTTGAACGAGTCGTATAAGATCATAGGTTGGTACTTTTGGGCCTTTATGGCTATGATTGTCTGTCCTTCCCAATATGATTGGAGATGTGACAAAAGTGATATCAGAGCAGTTCGTCCTCGGGAGTCTACAAATTTGTGTGTATGTACAGTCTTGCTTATTGGTTTTTTGTGCACAAAATCTATAAATAGGAGGCTATGCAAAATTTAGGGGTTTTCTTTTTCTCTTTATATTCTAGATCATGCTATATATCCAAAGTTGTAGGTGGAGTCATTTATAGTTATTAAATTTATTTTTTCTCATTATAGTAAAGGTGTCGGTTACAAGAAGGAGTGATAATATAGGTAAGTAAGTGATGTAGCTGCCGGAGAAGGGAGTAGCAGGTCACCACCTAGAAAAGCAAATAAAAGTGAGAAACTATGTTTGTATCATAAACTTCCTCTACTCCTCCATCTCCTGAAGTGGTAATTGTTAGAGAAGTACCTTTGGAAACACTTATTAATGCTACTGAGCAAGATTTAAGGAATATAGTACAATTGTTGACTCATATTGTTGCTATACAAGCTCAAGGATGGGCTATTCAAACTACAGGTTCTACTAGTGTGGATTGGGAAGCTAGTCTACAGTCATCAGATTTTCTCAAATTGGATCCTCTCACATTCATCAGATCACCTATTAATGAATTCCCATAAGACTTTATTGATCAAATTCAAAGGCCTCCTGATGTCATGCATGTATCTAGTAAGGAAATAGTTGAAATAGGAGTATATAGATTAAAAGGGTAAGCTATATTTTGGTATGAAAACTGGAAATGTTCAAGAGGTATTGATGCACCTTCATATAGTTTGAAAGAGTTTAAAGAGGAATTTCTTGATCATTACCTTCCATTTGAGATCGGAGAAGCTATGCCGATCAGTTTTTAGATCTTCACTAAGGGAATGTGAGCCTGGGGGAGTACAAACTCTAGTTTAACTCTTTAGATAGGAATGCTCCTAATGTAGTAGATACCATGGATGATAGAATTCAACGATATGTGGATAGATTGGGTCCATATATAGTTAAAGATTGTACTATTTCTTCTTTGAACAAAGACATGGACATAGCAAGGTTACAAGCTTTTGCACAAAAAATGGAGGATCAGAGGCAAAGAAGACGAACAAGAGAATCATAAAGAGGAAATTTTAAGAGGGCCAAATCTATGGGGAAATTTATGGAATCCCAAGGAGAGTCTAGGCCTCAATTTTCTAATAGACCTCCTAGGCCATCATTATCTTATTCTACAACTTGTGCTCCACCCTCATTTAAAGAGTCCAAGGGCAATCAATTTGGGTAAGAAAGTGAGTGTGAAGGATCATGAACAACATGATATCAAGAGAAAGGGATTATAAGGCAATTAAGAAATCCTCGGTAGCCATGTAAATAATATGGAAAGCTTTATTTAGGTGCATATCAGTTCAGGAAAATGCTTGCTTTTGGTGTGAAATGTTAGGGAATAAATGAGAGAATACCCATAAAGGGTCATGGGTGGTATGACATGACCTACTAGATCAATCGTTGCATCATCATCATCGGTACCTTCTCTAAGTAGGGTTATATAACCTATAGGTCATGGTAGGGTATTCAAGGAGCCACTAGTTCTAGTAGAGTTCAGAATTGTACATATGCTCTAGCGGATCGACAAAAATTAGATGCTTCTCTTAATGTGGTTAAAGATACATTGTCCACCTTTTCACATAATGTATATGCATTAATTGATAAAAGTTCTACATTATCATATATCACTCTATTAGTTGCTGGAATATTTAAAACAATACTAGAATTTCTTGTTATGCCATTTGAAGTGTCTACACCCATAGGTGAATCTATTATAGCTAGGAAAATGCATCAAAATTGTATAATAAATGTTTGTGGTCGTGATAAAATTGCAGACCTTTTTGATCTAGAAATGGTGGATTTTGATTTTATAATGGGTATGGATTGGTTGTCTTCTTGTTATGCCTTAGTAGATTGCCGAACTAGGAGGGTGTATTTCCATTTTCCAAGAGAGACAGTTCTTGAATGGAGGGGTAATATTGGTATGCAAGAGGTAAAATTATTTCTTATCTTAAGGCAAAAGGAATGATTTCCAAAGTTTATATATGTCATCTAGTTAGAGTGAAAGATATAGATGAACAACTATCCAACTTTGCCTACTAAATGAGATGTAGAGTTAGGTATTGATGCGATTCCTGGTACTTAACCAATCTCAGTTCCTCCGTATTACATGAGTTGAATGAGCAAATAAAAGATTTACTAAAAAAGGATTCATAAGGCCTAGTATGTCCCCTTGGGGTGTACCAATGTTATTTGTGCATAAAAATGAAGATTCATTGATAATGTGTATCAACTACTAACAACTGAATAAGATGACTTTTAAGAAACAATATTCCCTCAAAGAATTGATGACTTAGTTGATCAGTTTCAAGGTGCTAAGTGTTTCTAAAAGATTAACTTGAGGTCCGGTTAGACCCAAGTTAGGGTCAATAAGAAAGATATGCCAAAGATGACTCTTTGAACATGGTACAATCATTACGAGTTTTTAGTCATGTACGTTGGTCTAACTGATGCACCAACATCTTTTATGGATATAATTAATAGGGTTTTCAATCCATTCTTAGATATGTTTGTGATAGATTTTATAGATGATATTTTGGTTTATTCACAATCAAAAGAGGACCATGCAAGTCATTTATGATAGGTGTTATAGATTCTTCATGATCTTAAGTTTTATGCAAAGTTACTAAATGAGAGTTTTGGTTGAGATCTGTGGCATTCTTTGGTCATATTGTATCTGATGAAAGAATAAAGGTTGATACTCAAAAGATAGAAGCTGTGAAGAGCTGGCCAAGACCTACAACACCTACAGAAGTTCACAATTTACTTGGGTTTGTAGGCTATTATACAAGGTTTTTTTGAAGTATTTTCTTCTATTTCTGCAACATTAACAAAGCTAAGACACAAGGAATCCAAGTTTCAATGGAATGATGCATGTGAAAGGAATTTTTAAGATCTGATGAATAAGTTGACTTCTACACACAGATTGGTACTTCTAGAAGGAATAGAAGCGTATGTAGTGTATTATTATTCTTCAGGAATTGGGTTAGTATTTGTATTGATGCATCATGGTAGATCAATAGATTATACCTCAAGATAATTGCGTCCACATAAGAAAAATCATCTAACACACGATCTTGAGCTAGTAACAGTTATATTTGCTTTAAATATATGGCACCACTACTTGTATGGGATTCATGTTGACATATATACCAACCATAAGATATTGAAATATATCTTAGCTATAAGGACCTAAATTTGAGGCAGTGAAGGTGGCTTGAGCTATTAAAAGACTATGTTATTGATATCTTGTATCATTCGAGAAAAAAAAATGTGCTAGATGATGCTTTAAATTATAAGACAATGATAAAACATTTATGTGCAGTCAATGGTAAGGTAAGGAATAGTTAAGGATCTAGACCAAATAGCTAAGTTAGAGGTTCACCTTCTTGAAACTTAGGATGAAGGAGTTATTGTACATGATGCAGTTGAATCTTTGTTACTTGCTAAAGTGAAAGAGAAGAAGTATGCAGATCCTATTCTATTACAGCTTAAGGGGAATGTACAATGTGGTTTGAAAAAAGAATTTGAGCTTACACAAGATGGATTACCTTGATGCCAAACCAAATTTTGTGTACCTAATATAGATGAGCTAAGAAAGATGATTATGACAAAAGCACATCATTCAAGGTGTTCCATCCATCTACAATCAACTAAGATGTATCATAATTTGAGAAAATTGTATTAGTTGGGTAACATGAAGAATAACATTTCTAAATATGTAGCCCAATATCAAAATTGACAAAGAGTTAAAGTAGAGCACCAGAAGCCCAGGGGTTATATGCAATGTATCAATCTTCCAATCTGGAAGTACAGTATGATCAACATGGATTTCCTCACTGGTTTCCCTTGTACATCTCAAAAGTTTGATTCTGTATGAGTAATAGTTGATAGACTTACCAAATCAGCATATTTCCTTCTAGTTAGACCATTTAAAAAGTTGAAAAGTATGAAAAATTATATATTAAGGAGATAGAGTGCCATTCTCTATTATATTGGATAGGGGAGCTCAATTAAATACTAAATTTTGGAAGTCTTTGCAGAGAAACTTGGGAACACAAGTGAATTTAAGTAAAAAAATTTCACCCTCAAATAGATGGACAAGTATAGTGTACCATTCAAACACTTGAATATATGCTAAGAGATTGTGTACATGATGTAACACCTCAATTTTCTGAACTAGATGTGACACGGTGCTCATGATCCTGAAGGATCACAAGCTAACCCATGACTGATATCAGTACCAGCATACTGCATAATATAACATGAAAATGCGGAAAACATATACTGAAAGGCCATAAGGTTCAAATTTGAATAAATATCTGATAAGAACATTGTCTGAAAAGGTATAACAATACCAAAACGAATCTTAAATAACTATCTAACATGCTATTGTCTAAAAACCTCTAAACTTTCTGAATAAGGAGTTGATGGGACATGTCCCCAACTAACTCCAACTACTGAAATAAATTAAAAACTAAAATATTAATAAAATCATCATGTCCTCTAAAGATGAGGACTCACTTCTAACTCTGAATGCTAATGCTGGAATCTAATGCTGATCTGGAATTCGTGCCTCTGAACCTATGGTATAGAATTAAAGAAACACCATAGCGCAAATGCATCATTATGCTGGAATGTACTAAGTATGCAAGTGAGGTAGGCTAAATACAAAGGGTTATATGCAAGAACAATTCTAACTAATATGAACGTGAGAATACATACATACATAAGTAACTGTAACTAAATGCGGTTATACTAACTACGGAGTCTGAATACTGACAACATGATCTTACTGATACTGAGATACTGAGATACTAATTGATAGAGTTTATTAAAATTGATATGTAAGTCACTAATAAGTAAGGAACTGATACTATATTGTTGAATACTGAAGAACTGAAACTATATTAATGATACATGAATGATTATTGCTGACAGTTCTGATTATGAAGAACTGGCCTGGTTAACTCTATCTGACAGTCATGAATGTGAATACTGGTAATATGAGTTCAGATAATTGGTAATACTGATAACATGAGTGGTTGTATCTGATAGTCTTGAATAGGGTGTAACTAGATAAGTTCCGTATTACTGGGTAACTATAGCTGACAGTCCTAAGGATGAAGAACTATCTGAGTTCTATTACTGAAACTGAGACTAAGACAGAAACTGTGGGAGGTAATCATCTAGCTAAGATGCCCCAGAACTGAACTGGTGGGGTCCAACCTATAACCCCAGCTGGAAGGGTGTAAATATTGTGCCACGGGTAGAGATAACATATGAGTAAACCCTATTCTGTTTGGGAGCTTATTCCATCTTCCCTTCTATTAGGTAAACTCAAAGGAGATACATTAGCCGTATGGCTATGGACATCTCAGCCTATGCTAGCTACGTAGTTCTGGAACGTAAAGATTGCTTCTAAGGACTACATTATCCACTGAATAATAGGTGAGTCCCCATCTCGGGTTCACTCGGTGCTGAATCCTACTCCCAACTGAAAGACACTGACTGATTTAACTGAGATGAACTGATTAGCTGAACTAAACTGATTTGTTGAACTGATGCTAGTGGTATTATTTAGAGGAGCTAAACTGAGTTTAGTAAGTTTCGATGACTGACAGAATACTTTGACATCTGAGGAATGACTGAAAGTACTGAAGTTAGGAAGAGTACTAGAATTATTAAAGTTTTTGATATCACTGAGTACTGAGATCATTGAGATTACTGAACTATTGAGACTTACTGAGGTTTCTGAGTTACTGAACTTTCCTGAATCATATGACTGACTGAGTTCTATTGAACATGGCTTGACTGAGGTTACCGTGAAAACATGACACTGGCTCTAGGCACAAAGCTATATTTTTCGGGTACTAGTAGCCCCAAGACTCAATAGAAGGAAACTGACAAACATGAATTTCTTAAACTCCTCAAGTAGGTGCATCACCTACTTTGACCAATTTGACCAATTTAATGTCTAAAATACCGCTAAAAGGATTTCCAAAATAGGGCCTTTATAAGGCCAAGTTGCTGACCATTTCTTTTAATTCCAAGTCTCACAAAAGAGATCATATTTCATAAATTTTCTCTACTTCTATCCATAACAAAAAGGAGTAGCCTTAATTGTCCTTCTAGGGTTCTTGAAAAAAACCTTACCTTTTCAAGCCAGGGTAAGTGAAAACACTTAAGTTTTAACTTAATTCTCCTATGAAAGACTAGGAAAAGATGTTATTCATTCTTAATTAAAAATATAGGGCAGAATATAAATAAGCTAATTATCCGCTCTTCTTTGTTATTAAGATATTTCTCTTTTATTCTTTGATTTAAATGTGAAGAAAAGTGCAAGTTCTTGAAGATCTTAATTCAAGAGAAAAAGTTATAGAAAATTAAGGTAAGGTGACTGCCTTATTTTACCCTCATTATGTATGAGATTGGGTAAAGCATTATGGGTATGTTGTTATTAAGAACTCAAGGGATGATGAGTTCAATATATGGTTGCTACGATAAAGGATATTTGGGGTTATTTTGTGGACTATTATATATGTGTATGTTGGGGATTGCCGGGTTGATGTTGGGAAAAGGTATGAGTAGTTTGTATTAAAATATAGAAGAAGGGTGCAGTGGTACGCCACCCAAACTAAATGTTGCATATGCTTACTGCATGTTCTAGTTTGTGCATTGTTTTGAGTGTGTAATGAAGCCGAGTAGTTTCATGAGATCTTATAAGAATATGTATGGTATTTGGATATAGTTGGAGGAGAAAAGGGTTAAAATAACACTCTTTACTTGATAAATTATGGGCTTACTACCCAACTACTATTTTTGTAAAGTTAAGTAGTCTAAATATATTTGTTAATACTAGTATTAGTTTTACCATATACTTTATTATAGATAAGTAATTAAAAAGGCAAGATGTTAATTTGGGTACCATCAGAGTTGTACAACAACATATGTAAGGCATACTCTATTTAATACTCTTTGGAATGAAATCCAACACTTATGTTATAACATAAGTTTCTAAAGTTGTCCTATAGCAAATGATACATAATGGTAGTGTATGATCTGCAATGTAGCTAATCACATTTTTTCCATTATCCAATGCATTAAAACACTTCAATATATGCTTATTATCAAGTTTGTATATTTTCTTTCACTAGAAAGTTTCAGGAGTTCTCCTTTTAGTTAAATAAGACCCATGAGTTATTTTCAGCTCTTAAATATTTCATCCATGTACTGACAACTCCCTACCTCATTGTTATTGCATTAAGTTCTTATTTGCATGTCTCTTACAAGTAGATTATTGTTCTAAATTACATACTATTATGACCACTAACGTAACAATCTCAATGGCTAAATAAACTAAGAAACGTAAATCCAAATTGAATAGGTTGAAACTTAGGGGAATAAGCTGGCATGAGATGATCCCTTTACCTTTATAAGTGATTTGAGGATCAGGGGCAAAAGCGTAGCTTGGACCGATCCTAATATGTTTATACATGGGTGGTAGCTTAGAGGTGTAAGCCTAGTATGGGTCAATCCTAATTTGTGTATTTACCACTGATCAAATAATTATTTGAATCATATGGCTTACAAATAATATAAAGCAAGAAGGTAAAATAAAGAAAATAATGTAATGTACTTGATCCTACAAATATATATAAAGATGGTCTACAAGAATCATTTATACACTTATAACTGATTTTAATTGAGCTCTTGCATTAGGTGTAGTTACTTTTAGCCTTACATATTTTGTACATATTTTTGTACTGACGTCCCTTATGGGGGACCTACATTTCATATTGTAGAAATTGGTGCTTCAACTAATACACCTTTATAGTAGGAGCATAAGATATCTAATGATAATTGGTGAGCTCTAGATTGATTTGGTTCTTTTCGAGTTTGATACATATATTTTGGTAAAGTACCATAGTTACGAGTAAGGTGGGGGGCACATCACAACCTTAAGTAAATCTATGTATCTTTAGAGGCTTTGTAGACAGATATAAAGTTAAACATAATACTTCTTGTCTTTCATGTGTCATGGCCCTAATAACCAAGTTTTATATATATAGATTTGTGCTTGTGTACATGGTTTATTCTGATCAATGCATTATATCCATATTTGGTATAACCATTGGTTATTATATTTAGATACATGCAATGTACAAGGTCATAGGTTGGTACTCTTAGGCCTTTATGGCTATGAGTACTTAATTATGGGATTTGGGGCGTGACTGATTTAGCGATCACTATTTAAGTGGTAGGGTACCGATTTAGTATCCTCTCACATGGGGCGAGACCACTCAACCGATCAGTCTTTCTCTTAAGCGGTAACCACTTAAGCAATCATAGCTAGGAAGTCAATAAAAACCTATTTTTCTTAGTTTTTCTTCTATTTTTAAGACTTGGATATTCGGGTTGAGAGATTTTTGGATAATTTCTTCCATTATGGAACTTGGTTAAGCTCTAAATCACTTTTCTAACAATTTTACTTTGATTAAGCTATCTAAAACACTTTTTAAAACATAATCTTAAATTGGAATTTGGGGATTTTTTGAGTCACTCTATGAAGATTTGGGAGAGAGTCATCGAGGGGAGGCTGAGACGGATAGTGTCTATTTTGGAAAATCAATTCGGATTTATGCCTGGGCGCTCGACGACGGAGGCAATTCACCTGGTACGGAGGCTGGTGGAACAGTATAGGGAAAGGAAGAAGGACCTGCACATGGTGTTTATCGATCTAGAGAAGGCTTACGACAAAGTTCCCAGGGAGGTGCTTTGGAGATGCTTGGAGGTGAGTCGAGTCCCGATGGCTTATATCAGAGCAGTTAAAGATATGTATGATGGAGCGAAAACTCAGGTGAGGACGGCGGGAGGAGACTCAGAGCATTTTACTGTCTTGACAGGATTGCATCAGGGATCTACTCTTAGTCCTTTTTTGTTTGCTTTGGTGATGAATGTGTTGACGTGGAGTATTCAAGGGGAAGTGCCTTGGTGTATGCTTTTTGCAGACGATGTAGTTCTGATTGACGAGACCCGAAAGGGTGTGAATGACAAATTAGAGGTGTGGAGACAAACTCTTGAGTCTAAAGGGTTCAGGTTGAGCAGAAGCAAGACAGAGTATTTGGAATGCAAGTTTAATGACGTGAGGTTGGAGGATGAGGTGGTAGTGAAGCTGGAATCGCAGGAGGTATGTAAGAGGGATAGTTTCAAGTATCTCAGGTCCGTGATTCAGGGTAACAGTGAGATTGACGAGGATGTCTCGCACCGTATTGGGGCGGGATGGTTGAAGTGGAAGCTCGCGTCGGGGGTGTTGTGTGATAAGAAGGTGCCGCCCAAGCTTAAAGGCAAATTCTACAGGATGGTAGTCCGTCCGGCCATGTTGTATGGAGCAGAGTGTTGGCCAGTTAAGAACTCCCACATCCAAAAAATGAAGGTGGCGAAAATGCGAATGTTGCGCTGGATGTGTGGGATGACTAGAGGGGACAGAGTTAGGAATGGGACTATCAGGGAGAAGGTTGGGGTGGCTCCAGTGGAGTGCAAGATGCGGGAAGTCCGATTAAGTTGGTTTGGACACGTGAAGAGGAGGGACATGGATGCCCCGGTTCGTAGGTGTGAGAGGCTAGCGTTGGATAGTTTTAGGCGGGGTAGGGGTAGGCCGAAGAAGTACTGGGGAGAGGTGATTAGACGGGACATGGAGCAGTTATAGCTCACCGAGGACATGACCCTAGATAGGAAGGTCTGGGGGGCGAGGATTAGGGCAGAAGACTAGGGCCAGTTTGGGGGCACAAGGGTAGGGAATTTTTTTTTATTTTTTATTTTTTTTTTATTTTTTTTTTGGTGGGGGATTATTCCTGTTATTCTTCCTACTCTTATTTTTATTCCTATTCATATTCTTCTTCTTGTTATGATTTCGGTGTTCCATGTTTTATTATGTATCTGAGTGCTTCCCGATGTTTCCTACTACCTATGCGTTACTTTATATTTATATTTATATTTATATTTATATTTATATTTATATTTATATTTATATTTGTGTGGCGACTGTCTTGAGCTGGGGGTCTATCGGAAACAGCCTTTCTACTTCTTCAGAGGTAGAGGTATGGACTGCGTACATCTTACCCCCCCCAGACCCCACTAGGTGGGAATACACTGGGTTTGTTGTTGTTGTTGTTGTTGTACATTGCTTATATTAAATCATGAAAGGTTGACAAATTAAGCAGATTTTAAGCTCACATATATGGATATTGAATAGATTAGATATCTTTATATTGGGTTAGTTGTTAGCATTACATCCTCATATCACACATACATTCATGAGACATTGGTTAAATTTAAAAAATACTAATTTTTGATAGAAATAAGATACTTTTATAAAACCCTCTACCGTAGTCTGGCATTCGTTTAAGAGGTTGATACTGGATTGAGTATTAAGAAATTATATGGATTGCAAATCCCCCTTAGGTCCTCGATGAAAGCATTGAGGCTAGATAGTTTATACGAAGCTTATATGATAACCTCAATCATGTCACGTTATGATCATCATTTTTATCATATTTCATACATTATTCATCTTAAGTGTTGTGCTTCGGTGATTTAATCATTGCATATCTATTCTGTTCTTTTATATACCTATTTATTCATTTATGTGCTATATTTGGAACTGTTAGTAGAGATGACCTGAGCTACCATTTGTGATATTTTTTACTGCAGGTGATGTGCTCATAGTTCATATTTATGCACCTTATTTTCTACTTTGCTCAATCGTCCTATGATACCTACAGAGTACAAGTGGACCGTACTCACTCCTACTAAGCCCTTTAGGTGTAAATCTAGGTATGAGTAAATTGCACGCCAATTAAGATTGCATTTGGTTATTGATACTTTAGAGGTAGTGGTTTCTCTATGCTTTTAGAGTCGGTATTAGACCTCCTACTATACAATTGATTTCTTTATTTTGTAATCGGAGATAGTTTGGTAGTTTTTGAATTCAGTTGTATTTAGATTATTCTTGTAATATGACACTAGGTTTTGGGGTGGTTTATGGTATCTTTATTATTTAGATTTCCACTTACTATACATGTATGGTCTGAATTCTCTCTAGAAGTCTCAGCTTGGGAATTGTTGTACTATTTTCCTTTTACTTATTAGGTTAAGTGATTGACTTACTTATCAAGGATTAGCCATAATAAATGCCATCATGACCTTGGTTTTTGGGACATGACAAATTGACATCAAAGTAGCAAGGTTCATTGGTCTCATTAATGTAAAACCAGGGTGTCTGGTAGAGTCTCGCAAATTAATTAGATATTTGTTTCTATGTTAGAGAGCTTATAGGATATCTTTAGGAAACTTCCTTATTTTGTTCCTTATCATGGGGTTTTCCATATCCTATATTCTAAACTATGTTTCAATTTTTTCATCATAAATGGTGAGGAATAAACCTCGTGAGTCTATGAATATTGAGCTAGCATTTGAGGAAAGAGCCTAACCTAGGGGATGGGCCATGGGTCATTAATGGGATTGAGTTAGAGGAAAGGTATGAGGATCTATCTTTTTTAGAGGTAGAACTAAGAAGATCTCCCCTAAGCCTAAGGTTGAGTATGCTAGAGACAAGGGGCCTACTCAGGTTCCACAGAGTACTATTACCCAGACATGGAGGGTTTATTGAATTGTGTAGTGACTCATCTGGAGGGTGTTTCTTTGAGTGCACCTGGAATTTATTAATCTCTGAGTGTTGTACCTCTATCTGCACTAGAGTCTGCTTATGGTATTACTCTAGTTCTGAGTGTGGTTCATTTATCGATACTATTATCTAGTTATGGTATTCCTCATACTCTGAGTGTTGTGCCCCCTTCTACACTAGTATCTGAGTATGGTATTCTGAGTCCATATGTTCAACCCTCATCTATATGAATATCTCAGGTAGCTTCATAAACAGCTAGATTCATTCTTACTCTTGTTGTTGTGGGTTATATTATATCTTCTGAGGATTAGAAGAGATTTGAGAGATTTACTCAGTTTGGTCTAACTAAGTTCAGTGGTGGTATGGGCGAGGATGCGTACAAGTTCTTGATTGATTTCTGGGAGAGGTTGTAGCTAGGTATTGGTGGAGGTCACTTGTTAGTTGTAGACCCCTTAGTATGCGAGAAATAAATTAGGATCAGTTTGCTCAAGCCTTTTTGGACATGTTTAAGCCGTATAATTTGAGGCGTAAAATAAGAGATGAGTTTGGTCACTAGGTGCAGGGCTCCATATCTACTATAGATAATAAGGTACATTCCCATGCCTTTTCCAGATATTCTATTGCCAATAATACTACTAAGTGTGAGAAGATTTAAAAGTTTATGAAGAGATTAGATGTTTTATTTGATTTGGCTACTTCCTAAATAGTTGTGTTAGGGGCATAATTTTAGAGTGTGGTGGGTCATATGAAGATGACTAAGTCTATCTTATCATATTTTTAGGGAGACGCCAAGAGGGTGCACCTTTAGGGAAAGTTTGGTGGACATACCCTTTGAGGTAGAGAATTTAGAGATTCTCATATTTACTATGGTAGACCAGTGCAAATAGCTTTGTAGGTTTAGGTAGTAGGTTTTTAGGCTGAACAACTCTGAGTAGTCAAGTGTCATCCTAAGGTGGTTATTTTAGCTCAGCTACACCTTCTTAAATTTATTAGGGTTGCATAGGTTGCTATGTGTGAGATAAGATTTTCTATGTGGCCAAGGATTCCTATTTTTTTCTAGCCTACTCCTATATCGATAGTGAGAGGTGACTCTCATGGTGGTAGAGGTACTACTAGGGTGAATGAGGCTAAGGCGGTGATACCTATGGTAGTGGTTGTGGGGTTTCTTAGTTTGATAACAGATGTGGGCACTGATATTCTATACCTACCAAACCCAAGACATAAGTTTCTAATGTTGTTATCACAAGTATCATCCTAGTTTGCTTTAGGTCTGCATCTATGTTATTTTATTCAAGGTTGACTGTGTCTGTGGATTTTACATCTAGTTTTGATTCTACTTGTGAGCCTTTTTCTATCCCTATTTGTGTATCTACCCTCGTTGGAGATTTATTAGTGTGGGATTGGGTGCTCCAATCTTATGTTGTGACCTTCGTTGGGCGTGAGACTAGGGTAAATCTTATTATCCTACATATAGTAGATTTGTATATCATATTGGGTATAGATTGGTAGGCTTCTTATTATGCTATTCCAGACTATTATGCTAAGACCATGACTTTAGCTTCATCAAATATGCCAAGAATAGCTTGTTAGGGTATGCTTCATTTGGGTCCAAAGGGAGTTATATTTTTTCTACATGCTCGTTACATGGTAAAGAGATGATGTTTGTCTTGCTTAGAGCATATTTGTGATACTAGTGTTGCTTTATGGCCTCCTTTGAATTTTGTCTTTATTTTTTGTGAGTTCATGGATATTTTTCTATTGATTTGCCTGGTATACCTCTGGGTCATGATATTGACTTTGCTATTGATGTTCAGCATGACACCAATCCCAATTTTGTTCCTCCTTATAGGATGGCCTAATAAAGTTGAAGGATAATTTACAGAAATAGTCAGATAATGATTTTATCCAACCTAGTGCATCATGTTGATGTAAGCCTTTCTTGTTTGTGAAGAAAAAGTATGAGTCTATGCATATCTGTATTGATTATTGCTAGTTAAACAAGGTAAATAGTTTAGAATAAGAACCTTCTTCCTCTTATTGATAATTTGTTCAATTAGCCTCAAGGTGATTTACTATGTTCAAAGATTGATTTAAGGTTTAGGTATTACTAGTTGAGGATTTAAGCTTCGAACATTTAAAGACAACTTTTTGGATATGATACAGTTATTATGAGTTCTAGTTTATGTCTTTTTGGTTCACCAATACCCCAACAACATTTGTGGAGTTGATGTTGTCGGTGTTTAGAATACATCTCAACTATTTTATCATAGTATTTATAAATTATATCTTTGTTTATTTTAAGAGTGAGACTGATCATGAGCAACATTTATGGATTTTACTTTAAAGAATAGAGATGAGAAGTTGTATGCTAAATTCTCCAAGTGAGAGTTTTGGTTATAGTCTATCTCTTTCTTAAGAGATGTTAAAACCAAGGATGGTATCACATTTGATTTTACCAAGATTGTGGTGGTTTGTGATTAGGCAAGACTAAATTTTCATACCAATATTTAGTGTTTTATTGGTTTAGTAGGCTACTATCAATGATTTGTTGAGGGGTTTTTATCTATCACGGCTCGTTTTACCAAGTTAACTCAAGAGAAGATTTCTTTACAGTAGTCTAATGCTTTTGAGACAAACTTTAAAAAGATCTAGGATTTATTGTCCTTAGCAGCTATCTTGACTTTGTCTAGGAAGGGCGTGGGCTTTACCATTTTTTGTGATACTTTTGGTGTAGGGCTAGGTGTCGTGTTAATGAAGGAGAGTAAGTGATTGCATATTCTTCTCGTTAGTTGATTCCTCTTGAGAAAACCTACCTATGATTTTGAGTTGTGCCCACTTGTATTTGCTTTGAAGTGTTAGAGACACTATTTGTATGGAGTCCTTGTGAGATCTTCTTGGATTACTATAGTCTTCAGTAGTTTTTCACCCAGTGAGATCTTAATACGAGTCATCATTATTGGCTTGCATTGCTTAAGAATTAATACTTCACTATTCTATATCATCTAGGTAAGGCTAATGTGGTTGAAAAAGCCTTCAACCAAAAGTCGATTAGTATGGGTAGCTTGATGTATCTTTTTACCTATAAAAGGTTTTTAGCCTTAGAGGTTCAGTCCTTGGCAAACCAATTAGTTAGGCTTGATATTTAGGCACCGGGTTGAATTTTGCCATATATGGAGACTAGATCTTCCTTGTTGGAGCAGATTAAGGCTCATCAATTTAATGATGATAACTTGAGACTAATTGAGGATAAGGTGTTAAGTGGTGAAGTTATAGAAGCCTCACTTGATTCTAATGGTGTTTTTGAGGTTCATAAGCCATTTTTATGTGTTGAGAGTGGGTGATTGGGTGAGGTTGATCTTCGAGGAGGCTCATCGTTCTAGGTACTCTATTTATCTGGAAGTGACTAAGATGTATCATGATTTGAGACCACTATATTTAGGGTTGTATGAAGAAGGATGTAGCAAATTTTGTAGCTTGTTTCTTCTGTTGTCAGCAGGTTAAGGAGAGTATTTAAAGCATAGTGGTTTTGTTTAGAGGTTGTCAATTCCCAAGTCAAAGTGGGAATAAATCATTATAGACTTTGTGAATGGGCTTCATCAAATTTCTCGTGATTCTGATAGTGTTTGGGTCATTGTAGATTAAATGACTAAATTTGCTCATTTTATCCCTATTCAAGATTCCTTTAGTGTTGAGAGGTTAACATGTATCTATGATCATGAGATAGTTTATCTCCATGGTGTATAAATGGATATTATCTTAGATAGAGGTTCAGTTTTCATATCTCACTTCTAAAAGACCTTTTAGGAGGAATTAAGTACCTGGGTTAATCGTGGTATAACTTCACCCCTATATCAACAATTATTCTGAGTGGACTATTTAGGTTTCGGAGGTTATGCTCTATGCTCGTGTCATATACTTTGGAGGTTAGTAGAAGCAATATTTAGCCTTGGCAAAGTTTTTGTATAATAATAGCTACCATTTGAGTATTGCGATGGCACCTTTCGAGGCCTTATATGGTAGTTGTTGTTGCTGTCCCATTAGATGGTTTGATATTTTTGATATTTTACCTCAAGTTATGGACTTGCTTTATGAGTCTTTGGATAGATTTTTGGTTAGTCCAGATAGACTTTGAATGGCTCTGAGTAGGCAGAAGTGGTATGTGGATCATAGACTCCGTGCCTTGATATTTAGTGTTAGCGATTATGTGTTCCTTCGTGTATTTCCCATGAAGGGTATGATGAGACTTAGGAAGAGAGGCAAGCTTAGACTAGGTATATCGACACATTTGAGATTTTTTGACTATTGGGGATGTAGCTTACTAGTTAGCACTACACCTAGGTTTTTCAGTAGTTCATATACTTTTTTATGTATCTAGGATGCATAGTTATATCTCGAATGAGTCTCACATAATTCATTGGGACACAGTGCAGTTAGATGAGAGGTTAACCTTTGTTGAGGAGCCTATCTCTATTTTAGATCGAGATATCGGGCGATTGCATTCTAGAGATATTTTGGTGGTCAAATTTTTTAGAGACTCCATTCAATAGATGAAGCAACTTGAAAGGTCGATTTCGATATGTGTAGTAGTTACCCATATCTTTTAACTGATTCAAGTTTTCTCATGCCTTTATTTAGAGGATGAACTAAATTCTTAGTGGTGGATATTGTAATGACTTGATTGTGTGAATTTTTCCTTTTTATATGTTTTGGCTATTTGACCTCTCTTCCTGGTTCTAATGTGTTATTTTTATTGTGTGGGGATGGTTGGCACAATTCTCGATGTGATCCAAAATGATTTGTGTGAGAGCATTTTTTGAGGTTAAAAAGGGATCATTATTGAATTTGGTCAACATTTGTTGTTCTGTGTGTTAGATAGCAAAATAGACTATACCAACAGATTTGGAATGTCAATTTTTGGTTGGTATCATTGTTAGTTTGGTTTTGTGGCTTTTGGGTCTCATTACTGCCATCAGTTAGTAAATTAGTGAAATTGGGTCTTGAGGGTCAATTCTATGAAAACAAACTCATTTCAAAAATTTAATGTCGCCATTGAGTTTGAAATGTCAAATTTAGTCAGTAGCATATTTTTCTTGGCTTCAAGGGATTTGGATTAATCTCGAGGGGTTAATTGGCAACTTTACAGCTTAGCAATATTATTGATTCAACTTTATCTGCTTCAACCATTTAAGCAACCAAAGGACCACTTAAGCTATAGTCACCTAAGTTTTCGATACACCGCTTAAGAGGACCTAGTGAACCCATCAGATACCACTATAGCAAACATTTGACCACTTTAGTGGCCATCACTGAAGCAGTAGGGGACCGCTTTAATGGCCTCACGTGTGGGTCTATATCGCTAAAGCAGTCAGCCCTTAGCTTAAAACACTTTGGGGATTTTTCCTTAGAAGGCCTAAAATGGAAATTCATTGATTAAAACCTCATTTTAAACCTGTATTCACTTCAGTTTTATCCTATGGCCTCATTTAATTATGGGTAAGGCCATTATAAACAAATATTCCAATTTTTACCCTTTTTTTCGAAAACCCTTTTGGGGGTTCATTTTGCTCCCAACTTGACACTAGACAATATGGGTATCGTTGGATTACTTTAAATGCATAGATTCTATATTTTTATTTTTCAGTTGATTATGTGGCTCGAAAGGGGAAAAATTTGCATTCTAGGCTTTAGGTTTTGATTTTCTCATTGCGAGGTATGTTATGGCTTAAATTTTACCAGACATGCCTGGGTAGTTCATATATACATTTATATAAGCATGATATAGGTATGCGTAATAATCTTGGAAACCCGTGTAGCCCGTGTAGAGGCTCTATCTAATATTATTGTTCTTGTATATATGTTGGTGCTTTCTCTTAGATAGAAATATTCAAGTTGGGGTTAATGCAATATAAATGATGCCTTACATGCATATTTATTCCTATGGAATGCCTCTTATATTAAATCATAGATGTTTGACATATTAAGCAGATTCTTAGCTCACGTGTATGTATATTCAATAGATTTGAGAACTTCATACTGGTTTGGTTGACAGTATTACATCCTTATATCACACATACATTCATGAGATATTAGTAGCATTGTGGAAATACTATTTTTTTGATAGAAATGAGATACTTTTACAAAACCCTCTATTGTATTCCACAAGTTGAAGAGGAGATATAGATATTGAGACTGGAATTGAGTATTGAGGAAGTATATAGATTGATCCCCCCATGGGTCCTACGTGGAAGTACTGATGCTTGATAGGTGTATACGAAGGTTATGTGATAAGCTAAATCATGTCACACAATTAACATCATTGCCATTGTATTTCATACATTTACATGTTCAGTGTTGTGCTTTTGTGAATTATTCATCGCATATCTATTCCATTTTTTTAGAAAACTATTTATCCTCTTTTGTGTTATATTTAAAGTTGTTAGTAGAGACAGTGTGATCTACCATTTGTGATATTTTTTATCACAGGTGATGTGCTCACAATGTGTATTCATGTACCTTATTTTTTGCTTTTCTCAATTGGCTTATGATACCAACTAGTACAAGTGGATCATACTCACGCTTACTGTACCCTTTTGGTATAGATCCAGGTATGAGTGCATCGCACATCAACTAAGATCGTGCGGTTAGTTATTAACACTATCGAGATAGTGGGTTATCTATGCCTTGAGGTTCGACGTTTGACCTCTTCCTATTAGTTGATGTCTTTATTTTGTATTTAGTGACAAATTTATACGTTTTGAATTCAGTTGTATTTATATTTTTCTTTCTCTATGCCACAAGGTTTTGGGATGGTTTATGGTAGCTTTGTTGTTCAGACTTTGACTATTACTATACATGTCTCAGTTGACATTGCTCTAGAAGTCTTGCCTTGGGAATAGATGTACTATTTTCTTCTTACATATTAGATTGGGTGATCGACTTACTTTTCAAGTCTTAGACACAATATGTGCAGTCATGACCATAGATTTTGGGTTGTGACAAAATCCGCATTGGATGAAACACATTGACGGATTATTTTTAATCCATGGATAATTTACTAGATCTATTACTAAATTTGTGAGTCATTAATTGAATATGATGGATCATTGATAGAATTGATTCTAGTGTCATATTCCTTGTTTTTCACCATTGTGAAAGCCATTGATCACTTGTTCATATTTTACTATATTTTATCCAAAAAAAAATTTACGCAATTTTGTTATCCATCATTATGAAATCGTTGGTCATGTTTAATTCCCTAATGAAACTGTCATTATATGGGAAGTGGGGTTCTCTAGTGCCTAAGGAAAGATTTATATCATATCTTAGAGCTCAGTAGTAGATTTCTAAGGGTTGTCTCTATCATTCGGTCCGGGTTAAGGATTTTAACTCGGAGGGTCCTTCATTGCAATCCATTCCTGTGGTTAGTGAACTTCCTAAGGTTTTTCCTAATGATCTTCATGGTGTCCCTCCCAATATGGAGATTTATTTTAGGATTGACCTTTTTCTGAACACTTATTCTATCTCTATTCCTCCTTATAAAATGGGTCTGGCTGTTGGGAGAAGCTTAAAGAACAGTTGAAAGACCTCCTTGACAAGGGATTTATCCGTCCTAGTATGTCTCCATTGGGTGATCCTATTTTGTTCATACATAAGAAGGACGGTTCACTTCGGATGTGCATTGATTACCGTCAGTTGAATAAGGTTACAATGAAGAATAAGTATCCTCTTCATCAGATTGATGATTTTATTTGACCAGCTTCAGGGTGCTAGGTATTTCTAAAAGAGTGTATCTTATGTTCGGTTATGATCATCTAAAGATTAGGTAAGTAGATATCCCTAAGACTGCCTTTTAAACCCGGTATGGTCATTATGAGTTCTTAGTCATATCTTTTGGTTTGATTAATGCCTCGATGGCATTCATGGACTTAATGAATAAGATCTTTCATTAGTTTTTGGATTAGTTTGTAATCGTACTTATTGAGGATATTTTGGTGTATTCCAAGAGTGAGGCAGGTCATGCCGATCACCTCCGAATCGTGTTGCAAACCTTGAAAGATCAATATTTGTATGCTAAATTTTCAAAGTGAGAATTCTGATTGAAAGCTATTACTTTTCTAGGTTAGGTCATTTCTAGTAAAGAGATCATAGTGGATCCCCAGAAAGTTGTAGTGGTTAAGAAGTAGTCTAAGACCACAACTCTAACTGATATTCAGAGCTTCTTGGGTTTAGCCAGTTACTATAGAGACTTATGGAGAGTTTCTCAACTATATCTACCCCGTTTACTAATTTGACTAAGAAGAAGGTGTAGTTCTGAGAAGCTTAAAGATAAGTTGACTTTAGCTCTAATTTTGACTCTGTTTAAAGGAACTAATAGTTTTTTTTATCTATTATGATGCATCCCATGGAGTTTAATCTCATGTAGAAGACGTGTCTTGAGTTCCTAAAAGACTATGAGATGAGTCTCTATTATCACCTAGGTAAAGCTAATGTAGTTGCTGATGCTCATAGGGGGTTATCCATGGGGAGTCTAAATCATATGGATTAGGATAAGTGGGAATTGATTAAAGATATTCATTGTTTGGATAATTCTTGAGTAGGTGTCTAGGACTCTGAGAATGGTGGTGTGCTTGTGAATGAGGTGGCAAAGTCATCCCTTATTGTTGAGATAAAGGACATGTAGGTACTAGATCCTGCCATGATGAAGATTAAGGGAGATATGGGTCATCAAAAGGTTATAACTTTTGAGTTCTGTACTGATGGTATATTGAGGTACAAAGGTAGATTATGTATTCCCTATGTAGATGGGTTGAGAGAAAGGAATTTGCCTGAGGCTCATGAGTCCTGTTACACTATTCATCCTGGTTTGACAAAGATGTATCATGATATTAAGGGGATTTATTGGTGGATTAATACGAAGTGAGATGTTGCCAATTTTGTGGTTAAATATTGTGCCAACAAGTGATGGTTGACCACTTGAGGCCCGGTGGGTTAAATCAAGAGATTGAGTTACCTGTGTGGAACTGGGATGTGATTAATATGAATTTTTTTACCTGTATTTATCGGTCTTAGAATCACCTTGATTCAATTTGGGTCATCATGGATAGAATGACTAAATTTGCTCACTTCTTGCCAGTGAGGACTAATTATTCTGCAGAGGATTATGCAAAGTTGTTTCTCTAAATGATCGTGAAGTTGCACGGGGCTCCTATTTCTATTATGTGAAATCATGGTATCATTACATTTTTGGCATTCGTTTCATAAAGGATTGGTATCTAAGCTGATACTTAGTACTGCTTTCCACCCACAGACGGATGGACAAGTGGAAAGAACTATTTAGACATTGGATGATATGCTTTGGTCTTGTATGATTAACTGTGGTAGTAGTTGGGTTTATTAGTTTCCTCTTATAGAGTTTGTGTATAATAATAACAGCTACAACTTTAGTATTGGAATCACTCTGTTTGAGGCATTGAATGGTAGAAGGTATAAATATCCTATTAGATTATTTAAGGTTGGTGAAGAGGAGATGTTTGGCCCAAATTTGGTTCACCAAGCGATGGAGAAGGTGAAGGTGATTCTGGATAGACATAAAGCAACCCAGAGCTGCTAAAAGTTCTATACGGATGCTAGGCATAGGGATTTAGAGTTTGTGGTTAGTGATTAGGGGTTCTTGAAGGTATCTCCCATGAAGAGAGTAATGTGGTTTTGGAAGAAGGGGAAGCTCATCCCCTGTATGCTGTCCCGTACTTAGTTATGAAGAGGATTGGTAATGATAAGTATGAATTGGAGTTGCCTTCTAGTTTGAGCACCATTCATTCAGTGTTCCATGTGCAATGTTGAGAAAGTGTATGGCCGATCCTTCATTGATTGTACCTATCATGGATATTGGTATTTCTGATTCCTTATCTTATGAGAAAGTCGCAGTTGAAATTACGGATCGGGAATTTTGTTGGTGGAGACGAAGGATGTAGCTTTGGTTAAGGTTCTATGGAGGAACCACAAGGTTGAAGAGGCTACTTGGAAAGCCGAAGAGGACATGAAGTCCAAGTATCCATTCTTTTTTTCCACTCAGTATAATCGTGCTTAAGGTATGTTTTATTATTAACATCTATATTTTTTTAGTTTGTTAAAGGTAAGAGTAGGGGAATATAGAGTAAAATCGTGCTAGCAATTTCCTTGTCCTATCGTTCGAGGACTAATGAATCAGGTGTGGGAGAATTAAATCACCCCAAATTTCGGCCCTTGAAAATTTCTTTATTTTTAGGCTCACTGTCTTGGTTACGACTTGACCTCGAGAATCATAGGGTATTTTGACAACTCATTGGGATGAGTCATACCCAAATTAGTAAGTTTGAAGGTTCATTCTGCTCTAAGTACGAGTGGCTCACTTTAAGCTATAAGGATATGTCACGAGTTGTAGGTTCAAATCGTAGGGTGTTTAGTGTTAAATTCATTTGGGGTTCTGTGTTTCTCATGAGTAGGACCCTATGAGTCATGGGGTCATGTTATGTGTTAGTTGGTTGAGTCGTAAGGACAAAAGTGTAGGGGGTCCTAGTCACTGTCTTGGTTACAACTCATGGTCACGAGTCATAAGGTTTGGGTACGAGTCAAGGGGTTGACTCATAACCAAAGGCACTGCTTTTCCATCTTTTAAGTTGGGGGTACATTAGACATTTCCCACTTAAAATCATTTAGACCCCACATCTATAAAACACTCTTTGGGCATTCATACAAGATTTTAACAAATTAAACGCTCTCTCTAAATCTTCTCAAACAAGTCAAGTTAGGGTTTCACCAACTTGGTCATCTAAGGGTTCAAGGGTTGATTTCTCTACGTAAATCTTCGTGATTCAGGCATGTTACACTTCCCTCATTGCTAATTTTACAAAGGCATTTGATTTAAAGTATTGTACATAAAATTATTGTTTTGGTTTTGAAAACAACAATTGGGGTTTTTTAATGTTATGAATTGAACAATATTTCTCATGGTTTATATATATGATTTTCATGCTTTTAATATGGTTTTAAACTTGTAGGTGCATGGGTATGTGAATTGAATGAGGGAATTGTGATTTTCCCTAAACTTGTGTCTTTGAAATGGTTATAACCCCAACCCCATCATGTGAAATTTGTTTTAGTTACGAGAACTATGGGAATTTGTAAATAAATTGAACTGGTCTTGAACTATTGCATGATATAAAGAAGTAACTGAAATACAATGGTATGATTTAATGAACTAAGGGAGTCAGTCTTCCTCAATGTGTATTAATGAACCAAGGGAGTTGTTCTCCCCAAGTTAATGGAAGTTGTTTTTGCATAATGTGTTACCTTGGAAGTGTAGTTGGTATGACGATACCAACTATGTATTCCTTAATGTGTGTTGTGGTTCATTGAATTAAATGATGTGATGACTATTTTAATTATGATCTACTAAGGGTTGTGTAGCTGAACCATGAAGGTGGAGGTTCGAGTGACCAATACTGGAAATCGCATTTCCCGGCACGGGGGTCAAAGTGACCAGGGAGGTTCGAGTCCCTCTAATTATTGTTTCATGATTTGGGAGCTTTAAGTCCCCCCTAAATCACTATGTAATAAGGTGCTTAAGTCACCTTGCTATATGATGGAGGGATCGAGTCCCCCATGTGTATATATCTGAGATTATTTTCTAGTTTGTGCAGCTATATGCACTGGAGCACGACAAAGGGGTGAGAGCCTGGTCCCATTAGCCCGTGGGTACTACTATTTGATGGCTGAGCTAAACAATCCAGGCTAAAGTTTTTAAAATCATTGTTAAGTCTTGTTCTCTATCCCGACATGTGATATATATATATATATATATGTATGTATATTTATGCATTTAGATAATCACATTGTTTTTGAATGTTTTTAAACTGTTGATTTTATCATTATGTTAACCTTATCCATGAGTTTCATGCTAGCGTTTACCCCATTAACCGTTTTCGGATAATATAAACCCACGCGATGCGGGAATCGATCATACTTCGTTCTTCATTTGGGGACAACGTTTGTTTCAGACTAAAGTAGTGAGCTTCTATATTTTGGAGTATGCCATTTCATTTTATGGATTACTTTACTACTTTATTATTCCTTTGGTCTTGGTTTTGGATATGGTCGGGGGCATCTCCAGACCAAATATTTTTTGGTTTGACTAGAGGCTTTGTCAGACTACTGTTGGCATGGCGATGTCGGTATTGGTATCAGTGTTAGTATTTGTATTGGCATTGTGACCAGTATTTGTTTGTTTTGGTTGTAGACGTATTACAATGACTTAAAATTAATTTTCTCCTATCTTGTTATATGTTTAAAATTCAGCCTACTTTGGGGTGTGGTATATTTGGTTTTGTTAGGTTCAGGGGGTGATCTCTGGTCCGTGTGGGACTTGAGATTCCCGTCACAGCCAGGACCTGGTTCAGGTTGTTATAGTAGTCCACGAGTCATTGAGGAGATTAAGACTTGATTGAGTATTGAGAAATTATAGGGATTGCAAATCCCCCATGGTTCCTAGATAAAAGCATTGAGGCTCGATAGTTTATATAAAGGTTGTACGATAACCATAATTATGTCACATTATCCTCATCATTGTTATCATATTTCATACATTATACATTTTCATTGTTAAGTTGTGGTGATTTATTCATCGCATTTCTATTTTGTTCTTTTATGTACCTATTTATTCATTTATGTGCTATATTTGTAACAATTAATGGAGACGACGTGAACTACCATTTGAGACAATTTTTACTATAGTGGATGTTCTCATAATGCGTATTTATGTACCATATTTTCTA
The DNA here is from genome assembly GCA_030864225.1 of Capsicum baccatum var. pendulum. Lineage (NCBI taxonomy): Eukaryota > Viridiplantae > Streptophyta > Magnoliopsida > Solanales > Solanaceae > Capsicum > Capsicum baccatum. Next base: position 134,920,704 of record CM061552.1, read on the forward strand.
GTTGACTCAGTGGACCTATGATACTTACTGAGTATAAATGGAATGTCTCAATCCTAATGTGCCCTTTTAGTCTAGATCCATGTAAGAGTTCATTACGTTACAACTGAGATCGTGTGGTTGGTTATTGATACTTTAGAGGTAGTGGTTGCTCTATGCCTTCAAAGTTGATGTTGGACCTCCTCCTATCCGGTTGACTTTTTTATTTTGTATTCAAAGACAGGTTTGTAGTTTTTGAATTCAGTTATATTTAGATTGTTCTTACACCGTGACACCTATTGTTTGGATGGTTTATGGTATCTTTATTGTTTAGATTTCCACTTATTATACATGTATGGTCTAACTTCACTCTAGAAGTCTCACCTTGGGAATTATGGTACTATCTTATTTTTACTTATCAGTTTAGGTAATTAACTTTCTTGTCAAGGCTTACCCACGATAAGTGCAATTATGATCTTGGTTTTTAGGTCATGACGAATTGATGTCAGAGTAGCCAGGTTCATCAGTCTCATTAATTGATACAAGAAACACAAGGGATCATGAAACAAACACTAAAATTAGTCCACAAGTTCATGGAACTGAGGACCCTTTTGATGACCACACTCGAATTCACAAACAAGAACAATAATACATGAGATAGGGTTGTGTTTAAACCCCTAAACAGCCACCACAATCTAATATTATCAACACAATATAAAGGAGACAATGAATAATAACAATATTATAACAATACTCACGAGTTCCATAAGAAAGACACACAACGGTTACAAGATTACAATGAACAAAAGGATAAATAGATAGACTTCATGAAGGAATAATCTTAAGAACCCAAGAACATATTCCACTCTTGTACCCTTAACACTACTCACAAAAATTCACCTATCCCTTATGTTGGTACAAGAGTGATGATAGGCGAATTTACACGCCTATATCAATATATTTTGTCCATATTTTAGCCTAGTTTTGAGAACAAATTATATATTTCATGCACTTTTAGTCCTTTTTCCTGTAAATGAGCTAACGAACATGATTAGGAAAGTTTCAGGTATAAATGATGCAAAATACAGCATTTTATGGCTTACTTGACGCAAAAGCAAGCTCACAAATGAAGGGAAGAAAGTCTACACGCCTAAGGACCAAAACTGTTGCATGGAAAATCTGTCCCGGGCTAAAACAGCATTTCTGAAGACTTTGGGGACTTACAGACACAAAGCTGGATTTTGACAATGATACATTAACCTAGTACAATTGGCTTATGTATTTTATTAGTTTATTTGGATTAGGAGAATGTTACATTAACCTAGTACAAATGGGTTAAGTATTTCCTTAGTTTAGTAGGATTTGGTTATTTATTTCATTAGCATAGTAGGAGTAGGATAGGAGTATTATAAATAGCCTATCATGCTAGAGATTTTAATAAAGTCCTCCCTTAGTGGAGAGGCATTCCTCCCTTAGTGGAGAGAACAATCTTTCTATTCTTCACTTAATTCAACAATTAATTTTCTTCCATCCCTCTCATCTTCCACCACAAACACTTCTAATCTACTCTTCTATTCTTAAATTCCACAACAAGAGAATCGTTACTTGCTAGGGAATCACCAAAACCACACGCCTATCACCTACTTCTCACGCCATCAACCATGCAAATCGTGATATCCTTCGCATTTATGGGTAACTAAACCTCTTAGTTGGGGTTATGGAAGCCGAATGAGTTACTATCTATAGCTGTGAGTTTGTGAGTTCAAGACAGGTATATTGCTTATATCATTATTCTCTTCATCTTAATCCACATTCTTTGCGGTTGCAAACGCAAGAATACGCTAGTCTAACATTTAACTTGTTCGCGAGAAAGGTTATTTGTCTGGAAAATAGATAATGTCAAGGTAGTAGGACACCCTTTCCTATTAAAAAACTAGTGCCGTAACTGGACTAACCTCTTGGAGAATTCGTACCGTTAGACACGCTTTAAGCTCGCGAGAGTTAAAGTGAAATAGTCCTTGTTTAGGTCGCGAGACGCTTGGATTTACCATCGACTACAATTCTCTATAAGCAATTGCATGTCAAGACTCTACACACTCATAGCCAATAGAGACGTATACCTCAGAAGGTGGACATAACCCCAATGCTTCAATTCTCATTGTTTCACAACCTACGAAATACTCTCTTTTAGTTTGCTATTTTCAGATTTTATTTCATTACTTTGGTTACTTATTACAATCCCCCCTTCTTACGAGACTTGCACCAAAAGTCTATTAATTTTGCTTACTTGTTGACCAAGCTATTCCTTGTGGGATCGACACCCAACCCAGGTTGGGTTCTATATTTGCTAACGACCGTTTTACACTCCCACGAGAGCTGTAGATTGAGCGTTATCAAAAATTGGCGTCGTTGCCGGGGAATACGAGTGTCAATCAAGTTTGTGATAATTACTAGACCCTTTGGTCAAAGATTCTCGTACTTTTACTTTTAGTTGTTGTTTTTGTTTTTTTTAGGTTTATTTAGTGCATCAATGGAGGCACAACGTGAAATTGAAAAGATGGCTGCTCAAGTGCATCAACAGAATATTGATAATCCAGGCCGAGCAACAAATCCTGATGATGAGGACCTGGGCGATGAGGAGCTACTAAACCCACGGCGTACCGCTGAGATGGCGGCACCTATGCAGAGAAGATATCGTCAAGCTAGGTTTAGGCCTGAACGCCGAGCTATGCAAATACCGTTTGATGACGATGAGGATGATCTGGATGGACCTGGTGCCACCGGAGCTATAATTCCACCACCATTAGCGCCCGGAGCCAAATTCAACATCACTAGCACCATGATTCAGTTATTGCAACTCAAGGGGTTATTTGGTGGACTAGCAGGCGATGATCCGAATATGCATCTCATCAACTTTATTTCTACATGCAAGTCTTTTGACAATCCTGGTGTTGGTCAGAATGCTATTCGATTACGTCTATTTCCATTGTCTCTGTCTGGGGAGGCAACACTATGGTTGAATGGGCTGACTCCTGATTCAATTACAAATTGGAGGCAATTAAGAGATGCTTTCCTAGAAAGATTCTTTCCGCCATCCAAGAGGGCTCAATTGAGAGATGAAATCAGCAACTTTCGTCAGCCTCCCTTTGAAGCTCTTCACGAAACATGGGAGAGGTTCAAAACAAAGCTAACGAGATGCCCAAACCATCACATGACTAATGTTCACCTCATGGAGATCTTGTATAGAGCCTTGAATTCAGTAACTAAACCAGTGGTGGACAACACAGCTGGAGGTTCTTTTATGGACCTTACCTTTGGTCAAGCAAGCAATATGCTAGATCGCATGACAAAGCAAAGTAGAGCTTGGCATACCAGGGATTCTGAGGTAGCAAGCCCCACTTTATCTATTGGCATGTCTGCAGACCAAAGAAGAAGAGAAGAAGAACGTGAGCAAGACATGGCGCACATGAAAACACAATTGGATCTTCTGACAAAGCACTTATTATCAGGGAAGACCAAAAAAGTGAAAGCTGTAGCGCTAAAAGGAAGAGATGAATCTGATTCGAAAGAGGAGGCCGACTACTTGAACAATCAGAGGGGTTTCCGTGGGAATGCCCAAGGAAACCAAGGTCGGAACTATTATGATAAATCTGGAAGCAAAGACCAAGGTAGTTGGAAGAAAAATAATGAAAAGAGTGGTTTGTACATTCCCCCTGGTAGACGTGATACCACCACATCTAATTCTGGGAGTATAGAAGACATGATGGCTAAGTTATTGAAAGGAGTGGAAGCAACGAGCGCAGGAGTTAAGGAGGTGATTGATGATTTGTCCTCCATGAAGCAACTAGTTGATTCTCATTCCACTTCTATCAAGCAAATAGAGCAGCAATTGAGCCAACTTTCAGCAGCATTCAATTAAAGAAAGGCTGGCACCTTACCGAGCGATACTGTGCAAAACCCAAGGAATGATGGGTCATGCATGGCCATTACCACCAGAAGTGGTAAAGTGCTGGAAACTTCAGCAAAGGGCAAGCAAGTGGTTGACGTAGCAACAGACATTGACGCCACACCTAGTGACGTTACAAGAGAAGAAGCCGCAACAACTACTTCAAACGTCAAGGATGTTTTACCTAGTGACGTGCAGCCTGAAACAAATGATAAACGGAAGCAAGAGGAGAAGAAAGCCATGGAGAGAACACTTCCATACCCACCACCACCTTTTCCACAAAGATTGAAGAAGGTGGCCGATGACACTAAGTTCAGCAAATTTATGACTATGCTCAAGCAGCTGACCATTAATGTTCCATTGGTGGAGGCACTTGAACAAATGCCTGGATATGCGAAGTTTATGAAGGACCTATTGACAAAGAAGCGGGCAGCAAGTTATGAGTTGGCAGATAATGTTCATCATTGTAGTGCAATCGCTACAAGATCGCTAGTTCAAAAGAAGGAAGATCCTGGAGCTTTCACTATTCCTTGCACAATTGGATCGTTGGATTTTGCTAAGGCATTGTGCGATTTGGGAGCTAGCATCAATTTGATGCCACTATCTATCTACAGAAAGTTGGGGTTGGGAGACCTTACACCAACCAATATGAGGCTCGTGATGGCTGATAGGTCGGTAAAACGACCTGTGGGTATCTTGAATGATGTGTTGGTGAAGGTTTCTTCATTCATCTTTCCTGCAGATTTCGTTATTCTGGATTGTAAGGAGGATTCTAAAGTTCCCATCATCTTGGGACGTCCCTTCCTTGCAACTGGAAGTGTGCTTATTGACATGAAAGATAATGAACTTTTGTTTCGAATTAATGACGAAGTGGTACGGTTTGATATATTCAAAACAATGAATCAACCCAGCAATATGAATGAGTTATATGTTCATCATGAGGATACAAAAGAATTATCTATAGAGAAACAGCCTACTGTTGAGCCATTGTCTGTTGTGCCACTGAAAGTTGAGCATGAAGATAATGAAGGTTATGAAGAACTTATGAGTGCTCTAACAGAAATAGAGCCTTATACTCCTAAGCAACCAGATTATGATCTCAAGAATCAACCAAAAGTGAAGACTCCCTTTGACGAGCCACCAATGCTAGAATCGCAAGAGCTCCCCGATTATCTAAGGTATGTGTTCTTGGAAAGTAGAAATATACTTCCAGAGAGTGCAGATGATTTAAGTGAACAGTATGTGGAGGCTCTCATCTCTGCTCTGATGAGGTACAAGAGAGCTATGGGTTGGACTATTGATGATATAATTGGTGACTCTCCGGAGAAACGTATGAGCCAGCTCGAAAAAGGCCGCATGACCACAGGTAAGCCTCATTGTCGTCTAAATCCTTTTAGAAAACGATCCACCATTTACCTCGATGAAGTCTGAGTACTCGAGGTAACCATGTCGTGCCACGACAATAAATAATGCGCTAGATGGGAGGCAACCCATTGTTTATCGTTTTTCATTTATCGTTTTCTTTCATTCTAGTACTTGTCTTGTTTTTAATTAATGAAAATCCAAAAATAAGAGTCGTTCCACGACCAAAACTAAGGCGCTTGGTGGGAGGCAACCCATCGTACTAATCGTTTTTATTGTTTTGAGCAAATATAGGTGCAAGAGGTATTCAACGAGGAGATTGGTTTCAAATGACGATTTGGATGTATTTAATGGTAAAGGTGGTAAGTTAGGTATAAGGATGCATAAGGGTATGGATTGAGCATTACTCATGCTTAAATAGGCATCGAGGAAAGCTAGGACTAGGTAAAACTAGGCCACGAACAATGCAAAACCTATCCTATAGCCTAAGGTCTCGGAATCTAGTGTGCTATACACTATGCGCCGCCCATTCCTAAGTGTGTTTTTGACTATGCGCCGCCTATGCTATGGCATTTGGTCTTAGTATCTCATATGCCATAGACTATGCGGCGCATATGTCTACAAATGCCATAGACAATGCGGCGCATATGTCCCATTATGCCATAGACAATGCGCCGCATATGTCATGACTATGCCAAGCATTATGCGCCGCATATGTAGCATTTTTTATCTCCAAAACCGATTGTTAATGGGTCATAACCCGACCCATTCTCTTCCTATATAAAGGGGACTTAGTCTTGAAACATAACCACACTAAAAATTTACCTAAAGGCACCGCATTCCCTTTCCAAATCCTCTCAAAATTTTCTTCTTTTGCTCTTCCAATTAACAAAACCATCTCCACAAGCTTCAAGCAAGTAAGTACTCTCTTATTCTTCATTTATTTCTCGTAAGTACTACGTTGCTATGTCTATCATGAATTGCTACATCTTGAAATATTATTGGTGATGTTCATGTGTTTGGATTGTTGATACAAAATCATGTGAGTGAACATGTACGTAGGAAAATCTTGACTGGTTTCCGACTTGAAATTGGTTTTAATAGCATTATTATACTATTTGCGGAATTACTATGGCTATGAATAGTGCTTAAGATTGTTGTTTGGATACTTACATGTTAGACTATCCCGTTATCGAGATAAGACTTATAGTGCCTACCGATATAGGAGGTTATGATTGTTGAAAGAATAACTATTCCATGTGGTTACCCCTATGTAGTAGTGTTGTTATATCTACCATGAAAGTAGTCCAATGGCTGCAAGTAAGTGATGCATTGCTGAGTTTCTTGTCAGAATATAATCCTAAAACGTATGTCGATGAAGTCTAAGTAATCGACCACTTTCACTTCACTGATTTGTATCAACAAAACTAAGTGTGGGGTGGTACCCCTACTGCTTATGTATAGATTGTATTCATTGAGATTGTGCTACCATTAACACTATTTCAAGTCTCAGGTACAATGGCACCCAAAGCAAGACAAGGCAAAGAAAAGGCTACCACTTCCCAAAAGAGCAAGAAAAGAAGCCACAAGGAGCAAGGAGAACCCTCCTCACTGCAAACACCTCGACTCACGCTTGGAATTAAGTGGGATACTTATGAGGAACTTCTAAGGATGACGACTCTGATGATGATTCCGATGAAAAGGGGTATGACCCCAGACATAGAGAATGAGTTTGACTAACCAGGTTATTCGTATTTATTTTCCACTGAGGACAGTGTCCCGACTAAGTGTGGGGTGGCGGTATCGCATGCTATACTTCTCTGTTTGCACCTATGTTTGTTTGTTTACTTTTATCGTTTTTTTTTAGTTTTTTTTAGGAGTAAAATTTTTCTAGCTTCGCATGAAATTATTTTGATAGGCAGCATGAGATTATAATAAGAGTATGTGTTACAATTGTGACTATTGAGACGTTTAGGCTCTAGTTGTGACTAATTATGTGATATTGTGTGATTCAATTCCTTCACTTGTTGGGTCAAGAGTCTATATTACTTCCAATCAAGTCGACCATGTGTCTTGTGTGTGTGAGATAATAGAATATTCTATGTGTGTGGCTGATGCTAGAACTTGCCTGGTATGTAGGCAAAGCGAAAATAAGGAGTGTAAGTTTAGGATATGATTTAGGCATTTCTTTGGCAACCTATACATGTTTACCTTCAGTTTTACCTACCCATGTACATCATCCTATTTAACCCTTTTTGAGCCTTTAGCCTATTTTTTTTTGACAACCTTGCATGTAAACCTAATCCATTTTTTTCAAGACCGTAATTTGATCCAAATTCCTAAGTGCTTTAAAGTGAAAAAGTCATGTGACAACATAAGAGGAAATTGGGTGAGTATGATGCTTTAAATTGTAATGGTGCTTGAATGTGTTATGAAAAAGAAAGTGCTATCATAAGAGGTATGTTGTGAAAAGAAAAAGGAAAAGAAAGCTGAAAAGTGAGTTGTGCTTAAAATTGAAAAAAAAAAGATGAGAACAAGGGTGGAAGAATAAAATAAAGAAAGGTTGAAAGAAAAAAGTGTCAATGATACAATGTGATGTATTAAAGTGCTTAGGAACTTAGTCACTATTTCTGGCCAAAATAGCTGATCCTACCCGTCCCTTAGCCTACATTACAACCATCAAAAGACCTACTTGATCCTAATCTTAACATTCTGACATTTAGTGGAGTATTACACTAAGGGCAAGCCTATGGTCATCAGTTTCTACATATGAATTCTTTGTGAGAGCGAGAGCAAGGCTATTGTTGATACCCATGTTTGAAAAATATGCTATACTTGTGAGTGATTATGGGTAATATATTGTGAGACACACATGGTTGACGAGCTTTGGATAGTTGTATATGATTCTATGTACCTTAACGTTTGCATGCGAGTTGATCACCATCACTAGTCTACGCTAGAGGTTAAACTGTTTCTACTTATAATCGGGAAGCTACTCTTTGTTGATAATTTTTGTGCTTGTCTTGAAGAATGTTTTGTGTTGTTGCTGTAAAAACCCTAAGTTGATGCTTAGAAGGACATGATATTTTGTTCGAGGACGAACAAAGCTGCAAGTGTGGGGTGTTGATGATAGGCAAATTTACACGCCTATATCAATATATTTTGCCCATATTTTAGCCTAGTTTTGAGAACAAATTATATATTTCATGCACTGTTAGTCCTTTTTCCTGTAAATGAGCTAACGAACATGATTAGGAAAGTTTCAGGTATAAATGATGCAAAATACAGCATTTTATGGCTTACTTGACGCAAAAGCAAGGTCACAAAGGAAGGGAAGAAAGTCTACACGCCTAAGGACCAAAACTGCTGCATGGAAAATCTGTCCCGGGCTAAAACAACATTTCTGAAGACTTTGGGGACTTACAGACACACAGCTGAATTTTGACAATGATACATTAACCTAGTACAATTGGGTTATGTATTTTATTAGTTTATTTGGATTAGGAGAATGTTACATTAACCTAGTACAAATGGGTTAAGTATTTCCTTAGTTTAGTAGGATTTGGTTATTTATTTCATTAGCATAGTAGGAGTAGGATAGGAGTATTATAAATAGCCTATCATGCTAGAGATTTTAATAAAGTCCTCCCTTAGTGGAGAGGCATTCCTCCCTTAGTGGAGAGAACAATCTTTCTATTCTTCACTTAATTCAACAATTAATTTTCTTCCATCCCTCTCATCTTCCACCACAAACACTTCTAATCTACTCTTCTATTCTTAAATTCCACAACAAGAGAATCGTTACTTGCTAGGGAATCACCAAAACCACACGCCTATCACCTACTTCTCATGCCATCAACCATGCAAATCGTGATATCCTTCGCATTCATGGGTAACTAAACCTCTTAGTTGGGGTTATGGAAGCCGAATGAGTTACTATCTATAGCTGTGAGTTTGTGAGTTCAAGACAAGTATATTGCTTATATCATTATTCTCTTCATCTTAATCCACATTCTTTGCGGTTGCAAACGCAAGAATACGCCAGTCTAACATTTAACTTATTCGCGAGAAAGGTTATTTGTCTGGAAAAGAGATAATGTCAAGGTAGTAGGACACCCTTTCCTATTAAAAAGCTAGTGCCGTAACTGGACTAACCTCTTGGAGAATTCGTACCGTTAGACATGCTTTAAGCTCGTGAGAGTTAAAGTGAAATAGTCCTTGTTTAGGTCACGAGATGCTTGGATTTACCATCGACTACAATTCTCTATAAGAAATTGCATGTCAAGACTCTACACACTCATAGCCAATAGAGACGTATACCTCAGAAGGAGGACATAACCCCAACGCTTCAATTCTCATTGTTTCACAACCTACGAAATACTCTCTTTTACTTTGCTATTTTTAGCTTTTATTTCATTACTTTGGTTACTTATTACAATCCCCCCTTCTTACGAGACTTGCACCAAAAGTCTATTAATTTTGCTTACTTGTTGACCAAGCCATTCCCTGTGGGATCGACACCCAACCCAGGTTGGGTTTTATATTTGCTAACGACCGCTTTACACTCCCACGAGAGCTGTAGATTGAGCGTTATCAAAGAGGGACCTCAATCTCCCATGCATCCAACGTTTCCAAGCCTGAATCCAACATGAGTAATTAAACCCTCAAGTCAAAAACCCTAGTTACATTGTTTCAGCAAAGAGATCTTTCTCACAAAAGAGAGTGTTTCAATGTTAAAACTTTCAATAATCTTTAAAAACTAAAAGAATAAAACACTACATTGTTCTATTTATAATAGGTTGCAAAATAAAGTGTGAAATGTCCAAAATGACCCTTTAGTCAAATGCTTCAATGGAGAACTTGGAGTGTAGATTTTGGATGGTTTTTGAGAGATTTTAGGTCCTCCTATCCACTTTACTTGCACACTCTAAGCCTTGGGCTTAATACATCTCACATATGCCAACCTTCGTGGTCGTACTCGATCATCCTCTCCTTCTTCAAAAAGGATTCGACCATGAATCCATGCCTCATAGACCACATGATCTATGGTCGTCACCGTGGCGTGGGTTATGGCAGCCTGATACGCCCAAATTACAGATCTCGTTAGAAAGTGTAAGCGGTCGCTGTCAAATATAAAACCCAACTGGGTTGGGTGTCGAATCCCACAGGGAATACTCTGGTCACTAAGTGTTGCAATTATTAGTAGACTGTTGGTCGAAAATTCAACGGAAAAGGGGGGTTTGGTTTTGGCGTGAACTAGAATTATCAAAGTAACGAATGAGATAATGTATGTAGTAAGATTTAATCACAGAGAGTAATAAGTTAGGGTTATGTCCACCTTGTAAGTTCTACTTCTCTATTAACTATGAGTAACGCGGAATTTAGACATGCATGCACTTATAAAGAATCGTATTCTAATTGAAAATCCAAGTGTTTCCCAACCATCAAGGACTTATTTCACTTTAGCTCTCTCGAGCCTAAAGTGTATACTAATGGTACGAACTCTCTAAGAAGTTAATCCGGTTAAGGCATTAACGTGTAAATAGAGGTTGGAAGCCCTATTTCCTTGTCACACTCTCCTTTCCAAACATGTAACTTTTCTCTCGAACAATTTAATGCTATGATGGTGTATTCTTTATGTTTGCAACCATAAGAATTCAATCAAAACGAAGAGAGTAATGATATAAGTAGCATAACACATCAATAATTCACAAACTCATAGTTAATAGATAGTATCTTACGAGGTTTTCATAACCCTAACAGAGAAGTTTAGCTATCATGAGTATAACGGAAATCAAAGTAGACATAATCATCATACCAAAACTAGAACAATCAACACGGTGAAGATGGTTTGGCGTCAATAAGGGATTGACGTTTTTCCCTTTGTCCGTTGCTCTCTGAGCCGTGTTTCTCTGTCTCCAGGCTATTAAAAAATCTCCAATGTGAATTATGACTAATTGTAATGATTAATTCTGCTGAAAAATTCAGCAATAGGGTTTTTATAATATCCTTGTCTACTAAGTTACTGCTGCATCCCTAAGTATTTAGACATAATGATTTTGCCCGGGACAAATTCTCCATGCGTCACATTCAGTCCACAAGCTTCCAAAAGCTGCCTTCCCTCTTATGTGAAGTTTTCCTTTGCTGCCCGAAGGTCCTCAAAGTGCTGAAATCTTCATCATTAGTACCTGAAAAACATGCTAATCACATAGGTTAGCTCACTTAAAGGAAAATGGACTAAAAGTGCAGGAATTATATATTTTATCCTCAAAACTTACCTAAAATATGGGTAAATTATGGTTCTTAGGGGTATAAATACGCCCAACATCACCACCCCATACTTAAAGCTTTGTTCGTCCTCAAATAAACTATTACATCCACGTAAACACCTAACTAGAATTTCACAATAGCAACACTTAACTAGAGCAACACAAAATTTATCCTCAAGACATGCACTAGCAATTATTAATAAAGAGTAGGTTTCTTGATCACTACTAGAAACAACTCAACCTCCAACATAGACTCATTAGGATGGTTAATTCGTATCCACAAGTTAAGCCACAAAGAATCATATAAAACCACCCAACAGTCATCAACCATGTGTGTCTCTCACAAGATATCACCCATAATCACTCACAGTTTTGCATTTTTCGAAACATGGGTATAAGATTCTCCTTGCTCTCACTCTCACAAAGAATTCTTATATTGCAACTGATGACCATAGGCTTGCCATTAGTGTAATGCTCCACTAATATTAAAATGCTAAGCTTAGGATCAAATAGGTCTTTACAGGTTGTAATGTAGGCTAAGGGACAGGTAGGACTATTTTGTCCAGAAATAGTGACTATGTACCCTAAGCACTTTAATACACTACGTTATGCCATTGACACTTTATTTTAAACAACCCCTCTACTTTCCTTTCCTCTACCAACCCCTTTTCACCTATTTTGTTATTCAATCATAAACACAACTATCTTTTTATTTTTCTATTTCTCCCTTTTTTTTTCTTTTTTTTCTTTTTTATATATTTTATTTATTTATTTATTTATATTTATTTATTTTTTTTATTTTTTTATAAAGCACCTCTATGATAGCCACTCTTTTTCACAGCAATTTCAAGTACAAATACACTCTGAGGTATCACTCTCACCATTTTCCTCTTATTTTATCATATGACTCTATAATTTTAAGCGCTTAGGAATTTGGATCAAATTATGGTCTTGAAAAAAAAATGGATTAGGCTACATATGAGGCTGTCAAAGAAAATAGCTAAAGGCTCAAAGGGGGTTAACTAGGACAATGTACAAAGGCAGGTAAAAAGAAGGTAAACAAATTAGGGCTGCCAAAGAAATTCCTAAATCATCTCCTAAACTCACACTCCTTTTTTTGCTTTACACACACACCAGGCAAGTTCTAGCATCAGTCACAACACAGAATATACTATAACCTCACCCACACAAGGCACATGGTCAACTTAATTGGGAGCATTATAGACTCTTGACCCAACAGATGAATGAATTAAACCACACAATTATCACACAGTGAGTCACACTTAGAGCCTAAATGTCTCAATAGTAATGATTTAGCACAAACTCTTGTCATAATACCATGCCGTCGATCAGAACAATTTCATGTAAAATCTAAAAAATCTAACTAAGTAACTAACTACGACTAATTCAAACAAACAAAAACAAGAATAAATATAGGCAAAGAAGTACAGCATACAAATACCCGCACCCCACACTTAGACGGGACACACCGCCCTCAGTGAAAAATAAATAAGGAAAACCTGATTAGTCGGACTCCTCTTCTATGTGTGGGGTCATATCCCCTGCGTTGGAATCATCATCAAAGTCATCATCTTCAGAGTTGTCCTCCACATCTGAGTCTAGCAATTGGCGATCATCGTCAGTTGGCACATCATCATTGAGAGGTTTCTCAAAATGTACCCCCACTCCACACATAGCCCGCGCATGCTCATTCATCGGGTAGTCATAGTCCAACTGCTGAATCTCTGCATCAGTCAGAATATGACCCCCAATCATCATGGTAAACCTAGTCATGCCATATAGATGGCGAAAGAAACTTTCATCTCAAGAATGTCTTTCTGCAGTGGTAAGGTTGATGCCATGACCATTTTCAGGCTCTTTAACTTTCGAAAGATCAACCTTCTTCGGGTTGTGTGGAAGCTTATGATCTGCAGGTTCCTCTTCAATGTGCTCCTTCCTTAAGATCGCAGTCCACAAATTGCCAAAGTTGAAATGGGACCTTTTGTGTAGCCTTGCTTTACGCATTGACGATCGTATAACCGCACCAATGTTGATGGGAATATTCGTCATCAGAGCGTACACCAAGCATACTCGATCACGTGTGATCTTTGTGTACTGTGTCCCAAGAATCAGGCAAGAGTTGACTATCCTCAACCATATACGAGCTTCTCTGTTCAAGGAAGCATACGGGAAGGTATTGTGCCGACCGTTATCCTTGTGACGAATCCACCGGGCCATGGACCTTGTTCCGCATAGTGTATCTCCGATTTCCCTGTAGAGAGGTCTATGATAAAGCTCTTTGAGCGGTAATGGATCCACAGATGGAAGTCCCAGAAAAGAGTTGAAAAACTCCGCATTCAGTTGCAAGACTTGGCCCCAAATCTTTACTTCACTTCTGGTAAGTTTTGGGGACCAATTGGCATAAAATTCTCGCGTTAGATCAAGATTGCATTCCACCATATCTCAGAAAATGAAATCAAGATTTAGTACCATGATTTTGGCCAAAATGCGGGGCTCTCTCTTTGCTAGACTCTCCTTCTGCATCAAATCCATGTGAACATATTTTTTTACTTTGTTGTTCTTGTACCACTCCTTTCCTTCCTCCTCTAGGACCCATTTGATTCCAAAAGTGCATCGAGGTATTTGTAGAGAGGAGAACTCAGCTTGCTCTTTTCTTCCCCTTTTTTGACCTTTCTGTGAGGTGGACGCTTTTTCTTTTCCTTGTTGTCCTTTTGGGGCCATTCTTCCTGAGATCACAATAGAGTCATGTTAGCTTTATCTCAGAAGATTCAATCGAAAAATAAACAGTAATGGAACCACCCCACACTTAATTTATTGGCACAGACTAATTAAGTGAGTGATGTCGATTACTCAGACTTCATCGACATACATTTAGGCGATTTCTTCCAACAACATGTTTAGCACAGTCATACTTACATGTAATATTGACTATACTTTCATGTTTGGATTAATGCACTTTTTTAACAAGACTACCACAGAGATTGTATCATGTTAGTACATAGAAATAATCACACCATCTTATGTTTATGGTCAATCATGATCGGTATCTCGATGAACGAGTCATTCAAACATTCAAGCTTTCAACTTTCAATATTATGTATTAGCTTCAGAATTTCGACTTCATGGAAATATGACAGTGTATAACAAACAAGTACAAGTCAGAACAAAGTCAAGAACACCCACACGTATTTTTTCACTCAACTAGATGTATCATAACAAACTAACCACATTCTAATCACCAACACCACTTCAAAATCTTATAAATCATTATAAATGCAGCATTTCAACAACTACGGAATATAAAAGAATAACTTACGTGATGATGGATTCGGAAGATGATCTTCCAAGATTAGATGAGAAAAAAGAAAAATTTTGAAAGAATTGGAGAGCTTGGGCGGCGCCTATCTTGAGCAAACAATGGACTTGTGTTCTAAGATTGGGGATCTATTTAAAGACTAAGCCATGGGTCAGGTTTGATTCAAGTACAATCGGGTTAGGAGGCAAAAAATGATAAGTATGCGGCGCCTAATTCTTTGCCTATGCTTAGCATAGGCGGCGCCTTTAACAATGCCTAGTTGAGCATAGGTGGCGCCTTTGTCAATGCCTAGTTGAGACAGTTAGCATAGGCAATGGCATAGGCGGAGCCTATGGTATTTCCTAGATTGGCATAGGCAGCGCCTATAGCATTGCCTAGATTTGCATAGGCAATGCCTTGTTCGTTGCCTATGTGAGGCAGTGAGCATAGGCAATGGTATAGGCCTTGCCTTATCCATTTCCTAGATTGGCATAGGCATTTCCTTGTCCATTGCCTAGATTAGCATAGGCATTGCTTTGTCCATTGCCTAGATTAGAATAGGCAATGCCTAGCCGGTAGCCTTCGCTCCTTCATTCCTAACTTACCACCTTTCGCGTGGCTTACTTTCAAATCAAAATTTGGGACCAATCTCCTCGTTTATACGTCTTGCACCTACACTTTATCAAAAACAACAAAAACGATTAGAAGGATGGGTTGCCTCCCACCAAGCGCCTTAGTTTTGGTCGTGGATCGACTCTTCTTTTTGAATAATTATTTAACAAAAACAAACTCCTAGTAAAACAAAACGATTAAAAATGATGGGTTTCCTCCTATGTAGCGCTTGATTTTTTGTCGCGGCACGACATAGCTATCTCGATTACTCAAACTTCATCAAGATATATGGACCATCATTTTCTGAATGGATTCAGATGACGCTGATGCTTAATAGTGGGTACAGAATCTTCCTCTAGCTGAATCTTGTGCATACCGATGCCAGGAGGGATACCAATTATATCATTAATAGTCTAACCAATAGCTCTCTTGTACCTCTTCAGAACAGAGATGAGAGCCTCTACTTGTTGTTCACCTAAATCAGCCACAACAATAACCGAAAGTGTATTTCCACTTCCCAAGAACGCATACTTTAGGTGACTGGGGAGCTCTTTCAATTCTCGCACTGGTGGCTCTTCAATGGATGGTTTCGCTGGTGGTGAAGGTCGATTCTTAAGATCAAGGTCCAGCTTCTTAGGGGCATGAGAATAGGACCCCATTCCTGTTAGAGCACAAATAGTTTCTTCATACTCTTCAACATCCTCACGCTCAAAATTCATAAGCACAGCAACCAATGGCTTAACCGTGAGCTGCTTCTTTACAGATAATTCTTTCTCATCTTCATAAGAAACATTAGCTACAGAGAACACATTCATATCTTTAGGCTGCTTCATTGATTTGCATACATCAAAACGGACCGCTTCATCATTCATCCGAAATAAAAGCTCATTAGCTCGTAAATCAATAAGCACACTTCCTATTGTAAGGAAAGGACGACCCAAGATTATGGGAACTTCAGAATCCATCTCACAATCCAAAATAACAAAGTCTGTAGGAAAAGTAAAGGTAGAAACCTTCACCACTACATCATATAAGATACCAACAGGTTATTTTACCGACCTATCTGCCATCACGAGCTGCATGTTGGTTGGTGCCGGATCGCCCAACCCCAATTTTCTGTAAATAGATAGCGGCGTCAAATTAATGCTAGCCCCCAAATCTCACAACGCCTTTGCAAAATCCAAAGATCGAACCGTGCAAGGAATAGTGAAAGCACCAGGATCTGTCTTTTTCTGTACTAAAGATCTCATGGCAATTGAACTGTAATGATGAACATCATCTGCCAGTTCATAGCTTGCTGCCCTCTTCTTTGTTAAAAGGTCCTTCATGAATTTGGCGTATACTGGCATCTGCTCCAGTGCCTCCACCAAAGGCACATTAATAGTCAGTTGCTTCAACATAGTCATGAATTTACTGAACCTGGTGTCATCAGCTTTCTTCTTCAGTCTCTGAGGAAAAGGTGGTGGTGGAAGGGGAAGAGTTTTCTCCACCACTTCCTTTTTATCTTGCTTCCGATTATCAACCTTTTCAGGAGTGTCCTCAGCCTTCTTCTTCAGTCTCTGAGGAAAAGGTGGTGGTGGAGTTGGAAGAGTTTTCTCTACCACTTCCTTTTTATCTTGCTTCCGATTATCAACCTTTTCAGGATGGTGACATCTAGGAGTAACATCATGAACGCTCTTATTATGATTTTCAGCTTCTATTGAATCATCACAATCTTCTTCAATAACATTTTGTTCTGTATTATCAACCACCTGCTTGCCTTTGGATGGATTTTCCAACACCTTACCACTCCTAGTAGTAATAGCCATACACGATCCATCATTCCTTAGATTTTGCACAGTGTCACTAGGTAAAGTGCCAGACTTTCTTTGGTTAAATGCCGCTGATAGTTGACTCAATTGTTATTCCAGCTGTTTTATTGCAGTGGAATGCGAGTCAACCAATTGATTTATTGAGGACAAATCATTCTTTACCTCAGTTACGCCCATGTTGGTTGCTTCCACTCCTTTCAATAGCTTAGCCATCATATCTTCCATGGACATTTTCCCAGAGCCAGACGCCACAGCCTCACGATTTCCAGGAAGAACATACAAACCACTCCTGTCAGTCTTATTCTTCCAGCTCCGTAGCTCGCGGTCCTTGTATCTGGATTTTTCATAATAGTTCCGACCTTTGTTTCCTTGGGCATTGCCTCGGAAACCCCCCTGATTATTCAAGTAGTTTGCCTCCTCCTCAGAATCGGATTCATCTCTTCCCTGCGATACAACGGCCTTGACCTTTTCTGTCTTCCCTGATAATAAATGCTTGGTAAGAAGGTCCATCTGTGTTTTCATGTGAGCCTTATCCTTGTCACGTTCTTCTTGTCTTCATCTCTGTTCTGCAGTCATGCCAATAGATACAGTAGAGCTTGCTACCTCAGAGTCCTTAGTTTGCCAAGCTCTACTCTGCTTTGTCATACGATCCATCATATCACTTGCCTCAATAAAAGTAAGGTCCATAAATGACCCACCTGCAGCATTATCAACCACTGGCTTTGTCACCGAGTTCAAAGCCCTATATAATATTTCCATCAAGTGGATATTGGTCATCTGATGATTTGGGCACCGCATAAGCTTCTTCTTGAACCTCTCCCATGTTTCGTGGAGAGCTTTAGTTGGAAGCTGTCGAAAATTACTGATCTCATCTCTTAATTGTGATCTCTTGGATGGCGGAAAGAATCTTTCTAGGAAAGCGTCTTTCAGTTGCCTACAATTAGTAATAGAGTCAGGAGTTAGCCCGTTCAACCATAGAGTTGCCTATCCAGATAGAGATAATGGAAATAAGCGCAGCCGAATTGCATTTTGTCCAACTCCTGGATTGTCAAACGACTTGCATGTTGAGATAAAGTTAATCAGATGCATATTCGGATCATCGCCTGTAAGTCCACCAAATAACCCTTTGAGTTGTAATAGCTGAATCATGGTGCTAGTAATATTGAACTTGGCTCCGGGTGCCAAGGGCAGAGGAATAATAGACCCTGTGGCACCAGCCCCATCCAGATCGTCATCATCATCATCAAAAGGAACATACACAGCTCGGCGTTCAGGTCTAATTCTAGCTTGATGATCTCTCATATTCACAGGCGCTGCCACCTCATCTGCACGCCTTGGATTTAGTAACTCATCATCACCCAGGTCCTCATCATCCATATTTGTTGCCCGACCTGGGTTATCAATATTCTGTTAATGCACTTGAGCAGCTGGCAACGTAGCTAATCTAGCCTGCTTCTGTTGAGCAGCCCTTCTTTCAATGTCTCGTTGTTCATCCATTCTACCAATAAGTTGAGGTTCAGGATTTATAGGTAATATCGGTTGACCAGAGCGTCGAGTATTTGGCATGCACTCAACCGAACCTGAATAAAACAAAACAACAAACAAAAAGTAAAATTATATAATCTTTGACCAAAAGGTCTATTAACTATCACAAACATAGTTGACAATCGTATTCCCCGGCAACGGGGCCAAAATTTGATACGCCCAAATTACAGCTCTCGTTAGAAAGTGTAAGCGGTCGCTGTCAAATATAAAACCCAACTGGGTTGGGTGTCGAATCCCACAGGGAATACTCTGGTCACTAAGTGTTGCAATTATTAGTAGACTGTTGGTCGAAAATTCCACGGAAAAGAGGGGTTTGGTTTTGGCGTGAACTAGAATTATCAAAGTAACGAATGAGACAATGTATGTAGTAAGATTTAATCACAGAGAGTAATAATTTAGGGTTATTTCCTTCTTGTAAGTTCTACTTCTCTATTAACTATGAGTAACGCGGAATTTAGACATGCATGCACTTATAGAGAATCGTTTTCTAATTCTAAATCCAAGTGTTTCCCAACCATCAAGGATTTATTTCACTTTAGCTCTCTCGAGCCTAAAGTGTATACTAATGGTACGAACTCTCCAAGAAGTTAATCCGGTTAAGGCATTAACGTGTAAATAGAGGTTGGAAGCCCTATTTCCTTGTCACACTCTCTTTTCCAAACATGTAACTTTTCTCTCGAACAAGTTAATGCTATGATGGCGTATTCTCTATGTTTTAAACCATAAGAATTCAATCAAAATGAAGAGAGTAATGATATAAGTAGCATAGCACATCAATAATTCACAAACTCATAGTTAATAGATAGTATCTTACGAGGTTTTCATAACCCTAACAGAGAAGTTTAGCTACTCATGAGTACAACGGATATCAAAGTAGACATAATCATCATACCAAAACTAGAACAATCAACACGATGAAGATGGTTTGGCGTCAATAAGGGATTGACGTTTTTCCCTTTGTCCGTTGCTCTCTAAGTCGTGTTTCTCTGTCTCCAGGCTATTAAAAAATCTCCAATGTGAATTATGACTAATTGTAATGATTAATTCTGCTGAAAAATTCAGCAATAGGGTTTTTATAATATCCTTGTCTACTAAGTTACTGCTGCATCCCTAAGTATTTAGAAATACTGATTTTGCCCGGGACAAATTCTCCATGCGTCACATTCAGTCCACAAGCTTCCAAAACCTGCCTTCCCTCTTATGTGAAGTTTTCCTTTGCTGCCCTAAGGTCCACAAAGTGCTGAAATCTTCATCATTAATACCTAAAAAACATGCTAATCACATAGGTTAGCTCACTTAAAGGAAAATGGACTAAAAGTGGAGGAATTATATATTTTATCCTCAAAACTTAGCTAAAATATGGGTAAATTATGGTTCTTAGGGGTATAAATACGCCCAACATCACAGCCCACTTCTTCCTTCAGGAAGTTCTCATCGCAAGGTGTTTGGACATTAGGTTTTGGATTTTTTAGGATGAGAGTGGACACTAATTGGCGTAGCCTTTTAATGTGCCATTTCATGTCTTCAATATTGTCATTGATGTGATCAAATGTGGAATCAAAATTGTTGGAAGCCATGGAACCAAAAAGAGAAGACACAACAAACCAAAAAACGAAACTAGTTAGCTTAAAAAAATGCCTCACCATGCTCTCACTCTCTGTTTTACCTCGCACATGGTATCATAAGTATTGAAAGCCGGATTGTACTTTGTGAATGATTGAGGGTCAAATCTATTCCTGTCTAAAATAGATTTTTTTTGGAACTCAAACAAAATCTTGTAGGACTTGCATCAAGAACTAACAACAAATTCACAAAAGAGAAATGAACACAAAGAACTTTAACACGAAAAAATGGACACAAAACTAATATACAATCTAGTAAGAGTTTACAAGCTTGTCAATTAGTCTTCGAAAAAACTAACGAAACTAAAAAACAATAAAATGACACTAAGAATTCTAAAATTTGAGCTTAATTATTTGCATTAGCAGTAAAACATGATGACATGACAGCCATGTAATTGGTCACAGTCCCACACAACTGTGTTGTCCAATTTCAAGTCTTTGTTAATTTTTCAATTTAGACTTTGGTGGAATTTGTTTAAGGAGTGAAATTTAAACAATTCTTGGAGCCCTTATCGATTGCAAGTTTCAATACTTTTACTTTACATGTACTTCCCTTTAAAACATGGGTCCTTGAATCATGGAAAGTTGTTAGAAAGTGGTTGAGATGTGATTAACTAGTTGATGAGTGATTTTAAGTCTTCAAGACTAACAAAACATCACCTTTATATATCTAATGTTTACTTTATTTTAACAAGCTATGAAGGTTGTGAAGAACTTCAAGAACAACCAACAACAATCTCCAAGAACACCAATAATTTTCACACGACCAATTTCTAATTTTCACAATACAATATCTTCAACACTTGGCCAAGACATCTACAACTTTAAAAAAGTGGTTCTTAGGCCACCAATTAACAACAATATCACGTGTCCAATCTTAGAACAACAAAAAAATGAAGACAACACAGTCAAAATAGTCCACCACAACAATGCCTAACAACAAGTGGCCAAGTCCTATGTTCTCAACAACAAGATCAACATTTCAAGCTCAAGTTTAGATTGACTCAAAGCGTTAGTGAAGAAAAAAAACTAACACTAAAAACACTCAAGACAAGTAAAAAATTCCTAGACCTAAATCTAGGCCAAGAACAACACAAGAACACCATAAGAACACAATTTTGGCCAAGACCACAACAATGGACATGTTGCTATATTTTTTATTTTCATGTTTACGAGCCCAAGATTGATCTTGTGGGAATAAGATGAACCCATGATCTAATACCACATGAGACAAGAAGTACAAGGGATCACAAAACAAACACCAAAATTAGTCCACACGTTCAAAGAATCGAGGACCTTTTTGATGACAACGCTATGATTCACGAACAAGAACAACAATACATGAGATAGGGGTGTGTTTCAACACATAAACAACCACCAAAGACGAATATTATCAACACAAGATGAAGGACATGAAGAACAATAACAATATTGTAACAATACTCATAGGTTCAAGAAGCAAGACACACAATGGTTACAAGATTACAATGAACAAAAGGATATATAGATAGACTACATGAAGGAATAATCTTAAGAACCGAAGAACATATTCCAGTCTTGGACCCTTAACACAACTCACAACAATTCACCTCTCTCTTGCATTAGTACAAGAGGGATCTCGATTTTCCAAGCATCCAATGTTTCTAAGCTTGAATCCAACATGAGTGATTCCACACTCAAGCCAAAAACCCTATTTACATGTTTCGGCCAAGAGGCTTTTCTCACAAGAGAGAGAGTTTTAATGTTACAACTTTCAATAATCTTTAAAAACTAAAATAATAAAACCCTACATTTTTCTATTTATAGTTGGTTACAAAATAATGTGTTAAATGTCCAAAATGAACCTTTAGTAAAATGCTTCAATAGTATCCCTTAGAGTGTAGAGTTTGGACGGTTTTTGAGAGCCTTTAGGTCTTTTGCACTTTACTTGCACACTCCAAGCCTCGGGTTAAATACATCTTACATATGTCCACCTTCATAGTCATACTCATATCATTAATGTAAGAACAGAGTGTCTGGTAGAGTCTTGCAGATTGATAAGACATTTGTTTCTACCTTCAAAACTTTATAAGATATATTTAGGAAACATCATTATTTTTTTCCATATCATATAGGTTTCATATGTAATATATTCTAAATTTTCTTTGAAATTTATCTGCATAGATGGTGAGGACTAGATCCCGTGAGTCTAGGGATATTGAGCTAGCATTTGAGAAGAAAGCCCCACCAAGCGGGTCGCAGATGGGATCAAGTTAGAGGACTTGTATGAGGATTTGATCCTTCTAGAGGTAGAACAAAGGGCATCTCCATAACTCCCAAAGTCTGCATCTCGGACGTCACACGGTGCTTATAATCTTGAAGGACCACAAGCTAACCCATGACTGGTACCTACTGTAATCACTTAATAATAATATTGTAATAATGTTGAAATTAGATAGAAATTGCCATAAGGTTCAACACTAAATCATATACTGATATATAAATACTGAATACTGAATATCTGACAATTATATCTGAAAACTAAATAACTGTCTGAAAAGCATCTAACTAAATTGCCTGAAAATGGAGTTGATGGGACAAGTCCCTAACTAACTTCAACTACTGAAGTACTGATGACTAATAATAATACTCTATCCTAAAACTATGAGGACTCACCAATAAATCTGTTGATAATGATCTAGGCTTCTAAGTACGGTCAGGAGTCTGTGTGTCTGATCCTATGATATAAGACATCATAGGGCAAAAGAAAAGTATGCATCAGTACTTTGAATGTACTGGTATGCTAAGTGAGGTAGGCTGATATGCATGGGGTCATATGCATGAACAATAACTGACTCAGTAACATGGATAAAACTGACTGAGAATACATATATATCTGAAACTATTGTAAATGTTGATTATGAAATGATATGCACATAACTACGCATGTTGTAACTAAGATTCCTATTGACACTGGGTATTGAATTTTGATAACTGAATGACTGATATCTGAGTTTACTGATATTGAATAACTGTATATCGAGTGATTTTTTTTGACAGTCCTGATTCTGTAGAACTAAATTGAGTTCTATAGTGAGCTAGGTGACTGTATCTGACAGTCCTAATTATGAAACTGAACTAATATTTTATACTGAGTCTGAAACTAAAATGGTGGGAGTATTTATCTAACCGACATACCCCGAGTATGACTAATTTGGGGTAAAACTTGTAACCCCAATTGAAAGGGTGTTAACACTTTGCCAAGGGATACTAATAATGGCTACGAGTTAACCCTCTCTGGTAGAAACCTCTTTAGTCAACCCTCGCTAGCAGGAAAACTCGTACGAGATGTATCAATCCTAGACTGGCAAGAAGACATATCTACCTATGTGGCTATGTAGTTCTGTAATGCAGGAATTGATACTAAGGTTCAAACCCTTTACTGTCAAAAATGCCCCCTATCCCAGGGTTCACTCAGTGCTAAATCCTACTCCCAACTGAATGGACACTGAACTGATTTCTAAACTGTTCTATCCTTGACTGAACTATTACTAATCGTGTTATCTAACAGAACTAAACTGAGTTTACTGGGTTTCACTTTCTAATAAACTACTACTGAGTTCTATTAACTAACAGAGTTCACTAAGTTCTGAACTGAATACTAAACTAAGACTGTGACTGATTACTGAGTACTATAGTTTGTGACACTACTGAGACTATTCTATAACTACTGTAACTCTAGGTAAGCAACTAGATTTTTCGAGTATTGAATACCCCCTGGACTCGATAGCATAAAAAGTAAAGCATAGCATAAACTTGAAAAGCATAACAATGTTCACTTGCTCACAAATCATTCATAGAGACATTTTATAAAAAACTTGTAAGACATAAGCGTGCACATATGCTAGCATGTCTTGATTTTCATATTTAATTCATATGATCTCTTGATCAAGCACTTGGGGAACATAATCTATACACATGATACTAAACAACATGTATGTATCATAATTCAAATACCAATTTGAAAATCAGGGGCTTTTAACATGAATTCATATGATATTACACACATAATAAATAATTCCACATGAAACATGAAATAAACCATGGATTAGAACACAATCAACATCATAATCATGAATACACTCAAATCCCATCATGAAATCAATTAACCTGTAGTTTAAATGAATTTCTTGAACTCCAAGTGTAGAAGGAAACCCTTGGATGAACACTTCACATACCTTGATGCTTGAATTCATGAAGACTAGTGGTTTGTATTTGAAGATTTTCTCTTGAAATTAAAAGCCCTAGGGATTGTTCTTGAGTAAATAAGAGAGAATTTGAAAAAAAGTGAGAAATTTAGCCTCTAGGGTCATTTGATTTTATATTTTTAGGGTGAAAATGTGTGGGATAATGACCCAAATACCCCTATGAACGCAGGCTTTTAATGACTAAAAACATGTCCAGCGACGCGCAGATCGACGCATCACGTCGATGGCATCAATGTGATGACCAATGTGCCGCGTCAAGTTTGGATCGGTTCACTGGAATTGCAGTAAAAGCTGGGGAAAAATTCTCTTTCGATGCGATGGGCAACGTGATGTATCGAGATCGCGTCGACCAACTATTTTGATCACCTAAACATGGTTCAAATGAGGTTCAAAAAATCCATAACTCATCCAAAGTGACCTACTGACATTCCTGGTCATAAAAGTCATAAAATAGGATCGCCAACTTATGAAGGATAAAATAAATTCTAAGTGTAAACACTTAGCTAAAATTTACAAGTTTAGGACCTCATTTTAAGATTTAATGGACTGAGTTAAGCTTAGGTTTTTGTGGGGTCTTACAATATCTCCCCCTTGTGAACATTCATCCTCAAATGAGACTGACTAAGCTAAGAATGCTTATAGACTAAATTTATATATACTACACATGCATGACTGAAGCATGATTACATGACTGAAAGTACTGATATACTCAGTTTTAAAAATGAACATGCATATCTGATACATGAGTACATAGTTGAACTGGTTCATGAATGCATGACTATCATGACGATTATACGCAATGGTAATGAAACCAAATTTGTAACTTTAACTAAACATAGAACTAAGAAAATCTAAGGAAATATGATACCTTAAGCTGAGTCTGAGTTTGCGGAGAAGAAATAAGGATACTTGCTTTTCATATCTTCTTCTGCTTCCCAAGTTTCTCCCTCAATAGAATGATTCCACTAAAGAACTTTAACTAGAGGGACTTCTTTGTTCCTCAGTTTGCAAACCTAAAAATTAAAAATTTCGACTGGGATTTCCACATAAGAGTGGTTGTTCTTAGCATCTATAACCCCTATAAGGACTACAACTATTGGGTCTCCTATGAACTTCTATATCAAGGAGACATGAAACACAGGATGTATTGAAGCTAAGTATGAAGGAAACTCAAGATCGTAATCTACATTTCCAAAATGATTGAGAATTCAGTAAGGACTGACATATCGGGGAATGAGCTTCCCCTTCTTGACAAACCTCTCACTATCTTCATAGGAGAGATTTTCAATACACATAATTACCAATCTCAAACTCAAGATCCTTCCGTCACATATATTCATATGACTTTTGTTAGATCTGAGCTGTCTTAAGCCTTTCCCTGATCAACTAAACTTTTTCTAAGGAATCAAATACCAAGTCAGGCCCTACCACTGTAACCTCACCTACTTTAAACCAACCATTTGGAGATATACATCTCCTCCCACAAAGCACCTCAAATACAGCTATCTGAATCCTGGAATGATAACTTTTATTATATGCGAACTCAATAAAGGGCAAGGGGTCATCCCAACTACCCTTAAAGTCAATGGCAGACGCCCTTAATATATCTTCTTGATCCTGGATGGTCCTTTCTGGTTGACCATCTGTCTAAGGGTGGAAGGCTATACGGAGGTGAACTTGGGTACCAAGACCCTTCTGGAAGGCTTTCCAAAAATGAGAGGTGATTTGGGTACCTTTCTCTGAGATAATGGATAATGGAACTCGGTGTAATCTGACCAACTCTCTAACTTTGCTTGGCATAATCTTCAGCTAAATAAGAGGTATGAACTGGTAAGAAGTGAGATGATTTGGTTATCCTATCTAGAATGACCCAAATAGAATCATGCTAATAACGAGTACGAGGCACACCTGTCACAAAGTCAATGTTCACTTGCTCCCACTTCCATGTGGGAATACTGAACTCTTGCATTGAACCACTAGGTTTTTGGTGCTCAATCTTAACCTGCTAACATGCAGATAACTTAGCCATAAACTCAACAATATTTTTCTTCATCCCACTCCACCAATAGATCTCTCTTAAATTATAGTACATCTTAGTGTCCCCCGGATGAATAGAGTAACGCGCACCATGCGCTTCTACAAGAATTCATTGCCTCAAGTCATCTATACTTGGAACGCATAACCAACCCTAGAAATACAATACACCATCAACCCCTTGGGAGAAAACCTCTACTTTATCATCTCTGACTGACATCTTTCAACTTGACTAAACTGGGATCTCTGTTCTGTCTTTCCTTTACTTCAGAAACCAGAGATGATTCTGAACTATTCTGTACCCACACACTTCCATCTGTTGAATCGACTAAGCAGACACCTAGTCGGGCAAGCTGATGAACTTCCTGAAATAACTTCTTTTTATTATCCTCCACGTGAGCAATACTACCCATAAAGATCCTATTAAGAGAATCAACCACTATATTGGCCTTTCTTGGATGATATAAAATGCTCATGTCATAGTTTTAAACAACTTTAACCACTTTCTATGATGTAGGTTCATATTTTCCTGGGAAAACACCTACTGTAGGCTCTTATGGTCTGTGGACACATCAACATGTACCCCGTACTAATAATGTCTCCAAATCTGTAAGAAACACACCACAACTGCTAACTCAAGATCATGAGTGGGGTAATTCTTTCCATAGGGCTTAAGTTGTGTAGAGGCATAATATATGACCTTACTTCTCTACATCAAAACACACTCAAAACTAACTCTGGATGTAACACAATATACCACAAACTCTCCTGAACCATCTGATAGAGTAAAAATTGGGGTTATAGTGAGTCGAGTCTTTAACTCCTTAAAAATCTTCTCACAAGAATCTGACCACTGAAATTTGACTTTTTTCTTAGTCAATTTTGACATGGGGGATGCATTAGATGAAAATCCCTCGACAAACCATTGGTAATAGCCAGGAAAACCCAAGAACCTCCTGATATCTGATGGAGTGATAGGTCAGCGCCAGTTTCCCACTACTTTGTTATTTTAGGATCAACTCTAATGCCATCACCGAAAACTATATGGAAAACAAAAGTTGTTGACCTTAGCCAAAATTCACACTTACTTAATTTGGTGAACTGATGGGCTCTGAGGGTCTGTAACATTATTCTATGATGGTCTGCATATTCATGTTCAGTTCGGGACTAGACAAGAATATCATCAATGAAGACTATGACGAACATGTCTAAGTACTTCTTGAACACGCGGTTCATCAAGTCCATGAAGGCTGCTGGAGCATTGGTAAGACCAAATGACATGACTAAGAATTTGAAGGGGCTATATCGAGTTCTGAAAGATATTTTTGGAATGTCACATTCTCTAACCCTGAGTTGATAATAGCCAGATCTGAGGTCTATCTAAGTAAAGTAACTGGCACCCTGAAGTTGGTCAAACAAGTTATCAATTCTGGGAAGTGGATACTTTCTCTTGATCATGACTTTATTTAATTAATGGTCGTCTATACATATCCTGAGAGAACCATTTTTCTTATGAAAGAATAGAACTGGTACACCCCACGGGGAAATACTGGGTCTGATGAACCCCTTATCTAGGACATCTTTAAATTGTTCTTTTAACTCTTTGAGTTCTGCAGGTACTATTTTGTATGGCAGAATATATATGGGTTGAGTATCTGGAAGAAGGTATATTCTGAAGTTAATTTCCCACTTGGGAGGGACTCCAGGAAGATCTTTGAGAAACACATCTGGGAATTCACATGCTACTAATACTGACTAAAGATTAGGGGTTCCTAAACTAGAGTCTTGAACTCGAACGAGATGATAGACACATCCCTTATATATCATTTTTCTCTCCCAAAGGTAAGAAACAAGTTGACTCCTAAGTGCTAAAGTACTACCTCTCCACTCAAGGACAGGTTCATTCAAAAACTAAAAATGGACAATTCTTTTTCTATAGTAAACTGAAGCATAACATGAATAAAGACAAACCATGCCAAGAATGACATCAAAATCTTTCATCTCTAATTCTACTAAGTCTGCCAAAGTGACTTTCTGAGATACCATAATCGGACAGTTCCTATATACCCGTCGGGCTATGATAGATTTACCCACTGGGGTAGAGATTAAGAAGGGCTCTGCTAGGATTTTGGGACTGACTCTGAAGTTAACAGATATTAAAGAGTTACAAAATACAAAGAAGCTCCTAGATCTAGCAAACCATAAACGTGAAAATGATAAACATGTAACGTAACAATGACCACCTAAGTTGAAAGATGATTATGCTGACTCTGCGAACCCATCTAAGGATATTCTCTGACCCTGTTTCCTGTCTTGTTTCATCCAAAACATACATCACTACCTACCCTGTAGATACCATGGTAGTTTTTGGCATACTTCTAGCAAAGGGGATTCGTTCGGGTACTGCTAACACTACCCTGAGGTTTGGGGCCCGGTGCCCTATCTCTATTGCCATCTCTGAATTTCAGTACTGGAGCACTAGCTGAGGATAGGGATCGAACTGAGGATTTCAGTAATAACTAAGAATGATTTCCGCCTTCTGACTTAGGCTGAGCGAAGTTGAAGCTACCAATTCTAGCTCTCTTATTCTCCATCTCCTTCTCTCTAATCTTAGCCTCCTCTATCTGCTGAGCATGGACCATGATCCTGGATATGTCCATCTCCTTAATCAGTATTGAGGTCCTACACTCTTTGACCACACTGTTAGAGATGTTATACACAAACTTACTCATCTTATATCTTCTATCTTCTACCACATGAAGATCGTATCTAGCTAGCTAACTAAACTTGAGAGAATACTCTTTCTCTATCATATTTCTCTACTTTAAATTAATAAACTCCAATACCCTCACTTTCCTAAACTCCAGTGGGAAGAAACTGCCCAGAAAAGCAGGGAAAAACTCCTCTCATTCTACAGGCCCTACATCATTGTCCCTCTCTGCCTTCCACTGCTTGAACCATGAGTGAGCCACATCCTGCAACTAATATGTGGCTAATTCTACATTGTTATTTTTAGTCAACCTCATAATGCCTCTGACTTTCTGTACCTGATTAAGGAATTCATGTGGAT
Organism: Capsicum baccatum var. pendulum; assembly: GCA_030864225.1. Lineage (NCBI taxonomy): Eukaryota > Viridiplantae > Streptophyta > Magnoliopsida > Solanales > Solanaceae > Capsicum > Capsicum baccatum. The sequence goes on from CM061552.1 coordinate 134,950,514, forward strand.
CCTTATCTGACTTAGACCAGATAAAGGTTAGAGGGGTCATTCAGGTAAAGTCCTAAATTCTAGCTATGGCAGTGTTGGCAAAAAGGCAGTTGGGCATTCATTCTGGGCTGCCACATAATGAGCTAGAATTGTTAAAACTTCTTTAAATTCTACGTGAGAGACATGCTCGTCCAGGGGATCTACACGAACGGGCAGAGGTGCTGACTGATTTCCTGTTCTCCTTCCGTTGTTCTTATTGGGAGGCATGTTCTGTAGATAAAAGTAAGAAAAGGATTAGATCAATAGGGTAACTTGAGATCATGCTCACTCACACGATATAAATTCTGAAAGAAGGGAAATATTTCCTAAAATACCTCATAGCCTATTGTTCATAAGTGTGGTGCGCTACACACCCATGCACAAGACTCTACTGACGTGGCTTCCAGACTTCCTAAGACTTTATTTAACCTTAGGCTCTGATACAAAGTTTGTAATTCCCCGAGTATGCACCCCGAATATCATACGGTGCTCATAATCCCAAAGGATGACAAGCTAACCCATGACTGGTGTCTGCTGCAATCACTGAATAATAACACTATAATAATGCAGAAATTAGGCAGAAATTACCATAAAGTTCAAAATTGAATCATATACTGTTATGTATATACTAAATACTAAACATCTGACAATCATATCTAAAAACTTAATAACTGTCTAAAACAGTCTAGTCTGAAAAACCACTAACTGAACCGCCTAAAAATAGAGTTGATGGGATAAGTCCCTAACTAACTCTAATTACTGAAGTACTGATGATTGAAAATAATACTCTGTCGTTGAACTATGAGGACTCACCACTAAATTTGCTGATAATGATCTGGGATGCTAAGTATAGTCAGGAGCCCATGCGTCTGAACCTATGATATAAGACATCATAGCATAAAAGAAAAGTATGTGTCAGTACTTTGAATGTACTGGTATGCTAAGTGAGGTAGGCTGATATGCACGGGTTCATATGTATGAACAATAACTGACTGAGTAACATGGATAAAACTGGCTAAGAATACATGTACATCTAAAAATACTGTAAATGCTGATTATGCAATGATATGCACATACCTATGCATGCAGTAACTAAGATTTATGTTGACACTAGGTACTAAATTCTGATAACTTAAAGACTGATATCTGAGTTCACTAATACTGAATTACTGTATACTGAGTGATTATTTCTGACAATCCTGATTCTGTAGAACAAAATTGAGTTCTGTACTGAGCTGGGTGACTATATCAAAATGTCCTGATTCTGAAACTTGACTGAAGTTTTATACTGAGTTTGAAACAAAAACTATGGGAGTGTGTATCTAACCGACATTCCCTGAGTATAACTAAGTTAGGGTCAAACTTGTGACCCTAGTTGGAAGGGTGTTAGCATCTGGCCAGGGGATACTAACAATGGCTATAAGTTAATTTTCTCAAATAGAAAACCCTAACATCAACCCTTACTGGAAGGAAAAATCATTCGAGATGTATCAACCCTAGAATGAAAGGAAGACATCTCCACCTATGCTAGCTACGTAGTTTTGTAACACAGGAATTGCTACTAAGGGTCAAACCCTTACTGAGAGGAATGCCACCCCCATTCTTGGGTTCACTCAGTGTTGAATCCTACTCCCAACTGAATGGATACTAAACTGATTTCTAAATTGTTCTAGGCTAGACTGAACTGTTACTGATTAAGTTGTCTAATTGAACTGGACTGATTTTACTGGGTCTCACTGATTGATGAAATACTACTATGTTTTGTTAACTGACTAAGTTCACTGAGTTCTGAACTGAATACTGAACTAAGACTATGACTGATTACTGAGTACTACTGTTCTTGACACTACTGAGACTATTTTGTAACTATTCTAACTCAAGTTAAGTAGCTAGATTTTTTGGATATTCAATACCCCCAGGACTTGATAGAATAAAAAGTAAAGCATAGCATAAACTTTAAACAACTCATTCATAGAGGCATTTTATCAAACACTTGTAAGATATAAGCTTGCACATATGCTAGCATGTCAAGATTTTCACGTTTAATTCACATGAGCAATTTATGAAGCACTTAGGGAACATAATCTATGCACATGCTACTAAACAATATGTATGGATCATAATTTAAGATCCCAATTTGAAAATGAAGGGATTTTAACATGAATTCACATGATACTACATACATAATTAAAAACTCCACATGAAACTTGAAATAAACAATGGATTAGAACACAATCAACATCATAATCATGAATACACTCAAATCCCACATTGAATTCATGAAATGAATTAACTTATAGTTTAAAGGAATTTCTTGAACTCTAAGGGTGGAAGGAAATCCTTGGATGAGCACTTCACATACCTTGATGCTTGAATTCGTGAAGACGGATGGTTTGTTCTTGAAGATTTGCTCTTGAAATTAAAATCCCTAGGGTTTGATATTGAGTAAATTTGAGAGAATTTGAAAAAAAGTGAGCAATTTAGCCTCTAGGGTCATTTGATTTCATGTTTTGGGGCTGAAAATGAGTGGGATGATGACCCAAATACACCTCTGGATGCGGGCTTTTAATGACTAAAAACGCGTTTAATGACGTGCAGACCGATGCACCGTGCTGATGGCATCAATGCGATGACCAACGTGCCATGTCGAGTTCACATTAATTCATTGAAATTGTATTAAAATCTAGGAAAAATTATTTGTCAACACGATGGGAGACGTAATGAATTGAGACCACGTCAACCCAATGTTTTGGTGATCTAAACATGGTTCAAATAAGGTCCAAAAAATCTGAAACTTACCCGAAGTGACCTACTGACATTCTTGATCATGAATAAACCTAACAATCAATACTATAAGGTCATAAGGGTTGTAAAATAAGATTGCCAACTTATTAAGGCTAAAATAAATTCTAAGTGTAAATACTTAGCTGACATTTTTAAGTCTGGGACCTCTTTTCAAGCTTTAACGGACTGAGTTAAGCTAAGGATTTTGTGGGGTCTTATAATCTCCACTAAGTCTAAGGTTGAGAATACCAGAGATATAGGGCCTATTGTGGGTCATAGTATGTCTTTTGAGGATCAGAAGAGGTCTAAGAGATGTACTCGGTTTATTCTAGAAAAGTTCATTGTTGGTGTGGGTGAGGTCCTACAAGTTCTTGATTGATTCTCAGGAATAGTTGTACAAGTTCTTGATTGGTAGTTCAAGTCACATGGAGTCGTTTGAACTACCAATCAGTTGAGAGACATAGTCAAGAATTGGTGGATGTCACTTGTTAGTTGAAGACCCTTTAGTTTGCTAGAGATGACATGGGATTGGTTGGCTGATGCCTTTTTGAGCATGTTTATGCCCTACAGTTTGACAGATCAAATGGGAGATGAGTTTGATCTCTTGGTGCAAGCTTCATAATTATTTTAGAGAATGAGGCACATTTTCATGCCTTTTCTAGATATTCTATTGCCAATATTTTGAAACACCCTAGGTTCTGGTCCTTAAAAGTTTTTCGAGTCTGGAGATTTTTTAGCATCATAGAACCCACTATACAAGTCATATGGGGAAGGTACAAGTCAAGTGACCCAAATCATAAGTTATCTAGTGTGTGGTGGGTGAGTTTCTATTATGGGTATGGGTTGGTGGTGATGAGTCATTCGTTGAGGTAAGAGTGGTAAAGTCCAAGTAGTATGTTAAACAGTGTTTCTAACCTTTGATTCTATCTTGGATATGACTTAAAGATACTAGTCATATGGTATGGGTACGATTGGGGGAAGGTGAGTTGTATGGTGAATAGTATGTGGTGTCTATTATTCTGATCAAGGTACGAGTAGAGGGTTGACATTACTAGGCTCGCAGTGTTGTTGTAGTGGGCATCCCTAGTTCGATCGGGACCAGCGACCACCCCCGTTACCCAACCTAACCTCTAGTAGTCGACCCTGAGTTGGCTGAATTTTGAAAATATAACAAGATAGTGTAACTATCCAGATTACAAACTCTGGGATAAGTCTATTACTGAGACAAACACAACCAAGTCTGACCATCACATACCAACCGTCCAGCCATACAAAGCCAAAAAAAACCATAGATCCAACCATCACCAAATAAATTCCATTAATAATTAAATAATCCTAGAATAAAAGAGAATGGAATAACTAACAATATCGTAAATAGGTATCATCCCCAATACCAATACCATTGTTAAGGCTGACACCAATGCCAATCCCATGCGTTCCAACCATATTTGTTCTATAAAAAAATTTAACCAAAAGAATACAAATATCCAGTTAGGAAATGCCCCTAAACAAAGACAAAACCAATATCTATAAATAATCCAAAGTGTAAAATAACATCCATGAAATAGAGCCATCTGAAGAGATGAAAGCTCACTACTTCAATCAAAAACTGACCCTCGAATGTCCTAATGCTAAGCAAGGGGAGTAGAACAGTCGGTTTCGACATTGCGTGGTAATATAGTACCTGAAGATGGGATCTATGCTTCATGGACCAAACCTAAGGATCTATGACTTGATCATCCTAAGAAAGTAAATATGAGATTCGAGAATAGCTTGGAGCACGGGAAAAGTTGTTTTTGATGATGTCATCCCAAGGAGTATTGAGCCACGTCGCATTTGAGAGATTGTATGGAGACTACGAGGTCCACAAAGCCATGGAAGAACATGGACTCCCTTTCTATTGTTTAAGCTCTTGGATTAGTTTTGGGCCCAATAAGTTTTTAGGGTCATTTTTGGGCCCATTGTGTAATAAATAGCCCATTGATTTAAATAGATAGTTTTCCTTTAATTTTTCGTTAGTTGTTGAATGATGAATTGAGATACACTTGTGAGTGTTATTATTTAAACTTCTTGGGAATTTCTTTCGTTATTTAGAAATGTGAGTGCTTAGGAATCCATTTCTATGATGTCCTTGTTAGAGATTGCTGTTATCGGTAATTGATAGGAAGGTCTAGGGTTTGGTATACCCTTAGTTGTCCTCTCGTTATTGATTTATGTCAATCTTTTTATCTTTTACTTTATCATTCTATTTTTTCATTTTGTCATTTTGTGCTTTCATATCTAGTGTTTTCCTTTGTTTTCGTATCGTTTCCATTTTCATATTTTCATCTTATATTATGATGTTTGTCTTGATTGGCGCATATTGGTGATACTAGAATTTTTTCATGGCCTCCTTTGGATTTTATCTGTGTTGTTTGTGAGTTCATGGATATTTTTCTTATATATTTTCTTAGTATACCTCTGAATCATAATATAAACTTTGCTATGAATAGTTAGCAGGGGACGAAGGCCAATTATATACCTCCTTATAGGATGGCCCCACCAAAGTTGAAGTAGTTGAAGGATCATTTACGTAATTTGTTGGATAAGGGTATTATCAAAGATTTTGTATCTCCTTGAAGTGTGCCTATCTTGTTTGTGAAGAAGAGTATGGGTCTATGCACATGTGTATTGATTATTGGTAGTTAAACAATGTGAATGGTTTAAAATAAGTACCTTTTTCCTTGTATTGATGTTTGTTATCAGCATTAGGGTGATTCAGTGTTTGATTAATTTGAGATCGGGGTATCACTAGTTGAGGATTAGCGCTTTAAATATTTCAAAGACAACTTTTTGAACTTGATACAATTATTATGAGTTCTTGTTCATGTCCTTTGGGTTATCCAATGCCCTAGCCGCATTATGGTATTGATGAACCGGGTGTTTGAAATGTATCTCAACTTTTTTGTAATTGTATTTATAGATGATATTTTTGTTTATTTCAAGAGTGAGACTGATAATGAGGAACATTTATTTATTGTACTTCGAAGGTTGAGAGATGAGAAATTATATGCTAAATTATCTAAGTGAGAGTTTTGTTTTGAGTCTATCTCTTTCTTAGGTCATGTTTTAACCAAGGATAATATCATGTTCTATCCGACTAAGATTGTGGTTGTTCAGGATTAGGCAAGGACAAATTCCGATACCAATATTTATACTTTTGTTGGTTTAGCAGGCTACTATCAATGATTTGTTGAGGGATTTTAATCTATCGCGGATTCTTTGATCAAGTTCACTCAAGAGAAGATTTTTTAAAAGTGGTCAGATGCTTGTGAGGCGAGCTTTTAAAAGATCAAAGATTTATTCACCTCAACTGCAATCTTAACTTTCCTTAAGAAAGGTGTGAGCTTTACAATCTTCTGTGATAATTTTGGTGATGGGTTGGGTGTCATGTTAATGCAATATTATAAAGTGATTACGTATGCTTCTTGTTAGTTTAAGCCTCATGAGAAGACCTACCTATGATTTGAAGTTGTACGCGGTTGTATTTGCTTTGAAGTGTTGGAGACACAATTTGTATGTAATCCTTGTGAGATCTTCTCAAATCACCATAGTATTCAGTAGTTTTTCACCCAGTGAGTTTGACAGCACACAAGCAACTGTACCTGGTCTTATCAAGTAGTAAAGTAGCTTCAAGAAAGCCCAAGTATCGATTTCTCAGGGACTTGTGTTCGCCGACTATCCAATTCTAGTTTAACAATTGACATAAAGTAACCAAAAAGAGAGTTTGTAATTTTGTAAATTAAAAATAAAATAACTAATGCATAAAAATAAAAGTCTTGGGACAATCAATGGATCAAAGCCTAGGGTTAAAGCACTTCAAACAAGCATACTAGGTTATTGAATTTTCTTCGTTAATTTGCTTATCTTGGTTGTTGATTCGTAGGGTTAACTCCATGATCATGGTTTCCCAACCTCTAATATTTACCTAATTTGGACATTACAACTACATCATTGAGAGGGGAAATAATAATCCAATTATGATAATTGAAGCTATCATCCTACGTTTGAATCAAGTAGGGCATCTTAGTATATCCCTGTCCTAGATGCTAAGTTTAATTCTTTATTTTACAAAAGAATAAAAACTCAAACTTTGTTTATTCTCATGTTCTATCTCCCTATTCCCTCTACTGAGATCACAAGGTCGACAATATGTGTATTTTACGGGTGATCAATCCATAAAATAATTAAAATAAGAATAAACAAACAATCAAATATGATAAGAAAAAATTAACAAAATTAATCCAAAATAATAATAATAATGTTCTTAACACAACCCCGAAAAAAGAGTTTTTAACCGATAGTACTCATAATCACGATCCAAAAAATTGAACATGATATGAATAATTAAAGACCGGATAAAAAAATGTTAAACCTAAAAAAATAGCGTGGCAGCCATCTCCATTTTTCTTCAAAGACGTGTCCAGCTCCCCCAAAAAATTATCCCACCACCGAATTATATATTGCAAAGCTGTCCAGCTATCAATGTAAAATTACACACCGAAATTTGAATTGTAATTGTCCCAGAACTCCAAATCGTGACCAGCTGTCCACCATTAAATATATATTGTCCAAGTTCCCTCAGGTAATATAATATAATATATATATATATATATACTAATCCTTGTTGAATTTGCGAATGCATGGGTTCCAAGGAAAATCCCCCAAAAGATACCCACCTATATTCACCAGCCGCCTTTCCAATTTGGGAAAAATTTTCCTTGGTCGAACACATCCACGCGATGCATCGACTACGCGTCGGTGTACTGGAATTTGCTTTTAAAATTTTGATTAAGTGTTGAATATTTTATTTTTAGTTCATGTATTTATAGTATATTTTTAATAAATTTTCAGTTTTTAATTCATTAATATATCACTGTATTTAGTTCATAAAACCTCCTACAATATAATAAACCACATATTAGCGATAAAAACAATATAATAATGTCAATGACGAATCAAAACAAGCGCTAAGATAGGGCAAACTCATAATAATCTTCCACTTACTATTCCGACTCTTGACTTAATCAAATTAAACTTTTCATATTACAAACAAGTTATTCCACATATAAATACATATTTAAAATATTTGAAACAAATAAAACACATTAGAAGCCATTGAAACATACTGGAGACACACATCTAGCTCAATCTAGTAAAACTAGTTTTCCAGGTTGATTTCTAAATGACTCCATTAAGCACAAACTAGTTTGGAAACTACTTTGGACATTGTAATCACACACTTGGACACTTAAATGCTTATTTATATCAATATGAACACGTTAAGCACACGAATTGCTCTAAAAAAAAGGCGAAATAAGCTAGAACAATGATACAAAAGTGTATAAAATCACCTCAAATCATCACTGCATACTTAAAACTCTTGTTCATTCTCGAACAACTCTTCACTGTAAGCATACAAATCTGTGGTGATGCTACACTTCTACTAAATGCAAGACACTCAAGCTAGTACTACAAAGACTGTACGGAATGCACATTTCTACACAAAGCACGTTATTTACATAATTCATAGATCATGAACAAAACATCCTAACCACAAGAATTGATTCACTTAAGTGACAAACTCATGCTTATCATCCAATCAAGGACAATCATACAAATCAACCGCATTTATCAAACATGTGCCCCTCAAAACAAGAGAATTACCCATACTCACTCACAATAATACAATTTATAACGTAATGGGTACAAGAATCAAATTACACTCACTCTCACAAAGAATTCCCAAGTTACACACAATGAACCATAGTCTTGGCCTTAGTGTATTGCTCCACTAATATTGGAATGATGAATTTAGGATCAATTAGGTCTTTTCCAGGTTGTAACGTAGGATAAGGGATGGGTAGGACTATATAAGAATAGTGACTAACCTCTCTAAGCATTTTAATACACTACATTAAACATTTAAAAATTAATCTCCAACAATCAAATTACACCTTTTTCATTCACCCATCTCTTTCATTTTTGCCCCATCTCTTTTAAGCATTTTCACAAACACTTGATGAACACATAGTTTACTACCACAAGAATCAATTTTTCTCCTTTTTCACAATCATAGCAATATTTTAAGCATAAATTATATCACAGTCATCCACCACATATCAATTATACACCAATAACTCTTACCTTGGGTCATCAATTTCACCTTTTTCTTCTTCAATTTCTAAAACTCCTTACAAATTCAATTATTTATTAAAGCACTTAGGAGTTTTTTGAATCAAATTAAGGTCTATCAAAGGAGGGATTAGGCTACTTATGAGGTTTCCAAAGAAAAAGCTAAAGGCTCAATGGGGGTTAACTAGGATAATGCACAAAGATAGGTTAAATAAAAGGTATAAATCAAGGTTATCAAAGAAATGCCTTAATTATCGCATAAACCCACATTCTTTATTTCACTTCACACACACACCATACAAGTTTCAGACATCAAATGCAACAAAGAAAATCAAAAACTTCACACGCACATAGCACATGCTCAACTCAATAGGATCATCATAGACTCCCAACCAAAAAATAGAATGAATTTAAATTTATGCCAAAAAGTATAAGATTCACAAAAATGAGCTTAGGAACCTCAAAAATAATAATTCACTCAATCAACATGCTTTTATCAAACAAAAAACTTGCACTATATAATCAAAAATAGCACCAACAGGAATATCTTACTTATTCCTAATTCTAATTTTTTTTAAATTGAGCCAAAAATTTAGGAATTTTCCTCTTCACCCCACACTTAAAAATCTAATTTTTCTCCAAAGTGAATTTAAAGATAAGAATTAGAAATACTCCATGAGGCCTCTAGGTCTAGCTAGGAGCATCTTTACTCATAAATGAGATTCATGGGATCCGACACTCAGCTTTTGTCATGCTTCTTAGCTCAGGTTTCTGGTACTCAGACTTCCCATCAACTTGTGACTCAATCAAAAATAAAAATTATGTGAAATAAAAACTAAAAAAAAACTGAAAAGAAAACATACCTAGTTATCTTGGGTTACCTCCCAAGAAGCACCTAATTCAGCGTTATGGCATGACCCAATCAACTTTTTTCCTCCACTTTAAGAATATAAATTTCACCCCCAACTTAGCATTCATATTTTTGCCCCATTCATATGGGGGTGGTACAAAAATTAAGGAACTGAGTTATGAAATATGCATGGTAAATCACTTGATCTTGAAGTGAGGTGTGTTTTTTATATTGCTTATCCTATGTAAAATCAAGAATATAGGACTTTTGTTCATCCTCTTAACATTCTTTCACTATTTCAGATGATTCCATAGACAAGATATCATCTAAATATAATGTAGAAAAGTGCTTTGAATGAGGCCTAACCAATCAAAATTTACACAATCTGCTACACACTCACTCTCATTCACCTTTTCGATTTCAGTCTCATGATAAAAATGATAATCGATTGTCTGCGATTCTTGTGTTTGCTCTACAAATTGGCTAATGTACTCCTCATACTTTTCTTTTCTTATCCACTATAGACATAGTGCAGTGCTAACTCCTCAACCTGTTTAACAACTTTAGTTTTTGAGTATTCAGACTTCCTCAAATTATCAACAACTTTGTTTGCAACTAGTTAGGGAGTCAACTCTGCATCTACATTCATCTTATTATCAAATTGCTCTATAGCGTACCAATAGTTCTTCATGTCTTCCATCTACTGTACTTGAGATGCTAAAATTTGTTTCAGCATCTCTTTCATGTTGCTAGTTAACTAATTTGGTTGGGCCTATTGAAAATGCTACTGGTGGTTATTCCATGATTGCGGCTGATTCTGCACCATTTGATTGTAGTTGTTTATATACTTTTGCCTTTCAGCATAGCCTACAAATATTACCGAATCAGGATTGACAGCACACATATCTTTAGAATGGCCACTATGGTCACAAACCATACACCATATAGAATCGTGATCACTCGAAAACTATCTATTCCAAGATGAAATCTCAAGAAGAGTGTGAGAATAATAAAAACAAAAAAAAATAAAATAAAATAAAACCTATTTACAACTTAATATAAAAAAATTAAAAATTAGATAGTTGCCTAGTTACAAGTCCCTGACAACTGCGCCATAATTATAACAGCGCTCGAGCGTACACACAAGTGTACGTGGTCTTATCAAGTAGTAAAGTGGCTTCAAGAAAGCCCAAGTATCGATCTCTCAGGGACTTGCGTTCACCGACTATTCAATTCTAGTTTAACAATTGAGCTAAAGTAACCAAAAAGAGAGTTTATAATTTTATAAATGAAAAATAAAATCAATAATGCATAAAAATAAAAGTCAATGGATGAAAGCCAAGGGTTGAAGCACTTTCAATTATCATACTAGGTTATTGAATTTCCTTCGTTAATTTGTTTATCTTGGTTGTTGATTCGTAGGATTAATTGCATGATCATGGTTTCCCAACCTCTAATTCTTTACCTAATTTGAATATTATAACTACATCATTGAGTGGGTATGTAATAATTCAATTAAGTTAATTAAAGCTATCATCCTACGTTTGAATCAAGTATGGCATCTACGTACATTCCCTTCCTAGATGCTATGTTTAATTATTTATTTTATAAAAGAATAAAAACTCAAATTTTGTTTATTCACATGTTCTATGTCCCTCTTCCCTCTACCGAGATCACAAGATCGACAATATATGTATTTTACGGATAATCAATTCATAAAATAATTAAAACAAGAATAAACAAACAACCAAATATGATAAGTAAAAATTAATGAAATTAATCAAAATAATAGAAATCATGTACTTGATCTTAACACCGAAAAGAGAGTTTTTAGCCAATAATATTTATAATCACTATCCAAAATATTAAATTCATGATATGAATAATTAAAGATTAAATAAAAAATATTAAACCGAAAAAATAGCGTGGCAACCACCTCCACTTTTCTCCAAAGACGTGTCCATCTCCCCCCAAAAATTGTCCCACCACCGAATTATATATTGCAGAGTTGTCCAGCTGTCAATGTAAAATTACCCACCAAAATTTGAATTGTAATTGTCCCAGAATTCCAAATCTTGACCACGTGTCCACCATTAAATATATATTGTCTAAGTTCCCTCAAGTAATATAATATATATATATATATATATATATATATATATATATATATATATATATATATGTATATATAGATGTAATATACTAATCCTTGTTGAATTTGGAAATGCACGGGTTCTAAGGAAAATCCACCAAAAGATACCCACCTATATTCACCAGCCGCCTATCCAATTTGGGAACACATCAACACGACACATCGACTTCGCATGCACTGGAATTTCCTTTCGAAATTTTTATTAAATGTTGAAGTCTTATTCTTTGTCCATACATTTTATGGTGTATTTTAAATAAATTTTTAGTCTTTAAATTATTAATATATCATTTTATTTAGTTCTTAAAGCCTCCTACAATATCATACACCACATACTAGAGATCAAAACAATACAATATTATCAACGACCAATCAAAACAAGATTTTAACTTAATCAAATTAAACTTTGCACATTACAAACAAGTTATTTCACATATAATTAAACATTTAAAATATTTGTAAAAATTGAAACACATTAGAATCCACCGAAACCAACTAGACACTCATCTAGCTCAAGGTAGTAAAACTAGTTTTTCGGATTGAACTCTAAATGACTCCATTAAGCACAGACTTGTTTGAAAAATACATTGGACATTTTAATCGCACACTTGGACACTTAAATGCTTATTTATATCAATATGAACACGTTAAGCACAAGAATTGCTCTCAAAACAAGGCAAATTAAGCTAGAATAATGATACAAAAGTGTATAAAATCACCTCAGATCAGAGATCCTAATATGAGGCATCATTATTGTCTTGAGTTGCTTAAGGGTTAATATATCACTATTCTTTATCATCTGGGTAAGGATGATGATACAATCCTGATTATATCCAAGACATCCACTAGAAGTCAAGTTCGGGAGATTCAAAGGATCCAAAGATTTTTCATGAAGCGGGAGGTACTTGAAAAATCCTCTTTACTATCAATAAGGTGTCATTTGTTGATGATCACACCCAAATTTGTCCATGGATCTTCGGAGGAGCCAAGGGAAGGCAAAACGGGGCTAGAAAGCCCCTTTGAAAGGACTTGCACCAAAGGCACTTTGGATCCACTTTTTATCCGCTCTAACATTTCAATAGCGGATCAAAACAGCCCCTAGTTGGCACTTTATTGAAATAGGGTCACTTTTGGACCGTAAATTGTAACAAAAATCCTAAAATATAAATACCTTTGAGGCTAGCTCACTATCTTAGTTTTTTCTTGATTATTGATGAATTCTACTCCATTGAGTGAGAGTACTGGACAACTTTTAATGAACTTTGGTTTAGAAATGTTGGTTTAGAGGGAGTTAATATCCCTCTTCGTCACTATAGGAATTAGGTGTTCGATTAGATTGTAATTGAGGGTATTAGTGTTTGACGTACTCTTTTGTTCGTAGTTCTTTTCTTGTGTCTAATTAGCTATCTTATCAATTATCTTTACTTTTTGGTATCATCATTATTTTTCATATTTTGATTCATTATCATTTGGTATCATATACGAACTTGATTTCATTCCTACGAAGTCAATGTTGGGTCTAGTCATCTCCAAAAATCAAAAATCACAATGAAGTTACTATTTACGTTTTAGGTCTTATGTCAACTTATGAGTTTTTCATTTTGTGTTTCTCTTGTGTTTCTTGTTATATATTTTCTTTTCCTAACACTATTAGAGTCCATATATCAAATTCGAGCTAAATCAGAGGGACATTTAGCCTTATACAATCATTGGAAGCTTGGATTTCAAAAGAAGAACTTTAAGGTGTGTTGCAAGATTTGAAATGTTGGGTGAGAAATTTGAGCAAAATCATGTGTAGAATGATGAAAGGTGGATAGGTTTGAATTTTTAACTCATTTCGAGCTAAGGTGTTCTTGGTGTGTTCTTGAGAAGATTATTATCTTCATATTCAAGTTCATCAAAACTGAGTGTTTAATCTAAAAAGAAGGAAGAGAAAAGGTGAATAAGTTTTTTACCAAGGCATCTACAAAATAATCCAAGCATATTCCATGAGAAAATTAAAGTGGGGACCATTAGAGGGGCATTTTGATCCTTTGAACAAGATAGAGACGGCTAACTTGCTCTTATCCTGCGCTTTAGGTGTGACTGGTCTGCTCGAAACCTGTGGACGCACCTCAAGGTAGTATCCAAGGCCTCACCTATGACCAGCCTGCAATGGACCTGTGTTCCAGCTGCTGCAACAGGAAAAGACAGTGACTTTTGCATTTATCCTACTTTTGGTCTGTACCCAAGGTGATTAACACTTCCCAAATGCATATCAGTCTTTCCCACGGCCAATCCAACTTCCCAAATGGATTCTGAAATTTCTAAACTCCAATTCGCTCAGCTTTGGTTAATAAGTTTCAATTTCTTGATTCCTAATCTCTTCTTTTGATTCTTAAACTACTCAGTAACGAAGTTATTCATCTACTAAGTTTAATTATGAGTTCTAGACTCCTATTTCCTTCAACGTTCCTTTTCTTTCAAGCTTTAATCATTTTTAATTCGTACTAGCTTCTTCACTCAAGTCCATACATATTTTGTTTGAGTTGTTTCGAAGAAGAATCCAATCAGATCAAGAGTAGAACTTGCCACCTCGATTACCACACGAAGTACAAATCATCTTTCAACATTTGTGATCCAAGTGTCAGGTAAACAAAGGTGTGAAGAGTTTACGAGGTTAATTTATCTAACACGAATGTGTTTTTTGTTTTTTTTTGAGTGTTTTTATTTATAGGTACAATTTCTATGTATGGTGAAACTTTGAAAACCATAGATAATCACTCAAAAAATGCTATCTTAGCGGCCATTGTAACACTCAATCGAAAAATTAATTCTATGGCCGCTAAGATAAATTCACTTGAACTTAAGGTGTATTCTCTTGAAGGGAGTGTATCCCTCATTGATGGAAGAGTAGATTTTATGGAAGGTCGACAAAACACATCCCTATCCACACCTCAACACTACCACGCTTTGAGTAGTGGACATTTTCCAAATCCTTTGGTCCATATTTCCTTAGAAAACCGTCACCAAATGACCCATCCACCAATGCAACCACTTGATTCCATTCCTCAAGCCACTAAATATCCATAAAACTAAAATCCCATTCGACCATTCCAACCTCAGTTAAACCAAACATAACATGATGAATCTCAAACCCAAATACCCTAACCTTCTCTAAATGAAATTCCCCCATTCTAAGCACCCCTTAATAAAAACCATCATATCCAAATAGACGTGAAATAAAGGGAAGTACAATAAGAGGAGTTTGGAGTATTTGATGAAGATGACATATTGGTAGAGGAAATAAGAGATAGACCAATGGATCAATGAGGTTATCGAGGCTGAGGAAGTAGATTTAGTCCAGTGCCTAATGGTAGAGGAAACTTGGGAAACCGACCCCAAGGTTATGATTAATGGAACCAACAAGGTAATAGGGATTGAGATGTTGGTATTAATTCAATCAACGTTAGTCTCCCAAATTTAAAAGGTGAAAGTGATCCCAAATCTTATCTCTCATGGGAGTTCTCTTGTGAAAGGATCTTCAAAGTTAATGATATCACTAAAGAGAAGAAAAGTTTCTATGTCATATCCCATTTTGAAGGGTATGATAAGACATGGTGGGACTATGTCAAAAAATTTAGAAATGTGTCGAATGAAGGACAACCCCCTCCACGGGATGGGTTAAAGGTATTTATAAGACAAAGGTATGTTCCGGAGAGGTAGACACATGAGCTACTTGCCAAATTGTACAACTTGAGGCAAGGTAGTAAGAGTGTTGTGGCATATAATGATTAATTCCAATAATTGACCTTGAAGCTCGATCATCGAGAGAACATGAACCATGACATCATACACTTTAAAGTTCTATTGAAGAAAGATATCTCCACATGTATGACTATCCACAAGTTTGAAATCATAGAAAAAATATTCAAAGTGGCCTTGGAAATTGAGAGGGATAGCAAAGAAACGACAACTTTTAAACAAAAAGGGTACTCCTCTACTAATACTTGAAGTAAGAGTAAAGAGGTATCACAATCATCATCGGAATAGAACAATAATAGGGACTACAAGTCCAAGGACAAGAAACTCATAGAGAAGACCACTCCAAAGTACCCACCAAGGAATGAAGGTAACAAATATACTACTCCCAATCCTAAATATTTTTAATGTTTTAAATGTCAAGGGTGGGGACATAAGGCAAGTGAATGTCAAAACTGTCCAAATATGATCCTTAGTGAAGAGAAATTTTATTACCTTAGAGAAAATGTGGGATATGAAGATAACAATGATTAAAAAGCCCAAGATGGAGAGCGGTCGTAAGAAGATAAGAAAGTAAAGAAGGACAATTAAGATGCTTGGCATCAAGATGGAGAGTATGAGGTTCAAAATTTGGTTGTAAAGCATGCAATGATTAGTATGTCTATAGATGACCCTAGTCAAAGGGAGAATCTATTCCATACTAAATGTCTTATAAAGGAAAAATGTGTGATCTTGTATTGTTGATAGCAGAAGTTGTGCTCATGTGGCTTGTGATACTTTTGTTGATTTCTTGATGTTGCCTAGCACCAAACATTCAACACCATAGAAGTTTCAATGGATAAATAATTATGGTGAGTTGAAGGTGACTAGGAAAGTGATGATTCTATTCAAAGTCGGGAATTATCATAATGAGGTAAATAATGATATGATACCTATGCAAGCTTGTTATTTATTTCTTAGGAGACGAAGTCAATATGATAGTTCAACCAAGCATGATGGGAGGACCAATTGATACTCTTTTTAGTTGAATGGTATAAAATTCACTCTCCATCCACTTTCACCATTTCATCTTAATGCTTGTCACTAAAAGTTAAGAGAATTAAAAAAGAATGGTAAGGAACAAGGTGAGAATAAGGAGCAAACTAAGGAGTGGGATAAAGAATAGGAGAAGAGAAGGTTGAAGGGTAAGAGTCCCTTGGTGATTTTATCTGGAAACAAAGATCTTTTCAAAGAGCATGATAACAATACACCCATTCTTCAACTAGCCCATGCTTTTTATGTTAACCACTATACTTATCCGATATCCCATTTTATTTCCCTTGTTTTGCAGGACTATGAAGATGTGTTTCTAAAGGAGCTTCCCTAAGGTTTACCCCCACTTTCGGGGAATTGAGAATCAAATTGATTTTGTGCTGGGTTCTTAATAACACAACAAACCGGTCTATCGATGAAATCTAAAGGATACAAAAGAGCTCTAAAGTAAAGTTTAGGAATTCCTAAACAAAGGATACATCAAAAAGGGCTTGACTCCATTTATGGTTTCGGTGTTGCAAGTGCTAAAGAAAGATGAAACATAGAGTATGTACGTTTATTGCCGAGCCATCAATAAAATAACAGTAAAGTATCTCTAAATAATTCCCCATTTGGATGAGATGCTTAATGAGTTAAATTTTTCTTGTGTGTTTTATAAAATATATCTTAGGAACGGGTACCGCCAAATTCGGATGTAACTAGGTGATGAGTGGATGACTGCATTCAAGAGCAAGTTTGGTCTATATGAATGGTTGGTCATGACTCTTGTCCTTACCAACATTCCTAGAACATTTATGCAGTTGATGAACTTGTGATGAATCTATTCATAGGAAAATTTGTTGTGGTTGATAACGCTCAACTTACACATCAATTTAGTGCAAGACGATCGTCGTCAATATATTTACCCAACTTTTGGAGTCGGGTTCAAATACACAAAGAACAATATGATTGGCGATTAAATTACTTTGAGACTATAGCTACAAGTTGAATTCAAAAAGATGATACAAAAAGATAAAATAGGGTTTTTCGATGATTAGTAAATAATTGGTCACTTTAGTTTCAGTTTTTATAAATCAAGAGTTTATGAAATAACAAGAATTATGTTCACTAGGGCTTCCGGTACATAATAGATGCTAAAAGTGGTTCAAGATTCTCACGGTGGTTAGGATAACAAGCTATCTTTATCGATGATATGCTCAAATGTCTCTTGACCTATATAAGCATCTAATTTCCTAATCCTCTTGGACTTAGGAAATCTCTATTCCCTGCCCAAATTTTACCTCAGGTTAATCAACCTTGTTACATCGCTAATTATTAAATGAAGTATTTCGAAGTCTCTGTTGATAATTCACTTCCTACTGTATATGATTTCTTTCTCAAGAAAATCAAAGTAGGTGTGTCTACTGTTTGCAACCAACAGACATTAATTAAAATCTCAGAATTATCAAGAAATCCTAATACTGATTAAATCTTGAGTGTTTAACACATCATCATGACCTAACCCTAGATCCCATAATTTAGGTTAAATGAGTTTAGCAACTCATGATGCAAAGAACGAAACACATAATTGAATTCATAATTGAGAAGATTAACTTATAGAGATGAATAATAATTAGTGAATCGTAGATTAGATCATAAATAAAAATCCCCAAAATAGTTGTATTGTTCGAATCCAAAATGATAGAGAAAGAAATATCAGAAAATATTCTCCAAGACTCAAAGTATTGAACTTTATTTCGAATAATGATGATGAATGAATTTTTTTTTTAGCAAACCCTAAAACAAAACTTTAAATAGTTCAACCTAAATAAGGAAATAAAATTAAAGTTGCAGCTTTTTGTCAAAATAGACAACGACATCCGTGACTGCTTATTAGGAGTCTTACGGCTTATCATGGATGTCGTTAGTTCCTCTGTACTTTTGGCTTCTGCGGTCTAAGGCTGACGACGATGTTGACGCCTTATCGCCAACCTAATAGATTATCACGAACGTCATCACAAAAATGTTTTCAACTCCCATTCTCTATTTAAGAATGACGACATTCATAATGGAGTATCACACTTTTGACGTCATATCACCAGATGTCATCATAGGCTTCAACTCATGCTTAAGTCTGAAGACAACTGTGATAGCCTATCACAGGGCTGACGACTTATCACAGATGCTGTCAGCCACACTTCTCTTCAGATTCCTCCCGATTTCAACTTCTTTGCTTCCATTCTTATTGGTACTCTATCCCATCAGCTTAAACTGTAAAATCAAACATAAACAAATCAAAAACGACAAAAGTTTCTTAAAACTTCACAATTATTCTTGGGTAAAGGTCATAAATGTATTAGAAATTGCTCACACATCAACACCCTCAACTTAAAACAATTACTTTTCCTCATGCAATTAAAACAAAACACTACAATGCTTAACCAAGAGACACATAAGATGCCTATGACAGTTGATTATCAATTTTAGTTCAAAACACATTACTCTCTCCTTTTTAATCTCTTTAAACCCAACTGTGTATATCTATGAAGATCAACAATGTGACAGAAATGAATCAAGATATGGCATCAACTTAGTAACAATAACTCTGCATATGTACAAAATACACTACCCAAACAAGTTAGCAACTAGCAACGTAACCAGTGTGCCCTCGCTACAAAGAAGTCCCAAGTCACTTATATAAGACATTACATATGTAACCATAGGGATAATCATCAGACACTCGCTCTCAAAATGAAGTTCCAATAAATGTATACCGAATACTATAAGCTTACCCTCCTCTTCATTACCAAGACTTTCAGACAGGTCAGCTAGGATCACTATTGGTTTTCTCTTAGGCTTGTAATGTAGGCTAAGGGCTGGTATGATACTCGATGATATTTAAAGTTACTAAGCCTCCTTGACACTACACTAGCTTTTTGGGGTTTCACTCGTTAGTCTTTTTCTATTCTTCTCTTTTCTTGATCACACTTATTCAGGATAAGTGCGGTTCTTTTCTACAATTACTTTTCTTCACAACTTTTCCTTTTCTTGCTCTTTTCCACCGCACCCAAATTTTTAGTTTTTTATTTCACTCTACCTTTCTTCATACTTATTTTAGATCATGCACCCCTATGATATACACGCTCAACTTAGGCCATTTGCCTAAGTCAAGGTGCACAGTATCCAAGGAGGACCAGGGCCAAAAGAGGTTCATTATGATATAAACTAGAAAAGTGACTGGTGTCATTAAAAGAAATAGGCTAATCAGGCTCAAAGTAGGGATCAAGGGATATTCTACATACAGGGAAGGTTATTTAAGCTAAAAGTGAGCTAATATCAAAATGGCCTATGATCCTTTCCTAACCCCTATTCTTCATCCAAGGTAAGACCTACCAGGCATGTTTTGGATTTCAACATACAATAGGAACTAGGTAGTATCTCACACACACATGGCACAAAGGTACATCATAAGCTACTACCCATCTGGTTCATGCAATTGTTTAGTAATGGTTATCATGTTACTAGAACTAATGCCATAACAAGATTGACAATGGTCACACATAAATGCATATCACACAGTTATAAAATAGTCCTTTGGAGAAGTGTTCAAAAATTAACAAAAATATGTCAACTACCGTAGATACTTATTTTTCTTCCAGTTAACCACAACACATCACAAAATAAAACAAAATACGCCTGAACATGCTGTCTCTACTAGGAATAAGACTCCGGGGAAAAAAAAGCACGACAACCAAAACCCCAAGAGGACATCAACACCCACAAGTAGCTCTACCCTCAACTTAAAATCATGCAATATCCCTAATGCGTCAAACCAAAACAAGAGAGTTAGAAACATACCTATGGAACTATGGGTGCGAAGATCTGATGTCAATCACATAATATGAATACAAATAACAAAATATCTTGGGTTGCCTCCCAAGCAGCGCCTGATTTAATATCGCGGCACGACTCAGTTATCTTGACTACTCAGACTTCATCAATATACCATGTTGAGAATTATTTATGTCTCCACTTGGAGGATTTGAAATGTCGACCCAACTTTTGATCAATACATCTTCAAGGCGCATTAGGCAAACGTACAGATACAATGACACTTTCTTTATCTCGCCACTTTGATGACTTGAATCTCTTACCCAACTTTATATAAAATTTTTGATAGGCTCATTGGGTATTGATGAGATTATCAATAATCCACTTGATGCACATTAAATTTTACCTTTACTGACCTTCAAGTAGGGGGTTTCATTTTGCTCTTTTTGAATGCCAAAATCCAAAATATAAGGATTATGTTCCTCATCCTCAAAATACCTCATTTGCTTGGGTAGATGGATTTCCATCTCATCCACTAAGCACAATGTTGAAAAATAGTTCAAATGAGGTCTTCTTCTTAATTTCTGAGTTACATCCTTCTAGGCATCCTCACCTCAAATTGGGCTAGAGTCTTTAGAAGTGATTTGCTTGGTTTCTTATTTTGCCTCTACCACCTTTTTCTCAATCTTAGAATCATCCCTCAGGGTTGGTTCGGTTGGTTGGAAAATCATCAAGGGTTGCTCAACATCAAGGACAACGCCGATATAGGATTCTTGTTCCTCATCTTGACACTTATCCATTATGTTAAATGATTCCACAGACAAGATATCATCTAAACATAATATGGAAAAGTGCTTTAAATGCTTGACCTCTATATCCATATCCTCTATCATTCTTCTTTCCTCATTATTTTCCCTTATGTCTTGATGTATATCATGAATTATATCATTTATTGTGTCCACACAATCCAATGCTAGTTGAAGCATAGATTCAATGCTACTCTTTTCAGTGCTTTGTTCTTCTTATTCTTGACCATTAGACCTATCAAAATCAAAAGAAAAACTAAAATTTGGGTTAGCATACCGGGGGGAGGGGGCATTTGGGCAATCACTCCAATGTCTATCTTGACCACCACATAAAGAACAATCATACTCCCAGTAGGATGGAGAAGGTGCACACATCTCTCTTCGAGGAGCATATCTACAATCTTGCCAAAAGTGAGGTCCATCACAATATGGACATGCATCATCAAGATACGATTTCCAACCACCAAGCTCATGTTCATTCCAAGACGCCATAGTAATAAGTAAAATAAAATAAAAATCTACCTAACACCAGAAATAAAAGAAAAGTAAAAACAAATATTTACAAGTTTAAATTCAAGCAAGTACGCTAAAATTCCAAACCTACTCAATACGCCAAAATTGTTCCCCATAAACGACTCCATTTTTGATAAAGCTCAACTTACATATCAATTTAGTGTAAGGCGGTCGTCGTCAATACTTTTACCCAATTTTTGGAGTTGGGGTCGAATCCACAAAGAACAATGTGAGAGGCGATTAAATTAATTTGAGACTATAGCTATAAGTTGAATTCAAAAAGATGATATGAAGAGATAAAATGTGGTTTTTTGATGATCAACAAATAATTGTTGGTCACTTTAGTTTCAGTTTTTCTAAATCAAGAGTTTATGAAATAACCAGAATTATGTTCACTAGGGCTTTCGGTACATGTCAGATGCTAAAAGTGGTTCAAGATTCTCACGGTGGTTAGGATAACAAGTTATCTTTATTGATGATATGCTCAAATGTCTCTCGACCTATTTAAGTGTCTAATTTCCTAATCCTCTCGAACTTAGGAAATTTTTGTTCACTATATAGATTTTACCTCAGGTTAATCAACCTTGTTACAACGCTGATTATTAAACGAAGTATTTTTGAGTCCCTGTGGATAATTCACTTCCTACTGTATATGATTTCTTTCTTAAGCAAATCAAATTAGGTGTGTCTCTTGTTTGCAACCAACATATGTTATTTAAAATCTCAGAATTATCAAGATATCCTAACACCTATTAAATCTTGAGTGTTTAGCACATCATTATGACCTAACCCTAGATCCTATAATTTAGGTTAACAGAGTTTAGCCACTCATGATGTAAAGAATGAAACACATAATTGTATTCATAATTGAGTAGATTAACTTAGAGAGATGAATAATAATTAGTGAATTGTAGATTAGATCACAAAGGAAAATCCCCAAAATAGTTGTATTGTTCGAATCCAAAAAGATAGAGAAAGAAATATCAGAAAATATTCTCCAAGACTCAAAGTATCGAACTCTCTTTCAAATAATGATGATGAATGGAATTTTTTTTTAGAAAACCCTAAAACAAAACTTTAAATAGTTCAACATAAATAAGGAAATAAAATTAAAGTAGAATTTTTTTCTTGAAAGAGATGACGACATCCGTGATAGCTTATTAGGAGTCTGACGGCTTATCACGGATGTCGTTATCTCCTTTGCACTTTTGGCTTCTGCTGTCTAAGGATGACGATGATGTTGACGCCTTATCATCAACCTGACGGCTTATCACAAACGTCATCACAAAAATGTCTTCAACTCCCATTCTCTTTTTAAGGATGACGACATTCATGATGGCGTATCACACTTTTCACATCATATCACCAAATGTCGTCACAAGCATCAACTCATACTTAAGTCTGACAATAACTGTGATAGCGTATCATAGGGCTGATGACTTATCATAGATGTTGATAGCCGCACTTCTCTTTAGATTCCTCCAGATTTCAACATCTATACTTCCATTCTTGTTGGTTCTCATTCCCATTAGCTTAAACTGTAAAATCAGACATAAACAAATCAAAAATGACAAAAGTTGCTTACGACTTTGCCATTATTTTTGGTTAAAGGTCTTAAATGTGTTAGCAATTGCTCACACATTAGTGGTATACTTTGATGATGTTATAGTTTATAGAAAATACTTTGAAGAACATTTCATACTATTGCAAAATGTATTTGAAGTACTTAGAAAAGAAAAGTTTTATGCTAATCTTAAAAAAATGTTCTTTTGGTATGAATGAAGTTGTGCTCTTGGGATTTGTTGTCTGCTCAAGAGGAGTCGATGTGGATGATTCTAAGATAGATGCCATTAATAATTGACCAACTCTGGAATCTACTGGTGAAGTATGAAGCTTCCATGGGTTGGATAGTTTTTATAGGTGATTTTTCAAAGAATTTGGCACCATAACCAGTCCCTTGATTGAGGTGATTTGTAAGGATTAACCTTTTAAATAGGGTGATGAGCATGTCCATGTATTTGAGCTTTGAAGGCTATGCTTATCTCTACTCTCTTATTGCAATTACATAATTTTAATAAGATATTTGATGTTGAATGTAATAAAAGTAAGGTAGGAATAGGTGCTGTCTTAATGCAAGATCGTAACCTATTATCTATTTTAGTGAAAAGCCTAAGGGAGCAACTCTAAATTATACCACCTATTATCTAGAGTTATACTTATTTATTAGAGTCTTGGGTAATTGTTAACATTATTTTGACCTAAAGATTTGTGATTCACACCGATTATGAATCCTTGAAATATCTTCGGGCCCTAGATAAATTCAATAAAATATATGCCAAGTGGATTCCTTTCCTACAGACTTTCCCTTATGTAATTTAATATAAATAGGGAAAGAAAAATATGGTAGCCGATGCATTGTCAAGGAAGCAAGTTATTATTTCTACATTTCTTCTAAATTGATGGGATTTGAGATTCTAAGGACATTCTACCCTGAGAACCCTAAATTTGCTCAAATCTACTAAGATTATGAGACATGGTCTAAGGAAATATAGGAGATAGATAGTGCTTCTATTCCCTACTCCAAGTGTGATGGATTATTATTTGAATAAAGAATGTTGTCTATGCCCTTTAGATCATATAGAAAATTGTTCGTAAGAGATAAGCATGATTGGTGTATGATCGGTCACTTTGGAATTGACAATACCCTTGGAATCCTAGAGGAAAAAATCTATTGGTCCAAGATGCGTTAAGATGTTTCTAAAATTTTTGGCCAATGCATATATTGTAGAAGTTCAAAATCTTGGATTCTCCCTCAAGGATTATACACCGCACTACTCACAACTCGATGCCTATGGTTTTATGTCTCTATGGATTTGTTTTTGGGATAGCCTAGAACTAGGAAGGGTAGACATTGCATTTTTGTTGTGGTTGATAGGTTCTCAAAAATGGACCTTTTCATTCCATGTCATAAAATTGATGATTCTTCTAATAAGTCTTCGTTGTTTATTTAGAATGTTATCAAAATACATGGAATTCCTCGAACTATTATTCATGATAGGGACTCTAAGTTCCTTAGTCACTTTTTGAGGTAGTCGTGGGGTAGGCTTGGCACCAAATTACTTTTCTCAAAATCATGCCACCTACAAATAGATGGGAAAATGAACGTGGTAAATATAACCTTGGGTTCTATGTTGTGAACCATAGATAAAGGAAAAATTGCTTCTTGGGAGGACCACCTACCTCTAGTTGAATTTACTTATAATCTTGATATCCATTCGACTATTGGTATGACTCCCTTTGAATGTGTTTATGGGTTTAACCCCCTTACACCTTTTAGATCTTACTCCTTTGACTAGTGATATTGTGATAAGCTTAGATGGAAGCAAGAGAGAAGAAACCATGAAGAAGTTGCATGAGAAGGTGAGAATTTGCCTTGAGAAGAAGAATTAAGAGGTTGCCAAAAGAGTAAACAAGGGAAGGAAGTGTGTGTGCTTGAACCGAGTGATTGGGTATGGGTGAACCTATGAAATAATTGGTTTCCAACCCAAAGAAAATCCAAATTTATCCCACAAGGTAATTGTCCATTTTAAGCACTTAAAAGGAAAAATGATAATGCCTATAAGATTGACCTTCTTCTATAATATCAAGTGCATAAAACCTTTAATGTGTGCAATATTTCACTTTTTTAAAATTATAGAAGATGATCCTCCATTTAATTTGAGGTCAAATTCTTCTCAAGATG
The DNA here is from genome assembly GCA_030864225.1 of Capsicum baccatum var. pendulum. Classification (NCBI taxonomy): domain Eukaryota; kingdom Viridiplantae; phylum Streptophyta; class Magnoliopsida; order Solanales; family Solanaceae; genus Capsicum; species Capsicum baccatum. Next base: position 134,976,133 of record CM061552.1, read on the forward strand.
GAGAGGATGATACAATCCGAATTAGCTCCAAGTCATTCACTAGATGTTAAGACTGAGATCTTCAAAGGATCCAAGGATTGTTCATGAAGCAATAAATACTTGAAAAAGACTCTTTACCATCAAGAGGGTGTAATTTTTTTATGACCACACTCGGAATGGTCAAAGGATTATTGGAGTAGGTAGGGGAATGCAAAACGAGGCTAGAAACACACTTGGAAAGGACTTGCGCCAAAGGCAGTTTGGGTCTACTTTTGATTTGCTCTAGCATTTCAAGAGAAGATCAAAGTAGTCCCTAGTGGGCCTTTTATAGCAATTGGGTCACTTTTGGGCCCTAAAATTATAATAAAAAGCCTAAACTATAAATACCTTTAAGGCTAGCTCCTTCTATTAGATTTTGCTTGATTATTGATGAATTGATGAATCTACTTTATTGAGTGAGAGTATTGGACAAATTTTCTTGAACTTTTGTTTAGAAAATTTTGTTTAGAGGGCGTTTCTCTCCCTCTTGGTCATCATGGGAATTAGTTGTTCAATTAGATTGTAATTGAGGGTATTAAAGTTTGACATACTCTTTAGTTCTAAGTTTCTTATTTTCATATGTCGAATTATATATCTTATTGATTATCCCTACTTTTTCGTATCAACATTAGTTTTTGTATTTTGATACTGTATTAGGTTAATGTTATTGCGGATACCTTCAGTCGAAAGTTGCTTATTATAGGTATCTTGTCGTATCTTTTGACCTAGGAGAGGTCTTTAGCCTTGGAGGTTTAGACCTTGGCAAACTAGTTGGTTAGGATTAATATTTTGAAACATGGTGCATTTTTACATTGGTGGAGGCTAGATATTCCTTGATGGAGCAGATTTAGGCTCATTAGTTTGATGATGATAGCTTGATACTGACTTAGGATCAGGTGATTACTGGTGAAGCTAAGGAAGTCTTACTTGATTCTAATGGTTTTTAAAGGTTTAGAGGCCAAGTTTATGTGTCAAGAGTGGGTGATTGACTAAGGTTGATCGTGAAGAAGGCCTATCGTTCTAGGTACTCACTTCATCTAGGAATGACTAAGATGTATCGTGATTTGAGACAATATTATTGGTTGGGTTGTATAAAGAAGGATGTAGTGGATTTTATAGCTTGTTGCCTATGTTGTCAGAAGGTTAAGCCCAAGTATTTAAGGCCTTGTGGTTTTCTTAAGAGGTTACCTATTCTTAAGTAAAAGTGGGAATAGATCGCTATGGACTTTGTGACTGGGTTTCCTCAAAATTCTCGTGATTTTGATAGTGTTGGGTTATCTTGCATCGATTAAATAAATCTACAAGTTTTATCCCTATTCAAGATTCCTTCATTCCTGAGAGGTCAACACGTATCTATGTTTGTGAGATAGTTCACCTCCACAGTGTACCACTGCCTATTATATCAGATAGAGGTTTAGTTTTCATTTCTCACTTCCAAAAGACCTTTTAGAGGGAATTGGGTACCCGAGTTGATCTTAGCACAACCTTTCACCCCCATACCAACAATCATTTTGAGTAAACCACTTAGGCTTTGGAGGATATGCTTCGTGCTTGTGTTATCGACTTTGGAGGTTAGTGGGATGAACATTAAGCCTTGGTAGAGTTTGTGTATCATAATAGCTACCATTTGAGTATTTATATGGCACCTTTTGAGGTCTTATATGGTAGGAATTGTCGCTTTCCCATTGGTTGGTTTGAGATTTCTGATATTAAACGTCGAGGTATGGACTTGCATCATAAGACTTTGGATAGAGTTTGGGTCATTAATAATAGACTTTGAGTGGCTTAGTGTATGTAGAAGTTCTATGTGGATCATAGAATTCGTTACTTGAGATTTTGTATTTGGTATGGATTCTTCATTCATGTATCAGCCATGAAGGGCGTGAAAAGATTTAGGAAGAGGGGAAAGCTTAGACCTAGAATATCAGCCCATTTGAGATTTTTGAACTATTGGAGATATAGCTTACGAGTTAGCACTACACTGAGGTATTTTAGTAGTTAATCTAGTTTTTCATGTATCCATGCTATATAGTTATATCTCGAGTGAGTCTCACATAATTCATTGGGACACAACAAAGTTTGTGAGAAGTTGTCTTTTGGTGAGGGCCTAACTCTATTTTAGACTAAGATATCAGGCAGATGCATTCTAGAAATATTTCTATGATCTAATTTTATGGAGACACCATTCAATAGATGAGGCTACTTCGGTGGTCGAGTCTAACATGCATAGTAGTTACCCACAGCTTTTCACCGATTTAAGTATTCTCATTCCTTTTTTCTAGGACAAACTAAATTATTAGTAGTAGATATTATAATGACTAAATTATGCGAACTTTTCTTTTTATGTGTTTTGACTATTTTACCTATATTGTTCCAATGTGTTATTTCTATGGTGTGGGGATGGTTCGCATAGTTCTCGATGAGATTCAAAATTATTTGTATGAGTTTGTGTTTTTTAGAAGTTAAAGAAGGACGATATTCACTTTGGTCAACATTTGTTGTTCTGTGTGTTGGATGGAAAATGGACAATGCCAATAGATTTGGAATGTTGATTTTTGATTGGTATCATAGTTGGTTCTGTTATGTGGAATTTGAATCTCATTTTGTCCATTGGTTTGGAAATTAGTAAAATTGGGTCCGAGGATCAATTCTGCGAAAAAAAAAACTCATTTAAAAAATCTTATGTCGGCATTGAGTTCAAAATGTCAAGTTTAGCCAAGTAAAATATTTCGTTTGGCTTCATGATATTCAAAAAAATCTTAAGGCATTGATCGACAACTTTGCAGCTTAGTAATATTGTTGATGAAGTTGTATTTGATTAAGTTGCTTGCGAAATTAAAGGACCTCTTAAGAGGTAGACACTTAAGTGGCCCTTGAACCACTTAGGAGGACCCATGGAACCCGTTATTTACCATTAAATAAATAATTTTCCCACTTTAGAGTTCATTATTGAAGCGGTAGGAGATCACTTTAGTGGCCTCGCGTATGGGGCTAGACCGCTAAAGAGGTCAGCTCTTCGCTTAAAACACTTTGTTATTTTTTTGGCATGGAAGGCCTAAAATGTAAATTCTTTGATTACAACCTCATTTTATCCAATTTTCACGGGAGTTTTCTCCTATGGCCTCCTTTAATCAGGGCTAAGGCCATTCTAAACAAAAATTCAAGTTTTTGCCCTTTCATTTTGAAAACCGATTTTGGGGGTTCCTTTTGCCACCAACTTGAAAATTGGAAATATGGGTATCATTACCTTACTTTTATTTCATAGATTATATATTTGTATGTTTTAGTTAATTTTGGGGTCATTCAAATAGGGAAGGCTTTCTGTTTAAGGGCTTTAGGCTTTGATTTTTTTATCGCGAGGTAGGTTATGACTTAACTATCATAAAACTTGGATGGGTTTTTAATATATATATATATATAAACATGGTATGGGTATAGGTAATAATCTTAGAAAACATATTTCAATGATATTATTATTGTTATCTGCCTTTGTTGGGTCTTATTCTGTTTTTGTTGGTGACTTGAGATGATTTTTACTTCCTATAGCCCATGTAGGGGCTTTATTTGATATGATTGGCTTTGTATATGCATTTGTCTCTTTATTCGGATAGAAATATTCAAGTTTGGGTTAATGCAATATAAATGATGCCTTCCATGCATATTTATTCCAATGTATACCTCTTAAATTAAATCAAAAATGTTTGACATATTGAGCATATTCTGAGCTCATGCATATGTATATTCAACAGATTTGAGATCTTCATACTAGCTTGGTTGGGAGCATTACATCCTTATATCACACATACATTTATTTGACATTGGGAGCATGAGGAAACACTATTTTGTATAGAAATGAGCTACTTTTACAAAACCCTCTATCGTAGTCTAGGAGTCGTGGAGGAGATATAGATACTAAGACATAATTGAGTATTCAGAAAGTATATGGATTGTGACCCCCTATGGGTCCTACTTGGAAGAACTGATGCTCGGTAGGTGTATACGGAGGTTATGAGATAACCTCAATCATGTGACATCATCATCATTATTATCATTGCATTGCATACATTATGGATCTTAGTGTTGTACTTTTGTGATTTATTCCTCGCGTATCTACTCCATTTATTTAGGAAGATATTTATTTGTTTATGTGCAATATTTAGAGCTATTAGCAGAGACGGTGTGAACTACTATTTTTGACATTTTTAAATTGCAGGTGACATACTCATAGTGTGTATTTATGTACCTTATTTTCTACTTTTCTCAGTCGACCTATGATACCTACTAAGTGCAAGTGGACCTCACTTACCTCCACTAAACCCTTGCAGTGCAAATCTAGGTACGAGTGCATCTCAAGTTAACTTATTTCATGTTGTTGGTTATTTACAATTTTGAGATAGTGACCGATCTATGCCTACAGGTTTCAACGTTCGACCTCCTCCTATCGGTTGATATCTTTATTTTGTATTCAGAAACAAATTTATAGTTTTTGAATTTAGTCGTATTTAGATTGTTCTTACACTATGACACTAGGTTTTGGGATGGTTAATGGTATCATTACTATTCAGACTTCGACTATAATTGTACATGTTTGGGCTGACTTTTCTCTAGAAGTCTCGCCTTAGGAATTGTTGTATTATTTTCTTCTTTCTTATTAGATTAGTGATCTGATTACTTGTCAAATCATAGACATAATAAGTATCGTCATGACCATGGTTTCTGGCCCATAAGAAAACCATCAATGGATGAAAGACATATTAGGGGATGATTTTTAATCCAAGGCTAATTTACTGGATCTATGACTAAATTTGTGAGTAGTGAATTGAATATGATGGATCGTTGATAGAATTTATTCTTAGTGTCCTATTCTTTGTTTTCCATTGTTGTGAAAGCCATTGATTACTTGTTCATATTATAAATTTGTTTTGTCCACGTTTTACTTTTATTATCGAACACCCCCACCCCCCCAAATACTTGAATCTTGAGTTTTGATTTTAGTGTGTCAATTTTATTCCGTCCTTACTCAACTGCCACTTACATTGTTCCCTTTGGAATCGACCCCTACTCATTGTTGGGTAAAATATATTGTGAATGTCCACTACACCTATACAAAAGTGTATTATGAGCATTATCAATGCATTGCCCATTAAAATTCGTCAACACGGCTACCAAAGTTTCTTCAACAAATTTCTCTTTAATAGACGCGACCAACTAATCTTCATCAACTATGTGAACGACCATAACAATATTTATGTATCTTGTTTATTTGATTAACTAACACACATTGAATTTTAATTTCTTGTTATTGAGTGAAAACTAGAGTTCACAACTTTCTTTATCCACTAAGACACTTTAATGGCCATAAAGGGTCTGCCTAAGATTATGGCTACTTCACAATTAAGAATATCAAATTCTGGAGAAATATAAAGTAATCCACATTCACCAATACCTCATATAAAATCCCAACTGACTATTTGATTAAATGATAATCCATTAAAAGTTGTATTGACATTGGTTTGGGGGATTCTAATATGAACAACTAATAGATTGTTAGTGTCATGATGTGTGAGTAGATGCTAACACATTTGAGGCTTTTAACTGAGAGTACTTGGAAAGTATTAAGCAACTTTTGTCATTTTTGATTGTTTTCTCTTTGATATTGCAGTAAAAGTCACGATACAAGAGAACCAGCAATAATGAAAGTAAAAGAGTTAATTTTTGAGCAAGTAGAGAGGGAAATATAGATGACAACTTGTGTTGTCAGCCTTGTGATAAGCTATCAGAGTTGCCGTCATTCTTAGATAGAGAATGAGATTTAGCTGGAAGAAGTGACAACAACCTGTGATAAGCCTTCATAGTTGTGATAAGTCGTTAGGCTCGTTATCAGGATTAGGAAGTGCGTGAGAACTTGAAGTGAAGAATCGACAATAATTCTAACAAGTTATCACATGTTTGATAAGCCGTCAGGCTTCATCATCAGCTGAAGACATAACTTGTTCAGTGAAAAGGAGCTGAAGACATTCTTGATAAAGCATCAGACTCCTGATAAGCTGTCACAAATGTCGTCGTCTGTCAGAGAAAATACTATGAACTGTGATTTTGTTTCCTTAATTAGGATGAAGTATTTAAAGCATATGTTAGGGTTTTCTAATAAGAAGGGGCGAAACATCTGGAACTTATTCATAGGGAGTTTACTTTTCTTTTTGGCTCTCTTAACTTAGAATTCAATTTTCAACTCTTTGATTTGGTTGTGGGAATTTTCTGTTGAACTTAAAAGAGAATCAACTTCAAACTTTATCGTTTGTAATTTTAATTACTTTGAATGATGATTACAATAGTTGCTATCTCTTTCTTTCTCATGTGGAACTAAAACCCATAACTAGGGTTGTGGGATCTATGATTATTCCCCCATGGATTTAACAGTTGGCTAGGGTTTGAGTGATTGTGGGGACATCTTGATAATTTCTTTGTTATGATTGTTATTTATTGGATGCCAACAATAAATCCCTCTTTATGTTGATTTGCTCGAACTAAGAAATAAATTAAAGGTAGCAAATTATCAATAAGGATTTGGTAAGGTTAAGCTCCCATCTAATGATTAATGTTGTAACAAGATTGATCAACTTGAGATAAAATCAGTATGAATAGAATAATTTCCTAAGTTCGAGAGTATGAGGGAGTTCAACATCTAGGAAGGTTGAGAAACACTTACATGAACTATCTAAACTGATAATTTGGTGTTTCCCACAAGTAATGAGAACCCAATACTATAGTTATTATTTAATGGGGATTAATAATCATAGTGATCACAACCCTAGTTGCTCTCTATCACTGATTTGAACTATAGAAATTTTAGTTTTGAGCTCTGAAGAAAGTTATAACTTTAACATTTGTTTGATCATCAAAAAACCCCATTTTATCTTTTCATATCATTTGTTTGAATTCAACTTATAGATATAGTTTCAAATTAGTTTAATTGCCACTTACATAGTTCCTCGTGTATTTAACACTGACTCCTAAGTTGGATAAATATATTGACAATGACTGCCTTGCACTAAATTGATGTGTAAGTTGAGCATTTTAAAAAATGGCACCGTCGTTGGGGAACAATTTGGCGTATTGAGTTGGTGTGAAATTTTAGCCTACTTGCTTGAATTCAAACTTGTAAATATTTGTTTTTAGTTTTCTTGTATTTCTTGTGGTAGGTAGATTTTTATTTTAGTTTACTTATTACTATGGAATTATGGAATGAACATGAGCTTGGTGGTTGTAAATCTTATCTTGATAATCTATGTCCATATTGTGATAGACCTTACTTTTGGCAAGATTGTAGATATGCTCCCCGAAGAGAGATATGTGCACCATCTCCATCCTATCGGGAGTATAATTGTTCTTTATGTGGTGGTCAAGATGGACATTAGAGTGATTGCCCAAATTCCCCCTCCCCTTATTGCGCTAACCTAAGTTCTAGTTCTTCTTATGAGTTTGATAGGTCTTATGGTCAAGAAAAGAAAGAACAAAACACCGGGAAGAGTGGAATTGAAGCTATGTTTCAACGAATGATGGATCACTAGAAAGAAACATATGATCTCATATGTGATATATGTCAATACATGAAGCCAATCATTCATTAGGAGATAGATTTTGAGGTCAATCATTCAAAGCATTCTTCTATATTATGTTTAGATGATATCTTGTCTGTCAAATCATTTAAAATAATTAAAGAGTGTGAAGATGAGGAGAAAGAACCCTATATTAATATTGAGCTTGATGTTGAGCAACCCTCAGTGATTTCCCAACCAACCGAACCAACCATGAGAGATGATGCCGAGATTGAGGACATGGTGCTAGAGGCAAAAGAAGAAACAAAGAAAATATCTAATAAAGAATCTAGCCCAATTCGAAGTGAAGATGTCGAGAAAGTGAATAAAAGTGTGTTTAGTAGATAGTGTAAATTTTTAAGTGGGATTGATTGGGCCTCATTTAAAGCACTTTTCTACATTATGTTTAGATGATATCTTGTTTGTGGAATAATTTAGAATAGTAGAAGAGTGTGAAGATGAGGAACAAGAATCCTATATTCTTGATTTTACATTAGACAAGCAACATAAAAACACACCTCTCTTTAAGGTAGAGTGGTTTACCATGCTCAATCCATTACTCAACTTCTTAATTTTTACACCACCCCCTATGAGCGAGGCAAGAAGATGGACTTTAAGTTGGGGATGAAATTCATATCCTCAAGGTGGAGGAAAAAATTAAGTTGGGTCTTCCTGTCATACTAAATTAGGAACTTCTTGGGAGGCAACCCAAGGTATTTTGTTATTTGTATTCGTATTATGTGATTGGCATCAGATCTTCGCACCCATGATGCCACAAATATATTTCTAACTCTCTTGTTTTGCTTTGACGCATTGGAGACATTGCATGATTTTAAGTTGAGGGTGGGGTTACTTGTGGGTATTGATGTCCTCTTGGGGTTTTTATTGTCATGCCTCTTTTCCTTGGAGTATTGTTCCTAGTAGATACGGCATGTTTAGGAATATTATGATTTGTTGTAAAATGTTGTAGTTGACTAGGAGAAATAAAAGTACCTTACGCAGTTAACATGATATGTGTGACCACTGTGCATCTTCTTATGACATTAGTACTAGTGACATGATATCCATTGCTAAACAATTGCATAAACCAAATGGGTAGTAGCATGTGATGTACCTTTAAGCCGTGTGTGTGTGAGATACTACCTAGTTCCCATTGTTTGTTAAATCTAGAACTTGCCCGATTAGTCTTTTTGTGGTTATAGGATAGCGGTTAGGAAAGGATCATAGGGCGTTGTTGATATTAGTCCACTTTTAGCCTAAATGACCTTCCATGGGTGAATAATATCCCTTGATCCTAATTTTGATCCTGAATGTCTATTCTTTTTATTATACCTATCATCTTTCTATTTGTATCAAAATGAACCTATTTTGGCCCTGGTCCTCCTTGGATATTATGCACTTTGACTTAGGCAAATAGCCTAAGTTGAGGGTGATTATCATAGGAGTGTGTGATGTAACGTGAGTATAAAGAAGGGTAAAAAAAATGCATGGCTGGGTGTGGTAGAAAATGAATGAGAAAAGAAAAGTTGTGAAAAAAAAGAAATGAATGAATAAAAACTATACCCAACTTGAATGTGCTTTGATCAAGAAAGGGAGAAATAAGGTAAAGGTTGATAAATGAAACCCCAAAAATAGTGTAGTGCTAATGAGGGTTAGTTACTTTAAATATCCTTGTGTATCATACGAACCCCAAGCCTACATTACAAGCTAAAGAAAAGTCCTATAGTTATCCTAACTTAACTGTCTGAAAGCTTCGGTAATGAAAATAAGGGCAAACTTATGGTATTTGACATACATTGACTGGAACTTCTTTCTCAGAGTGAGTATCTCTTGACCGTCCTCACATTGACATGCTTGAGTTCACATATGAGTGAGGAGGGACCACTTTGTTCTAAGGGCACACTGGTTATGTTTCTAGTTGCTAACTTGTTTAGATAGTGTAATCTTAGTACATGCATGGTTGTTGTTGCTGAATTGATGCCATATCTTGATTCCTGTATGTCGCATTGTTGTTCTTCAATAATATGCACAGTTTTTTTTTAAATTAATTGACCTTGGAGATGGTGAAGATGTTTTGAACTAAAATTGATATTTAACTGCCGAATGTGCTTTGTATCCTTTTAGTTTTGTTTTAGTTGCATGAGGACAAGAAATTGTTTTAAGTTGAGGGTGTTGATGTGTAAGCAGATGCTAACACATTTGAGGCTTTTAACTGAGAATAATTGTAAAGTATTAAGTAACTTTTGTCATTTTATATTGTTTTCTCTTTGATATTGCAGTAAAAGTTGAGATACAAGAGAACCAGCAATAATAGAAATAAAAGTGTTGATTTCTGAGCAAGTAGAGAGGGAAGTATAGCTAACGACTTGTTGGATAAGTCGTCAGCCTTGTGATAAGCTATCAAAGTTGCCGTCAGCCTTAGACAGAGAATGAGATTCATTTGGAAGAAGTGACGACAACCTGTGATAGGCCATCAAAGTTGTGATAAGCCATCAGGCTTATCGTCAGGCTTAGGTAGAGCTTGAGAACTTGAAGTGAACAAGCGATGACAATTTTGATAAGTCAGCTGAAGACAAAACTTGTTCAAATGTGAAGAGGAGCTGACTACATTCTTGATAAGGCATCAGACTCCTAACAAGCTGTCACACATGTCATCATCTGTCCGAGAAAATACTGTGATCGGTGATTTTGTTTCCATAATTAGGATCAAGTATTTAAAGAATATATTAGGGTTTTCTAATAAGAAAGGGCGGAACATCAGGAACTTATTCAAAGGGAGTTTACTTTCTTTTTTGCTCTCTTAACTTAAAATTCAATTTTCAACTCTTTGATTTGGTTGTGGGAATTTTCTGTTGAACTTAGAAGAGAATCAACTTTAGACTTCATCGTTTGTAGATTTAATTACTTTCAATGATGATTACGATTGTTGCTATCTCTTTCTTTATCATGTGGAACTAAAACCCACAACTAGGGTTATGGGATCTATGATTATTCCCCCATGGAATTAATTGTTGAATAGGGTTTGAGTGATTGTGGGGACATATTGATAATTCCTTTGTTGTGATTGTTATTTATTAGTTGCAAATAATAAATCCAGCCTTATTTTGATTTGCTCGAACTGAGAAATAAACTTAAGGTAGTGGATTATCAATAAGGATTTGGGAAGGTTAAGCTCCCATCTAATGATTAATGATGTAAAAGTTATCACATGTTTGATAAGCCGTCAGGCTTCATCATCAGCTGAAGACATAACTTGTTCAGTGAAAAGGAGCTGAAGACATTCTTGATAAAGCATCAGACTCCTGATAAGCTGTCACAAACGTCGTCGTCTGTCAGAGAAAATACTGTGAACTGTGATTTTGTTTCCTTAATTAGGATGAAGTATTTAAAGCATATGTTAGGGTTTTCTAATAAGAAGGGGCGAAACATCTGGAACTTATTCATAGGGAGTTTACTTTTCTTTTTGGCTCTATTAACTTAGAATTCAATTTTCAACTCTTTGATTTGGTTATGGGAATTTTCTGTTGAACTTAAAAGAGAATCAACTTCAAACTTTATCGTTTGTAAGTTTAATTACTTTGAATGATGATTACAATAGTTGCTATCTCTTTCTTTCTCATGTGGAACTAAAACCCATAACTAGGGTTGTGGGATCTATGATTATTCCCCCATGGATTTAACAGTTGGCTAGGGTTTGAGTGATTGTGGGGACATCTTGATAATTTCTTTGTTATGATTGTTATTTATTGGATGCCAACAATAAATCCCTCTTTATGTTGATTTGCTCGAACTAAGAAATAAACTAAAGGTAGCAAATTATCAATAAGGATTTGGTAAGGTTAAGCTCCCATCTAATGATTAATGTTGTAACAAGATTGATCAATTTGAGATAAAATCAGTATGAATAGAATGATTTCCTAAGTTCGAGAGAATTAGGGAGTTCCACATCTAGGCAGGTTGAGAAACACTTAGATGGACTGTCGAAACTGATAATTTGGTGTTTCTCATAAGTCCTGAGAACCCAATACTACAGTTTTTATTTAATGGGGATTAATAATCATAGTGATCACAAACCTAGTTCCTCTCTATCACAGATTTGAACTATTGAAATTTTAGTTTGGAGCTCTGAAGCAAGTTAAAACTTTAACATTTGTTTGATCATCAAAAACCCCCATTTTATCTTTTCGTATCATTTGTTTCAATTCAACTTATATCTATAGTTTGAAATTAGTTTAATCGCCACTCACTTTGTTCCTCGTGGATTTGACCCCGACTCTAAATTTGTGTAAATATATTAACGACGACCGCCTTGCACTAAATTAATGTGTAAGTTGAGCGTTATCATGGTATCAATTTGATTCTATCTCCAAGATCAAAAAGTTCCTTAGATAAACTAAATACCAATAGATCATGGAATAATGAATGCCCCTGGTCCGACTTATTTTGGACCAATGGGCACAAAGCGGTTGCACTGCAGTGATGAATATTACCTACCAATTTATAACTCAATGTCCTCTTATTTGTAAATAAGTCCTTCATGAACTTTGCTAAATCCAAACATTTGTTCAAGAGCTTCCACCAATGGAATATTTACTGCCAATTGCTTAAGCATGGAAAAAATCTAATTGAACTTGCCATCCTCCATTTTTTTCTTTATTCTATGTGGGAATGATGAAGGAGGTCTAGGAATTTGGGTTAGAGCTTTTGTCATCTCCTTACCTTTTTCCATGTTTGCAAACTCATCATTCTTTAAGTTACCATATTTTTCAGCATCTACCTTTTCACCATCAACATCTTCCAATTTTTTAGTATCAAATGGAATCTCATCAACCCCAACGACATCAAATATTTTGTAATCATCGACTAAGTCTTTCAACTAATTTTGAGACATAGGTTGTAGTCCTCGTAAGTCTTTACCATTTCTTATGTAATAACTACAAATCTTCCATTATTTCTCGGGTTCTGCACTATGTCGCGGGGAAAGGCACCCTCTTCCTTGGGTTAAAGGATTCAAATTGAATAATTTGGTGTGCAAGTTGCTTGATAAAAGTTGAATGAGAGTCAACTAGTTGACTCATAGTAGATAATTGATTATTCATTTCCTTAACATCCACATCGGTATATTCCACCCCTTTAAACAACTTTGCCATTGTAGCTTCTATAAAAGGATTCCTAGAATCATTTGCATCATTATCATGACTACTTGGTGGTACATACATCCCATTTTTGTTGCCTTTGTTCTTTCAATTCCCCTACTTAAGATCTGTGTAACCAGCTTCAATAATAGTTATCATTTTTATAATTCCGACCTTGGTTTCCTTAGATATTAGACTAGAAACACCCTTGGTTATTCAAGTATTTCTCTTCTTTCTCAGAATCTACTTTGGCTTCTCTACTGTGTGAACCAACTGCCTTCACCTTCTCAACACTTCCACACAATAAGTGCTCTTTTAGAAATTCTATCCAAGTCTTCATGTGTTCCATTTATTGGTCACACTTTAGTTCTCTCCATCGTTGCTCCATTGATATGACAACTAAATAAGTGTTTGTTGCCTCAAAATCCCAAGTATGACAACTCTATTAGTTTTGGTCAGTCTAACCCATATCATGGTTGCATCCTTGAAAGTGTGTGCCATCAATTCACTCCCGCTGTATTATCAACCTTTGGATTCATGCTCCAGATTAGTTCTGGTAAAATGTTTCATCAAGTGCTCATCAGTCATATTGTGATTGGGATATTGAGTCAGCTTCATTTTCAATATAATCCATGTTTCATGCAATGCCTTAATCTGAAACTACCTGAAGTTGCTTATCTTATCCCTTAACTGTAAAATCCTAGAAGGCAGAAAAAACCTTTCTAGGAAAGTTTCTTTCAACTGCCTCTAATTTGTTACATAATTGAGCACCATCCTAGTTAACCACAAAGTCTCCTCCCCTAATAGAGACAATGTAAACAACCTCAACTAAATTACATTTTGACCAGCTTCTAAGCAATTAAAGGATTTGCATATTTTAATGAAGTTTATCATGTGCATGTTTGGATCATCACTAGGCAACCCACCAAATAAGCCTTTTAGATTAAGTAATTGAATCATTATGCTAGTGATATTAAACTATGTCCCAGGAGCTAGAGGAGGTATTATAATTGCCCTAGTATCACCAACCCCATCTAAATTACCATTATAATCATTATTAAAGGAAAAATTTGACATAGGTTGTTGGCACACTCTTTCTCCTACTCGATTATTTATTTTACTAAAGCAATATTATCAACACATCACCCATTCACAGGATTAGCCAACTCACCATCATCTAGCTATTCATTGCCATTGTTTTTCACAGGACCAGGTGCGTCTGCATTTTATTGATTCAGCTGAGTAGTGACAAGTGCAACACATCTTTCCTCTTCATGTTGTTCATCCATATTTCTTAACTTTCTATTCAGTTTAGGATTTTAGGGCAATAACAACTCACCTGAAAGATGAGTACTTGGCATGCATAACTAATAGAGTCTAAATACAAAATAACAAATAAAAGTAAAATTAGGAAATGAGACTGAACGTTAAATAAAACACATATACTTGATTGACAACCATATTCCCCAACAATGGGTCATAAATTTAATATTCCAAAACTAAAACTCCTTTAAGAAGCTATAAGATATTGACAAATATAAAACCTAACAAAGGTTCGGGTTGAATCCCATAGGGAATATGGTGTTATCTAAGTTTTATGTATTTTAAATAATGATTAATCAACAATTTCCATTAAATAGAGGGGGTTGTTGTATTGAAAGTTTATTGAATAGTTTCACTTATTTTTAATAATGGTAGTGAAGTTTGCAGTGTTTAAATCAATAAAGTGAAGATAAACTAGTATTATGTTCCACTTGACTTCCAATCTCTTATGGTCAAGTAAAATATGAACTTACATCAACACATGCAATTATAATGATATCATTTCCAAATATTGATCAAAGTGTTTTCCAATCTAAATATATAATTTTAAGTCTACTTCTTTCAAACTTAATGTAGTAAGATTATACATGGTTTAAACCTCAAGAGATTAATAGTGTTAAAGAATTAATCTTCAGGTGGAGGTTAGAACTTCAAATTCTTGTTACTAATTCCTTATCCTATTGTTAACCTCTTTGTTCAAGCAAGTTAAATTTAAGGCTTGTTCTAATGTTTTAAACTATTAGAAATCCATTACACTGAAGGAATAACAATACAACTAAAAAATTAATCCAAATTCACTAATACATTAACTCTAAAAGTTATTTTCCACAAAGGATTTCACAACCAAGTTACAAGGTCTTTAGCCACTCATGATAATAATAGAGTTGAAAGAAGTATATTTTATAATGTAAAGTGAAAACCATACCATGGAGAAATTTAGAATTCTAATCTTTAGAAAGAACCAAGAAGTTGTGTTTTTCACCCTAATCGATTCTCTAGAGAATTAAGAATTGCAAAAATATGCAAAGTATGGAAGATACCTTTTAACCCTAGACAGAGTTATAGGTCCCAAAGAGATGATAGTTTAAAATTTTAATCTTAGCTATTGCATCCACATTGATGGGTCATCTAGCGGTTTGTCGGAGAGGTATCAGTTCGTCATTTGAACTATTACTTGGTGAAACTGGAGAAGACATTTAATTTAAGGCGTAATAGATAAGATAATAGTTCATCACATTCCTAGTGATCAGTCGTATGAGTTGTCACCTGCCTTTATTTATTTGACCGTTTTGTTTAAGAATCGATAGATGGGGTGACGGTATATTGGGGCTCTGATGGTCCATTAGTTGAGCCGTCACCCATCTTTGATTTTACAATTATTTTGCTTAGGCATGATAAGTGGTGTGAAAGCTCATCAGAGATCTGATGATTCAATAGAGAAGCCGCCACACCTATTTAAATCTCCATATTTTATTATATTTTTTCATTAGTACTATTACAAAAAATTAAACACAAAAAACACAGTAAAAACAATAACGATTGACTAAAAACTTGAAACTATCCATATTTAAGGACATAAATGTGATTCCATTTACCGTCATATCAATAAATGATTATTGGATGGGAGAAATAAGGAGGATATGAATATCGAGTAATA
This sequence comes from Capsicum baccatum var. pendulum, assembly GCA_030864225.1. Taxonomy (NCBI): domain Eukaryota; kingdom Viridiplantae; phylum Streptophyta; class Magnoliopsida; order Solanales; family Solanaceae; genus Capsicum; species Capsicum baccatum. The sequence continues at coordinate 134,991,864 of CM061552.1, forward strand.
TGGAAAAGATGCAGTTGAGATTTGAAGGAGAGAGAATGGAGGGTTTAAGTAATTAAGCGTGATAGGGGAGTTACTGATATATCTGACCTCTTTAGAGAGAAAAAGAGAAAGAAAGAGATTTATGGAATTATTTTTAAGGATTGGGATTGTAAGAAATAGTTGTAAGTTAAGGTATGGTATTATGTAATTTATCTAAAAAATAATCCATCAAATCATAATTCCCTAATCTGTGGTTTAACCTGTCCCATTAAATTATTTCACACCATCAAAGATTGGAAAAATATCCAATTTAAATTGATCAATAAAACTCTTGTTAAAATATTTTAAAAAAAAACAAATTTTATTTGACATGTTACAGTATACAGAAAGGGGATTAATATACCCTCAAACTATCATAAATTCTAGCATATACCCTCTATTTTACTTTAGGTGTGTATATACACTTTCTGTCAATCTTTTGTGTTGTTTATACCATTTACCTAAAAGTCGGGACACGTGGCATCATCCTACGTATTTATCCAGTTTTTATCTATTTTATGTCGTGACACAAAAATTAAGGTTCTATGTCACTTATCGCAGATAAGACTTGACAAGTAAGCCAATAACCCAAATTGATAAGTCAGAAGAAAATGGTACAACAATTCCCAAGGCGAGACTAATAGAGAAAAGACAGACCATGGATATATAATAATAGAGAAAGTCTGAATAATAAAGATACGATGAACCACCCCAAAACCTAATTTCATAGTGTAAGAACAATCAAATACAACTCAAAACTAGAAGTACAACTGGTAATCCAAATCTACAAGTCTATCTCTAAATACAAAATAAAGACATCAACATGATAAGAGGAGGTCTAAGGTCTACTCTGAAGGCATAGAGTGGACACTATCTTAAAAATTTCAATAACTAACCGCATGAGCTCACCAGAATGCAATGCACTCATACCTAGATCTATATCAAAAGGCCACAGTATGGGTGAGTATGATCCACTTATACTAAGTAAGTATAATAGGTCTACTGAGAAAATTATAAAATAAGGTATATAAATAATATTATGAGCACATCACCTACAGTCAGAAAATATTCCAAAAAGTAGCTCACACTGTTTCCACTATAAATTCTAACTATAGCATATAAACAAAAAGTAGGTATGCAAAAGAAATAGAGTATAAATGCATTGAATGAAACACAGAAGCATAATAGTAAAGCTGCCTAATATATGAAATGCAATAATGATGATGTGATATGATAGCGGTTATCGCATAACATTCGTATAGACCTATAGAGCCTCTACGCATCCAGGTAGGACCCATGGGGGATTCACATCCCAAATAATATATTACTACTCAATCTAAATCTCAATATTCATATCTCCTCTCTAACTCATGGGCTATGATAGAGGGTTTTGTAAAAGTGTCTTAGTTCTATCAAAATCAATATTTCCTCAATGGTGCCAAAGTCTCATAAATGTAAGTGTGATATAAGGATGTAATGTGAATAACTAAACTTTTATGAAGATCTCAAATCCATTCAATACACATGCACGGGAGATCAGAATCTACTCAATATGTCAAATACCATGATTTAATATAAGTAGTGTTGCATTGGAGTAAATGTGCATGTAAAGCGTCACTAATATCACATAATCCAAAACCTTGGGTTTTTCTATTAGAAACAAAGCAACCAATACAAATAACAAGTCCAACAATATCAAATAAATCCCCCACACAATCAACACATAATAAACATCATCAACAATAAAACTACAAGCCGTCTTTTCGGGAACACAACAATAATAATATCATTAAAAGTATAGTTTTCCATCAATTTTACCCATACCCATAGCATACTTTTACATATTTATTATCTACCCATCCTAGTCTAAATAAAGTTAAGCCATAACCTACCTTAAACTGATGAAATCCCTATCTAAAGCCCTTCAACATAGAGCATTACTCTGTTGAATGGACTCAGAACCAACTAATATATACAAATATAGAATATATGCATTTAAATAAATCCAACAATACCCATATTTCCTATTTTTAAGTCGAGGTCAAAGAGGACTATTGAAATGTATTTTTCAAAATGAACGGATAAAACAAACATTTTTGTATAGAAATACCACACCCATGATTAAAGAAAGTGATGGGGGAAAACCAAATGAAAATAGGTTAGAGAAGGGGTTTAAATCAAAGAAATACTCTTTATGCCTTTTGAGTAAGAAATCCTCAATCCCCAATTCCTAATTTTGCAATAAATTTTTAAAAGGGTTTCAAATGACATAACAAAAGTAAAATAATTGATATAGCGATTTGGAGCCTATCCAATTTCAAATAATGGAAGAAATCATCCAAAAATCTCTTAACTAGGAGATTAAAGTCTTAATAATGGAAGAAAACTAGAGAAAGAGTATTTTTATATCCTCCTGACTATGACCATAAAGGAGGTCATTGCTTATTTATTGTTGACTATACCCTCACTATTTGGTTGAACTTTTCCTGTATTGAACTCATTCGGATGATGATGCCTACTGAGTACCAATTGTTTTGGTACTCATACTATACTTTTGCATCTTTAATCTGATGCAGATCCGAGTACTAGAAACAACGTTAAAGTTATTCCTATTTTCCAATATTGATCTAGAGTAGGGTGAGTCTTTTATCATTCGAGGTTGATCCTTCTTTATCTATTCCAAATTAGTCTTTTGTATCCAAGATGTCTTATATATTATTATATTTTGGATTCTGTCTAGTACTTTAGGTATATTTTAGTAGTGGCTCTTGTACCAACCTTACCAAGTCTTGGGAGGGATTTATTTGTATAATTTTGTCCTTTACCTTCTCACGTTTGGATATAATTTATATGTTTCCTTTTTGTTTTTATTATTATTACTTATGTTATAATGATAAATGGTCTTTTTTGGTTTCGTCCCATTAGCCTATCACCTATTATTCAAGGATATAGTTTGTCTTGCCTATCGATGGGATAAATTTGGCATCATGATGACTTGAGAACCCGGGTTGTGAAAGCTTGGTGTCAACGCCTAGGTTTTACTAATATTGTTGGTACTGGTGTCAATGTTTAGTAGAGTCATAGATTGGCATGGAGATATTTGTATCCTTTCTTAGGGAGGCTATGGAGCATTTTTAGGGAAAAATCTCATTTTCTTGATCTAGTTCTAGAAATTGGGTAAAAGTTGGTGGTTAATATTTATTGGTTCACTCTTTACATAGATGAATAGGATGTGAGGTGCAAGATCCATGGAACCAGACCTCGAGCCCACTACTAAAGTTTTGATTACGGGTCGAGGTCGACCCAAAGGTCTGGGGCAGGATAGTACAACAGTCCTATTTAAAGATTAGGTCAGGGATCCATTACTTGATCTTTTCATATATTCTAAGGTGGATAGAGCTCTAGGTATTTTTCCACGATGACAGTAAGTTGGACAAGGGGTAGCCCAGGATTCTCTCAATTTATATCCTCTTTTGTCCTTTGGGATGGTTTGGTATAATTATTGGGGTTAGTTGGTGGTCCACTAACTAAGGATCTCAGCTAGCAGAATATGCTAGTGTTTATTTAGGGTCACAACCTATAGTACCACTGCCTAAGGTAATGGTTACACCAGCAACAATCGACATGATGCCAGTTATGTTCCTTGCTGGCGCTAAGCCACTAATCGATATAATAATGATCTAAAAATTGAATAAATAATCAAATATATTAAAAATCCAAATTTAAGAATAATATCCATATATAATTTATTTATCATCCCCTCACAATGCTACAAGAAGTCCAAAGATTTTGTACAAAGTGTATATATAGTAGAGGAAAAATTATCGTGTGGGATTAGGGGGCATCGCCCATTCTAGAGAATGGGAGTAGAAGGGCAACCACTTATGATGTTTCCATGCTCCAAAGGAGTCTTATCTTGACTTTGAGTACCGCTGTAAAGGGGGTTGTGCGGGCTTATCTACAAGCACTCTATGGAAGTCGACTTTTGCGTCTACTTTTTGACTTGTGCAATGGCCTCCCCTTCCAAGATATTGGTGTTGTTTTCCCTTTAATTTCCAGCTTGTTCAAGATAAAAATATCACCATAATCAACTCCAAAATCATCCTACATCATTAAAACTATGGATTAGATCTCAATACAACAAAACATCAAGAAAAACAAGGTGAAACTTGAGCTAAAACTAGGCTAGGCCACCTTGATATTTAACTTGTTGTATTGACTCTTGTCTTCCTCCAATTACACTTTGAACATTATGAAAAAGTTTTACACTAATAAATACAAAATAAAATCATTAGTAACTCATTTGACGCATTAGAATCCATCGTAATAGACTAGAACAACACCTAGCTCAATCTAGTAAAACTACTTTTCTCGTCTAGACTCTAAATGATTGATTTGATCCCAAACTTATTTGAAAAAACTTATAGCCATTATAATTACATACTTGCACACTTAAATTCTTATTTATATCATTCTAAGCATAATAATCACGTGAATCATCCCCCCCAAAAAACTAAACAAGCTAGAAATTACACTAAAGTGCATAAATATACCCAACATCAATAGTGCTCTAGTTTTTATTATCTCAGATTGAGGTACGTAGTTATCTTCTCATATTTGGCATGTATTTCAGAGAGGTCTAGGATGAAGGTGATCCTTAGCACCAGTTTCATCGCAGATTAATGGACAAGTAAAGAGGACTACTCAGATTTTTAAAGATATACTAAGGGCTTGTGTGACTGAATTTGGTGATAGTTGGGTTGATAATTATCCTCTCATCGAGTTAGCCTATAATAATAACTACTATTTTAGTATTCATATGGATCTGTTTGAGCCATTGTATGGTAGGAGATATCTTTCTCTTATTGGGTGGTTTGAAGTTGGGGAGGCTAGATTTTTTGGCCCTAATTTGGTTTATTAGGCCATAGAGAAGGTGAAGGCGATTATAGATAGGCTTAAGACAACTCAAAGTCTCTGAAGTTCTTATGCAGATATGAGGTATAGGGAGTTAGAGTTTAAGGTCGGCGATTTATTAAAGGTGTTTCCTATGAAAAGAGTGATAAGGTTTGGAAAAAAGGGGAAACACAATACCTATTATATTTTCATGTGCTTAATTTTGAGAAGGGTGGGAAATATTGCCTATGAGTTGTAATTGCTTTTGAGTTTGGGTTCCTTTCACCCTGTGTTTCATGTGTCTGTGTTAAAAATATTTATGGGCAATCCATCATTGGTTGTTCATTTGTATAGTGTAGACATTCAGATTCCTTGTCTTATAAGAAGATTCGGGTGGAGATTTTGGATAGACAAGTTCATATATTGAGGACAAAAGATATAGCTTTAGTAAATGTCCTTTGGAGAATTAAGAATATGGAAGAAGCTACTTGGGAAGCTGAAGAGGATATAAAGGCAAAGTACCCATTTTTGTTCTATGGGTTGGACAGAAGTGCTTAAGGTATGAGTTTTGTTTTCCTCTTGTTACCTTTGGAGGTTGTTACTTGATTCTGGTGTATAGCAATTTTCATGCTAAAAGTATCCAAACTCATCATTCGGGGACGAATGATCCTAAGGAGTGGATAATGTAACACCTTCAAAATTTCCATCATTTTATTTTGACCCTCACATGTTTGAAACATTGATTATTGACTTAAATTATGTTAAGATATGTCAATAGGGTATTTCATAAGAGTTTTTGAATTTTTTGATATGGTTTGGGGTTATTTTTTAATTTTACGGCGGTAAGCCTCTGCGTTTTTTCCATTTCATAGAGGTTACTCTCTTCGATATTGGCATGGCACAAAAGATTGTCTCTGTGATAAGCAGTGTGCCGTGCCAAGGTGTAAAAATTATGCAATTTTTATTTTATTCACTTGGGGTGAGGGGCTTTCGGGTCTGTTCACCCATGAACGACCCTTAAATATAAAATAAGTTTATTCCCTTCAGTTTTAAGAGATCAAATCCCCCAATTTCACTCTCTAAATCAAAATCCATGAAAAACTTGAGGATTTCACTATTCATTCATCTTATGTGTTCCAAGCTCCAAATTGTTGTGTATCTAAGGAATGCATCCTTTCCCTAAACTTTTTTAAAATAAAAATATGTATTACATGATTATTTATGTGGATTTTGATATGGGTTGAGAGTTTTGGAATGGTTCATCCTTGAATTTTTTTCCTATGGTTTTCATGACTTGTTCATGCTTTGAATTGAATGTTTTAAACTAATTGGGTGTATGAGTTTGGTAATGGAAATAGGGGTCAAGGCACTCCCCCAATTTGATATTTTGGTTTGAAACTTGGTTTCTAAAATTGTGTTCCCTAAAAGCACGTGCATAATTGGCTTTGCATATGATTTATCACATGGTTTAACTTACTCACCTAAGCTATTGCATTGCATAAATTGTTAAATAGATAAACATGGATTTTGAAGGCCTTATTGGCCATGATTTTATTTTAAATTGGAATCTAGGGGATCATGGAATTCCCCCGTATTGATTTGATAAACAAAAGGGTTCGAGGCATTCCACCAACTTAAATAAATAAACCAAAGAGGGTCGGGGCATTCCCTCAAGTGATGATAATTGCTATGGCATAATGATATTAGCCTGCATGCATAGTTGGTATGATGATACACACAGTATGTGCCTACGTGGATAATTATGGTTTAGTGATTGAGAATGTGTAATTATTTTAATATGGGCTTAAAAGGGGTTTCGTAGCTAAGTCGTGAAGGTGGATTTCCCGGGGGGTTGATCCAAGGAACTCACATTTTTCGATTTAAGGGTTGGTCTTGATGATTATGTGCATGTTTTGTACTTTATACATATATTTATATCTTTAATTGACATTGGGTTGGGGAATTTGCTAGACTTCCTTGATTCCTACCTTTCGTGTGGCTAACACACAGTGGTCTTCTTTCAGCAGAGGAAGATAGACCCATATAGCTCATGGTTTTTTTATGATGGTTGAGCTACATAGTCTAGGCTAATGTTTTACCTTAATGATAAACCTTGTTCCCTATCCCAACATTTTGTATTTTTATATATGTACACTATGTGCATGTTGATTTTACTGTGGTTTTTACTTGGCATTATTTTATCTATTCCTTTAATTACATGTTAGCACTCGAACCACTAACCATTTTCGAATATTGTATCCCCACACGATGCAAGAACCAAAGACACTTTTGTTTTCCTTGCACAGTAATGGTGATCTCAAAGTTTTTTATGAGTCATCTTACAGTGGTGAGCCTCTTTTTCCAGATGGTGTGTTGTTTCTTAGTTTAGCTTATGTCATATACTATCTTTTAATTTTTTTTATCTATCGGTGGGGGCATGTCACGACTTAGATTGATGTTGGTTTCATAAAGGCTTTGTGGATACTGTGGGTTGGTATTGTGCTGGATTCTTAGATCCTCCGAGCTATTCACTTATCTTATTGATGTTCATTGGTTGCTTTTGTTAGTATAGTTTATAATGTGTTCTATTTGACTAGGAAAAGAGGGTGGTCTTTGGTCCTCAGTGGAATTGAGATATTTGTCATGGCCAGGCCCTAGTTTGGGTTGTGATTGTTATCCACATCAGGGTTAACCTAGGCGGATAGTCCAGACATCACTTTAGATATCATAAAGGGGTTACCGCAGTGGTAGTGGTTCCAGTAGTCAGAGTAGCAATCAAGCATATAGGGGTACTTAGTTAAATTCCTTAAGTCAGGATGGTCATTTTGAATCCACCAAACCTTTTGGACAGAGTCGGGTGCTCATGACATATTATGACTATGAGATTCTTGGCTTCTCCCATGAGTGTCCCAATCGTGAGATGATTGTGCATTATGTTTAGAATGCACAAATGATCAGATCAGTGTCACCGCCAGCCAAGTTTGGCGCAAAGAGTTGTAGGGGTAGTCCCCAAGGTTCATAGGTATTCCACAGGGAGGTAGGACCGGTGGTCGAACAAGAATAAATTCGATTAGTGGACAAGGTAACTGTAATACCCCATAATATTTTAAGCTTGATCCAGCTCTTCATAGCATGCTAAGGGGTCCAAGGCTTGAAAATTTCACGAAGTGTTGAGGACTTAGCCATTTTCAAGACCCTTAAAATTTCTAGATTTTATTTTGGTCTTCCCGACCCCAAAATATTTGTTTTCGAGTTGGTTCTTGTTTAGGGAGGTTAAAAGTATGTCTCATGAGAGTTTCGGGACTCTCCGATGAGGTTTGGCACATGTTTTGATGGATGAAATAGTGAATCCTCATGATAGCCCCGTGGCACGAGGGTGGGTCCGTAGGCGATAGGGTTCATAGCGCGTTGGACACTTGACCCAAGCAAGGGCTGCAACATAATGGCCACTTTAACTAAGCAAAGGTAGTGGCATGCCAAGGATGCTCCACCCAACTTCTTAATTTAGGTGTCCAAGGAGCATTTAAGTCATTTCCCCTAAACCCAATTCATCTTTAATACGATTTGGGACTTCCAAAAGAGTATTATTTGCCTTTTTCACTCAAAATTTCACTCAAGAAACCCTCCCCTTTCCCTTAGAAAAAACTCCAGATTCTTTTGCAAGAAATCAAAAGTTTAAGCTTCTAAGTTCAAGAAACCCTCAATAAATCCTCAAGAGACTAGCTATTAAGGTATGTAGGATATTCATCCATGGGTACCTTTTCACCCATGGAGCCCAAAAAAACCCTCTTTTTTTATTAAAATATGGGTTCTTACTTTATTATGAAGTTGCATTTGTTCAAGATGAGTTTAATTCATGTTTTTCCTTAGTAGTTTTACTCAATTCATGTCCGAGTACGATTCGATGGAAAATTAGTTTATCCCATGTTTCAAATTCAATTTCTCATGTCGTATTCAATCGAATTTCATGTCAAAATATAGAATTGTGAATTTAGCCATGAGATCATGTTTCATTATCATGTTTTATTCCCATGTTCAAGATCTTGATTCGCACATGTTTGATGAAATATCTATGTTTTAGGTCTTTGAACCATCATCCCACACTATAGTTTTTGAGCTTTGTTATCATATTTAATGGTCATTTAGTGCTGGAGAGTTATGAACACCTAATATCTTTGTGTTTTACATGATTTTAGATTTTCAAGTAATGATTTAGGTAAACCATCGATATTATTATTTTACTCAGTTGATATAATATGATGAGAACTATGAAAAATAATGTTATGTTAAACTTAGTCTAGTTCAGTACTAGTGTTAGTTCAGTTGGGAGTAGGATTTAGCACATAGTGAATATAGGGATGGAGACTTCCCCATTAGTTTAGGCAGAATCATTAGTAGCATTCTTTGGGTTCCAAATCTACATAGCCAACGTAGTTTATAAGGGGTCACCCATCATTTTAGGCTTGACTTACTCATAAGGATCACCCATCAATTTAGGCTTGACACCAGGTCCTTAGGGATAATAGATTAGAGGATCCACACAACCAGTGTTAGTACTCGTGACACGGTACTAACACCCTTTCAATATGGGTTACAAGTTTGACCCTAATTAGCTTAGATTGGGGTATGTCTGTTACATGATACCTCCTCCAGTTTTAGTTAGTATTCAATATGACTTAACTCAGGATTGTTTGACCAAAGAATATAGATTTTTAGTTATTCAGTTACGTAGAATTTGGTCTTTCATATTTCAGATTATCTCAGAAACATGTTTATGCTTGGTCTAATATTCTCAGATATTATATATTCATGCATTCATGCTCGGTTATCTCATGCATTTGAGTAAGTCCTCAACTAATATACAAGTACATAAAATGTACTGACCGCTTACTTTTCTTTGTGCTATGTTGTCTTATAACAGAGGTTCGGACTCTTAGTTTCCCAATAGTTCTTAGACAACTCTATGTTACTTACCAAAAGTAGTGGTGAGTCCTCATCCATCTAGGACATGATTTGTTTATTTCAGTTATTTTTGTACTTACTTATGTTAGTCAGTTGGAGTTAGTTGGGTGTTTGTCCCATCAACTCCTCATTATTTTTATAGGCTTTCAGACAATCATTTAGACAGACAGTTATTTCTTTTAGTATTATCAATTTCTTCAGACAAACAATTGGGTTTTCAAAATTTTATCATATATTTTAGGCATGTTGTTGACACATATTTTAGTATTTAGATTTACAGTACCTTATCTATTTGTCATGTGTTATATTACTATTTTACTCAGTGTTCATAGAAGGTACTAACTCATGGGTTAGCTTGTAGTGACTTTTGGATGTAAGCACCATTGTCGCGACTAGGGGTAGCCTTGGGTCATAACAAAACACAATATCAGAGCCTAAGATTTTAATGTTTCCTAGGAAGTTTGAATGTCACACTAAGTAGGGTATTTCATGGGGGTGTAAAGCACGCCACACTTATGGATGAGAGTATCCGAAATATTCTTAGGAAATCTTCCCTTCTATTAGTGTTCATGTCATTCGAAAGAGCATGAGATTAATGTAATTACTCTCTCTAACTAATTCATTGTTTTGTTTAAGACAATCCCTCCTAGAAGAACAATGGAAGATGGAACAGGGATTAACCTACACCACCGCCTATTTGGGAAGATCCCTTGAATGACATGTCACTAAATCCTAATATAGGGCTACTTTCACGACCCTAGACAATTCTGAAGATGCTCAGAACAACCAACAACATATTGCTTTAGCAAATCTAGTGGCAAACACAACTGCAGTTAGGATCTGACATTTCACTCAAATGAATCCCTCTCTATTTTAAGGATCTAGGTCTGACAAGGATCCACAGGAATTTCTGGACATGGTACAGAAAGTTACAAATATCATAGCCATCACTTTGAGTGAGAGTGTAGAGTTAGCTGCATATCAGTCATAGGATGTAGCTCAGACCTAGTTTAAGTGGTGGAAGGAGGACCGAGATGTTGATGTAGGGCCTATAAAATGGGAGAGGTTTGACATAGATTTCGTAGAAAAGTTTTTTCCCCTAGAGTTGAGGGAAGCTAGTTCATTAACTTGAATCAGGGAAGTATGAGATTGAAGAAGTATTTGCTTAAGTTTACTCAGTTGGCGAGGTATGCTCCAACAATGGTGGTGGATAATAGGTCTAGAATAAATAAGTTCATATATGGTGTAGCTGATAATGTTGTTAAAGAGTGTAGCACTACCATGTTGATTATGGAAATGGAACTATCTAGAATCATAATTCATGCCTAGTAGATTGAGGAGGAGAAACGTAAGAAGAATAATAGAAATAATAAGAGGGAAATAATAAGTAGTTTTAAATTTTCTCAGCCAAGGTTAGAAGGTATTAAACGTTCTCAGTTCTATTAGAAATTATTAGCCCCAGCTCCATCTTCAGCTAGTATGCCAGTGTCTAAGTTTAGGTTAGACAGTCAGGATAGAGAGCCAAGCTCTAAGTCCCAGGGAAGTATGAACAGTAGTCGCATAAATTTGCTCTGTAGGAAATGTGGTAGGAACTATTTAGGTGAGTTTAGAGTGGGTAGTGATATGTGTTTTGGATGTAGCAACCCAAGACATAGATCAGAGGGTGTTCGGTGGTTACTCAGAGGGGCAGAAGTGATTGCCAGTAGGGGCAGACTAATCCTTTAGCAACTTTAGTAGGTCACCTGATTCAGCTGGGTTCCACGTCCAGTGCCACCAGTAGGTAATGCCAAAATAGATTGTATGCACTCCATACTCAGCAAGATTAGGAAAGTTCTCCTGATGTGGTTATGAGTATGTTACAGGTCTTCCATATCTATGATCATATGTTATTAGACCCCAAATCTTTATTTTATTTTGTGAAACCTTATATAGCTATAAATTTTTATGTTAGTACCAAAATGTTAGCATAGCCTTTCTCAGTGTCTACCCCAGTGAGTAAATCTATTATAACCAAATGGGTACACAGAAATTACCCAGTCATAGTATTTGATAAAATCACCTCAATTGATTTGGTAGAGTTAAAGATGACTAATTTTGATGTAATTCTCGGCATGGATTGGCTCTACTTATGTTATGCCTCAGTTGATTGTAGAAATAGAGTCATTTAATTTTAGTTTCCTAATAAACCAGTCGTAGAATAGATAGATAGTACTTCAATACCTAAATGTCAGTTTGTTTCCCATCTTAGAGCAATAAAGATGATATCTAAGGGGTGTATTTACCATCTTATCCGAGTCAAAGACTAAAATTCTAGAACTATAAGTCTTTAGTCCATTTCAGTAGAAAGGGAATTTCCAGATGTGTTCCTTATGGATATTCCTAAAGTTTCTTTTGAGATAGAAATAGACTTCGGAATAGATCTTCTTCTATATACCCAACCTATCTCTATTTCCCCTAACCAAATGGCTCCAATTGAGCTTAAGGAATTGAAGAAACATTTAAAAGATCTCTTATTTAAGGGCTTCATCACTCCTAGTATTTCTCCATAGGGCGATCATGTCGTGTTTGTGCATAAGAAAGATGGTCTCTCAGAATGTCAATCATTTACCATAAGTTGAATAAAGTCACAATCAATAATAAGTATCCACTCTCTAGAATTGATGATTTGTTTGACCAACTTTAGGGTGCAAGTTATTTCACTAAGATAGACCTCAGATTTGTCTATTATCTTCTTGGAGTTAGAGAATCTGGCTTCCTGAAAACAGATTTTAGAACATTGTATGGTCACTTCAAATTCCTAGTTACGTCTATTGGAAGAACAAATACCCCTGCATCTTTGATGGACTTGATGAATAGGGTATTCAAGTAGTCCTTGGACTTATTCATCATATTCTTCATTGATGGCATCCTTGTCTACTCCGGTAGTGAGAATGAGCATGCAAACTATTTAAAAATTATATTGAAAACCCTTAGAGATCATCAGTTCTTTACCAAATTCAATAAGTGAGAATTTTGGCATAAACTGGCATAAACCCATCTCTCTGTCAGATATCTAAATTTTCTTAGGTTTGGATGGCTATTACAGATGGTTTATTGAAGGGTTTTCTATTGCATCATCCATGTCTCTATTGACTCAGAAAAAGGTTAAATTTTAGTGGTCAGAATTGTATGAGAAGAGTTTATAGGATTTATAGACTCGACTCACCTCTGCCCCAATCTTGAATTTTCAAAATGGTCCAAATAGATTTGTAGATTACTGTGATGCTTCAAGAGTTGGTCTTTGTTGTGATTTAATGCATAGAGGCAAGATCATTGCCTATGCCTCTTGACAGCTTAATCCCCATGAAAAAAATTATCCTACCTATGATCTTGAATTAGCAGCTGTTGTTTTTACCTTAATAATTTGGAGACATTATCTTTATGGTTTTCATGTTGATGTGTTCACTGATCAAAAGAATTTGCATTATATGTTCATGCAGAAAGATCTAAATCTTTATCAGAGAAAGTGACTTGAGTTGTTAAAAGATTATGATATAAGTGTGTTGGGTCATTTGGGCACGTCTAATGTGGTAGTAGATGCCCTTAGTAGGTTGTCCATGGGCAGTGTTGCTCAAGTTGAGGAAGACAAGAAGAATTTAGTCAGGGAGATTCATCAGCTTATTAGATTAGGTGTGAGGTTGGTTGATTCAGCTGAAGGTAGTGTATGAGTTTAAAATAGTTCAAAGTCTTCATTGGTTGCTGAAGTGAAGGAAAAATAATATAGGGATTCGAGTTTGGTTAAGTTAAAAGAGGCAGTTAGAGATCAGAAAGTTAAGGGTTTCTTCCAATGGGGAGATAGTGTGCTTCATTTTCAGGGTAGGTTATGTGTTCTCTATGTTAATGGTTTAAGACAACAAATACTTGTAGAAGTTCATGGTGCATGATACTCTATCCACCTAGGAGCCTCTAAGATGTACCATGATTTGTGGGAAATCTATTGGTGGAATGGTATAAAGAAGGATATTATAGAGTTTGTGTCTAAGTGTTCAAAATTTTAGTATGTTAAATTTGAGAACCAAAGGCCTAGTGGTACATTGTAGGAGTTCATCACCACCACTTGGAAGTGGGAAATGGTGAACATGGATTTTATGACAGGGTTGCCTCGTACGCTTCGTCAACTTGATTCGATATAGGTCATTATCGATAGAATGACCAACTCAGCTCATTTATTGTTGGTTCATACATTGTACTCATTAGAGGATTATGTAGGGCTCTATATTATAGAGTGAGTAAATTTCATGAGATTTCATTATCTATATTTCGGATAGGGGTACTCAGTTTACCTCTTATTTTTAGAAGGCTTTTCAGAAGGGTCTTGGTACCCAAGTTCATCTTTGTACAACTTTTCATCCTCATATAGATGGTCAAGCAGAGAGAACCATTCAGACTTTAGAGAAAATGTTAAGATCATGTGTTTTTGACTTTAAAGGTAGTTGGGATGACAACTTACCTTTGATTGAGTTTGACTATAACCATAGTTACCACTCTAGTATTCAGATAACTCCATTTGAGGTTCTTTATAAAAGGAGATCTAGACCTCTAATTGGTTTGTTTGAAGCACGTGAGGCTTCTTTGATAGGGCCAGAGTCTATGTTTGAGGCAATCGAAAAGGTTTAGTTAATTCAGGAAAGGCTGAAGATAGCCCAAAGCTATCAAAAATCCTATGCATATGTGAGGAGAAGGGACCTTGAGTTTAAAGTTTGTTATATGGTCTATTTAAAGATTTTGCCTATGAAAGGGGTGAAGAGGTTTGGTATAAAAAAGGAAATTCAATCCCTGCTATGTTGGACTATATAGAATAATACACCATTTTGGGAAGGTAGCTTATGAGCTTGAGGTTCCTTCGAAATTGGCATCAATAGATCCGGTGTTCCATGTTTTCTTGTTAAAGAAATGGATCAGTGATTCAGTTGTTGTTGTTTTTTTAGAAAGTTTTGATGTTCAAGATGGCCTTTCCTATGAAGAATTCCTAGTTGAGATCCTTCATCGGTAGATTCATAGACTAAGGAATAAAGATGTTCCCTTGGTTAAAGTTCTATGGCAGAATCAGTCCTTTGAGGGAGCTACTTGGGAAGAAAGAAGGAGATATGTGAACCAAGTACCCTCATCTTTTCTCCACAAACATAGATTTAGATTGAGGTAATGATTTTCCTTAGATTGACTCTTTTCCATTCTCAGTTTCAGCTACTCATGTCATTGTATGCATTCACAAAATCACTTCAGTTCATGTATCATGATTCAGACTCAATTATGTAGTCATATTCCAAGTCATTAGTTTTAAGTATATGACCTTAGTTGCCTTAGTATTATTAGTATAACCAGTCTCATTTGAGGATGAATGTTCCTAAGGGGGTGATATTGTAATACCCCATAATATTCTAAGATCGATCTAGCCATTTGTTTCATTCTTAAGGGTCGAAGGCTTGAAAATTTCACTAAGTTTTTAAGACATAGCCATTATTAAGATCCCTAAACTTTATGGATTTTATTTTAGTCTTCCTGACCTTGAAATGTTTGTTTTCAAATTTGTTCATGTTTAGGGAGGATAAAAGTATGTCTTGGGAGAGTTTCAGGACTTTCGAATGAGGTTTGGGACATGTTTGGGTGGCTGAAATATTGAAGTCTTGCAATAGGCCGGTGATGCGAGGATGGATCCATAGGCGAAGGGATTTGCAGTGTGGTGGCCGCTTTACCCAAGCAAGGGTCGCAGTGCGATGGTCGCTTGACTAAAGCAAGGTTCATGGAGCGTCAATGGTGTTCCATCCAGCTTCTTAATTTATGTGTTAAAGTGGCATTTGAGTTATTTCCCCTAAACCCAATTCATCTTCAACACGATTTAGGACTTCCAAAAGGGCATTATTTACCCTTATCACTCCAAATTGCTCTCAAGAAACCTTATCTTTTCCCAAGAATAAAATCCAAATTCATTCTCAAGAAATCAAGAGTTCAAGCTTCAAAGTTCAATAAATCCTCAAGAAATCCACAAGAAACTAGCTATTAAGGTATGTGGGGTGTTCATCCATGGATTCCTTTTCACCCATAGAGCCTAACAAAACACTTCTTTGATTAAAATATAGGTTCTCGCTTTATTATAAAGTTGCATATGTTCAAAATAATTTTAATTCATGTTTTTTCTTAGTAGTTTGACTTAATTCATGTCCTAGTATGATTCCATGGAATGTTAGGTTATCTCATATTTTAACCTAGATTTCTCATGTCGTATTCAATCATATTTTATGTCAAAATATCAAATTATGAATTTAGCCCTGAGATAATGTTGCTTTCTCATGTTTTAAGACATTCCCATGTTCAAGTTCATGATTCTCACATATTTGATGAAATGCCTATGTTTTTGGTCTTTCAACCATGATCTAATACTATAGTTTTTAAGCTTTGTTATCATATTTTATGGTCATTTAGTGTTGTCGGGTTATAAACAATCGATACCTACATGTTTTACATAATTTCAGATTTTCAAGTAATGATACAGTTAAACCATGGAAATTATTATTTTACTCAGTTGATTTAATTATGATGAGCATTATAAAAAATAATGTTCAGTTAAACATAGCCTAGTTCAGTAATAGTGTTAGTTCAGTTGGGAGTAGGATTTTGCACCGAATCAATGTAGAGATGGTGGCTTTTTTGTCAGTTTATGCAGAGTCATTAGTAGCAGTCCCTGGGTTTTAGAACTATGTAGCCAATGTACGTTATTAGGGGTCACCTGTTAGTTTAGGCTTGACTTACTCTTAGGGGTCACCCATTAGTTTAGGCTTGACATCCTGGTCCTTTGGGACAATAGATTAGTAGATCCAAACAACCAATGTTAGTACCCATGACACGGTATTGACAAGCTTCAAACTGGGGTTATAGGTTGGACCCTGATTAGCTCAGATTGGGGAATGTTGGTTACATGATACCTCATATAGTTTTAGCCAGTATTCAGTATGTCTTAACTCTAGATTGCCTTACCAGAGCGTATAGAACTTAAGTTATTAAGTTACATAGAATTTAGTCTTTCGGATTTCATATTATCTTAGAAATATGTTTATGCTTTGTCTTACATTCTCAGATATTACATGTTCATCCATTCATGCTCAGTTATCTCACATATTTTAGTCTGTCCTCATCTTATATAACATTGCATTCAAAGTGTTGACTCCATACTTTTCTTTGCGCTATATTGTCTTATAACAAAGGTTCTAACACTCATATTCTCGACAATCATTAGAAAGATCAATGTTAATTATTAGTAGTAGTGGTGAGTCCTCATCAATTAGGGACATGATATGTTTATCTCAGTTATTTTAGTCTTTCCTCATGTTCACTCAGTTAGAGTTAGTTGGGGGTTTGTCCCATCAACTCAGCATGATGTTTAGAAGATTTTAGACAATTGGTTAGACAGTCAGTCATTTCTTTTAGTATTAATAGTTGCTTCAAATGGAAAATTTGGTTTTTAGTATTTTATTAGATTTTTCAGGCATATTGTTGACATAGTATTTAGATTTACAATACCTTATTAGTTTGTTTTCCGCTCATGTGTTGTATTACTATTTTACATAGTGCTTGTAGCAGGTACTATCTCATGGGTTAGCTTATGGTTATTGTGGCCGTAAGCACCATTGTAGTGACTACGGGCTAGCCTCGGGTCGTGATAGTTACTTGTATGCAATACTAGAAAGACTAGTGGCTGAGGCTTCAGATCTTGTGATCACATGTATGATTTTTGTATTCCATTATCCAACTTCTTTTTTTTTATCCCAATTCCACATTTTCATATGTTTCTACTTATTTTGCACTATGGTTGTGTTTATGTTCGGAGTCCTTATCTTTACTATTACGTGTAGCTACCCCTTGGGTGATTCTTTAGTAGTAGATCGGGTAAATATATCTTGTTTTGTGATGATGTAGGAGTTTGATACTCAGATTGTCCTCATTGTACTTGATATGGTATATTTTAATATCATTCCGAGAATGGATTGGTTATCTCCTTATCATGCAGTCTTGAATTTTTTTACTAAGACTGTTACCTTAGCCTTGCCTAGCATATACTCGACTATATGGCAGGGTTTTATTAGATGCGCTCTGACGCAAATTATTTCTTACATTCGGGATAGGAGATGGATATCGAAGGGTTGTGAGTCATTTTTTTCTTATGTTTGGGATATTAGTAATAAGATTCCATCACTTAACTCTATTCTAGGTTTTCACGAGTTTCCTAATGTGTTTTCACATAACCTACTTGGCCTTCCTCCCGATCATGATATAGAGTTTTTTATTAACCTTGAGGTAAATACCCAACTTAATTTATGGCTTCTTATAATATGGATCTTCTTGAGTTAACGAAGTTAAATTGTCAACTATAGGATTTTCTCGGTAAGGGTATTATCATACTAAGTTTATCATTATTGGGTGCTCCAGTTCTATATGTGAAGAAGAAATATGGATCGATGCATATGTGTATTGACTATAGGAAATTGAATAAGGTGACAGTGAAGAATTGGTATCCTATGCCTTGTATTGTTGGGTTGTTTGACCATCTTCTAGGTGCACCAGTATTTTCTAAGATAGAATTGAGGTCTGATTGCCATCAGTTAAGAGTTAGGGCAGCGGACATCCTTAAGATATCCTTTAGAACTCATTAAGACCATTATGAGAACATTGTGATGTCTTTTAGGATGCCCAATGCCCAAACATCTTTTATGGATATGATGATCTACGTGTTTAGGCCGTATTTGGACTCCTTCATTGTAGTATTTAGTTATGATATTTTGGTATATTCGAGGAGTAGTAAGGAGCATGAGAAACATTTAAGGACCATGCTCCAGACTTTAAAAGATCATCAGCTTCATGCAAATCTCTCAAAGTGTGAGTTATGGCTAATGTTTGTATCTTTTTCGGCCATGTAGTTTCAAAGAATAGTATCATCATGGACCCAACAAAGATTGATGCTATGTGTAGTCGGGATAGACCTATGCACCTATTGAGGTTCATAGTATTATCGGGTTGGCAGATTACTATAAGAGTGTGTAGTGGTAGTATTTGCACGTAGGATTTGGAGGAATTACTTGCATGGGGTTCATTGTGAGATATTTACTGACCACCTTATACTTAAATATATTATAACCTAGAAGGGCCTAATTCGATGCAGCATAGATGAATTGAGTTGTTGAAATACTATGATATATCTATTTTCTACCATCCATTAAAAAGCAAATGTGGTAGCAGATGACTTAACCAAAAAGTGAGTTAGACTGAGTAGCTTATCCCTCATTTAAGTTTCTCAGTGGTTAGTTGCTTTGGACATCCAGTCCTTAGCTAACTTGATGGTTTGTCTGTATATTTTTAACCCCCAGAGTATCATTACAAGTGTTGAGGATAGATTCACCTTGTTGGAGTATATTCGAAGTTTTCAATTTGAGGATAGCATGCAATGTAGCATTCGAGGGCAAGTGTTGAGAGGTGAGTGTAGGAGGATTTTCTTAGACTATGAGAGAGTTCTGAGGTTTGGTGGTCATATTTGTGTTTGATGGGTTAGAGATTTTATTTTCCTGATTCTTCGGAAAGCCCATAACTCCAGATACTCTTTTCACCTGGGCCAATTAAGAGGTATTGGGATTTGAGACAGCATTACTGGTGAAGTTGCATAAGGAGATATATATCATAGTTTGTGGCTCAATTTCCTTTGTTTATAGTAGGCAAAGGCCAAGTATCAGATACTTGGTAGATTTTTTCAATAACTATCCATTCTTGAGGGAATGTTGGAGTGAGTTATGATGAATTTTGTTGGTGGGTTACCATGCATATCCTATGATTTTGATAGCATTTAGGTCATAGTAAATCTATTGACCATGTTTGCACATTTTACCCGTTCAAGTTTCCTACAGTGTTGAGAGGTTAGCCCCTATTTATAATAAAGAGGTGGTTCTCTAACATAGGGTACCTATGTCCATTATTTTAGACCAAGGCTCTCAGCTCACTTCGAGTTTCTGGAGGACATTTCAAGAAGAGTTGGGCAGCTAGGTTGATCTTAGCATCGCATTTCACCCCTAGAATAATGATCAGTCGGAGTAGACTATCAAGGTTGTAAAGGACATGTTTTGCAGTTGTGTGTTGGATTTTAGGGGTCAGTGGGACTAGTTTCTATATTTGGTAGAGTTTTCATATAATAACTGCTATTATTTGTGTATTCAGATGGCACCTTTTAAGGCACTGTATGGTGATGTCAATTTTCTATTAGTTGGTTCGATAATTCTAACGCTAGGCCTCGTGGCACAGATTTTCTTAATGAATCATTGGATAGATTTTGGGTGATTAAGGACAGGCTATAAGTAGCTCAGAGTAGATAGAGGAGTTATACTGGCCGCAGACATCATCCATTGAGGTTTAGAGTTCATGATAGGCTCTTCATGTGAGTATCACCTATGAAGAGCATGATGAGGTTTAGGAGGAGTGGCAATCTTAGCCATAGATATATTTGACCCTTTGAGATCCTGTAGATAGCTAGGCAGGTAACTTATATATTGGCATTGCCTCCTTCCTTTTAATCCATCCACCTAGTGTTTCATGTATTTATATTATGGTAGTACATTCCAGATGAGACGCACATGCTTCAGTGGGACTCAATTTAGTAGGATGAGGCATTGGCATTTATAGAGGAACTAGTGTCCATTTTGTCCAGAAATGTTAGATGGTTGCACTCCTAGGATATTCTAGTAGTTAAGGTTCAATGGCATCACCGTCCAGTAGAGGAGGCTACTTGGGAGACTGAGTGTGATATGCAGTCCCAATATCCGTACCTGTTTGAACCATCATGTATTCCTCATCCTTTACTTTCGTAGATGAAAGTACTTTTAGTCATGGATGTTAAAATGACCCTCATAGAAATTTACCTTTCTTTTATATATTTTTTGGTGTCTGGAGCTTTTCTACAACTTCCCCAAGTTATTTAAAACTTGTTGGGACTGATAGTTCTGTTTTTGGGTGGTTCAATTGAGAAGTTTAATAATAACAAATATATTGTTGAATATTTAATCTAAATTAGCATTTAGTAAAAGAATAATTTATTGTCCTTCGAAAATATTTTTCGTATTGATAAAATTCTTCAGTTATGATATATTTATATCACTTTATAATAACTTTTATAGTCAACTAATATTTAAAGCGGATATAATGAAACTGGAAATACTAAAATGTTATTATTATATTATAGAGGTTTTACTGATAATAATTTTCTATTAATTATGATATATTCAAAATATTTTATTTATTTTACCACAAACCTATGCAATACCCAAATATACATAATCGGGTATTAAATTAATAAAGTGAGACCTCCACTTCCACTTGGAAGTGGAGGGAGAGTTCAATTTGCATTAAACATTCAATGTGACAACATTTAAAGATAATTAGTACCACTTAATTACTAAAATGTTTCCACTTAGCCTAACTTGCTTAACTTGGCAAAGAATATATACACACATATATATATATATAAATATATTAGTAGTCATAAACATATTTTTTTTCTTTGATTTATATCCTTTTATAGATATAAGTAACTTCCTTTATCAGTCCATTTCTGGAGTGCGCTTTGATATTTTAATTGGATTCCAAAAGATAAATAATTATCCTTGCCAAGTTATTCAAGCTCGGGTTCTAGTGGAGCACTCTTCGGAGAATTTCTGAAGAGACATATTTAGCTTGGTGTCTAGGTAGGCTAGGCCTACTAGTTTCTAGAAAGTACATGTATTTCCATACCATTTAATATATATATATATATATATATATATATATATATATATATCATGCCTTATTTATCCGGTTAGGACCCCATTCTAGTAAATTTCGGTATCTTATCTTTTATTGTGACATAGCATCTATCACTTTAGGATGGGAAATTAAGTTGCAAAACCTTTGATTCGTCCCTTTTTACTAAAGGTACGTGAATGGTTATTTAAATATATTTTACTTATGGTTTAGGTTATGCATATACATTATTTTGATCATTGATTGTGAATTTTTGTAGCACTTTGGCATTGATTATGGTATTGTAACACCCTGTATTTTTGTGCTTGAGCATAAGACATTATTTCTACATGTATAAACTAAAATATAATTATTTCTTTTTAAATAGAAGTGTCATTATCATTTATCTAGGGTGTAAATTTCTTTTGAGGGGAACAAGGTTCATAGTAAACACTCAGAGTGTAGTGGAGTTAAGACATTTTGATTCGATCTAATTTTAGAATTTGATTCAACAAGGGACAACTTTGAATGTGTATAAATTTTGTAATATATTGAATTTCGGGACTTAAGACCCACCAAACTATAGATGAATGTGTCATCTTTCCAAAGCATCCAATTTTTTCTTAATCTGATACCCGAGTAAAACTTTATGAGCATTTCCTTGAGGAAATGGTGAGGGTTCAATTTCAGTGTATCAGAGAGGATAATCTCTGTGGTAAGCTTCGTGCAATGCTAATGCTTTAAATTTGGGTAGTCTTTTGTTTAGTTTATTTGGGATGACGGGTATTGGGGTCTTTTTACCTATGGACAACCTTTAAAAACTATATTAACATATTTCCATCAGTTTTCATGGCCCAACATCAATTATTTCACTCTCAAACTCCAAACCCTAAGAAAGCATAAGGGTTTCATAATACGTTCATCTTTTGGGTTCCAAGTGCCCAACTGCTCACAAATATCTATGTGTCTAAGGATGTACCACTTTCCCAATACTTATCTTTTCTTTATGGCATAAATTGGCTATTATTATACATAGTTTTGGTATTGGGTTTTGAACTATGAGTTGAGTGTTTGAATGTATCTGGTTTAAATATTTTCCCATAATTATTATTGAATTGTTATATACTGAATTGATGATTTATGAACTCTTTGGATGCACAGGGATGGTGAATGAATTTAGGGGTACAATGGATTCACAAAATAAATTGTTTTGGTATAAATATTGATCATAACCTCGACTCACTTGTATAATTGGCTTTGGAATATGATTTATCACTTGGTTTGACTATTTTCTTTGAAACCTTGCATTGCATAAATGGTAAATGAAACATTAATTTAATTGGTTAGGTTAAAAAATGGTTTTGCAAAGGCCTTGGTGTCCATGTCTTTGGTTTATAAATTGGAAACTATTGAGTCAACTTGATTTAATGGTTTTATATGGAAAAATGGAATTGGCTTGAAAGCTCTAAATTTTTGTATGACAATACCAATGATTAATGCCTAATTAAAAGACTCCTTGGTTAATGTATGGTAATGTGTAAATGATTTTAATTGGTATCAAAGAGGGTTGTGTAGCTAACCATAGAAGGTGGAGGTCCCGAGAGGGCCGATACTAGAAGCTCATGTTTGCAGCTGTAAGGGTTAATCTTAATGATCGTATTCTTCTATCACACACACACACACTCTATATATATATATATATATATATTTGTATCAAGGATGTTGAAAGGTGTGGATTCCATGAGATTCTACAATACCTCTAATCAAGCAGATAACACGCCATGGATCCTTTCTACAGGAGGAGTTGAACCTATATGGATCGTGGGTGTAGTTAAAGGATGGTCAAGCTACACAGTCCAGGTTAAGATTTCTAAGTTCATGCTAAGCCTTGTTCCCTTTCCCGGCATATGAAATATATATATTGCATATGATATTATGCAATGGTTTTAATGGTTTCTGTATTATGGTTCATGTAATTATTTTATCCTTCATCCCTAAGTTACATGTTAGTGCTCTGTAACACCCCATATTTTTAAGCTAGAAATCAAACCTTCATTCCGATGTGTGTAAACTCTAATCCCCTGATTCTTGTGTCATGATTTTTATCCTAGTGTGGAAAGTGCTTTCTAAGTGAAAATAGTTCATAGAAACCACCTAGTACAAAGTTGAGCTACGAATCTTTGATTCATCCAAAATTTCGTATTCGATTCTACAAGAGTCAACTTTGAGTGTGTATAACTTTAGATATATATGAAAATTCTTATCTCAATACCCACCAAATTTTGGATCATTAAATTAGATTTCCAAAGAAACCAATTTCGCCTTAATCCAATACCCGAGCAAAAAGTTATAATCATTTTCGGAAGAGAGGCAGTGAGGTCGCGCGATTAGCGTGCGACACACGCTCCACTTCACTCCGAGTTTACAGCTCTTGGTTCCACATTTTAAAGGAATTTTTAGTCTTTTACAACCTTATAACTCCCAGATCACTGATAACGCTCAATCTACAGCTCTCGTAGGAGTGCAAAGCGGTCGCTAGCAAATATAGAACCCAACTGGTTTGGTATCGATCCCACAGGGAATAGCTTGGTCAACAAGTAAGCAACAATTACTAGACTTTTAGTGCAAGTCTCATAAGAAGGGGGAATTGTAATGTAAACAAAGTATTAAAGTAAAAGCTGAAAATAGCAAAATAAAAAGAAAGAATGTTTAGTAGGTTGTAAAACAATGAGAATTGAGGAGTTGGGGTTATGTCCACCTTCAGAGTTATACATCTCTATTGGTTATGAGTGTGTTGAATTCCGAAATGCATGTGCTTATAGAGAATTGTATTCGATGGTAAATCCAGACTTCTTTCGACCTATTCGAGGATTATTTCACTTTAACTCTTTTGAGCTTAAAGTGTGTCTAACGGTACAAATTCTCCAAGAGGTTAATCCAGTTACGGCACTGACTTTTTAATAGGGGATGGGACCCTACTACCTTGACACTATCTCTTTTCCAGACAAATAACCTTTCTTTCGAACAAGTTAGATGTTATACTGGTGTATTCTTGCGTTTGCAACCACAAAGAATTTAGATTAAGATGAAGAGAATAATGATATAAGCAGCATACGTGTCACGAACTCACAAGCTCATAGTAATAGATAATACCTCATTCGGCTTCCATAACCCCAACAGAGAAGTTTAGTTACCCATGAATGCGAAGGAGCTCACGGTTGACATTGTTATTATACCACAATACTGATTAATTTCGTGTAGCACAGGTGGTAGGCGTTTAGGCATGAATTCCTAGGCAAAGTAACGATTCTCTTGTTGCGGAATTTAAGAATAGATGAATAGAAGAAGAAAAATAGAATTAATGGAAAGATTAGAATTGTTGGAAGAGTAGAAAAAATTAATAGTTGAAGAATGTGTATGGATCCCTCTTAAAAGTAGAATGAATAAAAATCTCTAGCAGAATAGGGTATTTATAATACCCATATCCTAATCCTTCTAAGCTAATGAAATACTTAACCAAATCCTACTAAGCTAATGAAATACTTAACCCAAGTGTACTAGGTTAATGTAACATTATCCAAATCCAAATAAGTTACTGCAACTCCCCAAAGTCTTCAGAAATGTTGTTTTATCCCGGGACAGATTTTCCATGCATCACTTTTGGTCCTTAGGCATCCAAGCTTCCTTTTATCCTTCCGTGAAGCTTTCTTTGGCATCAAGTAATCCATAAAATACTGAATTATGTATCATTTATACCTGAAACTTTGTTAATCATGTTCGTTAGCTCACTTACAGGAAAAAGGACTAAAAGTGCATGAAATATATAATTTGTTCTCGAAACATGGCACAAATATGGGCAAAATATATTGATATAGGCGCGTAATATCGCCTATAATCAACACCCCACACTTAAAGCTTTGTTCATCCTCGAACAAAATATCATGTCCATCTAAATATCAACTTAGGGTTTCACAGTATCAACACAAAATATTCGTTAAGACAAGCGCAACAATTATCAACAAAGAGTAGTTTTCTGATCATTAGTAGAAACAATTCAACCTCTAACATTGACTCGTGATGGTGGCCAACTCATATTCAAAAGTTAAGGCACAAAGAATCATACACAACTACCCAAAACTCATCAACCATATGTGTCTCACAATATATTACCCATAATCACTCTCAAGCATAGTATATTTATCAAACATGGGTATAGAAATATCCTTGCTCTCGCTCTCTCAAAGAATTCATATGCAGCAACAGATGACCATAAGCTTGCCCTTAGTGTAATGCTCCACTAAATGTCAGAATACTAAGCTTAGGATCAAATAGGTCTTTTACAGGTTGTAATGTAGGCTAAGGGACGGGTAGGACTATTTTGGCCAGAAATAGTGACTAAGTTCCTAAGCACTTTAATACATCACATTGTATCATCAACATTTTTCTTTCAACCTTTCTTCTTTCTTTTATTCTACCACCCATGTTCTCCTCTTTTGTTTTTCAATTTTAAGCATAACTCACTTTTCAGCATTCTTTTCCTCTTTCTTTTCATAACATACCTCTTATGATAGAACTTTCTTTTTCATAACGTATTCAAGCACCACTACAATTTAAAGCATCATACTCACCCAATTTCCTCTTATTTTGTCACATGACTTTATACGTTAAAGCATTTAGGAATTTGGATCAAATTATGGTGTTGAAAAAATTGATTAGGCTTACATATGAGGTTGTCAAAGAAAATAGGTCAAAGGCTCAAAAGGGTTAACTAGGATAATGTCCATGGATAGGTAAAAATGAAGGTAAATATTCATAGGTTGCAAAAGAAATGCCTAAATCATCTCCTAAACTTGCATTCTTTATTTTTGCTTTGCACACATACCAGGCAAGTTCTAGCATCAGCTACAAACATAGAATATTCTATTAATCTCACACACACAAGGCACATGGTCGACTTTATTGGAAGTAGTATAGACTCTCGACCCAACAAATGAAGGAATTGAACCACACAATATCACATAATGAGTCACAATTAGAGCCTAAACGTCTCAATAGTCATGATTTTAGCACAAACTCTTGTTATGATCTCATGCTGCCTATTAGAATAATTTCGTGCGAAGCTAAGTAAAAAAAATTACTACTAAAAAAAACTTAACTTAAACTAAAAAATGAAACACAAAAAAACGAAACAAATAAAACAAAGTGAATAAATATAGATGTGGTAGAGAAGTATAGCATGCAATACCGCCACCCCACACTTAAACAGGACACTGCCCTCAGTGGATTGTAAATACGAAGAACCTGGTTAGTCGGACTCTTCCTCAATGTCAGAATCTGGCAAGCGTCGATCATCATCGGTCGGCGCCATCATCGTCTAGAGGTTACTCAAAGTATGTGCCTACTCCACACATCTCCCGTGCATGCATATTCATTGGATAGTCATGGTCCAGCTGTTGGAGCTCTGCAGAAGTTGGAACACGACCTCCACTCATCATTGTGAACCGTGTCATTCCATAAAGATGACGGAAGAAACTCTCATCTCGAGCATGTCTCTCCGCAGTAGTAAGGTTGACTCCATGTGTTGTTTCAACATCTTTGACCTTTGTGAGGTCAACCTTCTTCGGGTTATGTGGGAGTTTGTGATCAGCTGGTTCCTCTTCGATATCCTCCTTCTGCAAGATTGTTGTCAATAGATTACCAAAAGTGAAGAGGGACCGCTTGTGTAGTCTGGCTTTTTGCATTGTAGAGCAAATGATTGCCCCAATGTTGATAGGGACATTCTTCATCAATTCATAGACCAAACACACTCTATCTCTTGTTATTTTGGTGTATTGAATCCCAGGAATAAGGCATGAGTTGACGATACGCAACCAGATTCTTGCTTCCCTATTCAAAGAAGCATAGGGGAAGGTGTTGTGTCGTCCGATGTCTTGGTGTCCGCTCCACCTTGCCATGGATCTACTTCCACAAAGTGTGTGTCGAATTTCTCTATAAGGAGGTCTGCTGTACAGCTCTTTGAATAGTGCTGGATCGACCGAAGGTAAGACAAGAAAGGAGTTGATCAAATCTGCGTTGAGCTGTAAAACTTGGCCCTGAATCTTGACTTCGCTGCCCGTTGTTTTCGGCGACCAGTTGGCGTAAAATTCTCTTGTCAAATCAAGATTACATTCTCCTATGTCGTGGAAGATGAAATCCAGATTCAATGCCATGATTTTTGCCAACATACGCGGTTCCTTCTTCGCTAGGCTGTCCTTGTTGATCAAGTCGACATGAAAATATTTGCTTTCCTTGTTGTTCCTATACCATTCTTTGGCTTCCTCCTCAAGAACCCATTTTATTCCAAACATTCGGCGGGGTAATTGCATTGAGGATGATTCTCCTTGGTCCTTGCGACCTCTCTTCTTGCCCTTTTGGGATGTGGTAGCCTTTTCTTGTCTCGCTTTAGGTGCCATCGTTCCTGAGATTTAAACGATATTTCATTTTAGCATCAACTCAATGGAAACAATCTATAAACAAGTCATCGGGGTACCACCCCACACTTGGGTTCGTTGATACAAATCAGTGAAGTGAAAGTGGTCGATTACTCAGACTTCGTCGACATACGTTTAAGGAGCTATATTCCGACAAGAAAATCAGTGATGTATCACTTCTTGCAACCTTTGCAATACGTTCATGTTAGGTAAAACAAGACTACTTCATAGGGGTTTCATCATGGTATAGTTTCTATCAACAATTACAGCCTCCTATGTCGGTAGGCAACTATAATTCTTATCCTGATAAACGGGATAGCCTAACATGTAGGTATGCAAGTGAAAAGACTATGAAATGTTCATAACCATAGCAATTCCTCAAAGAGTATAACAATGCAATTAAAACCAAAGTCAAGTCGGAAACAAGTTAAGATTATCCTAACGTACATGTTCACTCACATGGTTTTGCATCAACAATTCAAACACTTTAACATCACAAATATTTCTTCACGATGTAGCAATTCATGATAGACATAGCAACGTAGTACTTACGAGAAATAGCTAAAGAATAAAAGAGTACTTACGTGATTGAAGCCTTTGGAGATGTTCTTGTGAATTGAAAGAGCAAAAAGAAAAAAATTTGAGATGATTTGGAGTGGTTGTGCGGCGCCTTTAGGTCAAGTTTCAATGTGTTTATGTTTCAAGACTAAGTCCCCTTTATATAGGAAAAGAATGGGTCGGGTTTTGACCCATTTAAAATAGGTTTTGGAGACAAAAAGGGACCATAGGCGGCGCCTTTAGCTTTGCCTATGCATGGTATAGGCGGCGCCTAATGCAAAGCATAAGCTAGCATAGGCGGCGCCTAGTGTAATGCATAAAGGGACCATAGGCGGAGCCTAGTGCATGGAATATGAGATACTGAGACCAAATGCTTTATCATAGGCGGCACCTATGCTATAGCATACCTGAGCATGGGTGGTGCCTATGTCTTTGCACACTAGATTCCTAGACCTTAGGCTATAGTATAAGTTTTGCATTGTTCGTGGCCTAGTTTTACCTAGGCCTAGCCTTGCTCGATGCCTATTTTGTCATGAGCAATGCTCAATCCATAGCCTTATTCATCTTGATTCCTAACTTACCACCTTTTCCATGCAATACGTCCAAATCGTTATTTGAAACCAATCTCCTCGTTGAATACCTCTTGCACCTATATTTGCTCAAAACCAATGAAAACGATTAGTACGATGGGTTGCCTCCCACCAAGCGCCTTGGTTTTGGTCGTGGCACGACTTTTATTTTTGGATTTTCTTTTATCAAAAGCAAAACAAGTACTTAGAACGAAAGAAAGACAAAAACGATAAACGATAAATGATGGGTTGCCTCCCATCTAGCGCCTTATTTATTGTCGTGGCTCGACATAGTTACCTCGAATACTTAGACTTCATCGAGATAAGTGATGGCCAGATAATTCATCGAGTCAAGAGGACCGATATAAGGTTTAACACGTTGGCCATTCACCTTGAAGACAACACCATTATTGTCTTCTAATTCAACTACTCATGACGAGTAGACTTGGAGAACTTTGTATGGACCAGACCACTTAGACTTTAACTTACCTGGGAACAACTTCAGTCTAGAGTTGAAGAGAAGTACCATATCATCCTTTTGGAAGTTTTGTTGAACAATCCGCAGATCATGATACTTCTTCATCCGCTCCTTGTATAGGTCCGATCTTTCATATGCATGGAGACGGAACTCATCTAATTCGTTTAGCTGCTCCAACCTCAGATTCATCACATCATCCCAATTCAAATTCAATTTCTTCAACGCCCACAATGCCTTATGCTCGAGCTCGATGGGTAAGTGACAAGCCTTCCCATAAACTAGTTGGTAAGGAGACATGCCAATGGGTGTTTTGAATACAGTCCTATACGCCCATAGTGCATCATCTAGCTTCCGAGACCAATCCTTCCTATTCGCATTAATCGTCTTTGTAAGGATTTGCTTGATCTTGCGATTGGAAACCTCTACTTGTCCACTAGTTTGGGGGTGATAAGGCGTGGCTACCTTATGTTGCTTGACACCATACTTGGCCAACACGGATTTGAATAGTTTGTTGCAAAATTGAGATCCTCCATCACTTATGATAGTACGTGGTACTCCAAAGCGAGAGAAGATATTCCTCTTTAAGAACGCTACAACACGCTTTCCTTCGTTGTCATCCAACGCTACAGCTTCAACCCATTTCAAGACGTAATCTGCAGCAACTAAGATGTACTTCATTCTAAACGAATTCACGAATGGACCCATGAAATCAATACCCCATACATCAAAGAGTTCTACCTCAAGAATTTTGGACATGGGAATCTCATGGTGTTTAGAAATAGCACCTTGACGCTGGCATTGGTCGCACCTTCTAACATAGTCATAGGCATCTCTAAATATCGAAGGCCAATAGTAACCACTTTGTAATACTTTCCTTGCCGTCCGATTGCCTGCATGATGTCCTCCAACTTGTGAAGTGTGGCATGCTTCCAAAATATTAGGCACCTCTACATGGGATATACATCGTCGAATAATACCATCCGCACATCGTCGAAACAAATATGGCTCATCCCAATAGTAGTGTTGTACGTCATGCATAAACTTCCTTCTTTGGTGGTAAGATAAATTGGCAGGTGTCACATTACTCACCATAAAATTTGCAAAGTCGGCATACCATGGTAATTTTTCCATTGTTTTCACTAATATCTCCTCGTCAGGGAATGCATCATCAATCTGAATTTCAGGTTGCGCCATATGCTCATTCTCGAGTCTAGATAGGTGGTCGACCACTTGGTTCTCGCAACCTCTTCTATCTTTGACCTCGAAATCGAACTCTTGCAGCAGCAATACCCATCGAATTAATCTTGGTTTTGCATCCTTCTTTGTCATTAGATACCTAAGATATGCATGGTCTGTATGAACGATCACCTTAGTACCCAATAGATAGGCACGAAACTGCTCAAACGCATACACAACCGCTAGGAGCTCTTGTTCTGTCATAGTGTAGTTCCTTTGGTCTTCATTTAGGACCTTACTTGCATAGTAGATAGGATGAAATAATTTCTCCTTTCTCTGGACAAGCACATCTCCAACGGCTATACCACTAGCTTCACACATGACTTCGAACGGGAGAGACCAATCTGGTGCTACCATGATAGGGGCTTCAATGAGTTTTCCTTTGAGGCATTCGAATGCCTTTAAGCAATCTTCATTAAAGTCAAACTTCGCATCTTTCTCCAAGAGTTTACACAATGGACTAGCAATTTTGTAGAAGTCTTTGATGAACCGACGATAGAAACCTGCATGGCCGAGAAAACTACGAACTCCCTTCACCAAAATTAGAGGAGGTAGCTTCTCAATGACTTCAATTTTCGCTCGATCAACCTCAATCCCTCTTTTGGAGATCTTGTTCCCAAGAACGATACCTTCTTTAACCATGAAGTGGCACTTCTCCCAATTCAGCACTAGGTTGAATTCTACACATCTTTGCAATGCCATGCTTAGGTTTGCCAAGCACGCTTCAAAAGACTCACCAACAACTTAAAAATTGTCCATGAATACCTCCAAAGTGTCTTCAACCATATCAGAAAAAATAGACATCATACAGCGTTGAAAGGTGGCTGGTGCGTTACATAACCCGAATGGCATACGTTTGAAGGCAAACGTACCATATGGGCATGTAAAAGTTGTCTTATCTTGGTCTTCGGGGGAAATACAAATCTGATTATAGCCTGAATAACCGTCCAAGGAACAAAACCATCCTTTCCCCGCTAATCGATCTAGCATTTGGTCCATAAATGGCATTGGAAAGTGATCTTTGAGTGTCTAAGAATTTAACTTTTGGTTGTCCATGCATACTCTCCATCCAGTGATGGGTCTGAGTGGAATAAGCTCATTCTTCGCATTTGCGACCACCGTCATGCCTCCTTTCTTGGGAACACATTGTACCGGTCTTACCCATGTACTATCAGAGATTGGATACACAACCCCCGCGTCTAACCACTTGATAATTTCTTTCTTTACCACTTCTTGCATAGGTGGGTTTAGATGTCTTTGATGCTCAATGGTGGGTGTGCACTTCTCTTCAAGCTGAATCTTGTATGTACAAATCCCAGGTGGAATACCAATAATATCCGCAATGGTCCATCCAATGGCTCGAATGTACTTCCGTAGAATAGTAATGAGAGCTGCAACTTGTTGCTCACCCAAATCTACTGCAACAATGACTAGAAGTGTGTTTCCACTTCCTAGGAATGCATACTTTAAACGACTTGGAAGCTCCTTCAATTCTAATGTGGGTGGCCTTCAATAGATGGCTTAGCTGGTGGTGTGGGTCGATTCTTGAGATCAAGGTCCAGCTTCTTGGGAGCATAGCGATATGTCCCTAATCCTGATAGAGCACAAATAGCTTCTTCACAATTTTCAGCATCCTTATTTTCTCCATTCATAAGCAAAGTCGCCAATGGGTCATCAATAAGTTGCTCGTCTTCAAGTAATTCTTTCTCATCATCAAAGAAAACATCAGCCACCGAAAATACACTTAGATCTATGGGTTGCTTCATTGTTTTGCAAACATCAAAGCAAACCACTTCGTCATTTATTCGGAACGAAAGCTCATTAGCTCTCAAATCAATAAGCACGCTTCCCGTAGCAAGGAAGGGACGCCCCAAGATTATGGGAACTTCTGAGTCTGCCTCACAATCCAAAATAACAAAGTCTGCCAGAAAGATAAATGAAGAAACCCTTACCAAGACATCACATAGAATACCAACAGGTCGTTTTACCGACCTATCCGCCATTACGAGCCTCATGTTGGTTGGAGTAGGATCACCCAACCCCAACTTCTTATAGATAGATAATGGCATCAAATTGATGCTGGCTCCTAAGTCGCATAATGCTTTGGCAAATTTAAAGACCCAACGGTGCAAGGAATAGTGCAAGCTCCGGGGTCGGCCTTCTTCTGAACTATTGATCGGGTAGCGATTGCACTGCAGTGATGAACATCATCTTTCAACTCATAACTTGCTGCCCGCTTCTTTGTCAAAAGATCCTTCATAAATTTCGCATACCCAGGCATTTGTTCAAGTGCCTCCACCAATGGAACATTAATGGTCAGCTGCTTCAATATAGTCATGAATTTGCTGAACTTTGTATCATCCACCACCTTCTTCAATCTATGAGGAAAAGGTGGTGGTGGGTATGGAATTGTTCTCTCCACGGCTTTCTTCTCCTCTTGCTTCCGTTTTTCAAATTTTTCAGGTTGCAATCCATTGGGATTGACGTCATGGACGTTATGCCCTATTTATGCGAATTCTTTTCCTTTCGCCTTATCATCAATGTCCACTACTTCATCATCCACTTGCTTGCTTTTTGCTGAAGTTTCCAGCACCTTACCACTCCGAGTAGTAATGGCCATGCATGACCCATCATTCCTTGGGTTTTGCACAGTATCGCTAGGTAAGGTGCCAGCCTTTCTTTGATTGAGTGCTGCTGAAAGTTGGCTCAATTGCTGTTCTATTTGCTTGATTGAAGTGGAATGAGAATCAACTATTTGTTTCATAGAGGACAAATCATTAACTACCTCCATTACTTCAGCACTTGTTGCTTCCACTCCTTTCAATATTTTGGCCAGTATGTCATCCATACTTCCAGAACTAGATGTGGTGGCGTCACGTCTTCCAGGGGGAACGTACAAACCACTCTTTTCATTCTTGTTCTTCCAACTACCTTGGTCTTTGTTTACAGATTTATCATAGTAGTTCCGACCTTGGTTTCCTTAGATATTGCCTCGGAAACCCCCCTGATTGTTCAAGTAGTTGTCCTCTTCTTCCGAATCAGATTCGTCTCTTCCTTTTGACGCAATAGCTTTCACTTTTTCGGTCTTACCTGATAATAAATGCTTTGTAAGAAGATCCACTTGTGTTTTCATGTACGCCATATCTTGATCACGTTCTTCTTCTCTTCTTCTTTGGTCTGTAGTCATTCCAATAGATAAAGTGGGGCTTGCTACCTCAGAATCCTTGGTATGCCAAGCTCTACTTTGCTTCATCATACGATCTAGCATATTGCTTGCTTGACCAAAGGTGAGGTCCATAAAAGATCCTTCAGCTGCATTATCCACCACTGGTTTAGTTATTGAATTCAAGGCTCTGTATAATATCTCCATTAGGTGAACATTAGTCATATGATAGTTTGGGCATCTCGTTAGCTTTGTCTTGAACCTCTTCCATGTTTCATGAAGGGCTTCAGTTGGAAGCTGACGAAAGTTGCTGATTTCATCTCTCAATTGTGCTCTTTTGGATGGCGGAAAGAATCTTTCTAGGAAAGCGTCTCTCAATTACCTCCAATTTGTAATAGAATCAGGAGTCAGCCCATTCAACCATAGAGTTGCCTCCCTAGACAGAGACAATGGAAATAGACATAATCGAATTGCATTCTGACCAACAACAGGATTGTCAAATGACTTGCATGTAGAAATAAAGTTGATGAGATACATATTCGGATCATCGCCTGCTAGTCCACCAAATAATCCCTTGAGTTGCAATAACTGAATCATGGTGCTTGTGATGTTGAACTTGGCTCCGGGCGCTAATGGTGGAGGAATTATGGCTCCAGTGGCTCCGGCTCCATCAAGATCATCATCATCGTCGTCAAAAGCTGGTTGCATGGGTTGGCGATCATACCTAAACCGAGCTTGACAACCTCTTCTGTTGGCAGGTGTTGCAATTTCAGCATCACGCCTTGGGTTTAGTAACTCGTCATCACCTAAATCCTCATCGTCAGGATTTGTTGCTCGCCCAGGGTTATCAATGTTTTGCTGTTGAACTTGGGCGGCAACAAGAGCAGCCAATCTTGCCTGTTCTTATTGAGCGGCCATCCTTTCAATTTCCGTTTGTGCCTCCATTCTGCCAGTTCGTTGTGGTTCAGGATTGATCGGTAATAACGGTTGACCAGAACTTCGAGTATGGGGCATGCACTGAATAAAAACCTACAGTAAACAAAAACAACAACTGAAAGTAAAAGTACGAGAATCTTTGACCAAAGGGTCTAGTAATTATCACAAACTTTATTGACACTCGTATTCCCCAGCAACGGCACCAATTTTTGATAACGCTCAATCTACAGCTCTCGTAGGAGTGTAAAGAGGTCGCTAGCAAATATAGAACCCAACTGGGTTGGGTATCGATCCCACAGGGAATAGCTTGGTCAACAAGTAAGCAACGATTACTAGACTTTTAGTGCAAGTCTCGTAAGAAGGGGGAATTGTAATGTAAATAAAGTATTAAAGTAAAAGCCGAAAATAGCAAAATAAAAAGAAAGAATGTTTAGTAGGTTGTAAAACAATGAGAATTGAGGAGTTGGGGTTATGTCCACCTTCAGAGTTATACGTCTCTATTGGTTATGAGTGTGTTGAATTCCGACATGCATGTGCTTATAGAGAATTGTATTCGATGGTAAATCCAGGCGTCTTTCGACCTATTCGAGGATTATTTCACTTTAACTCTTTTGAGATTAAAGCGTGTCTAACGGTACGAATTCTTCAAGAGGTTAATCCAGTTACTGCACTAACTTTTTAATAGGGGATGGGACCCTACTACCTTGACACTATCTCTTTTCTAGACAAATAACCTTTCTTTCGAACAAGTTATATGTTATACTGGCGTATTCTTGCGTTTTCAACCACAAAGAATTTAGATTAAGATGAAGAGAATAATGATATAAGAAGCATACATGTCACGAACTCACAAGCTCATAGTAATAGATAGTACCTCATTCGGCTTCCATAACCCCAACAGAGAAGTTTAGTTACCCATGAATGCGAAGGAGCTCACGGTTGACATTGTTATTATACCACAATACTGATTAATTTCGTGTAGCACAGGTGGTACGCGTTTAGGCGTGAATTCCTAGGCAAAGTAATGGTTCTCTTGTTGCGAAATTTAAGAATAGATGAATAGAAGAAGAAAAATAGAATTAATGGAAAGATTAGAATTGTTGGAAGAGTAGAAAAGATTAATAGTTGAAGAATGTGTATGGATCCCTCTTAAAAGTAGAATGAATAAAAATCTCTAGCAGAATAGGGTATTTATAATACCCATATCCTAATCATACTAAGCTAATGAAATACTTAACCAAATCCTACTAAGCTAATGAAATACTTAACCCAAATGTACTAGGTTAATGTAACATTATCCAAATCCAAATAAGTTACTGCAACTCCCCAAAGTCTTTAGAAATGTTGTTTTAGCCTGGGACAGATTTTCCATGCATCACTTTTGGTCCTTAGGCATCCAAGCTTCCTTTTCTCCTTCCGTGAAGCTTTCTTTGGCGTCAAGTAATCCATAAAATGCTGAATTCTACATCATTTATACCTGAAACTTTGCTAATCATGTTTGTTAGCTCACTTACAGGAAAAAGGACTAAAAGTGCATAAAATATATAATTTGTTCTCGAAACATGGCACAAATATGGGCAAAATATATTGATATAGGCGCGTAATATCGCCTATTATCAACACCCCACACTTAAAGCTTTGTTCGTCCTCGAACAAAATATTATGTCCATTTAAATATCAACTTAGGGTTTCACAGTATCAACACAAAATATTCGTCAAGACAAGCGCAACAATTATCAACAAAGAGTAGTTTTCTGATCATTAGTAGAAACAATTCAACCTCTAACATTGACTCGTGATGGTGGACAACTCATATTCAAAAGTTAAGGCACAAAGAATCATACACAACTACCCAAAACTCATCAACCATGTGTTTCTCACAATATATTACCCATAATCACTCTCAAGCATAGTATATTTATCAAACATGGGTATAGAAATATCCTTGCTCTCTCTCTCTGAAAGAATTCATATGCAGCAACTGATGACCATAAGCTTGCCCTTAGTGTAATGCTCCACTAAATGTCAGAATACTAAACTTAGGATCAAATAGGTCTTTTACAGGTTGTAATGTAGGCTAAGGGACGGGTAGGACTATTTTGGCCAGAAATAGTGACTAAGTTCCTAAGCACTTTAATACATCACATTGTATCATCAACATTTTTCTTTCAACCTTTCTTCTTTCTTTTATTCTACCACCCATGTTCTCCTCTTTTGTTTTTCAATTTTAAGCATAACTCACTTTTCAGCTTTCTTTTCCTTTTTCTTTTCATAACATACATCTTATGATAGCACTTTCTTTTTCATAACGCATTCAAGCACCACTACAATTTAAAGCATCATACTCACCCAATTTCCTCTTATTTCATCACATGACTTTATACGTTAAAGCATTAAGGAATTTGGATCAAATTATGGTGTTGGAAAAATGGATTAGGCTTACATATGAGGTTATCAATGAAAATAGGCTAAAGGCTCAAAAGGGTTAACTAGGATAATGTCCATGGGTAGGTAAAAATGAAGGTAAATAATCATAGGTTGCCAAATAAATGCCTAAATCATCTCCTAAACTTTCATTCTTTATTTTTGCTTTGCACACATACCAGGAAAGTTCTAGCATCAGCTACAAACATAGAATATACTATTAATCTCACACACACAAGGCACATGGTCGACTTTATTGAAAGTAGTATAGACTCTCGACCCAACAAGTGAAGGAATTGAACCACACAATATCACATAATGAGTCACAATTAGATCCTAAACATCTCAATAGTCATGATTTTAGCACAAACTCTAGTTATGATCTCATGCTGCCTATTAGAATAATTTTGTGCGAAGCTAAGTTAAATAAGGAAGTTAGGTAGATTTATCTATTTGGTGGACTAGTATATTATGCAAGACATTTTGTTAGAGCTACATAAAACTTGCTAGACACTAAGTTTGAACTTTAGATGTTAATTGTGGTGATGAGAATATTAGCTTGAGGATTGTGATGCAAGATTTATGGGAGTGAATTAGTAGGTTTCATGTAATGCATTAAATAATTTAGGTTGATGACTTATGAAATATTGGAGTGTGTAATTGTGATATATGCATGAGGTCTAGTATTGAAATACCAATAGTGGCTAAATCAAGAGATGGGTAAGAGATTTAGGCTTAATGAATAAATTGTGCTCGGTCTTGAGTTATGAGTTCTATGTATACCTAGTTTATGTTCTTAAATTCCTTAGTATGGACAAGCCTAGGGAGTTTTTATATGGTTTTATGTAGAGCTGAATTGAGGGAGAAGAAACTAGACTATGAGAACTATTAGCATAGTTTTAAAATTTTGTTAAGATTACGAGGTTATGATATTAGAGGTGTAATGCTCGTATTCTAAGGAGTTGAAAGTTGATTTTTTATTCTTTAGAAGCTTGAATGTCTATCCCCATGGAAATGTTAGTTATAATGCAATGACTTTAGGGGTTGAAGGAAGTTGTGATTAGTACCCTTAAAGGGGATGTCCTAGAAAGAATTTAGTGTCTTCATATTAAAGTCGTCAAGGGGAGTTTAGTGTTCTTGTGTGGAGTGTTATGCATAGAATTAATAGGGGGATTTAATTTCAAGATTGGGTTAGTGATCTTTGAGCAAAGGGGTGAATTGTATCATGGTGGTAAGTTTCAGGGATGGGTCATGATAAATCTATTCTTACTCAAGCAAATTCCACTTATTTAGGGTACATTCTACCAACATCCTACATACTAAAATTTTATTTATTCATATGTTTCTTTTTCTCTATTCATTCTATATCCATGTTTGACCCTCTAATTATGATCTGAGTGTCTTGATATAGGAAGCCATTCATGCTTATTAGATCATATCGTACGTCACACACCCTACCTTGAGTAGTACAATAAATATATGCTATAATTTAATATCGTCACACTTATTTCTGAATCTCGTACTCTATTTCCTAAGTTACTCTCCTTGTGTAAGGATGGTAGTGGTTATGTGAGAATATTAATATTGTTGATTAAAAAGTGGTTGATCTTTACGGTAAAATTTTGGTGTGGCTACTCAAACTAATGTTATAGATGAAATGGGAAGAGTGAGATGGAGCTTTTGTTATGTGAAATAGTTAGGAGTGGGTATGTAGTGAAAATCATTATGAAGGTTATTAAAGTTATAGGGATGAGATTTGTAAAGTGGGTGTAGTAAAGATAGGCTTGAATGTTGTGATTGATAGATACACAAATCATTTTATTTTGTGGCTTGTATTCATAGAAAAACATGATGTTGTTTGACTATAGTGAAAATATAATTTTGGTGTGGCTACTCAAACTAATGTTATAGATGAAATGGGAAGAGTGAGATGGAGCTTTTGTTATGTGAAATAGTTAGGAGTGGGTATGTAGTGAAAATCATTATGAAGGTTATTAAAGTTATAGGGATGAGATTTGTAAAGTGGGTGTAGTAAAGATAGGCTTGAATGTTGTGATTGATAGATACACAAATCATTTTATTTTGTGGCTTGTATTCATAGAAAAACATGATGTTGTTTGACTATAGTGAAAATATGGAGTAGTATTCTAAGATGTATGTAAGGTATAAAGCCTTGTAGCTTAAGTTAGCACCTTTTAATTCCAAAGTAGATTTCAATATCGAAGCAATGTGTAGTTAACCTAAGGCTCTTGTCTTGATATTCCTTAAGGGGAAATTATAAGATTGAAATGGTGAAGTATGGTATTCGTAGACGAATTCATAGTTTAAGAGTATTATGATATTTGCTGAATATTAGTATAATACCCTTAAAATTTCCATCATTTGTTTACCCTCCCATGTTTGAAACATCAATTTTTGACTTAATGGTCTTTAGGTCTGTAAATAGGATCATTGTAACGCCTGAGTCTAGCACCCCGAATGCTACACGGTGCTCATTATCGTGAAGGACCACAGACTAACCTTCCACTAATATCTATACCTGAGCTCTGCATAATATCATATAATAAATGCAAAAAAACTGGCGAAAACTTGCCATAAGGTTTAAAACATCTAAAATTATCAAAACTAAAAATTGAATATTGATATATCTACCCGAAAAGCCTCTAAATAGTCTCAGCTGTGGAGTTTATGGGACATATCCCCAACTAACCCTGTCTACTTAAAATAAACTAAATCTGATGTGATAATAAAATAAGGATCATCCTCTAATGAAGAGGACTCACTACTCTGTCTACTGTTACTGACTGGGACTGAGCTACTAAAGGTATTCTAGATCTCGTACCTCTGAACCTATGGTGTAAAGTAAAACAACATAGCATAAATATATTAGTACATGGGAATGTACTGAGTAT
The DNA here is from genome assembly GCA_030864225.1 of Capsicum baccatum var. pendulum. Lineage (NCBI taxonomy): Eukaryota > Viridiplantae > Streptophyta > Magnoliopsida > Solanales > Solanaceae > Capsicum > Capsicum baccatum. Next base: position 135,032,270 of record CM061552.1, read on the forward strand.
GCAAGACGAGGTAAGGCTAAATACAAGGGCTTATGCATGAACAATTACTTAACTGAATAATCATGAGAGCACTAAATGAGAACATATGTATGAATGCACAAACTATAACTGAAATCATCATGAATATGAATATTGAAACTCAAATTCTGCTTTACTGACGTCTGAAATGACCATTAATAGTGAGATACTGAATAACTAACAATTTTGATATTGATAACTGCGTACTGAAGTTGAGATCAGTCCTGTCTAGCGAGTCATCTCTGGAACTAATGATACTGAAGCTGATTAATCGAATCTACTCATATCAATAACTGAGTTCTAAGCTTCCTACAATTGACTGACTAAATTTGAGATCAAAACTCTCTAATGGATGATCCCTGAATCTACTACCAATGATAAGAAATAATTATGTTTGAGATCAGACCTATCTAGCAGAAGATCTCTGAATTTGATAATGAGAATACTAAACTGAATCTGAGAGTAAGATCAGGCGTATCTAATGGGTGATCTCTGGATCTGATAATAATTAACTTAATGAGAGAACAGGCCTATTTAGAGGGTGTTCCATGAATCTATGGAACTATCTGAGTTCTTTACTGAGATGGGTGACTCTATCTGATTGCCCAGATTCTGAGTTCTACTCTGAAGACTAATACTGAAACTGCAACTGTGGCAGTTATCACTTAACCGACATGCCCCAAATCTGAATTGGTAGGGTCCAACCCGTAACCCTAACTGGAATGGTGTCAATACCGTGCCACGGATAAAGACCTTTACTCTGGTCAAGCCTTTCTGATGGGTGACCCTGAACAAAAAGTCAAGCCTAAGGTAGTATGATAGTGAAGCCTTAATCTAACAGGTGACTCCTGTGCTGGCTATGCAGTTTTGGATTTTAGGGATTGCTTTTAACGACACTGCCTCTCTAATAGAAAGGCCGTCATCCCTATACTCACTCGGTGCTAGCTCCTACTCCCAACTGAAGGACTATGAAATGATTCTAAACTAAACTTAAACTGAGCTGAATCTGTTACTGATCATATTTCTCGAATGATCTGACTGAGTTAAGCTGAGTTCACTTGGTTCCGTTATCTAACAAAATACTACTGAATCTCTAAATAGATTACTTGAATGCTACTGAGGTCTGAACTTAACACTTGAATACTACTAGATCTGAGATGAGTACTGAACTGAGGCTAGAATACTAACGATACTGATATTACTAAGATTTCTTAGATTATTGAGATTACTTAAGTTTTGTAACTATCTGAGAGTTCTGAGTTCTATAACTTACTGAGTTCTAAGAATCGTGGCTTGACTGAGATTATCATGAAAACTGAAACTGGCTCTAGACTGCAGCTAATCCCCAAAAATCGATGACATAGAAGTAAAACATAACCATTCTTGAAAAATCATAACCATGGACATTCATTCACCATCACAATCACTAAAACATCTCTTCAAGAATTTAGAAAACCATAAACATGTGATAATATAGGGAGACACGTTATTGGCTCATACTTCATTCAACAAAGTCTTGCATCAAACACTTAGAATGCATTAAACAACACATAATTGGGGAATTTTATGTTATCTTGTCACAGTTCAGTCACTAAGTCTTTTCAACAAATACTTGGCATCCATGAGCTTGCACACAATTGGGGATTTTTAGTCAACATGCTATAATGGCTCTAATTCCTTCACATAAGCATTTTATCAAACATATGGGGGGAATTTTTTGATTATTCAACAATTTCTACAGTCAATTGACATAAACATATCGCTTAAAGAGCAACTTGAAGAGGGTTTATCATTAATACCACACACTAAGGCCAAAGCTTAAAACCTTGTAAACAAATCATTAATTAAAACTCAATACTAAGATAAACTTCAATTTCAGTTCACTTAAATCATGAAAACTCATAAAAATAGGATCTTTGAATTTAGAAAAAGGATTCTTGAACTTATTAGGTGGAAGGGACCCAAGAATCAACATCTGCATACCTTAGGAAACTCATTCTTGAAGGCTCTTGAAGAGATTCCTGATTTTTTGAGGAAGGGTTTGAATCTTGTTCTGGGGTTTTTAATCTTGAAATAAACCCTAATTTTAATGTTATGGATGAATAAGGAGTTATGTGCTTTTATTTGACATGATTGGGTGTTAAATAGGGTGGAAAAAGACCCAAAAATCCCTTTAAAACAATGTTTCTACATTGTTTCGGCCAAAACTAACGGTCCAAGTGACGGACTTTCACTCTGGTGACTGACCATCACTTCAACCATCATTTTTAGTCGAGAAAATGTCCTTACTGCTTCAATTGCAATGGTCAAAGCGACAGTCCATCGCTGACTTGACGGTCCGTTAGCTTGCCCGTTGCTTCTGGGCAGCTCGGACAACTCTCAGTAAAACAACCATAACTTTTTACTCTGATGCCATATTTTAGCAAAATTGGTATTGTTAGAAATATTATTCAATTATCTATCTTTTGGTTGGTCATTAGATCAAAAATTCAATGTAGAATGGGAGATGCTTGTGTGAAGTTGACTATGACAATGTCCTTCTCATGAATTCAATCGGTAAGGGATGTTTTGATTCTCTAATAGCTAGGATGTATTTAAGGCATTAATATACATCAAAATTTATCATAAAACTACTAAATCACTAAAATTTATTTCTCATTAGCTTGAAGCATGGTTCTTCTATCGGTTGGGATTCTCGGGGTATTACAATCATTTGAGGTAGTTTTGAAATTTTTGAAAGGGGTTCAAGATGATTTTGGAATATGGAGGTACTAACCCTCCATGATATCAATAGGTCACAAAGGCTACTCTCAGCAATAAGTGGTGTGGAATGGACGTTAGCCTCCTTAATAGTCAACGTGTCGCGCCAAGCTGTAAAATTTTATCCAGTTTGGATTTTCTCACTTAGGGTGAGGGGATTTGGGTACTTTACACCTTCTACAACTTTTGTCCCATTATCTCATGGTTCGTGCTTACATAATTCGCTTGGTGATACCATGAATCCCTTTTCTTTTATTTACTATACTTGTTTTGTTGAAGTAGAATTCTTAATGTGAAGTTACATACTTCGTTCCATACTTCTAAAGCTTCAAAAGATTCCTATCCATCATTCGAGGAAGAAAGATTCCAAGGGGGTGATAATTTAACACCCCACATTTTTGGGCTAGAATTCAAACCGTTGTTTCTATATGGATAAACCTAAATTCAATTATTTCTTTTTAAATATAAGTTCCATGATCATTTACCAATGGTTTAAAGTGCTTTTGAGGGGAAGAATGTTCATAGTAAACACTTAGAGTGTAATGGAGTCAAGAACTTTTGATTTGACCAAATTTTGGAATTCAATTCTACAAGGGTCAACTTTGAACGTATATAACTTCTAGAATATATTAAACTTTGGGGCTTAAGACCCACCAAATAATATATAAATGTATCCTCTTTCCAAAACATACGATTTCGCCTTAATCCAAAACTAGAGCAAAAAGTTATGACCATTTTTGTGAGGAACCATTGAGGGTCCGTGATTTGAGCTTGCCATGGAGAATAATCTCCACGATAAGCTTTGTGCCATGCTAATGCTTTAAATTCAGGTTGTATTTTGTTTAGTTTACTTGGGATAAGGGGTATTGGTGTCTTTTCACCTATGGACGACCTTTAAACACTATATTAACCTATTTCCATTAGTTTTCACAATACAACATCGATTATTTCACTCTCAAACTCCAAACCCTAAGAAAGCATAAGTTCTTCATCTTACATTCAACTTCCGACTTCCATGTTCCCAATTTCTTACAAATCTTTGTGTGGCTAAAGCATATACCTCTTTCCCTATACTTATCTTTTCCTTATGGCATGAATTGGTTGTTATTATATATGGTTTTGATGTTGGGTTTTGAACTATGGGCTTAGGGATTTGAATGTATTTGGGTTAAATGTTTTCCCATGATTATTATTGAATTATTATGCATTGAATTGATGCTTTATGAACTCTTTAGGTGTATAGGTATGGTGAATGATTTTATGGGTATAATGGATTCCTAAAATAGATAGTTTTATCATGGAAATTGATAATAACCTCGACCCACTTGCATAATTGACTTCAGAATATGATTTATAACTTATTTTGGCTATTCTTTTTCAAACCTTGCATTGCATAAATGAAAAATGGAACAAGAATTGAATTGGTTTAGTTGTCAAATGGTTGGAAAGGCCTTGGTGGTCCAGGCTTTGGTTTTTAAAATTGGAAACTATTTAGTCAACTTTGTTTAGTAGTTTTGTATGGCAAAATAGAATAGACTTGCATGCACTAAATTTTGGTATGATGATACCAATGGTAGATGCCTAATTAAAAAACTCCTTAGTTAATGGATGAGAATGTGCAAATAATTTTAATTGGACTTAAAGAGGGTTATGTATCTAATAGTGGAAGGTGGAGGTCTTGGGAGAATCGATAATAGAAACTCACATTTACCCATATGAAGGTTGGTCTTATTCAACGTGTGCTTATCTAATAGCTCCAATTATGCAACTAACATATACTGGGGACCATTTAGGAGGGGGATCTCAACCCATATGCCATGTGGGTGTAGGTAAAGTATGGTCAAGCTACACAGTCCAGGGTAAGGTTTTTAAAGTTCATGCTATGTCTTGTTCCCTTTCCCCGTATATGATATATGTTTGTGTGTGTGTATGTATATATTGCATTATATATTGTGCACTAGTTTTAATGATTTCTACACTATGTTTAAGTATATTATTTTATTTTTTTCCCTAAATTATGTGCAAGTGCTCCCACTGCTAACTATTTTCAGACTCTGTATCCCCACGCTATGTAGGGACTGTCCATACTTCTACTTCTCTTGCACAATTACTAAATTATCACGGGATATCTCATTATCCAGATTTAAGTGGTGAAATTCCATACTTCGAAAGAACTTATTTCATGTTATGGGTTTCTTTATGTTACTAACTCTTTTCTTTAGACTTATATTTGGCTATTATCGGGGGTATGTCCCAAGTAATATTGATATTCAATTGTATAGTGTCTTTGATGATATTACTATAGACATAGGAGTGGTTTTTGAATTCTTAGATTTTCTTTGAGTCATACCTATTGATCTATTTTACATTTGGAATTCCACTATTATTTTATATTATGTTCTGCTTCACTAGGAAAAGAGGGTAGTCTCTAGTTGTCGGTGGACTTGAGATACGTTCCATGGCCAGACCCTAGTTTAGGTCATGAAAAGTATAGTTCAAGTTTTATGTTTATAGTTGGGTATGGTTACTATAAGTTATGGTTCGAGTCTGACATCTGGTTATGATGTTTTAGGAATCTTGGTACTGATTACTTCTGTTCTAGGAGTTGTGGTTCCTCTGAGTTTTGGTTTTCATCCAACAACTTATTATTAGATCTGATGTAGATCATATATGTGACGTCTTATTATTACCCATAATTTTCCTATTTGAATTGGGAATATGGTGTCATGTTATTATCCAACACTATTGGTTTCATCCCGACGTCTGGCCTTTCGTTACTATCCATTGGTACTGGTTTAAGCCCAGTTCATATTTGGATGGCTACTATGGTTTCATTCGATTAGTGTAGTTATGGATTATTTGCACTTTTCTTTAAAATTATTTCTTGTGTGCCCGACCGTATTATAGGGGCACGATTAGGTTAATCTTCTTTTTTAGCATGCCTAGATAGATTATGGGTCCCAATTACGTTATGCTTGATTAGCCTTTTATTAATGCATTTTTATATTCTTTATCTCTTTTACTTATTCCTTTAACACATTTGTGTAGCTTTATAGTTGTTTATCTTTCAATCCCTATTTACTATTAGCTAAACCCTTGCATTTTAGTTATACTTTTCTTGTATTAAGCTCAGTCGGCCGATGATTCCTACTGAGTACTTATTGCTTTGGTACTCGTACTATACTTCTACATCTTTATCATGATGTATATGTGAGTATGAGCATTAGTCGTTGACATGATTCTAACTTTTTAGTACTGATCTGGCGCAGGGTAAGCTTGCTATCGTCTGAGGCCGATCCACCTCTATCTCTTCCAGTTTAGTCATTTTTACATAAGATGATTTGTATATATTTTGGATATTTTGGATTTTGTCTAGTACTCTAGGTATATTTTAGTAGTGGCATTAGTACCGATATTACCAGGTCTTGAGAGGAATTCATTTGTATAGTTTGATCTTTTTCCTTCTCTCCTTTGAATATACTTTATATGTTTTATTTTTGTGTTTCGCTTAATATTACTTTTATTGTCATATATGACTTTTTCTAGTTTTTACTTGTTAGCCCATTACATATTATTCTGCGTTTTGGCTTGTCTTGACTACAAATGGGATAAAGTGGGCGCCATAATGGCTTGAAAAATCGGGTCATGACAGTTTAGATGTTCCTATATGTCTCCTTTTAAGAGATAATAGGTTATTAAGCTTTTATGATTTATCATAAGCTATAATAAAAAGTAACTTCACTAATGGTTCGGTATACTTTAATTGCTATCCTAATTGTTCAATAGAATTAATGATAGAATTATTATGAGTACATTAACACTAAATATTAAAACAAAAAACCTGAATAGTAAGATAAATACTAGAGAAACAACAATAATATATAGTGTATATTATAGATTAATGAAAATTACTTTAGTCCCTAAGGCTAAAATAGTAAGTAATAAAGCAGCACCATACTTATGGAAGATAATCATAATCACAATAATACTTTTGTCCCAAAAATGATAAAATGGTATGACTGACATTTTGACTCCATAACGGAGCTAGAGATTGAAGAAGAAAATTAAAATATAGAACAAGTAATACAATATTCTGATGGATCTATAGATTTAGAATTTATAAGATAACAATATTTTAATCAAGCCTTTTAAAGTAGAAGAATATCCTTTTCTAGATTGTCAATATCCAAATCTATAGAAGAAAGGGAAGAAATTTTAGAAAATATTTAAAGAAAATTAGAAGTTGTATATTTCTTAGAAATAGTTTCTAATGTGGTATGAACCGAGAAATGTAAAGACTAAAAATTTAGTTAGTCCAACTGCTAGTGAAATAATTGGAGTAAAGGATTCTCTATGCATGATTAGGTCAGATGAAATATTTGAACATTTAAATAAAATATGGACTGGCCCATAAAATTCAATTAAAAAGCAATGGTATAAATTATATTCATAAAAAGAAAGGTTACCTTTTAGAGAAAACAAGTTTTACTTATTGTCCATTTTTTCACTCATACTTTTCTTACAAAATTTCAAAAACAACTTTAATTTATATTTATGGTCAAACATAACTCCAACTCCAACTTCAAATTCAATTTCAACTCCAACTCCAACTTCCAAAAATTATAATTTTCATGGCCAAACAGGGCCTTATATACATATATATATAGAGACTGATGCACTGATATGGAAAGAATAACATGTAATATTAAATTTTTTAAATAGTTTAAATGCATAGAAAAATTAGATGATAATAAAAGAATCACTAAATATTATTGTTAATAAATGTTATATTAGTGACAAGGTAGTTGATGCTATAATTTCTCCATTAGAAGAAATTAGCCTACCAGTAGATGGTAGAGTTGTTACTGCTTCACCTTTTAAATTAGATATAATAGATACTAAAGGCTATCCTATGAATTAATATATAAATAGGATACATCAACAAAATAATTATAGAAATCATCTAATAAATGTAGTTGCTAAACAAATTCTTGAAGCCAAGAATAAATCAACTTTTAATGGTAAATTAAGTTCTTATTGTGATAAAAAGTTGAAAAATCATCCAATATTTAAATTATTATAATTCTAAACAGATACATTTCCTAAATTTGAAGAAAAGTTTGAATTCATAGATGATATTTTAGTAAAAATTAATGAAAGGTTAAAATTTTGAATTAATATTCACAAATAATAAGCTTATAAGAACTATATATGAGAAAAATTATAATGAATTTGACAAATCAGCTTCTAAATATTCATTAAAAATTTGTTTTTATAAAAAGCTCACATATACAGTGTGAGGAAAATTAATTTACATCTCATACTTCACATTTCAAAAGAGAAATCACCAAATGCAATATTGACGGATTAGCAGAACATCAAATATATAATAAAATACATGAAATGTGAATATCCATTACAACATATAAAATTAAAAAAATGATAGATAAACGAGCAACTACAATGATTATATACGGATTTACAGGTACCATAAAATATTGGTAGAGTAACTACCTCACGAAAAATAATAAGCAAAGCATATTAAATACTACAACTATTACTCAAGATATTAAAATTGAATCTATGGGGCAAATATTTGAAAATTATGTCTTAGAAGATGCCATTGCCACATTAATTTATAGTATAGCTTAACATTTTATAGGAAAAAACTCAACTAGGAAAACCTCAAAATTTTCAAGGCAGGAGTTTAAAAATATTATCAAATTTATCGTGTCCAAAATTAGATGATTTTAGATGGTATAGAGATATTTTTGTCAACAAATTCATGGTTAGAGAAGCATGTAATTATGATTATTGGAAGGAAAAATTTATAAGTGGTTTACCAATATTATTTGTAAAAAGTTAGAACAAAATTAAAAGATAGATTTGAGGAAAAATTCCTTATAGTCACTTAACTTATGGTGATATTATAAGTTTTATAAATGTCACATGACAAGAATTATGTAAAGATATTAAACTTAAAAATTAACCAAAGAGAGATAATAAAATATCACAAATTGAGCAAGGAAGCTTTTGTCAGGATTTTGGATATATGAAATCATCAGCGCCTTCAAAAGAAATTTCAAAGAAAATTAAAAGAAAACATAAAAATTACAAGGATAAATAGAAAAAAAAAACTGATTATTATAAAAAATGATTTAAGAGATCTAAACAAGCCACTAATAAGGGTGGATATAAAATAAAAAATGATACATGTTGAAACTTTGGAAATACAGAACATAGAACTAAAGATTGTCGCGTTGTTAGTAAGATGAAAGATAAATTAAATATGTTAGAATTAGGGAACGAGTTAAAAATAAATTATACTCTATTCTTGATGAAAATAAAAATATCTCTTCTTTTTAAGAAAGTCTTAGTGATGATAACAAGCTTAATATAGCATACAATTCAGATACTAGTGAATCAACTCACCATTAGAAATATAGTAGTGTAATTTGCACTTGCGATAGTCATTCTATAAATGTTATTATTGATAGTAGTAAGGACAAGGAGGTCTTCTTTGATATAATCTATCATCTTAAAGATCCAACCCTTAAGAAAAAATATTTATGTAATGATCCTTTAGGTTATTTTTTGGATTTCAACTTACTTTCATTATTTAGAGCTTTTCTAAAGCTTTCCTAAGTCATTTATGACTTATGGGACTGATAGTGTAGTTACCATGCAATTTGTTTGTTTTTTAGAGCCAATTTTCTATGTTGAAGTCTTTGCTAGTTTAAACTGGCTACCGGTAAAAAACTCTAGTTTAACGAACTCGTACGCAAATTCGGACTATTCTAATAGCTCCAAAATGTTGGTTTTGAACTTATTTCTTTCTATTGGTTGAAAGTTAAAAGAAATGGCAAGTCGGTGTGAGACCCATTTTTAATGGAAATTATTTTGGATGGAAATTTCAACTGTGACATTGAGTCCAAAACATTAAATTTGATAGAGTAGCATAATTCATTTGTGTATAAGAAATTCTCAATGAAACTCGAGAGGTTGGCGGAGACTTTTCAAGTCTCAGCTGGTGCTGGTGAATTACATCTATGAAGCCTTTATTCGCTTAAGCGATCTGCCAACCAGCAACAAGTATTACATATAAAACTTTTATCGCATAAGAGACTCCCTTGGAAATAGAGCAAGTATCATATAAGCGATACTATTATCGCATAAATAACATCTGCTCGGATATCCAGGTATTGTGTAAGCGATAGGCTTATTAAGTAGGAGACATCTATGCTAAGGGTAGGTATCGCATAAGCAACACAAATTTTACTTAAGCGATACTGTGTACTTGGAAAGGGTATAAATACCCCATTTTGCATATTCTTCACCATTTCTCATCCATTTCCAAGATACTTAAATCCTAAAATGTAGTAAAGTTTGGGGATAACATTTATGAGTGATTTTGGGGTTTTGATAAAGATTATTTACGCATTTCTCTTTCAAATTTATGGTGAGTTTTAGTAAATACTTGCAAGAATTCTCTTTCTTTTTGTAAAATACCCAAAAAGCATGCTAACTTAATTTTAGCACCATTATAGCTCGAAATTCACCCATTTTTTAGGACAAATATTCCTTGAGCATAGGGGGATGTGAGTTGATTTTGAAAATGTTATTTCTATAAATGGGCCCCATGTGAGACTTATACATAATTTTAGACTCAAAACATAATAGTACATTATGGGTATGATTTTTCTTGTTTTGATGAGTAGATCATGATTTTTATAGTGTGAAACTTTGCAGAAGCTCCTTAAAAGGGAAAATCGATGATTTAGCGGATTCTTTAGCCTTTCTTTGATACCCAGGTACACTAGGTTTACCTTCTTCATAGATGGAACTATCTCATATTATAAATATGATATTATGCTACAAGTGAGGTGGGATTAGGTATTGGAGGTATAAATAAAAGTATTCAGTTTAATTGGGCCATTTTACTAACTTAAAACCATAGACTTGGAGTAGTAAGTAAAGTTATTCATAGCTTATTTGGATTGAGCTTCTTAGTACATATTTATAAGGTATATAACATAATTACTTAAGATAGGTGAGATTGTTCTTGTAATTCATTTTAGCGTAAAATTGTCATTCGTTGCTCTAACTAAGAGAAAATTGCCTTAGTTGCTATTTTTCTAGGTAGGATTTTCCAAGTTATTCATGTCTGGGAAGGGTTACTACCTTTGGGGTACTTATGGATTACTTGAAATTCAAAAATAAACTTAGACACCTTAACCAAGTCTAGGTAAAAGTTGCCTAAGAGAAATATAGGGAATTAGAAGTGGTCCCCTTCTGGTTCATCTTAGGCCAAGACTTGTGAAAGTTTTGTATACTCATTTACGTATGATATACTCTATTAATTGTAGGTTCAACAATCGAGGAATTGAAAATAATTATTGAGTATGTTACTTGGATATTGAATGATTGATGTTAATTTTCATGTATCACTAATGATAATTCTCATATGTATGATTAAAGATATAATTTATAAGTTTGATGTATGACTATACATTTGATTATTTGGTATGTCTCTCTAATATGATTAAAAATATGGCTTATTAATATGTTTAGTTATACAGATTCTAACGTATTTATAAGGTATAGCTTATAGAAAAGATACGACTACGATATAACCTATAGAGATTAAAATGGCCCATATCTATTGTATGGCTTATATACATTATATAGATAATGGGTATGATATGATATGATATGTAAATATCATACGGCTTATGTATATATATGATATAACTTATGGGTATATGTATATATATATATATATATTTATATATATATATATATGGCTTATATATATTATGGATCACAGATATGCGGTGTTTTTTAGATATGATTAACGGTTTATAGATGACAGGTGGTATGACAATAGGTATGAATTCTAGATATTCTTAATAGTATTGCTTATGAACATTAGTATTGATATAAATCTTGTTGTGTTTAATAATATGTCTTATAGATGTAATTATGGATGGGACCTATGAATATAGTTCTTTATTTGGTGTTTTAAAATGAATAAAGGAATGGGTTATAGATATGCTTTATTGGGATAATCTATTGAGTTTAGCTTAATTAAATGGCTCACTAGAATGGTTCATTGATACAGTTTACAAATATGAGTTTTTATTAGAGTCCGACAATTGTTGATGGTTTTTCTAATATGAGTTTTGGTTCAGGTTTGGAAAAATTGATGATTATATTGATGATGCTATTTAGTTCTGATTTGAGTCTGACATTGGTGATTTTTTTTAATGTGATATGGGATGGATGGATTCTTGGTTATGGTGTGACAATTGGTAAAATATTGTTATTCAGTTGTTAGTTTCCTTGATTGTACCCTCTAGGATTTTCGAGGCCTGCATTAAGATATTTATTTTCCATACTTATTGGCTTATAGGGGACCAGTCTCATAGTTTATGGTATGATCTTTATGTAATCATTCTCATATACATTTATTTATTGTTGAATAGCGGTGTCATATCTTATTTCGAGGTTTGCCTTTTTAATCTGGACTAAGCTTATGTTATCTGGTATCTTATTGTATTTATATCATTATTTAGGTTAGTCGGCCAATGATGTTTACTAAAAACATATGGTTTTGCTACTCATACTACACTACTGTACCTTTTTGGTGTAGATTGGAGTAGTAGTTACCGACGCTGATTTGAAATTCATGCAAAGCTTATTTTAGAGATTGGGTGATCTTTTGGAGTTGAAGTTACCCCGTTTTCCTACTATTTATCTATGTCTAATCATTCATCTTTGAGACTGGCTGTATTTGACTATTTATTAGTCGTAATTCATTTGTAGTAGCTCTTGTACCGACACTACTGAGTCTTGGGATATCTATTAGTTTCTATCTATATATTAGACCTTTATGATTGTATAATTGCTATTTTAGTCTTTAATTTTTAAATTTTGATTTTTAGGCCATTTTCCCACCATGTTAGCCCATTGCACCATCTATGCGCAATGGTTTGGCATACCTACTACTGAGATAGGGTTGGTGCCAACATGACTCGTAAATAGGATCGTGACAAATTAGTATATAAGTCTAGGTTTCACCATTACTGTTGGTTCAAGAGAAAGTTCTAGTAGTGTCCTGTAGATTAGAACGATGACATCTATTACTTATCTTTAGGAGTCTATAGGACATTCTTAGGAGTACTTCACTTCTTTCACTCATTTTTTTTATAAGAGTTTGAGTTGGTTTTGAAAGCATTCTTTTGGTTTCACACTTTCGCAGATGGCTAGTACACATACTACCACTACACGAGATGAGGATCTCAAGACCAAGCCTAGGGATTTAGTCACTATTAGGTTGGAGTAAGGCTCCATGACTACTGTGGAGTATGAGGATTGATTTTATGAGTTTTCTAGGCATGCTACTTCTATTCTGATTATTGAGTATGAAAGGGTTCATTATTTTTTAAAGGATTGAGATTCCCCTTCTCATGTCTTCTCAGAGTTTTGTTAATGCGACTAGGTGCTTTCCAGAGGTTTCTGATCATGCTCAGCTTATGGTAGAGATGCATCATGAGGCCCAAGGGATAATTATAAGAGGTTGCAATATCAGGGATGGTTCAGTGGGACTCGTAGTAGTCTTTGTTTAGAGGCAATGGTTCTTAAGGTGGGTACACTCCCTGATAGCTGTTTCATTATTAGGGTTAGTCTAGTAAACCCTTTTAGGACACGCTTCATATTGCCAATGGAGGCCAGTCTAGCTTTAGTGATCGTCCAGGCTAGGGTCGTGGTCAGTCCTTATGGGGTTCATCTTCTGGATACTCTTGTGGTGGTGGTTATTTTAGGTTAGTTAGATCTTCTATTTTCAGTCCAGTTCCTGAGGCATATTATGGTTGTAGAGCTTTTGGTTCTGTCTTGAGGAAGTGCCCCTGTCATGCAGTGATTGTTCCTTTAACTCAGAGTGTTCCACCTATTAGGGTTGTTTATCCCTCAGTTAGAGGTGGTATGCATGGCCATAGGGATAGTCTCCATGGTGAGCATGGAGGTTCTCAGGCAGATAGAACAAGAGGTCAATCAGGAGCCTAGCTAGATGGCGGGCATAATCAGTTGTATGCAGTATCTTCTAGACCCGAGGCTGAGTCTTTGGATACTGTTATTATAGGTATGATTTTGGTGTTCCTTCACTCCAATTTTACTTTGTTTTGTCCTGGATCCACTTATTCTTATGTGTCCTATTATTAAGCTCCATTATTAGATTTATCTTGGGATTCATTATATGTTTCATTGCATGTATCAACTCATATGGGTTATTCTTTAGTAGTTGATTAAGTTTTTAGATTATGTGTTAAGACTGTTAGAGGTGTTTATACTCATACTGATCTTATTATTTTTGACATGGTGGATTTTGATATGGTTCTGGGCTTGACTGGTTATCCCACTATCATACTTTCCTGGATTCTTTTCCTAACACCATTACCTTAGCCATGCTCGACATACCCTTAATCGTATGGTAGAGATATGTTAGCTACGAGTCAATAGTAGTTATTTTTTATTTTCATGTTAGGAATCTTATTTTGAGGGGTTGAAATTCTTATCTAACTTATATTTATGATGTTAGTATGGACAGTCCATCACTTGACTTTGTTCTTGAGGTTCGTGAGTTTCCTAATGTTTGAACGACCAATCTACCTGGTCTTCCTCTTGAGCTTGGTATTGAGTTTATTATTTATCTTTAGTTGGGCACCCAAGCTATTTCTAAGGCACCTTACTATATGGCTCCTGCCGAGCGTAAGGAGTTTAATTCTCCGTTTTAGGGTTTTCATAGTAACGGTTTCATTAGACCGACTATGTATCCTTGGGGAGAACCTATGTTGTTTGTGAACAAGAATGATGACTCCATACGTAAGTTTATTAATTATAGGTAGCTTAATAAGGTGACGGCGAAGAACTATATCCTATTTCTCATATTGATAATTTGTTTAATCAGCTCCAGGGAGCAACAGTGTTTTTTAAGATTGATTTGATAATGTTACCATCAGTTGAAGATTGGGTTAAGCCTATCTTAAAGACAGTCTTTAGGACCCGTTATGGTCATTACAAGTTCCTAGTGATGTCTTTTGGGTTGACTAATGCCCATCCACTTTTATGGAGTTAATGAACTGTGTGTTCAAGACTTATTTGTCTTCCTTCTTTATTGTGTTAATCAATGACATCCTTGTGTATTTGAGGAGTAGAGAGGAGCATGCATAACATTTCAGGATTCTGCCCCAGACATTACGAGATTAATTTCTTTCACAAAGTTCTCTAAGTGTGAATGTTTTGCTGAAGTCGATTACAATCCTTGGACATATGGTCTGTAAGGATAGGATTATAGTAGAACCGACAAAGATATCTCTGATTAATGTTCATAGCTTCATTGGATTTCCTTGTTATTATAGACAATTCATTGAGGTTTTTACTACAATTACAACACCTATGATTAGATTGACTCAGGAGGAGTTTTCTTTTCGATTGTTCGAGAAGTGTGAGTCGATCTTTTGAAAGCTTAAGGTGTTTCTCAGTTTATCTCCCATTTTGGCTCTTCCTATTAAGGGTGAGGGATTCACCCGATATTGTGGTGCTTCTGGTGTTAGTTTGGGTGTTTGTAATGCCCCAAATCTGATACCTAAAATTCTACATGGTGCTTATGACCCCGAAGGACCAGAACCTAACCCATGACTAATATTTGTACCTGTATACTGCATAAAATACTTTATAATGTAGAAACATGAATTGAAAGGACAAAAGGTTCAATACTAAACATGATCTGAATGATATAACATCTGTGTGGGGTAATAGAATACCCCAAAATAAAACTGAACATACTGATTTCTGAAACATGATAGTCTAGAAAGCCTCTAATTGACTGAACTGTTGAGTAAGGAGTTTATGGGAGATGTCCCCAATTGATTACAACTAATAAATTGATTAATGAGATAATAAGGAAATGATCATGTCCTCGAAAGATGGGGACTCACTTCTAACTCTGTTTGCAGATGTCTGGAATCTACTGCTGCTCTGGAGCTTGTGTCTCTAAACCTATGGTATAAGACACCATAGCGCAAATACGTTAGTACATTGAATGTACTAGTATGTATGTAAAGTAGGCTGAATGCATGGGGTTCATATGCATGAACAGTAATAATAACTGACTAACTATCATAAGCTTGAGAATACATGCATGAGACATAACAACTGACAATAATACAGTGATAACATGATTACTGAATCTAAATATAACTGAAAACATGAGTGACTGTATTTGAAAGTCCTGAATCTGATGGAACTATCTGAGTTCTATTACTGAGACTGATTGACTATATCTGACAGTCCTAATTCTGTAATATAAAACTGTGGGAAGTAGTTATCTAACAGATATGCCCTTGATATGCCATTACGGTTGTGTTGGGGTCCAATCTGTAACCCCAGTTGGAAGGGTGTCAATACCGCACCACTGGAAAGGATAAGCTATAGACGACCCTCATCTGATAGTGTCCCTTATACTAGAATGGTGGAGCCCTTATCTGACAGTTTTTATCCACCTCATCAACCCTCATTGGACAGTGTTGATGTCTCAACCAATGCTGGGTACATGTTCTGGAATGCAAGGATGACTTCTATGAATCACACCCTCATCTGATAGTGTGTGTTCCCAACCTTGAGTTCACTCTGTGGTAATTCCATCTCCCATATGAATAGACTCTGAACATGATTAACCAAACTGAACATTGGCTGAGTTACTAAATTTCGGTTACTGACGGAATACTACTAATATCTGACAACTTACTAAGTTCATGAGATCATGGAGATTTCCTGAGCCATAAGACTGTCTTAAGTCTAAGAATCATAGCTTAACTGAGAGTATCATGTAAACATGACATGACTCTAGGCACACAACTAATGTTTCGGGTACTAGTACACCCAGGACTCGATAAAAGAAAACTGACCAAGCATAACTTACTTTAACATATAACTAACATCATAATCCATAATACATTTATAAAAACAATTTCATCAAAACATGTGATAGCCATAACTTGTACATACATGGGGATTTCATGGTATCATGCTAGTTAGGCACTTTTCCTTCATCTAGGCATTTAATCAAACATATTGTAGGAATTGTACATGTAAACATCATTGCACAATAATTAACATCATGGTTCAATTCTAATTTCATCATTCAAGGGTGTAGTCATAGGTTTGCATGAATCTATATCTAAAATAATATAACCCACATAAAATTTATCACCCAACATGGAGTAGAATTTGATTTCTTATTATCCACATGAACATGAGCAGCCCAATCATGAAATTCATAAGAAAATCCATAAACTTGAATTTAGAAAAAGGGATTCTTCGGATTCATGGACAAAAGGAGTCCATGAATGAACACTACGCATACCTTAGTTCGTGATTTCATGAGGATTGATGGTGAGACCTCTTGAATTCAAATCCTCAATAGAAACCCTAGCTTGATCTTGAGAAAAACTTTAGAGAAACTAGTATATTTTGGGTGAAGAATAGCTAAATCACGTGTTATTGGGTTTAAATAGGGGTAGGAAATTGACCCTTTTAACTCTTGGGTGTATCTTTTAAAATTTTAAAAAAAATTCCCGACCTGGACCTTTAGCGTGACGCGGCGCTATCGTGCCGTTTCACTAGATTTTGACAATTGGGAAATTGAGGGATGGAGTAACCGGGTCCATCGCGTTGCCACTTCCTTTATGACCTGAAATTTTGGTGCGATGCGGGGGACATCGCGCTGAGACGCTAGAAAATGGACAATTCTGAATTTGGGCCCTTACGCGATGCGCCATAATCGCGGACCCCTACTGGAATTTTCAAAATGCCATTTTCTCTTGTGGTGCGGCGCGCCATTGACTAATATGGTGCTGTTTTACAATGGGAACTTGAAATAGTTGTAACTTCTAACCCGGTTATCAGATTTGGGAAAATCTTATATCGATGGAAAGCTTATTGAATTATCAAAATGACAAAAACTGAAAATCTTGAAAATTCCTGAAGGAATAACCATCATTCAATTTAGAATCTAATACAAGACATTCTTGAGATAAAATTAGCTAGGAAAAAGTATGGGGTATTACAATATCTCCCCTTGAGAATATTCGTCTTCGAATGAGATGGACTGTGAGGGGAGAAAAGACAACTGACATTCATACTAAACATGATCTCATGACTAACATGACTGACAAGCTGAAAATGTAATATTGAACATGCGTATCTTATGCTTGTGTAACTGATTCATGAATGCATGACTGAGTGTTTTGAAGAACTAAGTTTCTCACAATGAGAATGCATGTCTGATGCATAATTACATAAGTGAACTGATACATGCGTCCATGACTGAATATGTAATGGTACATGATACCAAGTTTCTAATGGGAACATGAGCATAAAGCTGCATACCAAGTTTGTGATGAACACCAAACATGAAACTGAGTAAGCTTACGGAGATCTGTTACCTTGATCTTGATCTAAGTTGGCAAACAAGAGGTAGGGATACTGTGTATGCATGTCCGCCTCTGCTTCCCAAGTAGCTCCCTAATAGACTGATTTCACCAAAGAACCTTAACTTAAGGGACTTCTTTGTTCCTCAATCTACGAGTCTGATAGTGTAAGATTTTAACTAGAATCTCTTCATAAGAGAGAGTGTTTCGAACATCAACGCTCTGAATAAGGACTACAACTGATGGGTCACCTATGAACTTCTTGAGCAAATAAACATGAAAGACTGGATGAACTAAGGCTATATCTAAAGGCAATTCAAGCTCATAGGCTACCTTGCCAAAGCGACTGAGAATCTTGAAGAGACCAACATATCGGGGACACAGCTTTCCCTTCTTGCCGAATCTCATCACATTCTTCATGGGAGAGATCTTAAGATAAACATTATCACCAATCTTAAACTCAAGATCTTTTCTACGAACATCTGCATAAGACTTATGTCAACTCTAAACTGCCTGGAGTCTTTCTCTAATCAACTGAACTTTTTCTAAGGCACCGAATACCAAGTCAGGACCTATGACTGAGGCCTCAATAATTTTAAACCAACCAATTGGAGATCTACATCTCCTGTCGTAGAGAGCGTTGAATGGAGCCATTCTAATACTAGAATGATAGCTGTTGTTGTATGAAAACTCAATCAAAGTTAAGTGGTCATCCCAACTTCCCTTGAAATTGATTGCACATGCCCTTAGTATATCTTCTAATGTCTGAATGGTCCTTTTCTAATTGACCATATGTCTGAAGATGAAAGACTGTACTAGGATAAACATGGGTGCAAATACCCTTTTGGAATGTTTTCCAAAAATAAAAGGTGAACTGGGTACCTCAGATTGAGATGAGCTGATTTGGTTACTCTGTCTACAATGAACCAGATTGAATCATATTGATTACGAGTTCAAGGCAAACCCATCACGAAGTCCATGTTTACAACTTCCCATTTCCAAGTAGGAATACTGAACTCCTGCATGGACCCACTAGGCTTCTGATGCTCTATCTTAACCTACTGATATGTAGAGCACTTAGCCACAAAATTTATAAGGTCTCTCTTCATCCCACTTCACCAATAGATTTCTCGCAAGTCGCGGTACATCTTTATGTCCCCTGGTTGAATAGAGTAGCGCACATCATGTGCTTTTGCAACAATTTGCTGCCTTAAGTCATCTACACCTGGAACAGAGAGACGACCCTGACAACGAAGGACACCATCTACCCCTTTGAAGAAAACCTCTATTTTCTGATCCTGTACTGACTCTTTCAACTTGACAAGGCTGGGATGTCTATCTTGGTTTTCTTTTACCTCAGAAACTAGAGATGGTTCTAAACTACTCTGATCCCATATATCACCCTCTTTTGTATCGATTAATCAAACACCTAGTCTGGCAAGATGATGGACTTCCTGAGCTAACTTCTTCTTACTATCCTTAACATCAGAAACCCTACCCATGAATAGTCTACTAAAAGCGTTGGCCATTATATTGTCCTTTCCCGGATGATAAAGGACACTCATGTCATAATTTTTCAAGAGCTATAACCACCTTATTTGATGAAGATAGAGACTTTTTTGGTAAAAGACATACTGAAGACTTTTATGATTAGTGAACACATCTACATGAACACCGTATAGATAATGCCTCCAAATCTTTAAGGCAAAGACTACAGCTGCTAACTCAATATCATGAGTAAGATAATTCCTCTCATGGGGCTTAAGCTGTCTGGAGGCATAGGCTATGACCTTACTATGCTGCATGAGGAAACAACCCAAACCTACTTTGGATGCATTATTATACACTATGAAACTATCTGGACCATCTGGAAGAGCTAATACTAGAGCTGAGGTGAGTCGAGTCTTCAACTCCTGAAAAATCTTCTCCCAAGGATCTGACCACTCAAACTTGACTTTCTTCTGAGTCAATCTGGACATAGGGAATTAAATAGAAGAAAATCCCTCAACAAACAATCTATAATAGCCAACCAAACCTAAAAAATTCCTAATATCTGATGAAAAGATAAGGTGAGGACAATTTCTTGTTGCTTTGGTATTTTGAGGATCCACCCTAATGCCATCACCGAAAATGATATGAACAAGTAATGCTATTGACCTTAGCCAAAATTCATACTTACTTAATTGGGTGAATAGTTGATGATCTCTGAGAGTCTGAATTACTGTTCTGAGATTGTCTGCATGATCACACTCACTGTGAGAATAGACCAAAATATCATCTATGAAGACTATGAAGAACATGCCCAAGTACTACTTGAACACACAGTTCATCAAGTCCATAAAAGCTGCTGGGGCATTGGTAAAACCAAAGGACATAACTATGAATTCGAAATAACCAACCGGGTGTGGAAACCTATTTTTGAAATGTCACATTCTCTAACTCTGAGTTGATGATAGCCGAATCTGAGGTTTATCTTAGAGAAATAACTGGCTCCCTAAAGTTGATCAAACAAGTCATCTATTCTGGGAAGAGGATACTTGTTCTTGACCATGATCTTATTGAGTTGACGGTTGTCTACACATCCTAAGAGAACCATGTTTTTGGCGCATGAATAATACTGGAGCGCTTTATGGGGAAATGCTAGTCCTGATGAATCCCTTATCTAAGAGATCTTTCAATTGTTCTTTCTGTTCTTTGAGTTCTGCTAGTGCTATTCTATATGGTGGAATAGATATAGGCTGAGTATCTGGAAGAAGATCAATGTCAAAGTCAATTTCTCTTTCGGGAGGAATTCTTGGAAGATCTTTGGGAAAGACATATGAATATTCACCTACAACTGGAACTAATTCAAGGTTGGGAGTTTTAGAACTATTGTCCTTAAATCGAACAAGATGATAGACATATCCTTTAAATATCATTTTCCATGTCCAAAGGTAGGAAGCAAGCTGACCTTTGAATGCTGAAGTACTACCCTTCCACTCTAGGATGGGTTCATTCAGAAACTAAAACTGGACTATTCTATTTCTGCAGTCGACTGTGGCATAGCAGTAATGAAGCCAATATATCTCGAGAATGACATCAAAGTCAGTAATCTCTAATTCAACTAAGTCTACTGAAGTAACTTTCTGAAATATCATAATCGGTCAGATCCTGTATACCCATCGGGCTATGATGGTTTTACCCATTGGAGTAGAGACTGAAAAGGGCTCTGCTAGGATTTTAGGATTGATTCCAAAATTTCTTGTTGTATAGGGAGTAACAAAAGACAACAAAACTCCTGGATCTAGCAAAGCATAAACATCCACATAAAAGATCTGTAATGTACCAGTAGCTACATCAGGAGAATTTTTCGGATCCTATCAGAACTGAAGAGCATAGAGATAACTTGGGCGTTACCCACAAGTAGCACTGGTGGTGGCATCCTACTGATTCGGGGGACCTGGCTAAGCTGAGGAGCGGAGATGATTCTGATAACCTAACTGAGGGTAGTCTCTGACTCTGTGGCCTAGTTTACCATAACCAAAACAGACATCGCTACCAGCTCTGCAAGCACCGTTGTGATTATTACCACAAATCTATCAAAGGGGAGTAGTTTGGGCATTGCTAACACTGCACTGATACCTAGAGCCTGGCGCTCTATCTCTGTTACCCTCCCTAAAATTAGGAACTGGAGCATTGATGACTTAGGATGAAATTGGGAATGGTTTCCTCCTTCTGATTTAGGCTAAGCAAAGTTGAAACTACGTGTCTTCGCTTTCTTATTCTTCTTCTCCCTCTTTTTAATCTTCTACTCCACTATCTACT
Organism: Capsicum baccatum var. pendulum; assembly: GCA_030864225.1. NCBI lineage: Eukaryota > Viridiplantae > Streptophyta > Magnoliopsida > Solanales > Solanaceae > Capsicum > Capsicum baccatum. Next base: position 135,054,340 of record CM061552.1, read on the forward strand.
GAGCCTGAGTCATAAGCCTGGCTAAAGTTATGTCACTATTCATCATGGCAGATCTACACTTATTTACCACGCTATTATTTACCCCTGAAGCAAACTTACTCATATTGGATCTGATGTCTGCAACCAAATGAGGGGCATATCATGCTAATTGAGTAAACTAAAGAGAATAATCTTTCACCATCATATTGCCCTTCCTGAGGTTTATGAATTCTAGCACCTTAGCCTCTCTAAGCTCTTGGGGAAAGAATCTGTCTAAGAATACAGTGACAAAATCCTTCAGCTCTATAGGACATGCATCATCTGACCTTTCTTACTTCCACTGTTTGAACCAAGTATAAGCCACATCCTGAAACTAATATGCAGCTAGCTCAACACTCTCAATAGTAGTCACCCCCATGATGTATGTCACCTTCTGACCTTAATCAATGAATTCCTGAAGGTCCTCATCTACCTTAGACTCGAGGAAGAACGTAGGATTCATTCATGTGAAGTCCTAAATTCTGGCTGCAGCTGAATTGGCCACTTGCTGGTCGTTCATTCTGAGCAACAACTAAGTTAGTAAGAGTTGTGAATGCATCTCAGAACTCTACATAAGAAATATAATCACCCAAATGATCTTCAGCCTGAGGGGCTGACTGATTTTCATTTCTTATTTTAGGAGGCATGTTTTGTAGAAGAAAGGGAGAAATGGATTAGACTGAGAGATTGACTTGAGATTATGCTCACTGGCACGACATGAATACTGAAAGGGGGGAAACTATTCCTAAAACATCCTATAGCCTTCTGCACATAAATATGGCTTGCAACACACCCATGTACAAAACTCTACTAGATGCGACTTTCAGACTTCCTAGGACTCTATTGAACCTTAGTCTCTAATACCAAGTTTGTAATGCCCAAAATTTGTTACCCGGAATGCTACACGGTGCTCATAACCCCGAAGGATCATAAGTTAACCCATGACTGATATTTGTACCTGTATACTGCATAAAATACTTTATAATATAGAAACAAGAACTGAAATGCCATAAGTTTCAATACTGAACATGATCTGAATGATATAATATCTGTGTGGGGTAATTGAATACCCAAAATAAAACTAAACATACTAAAGTCTGAAACATAATAGTCTTAAAAGCCTCTAACTGACTGAACTATCTGAGTAAGAAGTTGATGGGACATGTCCTTACTAACTCCAACTAATAAACTGATTAATGAGATAATATGAAAATAATCATGTCCTTAAAATATGAGGACTAACTTCTAACTCTATCTGTGGATGTCTAGAATCTACTGTTTCTCTGGAGCTCGTGTCTATAAACCTATGGTATAAGACACCATAGTGTAAATGCGCCAATATTTAAATGTATTAATATACATGTGAGGTAGGCTGAATGCATTGGATTTATATGCTTGAACAATAATAATAATTGAATAACTATCATGAGCATGAGAATACATGTATGAGACATAATAGCTGATACTAATACTGTGATAACATGATTACTGAATTTGAATATAACTGATAACATAAGTGACTATATCTGACAGTCTTGAATCAAATGGAACTATCTAAGTTCTGTACTATATCTGAGTTGACTGTATCTAATAGTTATGAAATTTGAAAAACTATCTGAGTTTTATTACTAAAACTGATTGACTATATCTGACCATCCTAATTCTGTTACATAAAACTATAGGAAGTAGTTATCTAACCGACATGCCTCTGATACGCCATAATGGTTGAGTTGGGGTCCAATCTGTAACCTCAATTGGAAGGGTGTCAATACAAAGCCACCGGTAAGGAAAATCTATGGGCGACCCTCATCTGATAGTGTCCCTTATAGGAGAACGGCGGGGCCCTTATCTGACATTGCTTATCCACCTCATCAACCCTAATCAGACAATGTTGATGTCTCAACCTATGATGGAAACATAGTTCTGCAATGCAAGGATGACTTCTAAGAATCACACCCTCATTTGATAGTGTGTGTTCTCATCCTTGGGTCCACTCGGTGCTAATTCATACTCCCATCTGAATTGACTCTAAACATGATTACTGAACTAAACATGTGTTGTGTTACTGAATTCCTTTGACTGACAAAATACAACGGATATCTGACAACTGACTAAATTTATGAGATCATGGAGATTTCCTGAGTCATAAGACTGTCTAAAGTCGAAGGATCATATCTTAACTGAGAGTATCGTGTAAAAATGACATGGCTCTAGGCACAAAGCTAATGTTTCAGGTATGATCACCCTCAAGACTCGATGGAAGGAAACTGACCAAACTTAACTTACTTGAACATATAACTAATATCATAATCCATAAAACATTTATAGAAGCATTTCATCAAAACATGTGATAGGCATAACTTATACATACATATGGATTTCATGATATTATGCTAGTTAGGCACTTTTCATTCATTTAGGCATTTAATCTAAAATATTGTAGGCATGGTACATGTTAACATCATTGTGCAATAATTAACATCATTGTTCAATTTTAATTTTATCATTCAAGGGTGTAGTCATAGGTTTGCATGAATCTATATATATAATAATTTAACCCACATAGAATTTATCACCCAAGATGGAGTAGAATTCAATTTATCATTATCCACATGAACAAAATCAACCCTATCATGAAATTCATAAGAAAATCCATAAACTTGAATTTAGAAAAAGGGATTCTTGGGAATCATGGATGAAAGTAGTCCATGAATGAACATTATACTTACCTTAGTTCGTGATTTCGTGAGGATTGATAGTCAAATCGTCTTAAATTTGAATCCCCAATAGAAACCATTACTTGTTCTTGAGAGAAACTAGTATATTTTGGGTGAAGAATAGCTGAATCACGTGTTATTGGGTTTAAATAGGGTAAGAAATTGACCCTTTTAACCCTTGGGTGCGTCTTTTAAAATTATAAAAAATTTCTTGAACTGCACCTTTAGCGCGACACGACGCTATCATGTCGTATCACTGGATTTTAACATTAGAAAAATTAAGGTATGGCACGATGCTGGGTCATCGCGTTTCCACTTCTTTTAGACCTGGAACTTTGGGGTGACACGGGGGAAATCACGCTGAGACACTGGAAAACAGACAATTCTAAATTTTGGCACTGGTGCGACGTTCCATAATCACGGATCCCTACTGGAATTTTCCAAATGCCATTTCCTCTTGTGGCGCAGCGCGCCACTGACTAATATGGCATTGTTTTATGATGGGAACTTGAAATAGTCGTAACCTCTAACCCGGTTATTGTATTTGGGTGAATTTTTGTGCTTTGAGATAAGAAATAAGCCCTTCCTTAAGAACTAGGGAACTCTCCTCCCACTAAATTACAAGTTTATTTTGGAATTTTAAGCTAACCTTATAGGTCCAATAGTCTAGACATACATAGGACAAATAGAGCCAACCCATCCCACAAATCACATCAAAATCTATCATATCCAACTCTATCTGATCCACCAATGTCTCCCTACCATAGATAAGTATCATACAACCCTTATAGATTTTTCTAGCCATAACAGAGTCACTAGTTAAGGTAGACACAGAAAAGGGATTAGAAATACATTCTGGACTAAAACCAAAATAAATAAGTACTTAAGGTGTCACACAAGAAAAAGTTGACACTGGATCAAGCAAAAAATACACATCACCAGAGGAATGCTTTAACATAACAGTAACAACATAAGGAGACACCTTTAATTCCTAATGGGTGGCAAGAGCATAAAGATGATTTTGGCCAGTGCTGATACCAGATAAAGCACCATTTGGTGCTGGATCTAAGGATTCAGCAATCATAACTTTATTAGCCTAGAAGCAATCATTAAAGGACACTTCCTCATATATATTACCAAGATAACCATACATAAAGCACTTAATTCTTCCTACATCACAAACTCCAGGATCCATATGTCTATAAAATCGATAAGAGGGATAAGATGGGGATGATTGGGTTGTACTAGTCTATGACTGGGCACCTTGTACCTTAAACCCAATGCCAGTCTAGAAGTGTAGATCACCAAATAGCTTAGGATATAGAGCACTAGCCACAAAATAATAACTAGAATTTCCCCACTTCATCTTAGACCACTGTCTGCCATCTCTACCACTATACCGTTGGCCTTTACCCTGCTCAAAGGATACGAATTTCTTAATTTTCCTCTCAATGCTATCTAATTTCCTCTTCTTCTTATGTTCGACCTATAGTATATACACATAATCTTATAGATATCCATGTCCTTGTTCAATAAGGTTGCCTTCACTCCAACACCAAGTCCTAAGACAAACCTGAAGTAAACTTTCTCATTCTATCCCTCATAGAAGATACCAACTTTTGAATGTAATGAGATAGCTAATGAAATTTCAAGTCGTACTCCTTCTAAGTCATTCTTCCTTACTTCAAATTAACAAACATGAGAAAAAAGTGATCACGAAAAGCACCACAGGAGTCATCCCACATAGATGGCTCAACATCATCTCCTCTTAGCTATTCCCGCTCCTCATACCACTAATATGACATATACTTCAATGAATTATGATGAACTTCACACAATCAGAGCCAGAAGCATGCATTACTCTGAATATCTTTTCTATCTTATCTATGAATCCTTATGGATATCTTCAAACTTAGAACCAGTGAAAAATGGTGGACTCAACCTCATGAGTTGGTAAGCCCTTACGGCATAAAAAAAAAGAGTGACATGAGTAACACACTTAGATTGGCGCAACTGAGATGCCACAAATTAAGTAAGAGAATGAATTGACTGGAGAAACTTAGCATTAGATACATCACATTGAGGTAATACGGTAGTATTATTATCATCTTGAGGAGCCCAAGGAGGACTAGTAAAGACCAGTGAAACTCTATGTGGACGGTTAAGAGCAAGGACCCTAGACTGGATTCGTACCCCATAAGCAAGATGAGTTCCATCCATATTGTCCTTTGGTGGAACAAAGGAGTTTCTATGAGCATCAGATCTTTAGGGATGCATGATCTAAAATACGAAAAAATAGAATTAGAGAAGATTCAAGACCTTAGACTTTATAGCAAAAAAAATAGAACACAAGAAAGGGAAATATTCCTACAAGCCTCGTAGCCTATACCTTAAAAGTGTGGCATGCTACACAACCATAAAAGAGACATTACTTAAAATTGCTTTGTAGAACCTAATTAAACATGAACCTGGCTCTGATACAAAACTTATCATGACTCAAAGCATGGATTGGCCATGATGGGTATCTCAAGTCCATCGAGGAATGAAGACCACCATATTTGCCTAGTTAAAATTGAATATAATACAACTAATTCAGAAATAAATCTAATAATTCCAATAACCATCCTAATTAATAGTAATTCATAAATCCTCTAAATAGACCAAAACCAATCTAAGTAGGGACATGTACCCGACAATAGCCAAAAGAGTCCAATAGTAGTAATATAAGACATAAATGAAATAAGACTTTAAAATAATAGACCTCTAGACAATGAAAGCTCACCAGTTCAAAGTTGACTATTGAAAACCCCAAAAATCCTATCACTGTTCAGGTAAATTAGAAATGTCTTCAGAGATGGTTAGCATGGTTAGCGCTAGCATATAACTCTGGAAAGGGGATAACGTAATTCCATGAAACAATAGTTCAACTTATTCTGAGCCAATGTGCACAACCATATGCAATATATATATATATATATATATATATATATATATATATATATATATATATATATATTATATTCATAATAAATTGGGATTGGGAACAAGGCTTAGCATGAACTTTAAAACATTAGCCTAAATTGTATATCTTAACCATTATGAACTGACACCCATAGTGTAATCCCCCATAAGATCCTAAGCTCAGTTCAGTTATAGCTGCATGCTTAAGGGGTCCAAGACTTGACATTTTCACCAAGTGTTAAGACTTGACATCTTGAGACGTTGATTTTAAATAAATTTATGTTTGGAGTTATTAAAGGTATGCCATGTGGGAGTTTTAGGATTTTTAGATGGGCGTAGGAGCGTGTTTGGAAAATGAAAATGGAAGACTCACCATAATAAGCCCGCGAAACAGGGCTTGCTCCATCGGACTAGGTGTTGCAGCGTTGGGCTTGATCCACAAGACTGAATCCCACTTCATGGGGCTTGAATTTTAGAATAAAGCCTATGGAGCGCCAGTGCTATTTTGGCTAGCCCCTTGGTCATTAAATTAAGTGGAATTTGAGTTATTTCTCTCAACCAAATTCGTTCTTAACGCAATTTGGTACTTCCAAAAGGACATTATTTGCCCTCTTTCACTCCAAATTGCTCTAAAGAAACCCTCCTCTTTCCCTAAGAGAAAACTCAAGCATCTTCCCCAAGAAATCATGAGTTCAAACTTCCAATCCAAGAAATCTTTAAGAATTCAGTTATTAAGGTATGTAGGGTGTTTATCCATGGGTCCTTTTTCACCCATGGATCCCCAAAACCATTCTTTGATAAAAAATATGAGTTTTCCTTTATTATGAAGATGCATATGTTTAAGATGAGTTTAATTCATGATATTTGTTAGTAGTTTGACTCAGTTCATGTCCTAGTATTATTCCATGGAAATTTAGGTTATCTCATATTTCATGTTTCAATTTTCCATGTCGTATTATATTGAATCTCATATCATAATATTGAATAATGTATTTATCCATAAATTCATGTTGTTTTCTTACATTTTAAGACATCCCCATGTTCAAGTTTATGCTTCTCACTTAATTGGTGAAATGTTATGTTTTGTTTTTTTGAACCATGACTCAATGCTATAGTTTTAGGATTTAATATTAAGTTTTATAATTATGCAGTGCTGGAAAGTTATGAACACCTGATGCCTATGTGCTATACATGATTTCAATATTTCAAGTAATGATTCAGTTATACCATGGATGATATTATTATTTTACACAGATGATATAATCATGATGAGAACCATCAGAAGTAATTTTAGTTAAATTTAGTTTAGTTCAGTACCACTGTCAGTTCAGTTAGGAGTAGGATTTAGCACTGAGAAAACATAGGGATGTGGTCTCACCCATAAATTAGGACTGGGTCCTTAGTAGCAGTCCCTATGTTCTATAACTATGTAGCCAGCGTAGGATTATGAGATATCACCCATCATCCTAGGACTGAAACTCTCTTAGGGGACACCTGCTAGTTTAAGACTGACTCCCTAGTCCTTTAGAACTTCAAATTAGTGGATCCACATAGCCACTGTTTGTACCCATGGCAAGGTACTAATGCCCTACAAAATGGGGTTACAGTTTGAACCCTAATTAGATCAAATTAGGGTGTGTCAGTTACATAATACCTCCCATAGTTTCAGTTAGTATCTTAGTGTATCTATGCTTAAGTTTGCTTGACTAAGTGAGAAGACTGCCAGTTATTCAGTTATAGAAATTTTAACCATACAACTTACATATTACTCATGTATAATGTCTTGTCTTGGTTTTGCATTCTTTGATATTATATGCTTATGCATTCATGCTTAGTTATGTCATGTATTTCATCCGGTGCTTATCATACATACCAGTATATTCAAAGTACTAACCACATACTTTTCTTTACGCAATGTTGTCTTATAACATATGTTCGGACACTTAGTTTCTCAGCCATTCTTAGACAACTCAACATTACCCCACAAAAATAGTGGTGAGTCCTCATCTATTGAGGATGTGATATATTTTCTCAATTATTTTAGTATTTTCTAATGTTCAATTAGTTAGAGTTAGTTGGGGGTTTGTAACAACAACTTCTCATGATGTTTAGAGGCGTTCAGATAGTCAGTCAGTAAACAGTTGTTTGGTTTTATAATATTATCAGTTGTTACCGACATTTCAAAATTGTTTCTTACATATAATTAGTATCCATATTTTTAGTATTTTATCAGCTTACCGTTAACATATGCTATATCAGTGTCATTTATTGAATAATCATAATAGCTATCAGCTGATGGGTTACCTTGAGGTTACCTGTGATTGTAAGTACCTTTGTCGTTAATAGTAGGTAGCCTTGGGTTATGACAAAACTTGGTAGTAGAGCTTAACATTTTAAAGTGTCCTAGGGAGTCTAAAAGTCGCATTGAGTAGAGCTTTGTGCATAGGTGTAATGCGTTCCCCACTTATGTGCAAGAGACTATGAGATATTTTAGAAAAGTTTCCCTTCTTTCAATGTTTATGTCATGCAAAAGATCATGAGCTCTATTTAATTAGTATTTCTAACTCATCCTTCATTTGGTTTACAAATAATGTCTCCTAAAAGAAGCAATGGAACAAGGAATGGGGATCATCCTGCACCCCCACCTATTCTGGAAGATCCCTTAAATGAGTGTCTTTGTCATGCCAAATTCAGGGCCACTTTCACTACCTTACCCTATTCTGTAGCTTCTCAAAACAACTAGCAAGTCATTTTCCCAGCCAATCATGTGGTAAATACAGCTGTAGTTAGGATTTAGGATTTTACTCAGATGAATCTCTTTCTAGTTTTGGGATACAAGTCTGAGAAGAATCTACAGGAGTTTTAAGATATGTTGCAGAAAGTAACAGATATCATGGGAATCACTTTGAGTGAGAGTGTAGAGTTGGCTATATACCAGTTGCAGGATATAGCTCATATCTAGTTTAAGTAGTGGAAGGAAGACCAAGGAGTTTATGCAGGGCCGGTAGAGTGGTAGGAGTTTGCCACAACTTTTTTAGATAGGTTCTTTTCCCTAGAGTTGTGGCAACCTAAGCTTTATTAGTTCATCAATATAAAGTAGTGTAATATGAGCGTGAAGGAGTACCCACTTAAGTTCACCCAGTTGGCGAGGTATGCTCCTACAATGGTGGTGGATAATATGTCTATATTGAGTTAGCTTGTATTTGGTATAGGTGATAGTGTGGTTAAGAAGTATAGGACCGTTACGTTGATTAAAGAGATGGACCTATCCAGACACATGGTTCTTGCTTAGCATATTAAAAAGGAGAAGCATAAGAAGATGGAGAGAGAGAATAAGAGGGCCAGAATAGGTAGTTTATTTTTTTCTCAGCCAAGGTCAGAAGGCGGTAACTATTCTTTATTCTATCAAATGTTTTTAGCCCTAGATCCATCTCTAACTAGTATGCTAGTACCTAAGTTCAAGAAAGATAGTTGAGATAGAGTGCCATGCTCTAAGTCCCAGGGCAGTATAAATAGTGGTCGCAGTAATCTACTTTGCTAGAAATATGGTAGGAATCATCAGGGTAAGTGTAAGGCTGGTAGTGATGTGTGTTTTGGATATGGCAAGCCAGACTATAGGATCTAGGAATGCCTAGTGGTTGCCTAAAAGGGAAAGGATTTGTGCCAATAGGGCTAGTCTAATTTTTCATCAACTCTAGAAGGTCGCCTAACTCAGCAGGGTGCCATGTCCAGTGCCTCCAGTGGGTAGTGTTAGAACAGACTATTTGCTCTCTAGACTCATAATAATTAGAAAATTTTTTCCCATGTGGTTAAAAATATGTTACAAGTCTTCCATCTTTATGTATATGCATTGCTAGATCATGGAGCTTTACTTTCCTCTGTAACTCCTTATATAGTTGTAGACTTTGGTGTCAATCCAAAAATGTTAGTATATCTTTTATCAGTATCTACCATAGTGGGTAAGTCCATTATAGCCTGACGGATATACAAAAATTACCTTGTCACAGTACCCTAAAATGTTACCTTAGTTGATCTGGTGGAGTTAGAGATGACTAATATCGATGTCATTCTCAACATGGATTGGCTCCACTTATTCTATGCCTTAGTTTATTGTAGAAATAGAGTCACTCAGTTTAAGTTTCCAAATGAACCATCTATTGAATAAAGGGTAGTACTTCACTGCTTAGGGGTCAGATAGTTTCATATCTTAAAACCAGAAAAATGATATCTAAGGGGTGTGTTTACCATCTTATCTTAGTAAAAGACTCAAACTTTGAAACTCCAAGTCTTGAGTTCATTTCTTTAATAAATGGATTTTTAAATATGTTCCCTGAAGATCTTCCCGGAGTTCCTCCCAAAAGGGAACTCGACTTCGGAATAAATCTCCTCCCAGAAACCCAGCCTATCTCTATTCCATCCTAAAGAATGGCTCTAACTGACCTTAAGGAATAAAATAAATAGTTAAAACATCTCTTAGATAAGGTTTTTATCAAGCCTTATTTTTCTCCAAAGTGATCTACACCTATTCATACATAACAAAGGCGGTTCTCACAGAATGGGCATGAATTACCGTCAACTAAATAAAGTCACAATAAAGAATAAGTATCTATTTTCTAGAATTAATGACTTGTTTGACCAACTTTAGGGTGCCAGTTATTTCTCTAAGATAGAACTCAGGTCCGGCTATCATCAGCTTAGAGTTAGAAAATGTGACATTCCAAAGGCAGCTTTCAGAACTTGATATGATCACATCAATTTTTTAGTTATGCCCTTTGCACTAAAGAATGCTCCTGAAACTTTCATGGAATTGATGAATAGGGTGTTCAAGCAGTACTTTGATGTGTTTGTATTGGTCTTCGTTTATGATATCCTTTTTTATTCCCATAGTGAGGATGATCATGCAAACCATCTAAGAATTGTATTGCAAACCCTCAAAGCTTATCAATTTTTTTCTAAATTTAGTAAGTTCAAATTTTCGCTGAGATCATTAGGTTTCCTTGGCCATATTATTTCTAGTTATAGAATCCTGGTTGACTCTTAAAAGACCGAAGCAGTGAGAAAGTGGCCTAGATCTATCTATCCATTAGATATTAGGAGTTTCTTGGGTTTGGCTGGCTACTACAGATGGTTTATTGAATGGTTTTCTTCTACTGTATCCCCCATGTCTTATTTGACACAGAAAAAGTCAAATTTCACTGGTCAGTTTCTTGCAAGAAGAGATTTAAGGATTTGAACACTCGACTCACTTTTGCCCCAGTTTTCACTCTTCTAGATGGCACAAATAGGTTGGTTGTATACTGTGATTCTTCCAGAGTTTTTCTTAGTTGTGTATGAATGCATAGAGGTAAGGTCATAGCCTACGCCTCTAGAAAGCTTACATCCCATGAAAATAACTATCCTACCCATAATCTTGAGTTGGCAACTATTGTTTTTCCCTTAAGAATTTAGAGGCGCTATCTTTATGGGGTTTATGTTGATGTGTTCAATAACCATAAGAGTTACAGTATGTGTTCATGCAAAATGATCAGAATTTTCCTCAGAGAAGGTGGCTTTAGTTGTTAAAAAATTATGGTATGAGTGTGTTGTATCATCTGGGCAAGGCCAATGTAGTGGCTGATGCCCTTAGTAGATTGTCCATGAGTAATATTTTTCATGTTGAGGTAGATAAGAAGAAGTTAGCCTGTGAGATTCATCACCTTTCTAGATTAGGTTTTTAGTTGGTTTGCTAAGTTGAGGATAGTATTTGGGTTTAGAATGGTTTGGAATCCTCATTTGTTGCTGAAGTTAAAGAAAAGAAAGATAGGTATCCTAGTTTAGTTAAGTTGAAGGAGGCAGTTACAAACCTGAAGGTGGAGGTTTTCTCCTAAGTGGGAGATGGTGTGATTTGTTTTTAATGTAGGTTATGTGTTTTGTGTTTTGATGGTCTAAGATAAATAATTCTTGTATAAATACATAGTGCGTGATATTCTATTCACCAAAGAGCCACTAAGATGTACCGTGATTTGTGAGAAATCGATAGGTGGAGTGGTATGAAAAAAGATATTGCAGAGTCTATGGCTAAGTGTTTGAAATATTAGTAGGTTAACGTTGAGTACTAAAGGCCCATTGGTACTTTGCAGGAGTTTAGCATCTCCACTATGAAGTGGGAAGTGGTGAAAATGGATTTTCTGATAGGATTACCTAGTACGCTTCATCAACATGATTCAATTTGGGTCATTACAGATATAATGACAAAGTTAGCCCATTTCTTACTAGTTCATACTTCGTACTCAGCTGAGGATTATGTAGTCTTTATATTAGGGAGTTGGTTAAGTTGAATGAAATTTTGTTGTTTATTATTTAAGATAGAGGTACTCAGATCTCACTTTTGGAAGGCTTCTCAGAAGAGTGTTGGTACCCTAGTCCATCTCAGTATAGCCTATCATCCTCAAACATATGATCAGCCAGAGAGGACTATTCATACCCTAGAGGACATTTTGAGGGCATGTATTATAGATTTTAAAAATAGATGGGATGACCACTTGCCTTTAATTTAGTTTGCCTATAACAATAGTTATCACTTCACTATCCAATTGACTCTATTTGAGGCTCTCTATGAAAGGAGATATAGGTATCCTATTGGTTGGTTTGAAGTAGGTGAAGCTTCTTTGATAGGGCTAGATTAAGTATTCAAGGTAATAGATAAATTTTAGTTGATTCGATAGAGGTTGAAGATAGCCCAAAGCCTTCAGAAATCTTATGAAGATGTGAGAAGAAGGGATATTGAGTTTGAGGTTGGTGATTTAGTTTATTTGAAAATTTTTCCTATGAAGCGAGTGAAGAGCTTTGGCAAGAAGGGGAACTTAGTCCCTACTATGTTGGCCCATATAGGATCTTGAACCATTTTAGGAAGGTAGCTTATGAGCTGGAGTTTCCTGCAGATTTGACATCAGAGCATCTAATGTTCCTGTTTCTTTGATAAGGAAATGTATCGGTGATTCAGCTATTTTTGTTCCTTTAGAAAGTAGGATGTTTAGGATAGCCTTTTCTATAAAGAAGTTCTAGTTGAGATCCTTGATCGTCAAATTCGTAGGCTAAGGAATAAAGAAGTCCCCTTGGTTAAAAATCTCTGGAGCAATTAGTCTATTGAGGAAGTTACTTGGGAAGAAGAAACAGATATGCAAGCCAAGTACGATCAGTTTTTCTCCACTAACTCAAATTTAGTTTGAGATAACGATCTTCCTTTGACTGACTGCTTTTCATTCTCTATTTTAGCTATGTAACCATTCTCATGTCATTGTATGTATTCATAAAATTAGTTATGTTCCTATATCATGTTTCTGAATCAGTTATATAATCATGTTGCAAGTTATAAATGTTCAGTATATGATCTCAGTTGCCTTAGTATTCTAAGTCTAACCAATCTCATTCGAGGATAAATTGAACCAAGGGGGAGATATTGTAATGCCCCGTAAGATCCTAAGCCCAATTCAGTTGTAGTTGCATGCTTAAGGGGTCTAAGACTTGAAATTTTTTCTAAGTGATAAGGACTTAGTCATTTTTAAGACCCCTAAAAACTTTGATGATTTTATTTTGGACTTCCTAACCTCGAGACATTGATTTTTGAATTGATTCATGCTCAGAGTTTCTAAATGTATATCTTGAGCGTGTTTCATGATTTCATACTGGCATAAGGGCATGTTTGGAAAACTAAAACAAAAGACCCACCGCTATAGGCCCACAGAGCGGGGTTTGCTCCATCGTACTAGGTGTCGCGGCATGAGGCTTGCTCCACCGGACTGAAGCCCGCAGTGCAGAGTTTGCCCTATCGAATTGAAGCCCGCAGTACACCAGTGTTATGTCGTCCAGCCCCTTGGTCATTATACCAAGGGGAATTTTAGTAATTTCCCTCAACTCAATTCATCCTTAACACAATTTGGGATTACCAAAAGGGAATTATTTTCCCCTTTCACTCTAAATTGCTCTCAAGAAACAGTCCTCTTTTCCTAAGATTAAACTTAAGTTTCTTTCCTAAGAAATCAAGATTTCAAGCTTTCAATCCAATAAATATTCAAGAATTCAATTTTTAAGGTATGTGGGGTGTTCAACCCTAGGTCCCTTTCACCCATGGAGCCCAAAAACCTTTATTTGATTAAAAATATGGGTTTTTCTTTAATATGAAGATGCATATGTTCAAGATTAGTTTAATTCATGTTTTTCCCTAGTAGTTTGACTCAGTATATGTCCTAGTATGGTTCCATGGAAAGTTAGGTTATCTCATGTTTCAAGATTTGATTTTCCATGTCGTATTCAATAGAATTTCATGTCACAATATCGAATTGTGAATTTAGCCATGAAGTCATGTTGTTTTCTTAAGACCTCCCCATGTTCAAGATCATGCTTCTCACTTAATTAGTGAATTGTTATGTTCTGGGTTTTTGAATCATGACTCCCTACTACAGTTTTAAGCTTTAATATTGTCTTTTATGATTATTCAGTGTTGACGGGTTATGAACATCCAATACCTATATGCTTTACATGATTTTAGATTTTCAAGTAATTATTTAGTTAAACCATGGATATTATTATTATTTTACTTAGTTGATATAATTATGATGTGCACAATAAAAATTAATGTTCAGTTAAATTTAGTTCAGTTCAGTACCAGTGTCAGTTTAGTTGGGAGTAGGGTTTAGCACCGAGCAAACCTAGGGATGGGTGCTCACCCGCCAGTTTGGACTTGATCCTTAGTAGCAGTCCCTATATTTCAAAACTATGTACCCAACGTAGTATTATGAGATGTCACCTGCCAGTCTAGGACTAACACTCTCTTAGGGGTCACTCGCCAGTTTAAGAGTGGTTCCCTAGTCCTTCGAGACTTCAGATTAGTGGATCCACACTTCCAGTATTAGTACTCGTGGAAAGGTACTTACATCATTCCAAGTGGTTTATAGGTTGGACCCTGATCAGCTAAAATTAGGCACATTCAATTATATTACACCTCCCACGATTTCATTCAATAGATCAGTATATCTCAACTCAAGTTTCCTTGACCAAGCGTACAGATTGTCAGTTATTCAATTATATAAATTTTATCCTTACATCTTACACGTGACTCTTGTATCAGTTTTATGCTTGGTCTTGCATTCTTAGATATTACATGTTCATGCATCCATGCTTAGTGGTCTAATGCATTTCAGCCAGTCCTCATCTTACATACCAGCATTTTAAAAGTACTGACCGCATACTTTTTCTTTGTGTTATGTTGTCTCATAACGTAGGTTCGAACTCTCAGTTTCCTGACCATTCTTAAAAAGCCGAATGTTACCTCAAAGTAGTAGTGGTGAGTCCTCATCCATCAAGGATATGCTATGTTTTTTCAATTATTTCAGTATTCCCTTACGTTCAGTCAGTCAAAGTTAGTTTGGATTTTTTCCCACCAACTCCTCATGATGTTTTGAGGCTATCAGACAATCAAATAGTTAGTCAGTAAAAAGTTGTTAAGTTTTTCAGTATTATTAGCTGTTAGAGACATTTTAGACTTGTCGCTTACATATATTTAGTACTTATATTTTCAATATTTTATTAATTTATTTTAATTTCATTTATTCAGCTGCTCATAACAGGTACCAGCTCATGGGTTACCTTGTAGTTACTTATGATCGAAAGAATCATTGTTGAAACTAAGGGATAGCCACTGGTCATAACAATAGGCTATATGGGCTCAACACCCCTAGTGAAAAGGTCCCAATGTGTGTTAGCCGCTATTGCACCCAAGTTCACACGCAAGTGTACGTGGTCTCACAACTAATATGGTGTCTTTAAGTAAATTTGAATATCAATCCCTTAGAAATATTTTAACTGTTGAGATTAACTTAGTGCAACCGTAAACAAAAGAGAAAGTAAACTAAAATAATGCTAAAAAGTAAAGACTTTGGACAATCAATGGATGAAAAGCTTGGTTAAGGCACTGAGAGAAATCATACTATACTAATGAACTTCATTCGTTAAATTAGTTATCTTGGTTTTAGATTCGTAGGGTTTATCATATGATCATGGTCTCCCGACCTCTAACCTTCTACCAAACTGAACATTATAACTACATCATTGAACGGGGATGTAGTAATCTATTTAGATGCATTAATATATAATCCTACACGTGAAACAAGAAAGTCTTCTAGGTATATCCCTATCCTAGATGCTAATTCAAATTCCTTATTTCATAAAACAATAAGAACTTTATTCTCTTCATCCCCGAGTTCTATCTTACTATTCCCCCTCCCGAGTTTACAAGGTCAACATTATATGTATTTTAAGGGTTGAGAATCCTTAAATTAGTAATAAAAAGGATAAATAAGAAAACATTGTGATAGGCAATTCAAACATAATCAATTCAAAGCTAAAGTAAACATGTTCTTGGCCTTAACCCCGGAAAGGAGGCTATTAGCCACTCATGGACATAGTCGTAATCAAGATGAATAAAAACATAATAAAACCAATTAAAAAGCTAAATTAAAAGAAGGAAAACCTAATTTAAGTGTTTTCCAGTTCCTCTCCAAGTTTTAAAGCCATCCAAGGCGTCTAACATCAAGTACAAGTGTCGTAATTATAGAAGGACAAAACCGCCAATTTTTGCACTAGGCCGCATCAAGTATATCATAATAATCAACTCACCAAGCACCATATAGCACTAAACACAACAAATTAAAGCTCAAAACAACACAACATCCAAAATGATGAACTAGAAACTTAAGCTAAGAATACTAGTTTGGCCCCTTTTGATCTTTCACTTAGTTTTGACTCTTGGATTGATTCAATTTAACTTTAAAAAATATAAAAAAGTTGTTCCACACATAATTAAACAATCCTACCATTATTTGTTCATTATTCAAATTAGAATCCATCGCGAGCAACTACAGCAACACCTTGCTTAAGCTAGTAACACTAGTTTTCTCATATGAACTCGAAATGATCAAATTAAGTACAAACTTGTATGAAATACACCTTAAAATCTGTAATCAAGTACTTGAACATTTATATGCTCAATTATATTATCATTAACACATTAATCACAAAGTTTGTCCTCAAAATAAGTCTAAATAAGCTAGTATAACATCACTGAAGAGCATAAATCCACCTTAGATCATCACCACACCCTTAAAGCCTTGATCGTCCTCGAACAACTATTTACTTTAAGCATCAAAAGATGATTTGAATCTATGCTTATAATACAAGAAATAGACTAAATCTAGTACTATAATGACTACATAGAATGCAAGTTTTTATACTAATCATGTTACATAAACAATTGAAACCTCAAGAATACTATTCCAAAACATCCTAGCCTCAAGAATTAACTAAACCTAGTTAGAAAAATATGTTACATTGTTCAATCAAAGACATCAACTAATTCACCCAATATTCATTAAACATATGCCCTCACAACAAGATATTTTCCCATAATCACTCACATAAATTCTACTTTTCACCTATTGGGTACAAGAATCAAATTAAGGTCACGCTCACAAGAAATTCACAAGTTACACATAATGAACCATAGGCTTGCCCTTGGTGTAGTACTTCACTATTATAAGAGTGATAAAGATTAGGATTAAATAGGTCTTCAATGGTTGTAATGTAGGCTAATGGATGGGTAGGAACTATTTTGCCCAAGAATAGTGACAATCTTCCCTAAGCGCTTCAATATATCACATTTTTTTATTTAATCTAACAACTAACTTACACCACTTTTGTCTATCCACATATTTTGTTTTACCCTATATCATTAAGCTAATTAATATCTACTATAGTGGGAGTATTCTATGTACACATCATTTAATTTTACACTTCTTCACAGCCATTATATGTTACACACCCCTATAATAGCCACCCTCAACTAAGCCAATTGTCTTAGTTGAGGTGCACAATGTTCAAGGAGGACCAAGGACAAAATAGGTTCATTGTAACACGGCTAGGATAAAATTGGGAATTTTTTTACACATATTTCTCTAACTACCAACCACAATACAACATTGTTTACACTCCAATAACTATAACTTTGGAACTTCAATTTCACCTTTCTCCGAGTTGAATTTTCAACTCCTTAACTTAATTAAGTTTACCCTAATGAGCTTAGGATCTTTTGGATCAAATTAAGGTCAATCCATGAAAGGATTAGCGTACATATGAGGCTTCCAAAGAAAAAGCTAAAGGCTCAATATGGTTTACTAGGATTATGAACAAGGGTCGGCCAAAAGAAGGGATAAAACACTACTATCAAGGAAATAACTATATCATCTCAAAACCCACACTCTTTATTTTTCTTTGTATACACACTAGCCAAGTTCTAGACATCATATGTAAGAAGGAATACACAACAACCTTACACGCATATGGCACATGCTCAACTCAAGTTTGATCATCATAGAATTTTAACCAAACAACCACATTAATTCAAATTAAGCCAACAAGTACAAGATACATAATCATGAGGCTAGGAGTCTAAAAAATTAGTAATTCACACAATCAATATTCTATTTATAACCAAAATAATTGCATCATGCAGTCGAAAATAGCACCAAAAACAACATCCCATGTTTATTCTTAAAAAAAAATTAAAATTACTCTAAAAATGGGAATTTACCCACCCCACACATAAAAATCTACCTTTTCCCCAAAGTATACTATAAAAGTAGAGATAGAAATACTCCCTAAATCCTCTAGGCCTAGCTAGTAGTAACTTTATACATCAAGGGGGTAGGGGACCCCACACGTTGTCTTCGCCATCCTCCTTAGCTTAGGTTTTTGGTACTCAAACTTCCCATTAATCTATGACTCAGCAAAAACAAAAACTAGTAAAGTAAAAACTAAAATACTTACAATAAAACATACCTTAACTTGGGTTGCCTCCCAAGCAGCGCTTGATTTAGTGTTGTGACGCGACCCAATCTGTAACTTAGCTATTTTCCTTCATTCTCTTCCTCACACTTGGACTCCATTATCTTATTTTTGGGACCTTTTGAGTGTGAACTCTCAAGGTCAACAACTTTATCAACAATAGCCTTTTTAGGCTCATCAATTTGCATCATTTTAAGCTTGGGTATTGGTGGCTTGGGCTGCTCAATGAGGAAGTTTAAAGATTTTTTTATGGAATAAACTCCAACACCCTACACTTATCCCTTTCAATCACTGTAATAATGCATAAATCTTTGTTGTAGGATAGTGTGTTGAGTGGTTTGTACACTTCAAAAACTGCCTCTTCATCATCCGGCTTCATTATGATCATGCCCTCTCTTACATCTATTAATGTTTCTACCGTCACCAAGAATGGATATCTCAAATTGTCTATTACTTTACTATCTTCTTGAAAATCTAAACCAATAATGTCAGCAGGAATAATGAACTTTCCAACCATTATTAGAACATCCTTAATGACTCCTTCAAGACAGGCTATGGTCCCATTTGTCAGTTGTAGTAACATAGAGCTCGGTCTCGGCTTCCCCAAGCCCAAAATATAGAACAAATAAAGGGGCATTAAATTAATTCTTTTCCCTAAGTCACTAAGTGTGTGGACTACTTTACTATTCCTAATTTTAATAGGAAGAGTGAACTTCCTAGGGTTTTTGAGTTATTTAGGTATCTTCTGTGTCACCAAAGAGTTGCACTCTTCAGTGAGTGCTACTGTCTCAATATACTACATCTTGATTTTTTTAATGCCTACATCATTCAAGTACTTAGCATACTTGAGCATTCCCTACAAAACATCTAAAAGAGGAAAGTTTATATGAAGCTCTCTCAACGTGTCAAAGAACTTCTTGAAGAATACATACTCCTTGTATTTTATAAGCCTCTATGGGAAAGTTGGTGGTAGTCTCTACTTCTCTCATTCAACAACTTTTGTCTTTGAGTACTCAAACTCTCTCGAATTTTTAGCAACTTTTTTTGGATACCAGTAAGGGAATCAACTCTGTACTTTCGTCCTTAGTTTTCTTTGGATGTTCTTGTTTCATCTCTGTAACACTTATCAAAGTGATTTTCATTGCTTGTTTAATATTTTCAGTATCACTTGGCAAACCACCTTGAGGCTGACTATTCTATGATGTGCTATCTGACCTATCTGGAACTCCAAGCTTTATGTAGCTTTTTGTTGGCTTTCTATTTCTGCCTGTTGACTCTTCATATCTGCTACAAACTATGCTTGACAAGATATAGGTTGTTCTAACATCACTTCCATATTTCTCAACTAAGTTGTGGCCTAATTCCCTTGAACCTGCGACTATTAAAATTGTTGTTGTTGGTTTTTTCATGCTAGATTTGGTGGCTGAGTCTTCCTCTTTAGGTTGTTGGTGTTCCCATAATTCATCAATTTAACATTGCCCACAAATATCATGGACTCAGGATTTACAACACGTATAGCCATTGAATGGACACTATTACCAAAAACCTCACACCAACCTACAATCTGTTGAATGGCATTACCTATCATCTGCCGTTTGTGTTACCCCCAACTTCATATTGCTTATCTAATTTTGTAGAGCTGCAACATGAGCTGATAAGGCAGTCAAACGATCCACCTCCAACACACTTTCAACTTTCTTTGTAGCATTTTTTGAGTCAGAACCCATTCAGGATTTCCTTTTGCAATCAGGCTCAATGAAGTATATAGGTCATCATAAGTCAACTCCAAATCTTTACCACTTGCAATTAAATCTCGCAAAATTTTGTGTTGTGATAAAGTGCCTTAACAAAAGTGCGAGCTAATACCTTATTGGACTACTGATGATTTGGAAAATCCCAAAGAAAATCTTTGAACCTCTCCTATGCATGATACAAGTTCTTATCTGGCTTTTGTTTGAAGCACATAATCTCACTATGCAGTCTCGTAGTCTTTCCAAATGGAAAGAATTGGATAAGGAATTTTTGGGCTAAGTAATCACAAGTTAAGGTTGAACTTGCCAGCTCAAAATTCAACCACTTCTTTCCTCCTCCAATAGTGAAAAAAAATAGTGTCAGCCTAACATAATAAGTTGAAACAGTCGTTGGGTTAATATGTCACTAATGTTAATGAATTTGCACTGATGGAGTTGTAGATCTTCATGTGAATGCCCCAAAAATTGTCCACTTCTGATCAAAAGCTACACCATGCTCTGTTTCAGCTTAATGTCACCTTCAGCAGGCAATTTTTGAAAAGAGTAGGTCAAATTTACCAAAGTGGAATAGCCACTTCTCAAAATGTGTTGCGGGCTGGTTAATCATCAGCCATTAGAGATGAAATATCTTGTATCTATTGAAATTGCAGGGTATAGGGGAGAAGGATTACTTTTCTCCTTTATTGATGGAAGTGTTGCTCGGGTTTGAGGCTTGGATCAACCAATTACCTATCCCTTTCCAATTTACTAGCCAGTAAAGGCGTTTCCTACAAAATTAATCCCAAGACCAAGAGTGAAGCACCAGCGAAATCTATAAAGTAAATATAAAACAAAAATAGTTGCCAATTTACAAGTCCCCAACAACGGGCCAAAAACTTGTTGCAACCAAGCACATGCGCAAGTGTACGTGGTCTCACTATGTAATACAGTGGCCATAAGTAAAGTCAAATATCAATCCATCAGAATCTTGTTTTAACGACTATTTAATTAAATTTTAACTATTGAGATTAACTTAGTGCAACCATAACCAAAAGAGTTTGGGAGTTTATAATTGAAAGTAAACTAAAATAATGCGGAAAAGTAAAGACATTGGACAATTAGTAGATAAAAATATAGGGTTAAGGCAGTATAAACAGTCATACTACGCTAATGAACTTCCTTTGTTAGATTACTTGTCTTGGTTTTTGATTCGTAAGGTTTATCATATGATCATGGTCTCCCATTCATCTAACCTTCTACCTAACTAGAAATTACAGCTACATCATTGAGTTGGGATGCAATAATAAATTTTGGTGTATTAAGATATCATCCTACATGTGAACCAAGCAAGGATTATAGGTACATCCCTATCCTATATTCTAATTCAAATCCCTTATTTCATAAAAGAATAAGATTCTTACTCTATTCATCCCCACGTTTTATCTTCCTATTCCCCCTCTTAAGTTCACAAGGTCGATGATATATGTATTTAAAGGGTCAAAAATCCTTAAAATTGTGATAAAAAGGTTAAAAAACAAACAATTGTGATATGCAATTCATACAAACACAATTCAAAAGGAAAGTAAACATGTTCATGGCCTTAACCCCAGAAAGGGGGCTCTTAGCCACACATGGACATAGTCGTAATCAAGATGAATAAAAACAAGAAGAGGTCCATTAAAAATATAAAGTAAAAGAATAGAACCTTAATTAAAGTGTTTTCAAACTCCTCTCCAAGTTTTAAAGTTATCCAAGGTGTCTAACATCAAGAACAAGTATCCAATTAGAAGGAGGACAAAACTGCCAACTTTTTTACTAGGTCACGTTGCGGGATTTATTTTCCATGTCTAGATGTACAAAGTTCCCTTATTGTGGAGGCATACTATTTTGGGTCACTTAGGAAGATCCTTGTAGATGGAATACGCCATTTGACCCACGCTTTGGTCCACGAAGAACCCTTGACATCCAAGGTATCCAATAAACGTCAAGTTGTGTCTTGTGCTTTCGTTGATCCATTCTAAGCCATTTAATATTATTTCCACATAATTTGAAGCTTTAATTTCATTAATATGTACTAATAATAATAATAATAATAAAATAAATAAGCATCCTATAGCATTATACAAAACAAATTAGAGTTCAAAACAACACAACATCTAAGACGACGAACTAGAAACTTAAGCTAAGAATACTAGTTTTTCCCCTTTTTATCTTTCACTTAGTTTAAACTCTTGGATTGATTCAATTTAAATTTAAACACTATAAAAAGGTTGTTACATGCATCATTACACAATAATACCATTATATACTCATTATTCACATTAGAATACATCGGGACCCACTAGAGCAATATCTAGCTCAAGCTAGTAACACTAGTTTTCTCAGATGAACTCTGAATGATCAAATTAAGAACAAACTTGATTGAAATACACCTTAAACATTCTGATCAAGTACTTGAACATTTAGATGCTAAATTATATCATCATTAACACATTAATCACAAAGGTTGTCCTCAAAATCAGGCTAAATAATCTGGGATATCAACACTAAAGTCATAAATCTACCTCAGATCATCACCCCACACTTAAAGAGTTAATCATCCTCGAACAAATATTTACTCTAAGCATCGTAAACTAAGGTGAATCCACTCTTATACTGCATGCAAGGCACACAAGCTAGTCCTACAAGGACTATATAAAATGCATGTTTCTATACTAACCATGTTATATACATAATAGAAACCTCAACAATACTACACAAAAACATCCTAGCTTTAAGCATTGACTAACCTAGTTAGCAAACTTATGCACATTGTTCATTCAAAGACATTAAATAATTTACCCAACAATCATTAAACTTATGATCTCACAATAAGAGAGTTTCCCATACCCACACACATAAATACTACTTTTCACCAATTATGTAAAAGAATCAAATTAAGCTCACTCACACCAGGAATTCACAAGTTACACATAATGAACCATAGGATTTCGCTTAGTGTAGTACTGCTCTGATATTAGAATGACAAGGCATAGGATCAAATAGATCTTTAATGGTTGTAATGATGGCTAAGAGACGGGTGGGAACTATTTTGGCCAATAATAGTGACTATCTTCCATAAACGCTTCAATATATCACATTTTTTAATTAATCTAACAACCAACTTACACCACTTTGGTCTACCAACATCTGCTGTTTTACCCCATATTATTAAGATCATTCATATCTACTATGGTGGGAGCATGCTATGTACACATAATTAAATTTTTCCCTTTTTCACACCCATTATGTGTTAGCACCCCTATGATAGCCACCCTCAACTAAGGCAATCATCTTAGTTAAGGTGCACAATGTCCAAAGAGGACCAAGGCCAAAACTGGTTTATCATAACACGACTGGGATAAAATGGGAATTTCTTTAACACAAATTTCTCTAACTCCCAACCACAACACAACAATTTTTACACACCAATAACTATAAGATTTGGACTTCAATTTCACCTTTCTCCAACTTAAATTTTCAACTCCTTAACTTAATTAAGTTTACCCTAAGTGCTTAGGAGCTTTTGGATCAATTTAAGGTCAATCAAAGAAAGGATTAGGCTACATATGAGGCTTCCAAAGAAAAAAGCTAAAGGCTCAATGGGGTTTACTAGGATAATGAATAAGGGTTGGTCAAAAGAAGGTATGAAACATGGCTATCAAATAAATGCTTAGATCATCTCATAAGCCCTCACACTTTATTTCGCTTTATATACACACCATGTAAGTTTTAGACATAACATACAACAAAGAATACACAACAATCATACATGTACATGGCACATGCTTAACTCAAGTATGATCATCATAGAATCAATACCCAACAACCACAACAATTCAAATTAATACAACAAGTACAAGAGCCATAATCATGAGCCTAGGAGTCTAAAAAGTAGTCATTCACACAATCAGCATTCTTTTTATAACCAAAACACTTGCATCATACAGTTGAAAATATCACCAACAAGAACATCCCACATTTTTTATTTAAAAGAATTTAGAATTACCCTAAAATGGGAATTTCCCCACGCCACACATAAAAATCTACTTTCTACCCAAAGTATACTTTAAAAGTAGAGATATAAATAATCCCTGAGTCCTCTATGCCTATCTAGTAGTATCTTTATATATCAAGGGGGCCCAGTACTCCACACTTAGTCTTTTCCATGTTTCTTAGATCATGTTTTCTGTACTCAGACTTCCCATCAACCTGTGACTCAACAAATACAAAACTAGTGAAGTAAAAACTAAAATACTAAAAATAAAAGATACCTTAACTTTGATTACCTCACAAGAAGCACCTGGTTTAGTGTTGCAGCACGACCCAATTTGCAATCACACTCGGACTCCATCTTCTTATTTGTTTTTGTTCTCTTGAGTATGAACTCTCAAGGTCAAAAACTTTCTCAACAATAAAATTTTTAGTCTTATCAATTTGCATCATTTCAAGCTTGGGTATTGGTGGCTTGGGATAATCAATAAGGAAGTTTGGATAGTTCTTTTGTTGAATAAACTCCACACACCATATTTATTCCCTTCAATCACTGTAATCTTACATAATTCTTTGTATTGGGATAGTGTGTTGAGTGGTTTGTACACTTTGAAAATTACCTCTTCGTTATACAGCATCATTGTAAGTGTGCCCTCTATTACATTTATTAATGCTTCTCCTGTCACTAACAATGGATGTCTCAAGTTGACAAGTACTTTTTCATCTTCTTGAAAATCTAAAACAATAATTTCAATAAGAATAATAAACTTACCAACCTTGATGAGAACATCTTCTATGACTCATTTATGATAGGCTATGGTCCCATCTGTTAGATGAAGTAATACAGAGCTCGATCTCGGTTTCCCTAAGGCAAAAGTATTGAACAAAGAAAGGGGTATTAAATAGATGCTTGCCCCTAAGACACTGAGTGCATGGACCACCTTACTATTCCTTATTTGAATAGGAAGAGTAAACTTCCTAAGGTCTTTGAGCTTTTTTGGTATCTTCTACATCACCACAGAGTTACACTCTTTAGTGAGTGTTATTGTCTCGACATCCTGCAGCTTGACTTTGTTAGTGACCTCATCATTCAAGTACTTAGCATAATTGGGCATTCCTTACAAAACATCTGATAAGGAACATTTATATGAAGCTCTTTGAACATGTCAACGAACTTCTTGAAGCATGTATCCTCCTTTTCCTTTATAAGCCTCTATGGGAAAGGTGGTGGTAGTCTCTGTTTCTCCTTTTCAACAATTTTTATTTTTGAGTACTCAGAATTTCTTAAATTTTCAACAACTTTTCAGGATACATGTGGGGGAATTAACTCTATATTTTCCTCCTTAGTTTTCTTTAGAGGTTCTTGATTCATTTCTTTAACACTTCTCAAAGTGATTTCCTTTACTTATTTAAGATTTTAAGAATCACTTGGAAAACCTCCTTGAGGTTTGGTGTTCTGTGCTACTGTTATCTTATCTATCTGCAACTTTAACCATCTTTTAGCTACTTGATGGCTTTTTATTTTTGCCTGTTGACTCTTCATATCTGCTATTAACTGTTCTTGACCAGCTCTTGGTTGTTTCAATATTTTTTCCACATTGCTCATCTGAGTTGTAGCCTGGTTCTATTTAACCCGCGACTATTGAAATTGTTGTTGTTGGTTATTCCATGCTTGATATGGTAGTTGAGTCTTGCATTTTAGGTTTTAGGTGTTCCCATAATTTGTCCATTTAACATTGCCCAAACACGTCATTACTTATAATTTACAACACATATAGCCACTTAATGCCCACTATTACCACAAACTTCACACCAACCGATAGCCTATTGAATGGCTTAACCATGGCTGCAAGTTGTGTAACCCCTAACTTCATATTTCTTATCTAATTTTGTCGAGCCGCAATCTAAGATGATAAAGAATTAAAATGGTCCACCTCCAACTTACTTGCAACTTTATTTATAGCACTTATTGAGTCAGAATGCCACTAAGGATTTCCTTGAAAAATCTGATTCAATAATGTATATAGCTCATCATAAGTCAACTCCAAAGCTTGACCACCTATAATTGAATCTCACAAAAATTTTGTGTTGTGATCAAGTGCCTCCACAAAAGTGTGAGCTAATACCTCATTGGACTACTGATGATGTGGAAAATCCAAAAGAAGATCTTTGAACCTCTCCTGTGCATGATACAAGTTCTCATCTGGCATTTGTTTGAAGCACACAATGTCACTGGGCAATCTCACAGTCTTTCCCGATGGGGAGAATCAGATGGGGAATTTTTGGGCTAAGTAATCCTAAGTAGTGATTGAACTTGCTGGCTCAGAACTCAAGCACTTCTTTGCCTCCCCAATAGTGAAAATAGGAATAGTGTTAGCCTAACATAATCAGTTGATACACTCATAGGGTTGAATATGTCACTGATCTCAAGGAAGTTCCACTAATGGATTTATGGATCATCATGTGAAATCCCGCAAACTGTCAACTACTGATCAAAAGATGCACCATGTTTTTTTTTAGCTCAAAGTTACCACCAGAAGTCCGTTTCTAAAGAAAGAAGGTCAAATTTATCTAAACTAGGATTGCCATTTCTCGAACTGTCCTGTGGGCTGGTTAATCTTCATCCATTAGAGTTGGATTGTCTTATTTCTCTTGAAATTTCATGATATAGGTGATAAGGATTGCTTCTCTCCTTTATTTATGGAAGTGTTGCTCGATTTTAAGGCCTTGCACAACCAATTCGCAATCCCTTGCCAGCTTATTACCCTGTAAAGCAATTTTCGGCAAAATTAATCCCAAGACCAAGAATAAAGCACCAACAAAATATAAAAAGTAAAACTAAAATAAAAATATTTGCCAATTTACAAGTCCCTGACAATGGCACCAAAAACATGATGTGATCAAGTGCACATGCAAGTGTATGTGGCCTCACCAAGTAATACTGTAATACACTTTATTTCTCAAGCTTAACTTAACTCACAGTTCATGAGTCATCCAATATAAATTTTTTGAAAAGATCAGTATTTTTCAGTTTAGAGCCTGCCATTACTTAGGAAATTGTATAATCTTTCCAATGATATAAAATTTGCCTAAATTTTAAAACCGGATAAGAAGTTATAGCTATTTTAAGTCTCAGTCATTAGACATTGTCATTCAAGCCAGTAGCATGTCACAGAGTAA
Organism: Capsicum baccatum var. pendulum; assembly: GCA_030864225.1. Classification (NCBI taxonomy): domain Eukaryota; kingdom Viridiplantae; phylum Streptophyta; class Magnoliopsida; order Solanales; family Solanaceae; genus Capsicum; species Capsicum baccatum. Next base: position 135,081,854 of record CM061552.1, read on the forward strand.
GACAAAATGGAAATTGTCAGCTTTTAGTGAGGTACCACTATACCGGCTCATCGCGCGAAAGTTTATTTTCACATTTGTCAATTTACATTGAGCCAAGGCGATTATACTGCATTGCATGGAGCTTCCCAATTGTCATTTTCCCGTGGCTTGGCGCGATCACGGCGTGTCGTACCAAGGCCCAAAATTGGATTTTTCAGTACAAATTTTTAAGTCGTTCTCAGAGGTAAATGGGTTTTTCCATATCCCTAATCAGTCTAAACATGAAATTTACCCCTAAATAACCCATTATATTATCATTTATTCACTTTATTCAAAGATTAAGTCATTCTCTCTCAAAAGGGGCTAAATCCTAGCTTTAAGAAACAAGAGCAAAAATCAAGAGTCTCTCAAGAACCTTCAAGAATTAATAATCCAAGGTATGTTAGGTGTTTATCTATTGGTTCCTTTCACCCATAGAGTCCACGAATCCATTTTCAAAATACAAGATTGTTGAATTATGAACTTCCATGCTTGAATTGAATTGAATTCATGTTCATGTTATTGTTGGATTTTAGTCCATGATTAAATTACATTCTTTTATGAAATTAATCATTGTATGGGTTAAATTACATGATCTTCATGATAAACTCTTCAATTTGCAAGTTGGTTGATGTAGCCATGATAACTATATGTTTTTTTTATTATATAACCTAAGCATGCTCCCTATGTGTTTGATAAAATACCTATGTGAATGAGATTGTGCCATTATAACATGATAGCATGTATTCCCCATTCATCTATAAGCAGATGCATTACAAGTACTTGATTAAATGTCTCTATGAGTGAACTGTGGACAAGTATACATTGTTATGATTTTCAAGAGTATATTATACTTTATTTTTCACTCTATCGAGTCCTGGGGATATTTGATACCTGATAATTTAGCTATGTGCCTTGAGCTAGTTTTAGTTATAGAAACTCAATCATGTCACAATGAAAAGTACTCTCAATAAGTTACAAAACACTGTAGAACTCAATCAGTTACCAAACTTAGGAAAATTCACTAAGCTAAGTATCAGTCCAGTCCAGTTCAGTGTCTTTTAGTTGGAAGTAGGATTTAACATCGAGTGAACACATGGATGGGGGCTCACCTACCAGTAGAGGGTGTGATATATTGAAAAAATCCTTGCATTCCAGAAGTACATAGCTAGTGTAGGTTATGAAATCAAAACAGCAAGTTGAGGGTTGATGAGGTGTTTTAACCTGCCAGATGAGGGTTCCACCATTCTCATTAAAGTACCTGCCAGATAGGGGTAACTCTTCAATGTCTTTACCTGTGGCACGGTGCTGACACCCTTCCAATTAGGGTCAAAAGTTGGACCCAACTCAGTTATCTTATCTTATTTGGGGCATGTCGGTTAGATTATTACCTCCCACAGTCTCAGTCTCAGTCTCAGTCTTTAGAATAGAACTTTGTTAATTTTTATAGAATTAGGACTGTCAGATATAGTCAATCAATATTAGTAACTCAGCTATCAGTAACTTTAGATATCAGTTACTCAGCTTCAGAATTCAGGACTTAGCTTCAAAAAAGTTTAGTCAAAGTATTTATTTATATGCACATTAGTACATACTCAGTATTTATAATAGTATCAGTTATCTATGTACTTTTATGTTCAGTTACTTTATATCATACTGTTAGTTATTGTTAATGTATATGAACCCTTGCATTCAGCCTTACCTCATCTAGCATACCAATACATTCAACGTATTGACGCATACTCATTCTTTGAGTTATGATGACTCATATCATAGGTTCGGATGCCTAGGTTCCTGACTGTGCATAAATAGACTCAGATTCAACCAAAAGTGGTAGATTAGCAGTGTGTCCTCATCATTAAAGGATATTCTTTTATTTTATTATTTCAATAGACTCAATATTTAAGTAGATGGAGTTAGTTGGGGATTGTCCCATCAACTCCGCTTTTATACAGTTTTAGTTAGAGGCTTTTCAGACTAGTTTTCAGACAACGTTTAGTTTTACTAATTATTATTTGAGATGATATAATTCATCAGTATTTCAGATATTTTGAACCTTATGGAATTTTAGCCTATTATTCTGCATTTATTACAGTATCATGTTTTAGTGCTTACAACAGATATCAGTCAAGGGTTAGCTTGTAGTCCTTCAGTATTGTAAACACAATGTAGCTTCTGGGGTACAGATTCAGGGTGTTACAAAGTTGGTACAAGAGCGTAAGGTTCAACAGTTTCCTAGGATATTTCAAAGCTGCATCTAGTATAGTCTTGTGCATGGGTATTTAGTGTGCTACACTTTTGGATACGAGGTTATTAGATGTTTTAGGAAATAGTTTCCCTTCTTTTAGTATTCACGTTGTGTGAGTGAGCATGAGCTTAATTTAAAATATCAGTCTAATCTATTTCCTCCTTTTCTTTTACAAAACATGCCTTCTAAAATGACTAACAAAATGAGAACTGGAGGTCAGTTAGAACCTCAGCCTATTCAGGCAGATCCTCTGGATGAGCATGTCTCTCATCCAGAATTCAGAGTTGCAGTCACTACTCTAGCCAATTTAGTAGCATCCTAGAATGAACGGTCAAGTGTTGTTCCAGCCAATCCAGTGGCCAATACTGTTGTAGCCAGGATTTGGGATTCAATCGAATGAATCCTTCCTTATTCTCAGGATCTAAGTAAGAAGATGATCCATAAGGGTTCCTCGATCAGGTTTAGAAAATCACAGATATAATGAGAGTGACTTACAGTGAGAGTGTTGAGTTAGTTTCCTATCACCTATAAGATGTAGCTAAGACATGATTTAAGTAGTGGAAGGTAGATAGGGGTGCATATGTAGAGCCCTTAGAGTGGGAAGAATTTTATACTACTTTTCTAGAGAGATTATTTCTCTTAGAGCTGAGAGAAGCCAGGGTGTTAGAGTTCATCAATATCAAGCAGCGCAATATGAGTATGAAAGAATATTCCTTAGAGTTTACTCAGTTAGCAAGGTATGCTCCCCAGGTAGTAGCAGACAGTAGGTCCATAATGAGCAAGTTCATATCTAGGGTGTCATATAGTCTGGTTAAAGAGTGCAGGACAGTGGTGTTGATTAAGGAGATAGACATATCCAGGCTCATGGTCTATGCTCATCAAATACAAAAGTCTAAGATCAGAGAGAAAGAGAGGCAGAATAAGAGAGCTAGAATAGGTAGCTTTAATTTTAATCAGCCTAAGTTAGAGTGAGGTAGCCATTACCAATTTCATCAAAAATCTTCAGTTCCAACTCTGTCCTTATCCAGTACTCTAGTACATAAGTATAGAAATAGTAACAATGATAGGGCGCCGGGTTCTAAATCTCAAGGTAATGTTAGTAGTGCTCGAACGAATCATCTTTGTCAGACATGTGGCAGAAACCACAAGGGTGTCTGTAGAGCTGGCACTGATGTTTGTTTTGGGTATGGCAAGCCAGGCCACTAGTAAGAGATTATCCTCAGTCAAGTTCTCAGGGTCAGTATACTCATTCTTTAGCTCAGGAAGGTCGCCCGAATCAGCAGGGTGACACTTCCAGTGCCACCAGAAGGTAACGCCCAAATGGGATTTATGCACTTTAGTCTAGACAAGATCAGGAAAATTCTCCTAGTGTGGTCACTGGTACGTTATAGATCTTTCATTCATATGTTTATGCCTTGCTAGATCCAGTAGCTTCTTTATCTTTCGTAACTCCTTATTTAGCAGTTAACTTTGGAGTCTGGCCTGAAATCCTAGTAGAGCCTTTCTCGATTTCTACCCTAGTGGGTAAATCTATCATAGCCCGGTGGGTATACGAAACTATTCGATTATGATATTTTAGAAAGATACTTCAGTAGACCTTGTAGAGCTAGAGATATCAAATTTTGATATCATTCTCAGCATAGATTGGTTCCATTTATGCTATGCCTCAGCTGATTGTAGAAACATAATAGTTCATTTTTAGTTTCCAAATGAACCAGTCCTTGAATGGAGCGGTAGTACCACAATGCTTAAGGGTCAGTTTATTTCATACCTTAGAGTAAGAAAAATAATATCCAATGCATATGTCTATCATCTTGTGCGGGTCAAGGAATCTAGTTCATAATTACCATACTTGAGTCACTTCCAGTAGTAAATAAATTCTTAGATATGTTTCCCAAAGATCTCCATGGAGTTCCTTCTATTAGGGAAATAAACTTTGGAATAGACCTTCTTTCATACACTCAACCTATATCTATTCCGCCATACAGAATGTCACCAGCAGAAATCAAAGAGTTAAAAGAACAGTTGAAGGATCTCCTAGATAAGGGATTCATCATGCCCAACATTTCCCCATGGGGCCACTAGTCTTATTCATGCGTAAGAAAGATAGTTCTCTTAAAATATTTATACACTACCGTCAGTTGAAAAAAGTCACAGTCAAGAATAAATATCCACTTTCCATAATCGATGACTTGTTTGACCAACTTTAGGGCGCCAGTTAATTTTCTAAGATAGACCTTAGATCAGGCTATCATCAGCTCAGAGTCAAAGAATGTGACATTTTGAAAACAACTTTCAGAACCTGATATGGTCACTTCGAGTTTCTAGTTATGTCCTTTGGTCTTACTAATTTCCTAGAAACTTTCATGGACTTAATAAATTTTATGTTCAAATAGTACTTGTACATGTTCGTTATAGTCTTCATTGATGACATTTTTTTTATTCCAGTAGTGAGAATGATCATGTAGATCACCATAAAATAGTACTTTAGACTCTCAAAACTCATCAATTGTTCACCACATTCAGTAAGTGCAAATTTTGTCTAAGGTCAGTAGCATTCCTAGGTCATATTATTTCCGGTGATGGCATTAGAGTTGATCCTCAAAAGATTGAAGAAGTGATAAAATGGCTTAGACCCATCTCTCCATCAAATATTAGGAGTTTATTGGGTTTAGCTGGCTATTACCATAAATTTGCTAAAGGGTTTTCATCTGTTGCATCCCCCATATCTAGATTTACTCAGAAGAAAGTCCAATTTTAGTGGTTAGATTCTTGCAAGAAGAGTTTTCAGGAGTTGAAAACTTGACTCACCAGAAGCACATGGTGCATATTACTCGATTCATCCAGCGGCCACTAAGATGTACCGTGATTTGCAAGAGATCTATTGGTAGAGCGGGATGAAGAGGGATACTGTAGAATTTGTAGCTAAATACTCTACATGTCACCAATTTAAGATTGAGCACCAGAAGCCTAGTGGGTCCATACAGGAGTTCAGTATTCCCACATGGAAATAGGAATAAATTAACATAGACTTGTGACGGTTTGCCTCGTACTCATTGTCGTCATGATTCTATTTGGTTATCTTGGATAGGATGACCAAATTAGCTCATTTCTTGCCTGTTCATACTTTATATTCAACTGAAGAAAATGCCAAAAACTATATCAGAGAGTTGGTCAGGTTACACCAAGTTCCTGTATCCATTATCTCAGATAGAGTTACCCAATTTACCTCTTATTTCTGGGAAGCATTCCAAAAGGGTCTTGGTACCCAAGTTTACCTCAGTACAACCTTCCACCCTCAGACAGATGGTCAAGAAGAAAGGACCATTCAGACTCTATAAGATATGTTATGAGAATGCATTGTCGATTCTAAGGGTAGTTGGGATGACCACTTGCCTTTGATTGAGTTTGCATACAATAAAAACTATCATTCTAGTATTCAGATGGCTATATTTGAAGATCTTTATGGTGGAAGATGAAAATCTCTAATTGGTAGGTTTGAGGTAGGTGAGGCCATATTAGTAGGGCCCAATCTAGTGTTCGATGCCTTAGAAAAGGTTCAGTTAATCAAAGAAAGACTTAGGGCTACCCAGAGCCGACAGAAGTCGTGCACAGATGTATGGAGAAAGGATCTCGAGTTTGAGATCTATGATTTTGTGTTCTTAAAAATCTCTCTCATGAAGGAGGTAAAGAGGTTTGGCAAGGAGGGAAAGCTCAGTCCTCAATATGTCGGTCCTTATAGAATTCTCAGCCATTTTGGAAAGGAAGCTTATGAGATTCAGTTGCTTTTAGATCTAGCCTCAGGTGCATCCAGCTTTCCACATCATCTTACTAAAGAAATGCATTTGTGACCCAGCAGTCATAGTTCCTTTAGAGCATGTAGATATTTAGAATGACCTCTCTTTAGAATAGGTTCTAGTCCAGATCCTCAATATTCAGATTTGCAGACTGAGGAATAAAGAAGTACCTTTAGTCAAAGTTCTTTGGCAGAATCAGTCCGTAGAGGGAGAAATTTGGTAAGCTAAAGCAGATATGCAGACTAAGTATCCTTACCTCTTCTCTGCAACCTCATATCTAGCTTAAGGTTGGAGTCTTCCTTAGCTTTACTCAGTTCCATGTTTAGCTATAATTATAACTTGGTATTTATTACCATTGCATATTCAGTCATACATTCATGAATCAGTTCAGTCATGGACACATACATCAGATATGCATGTTCAGTATGAAAACCTAGCCTGTTAGTAACTTCAGTCATAAATTCCATGAATCAGATATACATGTTCAATGTAAGAGATCAATTTTTTAGTAGTTCAGTCATGTATCCATGCATCAGATATGCTTGTTCAATGTGTAAACTCATTTTATCAACGTCTCACCTTACTTAGTCTTATTCGAGCACAAATGTTACCAAGGGGGAGATATTATAATACCTTGAATTTCTCAAGCTTAACTTAACTGTCAATTCATGAGTTATCTAAAATAATATTTTTTAAACACTTAGTATTTTTTAGTTTAGATACTGCCATTGCATAGGAAATTGAATTAGCTTTCCAATGATATAAAATTTACCTAAATCTGATAATCAGGTAAGAAGTTATGGCTATTTTAAGTCTCAGTTATTAAACACCATCATTCAGGCTAGTAGCACATCGCGGGGTAAGCCAAAATGACAATTGCCACTTTCCAGTAAGGTTCCATGATGCCGAGCATCACGTCGAAGCTCATTTTTACTTTTGTCAATTTCTAGTGAGCCAACATGATTGTACTACATTGCATCGAGCTTTTAGGTCCTATCTAGTATCGAAACGTGATTCCACTGTGTCGCGCCACCAGCCGCATTCCCATTTGTCATTTTCCACTGGCTTGGCTCTATAGCGACACGTCCTGCCAGGGCACAAAACTAATTTTTTCAGTATGAATTTGTAAGTTGTTCTTAGGGGTAAATGGGTAATTTTCCACGGCCCAAATCAGTCTAAACACAAAATTTACCCCTAAATAATCCATTATCTCAACATTTACACACTTTATTCAAAGATTAAGTCATTCTCTCTCAAAAGGGCTAAACCCTAGCTTCAAGAAACAAGAGCAGAAATTAAGAGTCTCTCCAAGAACCTTTAAGAATTAACAATCCAAGGTATTTTAGGTGTTCATCTGTGGGTTCTTTTCACCCATAGAGTCCATTAATCCGTTATCAAAATACAAGATTGTTGAATTATGAAATTCCATGCTTGAATTGAATTGCATTCATGTTCATGTTATTATTTGGTTTCAGTCTATGATTAAATAACATGCTTTTATGAAATTAATCATTATATGTGTTGAATTACATGATCTTCATGATAAACCCTTCAATTTGCAAGTTGATTGATGTAGCCATGATAACTATACATTTTGATTGTTGTATAACCTAAGCATGCTCCCCATGTGTTTGATAAAATGCCTATGTGAATGAAATAGTGCCATTATAACATCATAGCAAGTATTCCCCATTCATGTATAAGTAGATACATTATAAGTGCTTGATTTAATGCCTCTATGGGTGAAATATGGACAAGTATACATTGTTATGATTTTCATGAGTATATTATACTTTATTTTTCATGCTATCGAGTTTTGGGGTTATTTAATACCCGACAATTTAGCTGTGTGTCTAGAGCCAATGTCAGTTATAGAAACTCAATAATGTCACGATTAGTAGTACTCTCAGTCAGTTACAGAACTCAGTTGAACTCAGTCAGTTACAAAACTCAGGAAAACTTAATAAGCTCAGTATCAGTCCAGTCTAGTTCATTATACTCTGTTTAGTGTCTTTTAATAGGGAGTAGCATTCAGCACTGAGTGAACCAAAGGATGGGGTCTCACCTGCCAGTAAAGGGTGTGGTCTCTAAAAGCAATCCTTTTATTCTAGTACTATATGGCCAGCGTAGGTTGACATATTAAACCTACCAGTTGAGGGTTGATGAGGTATTTTAACCTGCCAAGTAAGGGTTCCACCATTCTCATTAGAGTACCTGCTAGATAAGGGTAACTATTCAGTATTTTTACCCATGGAACAGTACTGACACCCTTCCAACTAGGTAATAGGTTGGACCCCAACTCAGTTATCTTATCTTATTTATGGAATGTTGGTTAAATTATTACCTTTCACAGTCTTAGTCTCAATCTTCAGAATAGAACTCAGTTGTGTTCTACAGAATTAAGACTATTAGATACAGTCAATCAGTATCAGTAACTTAGTTATCTGTAACTTCAAATAGCAATTACTCAATTTTAAAATTCAAGACTTAGCTTCAGAAAAGCTTAGTCATAGTATTTATTTATATGAACATTAGTGCATACTCAGTATTTAAAGCAGTATTAGTTATCCATGTACTCTCATGTTCAGTTACTTTATATCATATAGTCAGTTATTTTTCATGCATATGAACCCTTGCATTCTTCCTTATCTTATCTATCATACCAGTACATTCCACGTACTGGCGCATACTCTTTCTTTGTGCTATGATGTCTTATATCATTGGTTAGGATGTTCAGGTTCCTAACCATGCATAGATAGACTCAGATTCAGCCAACAACAGTAGATTAGAAGTGAGTCCTCATCGTTTGAGGATATTCTTTTATTTTATTATTTTAGTAGACTCAGTATTTCAGTAGATAGAGTTAGTTGGGGGATTGTCCCATCAACTCGAATTTTAGACAGTTTCAGTTAGAGACTTTTCAGACAGTGTTCAGTTTTATAGATTATTATTTCAAATGATATAATTTATCAGTATTTCAAATGTTTTGAACCTTATGGCATTTTAGCCTATTATTCCGCATTTATTAAAGTATCATGTTTCAGTACTCATAGTAGATATCAGTCATGGGTTAGCTTGTGGTCCTTTGAAGTTGTAAGCACCGTGTAGCGTTTGGAGTACATACTCGGGGAATTACAAATAGAGTGGCCTTAATTAAAGACGAATATCAATCCTTCAGAGACTTGTTTTATCAACTATTCAATTTAAGTTTAACTGTTGAGATTAAATTCGTGCAACCATAACCAAAAGAGTCAAAGAGTTTATAATTTAAAGTAAACTAAAATAATGCGGAAAAGTAAAGGCTTTGGACATTCAATGGATGAAAACCTGGGGTTAAGGCACTGTAAATAATCATAATGAACTTTATTCGTTAGATTACTTATCTTGGTTGTTGATTCGAAGGGTTTATCGTATGATTATGGCCTCCTGTCCTCTAACCTTTTACCTAACTGGACATTCCAACTACATCAATGATCGGGGATGCAATAATTCATTTAGATACATTAAGATATCATCCTACATGTGGACCAAGCAAACCTTATAGGCATATCCCTATCATATAATCTAATTCAAATTCCTTATTTCATAAAAGAATAAGAATTTTACTCAATTCATTCCCACGTTCTACCTTCCTATTCCCCCTCTTGAGTTCACAAGGTCAAAAATAGATGTATTTTAAGGGTCAAAAATCCTTAAAATAGTGATAACAATTATAAAAAAACAACCAATTATATAAATAATTCAAAAAAACTCAATTCAAAGAGAAATTAAACATTTTCTTGGCCTTAACCCCAGAAAGGGGGCACTTAGACACTGATGGACATAGTCATAATCATGATAAGTAAAAACAATATGAAATACATTAGAAATCTAAAGTAAGTGAATAAAAACCATAATTGAAGTGTATTCCAGTCCCTCTCAATGTTTCAATGTCGTCCAATGTGTCTAACACCAAGTATAAGTGTCCTGTTTATAAGCGGACAAAACTATAGATGTTTTCATTCGGACATGTTGCGGGGTTAATTTTCCACGTTTAGCTGCACAAATTGCCCTTATAATGGAGACCCACTATTTTTCATCCCTTATGAAGATCATTGTGTATGGAACGTGCCTTTTGGCCCTCGCTTTGGTCCACGGTGTGCCCTTGACATCTAAGGTGTCCAATAAACATCAAGTTGTGTCTTGTGCTTTCGTTGATCCATTCCAAGCCTTTTTATGTTGTTTACACCTGATTTGAATCTTATATATCCTTAATATAACATCATAATCAACTCAAAAATTATACTATAGCATTATACAGAACAAATTAGAGCTCAAAACCACACAACATCCAAGACGACAAACTAGAAACTTAAGCTAAGAATACTAGTTTTGCCCTTTTTTATCTTTCACTTAGTTTAGACTATTGGATTGATTAAATTTAACTTTAAACACTAAAAAAAGTTTTTACACACATAATTACACAATCATACCATTATATACTCATTATTCACATTAGACTCCATTGCGACCAACTAGAACAACACCTAGCTCAAGCTAGTAACACTACTTTTTTCATATGAACTCGAAATGATCAAATTAAGTACAAACTTGTTTGAAATACACCTTAAACATTGTAATAAAGTACTTGAACACTTATATTCTCAATTATACCATCATTAACATATTGATCATACAGGGTGTCCTCAAAACCATGTGAAATAAGCTTAGATATCAACACTGAAGTGCATCAACCCACCTCATATCATCACCCCACACTTAAAGCCTTGATAATCCTTGAATAAATATTTAATCTAAGCATCATAAGCTTAGGTGACTCAAAGTTTATAATCCACACAAGACACTCAAGCTAGTACTACAAAGACTATATAGAATGTAAGTTTCTATACTAAGCATGTTACACACACAATTGAAACCTCAAGAATAATAGTCCAAAACATCCTAGCCTCAAGAATTGACTCACCTGGTTAGGAAACTCATGCACATTTTTCAATCAAAGACATAAAATAATTCACCAAACATTCATAAAACATATGCCCTCACAACAAGAGAGTTTCCTATAACCATTCAGATAAATGCTACTTTTCACCAATTGGATATAAGAATCAAATTAAGCTTACACTCACCAGGAATTCACAAGTTACACATAAAGAATCATAGGCTTTCCCTTAGTGTAGTACTTCACTAATATCAGAATGATGAAGCTTAGGATCAAATAAGTCTTAAATGGTTGTAATGTAGGCTAAAGGGCGGGTAGGAACTATTTTCACCAAGAATAGTGACTATCTTCCCTAAGTGCTTTAATACATCATATTTTATATTAATCTAACAACCAACTTACACCACTTTTGTCTACCCACATCTTTTTTTACCCCATATTATTGAGCTTATTAACATCTACTATGGTTGGAATATTCTATGTACACATCATTCAATTTTATCCATCTTCACACCCATTATACGTTATGCACCCCTATGATAGACACCCTTAATTAAGGCAATTACCTTAGTTAAGGTGAACTATGTCTAAGGTGGACCAACACTAAAAAAGGTTCATTGTAACATGACTGGGCTAAAAATGGGAATTTGCTTAGCATAAATTTCGCAACTCCCAACCCAACCCAACAATTTTTACACACCAATAACTATCACTTTGGGACTTCAATTTCACCTTTCTTCGACTTGAATTTTCAACTTCTTATCTTAATTAAGTTTACCATATCGTGCTTTGGTTCTTTTAGATCAAATTAAGGTCAATCAAAGAAAAGATTAGTCTACATATGAGGCTTCAAAATAAAAATCTAAAGGCTTAATGAGGTTTACTAAGATTAAGAACAAAGGTAGGTCAAAAGAAGTTATGAAACACGACTATCAAAGAAATGCCTATATCATATCCTAAACCCACACTCTTTTATTCGCTTTATATACACACCAGAAAAGTTTTAGACATCACATGCAACAAGGAATACGTAACTACCTTACACACAAATGGCACATCCTCAACTCAAGTGTGATCATCATAGAATCTAAACCAAACAACCACATCAATTCAAATTAAGAAAACAAGTACAAGATCCATAATCATGAGCCTAAGATTCTAAAAATTAGTCATTCACACAATCAACATTCTCTTTATAACCAAAAAACTTGCGTTATGCAGTCAAAAATAGCACCAACAAGAACATCCCATATTTATTCTTAAAAAAAATTAAAATTACCCTAAAAATGCGAATTTCCCCACCCCGCAAATAAAAATCTACTTTGACCCATAAGTAAACTTTAAAAGTAGAGATAACAATACTCCCTGAGTCCTTTATTCCTAGATAGTAGCATCTTTATACATCAAGAAGGCCCGGGGACCCCACACTTAGTACTCGCTATACTTCTTAGCTCAATTTTTTGGTACTTAAACTTCCCATCAACATGTGACTCAACAAATACAAAAACCAGTGAAGTAAAAACTAAAATACTAAAAATAAAACATACCTTAACTTGGGTTGCCTTCCAAGCAGCACCTTATTTAGTGTTGCGGTACGACCCAATCTGCAAATTATCTATTTTCCTTCATCCTCTTCTTCACACTTGGGCTCTATATTCTTATTTTTTTGACCTCTGGAGTATGACATCTCAAGGTCAACAACTTTCTCAATAATAGCCTTTTTAGGCTCATCAATTTGCATTATTTTAGGAATGGGTATTGGTGGCTTAGCCTGCTCAATGATGAACTTTGAAGAGTTATTTTGTGGAATAAACTCTGCATCCTACACTTATCCCCTTAAATTATTGTAATAATACATAAATCTTTGTAGTAGGATAGTGTGTTGAGTGGTTTGTACACTTTGAAAACTGCCTCTTTATCATCCAGCCTCATTGTGAGCATGCCCTCTCTTACATTTATTAATGCTTCTCCCATCGCCCATAATGTACATATCAAGTTGACTAGTACTTTTTCATCTTCTTGAAAATCTAAAACAATAATTTCAATAAGAATAATAAACTTACCAAACTTAATGAGAATATCCTCTATGGCTCCTTCATGATAGGCTATGGTCCCATTTGTCAGTTGAAGTAACATAGAGCTCGGTATTGGCTTCCACAAGCCGAAAGTGTTGAATAAAGAAAGGGTTATTAAACTGATGCTTACCCATAATTCACTAAGTGCGTGGACCACCTTACTATTCCAAATTTGAATTGGGAAAGTTGACTTCCTAGGGTCTTTGGGATTTTAGTTATCTTCTGTATGACCATAGAGTTGCACTCTTCAGTAAGTGTTACTGTCTCGACATACTGCAACTTGACTTTGTTAGTGACCATATCATTCAAGTACTTAGCATACTTGGGCATTCCCAGCAAAACATATAAAAAAGGAATGTTTATATGAAGCTCTCTGAACATATCAAAGAACTTCTTGAAGCATGCAACCTACATCACTTTTACAAACCTCGATAGGAAAGGTAGTGGTAGTTTCTGCTTCTCCTGTTCCACAACTTTTGTTTTTGAGTGCTCGGACTTTCTCAAATTTTCAATAACTTTTTCGGATAACTATGGGGGAATCAACTCTGTATTTGCCTCCTTAGTTTTCTTTGGAGGTTCTTCATTCATCTCTTTAACACTACTCAAAGTGATTTTCATTAATTGTGTAAGATTTTTAGTATTACTTGTCAAACCTACTTGAAGCCTTGTGTTTTGTGTTGCTACTATCTAACCTGTTTTCAACTCTAAACTTCTTGTAGATGCTAGCTGGCTTTTTAATTCTTCTTGTTGACTCTTTATATCTGCTGCCAATTGTGCTTGACCAGCTATAGGTTATTTCAATAGCTCGTCCATATTGCACATCTGAGTTATGACCTTATTCCCTTGAACCTACGACTATTGAAATTAATGTTGTTAGTTGTTCCATACTGGATTTGGCTGTTGAGTCTGCCACAATAGGTTTTACGCATTCCCATAATTCATCCATTTAACATTTCCCACATACATCATGGACTTTGTATTTACAGCATATAGAGTTGATGAATGCCCACTATTACCATAAACCTCACACCAATTTACTATCTATTGTATGGCTTTAACCATGGCTACAGGTTATGTAACCCCCAAATTCATATTGCAGAGCCGCAAGCTAAGCTGATAAGGAAGTAAAATGGTCCACCTCCAATACACTTGCAACTTTTTTATAGCACTTCTTAAGTCAGAATGTCACTCAATATTTTCTTGTGCAGTCCGATTCAATAATGTAATTAGGTCATCTTAAGTCAACTCCAAAGCTTGACTACCTACAACCGAATCTCGCAAAATTTTTGTGTTGTGATCAATTATCAAAAGTGTGAGCTAATACCTTATTGGACTACTTATGATGTGAACAATCCCTAATAAGAGATTTGAACCTCTCCCATGGATGATACAAGTTCTCATCTGGATTTTGTTTGAAGGACATAATCTCACTGCAGCCTTTCCTGAGAGGAAGAATCGGATAAGGAATTTTTAGGCTATGTAATCCCAAGTTGTGATTAAACTTGTCGGCTCAGCATTCAACCACTTTGTTTCTCCCTCTAATAGTCAATATGGGAATAGTGTCAGCCCAATATAATCAGTTGACACAGCCATAGGGTTGAATATGTCACTGATCTCAAGGAAGTCTCACTGATAAAGTTGTGGATCTTCATGTGAAATCCCCTCAAACTATCCACTACTAATCAAAATTTCCATCATATTCTATTTCAAATCAAAGTTTCCTCCAACAGTCAGTTTATTAAAAGAGGAGGTCAAATTTGTCGGAAGTGGGATTTCCACTTCTTGAACTGTCCTACAGGCTGATTAATCTTCAGCCATTAGAGCAGGATTTTCTTGATCTTCTTGAAATTATAGGATATAGGGGAGAAAGATTACTTCTCTCCTTTGTTGATAGAAGTGTTGCTCGGGTTTGAGGCTTGGTTCAACTAATTCCATATCCCTTGCCAGCTTACTAGCCTGTAAAGCTATTTCCTACAAAATTAATCCCAAGATCAATAATAAAGCACCAACGATAGCTAAAAATTAAAATGAAAACAAAAATAGTTGCCAATTTACAAGTCCCTAACAACGACGCCAAAAACTTGTGGTGACAAAGTGCATACGCAAGTTTACATGGTCTCACTAAGTAATATAGTGTCCTTAATTAAAGTCGAATATCAATCCCTCAGACACTTGTTTTAACAACAATTCAATTCAAGTTTAACTATTTAGATTAAATTAGTGCAACCATAACCAAAAGAGTTTCAGAGTTTATAATACAAAGTAAACTAAAATAATGCAAAAAAGTAAAGACTTTGGGCAATTAATGGATGAAAATCCAGGGTTAAGGCACTTTGAACAGTCATACTATGCTAATGAACTTCATTTCTTAGATTACTTCTCTTGGTTTTTTATTCGTAAGGTTTATCGTATGATCATGGTCTCCCGTCCTCTAATCTTCTACCTTACTGGATGTTAAAACTACATCATTGAGAGGGGATGTAATAATCCATCTATATGCATTAAAATATCATCCTACATGTGAACCAAGCAAGTCTTATAGGTATATACATATCCTATATTCTAATTCAAATTCCTTATTTCATAAGATAATAAGAACCTTACTCTATTCATCCGCACGTTCTATCTTGATGTTCCCCCTCTTGAGTTCACAAGGTCGATAATATATGTATTCGAAGGGTAAAAAAATCCTTAAAATAGTGATAAAAAGGATATAAAATAACCAATTGTGATAATCAATTCAAACAAACTCAATTCAAAGGGAAAGTAAACATGTTGTTTGTCTTAACCCTTGAAAGGGGGCTCTTAGCCACTCATGGACATAGTCGTAATCAAGATGAATAAAAACAAGATGAAATACATTAAAAATATAAAGTAAAAGAATAAAAACCCTAATTTAAGTGTTTTGTAGCTACTCTGCATGTTTCAAAGCCGTCCAAGGTGTCCAATATCAAGTACAAGTGTCTATTTTATAGGAGGACAAAACTGTCAATTTTTTAACTTGGTCATATTGTGGGGTTAATTTTCCACGTCTAGCAGCTCCAAGTTCCCTTATAGTTTATAACCACTATTTTTGGTCCCTTATAAAGGTCATGGTGTATGGAACTCTCCATTTGGCCCTCGCATTGGTCCACGACGCACCCTTGACATTTATAGTGTTCAATCAATGTCAAGTTGTGTCTTGTGCTTTCGTTTATCCATTCTAAGACCTTTTATGTTGTTTCCACCTGAATTGAAGCTTTTAAATACTTAATATATCATCATAATCAACTCACCAATAATCCTACATCATTATACATAACAAATTAGAGCTCAAAACAATACAACATCCAAGACGACGAACTAGAAACTTAAGTTAAGAATACTAGTTTTGCCCCTTTTATCTTTCACTTAGTTAAGTCTCTTGGATTGATTCAATTTAAATTTATGAACTATAAAAATGTTTTTCCATACATAATTACACCATCATACCATTATATACTCATTATTCACATTAGAATCCATCGCGACCAACTAGAACAACACCTAGCTTAAGCTAGTAACACTAGTTTTCTCATATGAACTCTGAATTATCAAATTAAGTACATACTTGTTTGAAATACTAATTAAAAATTGTAATCAAGTACTTTAACACTTTTATGATCAATTATAACATCATTAACATATTAATCACATAGTTTATCCATAAAACCAGGCTAAATAAGCTAAGATAACAACATGGAAGTGCATAAATCCACCTTACATCAGCCGCATGAACCAGGGAATAATCATATGTTCATATGAACCAATGGTGAAAGTCAAACACCCAATCATATATCAAAGGTGACATAAACGCCCAATCATTTAATAAGGGTTAAAAGTGCCCTTGATGAAAAGATGACAAGTGGTCACTAGTGACCACGAGAAACCTTATAACTCATGAGGTCACATTACAATTTGTCACCGTAAGTCATTCCCTACGGATAAACATGGGGCCTTTCCACTCCTTATTTTACAACTCATACCATATGGCTCGTATTGTGACCCTATGAATCATAGGGTCTAAGTCATTATCAAAACAAAATCAAGAGGTTCCCATACTGGTGAGGCTAACACCCAATCATTTAATAAGGGTTAAAAGTGCCCTTAATGAAAAGATGACAAGTGGTCATTAGTGACCATGAGTAACCTTATAACTCATGATGTCATATTATAATTTGTCACCATGAGTCATTCCCTACGAATAAACATGGGTCCTTCCCAATTCCTATTTTATAACTCATACCATATGGCTCGTATGGTGACCCTACAAACCATAGAGTCTAAGTCGTAGTCAAAATAGAATCAAGATTTGGTACAAGTCATGCTCAGGGTAGTAACCTAGACAAAACTTACTGGTCAGGCTACAATTTGGGTCCTACAACCCATATGGACCTTTACAACTCATAAGGTAAGTCGTGGTTTAAGTAGTAAGCTCAAAACTCAGGGATTTTTGGAGGCATAAATTTGTGGTGTTACGCAGACTGTTCAAGTTCTCTAGGATATGCTCTGAGCTTGTCTTATAGATTTTAGAGGCCAGTAGGAGAAACACTTAGCCTTGGCATAGCTCACATATAATAATAATTGCTATTTAAGTATTGACATGGCATTTTTTGAGGCTTTATATGGTAGAAAATATTGTCTTCCTATTAGACAGTTTGAGATTTTTGAGATTAGACCCCATGGTACCAAATTTCTTTAGGAGTCATTTGATAAAGTCATAGTGATTCAAGATAGGTTGAGGGAAACTCAGAGTAGAAAAAAGGCTTATATAGATCGTAGACTTTATTCCATGAGATTTTGAGGCTTTGATCGGGTATTCTTCCATGTATCACCTATGAAGGGTGTAATAAGGTTGAGAAGGAAAGTTAAGTTCAACCCTGATATATTAGACCCTTTGATATTTTTTGCACAATTGGTGAAGTAGCATATTAGTTATCCTTACCCTAATATTTTCCTGTTATTCATCTAGTTTTTAAAGTTTTTATGTTGTGGTAATGCATTCTTTATCTCCCTCATCTGCTTAGATGGGACTCAATCTAATTAGATGAGTGTTTGACCATTATGAAGTAGTCTACGCTTATTTTTTCTAGTGATGTTAGGCATTGTGCACTAGAGAAATTCCAGTAGCTAAGGTTCAAAAGAAGCTCCTCACAATAAAGGAGGCTACTTTGGAAATAAACAGTAAGATGCAAAACCAGTATCCCTACATGTTCAATGCTTCAGGTACATCCTAATCCTTTACTTTCATAGATGAAATATATTTTAGTAGTGGCTAGTAATTCTACTTATTTTCTCTATTTAGATATTTTATATTGCTTCGCAAAGTTTTTATGGCTTGTTGGGACTGATGGTATAGTTACCGAGTAGTTCGTTTGGTTTTTAGATACAATTCCCTATTTTAGAGTCTTCATTAGCTCAAATTATCTATCAAGAAAAACTCTAGCTACAAGACCTTATGTGCCAATTGTTACTGTTCCAATAGCTTTGAAATATTGATTGTAGTCTAGGAAGACCTGTGGTTCTAGTTTGAGGCACCCAGGCTCATTTTAAGCTATTGATCGATAGTTAAGAGAAATGGAAAGTAAGTATGGGACCAACATTTTATCAAAACGTCCTTCAATGGAAATTTCAAATAGATAATTAAGTTTGGAACATCAAATTTATTAGGGTATTATAGTCCATTTTCATATACAAGATTCCGGATAGATCCTAAGGTGTTGGCAGAGACTAAATTCCAAGTCTAAGCTGATATTGGTGTATCGCGTCTGTGAGTTTTTTGTTCACTTAAGAAATCTTCCAACTATTGCAAGTATTGCATATGTGACACAT
Organism: Capsicum baccatum var. pendulum; assembly: GCA_030864225.1. Taxonomy (NCBI): domain Eukaryota; kingdom Viridiplantae; phylum Streptophyta; class Magnoliopsida; order Solanales; family Solanaceae; genus Capsicum; species Capsicum baccatum. The sequence goes on from CM061552.1 coordinate 135,100,781, forward strand.
TTTTTAGTGTAAGAGACTCCCTTAGTACTAAAGTAGGTATCGCATAAGAGATACTATTATCACACACGCGACATCTGCATAGATAGCCAGATATTGCGTAAGTAATAGGCTTATCACATAATCGACATTTGTACCAGGGCTAGGTATCAATTGAGCAACCCAAAGTTTGCTTAAGTGATACCCTTTTACCTAGAAAAGTTATAAATACCCCATTTAGCCGATTTTCACCATTTCTCATCCATTTTCAAATTACTTAAACCTAAAAAGTGGGAAAGCTTAGGGATAATATTTGTGGATTATTTTGGGGCTTATGTAAAGATTATTTACGCATTTTTCCTTCAAATTTGTGGTGAGTTTCAATTAATTTCTTGCTAGAATTCTCCTTCTACTTCTAAAATCCCCAAAATCTTGGTAACTTGATTTTAACACCATTATACCTTGAAATTTTACCCATTTTGAGGGAAAATATTCCATAAGCATAGGGGGCGTTGAGTAGGTTTTGGAAATGTAATTTTTTTAAATGGGCCACAAATGGAATTTTTTCGTTATTTTAGATTCGAAGAACAATAGCGAAATATAGGTATGATTGTTCTTATTTTGATGACTAAATTCTGATTTTGATAGCATGAAACCTTGCAAAATCTTCTCGGAAGAGGAAATCATGATTTAATGAATTCTTTGGGTTTTGTTTGGTGCCTAGGTAGGATAGGTTTTCCTTAATCAAAAATTGAGATATCTTATAGTATAATTATGATATTATTCTAGATGTGGGGTAGGATTTAGTTATTTAAGGTATGAATGATACTATTTGGTTTAGTTGGGCCGTTAGGCTAACTTGAAATCGTAGATTTTACATTGTTAGTGTCGGCAGTCTTGGCTTATATTAATTGAATTACACGGTATATATTTAAAATGGAAATGCATTAATTACTCATGGTATGTGAGATTGTCCTATTTTTTCATGTTAGAGTAGATTGTCCTTAGTTGCTCAAGCTAAGGGAATTACCTTAGCTGTTATTCTTCTAAGTAGGATTGATTAATTATTCATGTTTGGGAAGGGTTACAACCTTAGTTCTATTTATGGATTACTTAACATCTATAAATAAATTTAGATACATTTTCCTAGTTTAGGGTAGAAGTTGCCTAAAAGGATTGTTGGGGATTAGAAGTGGTCCCCATACGGCCCACCTTAGGCTAAGACTTGTGATAACCTTGTATACTCATTTACATATTATATACTCTATTAATGGTCAGTTTGACACTCGAGGAGTTTGGATATAATTATTGAGTATGTTAGTTAGATACTGAAGAATTGATGTTAATTCCCTAGTATCGCCAATGATATTGCTCATATGTATGATTAAGGATATAATTTATAATTTCAATGTATGACTTATACATATGATTATTGATATGGCTCTCTAATATGATCAATAATATGTCCTATGGATATATATAGTGATATAGATACCAACGTGATTAAAAGGCATAGCTTATAAATAAGATACGAGTTATATACTTGATATTGCTTATAAGTAAGATATGACCTATAGATATTGAAATGGCCCATAGATATGGTATGACTTATATACATGATATAGCTTATGGGTATGATATAACTTATAAAGATGATATAACTTATGCATATATATGATATGGGTTATGGGTATGATATAGCTTATATAGATGATATGGCCGATATAGATTATATGACTTATATATATATATATATATATATATATATATATATATATATATATATATAATATGTCTTATGGATATACTATGGCTCATAGATTTGATTTTAATTTTAGATACGATCAATGGCTTACAGATATGATGGGTGGCCTATAGATATGACTACAGGTATGAATTCCAGATATGCTTAGTGGTATAGCTAATGAACATTAGTATCGATAAGGGTCTTTGTATGGTTAGTGATATGGATTATAAACGTGATTATGAATAGGACCTATGAATATTATTCTTGGTCTGGTGTATAAAAATGAGTAAAGGGGTGGGTTATATCTACGATTTATTGGGACAATCTATTGAGTTTAGCTTATTAAAATGGATTACTAGAACGGTTCATTCATATAATTTATAAATTTGAGTTCAAGTTTGAGTCTTGCAATTGTTTATGGTTTTGCTAATATGATTTTGTTCAAGCGCAAAAATTGTTGATGGTTTTGCTGATATTAGTTTCGATTCATGTATGGAAAAATTGATGATAATAATGATGATTCTATTGGGTTTCTATTTGAGTATGGCATTGAATATTGTTTATGATGTGATATGGGATGGATGGATTCTTTCTTATGGAATGAAAATTGGTAAAATATGGTTATTTAGTTGTTAGTTTCCATAATTGTGCCCTCTAGGCTTATGGGGGCATAAGTTGGGTTATTTTTCCACACTTATTGGTTTATGGGGCACCAATCTCATAGTTAATGGTATGATCTTTATGCTATAATCTCGTATGCATTTATTTATCTATGTACAATGGTGTAAGATCTTATTTCTAGGTTTCCCCTTTTATATTATCTTAGCTTATGTTGTCTCATATATTATCAAATTTATATCATGATTCATCTTAGTCGGTTGATGATTCTTACTGAGTATCCATGGTTTGGTACTCAAACTACACTTCTGTAACTTTTTTGTGTTGATCTGTGTCCTAGTTACTGATGTTAATTTGACGTTCATGTATAATTAATTTAGGAGATTGGGTGAGCTTTTGGAGTCGGAATTACCCCTTTTCCTTCTATTTATATTTGTCTAGTATTTCAACTTTGAAACAAATTTCTTTTGACTATTTAGTACACGTAGTTCTTTTGTAGTTGCTCTTGTACCGACATTACTGGGTCTTGGGATACTTGTTAGTTTCTACTTATCTATTAGACTTTATGACTGTATTATTTCTATTTGAATCATTAATGGTTAATTTAGAGTTGTTAGGCCATTTTCCCACCAAGTTATCCTATTACACCTAGCTCTAGGCTATGGTTCGTCTTATCTACTAGAGGGACAGGGTAGGTACCATCATGACTCGTAAATCGAGTCGTGACTATTTAATAGCCTTAAAGGATATTGTTCTTAATCAATATATTGATAAAGATACAATTGAGCCCTTTAATATGAAAATGAATTCACTAAATTTAATCAACATAAGTCTAAAACGAAAATGCAAGTTCTTCAGACATAATTATTATACATAAAATGAGGAAGTTAGAGAAGCTAAACAAAGACTTAGCTACATAGAAATAGAATCATCTGCAAATAAAATACCAAATAATTTAACATCTAACTAAGACCCAAAACCACATCAATTTGGTCTTTGTGAAACATTAGAAGTAAAGAGTGACAATAAAGAAATAGAGTCTCTTGAAGAACATACTATAGGCAAACCAGGAATTAATACAATTACAGTAGTTAAAGCGCAAAGTAACCATATACCTATTACAATAGTTAAAAATAAAGATTGCATAGTTCGTAAGATTGCATTATTAGATACAGGTGCAGATCAAACCTACATTATTGAATGATTAATTCATAATAAGTACCTAGAAAAAGATGATACATGATTATTTTCCACAATAGGAGAAAAACTAAAAGAAAATTTTAAACTCCCCAAAGCAAATATATGCAGTGATGAAGTTTGTTTAATTAATAATTTGTAATAACCAAATATATAAATAAAGAGATAATTTTAGGTATTCCTTTCTTAACTCAAATAAAACCTAATATTGCCGAGTTAGATGGCATCCATACCACTATTTTTGTAAAAAGGATTATTTTTCCTATCAAACAATTTATAAAAAGAAGAAAGTGACTTTGTAAAATATAAAACTATATTTAGGATAAAATTTCTGAAGAATCAAATAAATATGAAAGAATAGAATTCCCCTAAAAGCCCTGATGGAAAGAAGAAAGAAAAACTTATTCCTGATAAAAGGCAATTTGAGATAACAATTTTGCAAGTACTATCAATAATGGCACTTGATAAAAAAATTGAAGGTTTTCGAGTACCAAAATTATTAAAACCTTGCTATACATATTGGGATTATGTGGAGACAAATGCTCTCCTGAAACCCGAAGGAATTAGAAGTTTTTTTAATAGATATTGATTCATTGTAAATTTACCATAAGTTAGAAGATATAAGTGATCCCAATAGTAATAAATACTCAATGTTTATAATTAAAAGGATATCAAGTGTTACGACCTAAATTAGGGCCTAGTTATGATGGGTATGTCAAGCCCACCGGAGGCCAGAGACCACCCCCTTAGCCTTAACCTATAGAGAACAATACATGAATACAGTAGAAGAAAATCAAAATAGTAATAAATATAGATGAATAAAATAAAATCTAAAGTTTGGAGCTTGAATGATAATTTCTCTATAAAACCCTTCAGCTTTCTTTGGTTGGGAGTTATAGAAGAAAAAAGTGGATTTTGATCTTTGAAAACTAAAGGAAAAGGGTTAATTTGATGTTATAAAATCATTTAAGAAGTAAAAGGAACAAAAGACCCTCACCATAAGTGATAAAACAAACACTGGTGAAAAATAAATAATTACGTGGCACACTACTATCATAGAGCTTAGCCTCTATAACGACTAAAATTTTGATTAATTATGCAAAATATGTGCTTTTGTTTTATTTTTCATTTATACTCCTTCCCATGGTTGAAGTTGGGTGTTTTTGGGGCGTGGAAATGGTCGGCATGATTCTCAATGCATTTTGGTGTGTTTTGTTTGATATTTTGATTTTTGGTTGCTTTAAGAGCCTTATAGTTGACTTCAATCAACATCTTTTGATCTATGAGTCAGATGATGAAACAGATTGTGCCAACAAATTTGAAACATCAATTTTAGGGTGGTAAAATAGTTGGTATGATTTTCTGTTTTTTAAATCTCATTTGTACCCTTGGTTTGGAAATTTGTGATTTTAGATTTTTGGGGATAACTTTTTGAAAATGATGCTTTTTTGAAAATATGATATCATGATTGAGTTAGGAGCATCGAAATAGATAGAGTAACATATTTTGTTTGCCTTCATAGGATTTTTATAAATCTTGAGTGGCCCATAGAGGCTTGGAATTGTACTATGTCCCCAGCTGGTGCACCACTCAACTAGTGCACTTGCAATTGTGATTATACCAATAAGGCTAGGTAATAATTTCAACACCCCTTTCATGATCACGATAATCCTTCCAATTAAGGTATAGTGATTGTGACCTAAGGTCCACGATCACGAGACCTCTATATATAAATACATGTTATAGCTATTTTTCATTATATTTTAGATGTGGAGCTTAAGGTTTTGTGGTTTTGCACAACATTCTTCATTATAATCTTGGATAAGCTCTGTTACACTCATTGAAACTAATTTCTTCCTTCTATAACATTACATTCTTGTTTTAAACATGGATTAAAGAATGAAATTTTGGGATTTTGGCCTGTAAAACCTAAAAATTATATTCCGCCAATATAAACCCCAATTTCACTCCTTATTCACTTGAATGAGTTTCTAATCCTATAATTATTAGTTTTCCCTTAACTTCATCTTTAGAACAACTTTGAGTCTTGATTTTTAAATAGATTTTGAAGATTTTACCCGATAAAGTATAAAAATGGGTTTTATTCAAGTTTTACCATGTATTAAACTCATTTTTCTTTGGTTTTTAGCTGTAAACACCTAAAAATATGGGGAACATGTTTTTGAAATAAGGTTCCAACTTTGCACTTTTTTTTTGAAAACCCATTTTGGGGGTCCATTTTGACCCCGAATTGAATATAGGGAATACAAATGTCGTTGGTTTTTTTTTTGGCATGTAGATTCTATATTTTGATATTTTAGTTTATTCTAGGTTAGTTCATGAGTATTAAGATATTGAAGGCTTTTGTTGTAGTTTTTCGCCTCCGGGGTGGGTTATGGCTTAACTTCTTTAAGACTAGATTGGGTAGTTAATAATGATACAAAATTCATGTAAAGGGTGTGGGAACTATTCATGAACAATGGCTATCTTATTGTTTTGTATATGTGTGGGGCTTATGTGTTATATTATGAGGTGGTTTTGAACTTTATGTGCTATGTGTGACTGTGTAGGGTCCTACGTGATATTGATAGCCATGTATAGATAATGATAATTGTGTCTTCTTTGATGAAAAAGTGTGTTGTGCTACTAATTTTTTGTTGTGATGTGTTCATACTCTATTGTCTTACGAATCATATTGTATTTTAGGAATGGATAAAAATAATGAGTGGATATTTGGATCATGTGGTGGTCTATTGGTTAATTGTGGAAGAACTCATTGTGGTTGGTTGACAAAATAATCTTTATGGTTGGTTATGAGCATTGCATACTCATACTCATTCATGAAAAAAAGGTACTGCCATGGAAATATTGAGGAACACTAGAAACACCTTTTTATGATAGAAAATGTGACATCTTTAAAACCCTCCCCTAGGGATTTGTCGAGAAGGAGATTGTAAGATCCTTAAAACTTTGATAATTTTATTTTTGACCTTTCCATGTCTAAAACATCATTTTTTTGACGTAAAATATGTTTAGGATGTTAATATGGTGTCTCAAAAGAGTTTTTGAATTTATGGAAAGGTTTCAAGGTCATTTTAGAGTTCTAAAGCAGTAAGCCTCTACAATATTAATATGTCACGGAGGCTACCCTCCATGATATTGGTATGGCATAAACTATAGTCTCTGCGATATTTGTGTGCCACGCCAAGGACAATATTTTGTGCAATTTTATTTTACCTACTAGGGTGAGGGGCTTCTGGATCTTTTCACCCATGCACGACTCTTCAACATAAAATAGCCTTATTTTTATCATTTTTTTTTTGAAGATTGATTACTCTTATTCACTCTCAAACTCAAAACCTAAGAAAATCTCAATAGTTTCACAGAGGATTCATCATCCGGGTTCAAAGCTCCAAATTGCTTTCAAATTCTTGTGTATTTAAGTCATGCATCTCTTCCATAGATTGAAATCGTATAAAATAATGAATTTAAATTTTTATCTATGTAGTTTAATTGTTGGAATTTTAATATGGGTTAAGGGATTTTGAATGGTTATTGCATGAATTGAATTTCCATGGTTTTCAATTATTTATTTATGCTATATTTTCATAAATTTGAACTATTCAAATGCATGGGTATGTGAATTGGAATGAGGAACATGGGTGTCCACAAACTTGATGGTTTAATGATTTAGAACTGGCTTTAACCTCAACCCAATTTGAGAATATTGATTTTAGACATAGAAATATGCATAAATTTCTTCACTTTTGAAACCTTGCATTGCATAAAAGATAAATGAAACATAAATTTGGCCTTAGAAAAGCTATGGTGGCCATGTATTGGTTTTGAATTGGAACTTTAGTGGCCTATTGGCTAATGTTTTTGACTATCAGTTGGCTAAATAGGTTGGAGTCCTATTAGCTGATGAGTATGAGTCCCAATTGGCTAAATGGGTTGGAATCCTATTGGCTAATGGATTTGAGTCCCAATTGGCTAAATAATTTGCTTTGGAATAATGATATTACCTTGCAAGCTTGATTTATTGGTAGGATCATACTATTGGGTAAATGCCTTAATGGATGACTCCCTGCTTAATGGTTGGGAATATGTGTAAATATTTTAACTAGGCTTAGAGAGGGTTATGTATCTCATCGTAGAAGGTGGAGGTCATAGGAGACGATTACTGGAAACCACGTTTGTCGGTATAGTTGTCTATACGATTATGTGTTCGAGTCACACTTGATATATATATTTTGGGGGATGGCTTATTGGCCTAATAGCTTTAGATTTCTCTTATTTTTCTAAAGTTCATTCAGCTAACTTGCACTGGGCCTATCTGATGTGGGGAGTAGGACCCATATAGTCCGTGGATGTTTTTTTATAGTTGAAGATACATAGTACATGTTAATGATTTTAAATGTCATGATTAATCCTTGTTTCATATTATGGAATCTTATATATATGTAAATATTAATATGTGCATGTGGTTTTTCCTGCTTCTACTTGGCATTATTTATCCCTTCTTTGAGTTACATGCTTGTTCTTACCCCACTAACCGTCCTAGGACACTACATTATTTCATAATATAGGGTCCAAAGATAATTTTTTTGCCATTATGCCACGTTAGGTGGATCAGCACGCCTATTGAGTTTTTTGAAGTTTTGAGCTTCTATTCTCTAAAAGGCCTATCATTTCATAGTTTGTTTCCCTTTTGTTTTAGACCATCTTTTAGGTTCCTTTTTGGTTATAGCCGGACGCATGTCCCGACCTAGATGATGTTCAATTTTGTAAGATGTTTTTTGTGGACAACTATGGATTGGGAATAGTTGATTTCTTAGAACCCTTACCTTGGTTCATTTATCTACCATTCATTACTATTAATTAGCTTCCACATTATGATTATCATTAATTATTCTATAAGATTAGACAATGGGGGCAGTCTCTGGTCTACGGTGGACTTGAGATACACATTACTACCAGGCCTTGGTCACATCATGACAAGCTTGGTATCATAGCGTAGTTTAGAGTCATTAGGTATCCATAAAGACATGTTGGTTTGAGTCTATTTTATGTCTGTATAGCATACCACACTTATAAGGAGGAGGCTACAAGGAATTTAGGAATGCTTCACTTTCTTGTGTTATATTTTTGGACTATAGAGTAAAGTGTTATGAAAATTCTCTAATTTCTAACTTCCTCTCATTTCAAATCATGCCTTCTCAAAGATCTGATACTTGTAGAAACTCTGCTGGGAACTGTTTTATATCCAAGGACATTGTGGAAAAGACTCACTAGGTGTATAGGGTGCAGACCCGGTCTAGGGTCCCTACTATAGATTTTATTACCCTACATGGAGCTCCACCGATTCCTACTAGTCCTCCCTGGGCTCCTAATGCTTGTGATTCTCATTGCTCGATAGCTCCGAGTGATGTGTCTAATACAAAGTTTTGTCGGTCTATTCATCTACTTACTCAATACATCATAGTCTCAACAGTCTGGTTGTGTGGGTTCTATTATTCCTTCTTTTGAGGTTACTAAAGCTAATTCAAGAGGTTGAATCCCCCATACTTTATTAGCTCTAATATGGAGAAGGATCCTCAAGCTTTTTTGGATGAGATGGAGAGGATAGAATTTGCTACGTACAAACTGAAAGATGTGGTATGGTAAGTAGGAGCAGTTAAGGGGTGATAATTTTGAGCAGGCTATGTGGGAAGAGTTTTCTAGTATTTTTCTTGATTACTTCATTCATCATGATTTAAGGAAAGGTAAGCCTGAGGAGTTTGTTAATCTTAAAAACGGCAGGATAAGTCTGAAGGAGTATGCTTTGAAATTTCATCAGTTGTCTTGCAATTCTCTGTAGTTTGTATCTAGCAAGAGGGCTAGGATGAGAGAGTTGGCATTAGGCTTTTCACAAAACTTAGTTTTGAAGTGTAAGATCTTATTTTGAATAATGATATGGATATCTTTAGACTTAGAGTGTACATACAGTAGGTTATGGATGAAAAAAAGAAGCAGACAGAAATAGAAGAGAGGCAAAGTAAGAAGTTCAGGTATTCTGAGAAGGGTGGAGAATAGCAAAATAGTGGGAGAAATGAGAGACAAAGGACCAAGAAGAAGAATTGGGGGAATTCATATTTGTCTACTAATGCTCCATATCCTAAACTATCGACTAATCATTGTTTGTTGGCTAGTAGTGGTTTTAAAGCACATGGTTCTCAGTCTCAGCCTAGTGGTACTCAGTCAGTCCTACCTTATTCTTCCTGTCATTTTTGTGGACATCTTCACCATCGTTAGTATGATAAGGGGAGGAATCAGTTTTATAATTATGGCCAGCTTAGTCACATGCGGCGAGACTGTCCTTCAACCAAGGTAGCCCATAGGTGCGAATAAATTCTAGGTTTCTACATTTTCAGCTCCTATGCCAAAGGGTTCTACTTTTGATTCTGGCACTGGTCAGAAGCATATCTATGTTCTTGCTACCCATCAGGAATCTGAGGCATCTCCTAATGATGAAACTGGTACATTATATCTTTTCTCTCATGATATGTATTTTTTGCTTTATCCTAATTCTACCCTTTCTTCTGTGATCCCTTATAGGGCTGTGCATTTTAATTTTGGTCCTGAGATTATTCCTGAGCCTTCTCTATATCTATTTTAATGGGTGATTGTATTATGGCTACAAAGCTTTATCGGGGTTGTATAGTGTCTATCTTTCATAGATTGATATGGGAAGATCTAGTAGAGTTGGATATATTAGATTTTGACATTATCTTAGGGATGAATTGGTTCCACTCATTCTATGCTCATTTAGATTGTTGGACCTAAAAGCTTCGTTTCAAATTCCCTATTAAACCAATGATAGAATGGGAGGAATTTTCCTTAGTTCCCAGAGGGAGATTCATCTCTTATCTTAGATCCCAGAAGTTGCTTTCCAGGGGGTGTCTTTACCATTTGGTTTGGGTTAAGGATTCTAGCTTAGAAGGTCCCTCTTTGCAATCAATTCCTGTGGTTAATGAGTTTCCTGAGGTCTTTCATGATGATTTTCTCAAAATTCCTCTCAATAGGGATATAGACTTTGAGATTGATCTTTTACCAGATACCTGCCCTATATTTATTCCTGCTTAAAAAATGGCTCTAGCTGAACTGATGGAGCTAAAGAAGTATTTAAAGGATCTCTTTCACAAGGGTTTCATTTATCTTAGTGTTTCCCCATGGGGTGCTCTTATGCTTTTTATGTGTAAGAAAGATAGGTGTCTTTATGGATGTGTATAAACTATTAGTAGTTGAATAAGGTTATGGTAAAGAATAAGTATCATCTTCCTAGGATTAATAATCTGTTTCACCATCTTAAGGGTGCTAGACATTTTTCTTAGATTGATCTTTATTCGAATTATCATCTGTTGAAGATTAGGGAGAATGATATTTCCAAGACTACTTTACTAACCCGATATGGTCACTCTGAGTTCCTGGTTGTGTCATTTGGATTGACTAATGCTCTGTCTGCTTTTATTAATCTGATGAATTAGGTATTTAGGTAGTTTTTGGATTTGTTTATAATAGTGTTTATTGATGATATTTTGGTGTATTCTAAGAGTGACAAGGATTATTCTAATTACCTATGAATTGTATCGTAGACTCTTCAGGATCAACAGTTTGATGCCAAATTTTTGAAGTATGAGTTTTGGTTGGATATTGTAACCTTTCTCTTGCATGTTATATCTACTGAAGGGATTATAGTGGATCCACAGAAAGTTGAGGTAATTAAGAAGTGTCCTAGACCCATAACTCTAATCTATATTCAGAGCTTGTTAGGTTTACTTAAGTATTACAGGAGATTTGTGTAGATTTTCTCTTCTATTGCTTCTCTGTTGACCAGATTGACTTAAAGATGGTTAAGTTCTTGTGAGGGTAGTTTTGAGAAGTTAAAGGATCAATTAACTTTTGCATCAGTTTTGACCCTCCCTGAGGGCACAGATGGTTTTGTCATGTATTGTGATACATCCCCTGTGGGACTGGGGTGTGTATAGATATAGCATAGTAAGGTTATGGCTTATGCTTCTAGGAAGCTCAATGTTCATGAGAAGAATTATCTAATGCATGACTTGGAATTATTGGTTGTGACTTTTGCCTTGGGATTTAGCGTCACTACATGTATGGGTTTCATATGGATATCTATTAAAATAGTAAGAGCTTGTAGTATGTGTTCACCCAGAAGTAATTGAATCTCAAGCAGAAGTGGTTGCTTGAATTGCTAATAGATTATAATATGAGTCTTCACTATAATCTAGGTAAAGCTAATATGGTTGTTGATGCTCTTAACAGTTGTATATATGAAGGTTTTTCTATGTTTATAAGGAGATGTGATAATTGGTGAAGGATGTTCATCGGCTAGCTAACCGAGGAATTCATCTTTTGGACTGTAATGATAGAGGGGTGATTGTTTAAGATATGGTAAAACTATCTCTTGGTTCAGAAGTGAAAGAGAAGCAGGTTTTTGATCCCATTCTTATACAAATTAAAGGCGGTGTAGGTTAGCAAAAGGTTAAGGACTTTAAGATTCATGGTGATGGTACCTTGAGGTTTTAAGGAAGATTATGTGCATCTGATATTGATGGGATGCATGAGAGAATTTTGGTTGAGGCATATGAGTTGAGGTATATAGTCCATTCAAGATCATCAAAAATGTACTATGAATTGAAAAAGATCTAATGGTGGAACAACATAAAGAGAGATATGGCTAATTTTATGGCTAAATGTATTGATTGTTAGCAAGTGAAGGTTGAACACTTGAGACCTGGTGGTATGTCTTAAGAGATTAAGTTTCCTGTGTGGAAGTGGGAGATAATCAACATGGATTTCATTATAGGTCTTTCGCATTCTAGAAATCTATGTGATTTGATTTGGGTTATTGTGGATAGGATGACTAAGTCTGCTCACTTCTTACATGTAAGGACTAACTCCTCTAGAGAGGATTATTGTAAGTTGTTTATTTAGGATATATTACTCTGATAAAGGTACTTAATTTATATCTAAATTTTGGTATTCATTTTAGAGAGGTTTGGGGACTAAGGTGAGCCTTAGTACCGCTTTCCACTCGTAAACGGATAGACAAGAGGAGAGAACACGGACCTTGGAGGATATGCTAAGGGTTTGTGCAATTAATTTTGTATGTAGTTGGGTGGATCACTTACCTCTCATTGAATTCGCATATAACAATAGTTATCATTTGAGTCTTCAGATTGCTCTATCATAAGCTATGTATGGTAGGAGGTGTAGATCTCTTATTGGGTGGTTTGAGGTTGGTGAGGCTCGATTATTTGTTCCTGACTTTGTTCCCCAGGCCACGGAGAAGGTTAAAGTGATTTGGAAAAGACTTAATACTACTCAAAGTTGCCAAAAGTCTTATGTAGATGTGAAACACAGAGAATTGGAGTTTGAAGCAAGTGGTGGGTGTTTCTAAAAGTCTTTCCTTTGAAAGAAGTTTTGAGGTTCGGGAAGAAGGGGAAGTTCAGTCCCAGTTATGTTGGTCCATATCAAATATTAAAGAGAGTTAGGAATGTTTCCTATGTATTAGATTTGCCTGCGACTTTGGGTTCCATTTATCTAGTATTTCATGTTTCAATGCAGAAGAAGTATGTGGGTGACCCTTCCTTGATAGATCTTGTTAAAGGTATTGGTATTTAAGATTCTTTGTCTTATAAGGAATTCCTCATTGAGATATTCTATAGGTGTAATACCCCATAATATTCTTAGCTCGATTCAAGTCCTAGTTATATGCATAAGGGGCTTAAGACTTGAAACTTTCACTAAGTGTTGGGGACTTAGTCATTGTTAAGACCCCTAATCTTTGAGGAATTTTATTTTAGTCTTCCTGAACCCGACACAATTGTTTTCGAGTTAATTCATATTCAGGGATGTAAAACGTATGCCCTAGAGGAATTTTAGATTTTTCAGATAAGGGTTGGGGCATGTTTGGATCATGAAACTAGTGGGTCACCGCGTTAATCCCGCATCGTGGCATTAGTCCCAACATCATACTGACCACGTTGCAGTGAGGATGTTGGGTCTAGTTCCTAATTTAAATGATTCGGAGGAACTTGGGTCTTTTCCCCCTCAACCCAAATCATCCAAAAAATGACTTAGGGCATCTTTTAGGGCATTATTTGCCCTTCTCAAAATTACTTGCAAGAAAACCCTCCTCCTTTCCCAAGAACAAATTCAATTCCTTTTTCCCTAAGTAATTAAGAATCAACTTCCTGAAGATCAACAACCTTAAAGAAAGCATCAATAATAGGGTTTCTTTCCCAAGTTAAGAAGGTTAAGGTATGTAGGATGTTCATCCATGGATCCCAACAACCCACTTTTCAACTAAAGAATGGATTTTTCTCTTACTATGGAATTTTGTATGTTCAAGATGGACTAACTTCATGTGTTTCCTTAGAAGTTTGACTCAATTCATAGTCAAGAATAATTCTATGAAGATCTAGGTTAACCTATGCTTTACGTTTCAATCTCCCACGTTAAGTTCAAGTAAATTTCATGTTATATTATCGAGTTCTGATCATACTCGCGTAACCATGTTATTTTCCCATAGTTTAAGATATTCCCTTATTTAATTTCATGATTCTCACATGTTTGACATTAAGATATTCCCTTGTTAAAGTTCATGATTCTCACATATTTGATGAAATGACTATTTTTGGAATCATTGATCCATGATTTCATACTAAAGCTGTAAGCCTTCATATGGTAATTTATGATCATTCAGTGCTGGCGGGTTATGAACACTCGATACCTATGTTTTTTACAGGATTTCAATTTTCTAGTAATAAGTCAGTCAGACCATAGTTTTAATGCCATATTTAGAAAACAAAGATCATGTTGAGCATTATCAGTTTATGTATTTATAATTATCACAGAATCTGTATGCATTATTAGTTTTAGAATACCATGACCTGAGCTTATCAGTTATCAATTATCAGTGTATACACTAGTTAGTATATTAGTTTTAGTTTAGTTGGGAGTAGAATTTAGTACCAACCGAACAAAGTGATGGGGGCTAACCTGCCAGTAAAGGGCATGACATTTAGTAGCAGTCCTTGAGTTCCAACTGCATAGCCAGTGTAAGTTTGAGATGTCAACTTTCCATCTGATAATTGATGCATACCTCATGAGAGATCCTACTAGTAGAGGATGACTTCTTAGTTGCTCAGGTCACCAGTTTAGTGAATCCACATAGACAGTGTTAGTACCTGTGGCACGGTACTAACACCCTTCCAACTAGGGTTATAGATTGGATCCCAATTAGCTCATATTGGGGTATGTTAGTTAAATAATACCTCTCACAGTCTCAGTACATTAATCAGTGTATTCAGTTCAGGTTTTCTTGACAAAGTGTATAGATTTTTAGTTGTTCAGTTATATAGCTTTCAGTCTTTCATATTACAGAATCTCAGAAACATTTTTATGCTTGGTCTTGCATTCTTAGATATTATATGTTTCAAGAATATATGAACAAATTCTGCATGTATGTTAGCTGATCCTTATCTCATATACTAGTACATTCAAAGTACTGACCATATACATTTTTTTATTATTGTGTTATCTTATAACATAGGTTCGGACGCACAATTTCTTGACCGCTCTTAGACAACTCATTGTTACTCAACAACAAAAGTGGTGAGTCCTCATACATCGAGGACATGATTTACTTATTGTAGTTACTTCAGTGTTTTCTCATGTTTAATAAGTTTGATTTAGTTGGGGGTCTGTCCCATCATCTTCTCACGATGTTTGGAGGCTTTTAGACAATCAGTAAGTTATTATAGTATTAACATTTTTTCTTATCTATAGTTTGGCTTATAGTATTTTATCAGATATTTGAGACATGTTTTGTTGGTATCCTAATATTCAATTTTATAGTATCTTATCAGTGAATCTTCCGCTCATGTATTACATTATTGTATACCTAGTGTTCAAAGTAGGTACCAGTTCAAGGGTTAGATTAAGGTCACTTATGATCGTAAGCACTATTGTCACAACTAGGGGGTAATCTTGAGTTATGGTAAAACTTAGTATCAGATCCTAACATATTAAAGGGTCCTATGGAGTCTTAAAGTCGTATCGAGTATAGTCTTGTGCATAGGTGTGAAGTGCTCCACACTTATGGACAAAAGGCTATGATATGTTTTTAGGAAAGTTTTCTTTCTTTTAGTTTTCATATCGTGTGAAAGATCATGATCTTAATGTAATTCCTCTTTCTAACTCATCCTTCATTCTATTTATATATAATGTCTCCTAGAAGAACAACGGAAAAAGGAACGGGGATCAGCCTATACCCCCACCTGTTCAGGAATATCCCCTAAATGAACATGTCTCCCACACCAAATTCAGGGCTACTTTCACTACATTAGCTTAATTTGTAGTTTCTCAAAAAACTATTAGGTTGTTGCTCTAGCCAATCTAATGCCAAATACAACGGCAGTTAGGATTTGGGATTTCACTCAGATGAATCCTCCTTTGTTTTTGGCATCCAAGTCTAAGGAGAATTCACAAGAGTTTGTTGATATGGTGTAGAAAGTGAAAAATATCATGGGCATCACTTCGAGTGAGAGTGAAAAGTTGGTTGCGTATTAGTTGTCGGATGTAGCTTAAACTTGGTTTAATTAGTGGAAGAAAGAGTGTGCTGTTGATATAGGGTCGGTAGAGTGGGAGGAGTTTTCCACAACTTTACTAGACAGGTTCATTCCCTTAGAGTTGAGGGAAGCAAAAGTGTAGGAGTTTATCAATTTGAAGCTATGTAACATGAGCACAAAAGGAGTACTCACTTAAGTTCACTCAATTGGCGAGGTATGCTCCTTCTATGGTGGTGGATAATAGGTCTTGTACGAGTAAGTTTATTTTTAGTGTATATCATAGTGTAGTTAAGGAGTGTAGGACTGCCACATTGATAAAAGAGATGGATTTATCTAGGCTTATGGTTTATGCTCTACAAATTAAGGAGGAAAAGATTATAAGAGAGGGACAGAGAGAATAAGAGGGCCAGAATTGGTAGTTTTAACTTTTCTTGGCTAAGATCAAAAGGCAGTAATTGTTCTCAGTTCTGTTAGAAATTTTCATCCCCATCTCTATCTATAGCTAATGCACCAGTGCCTAAGTTCAGGAAAGACAGTCAAGAAAGGGTAGTAGGCTCTAAATCTAATGGTAGTGTAAACAATGGTCATACTAATCCACTCTACAAAAAATATGGTAGGAATAATTAGGGTGAGTATAAGGCTGGTAGTGATGAGTGTTTGTTTGTGGAAAGAAATGCCACAGGGTCAGGGATTGCCCGAGGGCTTGTTAGCAAGGTCAGTCCAATCGTTCTTTAGCTTGAGCAGGTCGCTCGACTAAGCAGGGTGCCACTTCTAATTCTACTAGTTAGCAGCGCTGGAACAGGTTGTATTCTCTCCAGACATGACATAATAAGGAAATTTTTCTTGATGTGGTTATAAGTTTGTTATATGTTTTTCATCTTTTTGTTTATATATTTATAGATCTCGGAGTTTAACTTTCTTTTATGGCTCCTTATATAGCTATCAACTTTGGTGTCAGTCCCGAAATGTTAGTAAAGCCTTTCTCAGTGCCTACCCCAGTGGGTAAATCTATTATAGAAAGATGGGTATACATAATTGCCTGGTCATAGTATCTCAGTAAATCACCTCAGTTGATCTTGTGGAGTTAGAAATGGATGATTTTGATGTCATTCTCAGCATAAATTAGATCCACTCATGTTATGCCTTAGTTGGTTGTAGAAATAAAGTCATTCATGTTTAGTTTCCTAATGAACCAGGCATTGAATGGAAGGATAGTACATCAGTGCTTAGGGGTCAGATTATTTCATACCCTAAAGCAAGAATGATGATATCTAAAGGGTGTATTTACCGTCTTGTTTGAGTCAAAGAATCTGGTTTGGCGACTTTAAGTCACAAGTCATTTTCAGTAATAAGGGATATTCCAAATGTGTTCCCTGAAGATCTTTCTAGAGTTCCTCCCAAAAGGGAAATTGACTTTGTAATAGATCTCCTTCCAGATACCCAGCCTATTTTTATTCCACCCTATAGAATGGCTTCAGCTAAGCTTAAAGATTTGAAAGAATAGTTAAAACATATCTTAAATAAGGGGTTTATCAGGCCTAGTATTTCTCTATGGGGTTCTCCAGTCTTGTTAATACGTAAGAAAGATGATTCTTTCAAAATCTGCATTGACTACCATCAGTTTAACAAAGTCACAATAAAGAATAAGTATCTACTCTCTAGAATAGATGACTTGTTCGGCCAACTTCAGGGTGCTAGTTATTTCTATATGATAGACCTCAGATTCGACTATCAATAGCTTAGATTTAGAGTGTGAAATTTCCAAAATAGGTTTCAGAACTCTGTATGGTCACTTCAAATTCCTAGTTGGGTCTTTTAGACTAACGAATTTCCTTTCAGCTTTCAGGACTTGATGAATAGGGTGTTCAAATAGTACTTGGACCTGTTCATCATAGTATTCATTTATGATACCCTTGTTTATTCCTGTAGTGAGAATGATCACGCAAACCATCTGAGAATTATATTGCAGATCCTTAGAGCTTATCAGTTGTTCGCCATGTTCTATAAGTTCAAAGTTTGGATAGGATCAGTGGATTTCCTTGTACATATTATTTCCGGCAATGGCATTCGAGTTAACCTTAAAAATAGCAAAGCACTAAGAAAATGGCCTAAACCTATCTCTCTATTAGATATTCAAAGTTTCTTAGGTTTGGATGGCTATTACAGACAGTTTGTTAAAGGGTTTTCTTTTAGTGTATCCCCCATATCTCGATTGACTCAGAAGAAGGTCAAATTTTTGTGGTTAAATTCTTATGAGAAGAGTTTTCAGGAGTTGAAGACTCGACTAACTTTTGCCCCAGTCTTGACTTTGTTTGATGGTTCCAATGGATTTGTAGTTCACTGTGATGCTTCTAGAATTGTTCTTGGTTGTATTTTGATGCAGAGAGGCAAGGTCATAGACTACGCCTTTAGATAGATTCAACCTCATGAAAATAATTATCCTGCACATGATCTTAAGTTGGCAACGGTTGTTGTTATTCGCTTAAAATTTTGGAGGCACTATCTTTATCAGGTTCATGTTAATGTGTTCACTAACAATAAGAGTTTACAGTATGCGTTCATAAAGAAAGATCTGAACCTTCATCAAAGAAGGTGACTTTGAGTTGTTAAAAGATTATGATATGAATATGTTATATCATTCAGCCAAGGCCAATATAGTGGTAGATGCCCTTAGCAGGTTTTATATGGGTAGTGTTGCTCATGTTGACAAAGATAAAAAGAAGTTAGTTAATGAGGTTCATCAGCTTACAAGATTAGGTGTTCGGTTATTTTATTTAGGTAAAGGTAGAATATAGGTTCAGAATGGTTTGGAATCTTCATTGGTTACCAAAGTGAATGTAAAGGAAGATAGGGATCCTAGTTTTGTTTAGTTGAAGGAGGTAGTTAAAGATTATAAAGTAAAGATTTTCTCCTAAAGGGGAGATGGTGTGCTTCGTTATCCAGGTAGGTTATGTGTTCCATGTGTTAATGGTTTGATACAATGCATACTTGTAAAAACACATGGTGTGCGATATTCTATTCACCCAGGAGCCACTAAGATGCGCCACGATTTGAGGGAAATCAATTGGTGGAGTGTTATGAAGAAGGATATTGCAGATTTTGTGGCTAAGTGTCCAAATTATCAGCAGGTTAAAGTTGAGCACCAAAGGCCTAGTAGTACATTGCAGGAGTTTAGCATCCCCACTTAGAAGTGAAAAGTGGTGAACATGGATTTTGTGGCAAGGTTTCCTCATATGCACTGTCAATATGATTCAATATGGGTTATTATGGATTGAATAACTAAGTCAGCTCATTTTTGTCAGTTCATACTTTGTACTCAGCTGAGGAATATGACATGATTTTCATTAGAGAGTTGGTTAAGTTTTATGGGATTTTATTATACATCATTTTAAATAGAGGTATTTAGTTTACCTCTCACTTTTGGAAGGTATTTCAGAAGGGTCGTGGTACCTAAGTTCATCTCACTATAACTCTTCATCCTCAGATAGATGGCAAAGTAGAGAGGACATTTAGATCTTAGAATACATATTGAGGGTTATGTTATTTATTTTAAGGGTAGTTGGGATGACCATTTACCTTTGATTGAGTATTCTTACAACAACATTTATCACTCCAGTATTAAGATTGCTCCATTTTAGACTCTCTATGAAAGGAGATGTAGATCTCTTATTAGTTGGTTTAAAGTATGTGAGGTTGCATTGATTGGGTTAGATTCGGTGTTTGAGGCAATGGACAAAGTTCAGTTGATTTGGGAGAGGCTGGAAACAACCCAAAGTTGTCAGAAATCTTATACAGATGTGAGGAGAAGAGATCTTGAATTTGAAGTTAGAGATTTAGTTTATTTGAAAATTTCGCCTATGAAGGGTGTGAAGAGATTTGGCAAGAAGGGATAACACAGTCCCCGATATATTAGCCCTTATAGAAGAATCTTAAACCATTTTGGGAAGGTAGCTTATGCGTTTAAGTAGCCTGTTGATTTGGAATTAGTGCATTCAGTGTTCTATGTTTCGTTATTAAAGAAATGTATTGGTGATTCAATTGTGATTTTTCCTTTGGAAGATATAGATGTCAAGGATATCCTTTCCAATGAGGAATTCCTAGTTAATTTTCTTGATCGTCAGATTCGTAGGCTAAGGAATAAAAAAGTTTCCTTGGTTAAGGTCCTTTGGTGAAATCAATCTATTGAGAAAGCTACTTGGGAAGCAAATACGTGAACCAAGTATCCTCATCTTATCTCAAAAAACTCATGACCCAGCTCAAGGTAACGATATTTATTTAGATTGATTATTTTCCATTCTCTGTTCCAGCTATGTAGCCATTCTCATGTCATTGCATGCATTCGCAAAACCAGTTCAGTTAATAAATCATGTTTCAGACTCAGGTGTGTAATCAGGTTCCAAGTTATTCTTGTTTAGTATATGATCTCAGTTGCCTTAGTATAGTATACTCGGTTTAACCAGCCTTAGTCGAGGATGAATGTTACCAAGGAGGAGATAGTGTAATACCCCATAATATTATTAGCTTGATTCAGCTTCTAGTTCCATGCATAAGGGGCTTAAGACTTGAAATTTTCTCCAAGTGTTGGGGACTTAGTCATTTTCAAGGCCCCTAAACTTTGAGGATTTTTATTTTTGTCTCCCCGACCTTAAGATGTTGGTTTTTGAGTTAATTCATGTTCATGGATGTAAAAAAGTATACCCCGGAGGAGTTTTAGATTTTTCGAACAAGGTTTGGGGCATGTTTGGATCATGAAACCAGTGGGTCACAATGATAAGCCCACATCGCAGCTTTAGTCCCGACCTCATACTAACCGCCTCATGTTGTGAGATTCCTTCGACCGTGATAAGACCGTGTGACAGTGAGGATGTTGTATCCAGTTCTTGATTTAATTATTGAGAGGCAATTGGGTATTCCCCCCTCAATCCAAATCATCAATAAAATGAGTTGGGGCATCTTTTAGGGTATTATTATCCCTTCTTCTCAAAATCACTCTCAAGAAAACCCTCCTCCTTCCCCAAAAACAAATTCAATTCCTTTTTCCTTAAGTAAACAAGAATTTAAGATCCCCAAGTTCAAGAACATTCAAGAAAGCATCAATAATACGGTTTCATTCCCATGTTAAGAAGCTTAATGTATGTGGGATGTTCATCCATTGGTCCTTTTCACCCATTAAGCCTAAAAACCCTTTTTTCAACTAAGGAATGGTTTTTTCTATTATTATGGAATTTTGTAAGTTCAAGATGCACTAAATTCATGAGTTTCCTTAGTATTTTGACTCAATTCATGTCCAAGAATGATTCCATGAAAAACTAGGTTAACCTATGCTTTAATTTTAAATCTCCCACATTATGTTCAAGTAAATTTCATGTTATATTATCAAGTTATGATCTTACTCGCATAACCATGTTTTTTTCCCATGTTTTAAGACATTCCCATGTCCAAGTTCATGATTCTCAAATATTTAATGAAATGTCTATGTTTGAGGATCTTTGAACCATGATTGCATACTAAAGTTTTAAGCCTTCATATTGTATTTTATGATCATTCAGTGCTTGCGTTTTATGAACACCCGATACTTATGTGTTTTACATGATTTCCATTGTCAAGTAACAAGTTAGTCAGACCATGGTCATAATGTCATATTTAGAACAACATGGTCATATTGATCATTATTAGTTTATAAGTTTATAATTACCTCAGAATCCGTATGCACTATTATTTTCAAAATACCATGACCTAAGCTTATAAGTTATCAGTTATCAGTGTATGTACCAGTTAGTATTTCAGTGTCAGTTCAGTTGAGAGTTGGATTTAGAACCGAGTAAACCCAAGGATAGATGTTCACCTGCCAGTAGAAGGTGTGACCTTTAGTAGCAGTCTTTGATTTCTAGAACTATGTAGCTACCTTAGGATTGATATGTCTTCCTACCAGTTGAGGGTTAGCACATATCTCATGAAAGAACGTGCCAGTATAGGGTGATTTCTTTGTCCCTCGAGACACTATTTTAATGAATCCATACAACCAATGTTAATACTTGTGGCATGGTACTGACACGCTTCCAACTAGGGTTACAGGTTGGACCCTGATTATCTTAGATTGGGGCATGTCAATTATATGAAACCTTCCACAGTCTCAGTATAGTAATCAATGTATTTTAGTTCAAGTTTGCTTAACCAAGTGTATAAATTTTTAGTTATTCATTTATACAGCTTTCGGGCTTTCTGATTATAGAATCTCAGAAACATATTTATGCTTGGTCTTGCATTCTCTAATATTACATATTTCATGCATTTATGCTCATATACCTCATAC
Organism: Capsicum baccatum var. pendulum; assembly: GCA_030864225.1. Classification (NCBI taxonomy): domain Eukaryota; kingdom Viridiplantae; phylum Streptophyta; class Magnoliopsida; order Solanales; family Solanaceae; genus Capsicum; species Capsicum baccatum. Next base: position 135,123,267 of record CM061552.1, read on the forward strand.
ATTCCAGGAAGTCCTCATCTAAAATACCAATACATTCAAAGTACTGATCACATACTTTTGTTTTTGCTATGTTGTTTTATAACATAGGTTTGAACACATAATTTCCTGACAACTCTTAGATAACTCAACGTTACTTAATAGCAGTAGTGGTGAGTCCTCATCCACCGAGGAGATGATTTGTTTATGTTAGTTACTTCAATGTTTTCTCTTATTTAGTTAGTTGGAGTTAGTTGGGTTCTATCCCATCAACTCTTTATGATGTTTATAGGCTTTTAGACAACCATTTAGAAAGTCAGTTAGTTAGTTCAGTATTAACAGTTATTTTAGATATATAGTTTGGAATCTAGTAATTTATTAGATATTTTACATTTTCTTTGCTTCGTATTCAAGTATTTAGTTATATAATACCTTACCAATGCATTTTCTGCTCATGTATTACATTATAGTATACTTAGTGCTCATAGAAAGTACTAGTTCAGGGGTTAGCTTGTGGTCACTTGTGACCGTAAGCACTATTGTCGTGACTAGGGGGTAGCCTCAGGTCATGACAATAGGCCAGTTCAAAGATTAAGGAAACAGATGTAGCTTCAATGAAGGTTCATTAGAGAAACCAAAAGGTATAAGAAGCTACTTTGTAAGTTGAAGAATATATGAAGGCTAATTATTTGTTCTTGTTCCTAATGTTGAATGATGGTGCTTAATGTATGAGTTATGTTTCCCTTGTATTGTTATTTGAGTTTATCATTTGATTCTGATGTATTCTTGCTATTCTCATACTAAATGTGTCCTAGCTCATCATTTGTGGATGAATGATCCTAGGGGGTAATTAACGATCTTAAAACTTTGATGACTTTAACTTTTATCTTCCCATATCCAAAACGTCTAATTTTTTACTTAAATTATGTTAAGGTATATTAATAGGTTGTCTCAAAAGAATTTTTGAATTTTTGGAAAGGGTTTGGGGTCATTTTGAAATCTTAAGGTAGTAAGACTCAGTGATATTGCCATGTCATGGAGGCTAGCTTCCACAATAGTAGTGTGGCGCAGAGGATAGTCTCTGTGATATTAACATGCCATGCCAAGTCCAAATTTTCATATAGTTAAGTTTTACTCACTTGGGGTGTAGGGCTTTTGGGTCTTTTCATCCATGTTCGTCCCTTAAATACAAATAGACTTATTTTCATCAGTTTTTCAAAGATCAATAACTCTCATTCACTCTCAAACTCAAATCATAAGAAAAACTCAAGGGTCTCATAAAGGATTTATCATTCAGGCTCTAAGCTCTAAATTACTTTCAAATTCATGTGTATTTAAGGCATTTATTTCTTTCCTAAATTGAATTTATCTAAAATCATGAATTTAAATTGTTATCCATATGGTTTAATTGTTGGATTTTGAATGTGGGTAGGGGACTTTAGAATGGTTATTGCATGAAATAAATTTCCATGGTTTTGAATTGAAAGTTTATGCTATATTTTCATGAATTTGAACTATTTAAATTCATGGGTGTGGGAATTGGAATGGGGAACATAGGTTCCCCAAACTTGATGGTTTAATGGTTTGGAATTAACTTTAACGTCAATACAATTTCTGAAATTTCATTTGAGACATAGATATATGCATAAATATTTTCACTTTTGAAACCTTGCATTACAGAAAAGGTTATCGAACCATAATTTTGCTTATGAGAGATCTTGGTGTCCATTGATTAATTTTGAATTGGAACTTTTGAGTCCCGTTGGCTGATGAGTTTGACTTCTAGTTGGCTAAATGGAATTGAGTCCTATAGGTTGATGGGTTCGAGTCCCTTTTGGATAAATTGGTTGTAGTCCTATTAGCTGATGGGTTCGAGTCCTAATTGTCTAAATAGTTTAGTTTGGTATAATGACATTGACTTGCAAGCTTGATTTATTTGTATGGTGATAACATTTGGTAGATGTCTTAATAGATAACACCATTCTTAATGGTTAGGAATATGCATAAATATTTTAATTGGGCTTAAAAGAGGTTGTCTAGATCATCGTAGAATGTGGAGGTATCGGTGGGGCTGATACTGGAAACACAGTTTTCGACATGGGTGTCTATATCACCATGTGTTTGAGTCAGACATGATATATATATTTTGGGGGACGGCTAGTTAGGCTGATGGCTTTAGCTTTCTCTCATTTTTTCTAGTTTATGTGGCTAACACGCACTGGGGCCCTTCTGTTGGGCGAATCCAGAACTATATACCCCGTGGATGTTTTTAAGATGGTTAAAGCTACACACTCCATGTTAATGGCTTGACATGGAATGATTAAGTATTGTTCCTTATATCAGTATCTTATATATATATATATATATATATATATATATATATATATATATATATATATATATATATATATGTAAATATGAATGTGCATGTGGCATTAACTGATTTTACTTTGTATTATTTTATTCCTTCCCTGAGTTACATCCTAGTGCTCACACCACTAACCGTCCTAGAATATTACATTATTTCATAAGATAGGGTCCGAAGACACATCTTTTTCCCTATGTAGTGTTAGGTGGATTAACACAACTGTGGAATTGTTTTTAAATGGTGAGCTTCCATTCTTAGGAAGGTTCATCATTTCATAGTTTGTTTCCCTTATGTTTTAGACCATCTTTTAGGTACATTTTTGGTAATAGTCAAGGGCATGTCCCGACCTAGACGATGTTATGTTTTTTTAAAGGTTTTTTTATGGACAACTGTGGATTGGGAATTGTTGAATTCTCAAAACCCCTACCTTGGTTCATTTATCTATCATTCATTACTATTTAATTCACTTCTGTCTTGTTATTTTTGCTATTTTATGCTCATGATTTTAAGCAATTGGGCATTCTCCGATCCATGGTGGACTTAGGATACCCACGATGACCAAGCCCTGGTTTGGGTCATGACAGAGAGATAGATATGTGGATTGTATATGGGTTACCGAACCCCCATGGGTCTTACATCTTTTAGCTTTAGCTACGTAGGTGTATATAGTAACTGTTAGATGATCTCAAAGGTTGTATAACAACATCATGGATTACATCATCATACTTATTCTTATTATGATTACTTTATTATGCTCGTGATGTGATTGTATGTTCTATTTGACTTGTTACATAGTCATTGTTCTAACCTTACTTGTATTTGATGCTCTTTTATATGTTGTTCCTTTTTCCTTTGCTTATATATGACATAAACGTATACTTGTATTCTTTTCTGGTGCTTTGTTGTATCATATGTGGATATTATAGAACTATTAGTACAAGTGTTGTGGGCTACCATTGTGGGCCTTTTTTTATTGCAGATGATGTGCCCTTAGTGTGTATTTTGTATAGTTTATTTTCTACTTTCCTTAGTCGCCCTATGATACCTACTGAGTACAAGTGGACCGTACTCATCCCTACTATGCCCTTATGATGCAGATTCTGGTGCGGGTGTGTCTCACGTCCCTTGGTTTTCGGCGCCTTCAGAGATTATCAAGGTAGCAATTGGACTTTCATGCATCTGGTTTCCACTTCTATCTTTCTATATTAGTATATGTCTTTACTAGTATTAAGAGACAAATATTGTTCTTATTGGATATTCTGATGTATTTGACTCATATATTATATTAGTATTTCTCATGTTCTTTACATTGAGTTTTGGAAGTTTGGTATAATATTCTTGGTTGTATGTTCTATTTTCATAGTATATTTGTGTGGCTCCACTTTGTTCTAGAGGTCTTGCCTTAGGTTATTTCTTTCTTTTCCTTCTTATGTATCAGTTTGGGTGAATACTTACTTGTCAAAGTGTGTTGCGGCAAGTGCCATCATGACCCCTTGAGTTTTGGATCATGGCAAATTAGTTTCATAGTAACCAGGTCCATTGGTCTCAATGGTGTAAGAATGGGATGTCTAATAGTCTCAGAAATTGGTAAGTAGACATCTATATATATCTTCAAGAGGTTATAGGATGTCTCTAGGAAATTTCCCTCATTTTGTTCCTTGTCGTGCGAATTTCTTTCAAACCTTTTGTTATAAGTCATTTTTCACTGTTCTCTGCACAGATGATGATGACTAGATCTCTTGAGGTTATAGATATGGAGCCTTCATCTCGGGAGAGAGCCCAGTCTACAGGGGGAGTTATAAGTCATGGATAGACTCAGTTAGTGGACGGGCACATGGATCTGCCCTATTAAGGAGTAGTACATTAGGACTTTCTCTTAAGCATCAGGTTGGGCATATTGGAGGTGAATGTCCTACTTCAGTTCTATCGAGTTCTTCTACCCCAGTTTTGGAGGGGTTGTTGGTTCACTTGTTGACTCATTTGAAGGGTGATCCTTTGAGTGCGCTTGGTATTCTTCCAGTCTCGAGGGTGGATCCTCCAGTTGTAACTGCTTCTACTCTTGGTACTTTTCAGACCTCGAGTAATATTCCTATTTCGGCATTGACATCTAACTATGGTATTCAAAGAACGGGAGCTCAACCTTCATCTATGTTATCTCTCTAGATAAGATCTCAGTCTGCCATTTTCACCATGCCTCCTCTTGTTGTGAGTACAATGATGTCTTCTAAAGATCATAAGAGGTTTAAGAGATTTACTCATTTGGATCCTCCTAGATTCAGTGGTGCAGTGGACAAAGATGCCTATAAGTTCCTGATAGATTATCGAGAGAAGTTACATAATTTGGGTTTGTTTGAGTCACGTGTGGTTGCTTATACTACTTATCATTAGAGAGGTGTTTCTAAAGATTGGTGATGGTCACTTGTTAGTTGTAGACCTCTTGATTCCCTCGAGATGGCGGTATCAGTTTGTTGATTCCTTTTTGGAGAGCTTTATTTCTTACATTTTGAGGGATCAGATGAGAGATGAGTTTAATCTCCTTGAGTAAGGCTCCAGGACTATTGCAGAGTATGAGGCACTCTTCTATGCATTGTATAGATATTCTTACGCAAGGATTTCCATAGATTATAAGAAGATTCAAAAGTTTGTGAAGGGTTTTGATGTCTCTTTTCAGTTGGCTACATTTTAGATGGTTGCATTTGGAGTGTCCTTTTATAGTAAAGTGGATCATTCTAAGATGACTAAGGATATTCTATGAGCATATTAGGAAGTCTCCAAGAAGGTGCACCATTTTGGTGAGTTCAGAGGTCAGGCTTCTCGAGACAGAGATTTCAAAGGTTCTTGTGGGTATCATGGTAGACCGGCGTAGGTAGCCTCATAAGATTTGGGTGGTGGATCTTCTGGTACAGTAGTTCAGGGTGGTCGTCCCAGCCCAGTGATAGCTTCTCATGTTGAGTTGGTCAATGAAGGTTGCTTTTTGTGTGATGAGATTGGCCATTTGGCCAAAGAATGTCCCCACTGTGTGATTAGAGCTTCTCCAATTTCAAAAGTGAGAGGTAAGGGTTCTACCAAAGGTGCAAGAAGTAGAGGTAGTAGTGCTCGTGGTGGTGGTAGGGGGCTACTCAGCCAATTTTACATGACCCAACCAGGGGCCTTGTTGTAATGGGCAACTCAAATCCTATCAGGACTGGAGACTACCACTAATGCCCAACCCTACCATCCAATATATGCCCGAGTTGGATGAATTCCAAACATATAACAAGAGAGAGTGTGATTGCACAAATCCAGACTTTGGGATAGGTCTATGACTAAGACCAACCAAAACGAGCCCAACCATCCCAAACCCAACTGATAACAATAACCAAACCAATACCATCATCCAAATCAAAAACAATAACCAAGTTCCTATCTATAACATAATATAAAAGGATGGAACAGTGAGAAATTTAGTCAACTGGTATCATCCCCAATACCAATGCCAATTTTAAGGCTGACACCACTACCGATCCCACCCATACCAACCCAAAGTAGTTCCATAAAAGCCTCTAACCAAAAGAAAACCAATATCTGGTTGGGACATTCCCCCAACCATAGCCAAAATCAATATACATAAATAAACCTGATGTGTAAAAACATCCATGAATATGAAATGGAGCCTTCAAAAAATATGGAAGCTCTCTACTTTAATCTAGTAGATGATCCCGAATTCAATCAATACCCAGGAGGAGTAGAATAGTCGGTTCCTACATCTTGTGGGGATACAGTCGCTTGAGGATGGGTTTGTGGGTGAATGCTAGAAATTACTCAATATAAGGATAAAATAATGCCATCCATTAATACCAAAAAACCATCCATATGCATACAAACCATACATATATACAAACACACACACATATTTATAACCATGTCAGTAAAGGGAACAAGGGTTAGTACGCCTTTACAACCATTAACCTGAGTATGTTTAGCCTAATCATCCTAGATTTACCAACAGGATATAGGGGTCCAATGTAACCCCTTGAACGGGCCCCGGTGCATGTAGCCGCATGAACCGGAGATACCATAAGAGTGGGGGATTCCTAAGTACTCTTCACTCTCCATGATAGATATGTATAGTGTACTTAGAGGATTCTCATGTACCTCTTAGTATCATATATTGTCTCCATGACCAACCCCTTATGTCGGGAAATATGACTTTCCGGTGTCTATCCATTAGACGCACATTTTCACGATTAGCTTTTACACCCCGCCATTATTGCCAAATTAAAATCATTTCCATTCAACGAAATCATTTCATTATTATTAACCAAGGTTATAAGTAGTGGTATCATCATACCAACTATAGCTTGCAAGCAATGTCCTTAGAAAACCTTTTTAAGTAAAGGGATTCCCATGTACCCATAGATTAAATTATTAAGTTAACTTTAAGGATTTCCATGTACCCCACAAGTGCTCCATTATTAACTTTTCTTGGGGGAATCCCATGTACCCCACAAGTTATTCATTAACATGTTTACTTAGGGTATTCCCTTGTACCCCACAAGTAAGTTTAATTAACCATAACAATGACCACCAAACCCTACTATTTAACCATTCCAAACCATTTAAACCATTTATGCCATTTAGGGTTCCATTACCAAACCATATCATGCATTAGTTCCATTAAAAGTTTAATAATATAGTAAAAGCATTCTCATAGGCATTTTATGAAACACGGTGGCATAGAGTTTCCAAAACCAAAATCCATTTACCAATCAACCATCCACATGAAATAAATTGTCCAAAGCACCATTTAAGCATATAAGACATAATTAAAACATCAAAAAACCATAACCAAGCATTTAATACCAAAACCCCAACATATAATTGATAACCCCAAAACCATATGATAATCATTCAAGCAAATCATTGTATACAACATGCCTTTAGTTTTAACTAACAATGAGGGAGAAGTATTTTGCCTTAGATGATGAATCTGATTGAGAAAAATCACCCAAACAAGCCCCAAATTAATCCTCTAAAGGAAACCCTAGAATTCCTTTACCCAAGAGCCTTAGTTAGAATTAAAGAGTGTCTCTAAGTGTTTTAGATTAGAATACTAGGTCAAATAACCTCCCTTGTGTGATATGCAGTCATAAGAGGTTAAAAAAGAAAATGTCCTTATTACCCCCAACTTAACTGCATGAAATCCCCACAGGTGGGTATGACTCAACCATACCGGTCATACACTCCAATACAAGTAGTACCCACCACTCGTACCCTAGACCTCCTTTATACCCCCACACTGTTCAATATATAAACATGAAATACAAATAATATCCAAGGATACGACTATTACCCTTAACCGATACACATAATCGAACTAAGAGGAATTGATACTATCAAATGTACGAGTGGGACATTATGAGTCGTACCCTATATCATGAACCATAGTAAGCCACTCATACTCAGATCCAATTTACTTTACGAAGTCTTAGATTAAGTTAAGTAAAACCTAAATCATAGGACCCATATCCAACCTGACAACTCGTACCAACCCAAGTCGTACCCATCCCAAAAACCATTCAAACCCACCAACTAAAACTGGTCAATTTACTACCAAGGCTTACCAACCGTACCTAATATAAGACCCATACCCCCTAATCATATCTTGTTCAGAAACCTAAATTCCAGAAAATTTTCTAAGATTCCAAAAGCCAGGGTGTTTCACAGTTAGTGGTCGTAGATTGCACTATGTTATACTTGCTAGACCATAGGAAGAGGCTTCTGATGCTATGATCAAAGGTACCATCCCCGTTTATTTTAGATCTACATCAGTGGTATGTGTCAGCATATTTTGCTTTGGGTTTGGATTTTGTTAACTAGCCTATTGCTATGCTTATTCGTGTATCTATCCCAGTAGGATATTCTTTAATGGTAAATTAGGCGTACCGGTCTTGTATTGTGATTTTTTCTAGGTGTGATACTTGGGTAGATTTTCTTGTCTTAGATATGGTTTATTTTGACATCATATTTGGTATAGATTGGTTGGTTTCTTACCATGCGGTTCTAGATCATTATGTTAAGAGCATGACTTTAGCTTTGCTGGGTATGCCAGATAGCTTTGAATGGTATGTTTTACTCAGGGAAATTCATCACACATTTCATTCAGGATAGGTTAGAAGGGTGTGTTCCATATTAATCATCTCCCATTTCCACATGGGAAATTCTATCTCTTAGGACATACCTCCTGACAGCGCACATGCAGGTGTACGTGGTCTATCAATTAGTAAATTGCCCTTTTAGAAACCCAAGTATCGATCCAACATGCACTTGATTTAACAAATATTCAATTTTAGTTCAAATATTAGATTCAATTGATACCAAAAAGAGTTTGGAGATTTGTAAATTGCAAGTAAAGTAAGCAATGAGTAAAATAAAAGTCTTGAAAAAATCAATAGGAGAAAACCCAGGGTTAAAGCACTCTTAAACAATCTTACTATATTATTGAACTTTATTTTTTAACATGATTATCTTAGTTGTTGATTCGTAGGGTTAAATGCATGATCATGGTCTCTCGACCTCTAATACTTTTCCTAAGTTGGACCTTATATCTACATCGTTGATCGGGATGTAATAATCTAATTGAGTTCTTAAAGCTATCATCCTATGTGTGAATCAAGTAAGGCATCTAAGTACATTCTTGTCCTAGACACTAATTTGAATTCCTTATTTCATAACAAAATGCAAACAATACTTTGTTCATCTCCATGTTCTATCCCCTATTCCCTCTACCGAGTTCAAAAGGTAGACAATAGATGTATTTTTTGGGTGATTAATCCATAAAATATTTAAATCAAAGATGAACACACAACCAATAATGATAAGAACACTTAATCAAACATAATTCAAAACAATAGTACTCATGTTCTTGTCTTTAACCCCAGAAAGAGGACGTTTAGCCATATATGGCCATAATTGTAATCATAAGGTTGTATTTCACAACTAAGAACATGTATAGACTAAATTAAAATAGTAAAAATCTAAAATTTGTAGTTATAGCATCCCCTTAATCCTCAAATACATCAAAAGATGTGTAAAAACATGACACAATATGTGTATATATAGTTATCCAAGCCTTAGCCGTGTAGGAGTTGGATTTCATGTTGCAATTGAGCAAGGGACTGGAGGGGGCACCACCCTTGGTTAAGCACCACTCCAGCTATCTTCCTGGATATATAACCTCTCCAGGTGATGCTCTGTCTTGGATATAGCCATTCTTCAGGTGGGGCGCCGCGGGCTAAACGCCTTGACTCACTGGAAGTTGTTTCTCAAATTTTGGTTAAGTGTTTATCCTCTAATCTTTCATCCCTTAACTTTCGGTGTATTCCCCATGTATTTCCATAATTTTTAACATCAAAATATCACCATATTCAGATCATAAAGTGTCCTCCATAACCACACACCACAAATTAGAGATCATAACAACATAATATTAATGTCGATGAATCAAAACAAGAGCTTAGTCTGGGCTAATTCACATTGATCTTTAAATTTATGTTCCAAATCTTAACTTAATCAAATTGAACCTTGAACATTACCAAAAAGTTATTCCACTCATAATTACACATTAAAACAATTTGGAACACATTAAACACACTAGAATCCAATGGGATCAACTAGACAATCACCAAGCTCAAGCTAGTAAAACTAGTTTCCACCATTGAACTCTAAATGACTCATTGAAGTACAAACTTGTTGGAGTTCACTTTGAACATTATAAACACATGCTATAACACTTATATGCACATTCATCTAATTATCAACCCATATATCACATGAATCATCCCCATAACAAGGCTAAAAGGGCTAGAATAGGGACACTAGAATGCATAAATACACTCAACATCACCACCTCACACATAAAGCCTTATTCATCCTTGAACAACTCTTTACTCTAAGTATCATAGGATAAGGATACTCTACACTTCTAGTACATGAAAGACACTTAATCTAGTATTACCATGACTACATAGAATGCCAGTTTCTACACTAAGCATGTTACAAACTCAATTGAAAGCATATGAACACTACTCCAAAACATCCTAGCCTCACGAATTGACTTACCTAGTTAGTATAATAATGCTTATTATTAAATTAAGGACGTCATACAAATCACCCGAATTCATCAAATATGTGCCCCTCATATCAAAAGAGTTACCCATAATAGCTTACAGTTAAGCAATTCATAACATGATGGGTTCAAGAATCAAATTATGCTCACTCTCACAATGAATTCACAAGTTACACAAAATGACCCATAGGCTTTCCCTTAGTGTAGTGATCCTCTAATATCAAAATATCAAGTATAGGATCAATTTGGTTTTTTCCAAGTTGTAATGTAGGCTATGGGATGGGTTGGAACTATTTAGGAATAGTGGCTAGCCTGTCTAAGAGCTTTAATACACTACATTATACATTTAAGACTAATTTCCAACAACCAAACTACACCATTTTGACTACCCCAATTTTTCGTTTTTCCCCATCTCTTTTAAGTATTTTGACAAAAACATGGTGGAAGTATAACATTCTTTCAATTTTTTCCTTTTTTTTTTGTGCCCATATTATGCTACGAACCCCTATGATATCCACCCTCAACTTAAGCGATTTTCTTTAGTTGTGGTGCAAAATGTCCAAGAAGGACCAGGGTTAAAATAGGTTCATTAAAATAGATTTGGTCTAAAATTTAGAACTTTTTCAAACAATTTTCGCTACTCCCCACCACAAAATTACACACACCAATAGCTAGACTTTGGGGCACCAATTTCACCTCTTTCTCCTCTTATTTTTCAAACTCCTTAATTAATTTTACATTAAAGTGCCTAGCAGTTTTTTGGGTCAAATTAAGGTCTATCAAAGAAGGTATTAGGCTACACATGAGGATTCCAAAGAAAAGTTAAAAGCTCAATGGGGCTGACTAAGATAAAGCACAAAGGTAGGTCAAATAGAGGTTATAAAACAAGGCTAACAAAAAACTACCTATATCATCTCCTAAACCCACACTCTTTATTTCGCTTTGCACACATACCAAGCAAGTTTTGGACATCACATGCAATAATGAATATACTAAAAATCTTGCACGCATATGGCACACGCTCAACTCAATAGGATCATCATAGACTCCCAACCAAACAGTAGCATGAATTCAAATTTAATCCAAAAAGTACAAAAGTCAGAAACTTGAGCCTAGGAGTCTTAAACGTAGCAATTCGCTCATTCAACATGCCTTTACCAAAAAAGCACTTGCACCATGCAATCAAAAATAGAACCAACAATAATATATTACAGAAAATTTTTAAATTGAGCAAAAAATTAGGAATTTCCCCACCCCACACTTAAAAATCTACTTTGTCCCCAATGTAAACTTACAAGTAAGAGATAGAAATACTTTCTGAGGCCTCTAGGCCTAGCTAGTAGCATCTTAATATATCAAGGTGGTACATGGGACCACACACTTAGTCTTTGCCATGCTCCTTAGCTAAGATTTTTGGTACTCAAACTTCCCATCAACCTGTGCCTCAATCAAGAACAAAAACTATGTGAAGTAAAAACTAAAAACTAAAAATAAAACATACCTGCTTAACTTGGGTTACCTCCCAAGCAGTACCTGATTTAGTGTCATGGTGTGACCCAACTAATGACTTAGTTATTCTCTTTCTCAGACTGGGTCTCCATCTTATTATTCCTTTCACCCCTCTTGGGTATGACTTCTCAAGGGTAATAGATTTTTTAACTTTAGCCTTCATGGGCTCATAAATTTCTATCATGTTAGGTTGTGGTATTGGAGGCTTGGGTAGCTCAATAAGGGTGTCAGAAGAGGCCTTTGGCAAACTAGCCACCCTACACTAGTCCCATTCCATAACATTGATCATACACAATTCTTTATATTGGGACATTATGTTGACCGCTTTGTAAACTTTAAAAACTACCTCTTCATTCACCAACCTCATTTTGAGCGTACCCTCTATTACATTATTCAACGCTACACCCATTGCTAAAAATAGATGTCCTAAAATAATTAGTACCTGTTCGTCTGCCTAAAAATCTAGAACAATAAATTCAGTAGGAATAACAAATTTACCAACCTTTATGAGGACATCCTCAACTATTCCTTCCAGATATGTAATGGACCCTTCTGCCAGCTACAGAACCATGATTGTCGATCTAGGCTTTCCGAAGTCTAATATATTGAACAAAGATAGAGGCACTAAATTTATGCTTGCCCCTAAGTCACTAAGTGCATGGACAACCTTACTACATCTAATTTGAATAGTGAGAGTAAAATTCCTAGGGTCCCTAAGCTTTGTGGGCATTTTCTATGTTACCACCAAACTACACTCCTCAGTGGATGTTATTGCCTACACATCCTGCAATTTAACCTTATTAGAAACCATATCACTCAAGTACTTTACATATTTTGGCATACCCTACAAAATATCTAACAAAGGTAAGTTAATGTGAAGCTCTCTGAATATTTCAAAGAACTTCTTAAACATTTCATCCTCCTTCGCTTTTATTTGCCTCTGAGGGAAGGAAAGTGGTGGCATCTTCTTCTTCTCTAGTTCAGCAACTTTTTCTTTCTAGTACTCTGACTTTCTCGACTTTTCAGCAACTTTTTCATTAACCAGTGGGGGAGTCAAATATGCAACCACTTCCTTAGTTACATTTGGAGCTTCTCCTTAAAGCTTCTTACCACTCCTCAAGGTGATTGCCATAACTTGGTTTGGATTTTCTGCCTCTGCTAGCAACCCACCTTGAGTACAGGTATTTAGTGCCTATTGTAACTGCCCCAATTGCAACACTAAGCTTCTCTAGGCAGCTTGCTGATTTTTTACATCTGCAGCCACATGCTTCATTATCTCTTCCAAGTTTCCAGTTGACTAATTTGGTTGAGCCTATGGCTATGGGACATTTCATGCCTGCATTGGTGGCTGAGTCTGCCACTTCATGTTTTAGGTGTTACGATAATTAGGACTTTGAACATTGCCTACACACATTACCAATTTAGAATTTGAAGCACACATGGTCGCAGAATAACCATTATTCATGCAAACTTTACACCAACATAGAGCTTGTTGGATTGCATTGACTATGGCTTTAGGATCTGCTACTCCCAACTTCATGTTTCTGAATTGAGTATTTATCAAATTTTGTAATGCAAAAACCTGAGCTGATTATGCTGTGATTTGTTCCATCTTTAATACACATACAATTATTTTTGTGGCACTCCTCGAGTCTGAATATCATTTGGGTTCCCTAGGCCTATGTGGTTTACTAGAGTGTACATATCATCATAAGTCATCTTAAGAGCTTGACCACCTATAGCTAAAGCTAGCAAAAATTTTGTATTTTAATTAAGAGACTCTACAAAAGTATAAGCAAGTACCTCATTGGACTGTTAATAGTGTGGACAGTCCCGAAGAAGAGCCTTGAATTGCTTCCAAGCATGATATAGATTCTCATTTGGCTTTTATTTAAAGTACACTATCTCAATGCGAAGCTTTGTAGTCTTACCAGATGGGAAGAACCGAATAAGTAATTTTCTAGCCATGCCATCCCATGAGGTGATTGAGTTTTCCCATTTTGAATTCAACCACCATTTTTCTTCCCCAATCAGTGAAAAGGGGGACAAATTCATCCTTACATAATCTGCATTCACACCCTTGAGAATGAATGTATTACTGATTTCCACAAAATTTTGCAAGTGGACTTGTGGAACTCCATGTGAAAGCCTTGTTAACTGTCCACTGTTGATAAGAGTTGTACTATATTCTATTTAAGCTTAAAATTGCCTCCAACTGCCAACTTCTGAAATTGAGAGGTCAAATTAGATAGAAGTGGGGTTTCCACTTCTCTGACTATCCTATGAGCTACTTGATCATCAACCATGATGGAGGATTCTCTTGGTTTTCTTGAATTTGTGGAATTTTCGGATAAGGTTTGCTTCTATCTTTCTTTGATGGAAAAGTTGCTCAGGTTCGGAACTTGGTTCAACCAATTCTTGATCCCTTGCCAGCTTACTACTTTGAAACCTGTTTCCTACAAAAACAGAACCAAGGCCAACCAAAAACATACCAAATAAATCTAAACGTAAAACAAAAATAAACAGTTGACAAATTACAAGTCCCCAAAAATAGTCCAAAAACTTGACAGCGCCCAAGCACACACGCAAGTGTATGTGGTCTAACAAGCAGTAAAGTATCCTTTAAAAAAGCCAAGTATCAATCCCACCGGGACTTGCTTCAATAGTGATTCAATTTTAGTTCATAGTTTAGATTCAATTGATGCAAGCGTAACCAAAAAGAGTTTGGAGATTTGTAAATTGCAAGTAAAGTAAATAGTGCGTAAAGTAAAATTCTTGAAACAATCAATAGAAGAAAACCCAGGGTTAAACCACTCTTGAACAATCATTCTATGTTGTTGAACTATATTCGTTAACTTGTTTATCTTGGTTTTTGATTATTAGGGTTAATTGCACGATCATAGTCTCCTGACCTCTAATATTTTACCTAAGTTGGACCTTACATCTACATCGTTGAACGGGAATGTAATAATCCAATTAAGTTCTTAAAGATATAGTCCTATGTGTGAATAAAGTAAGGAATCTAAGTACATCTCTATCCTAGACACTGATTTTAATTCCTTATTTCATAAAAGAATACAAACCATACTTTGTTCATCTTCATGTTCTATCCCCAATTCCCTCTCCCGAATTTAAAATGTACACAATAGATGTATTGTTTGCGTGATCAATCCATCAAATAGTTAAATCAAAGATAAAAACACGACCAATAATGATAAGCAAACTTAAACAAACTTAATTAAAAACAATAGTACTCATGTTCTTGGCTTTAACCCCGGAAAGAGGGCGTTTAGCCATGCATGGTCATAATCGTAATCACAAGGTTGTAATTAACAACTAAGAACATGTATAAACTAAACTAAAATAATAAAAACCAAAAATTTGAAGTTATAGTAGACCCTTAATCCTCCAAGATGCCAAAATATTTGTAAAAACGTTACACAACATGTGTATTTATAGCAAAGTCTTAGTCGTGTAGGAGTTGTATTTCATTTGCAATGGAGCACGGGACTTGAGGGAGCGCCTCCCTTGGTTGAGCACCTTTCCAGGTGAGTATCCACCATGGCTAGATTACCTCTACAGGTTAGTCTCTACCATGTCTATAGCCCTGCTCTAGGTGGGGCGCCGCAGGCTAAACGCCTTGACTCACTGGAAGTTGTTTCTCAAATTTAGTTAAGTGTTGATCCTCCAATCTTTCATCCCTTGATTTATGGTGTATTTCCCATGGATTCCCAGCCTTTTAGACGTTAAGATTTCATCATATTCAGCTCACAAAGTATCCTACATAATCACACGCCATGATTTAGAGATCATAACAACACAATATCCATGTCGATGAATTAAAACAAGAGTTAAGGCTAGGCTAATTCATATTGATCTTTAACTTTATACTCCGAATCTTAACTTAATAAAATTGAAACTTTCACATTACTAACAAGTTATTACAATCATAATTACATATAAGACCATTTAGAACACATTAAACATGCTAGAATCCAACCGGATCAACTACACAAGGACCTAGCTCAAGCTAGTAAAACTAGTTTCCACGATTGAACTCTAAATGACTCATTGAAGTTTGGAATTTGCTTTGAACATTATAAACTCTTGCTTTAACATTTATATGCACACTTATCAAATTATCAACCCATATATCACACGAATCAACCCCCAAAAAAGGATAAAAAGACTAGAACAGTGACACTAGAATGCATAAATATTCTAACGTCACCTCCTTGCCTCAAATATTCTACCTTGAATAGCTTAAAAACCATATACTTAGCAATAAAATTTTCCATATCCCTTTTCATATTATTCCACGAGTAGATTTCCTTCAAGTCATGATACATTTTAGTTGAACCCAGATAAACTATATATCTAGAGTCATGAGCCTCAGTCAAAACCCTTTCCCGTAGCTATCAACATCAGGAACACAAAACCTTCGTTGATACCTCAGAATGCCATTTCCCCTAATCTTGAAAGCCATAACCTTTTGTTAAACTACATATATTTATTATGCATAAGTATGGGATCCAAAGTCTACTGCTCCTTTACCTCAGCACTAAGAGATGATTTAAGTACTTCCTAAACAATCACCCCATCCATCCCTAGAGTCGACGAGACAAACTCCTAAGTTATCAAACCTGTGAATATCCTTCCCCCACCCTCTTTTATCCTCAGCGATATAAGATAAACTCCCTATAGATAACCCGCTAAGAGCATCATCAGCAATATTATCCTTACCTGGATGGTAGTGAAGGCTCATGACATAGTCCTTAAGCAATTCGAGCCACCCTATACAAATACACACTGTACAAATAATAGTGGCAGATCTTCAAAGCAAAGACCACAACCACCAACTCCAAATCATTAGTTGGATAATTTCTCTCACAAACCTTATGTTCCCTTAAAGCATAGGATACAACCTTGCCATTCCGAATCAAAACACAACCTAGTCCCATATAGTACGTATTATAATATACAACAAATCCATTATTACCCATTGGCAGGGTCAAAACAGGCACATAAGTCAACTTATCCTTCAACTTCTCAAAACTACACTCACAAGCATCGAACCACCAAAACATAACTTTTTTTGTGTCAACCTCGTCAGTAGAGTAGCATTGGATGAGAAACTCTCCATAAATCACGTATAATACCCAGCCAAGCCAAAAAAGATCCTTATGTCAATTGGAGTCAGAGGTCTAGGCCACTTCTTCTCTGCCTCAACTTTTTATGGATCCACCTTGGATCCTTAACTAGAAAAAACATGCCCAAGGAAGGTCACAGAACTTAGCCAAAATTCATACTTTGAAAATTTTGCGTACAATTTCTGGTCCTTAAGAAACTGCAACAAAATTTAGAGGTGATTGGCATGATCCTCCTCACTTTTGGAGTACACCAGGATGTCATCAATGAAGTCTATAACAAACAAATCTAGAAAATTACTAAACATTCATAAGATCCATGAAAGTAGCCAAATAGTGGTCAACCCAAATAACATAACCAAATACTCATAATAGTTGTATTGGGTTTGTAAAGAAATCTAGGGAATATCAACCTTCTTAATTTTTAACTGGTGATAGCCTGAATTAAGGTTAATCTTAGAGAAATACCTAGAACCCTGAAGCTTGTTAAATAGTTTATCAATCCTAGTAAGAGGATACTTATTTTTCATTGTAACCTTGTTAAAATAATGATAATCTATACATATCACATCTGAAGACACCCATCTTTCTTTTGCACGATAAGCACCTAAATACCCCAAAAAAGAACACTAGGACAAATGAAACCCTTATCTAGAAGATCCTTTAATTGTTCCTTAAGTTCCTTTAGTTCAGTCGGAGCCATACTATAAAGAGGAGTTGAAATAGGATGGGTATCTAGTAGAAGATCAATCCCCAAATCTATCTACCTATAAGGAGGAATCCTAGGAAGATCATTGGGAAAAATTTTATGGAATTCATTAACCACGAGGATAGATTGCAAAGAGGGACGCTCAGATTATACAGACACCCTTTGGTGATCATTTTCTGAGCTCTAAGATAAGACACAAACCTCCTTTAGGGTACTAAAGAACTTATCTCCCATTCTATCATCGATTAATTAGGAAAATGGGAACTGATCTTTTGACTCCTACAATCCAAAGAAGTATAATACGAATGGATCCATTCAATCCCTAATCTTACATAAAAATCTATCATACCAAGTTCTATTAAATCTAACAATTTCTCCCTATGAAAGATGGAAACCACACAACCCTTATATATTTTTGTAGCAACAATAGAATCACCTACCAAAGTAGAAATTAAAATGGGATACAAAATATGTTCATGATCAAACCCCAAATGTACACTCACATAAAAGGTAAAATAAGATAGGGTAGAACCTGGATAAAAAAAATAATAAATATCACGAGAGAAGAGTTCTAATATACTAGTGATAATATCTTGAGAGGCTTTAGATTCCTGATGAGTAACAAGAGCATAGAGATAATTCTGACTAGTGTCGGTACCTAAAGTGGCACTCTTAGGTGCACGATCCAAAGAAGTGCCGACCGAAACCTTATTGGATTCTATGGAAACTCTAGCTAAAGGAAAATTTTGCTGTAGATAACAAGTTTGACCATAATTGAAACATAAATTCCTCTCCCCTTAAAATATCCATGGTGAAGCTTTCTAAAAAATCAACAAAGAGGGTGTGGTGGGGCCAACTATGCCCCACTAACATGAGACTGGGCACCCTGTGCCTTAGGACCACTTCTTGCTTAAAAAAGATAATCACTAGAATGCTTAGGATAAGGAGCACTAGCTATAGAATATGAATTTCAACAATTGTTTTTCTTGGTCCACTGTCTAGTATCTCTCTCATTGTTCTACTAACTTGCACCCTTTTTTGATTATGTAAATTTCTTACTCTTTTTCTATCCTATTCCTTCTTGCTTCTTTTTCTCATCCTCCACCTATTGCATATAAACCAATAACCTGGAGATGTCCATATCATTATTTTACATAGCCACCTTCCACTCTTAACATAAAATCATGGGATAACTTAAAAGCAAGCATCCTCATTTTGGACCTTATATTAGACACCATCTTCGAAGAATAATGGGTAAGTTGTAGGAACTTAAGATCATGCTCCTTAACACTACCTTACCCTGCTTCAAGTTCACAAACTCTTTGGACTTAGCCTTCCTTAATTTCTGAGGAAAGAAGAGATCAAGAAAAGTATTAGAAAACTCATCCCGCACTGTTGGTTTAGCATTATCTCCTCTCATTGCTTGCCACACCTCATACCACTTGTAAGACATATCTTAATTGGTAGGCCATAAAATCCACACCATCTAAATCAGTAGCATGCATAACCCTAAGGATTTTATCTATCTTATCGATAAATCCTAAGGATCCTTCTCAACCTTAGAGCCTATAAAGTTTGGGGGATTCAATCTCATAAATTGGCAGATTCACGTGACCTCAAAGAAACTAATGGCAAAACCAACATAATCAAACCAATAAGATTATGATTCCACCAGTTAAGTAAGCATATGAATAGACTGATAGAACTCTTCATTAAAGATATCTCTCTGGGGTGATTAGGCATAAGTATCAATAGATTGGGAAGCCCATGAAAGACTAGTATGGACAGATAGAACCCACTGTGGGGCAGTACAGTCAGGAAAAGGGACCCTAGACTATCCGGCACTC
This sequence comes from Capsicum baccatum var. pendulum, assembly GCA_030864225.1. Classification (NCBI taxonomy): domain Eukaryota; kingdom Viridiplantae; phylum Streptophyta; class Magnoliopsida; order Solanales; family Solanaceae; genus Capsicum; species Capsicum baccatum. The sequence goes on from CM061552.1 coordinate 135,142,930, forward strand.
CATAAATAGGTGAGTTCCCTCCACATTTTTGTCAGGTAGGACAAAGGGTCCAGCAGAGTTTCTATAACCATCATATCTTTAGGGAGGCACGATATGAAATGCGAGTAAGCCTGGAGTTAGAGAAGTTTCATCATAATTAGACTCTATAACATGAAATAGAATACAAGAAAGGGAAATATTCCAAAATGCCTCATAGCCCCTATAAGTATGGCATTCTACATACCAATTAAAAGGACCCTACTCCACATACCTTTTTGGAAATCCAATAAATTGAACCATGATTTGATGCCAAGCTTGTCATGACTTAAACCAGGGCCTAGTCATGAAGGGTATCTCAAGCCCACCGTGGGCTGAAGACCATCCTCTTATCCTTACCTTCAGAGCATAATAAATGAATACAGAGAAAGTCAATAAAAATTAAATAAAAATAGATGAATCAAATAAAATTTAAGGGTCTCTACAAAGAAATCAATCGACCTAATATTGTCCGCAAAATCCTCTAAAATTGAAAGTACCAACTAAGTCAGGACATGCCCTCGACTATGAGAAAAAAAATCCAAAATAAAATAATAAGACAACACAAATAAAAATAAAATGACCAGGTCTTTCGAAGGATGAAGGCTCACCACTTCACAGCAAATCCATAGATGCTTCAAAACACCTAATGTTGTACAGGAGTAGCAGAAAAGCCCGCATACCCTACAGTATGAAATGATGCAATATCTAGGGATGGCCAGTAGGGCGAGCACTGGAATGTAACTTTTGAAAGAGGGATAAAATAATGCCATTGCCAACAACCAGTCAAGAATATATGTACAATATTTTTATATACATATATAGGATGACGACATAGGGACAAAGGCTATATGGGTTCGACTATGTATCTCACTCTATCCTAAAGACACCCATGGGCTATATGGGTCCAACTGTCCCTATCAAAAGGGCTCCAATGTGTGTTAGACGCATGCACTAAGAAAATTGAGAAAGTCTAAATATACCAAGGGTAAAGACATCTAAAATATAATGTGTATCCAAACATTTGGTCATATAGACCCCCTTATCGGAAAATGTTGGTCCCTCAGGGACTACACCTTCATGGTGAGCTGCGCAACTCCTTTTAAGCCCAAATTCAAGCAGTTTGCACACAAACCCACTCATTAACCAAGTACTCTATATTAAGGAATTTTCTAATGTTGTATCATCATACCAATATTCTTGAAAGCTAATTCAATTATGACAAGTCAATCCATATAATAATTAGACTTATAAGTTCCAATTAAAATTAAAAACCTTAGACCCCAAGGGCATTCCAAAACCATTGTTATGTGTTTATCCTTTAATGCAATGCAATATTTTTAAAGAAAAGTTAAACTATGTAAATTTTCATATATAAAACCAAGATTGTAAGTGGGTTGAGGTTAATACCATTATCAAGCAAAAATTTTATTAATTTAGGGAAACCCATGTCACCCATTTCAATCAATATCATATTGCACCAATTCTATCCCAAAAACCTTCAATTAAAGCATGAATAATCCCATTAAAAAATGGGAAAAGCAATTCAAGTATAACCATCAAAATCCCTCTACTCAATTTCAAAAACATCAATTAGAACACTTGAATATTGATTAAATAAATGCCACAATGTAAAATTCAAGTAAAAGGGTGAAATACATGACTGAAATATATAAGAAATTGAAGAAAAATTAAAGTTTGGAGCTTGAACAATGAATTCTCTATAAAACCCTTGAACTTTCTTTGGTAGTGAGTTAAAGAAGAAAAGTGTAGAGTTATATCTTTTAAAACTAAACAAAAAGCATGAATTTGATGTTATAAATTCGTCTAGGAGTTAAATGTACCAAAAACCTCTTACCCCAATTGAAAAAAAAATCTTGATGAAAAATACTTAGCAACATGGTACGCTGCTATCACAGAGCTTAGCCTCCATGCCACACCCTTACCATAGAGGCTAAGTGGTGTGGCATTGCACTATTATGGAGGCTTACTTCCTCGGGTCCTAAAATGGTTCCGAACATCTTCTAAAAATTCTGAAATTTTCTTAAAATAACTTTTTAACTCTCCTTAACATAATTCAAGTCAAAAATTAGCATTATAAACATGGGAGGGTCAAAGATAAAATTATAGAAATTTTATGGGGTCACACATTAAGCTCATTTGAATGGTAAGTATATCATCTATACACACCCATCCTTTTTTAAGACATCACTGATATAAAATATATAACTGGTATAATTATAAGGCGGCCTACTAAACTTTTAAATATTTTAGGCCTAACACACACTTTTTGGTTTGCTAAATATTTAGAGAAGCTAAAAACTATCAAAATTTCTCGATAGTTCTATGATTGTTGGAGTTAATTTGAAGGAAATAATCAGGTATGAAAGAACAATTTCAAAAGTAGTTTGAGAAGTTTTAGGTAGAGCAGAATATCTCTACACTACAAGAAAATGTTAAATGATATAAATTTTTTGTTGCATAAAGAATTTCATATATTATATAGTGGTTCTTTGATATTCATGAAATTGAAAGGATCAAATATTTAAGCAAGAACATGAAGATTAAAGTATGGAGACCAATATAAAAACCAACAACATGTTTGTCCCCGAGAAGGAATGCACCATTTCAAAGAGAAATTAAAAAGAAGACTCAAAGAAGCCTTATCATGTCTAAATAATAAGAATGATTCAAAGAAGAAAATAAAGTTATTAGATATTGCATCTTCACATGCCAGTGAATCCAGCAACGGTGACATGTAGGATCCGTAAGGGATAGCAAAGACATACCTCCTCGATTAAAAGAAAAGTTCTAGCACTCCATTAAAATTTAAAAAGCTACTATATTAAATAGTGGACCCCACAGACAACAACAAAATGCTATGAAGACTAAAAGACAAATAACACTCTTCAAGGATGTAAAGTACTAAATACTCTCAAAATCATCAAAAGGAACATGTTCAAGATAATGATGAAAAGATACTTGGAGACACGTGTGGAACACATACATAGTCATGAGCTACTCCTAGAAAGGTGTAGAATAAATAAGATGTCTTAGTCCATGAACAAATGTAATTTCATGTATTAATATAAATTCCAAATAGATAGCATATATTAGATACTAGCCAGTGCTTTTGATGTCTATTTAAGACTTTCATTATGTATAGTAGAGAGGATTCAGAAAGACACATCCAGAAATACCCCTACTACTCTTGCTCTATATATATTTTCCAACCTTTCCTCTCTATGTATTATCCATTTCCCCTATTAATAAAAAGTTTGATAAGTTTATATTTCTCTACTTTTCTCTACCACTTTACTACTTTTTTCGTGTTTTACTTTACAAGTTCTTATTTTATGTACTTTACTTCTTAAAGTTTGTTTTCAAAATTTAAAGTACTTTGCATGTTTAAAGTAATCTTGCTATTACTTTAAATTGTATTGCTCCTATTTTTTTGATCTATCCCTCTTATGATATTTGATCCAAGTAGCTCGAGAGGGAGTATGAGTATGAGTAGGAGCGGCTAAGTCGTTATGCTATCCTAGAGCCAGTCAAAATTATTATTACTCTTGGAATAATCATTTCTCTAGTTAGTAGTTACTGTTTTTCATCATTGATATTCTTAGTTCATTCCTTTAGTTGGGTATCGTTTTAATAGTGGTCTAGATGTTGGCAAATCTAGACTTTACATTGGATTAACTCTAAGTGTTTGGTGAAAAAATAGAGCTGGACCCGGAGGGTGTTCCTATTGCAAAGCCTATAGGAATACAATAAAAGAATGTTATGAGAAGAAAGCCAGTAAATATTACACAAAGATATAATTATTACGGAGTAACATCTAAAGTAGTTATTGACCGTAAGATAGTGTTTTGTTTCTTATATGTATAATCCTAATGAATTCTCTACAAAATCAAAACATTATAAATAACGTTAATATTATTGCTACCTTTAATAAAATAGATAAAATAGAAATTGATTTATAGAATTGGAACATTCCAAAAGAAAGTTTTAATAGAGTCTATAAAACAGAAAATTTTGATTTTGTAAAAAATTATAATATTAAAAATTTTGAATCTACTATTTCCATTAATAGGAATAGTGAAACTATTAAATTATTAGTAGCCGAAGATATTAACAAGTATAGTAAAAATTATAAGTTTCTTCACATAGGTCTTGTCCAAGTAGCAGTTAAACCATTATATAAATTAGGTTTATATGTTCCTATATGTCTCCTCTTAAGAGATAATAGGTTATTAAATTTGATGATTCGTTATTAGCAGTATTAAAAAGTACCCTCGCTAATCGTCCGATATATTTCAATTGTTATCCTAATTTTTCTATTAATATTCATGATCAAATGTTGTGGATACATTAACAGTAAATGTTAAAACAAAAACCATGAATAGTAAATTAAATACAAGAGAGATATCTATAATATATAGAGTATATTATAGATTAATGAAAACTACCTTAGCCCCTAAGGCTAAAATAGTATGTAATAAGGAGTTATCATGCTTATGGAAGCTAATCACAATCACAATAATATTTTTATCTTAATAAATGATAAAACAAGATGAAGTATTATAAAAACATAATTGGTAAATTAACTCGAAAACGGAGCCAGAAATTGAAGAAGAAAATTAAAACATAAAACAAGTAATACAATATTCAAATGGATCTATAGATTTAATATTCTAAGGTCCCAATCTTTAATCAAGCCTCTTCAAGTAGAAGAATTTCCTTTTCTGGACCATTAGTCTCGAAATCTGGAGAAAAAAAAGGAAAGAAACTATAGAAGATATAGAAAAAAAATTAAAAGGTATAGATTTCTCAAAAACAATTCCTAAAGTGGAATATGATCCTAGAAATGTAAAGACTAAAAAACAGTAAGTCCCACTGCTAGTGAAATGCTAGGAGTAGAGGATTCTATATGAATGATTAGGTCAGATAAAATATTTATAGTTGAATTTTAATATTTAGATAAACTATGGACAAGCACAATAAATTCGATTAAAAGGCAAAGGTACAAACGAAGATGATCATTAAGAAACAAATATGATCAAAGAAAGATTATCTCAGAGAAAGATTATCTTTTTGAGAAATTTGGTGCAATGATATAAAAAGGATAAAAAAATATTATTGAATTTTTAAAATATTTTGAATATACAAGAAAATTAGATGATCAAAAGGAATCATTAAACATGATTGTTAATAAATGATATACTAGTGACATGATAGTTGAATCAATAATTCTCCCATTAGAAGAAATTAACATACCAATTGATGGATTAGCCTACCAGTAGATGGCAGAGTTGTTACTTCTTCACCTTTTATATTAGATATAGCATATACTAAAGGTGACCAAAAAAATAAAGATATAAATAGAATTCTTCAACAAAATAATTATACAAATAAAGTACTTCATATAATTTCTAAAAAAATTCTTGAAACCGAGAATAAATGAACTTTTAAAGATAAACGAAATTCCTCTTACCTTGATAAAATGTTGGAAATTTATCCCATATTTAAATTACTAGAATTCTTAAGTGAAAAATTTCCTAAATTGAAGAAAGTTTAAAGTCACAAATGAATTATAGGAAAAATTAATAAAATATTAAAATTTGAATCAAAATTCTCTAACGAGATAAACAATAATAATGCATGCTAGAACTATGAAAAAATAGGATAGAGAACTAATGATTTTCTAGTCCCTAATAAAAAGAAATACAAGATAAATATCTTAGAACTAAAGGAAGGAGTGAATAATAATTTATATTATATTATTGAAGAAAATAAAAATACTTATTCTTCAAAAGAAAATCTTAATGATAGTAACCAACTCAATAGCGCATACAGTTCAGAATGTGATAAGTTAACTAAACATTTTATAAATGTCATCACCAGTAGTAACAAAAAGTTCTTCTTTCATATGATTAACCATTTTGAAGATTTAGATCTTTAAAAAAACGTATTTAATAGCATTAAAAGAAACTATTTTTAATCAACAATTCAATAAAGAAATCATTGAACTCATTGACATCAAAGATATATCTAATAAATTTAAAGAACAAAATTCGGAAACATCAATGTAAGACTTTCAAACAAAATTAATAAACCTATAAAAGAAAGTTAAAGAAGTTAAGAAAAATCTAGGAGCAGAATCACTTGCTAATAAAATACTAAATGATTTAACATCTTACCAAGAACTGAAATCATAAACATCAAAATTAGGAAAAGATAATAAAAATATAAAGTCTCTAGAAAACAAATAAAAAATTAATACAATTACTAAAATTAATGCCCAAAGTTACCATATACTCATTACATTAGTTATAAATATAAATTAAACAATTCACAAGATTGCATTATTAGATACAGGTGTTGATCAAAACTGCATCATTTAAGGAATACTTTCCTTTAAGTATCTTGAAAAAATTATTATAAAATCATTCTCTACAATAGGAGAAGGATTAAAATTAAATTATAAACTATAAAGTGCTTACTTTTTTAATAATGAAATTTGATTTATAAAAGACTTTGTAATACCAAAGATATAAATGAAGCGATCATTTTAGATATTTCTTTTTATAACCCCAATAAAATCTTATATCGCTGAGTTAGACGACATTCACACTACTATTTGGAGAAATGTATTAGTTTTCTCTATCTCAGTAGTATATCAAAAAGGGGAAGTGAATCTATAAAAAGTAAAATTGTCTTTAGAATAAATTCACTTTCACCACAAGTAAATTATTTAAAAGATGAAATAAAAATTAAGAAGATTGAATCCTCTTTATAAACTTCATAAGTAAAAGCTAAATTAAATGTTTACAAGAAGTCATAGAGCAGGAAGTCTTCTCGAATTTTCCTAATGCCCCTTAGAAAGAAAAAGGCATATTGTTGAATTATTCTATATTGAGGAATTTGACAAAAAAGGTTATCCCTGCCAACGAAAGACCCATTCAAATAAATCACGAATTATGAAATATTGTAAAAAGAAAATTAATGACTTGCTAGATAAAAATAATTATTACACCTTCTAAATCACCTTCGAGTTGCTCAGTCTTTTATATCAATAATATTGCTAAAAAAGAAAGAGGTGCCCCATGATTAGTTATTAATTATAAGCCTCTTAACAAAGTATTAAAATGAATTAGGTACCCGATACCTAAAAAAAAGATGATCTTCTTAAAAGAAAATATAAAGCTAATATTTATAACAAGTTTGATATGTAATTAGGATTTTGACAGATACAAATTGCAGAGAAAGATAAATATAAAACAACCTTTAGTGTCTTTTTTGGAAAATGTGAATTGAATGTAATGCCATTTGGACTAAAAATGCTTCATTTGAATTTCAAAATTTTATGAATAATATGTTAAATCAATATAGCCATATATTTATTGTTAATATGGATAATGTTTTAATATTTTTAGAAGATAACTTTAAACATATCCAAACCTTTTTAAAGGTTGTTTAAGAAAATGGATTAGTAGTTAGTGTTAAAAAAATTAAATTATTCCAAATCTCTATTAGATCTATTGGTCAAGATTTATATCAAGGAACCAATAAATCAATTTGTAGAGCTATAGAGTTCTCATCTAAATTTTTAAATTAATTAACAGATAAAACTCAACTCCAAAATTTTTTATGAAGTCTACGATGTTGTGAATTTTATTCCTAATATTAGATAGGTTTGTAAACCTCTTTATCAATATCTTAAGAAAAATTCAGTACCTTGGAAAATAGAGTAAACTACTACAATACAAAATTTAAATCAGTATTACAAAAACTTCCATGTGTAGGAATACCATAACCAAGAGTCTTATAACTATAGAAACTGATGCCTCAAACTTAGGCTATGAAGGCATTCTTATGCAGAGAAATTTCATTGATTCTGCTGAAAAATTAGTGAGATTCACGTTAAGAATCTGGAATGATACTAAAAATTATTTTAGTACTATTAGAAAAGAAATTTTAGGTATATTAATATGTATTGGTGATGATTTAATAAATAAAAAATTTTATTAAGAGTAGACTGGAACGCAACCAAAGATGTCTTATAAAAAGATATGAATAATTTAATTTCTAAAGAGATATTTGCCAAATGGCAAGATTTATTTACCTTCTTTGAATTTCAAATAGAATTTATAAAGGAAAAAAATAATTCTCTCCCAAATTTTTTGAGTTGAGAATTTCTACAGGAAAATAATGAGACTCAAAACAACAAAAATAAGACGTTTGAGGCCTCCATTTTAACCTTTTCAACCTGAATAGAAAATGAAAACTCTTCAAAAAAGAAAATAAAGGTTAGAAAAAATATATTCCATGCTGGTAGAATTTTCATATCTGTCAAAACCTTCCATTAAAAGAATCTATAACCAGTCTACACAAATTACAACTATTTAAATAAATTTTTAAAAGAACACCCCTCTTTATTAGTTAGTAAAAAAATATTTGTACCGAGAGACATATTTATAAGCATGACTAGAAAATTATAAAAAACAGCTTGAGATGATAGCTTTTGCAATTTATGGCACTTGATACAAATATGAAAAATTTTGAGTACCAAAATTATAAAACTTTTGTACAAATTGTGAAAAATTTTATAAATACTCACAACTATTATGCGTACGAGATTTTAATAAATTTATTAATAATTTTTATATCTTGGCTGAACAGACAACTAAAATTTTTAGTTTTCTAAATATAAGTATAAACGATGGTGTTATTATACCTTACTTTGTCCTTTATTATATTATTCAAAATTTTGCAACAAAGATTTTTTGCGGGCAAGTATTTACTCTTTCAATCCTTAGTACATTTTAAAATAGTTATCGATTCAGTACAGATTGAGCAATAAGTTTCAAAAGTTTCAGGTAGAGTAGAATATCTTTACAGTTTCAAAAAATGTTAATGGTTTAAAGTAATTTCATGATTTATTGGTCCTTTGAAATTCATGAAGTATAAAAGGTCAGATATTAAAGGATGGACACTAGCAGATGTGTCAACATTAGGATTTTCCTCATTGAAAAAATCCTATCTTTTGAAAGAAAATTTAATGAAAGGCTCGAAAGCATTAGTTAAGGATGCACAATCAAAAAAAATAATCAAGTTATTAGGTATTGCATCTTCACATGCCAGCAAACTCAGCAACGGAGACACGACGAATCAACAAGGGATAATACAATTATATCTCCTAATTATAAACAATAGGAGCCACCACTTTTTCCCCATTTAAAAAGGTTTATAAAACAAGAGGTAGATCCCAAAATATATATCAAGAAACTAGGTAACTATAGGATGCTATAATGACTGGAAGACAAATGGCATAAATGTTGATGAAAAAGGCCAAAAGATTCTCAAAATCAGAAAAATTTACTTATTCAAGATAATGATGAAATATTTAAATGACACCAACAGAATAGAGATATTGTCATTACCTACTCATAGACAGATGTAAAATAAATAGTAAGTATTAGTACATGGACAGATATAATAACATGTATTAGTACAAAGAGAGATGTAAAATATTTAGTATGTATTAAATATTAGTCAACACTTTTGACACCTATTTAAGGCTTGTATTAGCAGTGACATTTGAAAAATATCAACTCAAAAATACCCTACTACTTTCTCTCTCTATTTCTCATCTTTCCTATGTATTGTCTCTTATTTTTCACTGATAAATAAAAAAAAATTGTAAGTATATTTTTCAAGTTCTCTCGACCAATTGACTACTTTTTCTTATTTTACTTTGCAAGTTATGATTTATGTACTTTACTTCTTAAAGTTTGTTTTCAAAATTTAATATACTTTACATGTTTAAAGTATTTATGCTATTACTCTAAATTGTCTTGTTCCAATTTTCTTGATGTGTCGGGAGAAGAATTGAGAAAACAAGAGTGAAGCAATTTTAAACTAATGTAAAGTACTTTAAACTTTGAAAACAATCTTTAAAACAACAAAGAAAAAGCAAAGGAAAAAGAAAAAAATAATAAAGGAGAGTAGAGATATAAATACTTATAAAAATCTTTTTATTGATTAGGAAAATGTTGAGAACATGCAAGGGAAACAGAGAAAGTAGTAGAGAGTATTTTTAAATTGGTAATTTTTGAATGGATATTTTTGAATGTCCTTTACTGATATAAGTTGAATGCCTTAAATAGGCATCAAAAGTGCTGACTAATATCTAATACATGCTATCTATTTTACATTTGTCTAAGAGTATATAATGACTACCTATTTGTTTCATACATGTCTCTAAGTAGTTAATTGATGGAACCTTTTCATCATTATCTTGAACATGTGCCTTTAGATGATTTTGAGAAGATTTTGGCCCTTTTTTCCTTGAAAAATTATTTCATTTGTCTTCTAGTCTTCATAGTTTTTTGTAGTTGTCTGTGGGGTCCAGCATTTGATATAGTAGCTTTTTAAATTTTGAAGGAGTGCTGACAAATTGAGGAGGTATACCTGTACTATCCAACATGTCACTGTGTTCACTATATATTAAGACGCAGTATCCAATAACTCCATTATATGTCTTTGAATTGGTCTCATTATCTAGACGTGATAAGGCTTCTTTGAGACTTTTTTTTAATTTCTCTCTGTAAAGGTGTGATTTCTTCCATGAGGATAAACTTGTTGTTGGTTTTTTAGTTGGGATCTATCATTTTATTTTAATGGTCTTGCTTAAATATTTAGTTTTCTCAATTTCATGAATATTAAAGGACTAACAAAGCACACATGAAATTCTTTTTGCAATAAAAAATTACACCATTTAACATTTAACGATAGTGTACATATATTTTGCTCTTCCTAAAACTTTTTAAATTATTTCTGAAGTTGTGTTAATAATACTTGTTTATTTCCTCCATATTGGCTTCACCAGTCATAGAACTATTGGGGAATTACTAAAGTTTTTATTTGCTCTGAATACTTAATGGATCAAAAGTGAGTGTTAGGCATAACTTACATAAAATTATACTATGTCGCCTTATTACAATGACCCTTCAAGTTATTTTTCATGTTCCTACTTATTTTCACTGATAGAGCCTTCCCATAGGTTCCTCAAGTTATTTATTACTTGCTCGAACTAATAGTTTAGTTAACTGGCCATTTGTTTGGTTGTTAGATTCATTTCAGTGCTTCGTTGGTTCCAAATGGCTATAAAGCAAAAACTTTAGTAAAATAATATTGGATGGAAAATTCAACTTCATCAATGCATCTAGAGCATTGAAATCTATATGGTTGCATATTTTATTTGCTTGTATTTGATTTCAAATGCAGCCCGAAATATTGGAGGAAACTTGGAGAGAGATACTGTGATCATAGTAGGGGAGTACGAATGTGTAAGCTGCAATCGTAGCCTAGTGTGTGTGCATGATTTTGCTTCCCGAGGCTTGTACAAGGCCTATTTAAATGTTATCTTGAGTAAGAATTTGGTCATTTGTGCCTCTCACTTGATCTCTGAAACCCTAATATAGTGTAAAATCTTTATATTAAATCTTGTGGGTTGATTAGTACCTTGAATAGCTTGTGTAATTGTGTTTTCTATGAATCTAAGGTATGAATCCTTTAAATTTTGGTGTTAAATTCTTGATTTTTAGACCCCAAACCCCAAATCGCTTAAGGCCTTATTTTAGTCCAAAATATGATTGTTTTGCACAAATTTCTTGAGGTATTTAAATCCCTAAAAGTATTTGAACAATAGGTTAGTCTTGGAAACTCAGTTTTCATGTGTGGGACCCACTTTGGGGTTTTGGTATCATTTTGGACCAGAAACATAATAGTGCAATAGGGGTATTGTTGTGCTCGTAATAATGCATAGATTATGTTGTTGAGAGTTTGGATCATGGAAAAAGTTTCAAAGATTTAAAAAGTGATCATTGTTGGTTCGTGAGCTATTTGTACTCAGGGGAGGTTAGGCTTACTTATAGTTAGATTGAGCTTCATTATTTTATGACTTTGATATCTTAATAAGATGGGGCAGGGTCTTAGACGTTGAATTGGTAGATGGAAATGTTTGGAACTATTTGAATTACTTAGGTCCTAAAACTCATTTTGTGGATAGTTGACTCACAGTCTAACACCTTGGTTAGTTAGAATTGTAAGCTAATGTCTAGCATAAGGACACTCTAGTTACTCTAGTGGATGAGAGTGATATTGTTCACTCTCCTTAAAGGTATGTTAAACTAGATACTCTTAGTGGTGTGATGACTTTAGATGCTTGGGGTGACTTAGGAGGAATACTTGAAGAACAATTATCCTATAGAACTAGAGTGGATTGGTAAGCCCTTAAAGCATGATTTAGATAGCTTAGCCTAATTCTAAGTAGAAGTTAGACTTGTAAAAGAGAACTTTGGGGATTATTAAAAGTGGAACTTGACGCGTCTTAATCTTGAACTATTTAACTTCTTTAGTGACCTAGATACGTGATGAACACCTAGATTATGCTTTTGGTGATATGATGACTAAGCTCCGTATAGGTTTTATGCATATTGTTGATGTTGATATGATGTGAATACTTGATTAATTATCTTTTTGTCATGATATAAATAGCATTGGAAAGTTTTGTGAATTGAATCTATGGTTATTCTATCACTTTACTTATTGGCTAGTTTACTAAATGGGTCTTGAATTATGTTACGACTCTTATTATGATCCAAACTTAGTGACCAACCTATAGTTTGTGTAAAAGAATCTCTTGTGCTAGTATTGTGAACCATGTGGGTAAAAGAAGGATTCTATAAGGTATACCTATGACTTATAATTGACTTGTTAATAATCTTGCTAAGCTCGAAAGGGTGGTGATTTTTTATGTGATTGGGATATACATTCCCATGCATCTACTCATGTAATATGGTGATTATTAATGGTAAATTACCTTGATATGTATTTCCTTACCTCTCTTAAACTTTATTAATTATGGATTGTACTTATTCTTGCTCTGGCTATATGTATGTTTTTGTTGTTATTTTGATGATTATTGGTGATATGAGACACTCAGTGAATTCAAAGGATATATTGATGATATGAAGATACCCGATGAATCCAAAGGATATGTTAGTGATATGATGATGCCTGGTAAATCTGAAAGAGGTATTAATGTTATGATGAATCCAGAGGATATATTGACGACATGATAATATCTGGTAAATTTGGTAGAGGTAATAATGTTATGATGGTGCCCACTGAATTTGGAGGATATATTGATGATGATATGATGCCCGGTAAATCCGTAAGAGGTATTGATGTATGATGGTGCCCGATAATCCTAGTGGATATACTAATGTTATGGTGATATTACATATGGTAAGTGTATATGAATATATCATTATATGTGTGGTTATGTCATTGAATGGTTAAGTCCTTGGTTTCACTTAAGATATGATGTTTTCCTTGGAAAGTTGTCTATAATTCTCTATCGTTAATCACTAGTTAAGTTGTGTGGCTCTTGTTAAAACTAAATAGTTAATAGAAGTAGAATAAGACGGATTTCGAGTTAAGACTAATTGGTAAGTGTAATCATGTGAATAGTTAAGGATTTATCTAGTGGATATATTCGGCTATCTTAAATGGTAAAGTTGTGGGATTTCTCCTAGTAAAATAGGATATGGGATAAATAGTTGTCTATATAAAGTGGTTATATTACTTGATGGCTAGAAGCCTAGAATACTAGTTAGCGGACCTTGTTTAGCGAAAATGTGGTAACTAGTAATTATGGTGGTAACATGGCTAATAATGATAATAGACTAAGCATTTTTAATGATTAGTCATATTGATACATAGTATGCAATGCCGTTGGTTGTTTAATGAGGACATAGATAATTATGGTGCTAACTAGAAAATGATGTTGGTTAATAGATAGATAAGTGTGTTAGTGATATATTGATCCTCACAATCTTGATGACTAGTGCACTTATGATAACTAGGAATGAGTTTTTTAAATAGTGAATATGGTTTAGTGATAAGGCTTGGTTAGATTGGATGTTATCTATCTAATAAATTATAATTAGTTGCTACTGCATGAAAGAGTATATAAGGGATCAGTTAGGCTAACGGTTGGAGGCCTTATGATTACTAGTAAACTAGTAGCTTAATAATAAATAGTGGTTAGTTAATATAGACTAGATAGAGTATATTAATAAGTTAGAGGTCTAAATAACGATATAACTATGGTTATGATCACTTGGGTATATGTTGGTTTGAGTTGTGATAATTGCTAATGATTATGGATCTTTGCAAGTGATTGTGATGGGAAATGTGGAACCTGCAGAAAAAGGCAAGTTGGTTGTGTATGTATATTTTATATATATTGATACGTTGATCAATTGATCTATTGGTGCACTCTTCGGTGGTATGGGACACCTTGATGAGTTCTTTACTTTGTGTTCTCTTGGGATGTACTTCCCGGTGGTTTGAGACATCGAGGTAAGTTTTTTTAGCTTATGTCTTAATGACTGTATCCATGTTAAGCTTGGTATTTATGTGGTTGTAATTGTATATATATAGATTGTTTTATGCTTTCAAATCAGTTATTCACCTTGTATAGAGGTGGTGGTACATATTGATATGAAATATCGTATTATTGTTCTAGTCGGTTAGTTATTATGTACAGTGATGATGAAGATGACTCAGGTTCGAGTCTACACCCTTACATATAGTTATTGTCTTACTTTATATCATAATTTAGATCATCCGGTCGATGATGCCTACTGATTACCCATTGCTTTGGTACTCATACTGCATTCTGTACCTTTTTAGTGCAGACCCGAGTACTAGATGCCACGGCTGAGTTGAGATCAGGTTGCATTGATCTTTCGGAGGTAGGGTGACATCTTAGAGTTTTTTCTCGCTTGTTTCCCTCCTATATTTATTTAGTCTTTTTTATTCAAGACAAATGCATAAGACTATTTAGACTTTGAGTTGTATTTCCCGTTGTCCAATTTAGATGCTGTTGGACTAATATTACCAGGTCATGGGAATTGGTATCCATAGTTTTTTGCCTATTGTGGAACAATTTTTTTGTTGTTGTTGTTGTGTTTATCTATTGTGTCCCATGTCGGGAGTTTCTACCAAAGCAACCCATTTCCTTAGCTTCAGGTTATGGTGTTTGCTTACCTACTTATGGAATTTAGTAGGTTCCATCACGACTTATGAATCGAGTCATGACAAATTGGTATCAAAGCCTAGGTTTAATCGGTACTTTTGGTACAAGAGTAAATGTCTAATAGAGTCCTACGAATTGGAATATTGACATCCGTTTCCTCTCTTTGGGAGGCTATGGGACATTCTTAGGAATCCTTCACTTCTTTTACTCGTATCGTGCTAAGAGTCTAAATTTTTTTAAAGTATGCTTTTTTGAATTTACTCTTTTGCAGATAACCAAGACATGTTCTGCAGCTATGCATGATGAGGGTCCCGAGACCCAGTTGTCATACCTCAATTCTATTAGGATGGACAGGCACCTGTAATCGTGTCGGCCCGAGAGAACTATTCCATAAACATCTACTTCTCATGCATGTAACTATAAAAACAAAAGGTTTTGCCATACATGGATATAATGCATTGATGATAAATAAATGACAAGCCCAAAACTATATATACCAGATTTGGCCGTTGGGGCCACAACATCTAAAAGATAAGACACTATCATAAATTTACATTGGTCTACAAAGCCTCTAACAAAGACATAGGCACCTAATTAAGGTCGGGACAAACTCATGCCATAATTGAAATATATAAAACACACTCGAAAAGCCCCAAATCAATCTGGAGCTCAACAATAGCCGCTAGATATCCTTGTCTCCTATTGAGAAGGTGTATTAGCTAAAGCACCTGTGCCTACAGTATGAAATATAGGCCCCCATAAGGGGCGTCAGTACGAAAATATATACTGAGTATGTAAGGTTGAAGGTAACAATACATGATACAAGAGCTCAATATAAATCAGATATAAGTGTATAAATAGTGCTAGTAGACAACCTGTATATATACTTGTGGGAACAGGTACATTAAATTCTTTTCTTTATTTTTACCCTTCATACTTTATAATCTTTGTAAGTCATATAATGCAAATGACTAGATGATCATTGGTAAATAGACAAATCAAGATCAGCCTATGCTAGGCTTACGCACTGAGGTTTTACCCACTTATAATAATTGGGATTGACGCATGCTAGGCTTACGCCCCTGAGCTTCCACCAATATATAAGGTATTAGGATCATCCCATGCTAGGCTTATGCCCCTGAGCTGCCACCAATATATAAGGTATTGGGATCGTCCCATGCTAGGCTTATGCCCCTAAGTTGCCACCTATTTAATTAAGATTTGTGTTTCTTAGTTAATTTAGCATTCGAGATTACTACTTTGGTGGTCATAACATCTTGGTACCTTTGAACAATAATGTACCCATAAAAGACATGTGAATAAACACTTATGCAATGAAAAAGAGGTGTGGAACAAATTGTACACAGATGAAATGTTCAAGAGTTGAAAATAGCATATGGGTCTTATTTGACTTAAAGGAGAACTCTTGAGACTTGCTAGTGAATGTAAAAATGCAAACTCAATATTAAGCACGTGGTGAGATATTATAATATATGAGGGAGAGGGAACAAGGTCGTTATCTAGATGGGAGATCATGTGCTGCTATTGGTTATTACTTACTATAGGAAATCTTTAGAAGCTTACATTGTACCAAAAGTATTGGATTTCATGCCAAAGAATACGACAGAGAGTAGCTTTACATATCTTGTCGTATAACTCTGATACTAACCTAACATGACTTCTCGCCTTTTAGATTACTTATCTGTAATAAAATATATAATAAACTAATATTAGCAACTAACAGACACAATTGGTCTACTTCACTTCACCAAAATAGTAGTCGGGCAGTAAGCCCTTAATTTACCAATCAAGGGTGTTATTTTAACCCTTTTCTCCTCCAATTAAATCCATATACATAAATATTCTTTTAATATCCCCCAAAATAACTTTGACTTCATTACACCCTCTAAAATGTAATACAAAATAGAATAAGTAATAAACACGTACAACAAGTAGCTCAGTGATGTACCACCACACCTTTCTTCTCTATTACAATACGAACTAATCACACCTTTCCCCAACATCAACCTGGAACCCCCCCCAAAATATACACATAAAACAATTCATAAACAACCCCAAATTTCCTTTAATATAGAAACTAACTATTGAAGTCATCATCCCTTGAGTTATTAACAACAAAATATGTGTAATCATCTACCACTACATGTATATAGGAAAAGGGAAAAAAATGGACAGTAGCCATACCTTAATTTATGTGGTAGTTTAGTCATTTAATGTGTATCTTTTCAATATATTAATCCCTTCACACATAAACCAAAAGAGATAAGAGAATTCCCTTAATAACTAAGAACAATGGAACTACCAAACTAATAAAGGGTTGTCCTATAATTTAATCATGAACATAATTCTCATAGTTTACTTAAGATAAGCTCATGAATTTTTCACTTAACTTTATCTTGGAATAAATGTAAATCCCAAGAACCCTCGTGGAATTATAGGTCTATTCTATAGCTAAGAGAGACCAAAAGAGAAAACCTAGAAAACTATTTTTTTGGCTAAGTTAAAATGAGCTAAAGGAGCTGATTTCAACCCATTAAAGGGAGCTTCTTTTGGCACACTTTCTTGTCCATTTTTGGTCCATACTTTGTCAAGTAGGACATGCACCTACTTTCCCATTGTATTGGGCATTTGTGGATCTAAATCTAATGGGCCTTTGCTGCCCATTCTCCTCATTTCTCTCCTTTAATTTAGGCATGAATTAATTCAAGTAGGTGGTAGTGTAATTTGCCCAATAATCTTGTAAAGGGAGTCTTAGTAGGTGATGCACCTACTTTGTTCTTAGGTTGGTCAAAAGAAGGTGACTCACCTGCTAGCTTAAATAATTCAAGCAAGGACCTTAACAGAATACTCCATTTTCAGTTCTTAATCCCTTTAATCTAACTTAAAACTTGTATATACTTGGTCACTTTAAACTTTAGATTCAAATACTAGTGTATGATCCCAAGTTTAAATAGTTGTATTGATGTTAACTTGGTCGCGTCACATCAAAATGTATGGGTACTATCTAGAACTCCATCTTCACCATCAATGCTTGTGTAACTAATCTCGTCTATTATCTATACCACAAGGCTATACCAAGTCTCATATAATTAAAACAAGTAAATGAAAAAATATGGGGTGTTACATCCTCCCCCTAGTGATATTTGTCCTCGATTGTTAGCATAATTTCCCAACCAAAACAAGTTCAAGCCTAAGGTTAATATTACTATCACAATATGGTACTTATATACATATACACTTACTTTTTATTACTCTATTTTAGTATCTTAGACTTTCTCTCCATATTAGAATAAATGGGGGTACTTGGATTTCATAGCATCTTCAGCTTCCTAAGTGATCTCTTCTACTTACTGGTTACTCCAAAGTAATTTTACATAAGCTATTTCCTTATTTATTAACTTCTTAACTTATCGATCTAGAATGGAAATAGGTATTTCTTCATAGGTGAGATCTTTCATAACTTGTACATCTTTAGTAGGAGTGATATGTGATGGATCTCCGATGTACTTTCGAAGCATTGATACATGAAATACTGGAGGAAATTTTAAGAGATCTTGGGATAGCTCTAACACATATGCAACCTAGAAGAACCTTTGAATAATCTTATACAAGCCTATATAACGTGGACATAGTTTTCTCTTTTTACCAAATCTCATTACCCATTTCATTAGTAACACCTTTAAGAATACCCAATCGCCTATAGCAAACTCTAGCCCCCCTTCTTCTAACATCTACATATGACCTGTGTCGACTCTGGGATGTTCCTAGCCATTGTTTGATAAATTTAACCTTTTGCATTGCTTGATGAACAAGATCTGGCTCGAACAATGCAGTTTCACCCACTTCAAACCATTCAATTGGTAATCTACACTTCCTCCCATACAAAGCTTCATGTGACGCCATTTTGATAATTGAATGATAGCTTTTGTTGTAGGAAAACTCCATGAGAGGTAAATTATCATCCCAACTACCTTTAAAGTATAATACATAAGCTCATAGTATATCTTCAAATGTTTGAATGCTACATTCTGCTTTTCCATCTGTCTGAAGGGGAAAAACTATACTTAAATTCACTTGTTTTCACAAATTTCTCTAAAAAGACTTCCAAAAATTTGTAGTAAATTTAGCTCCCCTATCTGATATAATGGAGATTGGCATCTGTGTAGCTGAATTATCCCTTTGATATATAATTTTGCGTACTCTTCAACTGTGTTAGTGGTCCTAATCGGTAGGAAGTGTGCTGATTTGGGAAGCCTATCAACTATCACCCATATGGAATCAAACTTTCGAGATATACAAGTAAAACCACTGACGAAATTTATGTTGATCATGTCTAACTTCCAAATTGGAAGATCTATACATTACATATAACCCTCAGGCTTTTGGTGCTCTACTTTAAATCTTTAACAATTTGGACATTCGACTATGAATTCTGCAGTTTTCTTCTTCATGTCACTCCACCAATACATTATTTTCAAATCCTAATACATTTTAGTTGACCCCAGATGGATAGAATACCTTGAATTATATTTCTTTATCATAATCCTCTTTCTTTGCCCATCTATATTAGGCACACACAATATGTTTTAGAACCGAAGTACTCCCTCTTGCGTAAGCTCAAATGCCTTGGTCATAGCACATTATACATTCTCCTTAACCTCTAATATAATTGGATCTGCATATTTCCTCTCTTTCACTTTAGCTACTAACGAAGATTCTGCCATATTATGCATAATCAGCCCCGTTTTTGGAGTTTCAAGAAGGTGAACCCCAAATTGTCTAGTTGGTGTAGATCTTTAGTCATCCCTTGTCTTTCTGTAGACTGCCATAAGTGCCTACCATAGCCTAACAACTAAATTCATCAGCTACCATATTGGCTTTCCCCAGATGATATAAGATATCAACGTCATAGTCTTTTAATAGTTTAAGTCACCTCCGCTACCTCAAATTTAGATCCTTCTGGCTAAAGATATATTGAAAACTCTTATGGTCGGTATATATTTCTACATGAATCCCATACAAGTAGTGGCGCCATATCATTAAAGCAAATATAACTATTGATAGCTTGGGATCATGTGTAGGGTAATTTTTCTCATGTGGCCGCAATTGTATGAGGCATGTGCTATTACTTTACCATGCTTCATCAATACACACCCTCAACCAATTCTTGAAGTATCACAATATACTGTATACCCTTCGGTGCCTTCTGGAAGTACTAATACATGAGTAGAAATCAACTTATTCTTCAGATCTTGGAAACTCCTTTCACATGCATCATTAAATTGGAACTTAGAAGCTTTGAATGTTAGCTTTGTTAAATCTGCAAAAATTGAAGTAAATCCTTCAAGAAACCTTCTATAATAACCTACCAACCCAAGGAAACTATGAATCTCTATAGGCATTATAGGTCTTGGCCAATTTTTCACAGCTTTAATCTTTTGAGTATCAACCTTTATTCCTTCATTAGATATAATATGACCCAAGAATGCCACAGATTTTAACCAAAACTCACATTTAGAGAACTTTGTATGTAACTTACTATCACGAAGAATCTGTAACACCTGTCTGGCATGGTCTTCTTTAGATCTTGAATAAATCAAAATATCATCTATAAGAACTATCACAAACACATCTAAGAATAGCTTTAACACCCTATTCATCAAATCCATAAAAGTTGCGAGTGCATTAGTTAACCCAAAAGGCATGACTAGAAATTCGTAATGACCACACCATGTACAAAAAGTTGTATTGGGTATGTCATTCTCTTTGACCCTCAATTGGTTGTAACCCGACCTTAAATCAATCTTTTAGAAACACTTAGCACCTTGTAACTAATCAAATAAATCATTAGTTCTTGGAATGGGGTATTGATTATTAATAGTAACCTTATTCAGTTGTCGATAGTCAATACACATTCTTAATGAGACATCTTTCTTATGCATAAATAACACTGGTGCACCCCAAGGGGATATACTAGGCCTTATAAATCCTTTTTCTAGCAAGTCCTTTAATTGCTCTTTTAACTGGTGGAATTCTATTGGGACCATTCTATACGGAGGAATTGAGATTGGTTGTGTACCTATAATCACATCAATACCAAAATCTACTTCTCGTTTTGGAGGCAAACCTAGAAGATCTTCAGGAAATACATCTGGAAATTCATTTACCACTAGAATAGTTTGAAGAGCTGGTGGCTCCGCATTTGTATCCTTTAGTCTAGCTAGTTGCTATATATAACCTTTGGAAATCATCCTTTTTTCCTTAAAATAAGAAATAATTTTACCTCTTGGCGTACCAATATTACCCCTCCATTCAAGGACTGCCTCCCTTGGAAAATAAAAATACCCCGTCTTAGTTCGGCAATCTATTGTGGCATAATAAGAAGCCAACCAATCCATACCTATTATAACATCAAAATCTACCATTTCTAACTCAACAAGTTCAGCCATTGTACCACGACCATAATTTCATTACACTCTCCTAGCAATTGTAGATTCACCAACCGACATAGATGCTTCAAATAGCTTAATCAATAATTCCAGTATTCTTTTGAACTTTCTAGTAACCCATCGAGTGACATATGGTAATGTAGAACTAGGATCAATTAATTCATAGACATCATGTGAAAAGATGGACAATGCACTTGTAACCACATTCGGAGAAGCCTCTAAATTTTTTTGATCCACTAAAAAATATGTACGGTTTTGAACTCCACTAGAGCTAGCTGCTCCTCTAGCACCTCTACCATGACCTATAGGTTGTACACCCCTACCTGAATAAGGAACCAATGATGATGATACAATGGTTGATCTAGTAGGTTGTGCCATACCACCTAAGCCTCTTTATGGGCATTCTCTTATCATATGCCCTGGCATACCACACTAAAAGCAAGAATTTGTCCCAAACCAATATGCACCTAAATGAAGATTTCCACATTATTTACATGGCTTCTGAGGAGGTCTTAATTGGATCATACTCCCTTGCTATTGATACCACATTGTTCGTGAACTCTGACACTTACTTCTTTGCCCAAACTGATTGCCTTTGGACCCTTAAAACTATGGTGGAGCCCTTGCCGCAGAATAAGATGATAATGGCCAAGGCGGTCTATTAAAAGATCGAGGCCTAAATTCCCCTTGGGATGTAATAAACAACCCTGTAGATCTAGACCTCTTTGAATAGCCTCTTTCTAATTATTGTGTTCTTCTTCTTTGCTTTGATCCTTTATTTTTTGTGCAAAAGCTTATATCCTTGCTATGTACATGTCTTTGTACAAAGCAGCAATAGTACAATCTCTAAACAGGTATGGATCTAGCCTATCCATATATCGGTGAACTCTATCATCTCTAGTAGCTACTACATTAGGAGCATACATAGACAAAGAGTTAAACTAGATGTTGTACTCTCTCAGACATATTCCTTTGGTGAAGATTTAAGAACTGATCTGCACGGGCCTCTTGAATCTCTAATGAAAGGTAATGATAAAGAAATACCTCTTTGAACTCTTTCCAAGTAACTGAAGGTGCATCAATACCCCTAGATCATTTCTAGTCTTCATACAAAAATATAGCCTCCCCTTTGAATCTATATGTTTCTAGCTCAGTTGTCTCCTTACTTGATACATGCATGACATATAGAGACCTTTGGATTTGATTAATAAAGTCTTATGGGTCTTCATTAAGATCAGATCCGGTGAATATGGGAGGATCTAATTTAAGAAAATATTACATCCGAAGGCTAGCTACCCTATCTGTACCACCAGAACCTGCGGAAGGAATAACTTGTCCTTGATCTTGTCCAACAACTTTATGAGCCAACAATTGCACCACATTCCTTAGATCTTTCTTAGTAGCATTAATAGGTGTTTCTTGGGATGCAGTTATTCTCCTTCTTAACTCCTCTGGAGATGGAGGAGTAAAAGAAGTTTGTGATACAAACTCAGCTTAAGCCTCACTTCGATTAGCTTGTCTAGGTGGTGACTTGTTGGTTCCTTCTCCACATCCACGTCTACTCGCTTACCTAAATTATTACACATGCTTATAACTGGCATCTTTACTATAATAAGACAAAAAATATAGTCAATGGTTAAATATGACTTCACCTACAACATAGGCTCTATTGTATGATATAAGATATGAAGAAAAAGAGGCAAGCCCTAAATATACCATAGCCTCCTGTTTATAAATGTGGTGCACAACACGCCCATAAGCAAGAGTCTACATAGACACAGCTTTGTAAACACCCTAAGATGACCTGCTTTGATACCATTTTTGACATGCCTCAAATCCTATTGGGGTGTATAGGCACCCGTAGTCGTGAAGGCATGAGAGAACCAATCCATGATCTTGTACTTATCATGGATGTAACTATAATAACCAACGGTTTTTTCATACATAGATATAATGCAGTGATGAGAAATAAATAACAAGCCTAAAACTATATATATCAGACTTAGCCATAGGGGAAAAAACATCTAAAAGATAAGATGCTATCATGCTTAATTTTAAATTGGTTTACAAGCCTCCAAAAGATACATAGACACCTAGTTAAGGTCGTGACAAACCCCCTCTATACTCTTAAATTTTGTACAATACCAAAATATTTAAAATAGACTCGTAAAGACTCGAATCAATCTGGAGCTCACCAATAGCCGTTGGATATCCTAGGATCCTACTGAGAAGGTGTATTAGCTGAAGCACTTATCTTTGCAACATGAAATACAGGTCCCCCATAAGAGGCGTCATTACAAAAATATGTATTGAGTATGTAAACATTGGGATCGGCCCATACTAGGCTTATTCCTCTGAGCTTCCACCCGTATATAAGGTATTGGGATTAGCCCATGCTAGGCTTATGCCCCTGAGCTGCCACCCATTTAACTAAGATTTATGTTACTTAGTTAATTTATCCTTTAAGATTACTACTTTGGTGGTCATAACATCTTGGTACCTTTGAATAATAATCTACCAACAAGAGTTATATGAATAAATACTTATGAAATGATAAAGCAATATAGAACAGATTGTACACTGATGAAATATTCAGGAGATAAAAATAACATACGGGTCTTATTTGACTTAAAGGAGAACTCTTGCGAATTGCCAGTGAATGTAAAAATGTAGACTCAATAATAAGCATGTGGTGAGTTATTTTAATACATTAAGGAGCCAGAACAAGGTCGTTAGCTAGATGGGATATCATGTCCCGCTATTTGGTATTACTTACTATAGGAAAGCTTTATAAGCTTATATTGTACCAAAAGTGTTGGATTTCATGTCAAAGAATACGACACAGAGTAGCGTTACATACCTGGTCATACAACTCCAATACTAATCCCACCTGACTTCCCACCTTTTAGATTACTTGTCTGTAATAAAGTATATGAAAAACTAATATTAGCGACAAACCACCACATTTGGTCTACTTAACTTCACCAAAATAGTAGACGGGAAGTAAGGCCTTAATTTACCAGTCAAGGGTGTTATTTTAACCCTTTCTCCTCCAATTACATCTATATACATACAAATTCTTTTAAGATCCCATGAAAAAACTTTGACTTTATAACACCCTCCAAAATAGAATAAAAAATAGAATGTATCATAAACGTGTACAACAAGTAGCTCGATTGTGTACCACTACACCTTTCTTGTATATTTCAATACAAACTAATCACACCTTTCCCCAAAATCAACCTAGAAGCCCCCAATATATACACACATTTAAAGGGAGCTTCTATTGACCGACTTTCTATGCCATTTTTGGGCCATACTTTGTCAAGTAGGTGATGCACCTACTTGCCCATTATGTTGGGCCTTTGTGGATCTAAAACTATTGGGCCTTTGCTGCCTATTTTCCTCTTTTTTTTTTCTAATTTGGGCCTGAATTAATTCAAGAAGGTGGTAATGTACTTGGCCCAATAAGCTGGTCAAGGTAGTCTTAGTAGGTGATGCACCTACTTAGTTCTTAGGTAGTTCAAAAGGTCAAAGTAGGCGACTCACCTACAAGCTTAAATAAGTAAAGCAAGCACCTTAATAACATACACTATTTTTAGTTCTTAATCCCTTTAATCTAACTTAGAACTTGTATATACTTGGTCACTTTAAACTTTAGATTCAAATTCTATCTTACAATCCTAAGTTAAATAGATGTATTGATGTTAACTTTGTCACGTCACATCAACATGTACAGGAAGTATCTAGAACTCCATCTATGCCATTAATGCTTGGGTAAAAAATCTCATCCATTATCTATACCAAAAGGCTATACCAAGTTTCCTATAATTAGAACAAGGGCATGCAATAATATAGGGTGTTACACCATCTTAATGATCTCTCCCTTGTTTGAAGACAGCCTTGAGATGTGTCCCTAGTTAGGGATCAGGTTGGGCCTCTGAGAACCTTATTCATATAACCAAGCTAGAGATCCCTCTGTAATATCTAGTGCTGGGCTAGGTACCTACCTAGGCTCCACTAAGTTTTACTCCCTTCTCTTTCCTTAGAGATGCTTTAGTTTGTTATTGGGTATTTTTTATGGTACACAGGCTATTAGGGCAGAAGTGTAACCTACAGCTGTAGCTCTTAAAGTTGAGGTCCCCCCATGTCGGTAATTGTTCAGCTGAAAGTCTCTCAGCCAGTTGTGACCCAGCCTACTATGTCTACATAGGAGCAGAAGATGCCGGGTAGGTTCTTGAGGTTGGCTATACCTAGGTTTTCTGGAGCTTCTCGAGAGGATGCATTTGAGTTTCTAACTGCTTGTGAGGATAGGCTTCGGGGGTTAGGCATTGTTGAGACTCATGGTGTGGATTACACCATATTTTAGTTGGATTTGTCTGCCCAAAACAGCTCGAGAGTTTTATTGAGTTCTAGGTTAGTTTAATCTTCCCCCCTTTTATGGACTCGGTTCTCTGAGATTTTCTTGGAGAAGTGTATGTCACACACCCTTAGGGATTAATTGAAAGATCAGTTCTCTAGATTAGAGAAGGTGTAACTCCCCAGAAAATAGGTCTCGAGCATCACACGGTGCTTGAGGCTGTGGGGTAGCCCTAAGCTAACCCTTTGAACCATTTTTATTCATTTCAGCACAAATCAACGGGGTTTCCATAAATAACCCTCAAATATCAACAAAGTAATCATCATCCAAGAATAAAGGAATTTTAGAAAGATAACAAAATACGACTTATTAGTCAACTCCCAACATCTCTACTAGTCTGACAAGCCTCTAAGAAAATCAATAAAACCAGAAAGCCATTGAGACATACCCCAACTGACTCATACTCAATTATCAAATGTAAACAATTCTGTGAAACCAACATCAGACATCGAGGCCTCGGAACATGAGGACTCACCACAACAGAGGATGTAGAATAGCATGCCCGAAGAATCACTGTCGAACCTGGAACTGAGCATCTGAACATACATTCTAAGAAAATGTAGCCCACATTCAAAGATGTGGGTCAGTACCATGGAAAGGAACCAAGTGTATGGAGGTGTATGTTGTTGTATAAACATCATCATCATAAATATTTATAAGAGACATGCAGGATGTACGAAAGACTCACATAGCCCGAAGAAAATTATCATAATTATGAGAGGATGAAATAAGTACAATAACACATGTGAGTCATCATATAATTTATCAATCACTTTCAGTTCATCAAGAATATCAATTCTCATAATGTAAATATCATTTAAATCTTTTGAAAGAATAACTTTCACAATTCCACTTTCAAATCACTTAACCATTCACCATAGATACAAGGAAACACACACACACTGGGAGAACCTATAATCGACATAAACATGTGAGCTACATGGAGTCCAACGTACAACCCACATTGGGAAGAGCCGTCCTATCCTTTCCATCGGAGTAGGACTATCGATATGAAATCGATACAAACTAGTGATCACTATATAAATCAGCCTCAGGCTCACTCCTACGAGGGCACGTAGTTCTAGGGAAGTAAGGTTGCTTTATACCTCCCACTCGGTGCTAAAGATTTATCCTGGACTTAGCTCAGATCATTTCAAAGACAATCCACAACAAAACAATTTCCGTAATATATAAATATACATCGGGAGCCATCATGCTTCCCATCTATTAAAATCAACCAAGTTGTGGATTTCTTTCACACTCGAGTTCAAAACAACTCCATTAAGACCAAAAGGTCAAATCATTCAAAATATCTCAAATATTCAACATCAGCATGCTTATAACACACAATTTCTCAAAAGAAAAAATTTCCAATGGGGATTCACGACCCAAATATCAAAAGCATGATAATTATCATTCAAGATTCATGCTGTATATCTCCACACATGTAAATTCATCTTTCAAAATCATAAACATCAAGATTTTATAATAATCATCATAAGATATGGGTTCATTCTTGAAATTCATAAAAATCAAATAAAAAGCATGTCTTTGTAAAGAAAATTACTTTTGGGCGCCAGAATAAAAGAGAGTTCTTGTTGGAAAACCCCGCATACCTTGAATGATGAACTTTAGATCGATACTCATTTTTGAGATGTTAATCGTGCCTTTGAATGATGGTTCTTGGAGTTCTTGAACTAGGAACTTGGAATCTTGAATAAATTTGCAGAATTAATGGTGAACTTTGGAGGTTCTTGAAGTTCTTGAACTAGGAACTTGGAATCTTGAATAAATTTGTAGAATTATTGGTGAACTTTAGAGGTTCTTGATGTTGGATGTAGGATCTTAGGGTTTTATTTTTGAGGGATTTTGATGAAATATAACATATAATGCTTCTAATAGGCTTTAATATAGGGTTTGGATGAATTTTGGGTGAGGAGGAATGATCAAAACGCCCCTAAAATTCAAATAATTCTTGAATCTGTCCTTTGGTGGACTGTTTTGATAGTCTGAAGTAGATCAACCATAATGTTTTACTTCGATATCCAAATTGGATGAATCCAATTTCATTAGAAAGACAACTCTCATATCTTTCTGATGATATATAGTATATCACCCATATCATTGTGTATGAGGAGTTATGATTGTTTGAAGTTTACCCAAAAATTCGCTTTAGATAGGTTGAAGTAGATCGACCATAACCTTTTGCTCCGATAGACAAATTGGATAAAACAAATTTCATTGAAAAGAGGACTCGCAGAGATTTCTGTTGATATATAATAGATCATTATGTACAAGGAGTTATGATCGTTTAAAGTTGGAGCAATAATACTCCAGGCCTCAGTACTTTTTCCTGTACATTTTACTGTTCACAACTATTCACGGTTCGATCGAAATGTTCATAACTCGTCGCTCGGGTGTCCGTTTTGGATGATCTATATATCGTTGCAAATAATATTCAATAATCTACGCAATGGTGGGTCATAATCTAAGACATTCCACAAGAAAAAATAATAATTCATTCTTGAATATAGAACCCAACACCTTTACGCACAAAATTTCAATGAAAAATTTCCCGTGGTATTACATCATCCCCCCTTGGAAACATTCGTCCTCGAATGATGCTAGAAATGCCAAGATTTGATAGGGAATAGAGCATACAGCTGAAACCATTCATTAGACTCATCACCACATTGTTTCTCACTCCGAATGCAACATAGTATGCATAAATTCAAGAAACTACAGCTGAACACATTATAAATGACAGCTGAACTGCTGCAACTTTTATCAAAAGTGCATGATTTAGGAAAGAACGGTACCTTCGGCTTGATCGGAGTTCGTGGAAATTAGGTGCGGGTACTTGGATCGCATATCCACCTCCGCTTCCCAAGTTGCACCCTCAATATATTGGTTTCTCCACAACACCTTGACCAAGGGAACTTCTTTGTTCCTTCGTCTTCGAATACGAAAATCAAGAATCTCAACAGGAATCTCATCAAAAGAAAGATTTTCTTGAATGTCACCACTCACAGAGGAATCCACTACCACAACATTGCTAATATGCTTTCTAAGCATGGAGAAATGGAATATTGGATGAACAGAGGACAACTCGGAAGGCAACTCAACCTCATAAGCTACCTTACCAACACGGCTAAAAATTTTGTAAGGACCAACATAACAGGGACTAAGCTTCCCGTTCTTTCTGAATCTCTTCACCTCCCTCATGGGTGAAATTTTCAGATACACTAGGTCACCAACTTCAAACTCAAGGTCTCTCCTTCTAACATCCGCATATGACATCTGACGACTCTGCGCAGTTTTCAACCTTTCCATAATCAACTTAACTTTTTCCATAGCCTCAAATACCGAATCTTGACCAATCACAGCCGCTTCACCCACCTCGAACCAACCTATGGGTGATCTACACTTCCTCTCATATAAGGCTTCAAACGGAGCCATGCTAATACTAGAGTGGAAACTATTATTTTAAGCAAACTCTATCAAAGGTAAGTGATCATCCCAACTTCCCTAAGTCAAGTGCACAAGCTCTCAACACATCCTCTAAGGTCTGGACGGTCCGCTCAGCCTGACCATCGTTCCGCGGATAAAAAGCAGAACTCAAAAGCACTTGGGTACCAAGACCCTTCTGAAAAGCTTTCCAAAATTGCGAAGTGAACTGAGTACCCCTATCCGAAATGATAGACAAGGGAACTCCATGCAGTCTGACTAGCTCTCGAATATACAATCTAGCGTAATCCTCAGCAGTATATGAAGTATGAACAGGCAAAAAATGAGCAAACTTAGTCAACCTACCAACCACAACCCATATGGAATCATGATGGCGTCGGGAAAGAGGTAAACCAATCACGAAGTTGATATTTATCTCTTCCCACTTCCAAGTGGGAATACTAAACTCTTGCATCATACCACCAGGTCTTTGGTGTTGAACCTTAAACTGTTGGCATGTTGCATACTTAGCTACAAACACTGCTATATCTTTCTTCATGCCACTCCACCAATAGATTTCTCGCAAGTCTCAGTACATCTTGGTGGCACCAAGATGAATAAAATATCGCGCCCCGTGCGCTTCAGCCATAATCCTCTGTCTCAGATGATCAACATTTGGGACACAAAATCTACTCTACAATCTCAACACACCATCTCCCCCTTGGGAGAAAACCTCTACTTTCTGGTCCTTGACTGACTCCTTCAGCCTGACCAAAATAGCATCTAAGTATTACTTTTCCTTCACTTCCGAAACCAAGGAGGATTCGGAACTACTGTGAACCCCTATACTACCTTCAGCAGAGTCAAACAACCTAAACCCTAATCTAGCCAAACGGTATACATCACGAGCCAACTCTTTCTTACCTTATACCACATGCGAAATACTACTCATGGACACTCTACTTAGGGCATCCGCCACAACATTGGCCTTGCACAGATTGTACAACACACTCATATCATAGTCCTTTAATAATTTTTACCATCGTCTCTGCCTAAGATTCAATTTTCTCTGAGTAAACACATACTACAGACTCTTATGATCAGTGAAAACATCCACATGGACACCATACAAATAGTGTCTCCAGATTTTCAAAGCAAACACAACAGCAACCAACTCAAGGTCATGGGTGGAGTAATTTTTCTCATGGGATTTCAACTGTCTAGAAGCATAAGCTATCACCTTACCCTTCTGTATCAATACGCAACCCAACCCAACCCTCGAAGTATCACAGTACACCACAAAATCATCAACACCATCAGGCAAAGTCAAAATAGGGGCTGAAGTGAGTCGAGTCTTCAACTCCTGAAAACTCTTCTCAGAAGATTCAGACCATAAGAACATCACTTTCTTTTGGGTCAACCGAGTCATAGGAGACGCTATAGAGGAGAAACCCTCAACAAAATGGTAGTAATAGCCATCTCAACCCAAGAAACTTCAGATATCAGTTGGAGAAATAGGTCAAGGCCAATTTCTAATATCTTTGGTCTTTTGGGGATCAACTCTAATACCCTCGGAAGAAATGATATGACCCAGAAAAGCAACTGACCTTAGCCAAAACTCACACTTACTGTACTTGGCAAACAACTTGTGATCTCTAAGGGTTACAAGACAGTTCGGTGATGATCAGAATGTTCATCCTCACTACGGGAGTACACCAGTATATCATTGATGAACACTATGACAAACATATCTAGATATGATCTGAACACTCAATTCATGAGGTCCATGAAAGCTGCTGGGGCATTAGTTAACCCAAAAGACATAACAAGAAATTCAAAATGGCCATAACGAGTTCAGAAATCAGTTTTTGGGATGTCACACTCCCTAACTTTGAGTTGATGATAGCCGGAATAAAGGTCTATCTTTGAGAAATAACTTGCACCTTGAAATTGGTCAAACAAATCATCTATTCTCAGAAGAGGGTACTTATTTTTTATGGTGACTTTATTCAATTGGCGGTAATCAATGCACATACGCAAAGAGCCATTTTTCTTTCTCACAAACAACACAGGAGCACCCCAAGGAGAAATACTGGGCCTTATGAAACCCTTATCTAATAGATCTTTTAGTTTCTCTTTCAACTCCTTAAGTTCTGCAGGGGCCATAAGGTAAGGAGGAATAGAAATAGGCTGAGTATCGGGAAGAAGATCAATCTCGAACTCTATCTTTCTATCAGGAGGTATCCTTGGGAGATCATCCAGAAAGACATCAAAAACTCATTGATGATGTTAACAGATTGGAGAGTTGGATTCTCAAATTTAGTGACTTTGACTCTAACCAAATAGTAAATACTTCCCTTGGAAATAAGCTTTCTAGCTTTGAGGTAAGAGATAAAATGATTCTTGGGTGACACAAAATTCTCAGACCACTCAAACACGGATGCACCCAAAAACTGAAACTTGACCACTCGGGTCCGACAATCAATAGAGGCATAAGAAGAATACAGCCAGTCCATACCCAGAATCATATCAAAATCTACCATGTCTAACTCAATCAGATCATCCAACAAGACTTTATGAAGATTAATGGGTCAGCGAGTTGAGGTTGTTGACCATCATTATTTCTTCTCGCTCGATGTGAAGATATATTTCTGAAAGAAGAGAGCACAAATCAATAGCAGAGAGAGACACTATAAGCACGATAGACTTCTAAAAGAAAGAATCACACTTTTTCCTAAAACGTCTTGTAGCCTCTTGCTCATAGATGTTGCCCGCAACACACCGATGATCAAGACTCTACTTAATGCTGCTTGTCAGATTCCCTAGGACACCTTAAAACCTTAGGCTCTGATACCAAGTTTGTAACACCCCAAAACATGGGTCCCAGAGCGTCACACGATGCTTGAGGCTATGAGTATCCCCAAGCTAACCCTTTGAGCCATTTCCATTTAGTTCAGTACAAATCAATGGGATTTTCATAAATAACCCTCAAAGCTCAACAGATTAATCATCATCCAAGAATAAAAGAATTTCCAACATACAACCCACGCTGGGGAGAGCCGTCCTATCCTTGCCATCGGAGTAGGACTATCGATATCAAATCCACACAAACTAGTGATCACTATATAAATCAGCCTCAGGCTCACTCCTATGAGGGAATGTAGTTCTAGGAAAGTAAGGTCGCTTTAATCTCCCACTCGGTGCTAAAGATTTCACCATGACTTAGCTCAAATCATTTCAAAGACAATCCACAACAAAACATTTTTAGTAATATATAAATATACATCGGGAGCCATCATACTTCCCATCTATCAAAATCAACCATATTGTGGATTTCTTTCACACTCGAGTTCAAAACAATTCCATTAAGAACAAAAGGTCAAATCATTCCAAATATCTCAAATATCCAACATGAACGTGCTTATAACACACACTTTCTAAAAAAACAATTTCTAATAGGGATTCTCAACCCAAATATCAAAATCATGATAAATATCGTTCAAGATTCATGCTTTATATCTCTACACATGTAAATTCATCTTTTAAAATAATAAACATCAAGATTTCATAATAATCATCATAAGATATAGGTCCATGCTTCAAATTCATAAAAATCAAATAAAAATTGGGCCTTTGTAAAGAAAATTACTTTTGGGCACACGAACGAAAGAGAGTTCTTGTCGAAAAATCCCACATACCTTGAATGACGAACTTTAGATCGATACTCGTTTTTGAGATGTTAATCGTGCCTTTGAATGATGGTTCTTGGAGTTCTTGAAATAGGAACTTTGAATCTTGAATAAATTTGCAGAATTAATAGTGAACTTTGGAGGTTCTTGAAGTTCTTGAACTAGGAACTTGGATTCTTGAATAAATTTGCAGAATTAATGGTGAACTTTGGAGGTTCTTGAAGTTGCATGTAGGAGCTTTGGATTTTCTTTTTGAGGGATTTTGATGAAATATAACATATAATGTTTCTAATAGGCTTTAATATAGGGCTTGGACGGATTTTGGGTGAGGGAGAATGACCAAAACGCCCCTAAAAATCAAATAATTCTCGAATCTATCCTTTGGTGAACTGTTTTGATAGTCTGAAGTAGATCAACCATAACGTTTTACTATGATATCCAAATTAGATGAAACCAATTTTATTAGAAAGAAGACTCTCATATCTTTTCATTGATATATAGTTTCTCACCCCGATCATTGCGTACGAGGAGTTATGATTGTTTGAAGTTGACCCAAAAATTCATTTTTGATAGGCTGAAGTAGATCGAACATAACTTTTTGCTCCGATAGACAAATTGGATAAAACTAATTCATTGGAAAGAGAACTCGCAGAGCTTTCTGTTGATATATAGTAGATCACCCAGATAATTTTGTACAAGGAGTTATGATCGTTTAAATTTGTAGTAAAAATACGTCAGGCCTCAGTACTTTTTCCTGCACGTTTTACTGTTCACTAATATTCACGGTTCGATCGGAATGTTCATAACTCATCGCTCGGGTGTCCGTTTTGGATGATCCACATATCGTTGTAAAGCTTATTCGATAATCTACGCAATGGTGGGTCATAAGATAAGATATTCCGCAAGAAAAATTTATAATTCTTTCTAGAAGATAGAACCCAATATGTTTACGCATAAAATTTCAATGTAAAATTTCCTGAGGTATTACATCATCCCCCCTTGGAAACATTCGTCCTCGAATGACGCTAGACATGCCAAGATTAGATAGAGAATGGAGAATACAGCTGAAACCATTCGTTAGACTCATCACCACATCGTTTCTCACTCCGAATGCAGCATAGTATGCATAAATTCAAGAAACTACAGCTTAACACATAGTAAATGACTGCTGAACCGCTACAACTTTTATGAAAAGTGCATGATTTAGGAAAGAACGATACCTTTGGCTTGATCGGAGTTCGCGGAAAATAGGTGCGGGTACTTGGATCGCATATCTGCCTTAGCTTCCCAAGTGGCACCCTCAACAGATTGGTTTCGCCACAACACCTTGACCAAGGGAACTTCTTTGTTCCTTAGTCTTCGGACATTGAAATCAAGAATCTCAACAGGAATCTCATCAAAAGAAAGATTTTCTTGAATGCCAGCACTCACAGAGGAATCCACTGACACAACATTTCTAATATGCTTTCTAAGCATAGAGACATGGAATATTGGATGAACAGAGGATAACTCGAAAGGCAACTCGACCTCATAAGCTACCTTACCAATACGCTAAGAATTTTGTAAGGACCATCATAATGGGGACTAAGCTTCCCCTTCTTTTCGAATCTCTTCACCCCTCTCATGGGTGAAATTTTCAGATACACTAGGTCACCAACTTCAAACTCAAGGTCTCTCCTTCTAACATCCGCATATGACTTCTGACGATTCTGAGCAGTATTCAACCTTTCCCTAATCAACTTAACTTTTTGCATTACCTCAAATACCGAATCAGGACCACTCACAGCTGCTTCACCCACCTCGAACCAACCTATGGGTGATCTATACTTGCTCTCATATAAGGCTTCAAATGGAGGCATGCCAATACTAGAGTGGAAACTATTATTATAAGCAAACTCTATCAACGGTAAGTGATCATCCCAACTTACTTTAAAGTCAAATGCATAAGCTCTCAACATATCTTCTAAGGTCTGGATGGTCCGCTCAACCTGACCATCGTTCTGCGGATGAAAAGCAGAACTCAAAAGCACTTGGGTACCAAGACCCTTCGGAAAAGCTTTCCAAAATTGCAAAGTAAATTGAGTACCCCTATCCAAAATGAAAGACAAGGGAACTCCTTGCAGTTTGACTAGCTTTGGGATATACAATCTAGCATAATCCTCAGCAGTATATGAAGTATGAATCGGCTATAAATGAGCAGACTTAGCCAACCTATCAACCACAACCCAAATAGAATCATGATGGCGTCGGGAAGGAGGTAAACCAATCACGAAGTCCATATTTATCTCTTCTCACTTCCAGGTGGGAATACTAAACTCTTGCATCATACCACTAGGTCTTTGGTGTTCAACCTTAACCTGTTGGCATGTTGCACACTTAGCTACAAACGCTGCTATATCTTTCTTCATGGCACTCCACCAATAGATTTCCCGCAAGTCTCAGTACATCTTGGTGGCACCAAGATGAATAGAATATTGCGCCCCATGCGCTATAGCCATAATCCTTTGTCCTAGATCATCAACATTCGGGACACACAATCTACCCTGCAATCTCAACACACCATATCCCCCTTGGGAGAAAACCTCTACTTTTTGGTCCTCGACTGACTCCTTTAGTCTAACCAAACTAGCATCTAAGTACTGATTTTCCTTTACTTCCGAAACCAAGGAGGATTCAGAACTACTCTGTACCCCTCTACTACCTTCAGTAGAGTCAAACAATCTAACCCCCAATCTAGCCAAACTATGTACATCACGAGCCAATTCTTTCTTACCTTCTAACACATGCAAAACACTACCCATGGACACTCTACTAAGGGCATCCGCCATAACATTGGCCTTGCTCGGATAGTACAGCACACTCATATCATAGTCCTTTAATAATTCTAACCATCGTATCTACCTAAGATTCAATTCTCTCTAGGTAAACACATACTACAGACTCTTATGATCAGTGAAAACATCCGCATGGACACCATACAAATAGTGTCTCCAGTTTTTCAAAGCAAACACAACAGCAGCCAACTCAAGGTCATGGGTGGGGTAATTTTTCTCATGGGGTTTCAACTGTCTAGAAGAATAAGCCATCACCTTACCCTTTTGCATCAATACGCAACCCAACCTAACTCTTGAAGCATCACAGTACACCAAAAAACCATCAACACCATCGGGCAAAGTCAAAACAGGGTTGAAGTGAATCCACTCTTCAACTCCGAAAAACTCTTCTCATAAGATTCGAACCATAAGAACTTCACTTTCTTTTGGGTCAACCGAGTCACAAGAGACGCTATAGAGGAGAGACCCTCAACCAAATGGAGGTAATAGCCAGCTAAACCCAAGAAACTTTGGATATCAGTCGGAGAAATAGGTCTAGGTCAATTTCTAACAGCTTTGGTCCTTTGGGGATCAACTCTAATACCCTCGGAAGAAATGATATGACCCAGAAAAGCTACTAACCTTAGCCAAAACTCACACTTACTGAACTTGGAAAACAACTCGTGATCTCTAAGGGTTTGCAAGATAGTTCAGAGATAATCAAAATCTTCATCCTCACTATGGGAGTACACTAGTATATCATCGATGAACACTATGACAAACATATCCAGATATGATCTGAACACTCGATTCATGAGGTGCATGAAAGCTATTGGGGCATTAGTTAACCCAAAAGACATAACAAGAAACTCAAAATGGCCATAACGAGTTTGGAAAGTGGTTTTTGGGATATCACACTCCCTAACTTTGAGTTGATGATAGCCAGAACGAAGGTTTATCTTTGAGAAATAACTTGCACCTTGCAATTGGTCAAACAAATCATCTATTCTCAAAAGGGGGTACTTATTTTTTAAGGTAACTTTATTCAATTGGCGGTAATCAATGCACATACGCAAAGAGCCATCTTTCTTTCTCACAAACAACACAAGAGCACCCCAAGGAGAAACACTGGGCCTTATAAAACCCTTATCTAATAGATCTTTCAGTTGCTCTTTCAACTTCTTAAGTTCTGCAGGGGCCATACAGTAAGGAGGAATAGAAATGGGCTGAGTATCGGGAAGAAGATAAATCCCAAACTCTATCTCTCTATCAGGAGGTATCCCTGGGAGATCATCCAGAAAGACATCACAAAACTCATTGACGACGTTAACATACTGGAGAGTTAAAGTCTTAGACTTAGTGTGTTTGACTCTAACCAAATGGTAAATACACCCCTTGGAAATAAGCTTTCTAGCTTTAAGGTAAGAGATAAAATGACTCTTGGGTGACACAGAATTCCCAGACCACTCAAACACAGATGCACCCGAAAACTAAATCTTAACCACTTGGGTCCGACAATTAATGGACGCATAAAAAGAATACAGCCAGTCCATACCAAAATCACATCAAAACCTACCATGTCTAACTCAATCAGATCAGCCAACAAGACTTTATGAAGATCAATGGGTCAGCGGGTTGAGATTGCTAACCATCATTATTTCTTCTCGCTCAATGTTGAGGCATATTTCTAAAAGAGGAGAGCATGAATCAATAGCAGAAAGAGATACTTTAAGCACGATAGACTTCTAAAAGAAAGAAACACACTTTTTCCAAAAACATCTTGTAGCCTCTTGCTCATAGATATGGCGTGCTATACACCGATGATCAAGAGTCTACTTAACGCGGCTTGTCAGACTCCCTAGGACACCTTAAAACCTTAGTCTCTGATACCAAGTTTGTAACACCCCAGAAAATGGGCCCTAAAGCATCACACGATGTTTGAGGTTACGAGTAGCCCCAAGCTAACCCTTTGAGCCATTTTCATTCAATTCAACACAAATCAATGGGGTTTCCATAAATAACCCTCAAATATCAACAGAGTAATCATCATCCAAAAATAAAAGAATTTTAGAAAGATAATAAAATACGA
Source organism: Capsicum baccatum var. pendulum (assembly GCA_030864225.1). NCBI lineage: Eukaryota > Viridiplantae > Streptophyta > Magnoliopsida > Solanales > Solanaceae > Capsicum > Capsicum baccatum. The sequence goes on from CM061552.1 coordinate 135,180,985, forward strand.
CTTATTAGTCAACTCCCAACATCTCTACTAGTCTGACAAGCCTCTAAGAAAATCAATAAAGCCAGCGAGCCATTGAGACATGCCCCAACTGACTCATACTCAGTTATCAAATGTAAATAATTCCGTGAAACCAACATCAGACATCATGTCCTCAGAATATGAGGACTCACCATAACAGAGGATGTAGAAAAGAGTACCCAAAGAATCACTATCGAACATGGAATTGAGCACCTGAACCTACATTCTGAGAAAATGCAGCCCACATCCACAGATGTAGGTCAGTACCATGGAAAGGAACCGAGTATATGGGGGTGTATGCAGTTGTATAAACATCATCATCATAAATATGTATAAAAAATATACAGGATGTATGAAAGACTCACACAGCCTGAAGAAAATCATCAAAATCATGAGAGGATGAAATAAGTATAATAACATATGTGAGTCGGCATATAATTTGTCAATCACTTTCAGTTCATCAAGAATATTAATTCTCATAATGTAAATATCATTTAAATCTTTTGAAAGAATAACTTTCACAATTCCACTTTCAAATCACTTCACCATTAACAATAGACACAAGAAAACACACACACACTAGGAGATCCTATAACCGACATAAACCATGTGAGCTATATGGAGTCCAACGTACAACCCACATTGGGGAGAGCCATCCTATCCTTGCCATCGGAGTAGGACTATCGATATCAAATCCACACAAACTAGTGATAACTATATAAATCAGCCTCAGGCTCACTTCTATGGGGGCACGTAGTTCTAGGGAAGTAAGGTCGCTTTATACCTCCCACTCGGTGCTAAAGATTTCTCTCGGACTTAGCTCAGATCATTTCAAAGACAATCCACAATAAAACAATTTCTGTAATATATAAATATACATTGGGAGCCATCATGCTTCCCATTTATCAAAATCAACCACGTTGTGGATTTCTTTCACACTCGAGTTCAAAACAACTCCATTAAGACCAAAAAGTCAATTCATTCAAAATATCTCAAATATTCAACATCAACGTGCTTATAACACACACTTTCTCAAAAAAATTCCAATGGGGATTCATGACCCAACTATCAAAAACATGATAAATATCGTTTAAAATTCATGCTTTATATCTCCACACATGTAAATTCATATTTCAAAATCATAAACATCAATATTACATAATAATCATCATAAGATATGGGTTCATGCTTTAAATTCATAAAAATCAAATAAAAATCATGCCTTTGTAAATAAAATTACTTTTGAGCACAAGAACGAAAAAAAGTTCTTGTTGAAAAACTCCACATACCTTGAATGATGAACTTTAGATCGATACTCATTTTTTGAGATGTTAATTATGCTTTTGAATGATGGTACTTGGAGTTCTTGAACTAGAAACTTGGAATCTTGAATAAATTTGCAGAATTAATGGTAAACTTTGGAGGTTCTTGAACTAGGAACTTGGAATCTTAAATAAATTTGCAGAATTAATGGTGAACTTTGGAGGTTCTTGAAGTTGGATGTAGGAGCTTAGGGTTTTGTTTTTGAGGGAGTTTGATAAAATATAACATATAATGCTTCTAATAAGCTTTAATGTAGGGTTTGGACGGATTTCTAATGGGGGAATGACCAAAAAGCCCCTAAAAATCAAATAATTCTTGAATCTATCCTTTGATGGACTGTTTTGATAGCCTGAAGTAGATCAACCTTAACGTTTTACTCCGATATCCAAATTGGATGAAACTAATTTCATTAGAAAGAGGACTCTCATATATTTATGTTGATATATAGTATATCACCCATATCATTGCGTACGATGAGTTATGATCACTTGAATTTGACTCAAATATTTGCTTTTGATAGGCTGAAGTAGATCGACCATAACTTTTTGCGTTGATAGACAAATTGGATGAAACCAATTTCGTTAGAAAGAGGACTCGCAGATCTTTCCGTTGATATATAGTAGATCATCCAGATCATTATGTACAAGGTGTTATGATCGTTTAAATTTAGTGAAAAAATACGCCAGGCCTCAGTACTTTTCCCTGCACATTTTACTGTTCACTACTATTCACGGTTCGATCGGAATGTTCAGAACTCGTCGCTCGGGTGTCCGTGTTGGATGATCCACATATCGTTGGAAATATTATTCGATACTTTATGCAATGGTTTTTCATAATCTATGACATTCCGCACGAAAAATTTATAATTCATTCTAGAAGATAGAACCCAACACGTTTATGCACAAAATTTCAATAAAAAATTTCCCGAGGTATTACATCATCCCCCCTTTAGAAACATTCATCCTCAAATGATGCTAGACATGCCAAGATTAGATAGGGAATAGAGTATATAGCTGAAACCATTTGTTAGACTCATCACCACATCGTTTCTCACTTCGAATGCAACATAGAATGCATAAATTCAAGAAACTACAGCTGAACACATAATAAATGACAGCTGAACTGCTGTAACTTTTATCAAAAGTGTATAATTTAGGAAAGAATGGTACCTTCGTTTTGATCAGAGTTTACAGAAAATAGGTACGGGTACTTGGATCGCATATCCACCTCAGCTTCCCAAGTTGCACCCTCAACAGATTTGTTTTACCACAACACCTTGACCAAGGAAACTTCTTTGTTCCTTAATCTTCAGACACTGAAATCAAGAATCTCAACAGTAATCTCATCAAAAGAAAGATTTTCTTGAATGTTAGCACTCACAGAGGAATCCACTACCACAGCATCGCTAATATGCTTTTGATAACGCTCAAACTACAGCTCTCGTAAGAGTGTAAACGGTCGTCATCAAATATAGAACCCAACTGGGTTGGGTGTCGAATACCACAGGGTATACTTGGTCACTAAGTAAGCAACGATTAGTAGACTGTTGATCAAAAATTCTATGAAAAGTGGGGATTTAATTTTAGCGTGAATTAAAAGTAACAAAGTAACAAAGAAAATCAGAATGTTTAGTAGGTTTTAATCAATGAGAATTTTAAGTTAGGGTTATGTCCACCTTATGAGTTCTACGTATCTATTGGCTATGAGTTATGCGAAATTTCGACATGCATGCGCTTATACAGATTCGTATTCTATGGTAAATCCTACCGTCTTTAGACCATCATAGATTATCTTACTTTAACTCTTTTGAGCTTAAAGCGTATCTAATGGTACGAATTCTCCAAGAGGTTAATCCAGTTACGGCACTAACTTTTAAACAGGGGTTGGTAGCCCTATTTCCTTGTCATTCTCTCTTTTCCAAACATGTAACTTTTCTTTCGAACAAGTTAATGCTATACTGGCGTATTCTATATGTTTGCAACCACAAGAATTCAATTAAGATGAAGAGAGTAATGATATAAGCAATATACGTATCAAGAATTCACAAACTCATAGCAATAGATAGTATATCATAAGGCTTCCATAACCCTAATAGAGAAGTTTAGCTACTCATGAGTGCAACGGAAAACACAATAGACATTATCATTATACCAAAATAATAACAATCTCACGTGAAGTATGTTTTGGTGTCACTTGTGGCGTGATTTCCTTTCTAGTAGCGTTTCTCTTGTCGTGAAAATTAAAAGTCGAATAGATGAAGAATAATGTTAACAACAAATTAATGAAGAAGGGAAACAATAGAAAGGGGGATAAGAAGTGAATGATGAAAAGTTTCAGCAAAATAGGGTTTATATAACATCCATATCCTAGTCCTATTGAAATAGGGTTTTTATCCTTGTCCTAGTCCTACTGGATTACTGCATACTTGTCCTAATCCTACTAAGTTTCTGCTGATCCCCCAAGTCTTTAGAAATTCTATTTTTTCCTGGGACAAGTTCTCCATGCATCACTTTCAGTCCATAGGCTTCCAAAAGTTGCCTTCCTTCTTACGTGAAGCTTCCTTTGGCGTCAACCAGTCCATAAAATGCTGAAATCTTCATCATTTATACCTGAAAACTTGCTAATCACGTTGGTTAGCTCACTTACAGGAAAAAGGACTAAAAGTGCAGGAATTATATATTTTGTCCTCAAAACTTAGCTAAAATATGGGTCAATTAAGGTGCTTTAGGCATGTAAATACGCCTAACATCAGCTTTCTAAGCATGGAGACATGGAATATTGGATGAACAGAGGATAACTCGGAAGGCAACTCGACCTCATAATCTACCTTACCAAAACGGCTAAGAATTTTGTAACGACCAACATAACGGGGACTAAGCTTCCCTTTCTTTCCAAATCTCTTCACCCCCCTCATGGGTGAAATTTTCAAATACACTAGGTCACCAACTTCAAACTCAAGGTATCTCATTCTAACATCCGCATATGACTTCTGACGACTGTGCATTTTTCATCCTTTTCCTAATCAACATAACTTTTTCCATAGCCTCAAATACTGAATCAGGACCACTCACAGCCGCTTCCACTACCACAAACCAACCTATGGGTGATCTACACTTCCTCTCATATAAGGCTTCAAATGGAGCCATGCCAATAATAGAGTGGAAACTGTTATTGTAAGAAAACTCTATTAACGGTAAGTTATCATCCTAACTTACCTTAAAGTCAAGTGCACAAGCTCTCAACATATCCTCTAATGTCTGGATGGTGTGCTCAGCCTGTCCATCGGTGTGCGGATGAAAAGAAGAATTCAAAAGCACTTGGGTACCAAGACCTTTCTGAAAATCTTTCCAAAATTGCAAAGTGAACTGAGTACCCCTATCCAAAATGATAGACAAGGAAAATCCATGCAGTCTGACTAGCTCTCGAATATACAATCTAGCATAATCCTCAGCAGTATATGAAGTATGAACAGGCAAGAAATGAGCATACTTAGTCAACCTATCAACCACAACCCAAATGGAATCATGATGGCACCGGGAAAGAGGTAAACCAATCACGAAGTCCATATTTATCTCTTACCACTTCTAGGTGGGACTACTAAACTCTTGTATCATACCACCAGGTCTTTGATGTTCAACTTTAACCTGTTGGCATGTTGCACACTTAGCTACAAACGCTGCTATATCTTTCTTCATGCCACTCGACCAATAGATTTCTCGCAAGTCTCAATACATCTTGGTGGTACCAAGATGAATAGAATATCATGCCCCATGCGCTTCAGCTATAATCCTCTTTCTCAGATCATCAACATTTGTAACACACAATCTACCCTATAATCTCAACACACCATCTCCCCCTTGGGAGAAAACCTTTACTCTTTGGTCCTTGACAGACTCCTTCAGTCTGACCAAACTAACATCTAAGTATTGCTTTTCCTTCACCTTCGAAACCTAGAAGGATTCGGAACTACTCTGAACCCCTATACTACCTTCAGCAGAGTCAAACAACCTAACCCCTAATCTAGCCAAACGATGTACATCACGAGCCATCTCTTTATTACCTTCTAACACATGCAAAACACTACCCATGGACACTCTACTTAGGGCATCCGCCATAATATTGGCATTGCCCGGATGGTACAGCACACTCATATCATAGTCCTTTAATAATTCTAACCATCGTCTCTGCCTAAGATTCAATTCTCTTTGGGTAAACACATACTGCAGACTCTTATGATTAGTGAAAACATCAACATGGATACCATAAAAATAGTGTCTCCAGATTTTCAAAGCAAACACAACAGCAGCCAACTCAAGGTCATGGGTGGGGTAATTTTTATCATGGGGTTTCAACTGTCTAGAAGCATAAGCTATCACCTTACCCTTCTGCATCAATACGCAACCCAACCCAACTCTCAAAGCATCACAGTACACCACAAAACCATTAACACTATCAGGCAAATTCAGAATAGGGGCTGAAGTGAGTTGAGTCTTCAACTCCTAAAAACTCTTCTCACAAGATTTGGACCACAAGAACTTCACTTTCTTTTGGTTCAGCTGAGTTACAGGAGATGCTATAGAGGAGAAACCATCAAAAAAATGGGGGTAATATCCAGCTAAACCTAAGAAACTTCAAATATGAGTCGATGAAATAGGTCTAGGCCAATTTCTAACAGCTTCGATCTTTTGGGGATCTACTCTGATACCCTCAGAAGAAATGATATGACCTAGAAAAGCTACTGACCTTAGCCAAAACTCATACTATCTGAACTTGGCAAATAACTTGTGATCTCTAAGGGTTTGAAAGACAGTTCGGAGATGATCAGAATGTTCATCCTCACTATGGGAGTACACCAGTATATCATCGATGAACACTAAAGTCATTTTCGGGATGTCACACTCCCTAAATTTGAGTTGATGATAGCCAAAATGAAGGTCTGTCTTTGAGAAATAACTTGCACCTTGCAATTGCTTAAACAAATCATCTATTCTCGAAGGGGGTACTTATTTTTTACGTTGACATTATTCAGTTGGCGGTAATCAATGCATATACGCAAAGAGCCATCTTTCTTTCTCACAAATAACATAGGAGCACCCCAAGGAGAAACACTGGGCCTTATGAAACACTTATCTAATAGATATTTGAGTTGCTCTTTCAGCTCCTTAATTTCTGCAGGGGCCATACGGTAAGGAGGAATAGATATGGGCTGAGTACCGGGAAGAAGATCAATCTCAAACTGTATCTCTCTATCAGGAGGTATCCCTGGAAGATCATCCGAAAATACATCAAAAAACTTATTGACGATGTTAACAGATGGAAGAGTTGGAGTCTCAGACTTAGTGCCTTTGACTCTAACCAAATGGTAAATACACCCTTGGAAATAAGCTTTCTAGCTTTGAGGTAAGACATAAAATGACTCTTGGGTGACACAAATTTCCCAGACCACTCAAACACGGATGCACCCAGAAACTAAAACTTGACCACTCGGGTCCGACAATCAATAGAGGCATAAGAAGAATACAGCCAGTCCATACCCAGAATCATATCAAAATCTACCATGTCTAACTCAATCAGATCATCCAACAAGACTTTATGAAGATTAATGGGTCAGCGGGTTGAGCTTGCTAACCATCATTATTTCTTCTCGCACCACATGGAGGTATATTTCTACAAGAAGAGAGCACGAATCAATAGAAAAGAGAGACATTTTAAGCATGATAGACTTCTGAAAGAAAGAATCACAATTTTTCCTAAAATGTCTTGTAGCCTCTTGGTCATAGATGTGGCGCGCTACACACCGATGATCAAGAAATAGGTCCTGGAACATCACACGGTGCTTGAGGCTACGAGTATCCCCAAGCTAACCCTTTGAGCCATTTTCATTCAGTTCAGCACAAATCAATGGGGTTTCTATAAATAACCCTCAAATATCAATAGAGTAATCATCATCCAAGAATAAAAGAATTTCAGAAAGATAACAAAATACTACTTATTAGTCAACTCCCAACATCTATACTAGTCTGACAAGCCTCTAAGAAAATCAATAAAACCAGCGAGCCATTGAGACATGCCCCAACTGACTCATACTCAGTAATCAAATGTAAATAATTCCGTGAAACCAACATCAAACATCACATCCTCCAAACATAAGGACTCACTACAACAGAGGATGTAGAACAACGTGCCCAAAGAATCACTGTCGAACTTGAAACTAAGCACCTGAACCTATATTCGGAGAAAATACAGCCCATATCCAAAGATGAGGGTCAGTACCGTGGAATGAAACTGAGTATATGGGGGTGTATGCAGTTGTATAAACATCATCATCATAAATATTTATAAGAAATATATAGGACGTATGAAAGACTCACATAGCTCGAAGAAAATCATCATAATCATGAGAGGATGAAATAAGTACAATAACACATGTGAGTCATCATATAATTTGTTAATCACTTTCAGTTCATCAAGAATATCAATTCTCATAATGTAAATATCATTTAAATCTTTCAAAAGAATAACTTTCACAATTCCAGTTTCAAATTACTTCACTATTCACCATAGACACAAGGAAACACACACACACTGGGAGATCCTATAACCGACATAAACCATGTGAGCTACATGGAGTCCAACGTACAACCCACATTGGGGAGAGCCGTCCTATCCTTTCCATCGGAGTAGGACTATCGATATCAAATCCATACAAACTAGTGATCACTATATAAATCAGCCTCAGTCTCAATCCTATGGGGGCACATAGTTCTAGGGAAATAAGGTTGCTTTATACCTCCCACTCAATGCTAAAGATTTCTCCCAGACTTAGGTTATATCATTTCAAAGTCAATCAATAACAAAATAATTTTAGTAATATATAAATATATATCGGGAGCCATCATGCTTTCCATCTATCAAAATCAACCACGTTGTGGATTTCTTTCACACTCAAGTTCAAAATGACTCCATTAAGACCAAAAGGTCAAATCATTCAAAATATCTCAAATATTCAACATTAACGTGCTTATAACACACACTTTCTAAAAAAAAACAATTTCCAATGGGGATTCACAACCTAAATATCAAAATCATGATAAATATTATTCAAAATTCATGCTTTATATCTCCAAAAATGTAAATTCATCTTTTAGAACCATAAACATCAAAATCTCATAATAATCATCATAAGATATGGGTTCATGCTTGAAATTCGTAAAAATTAAATAAAAATTATGTCTTTGTAAAGAAAATTTCTTTTGGGCACAAGAACAAAAGAGAGTTCTAGTTAAAAATCCCACATACCTTGAATGATGAAGTTTAGATCAATACTCATTTTAGAGATGTTAATCGTGCCTTTGAATGATGGTTCTTGGAGTTCTTGAACTAGGAACTTGGAATCTTGAATAAATTTGCAGAATTAATGGTGAACTTTGGAGGTTCTTGAAGTTCTTGAACTAGGAACTTCAAATCTTTAATAAATTTGCAGAATTAATGGTGAACTTTGGAGGTTCTTAAAGGTTGATGTAGGAGTTTAGGGATTTCTTTTTGAGGAAGCTTGATGAAATATAACATATAATGCTTCTAATAGGCTTTAATATAGGGTTTGGACAGATTTTGGGTGAGGGGGGATTACCAAAACTCCCCTAAAAATCAAATAATTCTTGGATCTGTCCTTTGGTGGACTGTTTTAATAGTCTGAAGTAGATCAACCATAACATTTTACTCTGATATCTAAATTAGATGAAACTAATTTCATTAGAAAGAGGACTCTTATATCTTTGCGTTGATATATAGTATCTCACCTAGATCATTCTGTATGAGGAGTTATGATCCTTTGAAGTTGATCCAAAAATTTTCTTTTGATAAGTTGAAGTAGATCGACCATAACTTTTTTCTCCAATAGACATATTGATGAAACTAATTTCATTGGAAAGAGGACTGATAGAGCTTTCCGTTGATATATAGTAGATCTCCCAGATCATTATTTACAAGGAGTTATGATCATTTAAATTTGAAGAAAAAATACACCAGGCCTCAGTACTTTTTCCTGCATGTTTTACTGTTCACTACTATTCACGATTCGATTAGAATGTTCATAACTCTTTGCTCGGGTGTCCGTTTTGGATGATCCACATATAGTTTGAAAGCTTATTTGATACTCTACGATGGTGTGTCATAATCTAAGACATTCCGCATGAAAAATTTATAATTCATTCTAGAAGATAGAATCTAACACGTTTACACACAAAATTTCAATGAAAAATTTCCCAGGGTATTATAGAAGGTTTCTATGATAGTTGCTGAGTATGAAGACCATTTTTGTGAGGTGGCTATGCATTTGACCTCTATCTATGATATCGAGTATAAGAGAGTTTGTCACTTTGTGAGAGGATAGAGAATTCCTATTCGGTTGTCTACTTAAAGTTTAGTCACTGTGGGTAGGACTTTTGCTGAGGCTTTAGATCATATCATAGTGATGGATGACATGCATCTTGAGGGCCATGATAAGAGGCCCAAGTATTAGGGAAAATTTGGTGGGAGTCATAGTAGTTCCCGATTGAAGGGTTGTACTTCTTATGTTGGACATCCTCTATATCCATCTTTTCAGCCTCAGTGTTAGACTAGTCTACCAGTTTAGGCATTTCTATAGACCACTGATGAAGTTTAATTTAGTACTAGTGGTCCCCTAATAAGGGTGGTGATCAGTTTATGAGAGGTTTTCCAACAAGACATGGTAGATGGGGTGGTTACCCCGATTTAGCTAGATCTATGAGTTCTGGTTCTGCTCATGGTTATTGTTTTACTTATGTGCTTCCTGGTCATTCCTTAAGAAATTTCCTTAGTCATGGGTTGATGGTTGTTTCAGCCCAGTGTGCTACTCCTATTAGGGCAGTTTATCCCATAGTTAGAGGTCATAAGGGTGGTTACCATTGTGCTCGAGGTGGTACTTAAGAAGGTAGGATAGGATGCTGATCAGGTGCCTATCCAGGTTGCAGGCATGGTAAGTTGAATGCAGTACCTGCTAGACCCAAGGCTGAGACATTGGATGATATTATAATAGGTATAATTTTGATGTGCCACAAGTAGACTCTTGCTTTGTTTGATCTTGGATCCACTTATTCTTATGTATCTACTTATTATGCACCATAGTTGGATTTGTCTACCGAGTTATTATCTATGCCACTATGTGTATCTACTCCTGTGGGTGATTCCTTAGTAGTGGATCAAATATTTAGTTCTTGTGTTGTGACAGTTAGTGATGTTGATACTTATGATGATCTTATTGTTCAGGATATGCTGGATTTCAATGTGATTCTAGGAATGGACTGGTTATCCCACTATCATGCATTCATGGATTATGTTGACAAGACCATTACCTATTTCATGCCTGACATACCCCCATTTGTGTGGCAAGGAGCAGTTAGCCTCGAGCCAACGGGGAATATTTCTTACTTTTATGCTAGAAGGATTATGTCAAAGGGTTGTGAGTCTTATTTCACCTATGTATGTGATACTTGTGTTGAGAGCCTGTCACGTGACTATATTCCAATTGTGTATGATCTTCCTAATGTGTTTCCTACCGACCTTCCTGTTATTTTCCCTGGCCATGAGATTGAGTTTTTTATTAACCTTGAGCCTACACTGGACCTATTTATATGGTATCTTATCATATGACTCCTACTAAGCTTAAGAAGTTGAACTCTTAGCTCCAAGATATTACTGGTAATGGTTTCCTTAGACCGAGTGTGTCCCCATGGGGACCTCCTATTTTTTGTAAAGAAGAAGGATAGTTTGATGCTAATGTGTATTAAATATAGGTAGCTTAATAAGGTGACGGTAAGTAACCATTATACTATCCCTCACATTGATGATTGTTCAGCCAGCTTCAGGGCACAACTATTTTTCTAAGATAGATTTGAGATCAGGTTATCGTCAATTAAGGATTCAAGTAGAGGATATCCTGAAGATAGCTTTCAGGACACTTTATGGTCATTATTATTTTTTGGTAATGTCTTTTGGGTTGAGTAGTTCCCCAATCGAGTTCATGGATTTGATGAACTGTGTGTTCAGGACCTACCTATACTCCTTTGTTATTGTGTTCATTGATGACATTCTTGTGTATTCGAGGAGTGGTGAGTATCATGCACAATACTTAAGGTTTGTACTTCAAACCTTGCGAGATCATGTTCTTTTTGCCAATTTCACAAAGTGTGATTTTGGCTTGAGTCAGTGTTAATTCATAGACATGTGGTGTCTAAGGCGGGTATCATGGTAGACTCAACTAAGATTATGGCAATTAATGATTAGGCTAGGCCTACATCTCTGGATGAGGTTCATAGTTTTAATAGTTTAGTCAGTTATTATAGGTGTTTTGTTTAGAGCATTGCTACTATTTCAGCCCCTATGACTAGATTGACCCAAAAGGAAGTTCCTTTCCGTTGTTCTGAGGAGTGTGAGTTGAGCTTTTGGAAGCTTAATGATTGTCTTACTTTAGCTCGGTGTTAGCTCTTACAGTTGAGGATGAGTGATTCACCATATTTTGTAATACTTTTGGTGTTGGTCTTGGTTATGTTTTAATGCACCAAGGTTATGTTATTTGATACGCCCAAATTACAACTCTTGTTAGAAAGTGTAAGCGAATATAGAACCCAACTGGGTTAGGTATTGAATCCCACAGGGAATACTGTGTTCACTAAGTATTGTGGTTGTTATTATACTGTTGATAGAAGGTTCTAGAATAAAGTGGGGTCTTGATTTAGCAATAGTATTCAAAAGCTTGTCACAAAAAGTAATCCAATAGTAGATTGTATTGAAAATTTTAATTCAGTAAGAGTAATCAATAGGGTTATGAACTATTTTTAATTCCCAATGAACAATTCTAATTGCAATAGTAATTGAATTCTATGGTTTACCCATTAGCTTCTCAGCCTAAATGAGTAGCTTATCCCTTAATTCTTTCAAACTTAAAGAATTTATTATTTATTCAACTATATTCTCACATGGGTTGATCTGGTTAAGGAATCTACCCTCTATCCAAAGGTTAAAGCCTTTAGATTTATGCAAACTCTTTCTTTTCCCAAAAAACACTTTTCTATTCGAACAAGAAAAGTCATTAAAGTGAAGAAAGGTTTATGCAATATCAATTAATCATGGGAATCTACTAGATTCACAATTGTCAATCAGCTATTCACATCAAGGCTCCCATAACCCTAGTTATGGGAGATTAGCCACACATCTCCATCACAGAAAGAGAAGAAATCATTTTGTTATTCATAAATTAATTCAAAATTTACTTACAAAAGTCACAATTATTGTTCTTCAATCTTCAATAGAGAAAATGATAATGGAATCTAGATCCAAAATTCTAGAATGAATCTCATAGAAAAACTACGTACAATATGTTTCAAATATAGAAAACCTAAAATAAAGTAACAGATAAAAGATCCCTATTAAACCTAAAACTGGGTATTTATATGTTCCCAGGTAAAAAGGATTTAAAATTAAAATTTATGAAAACCGCATCCAAATTGACGGCCAATTTGGTGGTTCGTCGCAAGACTGGTTGTCACGCCTCAAATCTTATTGGGGCGGATTGGCACCTGTAACCGAGGAGGCCCAGGAGAACCAGATCATAACCTTATACTTCCCATGCATACCTTTATGATAACCCGAAATTCGGACAGCATCATGTCGCATATAAAAGGAAATAATCGCCTGTATAAGCTCGAGCACATATATATATATATATGTATATACAATACTTTGCCGTTGGAGCCATCACGTCTATTAACAAAACACCACCTTGACTGTACATTAGGTCTACAAAGCCTCTAGACAATACATAGAGTTTAACTAAGTTCGGGACACACCCCGCCATATAACTAACTTCTATATAATACCAAAAATGACTAGATATGACACGGAAGTCCCCAAAGCAAATTGGAGCTCACCAAAAGCAGTTGGATATCCTGGCTCCTACTTGTGCGGTGTATGAGCTGAGGTACCTGTGCCTGCAGCATGAAATCCAGGTTCCCCGTGGGGGATGTCAATACAAAATATGTAATGAGTATGTAAAGTTGTAGATAATCACATATGATATAGGAGCTCAATAGAAATCAGAAACAAGTGAATAAATCATAATAGGAGTGGACCACACTAATTAGAACTCGTGACAACCTGTACATTGTATTTATTCAATCACTTTACCTTCGTTCTTATCATCTTTGTAATCATTACTATATTGTACTGTGACCATTAGGCTGCCTCCAATACATATCAACTGGGATCGACCCATGATAGGCTTATGCCCCTGGGATGCCACCCATAAACACATAAATAGGGATCGACCCATGATAGGCTTATGCCCCTGGGATACCACCTGATAAGAGAGAACTTCTATCACTTAGTTCAATTAATCTTTGAGATTGTTATTTCGGTCGCCACCGCATTTTTGATACTTTGAAACAATGATACATCAATAAGAGACATATAAATAGACCATCAATGCAATAACAATGAAGTAAGAACTCATTGGCATATCAACGAAGTATTTTGGATTCATCAATGCTATAACAATGAAGTAGGAACTTATTGGTATATCAATGAAACGTTTTGGAGTCATTAATAGCACATGGATCTTGTTTGAGTAACCGGATACCTTTTGGCACTCATTAGTGCAATAAACAAGTAATATTTGGAAGACAAGTAAGTATTGGAATGTCTTGACATCTTGTAGGGTGGAAACAAGTTCATTGGTAACGTAGGACATCATACAAAACCATTATGGATCACATGTTACTGAATAACTTTGGAAACTTTCTTAATAGAACAAATTTTCACTTTCATGCCAAAGATATGGTATAGAGTATGCTTTACATACCTGACTGTCAACCTTCAATACTAGTCCCAAATGGACTTCCCGTCTTTTTGGATTACTTATCTATAATGAACATATATAGCAATCTAGTATTAGTAACCAAACGTCACAATTCAATTATTTGAATTCCCCAAACTAGTGGTTAAGTAGTTAGCCTTAATTACACCATAAAGGGTGTCGCTTTAACCCTCTTATACTTCAATTACATTCACATGCCATGCGTATTCATACAACATCCTCCAATATCAAGTTTGGATTCATTTATCCTTCCAACCAATCCATTAAACCAAATTGAGCCATAGACATAAGTAATCATCAATGCAATAGTATATCACCATATCCACCTTTCATAACTCAATTACCATATCCACCTTCCATAACTCAATTACCATATCCACCTTCCACAATTCAATACAACCAAACCATACAAAATAGTCCATAACCCTATTTCCATCACCTTTCAATAACAACCAATACATACAATCCTCTATCACACATATACATATAGAAAAGAACAAAGGTAAATAATATTCATACCTTAGAATTCACCTCTTGATTATGCAATCCTATTTGCACAACTAATAGGTGCGGTTCGAAGCTCTCAAGATAACAAACGCAGTTATCGGATTACTTTAGAATTTCTACAGTTGAATCAAAAGTAATTTAAAGGTCAAATTTGGCTAGGGTTTGTTCTTCCTCAATGATTGATGATGAAAATGAGTTTTTGAACTCATATACATGTATATATACACATATTCCCATCCATAATATAATAGGAAATGACCAAAATGCCTTTAAAATTTAAATAATATCAAATCTGTCCTTTGGTGGACTGTTTTGATAAGCTAAAGTAGATCAACCATAACTGTTTTCTCCGATATCGAATTTGGGTGAAATTGGTATATTTGGGAGGATAATTCAAAGGGATTTTGTTTCATATAAAGTAGGCCACCCAGTTCATTCTGTACAAGGATTTATGGTCGTTTGAAGTTGACCCTAAAAATCTATTTTGATAGGCTGAAGTAAAACGAGTATAACTCCTTACTCAGATGTTGGATTTGGATGAAACCAATTGCATTGGAAAGAATAATCAAAGATATTACTTTTAGTAGGTAGAAGCTCTCCCAGTTCATTATATTAAGGGAGTTATGATCATTCAAAGTTGACCCAAAAATTCGGCTGGCCTAAGTAGTTTGTGTGCAGGAAAGTTTCCTGCATATTTACTATTCTCAAATATCCCGGCCACCGTTTTATAGTTTCAAACATGCTCTATTATATCCGAAACCTATCCGTTTTTGGAAATCTTTATATCGTTGGAAATCTTATTCAATAACCTTCGCATGGAACCATCGACGGGAAAATTCTAGTATAAATAAAATAAAAAATTAATTCCATATAAATTAGATCAATACACGTACTTGAATACGCCTATACACATACTTGAATATGAGCTGTTACACTGGTGGTCCACCATTTTGGCCGTCACTCGGTCTTCTGAAATCCTGGATTCATTTTAGGGCCTGGTGATCAGGTTGGTAGTCCATCGCAAGATTGGTGGTCCACTATTTTGACCATCACTGGGTCTTCTGAAATCTTAGATTCTATTTTGGGTCTGGTGGTCAAGTTGGTGATTCGTCGCAAGACTGGTGGTCAACTATTTTGACTGTCAATGGTGTTTTTCTGCTAATTGCCTGAGTCTTCTCCTTTAGCTAGCTCTTTACCCTGAAACACTAAAATTCAGCATTAAATGCAACCTTGGTTGCTTGAAAACATACAATTTTCCCAAGAAAAAGATGTAAAATGTTCTGTCAAAACTCGGAACATCAACACCCTCAACTTAAAACAATTGCTTGTCCTCAAGCAACTACATAATACCATACTACGATGCTTAACCAAGAGAAACATAAGATACCTATGACATTCAATTATCAATTTTAGCTTAATAAAACATTACCCTCTCCAAGTTCAATCACTTTAAACCCAACTGTGTATATTAATGAAAGTAAAAAAATATAACACAAAGGAATCAAGCTATGGCATCATATTACCAACAAACAACTACATATATGTACAAGTTACAGTACCTAAACAAGTAAGAAACTAGCAATACAACCCCTATGCCCTTATAACAAATAAGTCTCTCCTTACTTATATATGAAATCAAGCATGTCAATGTGGGGACGGTTAAGAGACACTCACTCTCAGAAAGAAGTTACAATCAATGTATGTCAAATACCATAAGCTTGCCCTTATTTCCATCACCTAAACTTTCAGACGGTTAAGTTAGGATCACTGATACGTAAAAATATTTAAAGTGACTAGGCCTCCTTAGCACTACACTAACTTTTGGAGTCTCACTTATTAACCTTTAACTTATTTCTCCCTTTTTTTATTAAAGCAAATTCAGGCTGGGTACAGTCTTATAGTCTTTCATTTTCTTTTTTTCACAACTTTTCTTTTCTTATTCTTTTTTTACTACACCCAGCCTTGAATTCTTTTCTCTTATTTTACCTTTCTTCATACTCACTTTACACCATGCACCCCTATGATAGCCACCCTCAACTAAGGCTATTTGCCTAAGTCGAAGTGCATAATACCCAAGGAGGAACAGGGCCAAAATAGGTTTATTGTAATATAAATGGGAAGATGATAGGTCTAACAAGAAAAACATGCATACAGGCTCAAATTCGGGATCAAGGGATATCATTCACACATGGAAGGCCATTTAGGAGAAAATTGGACTATTATCAAAAAGGGCCTATGATCCTTTCCTAACCATTATCCTACAACCTAGGCAAGACTAACTGGGCAAGTTCTAGCTTTAATACACAAAAAAACTTGGTAATATCTCACACACACTTGGCACAAAGGTATATCACAATCTTCTACCTAACCGGATTATGCAATTGTTAGAAATGATTATTGTGTCCCAAATACTAGTGCCATAAAAATATTCACAATAGTAGCATATAGATACATATCACACAGTTAAAAAATAAAAATTTGGAGAGGTATTTATCATTTGTCCCAAAAATCAACAAAAATATGTCAACTTCCCTAGATACTTATTTTTATCCCAGTTAACCACAAAACATCAAGAAATAAAACACAATACACCTAAACATGTTGGCTCTACTATGAACAAGACTCCGGGGAAAAATACATGACAATAAAAACCCTAAGAGGACATCAACACCCACAAGTAGCCCTACCCTCAACTTAAAATCATGCACTGTCTCCAATGCGTCAAACCAAAGCAAGAGAGTTAGAAAAATACATGTGGCACCATAGGTGTGAAGATATGATGTCAACCACATAAAAAGAATACAAACAACAAAACACTTTGAGTTGCCTCCCAAGAAGCGCCTGATTTAGCATCGCGGTATGACTCCGTCATCTTGACTACTTAGAATTCATCAAGATACCTTGTTGATACCTTCCCTTGTTGGATCAAGAGAATTGTTTATTCCTAGACCAGCCACTTTGGAAGCACTACATCCTTGATTCTAAGTTCTACCATACCAGCTAAGGTCTCCACAGCAAACTTATCCTCAACTGGTACTTCTCACTCATCTTTATAGACTACATCAACGACCGAGAAAACATTTATCTCCTTTTGTTTTTTCATGGATTTACACACTTCAAAAATAACCTCTTTCCCATTGAGCATAAAATTTTAGCTCATTTAACTCTAGGTCAACTATCACTCTCCAGTTGCTAAGAATGGCCAGCCCAAAATTATGGGTACTTCAAAGTCCACTTCGCAATCAAGAATTACAAAGCCGGCAGAAAATATAAAATCTACAACCTTTACAAGTACATCATATAGAAACCCAATCGGCTTTTTCATTGATTTATATGCCACTAGAAGCCTCATATTGGTGGGTGTAGGATCTCCCAAACCCATTTTATTAAAAAACACCAATGGCATAAGATTTATACTTTCCCCAAGATCACAAAGGGACCTTTCAAAATTTAGCAATCCAATTGTACATGGGACATTAAATTCTCCTGGATCAGATTTCTTATGCATAATAGATCTTATAGAAATAGCGCTACAATGATGAAGATTATCTATCATTTCTTAGCTCACAGTCCTTTTCTTCATCAACAGGTCTTTCATAAACTTAGCATACCCGGGCATCTGTTCACATTCACTGTCAACTACTTCAACATAGCCATGAATTTTTTAAACTTGCCATCATCTTCTTTGTTCTTTAATCATTGTGGAAATAGAGGTGGTGGCCTTGGGATTTCAATTGGAGCAACTTCTACCTTATTTTTTATGCCTAGCTCTACATCATTAATATGTTTTGACTTAGGTGGTTGTTCCCCATCTGAACTCTTCTTTTCTGAACCTCCCGACTCTATAGGCACCACAAGAGATTCATCAACTATCTTCCCATCTATTTTGACTTTATTAATATAAGAGGATGCTCACAAACATAGACTAGATAACATCTTACCACTCCTAGTGGTGTAGCCACACACGATCCATCAGTCCTCGAATTCTGAACTGTACCACTTGGTAGAGTCCCACTCTTTTTTGGTTTAATACTGTGGATAAGTGGCTTATCTACTACTCCAGTTATTTGATAGCAGTTGAGTTTGAATTTACTAATTGACTCATGGAAGATAAATCACTCTTCATCATTGTTGCCCTAGTATTTGTTTCCTCAACTCCCTTTAATAGTTTCTCTATCGTGTCCTCCATGGACATTTTTCCTGAACTGGTAGCAGCATTATCATAACTTCCAGGAGGTACATACAGTATACTCCTATCATTATTATTCTTCCAACTCCCTTGATCTCTAACTTTGTAACCAGACTTGTCGTAATAGTTTTGACCTTGGTTTTCATGGCTATTGCCTCGGAAACACCCTGATTATTTAACTAGTTTGCCTCTTCTTCCAAATCAGAGTCAGCTCTGCCTTGGGATCCTACAACTTTCACTTTCTCTGTCTTTCCAGATAATAAATGCTTGGTCAACAAATCCATTTGCATTTTCAAGTGTGCCATGTCCTGGTCATATTCCTCCTCCTTCTTGCATTTTTCTGCGGTCATACCATCAGACACAATAGGGCTTGCTACCATAGAATCCCTGGTATGCTAAGTTCTACTCTGTTTGGTCATCCAATCAAGCATCTTTGAGGCCTCTAGAAAAGTGATATCCATAAATGATCCTCCTGTGGCATTATCCATAACTGTCTTTATAATAAAGTGTAAAGCCCAATAAAGAGTCTCCATCAAATGAATATAAGTCATATTATGGTTCGGGCAATGCATCAGCTTCTTTGTAAACCTCTCCCAGGTTTTATGAAGAGCTTTAGTAGGGAGCTGTCCGAAGTTACTAATTTTATCCCTCAACTGTACCCTCCTGGAAGGTGGAAAGAACCTTTCTAGGAAAGCCTCTTTCAACTTCCTCCAGTTGGTTATAGAATCGGGTGTCGGTCTATTAAGCTATAGTGTTGCCTCTCCAGACAGAGACAATGGAAACAAGCATAGTTGGATAGCATTTTGTCCCATTCTTGGGTTATCAGAGGATTTGCAAATAGTGAAAAAGTTTACTAAATGCATATTAGGATCATCCCCCGGGAGTCCACCAAACAACCCCTTTAGATAGAGGAGTTGAATCATCGTGCTTGTAATATTAAACTTATCTCCTGGTGCTAGAGGTGGAGGAATAATAGCTCCAGTATCAACTGCTCTATCTGATACGCCCAAATTACAACTCTCGTTAGAAAGTGTAAGCCGTCGCTGTCAAATATAGAACCCAACTGGGTTGGGTGTCGAATCCCACAGGGAATACTATGATCACTAAGTATTGCGATTATTATTAGACTGTTGATCGAAGGTTCAAAGGTAAGGGGGGTTTCAGTTTAGGTGCACAGTAATATTATCAGTGTAACGATGAGATGATATGTGTAATAATATTTGATCACAGAGAATGACAAGTTAGGGTTATGTCTACCTTGTAGTTTCTACTTCTCTATTAACTATGAGTAATACGGATTTTATACATGCATGCACTTATAGAGAGACGTATTCTAATTCTAAATCCAAGTGTTTTTCAACCATCAAGGATTTATTCACCTTAGTTCTCTCGAATCCAAAGTGTACAACCAATTGTACGAACTCTCCAAGAAGTTAACTCTGTTAGGGAATTAACGTGTAAAATAGAGGTTGGAAACCCCATTTTCTTGTCACAATAACTTTTCTATCGAACAAGTTATTGCTATAATGGCGCATTCCCTATGTTTGCAACCATGAGAATTCAATCAAAATGAAGAGAGTAATGATATAAGTGGATTAACACATCATAAATTCAAAAACCCATAGCAATAGAGAGTATACTACAAGGTTTCCATAACCCTAACAAATAAACTTAGCTACTCATGAACAAAACAGAAATCAAACTAGAAATATTCATCATACCAAAACTTAGAATGATCTTGGTGATAAAGATGACTAGCGAAAATAAGAGAGAAACGCGTTTCTCTCTCTCTGTCCTCAAGCTAAGCCGCCCTCTCCTCTTTTCAAAATAATACAGAATATGAATAATACCTAAAAATTCAGCAATAAGGCTTTTAATAACATCCTTCTCTAATAAATTGCTACTGTATCCTTAACTATTTAAAAATATTGAGTTTTCCCGGGAAAAAGTTCCCATGCATCACATTCAGTCCAAGAGTTGCTTTCCTTTTTATGTGAAGTTTTCCTTTGCTGTCCACAGGTCCCCAAAGTGTTGTAATCTTCCTCATTAGTACCTGAAAAGCATGCTAATCACATAGGTCAGCTCACTTAACTAAAAATAGACTAAAAGTGCAAGAATTATGTATTTTATCCTCAAAACTTAGCTACAACATGGGTAAGTTATGGTGCTTAGACGTATAAATACGCCCAACATCACCACCCCACACTTAAAGCTTTGTTTGTCCTTGAACAAAATAGTACATCCATGCGAACACAAAATTTTCAACAAGACATACACTGCAATTATTAACAAAGAGTAGATTTCTTGATCATTACTAGAAACAACTCACCCTCCAACATAGACTCATTAAGTTGGTTAATTCGGATACACAAGTTAAGCCAAAAAAAATTATATAAAACTACCCAACAATCATCAACCATGTGCGCTCACACAAAATGTTACCCATAATCACTCATAGTTTTGCATTTTTCAGAAATATGAGTATAAGAACTTAATTGCTCTCACTCTCACGCAGAATTCTTAGATTACAACTGATGACCATATGCTTGCCCTTAGTGTAATGCTCTACTAATATCATAATGCTAAGGTTAGGATCAAATAGGTCTTTACGGGGTTGTAAAGTAGGCTAAAGGGACGGGTAGGACTATTTTGGCCAGAAATGATGACTATGTTCCCTAAGCGCTTTAATACACTACCTTATGCCATTTACACTAACTTTTAACAACCAATCTACCTTCCTTTCATCTACCAACCCCCCCTTCACCCATTTTGCTACTTAATCAAAAACACTATGATGGAAATATACAACTCTTTTTTTTTATTTTTTTATTTTTTTATTTTTTATTCAGCATCCCTATGATAGCCACCCTCAATCACAATATTTTCATGTTCCAATAACTAAACTTTGGGGCATCACTTTCACCATTTTCCTCTTATTTTGCCACACTCTTTACTCAACTTGATTCTACAAATTAAAGTGCTTAGGAGCTTTTGGATCAAATATTGGTCTTTTCAAAAAAATGGATTAGGCTACATATGGGGTTGCCAAAGAAAATAGCTAAAGGCTCAATGGGTGTTCACTAGGACAATGTACAAAGGTAGGTAAAAAGAAGATAAAAAAAAATCAGGGCTGCCAAATAAATGCCTAAATCATCTCCTAAACTCACAATCTTTATTTCGCTCCATACACACACTGGGCAAGTTCTAGCATCAGCCGCAACAAAGAATATACAATAACCTTACACACACATGGAACATGGCCAACTTAATTAGGAGCATTATAGATTCTTGACCCAACAGATAAATAAATTAAACCACAACTTGAGTCACAACTTAGAGCCTAAATGTTTCAATAGTAGTGATTCAGCACAAACTCCTACTATAATGCCATGCCGTCTATAAGAACAATTTCATGAAAAAATCTGACTAATTACAACTAACTAACTACGACTAAACCAAAACAACTATAGAATAAATGCGGGCAAGCAATACGCAACGCAACCCTACACTATGAAGGAACACACTGCCCTCAGTGTAGATAAATAAGCAAAAACCTGGTTAGTCAGACTCCTCCTCTACATCCGGGGTCATACCCCCCGCGTCAGAATCATCATCAAAGTTTTCCTCCACATCAGAGTCTAGCAGTTGGTGATCATCGTCTGTCGGCACATCATCATCTAGAGGTTATTCAAAATTTACCCCCACTCCACACATGGCCCGAGCATGCTCATTAAATGGGTAGTCATAATCCAACTGTCGAAGCTCTGCATCAGTCGGCACACGACTCTCATCTCAAGCATGTCTCTCAGCAGTGGTAAGGTTGATGCCTTGACCAGTTTCTAGATCTTTGATTATCGTGAGATCTACCTTCTTCGGGTTATGTGGCAACTTATGGTCTGCTGGCTCCTCTTCAATGTGCTCTTTCCTTAAAATTGCAGACAACAAATTGCCGAAACTGAAATGGGACCTTTTGTGCACCCTTGCTTTTCACATCGACAATCGTATAACAACACCAATGTTGATGGGAATATTTGTCATTAGAGCATAGACCAAGAAGACTTGATCATGCATGAACTTAGTGTATTGCGTCCCAGGAATCAAGCAGGAATTGACTATTCTTAACCATATGCGAGCTTCTCTGTTCAAACAAGCCTATGGGTAAGTATTGTGACGCCCATTATATTTATGATGAGTCCACCGGGTCATGGACCTTGATCCACACAACGTATGTCTGATGGCTCTGTAGGGAGGTCTGTTGTAGAGCTCCTTGAGTGGTGATTGATCCACACTTGGAGTACCCAGTAAAGAGTTGAAGAAATCAGCGTTCAATTGCAAGACTTGCCCCCGAATCTTTACTTCATTTCCCGTAGTCCTTGGGGACCAGTTGGCATAAAACTCTCGAGTCAAATCAAGATTACATTCACCCATGTCTCGGAAGATAAATTCAAGATTTAGTGTCATAATCTTTGCCAAAATGCGAGGGCAGTTCTTTGCTAAACTTTCCTTCTGCATCGACTCCACATGTACATATTTATTCACTTTATTGTTTCTATACCATTTCTTCCCTTCCTCCTCCAAAACCCATTTGATCCCAAAAGTGCATCGAGGCACTTGAAGAGAGGAGGAATCAGCCTGGTCCTTTCTTGACCTTTTTTGACCTTTTTGTGAAGTAGATGCTTTCTTCTTTCCCTGTCATCCTTTCGGAGCCATGTTACCTGAGATCATACTAGGGTCATGTTAGTCTCATTTCGTAAAATTGACTATAATCGAAAAAGAAAATAGTGATGGCACCACCCCATACTTAATTTGTTTGCACAAACTAATTAAGTGAGTGTTGTCGATTACTCAGACTTCATCGACATACATTTAGATGGTATGTGCCAACAATATTATTAGTGCATTCACACTTTTAACCCTTCTCTTTACATAACAATTTCTCAGTTTGATATAGAGAAGCAGCACACAATGGTCCTTTAATCTTGACTATCATTTCCAACTTTACGTCATTGGAGCAATGCAATCTTTGAACAAGGCTACCACATAGAAATCTTATCATGCTATAGCATAGAAACAATTACACAATCTTATGATTTTGGTTAACCATGATCATTACATCGATGAACGAGTCACTCACATAGTCAATCATACAACTCCCAAAATTATGCATTAAACTTCAATATTTCAACTCCGTAATAATAAAAAATTATGACCGTGAATACCAATCAATACATGCCGGAGTAAAATCAAGATTACCAAAGAGAATCCTTTCACTCAATGAGATGTATTTTTCAAAAAATCATAACAAACTAATCATACTCTTAACACCAAGCACTACTACAAAATCTAGTTAACCATTATAAGCGTAGCACTAAAACAACTACGAAACATGAAAGAACAACTTACTTAGTGATTAATTCATGATGAATCGGGAAGGTGAGCCTGCAGGATTAGATGAGAAAAGAGAAGAGCTTGGAGAGGGCAAGGATGCTTGGGCGGCGCTTAGGTTTAAGAAAAAGTGAATAGTATTTAAGGGTAAAGGATATATTTAAAAGATGAGACATGGGTCGGGTTGGTCCATTGACAAACGGGTTATTAGGCAATATTTACGGTGATAGGCGGCGCCTATAGAATCAACTAAGCATAAGTAGGCGGTGCCTAATCTACCGCCTATGTTGGCATAGGCGGCGCCTAGCCTATCACCTATGTTGGCATAGGCGGCGCCTAGCTTATCGCCTATGTGAGGTAGTGAACATAGGTGATAGCATAGGCGGCGCCTAGCCTATCGCCCATGTTGGCATAGGCAGAGCCTACCCTATCGCCTATGTGAGGCAGTGAGCATAGGCAATGGCATAGGCGGCGCCTAGCCTATCGCCCATGTTGGCATAGGCGGCGCCCAACCTATCGCCTATGCTCCATCATTCCTATACTTACCACCATTGACATGGCTCACTTTCAAATCAAAATTTGGGGTTAATCTCCTCCTTTGTACTTCATGTACCTATACTTAATCAAAAACAACAAAAATAATTAGAAGGATGGGTTGCCTCCCACCAAGCGCCTTAGTTTTGGTCGTGGCTCGACTCTTCTTTTTGAATTTTTATTTATCAAAAACAAACTCCTAGTAAAATGATGGGTTGCCTCCCATGTAGCGCTTGATTTATTGTCGCTGCACGACATAGTTATCTCGATTACTCAAACTTCATCAAGATATATGGTGGCTATACATTTTATCGAGTCGGTTGGACCAATATATAGCTTCACTCTTTGGCCATTCACCTTAAAGACACTACCATCATCGTTTTCTAACTCCACTACTCCAGATGAGTAAACTTGGCTGATTCTGAATGGACCAGACCATTTAGACTTCAACTTACCTGGAAACAGCTTCAGTCTGGAGTTGAAACGGAGTACCAAATCACCTTTACTTGTAAAGATCTGATCTTTCATATGCATTTAGACAAAATTCATCCATCTCGTTCAGTTGCCCCAATCTCATATTTATAGTGTCATCCCAGTTCAGGTTAAGCTGCTTTAGTGCCCACATTGCTTTATTTTCTAGCTCAATTGGCAAGTGACAAGCCTTGCCATAAACTAGTTGGTATGGTGACATGCCAATTGGTGTCTTAAACGCGGTCCTATATGCCCATAAGGCATCGTCCAGCTTCCTAGACCAATTTTTCCTGCTCGCATTCACAGTCTTAGCAAGGGTCAGCTTGATTTCCTGGTTTGAAACCTCCACCTGTCCGCTAGTTTGTGGGTGGTACGGTGTGGCTACCTTATGTTGCTTAACCCCATACTTTGCCAATACGGCTCTGAACAGCTTGTTGCAAAAATGTGATCCTCCATTGCTTATGATGGTACGGGTACCCCAAAACGAGAGAAAATATTTCTCTTTAAGAATGCCACAACACTCTTACCTTTATTATCAGCTAGAGCGACTGCTTCGACCCATTTGGATACGTAATCCACAGCAACTAAGATATATTTCATCCCAAATAAGCTCACAAATGGGCCCATGAAGTCAATACCCCAGACATCGAATAACTTTACTTCAAGCATTTTGGACATGGGCATCTCATGGTGCTTTGAGATAGAACCTTGTCGCTGATACTGATCACATCTTCTTACAAAATCGTAGGCCTCCTTGAATAATGAAGGCCAATAGTAGACACTTTGCAGTACTTTCTTGGCTGTCTGTTCACCTACATGGTGACCTCCAACTTGGGAAGCATGGCTTGCCTCCAGTATGCTAGGCACCTCTACATCTGGGATGCACCACCTAATAATACCATCAGCACATCATCGAAAAAGATAAGGCTCATCCCAGAAGTAATGTTTCACATCATGCATAAACATTTTCTTTTGATAAAAGGAGAGATTCTCAGGAATCACTTCGCTTACCACGTAGTTAGCGAAATCTGCATACCACGGTAAGTTTTCCACCATAGTTGCTAGAATCTCTTTGTCGGGGAATGCATCATCAATATCAAGGTCGGTCTACACTGTGTGCTCACTCTCAAGTCTAGATAGATGATCAGCTACTTGGTTCTCACAACCTTTTATATGCTTTACCTGGAAATCAAATTCTTGAAGCAGTAGCACCCACCTAATTAGCCTTGGCTTGGCATCCTTTTTTGCCATTAGATATCTTAAAGTCGCATGATCTGTATGAACCACTACCTTGGTTCCCAACAAGTAAGCACAAAACTTTTCAAAAGCATAAACAACCGCAAGAAGCTCTTGTTCAATGATGGTATAGTTCTTCTGTGCTCCATTCAATGCCTTGCTCGCATAGTAGATTGGATGAAATAGCTTTTCTATTTTCTGGCCAAGTACAACACCCAAGGCTACACCACTTGCTTCACACAAAATTTCAAAACGTAGAGACCAATCGGGTGCTACAATTATAGGGGCTTCAACTAGCTTTCCTTTGAGTCATTCAAATGCCTTCAAGCAATCTTCACCAAAGTAAAACTTTGCATCCTTCTCCAAAAGCTTGTATAATGGGTTTGCAATCTTGGAGAAGTCTTTAATAAACCTCCGATAAAAACCAGCATGACCAAGAAAACTACGAACCCCCTTCACAGAAATTGGAGGTGGTAGTCTCTCAATAACTTCAATCTTGGCTCAATCAACTTCAATTCCCTTTTCAGAGACTTTATGCCCGAGAACAATGCCTTCTTTAACCATAAAATGGCACTTCTCCCAATTTAGCACCAGATTGAATTCCACATATCGCTGCAAAGCCATACTCAGATTTGCCAAGCATGACTCAAATGACTCACCTACAACCGAAAAGTCATCCATAAACACCTCCAAGGTGTCTTAAACAATATAAGAGAAAATGAACATCATACATCGCTTAAAAGTGGGAGGTGTATTACATAGCCCAAATGGAATTCGTTTGAATGCTAAAGTACCATATGGGCATGTAAAAGTGGTCTTCTCCTGATCTTCAGGAACAATGCAAATCTGATTATATCCAGAATAACCATCCAAGAAACAAAACCATCCCTTCCCTGCCAATCAATCAAGCATTTGATCCATGAATGGCATTGGGAAGTGGTTCTTTAACGTCCATGAGTTTAGCTTCCGGTAATCCATACACACCCTCCACCCTGTGATAGGCCTGAGTGGAATTAGCTCATTCTTCTCGTTTGCTACTATTGTCATGCCCCTTTTTTTGGGCACACATTGTACAGGACTCACCCATTTATTATTTGAGATTAGATACACCACCCCTGCATCTAACCACTTTATGATTTCTTTCTTCACTACCTCTTGCATAGGTGGATTCAGACGATGTTGATGCTTAATAGTGGATACGCAATCTTCCTCTAGCTAAATCTTGTTCATACATATGCCAGAAGGGATACTAATTATATCAGCAATAGTCCAACCAATAGCTCTCTTGTACCTCTTCAGAACAAAGATGAGAGCCTCTACCTGTTGTTCACCTAAATCAGTAACAATAATAACAGGCAGTGTGTTTCCACTACCCAAGAACACATACCTTAGATGACTGGGTAGCTCTTTCAATTCTAGCACCGGTGGCTCTTCAATGGATAGCTTTGTCGGTGGTGAAGGTTGATTCTTAAGGTCAAGGTCCAGCTTCTTGGGGGCATAAGAATACGACCCCATTTCTGTCAAAGCACAGATAGTTTCTTCGTACTCTTTAACATCCTCACGATCAAAGTTCAAAAGCACAGCAGCCAACGGCTCAATAGTAAGCTACTTCTCTAAAGATAATTCTTTCTCATCCTCATAATAAACATCAACTATAGAGAACACATTCATATCCTTGGGTTGCTTCATTGATTTGCATACATCAAAATATACCACTTCATCATTCATTCAAAATAAAAGCTTATTTGCTCACAAATCAATAAGCACACTTCTTGTTACGAGGAAAGGTCGACCCAAGATTATGGGCACCTCAAAATCCACCTCACAATCCAAAATAACAAAGTCTGCAGGCAAAATAAAGGTAGAAACCTTTACTAATACATCATATAAGATACCAACAGGTCATTTTATCGATCTATCTGCCATTACAAGCCGCATGTTGGTTGGTGTAGGATCCCCCAACCCCAACTGTCTATAAATGGATAGTGGCATCAAATTAATGCTAGCCCCCAAATCACATAAAGCCTTGGCAAAATCTAAAGATCCAACCGTGCAAGTAAAGGTGAAAGCACCTGGATCTGCCTTATTCTGTACCAAAGACCTCGTGGCAATGGCACTGCAATGATGAAAATTATCTGCCAGTTCATAGCTCGCTACCCTTTTCTTTGTCAAAAGGTCCTTCATGAATTTGGCGTACCCTGGCATTTGATCCAGTTCCTCCACCAAAGGCACATTTATAGTCAGTTGCTTCAGCATGGTCATGAATTTACTGAACCTGGTGTCATTAGCCTTCTTTTTCAGTCTTTGAGGAAAAGGTGGTGGTGGATTAGGAAGAGTTTTCTCTACCACTTCCTTTTTATTGTGCTTCCCATTCTTAATCTTTTCAGACTGCTGACATCTAGGTGTAGTATCATAAACGATCTCATCCTAATTTTCAACTTCTATAGAATCATCACAATCTGCTTCAATAACATTCTCTTCTATATTATCAACCACAAGCTTGCCCTTGGATGGATCTAGCACCTTACCACTCCTGGTGGTAATAGCCAAACATGATCCATCTTTCCTTGGATTTTGCACAGTGTCACTAGGTAAAGTGCTAGCTTTTCTTTGATTGAACATCGCCGATAGTTGACTCATTTGTTGTTCCAGCTATTTTATTGAAGTGGAATACGAGTCAACCAATTGATTCATTAAGGACAAATTATTTTTTACCTCAGCTACTCCCGTGTTAGTTACCTCCACTCCTTTCAACAGCTTAGCCATCATGTCCTCCATGGACATCTTCCCAGAGCTAGGTGCAACAGCTTCACGATTTCCCAGAGGGACATACAAACCGCTCCTGTCATTCTTATTCTTCCAATTCCCTTGGTCTCGATCCTTGTATCCGGATTTTTCATAATAGTTCCTACCTTGGTTTCCTTGGACATTGCCTCAGAAACCCCCCTGATTATTTAAGTAATTTGTTTCCTTCTCAGAATCAGAGTAATCTCTTCCCTGTGATACAACATCTTTGACCTTTTCTGTCTTCCCTGATAATAAATGCTTGATAAGAAGGTCCATCTGCATTTTCATGTGAGCCATATCCTGGTCACGTTTCTCTTCTCTTCGCCTCTATTCTGCTGTCATGCCGGTAGATACAGTAGAGCTTGCTACCTCAGAATCCCTGGCATGCCAAGCTCTACTCTGATTTGTCATACGATCCAGCATATCACATGCCTCAATAAAAGTAAGGTCCATGAATTACCCACCCGCAGCATTATCAACCACTGGCTTAGTCACTGAGTTCAAAGCCCTATATAATATTTCCATCAAGTAGACATTGGTCAACTGATTATTTGGAAACTGCATAAACTTCTTCTTGAACCTCTCCCATGTCACATGGAGAGCTTCAATTGGAAGCTGTCTGAAATTGCTTATCTCATCTCTTAATTGTGCTCTCTTGGATAGCGGAAAAAATCTTTCTAGGAAAGCTTCTTTCAGTTGCCTCCAATTGGTAATAGAGTCAGGAGTTAGCCCGTTTAACCATAGAGTTGCCTCTCCAGATAGAGACAATGGAAATAAGTGCAGCCGGATCATGTTTTGTCCAACGCCTGGATTGGCAAACAATTTGCATATTGAGATAAAATTAATCAGATGCACATTCAGATCGTCGCCTGTAAGTCCACCAATAACCCTTTGAGTTGGAATAGCTGGATCATGGTTCTAATGATATTGAACTTGGCTCTAGGTGCCAAGGGCGGAGGAATAATAGCCCCTGTGGCACCAGCCCCATCTAAGTCGTCATCATCATCATCAAAAGCAACTTGCATAGCTCGGTGTTCGGGTCTCATTCTAGCTTGACGATCTCTGTTGACATTCCTGTTCACTGGTGCAGCCACATCATCTACACGCCTTGGATTTAATAACTCATCATCACCCAGGTCCTCATCATCAAGATTTGGTACCCGACCTGGGTTATCAGCATTCTGTTGATTTACTTGCGCAGCTGCCAATGTAGCTAATCTAGCCTGCTCCTGTTAAATAGCTATCCTTTCAAGGTCTCGTTGTGCATCCATTCTGCCTATGAGATGTGGTTCAGGATTTATAGGTAGTAATGGCTGAGCAGATCTTCGTGTATTTGGCATGCACTCCACTAAACCTGAACAAAACAAAAACAACAAACAAAAAGTAAAATTTGAGAATCTTTGACCAAAGGTTCTATTAACTATCACAAACATAGTTGACAACAGTATTCCCCGGCAACGGCGCCAAAATTTGATACGCCCAAATTACAACTCTCGTTAGAAAGTGCAAGCGGTCGCTGTCAAATATAGAACCCAACTGGGTTGGGTATCGAATCCCACAGGGAATACTATGATCACTAAGTATTGCGATTATTATTAGACTGTTGATCGAAGGTTCCAAAGTAAGGGGTTTTCAGTTTAGGTGCACAATAATATTATCAGTGTAACGATGAGATGATATGTGTAATAATATTTGATCACAAAGAATGACAAATTAGGGTTATGTCCACCTTGTAGCTTCTACTTCTCTATTAACTATGAGTAATACGGATTTTGCACAGGCATGCACTTATAGAGAGACGTATTCTAATTCTAAATCCAAGTGCTTTTCAACCATCAAGGATTTATTCACCTTAGTTCTCTCGAATCCAAAGTGTGCAACCAATTGTACGAACTCTCCAAGAAGTTAATCCTGCTAGGGCATTAACGTGTAAAATAGAGGTTGGAAACCCTATTTTCTTGTCACACTCTCTTTTCAAAATAGTAACTTTTCTATCGAACAAGTTATTGCTATAATGGCGCATTCCCTATGTTTGCAACCATGAGAATTCAATCAAACTGAAGAGAGTAATGATATAAGTGGATTAACACATCATAAATTCAAAAACCCATAGCAATAGAGAGTATACTACAAGGTTTTCATAACCCTAACAAATAAACTTAGCTACTCATGAACAAAACAGAAATCAAACTAGAAATATTCATCATACCAAAACTTAGAATGATCTTCGTGATAAAGATGACTAGCAAAAATAAGAGAGAAACGCATTTCTCTCTCTCTGTCCTCAAGCTAAGCCGCCCTCTCCTCTTTTCAAAATAATACAGAATATGAATAATACCTAAAAATTCAGCAATAAGGCTTTTAATAACATCCTTCTCTAATAAATTGCTACTGTATCCTTAACTATTTAAAAATATTGAGTTTTCCCGGGAAAAAGTTTCCATGCATCACATTCAGTCCAAGAGCTGCTTTCCTTCTTATGTGAAGTTTTCCTTTGCTGTCCACAGGTCCCCAAAGTACTGTAATCTTCCTCATTAGTACCTGAAAAGCATGCTAATCACATAGGTCAGCTCACTTAACTAAAAATAGACTAAAAGTGCAAGAATTATGTATTTTATCCTCAAAACATAGCTACAACATGGGTAAGTTATGGTGCTTAGACGTATAAATACGCCCAACATCACTATCCATTGCATTCTCTTTATCATTAAGATCAAATTTCACAGGATGATGGTCTTGCTTAGTCTAAAAGGATAATTTCTGTTTACATTTTGGTTCATCGGTGCAGCTACGTTCTTTGTATGCATTGGGTTAACAGGATCTAAAAAGTCCACATCCCACAAATCATCATTGTCAAGATTAGGATGATGTGCAGGTTGACCATCAATATGTTAATTAATCTGAGCTCTAGCCAAGGCAGCTAGTCTTTCATCTCCCTAGGGGTCTGCCATTCTGCCAATTAACTGTGGTTTCAGATATACTGGTAGTAATGGTTCACTTTATCTCCATGTACATAGCATAAAAGATGATCAACCAGCGCAAAAAAAATAACAAACAAAAATGAAAATTTGGGAAACTTTGACCAAAGTTCAATTAACTATCACAGACTTAATTGGCAATCGTATTCCTCGACAACGGTGCTAAAATTTAATACGCCCAATATACAACTATCGTTAGAAAGTGTAATTGGTCACTGTCAAATATTGAACCCGACTGGGTTGGGTGTTGAATCCTACAAGGAATACTGTGTTCACTAAATATTGTGGTTGTTATTAGACTATTGATCGAAGGTTCCAGAATAAAGTAGGATTTTGATTTATCAATAGTATTCAAATGCTTTTCATAGAAAATAATCCAACTGTATATTGTATTGCAAATAGCAATTCATTAATAGTAGTCAAACTAGAGTTATGATTACGAAGATGCTTAAGCAACTAGGGTTGTGAACTATTTTGAATTCCCAATGAACAATTCTAATTACAAGAGTAATTGAATTCTGTGGTTTACCCATTAATTTCTCAACCTAAATAAGTAGATTATCCCTTAATTCTTTTAAACTTAAGGAACATACTATTTATTCAACTATATTCTCACATGTATTGATCCAGTTAAGGCATCTACCCTCTATCCAAAGGTTAAAGCCTTTAGATTTATGCAAAACCCTTTCTTTTCTCAACAAACACTTTTCTATTCAAATAAGTGATGTTCTTAGGCTTACTTTTAAAGTTTACAACCAAGAAAAGTTATTAAAGTGAAGAAGGGTTTATGCAATATCAATTAATCATGGGAATCTACTAGATTCACAACTCCCAATCAGCTATTCACATCAAGGCTCCCATAACCCTAGTTATAGGAGCTTAGCCACATATCTCCATCATAGAAAAATAAAAAATCATTGTGTTATTCATAAATTAATTCAGAATCTACTTACAAAAGTCATAATTATTGTTCTTCAATCTTCAATAGAGAAAATGATAATAGAATCTAGATCCACAATTCTACAATGAATCTTAGAGAAAAACTACATACAATATGTTTCAAGTATGAAAAACCTCAAAAAAAGTAGAAGATAAAAGATCCCTAATAAAACCTAAAACTGCGTATATATATGTTCCAGGTAAAAAGGATTTAAAATTTGAATTTAGAAGTACCACATCCAAATTGACGTCCAATTTGGTGGTCCATCACAAAAGTGTGGTCTACCATTTTAGTCGTCACTGGGTCTTTTGAAATCCTGGATTTTGTTTAGTGCCTGGTGATCAGGTTGGTGGTCCATCGTAAGACTGGTGGTCCACCATTTTTACCATAATTGGGTCTTCAAAAATCCTGTAATCTATTTTGGGTCTGGTGGTCAAGTTGGTGGTCCATCGCAAGACTGGTGGTCCACCATTTTGAACGTTGGTGGTGCTTTATGCTAATTTCCTGAGTCTTCTCCTTCAACTAGATCCTTACCCTAAAGCACTGAAATCCAGCATTAAATGCAACCTTGGTTGCTTGAAAACATACAATTTTCACAAGAAAAAAATGCAAAATGTTTCATCAAAAACCGGAACATTATTTTTTCTTATGCTTTTAGATAACTTAAGGTGCATGAGCGTAACTACGTTACTCATGATCTGGAGTTGGAGGTAGTAGATTTTGCGCTTAATATTTGGAGGTATTATTTATATGGAGTGCATTATGAGATCTTATCGATCATAGTAACATTCAACATCTTATGATCTAATGAGAGGTTAATGCTCGCCAGCGCAGATTGATGGAGTTGATCAAGGATAATGATATTTCCATTTTGTATCATCCATGTAAGATGAATGTGGTTGTTGATGCCTTGATTTGCATAGTAGTGAGTTTGGGTAGCTTGGCTTGTATATCGGTTTCTAAAAGTCCTATGGCATAAGACATTTAGTCCTAGGCCAATTTGATGGTTTGCCTTAATATTTCAGATCATGTCAGGATTTTGGATTGTGTGAAGGTGAGGTCCTCTTCATTTGAGCATATTCTTGATTTTCAGTATGAGGATAGAAATTTTTGTTTTATCCGTGATTAGGTGGTGAGTGGTAAGCCTGGGAGGAACACTGTTGATTTTCAGGGTATCTTGAGATTCCAGGGTCGTATTTGTGTTCCCCGGCTAGATGGCTTGATTCAGTTGTTTCTTCATAAGGATCACAGTTCTTGATATTCCATTCATCCTGTTATAGCCAAGATGTATAGATATTTGAGGCAACATTACTGCTGGGATGATATGAAAAGAGATGTGGAAGACTTTGTGGCTTGTTGACTATGTTTTCAGCAGGTTACGGTCGATCATCAGTGTCCAGGTGGATTGACTTAGAGATTTCCCATTCCCAAGTAGAAATGAGAGTGGATTACTATGAACTTCATTAATGGGTTGCCTCATACCCCTATGGTCATGATAATATTTAGGTTATTGTGGACCTTTTGACCAAGTCGGCGCATTTCATTGCTATTCAGATGACCTTCAGTGCTGAAAGATTAGCCCAAATTCATATTCAAAAGATAGTTTTTTGCATGGAGTGCTTGTTTCTATCATATCAGACCGTAGCTTCCAGATTTTGAAGAGCATTTCAGGAGGAATTGGGTACTCGAGTGTATTTTTGTACAATGTTTCATCCGCAGAGAGATGGTCAGTTCGAGCGGACTATTCACGTTCTTAAAGATATGCTCTGATCATGTGTTAAGGATTTTGGAGGGTGGTGGGATCAACACTTAGCATTGGCAAAGTTTTATTATAACAAGATCTATCATTCTAGTATGAAGGTGGCACCTCATGAGGCCTTGTATGGTAGGAGATGTCATTCTCAGATAGGATAGTTTGAGACTTTAGAAGTGAGACCTCATGGTACGGATTTGTTTTAGAACTCATTGGACAGAGTTAGGTGATTCAAGATATGTTGAGAGCTGCCCAGATAACACGACCCAAACTAGGGCCTAGTAGTGTCAGGTGTCTCAAGCCCAACCGAGACCGGAGACCACCCCCAATGCCCAACCATAACAACCCTACACCCAATATTGGATGAATTACGAATATATATAACATAACAAAATGGAACAATATTAAATCAAATAAAGTCAACCAGTTTCATCCCAATATCAATACCAATGAAAAAGCTAACACCATTGCCGACAATGCCTAAACCAACCCAAGGTATTCCCACAAAGCCTATATCCGAAAGTAAAACAATACCCGGTCGGGACATTCCCCCGACCAAAGCGAAAACCAAAGTCTAAGAAATAACAAAATAATATAGAGAAGTCCATAACATGAAATGGAGTCTTATAGATTATGGAATCTCAGAACTTTAATCTGACATAAGCTATCCCCGAATCCAATCACTGAGCAGGAGGATTAGTATGGTTGGATCCTACATTACTTGGGGATATAGCGCCCGAAGATGGGTTAGCTGGTGAACTGTTGCATGCACTCAAGATAAGGATAATATAATGCCAAAATTTGAAACCAAGTAAATAACCATAAGCAAGAAAAGCCATACATTTACTTATATAATTCATGCTGGGAAAGGGAACCGGGTTTAGCATGTCTTTAAAACCATTAATTGGGTATGTGTAGCTTAACCGTCCTAGAACCACCCATGGGCTATATGGGTCAAGTGTTATCCCCTGAACGTGCCCCAATAGGTTTAGCCATACAAACCACAGACATCGTAGGGGTAGGGGATTCCCGTGTACCCTTCACCCACCATGGTACATATCTACAAGAATTAATTAGGTGATTCCCATGTACCCCACAAGTATATGTTCGCCATGACCAATCCTCATGTCGGCAAACATGAGTTTCCAGTATCCGTCAATTGGACTCACACCTTTACAGTTAGCTATCATAACCCACCATTATTTCCCAATTAAAACCATTACCACAAAACAAAACCACCAATTCCACATATTATTAACCAAGACTATAAGAAGTGGTATCTTCATACCGACTATGGCTTGAAAATATTGTCCTTAGCCAATCACTTAGGATATTCCCATGTACTCAATAGGTTCCATAATTAGATTCACTTGGGGGATTCCCATGCACCCCATAAGGTTTTAAATCAAAGCCATGAACATAAGGACCTAACCATTTAGCCATTAAAACTATCTGACCAATATAGGTTCCATTATCATATTATACCATGCAAAGATTTCAATGAAAGACAAACTATATAGTAAAAGCAATCTCATAGTCATTTTAACAAATATGCTATGGGAATATAGTTTCCAAACCAAAATTCAATTGCCAATTGACCATTCCCATGCAACCAGATGTACCAACCACCATTATAATATGAAATCCATAAGTAAAAACATGGGAAAACATAAATCAACAATTAATAACAAAAACAACCAACATATAATTCAAAACAAAACAATACCCATAATTAAATCATAAAAATCATTCACTAAAACATTAATTTATTTGCACCAACAACGAGGAAGGAGTAACATGCCATCCATACCAAAAAAATATTAAGAAAAATTACCCTTAATAGCCCCAATTGATATGATTAATAAAAACCCTAAGTGATCTTGACCTTGAGGATTTCGGAGTGTTTGAGAGTCTATTTGATTTGTTTTTGATATATAATGATTCCCTAAAGAAGTTATAATATTTGGGTTTTAAGTTGGGCAAAAGGGGAAATGTTTGGAATAACCTTAGCTTAAAAGCTAAAAAATGCACGATGGAGGGTACGACTCGCCCCGAACTCGCACATATTCATATGACTGGTACACACCACTCGTACCCAAGACAAAATATTGGACTTAAAACACTTTTCAACATACAAATCCAAGGACCAACTCGTACCAAACCATAGACAAGACCCATAACCTATACCCTAGGCAGAATCCTTTAGTCTAGACACATTGAGAAACATACGAGTGGCTCAGCTTACTTGTACCATCTCCATATGGCTCAGGTGAAAACAAGAATGGATACTTGGACATCATGTACTCTTGCACTTTCTAAGTATCCTCTTCAATCATGTGGTTCCTCCATAGAACCTTTACCAAAGCTATGTCCTTGGTCCACAACTGATGAACCAGCAGATCCAAGATCTCAATTGGGACCTCCTCATAAGACAAGGAATTTAAAATATCAATATCCTTGATAGGAAATATTTGAGATAGATAACCCATAAACTTCCTCAATATCAAAACATAGAATACTGGATAAATGGAGCTCAAACTAGAAGGCAACTCCAACTAATATACAATATTACCAACTCTTCTCAAAACTAAGTAAGGACTAATATATAAGGGACTGAGCTTCCCCTTATTACCAAACCGTATCACTCTCTTCATGGGAGATACCTTTAAGAACACCCTATCCCCAACCTCAAACTCTAACTCTCTTTACCTCAAACCCGTATAGGACTTTTGGTGACTCTGGGCAGCCTTAGGCCTATCTTGAATCATCTTCACCTTTTCCACGGCTTGGTGAACAAAATCCAGGCCAAAAATCTCTGTATCACCAACCTCGAACAACCAAATAGGAGATCTACACCTCCTACTATACAAGGCCTCAAACGGTGTTGTCCCAATACTAGAATAATAACTATTTTTTTAAGGAAACTCTACAAGAGGTAAATTCTCATCCCAACAACCACTAAAGTCAATCACACATACGCGACGCATATCCTCAAATGTTTGAATAGTCCTTTCTGCTTGCCTATCTAACTATGAGTGGAAAATTATACTAAGACTCAACTTGGTCCCCAAACCTTTCTAAAACGACTGCCAAAAGTGAGATGTAAACCATGTACCATAATTTAAGATGATAGAAATGGGTACCCCATGCATATTCACAATCTCATAAAGATACAACCTCACATAATCCTCAGTCGAGAAGTTAGTCCTCATTGGGAAGAAGTGAGTAGACTTTTTCATCCTAGCCATGATGACCAAAATTGAATCAAACTAATTCTGAGACCGAGAACGACCGGTAATGAAATCTATGTTGATCACTTCACACTTCCACCTGGGATTTTTGGTGTCATTTTTAGATTCGATATGTGAGATGTCTCCTATATGTGAGATGTCTCCTATATGTGAGATGTCTCCTATATGTGAGATGATTAGAGATATTCAATGGCTTATAATTATGATTATCGATATGTATTCAGTTATGTATATAGGATAAAGGTCGTGATTATGATATTGTGATTATTATAGACATATTATTGCATTGTGGTCTATGTTATAATATTGATTGGATATTCGTGAAGTGTTTATCATTATTAAGGATACGATTACAGTTTATGAATATGCCTATATATGGTTTGTATACATATGTCTCTGGTATAGAACAGGGAAAGATACTGTATAGTGCTTATTATTCCACTGATTGAATACTAGTGATGGCATACATATATTTGATACTTCATGATTATTATAATGGTAAATGATGAGATTCTAGCTAAAATGAGATCTTATGACTGTTCTTCCCAATTAAGGGTTAAGCTATGTGGTAGCTAGTTGTCTAATAGGTGATTATAGCACTTGATGACTTAGTTTGTGATGTTGATTAGTTGTTAAATGAGAAATGTGTATCAATGAGGCTAGATGATATGAAATGATAGTGATAAGATATGACTTAATAATAATGATGAATAGTTGGTAAACGAGGATTAGTTGGTAAACAATAATTAGTTGGTAAATTATGGTTAATTAATGAATGGTGTTAGTTAAAGTATGATGATAAATGGTAATATGTGGACTATTAATGATTAACAGTTATAGGTTGATTAGTTGATAATGATGATTAGTGGATAAATAGCGATTATGATCTAGTGATAAATCTTGACAAGATGTTGGGTATTGACTATATAATAACAATGAATAGTCGTTATCCCATGAATAAAGATTATATGAAGGATAATGTTTTGGCTAATAATTAGAGGTCAGGTGAAGACTAGTGAACTTGTGGTTTAATGATATAAAGTGTTGGTTAGATAATATTGAATAGTTTAGAAGAATCAACAAGTTATATGTTTTATAATGATATGATGTTGATTGGGAGTATATTAATAGTCTAGTAGATTTATCCTCCCTTTTTCCACGTCTTGAGCTCGTGTACCTATTATATGTCTATAAATATATGTGTATTGATAGCTGTGATTATATATTGGTACCCTCCATGGCCTAAGGATATTGTAAAGATATATTGATACCCAAAAAGGATGGAGAGCTTTATGATGATAATATTAACACCCAGCAAGTCCGAAAGATACTATGATGATGCATTGATACCCGTCAAGGCCGGGGGTTGATTACACTGATGATGGTCATAATGATGACAGTTATGATAAAGATGGTTATGATGATGATATTGTGATATTAATTGTGCTTTGTCATTCTTTTCGACATATGCATCATCTATAACCAGTATGCACCACTGTCTATTAGCTAGTATAGGATGGTTTCATAGATATGGGTGAAGAGTACACCTTGTGTTGTTATATATTGATTGAACCTTCCGAGTCTGGGGAAGTAGGGGTACGCATAGGCTCGGGTAGGTATTTTGCTATCCTGAGTATCCGGTTATTCACGTTGTTATTGATATTATTGTTATCATTGTTATGATCATTATTATGGCAAGCTTATGATAGATTTGTCATTGATTCGGTATCGAGATTTGAGGTATGTCTATGACCTCTTCTATCTTATGATGGTACTATTATGCATGATTATTTCATGTCTAGCCTGTGGACTAAAACCCCTGAGTATGATAGTGTTAAATCCTGGTAATATTTTAATGAGGTCATAGAATGAGGATATGATGATCTACATTATGCTTTGAGATAACCTTAAGTTTATATGTATATATATCTATCTATCTATACGAAGTGATTACACTACCGTATATTCCTTCCGTTGTTTGTACATATTGTATATTATTTCTTAGGCTTGTGTATTGCTATAAATATATCTTTCTTTGCACTTTATATGTATATTGGCCTAGGTTATATGGTGTAGTATTGACATCTTTTGATTGTGGATGGAATAAGATAGATCACCCTAATTTACTTTCTTAGTTTTACTAGGTTAGACTCTTGGACTTGAATAGGATAGATGTCCCTTATTATTCTCATTGATAGGTTATATGATTTCAAGACTCTTGGTTGTAGTTTCTATTTTGTTTATATGGTGTATACATCTACTTTATCTTTGGAGCTCAGTCGACAGTTGCTTACTGAGTACAATTCATTTGGTACTCATACTACACTTCAATAGCTTGCAGATCATAGTATAAGTTATCATCATTGATGTGTGCAACATGCAAAGAAGTCATGTTCCAGAGACTTAGAGTGATCTCCTAACGTTTAGAGTATTACTTATATCTCTCTTTTGTATTAGACTAATCTATATATTGTTCTTAGAGATAAGTTGTATCAGTATAGTTTTATTGTTGTTTCAGTTTTGTACTCTTGTTCTATTAGAAGTTCTTCTAGTGATACCACCAGGTTTTGGGATTCTATTACCTATTTATATTTATTTCATTTGATCTACATCCTTTTCCTTATATTATTTAGTAGTTTGTTACTAGCCATTTTAGACTACGGGTTGGCTTGCCCACTAGTGGGTTATGGTAGGCGCCATCATGGCCTAAGAAATTGGGTCGTGACAAATTAGTATTAGAGATAGGTTTCACTGTTGTGTTAGTACAAGAGCTAAGTGTTAATAGAGTCTTGCAAATTGGTGCGAAGACGTCCATAACCTATCTTCAGGATGCTACAGGTATATTTTAGGAAATTCACTTCTTGACTCCTTATTGTCTGTCCGCATTCCTATGAAACTCAAACATATTCTTTGACTCTATTTTATCCCTAAAGGAAAATACAACCTTGTTGACAGATGTGAATGAGACTTCAGCACATGTTTCTAGAGTTTCAATACATCATCAAACTAGAGAGCCAGAATTGATATCGAAGATATTCAGGGCAGCCAAAAAAGATTTGGGCCAGCTTAGGCTCTAGTTGAGTTTATGACTACTTTATCCATTAAGGATAAGCATTGGGAATTGGAGTCATGTTGTATAGCTCACTCAGCCATGGATGACATTTGATTCATCGAGCAGCCCTCAAATCAGAGGTAAGTCTATTGGTGCTCATTAGGGTTCTTTACCAGTTTTGAGCATGAGATTTGATTTCTCGTATGGTCCAGGTATTTTCCTAAGCTACATCCTTTTGAGATAGACATTGGTGCATGGATATCTTAGAGGGCTAGTATTGTCACCCCATTTGGCATCGAAGCACTAGATAGCAGCCGAATCTTTCTCCCCTCGGGTTGTGTATTATGAAAGGACCATAGAAAACATGTATGGATACTTATAGAAATTATGGCAAGAGGAATTCCATCTTTATAGTGCTATTGGTATCTTATCTAAGAGTAAGGATTCTTCAAGTATATTTTAGCTTTCCCTACAACCTATCAGATCTACACAGATAGTATTCCATACTATGAGTAGTTTTTAGATTTTTCATGATGATCATAGTGGAAAGAGTCCCTATTAGACTTATAGAGTGTGGTATAGTTCTTCGGGCCATGGCAACCATTCTTGATTATGAGAGCGGTATCTCAAATTTTTCTAGGTTTTTGGTTTGGTTGTGTCATGACGAGACACTAGTTATGATAATT
Organism: Capsicum baccatum var. pendulum; assembly: GCA_030864225.1. Lineage (NCBI taxonomy): Eukaryota > Viridiplantae > Streptophyta > Magnoliopsida > Solanales > Solanaceae > Capsicum > Capsicum baccatum. The sequence goes on from CM061552.1 coordinate 135,222,987, forward strand.
CCCAAGATATGACATAGATGATCAGCTAGAGTTATCACATATTCCCCGCTAGCCTAGAGTTCTTGAGACAAGCTATGATACCATAAGTATAGGCATAATTTTGCAGTTTCTCTCAACATTAGTTGGCCAATCATTTGAGTTTATTTATGTTCTCTCTTTATCGATACTTCAGGAGTTAGATATACTAACTACTAGTCAAAATAGTGTCTCTAACATGGGATTTCCAGTCATTCAGATTAATCTCGTGATGTTGTGGCATATCCAGTTAGAGGTAATAGGTGTGGCACCTCAGTTGATGATTCAGTCGATCGATCTGAGTTAGACCCATTCAGATTTATTTTCCTATGCTCGTCAAGCATGTGTTTGCAGATGTTACCACAATTTGTGTACTTTTATTTACCACATTTATCTCTTGTTATATGTATTGGGGTTTTCATACCCATTGATGATTATATGCCTTGATGAATTGATATTGGTCATTATATGCCTTACTATTCATGATTATGTTACTACTCTGCGGTTTATTCTTTCAGTAGTGATGGAGTAGATTTATATTGATGGTTTCCCCTGTGGTGTGGTTTTTTGGGTTTGAGTCCCATTTATCTTTGCACATTAGCCTTATTTTGGTCCTTGAGTGGTACATGATAATGATGTTTATTTTTGCACCACATGTTTAATATATTAATTTTTATATTGTTGTTGTTATTGCTACCACTGCATGAGATTATTAATATTGCTTGATATTATTACTTGATGTAATTTATTGTTGTTGGGTAGCTATATAAACTAGTGTTTTCTAGCTAGCTTTTATTTACTTGTGATATTTTTCAGTGGCTTAAGTAGATATAGCCTAATATAATGATTCTTTCCCCTAGTATAGTGAGGCTGACTGTGATCCCTTTTGGTTAGCTGTATTAGATTGATTTGGAGATGTATTATGATTCCAAAGATAAGTTGACCTTCTATGTCTTTGTTGTGATTCTAAGGTCAGTGATTTAGTTGTATCACCCATTTTTGAGTTTGGGATCCTTATACGTTCATCTGGTATTACGAAGGTTTTCATTTTGGCTATCCCTTCCTGTATAGTTGTTTTGTTAGATTGACCAGTTTGAGGTTCGTTCTTCATTTGTGGGTATTTCTTTTTCTAATAGCTATTTTCATATTGATGTTTAGATGATGTGGATTCATCTCATTGGTTTTTTGGGTTCGTTCCCTTGGGGTGGTTTTCCCTATTTTTAGTATGGGAAAAGGATTCTCCTTTGTTATTGTGATATATTTTTGTCTAGTGGAGCTGGAATGTTAGAGGCAGGTGGCCTTTCCTTTGATCGCTTCATGAGTTGGCAAGTTTAAAATTCTTTATCTCGATTCATTGATTTTTTTGTGGTAGTTTTTGACTTTAAAAATGATATATTTCTTCTTTGATGATGTGATTCTTGGGTGGATTAGGATACCCCCATTTCAGAGTTTGTTTAGACTAATGAGGCTTGGTGGAGTGTTTTTCCTTGATGATATGTGCCTGCGGCTATTCTTTGTTATGATGGAGTGTTAAATTGATTAGTTATCGGCTAAGTTGTGCTTCTCCAAGCTACTAGATTTTTGCTAATATGATTTTCAGCCTTGGGACATTTTTGAGTATGTCTTGATAGCTCATGCCCTCCGGTAGATATGGAGTGGGTTTTATGCATTTTTAGCCAGTAAATTATCCTTTGGCAAGATTCCTCTTTAGCAGCTATATTTCATACCCTCTAGTTGTTATAGAGTTTTTTACTTGCATTTAAATCAACAGTTATCCCTGTAGTGATCTTGCTCTTCAAATATGCCTCGACTATGGCTTGGTATGATTTAACTCGAATATGTCAGATTTGAATACTAGAGTCGATTTGGGGTAGTTCTCATTTATATAGCCTTATTGGCTTATTTTTGGGATGGACTTCTTGGAATGACGATTTAGAAGTAAGATAGATTTGAAGCATTGGTGCCTACCTAGTTTTATCTTTGATTTAAATATTTGAGATCGAGCGATTCAACCTTGGTATTGATATTCAGCTTGGTGTTGTAGAGATTGTGTGCAACCTTTGGTTTACACCTGTGTTTGGTCAGATTTCATTTATAGGCTAGTTAAGCCTACTCTGTGATTGCCTTTTTTATTTTCTCGATGTTGGTTGGATTATAGTTGATAAGTGTTCAGATGATAGCCCATGGGTCCTGTATTGGTTGTTCTGTTTTGATCTCGAGTCATAGTTTTCTTTGGGAATTTTGGATGATTTACTCAAGGGAGTAATATACTCGTGTAATACCCCATACTTCTACCTAGCTTGAAATCATCCCAAGTATGATAGAGACTTTCTTTGAAAGATGAATCCCCTTTTATACGTGTAGTATTTTGGAAGATTTTAACTTTTTGTCATGTGGGAAATTAAATTATCTTACTAACGATACCAATTTTGTCAAAATCCAGTATCGGGGTAGAAAGTTATGGTCGTTTTATAGAAAACAATCAAAATTGCCCAGGTGCAATAATGAGGGCCGATAGATCGTCGAGCTAGCGATGGACCGTTGCCCAAACCATCGCAGTAGAGGCAGTGAGACCACCTTTTGCCTAAGGTCGATGGCTCATGCCGACGGACCATTGAGCTAACGATGGACTGTCGCCCAAGCCATCACAGCAGAGGCCATGAACCCCTATTCTACCTAGGTGTGATGGTTAGGACCGACGGACCATCGACCCAACGACAGACCGTCGCGCCCTCCGTCGCATAGTTCATTCAGTTATTTTAAAGTCATTTTTAAAAGGGTATTTAGGTCTTTTCCGCCTGTTTTAACCCCTAATTATATTAGACCAAGGTTCATAAGTTCATTATCCATCTATAATATCAAATTAGGTTTTTCTCTCAAAGATAATCCCCAAGAACAAGATCCAAATCATTCTTCAAGAAACTAAGAGATTCCAAGTTCTTCAAGTCTAGGAACTTCATGAAACTCACAACCCAGGTATGTCATGTCTTGATTCGTGGGGTGCTTTCACCCATGAAGCTCAAGAATCTCTTTTTAAAATCCTAGATTTGTGTATTTATGAATGTTAATGATTTAAACTGAATTGAAATTCATGTTCATGCTCTTGTGGGGTTTTGATTCATGTTTGAAATTACATTTTCCAATGATTGACCTTAGGATGGGATTATTTGCATAATAATCATGATAAACCCTTAAATTTACACATTGATGGATGTATCTATGATTATATGATATGTTGATGATTGTATAACCAAAGCATGCTCCCCATATGTTCGATTAAATGCCTATGTGAAGGAAAATTGACATACTAATATGATAATATGAAATCCAGAATCATGTACAAGTTTATGCATGTCAAATGTTTTATGAAATGTCTTAGTCAGTGAATTATAGATACATGTGTAACCCTTGTGGTGCTTTAGAACTTCTAGTTCATAAAATCTCCAACTTATTGTATTATGGATTGTGGTGTTGGTCATGTATTCAAGAAAGTCATGCTTTGTCAGTTTCATGATATCGATTCCTGGGGGTACTTGTACCCGATAACTAGCTGTGTGCCTAGAGCCAGTGTCATATTTTCAAGATACTTTCAGTCGAGCCATGTTCATAGAAATTCAGTCACTCATATGACTCAATAAACTCAGTAATCTCAGAAATTCAGTAATCTCAATAGTATTCCATTAGTCAATGGAACTCAGTTAATCTAGTCTAGTTCATTTCAGTAATCTATGTTCAGTTTCTATTCAGATGCGAGTAGGAATTAGCACCAAGTGAACCCAAGGATGGGAACACACACTGTTAGATGAGGGTGTGATTCTTAGAAGTCATCCTTGCATTCCAGAACTATGTTGCCAGCATAGGTTGAGACATCAACACTGTCATAAGAGGGTTGATAAGGTGGATAAACACTGTCAGATAAGGGTCCCACCATTCTCTATTGGGGACACAGTCAGATGAGGGCCACCCATAGATTATCTTTACCAGTGGTGCGGTATTGACACCCTTCCAATTGGGGTTACAGATTGGACCCCTACATTGCTTTAATTGGGGCATATCGGTTAAATAACTACTTCCCATAGTTTCAGTACAAAATTAGGACTGTCAGATACAGTCATTCAGTCTCAATATTAGAACTCAGATAGTTCTACAGAATTTAGGACTATTAGATACTGTCAACTCTGAATAGTACGAAACTCAGCTAGTTCTATCAGAACCTAGACTATCATATACAGATCCTCAATATCAGTTATTTTAGTTATACAGATATCAGTATCTCATGTTATCAGTACTCAGACTCAGTAATCATGTTATCACAAACTCAGTTATAGCTATTATGTAGTTATGCGTGTATTCTTATGTTCATGTTATGCAGTCAGTTAGTGTAGTTCATGTATGTGAACACTTTTGCATTCAGCCTACCTTATATACATACCAGTATATTCAAATGTACTGATGCATTTGTGCTATGGTGTTTTATACCATAGGTTCAGAAGCACGAGCTCCAGAGCATTAGTAGCATTTCAGTCTCAGCAGTCAGAGGTAGCAGTGAGTCCTCATCCTTCAAGGACATGACCATTACTTCATTATCTTATTAATTAATTTATTTTAGTAGTTAGAGTTAGTTGGGGACATATCCCATCAACTTCTTATTCAGACAGTTCAGTCAGTTAGAGGCTTTTCAGACTATCATCTTCAGACAGTTTATTTCAAGTTTTGTTTTGGTATTGTGATACCATATCATTCAAAGATTATTTTATTTGTTTTGAACCTTATGGCCTTATAGCCTTTATTTCTGCATTTATACGATATATTATGTAGTGTTCAGGTACAAATATTAGTCATGGGTTAGCTTGTGGTCCTTCGGGGTCATGAGCACCGTGTAGCATTCTGGGTACCAGATTTGGGGCGTTACAACTCAAGTTGGATTTAGTCTGACTTTATTCTAGATAGATGATACATCATGAACTGGAATATTCAGTGATGAGGAGTTATACCCTAGATTTCAAGATCTCAGTTTATCTTCATTGGGACTGGTTGCAGCATTGGCATGGATTGCAATCCTCGATTATCTCTATTTGTGTGCCCAGACAATTCCTTTTGAGATTATTCTCTTGTTTTCCATATGTACTTTTCGTGGGTCAGCTTTAGTTCTTTGAGTTCTCCATGATAAGACTACGTGGAAAGGACTCAAGTGATTTTCCTCCTGGCTTGGAGTGGATAGCAGGTGCAAAATGGTAAAGGAGAGTGTATATTTGGATTTGGATTTAGTGGCATGACTGGATTTGACTCGCATGAGCCTTAGTTGATTTATGCAGATATAGAGATAGTATCATCGTGATGCGATTCAAATGTTCATGCTTTACCCTTCTTGGTTTAGTTTGAGGCCAGTTAGCGATCAAGTTGAGTTTTGGCTATTTGGAATTAGAATGATTGTGTTGTTTGAAAAGGGGATACCCGCGGGAAAATCCCTTAAAAGTATTACCTTTTAGGTAAAGTTATCTAGGAAATCCTGCATTAGGCATGCGGGCCCAGTATCTTGTCCCTTCGACTTTTGAGATTCTTTTTTTTCGTTGACCTTTGGAGAAAAAAGTCCTTTTAGTAGTGGATAATGTAATGACCCTTCTGGTCATTTTCCATATTTATGCTTATCTTTACCATTTGAGTTCTCCATTGCTTCCCCAAGTCATTTGTGACTTGTTGGGACCGACGGTTTGATCACTAGGCAGTTCATTTGGTTTTTAGAACCAATCCGCTGCTTTGAAGTCTTCACCGGTTCCAAATGGCCATCTAGTGAAAATTTTATTGAAAAAATCTCAGATGGAAATTCCGACTATGCTCGTATATCTGAAATATTAATTTTAAGCTAGATAGACCCTTCATTTGGGTCCCAAATGCTCCTGAGATCATTCGACCAATTTATTGTAAAGTTGAAAATTTAAATGTTTAGGTGTGGGACCCACATTTGGTCAAAACCATCTCGAATTGAAAATCTGACTTTGCCAATGCATCTGGAACGTCAAATTTAGTGTGGTTACATATTCTTACTGCTAAATTTGATTCTGGATGAAGCACGAGGCATTGTCCAAAACTTGGAATTAAATTCCAAGTTTTAGCCGTCATATAGTATAGTAAAGGACCGCAATCGTGGTACGCGTGGATTTGCGATCGCACTAGCTGAGGGCCTGGGAAGGGTCATTTAAATACATATATTGGATGAGAATTGGTCTTTTTGTTTCTCTATTGAGACCTAGAACCCTTATATGGTGTGCTAATCATAAATTTTTCATGGTGGGAGATTTGGGAGCTTTATTATCATCTTTTATCGTGATTATCTTCAAACTTAAGGTAAGAATCCTCTGAATTCATGATTGAATTTCTTATGGTTAACCCTAAGCCCTAATTTAGCTTAGGACTTGATTTTAGCCCAAAGTATGCCTAGTTTTTACTCATTTCTTGAAGGTTATGATTCCTTGTTCTTCTGTGAACATTGGGTACACCTCAAAAATGTATTTTTCATATGTGGGACCCACTTGGGGTTTTCGGTGTCATTTTTGAACCCTAAGCACAATGGTGTAATATGAGTATTATTAGACTCATAATGATGAGTTGATTACTATTTTGATAGTGTGTTGGAATTTTAGGGATTGTGAAGTGAAGACGACCATGTGGTGCATGATGTGAGGTTTTGCGGTTCGGTTTCACGATAAGCTTTTGTCTACTCTTCTTCAAAGATGATGTGTTATATATATTATTTGTGAATGTGAATTCTAAGATTCATTATAGATCAAATGACTTAGCCTTGGTTATTGATGATTGGGGATTAGATGAGGGTTTTTGACCCGTAAGATGGTATGTTTATATAACCTTTTAGAATTCTATTGCTCTTTCCCTAGTTTGGGATCATTTGTAGTATGGACTTCATTTAATGCTATTCTTGGGATGTGGTTTTATCATTAAAGTATGATTAGTATGTTTAAACTTTGTTTGGATAGTGTGGTGACCTTGGAACCGTAAGTTGGGTAGAATAACATAAATCACTATGTTTCAAGATCAAGTTCCTTTCTTATAATTGGTTGTGGTTTACAAAATATCTACTATTTTGAATAGATACCTTAGCCTAGTTTGGGGCATGGTTTGCCTAAACATGGAAATTGAGGATTAGAAGTGGGATGGTCCATCCCACTTAGGCTATCACTTATGTTATCCTTTTTGACTTAGTTGTGGATGTTAGGTATAGTTGAGACTAGTAAACCTTCGTATAAGGTTACTTCGTGGCTTATTTAATAATGGTGTACATTTCCCAGATAATGATATTTTGACCTATAGAGATGCAATTTCCTCTTAAACTAGATATTTGGCTCAAAGAGATGATATTTTCTCTTAGGCATAATGTTGGGTTCTTAGAGACGATATCCCTCATAGATATTACAATTGACCGAGAGAGGTGATATTCCTCGTAAGTCATGATGTATGACCTATTGATATGTGATATTGGTGAAGAGTATGCCTTATTATATGTTTATTGAACCTTCTAAGTCTGGTGTGGTAGTGGTATACATAGGCTCGACTTGGTATTTGGTTGTCTGAAGTAGCCAGTTATTCATGTTCTTATTGATATTATTGTTATCATTGTTATTATCATTATTATGACTAGATTATGAATGGCTGGTCATTGATCTAGGATCAAGATCTGAGGTATGTCTATGACCTCTTCTATCTTATGATGGTATTATTATGCATAATTATTTCATGTCTAGCCATGTGGATTAGAAGCCTTGAGTATGATCATATTAAATCCTGGTAATATTATAATGAGGTCCTAGAATGAGGATATGATGATCGATTATGCTTTTAGATGACCTCACGTTTATATGCATGCATGTTTGTGTGTATATATATATATATAGCTATATGAAGTTATGGCACTACTATTTGTCCCTTCCTTTGTTTGTACATATTGTATATTATTTATTGGCCTTGTATATTGCTATAAACATATCTTACTTTGCTCTTTTATCATATATTTTCCTGGGATATATGGTATAGTATAGACGTCTTTTGACTTTGGCTGGAATAGGATAGTTCATCTTAATACTTCTTTAGTTTTACTGGGTTAGACTCTTGGACTTGAACAAGATAGTTATTCCTTATTATTCTCATTGACGGGTTGATGAGTGGTGATTTTACCACTCATTCGCGCTCAATATTTGTACACATTACATTGTTTTGAATGAATAAATGAGACATAATTGTGATTAAATGCACTAATATCCACTCTTTGCAGGCATAGAGTTGAGGAGATAGAAAGATATGGATTAGAGCTTAACATGATCAAAAGGGGAGCGAGAAAGTCCAGTGAAAGACCTAGAGAAGAAGGGCCTCAGTTACCGCGGTTGTAGTCTGCTAACCACGATTGCGATAGTCAAGCAGGATCAATCAACCACGATCTCGTAACTCTATTATGGTTGCGGATACGGAGGCTCCAAAGGCCACAGTCGCGGCCAAACTGGTGCGATCGCAGCTTAGCAAAAGATTTCAGCCTAAAGGAAAATCTGTAAATGAACAGGGCTGATCCCAATTTTGACAAAAAGACTTAAACCCTAACATCATGGAGATTATTCTATCTTCCGCAATTTTAGGTTTAGCTCTTGAGTTCATAGCCCCTATACAAAAAAACTGTTGTATAAATTTTTTGTGAAGAATACATTAGAGACTTTCTAAGTGGAGGATTATCTCACTTCCATTGTTGATTTGTGGGAGTGACAAGTTTGAAGTAACATTCACTTAATCTTCAACAAGTCATTTCAATGGAGATTTTAGGTATATCTACGCTTATTTTATCCATGTGTAGCTAGATCTCCCTCTTGGGGTTATGTATGAATATAGGTTAATAGTGTGTGTTGTTTGTTATTGTTAGCTTCTATTTGGTCATTCAAGTTTATGGGTTTTATCATTGCTATGCTAACTTGGTTGGGATTTGTGGGTGAAAGCCCTAAATACCCACATGGGTTTGATGAGTGAAAGTTCCATACTCTAGAAAGCTCAAGGCAATCTTCAAAATAAGTGTTTTGGGTGAACTTTAGGAACCCACGTCATCCTTGAAAGAGGGATGAGGAGGCCCAAGAAATGATATATAATTATGTGTGTAGTTTACTAAATTTTTACTATCTTCCACATAAGGGTGATCGTAAAGTTTACTATACCATGGGTATCATCCTAAAAATAGGGATTCCTAGATTAAGGTTGTGGTTACCAATTGTTGAACACACCCATTAGATATTCAAAAGAATCAACGGGTGAAAGTTTGGTGTTTGGTTGAAAGACTAGCATCAAAACCTATAACCAAACCTAGACACACTTGATCTACTAATAATGAAGTTAGCTATTAGAATCATGTCACTCCCTTAGTAATGTATATTCCTAATATCCATGCATAATTGTTAGAACTCTAATTATTCATAGCCCCGAATTTATACTAGAAAAAAATAAAAAGAAACATTAGTGTAGACACTTGTCTCCCCCATTTTTATCCTTTTGTACCATTGGTTTGAATTAACTTGTATCTATTATTTCGAATTAACTTGATTGCCATTCACATTGTTCCTCATGGATTCGACCCCAACTCCAAAGTTGGGTAAATATATTGATGATGACCACCTTGCACTTAAATTGATGTGTAAGTTGAGCGTTGCCAAAAATGGCGTCGTTGTCGGGGAACAATTTGGCGTATTAAGTTTGTTTGGAATTTTTGCTTACTTACTGTAATTCAAACTTGTATATATTTGTTCGTGGTTTTCTTTTGTAGGTAGATTTTTATTTTATTTTACTTTTCTCTATGGCATCTTCCAACAAGTATGATGTGGATAGTTGGGAATCCTATCATGATGACCCATGTCCAATCGATGATGGATCACACTTTAGGAGAGATTGTAACTATGCTTCCTGGAGAGAGATAGACCCACTATCTCGATCCTATAAGGAGTATAGGTGCTCTTTATGTAGTGGTCGAGAAGGACATTGGGATGACTGTCCAAATGCCCCTCCACTCTATTATGCTAATCGGGTTGCTAGTTCTTCTTATGAGCTTGATAGGTCCTATGATTAGAAAAAGGAAGATCAACCTATTGAGTCCAATAGCTTGGATACAAGGCTACTAGCTATTTTGGATTGGGTAGATGCAACGGAGGAGAGTATACAAGCCATGCAACAAGAAGCATTAGGTCTGAAAAGCGTTAAGATTGGGAAAATGAGCAGAGAAGAAAAGCTTGAAACTATCACTACCTTGCCCATTTCCGAAGAAGATGTTCATCAAGAAGAGAAACTATGATAATGAGCTTGATAGAAAAGAATCCTCAGTGACTTCCTATTCTTCCATATCAGATAAGGAAGAAGATGGTGAAATAAAAGAAATAGTACTAGATTCAAGAGAAGAATAAAGGCGAATCTCTTATGATGAATCTAGTTTATTTTGGGGTAAAGATTCTTTGGAGGAGGCAATTTCGGAATTAGGGGTTAGACCTCATTCAACCCACTTTTTAACATTAGGCCTAGAGGATGTGATGACAATCCATTCATCCAAGCAAATGATGGATTATGAGGAGACAGAGTATGACTCCTACATCTTGGAATTTGACATTCCAAAGGAGCATATGGAAACCCATCCATCAATGGCCAAGGAACTCAAAGCCCGAACTGAAACTAGTGGCCTATTGATTTGCTCACTTTACCTAAGGAACCAATTCGGAAGTTTTATGTGAAGTTGGGTAAAAGATTCAAATCTTCAAAACGGAGAGATCGAAGCTTGCTCCCCATATGATCACATCTTCAAAGTTTCACCTTGGAAGATCTAAATCTTCATTCCCTCTGCCACTTAGTTCATATTGAAAGAAAGTTGGTATGGAGATTCAAATATTCTAAGTGGAAGCACAAAAGGAAGTGGTAGAGTCGCCGTGCTACGACGTTAAACTAAGAGCTCGGCAGAAGGCACCCCATCACACCACAAGCAGCGGCTCGTATCCTTTTATTTATGCATGATAGAATATATTTTAGTTTTGAATTTCTTCATGCATAATCCATGAGAAAGTGATGCTAGGATAAATTTTGATTGAAATTGAAAAGGGAAGTTGTTAAATTAGCTTGTTGGACTGAAAAGAGAAGTGTAGAGACCTAGATTTTGGTCTCAGTTACCGTGATCGTGGTCTATGTCAATGTGATTGCGGAGTCCACAAGTTTGCGATCGCAGAACTAGGACCCCGATCGCAGTTAAATCAGTTTAAGAGACCACCCGAATGACATTTTCTCACACGCCTATTCTGAAAATTCTATTATATTTTGGCATTGTGTAGAGTATCCAGGTTTTCATTTCAAACCTTTTGCATTATTTACCTGGTATGTAGTCTCAAACTTCATTACTTTCATTGTTATTGTAAGCTTGGGACCTATAGTTTAGAAACAGGCCTTAAGTAGTATTTATAATGCCAAAACTATGCTTGTTTTTGTTGATTGCTATGGCTAGATGTTGTAGGGTGTGCACATGTTATTTGGATAAGTCTTGAGTACCCATTATTTAGCCTAAAATATTGAAATTGACATGTAAACTATATGTTTGATTCAATGCCCCCAATGAGTTCAATGTGAATTCTTTTAAGTTTGGGGCTATAATCACGTAATCCAAGCTTAATTTATCTGATCATGATGTTTATGTGCCTAGTTGGAACACAAAGTTGGGGTTAAAATTATGTATTTTGAGTGAAGTTCTGAACTGTCGACTATTGTCTTAGGTACCGCGATCGCGGTCCTTGTGACCGCGATCGCGGTGTCATGATCACAGTCATTGCTTTGCGATCGCCATACCAAAGGACAGTTGTCTGCAGAAACTAAAATTTATATACATCCATTTTTCATCCTAAAACCTCTTATAATATTGCCAAGTGAGATTATCTTGGTAATTTAGCATGGTTTTGATTTGAGAATGCTACAGATGGTCTAAAGTGTGTTGCCTACAAGTACTCATCTACAATATGGGAGACTTTAATGATACCATATTCATGTCTCCAGAATGCCATAGCCAGTATTATAATGACCTCCAAATGACCAATCTATTACTAGAGAGACGTATCTCCATGGAAAAAGTACTAGAAAAGTTCCCAAAATTCTTTGACAACCTTGCTTCTACCGAATGGATATGTTTTGTCTCAGACCCCTACATTACCAACGAGCAATGGGTAAGAGAGTTCTATGATAATATTTGTGTAGTCTCCCTCTCAAACCCAGTGATGAAAATTCGGGGAATGGATGTACATTTTGGAATAGAGAAGGTAAATAGAGTGTATGTGCTCCCAAATGCAGATATGGCTGACTTCCAGGCAAAGGGCTGTGAGTTAGGGACCTGGATGGCTAGTATTCTATGCCCTGGAAGAGAAGTTTCCTGGGTTGTCACAAAAAGAGGGATCTCCATTCACGACTTTACAGTAAAGGCCCGAATGTGGTTGAACATAATCTGCAACAGAGTGTCGCCTTGTACATATATGACTTTAGTCACTAATTTGTGAGCTCGCATGGTAGCATGTTTTATGTCTATTATTTCTCTAAACGTGGGACAGATTATGCTTGAATAATAGGGGAACTTCAAGATTTAGGGTGGTACATGTATCCACTTTCCTTCTCTTATTACTGAACTATGCAAAAAACCCAGGGTAAAAGAATATCCCATAGACACCTGGGTGAAACCTAGCCCCCGCATCACTCCACTCAAAATTAGGTTCAAAGGTGCACTCAGCCAAAGCAATCAGAGAAAAGTTGACTAGAGTAAGTCAACGACTAAAGAGCTTGATTCTTGTAGACTATCCGTTATCAAGTCTCTAAAAGACATTGGAATTGAAATTAGGGGCATCAGGGACCTTGTTTAAGGGTTACCTCAGGAGTCGGGAGAGTCCTCCACTACTCGCCACTCTTATGTATCTTGGTCTAATTATGAAATATAGAGAGAGGAGCAAAAGAAGCAAGGATCCATGGTTGCCAGATTAGAGAGAGCATATTCAGCTTTGGAAAAATCACACAGAGACCTCAGGGAGTCATAGGAAAAGATGGTGAAGAGGGTAAAGAAGAGAGATAAATTCTTCACTAAGATGTGGAGAGTGGTAAAGGTTATCTTTAAGGTTCTCAAACCCAAGAAGCAACTACCTTCGCCAAGGGTCTTGAGTGATGGTGAGGCACCTGCTGAGTAGTCTGATACTAATGATGGTGGAGAGAATGCAGTGTCTGGCGGTGAGATCAGTTCGTAAGGCTGATTCAGGGAGCACCCTCTACTCTTATTTTGTTGATTGGGCAGTGGAGACACTGCCAGCTTTTCAGTTAGGGGTGCGTTTCCCTATATCTGTATTTCTTAGATGTTTTTTGTATTATTTTGCTGATATTCTGGATTATGTTTTATTTTTATTTTGGGATGCTATATTTGGGGACTCTGATGGTGCCCACATTTTCATAGATTATCATGTAGTTTTATTTTAGTTCTTCTTCTTACTCTAAGTTTTATTTTTATAGGGTGATGCATGACTAGCTTTGCCCAATTATAGATTGAGTGACAACATTCTTATGGGTAAAGCGTTGTGTTTGCATTTTGAGACATAGATGCAGTGAAAGTCTGAGTACTCATAGCATAAATGTCATAGATGCAGGGAAATTCTGAGTACCCGTAGCATTGTAAATTTGGGATCATATTTTACTCCATTGGTGAAGTCTGAGCAGCCATATGGTTGTTTGGACATTTTTAGCCAAAATGTGAGACTAAGGCTTTGATTTTTCCATAATCTAGCAAATTGAGTGCGGTGTAAATGCTAAATAAACAACCTCCTCCATCCAAAATTTTTGAAAATCAAGGGAATGGACGTGAAAAAACTTTGTACCAAAATTTCTTCTCTTTTTGTGACTCCATAAGTTTTTACTTATGAATAGAAATAGATACTCCAAATTCGTCTCTAGCGGGAGGAACATTTGAGCTCCCTTGGTGAATTTTACATGCCATGTGTGGTGAGCTATTTGCATTCATCTCTTGTAGACTTGTGTTACCTAGAACTTTCCCTGTTAATCTTTCAAAGCTAATTTTGATTGTATTTGGTTAGAGAAGTGATCTTAGTCCATCTTTATGACTTTAGAAACCACTCAAGCCTAAAAATCCTACTTGTGCATTATTATAATCCGTAGTTATCCACTTTGGTCCTTTGAACCCTTTTGTTGGCAAACTCTTTACAAACTGTGAACCATTCTTTTTATCCCTCTTTGAACCATACCCTTCTTGAACTTGAATATGCAATCTTGAGGCTAAAATCCTAAGTTGGGGGTGGTAAAGATTGATGGAAGTAATTTTTTGGCAACGAAGTTGTAAATGAAATGCCTAGTGTGCCTTAGCATTGAAAACAGATGAATAGAAAAAAAGGATCAAAAAATGACTAAATTTCACTAGAGTGCAAGAAAATGAAATGGAAGAAGTTGGGTGAACAAAGAAGGCAAAGGGTAGGCATGAAAAATGAAACAAAACAAAGAAAAGTGATCATAGTCAAAAAGGAGGATTGAAAAGTGTGATGTAGATGTTCAAGGAAGGGTTTAGCCATGTTGTTCCCAAATGATATCCTACCCTAACCCAAACCTACTTTACAAGCTTATAAAATCCTTCAATATCTCTAACCATTTACTTTCTTTGTATTGGCGATTGAAAATTGAGGCAAGCCTATAGTATGACACTTGTTGCATAGAGATTTCTTTTGTAAGAGAGAGAGTTTTTGCACTTAAAATTCCTTGTTGTATATTTGGTAGTCTGGTGTGTAGAATTTTCTTTCTTACAAGGTTGGCATATGAAACAAGTTGAGGTGGGTGATTGCATCACCTTCCGAGAAATGAGGCAAATAGAGTCACTTCTAAAGCATCAGTTGTTGTTGCTTGATTGCTCTTTGAATTCTTATGTATCCTTTAATAGTTCATCTTATGATGAGGGGAGTAGTGAAAAATAGCATAGCATATGTGCAATGAGCTACTTATGGGAGTGACTAAGGTTGAAGTCGTTGTGAACTTTAATTTATAAAGTTTGGGCATAAATAATTATGTCTTATGGTAAGAGGTAGTGTTAGTTGAGGACAAGCAATAGCTTTAAGTTGGGGGTGTTGATTAGTGGTGATTTTACCACTCATTTTCACTCAACATTTGCACTCATTACCTTATTTTGAATGAATAAACGAGACATAATTGTTATTGAATGCACTAATGTCCACTCTTTGTAAGCATAGAGTTGAGGAGATAGAAAGATGTGGATTAGAGCTTAAAATGATCAAAAAGGGAGCAAAAAAGTGCAACTAAAGACCTAGACCAGAAGGGCCTTAGCTACTATAGTCGCGGTCTACTGACCATGATCACGGCACTCAAGCAGGATCAATCAACCACGGTGGCATAAGTCTATCACGGTCGCGACCAAGCTTGTACGTTCGCAACTTAGCAGAAGAGTTTAGCCCAAGGGAAAATCTGGAAATACATGTGGCTGATCCCAATTTTGATAAAAAGTCTCAAAACCCTAACATAATGGAGATTATTCCATCTTCCCCAATTTTAGGTTTATATCTTGAATTTATAGCCTCCATACTTGGAGAAAAAAAATATTGTATAAATTTTGGGTGAAGAATACATTGGAGACTTTCTAAGTGGAGGATTAGCTCACTTCCATTGTTTATATGTGGGAGTGACAAGTTTGAAGTAACATTCACTTAATCTTTAAAAAGTCATTTCAATGGATATTTTGGTTATATCTATGCTTATATATCCTATTTGTAGCTAGATCTCCTTCTTGGGGTTATGCATGAATAGGGGTTAATAGTGTGTGTGGTTTGTTATTGTTATCTTCTATTTGTTAGTTCAAGTTTATGTGTTTTATCATTTCTATGCTAACTTGGTTGAGATTTATAGGTGAAATCCCCAAATATCCACATGGGTTTGATGAGTGGAAGCTCCATACTCTAGAAATCTCAAGGCCATCTTTGAAAGAAGGGTTTTGTGTGAACTTTAGGAACCCACATCTTCCTTGAAAGAGGAATGTGGAGGCCAAAGCAATGATAGACAATTATGTGTGTAGTCTGCTAAATTTTCACTATCTTAGACATAAGGGTGACTTTGAAGCTAACTATACCATGGGTATCATCCTAGAAATTGGGATGCCTAGATTGAGGTTGTGGTTACCGATTGTTTAACACACCCATTGGTATTCGGAAATATCAATGGGTGAAAGTTTGGTGTTTTATTGAAAGACTAGAATCAAAACCTATAACCAAACCTACCCACATTTGATCTACTAATAATTAAGTTATCTATTAGCATCCTTATGTCACTCCCTTAGTAACGCATAATACCAAGATCCGTGCATAATTGTTAAAACTCTAATTATTCATAGCCCCGAATTTATACTAGAAAAACCCAAAAAGAAACATTAGTGTAGACACTTGTCTCCCCCATTATTATCTTTTTGTACCATTGGTTTGAATTTAACTTATATCTATTATTTCGAATTAACTTGATTTCCACTAACATTATTCTTCGTGGATTCGACCCTGACTCCAAAGTTGAGTAAATATATTGAAAAAGACCACCTTCCACTTAAATTGACGAGTAAGTTGAGCGTTATCACGGGTTATATGATTTCAGGACTCTTGAGCGTAGTTTCCATTCTTTTTATATGTTGTGTATATTTGCTTTATCTTTGGATCTCAGTTGGCAGTTGCCTACTACATACCATTCGTTTGGTACTCATACTACACTTCTGAAACATGCAAATCATAGTACGGTTTATCTCCATTAATGTGTGCATCGTGTGGAGCTGCCAAGGTTCGGAGACTTAGAGTAAGCTCCTGACGTTTGGAGTATTACTTATCTCTCTCTTTGTATTAGACTAAAATCTTTATTTTTTTTTAGAGATAAGTTGTATCAGTGTATTTACATTTTTTTTTCACTTTTGTACTCTTGTGATATTAGAAGCTCTTGTACTGATACCACCGGGTTTTGGGATTCTATTACATATTGATCTTTATTTCATTTATTTTGCATTCTTTTCATTGTATTATTGAGTAGTCCATTACTAGACATTTCATACTACGGGTTGGCTTGCCTACTGGTGGGTTATGGTAGGTGTCATCATGACCTAAGAAATCGAGTCATGACACGTGAACCATGTACAAGGTCATTAAGACCAACCCTCACACTGGCAAATGCAAGTTTCTAGTATCGGTCCTTTGGTACCTCCACCTTCTAAGGTTAGATACATAACCCTCATTAAGCCCAATTAAAACCAGTTTCACATAACCTATCCAATTACCTAACCAAGGAATTGACCTATATGGCACACCAGAAGTATCATCATACCATTACGCTTGCAAGCTGATAATTATGTCGTCACAATTCCATTAACTTAGGGAATGCCACAAGCCCCTTAGTTAATTTAGTCAATTTGGGGGAATGCCATGACCCCCTTTGTTCATTAAATCAAATTTGGGGATGCCTCGACCCCTTTTAGTTATCATATCAACTCAAGGAAATGCCTCGACCCCCGAGCTTTCAATTGAATAATAAAATATGGCCATCATGACTTTCAAAACCATTTTTCTTCCTTTTAACCTTTTATATGATGCAATAATATAGGTGACTGTGTCAAACCATGTGACAAATCATATTCTAACCCAATTACAAAAGTGGGTTGAGGGAACACAATTTACAGAACCAAAATCATCAAATTGAGGAAATGCCTCGACCCCCTTTCTAATTCCCATACCAATGCACCCCAATTATATCTAAAACCATCGATAAAGCATGAACAATGCATATAAAATCATGGTAATTTAATTCAAGTAACCTTCATTCCAAAACCCCCAACCATAATAAAACGCATATTTAAATCCACATAGACAACCATTTAAATACATTCTTTAAGTAAAATAAGTTTAAGGGATGATAACATTCCTGAGATATCAAGAATTACAGAGAGAAATCAACCCTTGAAAGCTCTAATTGCCAATTCATTGGTAAACCCTAGCTCTCTTGACTTAGGGAGTAGAGAGAAAAACGAGTATGTTTTTATTTGCTAAGTGTTGAGAATAGGGTCCCCAATATGCTTTTAAGTCATAGGTCTTAAATGGGGAAACTGGGAAATGTCCAAAGTTCCTTTAATTAAAATATTTAAAATTATCGCCAGTAATCACGGGTCACCTTATGACTCGTGAGGACACCCTATGACTCATAGGGTCCTAATCGTACCCTAGGCAGAAGATTGGACTATCACACTTGTTTTGTCACAAGTCACACCTTACGACTCGTGACCATACCATATGACTCACTGAGCCTAGTCGTGATTAAGACAAAGAGTTTGGCACTAATACTGGTTTGCCTACGAGTCGTACCTTATGATGTCTAATGACTCCTTACGGTTTGAAATGATCAAATCTTAACCAAGGCAGAAAAAAAGACAATCTTCATTAGTCACCCTACAACTCGATCCCAACGACCCATAAGGAGACCTTATGACTCATTTGGTGAGTCATAATCAGAGTAGTGAGTTCAAAAATTCTGGAATTTTCTAGGGCAAAAATCTAGGGTGTTGCGAGAAATACCCATCCACCTAACGCTGCACAGGGGACAGAAAAGTCCTTTGAACCTACATAATGAAATGTTGTTATCTTGGGATGGTCAGTGCGGTGAGCATTGGATTGTAACTATGGAGATAAGGATAAAATAATGCAATTACAAAAAAATTCCAGTCAAAAACCACAATGCAAAAACTTTACACATATATAGGATGTTGGGATAGGGCTGAGGGCCATGAATATGAGATTTTAAAAAATTAATCTAAACTGTGTATCTCGCTCTATCCTAATGGCACCCATGGGCTATATGGGTCCATCTCCCCCTGCTGCAAGGGCCCCGGTGAATATCAGCTGCACGAATCGAGGATAAATCGAGAATTGGCTAAACACTCCAAGGCTATAGCCCTCCTAAAATATATAAATAATGTGTTCACCAAGCACGCAGTCACATGGGCCCCCAACGCCGGCAAACATGGTTTCTAGTGTTAATCCCCCCAGGAACTACACCTTCAAGGTGAGTTACACAATTCCCTTAAAGCTCAAATTAAAATCAATTTACACATAACCAACCAATAATCCAAGAGTCATTTATTTAGGCATTTACCAATTTGGTGTCATCATACCAATATTCTTACAAGCTAAGTCAATTATGCTAAACCAGTCCATGTTACCATTAGACTCCCAAGTTCCATTTAAACTACAAGAACATGGACACCAAGGACTTCCAAAACAATTGTCATCCATTTATCATTTAATTCAATGTAATATTTCTAAAAGGTAAATTAAACCATGCAATTATCCATGTTTAAAATTCAGTTCACAATATGCCTTGAGGTTAATGCGATTATCAAGCAAAACTTCCATCAATTTGGGTAAAACTTTGTCCCCCATTCCAACCATTTAAATATGCACCAATTCAGTCCAAAAACCATCAATTAAAGAATAAACAATCAATTTAGAACATGGGACAAGTAATTCAGGTAATTACAACTAAAAAACCTAAACCAAATTTCAAACCCATCAATTCAAATCACTTGAATATCCAATCAATTAATTCCATAGTGTAAAATTCAAGTTAGAAAAGAGAAACATGCCTGGAATACAAAGGAAATTGAATAAAAACTAAAGTTTGGATCATGGATGATGAATTCTCTGAAAAAAAACCTTGACCTTTCTTGGCTTTAGAGTTAGAGAGAAGAAGAGTGGTGTTTGATCTCTTAAACTGAAGGATAAAATTTATTTTATGTTTGTAAGTCGTGCAAATGGTAAAGGGACAAAAAGTCCCTCCCTAAGTGAAAAAATAAAAACTAGACAAATTTAACATAGCGGTGTAGCACACCGCTACCGCAGAGGTTAGCCTCCACGTCACGTGATATGTGAGCAGATGCTAAAACATTTGAGGCTTTTAAATCTAAATAATTGTGAATTTAAGAAACTTTTGGTTGTTTTGATTGTTTTCTTGTGATATTGCAGTTGTAGCAAGGATGGGAGGAAAACATAGGAAAGATGAACAAAATAAGTAAAACCTGGTACAAGTGAGATGATATGAGTTTGATGGCATTTCTAGCAAGCCATCAGAGATGTGGTAAGCTACCAAAAAAAGGTGTCAGGAAGAACAGTGGAGAAGAGTTGTTGTATGAGAGTAACGGCATTCTCAATATGTCATCACAAGTGTGGTAAGCCATCAGAATATATCATCAAAGTGAGGCAGAACATGGTGAAATAAGCTGAAGGTCTGACGACCTTTGCTACATGCCATCACAAGTGTGGTAAGCCATCATAGGACATCAGCAGAGTGAGGCAGGACAGGTCAAAATAGTATGGCTTCTGACGACATATCTGAGACGTCGTCAGAAGCCTAACGACCAACACCAATATGGCATCACCTAAATCTGAGACCAGCTGTGATTTTGTTATTTTATTTACTTAATTAGGCTTTAGTATAAATAGCAGCTTTTAGGGTTTTTAAGGGAAGAAAAGTTTTCATTATTCAGAATAAAAATTTTGGAGGGAGAAACACGTACATTGCTCTCTTTTGACAATTATTTTTAGTTTCTTTCTTATCAACTATTCTTGGGTTTCTAACTTGGGATTTAATCGAAGAAATTATTTGTTGTTTTCCATCTATACGTAAGTTTATCATTATCATCATGAATTCAACTTGTGATTTCCTTCGCTAAATCATAAGCGGCTAATTTTATTAGTCGGGGTTATAGGATCCAAGGATTAGGGTTTGATATGATGCTAGGTGTTTAACGGATTCAAAGAGTAGTAGAACATCTTTAAATTCTGTGGTTTTAATTGAAATCTAGCGGTTGCAAAGATTAGATTATGCCTTAGGTTTTATTTGCTTCTAACGGAGAAATAGACTAGAGGACGAGAATTATCAACAGGGACTCGAAAGCTACCAACCTTCTGTTTAATGATTAATGTCGTAACTGGATTAATCTACCTGAGATAACATCCGATTGGATACAGATAAATTATATAAGTTCGATATAATTAGATAATAAATTGTCTGGTGAGGTCGAGAGATAAGTCAGATAGTATCATAGTCAGGGATATTCTGTGCTTCTACTCATTCTGAGGATCTCTTGCATTACTTGGTATTTGTCAATACCCGAAACCTTTGGTGATCATAACCCTAGTTTCCCATTTATATTGATAACAACTCTAAAAATTTAGAAAGTGAAGATTGATACATTGTAAACTCTAAACCCCCAACTTTCGAAAATGATAAACTACCAGTAAAGTATTTCGTAAACAAATTGATGTTTACACCCTATTCCCTGTGTGATTCAACCCCAACCTAGTTGGGTTTTATATTGACAGTGATTGCTTACACCCATTCAAGAGTGTAATTTGAGCGTTATCAAAAATGGCGCCGTTGCCGGGGAATATGGTTGTAGACTGAAAATTTTATGTGAGAAAATTTGTTAATAGTTAAGTTTCCTTGATTTATGTTTATTTGTTGTTTTTGTTTATTGTAGGTACTGTGTTTTTTATGCCAAAAACGAGAAGTTCCGGCGCACCACTATTACCAATCAACTCGGAACCTCAACTAATTGGAAGAATGGTTAAACAACAGGAAGCAGAAAGATTAGCTACTTTAGACAGGGATCATGTGAATGTGAAAAATTTGGGTCAATAAGAACATCACCAAAACCCTGACGATGAGGACTTGGGTGATAAGGAATTGCTGAATCCTCAAAACCCAAGGAGAGTGGAGCAATTTGCTACACCAGTATAGTGAAACGTCAATAGAAATCATCTAGCTTGAGGTAGATATGGTCAACAGCCTATGCACTATAAGGATGATGATGATGATGAAAGAATGGATGGAGCTGGTGCAACGGGTGCTGTCATCCCGTTACCGTTAGCACTAGGTGCGAAGTTCATCATAACAAGTACCATGATCCAACTCCTAAATCTGAAGAGGTTATTTGGATGCTTGCCTTGCGATGATCCTAACATGCATTTGGTGAAATTCATCACCATCTACAAATCCTTTGACAATTCGGGAGTGAGTCAGAATGTAATCAGATTGAAGTTATTTCTATTGTCTTTGTCTGGAGAGGAAATAATATGGTTGAATGAGTTAGATCTTGATTCTATAACCAACTGGAGATAGTTAAAAGATGCATTCCTAGAACGGTTCTTTCCAATCTCCAAAAGGGTACAGTTGAGGGACGAGATTAGCAACTTCAGATAGCTTCCGATTGAAGCACTGCACGACACTTGGGAAAGGTTTAAGAAAAAACTTACACAATGTCCGAACCACAATATGACAGACTTGCATTTAATGGAGACCTTGTACAGAGCTTTCAACTCTGTGACAAATCCAATAGTCGACAACACTGTAGGTGGTTCATTCATTGACCTCTCTTTTCTAGATTCTTCTAACATGCTAAATAGAATAACCAAGCAAATTTGAGCTTGGCACACTAGGGATTTTGTAGTGGCTAGCCCTACGATTGCTGGTGGTATTACTGCAGAATAACATAGAATGGATGAGGAGTGAGATTAGGATATGGCCCACTTGAAGACGCAGATGGACTTATTGGCTAAGCATTTGCTATTCGGCAAGACTGAAATGATTAAGGCTGCGGATGTTCAAGGTACCGTATCTGTAGGTGTTGATACAGAGGCTAACTATGCGAGTAATCAGGGGGTTTCTGAGGCAATAGCCAAGCGAACCAAGGGCGGACTTTTTATGACAAGACTGATTATAAAGATAGGGATCAGGGACATTGGAGAAATAATATTGACAGGAGTGGTT
The DNA here is from genome assembly GCA_030864225.1 of Capsicum baccatum var. pendulum. Taxonomy (NCBI): domain Eukaryota; kingdom Viridiplantae; phylum Streptophyta; class Magnoliopsida; order Solanales; family Solanaceae; genus Capsicum; species Capsicum baccatum. The sequence continues at coordinate 135,245,889 of CM061552.1, forward strand.
TGTATGTTCCTCCTGGAAGTCGGGATGCTGCACTACTAGTTCTGGCAAGATGTCCAAGGAGGACATAATGGAAAAGCTGTTGAAGGGAGTTGAAGCTACTAACTCGAGGGTAACTAATATTAAAAGTGAGTTTTCTACCCCCAGTCAGTTAGTTAGCTCACACTCTGCTTCGATTAAGTAGTTGAAGCAACAGATAAGTCAACTTTCGGCTACTCTGAACCAGAGAAAAGTGGGCACATTACCTAGTGATACGGTTCAAAACCCATGGACTGATGGCTCTTATTTGGCAATTACCACTTGGAGTGGTAATATGTTATATAGCCCTTCTATGGGCAAAACCATGGTGAAGGAGGTAAGTGTTGACGAATTAGAAGGAAGAAATCCAGTGGAGTCTAACAAGGTGGATGGCTTTATTGACATGTCAGAGAAAGAATATTACAAGAAAGAGGAAGTGGTATGGAAACAAATGCCAAGACCACCACCTCCATTTCCATAGAGGTTGAAGAAAAAAGAAGATAATGAAAAATTTAGCAAGTTCATGGCAGTAATGAAACAACTAACAGTAACGGTGCCATTGATGGAGGCACTTGAGAAAATGCCGAGCTATCCTAAATTTATAAAGGATCTACTGACAAAGAAGAAGAAAGTAAGTTGTGAGACAGTGGAAAATCTCCACCATTGTAGTGTTATTTCGTCACAGTCCTTACTACAGAAAAAGCCTGATCCTGGTGCTTTCACTATTTCGTGCACAGTAGGACCTAAGAAATTTGAGAAAGCTTTGTGTGACCTTGGCACAAGTATTAATTTAATGTCGTTGGCTGCCTATAAGAGGCTTGATGTAGGGGCACCTACTCCTACAAATATGTGACTCGTGATGGCAGATAGGTTAATCAAAAGACCTGTGGGTATTCTACATGACGTGCTGGTGAAAGTGGCCGACTTCATTCTTCCTGCGAATTTTATGGTTCTAGAATGTGATGTTGATTTGGAGGTGCCTATTATTTTGGGAAGACCATTATTGGCAACAGAGAGAGTGCTAGTTGATTTGGAGCTCAATGAGCTCAAGTTTCGAGTTGGCAAAAATGAAGCAAAGTTTAAAATGCGCTCATCCACAGTGAATCAAGAAGAGATGAGTGTATTCGCAGTCATGGATGTATTCTATGTGGATAACAAAAGGTATCAGTATGATGCCTTGGCAAAGTCTAAGTAGCCAATATAACAAAGTCGTGCTGCGACATTGAATCAGGCGCTATTGGGAGGCAACCCAAAATTTTATTTTCATTCATTTTTAGGTTATCTTTTATTCTTATAGTTAGGTTTTTAATACTTGGAAAGTGAAATCAAGATTATCTGCTAAAAAGGACCATGACGACCTTTATGGTAAGACGTCACACATGTGACAGCTTACCAAAAAATGACGTCAGAGAGGTCTAGTATGAAGTAGTGTCTGCCTAACCCTAATGATATTGCCTAACGAGTTACCACAACTCTGACGGCATTTTTCTATGTCGTAAGGTATTACAGGCCCAAATGTTAAGTTGGATCCAGCCCGGCCTAGGCTTAAACTCTTCACCTTCACGGTAGTTTATTTGGTTTCCCATTTATATTGATAACAACTCTAAAAATTCAGAAAGTGAAGATTGATACATTGTGAACTCTAAACCCCCAACTTTCAAAAATGATAAACTACCACTAAAGTATTTTGTAAACAAATTAATGTTCACACCCTATTCCCTGTGGGATTTGACCCTAAACTAATTGGGTTTTATATTGACAATGATCGGCTACACCCATTCAAGAGTGTAATTGAGTGTTATCAAAAATGGCATCGTTGTCGGGGATCGAACCCGGGTCACCCATATGTCGTCATAAGTCATGCCATCTTGACCTATTCTGCCTCACTCTAATGATGTCCTATGACAGCTTACCATACTTGTGACGGCATGTAGCAAATGTTGTCAGACCTTCAGCTTATTTCACCATGTTCTGCCTCACTCTAATGTCATATTCTAATAGCTTACCACACTTGTGCCGACATATTGATAATGTCATCACTCTCATCCAGTAACTTTTCTCCACTGTTCTTCCTGACGCCTTTTTCTGGCAGCTTACCACATCTCTGATGGCTTGCAAGAAATGCCGTCAGACTCATATCAGCTCACTTGTACCAGATTTTACTTATTTTGTTCATCTTTCCTATGTTTTCCTCCCATCCTTGCTACAACTGCAATATCACAAGAAAACGATCCAAAACAACTAAAAGTTGCTTAACACTTCACAATTATTTAGATTTAAAAGCCTCAAATATGTTAGCATCTGCTCACACATCAACACCCTCCACTTAAAACAATTGTTTGTCCTCAAGTAACCAAAACACAACTAAGAGAATACAACTATCCTCAACACTAAACCAGGGAATAAGTGGTTCTTCACTTGTGCAAGCAACTCAGGATCAGAAGACTAACAATTTATGTCAAGCGATCACCACTAGGAGTGATAAGATTTTATCTGGCCTTGCTGTTAACAAACCTGTAAATATTGAGAAAGTTGTAGATGAACCAGCAAAACAACACCCAGAGGAGTGTGAGAAACTGAATAGTTCTATTGACTTGTCAGACAAGGAGTAAGAGAAGGAAGTGGTGTTCAAACCCATGCCATGGCCACCACCTCCCTTTCCTCAACGGCTGAGAAAAAAGGCAAATAATGCAAAGTTTAGCAAGTTCCTGGCAATGCTCAAACAATTGACTATAAATGTGCCTTTGATCGAGGCCCTGGAGTAAATGCCAAGGTATGCAAAATTTATGAAAGATCTTACGAATAAGAAATGAGCAGTGAGTTGCGAACTAAAAGCAGACCTCCACCATTGTAGTGTTATTTCAACAGTGAACTTAATGCAAAAGAAGTCGGATCCAGGTGCAGTCACTATTCCCTGGATAATTAGAACTATGGACTTCACCAAAGCACTGTGTGATCTAGGAGCAAGTGTTAACCTGATGCCATTGACTATTTATAAAAAGTTGGGTCTGGGAAATCCCATACCGACCAACATGAGGTTGGTAATGGCCGACATATTAGTAAAGCGACCTGTTGGAATTTTGTATGATGTAATTGTCAAGGTCTCCAATTTCATATTCCCTATAGACTTCATCATTGTAGACTATGAGATGGACTTTAAGGTGCCCATAATCTTAGGTCGACCTTTCCTCGCAACCGGAAGTATATTGATCGATTTGAGAGCGAATAAGCTCTTATTCAGGGTGAACGATGAAGAGGTAAGGTTTAATATGGGAAAATCAATAAAACAACATAAGGAAATAAGTGTGTTCTCAGTAGTTGATATGTACTTTGAGGACAAACAGGATGTGCTCAAAACTGAATAGCTTATTAGTGAGCCCTTAGCAGTGGTTGTGATGAACTATGAAAGTGAAGGCATTAAAGAGTATGAAGAGACAAGTTGTGCCCTGACTAGCATGGGCTCGTATTCTTATGCTCCTAAAAAGATCAACCTTGATCTGGCTAATTGACCAATACCACCATCCAAGCCATCCATTAAAGAACCTCCGGTGTTAGAATTGAAAGAGCTTCCTAGTCACTTACGATATGTATTTCTTGGAAAAGCGAACAGCTACCTATTATTATTGTAGCCAATTTGGAAGAACGAGAGGTAACTGCACTTATTTTAGTGCTTCAGAAGCATAAGAGAGCAATCGGATAGACCATATCATATATTATTAGTATTCCCCCGAGAATTTGTACGCATAAGATCCAACTAGAAGAAGACTGTACTCCTACTATTGAGCATCAGCGTCGTCTTAACCCACCAATGCCAGTAGTGGTTAAAAAAGAGATTATTAAGTGGTTGGATGTAGGATTAGTTTACCCTATTTCTAGCAGCAAGTAGGTGAGCCCAATTCAATATGTTCCTAAGAAGGGTGGTATGACAGTGGTTGCTAATGAGAAGAATGAGATGATTCCACTCAGGCCAGTGACCAAGTGAAGAGTCTGCATGGACTACCGTAAGTTGAACTCTTGGATGCTGAAGGACCATTTCCCAATGCCTTTCATGGACTAGATGCTTGATTGATTGACTGGCAGGGGGTGGTATTGCTTCTTGGATGGTTATTCTGGGTATAACCAAATCTTCATTGCTCTGGAAGATCAAGAGAAGACGACGTTCACATTCCCATATGGAATATTTGCATTTAAGAGGATGCCATTTGGGCTATGCAATGCACCCGCCACTTTTCAACGGTGCATGATATCTATCTTCTCTAACATGGTAGAAGACACCATAGAGGTATTCAGGGATGATTTCTCAGTGGTAGGTGATTCATTCGAAATGTGTCTGGAGAATATGAACGTGGCTTTGCAGAGATATGTTGAATTTAATCTAGTGCTTAACTGGGAAAAATTCCATTTTATGGTAAATGAGGGTATTGTGCTGGGCTACAAAATTTCTGAAAAAGGGATTGAAGTTGATCTAGCAAAGGTTAAAGTTATCAAGAAATTACCGTCCCCCATTTTAGTAAAGGGAGTGCGTAGTTTTCTTGGTCATGCAGGATTCCTTCGGAGATTCATAAAAGACTTCTCAAAAGTTGCAAGCCCACTTTGCAAGTTGTTGGAGTAGGAAGTTAAATTTCTATTCGATGATGAGTGCTTGAAGGCATTTGAATGCCTTAAAAAGAAGCTGGTGGAGGCCCTCATTGTTATTGCACCTGACTGGCCCAAACCGTTTGAAATAATGTATGATGCAAGTGGTGTTGTGCTAGGAGATGTATTGGGACAAAAGAGGGATAGATTGTTTTACCCGATATATTATGCCAGTAAAGCACTGAATGGAGCACAAAAGAATTACACAGTAACCGAATAGGAATTGCTACCTGTGGTATACGTTTTCGAGAAATTCAGGTCATATCTGCTTGGAACTAAAGTGGTAGTCCATACAGACCATGCTACCTTGTGGTACTTGATGGCCAAGAAGGATGCTAAACCAAGTATATTGGATGGGTGTTGCTACTACAAGAGTTTGATTTTGAAGTCAAAGATAGAAAAGGTTGTGAAAACCATATTGCAGATCATCTATCTAGAATGAAAGGTGGACAAGAAGTGAGTGATGAAACCAAAATAAATTATCAGTTTCCGGATGAGGAGATACTGGCAATTGCTGTGGAAATATTGCCTTGGTACGCTGATTATGCAAATTATGTTGTGAGTGAGATCCTCCTAAAACACCTTTCTTTCCACCAAAGGAAGAAGTTTTTGCATGATGTAACACATTATTTATGGGATGAGCCTTATCTTTTCAGGCTATTTGCAGACAATATCATACAGAGATGCATGCCTAAAGTAGATGTATGATGTATACTGGAAGCGTGTCACGCTTCCCTAGTTGGGGGTACTATGCAGGTGACCGAATGTCCAGGAAGGTGTTTCAGAGTGGCTATTATTAGCCAACATTATTTAAATATGCCCATAAGTTTGTACAGTAATATGATCAGTGTCAAAGACAGGGATCAATATCTAAACGGCACGAAATTCCCTTGACTAAGATGCTTTAAGTGGAGTTATTTGATGTGTGAGGTATTGACTTCATGGGTCCATTTGTAAGTTCTTACGAGATGAAGTACATTCTGGTTGTTGTTGATTAAGTGTCCAAGTGGGTTAAGGCTGTCGCATTGGCTAACAATGAGGGAAAGACAGTCATTGCATTTCTCAAGAAGAACATCTTCTCTCATTTTGAAGTACCAGGTACTATCATAAGCGATGGAGGATCTCACTTTTGCAACAAACTATTTTGAGCGGCTTTGGTGAAGTATGGTGTGAAACACCATAGAGTTGCTACTTCATATCACCCACAAACCAGTGGGCAAGTGAAGGCGCTGAATCGTGAAGTGAAGGCCATCCTATCCAAGATAGTGAATGCTAGCCGAAAAAACTGGTCATGAAAACTTGATGATACCTTGTGGGCATACCGAACTGCTTTTAAGACTCCTATTGAAATATCACCATTTCAACTAGTCTATGGAAAGGTGTGCCATTTGCTAATAGAACTGGAGCACAAGGCCTTATGGGCACTCAAGAAGTTGAATCTGAACTGGAAGGAGGCGGTAGAAATAAGATTAGGGCAACTGAATGAGATGGATGAATTCCGCCTTAGGGCATACGAGCGAGCAAATTTGTATAAGGAAAAAAATAAAAAAGTACCATGACTGGAAGATAGATAAAAGAGAGTTCAAAAAAGAGGACTTGGTACTTTTTTTTAATTCCAGACTTAAATTATTTCTAGGAAAGCTGAAATCTAAGTGGCCAGGCCCTTTTAAGATATACCAAGTCCACTCCTCTAGAGTAGTGGAGCTCTAAAAAACGAAGATGGCAGTACCTTCAAGATAAATGGGCAACGGGTAAAGCTGTACATTGGACCAGAAGAATCAATAAAAAGCATCACTATTATTTCTCTCGATGAAGTCTGACGTAATTGATCCACCTGTGTCATGCCGCAATATTGAATCAAGAGCTGCATGTGAGGCAACCCATGATTCCTGAGAATAACCCACTCCAGGTATATACTAACCCTTAGTTTTATTATGTTTTGATTTTAAGTTGAGGGTGTAGGGTAGCATGTTGTTGTAGAATATTCTATAAATAACTAGGAGTAGTGCAAGTTCTTTAGGTAGTCAACTAATTTTTTTATTATTATTTTGAATACCTCTCCGAAGGTTTGTTTTGCATGACTGTGTGAATTGCCTTAAATTATGACTATTGAGCATCTGGTTAGGGCATTAGTTTTGTGCTTAACAATCACAGCTGAATAACTGCATGAACCAGATAAGTAGTAGTTAGTGAAATATTTGTGTGCCAAGTGTGTGTGAGATCTTACTGTGTTCCCTGTGGTATTTCTGAATCTAGAACTTGCCCAGTTCATTTTGCCTTGGTTAAGAGATAGGGGTTATGAAAGGATCATAGGACGTTTTTGAATGTAAGTCACTTTTAGCCTAAATGACCTTCCCTATAATGCTTTATATCCCTTGGTCCCCGTTTGTGCCTAAATTGACCATTTTCTTTCTATGAAACACATCACCTTCCCTTTTTAAATCATAATGAACCTGTTTTAGCTCTGGTCCTCCTTGGACACTGTGCACCTCAATGTAGGCAAATAGCCTAAGTTGAGGGTGGCTATCATAGGGGTGCATGATATAAGTTGGGTATGAAGAAGGGTAGAATAGAAGAGAAAGAATCAAGAAAAAAGAATAAAAGGTTGGGTCTTGGTGAAAAAGAGCAAGTAAAGAAAATCTGTTGGAATAAAAAGAAGTGCACCCATCCTGAAAGTGTGATCAAGAAAAGAAAAAGAGAGAAAAAGAGGTTAATAAGTGGACCCCACAAGATAAGGTAGTGCCAAGGAGGTTAGTTACTCTAAATGCCGTTTAATACCATACCAGCCCCTAGCCTATGTTACGAGCCTGAGAAAGTCCTATAGTGATCCTAGATTACCTATCTAGACACTTTGGTAATGACGATAAGGACAATCATATGGTATTTGGCATACACTGGTTGAACTTTATTTTGAGTGCGAGAGTCTTTGTGATTATCCCCATGATTATACCTTGATTGTTGATAATGAGAGAAAAGGGAAATGTCTTTGTTGTGAGGGCACACTAGTATCTTGCTAAGTTACTTTCTTGTTTGGGTAGTGTACATTACATGCATGATTGTTGGCATTTAGTGATGCAATGGGTAGAAACCTTTGTGTTACATTGTTGCTTTTCAATAAATTGCACAGCAGTTTAAGTTGGTTGACCTTGGAGGTGGTAAACTGAGTTTTGAGCTAAGAATTGGTTGTTGACTGCTGAATGTTCGTTGTATTCTCTTACTTGTGTTTTGGTTGCTTGAGGACAAGCAATTGTTTTAAGTTGAGGGTGTTGATGTGTGAGCAGATGCTAACACATTTAAGGCTTTTAACTCTAAATAATTGCGAAGTCTTAAGCAACTTTTGGTTGCTTTTGATCGTTTTCTTGGGATATTGCAGTTGTAGCAAGGATGGGAGGAAAACATAGGAAAGATGAACAAAATAAGTAAAATCTGGTACAAGTGAGCTGATATGAGTCTAACGGCATTTCTTGCAAGCCGTCAAAGATGTGGTAAGCTACCAGAAAAAGGCGTCAGGAAGAACAGTGCAGAAGAGTTGTTGGATGAGAGTGATGACATTCTCAATATGTCATCACAAGTGTGGTAAGATGTCAGAATAAGCCATCAGAGTGAGGCAGAACATGGTGAAATAAGCAAAAAATCTGACGACATTTGCTACACACCGTCACAAGTATGGTAAGCCATCATAGGACATCGTCAGAGTGAGACAGAACAGGTCAAGATGGCATGACTTCTAACGACATATCTGAGACACCGTCAGAAGCCTGACTACCATCACTTACATGGCATCACCTAAATCCGAGCCCAGCTGTGATTTTGTTATTTTATTTCCTTAATTAGGCTTTAGTATAAATAGCAATTTTCAGGGTTTTTAAGGGAGGAAAAGTTTTCATTATTCAGACCAAAAATTTTGGAGGGAGAAACACGTACATTGTTCTCTTTTGACAATTATTTTAAGTTTCTTTCTTATCAACTATTCTTGGGTTTCTAACTTGGGATTTAATCGAAGAAATTATTTGTTATTTTCCATCTATACGTAAGTTTATCATTATCATCATGAATTCAACTTGTGATTTCCTTCGCTAAATCATGAGCGGCTAATTTCATTAGCCGTGGTTATGGGATCTAAGGATTAGGGTTTGATATGATGCTAGGTGTTTAACGGATTCAAAGAGTAGTAGAACATCTTGAAATTCTGTGGTTTTAACTGAAACCTAGTGGTTGCAAACATTAGATTATGCCTTAGGTTTTATTTGCTTCTAACGGAGAAATAGACTAGAGGACGGGAATTATCAATAGGGACTCGGAAGCTACCAACCTTCTGTTTAATGATTAATGCCGTAACTAGATTAATCTACCTGAGATATCATCCGATTGGATATAGATAAATTATCTAAGTTCAAGAGAATTAGATAATAAATTGTCTGGTGAGGTCGAGAGATAAGTCAGATAGTATCATAGTCAAGGATATTCTATTGTTCTACTCATTCCGGGGATCTCTAGCATTACCTGGTATCTGTCAATCCCGAAACATTTGGTGATCATAACCCTGGTTTCCCATTTATATTGATAACAACTCTAAAAATTCAGAAAGTTAAGATTGATACATTGTGAACTCTAAACCCCCAACTTTCGAAAATGATAAACTACCAGTAAAGTATTTCGTAAACAAATTGACGTTCACACCTTATTCCCTGTGGGATTCGACCCCAACCTAGTTGGGTTTTATATTGACAACGATCACTTAAACCTATTCAAGAGTATAATTTGAGCGTTATCATCATGCCTTTATCATGGAGGCTAACCTATCGAGGAGGCTTACTGGCTTAGGGTCCCAAAATAGCCCCAAACCCTTTTAAAAATTTTGATACTTTACCAAAACACCCTTCTAACATTCCTTATCATGATTTAAGTCAAAAATAAAACTATGCACGTAAAAGGGTCAAAATTAAAATAATCAAAATTTTACGAGGTCTCACATTATCCCCCTTTAGGATCATTCATCCCTGAATGGGGAGTTTGGAAACTTTTAGCACGAGAATAGCAAGAATGTGGTAGAATCCAATGACAAATTCAAAAAGCAACAAGAGGAAAATTAAATTCATACCTTAAGCAAATTCATCCAACCTAAGGAACAAGAGGGTATTTGACCTTCATATATTCTTCAACTTCCCATTTAGCATCATCCTCCTTTTGATTTCACCAAATAACCTTCACCGAAGCGACATCCCTAATCCTTAAACTATGAACTTTCCAATCCAATATTTTAACCAGGACTTCCCCATAAGACAACTAATCCATAACACCAATATCCTCAGCTGGCACTATTAAAGAAAGATGAACCCACACACTTTTTCAACATGGATACATATAAAATAGGGTGAATCAAAGCCAAACTCGCAAGTAAATTTAACTCATAAGTGACATTCCCAATTCTACTCAAAATCTAATATTGACCAACATAACAAGGACTGAGTTTTCTGTTCTTCCCAAATCTCATGACTTCTTTCATAGGAGACACTTTCAAGAAAACCCAATCACTTACTTCAAACTCCAATTCCATTTGCCTCACATCCACATATGACTTTTGGAGACATTGAGCAGTCTTAAATTGTTCTCTAATACCTTCACCTTCTCCATTTCTTGGTGAACCACGTCAGGGCCAACAACCTAGTCTCGCCTTATAATGACCCAAAATCGTCTCCCAGGACGTCACACGGTGCTTAAGGCTACAGTAGGCCCAAGACCCTCAGAGCCGGTTTCTACTAATAACACTCAATTCAAGATGAAATAGACTTAACACTCATATAGTCATATCACATGAAAGGAAATACAGGAAAGATACTCAATCCATATGACCATAATATAGAGAAACCTCAACAAAACCACAATACTAAACTCTCGATACATCACAAGTCTGATACTCGTCTGACAAGCCTCTACAAATCCAAATCTAGAGAGCCGTTGGGACAGGTCCCCAACTGACTCAAAATAAACTAAAGATAAAACATAGTCTCTCAAGTATAGTAAATATCTGAAGATCGTCCCTCGAACCATGAGGACTCACCACTGTAGAAAATGTAAGAAAGGTACTCAAAGAATCACGGGTGAGGCTGGGACTGAGCACCTAAACCTACATTAGGCACATTAGACATATATGTGAATCAATACTTTGGAATGTACTGAGTATGCGGGGGTGAATTCATATGTATAAAAATAGTACCGATCTTCTTCAATCAAATCATGTATGCAAAATGAGATGACTCACATGGCTTGAAAAGTATAAAATATAAAGCTCATAAATCATGTAGAATAAGGCATGCAACACAAATCTTGTGAGTCATCGCTCTTTAACCCTAAAACAGTCAGAAATCTTCTCTTATTCTCAATACCCAAAGGCTAAGGGACTTTGACCAATACTTTCAACTCATGCATATGTCTCATGGAGAGTTCAATGCTCAACATTTCATAATTATTTAGAACTCATATACTTGGAATTTGGAATCATATGACTTGGAAACATATTTGAAGGAATTTCATTCACCTTAGGAAAATATCTCATTTTAAGCTTTAGGAAAATCATTCTATCTCAAATGGAAAAGTATTCTAGCTCAAGGAAATAACTTATCTCAAAGCTTCATGAAAAGTACTATAACAAGGGAAGATACTTTCATTTAGAGAAATAACCCACCTCAAGAAAGCACTTTAATTCGGGAACAACTTTGATATTCCACCATTTAGGAAAATAACTTATAGGAAGGGAAAATAAGTATCAAACTTCAAAGTTTAAAAGGACAAGAGAGGTTCTCGAAACCGACATAAACCATGTGAGCTACATGGAGTCCAACATTTTATCCTCATAAGGAGGAGACCTCACATTGGGGAGGAGCGCCATACTCTTGCCAGGGAGTATAACCTAGGTCTAGTGATAACTAAATGAAACTTGGCCTTGGGACCAATCATAATCATCATAAACTAGACCTCAGGCCCAACCTACGGTGGCACATAGTTTTTGGGTAGGAAACCATAGTGACTTACTCGCTCGGTGCTAAGTACTACTCCCTTTAGATTATCTGAACTCATCTCATAAAAATCTACTTTTAGAATAATCTCATGGTTCACCACGAACCCAATAATCAAATCGGTAATCTCATATGATGAAGTGGATTTCAAAGTTATCGGACCATTAGGTCAATTCATTTATCAATCATCTCAAAATACTCAAATCATGGGAGTTTATAGCACAAGAGTTCAAAATTTTACAAGTCTCAAATAGGGCTTACTAACCCATAATTCAATCTCAAGTTAAAGCTCATCAAAAGCATAATATATAGCATATAGATTCATAAATCATATGGAAATTTGGGAATTTCAATAATTTATCTCAAAATCTCAATATAGTCATATGCTTCAACATCTCGATATTGCAAATATTAGCTTCTCAAGGAGTAAAATCATGGGGTTTATACCCAGCTATAAATTCCCAATAGAATATGCAGAAATCATGCCATTTGACTCTTAATTCATGGGAAATATCAAGATAATGCATTAAATAATAATGGATGAAAAACTCCAATTCAAATTCATGTAAAAACCTCATAGATTTCAAGAAATTCATGATGTAAATAAGCCTTTTGGGCACAAGGTTGAAAGGGTTACCCTTGTTCAAAACCCCACATACCTTGAATTAGAAGCTTTGGATGAACTCTCACTTTTGGAACTCTATTCGTATTCTTGAATGAGTGATCTTGAAGCCCTTGACTTGGGAACCTTGAATCTTGACTCAATTTAAAAAATCCATGGTAGATTCTTGAGATTCTTGGAAGAGGTTTTGGATACTTAGGGTTTTTTATGAGAGAAAACTTGAGAAAAAACTCATAGGATGCTTGCAAATGACTTTGATTTTGTGTTTGCTCGGTTTTATTGGCTTGAAACAAAGTCAAAAATGCCCCTTTTAACATCTGTATGAAGCTGGAAAAATTGAACTGGGAACCCAATTTAAGGGGTCACCGCGACGTGCCACTTATCGCGGTTGGTCACTGGAAATTGACAATTGGCAATATGGGAGTCACCGCGACGTGGAGCCATTGCATTTTCCCACTAGTTGGGACCTAGAACCTCAGCGCGATGCACCAATATCACAGAGTTCCATAGAAATTTGACAATTGTCAAATCGACCCTCTCTACGATATGCCAAGCACTAAAATGACATAGTTTTACGACTAGGTCTTAAATTAGCCATAACTTCTTACCCAAGTATTGAATTTGGGCGAATCTTATATCGATAGAAAGCTTATCAAATTTCCCATATGATAAAAAGTCAAAATTAGGGAAATTCTATATGGTTAACATGATACTTACTTAGGAGGCAGTCCTACATCTTTTAGAGCCAGAATTACGCTTCATTCAACATGCTCTAAGGCTCAAACTATGAGGGAACTTTGCGGGGTCTTACAATATCTCCCCCTTGGAAACATTCATCCTCGAATGTTGCTAGTTAGATGAAGGACATAGGAAAAATAAAGCACACATAGCTGAAACAATTTCTAAACGGCTCAAGACCTTTCTAAACTCATGAATACACCATACAATGCAAGAATTCATACAAGGATAGATGCATAGATTAACTTTAGACTAGAAAAGCTGAATTAAGGAAGAATAGTACCTTCGGCTTGGTCTGAACCTGTGGAAAGAAGGTGCGGTATTTTGCTCGCATATCTAGTTCTGCCTCCAAAGTAGCACCCTCAACCGATTGGTTCCACCACAATACCTTGATCAAGGGAACCTCTTTGTTGCTCAGCCTACAAACTTGAAAGCCTAGGATCTCAACAGGAATTTCATCGAAGGAAAGAATATCCTGAATCTTAGCACTCTCAAAAGGATCAACCACAACAGAATCATTAATATGCTTCTTGAGCATAGAGACATAGAAGATAGGATGAACGGCTGACAATTCTGAGGGCAACTCAAACTCATAGGCCACTTTACCAACACAACTCAAGTCTTTATATGGGACAACATAACGAGGACTAAGCTTTCCCTTCTTACCAAACCTCTTCACCCCTTTCATGGGTGAAATCTTCAAGTACACCTAAAACTCAAGATCTCCTCTTCTCACAACTGCACAAGACTTTTGACGACTCTGACTGGTCTTCAACCTTTCTCTAATCAGCTTAACTTTCTCCATAGCATCAAACACTGCATCAAGCCTGCACGTGGCAGCTTCACCACTTCAAACCAACCTATGGGTAATCTACACCTCCTACTATACAAGGCCTCAAACGATGCCATCTCAATGCCATCATGGAAACTATTATTGTAGGCAAACTCTATCAATGGCAAATGCTCATCCTAACTACCTTTGAAATCAAGAAAGCATGCCCTTAACATATTCTATAGGTTCTGAATGGTCCTCTCAGGCTGACCATCTATCTGCGGGTAAAAGACTGAGCTCAAAAGAATTTGGGTGGCAAGACCCTGCTGAAACGCCCTCCAAATCTGAGAAGTAAATTGAGTACCCCTATCCAAAATGATAGACAAGGGAACTCCATGCAGCCTAACCAACTCACAGATATACAATCTAGCATAATCCTTAGCCGTATAATATGTGTGCATGGGCAAGAAATATGTGGAATTAGTCAACCTATCCACAACAACCCAAATGGAATCATGATGACGGTGCGAAAGAGGAAACCCGATCATGAAGTTCATATTCACCATCTCCTACTTCCAAGTGGGTATACTAAACTCTTTCATCACACCACCCGATCTTTGGTGATCTACCTTAACCTATTGGCACGTTGCACACTTTGCTATAAATTCGGCTATGTCTTTCTTCATACCGTTCCACTAATAGATCTCCTGCAAGTTGTGGTACATCTTGGTAGTTTCGGGATGAATAGAATAACGTGTGCCATACGTTTCATCCATAATCCTCTACCTCAATTTATCAACACACGGGATACACAACCTACCATGCAGTCTCAACACACCATCTCCCCCTTGGGAGAAAACCTCTACCTTTTGGTCCTTAACTAACTCATTTAATTTGACCAAACTAGGGTCTCTATCTTGCTTCTTCTTTACTTCTGAAACTAAAGAGGATTCGGAACTACTCTGCACCAACGTACTCCCCTCCGCTGAATTAAGCCATCTAACACCCAACCTAGCCAGACAGTGCACATCACAAGCCAACTCTCTCTTACCCTCCTCTATATGTGCAATACTACCTATAGATAATCTGCTAAGGGTCTTCCACTACATTGGCCTTGCCTGGGTGATACAACACACTCATATCATAATCTTTCAACAACTCCAACCACCTTCTCTGCCTAAGATTCAACTCCTTCAAGGTGAACACATACTGTAGGATCTTAGGATCAGTGAACACATCAACATGGACATCATATAGATAGTGTCTCCAGATTTTCAAAGCAAAGAACACAGCAGCTAACTCAAGATCATGGGTTGGGTAGTTGTTTTCATACGGCTTCAACTGTCTAGAGGCATAGGTTGTAACCTTACCTCTCTGCATCAACACAGAACCCAAACCAAATCTATAGGCATCATAATACACCACAAAACTATCAGTACCATCAGAAAAAGTCAACACAAGGGTTGAAGTGAGTCGAGTCTTCAACTCCTAAAAACTCTTCTCACAAGAATCACACCACTAGAATTTAACTTTTTTTAGGTCAACCAGGTCATAGGAGATGCAATGGAAGAGAAACCCTCAACAAAACGATGATAATAGCTCACGAGACCCAAGAAACTCCTAATGTTGGATGGAGAGATAGGTCTAGGTCAATTTCTCACACCTTCTGTCTTTAGGGGATCGACTCTAATACCTTCGGTCGAAACGACATGACCCCAAAAGGCTATAGACCTTAGCCAGAATTTACACTTACTGAATTTGGCAAACAACTGGTGATCACTAAGAGTTTGAAAGACAATTCTAAAATGATTCACATGGTCATTCTAATCACGGGAGTTCACAAGGATATCATCTATGAATACAATGACAAACATATCAAGGTACTGCTTGAACACTCGATTCATGAGGTCCATGAAGGCTGCTGAGGCATTGGTTAGCCCAAAAGACATGAGTAGAAACTCAAAGTGACCATAGAGGGTTTGGAAGGCCATTTTTGGAATATCACATTCCCTCACCTTAAGTTGATGATAGCCGGATCTAAGGTCTATCTTGGAGAAATAACTTGCACCTTGCAACTGATCGAACAGGTCATCAATTCTTAAAAGAGGATACTTATTTTTTACTGTGACCTTGTTCAGTTGATGGTAATCAATTCACATACACAAAGATCCATCCTTTTTCCACACAAACAATACAGGTGTGCCCCAATGAGAAATATTGGGCCTAATGAAACCTTTATCCAAGAGATCTTTGAGTTGTTCCTTCAACTCCTTAAGCTCTGTGGGTTCCATATGGCATGGGGGAATATAAATAGGTCGAGTGTCGGGAAGAAGGTCAATTACGAACTCTATCTCTTTATCGAGAGGTACATCTAGAAGATCTTTCGAAAAGACATCTTGAAACTCATTAATAATATCGACTGACTAAATAGTTGGAGACTCAAACTTAGTGTCTTTGACTCTAACTAGGTGGTAAATGCAACCTTTGGATATTAGTTTTCTAGATTTGATATAGGAGATAAAATGACTCTTAGGAGATACCGAACTCTCGGACCACTCAATCACTAGTTCATTAAGAAATTGGATCTTGACCACACGGGTACGACAATCTATAGAAAAGTAGCAAGAATGAAGTTAATCTATACCCAGAATAAGGTCAAAATCTACCATGTCTAACTCTATCAAATTAGCGGGTACGACTCTATAAAGCACAGTAACAGGGAAACCTCTATACACTTATTTAACAACAACTGACTCTCCGACTGGAGTAGAGGCTAGGAAAGGCTCAGGAATCTTTTTGGGACTCATTATGAAATTCACAGCTACAAGTGGGGTCACATAAGAGAGATTTTACCCAGGGTCAAACAACACATAAACATAAACATCAAGACAAAACACCCAGAGCATACCAGTAATAACATCAGGAGAGTCCTCATGCTCCCGATGGGGTGGCAAGGCATAGAACCTATTCTGGCACTGACCACCAGTGGTGCTAGAAGAAGTGCCCTGAGCGAGGGTGAGACAGAGTACTGGAGCTGGTGCACTAGCTGTCTGTGCCTGAGGTCGAGCATCTCTATTCCCCTATCTAGTATGGGGATAATCTCTAAGTCTGTGGCCCTACTTTCAACAACTAAAACAACCCCTCAAATCTCTGAAACACCCCCCAAGGTGATTCCTACCACATTTGACACAAGGAGGATAACGAGGCCAGTTACCAACACCGTTTTGCGACCCAGACATAAAAGACCTACTCCATTACTTTGGCCTATATCTAGGCATGGGAACACTAGTTGATGAAGGCACTGGAATAGATGGTCATCTCTAAAACTGGGGGTGGTTCCCTCTATGGAACCTAGTTGGTTAAACTTATGTTGCTCAGGTCTAGCTCTCTTGCTACCCCTCATTCTCTCTCTTTCTCTAAGATTATCCGCCTCTATCTGTTAGGCATGCATTATCAACCTAGACAAATCCATATCCTTATGCAACATCGCAGCCCTACACTCCTTCAGTACCATCCTAGAAACACCAATCACAAACTTACTCAAACTATCCCAAGTGCCAGAAATCAAATCAGGAGCGTACTTGGCCAACTGATTGAACTTCAAACAGTACTCTTTAATGGTCATGGAGCCCTGCCTTAAGTTTATAAACTCCTCAATCTTTTCCTTTCTCATCTCAAGTGGAAAAAACTGGTCCAAAAAGGCATCTTGGAATACTTGCCAAGTTATAAGACCGACATTCTTACCTCTACCCTTCTTCCACGATACAACCCAATCATAAGCAATGACCTTCAGTGTATAGGATGCTAACTCAACACTTTCTTCTTCTGAAACATGCATTACATCAGTGATGTTCCTTACCTTCTTCAAGTGCAACTGTGGGTCCTCATCCACCTTGGACCCATAGAACTCAGGCGGATTCATCCGCATAAAGTCATGAATCCTAGGCGCGGCTACATCACCACCCTGTTGATTAGCAATTGGGGCCTGCTTATTGACTCGAACATTTATGATGACCGCTTGGGCTAACGCCTAAAAGGCTGCCTAAACTCAGCATAGGACACCGTCTCATTCAAAGGATCAACAAGTGGGGGTTGCTCATCATTGTTCCCACGGACATTTGCTCTTCGAAGAGGCATTTTCTAAAAATAGAAGAGCACTGACCATAAGATAAGAGGGACAACTATAGGCATGATAGAATCTGAAAGAAGAAACAACTTTTTCCTAAAATGTCTCAAAGCCTCTTGCTCATAGATGTGGAATGCTACACACCAATGATCAAGACTCTACACAACGCGGCTTGTCAGACTCCCTAGGACTCCTTAGAATTCTTAGGCTCTGATACCAAGTTTGTAAGGACCCAAAATCATCTCCTAGGATGTCACATGGTGCTTAAGGCGACAAGTAACCCCAAGCTAACCCTTAGAGTTGGTTTCTACAAATAACACTTCATTCAAGATAAAATAGACTCAACACTCGCATAGACATATCACATGAAAGGAAATACGGGAAAGATATTAGGTCCATATGACCATAATACAGAGAAACCTCAACAAAACCACAATACCAAACTCTCAATACATCACAAGTTTGATACTAGTCTGACAAGCCTCTACAAATCAAAATCTAGAGAGCCGTTGGGATAGGTCCCCAACTAACTCGAAATAAACTAAAGATAAAACATAGTCTCTCAAGTATAGTAAATATCTGATGATCGGCCCTCGAACCATGAGGACTCACCACTGTAGAAAATGAAGGCAAGGTACTTGAAGAATCACAGGCGAGGCTGGGACTGAGCACCTGAACCTACATTATGACACAAAGTAGCACAAAGACATATATGTGAATCAGTACTTTAGAATGTACTAAGTATGCGAGGGTGAATGCAGATGGATAAAAATAATACCGATCTTCTTCAATCAAATCATGTATGCAAAATGAGATGACTCACATGGCTTGAAAAAGTATAAAATATAAAGCTTATAAATCATGTAGAATGAGGCATGCAACACAAATCTCGTGAGTCATCGCTCTTTAACCCTAAAAAAATCAGAAAACTTCTCTTATTCATAATACCCAAAGGCTAAGGGACTTTGAACAATACTTTCAACTCATGCATATGTCTCATGGAGTGTACCTCTTTAATGCTCAACATTTCATAATTTTTTAGTACTCATATACTTAGAATTTGGAATCATATGACTTAGAAATATATTTGAAGGCATTTCATTCACCTTAGGAAAATATCTCATTTCAAGCTTTAGGAAAATCATTCTATCTCAAATGGAAAAGTATTCTAGCTGAAGGAAATAACTTATCTCAAAGCTTTATGAAAAGCACTATATCAAAGGAAGATACTTTCATTTAGGGAAATTACCCACCTCAAGGAAGCACTTTAATTAGGGAACAACTTTGCAATTCCACTATTTAGGAAAATAACTCATAGGAAGGGGAAATTAGTATCAAATTATGAAGTTTAAAAAGACAAGGGAGGTTCACGTAACCGACATAAACCATGTGAGCTACATGGAGTCCAATGTTTTGTCCTCCTAAGGAGGAGACCCCACGTTGGGGAGGAACGTCATACTCTTGCCAGGGAGGAATTCCAGGAAAATCACCGGGAAACACTTCAGGAAATTCACTAACCATAGGGATAGATTGCAAGGAAGGACTTTCAGAATTAGAATCCTTAACCTAAACTAGATGATACAAGCACCCTTTTGAAATTAATTTTTAAGCCTAAGATAGGAAATAAACCTCCTTTTGGGTACTAAGGAACTCCGTTCCCATTCTAATACTGGTTCATTAGGGAATTGGAAACTGACCTTCCAGGTCCTACATTCTAAAGAAGCATAGCACGAATGGAGCCAATCCATCCCCAAGATCACATCGAAGTCTACTATGTCAAGCTCTATCAATTCCACTAATGTCTCCCTATGAAAGATAGACACCACACAACCCCTATAGATTTTTCTAGCAACTATAGAATCACCCACCAGAGTAGACACAGAAAAGGGGTCAGAAATATTTTCAGGACCAAAATCAAAGTGCACAACCACTTAAGGGGTCATATAAGAAAGGGTAGAACTCGGATTAAGCAAACAATAAACATAACCAAAAAAGAGTTGTAACATACCAGTAACAACATCTAGGGATGTCTTATATTCCTGACTAGTAGCAAGTGCATAGAGAGAATTTTGGCCAGGGTAGAAGCTGAATAAGTGCCAACTAAAACTTTATTAGCCCTGGCTGAAGCATAATCTCGCTGGAATGACCGAGATGACCACAATTATAGCACAAATTTCTCCCCTCCTCAGAATATCCATAGTGAAGCTGCCCAAAAATGATAAGAGAGGGTAAGGTGAGGCTGACTGAGCTCCACTAAATGGAGGTTGGGTACCCTATACCTTAGGACCACTGCTAGTCTGAAAACGATAATTACCTAAAGGCTTAGGATAGGAAAAACTAGTAGCCGAATATGAATTTCCCCAATTCTTCTTCTTAGTCCACTATCTATTATCTTTCTTATTATTTTGCTGACCTGCAACCTTCTTTGAATTTCTAAACTTTTTTATTCTGCCTCTCTCCCATCTTTGTGTGCTTCTTTTTCTCATCGTCAGCCTACTGCATATAAACCACCAACTTAGAAATATCCATATTACTTTTTAACACAACAACCTTACATTCCAACACCAAATCACAGAACAAACCAGAAGCAAACTTTATCATTTGGCAGCTCATATTAGACACCAACTCTGGAGCATAACGAGCCAACTGCTGAAACATCAGAGTATACTCCTTCACACTCTTCTTTCCTTATTTCATGTTCACAAATACTTCGGCCTTATCTTGCCTCAACTCTTGAGGAAAGAAGTGATCAAGAAAGGCACCTAAAAACTCATCCCATACCACCAAATCAATATCATCACCCCTCATAGCTTTCCACTCCATAACCACTAATAAGCAATATCATTTAACTGATATACTGCAAACTCTACGCCTTCTGAATCAGTAGTGTGCATCACCTTAAGGATTTTCTCAATCTCATTAATAAACACATGTGGATCCTCCTCAAACTTACAGCCTATAAAAGTTGGGGGATTCAAGATCATAAACTGGCCAATTCAAGTGACTTCAGATGAATAAGCAACAGAACCAACACGATCAGACTGACAAGACTATGATGCCACCAACTAAATAAGATATGAATAGACTGATGAAACTCTGTATTAGAGATATATCCATGAGGCGAATGAGCATAAGTGTCACCAGCCCAAGACACTTGAAGGCTAGTTGGGATCGGTGGAAATCCATGTGGGGCGACACGGTTAGGAGTAGGGACCCTAGACCGGGTCGACATTCCATAAACAGGGTGAGTCCCCTCCATATACTCTTAAAGTGGAACAGAGGTTCCAGTAAAGTTTCATTGAACATCAGACCTTCGAGGAGGATTGATCTAAAATGTGAGAAAGCTGAGAGTTACAGAAGTTTCATAACACTAGACTCTATAGCCCAAAATAGAACACAAGAAAGGAAAATATTCCTAAATGCCTTATAGTCTCCCCCTTGTAAGTGTGGCATGCTACATACCCATAAAAAGGACTTTACACAACACGGCTTTATGGATACCCAACGACCCTAAACCATGCTCGAATACCTAGCTTGTCATGACCTGAACCAAGGCCTAGCCATAACGGATATCTCAAGAACACCATGGACCGGAGACTACCCCCTTAGCTTAACCTCATGAGCATAACAACAATAGTAATGCAGAATCCAATTAACATAGTATTAAAAGATAAATAAGTCAAGTGAAAGTTCTAAGAGTCAAAACCAACAATACAACCCACATTTGTCTAGGAAAGCCTCTAAAACCAGAATAATATCTAAGTCGAGACATGCACCTGACTCTGACCAAAAAAAATTCAAAAGCACTATAATAATGAAAGAATAATTAAATGATAAGGCCATACGAAGGATGGAGTCTCACCATTTCACAACAACTGAACAGACGTGCTCAACCACCTAATGTTGCACAGGAGCAACAAAAAACCCTTCAGAACCTACATCATGAAATGATTTAGCGTCCAAAGACAGTCAATGGGATGAGCACTGACATGTAACTTAGGAAATAAGGATAAAATAATGTAATTACCAAAATACAGTCATAAACTATATGTACCACATTCATATATATATATAGGATGTCGAGATAGGGACAAGGGTCATGACCATGAGAGTTTATAAATTTAACCCGAACTGTGTAGCCCATTCCGTCCTAAAGGTACCTATGGCCTATATGGGTCTAGTTCCCCTGGCTGGAAGGGCCCCAGTGCATTTTAGCCTCATGAATTGAGTAAAAATTGAGGAAAAACAAAATCCACTAAGGCAATAGGCATCCCAATATATATATATATATATATATATATATATATATATATATATATCAAGTATGCACCAAGAACACGGTCATATAGACCCCTAATGCCCAAAAACATGGTTTTCAGTGTTCGTCCCCCCCCTCCCCCTGGACTTTACACCTTCACGGTGAGCTACATAATTCCTCTTAAGCTCAAATTAAATAGTTTGTACATAAACCAATCCATTAACCCAGGAGTTATTCATTAAGACATTTATCACTTGGTATCGTTATACCAATATGTTTGCAAGCTAATAATTTATGCCAAATTAGTCCACATAACCAAATTGGATTTCCAAGTTCCATTTAAAATAAAAAACCAAGGCCATCTAAAATCATTTTCATTCATTTATCCTTTAATACAATACATGGGGTTAAAAAACAAGTTATACCAAGCAATTTTCCATATTCAAAATCAAGTTTACAAGGTAGGTTGAGGTTAATGCAATTATCAAGACAAAATTTCATCAACTTGGGTAAACCCATATACCCCATTCCAACCATTTATATCATGCACTAATTTAGTTCCAAAAATATTAATTTAAAGCATGAATAATTAACTTAGAACATGGGACAAGCAATTCAATTGGTAACAACCAAAACCCCTCAACCCAATTACAAAACCCACAATTAAATCACATGAAAATTCATTCAATTAATGCCATAATGTAAAATTAAATTAGGGAAAGATAAACATACCTGAAATACACAAGACGTTGAAGTCAATTCAAAGTTTGAAGCTTGGATGATGAATTCTTTATAAAACCTTTGAATGTTCTTAAGTTTTGAGTTTAAGAGGCAAAAAGAATAATTTGATAGTTGAAAACTGAAGGGAAAAGAGTTATTTTATATTTAAAGGTCGTATAAGAGGTAAAAAAAATAAAATCCCCTCACCCCAAGTAAAAAAATAAAAATTGGACCAATTAAAAACAACGGCGTGGCACGCCAATATCGCGGAGGGTAGCCTCTGTTCCATGTTAATATCGCAACGGAGGCTTACTGCCTCGGGGTCCCGAAATGATCCCGAACTCCTTTCGAAAAATTCAAAACTCTTCCAAAATACCCTTTTAATAGCCCTAAATATAATTCAAGTCAAAAATTAATGCTACGCACGTGAGAGGGTCGAAAATAAAATCATCGATGTTTTACGGGATCTCACAAGTAATTAGTCAGACAGATTAATCATTGATCTTTTTTTATCGACAGATTAATCGTTGATTGTTTTTTATCTGATAGATTAATTATCAATTTTTTTATCGGACCGATTAAAGGAAAATAGAAAATTTACAATTTGGGAGGAGACATAACATTTAGAAATAAAATACAAACTTCAAAAGAGAGAAAGTTGAAGAAATAATGAAATTTTAGTAAGAATGGATGAGAAAAAGTTAGAGAGAGTAAAGAAATAATTGAAATTGAAAGAATGAGTGAGGATTTTATGTTTTAAGTATATTTGTAAATAGCTCCATAATTTTTAATTTTTTTTTTGACTTTTCATCCGGTGTTCGGTGTCCGGTGCCCGCATTGGAGCCCCAACTAATCCAGATCGCGCGTTGCAGGGTCCATTAAGATGGTAGCGCTCCCAACAGAGTTTTCTCCATATTTAGGGTCGAACCCTCGACCTCTGATTAAAGGTGGAGCAGCCCCATCCACTGCACCACAGCCCATGTTGATCCATAATTTTTAATATGCTATTATAGTTCAATTCTTTTTAAAATTATTTTTTTATTTTGTTTTAAAATAAAAAAAATGAAAGTATCCATTTTGTTAATTGAAAACTGGACTATTTGAAAAAAGCTAGAATTTCTGATAGTTTTTATACTTTTGAAGCATTTTGTATTTAAAAAATTCATTCTTATTGTATCTGAATTTATCTAAAAACACTTAGAGATTGTTTGGTAGCATGTATCTATATAATAATAATAATAATAATAATAGTAATAATAATAATATAATACATTAGAAGTATGAAGGGTCTCAGAATGTTGTTTGAACTTTTTTGGCTTTAGACAAAAATCATATTTTCACTATTTTCCTAGTATTTAAGATTTAAAAATCAATTAAATATTTATATTAAACCCCTTATTAGAACTCACCAGAATTAATGACAACTAATACCTTTTTCATTAGATTAATAATTCTAAATAAATTAAATTTGATTTTAAGAAGATTCAAAAAATCTAGAAATAAATATGAAAGTGTTAGAATAAGAAAAATATAAGAAGTGCCAAGTTTTTAAAAGTTTTAAGTCAGTAAAAAGTATGTAATCAAAGATTTTATAAAGATTTAACTTTAAATAAGAATTTTTTTAAAATATAGTAGAAATTAATCGTACTACAAATATGGTTTAAATCGATGCGTCTCTCTTAGCCCGTAGCATCAAGAAAAAGATATATTGCATAACAAACGCAAAAGTGATGATTCATCAACCACTTAAAACTTCTGGTGGTAAAATATTAGGAGCTTATAATAAAATATATGTTATCACATTATTCTATTAAAGTGTGACACATCTTTGAGAAGTGATTTGAACTTTTTGCATTTCATTAAAAAAATTTGTCATAGACAAAATCGTCTAGTTTTAAATAATCAAAATTACACGTGTGAGACCTAGTTAAAAAGAAAAATACATGCACTACTTTGTATATCATTAGTACCTTACTAGTTTAACTATACGTGTCTCGTACTTTTAATCTTTGATTATTTAAAATTATATGATTTTGTCTATTGAAAAGTTTTTTAATGAAGTGTAAAAAGTTCAAATCACTTCTCAAAGATGTTTCACACTTTATTATAATAATATAAGCATAACATGTATTTTATTGTAAGCACATATATATTTTACCATCTCTAAGTGGTTGATGGATCGTCGCTTTTGCGTTTGCCATGCAGTATCTATTTTCCTTGCAAGAGGCTAAAAAAGACACATCAACTTAAACCAGATTTGTAGTACAATTAAGTTTTTTCTGTATTTAAAATCTTTCCTTATTTTTAAAGTAAAATCTTTAGAATTGATTACATACTTCTTACTTAAAACTTTTAACAATTTGGTACTTTTTATATCTTTTTATTCTAATACTTTCATATTTTTTTTTAGACTTTTTTGAATCTTAATATCTCTAAGAATCAGTTCTGTTTTATGCAGGGTGCTCGACTACTGAGGCCATTCACCTCGTGAGAAGATTAGTGGAGCAATTTTGGGAGAGGAAGAAGGACTTGCACATGGTGTTTATCAATCTAGAGAAGACATATGATAGAGTTCCAATGGAGACTTTGTGGAGGTGCTTGGAGGCTAGAGGGGTGCCCGTGGCGTACACTAGGTCGATCCAAGACATGTATGATGGGGCGAAGACTCATGTGAGGACGGTATGTGGGGATTCAGAGCACTTTCCAGTTTTGGTAGGGTTGCACCAGGGATCAACTCTTAGCCCATTTTTATTTGCCTTAGTGTTAAATAATTTGATGCAACATATTCAAGGGCAGGTGCCTTAGTGTATGCTATTTGCAAATGATGTGGTACTGATTGACGAGATTTAGGGAGAAGTCAATGATAAGTTGGAGATTTAGAGACAGATGCTTGAGTCTAAAGGATTTCGGTTGAGTAGAACCAAGACGGAGTACTTGAAGTGTAAGTTTAGTGAGGTGTCACAAGAGGATGGAGAGGTGGTGAAGCTGGACTCACAGGTCATTTAGAAGAGAGAGAGTTTTAAGTATCTGGGGTCTATGATTTAGGAAAATGGGGAGATTGATAAGGATATCACACATCGTATAAGGGCAAGGTGGCTGAAATAGAGGCTCGATTAGGGAGTCTTATGTGATAAGAAGGTACCCCCAAAGTTTAAAGGTAAGTTCTACAAAGTGGAAATCCAGCCGGCTATGTTGTATGAAGCGGAATGTTGACCATTTAAGAACTCCCACATCTAAAAGTTGAAGTGGCGGAGATGCGAATATTGCGATGGATGTATAGACTTACCAGGAAAGATAGGGTGAGAAATGAGATTATTCGGAAAAAGGTAGGAGTTGTTTCGGTGGACGATAAGATGCGAAGTAAGGTTATGTTAGTTTGGGCATGTGATGAGGAGGGACTCAGATGCTCTGGTGCAGAGGTGTGAGACACTAGCTATGAATGGTTTTAGGCGGGGTAGAGCTAGATCAAAGAAATATTTGAGGGAGGTGATTAGGCATGCTATGGAGCAGTTACAACAAACGGAGGACATGACCCTTGATAGCAAGGTGTGAAGGACGCAGATTAGGGTAGAAGGTTAGGGCATGAAAGTGCGTTGGTGTACATGGGTTATCCTAAATAAAATATTTTGAAATAATTAGTAATTTTCAGATTTAAGCCTACCATTACGTAGAAAATTCAATTAGTTTTTAAATTCAACAACCGGGTTAGAAGTTATGGCGATTTTAAGTTTCAATCGTTAAACATCGTCATTTAGGCCAGTAGCGCGTCACTGAGTGTGTTAAAATAGCTATTGTCAAATTTCAATGTTGCTCCGCGATGGTGGCACGTCGCGCCACAAACACATTTCACAATTGTCAGATTCCAGTATACCAACGAGATTCCACAGTGTTGAGGAACACTTCCAGTTCACAAACAAAGTGGCAACGTGATACCACTGCTCATGCCACCATGTAATTTCCCAGTTGTCATTTTCCAGTGGCCTGGCGCGATAGTGGCATGTCGCGCCAGGGGTCCAAATCGGGAAAATTTCATGAAAAATTTAAGTTGCATCCAGGGTTAAAACAGTCTTTTCTCATGATTTTATTCCGCCCAGATATGGGATTTAAGCCGTAAAAATGTGTAAAATCATTCATTATTCACTTTTCCCCAAAATCAAAAGATAGATCTCTCTCAAGAAAACAAACCCTAGCCCTCAAGAATCAAGGCAATCCCAAGAATCTCTCCAAGAACTCATTGAATTAAGGTATGTTAGATGTTCATCCATGGATCCTTACCTTCCATGGAGCCCAAGAATCCTTTTTCAATATACAATATTTATGATTTATGATTTCCATGTTTGAATTAGATTGAATTCATGTTCATGATGTTGTTTGAGTTTTAATCCATGATTTAGATTACAAGTTCTAAGAATTGATTCTAGCATGTGTTGAATTACATGATATCATGATAAACCCTTTAATTTGCAAATTGATTGTTGTATTCACGTTAACCCTAAGTGTTTATGATTTAATGAACCAAGTATGCATCTTATGTGTTTGATAAATTGTTTATGAGAATTAAATAATGCCATTATAGCATGCTAACATGCATTCCTCATTCATGTACAAGTTAATGCATTATAAGTGTTTGATGGAATGTCTCTATGAATGAATTATGACCAAGTGAACATTGTTATGTTATTCAAGATTATGCTTTACTATACTTTTCATGCTATTGAGTCCTGGGGGTATTTAATACCCGATAATTTGTTTGTTTACCTAGAGCCAATGTCAGTTACATAATATTATCAGTCATGTCACGATCACTAGTACTCTCAGTCCGTTACAGAACTCAGTAGGATTCAGTCAGTTACAGAACTTAGGAAAACTCAGTAATCTCAGTGAATTCTATCCAGTTCAGTCCAGTATAATAGTTCAGTGTCTTTCAATTGGGAGTAGCATTCAGCACCGAGTGAACCCAAGGATGGGGGCTCACCTGCCAGCAGAGGGTGTGATCCTTAGAAGCAATCCTTGCATTCCAGAACTACGTAGGCAGCGTAGGGTGAGATATCACACCTGACAGTTGAGGGTTGATGAGGTGCTCTACCTACCAGTAAAGGGTACCACCGTTCTCATCTAAGGAACCTACCAGTAGAGGGTTACTCTTCAGCTTGTCTTTACCCATGGCACGGTACTAACACCCTTCCAATTGGGGTTACAAATTAGAGCCTAGCTCAGTTATTTTATCTTATTTGAGGCATGTCAGTTAGATTATTAACTCCCACAGTTTTAGTATCAGTCTCAGTCTTCAGAATAGAACTCAGTTCAGTTCTACAAAATTAGGACAGTCAGATACAATTACTAAGTTAATAGTATTTCAGATTATTAGTGATCCCAGATTATCAGTATATTCAGTTAGTAGTTATCAGATTCAGTTCCAGTATACTCAGCCATAGTATGCTCAGTATATTCAGTAGTTATAAATCCTCCATATATGTTAATCCAGCTCAGTTAGTTATTGATCATGCATATGAACCCATGCATTCAGCCTTACCTCATTTAGCATACCAGTACATTCCCATGTACTGAGCGCATACCCGTTTCTTGCGCTATGATATTTCATATCATAGGTTTAAACGCTCAGGTTCCTGACCGCACTTAGCCAGATTCAGTCAGCAGTAGTAAATTTAGCAGTGAGTCCTCATCTATCGAGGATATTCTTTAATTTCAGTACCTCAGCTCAGCAGTATTTTAGTAAATGGAGTTAGTTGGGGGATTGTCCCATCAACTCCACTTTTAGACAGATTCAGTTAGAGGCTTTTCAAACTAGGTTTTCATACAATATTCAGTTTTACAGATGTTATATTTATCAGTATTTCAGATGTTTTTGAACCTTATGGCATTTTAGTCCATTATTTCATATTTATTTTAGTATTATTATTTAGTGCTCACGGCAGATATCATTCATGGGTTAGCTTGGGGTCCTTCAGGGTCGCAAGCACCATGTGATGACTAGGGGGTAGTCTCGGGTCATTACAAAATTAATATCAGAGCCTACGATTCAATAAAGTCCTAGGGAGTCTGAAAAGCCGCATCGCATAGAGTCTTGTGTATGGGCGTGTAGCGCGCCACACTTATGGACAGGAGGCTATGAGATATTCTTTTGGTATTCATGTCATTCGAGTGAGCATAAGCTCAAGTTAATCGCTCAGTCTAATCCGCTTCTTCCTTTCATTTAAAGAACATGCCTCCCAAAAGAACTAACGAAAGAAGGACCGAAAACCAGTCAGCCCCTCAGCCCGTTTAGGCAGATCCCCTGAACGAACATGTCTCTTACGCAGAATTCAGAGTTGCATTCACTACTCTAGCCAATTCAGTAGTAGCTCAGAATGAACGGCCAACTGCTGCTCTGGCCAACCTAGTGGCCAATACTCTGCAACTAGAATTCGAGACTTCACCCGGATGAATCCTCCTTCCTTTACGGGATCCAAGTCAGAAGAGAATCTACAGGAGTTCCTCGATCAGGTTTAGAAAGTCACAAATATCATGGGAGTGACTTCCAGTGAGAGTGCTGAGTTAGCCACCTTTCAGCTACAAGATGTAGCCCATACGTGGTTTAAGCAGTGGAAGGTAGACAGGGGTATAGATGCAGAACCTATAGAGTAAGAAGAGCTTACTACTGCCTTCCTAGACAAATTCTTTCCCTTAGATTTGAGAGAAGCCAAAGTGTTATCTCAAACAAGGTAGTATGAGCGTAAAAGAGTATTCCCTCAAGTTTACTCAATTATCCAGGTATGCCCTCCATGTAGTGGTAGACAATAGGTCCAGAATGAGCAGGTTCATATCTGGGGTGTCAGGTAGTGTGGTTAAGGAATGCAAAACAACAATGTTGATTAAAGAGATGGACATATCTAGCTTATGGTCCATGCTCAATAATTTGAGGAGCAGAAGCTTAAGAAAAAGGAGAGAGAGAATAAGAGGCTTAGAACAGGTAGCTTTAATTTCAGTCAGCCTAAGTCCGAAGGCGGTAACCGTTCCCAGTTTTGTCCAAAGTATTCAGTTCCAGCTCCGTCTTTAACCAGTGTACCGATGACCCAGGATAGCATAAGCAATGGCCGTACTAATCCATTTTGTGGAGGGTGTGGTAAAAATCATAAAGGTGTGTGCAGAGCTGGTAGTGATATTTGTTTTGGGTGTGGCAAGCCAGGCCACAGAGTCAGAGATTATCCTTACTTGGGTTCTCAGGGTCAGTATAGTCGTCCTTCAGCTCAGTCAGGTCACCCGAATCAGCAAGGTGCCGCTTCCAGTGCCACCAGTAGATAATGCCTAAACAGGTTTTACGCACTTAAGTTCAAACAAGATCAGGAAAGTTCTCTTGATGTGGTCAATGTTATGTTACAGATCTCCTATTTACATATTTATGCCTCAGTTTCAGATCTCAGATATTCAGTCACGATTTAGTTTGTAGGTGCCCCGTGCATCGTCTCATGTTTTTTCTTAGTATCTCAGCCAAGTCAGCATTCTCAAGGGACATAGTGTCCTAAGGGGGAGGTGAACTATAATACTCGAGCTATCATGATCCAAACCATTCATTTTCTCTTCACGTAGCAAATCTAGTTGAAGTAATGGGTCCTTATAGTTGACCCTCAAGTCTCAATCTTAGTCGTATGAGCATTCCCCGGTCATGACATATATCCGAGGAATCAGTTCAGTTGACGTATTATGATTCAGACTTAGTCATGCCCTCATGTTCCCGTTCATGCATATTCAGTCACATATTCATTAATTCGTTCAGACATGTACTCATGCATGAAACATACATGTTCAGAATGTAAGTTTAGTCTATCAGACCAGTCACTTAATCATGTTTCAGTTGTGCATGTCTAGTTCAGTACGTAAACACAGACTGTCCATACTCTTTTAGCTTAACTAGCCACATTCGAGGACGAATGTTCTCAAGGAGGAGATATTGTAATACCCCGTATTTCCCTAGCCTAGATTAACCCTCAATACATGGGTTATCCTAAATAATTTTTTTTAAATACTCAGTAATTTTCAGATTTGAGCCTGCCATTACATAGGAATTCAATTATCTTTCCAACGATATAATATTCGCCTAAATTCGATAACCGGGAGTTATGGCGATTTTAAGTTTCAGTCGTTAAACATAGCGTCGCGGAGTGTGTTAAAATAACAATTGTCAAATTCCATTGTTTCTCCGTGATGTTGGCGCATTGCGCTACAGACCTAGTTTAAAATTGTCATATTTTAGTCTACCAACATGATTTCACTGCATCGCGGTGCACTTTCAGTTCACAAACAAAGTGGCAACGCGATACCACCGCATCGCGCCACCATGCAATTTTCTAGTTGTCATTTTCCAGTAGCCCGGTGCGATTGTGGCGCGTCGTGCCAAGGGTCCAAATCGGGAAAATTTCACGAAAAATTTAAGTTGTGCCCAGGATTAAAACAGTCTTTTTCCATGATTTTATTCCTCCCAGATGTGGGATTTAAGCCCTAAAAACGTGTAAAACCCTTCATTATTCACTTTTTTCCAAAATCAAAAGATAGTTCTCTCTCAAGAAAATAAACCCTAGCTCTCAAGAATCAAGGTCAATCCCAAGAATCGCTCCAAGAACTCATCGAATTAAGGTATGTTAGATGTTCATCCATGGATCCTTACCTTCCATGGAGCCCAAGAATCCTTTTTCAATATACAAGATTTATGATTTTTGATTTCCATGTTTGAATTAGATTGAATTCATGTTCATGATGTTGTTTGAGTTTTAATCCATGATTTAGATTAAGAGTTTCAAGAATTGATTCTAGCATGTGTTGAATTACATGATATTCATGATAAACCCTTCAATTTGCAAGTTGATTGTTGTAACCACGTTAACCCTAAGTGTTTATGATTTAATGAACCATGTATGCATCTTATGTGTTTGATAAATTGTTTATGAGAATTAAATAATGCCATTATGACATGCTAACATGTATTCCTCATTCATGTACAAGTTAATGTATTACAAGTGTTTGATGGAATGCCTCTATGAATGAATTATGACCAAGTGAACATTATTATGTTATTCTAGATCATGCTTTTGCTTTACTTTTCATGCTATCGAGTCCTGGGGGTATTTAATACCCAATAATTTAGCACAGAATATTATCAGTCATGTCATGATCAGTAGTACTCTCAGTCCGTTATAGAACTCAGTCGGATTCAGTCAGTTACAAAACTTAGGAAAACTCAGTAATCTCAGTGAATTCTATCCAGTTCAGTCCAGTATAATAGTTCAATGTCTTTCAGTTGGGAGTAGCATTCAGCACCGAGTGAACCCAAGGATGGGGGGTCACCTGTCAGCAGAGGGTGTGGTCCTTAGAAATAATCCTTGCATTCCAGAACTACGTAGCCAGCGTAGGATGAGACATCACACCTGCCAGTTGAAGGTTGATGAGGTGCTCTACCTGCCAGTAAAGGGTACCACCGTTATCGTCTAAGGAACCTACCAGTAGAGAGTTACTCTTCAGCTTGTATTTACCCGTGGCACGGTACTGACACCCTTCTAATTGGGGTTACAGATTGGAGCCCAGCTCAGTTATCTTATCTTATCTGGGGCATGTCGGTTAGATGATTACCTCCCACAGTTTCAGTTTTGATTTCAGTCTTTAAAATAGACTCGGTTCAGCTCTACAGAATCAGGACAGTCAGATATAGTCACTATGTTAACAATAATTCAGATTATCAGTGATCCCATATTATCAGTATATTCAGTTATTAGTTATCAGATTCAGTTCTAGTATACTCAGTCATAGTATGCACAGTATGTTTAGTAGTTACAGATCCTCCATGTATGTTAATCCAGCTCTTGCATATCATTCAGTTAGTTATTGATCATGCATATGAACCCATGTATTTAGCCTTACCTCATTTAGTATACCAGTATATTTCCATGTACTGATTGCATACCCGTTTCTTGCACTATGATGTTTCATATCATAGGTTCAGACGCTCAGGTTTCTGACCGCGCTTAGCCAGATTCAGTCAGCAGTAGCAGATTTAGTAGTGAGTCCTCATCTATCGAGGATATGCTTTTATTTCAGTACTTCAGCTTAGCAGTATTTTAGTTGATGGAGTTAGTTGGGGGATTATCCCATCAACTCCACTTTCAGACAAATTCAGTTAGAGGTTTTTCAGACAATATCTAGTTTTGTAGATGTTATATTTATCAGTATTTCAGATGTTTTTGAACCTTATAGCATTTCAACCCATTATTCCGCATTTATTTCAGTAGTATTGTTCAGTGCTCACAGCAGATATCATTCATGAGTTAGCTTGGGGTCCTTCGGGGTCGCAAGCACCGTGTGATGACTAGGGGGTAGTATCGGGTTGTTACAGTCGGTAACAATAAGGAAGCGTTCTTTTGTGTCTGTAGTTTTTATTCGTGGTGCTGTGTGAAGTCTATGATTCGGTTAGATAGTTCTTATTTTTATCTCATGGTTGTAGTATTATTTTGTTGCTAGCGATGTTAGTTTATTTTGCACTTAACTTTTGTGTTTGTTATACTGTTATTGGTTCTAAGGCGGGGGTTTATCGCAAACAACCTCTCTACTTCACCTGAGTTAGTGATATGGTCTGCGTACACTCTACCCTTCCCAGACCCCATTATATGAGAATAAACTGAGTATGTTGTTGTTGTTGTTTGAATCTTCTTAAAATCAACTTTAGTTTATTTAGAATTCTTAAACTAATAAAAAAAGGTATTAGTTGTCATTAATTCGATAAGTTCTAATAAGAAAAGGTTTTACAATAAATATTTAATTAATTTTCAACTTTTAAATATTAGGAAAATAGTGTAAAGACGATTTTGTCTAAAGTAAAATCTTTCAATGAAGGGCAAAAAGTTCAAACAATATTTCTAAGGTCTTTCACACTAAAATTATAGATATAGATTATAGATACAAATGTAGATATAAATATGAATTGTAAATATAGATATAGATTTGGTATATTTTCTAATCTATGTATAACGTATATTGAGGTGTGTATAGCATTGTGTACCATTAGTACCTTAATTGATATATGTTTTAATCTCAATATATAATATGTATTGATGTATGTATTATTAATACCTCAAAATTTAACATGATTAAAGATACAATTATTTCTCAAAATTTTTTTCACATTCTTTCAACATATACATGAAGGGTATTTCTATAATTTTTTTCTATTAGAAATTAGATAATTTATTTTAATTTTATTATATCAAATCAAATATTATATAAAAAAAATACAAATATAACTAATACAAGCGTATCTTACCCAAACATTACTAATATATTTTGCATTATCTCTGTACACCCTACCGTGCCAAAACGACACCTGATGATGCATCACTCAGTGATCTAGTTTGATCCCAAGTGTTCAAGTGCATATATCATTTAACCCAGAAAAAAAAAAAAGAAGAGACGAGGCAATGTTAATAAGGGGATGAACCCTCTTATTTTGTCACCAATTTCTCGAAGTTCTTTTTTGTATCGATTTGAATAGGAAGAAGGAATCGAGATGAGTCAACCATCGGTGGTGCTAGCAACAGCCAGCTATGATCACACTATAAAGTTTTGGGAGGCCAAGAGCGCCCGCTGTTATCGAACTATCCAATACCCAGAATCAGTAAGTTCCCTTGAATTGGATTCTTGATTACATATTGATCTTTGCAGAGTCATTTTTTTTTCAAAAGTCAGGCTTAACGAATATATGAGCCCTCCTAAGAATCATGTAAATTATTTGCTTTTCAGTTTCTGCTTGCTTTTTCTATCTTTTATATTTTATGTTTTTTGGGTCAGTTTGTGTGTAACTAAACTGTTCCACGGAGTTCCTGCTAGAACCCATAAGCATAGATGCAGGTGAATCTGCTCAAAAGCGTTAGGAGCAAATGGTCTCGCACTGATGTAATGTGCTTGTGTTTCCTTTCCGAGGTACTTGCTTTCAGTCTATTAAATGTCCCTCTAGATGTAAGTCCCCTCTTTTACAATCTTATAATACCTAGTTGATACTTGTACGATGTGAGATGTGTATTTGTTAGAGCTTTTGTTAAACAGTAGCATTAGGAAGGTTATATGTCTGAAGTACGACTGTTTCAGCAACAATCTATGTCATTGTTGCCGCTGCTGCATAGATGTTTTCCGTCAATCCTGTCTTTGCAACAAATTTTAAACTAATGAATAATAAATTACCATCACAAATAAAATATGAAGAAACAAGAATTTTTATTGATAAACAATATGGGTACAATTCTGTCTGTCCCTTGATTCTTCTCTCTTGATTTTCTCCGTAATTCGGGAGTCATTAGTAGGTATTTATCGAACGTATGGAGATTTGGATTTGATCTTCAGGAAAGGAGGTATTTGTAGATCTTCTTGATGGATTTGGTTATCAAGAAGAGAGAGTTGATCTATTTGTGAATATCCATGAGTTTATGAGATATTTGAGATGCCTCTTTAAGAGAATATATGATGAACGATTGATTATCAAAGATCAATTGTGGAACAGTTCAGGAATTACTTCGAGAACTGATAAACTGTATTAACCGAGAAATTGAGCTAAGAGAGAGAATTTAAAGAAGTAAGAAGAATAATATTAATCATTGCATGAATAGGAAGTGATTATAATCGATTTTATATAGATAGGACTCAGCTACAACTTGTAACTGCCGTAACTAACTTTGTGTCTCGCTACAGTAATAACTATTTTTCAATATTCACTTCCTATTACTCCTTTTACAGTTTTAACTTGACTGTGTCAGCTCAGCTTACAACTTCGACTTCTCTTCTGATACTTGTAACGATATGTTACCCTTTAAATAGCACATGCTTTAGGGTTTAGGGTAGAATAGCCTCCAAGCTAGGCTTAAGGGTACAGTAGCCTGCAGTAACAAAAATTGAATTCTTCTTATGGTGTCTACAAAATTTCGATGTCTACAAATGCCCCCTACTTCAAGGCTCGTCAGAGTGTAGACTTGATGAAACTCAAAGACGAGTCTTGAAGTAATGATAGAGCTTCCATCTTTACGATCTTGCAACTGTAGACTTGCAGATCTAATTTACGAGAGAAAAAATAAAGGACAGATTTGGTCCCACTATGCATGCCAATTTGTTTGCAACACATTTTAAAGTGGTGCATAATAAATAACAATCACAAATAAAATATGAAGAAGCAAGAATTCTTGTTGATAACAATATGGTTACAATTCTGGTTGTTTCCTTGATTCTTTTCTCTTGATTTTCTTCGTAATTCGAAGGCTATTAGTAGCATATTTCTCAAACATAGGAAGATTTGGATTTGATCTCCATGAAAGGAGGGTTTTGTAGATCTTCTTAATGTATTTGGTTACCAAGAGAGAGAGTTGATCTATTTGTGAATATCCATGGATTTATGAGATATTCGAGATGCCTCTTTAAGATAATATGTTACCCTTTAAATAGGGCATTATTTAGGGTTTAGGGTAGAGTAGGTTCCAAGCTAGGATTAGGGTAAGTAGCCTCCAAGAACTCTAACAGAAATTGGATTCTTCTCGTATAGTCCCCAAAATTTCTGTGTACACCCTCATTTTACCATGTTTATATCATCCTTGGATGTGGATGCATTACATTAGTATGCTGCATTTTGTTAAGGCAGACAATTAGGACTTCCACCTTCCAGAGAAAAAATGAAATTAAGATGAATGAGCTTTTACATTTAGTGTTTCTGCTGAGCTGCATTCTCGCATATATGCGTCCTAGTTCATTAAGGGACAAATTTGATGTCAAGACTGCAAATTCCAAAATGAACTCAAGCTTCACTTTTGAATGGCGTTATTTTGTGCATTACGTTAAGTATTTGAGCCTTCTTTCACTAAGTAGTTGAGATGCTATTCATCTGTCCAAACAAACTATATTGGCAGGGAAGGTATGATAAACATTCAAAACATATGGAAAAATGTTTGCATTCTAATTTTTGTTGGAACAGTTATCTGAGACATCTGCCTTTACCTTCTTTCCCTTCTTGAACTGTATACAGCAAGTTAATCGTCTTGAAGTTACTCCGGATAAACGCTTCCTGGCTGCTGCTGGAAATCCTCACATTCGCTTATTTGACATCAACTCTAGCAGTCCTCAGCCAGTTAGTCTTCAGATTTTCCTTCTTCATTCACTTCGTTTCTTAATTCCATTTTTGTACGTGGTGTTTTCTTCGGTTTGTGTTCATTTTGGTTCCCCTAGTTAAAGGAGTTCTTTTTGGCAGCGAAGAAGCTTTGATTCACACACTAATAATGTGATGGCAGTAGGATTTCAGTGTGATGGAAATTGGATGTATTCTGGATCTGAAGATGGCACCGTAAAGATTTGGGATTTGAGGTATTGTAGATATCAAAGTCTGATGTGTTACGTTCTTTCCGACTTCTTATCTTTCCTTTAAGTCAACCATATCTTTGCATCTTTTGAATGAAAGGGCACCAGGTTGTCAGAGGGAATATGAAAGTCGGGCAGCTGTGAACACTGTAGTTTTGCACCCTAATCAGGTCTTATACTTTGATCTTTGAATTGTGTGAGGGTCAGTCGGTATATATTTAACTTTTTGACTGAATTGTCGAACTCTCTGGGAACTTCATAACGAGCAGTGTTTTTAGTCACTTTTATTCTGTCTGTTTTTATCAGCAAATTTTATGGCTTTGTTCAATTTCTTCATCTTATAATATATCCATATCAAATGTATGAGTTTTTGGCTGAACAAGGAAATATTTTGAGTGAGCTATTCAGACTGGAATCCATCAGAAAAGATGGAGCTGCGCTAAAGAAAGTAGAGATGGCATTGGCATAAATAACGATGCTATTATACATTTTTACTACTAGTTCATCTTTGTGTACCACATATTCCGATAATTTAGTATAGAACAGGTCTCTCAGCTATGCTTCTGTTTGTTACTTAGTAAATTTCAAGAAGTGTTAAGTTTGGTATGTCTTATTAAAATATACTATGTAGTTCGTAGAAATTTTATCAACAGTCAATCCAAAGGTACAGTTCAATCGAATAGTATTCAATTTATCTTTTATGAAAAATTAGAGTTCTCTAGAGCTAATTGCTTTCAAAATTTACCCTTATCCATGTACTGACATACAAGTTTCTACAACGACGACAAGTACTATGAGCCTTTTTGGCCAAGCTGCCAAAAAACTGCTCAGTTTGTGTTGTTCTGTAGGGAAGAAGAAAGAATACGATGGCCAGAAAAATATTCAGCTTGTTTATTCATTCACGTCTTAGAAAATAAATAAATAAATAAATAAAAGACTCCTATTCTATTTCAACTAGGGTGCTAATAAACTCCTATTCTATCTCAACTAACTGACTGAATTTCAAAAATAAAAATACTAAACTAAAAAGAAACAATAGTAGCAAATAACTCAATACTTCAACACTCCTCCTTGAGATGTTTGCTGGTAACTCCAAGTTGTCCGCAAAGAGTTTCAAATCTGAATTTGGGAAGAGCTTTGGTAAATATATCAGCGAGTTAATCCTCCGAAGTACAATGGACAAGCTTGATTTCCTTATTTTTCTCAGCTTCTCTAATGGCATGATACTTGACAAGGATATGCTTTGTTTTACTATGCTGCACTGGATTTTTTGCAATTGCAATTCCTGAGGTGTTATCACACGTGATCTCAATTGCAACTGTCGATTCCATTCCAAGATCCATCAGAATTGTCCTCAACCAAATAGCTTGATTTGGTGTTGTTGATGCTGCTACATACTCTGCCTCTGCAGTGGATTGCGCCACTATTTCTTGCTTCTTTGAATTCCAAGAAAATACACCAGAACCCAAGGAAAAAGCGTTGCCAGTAGTGCTCTTCATATCGTCAATATGTCCAGTCCAATCACTATCAACAAAGCCAAGCAAAGCACTTTCTTCAACTGGTTTAAATGATATTCCAATTTGTACAGTACCTTTTAAGTACCTAAGCACTCTTTTCGCAGCAACAAAATGAATGTCGCTGGGACTTTGCATATATCTTGAAAGCAAACTAGTAGCATACATTAAATTAGGCCTTGAAGCCGTCAAGTACACGAGACTTCCAATTAAACTTTTATATAGCTTCACAGTTCTTTGCTTTGTCTTCTTTTGAGAATTTTGTATTCAAAACCAATGGTGTAGGATCTACATAAATTTCCTCTTCTAGAACCAAAAAACCTTCTGGTTGATCTAGATAAATTTCCTCTTCTAGAAAGCCATTCAAGAAGGTAGATTTGACATCTAAATGCCAGATTTTCCACTTTATCTGTGCTGCTAATGCAATCAAAATTCTGATGGTGTCTATCCTTGCAACAGGTGCAAAAGTATCCGAGTAATCAACTCTAGGCTGTTGAGAATAACCTTTAACGTCCAGCCTTGCTTTGTGCTTATTGATAGATCCACCCGCATTTAGTTTCACTCTGTACACCCATTTAACTCCAATAACTTGCTTATTTTCAGGTTGTCAATAAGTTTTCATGTTGCGTTCTTCTCAATCATGGCAATTTCCTCCTTCATCGCTTGCTTCCATTCTTCAAACCGGCTGGCAGCTTGAAAGTTTTCATAAATTTTAGCTAATGGGTTGGTGCCTCTAAGAGCAAAATGTTCATCATGCTCCGCTTCCAAGTCTTCACTTGTATCTTGAAAAGTACGTTCAACAACTATTTTTCAGACTTAAGAGATATTCCAATCCCAATAAGCATCTTCATCCACCTTCACATCTTTACTTGCAAAAACTTTCCTAGATTCAATATTGTAGATTCTCTAGCCCTTCGAGATAGAGCTATAACCAACCAAAATTCCTTTTTCAGCTTTTTCATCAAGCTTACTTCTTTTGACAGTTGGTACATAAGTAGAACAGAAGGAACCGAACACCTTTAGATGCCTAATTGATGGTTTTATGCCATTCCAAGCTTCAATTGGTCTCATATCATCCACAACCCTTGTTGGCAGTCTATTTTGCGGATAAAAATGTGTTTACCGCCTCCGCCCAAAAAGACTTCGACAACTTTTTCTCAAAAATCATACACCTTGCCATCTCAAGAATGGACCGATTTTTTCTTTTAGAAACTCTATTTTGCTGGGTGAGTAAGTGACTGTAAGTTGATGCTCACTTCCCATATCATCACAAAACAAATGAAATTCACTTGAAGTATACTCCTTCCCATCAGAGAGTTTTCAACAAGCATCCACTTTGAGTTTTATTAAAAGCTTTGAACTTCTTAAAAACGACAAACACTTCAAGCTTTTGCTTAATAAAATATACTTAGATCATTCTAGTAAAATCGTCTATAAAAAGAATAAGATACTTGCTGCAATTGAGTGAAGGAGTTTTCATCGGTCCACAAATGTTTGAATGAACAAGTTGTAACTTCTCACTTGCTCTCCATGTTGCTGACTTTGAGAAAGACAATTTGTGTTGCTTTCCTAGTTGACAACTTTCACACACATCTGAACATAACTTAATTTCAGCAAGTCCTTCACTAAATCATGGTTTTTAGCATATTGAATTGATTTCAAGTTATAATGGCCAAGTTTTTTGTGCCATAATTTTGAATCCCGCACACATCTACTACTTCAATAAACTTGCTCAGAATTTGAGTTCCAATTCAAAGGAAAACTTCTCTTTATCATTTCAACAGTAATCAATTCTTAGCCACTAGATTCAAAACCAACACAATCTTTAAACAGTAATATATAATTTTGTTCTAGCATTTGACCAACACTCAACAAATTTTGGTCAAAATCAGGTACCAACAAAACATCTTTGAATACATTTAGTACCTTTGGGAGCTTCAATTGTCACAATTCCTTTACAAACAATATCCAACTTGGTTTTATCGGCCAACTTGACACGACCTTTGGTAGATTTCAACTTCGTAAAATATTCTGGTCATGTGTTGAGTGCAACCACTGTCTAGAAACCATGTGTTTTCATCATTCAATCTTGTTGCTACCATCGCTGTAAACACAAACTCCTCCTATTCTTCAACTTCCGAAACGTTGGCTTTTTGAGTTTGTTGGTTGTTCTCCTTCTTCACTCTGCTAAACCTTTCAATATGACCAAGCCTATTGCAATATCTACACTGGCGAGTTGGTTTCTTCCCTATAAACTAACAATCATCCTCTTTTTGATTGGTTTTTCTACAGTACTTGCACGGAGGAAAGTTTTCTTTCTTCTTGACTCCATTGCGAGAATCGCCTTGTTTTTTCTACTGAAATTAGTAGAAGTTTCTAAGATTTTGCCTTACATCTACATCTTTATTTTGCTTGAAGAGCAGTTTCAGTAGCTTATTCTAGCCGCGAGGATCTTCTCTGCACTTGAGCTTGAAGAGCATGTACAAGTCAGAAGGTAACATTTTGGTGAGATCCTTCGAATCTTCAAGTGAAGAGATCTTTGCTTCAAATCTTTCCGGCAAACTCATGAGAACGTTTTCAACGATTCTTGAATCTGTAAGCGCTTCTCCCATAAATCTAATCTGATTTACAACCTTCATCAACTTATTGAAGAATTCTTCAATGGTTTCTGAATCCTTCATTCGAAGAATTTCAAACTTTCTTCTCAGATTTATCGCTTTTATTTGCTTGATCTTGTCACTTCCTTGAAATTCTTCTTTCAACTTGTCCCAAGCCTCCTTTGTAGTCTCACTTGCCATAATTCTTGCGAAAATTACTTCCGAAAGTGCTGATTGTATGCAAGAGAGTTTTAAAGTTTTTTGAAATCTCTTCTCTGTGATTCTTAATTTGCGCCATAGTTGGGTTATTCGGCAAAGGATTTGTCTCCCCTCTAACCCCTACCACTTTGCACAGATCATATGCTCGCAAATAGGTTCTCATTTTAACAACCCAAATTGGATAATTCTCACCGGAAAAAGTTGGGGGTGAAGGAATTGAGAAATTGTTTGAGGCCATAACAATATTGGCTTTTATACAGGTTTCTGTGTTGGGTCTTCCCTGACTCACAAGCCCTTAGAATCAAATAGCTCTTGATACCATTTGTTGTTCTATAGAGAAGAAGAAAGAATACGATGGCCAAAAAAATATTCAGCTTGTTTATTCATTCACGTCTTAGAAAATAAATAGATAAAAGACTCCTATTCTATTTCAACTAGGGTGCTAATAAACTCCTATTCTATCTCAACTAACTGACTGAATTTCAGGTCTTCCCTGACTCACAAGCCCTTAGAATCAAATAGCTCTTGATACCATTTGTTGTTCTATAGAGAAGAAGAAAGAATACGATGGCCAAAAAAATATTCAGCTTGTTTATTCATTCACGTCTTAGAAAATAAATAGATAAAAGACTCCTATTCTATTTCAACTAGGGTACTAATAAACTCCTATTCTATCTCAACTAACTGACTGAATTTCAAAAATAAAAATACTAAACTAAAAAAGAAACAATAGCAGCAAATAACTCAATACTTCAACAGTTTGGAAACATTTTTGTTAAAACAACTTCCAAAAAAGTACTTTTGGAGAGAAGCAACTTATGTTTGGTCAATTCATTTGAAAAGAGCTCTTTTCAGTATTTAATAAGCAAATTGTGTTTGACCAATTTTTTCAAAATGTATTTTTGAGTGTGAAATTATGGAAAAAGGCAAGTATCAAGGCTCATTTTACATTCAGACTAGTGGTGTTTCTTATGCTCAAAACATCTCCTATTCATTTCAAGCCAAATAGCACACATGATGCAAAAATTAACAGTCCTCCAGATCTGCTTTAGCTCATTTTCACCTCTTTGTCCAAGCAAGCACAGCAACAAATGCTTCACATCCTTGGGGATCACCCAATGCACTCCAAAGATGTTTAAAACAACGTCCATAATCTGCTAGGAACAGTAAACTCTCTTAGCAATAATTGAAATTTCATTAGAACTCCACCAGCATACATGCAAATTGATTATCTGTTACCCTTGTAATGTCAGTTGATTTATACTCTTATCGATTTCTGAATGTTTTATCGCATGACTCATAAATCTAATACAACTGAGAAATATCTTCATTGTTCTTATATAACAGAACCAAGGTACTCTTTCTCCTCTTCTGACATCTTTCTATTCCTTAATATAATATTTTAATAGCTTGATTAGTTATACAACTCCAAGCTTTAAAGATTTTTGTAACCTCAATAGGAAACCATTTGGACCATACATACTTATAACCGTCAAATTTTACTGGGTGATTTACAAGAATGTCCTTGTAAATGGCTGGTCTTGAACTTTTTACCCCCTTGCTCCATAGGCAAAACTTCAAGTTCTAACAAGTTTTACTTTTGATCTTCAAGATTCGCCCATAGGGCAAGTGGGGTCAAAAGTTCAAGAGCACCCATGTCCGTGGTCATTGGGTGTAATTTCCTGATAATTTATTAGCATTCTTTATTTCAGCAGACCTAATTCTTCAAGATCTCTATATGAAAGTAAGAAAAGTCTTTTCTTTCTTGACTTCAATATTTTCAGTTATTCGTATATGCCTCACCAGAATACACTTTTGATTTATCCAT
This sequence comes from Capsicum baccatum var. pendulum, assembly GCA_030864225.1. Classification (NCBI taxonomy): domain Eukaryota; kingdom Viridiplantae; phylum Streptophyta; class Magnoliopsida; order Solanales; family Solanaceae; genus Capsicum; species Capsicum baccatum. The sequence goes on from CM061552.1 coordinate 135,289,319, forward strand.
CCTCTCCATTCAATGTGATGGGTTTAAGCTTTTCCGTTCGTTTGTATTTTATGGATCTCATTCTTCTATATGTTTTGCAGACTGAGTTGATATCTGGAGACCAAAATGGCAATATCCGTGTGTGGGATTTGAGAGCAAATTCATGTAGCTGTGAGTTGGTACGTAGTATAGTTTTCATTAGTTCATATATCCTGTGGGCTTTTGTATTATGATCACTAGGAATTGAAATTATGGTTGGAGGAGTCATTCATGAGTGAGTTTTAGGGTAATTCTGAGAGCTACACCATTAGCATTATAAAGGAAATGTATTCTTTTTAAAGATTCAATTATTTCAATGACAGTGAGCTTGTCAAACATAAACTGATAATGCCTCATATATCTGTTCGTGTTGATTATCAATTTCTTACAAAAGGAAATGGTTTTTCTTTTTATAATGTAATACATAGGGCACGATAAAGGGTACTTGGTGTTCATCATCTCTTGGTCTCTGCATGTTTAATGTGATGTACACAAGTTGGTAATTATCAGTATATTTGAGAACTTAGGTACCGGAAGTGGATACAGCAGTTCGATCTTTGACCATAATGTGGGATGGAAGCTTAATTGTTGCTGCAAACAATCGTGGAACATGCTATGTTTGGCGTTTATTACGTGGCACCGAGGTAATCAGTGGCTGAATTCTAAACTGTGCATGTGATATTACTTACTAGAGAAAAAAAAAATTCACACGATCTTTTCCGTGAGCCCCAAATTCCTTCTCTAAATTTGGAGTGGGGGGAGAGAGGGGGGAGGGGGCAAGAATAAGGAAACAGCAAAATAAATCAACACAACTGTATTTTAGTTTTTTTTTCTGTTCTGTTAAATATAGTGAATGTAAAACCTTTGACTGAGCTTTCTTATCAATTCTTCCTGTAACTGTCTATCCTCCTTTGAACTAGATCCTTCAGTCTGATTGAACTCATACCAAATATCGTCCCTTTTCATGTGCCAACATCCTCATGAATTCAGATTATTGTTTCTGCAAGCACTTTGCTGCAGCTGTGAGCCTGTGACTGAATATTACTAAAACTTACTTCACTTAAAATGCAGACAATGACCAACTTTGAGCCTCTGCATAAATTACAGGCTCATGATGGTTATATCCTCAAATGTCTTCTTTCGCCTGAATTATGTGAACCTCACAGGTGAGAATATTTCATAGTTCCTTGTGTTTTGGTTCCAAGTTTCTAGTCTATTATCTGTTAGTTACTTGTTCCAGTAAATACTATTTTGCTACCTAATGTACTTGGGACAGTATCCATTTTAATATGCTTTAACAATTCTTTGTTCTTTCAAAATTGTAATTTATAGGTATCTGGCGACTGCATCTTCTGATCATACTGTCAAGATTTGGAATGTGGATGGTTTTACCTTGGAGAAAACTCTGATAGGTAGAAATTCAAAAACAATTACTAGTTATCTTTTTTACTTCTCCTCCTCCCTTTCCTGAGAGATTCTTTCAAATTCTTCACCACATGTAATATTCATTAAATTTTAGTGTATTTTCCAGGACATGAACGCTGGGTTTGGGACTGCGTATTCTCTGTTGATGGTGCTTTTCTCATCACAGGTACATACTGAAATTGTTATGAACAGTTAGAGCATTTCTGATATTTAGTCCTGGCTATAGTTCACGAGAAAGCATTTTTGGTGCATTGAGAGTACTTATTCTGTTTAGTGTCATTTGAGTTGTAGTTTTGGTTTATACCGTATGTAGAAAACAGGTGTTGCACAGAGCCTTACTATCCATCAACATTCCACAAGTGAAGGAACAATAATGAGGTTTTTGTTGCTCCCAAATGCACACTCAAGTGTACGTGGTTGCAATAATACAGTGACTAAGCAAGTCAGATATTGATCCCACATGGACTTGGTTTTAAAGATGATCAAATTCAACTATTATTGATTAATCACGCAAGGTTTTCACCACAAGCTTTTGTTTTTGTTTTATAAGCGATTGCAGAAAAATAAACTAATTAATTATTCTACTATACTAGCTACCCTTGAGACATAAGGCTTTAACACAATAGGAGATGATATTCCGAGGTTAAGAATTTATTAATGATCATGTTGAGTAATCACTTGAATTGACTCCGATTTTCTACTGAATTGTTGGTTGATAGAAACTACTGTGACTAGGCTCTCTTGAGCTACGTAGCCCTTCGATGAATGCCCTCACTTCCACGCCCTACCTCTTGGGGATCAGGTATGTGACAATGACTCGTACAATTTTGACGTGCACTAATCAAGCAAGTTGTTTAGGGGCATCCCTGCCCTACCCACAACTCAATACCCTATGCTTGATAGAGATCATACTCTATTTAATCCTATTTGGGAGTTCCATGTCATGTGATCACTAGCCCCTGAATCTATGATCCAAGAGCTTATATTAGTAGAATCTGTACTAAAAAAAACACATGGCAAATTACCTGTTTAGGTAAAAGAACAAGTGGGAGTAGAGGGACTAGGTTTACTGGATTGGAGAAGTTTGTGCAGTAGCTCTAGCTGTTCCTTGGTGAATGGTGGCATTTCTGAAGAAGATGTCAGCCCCGGTTCTCTGCTGGTACACTGAAAGGCTTGATTGCCATGGTTTTCTGCCTTTTCTTGTTCCCGATGGGCAGTTTTCCATGGATCTTCCAGCAAGTCTCGCGAGTGTGCCAGTATTTTTTGCAAAAATCACACGACGACTTCTTTTTCTTATCATTCTCATTTTTCACAGCAACTAAAGCGGATGACTCTATATTTTTTGATTCCAGATTGAAGTCTTTTTTTAGCATAACATTCCTCCTTGTTTCTTCACGCCTAATTTCAGAAAATGTTTCCCTCAAAGTGGGCAGCGGATTTTTTCCAAGAAGTCGAGAACGAAGTTCGTCAAAATCTTGGTTCAACCCTACTAAAAATAGATACACCCTTTCACTCTCTTCCTTTTTCATTGCTTTTACGCTATCCTTCGAACATTCCCATTCATCATTATAGTATTGATCTAATTCTTGCCACTGGAAACCATCTCATTATAGAAAAGAGTAACACTTCTCTCTCCCTACCTCGCTTTCCACAGTTTAATTTTTAATTCAAAAATCTGAGAGACATTTTCTACATCAGAATAAGTTTCTCTAACCGCCTCCCAAATATCCCTAGCAATGGGAAGAAATAAATATGGTTTACCTATGGTAGGTTCCATGGAGTTTAGTAGCCAAGCAATTACCATCTAGTTTTCTGAGCTCCAGGCATTCATTTTCGGGTCTCCTGGTTCAGGCTTTCTCGTTTCTCCAGTCAAGTGCTCAAGTTTTCCTCAACCATCAATTGCCAAACGGACAGATTGCGCCCACTCCAAATAATTCTTTTCATTCAGCTTGTGAAAAGTAAGCTCAAAGGAAAAATTAGAAGAATCGCCGCCTTGGTTCATTGTTGTCTCGATCGGCACTTTGTTAACAAAACTCTCGCCTTCTGTTAATGCCGTTGGGTGACGTAGCCTCGTAAATGTTGTTTTAGTCATCAGCAACACTAGAATAAAGCTGCTCTGATACATTGTAAGATTGGTACCAAAAGTGTACATTTTATTTATCTTAGAGCTACAAATCTATAGTATTGGAAAGTAAACATAGCAGAATCAAGTCGCTTGATTCTAGCAGATATGACAATCAAGATGTGATCTTTTTGATCTAATTACCTAAACTATCTACAACAAATCAGATATGATTTTATCAAATCAATTAAGATCCTACAAAATCAAATTTTAAATATTCACAAATCAACACTAACAATTCAATTCAACTTCATACAACAAGATTCTTGCTATTACTGTATCACCATAACCCCAGTATAAGGTTATTGGCTGCTCATGTTTATAGAAACTATCATAAGATAGTTATTATGCATACCAAAATCTAGGAAAGATGGGAAGAAGTAAAAACCAAAAGATTCTGTGGCCCCAGTGTGCTTTTAGTGCAAAATCCTCAAAATAACATTGAACCCCTTCACAAAGACCTAAGGGTCTATTTGTAGAGGTGGGAAAACCTTGAGACAAACTTCTCCCGATCAAAATTGAACTTTGCTAAAAGTAGACCTAGGAAGAGGACCATCGTCATCGTGCTGCACTAGCCATCGTGGTGAATCTTACCGTATTGGGCATCGCGGTGCAATATCGTGATGTTTTATACCTTAGCCAAATCATGCTTCTATCTTTTCTACCGCGGCATGTCGACAATTACAATAACTTTTACCATTGTAGCCACTGCGTCACGGTGAAACCTTCACCATACGTTCCACCGCGGTGTATTTTATCGCGTTGAGCATCGCGTCATGGTTGACTTCTCTATTTTTCTGAACTTAAGACTTTTTCTTGAATGATCCATGTTCCGTTGCTGCACGCTGACCATCGTGGTGGATTTTCCCCGTTGATCAGTTCATACGGTGACTTCTGCTTTCGGGACTTGGCCAAAAATAATTTATTGCACTGTGTTGCGTCTCCTAGCACACTAAACGGCACCACGATGAGTCATCGCGCTACACTTTCTCCAGCTTAGAAAATTTCTTCCGCTTTTCTTCCATTTTTGGGCAAATTTGCCCAAAATTACCTATATTCGCAAAATTAACTCATTTATTAATTGTATCACAATCAACACAAGTTAATTGCATTTGTCACTAATTTAAGCAAAACAAGGTACAAACATGGATACAATAATGTGAAAAGATGTGTAAATACACCTAACATCGCCACCCTACATTAGAACCTTTGTTCGTCTTTGACAGAGCAACTACACACTCCCTATGTTTCGTACAAATACCTTTCAAGGCTTCACCAATGATAGGTCTACTTGGACTAGAGCACTTACAATAGCAATCTCTTACAAAGTGAATATTCAAAATCAGAGCATGCATTATTTTCAAATCAAACATATCAACCACCCCCTCGAAACAACTTAGCCACTGAAACGATTCACATATCAACAATTTAGGACAAACACACCTGTGTAACGCAACAAAGGAATCAAACATGCTACCTATCTTTTATCCATCATGTGCCCTCACTATCAAGTTAAAAACAACCCATACATATGACAAACTAAGAATATGGCATAAGTAAAGAAGAAGCAATCATAAGATAGTTATTATGTATACCAACGTCTAAGAAATATGGAAAGAAGTAAAAACCAAAAGATTTTGTGTCTCCAATGTGCTCTTTGTGCAAAATCCTTGAAATGACGTTGAACCCCTTCAAAAACAACCTAAGGGTCTATTTGTAGAGGTGGAAAAACCTCGAGACAAACTTCTCCCCATCAAAATTGAACTCTGCTAAAAGCAGACCTACGACTAGGCCCGTCTTTCACCGTGCTGCACCGGCCATCGTGGTGAATCTCACCACATTGGGCATCGCGGTGCACTACCGTGATGTCTTATACCTTAGCCAAATCATGCGTCTACCTACTTTTCTATTGTGACTTGCTGACCATTACGGCAACTCTTACCGCTCTAGGCACTCGTCACGGTGAAATCTTCTGAATCTAGACTTGGGAAAATTGTTGATCACCTCACGTTCCACGGAAGTGGATTTTATCGCGTTGAGCATCGTGTCGTGGTTGACTTCTCTTTTTTTCTAAACTTAAAGACTTTTTCTTGAATGATCCTTATTCCGTTGCTGCATGCTAACCATCGCGGTGGATTTTTCTCATTGATCACCGCATCACGGTGACTTCTTATTTCGAGACTTGGCCAAAAATTCTAAGGATCTTGATTTTGTACTGTGTTGCGTCTCCCAGCACACCAAACGACACCACGATGCCGCGATGCCTCCACACTTTGTCCAACTTAGCAAATTTCTTCCGCTTTTCTTCTATTTCTGTGCTAATTTGCCCAGAAATCACTTATATTCACAAAAATAACTCAAATTTGTCAATCCTATCTTAATCAACACAAGTTAGTTGCACCTGCCACTAATTTAAGCAAAACAATGTACAAACATCGATACAATATTGTGAAAAGATGTGTAAATACACCTAACATCACTACTCCACACTGGAATCTTTGTTGGTCCTTGACAAAGCAACTACACACTCCGTATGTTTCATACAAATACCTTTCAAGGCTTCACCAATGACAGGTCTACTCGGAATAGAGCACTTACAATAAGAATCTCTTACAAAAGGGGCTATTCAATATCAGAGGATGCATTATTTTCAGATCAAACATATCTACCACCCCCTCGAAACAACTTAGCCACTGAAACGACTCACATATCAACAAGTTAGGACAAACACACCTTTGTAACTCACAAAGGAATCAAATATGCCACCTGTCTTTTATCCATCATGTGCCTTCACTCTCAAGAGAAAAACAGCCCATACGTATCACAAACTAAATATATGGCATAAAGGAGAAAACTGCTCATACTCTCAACAATGAAAAATCACATGTACATACAATGATCCCTAGGCTTGCCCTTAGTGTAATACTTCACTTACCTTAGTGCAACAAATCTAGAATCAAGCAGTAAATAGACATTCGGCTCACCTAAAGATAAGCTATCATTCACACTTAGTTGGCTACTAGCCTCATTCACTAAAGTGCAAGAGTTAGCTTTGTTACCTTGAAGTTCATTTGGACCATGTCCACTCACGGGAGCTTGAAGATTTGGTGGATAGGGAAGGGCGGATTTAGGAAAGCTTGGATGCTCTATCACGTTATCCTACTTCTTTGAAAGAGACTTCTATCCCTTCCATTTTTCCTTTCATTCTTGCCATTGTACTTTCATGAGATTCAAATCGGCTATCTATGACATCAAACCTTTCCATGATTGATCTAACCCAACTAGGCATTTCACCTTCATCCGCCATTGTACCTATCAAAAGAAACACTAAACAAAACAAAAAAAACAGCAAGCATGTTAAGGTTAGAGAAATAAAACAACCTCAGACACTCTCAAGCTCACACCTTTGAATGTCACTCAATTGGCGTCGCAAGTGTTAGTATCTCGTTTGTACTCCAATGAGTTGCGTGGTACCAATTGTGGCTTGAGGTCGGAGTGGATTCTTGTTTGAAGACTCAAATAAACAAAATTACGTAAAGACGTGAATCAAGAAGCTACAACGAATCACAAACTAAAAAAGCACACAGAAAGAAACACGAAAGAAACTAATTCAAAACTAATTTCACAACCTAGTAGGTGATTACTAGTTGTTAATTAGAACTAGAATCAAGAAATGAAACCAAAAGAGTTAAGGAAAAAACTTAGAATCCAAATTTGAGCTTAAGCAATTTCGGGTAGGGTGATGACGTGGCAGCCTCTCATTGGTTGTTGAAATTTGAAAAATTTTCTTGTATTCCAATTTGAAATTTGATCCATCTTTGATTTGGTGAGTGTGGCAATCGGTTTTGATGAAGATAATACAAAGAATGGACCCTTTAATTGTGATTTGTTGTGGTCCTCTCCTTGTACTTTCCCTTGTACTTGCCCTTGTCCTCTTCTTTGAGAATATTCCTTTTTTGATACTTTTGGACTCTTTCTTCCTTTGGAAGACTTGGAATATGCTTGGAATATTCTTTATACAAACAAGGACCACACTTTCTTTCTCCTCCTTTTTGGATTAAACAACACTTTTTGAATATTCTTCTTCAACAATATATGAAGAACATGAAGAACACCAAGAACATTCAAAGTTTGACCCAAGTTGACCCTTAAGTAAATGACCTTGGAATTTGATATTTCTTGCAATTCCAAGTTCACGTTGACAATCCAAGCACAAATATCATGTTTTCAACTCCGAAACGTCAACAATCACCTTCCATGTTTGAGATCCCACCTTCAAGTTTCTTCGAGCTCAAGCTCAACAATGGTGGATGGCTCAAATCAATCCGGATTTAGCTCAAATTCTAGATCTAGACTCTCTTAGTGTTAGGGAGCAAGGATCTAGCACTAGAAACAAACAAAACACACAAAAATCTCCTAGATCTAAGCTCCAAGTTTCGGCCAAAGTGCAAAAACGGGAACAACTATTTTTTTTGTGATTTTCGGATTTTTGACACTTCTTTTTTATTTTCTAAGTAACAATCCCAAGATTGATTTCGTTGGAACAAAATCAAACCTTGCTCTGATACCAAATGATACGGAATCGAAGATATAAGAAGAAAACTAACCTAAGAAATTCAAAACACAACAAGATATAAAATGAAAGATAAGTTGACATAAGAGAATACAAGAAATAAGAACCAAAACGTGTATCAAACGATAAGACCCCTATGACTTATAAACAAACGCCAACTGCTTACGTGAACCTCAAGGGAATCGGAATCCCTAAGCAACCCACGTTTCTAAACAAGTAACCAACACAAACAATTCCATGTTTGCCACAAGTGATTCCACACTTGCAATTCACTCTTAAAGAGTATTCTCTCAAAATATCATCAAAGTTGTTAAATGAAATAGTTAAGACACATATTTATAGTGTTGCCTTTGCCTAAAATAGCCTATTACAAGAAATTGCCCAAAAGTGGCTATTTCCAAAATAACCCACATGGGCTTTCAAGACATGCTCCATACGGCCTTGTGGGCTTAGGTGCCCAAAAGGGAGTCCACCGAATGTCCTCTTGAGCTCTTGACTTGTTTGTGGATTGGACCTCTTTTTATTGGCCTCGGAAGATGTACTCTAAAGCTTTAAGGTCGTCCCAGATCGTATTAGAAAGTTGTGAGTGTTATGTGTTTAGATGAGAGTAAGGGACGAGAATGGATGAATTAAAGGGTTTTAAATAAGGTGGTGGATTGGGTAGGTCTACTTATATTTACTTTGACACATGATGCAATACAAACAAGGAGAACACGAAACAAACTCCAAAACAGTCCATTAATCTTAAGGATCCGAGGACCTTTTGGAGACCACTCTCAGATTCTCTACAGCGAAACAAGAACAAGATATAAGGGTGTGTTTCAACCCCAAAACAGCCACCACAAACTAATATTATCAACACAAGATGAAGAACACGAAGAACAATAACAATATTATAACAACTCCTCATGGGTTCCACAAATAAGACACACAACGGTTACAAGATTACAATGAGCAAAAGGATAGATTGATAGACTACATGAAGGCATAATCTTAAGAATCCAAGAGCTTATTCCACTCTTGGACCCTTAACACTACTCACAACAATTCACCTATCTCTTACGTTAGCACAAGAGGGACCTCGACCTCCCAAGCATCCAACGTTTCCAAGCTTGAATCCAACACGAGTGATTCCACACTCAAGTTTAAATCTAGTTACAATTTCGGCCAAGGAAGGCCTTTCTCTCAAGAGAAATGTTTCTAAGTGTTACATTTTCATATTCATCAAAACTACAACAACAACAACAAACCCAGTGTATTCCCACCTAGTGGGGTCTGGGGGGGGTAAGATGTACGTAGTCCATACCTCTACCTCTGAAGAAGTAGAAAGGCTGTTTCCGATAGACCCCCGGCTCAAGACAGTCGCCACACAAATATAAATATAAATATAAATATAAATATAAATATAAATATAAATATAAATATAAAATAACGCATAGGTAGTAGGAAACATCGGGAAGCACTCAGATACATAATAAAACATGGAACACCGAAATCATAACAAGAAGAAGAATAGGAATAGGAATAAAAAGAAAAGTAGGAAGAATAACAGGAATAATCCCCCACCAAATTCCCTACCCTTGTGCCCCCAAACTGGCCCTAGTCTTCTGCCCTAATCCTCGCCCTCCAGACCTTCCTATCTAGGGTCATGTCCTCGGTGAGCTGTAACTGCTCCATGTCCCGTCTAATCACCTCTCCCCAGTACTTCTTCGGCCTACCCCTACCCCGCCTAAAACCATCCAACGCTAGCCTCTCACACCTACGAACCGGGGCATCCATGTCCCTCCTCTTCACGTGTCCAAACCAATTCAATCGGACTTCCCGCATCTTGCACTCCACTGGAGCCACCCCAACCTTCTCCCTGATAGTCTCATTCCTAACTCTGTCCCCTCTAGTCATCCCACACATCCAGCGCAACATTCGCATTTCCGCCACCTTCATTTTTTGGATGTGGGAGTTCTTAACTGGCCAACACTCCGCTCCATACAACATGGCCGGACGGACTACCATCCTGTAGAATTTGCCTTTAAGCTTGGGCGGCACCTTCTTATCACACAACACCCCTGACGCGAGCTTCCACTTCAACCATCCCGCCCCAATACGGTGCGAGACATCCTCGTCAATCTCACCGTTACCCTGAATCACGGACCCGAGATACTTGAAACTATCCCTCTTACATACCTCCTGCGATTCCAGCTTCACTACCACCTCATCCTCCAACCTCACGTCATTAAACTTGCATTCCAAATACTCTGTCTTGCTTCTGCTCAACCTGAACCCTTTAGACTCAAGAGTTTGTCTCCACACCTCTAATTTGTCATTCACACCCTTTCGGGTCTCGTCAATCAGAACTACATCGTCTGCAAAAAGCATACACCAAGGCACTTCCCCTTGAATACTCCGCGTCAACACATCCATCATCAAAGCAAACAAAAAAGGACTAAGAGTAGATCCCTGATGCAATCCTGTCAAGACAGTAAAATGCTCTGAGTCTCCTCCCGCCGTCCTCACCTGAGTTTTCGCTCCATCATACATATCTTTAACTGCTCTGATATAAGCCATCGGGACTCGACTCACCTCCAAGCATCTCCAAAGCACCTCCCTGGGAACTTTGTCGTAAGCCTTCTCTAGATCGATAAACACCATGTGCAGGTCCTTCTTCCTTTCCCTATACTGTTCCACCAGCCTCCGTACCAGGTGAATTGCCTCCGTCGTCGAGCGCCCAGGCATAAATCCGAACTGATTTTCCGAAATAGACACTATCCGTCTCAGCCTCCCCTCGACGACCCTCTCCCAAATCTTCATAGAGTGACTCAATAACTTAATCCCCCTATAGTTATTGCAACTCTGGAGTGCTTTGTAGGGGTGGTTTTGGTGTCCATTTAGGTGCTCCTTTGCACTTCATTTACACACACCAAGTCTCGGGTCCAACATATGCCCGCATAAGTCCATTCGACCTCGAATCCGTACCTTGCAAAATCAAGAGAAAACAAGCAAGCACACATCCTCATGATATGAGGGTTAAGAGTAAGCAAAATAAACACATCAACATGCCATGCCAAGGGGGGACAAATTTGAAGTATATCCACGTCCTTTGTATTAAACATGGAAAGACTAGTACAAATGTTACAAAGGAAGTGGCTCAGATAAACATCAAAACAAAATGAGCCTAAGCCGAGAATAATCCTTTCCCATCCTAAGTTGGCACCGAGATCAAATGGTAGCTGTAACCAAGGGCTTAGGTCTTGGCCACTCCTACTTTCCCTATGGTGCCGTCCTCAAAATTAGGCATACCCTCTATATCACTATGGAAAATATCATGAGCACAAAGAGGGTAGAGAAAGGTGTTACACAAGGCAACTCCAACTAGGGTGTCCTCATATAAGTATTTACTAATTTCAAGTTCATCGTCATTAGTATGCTCAATAAAGGAAACACACGAAGAAAGAGTAGATAGCATTTCTAGGCATGCAACGCTTTCTCTTTCAAGAGAGTAGTCCCTACATAGACATAAACTATCATGGGCAACAAAGGGATCACACTCAAGAAATAAAGAACAAAGGCCGAGACTACTCTTACCATACTCTAAGATGGCACCAGGGTCAAATGGGAGTAGCCATGGGCATGGGTTTCGGTCATACTCCATTTCAAAAGGGTAACCCGCACTTAGCTTCACACCATCACGGGCAGCCAAGGGGTTACGACCAAAACCCTTTTCACAAGTACAATCACAATTCGGGGTTTCCTATACTTTCACACAAATCCAGGTCATCTTCATCCGATTGATCATTTTGTACGCCCTCACTAGTTGTTGGTAACCCGTATACCAACATAGACTCACCTTGGTTTTCACAAGGGTTCACTAGTGTGTGAGTACTCTTGTCAATTGGTAATGGAACCTTGTTCAAGTTATAAGAGCTAGCACTAGATGGACATAAATCATTCTTACAAGAAGAATCAATTTCGTTATCTACAGGATCAACTAATACTTGCATACTTACAACAAGAGTATGGTCCTCACGTGACCTACCGCACGAAGAGTATCACCATAGGGAGACTCAAAACACCTCTACTCTAGGTAAATCCGCAACTTCATCCAGTTGGCCACTACTAGCCACATCATAACATTCTAAGCTTATAGGAGTGTGGAGGATAGCGTTTTTACCTCGTAGCTCACATGAGCTACGGCCTTCCTCTTGATGTGTGTCCGGACAGCCCACTTGCTCCCTTTAACCTACCATATGATCTAACCTTTCGTTTGCCATAGCTAGGTCTGGGGACATAATGTCAAGGTAGGCCAAAATGACATTGGTGGCATTGTTGCCCATGGGTTGAGAGGTTGAAGCCGCGGGTTCCCTTGTTATTGTACCTAAAAAGAAAGAAAAAAAAAAGAACAAGCCTACAAAAAAAAAAACAGAAGTTAGTTCGAAACAACCCCACCACACTCTCACACACTTGATCGTCTCACACTTGGTTTCACAAGTGTGGAAAGTCGGCTTGTACTTCGCGAGTGATTGAGGTTCGAGTCTACTCTTGCCCGGAATAGATTTTCGCTTGAGTTGACTCATAGAAAATTTGTTCACGGACTTGAACCAACAAGATACAACGAATTCACAAAAGCGAAAAGTACCCAACAAACGCTTAACACGAATGAACGAACACAAAGACTAACTAACAATCTAGTAGATGAGTACTAGTTTGCCAATTAGTATTGGAACCAACGAAATTGAAACTAAGGAACAACAAACGGAAACTACGAAATCTGAAATTTGTGCCAAAATTTGATGCGTGAACAGTAACTTAATGATGTGGTAGACACGTATTGGTTGTGATCTTTCTAACGAATTGTTATTCTCAAATGTTCATGTCTTGGTCAAAAATTTAATTTGGATTGGTGGAATTTTGTTTTAGGAGGGAAAAATAAGTCTTGGAGCCTTTTTCAATTTTCAATTTTCTAAGAGGGAAAAATAAGTCTTGGAGCCTTTTTCAATTTTCCAAACTTGACTTTTTCTTGTACTTCTCCTTAAAACATGGTTCTTTAAATCATGGAAAAGTGTTGGAAAGTGGTTGAAACGTGATTGATAGGTCTTGGTTGGTTGTAGTGTCTTCAAGACTAACAAATAATACACTTTTTACCTATAACTTTTTGAATGTAGCATTCACTTTATCTTCAACAATATATGAAGGTGGTGATGAACATCAAGAACAACAACAACAACACCAAGAACTACAACAATAATCTCCAAGAACACCAACAATTTTTCACACGGCCAACCCCACAACAACAATGTCTCACATGGCCAAGACTACAACACTTCAACAAAATGTTCTTAGGCCACCAATTTATAACAACATTCACTTCCAATCTTAAGAACAACAGCCTCAACGTCCACAGCAATCAACAATGTCACCAATACACGGCCAAAAGTGAAGCCACAACAATAATGCCAACACAATCGGCCAAGTTATGTTCACAATAACAAGATTAACATTTCAAGATCAAATTTAGATTTAGACTCAAGAGTGTTAGAGATGAAGAAAACTAATACTAGAAACAACAAAACAAGTAAAAATCTCGGCCAAGACACAACAATAACCCAATTTCCGGCCAAGAACACAAACACGGACATATTTGCTGCTTTTTGATTTTTCAGTTTTCTAACACTTTTTTTTCTAACAAGCAAGCCCAAGATTGATCATGTAGGAACAAGATCAAGCCATGCTCTGATACCAAATAATACAATACAAACAAGGAGAGCACGAAACACACTCCAAAACAGTCCAATAATCATAAGGATCCGGGGACCTTTTGGAGACCACTCTCGGATTTACTACAGCGACAACAAGAACGAGATGTAAGGGTGTGTTTCAACCCCAAAACAGCCACCACAAACTAATATTATCAACACAAGATGAAGAACACGAAGAATAATAACAATATTATAACAACAACTCACGGGTTCCACAAACAAGCCACAACGGTTACAAGATTACAATGAGTAAAAGGATAGATTGATAGACTACATGAAGGCATAATCTTAAGAACCCAAGAGCTTATTCCACTCTTGGACCCTTAACACTACACACAACAATTCACCTATCTCTTACGTTAGCACAAGAGGGACCTCGACCTCTCAAGCATCCAACGTTTCCAAGCTTGAATCCAACACGAGTGATTCCACACTCTAGTTGAAACCTAGTTACAATTTCAGCCAAGGAGGGTCTTTCTCTCAAGAGAAATGTTTCTAAGTGTTACATTTTCATATTCATCAAAACTAACTACTAAAAACCCTAAAAGGTTCTATTTATAGCATATTACAAAAGTAAGGGAAATGACCAAAAAGTCCCTTTAATGAATGGCTTCAAGTAGGCGCCCTTGGAGTGCTATGTAGGGGCGGTTTTGGTGTCCATTTAGGTGCTCCTTTGCACTTCATTTACACACACCAAGTCTCGGGTCCAACATACGCCCTCATAAGTACATCTACGTGATCGTACTTGTATCAACACGATAGCAGAGTGGTGGTTATCGTGACGTGTTGGCATAGTGAAATTTTTTTTCTTTGGTCACCGCGTCGCCATGGACTATTGATTCAAAAATTAGAAAGAATTTCTACTATGCTGACCTTAGCATTGGCGTGTTGTCCAACACGATGAATTTCATTGCACTGGACTCCGCGTTGCGGTGGAATTCCAGTACCACACTTTGAAATTTGTAAACACCCTTGCCTTGCATTGCGGTGCGCTGCCCAGCGCAATTTCACTGTATTGGGCACCATATCGGGACGAACTTTAGATTTCTCCAATTTTGTTCCACTCACCCAGTTTTTGCTTTTGTCTGCTCCTAGCTGAATCTCGAATATATTTTAGCACATAACAACATGGCTATAAATGGTGATGCGTGGCAACTCTTCTGAATATTGTAGAGGCATCTTATGCCTCCTCAAAATGTTTCCTGTCCTTTAGCATATATCACAATGCCTCCCCAAAACATGTGCATCCTTGAACAATGCATAAAGCTAGATTGCAACACCTTTGCTGCGGGACAGTCCCCATTGTGATGTGACCCATATGGGGATGTGTGGCAGCTCTCAAGAACTCCGTTTACCTCATTCTGTGGGATACATCTCGTAAGTTGATTGAGCCTTGCTTGAATAAGTATGACTTACTCTACACAAAGAATTGAGAATCATAATACAACTTTTGTCTTTGATATTGATAAAGAAATGGACCTTGGGCATAACTCAACCTCAAAAGCTAGCTCATGAGGGGAGGATTGCCCAAGACCATATAAGGAGACCAAGGACCCTTTAACCTACCGATGTGGGACTCCAACACCCCTCGCACTCCCAGGGTTGGACATTTGGAGCATGGGCAATATAGGACGGGGGGCCTAATATCGGAAACAATGAATTGGGTGGGCCTGGCTCTGATACCATGATAAAGAAATGGACCTTGGGCCTAACTCAACCTCAAAAGCTAGCTCATGCGGGGAGGATTGCCCAAGACCATATAAGGAGACCAAGGACCCTTTAACCCACCGATGTGGGACTCCAACACCCTCCGCATGCCCAGGGCTGGACATCTGGAGCGTGGACAATATAAGACGGGGGGCCCAACATCGGAAACAATGAATTGGGTGGGCCTGGCTCTGATACCATGATAAAGAAATGGACCTTGAGCCTAACTCAACCTCAAAAGCTAGCTCATGATGGGAGGATTGCCCAAGACCATATAAGGAGACCAAGGATCCTTTAACCCACCGATGTGGGAGTCCAACACACCCCATTATGCTTTTGTATCATATTTGTCCTCTATTTCCATCCCTAAGACTATAGATGAAGCACTTTCTCATTCAGGGTGGAAACAGTCTATGATAGATGAGATGTCTGCTTTATATGCGAGTGGTACTTGGGAGGTTGTTCCCCTTCCTGCAAGTAAATCTACTGTTGGTTGCCGTTGGGTTTATACGGTCAAAGTTGGTCCAAACGGTCAGGTTGATCGGCTTAAGGCTCGCCTTGTTGCCAAAGGATACACACAAATATTTGGGCTTGATTATAGTGACACTTTCTCTCCAGTGGCTAAAATAGCATCTGTCCGTCTTTTCCTATCCATTGTTGCCGTTCGTCATTGGCCTCTTTATCAGTTGGATATTAAGAATGCTTTTCTGCATGGTGATCTTGAGGAAGAAGTCTATATGAAACAACCACCTGATTTTGTTGCTCAGGGGGAGTCTAGTAACAACCTTGTATGTCGATTGCGCAGGTCACTTTACGGTCGGAAACAGTCCCCTCAAGCTTGGTTTGGAAAATTCAGCACAGTAATTCAGCAGTTTGACATGATTCTTAGTGGAACTGATCACTCAATGTTTTATCGACATTCTCAACCAAATCTGTGTATTTATCTGGTGGTTTATGTTGATGATATTGTTATCACCGGTAATGATGAAGATGGTGTCACTAAATTGAAGCAACATCTCTTTCAGCATTTTCAGACCAAAGACCTCGGCAGACTAAAATATTTTCTAAGTATTGAGGTTGCTCAGTCCAGATCAGGTATTGTTATTTCTCAACGCAAGTATATCTTAGACATTCTTGAGGAGACAGGAATGATGGGATGTAGATCCATTGACACTCCTATGGATCCAATTGCTAAACTTCTACCAGGACAGGGGAGCCACTCAGTGATCCTGAAAAGTATAGGCGGTTAGTTGGAAAGTTGAATTATCTTACTATGACAAGACCTGACATGTCCTTTCTTGTGAGTGTTGTAAGTCAGTTTATGACTTCCCCTGTGATATTCATTGGGATGCAGTTGTTCATATTCTGCGATATATAAAGTCAGCTCCAGGTAAAGGACTACTATTTGAGGATCGAGGTCACGAGCATATCATTGGATACACAGATGTTGATTGGGCTGGATCAAAGAGTTTCCGCTGCCGGCGGGGGGCTATAATCCATATATGCCGCCCGTCTGGCCAATGATTATGTTAGCAAAAGTTGGGTCACTAACTGACTGTGTATCTTTCTAGTGACTATTTTCTCATATCTTTGCGTAGCACTATACATTTGTCCGGTGACTACTTTTTCATATCTATTTTTCTGAGCACCGTACTTCTTTTCGGTGACTATTTTCTCATATCTGATTTGCGTAGCACCATGCATCTTTCCGGACTACTGTCTCATATCTGAGTTGCATAGCACCATGCATCTTTCTGATGACTCCTCAGATTTAATTTACATAGTTTCGTACGTCTTTCCGGTGACTCCTTAGATCTTTTTCAGTAGGGTCGTGCCATCATTCCGACCCTGCCCATATAATTTCTCTTTTCCAGTAGGATCGTGCCGTCATTCTGATCCTACTCATATAATTTCTATTTCTCAATAGGGTCGTGCCATCATTCCGACCCTACACATATTTCTCTTTTCTAGTAGGGTCGTTTCATCATTCCGACCCTACCTATATACTTTTTTTTCTCAGATTGTAATCACTTTTCAGCCATCAAATCTAATAATCCAGCATGTGAGCATGTTTTGGCTAAGTTTTCGGTGACTTTCATGTTCCAGATCTACTCGTCTCTTAATTTCGAGATGACCCGTATATTTTATACCAGTTTTCAGCAATTTTCCAGCAACACATCGACTTTACGGCAATATTTACTACTTTTTGGATCATTTTTTTAGTTTGTTCCATTTCAATTGAGGTCTCCCAGACGTCCAAAGCAGTCCTTATCAGTTTTCTTGCAGATATCTTCACAAAGTCCCTCACTGATTCTCATATTAGTTACATCCATAACAAGCTTGGTACATATGTCTTCTATGCACCAGCTTGAGGGGAGTGATAGAATATGAGCAGGAATAGGAATAACATATAAAATCCTACTTGGAAAAGGATTGTAATGTAGTGTCCCATTAGAAAAAGGATTGGAATGCATTGTCTATAATTAGGGTCTTAATGTAATAATGTAGTTACAACAATTCAATAATATTTTTCTCTTATATTTCTCACAGATATCAGTTAGACTCAGGTGGATAGACTTCGTCACTATCAAGTAAGACTGGACAATGGGATGGCCGGATCGAGATGGATCAGGATGGCCGGACCAGGACAGCTCACCAGCCTGGGATATCCAGGACGGGACAAGACAAATGGGACGGTGAATATTTTTTTTCAAAACAATTATATCTTTGTTTTTTAGAGTTAAATAATACAAATATTATATTTTTGAATTACGAATCAAGTATTTTTTTTTAAACAAGTTTTTCAATTTATATAAGTTTATATGTTTTGAAATTTATTAGTATGTAACTTAACTCTGTTAAAGTATTTTTTTTTTCTAAGTTTTTCAATTAATAAACTTGTAAGTTTGTAAGTTTTTAAGTTTTAAATTTTTTAAGTTTATACGTTTAGAAATTTATAAGTTTTCAAGTATGGGAATATACTGGGCACGTTGTTGTATAAGTTATAAGTTTTTAAGTTTTAAACTTTTTTAAGTTTATAAGATTTGAAATTTGTAAGTTTGTAAGTTAAGTTTGCTAAAGTATTTTTTTCTATGTTTTCCAATTTATAATCTGATAAGTTTATAAATTTTTTTAAGTTTTTGAATTTTTTTAAGTTTATAAGTTTTTAAATTTATAAGTTCAGAAATTTATAAGTTTGTAAGTATACTGGGTGGGCATGTTGTTGATGTATAAGTTATAAGTTTTTAAGTTTTGAACTTTTTTGAGTGTATAAGATTTGAAATTTATAAGTTTGTAAGTTAAGTTTGCTAAAGTATTTTTTCTAAGTTTTTCAATTTATAATCTGACAAGTTTATAAATTTTTCAAGTTTTTGATTTTTTTTAAGTTTATAAGTTTGTAAAAGTATTTTTTTTTCTAAATTTTTCAGTTTATAATGTTGTAAGTTTTTAAGTTCTGTCGTCTTTTAAGTTTATAAGTTTTAAAATTTATGTGTTTTGAAATTTTAAGTTTTATAAGCTTATAAATTGTAATTTAAAAACTCAAAATAAACAAAAAGGACTTGTATTAAATAAAAGTATAGAACACCGATAAAAGCCTTTAAATTTATTCAAATTTGTACTACAATTTATAACTATTAGTAGAACGCCCAATTTGCGCAACCACCTTCTTGGAAAGGTTCTGTTTCAACTAAGCCTCAAAACACATAAATTTTAAAACTTATAAACTTAAAAGACGACAGAACTTAAAAACTTACAACATTATAAACTGAAAAATTTAGAAAAAAAAATACTTTTACAAACTTATAAACTTAAAAAAAATATACTAATAGTTGTATAGTCCTGTAAAGTTTCTAACTCTTGTAAAAGTTTGATTGTTTACAATTCTGGTCTTGCTAAAGATTCTTGACAATCTTGGAGTTCAAAGTCATCGTCTCTATTGCATCCAATTACTAAATCTAAGTATTCTTCTTGTTGGGAAATTAACTTTGGTAGCCCTTTATTTCTTCGCTTGGTGTTGATCCAATCTCTGAGTAACACCGAAATCTCCAAGCTGTCTTCTGCTAATCAATATTTTGATCTTCGATTTGAAATCATGCCACGCTGAAAGATGCCTCTGAAGCTATTGATGATCTTTGAATAGCTAACACATCATGAACCATCCTACTAAGTCTTGGAAATGAACCGCCATAGGACCTCCACCAACAACTGTGATGTCCCTTTCTCATTTGTAATATTATTTAATCCTTGAGTAAGATGCTCATCAAAATCACATTTGTTAGAAGAGTCAAGGCCAAGTTGAGCTTTTATCCTATTATAGGTACCTATTCGAGGCCTAGAAAATTGAGGAGCTTCAACATTATTTATTTCAAAAAGCACTACTTGTCATACATTGATTTAGCACATACTGTAATGCTATTTTGAAATGTTTGTATGCTTTTCGTGGATGATATAGTTCTGATTAATGAGTCGCGACAAGGGGTTAATGATAAGCTGAAGGTTTAGAGACAAACCCGGTTTCAGGTTGAGTAGGACCAAGACAGAGTACTTGGAATGCAAGTTTAGTGACTCGAGGCAAGAGGAGGAAGTGGTAGTGAAATTGGATTCTCAGGCGGTTTGCAAGAGGGATAGTTTTAAGTATCTTGGGTCTACGATTCAGGGAAATGGAGAGATAAATGAGGATGTCTCTCACCGTATTGGGGCAAGTTGGATGAAATGTAGGCTCGCTTCAGAAATTTTATGCGATAGGAAGGTGCCCTCCAAGTTGCAGTCCGACCTGCTATGTTGTATGGAGCGGAATGTTGGCCGGTTAAGAATTCTCATATCCAAAAGTTGAAGGTGTCGAAAATGAGGATGTTGTGTTGGATGTGTGGATTCACAGGGGCTGACAAGGTTAGAATGAAATTATTCGGGAGAAAGTGGGAGTGGTGTCAGTGGAGGATAAAATGCGAGAAGTGAGGTTGAGATGGTTTGGTCATGTGATGAGGAGAGACACGGATGCCCCAGTTTGTAGGTGTGAGCGGTTGGCCTTGGGAGGTTTCAAACGGGGTAGGGATAGGCCGAAGAAATACTGGAGAGAAGTGATTAAACATGATATGGAGCATTACAGCTGATGACATGACCCTGGATAGGAAGATATGGAAGAAAAGCATTAGGATAGAGGAATAAGAGTATGGATGAGTCGTAGGCAGTATTTAGGTGGACTTTGGTGTCCTTTGTTTGGCAATGTACAAATTTTTTGTGGATGTCGTATCTATGTTATTTTATCGTGTTCTATGCTTTTGATGCTTTTATATACTGCCTTTTATCTTGAGTCGGGGGTCTATCGGAAACAACCTCTCTACTTCTTTAGAGGTAGTGGTATGGACTGCGTACACTTTACCCTCCCCAGACCCCAATATCTGGGAATATGCTGGGTTTGTTGTTGTATTTTGAAATGTTTGCAAATCCAATTTTTCATGTGGTTGAATATCTAAATTTTCATAAATGCATTTAACTAATGCTTTTGCACTCGTTTCTTTATATTCTGGATTAAAAAGATTGCAGTTAAATAAATTTAGGAAATATGAAAAATTATTTTTTGACATAACTATTATAGCTGATTCAAAATTTTCATTATATTTATATTGAGCAAAGAGAGTTGAAATCTCACATACATGTGCTAACTATGTCATCAATGTACACCAAATACTAGCATAAACCTGGAGCAGAGTGATAATAAAATACTAAATGATCAGTTTCACTTCGCACCAGGCCAAACTTCTGAATAACCATACTAAACTTCCCAAACCATGCTCGAGGAGACTGCTTCAGGTCATAGAGTGCTGTCCTAGTTTGCACACCATGTTAACAGACTTCCTGTGAGCAACAAAACTAGGCGGTTGCTTCATATATACCTTATCTTTGAGGTCTCCATGAAGAAAGACATTTTTAACATCCAACTGGTAGAGAGGCCAATGACGAACAACCACCATGGATAAAAAGAGACAAACTGAAGCAATCTTAGCCACAGGAGAGAATGTATCACCATAGTCAAGACCAAAAATTTGTGTATAACCCTTGGCCACTAGTTGAGCCTTTAGGCAATCAATATGTCCATCGGGGCCAATCTTCACTGTATATATCAAACGACAACAACAACAACAAATCCAGTGTCTTCCTACATAGTGAGGTCTGGGGAGGGTAAGATATACGCAGTCCATACCACTACCTTCGGAGAAGTAGAAAGGCTGTTTCCGATGAACCCCTGGCTCAAGACAAGGAATAATAATCAAATCTGTAATAAAGCATGAAACAAGATGACATAACATAAATACGACATCCACAAGGAAAAGTAAACAAAGAAAAGTAAACAAATTTGTAATAACGCCTGAAACAAGGTGGCATAACAAGAATAATCCACCCACCAAGTAGTACCCTACACTAACGACCCAAACTGGCATTAGCCTTCTATCCTAATTCGCGTCCTTCAAATCTTCCTGTCTAGGGTCATGTCCTCAGTAAGCTGTAACTGCTCCATGTCTCGCCTAATCATCTCTCCAGTATTTCTTCGGCCTACCCCTACTCCGCCTGAAACCATCCAAAGCTAGCCTCTCACACCTACGAACCAGGGCATCTGTGCCCCTCCTCATCACGTGTCCGAACTATCTCAATCAGACTTCCTGCATCTTGTCCTCCACTGAAGCCATTCCAGCCTTCTCCCGGATAGTCTCATTCCGAACTCTATCACCCCTAGTTAGCCCACACATCCGACGCAACATCCGCAATTCCGCCACCTTCGTTTTTTGAATGTGGGAGTTCTTGACTGGCCAACACTCCGCTCCATACAACATGGCCGGATGGACTGCCATCCTGTAGAATTTTCCTTTTAAGTTTGGGCAGCACCTTCTTATCACACAACATCCCCGAGACGAGCTTCCACTCCATCCCTCCCTCCCCAATATGGTGGGAGACATCCTCGTCAAACGACAACCAACTGTAGAATTACTTGGAGGTACACTTGGAGGTACAGGAACTAGATCCCAAGTACCATGAGAGTGTAAGACAAACATCTCCTCAATATAGCTTGCCATCCTGGACGAGAACGAGCTTTTCTCCTGTAGTCTTAGGAATAGGCATAGATGACAGTGATGATACAAAAGCAGAATGGGTCGATGACAAACGATGAGAGCCCAAACAAGTATAGATAGGAAGAGGGTTACGAGTAGAACGATTACCTTTTCGAGTGGCAATGGAAGGACTTTGTGTAGACAAGTCCTCTGTAGGCAAAGATTCTGGCGGGGGTCGTGAATTATCTGGACATTGATAATGATGATAAGTCAAAAGCAGTGGAGGTGCGGCGGTGGAAGATGGAGCTATAGAAGGTGATGTGGAAGGATAGACTATGGCAGGATCCCCAAAATATGGAACTGGTAAAACCTCGAAAATGCATGACTGTTCAGTAAGAGAGGATCGAAAGTAGGGTTGGCTTTCAAAGAAAGTAAGATCAACAGACATAAGGGGTATAACCCAATTTTGTTACAATAGCTACACCTTGGTCGAGGTTTCCCAGAGCGGCCTCCATGTTGATTTCTAGTTTGAGATGCTAGAACAGAAGACTCTGTGGGTATCATGGGGTGACTAGATGACATAGGTGGCACAACCAATCGCAAGAATCGAGCGAATAGGTCATCCATAGTAGGAACAGTGGGGCTCACCAAAATTTGATCTCGCACCGAGTCAAGATCGGATGGAAGTCCAGCAAGTGTAACAACTAAAAACATCTTTGCACGTTGCTCCAATTGTTTTTAACACTTTGGAGTAGCGGGCGTCAACTCAGTGAACTCATCTATAACCGCCTGAACCTGTCTAAGATACGTAGACATATCCGAATCCAACTTTTTACAATTAGTCAACTGTGAAATAACATTATAAAAGCGAGAGATGTCATTTGTGTATAGCCAATGAGCCTTTTCCCAAACCAAGAGACTAGTTTAAAATGGTCGAAACAACTGCATCAATTTCGCATCAATAGATCTCCATAATAGACTACACAATTGAGCATCAATCTTTTCCCATTCACCCTTATCTTTTTCATCAACATCCTTATCATGTTTAACCAAGTGGCCCTTAACCCCTTGTCCCTTGCACCATAGCTGAACAGAAGAAGACCAAGATAAGCAGTTCGCACTACCTATCAAGGGTTCAGTGGTGATGGAGTGGTTCGGCTTGCTGGAAATGACCGGTTTATTGAAAATATATAAACTGAGGGACATAATGTAGATGGGTAGATGTTACTCGAATCTGAAAAAATCTGCAATCGTGGGAA
The DNA here is from genome assembly GCA_030864225.1 of Capsicum baccatum var. pendulum. Classification (NCBI taxonomy): domain Eukaryota; kingdom Viridiplantae; phylum Streptophyta; class Magnoliopsida; order Solanales; family Solanaceae; genus Capsicum; species Capsicum baccatum. Next base: position 135,313,219 of record CM061552.1, read on the forward strand.
TCTTGAAAAAAATGAACTTGATAGTTCTGTCTATAGGAATCTGGAAAATATCAGATCTGTCTATCGGAATTTAACAGCTTCGATCGGTGTGTGAGATAGCTGGTGGTGGCTAAGGTGTTGCTTTGCTTGCACTATATGTTTGAGTCTTGTGGTAGTGTTGGTTTGATCACACAACCTCCGAAAATAGAGATTCTCTCGGACAACCAAGAAAAATAGTTGAAAAAAATGAGTTTGTAATTTCTCTTCTAATTTGCTGCTCTTAACTAGGCTTTGATACCATGTGAGATGGAAGAGAAATAAGAGAGAACTCAGCTTAATTATTCCCTAGCTTGGGGTTTAAATAGCTAAGTTTACATGTCCTAAAAGGAGAGGAAATAAATACAAATAAATACCTGATCAATACAAATCAATATCTAATTTAATACCTAATTATAATATGAGTAAATCAAACTACCTTCTATATATACATATGCTATAGAATATTCAGGATTCAAACATCCTTACTTTTTGATTATTGATGATTATAGATTTCTCTTGTGAGAGATTTGAGAGCTTGGATGAAGCTTTTGTTGAACTTCGTTTAGAAACGTGGGTTTCAAGGAAATTGATGCCCTTGAGGTCTTCGTAAGTGATTCGGTGCTTGATTCGGATTAATCGAACAAGGTATTTTGCTTTAATATACCTTTAGGTTGTGTTTGATTTCCTTTTCTTGTGTCAATTATTTATCTTGATTAGATACTTGTTCTTGGATATTGTGAGAATATAAGAGAAAAATATTATTGAATTGTTGTAACTACATTATTACATTGAGGCTCTATTTGTAGACTCTACATTCCAATCCTTTTCCTAATAGGACACTACATTACAATCGCTTTCTATATAGGATTCTATACGCTATTCCTATTCCTACTCATATTCTAATACTCCCTATCAAGCTGGTGCATAAAAGACACATGTACCAAGCTTGTTACGGATGTAATTAATACGAGGATCGGTGAGGGAATTGGTGAAGATATATGCAAGAAAACTGAAATGGACTGCTTTGGATGTTTGGGAGACCTCAATTGAAACGGAACAAAATGAAAAAGTGATCCGAAAAGTAGTAAACATCACTGGAAAGTTGATGTCGCTCGAAAATTATCGGAAACTGGTATAAAATATATGGGTCATTTCGAAATCAGGAGATGAGTAGGTCTTGAACAAAGATAGTCACCGAAGAACTGGCTAGGACATACTCACGCACCGGATTATTAGATTTGATGGCTAAAAAGTGGTCACCATCTGAAAAAAATTATATGGGTATGGTCGGAATGATGACACAACCCTACTAAGAAAGAGAATTATATGGGTAGGTCGGAATTATAGCATGATCCTACTAAGAAATAAAAATTATATGGGTAGAGTCGGAATGACAACACGACCCTACTGAAAAATATAAATTAATCGGAATGACGACACGACCCTACTGAAAAGGAGAAATTATATGGGTAGGGGCGAAATGATGGCACGCCCCTACGCAAATCAGATTGGAGGAGTCACCGTAAAGACGCATGGAACTACGCAAATCAGATTTAAGGAGTCATCGGAAAGACGCACGTTGTGCAACTCACATATTAGAAAGTAAACCGAAAAGATACACGGTACTACGCAAAGTAAATATGAGTAGTTCGGAGAGACGCACGATGCTACGCAAATCTGATATGAGAAAGTAGTCACCAGAAAGATGCATGGTGCTACACAAATTAGATATGAGAAAGTAGGGGAAAGAAATGCGGTGGCCTAACTTTTGGTAACATGATATTGGCCGGATGGGCGGCATATATGGGTTATAGCCGCCTGCCGGCAGCGGAAGATCTTTGATTCCTTATTAAGAACGTAGAGGCTCTGATACCAGGCGAGAATATAAGAAAAAATATTATTGAATTGTTGTAACTATGTTATTACATTGAGGCCCTATTTATAGACACTACATTCCAATCCTTTTCCTAATAGGACACTATATTACAATCCCTTTCCAAGTAGGATTCTATATGTTATTCCTATTCCTACTCATATTCTAACAGATAATAATTGGAGGTTTTTGCTTTCGTATGGATAGAGTTGCCAATTTATCCTTTCTCGTATCTTATCTTCTATCATCTTTCGTTTCTGCATTTGAATTCCGTCTTCGGTTTCAGTTTTGCATCACTGATGATCTAGGCATTCCTCGCTTCCCAAATACATAGAAATCATCCCTGAACACCTCTTCAATGTTCTTTGTTATATCAGAAAATATCGCTATCATGCACCTTTGGAATGTATCTAGAGCATTACATAATTCTAATGACATTTGCTTGAAAGCATATGTATATGGCCAGGTGAACGTCGTCTTCTAATGGTCTTCTGGAGCAATTACTATCTGGATATAGCCTAAATAGTCTTGAGGAAAGCAATAATACTCTTGTCTACTAACCTGTTTGACATCTGATCAATGAACGGGGTAGGATAATGATCTTTCCCTGTGACACTGTTCAACTTTGTATACTTCATGCATATGCACCACCTTGTTACTAGCCTGTTTGCGATGAGCTCACCATTTTATTGGTAACCACTACGATGCCCCCTTCTTTGAGATGCATTGCACCAGGCACACCCACTTAAAATTAGAGATGGGGTAGATGATACGTGAATCAAGCTACTTAAATGACTTCTTCACAACCTACAACCTCATTTGTCACTGGATTGAGTCGTCTCTGATGTTTTCAATGCTAGGTCTGTGATCTTCCTCCATGATTTTTTTGTGCATGCAAAAAGCTGGCTTGATACGTTGAATATTTGTTAGCTTCCAACCAATTGCTCTTTCTGGTGTCTCGAGACTTTTAGAGGCCTTTCCTCATCATTGGTGAGTTCCGCAGATAATATCACTGGCAAAGTTTCACCTCACCCAGGTAGGCATATTTCAGATGCTCGGAGTAGTAGTCAAATGTTCTATCTAGAGGCTCAAACTCTATGTGTTGAGTATGTGTCATAGTTAAGATTTTCATCCACTCGCTCGCCTCTGTGTCGTCAGACACATGCTGACAAACAAGAGCACTCTCAAGTAGATCATGTGAAGTCAGGAGAGGTAGCTCTGAATTGATATCCACACCTTAATCATGGAGTTCATAAAATACGGGCAATCTAAGAGCCTTGTACCCATTAGAAACCTCCACCTAATCATGGACTCTCTCATAGTAAATTGTCCTCCTGCTACTCCTATCATGCTCTAGTTGTGGCAAAAAATGGACATTCCAGCATATTGGAACTTTCGTATCTGGCTCAAAATCTAGTATGATGAAATCTCCAGGTTCAATATTTCCTTGCTCAGGTTTTCCACATAATATCTTATAATTTAGGTTTTATAACTCTAACTTTAGATATTTGAATTATTTTATAGCCGAATTCCCACACCCGTATTCATACCTTGATATATATCCCCGAATCTTAAAATTTAGATCATGAATGATCCGACCTCCGTATTGGCACCCCTATCACAACTCGCAGTCCGGGCAATTTAGATTAATATTAAGATGTGCATTAAGTTTTAGATGTTTGAATCTAAATATACATCTGAATATTAAGATGTTGTATTAAGATATGAATAATAAATTATTAAGATTTGTTTGTTTTTTCGAGAACTACAACAACAACAAACCCAGTGTATTCCCACCGTCATTATTTTAAAATTAATAAATATAAAACTCAGTAAAATATTAAAATTCCTCTGATGTATTTTTGGAACGTTATATGGCGGTTGAATTGGTTGTAGTAATGGCTCACCGTGGTGGTTGTGGGCGGATTGGGGATGCGATTGGCTAATGATGGTGTTGTGGTTAGTAGTGAATGGTGATGGTGATCAATAATAATAATTGATGGTGGAAGTTGATTTTAGTTGTGGGCGGTAGTGGTGGTTGCGGTGGTGGGTGGTGCTAGTTTATAATGGTAGGTGGTGGCAACAATTTATAATGGTGCGCAATGACAATGGCTGTGAATGGATGAAATTGGTGGATTGCCTTTTTCGTAGAAATCCTTAAATAATAAAGACTTTGTTATAGATTTTAATCATTCACACACACACATTTTGGTTCTAAAGAAAAAGTGTGTAAGATTTGAATTAATAACTTGACTTGAAAACAAACTTAATGACTGATGTGAATGATTAAATATTAAGACATTAAGTACAAACAAATGAGGCGTTAGACTCCTGCCATCCATTAGCTTCAAGTTTTAGCAGTTGGTCTCTGAAGTATATTTGACTTTTCAGTTTTGCTCTAACATTAAGCAAAACGCTCCCTCTGCAGCATCTTCTGATACAACAGCAAGATTATGGTCCACTTCTACTGGCAAAGATATCGTATTAAGTACAAACAAATGAGGCCTTAGACTCCTGCCATCCATTAGCTTCAAGTTTTAGCAGTTGGTCTCGGAAGTATATTTGGCTTTTCAATTTTGCTCTAATATTAAGCAAAACACTCCCTTTGCAGCATCTTCTGATTCAACAGCAAGATTATGGTCCACATCTACTGGCAAAGATATCAAAGTATACCAAGGGCATCATAAAGCAACAGTATGCTGTGCTCTACATGACGGGCCTGAACCTTCTAGCTGAACTTGGAGCATGCATTGTTCATCTTACAATCGGACAAATTGTTTGATGAAACATTATAGATGGCCCCAGAGGACATTAGTTTAGTGGTTGTTGGTTTGATGCAGTGCACGTGTTCAAGCCTTGCCGCATACAAAAACTTGATATTTAAGTGGAGAAGGGTAGATGAATGTACCGATTATCCACTGAAATTGTGCCAGCTGGCCCTCAAGGATTTCCTGGTAATCAAAGTATTTTTAAATGTAATTTGGACTTTTAACTTGGTGTAGTACATGATATTCAGTTTATCCAGTTCTCTAGGCATTTGTCTACAGAAGTTGCATTTTACCATTAGTTTACTTGAATGGTTTCATGTCATCCCTAGACATTGTATGCTTATGCATGACCTTATCCGTTTGGTAAAAATTCTAGCATTTAACAAAATCATGATGCAAAACTGAGTTTTTGCTATGAGCTTTTAGCATAAATAATCCATGTTACTTGATCTCGAGGTTTTGAATTTTTTTTGTTATCGGTTTAACCATCTAATATCTGAAGCTGGATCAATTGATTCAAGCTCACGCCTAGTAGACCCACCAAAGGGGTAAAACGCTTCTCACTCGGATGATCATCATTTAAGACTCAAAACTTTAACTGTTGTTTAAGGATTGAGAGATGCCAGTTATTCTACCGTGCCTTCCGGTTGTTTAGGTCCACCTAATACAAAATAATGATGCAATTTTACAAGTGAATTTTTGGCAGCAAAACTCGAATTTTATTAATTGCTCTTTCAAATTTTATATGGTTTCAAATATTTTCCTTAATTCAAAAGCCTTAGAAGGGTTACGATATACAGTGGGTAAGGAAATATATAATGACAAAAAGATGCGTAAAAATATGGGGAAAATATAGGAATAGCCTCAAAATAAGGTGACTTTTAATTTTTGATCCTAAATAAGAAAATTTTGTAAAAATAGCCGTCAACTATTAAGTGGTTTATTTTGGACAAAATTATCTCTGACCAATGGGGTAAACAACATAAAACTAGTTTTTTTTTTATATATATAATAATTACCTATTTGTCTCTCTCTATATCTCATACATTAAACAACTCCATATTTATTTATCTTTCAACTTTTATTTTTTCTCTTTTTATATTTAATTTTCCTTAGCCCTTACTTTTTTTTCTCTTTTCTCCTCTCAACTTCTTTTTTTTTTTACTTTGATTTTTTCTTAGTTTTTCTCAATCTTTACATTTTTTCTTTACTTCTCTCAACGTCTACTTTTTTACAAGGAATATCTTTTTTTATTTTTCTTTGATTTTTATTCTTTTTTAATTTTTCTCGGCCTTTATTTTTAATTTTTTTTTTTTCATTTTTCTCAACTTTTATTTTTTTTCTTTTCTCCTCTCAACTTCTATATCTTCTTTCTTTTTCGTTTTTATTTTCATTAATTTTTTTTTTTTTTAATATTTTTCTTCATTTTTCTTTTTTCACAACTTTTTTTATTCTTTTTTTCCTTTTTCTTTTCTTTTCTTCTATTCCTTTCAAACAAGAAGTTACACCTCATAGGCAAGAGTTGACACTAACACACTGTATCTTAATTTATGATATGTTCTATAAATATTGTCTTAGAGGCAAGATTTAGGATTTTCAAATAAGAAGTTACGTTTCATGGGTTAGAGTTGACACTGCCACACTGGAGTTATGAGGTGTTCTATAACTCTTACCTTAGAGACAAGACTTAGCTCAAGTATTTTCAAACAACAAGTTATGCCCCATGGGCAAGAGTTGACACTATTACATTATGTATTGATTTATGAGATATCCTATAGCTCTTGCCTTAGAGGCACGACTTATTTCAAGAATTTTCAAATAACAAGTTACGTACATTGGACAAGAGTCAACACTACCACATTATGTTTTTACTTATGAAATGTTGAAGGACCATCAAATAGTAAGTTATGCCCTATGAATAAGAGTTCACTACCAAATTGTGTATTGATTTATGAGATACTTTATAACTCTTCCTTTAAAGGCAAGACTTAGATCAAGGACTTTCAAGCAATAAGTTCAGCCCCATGGGCAAGAGTTGACATTACCACATTATCTTGATTAATGGGATGTTCTATAACTCTTGCCTTAGAGGCAAGACTTAACCCAAAGACTTTCAAACAATAAGTTACGTGGCACTACCACATTGTGTTTTGATTTATGAGATGCTCTATAACTCTTGCCTCAGAGTCAAGACTTAATCCAAAGACTTTTAAACAACAAGTCGCATGCCTCATGGGCAAGATTTGACACTACTACATTGTGTTTTTATTTATGAGATATTTTATAAATCAAGGACTTTCAAACAACAAGTTATGTCCCATGGGTAAGAGTTGACGCTGTCATATTATGTTTTGATTTATGAGATGTTCTATAACTCTTGCCTTAGAGGCATGACTTAGTTCAAGAACTTTCAAACAACAAGTTATGCCCTATGGGATAGAGTTGACACTACCACATCGTGTCTTGATTTATGAGATGTTCTATAACTCTTGCCTTAGAGGCACGACTTAGTCCAACGACTTTCAACCAACAAGTTACACCTATGGGCAAGAGTTGACATTACTATAACGTGTCTTGATTTATAAAATGTTCTATAATTTTTACCTTAGAGGCAAGACTTATCCCACAAATTACGCCCATGGACAAGAGTTGATACTACTATATTGTATCTTGGTATATGTGATGCTCTATTAATCCTGCCTCTAAGAGAAGACTTAGCCCAAGAACCACCCAAAAAAAAGTTACGCCCAATATGGGCAAGTGTTGACACTACCACATTGTGTCTTGATTTATGAAATGTTCTATAACTTTTGTCTTAGAGGCAAAACTTAGCTCAATAATTTTCAAATAACAAATTATGCCCCACGAGTAAGACTTGACACTACTGAATTGTGTCTTGATTTATGAGATGTTCTATAACTTTGGCCTTAGAGATAAGACTTATCTCAAAAGACTTTCAAACAACAAGTTATGCCCTTAGATTTACTTTAATGTCAAAGAAAAAAGATTCCTTTGCGGATTATCCAACTTTTTATTTGTTAACAAAATATAATAGAAGTTGATAAAAAAGAAAAAGGAGAAAAAATAGAGAAAAGAAGAAAAGATTGAGATAAAAAAAGAGAAGAAAAACAGTAAAGGTTAAGAAAAAAAGAATAAAAAAGATATCTTTAAAAATATAAGATTGAGAAAAATAAACATGAGAATAAAAAAATAAAAATAAAGTTTGAAAAAAATGAAAACAAAGAAAAAAATGAGAAATAATAAAAATAAAAAGGAAAAGAAAAATAAAGGTTGATACAAATGAATTAAAAAAAAAAGAGAAATGAAGAAATAACTATTGTTTGAGAAAAAATAGACAAAAGTAATTTAAAATAAAGGTAGAGACAAATAAATTAAAATAAAAAAAATAAAAGAATTTAAAAAAAAAGAAATAAAAATAGAAGCTGAGAGAAAAATGAACATGAAAAATTTAAAAATATTTTAGTTATAGCGGGGCAAAAATTTACTTGTCCTATACATAAAAAGAAAGGAAGACTAATTTGTAAAGACTTTTCTTACGAGGGACAAAAAAAAACTAAAGCCACCCGGCATTGAGGCCTAGGTAATTTCCTGGAAAAATATGGTAATTGGCACATTATGAAGGCCAGCCCATGTTGCTCCAACATCCGCAGCTTATCCCCACAAAATTGATGGCATCATTTTTTACTTTCACGAATGATGTTGAAAGATATTATTGCCATTCATTTGAAGTAATTTTCATTTTCTTCCTAGAGAATAAGTGATGACAAAATAATTTTACCATTATTAAAAGAAATAAGAGAACGTATTAATTTGAAGTTAAGAGTCTACAATGTGCATCGTTTATTTGACTCTATATCTAAATTGGTATCTTTTGAACTTGTGAAGCACATATAAATAAAGTTTAGAAGAAAAGAAAATAAAGCATCTTAGGTGGGCATCTTCAAATTGATTGTGTCAACATTAACCGCGGCTAACAGATCGGGCTGGCCCATACCGGTAGGTTTGGGCTAAGGCCGGTTACACTGGTACTCGGGACATGGGCGGGCGCGGACAAGGGGCTTCCAACCGGTTAATGCTAAAACCTTTTTTAAATTTTATTTTAATATTATATTAATGTTATACTAGCCGTTGGGAGTCGTTAGTGGGCCCCACGCCAGCTTCTCCCCAGCCCCCTCCACCTAACTCATATTTTCGTGTAAATACTTACTCTTCTCCCCTTATTACAAAAATTCTCTAATCTCTATTACTAATTACTAGTAAATCTACTCGCGCTTCACGTGGTTAACAAAAATGATGGTTTGTAGATTTCAAATAAAATTATAAGTTACTATTTTGAATCAAAAGAAATTATAAAATTACAACAAAGAAATTCATCTATACAAACAAAAAAAGATCATAAAAAGAACGTATAAAAATAAAGAAATAATACAATATTATTTTTACGATCTTAATCATTAAATATAAAAGAAAAATACAAAATTAATATACAATCTTCCGAACTCTTATTGACATCTCCCACAAGCTGACCCACCATTCAATAGCCTTCATCTTATTCTTCAAGACAAATAACAAAAAGAAATGTAATAAGCATCCAAAATGTAACATGAAACTTAAAAAACTAATGTAATTATTTGTACAAAGTTTTACTATATTTATTTATAGAACTGTAATATGAAAATACTAAATATATGTCATGAAGATGATTATTAATTATTTAATAGGTTATGATAAGAAAAAAAATATGAGAATAATGAAAATAATGATCATTTCACATTATAGAAATTAAAAGAAAATAGAATTCAAATTTTAACATTGCATATTTAATATAATTTAGAGAGTTAAAAAAAAAATTTTTTTTTCAAACTTTTGTTTAATGTTTAATATAGAAAATAAAGAAAAACAAATAGAGAAAAATTCAAAAAAATTATATTTCTTAGCCAATGAAAGATGTCACATCATTTTTTTCTATTTCTAAGATATATATTACTTATTGACTCTTTTTGTCTTCTTCATGTATTTTTTTTTTCCTTTACATTTTGACATTCCTAAATAAAAGTTTTGACTCGGTCATTATCTCACATATATATATTCAATGAGCAAATAAAAAATTGGTGAAACACACCCTTTCAGTCAGGCATAAGATGAAAAGACAAAATTGAAACAAATAAGAAAGAATAACCCAAAAGCAAAATCTTGTTTTCGATTATCACAATTGCAGAAAATCAAACGTGAAGTAGAACATACATATAATCACATAGAATTATAATTGCTTAAAGTGATAAAAAGTAAATGAAAATTTCCATAAAAAGTAAATAAAAATTTGTGTCAAAGAAATAAACATAAATTATCTTATTTTTAGTTTGATGCTTAGATTGTTTTTTTCAAATCCTTCATAATGTCTCTCGAACAATTCAAATCAACATATGTGCTCAAGAAGAACAATTATTACTTTTGATTTTAAGATTTAATAGACTAAAAAGAAGTAAAATTGTGGGAGAGTTAAAACTTGAGCTCAAAATATATACTCAACATTATTACTATATGTTGAAGCTTAAAACCTGAAAAGGCTATGATGCAATCGAAAAGGCACGCATGCAGCTTAATGATTTATTATTTCAATTCAATTCTTGCAATTTTAATGACCCACTATAAAATAAATATTCTTTCAACTTAATGACCCACTATAATTAGTTTTTGATGATTTTAGTTATAAAAAAAGATCACAATATGGATAATGAGTTTAGAAGCATGTTACATCATTATTTTCACATTCTTCTTTTATATATAAATATAGATTTTAACAATAACTATGAATAAGTAATTAATTTACACATTTTTTTTAATCTTTTCACTCTTTATATAATTGAATAGTTTGTTATTTTCTATTTTTCCTTTTTAGTAAAAAAATATTTTGGGATTGATTTGCATAAAATTATTTGTAAAAGTTAAGGTCTTAAGATTGCCCATTCTACAAAAATTTCATCCTTGAAATTGATTTGCATAAAATTCTTGTTGTAAATATTCTAATATATGATTTACAAATAAATAACAATGTTCTTTAAAAAGAAAATGACCAAAAGCCCCCCCAACCTTTACCCCAAATTCCAACTACACACTTATACTTTGGAGGGGTCCTATGACCCCCTGGACTATTTTAAAGTGGAATATTTACACCCCTAAAAGCTCATGTCCAAATATTGTTTGGGGAAGTGAGCTGTACTCGCTGTCACGTCATTGCCATGTCATTTTTAAAAATTTTTTATCTAAAAAATCAATTATCTTTAATTATTTTAATCTCAATCCATTTCCCCCCTTTCTCTTCATCTTCTTTCTTCAATCTCAATCTATTTTTCCCCTTTCTCTTCATCTTCTTTTCTTCAATCTTAAAAGTCAAAATAAACTCATTAAATTTTCTTTACTTTCTCTTTCTATCATTTTCTTCAATTTCAGTTGACATATTTAGATTGCTGGGTTGATTTCCCATGGAATGACGTTGGGAATTTCTGATTTGGAGGTCTCGCGAAGCGCCGCCGCCATCGCCGAAGTTCGCGACTGACAACGTATTTTTCGATCTGAAATTGACGTCAATTGACACACTTTTTTTTGGGGCTTCTTGTTGGGTTTTGCTCGCCCTAAGAAGGCACATCTTTTGGCATTGGCTGTGCTCCGTTTTCCATTGAACAACGTGGCACAGCCTTCGTCGGAGATCGCCAACGGCGGCGCTTGCTTCAAACTCAAATTCCCAGCAATTGGAGAACTATTTTTTGGAGATTTTTGTTGGGGTGAACTTGCCTTGAGGTGGCGCTCCTCTTGGTACTGGTCCGCAACCACCAAAGTCGCCAGAGTGATGTGCGATGTTGAGATTGAATATTTGTGTGTTGTTTGATCTTTGTTGTCGGTGAATAATTGCTCATGTTGGTTTGTTGTCAATTCTTTGGCTATGAACTGTGTGATGAAGTCGAAAATAATAAACAACATCGAGTTTGAAAATTTTCGACAACCTTGAAGTGGGAAACAATGACCATATCAATTATTAAATTTTCGATGATCTTAAATCCAAAAACAACGAAAAGCACCAATTTCAAAATTTTCAACGACCTTGAAGCCAGAAGCAATGAACAATACCGAATTTAAAATTTTCGATGACCTTAAAGTAGTAAACAATACATAATTTTAAAATTTTTGATGACTTTGAAGTCGAAAATAATGGACAATACCCATTTTAAAATTTACGAAGACCTTGAATTCGGAAATAATGAACTATATCGATTTCAAAATTTTCGATGATCTTGAAGTCGGAAATAATAAACAACATCGAATTTAAAATTTTCGACAACCTTGAAGTGGAAAACAATGAACGATATCAATTTTTAAATTTCCGACGATCTTAAATCCGAAAATAATGAAGAATACCAATTTCTAAATTTCAACTACCTTGAAGCTGGAAACAATGAACAATACCAAATTTAAAATTTTTCAATAACCTTAAAGTCGGAAATAATAGAGAATTTTAAAATTTTTCAGCGACCTTCAAGTCGGAAACAATAGACAATACCCATTTTAAAATATACGATGACTTTGAAGTCGTAAATAATGGATAATATCAATTTTAAAATTTCCGACAATCTTGAAGTTGGAAACAATGAACAATGCCCATTTTGAAATTTTCGACGAATTTGAAGTGGAAATCAATAGATTTTGTGCTTGGAGATGAGGAAAATGATAAATTAATTTTCGATGCCATTGATGAATTCTTGAATGCCATTGTGTGTAATAATAATAATAATAATAATAATAATAATAATAATAATAATAATAATAATAATAATAATAATAATAATAATAATAATAATAATAATAATAGTAATAATAATAATAATAGTAATAATAATAATAATAATAATAATAATAATAATAATAATAATAATAATAATAATAATAATAATAATAATAATAATAATAATAATAATAATAATAATAATAATAATAATAATAATAATAATAATAATAATAATAATAATAATAATAATAATAATAATAATAATAATAATAATAATAATAATAATAATAATAATAATAATAATAATAATAATAATAATAATAATAATAATAATAATAATAATAATAATAATAATAATAATAATAATAATAATAATAATAATAATAATAATAATAATAATAATAATAATAATAATAATAATAATAATAATAATAATAATAATAATAATAATAATAATAATAATAATAATAATAATAAGCAGCAGAAGATCGTTCTCACTCTCTTTAAAGAGAGTGAAACACACTCTCTTGTCATGTCAGCGTTCAGGGGGTAATAATTTCACTTTAAAATAGTATGACCCCCGCAAAGTATAAGTGTATAGTTGAGATTTCGACTAAAGGTTGAGGGAGGGGGTAATAGACCATTTTCTCTTCTTTAAATAAGATAATGACCGATTTAAATAAACTATTGTCACATATCTTTATAATCTCAATGTGGGACCTTCTGGCTTGAATTCAGATTTAGATAGGCTTCAATATGAATATCAAATACGAAAAAAAAGATACCTTTATAACCAAATAATCCGTAACAAAGTTACGTGAAGAGTCAAATTATATAATGTTGTATCAACAACATAAAACCTTAGTTGTTGTGTGACCGCCTATATTATCATTAAACTTGTAGAGATTTAGAATAGAGAGATGAACTAAAAAGTAAAGACAAAAAATAAACCAAATTATAATACACTTAAAATCATACCTAATTTCAAAATGATAAAGGATATGAAGAGATTGTGATGATTTTGGACTTAATAGTTGGTTTCACTTATATACAATATAGATATATAGATTTATGTTGTGTCATTACATAATAAATTATCATTAAATTCTTAAATTAATAACATTGACTTTTGAGTTTTGGAACGAAAAAAGAGTTAAATGCATAATTAAGAGAATGTAATTAAGAAATAATTTTAACGTTTTTTAATGTATTTTTTAAATTGAAAAAATTAAGATAAATATAAAAAAAAATTGAGAATAATTATAAGATAGGAGGGAAGATCAAAAGTATGGAGTTAAAACTTATTAATGATATTCCTAATAAAAAGAAGAGTTCCAATAATTTATTGTTATATTAGTAAATGCCTATCTATCTATATCTATATCTATATCTCTCTCTCTCTATATATATAGATATACTAAATAGCAAGAAAGTCTTGCTTAGATTATTGTCAAGTTGCAGCCTAAAAAAACTACACAAGATAGTTAATTAGTTAAAATTAGTTAGTTGCTTTTAACTTTTACAGATTTTTATAAAATACTTTACAGTTACTTTAATTTTTTTTTACTGTTTTTAATATTTAACTTCTACATAATAATTAAATAAAAGTCAAAAATAGAAACTTTAGAAACTTCTAATACACAAACAAAAAAAAATCATAAATCCAAATCATATAAATTCTACAGAATAATTAAAGACCCAAAAAATTAAAAAATTAAAAAGTTCATTATATAAATTCTACGAATTTTATTGCAAACTCATTCTCCTATAATCAAAAAAATCCTTTAATTCAAATCAATATATATAAATTAGTACTTGCTTTTGACTTTTACAGTTTTTTATAAAATTTACTTATTACGGTTACTTTAATTTTTCTAATATGTATACTGTACAGAATAATTAAAAATACCCCCAAAATGGAAACTTTATTAGCTTCTAATCCTTAACGAAAGAACCCGTAAATTTAAATCATTTAAATTCTACAGAATAATTAAAGACCCAAATATATAAACTTTAAAAACATATACTCCTATAACCAAAAAATCCATAAATTCAACTAAATATATATATAAATAAAAATAATCATGTACAACTGCCCCATTTTTTAAATATATTTTTAAAAATGAATTTTTTGAATTTTAAATTTGATTTTAACTTCATTAATAGAAAATTTGGAGATTTAAAAATGGGGCAGTTTTACTTGATTCTCACGACAGTTTTATTTTGTATTTTGAATGTGCATTAAACTAAAAATTGAAGTAGTATTAGAGACTACCACTACTCCCACTCCCCCCATTTCTTTTCCTCACGAGCATTTTTTTCAATTATTTGCGGATAGTTTTTTCCAATTTCCACCCTCTATTTCTCTATCTATATATGGATTATGAATTTATATGTAAATACCATCCAAACAATTTGTTATAGAGCATATTGATCATTTTTTCCTTTTTGATCTATTCCATTCGTACACACAATACTGATTCTATGCCAATAATATTTTTAATACTCTATTTATTGATTGATTTCAATTATTTTGTATTTTATATTTTTTAATAATTTAAATTATTCGTGATTACTAATTGATTTTGCAACAATGATAGCTTAAATTTTGAAATTCTTTTATCCATCAAGAAGGCAAGAATGAAAGTTGCTTGCTCATTCAATGTCCCTTGACAGTGATAAATAGGTGCTACTAAACTCAGTTGATTTCTTTGTCTTCACTTTCAATGGTAAGATTTTAATATGAGAAAACAAATAAGATTTTAATTTTTCTGAAATAAAATGGTGATACTTGAATTCTCTTTCATGATGCACGTTGCAAGAACTTAGAAATTATTCATGCATTATGTAGACAAAAGTATGTCAAAGATATTTGACTAAAGTACCAACATGCTAAATATAAGTGTCACAGCGTGTTGGAATGAGAAATGAATGGGAATGAAGGAAGAAGATAATTCAAATTCATTTAAGATTTTTAAAAATGACTAAATTCTTAAGCGTTGAAGCTTATGGCATTCTATCACAGATAACCTCTTTTAATTACAAAAAAAAAACAAAAAAAATAGGACAAAGTTTCAAAACAATGAGAACAAAGATTCAGTAAAACATCATGAATCAGTATTGCTTACTAAACAACTCACCAAGACGTTGTTACCACCACGGAAAGGATCTTTAAGGATTGCTTGAGGACTAAGATTAAATGGTTGAGGTTAGAAAAGGGAAAAAAATGAAAGGAAGAATTTTTTTAAAATAAAAATAAGGTATAAAGTAAAGAAAGAAAAATTCTTTTAAAAAGGAATGAAAGAAAAGTCAGTCGCTGATCTTACTGTATAGAATGACTTTACTGTCTTCTTCGAACGCTTGTCCAGTACTTGATCCATTGTAGTTCCACTTTGGGAGCTCAAAAGCATGCTAGACTGGCTTTGAAATAGTCTAAAAATTCAAAAGCAATTAATTAAGAATTAGAAAATTCATGTACCCTTTGTTGGTTAATTAGAGAAGTAGTCCAAACTGAGTCGAAGGGTTACTTTTACAACTATATATAAAAAAAGGAACATGATGAAGAGCATCAATGGAACAGTGAATTATTAACAGTAGAATTGTCTTTTGCAAATAACTTTTGGCTAAGCAACTGCTCTGGCCCATGCTCACAACTTTCTTCGAAATATAATATCACCAAACTGTTTTGAGCATTGCTACGTGGAAATATAAATATAGATAAGAGGGAGATCAAAAGTATGGAGTTAAAGCTTATTAATGATATTTTTAATGAAAAGAAGAGTTACAATCATTCATTATTATATTAATAAATACTAATTATCTTAAAATTAAATGAAATAATCAATTGATAAATAAATTTTAAAAATAGCAAAAATTCAAAAATTTGTAAAAAAAGATAAATAGAAATACTTGCTTGTGAGACATGCCACATAAGCAAGGCCTTATTCCTCCTTTTATATATATATATATATATATATATATATATATATATATATATATATATTTGATTCATTCTGCTCTTTGATTATATACGTCTGCTTTTACGCAGACATTCGGTACATCCATTCCAACTTTCATCTTTTTTTTTGTTTACTTACTATTAACTTTCTTTTATATTTATATTATTTATTTTTCAGCTCTTTATTTTTTTTTTCCACATTAAATATAGATTTGGTAACAAAATAGTGGTAAGAAATTAATTTTTAATCAGGTTAAAAATTATTGAAAAAAAAAAGATAAAGGTGATAGTAGTAGTAGAGGTGGGGGTAGAGGTAGTTTTAAATCGGTGCCACCTAGATTAAGAATTAATATTGACGATTTTACTCATGTTGATGATACTTCTTTTGAATGTCCTTATGCAATTGATGTTGAGTCTGATAATGCCGTAGAACATGAGGCCTTAGATAGATGTTTTGGTAATTTTAACAAAAACTTAGAGAAAGAGGAAGATGTTAAAGAACAAGAGTTTGAAGACACCCTTACCCCTACTAGTCTGGCTACAAAATTATCAAAACAAAATGAAGTGGGAAAATTTAACTACGTTTACTAGAGTAGGAAAGACCGAACGTCCTAAGAGATCATTAGTTTGAAAATATAACCTAAAATTAGGAGAAAACTACAGCTACTTGCCATAAATGTAAGCAAGTAATGAAACATTTGACTATGCAATTATAGGGTGGGGCAACACGACTAACTAGACATTTGAGAATTTATGTTCCTGAATATGTTCTCTAAAAGCTATTGCTAAGGCTAAAGCAAATAGTATACCCTTTTCCGGTACTAACCAATCTATAGGAAGTTCTAACATGGTTCAAAATATTATAGATTTTAGTAACCCAACTGATTGAAGCACATGACTCAAATATAGTTAGGATAGAGATCGTGAAGAATTAACTAAAATGATTGCTTGGTTTGCCTTTTTGTTTTGGTGAACATCTTAATTTTATTCATTATATTTTAAAAGTGTATAATGCTGATTTTTGAGGTTTTTCAAGAAATACAATTAAAGCAGATATTTTTAAATATCAACATGAACATTGTCATTTTTTTTGTTGCTATTTTGCTTTTTTTGGTGGTAAAATATCTATTACTTCTGATATATGTTGTAGTCTTAATGGTAATGTCACGACTCAAGACTACCCCCTAGTCGTAACACGGTGCTTAGAATAACAAGTGATCCCACGCTAACCCATGTACTGACATGATACTTGAGCATCTGAACTAAATTAATTATATAAGCTAAATTTGCTGAACTGAAGCACAATCGTACGAAAATCTGAATACATATGATACTAAAAAGGTTTACAACATGATAAATCTGAAAGAAGAACTTGAATTACATGAGTGACTCTAACTAACTGTATATGAAACCTTTACTATATTGACTGTAGGTGGCTAGGACATGTCTCCAACCACCACAAATCGATACATAAGAATAATAATAATATAGTACATGAACTACAACTGACTGGAGTCCCCGAAATAAGAGAACTCATCACCTGCTGGCGGAAAGCTATGAACTGTCAGATTATGATGTATGGGCTACAACTGGTACCTATATTATGAAAAAATATAGCACATAGACGTATATATGGATCAGTACTTATGGAACATACTGAGTAAGTGGGGGAGAGAGGGGGGTGAATGCAATAAGTAAAAATAATTACATACATAATCTTAAACATGCATGCTAAGAGCAAGTAGACTCACCAAGAGACTGAAATAAACTGAAAGCTGAAGTATCTTAAAACATGAGTAACAAACATAATCTAATAAACTGGTGAATCACTACAGCTAGTTTCTTAAAATCTTTACTTTTGTAGAATAAGTAGAACTGAAGCTGGGAAGCGGTAAAAACATGAATACTGTATGTAAAATCTTATGTAAAACTGAACATGCTGTAAAACTAAACTGATGGTTATGTATGGATGCATGTAAAACTATGAATGCAAGACCAAGTAAAACATGTGCTGAAATGATCTGAATAACTAAATAATCTGATTACTTGGTCAAGCAAACCTGAACTTGTATAGACTGAGTACTAACTAAAACTGTGGGAGCTATCATGTAACCGACATGCCCCAATCTTATCTAATTGGGGTCTAACCTGTATCCCCAGTTGGAAGGGTGTCAGTACCTTGTCATGGGTTACTAACACATGGATGTGTGGATCCATTAAATTGATGTCTCGCAGGAATAAGGAGTCACTCTCTACTGGCAGGTACCCCTAAAAGAGTGTCCACCCTCTACTGGCAGGAAAACCTCTCATACCTACGCTGGCTACGTAGTTCTGAAACTCAAGGATTGCTACTAAAGGTCACACCCTTTACTGGCAGGTGAGCCTCCATCTCTGAGTTCGCTCGATGCTAAATTCTACTCCCAACTGAATGACACTGGTATTATTATGGGTCTAACATGATGTGGTACTGTATTGATAAGTGCTCAACATGAACTTGATAGTCTAAATAAAATAATAAAAACATGGTCTGACTGACTTGTAACTTGAAAATGGGAACATGTAAAAACATACAGGTATCAGATGTTCATAACTCTCCAACACTGAATGATTACAAAATACGATAACAACATTAAAAACAGTGATATAAAATCATTGTTTAAAGACCCAAAATGTAAGACATTTTAATAATTGAGTGAAATATATGAAATTGAATATGGGGATGAGTTAAACTTGAGATAGCAACACAATCACACTGATTTCTGCATGAATTTGATAGTTAGCATGAAATCGATCGAGTATAACATGGATTTCTGAAATTTTAGAAGATGAAATAGCTTAATTTACATGGGAACACATATGGACATGGCTTGAATTCAAATTACAAATAAAAGCATGGGTTAAATTCATCTTGAACATGTATAAATTCCTACTTTAACCAAAAGAGGATTTTTGGGCTCAATAGGTGAAAGAAACCCATTGATGAATACCCCACATACTTCAATTAGATGAATTCTTAAAGGAAGCTTGAAATTGGAACTTGAATCCTAGAATTCTTGAGGAATAAAGCTTGAATTTCTTATTCTTAGGACGAGAGGCTTGAATTGCTTGTTCTTGGGTAGAGAGAGGGTTTATGCGTGAGAAATTTTGAGGGTAATGGGCAAATAATGCCCTTTTGAGTGTTATAAGTCGTGCTTTGGATGATTGGGATTGAAGAGAAAGAATCAAATTACTCCTTGGCCCCTTAGATCAAGAATAGCGGGGGAATAGCCTTCATGGAGAGACCCCTATTCTGAGGGAATAGCCCTCGAGGCACGAACCCTATTCCAGGGGAATAGCCCTCGCGACGGGACCTATCGCGGAACCTTACTATTTTTCACAAAAATAGTCTTAACTTTTCACTCGGGTATCGGATTAAGGAAAAATTGGTATCATTGGAAAGATAATTCAATTATCTATAATTTAGTGGGTTTTGAGCAGAAAAATTCCATATATTTCAAAAGTTATACGCGTTCAAAGTTGGCCCTTGTAGAATCGAATACCAAAACTTGGCCGAATCAAAGTCACTTAGCTCAACTTTGCTTTAAGTGATTCCTATGAACATTTTTCACCTCAAAATCACTTCAGACACTAGGATAAAGACAATGACACATGTATTCAAATACAAAACATGGTATTAAAGTTTACACATGTAGGAACGACGGTTCTATGTCTACCCCGATAATGCAGGGTGTTACAGGTAATGATTATTTTACTGTTACTGTTCATTGGATTGATCATGACTGGAATATGTAAAAAGAATTATAGGCTATAAATATGTTGAAGAGAGTAAAGTTATATAGCTTATCCGAAAGGAAAGATGTTAAAATATTTTAAATTTTGTGATATGATAATAGGTGTCACGTTAGATAATGCTTCTACTAATTTCAAAGCTATTGATTTTTTAAAACCTCGACTTTTTTCAATTAATGATGATGCTTTTTATGTTGTGTAATGTGCATATTTATAATTTATAGTGATGGATGGTATTGATGTCTTTGGTTACTCTTGTATTAGAATTCGAGCAGCTTGTGCATGAGGTTTTGAAGTTAAAATAAGGTCTAGAATTAAGGAATTTGAAAAAAACTTATGCTTTATTTGAAATGCCACTTAGAAAAATTTCAAAAGAAATGACTACTAGATAAAATTCTTTTATGAAATGCTTGTTGTTGCTATTGATTATCGTACACCTTTACAAACTCTTTATAATAAACACAATTCGGATCAGAGAATGAGAATCATCTACGAGGATGGGAAAGAATGTGAAGAACTTATTAGGTTTTTTGATTTTTTTTATAGTGCCACAAATATTATATCAGGTCAATATTATCCTATTATTTCTTCAGCTTTAGTAATTATTTGTGTTATTTTATTTAAATTTATAAAGTATAAAGATCGTGAACATTTTAAAGTTGTTGTTACATATATGATTGAATTTTTTTTCTTATTTCTCAAATATTTTTGACTTCTACTTTGTTCAACCAAACTTACAAAGAACAAGGTGTGTAAAAATGGTTGAAAAATTTTATAAAAATTAAAAAATTAGAAGTGATGAAGTTTCATTGGTTGAATAGTGTAAGGATAGTATATTGATTAAATCTAGACTTTTCTATGACCTTTATAAAGCCAACCTACTAAACGATGAACCGTCTTAACCTCCATATCGTAAGGTGGATTTAATGGTTTTGATAAAATTATGGATGAAAAACTTAATCTTGATTATGCTAAGATAATAATTTTTCTCAATATATTAATCAAGCACGAAAAAATATTAGGAATGGAAATGGAGATCCTCAATATTTAACTTGGTGAAAGAACTGGAGAGATTTTTCATATCTTTCAAGGGTGGTTCGAAATGTTCTAGCTATGCAAGCATCTTCAGTTGCTTCGGAGCAAGTTTTTAGCTAGGAGAGATTATCAGTGTTGTTCAAAGATTAGATCAATGTTGAACGAAAAAAATGTTGGACTTCTAAATTTATTGCATCAAACTAAAATTGAAATAGATGAAGCACTTGGAGAAAACAGTGATGATGGCGTGGAAGAAATGGATGAAGAAAATCAAATGCAAATTCTGGATCATGTTTCCAAGGAATTGATAGATACGTTATACAAAATATATTTTTGAAACTATGGATATTAGTATGATGATCGAGACCTAGTTAAAACAGAACTCTTCCTAGAAGGTGAATGGGGCAGGTTAGGTACTCTTCTAATAGTTGTAATAGATATACTTCTTTATTTATTTGAATAAAATTGTAGGCTATTTGCCTTCATTTTCTGTTTAAATTTATCTTTTATTACTTTAAGATATTAAAAATAATAATTAAACTTTTAAGTTATAAATTTAAATTTAAACTTTAAATTTGAAAATTCAAACTTCTAAAGTTAAAAATTTAAATTTAAACTTCAAAGTTTCACGTTCAAAAAAAATATTAAAATTTTTAAAGTTAACAAAAAAATTAAAGTTTTTTACATCTTCAACTTCAACTCTTCAAGATTCAAAAGTATTCAAAAAAATCTAAACTTTAGATTTGAAAATATATATATTTAAACTTTAAAGTTGAAAATTTAAAATGAGCTTTAATTTTTTTTTAAAATTTTAATGATCAAGATTCAAATTTCAAAAGAATTCAAAAAGAAAAAAAACTTTAAAGTTGAAAATTTAAATGAAAACTTTAAAGTTCAAAATTGAAAATTTAAATTTCAACTTTAAAGAAAAATTAAAATTTTCAAAGTTGAAAACTTAAACTTAAACTCTAAATTTGAAAATTAAATTTTTTCCAAGTTATCAAAAAGATATTTTAAAACTTTTAATATATTGAAAAATAACTTAAATAAAAAATATAAGTATAAAACTGATTTTATTTGTAAAAATTAATTTTAAAAACTATATTTTGCTTTTAAATTATAATACAATTTTTTAAAATAAAATTAAACGGCTGTCCAGTTCTTGTTCGGTATGGCCCGTTGACGGACCAGTACAGACACCCGTGGTTTTGTTGAACATCTTGGTCTCGAAATTCCCACAAATCACCGGCCACTAGTATTGGTGTCAAACTTAAGATGCCCGTTCCGACAGGCCTGGATCGATTCCGTTGCCGATCTTAGTCAATATGAAGTTTAGAGTGTTTGAACAACACAAAATCTAAAGAAGAAGCTTGTTAAAATGGAAGATGATATTAAGGGAGAAGATACTAACAACTCCACAGGCAAAGATAATGCTATAAAAGCCCAATGAAGGCCGTCGTTAAGGTTGCATGGTAAGGAGTTGTAAGCCAAGGTTGCTAGCTTAAATGAGAAATCTAGAAGACAATTATTGTGGAAGAAGAGCCCATGAATGAGTCCAAAAATTATGAAAAATAATCAACTAAGTGCTACACGTATTTCACAAGTCCAAGCTCATAAGGAAAAAGACCCACGTGGAGCTACAAAGAGCTTTAAATCAAGCACACATGGGGTTGAAAGTTGTAACACCCCGAAAATCCAAGCCAATATTAGAATCATGCTTCAAGTGCATGCATAATAAAAAATTATATTTTAATAGTTTGATAAGTGATTTATACATATATTAAGGCCACAAATAACTCCTAGCTTATAGACAAGTCAAAATATCCCTTATCGATTGAATTCTTGTTAAGAATATTACCGTGGTCAACTTAAAATGACCATAAATTTTATATTACTAAGAGTTTTTGAGCTCAAAACCCACCAAAAGATAGATAATTTTATAGCTTTTCAACGGCTCCAGTTTTGTCTTAATCTGATAGTAGAGTAAAAGGTTATGGCTAATTTACTGAAGCACTATAAAAATGCTAGTGACGACGACTCTGACGACGATTCATCATCAGGACACTACGAGTCGTAGGGTGACTCTTTTCCATGGAAGTATGGAACAAAATTTGAGTTCCAGATGATGACTCAAGCCATGAATTATCCCCAGACCCTATAGATCATCACCAAACTTGTCGGGACTGATACCAATAAATTTTCATACGATTTAAATGGGTTGTTTGGTATTTTTCCACTCTTTTAACCCCAAAACTATGTCGTTTTAGATGCTACAAGAGGTATAAGTCTATTTAATCACCTCAAATCCCTCATTATATTCTTCCAAACTCATTCTAAGTCATAAAAATCAAGCGATTCAATTCTCAAGCAAACCTAAGCCTAGGGTTTTTCTCAAAGCCAGATTCCCAAGGTTTCAATACAAGATTTGATCAATCCAGGTATGTGGGTATTCAATAAGTTATTCCTCTCACCTTTATGCCCAAAATCTAGTTTTAAAATATGAATTTCAGTTATGATTTCTATGAACTCATAATCTAGGCTTAATACCTAATTATTCAAAATTCTTGAAATTTGATTCTATCATGTTATTTTGTTATTATAGTATTCATTTAAAGTTATTATGCATGATTTTTATGGATTTAACTTAGTTATTTTAATATGTGATGGATTATGAATGATTTATAGATTTCAACTTCTTACAGAATGAATTACGCAAGACTTAGTGGGTTTCAGTCTAAGTTGGTTGACATACCATGTTTTCCCATAAAATTTAGTATCTTTACATACATAGAATTATGACCCTCAGTATATCAATAAATTCATGATTTTCAAGTTATGGTATGAAATTTTTCTTTTTTTCTTTCGAGCATTACACTGTTATTATTAGTTGCATTCCTTAGAGATGACGGGTTATGAACACCCAATAACCTAGGATATTATGCATTGTCATTTAAACACTCTATCCTTCAGTTTTCATGATTTAGAATTTTTTCAGATAAAGAACTTATCTTTCAACCTCAGGACCCCAGTATTATTGAGCTATTCAATATATTGGCTTATATTCAGTTAGGCGTAGTACCTAGTACCAAGTGGATGTCAGGATGGAGGCTCACCTATCACTTAGGCTGAGACTTTTAGTAAAAGTCCCTAAGTCCCAGAACTACGGTGCCACCGTAGGTTCTAAAGGTTCACTCGTCAGACCAGGATTGACACCTTGGTCTTTTCAGACATTAGTTTAGTGGTACCACTTCAGATCAACCTTTATACCCTAACAAGGTATATTGGGCTCCTTTCGATGGGGTTTATACATTGAACTCTATGTTTAGCTCACATGGTTATATATTGGGTAGCAGTGTCTCCCATAGATCAAACTCATTATTGCATGACCTCATAATTAGTTTACTTGGTACAATTTTGATTAGTTATATATTTATTTATATGATGATTGTATCAGTTTACATCTTATAGTTTTAGACTCAGTATTTGCATATAATCCTCAGTATAGTTTTTATTTCTCTTTAACCATGAATTTCTAAATTATCATTGCATATTAGTATTTGTGTATTTCATATAGGATCATTGTACTTCAGTTCATTTTTTCTCAATCAGGTAGTATTTAGTATAATTTTATAGCATATTCAGCATTAACTTGCAATTAAATATAATAGTTATGCTTCTACCACTTTTTAGTTTATAGAAATATTTTAGCTCATGATTTAGAAATTTCACTATGCTTTACAGCTTTTATGTACAAGCATGTTCTAAATGCATGTTTCAGTAAATGGCTTATGCCCTTAGTCTTAAAACATGTTTTAAGTATTTTCATGACTAGTGCATATCTCACACACTTAGTATATTCTAAAGTACTAATCACATACCTCTTCTGCCCAGATTTTCCATATAATGTAGATTCAGGTGCTTACTATTAGGTTCATAGTCAGGCAAATCATAGCATTCAGCCAGAAGGTGATGAGTTCTCTTATTCTAAAGACACAAGTCAGATGTAGGTCTAGTACTTCATTTTCTTATTCGTATGTATCAATTAGGGATAGTTGGGGGTATGTCCCAACTACTTATAGTTAGTATTAGTAGATGATTCATAGATAGTCAGTCAAGAATTATTCTATATAGTTTAAGTTCCTCTTTATTTCAGGTTACACTATTGTAAACTTTTAACAGTAACATTTTGAAATAGCTTATCTTATGATTATACTTCTATTCAGTCAATTTAGTTTTTATATATATTTTAATTAGTTGCTTAAGCATTATGCCAGTACCATGGGTTAGTTTAGGATTACATGTGATTCTAAGCACCGTGTTGTGACTATGGAATAGTCTTGGGTCCTGAAAAACTTAGTATCAGAGCACAAGGTTTAAGTGTCCTAGGGTGTCTATAAAGCCATATCTAGTAAAGTTTTGCGAAATAGTACAAAGACGTATGTACTTTTCTTTGAGAGACAACAAGACATTTATAAAATATTTCCATTCTTTTATATTTTACATCGTGCTGCAGAGATATTTTTTAAGAAACTTATACAGATTCTAGCAGTACTCTATTCCTGCTAACTATGCCTTATTTTTGAGGTAATAGAAATAGTCAAACTTAAATTCTTACAGATAGTGTTTTCTCAAATAGTAATGAGATTGCACACAGGCTTAATAGGATCCCATCAGTGACTTTATGTTCCAAACTTTAAAAGAGTGCATTATTGTTTGTGAAAATCGTGCACTAACACAAAGGCAGATGTTCTCTCAGATGTTTTCCCAGAATCCAATGAAAGCATGGCCTAGAGGTAGACGCATGAGCCTAAAAGTGTAGTAGCAGTAAAGTGGGGATAATTTTTATCTAAATTTAGTAGATTATTGAAGCCGAAAAGGTGTTGTGTAGATTGTATAATAGCACTTTGATAGAGATTTACCAACTAAGGGGACTAGAGTATGTTAGTGCTTTAGCCAAGATCGAGATTAGGCATTGACCAAAATGATAGAGAAGCTTATTAAGGTTGGGTATGTTCATAAAATTTTGAGTGGATTAGTGTTTTATGATTCTTATCTAGTAGTAGTAAGTTAGTATAGTTCATTAAAAGTTTGGGGATATCCATGTTAAGCATTAGAATTTATGTTTGAATTATGGATGATTAAGCTAATAGAAAGAAGAGTTATAAATTCTAGAGGGAAAAAGTATGAACTCAGGATATTATGATAATTCAGAAGGTTCGAAGTTAATAAGTGTTTAAGTTATTGTGATGACTATTAAGGCTATTGATAGTTAAGAATTGTATCTCAGAAGTAAGTACTAGTTGTAGATTTTACACTTTCAGGTATAGTCTTTCAGGAGGGATTTAGTATTAATGTGTACTGTTATATCCCAAAATCTAAAGTAGAGTGATTGCAGAGGTTAACAAACTTAGAATGATATATTTAATCTAAGAGAGAGATAATAGACCAAGGAACCAAGTCTGTTTTTTAGATTCTAATAGTGATGCTAGTGAGTTCTAGACCAACACTAGGGAGAAAGATACCGGCCCATTCTTATCTTAGTGAAAATTTTTGTACTTCAGTTATTACGAAACTCTATTCATGCCTTACAAGTCATCTCTATGATCATAGCTCATATTCATGAACTTTATATAGAATTATGTCTACTCTGAGTAACAGTTCACTCAGAAGTACAACTTATATTCCATGAATTTATGAATTCCAATCTCAAGTCATGCATCTCATGACTCATGTACTCATATTTTACATCATGTTCAATTCCATGTACTCATGATACATCTTTAATGACTAGTGACATCACACTACGTCATGTATGATCTCAAATTAGATCTCTTGAACAAGTTTATTCCAATTATGTTGTACTTCTTAGGCCTCAGTTATGTGTCAAATTCATAAAAATCCTTACGTCAAGATTTCACAGTATCTTTCATATACCAGACCCTCATGTTCTAGTTCTTTAGTGACCCTTCTTATGCTTTGATGGTGATATTATTAGAAATTGAGTGGTAAGAGTGAATGATTTGTTGATATGCCTTCAAATGGTGACTTATGGTGGTTAGTCTCTCTTTTAGAACATAAGTTTGATTGATTAAGGCAACAAAAACAATGTATATGGAGCTTAATCTCTCCTAGTGATATAGAATATAAATACCCATAGTGAGGCTAGTATGGTTATTTTAGTGCTAGAGTGTTGTATCTCTGAGTTAGGCTTGAAGAGTGTAAGAGCATGTAACTAGACTTAGCCTCTAGCAACCAATTATGGTCTATCCCTAAGAGAGTTAGAAAATTTCATATAGTTAAGTATGGTAGGTTAGTAAAAAATAGGACGATCGAAGAATGTTGTAAAATTTTAGAATTATCAGTTACATTACTTAAGTTATGTTAGTCCTAACCTTACTTTTAGCCCAAGATAATCCCTTTTTGTGATAAATAACTTTGTACCAGAGGTTTCTCATGTTCAGATCTAAGTCGTTCCTATTCTACAATCTCAAATTAGCAGACTTGGATGCTCAAACCATGTTATAATCTTATTTAGATATCTTGCTCAGATCATGCCCAAATTTCTTCCATCCCTAGTACTATTAGAACTTAAGATAAGAAACGTTGAAGAAAACAAATATTTCTTTCTTAGTGTCTTTTAGAAATTTTATGTCATTATTTATAACTTTACATTTCTACATATATGTTCATGATCGGAATGCTTCAGTTGAGTTAGAAGACTCTTAGTATGAGTCCGTCCATATAGCTAGTAATTTAGTTCAGTTATCAGACAGATCATAGTATTTTATCTTTCATCTAGTCTTACTGTCATAAGTTTCATGTATATGCCTATTCCATGAGGTTCTTTACTTCCATTTATTCTATGTGTAAACTCAATTGAGTCCTCACTTCAATTCTAAATCAATCCCAACCATAAACGATGCCTAGATTTACAAATCGATATCATGTTAGTTATTCAACTTCAGAATTCAGCCAGACAGTACTCGTGGGATCCCTAATTTTCAAACTAGTCAAAGTTAACTGATAAATTTAGTCATCATGTATATATTTAGGCCTTCGAATTCCATGTAAGGAATTATAGCTCTTTCCCTATCCTTTGGGCCAAGTCTTTATTTGAGGACGAATGATCCCAAGAGGGAGATATTGTAACACCCTAAAAATCTAAGTCAATATTAGAATCATGCTTCAAGTACATACAAAATAAAAAATAATATTTTGATAGTTTGATACGTGATTTAGACATATATTAAGGCCACAAATAACTCCTAGCTTATAGACAAGTCAAAATATCTTTTACTAATTGAATTCTTGTAAAGAATATTGTTCTAGTCAACTTAAAATAAGAATAACTTTTATATTAATAACTTTTCAACGCCTCCAGTTTTGCCCTAATTTGATATTGAAGTAAAATGTTATGGCCAATTTACTGAAGTATTGTCAAAACTGTCACTGACAACTCATTATCGTCAATCTACTATGAGTCGTAAGGTGACTCGTCGCCATGGCAGTAGGGATCAAAATTTTAGTTTGAGATGATGACTCAATCCATGACGACTTAAGCCATGAATCATCCCCAGATCCTATGGATCATCACCAAACTCGTCGGGACTAATACCAATAACTTTTCAGAAGATTTTAAAGGGTTTGTTTGGTCTTTTTACATTCTTTTAATTCCAAAACTACGCCGTTTCAGATGTTACAAGAGGTATTTCTATTTAATCACCCCAAATCCCTCATTAGTTTTCCCAAACTCATTCTATGTCAGAAAAATCAAGCAATTCAAATCTCAAGCAAGCCTAAGCCTAGGATTATTCTCAAAGCTAGATTCCCTAGGTTTCAATCCAAGATATGATCAGTCTAGGTATGTGAATATTAAATGAGGAATTTCTTTTACCCTTATGCCCCAACCTAGTTTTAAAATATGAATTTCAGTTATGATTTTTATGAACTCATTATCTAAGATTAATACCAATTATTCCAAATTCTTAAAAATTTAATTCTATAATGTTATTTTATTATTATAGTATCTATTCAAAATTATTATGCATGATTTTCATGGATTTAACTGAGTATTTTAATATGTGATGGATTATGCATGATTTATATATTTCAACCTCTTACAAAATGAATTATGCAAGACTTAGTGGATTTCAATCTATAATGGTTGACATACCATTGTTTCTCATAAAATTTAGTATCTTTACATACTTAAGAATTATGACCCTTAGTATATTAAAAAATTCATGATTGTCAAGTTATGCTATGAATTTTTTCTTTTTCCATTTGATCATTACATTATCATTTTTAGTTGCATTCTTTAGTGATGGTAGGTTATGAACACCCGATGTCCTAAAATATCATGCATTGTCATTCAAACACTCAGTCCTTCAGTTTTCATGATTTAGAATACTTTCAGATAAAGAACTTATCTGTCAACCTCAGGACGTTAGTATTATTGAGCTATTCAGTATATCAACTTATATTTAGTTGGGAGTAGTACTTAGAACTAAGTGGACGCAGGGATGGAGTCTTACCCATCAATTAGGCTGAGACCATTAGTAGAAGTCCCTAAGTCCTAGAACTACCGCGCCACCGCAGGTTCTAAAGGGTCACCAGTTAGACCAGGATTGACACCTTAGTCTTTTTGGACACCAGTTTAGTGGTACCATGTCATATCAGTGTTTATACCCTGACAAGGTATATTGAACCATTTTTGATGAGGTTTATACATCAAGCTCTATGTTTAGCTCACATGGTTATATGTCTGTTAACAGTAGCCCCCACAAATCAAAATCAGTTATTGCATGACCTCATAATTAGTTTACTCAATACAATATTGATAAGTTATATATTTATTTATATGTTGATTGCATCAGTTTGCATCCTATAGTTTTAGACTCAGTATTTGCTTCTGATCATCAGTTTAGTTTTACTTTATCTTAAATCATGACTTTTCATATTATCATTGTATATTTCATATAGGATCATTGTACTTTAGTTTATTTTTTTTAAAATCGGGTAGTATTCAGTATAATTTTACAGCATATTCAGCATTAACTTGATATTAAATATAATAGTTATGCTTTTATCGCTTTTTAGTTTACAGAAATGATTTAGCTCCTGATTTAGATTTTTCAATATTCCTTACAACTTTTACGTATAAATATGTTTTAAATGCACATTTCAGTAAATGACTTAGTGCTCTGTTTTAAAGCATATTTTAAGTATTTCATGACTAATGCATATTTCACATACTCAGTATATTTTAAAGTACTGATTGCATAGCACTTCTGCCTACATTTTTATATGATGTAGATTCAGGTGCTTACTATCAGGTTCATAGTCAAGCAAATCATAGCATTCAACCAATAGGTGATGAGTTCTCTAATTTTAAAGACTCAAATCAGATGTAGTTCTAGTACTTTATTTTCTTATTCATATGTATTTATTCGGGATAGTTGGGGTTATGTCCCGACTACCTATAGTCAGTATTAGTAGAGGCTTTATAGATAGTCAGTCAGAGTTATTCTATGTACTTTAAGTCCCTCTTTCTTTCAGATTACAGTGTTTTAAACTTTTAATAGTAACTTATTGAAACAACTTATCTTATGATAATGCTTCTGCTCAGCCAATTTAGCTTTTATATATATTTTAATTAGTTGCTTAAATATTATGTCAGTACCATGGGTTAGCTTAGGATCACTTGTGATTCTAAGCATCGTATTATGACTAAGGGGTAGTCTCGAGTCGTGACAAAAGTTGTACCCAAAAGTTGGCTAAAAATCCTCACCCCAAAGGGAGGAAAAGTCAAGTACAAGTGACTTGAAAAGGCAAATGTTGTCCTTAAACATTAGGAATCTTTTTCTTATTTTAAACACAATGTTATTATTGATTGAAAGTTCTTTTTCTTTACAACTTTGTGCATGGGTGTGGATTATGATTTATCTTACAACCATATGAGGATATTCTTTTAGAGGTAAGATTAATTCTTTAACTTGATATCTTTTGTTCTTATTTGTAAATTAAAGAAGGTAATCAACCTTATACTAATTATTGTCTTTCATTTCTTCAAATTAGAATCTTTAAGTCACTTTTGATCTAAGTAATTAAATTGACTTTATCAGTATCATTATTAGTTTTAATTCGCGAAATTTTAAATACTAAGATAATTAGGGTTCTTAGCACTTGATTTCAAATTTGGGTTTTACTGTTAATTATTTTTTATTTATCTTTATTTTCTGTCTTAAATATTTGTATATTTGCTTCCATATTATTTTTTTATTTATCCAAGTAATCTGATTCTTATCAAGTGATATTAGATCAATCTTAATAATTTTGTGAATTTTTTTAAAAAGAGTAAAAAAATATTTTTTTTATTATAGGAGGTTAAAAGGTAAGTTACACATAAGAAATTAAAATTATATAAGATAAAGAAAATTCAATTGCTCGTGAGCTCAGACATTTACAAGAAATTATGAATTTATTTTAACTAGTAAAAAATTCTGCCCTTCGCGTGGTCATAGTAAAAGATAGTGAATTTGAAATATCTTATGCTAAATTTTCCATTGAAGAGATACTGGATTTTTATGTGTATACGTCAAATACGTATTCATTCCAGAAATATGATTCTTTGCATTTTTTATGGCTCATAAACGGGTAATGGGAATTTAGTTTTCATAAGTTTCAAGCATCATGAAGCTTTTGTCAAAATTATATAATTAATATTAATTAACTTCCAGATCATGTATTTTACTGTTATTATTCTTTTCAATATAATCTGTAGAGAGGAGGTTTTTAAAGTGGGATGCAGGGAGGACAATATATTTGCATCAGGCAATCTTTTTCCTGAAATGGAATTGCATATAAGGTGGATTTTATTAATGATATAAGATGACAGATCATGATGGTTAGGATACAAAAAAATGCAAGGCAAACCAAAAAAACACTATGTTGCATAACATACAATTGAAAGTAAATGACAAAATAAAAAATGGTAACCATAAAGTCTAGCTACTGTTCTAACGTTCATGAAAGTATTTCCACTATATAACCCGATCGCAAAAAGAGATTTAACAGTACTCATACACAATATTATAACCGAGAAGAAAACACACAAAGTTCACTAACCGAAGTGTTGGACCATTCTAGTAGCAACTGTCTGTGAATATCACATCATCTAAGTTTTTATTGAACACTCCCCATTAATTCACCGGGTCTATAGGTTCTATGATATTCGACTACTCCTGAAGGAATTATTCTTTGTGATTTTTCTCTATTGTGTTTTTGTGATGCTTCTCGATGTTGGGTATAAAATCTATTTGATGATGGTTCTTTGTAATCCAATTTGGTTTCAAGTACTTGAAGCAACACTGCATGATTATAGGAAATACATAGGGATATAGCATGATAGCACATTTTTAGGCGCATGAAAGAGGTTTAAAATAAGAAGTGCATCTCTAAAAAAACTAAGAGGTGTCGTTTGGTATTTTTTAATACAAGCCACATAATTTTTTAAGAATAAGGGAAAAATCAAATAAATGAAAATAAAATAAAAATGGGGTTTTCTGAATGTAGAGAGCGCCACATCACCTAGATTATGACCCTCTTTTATATATATTTTTGGTTTCATACATTAAGTGTAAAACCAAGATGACAAAAAATTTGTGAATTTTTTTTATACAATTTGATCTATTTCTTGTCTCACCAAACCCGATCCTTCTGGAAATTGACATTTTTATTTACTTTAAACGGTTGTTACTAGTAAGGTTTATATATAAATTCTAAAGGAACCAACAAATTAGAAAATGAAAAAAACTCAATAGAAGGAAAAAGCCAAATTGAGAGATATTTGTTCTCTGAATTTTTTCTGAGATGTCTCTAATATGAAAATACTGATGTTGGGAATAAAAATCATAACTTAGTCAAGGTGTTAAGAATGATTACCATCCAACTTGATCCGTTAGAGGTCACCAAAAATCTACCTAACGAACATGACTGATGTAAGGACAATCCATCAAAACTTGATGTCTCAGATTAGGAGACAAGTTGTTCAAGATCCTTAAATATAAAAAGACGAGGATCAATTTGGAGATTGTCAAAGGATAAAAAAGATGGGAACCATGAGCTATGGATGAGAATGAAAATCTTAGTACCATTAAGATGAATAATCCTACTTTCAAGGGGAAAGGAGATCCAGACTTGTACCTTGATTGGCAGAGAAAGGGAGATGTCATCTTTATCTATCACAACTATGTTGAAGCAAAGAAGGTTAAAGTTAATATTGTTGAATTCTCTATCTATGTTGCGTGTTGTTAGAAAAAATTTAGCAGAGACAAACTAACAATGGAGAATCGCTCGTTGAAATATGGGATGAGATGAGATAAAAAAGGTCATGCGGAAGCATTTGCACCCTCACACTTCAAAAGAAATCGACAATGATACCTTTATATTCTTTGATAAGATTCTATCTTTGTGGATGATTATTTTAAGGCTATGTATATGGCTATGATTCAAGCAAATTGGAATGAGGAAAAGGATACTTCTACTCCTTCTATACCTTTTAGTGTTTTAAAAAGTCATGAGTGTGAAGGGTGGGGACATATGGCATTTAAATTTTAAAATAGAATAGTTATCATAATTAAAGATAATGGGGGAATATTAAAGTGAAACTAATGAGAGAGAGAGATAGAAGTAGAGGGTGTTGGCAGATAGGACGAGAGAGACGCGGCTCCTCATAATAAAGGAAATGTTTTTTTAGGGGTGGGGGTGGGTGGGTGTCCTATGAACATTAGTATGGGAGAGTTTGATGAGGAACAAAGAGAAAATATTTTTCGTACATATTGCAAGATAAAGGGTAGAATTTTCTCTATAATTATTGATAATGGTAGTTATGCTAAAGTGGTGAGCACATACGCGGTGGAGAAATCGAAGATTCCATGCATGAAATGTATGGTAAATTACAACTCCAATCATTGAATAAATATGAAGAGTTCAAGTTCTTGTCTATTGGATTATTTTGTTGAAATTCTCCGTGATGCTATCCCAATAAAAGTTTTTTCATATTTTATTACGCTCGACTCTAGAAATATGATATATATGCCATACATAATGGGAAGAGTAATAAGTAATCTCTTGAACACAAGGGGAAAAAGTATATTATTACACCCTTAACTCATTTTCAAATGTAGAAAAACCAACAATGATAGAAGTAAAAAATGGAGAAATATAGGGATACATCAAAAAAATAGAGAAAAAAATTATGGAGGCATGAAGAGATAGAGTGTGCTGATGTGCCATGGAAACATAGCACATTCGATGCAAATGGTGAATTTATGTATTGACTTAGGTTGTTTTGTCAGATATGATGTGTGTGTTACGTGTTTTTTTAGGTAAACTAGGTCGGAAGTGGTGTTGAATCAAAAAGGAAAAAAGAATGTGCTGAAAAGTTGAAGTACTGGTCAAGATATGAACTTTTAAGTAAACTTACGACTCATAGCCGGACTCGTAAGTATAACAGTGAGCAAATTAAGTTTTTCGAATTAAAGTCATAGCAGGATACGAGTCGTTTAGTAAGACTATGACTTATAGTGGAAAGTCGTACTGAGAATAGTGTACAAAGTACTGAAGATTGATGCCCCAGTGTTTAAGAGTGAAGGCCACGAGCCGTAAGGACTAACTACAACTCATGGTGAGGAGTCGTAAAGATAACAGACTCAAGAGACCTAAAGATGAAAAGCTAATAGAGTGACTATGATTAGCAATATATGACTCGGATAGTGACATTACGAGTCATAACCACTGAAGACAAAAGGTGAGCTACGACAGCAGGCGGTAAGTCGTAAGGAGACCTAGCAACTCGTTGATAGAGGTGCAATCACTGGCAACTTAATTTTCCTATTTCGCTTTAACTAGGATTCCTTTGTTATTTTGAGACATCATAAATACCTTAGGGTTAGTTCTTTATTATGTTACACACTTTATAAAATTTTCTTGATACTTTCACATACTTTGATCATTGATACAATTGTCTTGAAATTTTGGCTTCGTATTCAATTGGAGATTTTGGATTTTACTCTTTCATTATTGTGCAATTAATTAAATGTCTTCTTCATTTATTTCCATTGATTGTTGTATAAGCATGATCAACTAATTTCCTTGACTAGTGTTGTGAGAACCTTAGTGGATTAAGTACATAAGAAAAGTGAGAGATTCTTCTAATA
The DNA here is from genome assembly GCA_030864225.1 of Capsicum baccatum var. pendulum. Taxonomy (NCBI): domain Eukaryota; kingdom Viridiplantae; phylum Streptophyta; class Magnoliopsida; order Solanales; family Solanaceae; genus Capsicum; species Capsicum baccatum. Next base: position 135,348,680 of record CM061552.1, read on the forward strand.
TATTATAGTTGGGTGTGTTGCAATCTTCTTCATATTAATCATACCCCTAGATACTACAGAAGCTTGGGAATCGCCTGTATTCAAGAATGTCCTCACAAGGGAGTTTGAGATTAGGAAAAGAAAGTTACAACAATGATTCGAGGCTATCAACCCTCGTCTAATCAACTTGAGACTCAAAAGATGAGAGTTATACTATGGTTATAGACAAGGGTCCATAAGGTGACACCCTGAGACTCACAAGATGAAGGGTGATATTATCAATACTTTACAAGATGGTTGTAACATAGCTTGTCAACTTTGCACGCAGAGTAATGAGGTAGGTGAATCGAACATCAAAAACTTATAGAGTTGAGAAACCAGATGGATCACAGTCCTAGTGTTCGTATTTTATTATTTATATACACAAGTATTCTAGTTCAGCTACTTATTATTGCTGACTTTAAAATCCCCACATTTACTTTTCCACACTGCTCGAGGATTTTGTCAAGTTTGAGAGACCATTCCATGTATTCTGTATAGGATTGATCCCAACCTTGTTTGGGTTACTATATTTGACATCAGCCATAATATACTTTTTTATTTTTTGGGCAACATTAAATTTTGGTGCAGTTGATGGGGAAAATAGTGTTGAATTATTTACTATATTGGTAAAGTTCACAGGTTTTTATTTTCTATTCTTAGTTGGGTATATGCTGGTGTATGCTTAGCACACAGAGTCAATTCAATCCCTTAGTCCCCATTTATCTATAGCCTTAAATAATTCTACAAAAACCAATAAGGATGATGGAGCATATTCATGGTAGTGTTTGGGATGACCCTCTTGCTATACCTCTTCTTGCTCCAGGTAATCCACAAAATATTGCTAATAGAAATACAGAGTTGATATTTGCAGAGGAAACTGAACAACAGAGAAGAGTGGTTGAGGAAGACCGGTTGGCTTAATAGGCAGAGCTAGACAGGATAAGACTAGTAGCTGATCATCAGCAGCACTGAATGATGATAGTGATAGAGCACGGGGTGGCAGAGCTTGAGTAATTCCAGCTTATTAGTATCTAATGTCATATGATAAAGATAATGATATGGGATAAGTTGAGCCTGCTGAGATAGGAGCCATTATTTCTCGTGCTCTACCCCCAAATGTTAAGTTCGATATTACTAGTTCAATGATCTAGCTATTTAATTTAAAGGGTGTATTTTTGGGGTTATCAAAAGATGATGTGAATATATATTTTGCCAATTTTACCAGGATCTGTACTTCATATACTATCCTAGGGGTTGATCAAGAAGCATTGATATTAAGACTGTTCCCATTTTTGTTGACATGAGAAGAATCATTGTGGTTGAGGGAACTTTCTCGAGGCTCAATCATGACTTGGAATGATCTGCTTAGACAATATTTAAATTGGTTCTTCCCTCCTTCTAGGATGCTACAGCTAAAATATAAATTTTATAACTTCGACAATTGCCTGCAGAGTCCTTGTATGAGGTGTGGTTTTGGTTCAAAAAGAAGTTAATCATGGTACGTAATCACCGAATTCTAGGGTTAAATTTTCTAGAGATATTTTACAGATCCCTAAGTATCAGTGCTAGGGCAATGACAAACACAATATCTAGAGGCACATTTATGCATCTACGTTGGAAGATAGCACAGGAAATGATAGATGAGATCTCTATCAGTAATTGAGGATGGCACACTCGGTAGGCAGATAAAGGTGCTGGTACGTATCCTATTAGACATGTTAGTGAGTACAAAACAAGATATGATTTGATAGCACAGGAAGTTGCACAACTCAGAACAGATATTGGGTTGCTGAAAAAATAATTTACAACAATAACTGCTGAAAAGTTGAAGATAGTTGGGGTGCAAGAAACTACTTCTAGGTCTTATGAGTCTGATACAAATGAGGAAACAAAGTATCTATATCAAGAAGTGGTAGTTTTCTGAGCCAAAGGGAAAGGAATCCAAGGTCAGAACTACTATGGTGATAGGTAGTAAGATAGAAGTAGAGGGCGAGATGGTGATTGGAGGCCCAAAGATGATTATAAAGAGAAAAGTAATAGATATGTTCCACCGGGCAGCTGACATACAGAGTCAAGAATAGAAGCAATGTCGTCAAAGTTTGTAAACGATCTAGAACATCAAGAAAGCTACCTTAAGGAGATTAAGTTGGACATATCATGGCTGAATTAGAAAGTTGAGTCACACGCTGCTGCAATCAAACAATTGGAGTAACAGTTTGTCCAAATGTCATCCATATTAAATCAAAGGTAGCGTGGCACTCTTCCTAATAATACAATGCAAAATATGAAGAATGCTAGTCATTATCATGCCATTACCACTCGAATTAGAAAGACCACCATGGATCCTCTTATACCCATTAGGGTTGAGTCTAAGAATGATGGTAGAACCTTATGTTGAAGCTAGAAAGGTATAGGTGTTGAGTGCAGTGCTACAAAGGATAAAGGCAAGAGTAAATTTGATGAACCTATTCTAAAGACTATTCTGAGACCTCCCCTCCTTTTCCTCAGAGGGTAAAAAAGAAGCAGAAAGAAGGTAAATATTAGAAGTTTCTATCAATGTTGAAGGATTTGTCTGTAAAAATACCACTTGTATAGACATCAAAGCAGATGCCTAGTTACGAGAAATTCATGAAAAATCTGGTCACTAGGAAGCAGATAGTGAGCTATAAGCCCACGGACAGTGTACATCATGCAGTGCTGTTGCCTTTAGATTATTGGTAGAGAAGAAAGAGAACACCAGAGCCTTTACCATTCCATGTATCATTAGGTCCTTTAACTTCTCTCGAGCTCTATGTGATCTAGGAGCCAGTATTAATCTTATGCAGCTGGTTGTTTTTAAATAGTTGGGGTTGGGGGTACCCAAACTAATACTGATAAGATTGTTGATGGCTGAACAGACTATGAAAAAGTTGATCGGTGTTCTTTGTGATATGTTGGTAAATGTGGCATCCTTCATCTTTCTGACTGATTTTATGATACTCGATTGTGAGGTGGACTTTCAAGTCCCTATCATCTTGAATAGACCCTACCTAGCTATGAGTAGGGCATTAATTGATATAGAGTTGGGACAGATAAGGTTTAAACTCAATGATAAATAGGTGATATTCAATGTATGCCAGTCAATACGGTAGCCAGATGATATGAGAGTTGCATTGGTGATAGACATTATTAATGACGAGGTTGATATAGTGACTGTTTCGATTGAAGAGAGGCTGGGTGTTGAAGCATTAGCAGTGAGCATTATGAATTTTGATAGTGATAAAATTGAGGAGTATGACGAGATGGTAGGTGCTTTTAATGGGAGAGGTTCTTACATATATGCTCTAAAGAAGCTTTGTCAAAATTTAAAATATAGAACCACTCTAACCGCTCATCCGTCAATCAAAGGGCCAATGTTCTTGGAGTTGGAGGCCCTTACGTCTCACTTGTACTATGAAATTTTAGGGGATGATAATATTTTTCCAGTGATTATTGTAGCTGACTTGATTAAGATAGAGGTAGAGGCATTGTTATTAGTATTGCAGAGGTTTAAGAGAGCTATAGGGTGGACTGTTGCAGATATTATGAGAATTTTGCCTGGTATTTATACCCACAAAATCCAGCTTGAATCAGACTATATCCCTAGTATTGAGCATCAATGCCGAGTAAATACTTCTATGCAGGAGGTGGTAAAGAAAGAAATCATCAATTGGCTAGATACTGGTGTAGTTTACCCTATTGCTGATAGCAAGTGGGTTAGTCCTATTTAGTGCGTTCCAAAGAAAAGAGGAATTTATGTCGTGCTTAATGAGAAGAATGATCTTGTGCCAATGAGACTAGTCACAGGTTAGAGAGTGTGCATGGACTATAGGAAGCTAAATTCATGGACCCAAAAGGACCATTTCCCAATTCCCTTTATGGATTAAATGCTGGATAGACTTGCATGAAGGGGTTGGTATTATTTTTTTGATGGTTATTCGGGTTACAATCAGATCATTATTGCTCCCAAAGATCAAGAAGAGATAACCTTTACTTTCCCTTATGGGACTTTTTTATTCAAGAGAATGTCATTCAGATTTTACAATGCTCCCACCACCTTCCAGAGATGCATGATGTCAATATTATCTGATATGGTGGAAGACACCATTAAGGTGTTTATGGATGATTTTTATATGATTGGTGATTCTTTTGATGATTGTTTAGTCCATTTGGCCAATGCTCTTCATTGATGTAAGGTATATAATCTGGTGCTAAACTAGGAGAGTGCCACTTCATATTGAAGGAAGGAATTGTGCTTGGGCATAAGATCTCAAAACGGGGAATAGAGGTGGATAAGGAAAAAATTAAAGTAATTGAGAAGCTTCCACCACCAGTATCGGTGAAGGGTATTAAGAGTTTTTTAGGCCATGCTAGTTTTTAAAGGCAATTCATTAAGGATTTCTCAAAGATTGCAAATCCTTTTCCCAATCTTCTTGAGAAAGTGTTGAAGTTTAATTTTGATGAGGCATGTCTAAAGGATCTTGAGTGTTTGAAGGAGCGGTTGGTGCCAGTCCTTATTATAGTGTCCCCCAATTGGTTTCTGCCATTTGAGATCATGTGTGATGCAATAGGTGTGGCTCTCTGTCCCATCCCAAAGTTGAGAAAAGGTAATTCACCCTGTGTATTATGCTAGAAAGGTATTAAACCCTTCTTAAAAGAACTACACTGTTATTGAGAAAGAGTTACTAGTAGTGATTTTTGCCTTCAAAAAGTTCCGGTCCTATATGATTGGGACTAAGGTTATTATTCATACAGACCATGCAACATTAAGATACCTAATAGCAATGAAAGATGCAAAGCCAAGATTGATTCGTTGGGTTTTCTTGCTACAAGAGTTTGACTTTGAAGTAAAGGACCAGAAAGGAATAGAAAATCAGGTTGCTGATCATTTGTCTAGACTTGAGGAATAAGCAATGTAGAAAATAGGGAATGGGATTGAAATCAATGATACTTCCAGATGAGCAAATTTTGGCAGCATCGCAAGAACTAATTCCTTGGTTTGCTGATTTTGCCAATTACTTGGCATGCGATCTTGTCCCAGAAGACTTTTCCTTTAAGAAACGAAAGAGATTTATACATGAGGTAAGGAAATTCTTCTACGATGAACCTGATATACTTAGGATTTGTGTGGATGGTATGATTCGTAGATGCATTCTGGAGGTGGAGATGATGAGTATTCATAAGGCTTGTCATGCTTCATCTGTTGGGGGTCACCATAAAGGAACCCACACAACCCACAAAATCTTGCAATTTAGGTACTAATAGCCTACAATTTACAAGGATACTCATGACTTTTCCTCAGCCTGTGACCAATGTTAGCGTCATGACAATATCTCAATGCCATAAACTCCCCATGACACCCTTTCTAGAGCTGGGGTTGTTTGATGTAGGGGGATTGATTTCATGGGTCCATTTTTGATCTTTTTTGCTATAAAATACATTCTGGTGGCAGTGGAACATGTGTCTAAATGGGTGGAAACAGTTGCGCTCCCCAATAATGAAGGTAGAAGTGTCACTGCTTTTCTGAATAAATGCATTTTTTCTAAATTTGGCACTCCGTGTGCGATCATTAGTACTGGCAGGTCATATTTCTGCAATTGACAGCTCAAAAGTCTGCTTGAGAAGTATGGTGTGAATCATAAGGTTGCAACACCTTATCATCCTTAGACTAGTGGATAGGTTGAGGTGTCCAACAAAGAGAGAAAGTCCATTTTGGCAAAGACTGTGAATGCCAATAGGACTGATTGGTCAAGGAAGCTAGATGATGCATTATGGTCTTATCGAATAGCCTTAAACCCCCCCCCCCCCCCCATCTATTATTTTCCATGTCAGTTGGTTTATGGCAAGGCATGCCACTTTCCTACTAACTTGAGCACAAAGCATTGTGAGCTTTGAAAAAGCTGAATTTTGAGTGGCATGATACAACAATGATGCGGATGAGCAAAGTGAATGAGTTAGATGAATTTTGACTTTGGGGTTTTAAGAGTTCTAAAGTAATTGTGTTATATGAATTTCAACTCCAAGCATATAAGAATTATGCACTATACAATGAGAAGATGAAGTTGCATCATGATAAAAAAGATGAGAAAATAGTTTTTGAACCTGGTAATAAGGTGTTATTGTATAATTTTAGGCTTCGTTTGTTTCTAGGCAAGTTAAAGTCTAGGTGGTATGGTCCATTCACTGTGGTAAAGGTGTTCCATATGGTTCTACATAATTAAAACATAATGGTGAAGCCCCGTTCAAAGTGAATGGGCAAAGGGTGAAGCACTATATGAGAAGCACTAAGGAAGTAAAAGTGGTTATTGATATGGACCATGATGAAGTTTGAGAAACCAAGGAATTTTCATCATGCCGCGATATTAAATCAAGTGCTGCATGGGAGGCAACCCATGGGGCTTATTGGAGAAATATGAGTATCCAACTTAGCCACGTCATTCCGTAATATTAAATCAAGCGCTGCATAGGAGACAACCCATGGTTTGTACTTACTTAATTATAGGGTACTTTGTGTGTTCAGTGTGATAGAGATTGCAAGATTTAAACCAGAAAATTTTCTAGTACTAGGCCATAAAAGGGTCTTCATGAGTCGTAACTAGAACCTACAACTCGTGATCAAGAGTCATAGGGACCTGGAAATAAGACCACCATCAGGTAAATAGTTTCTGGAGTCATTACGAGTCTCAAAATAAGTCATAGTTAGTGAATGCGACTCATAGTCTTGCGTCGTAATGATTGGAGACCCAGGTCAGGTTCCATTCATTATGGAGGGAGTATATGAACCATAAACTGTGGTTATGAGTCATAGATAAGACTCGTAACCAGGCTCGACATCGTGGGCCTAGCAGGCCGACCTGGTTTGATTCACTGAATAAAAATATGGAGTCAACCCAAATGGATGGCACCCCTAATTTTAAACATAAAGATTCCTTTCATTCTTCTAATCGGCTACCATAACATCGAAACATTTCACATTTATCCTTCAAAATAAAATCAATTAATTCAACTCTCCCAAATTTTAAAAATTCTCAAAGGGTAGGGCACAACAAAGTCATTCAAGTTGAGTTAATACGAAATGCAAGTCTCAAAGTAAAGAAGTAAGTGTTGTGCTTAAAGTTTTTTTTCAATGCATAATTGTTGCTTAGGTTTCTTGAGTGAAGTTTGTGTGCATAAAAGTAGTGGAACCCTATTTTTTGAGAATTTTGTAAAGTATGGTGATAATGGGAGTAAATATTGACTTTGCACTCTAAAATATTGCTTAAGGATGATTGTATGAAGTGTAGATATGCTTAAATATTTAAAATTATGTGGGGATTGCGTATTAAAAACTAGTCTAAACAAGTATGTTGTAGTGGATATTGGGTTTATTATGACTCGTATGGAAACATAATGAGTCTTTATGAGACTCGTAACCGCTGGTTACATGGGTATTTAGAAGAGTAGGAGTTCTAGTAACCTTACAACTCACTTAGAAAAGTCGTAGTCAATCCCTATGACTCGTAGGCGGGAGTCGACATGATTGAAAAGAGTTATGCAATAAGGAAGTATTTCTGGTCAGCCTACAAGTATTGGTAACAAGTTGTAGTCCAACATTATGACTCATTAGGAGGAAAAGTAATTTGACCAACAAATATTGTATACGTTTCTATCTATACTACGAGTCATCTAAATGAGTCGTACCTACTGTTTATGACTTGCAACCTCCATACATAATGAGTCCAGTGCCTGCTACACTGACACCTCATTATCATATTTTCTTCCTCTTTCTTAGTAATCACTAATGAGTTATATAAACTAGTACTAATGGCTCTAAAAGGTGACTCAATAAAGAATCCGACACTAAAGAACACCCAAAAAGAACATGCCCCAAAATCTACTCGTTATCTGATAAACGAGGATACGAATGAGTCAAGTGGTGACCTCAAAGAATATCCAAATATAGTGCAGGTAGAGCTAAGAGAAAAGTGACCTCAAGGAAAAAAAATAGTTGCAAAGGAGGTCACACCTCCTAGGAATACACCTCGAATAAAAAATCCTAGCACCTCACTACCTCATTCACCATCCTAGTTTGAAGAGGATAGTAATGTTGATGACAATAATGATAAAAAAGAAGAGAGTTAGAATATAGATGAGGGTGAATCCAACTCAAAATAAAATGAGAGTGGGAGTGAGGAGAGTGCTACACCCATTGATATCGAGCCACCACCACCACCTCAGACTCCAATTTCCATTGAGCCAGCTTCGGTGCCCATTGTGGAATGATGGAGGTACCCTAAAATAGAGACCATATACAATTAGGGGGAAGCAATGAATCTATCCTTAGGAAATCCTCATAGAGGGATATATTTAGAGTGAAGGTTGACTAGCACAGTCATGTTTGATATGCCTGAGTTTGAGGCCCGTCTTAGATAGTATCACTTTGAATGGATGACTATAGTTCTCGATCAATTCAGTCCTGTATTAGTATGAGAGTTCTATGAAACATACCAGGGGGAGCTTAAGAGGTTATACCCATAGGTATGATTATGGAAGGGTGATGATCCATTGAATACTTTGAAAATTAGAGGAGTTTGGGTAAGTATCTCCCCGAGGACTGTTTCCAGGATGCTTCATGGTCCATAATTCCAACCACTAGTAAATATTTCCGAGATTAATTTTTACATGGATAAGATACAGAAGATAACGAGAAAACAAATTGGCACTACAGATAAAATAGTTCATTTACAGTGGATGGACGGGATCATTACTTCAAATAGAGAGGAGACTGGTTGGGTAGTTGGTGGTATGAGATTTAATTTATAGTAGATTACCAAGAGTACCATAAATTTTATGGCAAAAGTATGGCGGATATTTGCGTGATATAGGTTGTGTCCCATATCTCAGGACAACGTACTCTGTCCAGTCCACACATCCTTAATAGCTAGAATCATGGAAGGGTATGACTTCGATCTAGCTCAGTTTATTTTTAGAGGATCTGTAATGGGTGGTAGGAACTGACATAGTTATAGCATTCACCTATTTATTGACACAAATATGCATAGATACGGGAGTGCCAAAACTTCTTGATATTGAATAGTTCAACCAGTCGAAGAACATCACAGATTTAGGGTTGATTCATGACGCTGTAAATCCCCTGTCCAAACAAGAAAAACACGGAGCAACATTTCTTGCTGAGGTATTTTAGAATAGAGGGCCTAGTACTGACACACAGGGGTTTACCGACATAGGTTATATCCCTATAGAGATGACATAGTTCGAGCGTCAGGATTTAGATGCAGCAAGGACCTTCTAGACACTCACACTATCTAATGTGGCATCACGACCATATATATCAAGGCCAGACCCATTTGGATATGCTCTAGTGCCATAGTTAACCCTGGTAGAGGTATAGAAGAGATTGGTCACCTTGGAAGAAAAGGTAAAGATGATGGAGCATAGAGTTAAGCCATGGGTCGATAATAGAATTTAAGAGGACATACAGGCCATGCAGTCTCGAATTGATGGGTTTGAATGATGGATCAACCGTCAGCTTGAGGGGGTACAATACCTAAATCTAGCTGGGGTAAAAAGTGAGTTGGCTGAGTTCAAGAAGGAAGTCAAGGAGCAGCACACTAGGCCATTTGGCTTGATACCTATCATTGAAGAGATCCCGATAGAAAAATAGATACCAAACATTTGGGAAGTTAGAGGTTTGACCCTTAAGGGAGATGTTGAATCTAGTGAAAGGGAGAAGAAAAACAAGAAAAGGAAGAAAAGAAGAACGGAGAAACAAGTTGTTGAGGCAACAAAATAGCCAGTATTCAGAGTGAGAGGGACCGAGAGGTAAAGGTATGAGAGATAGTAGTGGGGGCTGGTAGTTTAAGATCTACTAATGCTGCTGAGCTAAGTAGTGGTACAGCCCTACCGCCTGAGCTATCTTTGAGCGCACCGGCCATTGTTGATGCCATTATTGCTGAGAGTGTCTCGACAGCTAATGAGACCACTGATGTTTAGGATGGGACCCAGTTTGAGGTCCCACATACTGATGATGTTTGAGCTGGAGACTAGGGTGCCCAGGTATGTCTTCCCTCTTGTTTTTATACTTTAGACGCACTGGGGATAATGCATAGATATTTAGTTGGGGATGAGGGTGTACCTCAAAGCCACCGCGGGTTGTTGTTGCCATGTTTTTTGCCCTATAGGCTACGGTTTGAATGTGAAATCAACATCTCTTGTTTAAATTTGTGCTTTGTTTTGTTTTGTGTTCTGTGTGATGTTTAAATTAGGAATAAACTTTGTACAGAAGACAGCAGACTTATTTTCAATGATTGTGTTGAAGTTGTTGAAGCCATTTAAAAAAAAAAGGTACTGCTCCTAATGTTTGATAACTGTGTGTTGTGTGACTGATGTGAATCTCATAATGGCATTAGAATTAGGAATGTAATAACTGTGGTAAACAATTGCATGAACTGGATAAGAAGCAATTAGCAATGTGACCTTGTACAATGTGTGTGTGAGACGTTAGTTAGATCCTTTTTTGTGCAGAATCCAGAACTTCCCTTCTTAGTCTTGCCTAAGTTGTAGGATCTTATGTTAGGAAAGGATAATAGGACATTTTGAGCGCAGTCTACTTTAGCCTAAATAACCAACCAAAAGTTAATAAGAATCCCTTGATCTCGAATTTGAGCCTTAATGAACCTAATTTTTGTTTACAGTGATTCACCCTCCCATTTTTAATTATAATAAACATGTTTTAGCCCTGGTCCTTCTTGAACACTATGCACCTCAACTCAGGCAAATTGCCTAAGTTAAGGGTGGTTATTATAGAGGTGCACAAAGAAAAATGGGTACGAAGAAGGAGTGTGAATAGAAAAAAAAGTAGGGTTGGATGTTGTAGAAAAAAAAGAAAATATGAAAAAATTGTAAAAAATAGAAAAAGAAAAGAAAAAGAAACATTTGCAAAATGAGCAAAGAAAAAGAATAAGAAACCACACCCAGTCTAAACAAGCAGAAAAAGAATAAAAAAGGAGAAATAAGGCGGAGTAAAAGAACAGTTGGAAATTAAGTGGATACCAAAGTGATCATAGTTTCTAGGAGGACTAGTCACTGAAAAATTCACAAAAATATCATACCAACCCCTAACCTACGTTACAAGTCGAATAAAGCCCTACAGTGATCCTCACCAGACTGTCTAAAAACTGAGGCATAAAAAATAAGGGAAAGCTTATGGAATTTTGTTTACATTATGGAACTTATTTGTGAGCGAGAGCGCCTACTGATCATTCGGTATTATTGTGTTCAATCTATGCGAGTGAAAGGGACTTCTTTAATTGTAACGGTACATGGGTCACATTGTTGGAATACTTATCTGTTTGGGTAGTATAATTTGTGTTTATGCCTAGTTGTTTGTTTCTAATGTAATACCATCACTTGATTCCACGGTGTGATGTCTTGTACTATATCTGTATACACAGTTGGGTTTTGAAAATCTAAAAATAAGGGAGGGTAAAGTGTTGTAAACTAAAGTTGAAAATTTACTGCCAAAGGTATCTTAGGGTCTTCTTGTTTAAGCATCGTGTTTGTTTTGTTTTATTTTGTTTTGTTGTGTGTTTGTTCCTGATGACATGCAAACATTCTAGGTTGAGGGTGTTGATGTGCCGTGGAAACATGACATATTCGATCCTTAAAATAGTGATTTTATGCATTGACTTAAGTTATTTTGTTGGATATGATGTGTGTCTTAACCTACATTAACTAGGTCGCAAGTAGTGTTGAATCAAAAGGGAAAAAAGAATATGATGAAAAGTTGAAGTACTAGTCAAGCTACGAGTCATTAAGTCACCTTATGACTCATAGCCAAACTTGTAAGGATAATAGTCGGCAAATTAAGTTTTTAGAATAAAAGTCATAGAAGGCTATGAGTCGTATTGTTAGAATATGACTCGTAGTGTAAAGTTGTACTAAGAATAGTGTGCAAAGTCTTGAAGGTTGATGCCCTAGTGGTTATGAGTGAAGGCCATGAGTCATAAAGATAACCGACTCGAGATACCTGAAGAAGAAAAGCTACTGGAGTGACTATGATTAGTAGCATACAACTCGTATGGTGACATTACGAGTCATAACCCCTAAGACAAAAGGAAATCTATGAAAGCATTCAATGATTCGTATAGAGACCTAACGACTCATTGCCAGAGGCATAATCACTGCCGACTTAATTTTCCTATTCCTTTTTAACTAGGATTCCTTTATTATTTTGAGACACTATAAATACCCTAGGGTTAGTTCTTTATTATGTTACACACTTTGTATAATTTTCTTGGTACTTTCACATACTTTGATCATTGATACAAATCTCTTAAGTTTTTGGTTTCATATTCAATTAGAAATTTTGATTTTATATGGATTGTTGTATAAGCATGAGCGGTTAATTTCATTAAGAGAGATTAGACCCATAACTACATTGTTGAGAGGGGATGTGAGAACTAAAATTAATTTATATTTCATCCTGTAAGTAAACCAAATAGGGAAATTAGGTATATTCCTATCCTAAATACAAATTATAACTTCGTTCTGTAGAAGATTACAATCCTATTCTATTAATCCCCACGTACTATCCTTTTGTTCTACCTTCCGGACTCGTAAGATGACTATGGATGTATTCTAAGGGTAGATAATCATTAAACTAGTAAAAACAAGGATAAATAAACAACAAAATTTGATAAATAATAAAAACCAAATCAATTCATAACAAGAGTAATCATGTTCTTGGCCTTAACCCTAGAAAAGGGTGTTTAGCCTCTTATAGACATAGCCGTAATTCCAATGAGTGAATACATGTTAATATCCACAAACAAACCAAAGTAATGGAATAAAAACCCTAATTTAAGTATTCTCCAACCTCCCTCAAAGTTTCAAGGTTGTCCAAGGTGTGAAGCATAATGTTTAAGGGTACTATTTATAGGAGGACACTAGCTTCCGATTTGAACTAGGGTCCATTACATGCCCTTTATTGTATTTCCTAGGGTTAGAGTAACACTAAAATCATAGTTAAACACTAGAAATGGTCACTTAGGATGTCCCCAAGGATGTAGCATGGAGCCCAATGTGGTGGCTAAGGTCCGTGGCACGCCAATGACCCCAGAATGTCCATTTTACATCAAGTATTGTCTCATACTTTTGTCCATCCATTCAATAATAACCTTAGGAACTCGTTAAACACACTATAATCTATCGAGATCAACTATAAAAACACATATCTCAAGTTAGTAACACGTTTTCTTGTCTAAACTCTAAGTGACCAAATTGGTTCGAAACTTGTTTGAAACACACCTTAAACATTATAATCAATCAGTTTAACACTTAGATGCTCATTTTTATCATTAACAACTCATTAATCACACAAGAAGTCCTAAAAACAAGGCTAAACAAGCATAGATAATGACACTGAGGTGCATAAATTCACCTTAGACTATGCCACAATATACTTCTTTGGAGGATAGTTTTTGGGCAACATCAAACGCATCAATGAGAGAAAAGAAAAGGTAGAAAAGAGTGATAAAACAAAAAAATTAGTGAGATAAAAGAGGCTAAGGGTGATAATAACTATGTCATCAACGTACTCCATCAAAGAATGATGCATTCATTTTCCTAGCTTGTTATAACGATGGTAATACAGTCAGCCTCACTTGTGAGATAAGTTAATAAGGATGCATTCATTTTCCTAGATTATAAAATTAAATATTCAAAGATGCAGAAACATAAAGGATTGTTTTTTACAAGCCCCAAATTATGGCAACCCAAAACCATTAGCAATAATTACAAAAAGGAGGGGGAACAAGATAGTGTGCATGCTTGAGGATCTCATTGGTGGTCCCATCATCATTAAGGCTCGAGGCATTGGATTCTTCCTTTTCCATCTTACTTAGGAATGAAAAATCCTGCATTCCTTTTTAGATTGGAAAGCTTTTTATGAGGGATAACATACCTGAACATGACATTCACAGTTTTCCACATCTCGACAAGCATATGATCTTCAGAGATCCTCTTCTTTTTCTTCTCATCCAAACTCCCACCGGAGCTCTACATAGGATTGAGATAGGTCTGGTGTATTTGTGTAACTATAAGGAGTCGATCCATATAGGGGGATCATGGGAACGATCTATGTAAATACTCATGTTAGCCATGTCTTTCTCCAACCGGTCATAAGAAATTGGGGGCTGTGTGGAGTGGGTGCCAAACTACTCAAGATCACAATTCTTGCTGATCTCTCCCTCCATCCATACTTTCCTCTTTTTTTTATTCCTACCCTACGCACTATTCACTTTGAGAGAGTGCACTATATTTTAAGTTCTAATCAAAATCCTTCCTAGGCAAAGCTGCATAGAGGATAACTTAAAAATCAAGGTGGGAAGGAAGTGGGTCTTCTTGTTCTACCTATAAAATTTCTTCCACTCTACCATGATCTTGGCATCCACATTGAGTGAAATTTCATAAATTTTCAAGCCACCACTAGAGCCCGAGGGTAACACATGTCTGTGGTGTTGCTCGAAGAAAAAGTCTTCTAAGTCACCAAATTAAGCCACATTTGGGTGTATATAAAAATATGCACTCTTAATCCCCCCAGTACTATTATACTAGACCTTCCCTTAGTCAATCTTTGCTACTAGAGTGTCCCTTAGCCACCGTAGATTCATCTCCATAAGCTTTACCCTAAACTCAACATCAGGGATATTTGGCACTTTAGAACCTCATTGATTATGGCCATGTCCATGGTAAAATGCCCTTATTAGATGAAAATTATGGGGTAGGGTTCGTCCTAGTACACAATAGGGAGCATATCATAAACTCCCAAACCTAGATCAAAATATCATCTCGGGAAGTATTGAAATATGAAGGGTTGCACCACACTATGGGGGACTAGGTCCCTTAGAGTCAAACAAAGGAAATAAAATAGTAAAGCTGTAGGAAAAAAAATTTGCTGTAAATTAAAGAACACAAAGATTTAATGTGGAAACTTGCTTGTTCAAAGGAGGAAAAACCATGGCTTTCCCTCACAAGAACTCAACAATCTACTATAATCAAACTCATGATTACAGACTCTATTGGAACTTAAATCTAAGCTCCACTAGTTTGCAACAACTTTATTACAAACTCTCCTTGACAACTCTATCAAGATCTCCCCTCAATATTGATTAAGTCTAACCAATATCAACTCATGTAGCTTTACCTAAGTACTCAAAAAGTACAAGAAAAGCATTACTCTTATAAGACGATTAATTTAGTTACAAACTAATACTTTACTCAAGAACAAACACTCTCTCATCACAAAAAACTTGGGACTTGAGCACTATTTGGGTTTTCACCAATTTCTTCTTGAATAATCAGATTGCAAAAACTATGGAATTGAGGAGCATTATTTTCTATTTATAGATGGATAATGATTAGGGTAGAATTTTGATTAGGCCAGGTATCCTGACTGGTACACAGCTCACCTGCACAGTTTGTTACACTAACGAACAAAACTACACAAGAAAGTGACAATTATATGTTTTCATGAAGACCCATGGACCTAGTCCCTTATTTGTCAGCTGATTACTATCAAAACAGGATATAGCAATTTTCCCCATTTTTGATGGTGACAAACCAACCAAAGATTTTTTAGCATTAAAGTTCATTCACCCTATTCAATCAGAGTGATCACCACTACTGTTGATGAATGTTCCCCTATCACGATGTACCATGATTTCCCTTATCACCATGCACCAACATTATTTCCCCTATCGTTATGACATCATACTACACAAACATTAATATGTACGCACCCGGTACCTGGTACCTAACACATCATACAACACATACCTGGTCCTTACTACATGAATTTAGTATTCCAAATTTTTGCATTATTGAAAAGTGATAAAGTAAACCAAAGGTAAAATAACAACAAGGTAGTTAACTCATATCCACTACTGCAACACAAACATGAACAAAAACTTTACAAGTAAAGAAGATATAGATGAAACATATAAACATGGATCCATTCATAAATAAAAGGTAAGTATCATTTCTGTGCACAATTTAAAAAAGCCACAGGAATCAAGAAAATTTAAATAGTTGAAGAACTTGGGAAGAAGGCTTGGAGTAGTAGAGCCATCTTATTTTTTTCTCCAACATGATAGTGTAACAGTTCCTTAGTTAGCTACTTTATCTCTATATTCAGGATTAGAACCTTATCAATTAGAGTTGAAACTCTCTTTTGTATTCTCAGCACTAAGCTCTGCAGAAACACTTGAATCCTTATTAGAAAGATGCTGAATTATTATTTGCAATTCGCTAATCTCTGCATCCTTAGCAGCTCTATTGAGATTCAATTCCTCTATTACTTTACTGAGTTCCTCTTGAGAGATGTAACCTAATTTCTTTTCCATACACTTAGTTTTGATTAGAGTTTTCATACCAAATAGTTGTATCATAAATCTAGGAGTTCCATTTTCACAGACAATACAAAAATGATCAAACACTCTATTCAATCAGTATCCATAAGGAATGCCATGTTTTTGATTTTTCCCATGAACAACTTTATGTATGTACTCTATCATTAAAGCAGGTAAACTAATAAACTCAAAACTATTAAAACACTCCAGAACATACAAATTAACAGCTAAAGCAATGTTCTTCTTTTGTAATCTAGGCAGAATCACTTTGTTAAAAAAATTAAAGACTAACTTTAACTCACTTTTGAGTGGTTTCCTATTTACTGCAGCTATAGATTTTCCTTTAAACTTTAATGCATTTGCCATAAACTGTATTGAGGGATGTTTCTTTAAGAATGTCCTCACACCATTGATAGGAACATCCAAAATTCTCCCAAGTAATACAACATCAAGATTCAACTTCTTACCTTGAACTACAACAGTCGTCTTCAGTTTGTCTTACAAAAAATCCAATGTGGAATAGAATTCCCTGACTACCTCATGAAAGATATGGGAATGGGTCCTCTCATAAGATGGCTCCATTTTTTTATGTTTAAATAGCTCAAATAATTCCATCATGCCTGGTTTGATTAATAAACTTGAGTCAAAAAACCTCCTAGTCAATATTTTTTGATTTCTTAAAAACCTGTTGCTAACTTCCTTGGACACAAGCTTATTTTCTTCCTCCCATTTCCTTTTAGTAGAAGCTCTCTTTTAGTTATTTTTCTCTTTTTGGGTCCAGGTCCCTCTGAAGTCTTCTTCTTTTTCTTCATAGTAGGACTCCTAGATTTCACTCCACAACCTTCTATTTTCATACTGACATCTTGTGTACTAGGACCAAATAGACTCCTTTTAGAGTTATTTGATAGCAAGATAAGATTTTCAGAAACCCAATCATCACTTGTCATTACACTATCAGAAAGATTATGTGTTTTAGGGGATAAATCTTTATCAATGAGGTGAGTTAAGAAGGAGTTTGACTTTGTAGGGATATAATAACTTAACTTGGTTGACTCTTTTAATGAAAGGAGATTTTCAGACAATAAGACTTTAGGAAGAAGATCAACCATTTTCTTAGGGATTTTATTCGCTTGAGGTTCATCTAGGGAGGTGTCATCGAAGACTGGTTTAGTCATATATTATCCTGATAGGGATGTGAAGGATGAAGTGAGCTTGGAACTCTGAAAAAAGTTTGAGAGACGGTCTTTATCTACACTAAATTTTAAGGATATGACTATTTCAGATTAGGTGCTCCTTTGAAAGGAAAAAAACCATAGATTTTGAAAAAGGATTTAGGGAAATATATACACACAAGGATGAGATTTTGAATGAGTGAGATGAGATTGATTTAAATTTTAGGGTGATTCATATTTCCTTTTAGGATAAGATAAGTTTCTGACATAAAGAGAGAAGACACGACTTTTTCTAAAAGAATAAAAAAATACACATTCACGATACTAACCCGAGAGATGGGACCAAGTCCATCTCTTTTTTGAGTGAATCCAAAAATTTGTGCATGTCACATCTTCCTCCGAAAAAGTTATTCCCATGCGTGTATACCTATAAAAGTATGATAATGAGTTAGACCAACAAGTACATACTTTATCAAGGATACTTATCTCCTAATTATAGCCAATTTTAGGAAGAAAAACTGATTCATCTAGTAGTTCAGGTTATTTTAATCAACCCCAGCCTCAACTTGTTCTTCATAAATTATTCCTTATAAAGAGCCTTAGTAAAGATGTCCGCTATCTGATCTTTAGTCTTGACAAACATCATGCAAATAGCTCTCTTCTCAACATTGTCTCTCTGAAAATAATGTCTCACATCAATATGCTTGGTTCTCTTATGTTATACTGGATTCTTAGCCATGTTAAGAGAACTTGTGTTGTCACACATCTGAGGAATAGTGTTTGAGACAATCCAAAAATCCTTTAGTTGCTGTTTGATCCATAGCAATTGAGCACAACAAGAAGCTGTAGACACATACTCAGCTTCAACAATTGATTAAGAAACTAAGTTCTACTTCTTAGAACCCCAAGAAATTAATGAAGAACCTATTAAATGAGCCAGTCTTGAGGTGTTTTTTCTATCCACCAAATATCCAGCATAATCAGAATTAGCATATCCTACCAGATCAAAACTGTCTCTAGAAGGATAGTACAGGACCAGGTCCCTTGTACCTTTTAGATACTTGATATTTCTTTTTGCATCCTTTAAATGAAACTCCTTAGGACAGGCCTAAAATATTTCACACATTTCTACACTAAACACAAATCTGGCCTACTTGCAATGAGATATAGTAAGGATCCAATAATCCCTCTATACATAATCTCATTAACCGAGGGACCAAATTTATTATTATCCATCTTGGAATTAGTTACAATTGGATTTTCAAGTGTCTTGGAATCTCTCATATTGTATTTCTTTAGTAGCTATTTGATGTACTTCTCTTGATAGATCATTATTCCTTGAGAAGTTTTCTTGATCTACAAGCCTAGGAAGAAACTCAGTTCATCCATCACACTCATTTCAAATTTGCACCCATTTAACTTTGAAAAATCTTTACTTAGGCATTTAGAAATAGCTCCAAAGATTATGTCATCAACAAATATCTGAACAATCAGTAAGCTTTTACCTATGGACTTTAAAAAAAGAGTATTGTCAATTTTCCCTCTTTTAAATCCATTTTATATAAGAAACTTTGGAAGTATATCATACCAAGCCCTAGGTACAAACTTTAACCCATAGAGAGCTTTGTCCAATTTAAGCACATGATGAGGAAAATCTGCATCTTCAAAACTTGGAGGTTGTTTAATGTAGACTTGTTCCTTTAAGTTTCCATTTATAAAAACACTTTTGATATCCATTTGGAAAAGTTTGAACCACATTTAGGCAGCAAAAGCAATAAGAATCTTGATAGCCTCTATCCTTGCTATAGAGGCAAATATCTCAACATAATCAATTCCTTCCTCCTGGTTATAACCTTGAACAACCAGTCTTGCTTTGTTTCTATTGATATATCCATGCTAATCCTACCTGTTTCTATACACCCATTTGGTCCCAATAATTGTTTTGTCAACAGGTTTGGGGACCAGGTGCCAAACTTTACTTTTTTCAAATTGCTGAAGATCCTCCTACATTGCATCGATCCAGTCAGCATCTTTCAGAGCTTCTTTCACAATTTTGGGCTCAATTTGGGACAAGAAGGCTAAGAATGCCATGTAATTTCTAGCTTGAGCTCTTGTTTGGACTCTAAATTCCAAAGGTGTGGTCAGATTCTCAAGTGGGTGAGAAGATTTGTGCCTCTAATTTAAAATTTTGAGATAAGTTCTACTGGGGATAAGTTTTTGAGGAGTTTGACAGGGCCTGTAATACCCCTCAAAGTTCCCTCGTAGTCCAAGCCTTAGAGCGTGTTAAGTGAAGTGTAATTTCGGCCCTAAAAGATTGAGAAGTGATTTCTTAAGTAATTGGTGTTTAAAAGATATATAATTTTCTTAAATTTGAATTTTTGTCATGTAGAAAATTGAATTAGATTTCTAACAATACCAATTTTATCCAAATTCAATATCGGTGTGAGAAGTTATGGTCATTTTACTGAGAGTTGTCAGAACCGGCCAAGTGCAACGGACGATCCGACGGATCGTCGAGTCTGCGAAGGACCGTAGCTCGAACCATCTCAACCAAGGCAGTAACTCCCTTTCCTGGCCCAAGTGCGATGTCTAGGATGATGGACCATCAAGGCTGCGACGGACCATCATTGAGACCGTTGCCACTGAGGCAGTGTGGTTTCATCCTGGCCAATGTGCAACGAACAATCCGACGGACCATCAAGACTATGATGGACCATCGCTTCAACCGTCAAACCAAGCCAGTGTCTTTTTTTTTTGACCGACGTGCGATGGATGATCCGACAGACCGTCAGACTAGCGATGCACCGTTACTCCTACTGTCGCAGCCCCCGATCAGTATTTTAAGTCATTTTAAGGGACTTTTCAGTCGTTCCTCTCTTTTATCAACCAAAATATTCCAAACAAAGCAAATGGCTTCATTCATCATCCAAAATACAAGAGAGCTAGGGTTTCTCCCTCAAGATCAAATCTAAAATCCATCTTCAAGAAATCCAAGAACTCACCATAGATTCTACAAATTTAGTTGACATTTGAGTTCCCCAAGTTCAAGGGTTGTAAGAACCCTCTCTCAAGAGTAAGAAGAAGAGTTTAAAGCAAGCTTGTTCATCCAAATTCATAATCTAAGGTATATGGGGTTTTGAACATGGGTAATTCTTTCACCCTTGTGCCAAAAGGCTTATTTAAAGTACGATTTTCTGCAACTTATGAGATTTTACATGAAATTGAATTAGGGTTTTTCATATATTGTTATTGGTTGCAAGCTTTTGATGTTTCCCATGAATTGCAACCAATCCATAACCTTGTACTACTCATACATGTAACTATAATAACCAAAGGTTTTGTGATACATAGATATAATGCATTGATGAGAAATAAATGACAAGCCCAAAACTATATATACCAGACTTGGTCGTTGGGGCCATAACGTCTAAAAGATAAAACACTATCATACTTAACTTTACGTTGGTATACAAAGCCTCTAAAAGATACATAGACACTTAGTTAAGGTCAGGACAAACCCCTACCATACTCTTAACTTCTGTACAATACCAAAATACATAAAACAGACTCGAAAAGCCTCAAATAAATTTGGAGCTCACCAATAGTCATTGGATATCCTGGGATCCTACTGAAAAAGGTGTATTAGCTGAAGCATCTATGCCTACAGAATGAAATACAGGTCCCCCACAAGGGGTGTTAGTACAAAAAAATGTACTAAATTTGTAAGGCTGAAAACAACCACACATAATATAGAAGCTCAATGGAAATCAAATACAAGTGTACAAATAGTGCTATTAGATCACCTTTATATATACTTATAGGGTCAGGTACATTACATTTTTTTTCTTTATCTTACCTTTCTTACTTCATAATAATTATAAGTTATATGATACAAATGACCAGCTGATTAGTGGTGAATAGATAAATCGGGATCGACCTATGCTAGGCTTACGTCCATGAGCTGCCACCCATATATAAAGGTATCAGGATCGGCCCATTCTAGGATTATGACCCTGAGCTTCCACCTGTTTAATTAAGATTTGCGTTACTTAGTTTATTTATCCTTTGTGATTGTTACTTTGTCGGTGATAACGTTTTGGTACCTTTGAACAATAATCTAGCAATAAGGGACATGTGAATAAATACTCAATGCAATGACAAAGAGGTATGGGGAAGATTGTACATGAACGAAGTATTTAGGAGCTGAAAATAACATACTGGTCTTATTTGACTTAAATGAGAACTCTTGAGACTTGCTAGTGAATGTAAAAATGCAAACTTGATAATAAGCATATGGTGAGGTATTTTAACACGTTAGGGAGCGTGAGCAAGGTCGTTAGCTGGATGGGAGATCATGTGCTGCTACTAGGTATCATTTACCATGTGAAAGCTTTGGAAGCTAACTTTGTACAAAAAGTGTTAGATATCATGCCAAAGAGTATGATATAGACTTACACACCTAGTCGTACAACTCTAATGTTAACCCAATTAACTTCCTAACTTTAGGATTTCTTGTCTACAATAAAGTATATAGTAAAATAGTATCAATAACCAATCGACATATTTGGGCTACTTAAATTCACCAAAATAGTAGACGGGCAGTAAGCCCATAATTATCAATCAAGGGTGTTATTTTAACCCTTTTCTCCTCTAATTACAACCACATACCATACATATTCTATAAGATCCCACGAAACAACTTTGGCTTCATTACACCCTCCAAACAATACACAAAACAGCATGGCCAATAAATATATGCAACAGTTAATTCAGTGGTGTGCCACCAAACCTTTCTTCTATATTTCAATACGAACTAATAACACCTTTCCCCAATATCAACCTGGAAGCCCCCAACATATATACACAAAATAATCCACAAAATAGCCCCAAATCCCATTTATTTTAGAAATCAACTATGAAACTCATCATCTGTTGAGTTCTCAATAACAACACATTCATAATTCTTTTCCAGATTTATATATAAGGAGGACAAAAATGAAACATTCACCATACCTCAAATTTTTCCAAGTTATCCTTTTAATTTGGACTCCTCAATAACTTCAAATTTTCTTCACACTTTAAACCAAAGAAGAAAAGAGGTCTCTTAATAACAAAGAAAGGTAAGCAGGTAGCTTGCTTTATATTTTGCCATGGACTTGTGATAAAGCATGAATAGCATGTTTTCCTAATCTTTTATGGAAGAATTAAGTTAAACCTTAAATGTTTTCACTTACCTTGTCTTGCAAAGGTTGGGGTTTGTTCAAGAATCCTAGAAGAAAATATAGGGCTGCTCCTTGTTGTTTTAGAGAAAGTAGAGAGAATTTGTGAAATGTAATCTATTTTTGTGACTTAGGAGTAACGAAAAATAGCCAGAAACTTGGCCTTATAAAGGCCCTATTTTGTCTACCTCTTTAGCTACATTTTGGACCTCAAATTTGGTTTAATTGGTCCAAGTTGGTGATGCACCTACTTAAGGGATCAATCTGCTCAAAAGGTCAAAGTAGGTGATGCACCTACTTGCTTGATCCTTTATTGGGCTCAATTAAATTGGGCCTTGGTAGATTTATGTATTGGTTATTTTCTCTATTTCCTTCCTCTTTTACTTAATTTGGGCCCAAATAAGTATACTAAGAAAGGCTCAAATTTGATCCATGGACTTTGTGCATTAACTTGGCTCACGTAACTCAAGTTGGTGACTCACCTATTAGCTTAATCAAGTCAAGAAAGCACCTCAATAAATTACTCTGTTTTCAGTTCTTCATCCCTTTAATCTAACTTAGAACTTGTATATACTTGGTCACTTTAAACTTTAGATTCAAATACCGACTCACTATTCCAAGTGAAATAGTTATATCGATGTTAACTTGGTCGCACCATATTAAAATGTATGGGAAGTATCTAGAACTCCATCTACACCATTAACACTCGCATAAAAAATCTCGTCTGTTACCTATACCACAAGGCTATACCAAGTTCCACATAAATAGAACAAGTACATGCAAAATACGGGGTGTCAGATGGATGAATTCTATAACCATAACTAAACAACCACAACCAAATATCCAACCAATACCAAACCCAATGCCAATACCAATACCAAGGATAACACTATAAACGACACCGCCTATGCCCAAAGTAGTCTGACAAAGCCTCTATCCAGAAACAAAGAGTATCCGGTCAAGACATTCCCCCGACTATAGCTAAAACCAAAACTAAAGAAATAACAATAATGAAAAGAAGTCCACAACATGAAATGGAGTCCTCTGGAGTATGAACACTCACCACTTTAATCTGTCTCAAAGATGTCCCCAAATCCAAGTCATTGAGTAGGAGGAATAGTAGTATGGATGGTTCCTACATCGTGTGGGCATATAGTGTCCGAAGATGGTTAGCGGAGCGAACGGTAACATGTAACTCAAGGATAATGATAAGAGAATGCCATCATTTCAAAACCAAATTAATAACCATATGCAATAACAAATATACACACACATATATGTATATATTATGCTGGGATGGGGAACAAGGTTTAGTGTGCATTTAAATCCTTAAACTGGGTTGTGTAGATTGAACGTCCTAACACCACCCATGGGCTATATGGGTTCAGCTCCCCTTGCTGAAAGGGACCTAGAGTATGTTAGCCACATGATCAAAAGATAAAGCCTGAGATGACTAGTACATCTCAAAATTATAAAGTGTAACATCATACACACAGTCTCGAAGACCACCCTCACATCGGTAAACATGAGCTTCCAGTGTCGGTCCCCCTAGGACCCTCACCTTTCACGACTTTGCTACTCAACCCCTTTTAGGCCCATGTTAAATAATTTAAACATTCCCAACCATTCACCAAAGAGTATTTTAATTAGAAATTAACCATTGGTATTGCATACAAAAATTAGACTTTGCAAGTCTATTCCCTTTTGCTATATAGAACCATTAAACAAAAATTAGACTCCACCAATTCCAATTAAACCAAGACCATGGCCTATAAGGAATTACAAAAACCATTTAAAATCAGACCAAACCAAGTCAAGTTCCATTACCATTTATGCAGTGCAAGAATTCCAAGAATAATCAAACTATGTGACAAAATCATATTCATAGGCAATTTCACAGATAGGTTGAGGACATGTCACTATCAAAGCCAAAATAATCAAATTTTGGGTTCAACCATGACCCCTTAATTAAATCATCATTCCCACACACTCACATGTGCAAGATCATAATTTAAAATATACGTAGTCACAATTTAAAACATAGAAAACAATATTCAATAATATGCATTCAAACTCCCCAACCTTGGTTTCAAAACCAATTTTAATGATTCATGAACAAAGCTCTAAACATATGCTTTTAGAAAACTAACAATGAGGGACGATCCACATGCTTGAATTACAAAGATTCATGGAGAGAAATTGATCCTTAAGACCTTAAATGACCACCCTGGAGAAACCCTAGCCAATTATGCTTGAGAGGTTTTGTGAGAGTAAAATGGATTCTCAATCTTGTAAAGTGTGGAATAAATGACCAAAAAGTGTTATAAGGATGTGGGGTCTTAAAGGTTTTAAGTGAGAAATGTCAAAAGTGCCCACAACTTAAAAAACTATAAAAAGACCCAGGTGGTGACGAGTTGAACCCTTGACTCGTGAACACAACATATGACTCGTACCCTTGAGTCGTCACCAAGATAGTGAGTTGGGCACCCATACACTGTCCACCATATTACTCCATGATTCCCAATCGTGAACTGACCATACGACTCATATGGTCTAATTGTATACGGATAGAACCCTAAAGATTAGACACTGGAAACCATACGACACAACCCGACCACTCATAACCTATCCTCATGACTCTTAGTGAGCCACTCATACTCAGAGCCAAGTTAAGACACTAAGTTTCTGATTTGGTTAAGGATCGTCCTAGAGCCACTTGTACTCAGAGCCAAGTCAAGTCACTAAGTTTCTGATTTGGTTAAGGATCATCCTAATGACTCATCACCCCCTCTAACAACTCGTACCATAAAATTGTAACCATAACAGAACCCCAACCACTATCTACCAGAAACCTAATGATTTGGGTCATCTAACTTGTACCCACACGATACGACTTATTTAATGAGTCGTTAATAGGGCAGTGAGCTCAAAGCTCAAGAATTTGTAAGGGACAGAAACCAGGGTGTTTCACATACCAATGCTAGAGTGATAACTGTTGTTGTAGGCAAATTCTATGAGAGGCAAGTGGTCAACCCAACTACCACCAAAATAAAAACACAAGCTCGAAGTATATCTTCCAAATCTTGAATTTTGCTTTCCACTTTCCCATCCATCTACAGGTGGAAAACTGTACTAAGGGTTACCTTAGCCCCGA
This sequence comes from Capsicum baccatum var. pendulum, assembly GCA_030864225.1. Taxonomy (NCBI): domain Eukaryota; kingdom Viridiplantae; phylum Streptophyta; class Magnoliopsida; order Solanales; family Solanaceae; genus Capsicum; species Capsicum baccatum. The sequence continues at coordinate 135,374,673 of CM061552.1, forward strand.
AAACCTCACAGGAAAAACCTCCAAAAATGAGATAAGAACTAAGTACCCCAATCAGATAAGATAGAAACTGGAGTACCATGCAACTTCATGATCTCCTCAATGAATAACTTGACATAATCCTTGGAAGAGAAATTAGTCCTCACTTTAAAGAAGTGAGCAGAATTAGTCATCCTATCCATGATGACCAATATTAAATCAAATTACTGGTGAGACCGCAAAAGACCGATAATGTAATCCATATTTATTATCTCCAATTTCCATACCGGTAACTCAATCTCTTGAGTCACTCCACCGGGCTTAGGTGCTCTGCCTTTACTTGCTGACACACCATACACTTAGACACAAAATTGGTCATATCCTTACTCATATTATTCCACCACTAAATCTCCTTAAGATCATGATACATTTTTATGGAACCAGGATAAACCGAGTAACATGATTTATGAGCTTCGGCCAAAATTCTTCCTCGCAATCCATCAATATAAAGAATGCACAACCTCCCTTGGTATCTCAAGATACTATCACCACAAATCTCAAAAACCATCACTTTTAGCCTACCCACATTATTCTTGTTTTGTATTAAGATAGAGTCCAACTTCTATTTCTCCTTCACCTCAGCACCAAGAGATGACTTCACCACCTCTTGAACAATCACACCACTATTTTTGAAGTCCAAAAGAGGATTGCTGAGATTAGGCAAACGGTGAATATCCTTCACAAACCGCGCTTCTCTTCATCCACATAAAATAAGATTCTCATTAATAACCTGCTAATAGCATCAACAACCATGTTAGCTTTACCTGGATAATAGTGAAGACTCATGTCATACTCCTTGAGCAACTCAAGCCATCTCATTTTCTTGAGATTTAGCTTCTTCTAAGTGAACACATACAGTACGCTCTTATGATCAGAATAAATATTAACATGGACCCCATACAAATAATGCCGCCAGATGTTTAATGCGAACACCACAACCAATAATTCTAAATCAGGATTTGGATAATTCTTCTAATGAACTTTCAATTGTCTAAAAGCATAAACAATCACCTTGTCATGCAGCATCAACACACAACCCAGTCCCGCCTGAGATGTATAACAATAGACAATAAAACCATTAGTGCCTTCAGGTAGAGTCAAGACCAGAGCAGAAGTCAACTTATCCTTTAGCTTCTCAAAACTACACTCACAGTTATTAGACCATAAGAATTTTACCTTTTTCTGAGTCAACTTAGTCAATGAGGTACCAATAAAAGAGAAACTCTCCATAAACCTTCTATAATAACCAGCTAAGCCCAAGAAACTTCAAATACCGGTTTGAGTCATGGGTTTATGCCACTTCCTAACTACCGTAACCTTCTGTGGATCCATTATGATTCCTTCACTAGAAACAACATGACCCAGATAGGTCACAATGTTTAACCAAAACTCACACTTACAGAATTTACCATATAATTGCTTCTACTTAAAGGTCTGCAACACAATGTGTAGATGATTGGCATGATCTGCCTCACTCTTTGAATAAAAGACAACAACGAAAAAGTACAAGAAATGACAAAAAACAAGATTCATAAGATCCACAAATGTTGTTGGGGATTAGTAAAATCAAAGGACATCACCATAAACTTAAAATAACTATACTGAGTTCAAAAAATAGTCTTAGGGATATCCACTTCCCTAATCTTCAATTGATGATACCCCGATTGAAGATCAATCTTAATAAAGAATTTGGCACCCTGGAGCTATCAATCATATCATCAATTCTCGAAAGGAAATACTTATTCTTCACGGTCACCTAATTCAGTTGGCAGTAGTCAATACACATCCAAAGGGACCCATCATTATTAAGCACAAAAATAATAGGAGCACCTCATGGAGACATACTAGGGCAGATAAAACCTTTGTCAAGAAGATCTTTCAACTGTTCCTTTAGTTTTTTCAACTCAGCCGGAGCCATGTTGTAAGGATGGATAGAAATAGGACGAGTGTCCAAAAGAAGATCAATCCCAAAATAAATTTTCCTATCAGGAATAATACTAGAAAGATCATAAGGAAATACCCTGGGAAATTCATAGACCACAGAGACAGTCTGTAAAAAAAGACCTTCAAATCTAGAATCCTTAACATGTACTAAGAGATAGAGCCACCCTTCGAAAACCAATATTCAGGCTCTAAGATATGAAATGAACCTTTCCTTAGGTACCAAGGAACTACCTTCCCATTCAATTACCAACTCATTTGGGAAATGGAAAATGACCCTTCAAGTTCGATAATCAAGAGATACATAGTGCAAATCTAATTAATCCATCCCTAAAATCATATCAAAGTCTAAGATATCCAACTCTATCAGATCCACCAAGGTCTCCTTACTATAGACCGATATCACACAACCCCTATAGACCCTTTTAGCCATAATAGAGTTATCCATCGAGGTAGACACAGAGAAGAGGTCCAAAATACATTCAGGATCAAAGACAAAATAGATAGCCATATAAGGGATCACATAAGAGAGGGTGTTCCTGGGATCAAGTAGGAAATATACATCATGAATAAAGAGTTTGATCATACCAGTAACAATATCGAGGGATGCTTTCGAATCTTGGCCAGTGGTACGAGCATAGAAATGGTTCCATGCAGTACCGGAGCCCAAATTAGATGCAACACCTTTTGGTGCTAGAGCTAATGAAGTAGCAAAAGGAATCTTATTTTCCCCATGAGCAATCTTAGAAGGATAATCCCTCTGCATCACATTTAAAGTACTTGTTCCTTCCCTTTTTACAACACCACAGTACACCTGACCATATAATCTAAAAGAAAGATACGAGGGAGCTGAGTGAGCCCCACTAGCCTGAGGCTGGGCTCCTAGCGCTCTTAAATCATTAACATTCTGAGAATGATAATTACCCAATGGCTTTGGATAGAGAGAAATAGCCATAGAGTAGGAACCAGAATTACCCCACTTCTTCTTAGACAACTTCCCATCGTCTCTACCACTCTACTATTGACTCTCACCCTGATTTGAGTAGCGAAACTTCTTACTTTTTCTTTAACTTATCTCTACTTGCTTATTTATTTCTTCTTCCACTTGTTGCAAATACACCACAAGTCTAGAGATGTCATCCTTGTTTAGTAAGGCAAGCTTGATCTGCAAGATTAATTCACGAGACAACCCAAAAGTAAATTTCTTGTTCTAGACCTCATGCTAGGCACCTATTTGAGAGCTTAACAAGACAAGTGATGAAACTTCAAGGCATACTCCTTTACTGTCATCTTTTCTTTCTTCAAATTTACTAATTCTTCAACCTTTACCTCCCTTAACTCCTACCGAAAGAAGCAATTAAGAAAAGTACTAGAGAAGTCATCCCACAGATCAGACTCAACATCATTACCCTAGACTGTTCCCACTCTTCATACCATTGGTATGCTACATCCTTCAATTGATAAGCTATGAACTCTACACCTTCCACATAAATAGCATGCATCACACAAAAGACCGTTTCCATCTCATCAGTGAAATTGTAAGGATCTTGGAGTAGGATGAGCTTCATCCATAGTATCCTTAGACGGGATAGAAAAGTTCCCACAAGCATCAAATTTTCTAGTAGGCAGGATCTGAAAAGCAAACATATAGAAATTTGAGGAGATTCAAGTGCTTAAACTTTATAGCTTGAAATAGAACAACAAGAAAGGAAAACATTTCAAAATACCTCATAGCCTCTCCTTTATAAGTGTGGCACGCTACACACCTATAAAAGAGACTCTACTGGACATGAATTTTTGGACACCTAATGATACCAAATCTAAGATCTAATACCATATTTGTCACAACCCAAACCAAGGCCTGGCTGTGACTGATATCTCAAGTCCCACAAGGACAAGAGACTACCCCTGTGTACCTAACCAAACAATACAATATCCCTAATGTCAGATGAATTTTGAACATATAATATGATAAGTGTAAGAAATAAAGGTTAAATCTATAACCGACCGCCCAAAACAACAGACCAACATTACCCAAGTCCATAGTAATCCAATAAAGCCTTCTAACAAAAGATTGAAAAACTAGTCTTGGTCTGGACATATCCCCTACTCTGACAATGACAATGACAATGATAATGTTAATGATAATAGAAGTCTCAACTCTAATCTATGATAGGATTTGATAAAATGCCTAAGTCTTCTAGAGAACAAAAGCTCACCACTTCACTGTAGCAACTCGGTGAATTGAGCAGATCTACCTAACTCTGCACAGGAAAAGTAGAAGTATCTCTAGTGCCTACATCGTGTAGGGATACAAGATCTGGAGTCGGTTAGTGTAGTGAACACTAGCATGAAGCTTTGGGAAAGGGAGAAAAATAATGCCATAATGAACACTTTAAAATCAATCAAAATCCAATACACATAATCATATGCAAATATATAAATATACATCATATTCTGGGATAGGGAACAAGGCTTGGTATGTACTTTAAAACTTTAGCCTAGATTGTGTAGCTCAACCATCATAATATAAGAAGGCACTCATGGGCTATATAGATTAAGCTCTCCCATAGTTGGTAGGGCCTCAGTGAGTATGGCCACATGAGCCAGAGGGTATACATATGCACTATGGGGGACTCAAACCTCCTGACATATGAAGGTGACATAAACACCAAATTATGTAATATAAAGTGGGGGGCTTAAACCTCCCAATCATGTGATAATAATAAGGAGGACTTGAACCACCCGGTCATATAAACCCCTACATCGGTAACTATGGCTTCTAGTGTTGTTACCTTGAGACCTCTACTTTCACGACTAAGCTATACACCCCCCATTAAAGACCAATTAAAATAAGTATCATACATTCTAATCCATTAAACCACATTACACATTAAGGCATATATTCTTAGTATCGTTATTCCAAATGCACTTGCAAGGTAACATCAATATGCCACAACAATTATCATCACTTGGGGGAATTCACAATCACCTTTGGTTCAATTATACATTAACTTATGAAATTACACAACTGCATAAGGTTCAATTCGAAATAATTATGCCTCATTGACTCTTCACATTATGTAATAGTTCTTGAGTAGTTCAATAGGCAAACTTTTAATATTCAAAACTGATTCCACAGTAGGGGTTGAAGTCAGGTAATAACTACTTCCAAAGTCACATGTTTGTAGAAATCACAATCCATTTATTTAATTCACCAATCCCATGCATCAATTGATTTAAAACCACCATTAACATAAACTATGCCGGACAAACGTGAAACATCACATAAATAATAGTTATAAAAAAACCCCTCAACCCATGTTTTCCAAACCAACATCAACTCTATATGAAAAACACATTAAAACTTATGCTTTTAGCAAATTAATAATTAGGGAAGAGTAACATGCCTGAAATACCAAGTTTTATGGGAAGAATTCAACCTTTGAGCCCTTGGATGACCTACTTTTTGAAAACCCTAAGTACAACAACTTTAGAGAATTTAATAGAGCTTTTAAAGTGTTTAAGTACGTTATGAATAAGAAACAACCCCCCTAAGTTCTTTATGAACGTGGGGTTTTAATTGGGTGAGAATGAAATCATCCTAAGTGCCCTCAATTTAAAAACTAAAAATTTATTCCTCAGTGAATAAGGATCACTATACAACTCCTATAGACTCATAATGAATATCCACCACAAATCGTAGCTAGAGTCTTTAAGGCACTCATGATCTGTTCACCCTACGACTCAACCTATATGACTCGTAATGGGACCTTACAAATCATAGGGTCCTGTCATAGTCAACCCAACAACCATTTGGGGTGAACACTGGGTATCCTATGATTTGCACCCAATGACTCATAACAAGTACCTACGACTCATAATGAGCCACTTTTACTTAGAGCAAAACTCAGCCACACACTTACTGATTTAGTTATGATTTGAGTCCAACGACTAATCAAGACTCTATACGATTTATCAAGAGAGCCGTAGTCAGGATAGTAAGGATAAAATTTTTGAAATTTTCATGGACCAAAAACTTGGGGCATTACATGGAAGTAGTCCTGACTTGACTTGCTTCAATTCTTGAATTTTATTCCAAGTTGAGTCATTCTTTTTGTGTTCTTCTTCAAGAATACCTACAAAAGAAGTGGAGAAACTAAAAGAACAAGAATTCAAAGGATTAGAGTTAGAATAAGAAAACTTCTCACTCGTACTCTTTTTTTTCATTATCTCATTTTCTTTTTCGTCACTTGATTCACTCTTATTCTTTCCTTCTTGTGACAATTCATTCTAATTTTTCAACTCTTTTTGATTTTGTGCTTGTATCCACTCACTCACTTCATTCCAAATATCCTTTTTTTCTCTCTTTTTAATTTACTCACTATCCACTCCCTTGCTATTTTTTTCCATTCTCATTTATTTTATTAGAAGTGCAGTAGTCTCCAAGGATTCTTTTTGAGTCATTGGGATGACTCTTCACATCAATTTTCAAATTAGCATCACTAGAAGCTCCAAAGACTCTACTTGAATTATTGGAATGACTTTGTAATCAAAATTCAAGTAGTCTTCACTTTCACTTTCTCTACTTCCTCATTTGTTATTAAAGATTCCTTAATGACCATATGAGTTAGAACATGCTTTTGTTCCATCAAATATGCAACAACAATCTTTTTCAACTCTCCATCAAACCAAAATTTATTACGATTGAACCAAGGAGATCCTAAACATATCAAACAAGTAGACAAAGGGTGAACACCTCACCAAATACCTTCTTGATAGCTTTCATGGTAAATAATGATCTTCATCTCTTTTTCAATTAACCTTCCATCAAATTTATATGGTGAACTTTTTGTATGATAAGGCATGTCCAACCACTCAACCAAAGAAGGATCAATGAAATTGGTACAACATAATTTATTTACACCTAAGGTGCAGTCAAATGTGCAACCACTCTCATATCCCTCCATAATGAATTAAAATTTAATCAAACCTTTATCAAGATCATGCTCTCTTTTTCTTCTAGAAGCACCACTATAATTATGAAAAAACTTCACAATAATTCTTACTAGAAGTAGAATTATAAAATGAAATCTCCTTTCCCCATTGACATCCAAACCTACATTGTAACTCATTAAACCTATATAAGATATAATTAGCACTGGAAAAGTGATTAGTAAAATAATTAACCTCACAAGTCACTCCCTCACGTGTATAACTCAAATGCTGACACTCAGGATTTTTTTCCGCTTATGTATCCACTCAAAGGTCGTAGGCTTTTAGCACCACACTTAAATGATCTCACCACTCAAGCCTTTTACCACTCAAGGATATTCCTTAGTCTCTTTATGGTTCTATAATCTCAAATAATGTCAAAGTAAGTTTTCAAGTATTGGTTCAGAGTAGAGTTTATGTAAATAACAAAGAAGAACAAAACACACTAATAGACAAGGAATGAATCAAACACAGAATGAAATTAAAAGGAGAAAAGTACGAAAGAAATTGACACGAAATAAAATTCAAACATAAAAATAACTAGACAACACAAGTAGAATTAATACTCAATGTATCTAGCTAAAGAAATTGACATACAATATGATTTACCCAAAAATCAAACAACTCAAATTTAGAGTTTGGGAGGAAAGATCACTCAAAACACCATATTCATCAAATCTATCAAGACACAACTCAAATCAAGTTTACCCAATCAATATGGGACACTTTTACGTATCACCAAATATTTTTCAAAATAAGGAATCAACTCAAATTTTACTAAAGTTCGCATAAAAAAAAATGCACAACTTTTGAACCCAAAATTAACCCCAAATTCATCCTTAGATCCAAAAATTGAAACTAATATAGTTTACTCATGATCAAAACAACTTATATCCAAAAGATGGGGGTAAATTTCCACAAAAAAGCTCAAAAACTCAACTTTTTCACTCTAAAAAGTGTTGAAATTTTAGCTATGAAAATGGGAGAAAAATGAGGCAAAATCAACTCCAATTCAAATTTAAATGCTCCCAAATTTGATAATCAAATAGTTCAAACTATTCCCAGCAAAAACCAACAACAAATGTAGATTTGTGATTCTCTAATTTCAATAAATAATTACATGATTAATTCAAAGGAGGAGAGACTTGAACTCATACATGAATAATCTTACCAAAAGATATTCAGGAGATATCCAATGTAGATACAAAGGGATAAACCCACAAACTCACCAAAGAATATTTAATCTAAAAATATTGTCTAACTAAAATAATGTTCTTCCTATTCTATTTAATAATGCTAGGGTTAGATAAGATAAAAATGATATAAATGCCCTTAGTTACGTGTGGATTATATGACCAAAAAGGATCCTATAGTATAATGTAAATATTTTTTTGTATTAATTCTTTGGTTTTCACACTCTCTTGAAACACTTCAAACTTTTGATGTCAAGTTGAAATCCTTCCATGCAATTTATCCTTTTCGAACTTGCATAATAAAATATGTTGAAAGAGAGTCAAAATAGAGTCAAGGGAGAATTTACATGTGATAGAAAAATAGGAGAAAAATCAATGTGTACTTTGGTATATTGCAGCCGAAGGAGGTAATTTTACTACCAAAAGAATTTGCCTAAAGTCTCCTTTGAATCTCTTGGAATCAAAGTATGGTTATCACAAACTAAATGTCCTTTTCTTGGTGTTATTGTTAATATGATTCACTGATTGTTTATTTTTTTTGTTTCTCACCCCATATTTTCATTTTCTTTCTCTTATCGGAATAATGACCAATATATACAGAGGATTTGAGAGGTAATAGTTATGTAACCCTTCCCCTCTTTATTTGAATTAAGATAATCTATTAATCTCAATTTCAGATTCAGAAATGGGTTAGGTCAAAATGGATCGGGTCGGGTCATATAAGCGATCCATCACTCGCAAAAATCAAACATCTCCCACTTTGAACATGGTGGACAAGACTCAAACTAGTACGACATTAATAAGAAATCAATTCATAACCCAAATATTTCATCCGACCTGCGGGAATCACAAGCTTTACCTATAAAGTTTTACAAGCTACATATAGGAATTCAATCACTTGGAAAGAATTCTCTACTAATATGAGGATTCTAATACTCATAATACCCCAGGCATTATTCATTACTTCAATAGTTACTTATTTGATCCCTCATCCTCTTAAAGAGGTGAACTCGAGTTCATGATTAACTTTATACACAAAATTATACTAGACACCGATATGGTTAGCATAATAGCCGGCTTGTGTAGACAAGTTAAAATATTTATTTTAATCATCTTTCTTTTCTAGTCGAATCTATCTGTTCCTGATCAACTACTTTTCTAGACATGCACTGCATCACTAAATCTCTCATAGCTATTAGTAACATGCTAAAGTAGCAACACCAATTGAAACTTCATGAAATAGTCAAAGGTCTAAGGGTATTTTAATGAAAAGTTAAAATAACTTTGAGGGTCTCACACAATGAAGAATCAGGGATTCATTTTCACATTAACCCATTGACTGCTAAGCACACGTGGTATGGAGCACGTTCTTCGATGTTCTCACCTTATATTGGTGTGGGCATCTCAATCTTATTAATCATTCAACATCGTACAGATCTAAATCTAGATATCTCTAAATGTCTAACCTGAGTTTCTTTCTATAATAATCCTTAAATACATATTTTTAGAGACTCACATCTGTCTTTACAAAACAAGTCACAATCTGATGGTGGAACTTATCTCTTCACCTTCCTCAACGTAAGCGGAAATTGCTTGTGTGCGAGAGCCAGTATCATGACTTCTTCGACACATGATATTGATAATAATTACAATCAAGTCATTTTACAATACAGAAACATAATCATATCCTACATAATCCTAGAGCCATAACATATTTCTCAAACAAGTGTTTAGATATCGCCTTTGTAAATGGATCAACTATCATTTCTCGTGTAGGAATGTATTACAATTTTTTTCTCCACTTGTTACTATGTCTCTTAATAAGTTATACTTAATGTCAATGTACCTGGTATTGCTGTGATATTTAAGATCTTTTGCATATGCGATAACTGCTTGACTATCATAATATAAAATTATGGGACCCTCAGAATTCTTTGCGATGTTCAAATGCTCAAAGAATCTCTTCAACCAAACAACTTCTTGTACTGCAGATGCACAAGCTACAAATTTGGATTCCATAATTGGAAAGTCTATGCAACTTTATTTCTTACTTTTCCATGAAATTCCACCACTATTTAGTAAAAAGATATAACTAGAGGTTGATTTTTTATCATACCGGTCACCAACCCAATCAACATTTGTGTAACCTTTTATGGATAAATTGAATCCACTATAGCATAGTGAATAATCAATAGTTCCCTTCAGGTATTGAAAAATTCTCTTTACTGATTTTTAATGATCTTTTCCAAGATTGGATTGATACCTTCTAACCAGACCTATGGCATAATAAATGTCTGGGCAAGTACATATCATAACATACATAAAACTCCTAACTACACTAGAATATGGTACTTGAGACATGTCTTCCTTTTATTATCAGTCATTGGACATATTTCAAGGGTTAAAGTTTTACGTCTTACTATAGGAGTATCCATGGATTTGTAACTATTTATTTGAAAAAGTACTAGAATTTTCTTTATGTATGTTTCTTGTGAAATACTAAAAAAAATTGGAGCAATCTCTTTGGATTTTAATACCCAATATATAGTCCGCTTCACCCATATCTTTCATGTCAAATGACTTTGAAAGCCATGACTTAATAGTTTTCACATTCTCCAAAACATTTATAGCTAATAAAATATCATCTACGTAAAGGGAAAGAATCACAAACATTACATAGGACTTTTTACATAGATGCAATGGTCTTCATCGATCATGGTGAAATCAAATGAAATCCTTTCCTTATGAAATATCAGACACCACTGCCTTGAAGAATGATTTAGACCATATATTGAACTGTTTAATTTACAAATCTTCTATTCTTGACCTTTGATAACAAAACCTGCCGGTTGTTCTATGTAGATTTCCTCATTTATTTCTCCATTGAGAAAAGCGGTCTTCACGTCCATTTGGTGTAATTCTAAATTTAAATGTGCAACTATAGCCAAAAGTAAGTGAATTGAGGTAAATTTCACAACTGGTGAAAAAATTTCCTCATAATCTATTCCAGGTTCTTGAGTAAAACCTTTTGCCACCGATTGTGGTTTGTTTCTTTCTATTGACCCATCTAATTTGCATTTAACTTTGAGAATCCATTTGTTCCCAATAGCTTTATGCCAAAAAGGAAGGTCAACGAGATCCAAGACTTTATTGGTCTTTATGACCTCTAATTCTTCTTTCATCACTTTTATCTATTCATCTTTTTCAAGACTCAATAAAGCCTTAATCACAGAATTAAGTTCATCCAATTTTATGGGAGATACCAAGAAAAGACAATCCTCAATCTCATAAGATCATTTAGGTATACCTTTTCTGGCACTCTTATGTAATTGAAGTTCAGATTCCTCAATAGGATTTTGGGATTCACGACTCCCAACTTAGACCTAGAATCATTTCTTTATTTATTGAATTATCAAGTGTGTCCAGTGACATTATTTGACCATCTGAATTCAAGATTTCGTTAAGAGGCTCATTTTGCTTTATTTCACCCATTTTGGAAAAATTATTTTCCAGGAATATGATATCTTGTGATTCAATCTCAGTAGTACTTCCATTTTCTAATTCACCAATGAACACATACCCTTTGGAGTGTTCTGAATATCTTATAAAGATACATTTCTTTCATTTTGGACATAGTTTTTCAAGCTTACCAAAATGATCTTTAATATATGCAGCACAACCCCAAGGCCATAGATCATTAAAGTTTGGTTTACTACTAAAACATAGTTCATAAGAAGTAGAAAATACTAATTTAGAAGGCACTTTATTCAATATGTAGGTCACAGTTAATAATGCATCTCCCAAAAAGTGATTGGTAAATTTGCCTGTACCATCATGGACCTTGTCATATCCAATAATGTTCTATTCTTTTTTCGTCTACACTATTTTGTTGAGGTGTATAAGGAGTAGTTAATTGTTTGATAACGCTTTTTTTAATACACAGTTCTTCAAACTATTTTGACAAATATTCACGACCTTTATCGATTATTAATGCCTTTATACTTTTGTCTAATTGATTCAAAACTTCATTTATATATCTTTTGAAGCAATCAAGTTTTTTAGATTTATAAGATGTAAAATAGACATAACCAAAATGCGTGAAATCGTTAAGAAATATAATGAAATATAAATCACCAGACCTTTTCCTCACATTAATTGGACCACAGATATCAGAATGGATTAATTGCAATTGGAACTCAACTCTTTTTTCCTTCCCAAATGGATTACGTGGATTATTTCCAACAAGATAATTATCATAAATTGGCATTTTAATTTTGGAGAAAGAACCTATATGTCCCCCCCTTTGCCAATCTATTCATTCTATCTTGCCTTATGTGACCTAATCTAGCATGTCATGTAAGTATATCAACATCATTGTTACTAGAATAATATGACATTACACAACGGTCAACATATTAGTTATAAGTTGAAGGATTAAAATCTAAAATAATAAAGTGATCATAACAATGTCCAAAACCATAAAATACATTATCTAGAGTAATTCTTACACTATTGCGACTAAAAAACAAATCAAAACCACCATCTAAAAGAACAGACACAGGAACTGAGTTTCATTTAATTTTTGGAGCATATAGGAAGTCATGCACCATTAAAGACCGACCTTCATGCAAGTCTACTTTGCAAGTGCCAATCACTTTGACTTTAAGTCTTGCATTATTTCCTACATAAATCTACCTTGATCCAGGAGAAACTCAACGAAACTCCACAAATTCTTCTTGATCTCGACTCACATAGTCGGTGGCTCCTGAGTCTACAATCCACATAGGATAAGATTCAATTAATAAAGTAGTGCTAGAAACATATGTAGCACTTAGAGTTGCATTTAGAAATGCTACCTTTTTCTGCTCAGGACATTCATGAGTAAAATACCCCAGAACTTGGCAATTGTAGAACTTCATCTTGCTCTTGTATTTCTTCTTAAAAAACCTTTTTCCATTCTTGGAATTTGGTTTGTTTTTTTTCTCAGAGGGTCTTTCTTCAATCTCTTTACCCTTCCCATTCTTTTTCTATTTTTTCCTATGCTTGGAGCCTGAAGACTTCTTTGCACTTGATTTTTCCATAAGGGTATTAGAAGAAGTTTTAGCAGCACCAAGCCGCTCATTTTCAAGTTCAACATGATGAGTAGCATCTGAAAAAGTTTTGATGCTATCATTTGGGGTTAAGTTGACCTTCAATTGTTCCCAACTATTGGGAAGAGATCAAATCACTGCCTGAACCTGCTGCTCATCCGACAAAACATGACCAACATTTTTAACTAAGCTATCATATTGTACATCACCCTAAGGTATTATTTGATATTCTGATCGTGACACTTTATGTAAGTGTCAAACTTGATAGTCAATTGCCTGAGGTGGGTGACAGAATTACCCCATATGTTTCTTGCAAGTGTGTCTAGATAGTATTAGTAGTAGGAAATTCCTCACACTCATGAATGAGGTCATCAAACACAAAACACATCATGACTCCACATACAATGGAATCAACCTTTTTCCAAGTCTTATAAGCTTCAAGGTCTCTTCTGTGTTATGTAGTATTACGCTCTTCTGGTAGACATAGGAAACGGTTAATACCTTCAAGAATTTTTTTTCTTCCAACACATACCATATTTTACAACTCCAGAGTCGTAATTGTTACCATTTAATTTTTATCCTTTGTTCAAGTCGACAATTATGCTTTTTGATGCCATGTTAATAACACAAGTATTTTATCCATTATGCATGCAAGTTACACATTCAAGAAAATCACTTCGCATAAAGGATTCATGTTTAGTGTATAATCGAAAGGACACTTAAAAATCTAATCATCATCTACAAACTAAACATTTGACCAAAATTAGAAAAATTAATTTCTTAATATATATTAGAATGATAACTTTCAAGTAAGTTGTTGTAAACTCAAATAAATGAATGAAATTCATATAGGAGATAAACAACTGAATATATTTACAATATAAAGTTAATAAACAACTTCAAGTTACAAGTCAATTTAAAGATAAAAATCATCCCACAAATATTCGAGACAACTTATATACACTGAAAAAGAATCGCTAGACCAAATTTCATGGTAAACATTAATTAATCTCTCGTTCAAAGAATCATGGAGAGAATTTTCTAAAAATAGCTAATGCCTTCCAATCCAATATTTCTACATAGTTTTTTTAGTTCTACACATTTTAATTCAAATAAATGATTAAAATTAGAAACTGTAATACTAGGAGACATCTTAAAAGACTTAAATTCTTTTAGTTTCTTCTGTCTTTCTCTTCGTATAGTACTCTCATTTTGTAACAGATATTTTGTCGCCCTGGTACATCATTTCGTATGATCTCACGACCTTGAAAACATGTCCTTCGATGATGTACTCTTCCACTTTGTCTCTTTTCTCGACATCCAGAACTCCTACTTGGAGTGATTTGAATTTATACCCATTTAACCATGTCTGAAATAGAAACCAAGAAACAACGACATCTTATGTCACAATTTATTGTAGAAGGCAAAATTCGTTATATAAAAAAAAATAAAGACTAATTAAGATAAAATAATATCAAGTCATATTTATTCACTTATGTAATTCATAAACATGTTAAAATAAATGATTTAAGTGGTTATATGACTCCACTTAAACATAAGATCAAGTTATTGATTTTGTTTGAAAAAATCCAAACAAATACTTTTCTTTTAATTTTTTTATTAGAACTCACCAAAAAATTAATAGAAACTTTTAACAATAGGGTACTTTTTCATCGCGTATTCTCAAAAAAAAAAAAAGGAAAAACTTGAAATATTTATTTAGTTTTATCATTTTCAAAAAAAGAAATCATATCAATCTTATTAATATATGGGAGAGAGAATTACTATTAATAATGGAGGTAAGAGAAAAACACAATTCCTTCACGTTTCTACTCTAACATTAACTATTTCTCCCTCTTTATTAAGATAATGAACTCAAGTTCAGAGAGTTTCTTTATTTCTCCAAAATAAAAAACCTTTCTCCTTTTCCTCTTCATCAAAGAACACCTTTAATTTATCCTTCATAGCACAATTTTCATGGAAGATCAGGAGAAATAAAAAAAATCACAGATTCAAAAAAGTTAAAAAAAAAACTACAGATCTTTAATTGAATTCATCGCGCAATTGTAACACGTCTAATTCTAGATTAGAAGGTTGCATGTTCGATTTATGTCAGGTCCAAAAAATCAATCTTCACCTGGTTATGGTGTCTTTCTAATAGGTATGTTAATATACATTCTTTTCAATATATTTACATACTTAAACTCGAAAAATAACATGTAAAATCGGGGCAATAGAACCTGTCTTTGATGTCATTGGTAGAAAAATAGGAGCAAAATCAATGTGTATCTTGGTATGTTACAACAAAAGGAGTTAATTTTGCTATCAAAAGAATTTGTCCAAGTCTTCTTTGAATATCTTGGAATCAAAGTGTGGTTATCACAAACTAAATGCCCTTTTCTTGGTGTTGTTGTTAATATGATTCACTGATTGATTATGTTTTTTTTGTTTCTGACCCAATTTTTTTTATCTTCTTTGTCTTATCAAAAGAATGACAAATATATATAGGGGATTTGGGTGGTAACAGTTATGTACCCCCCCTCCCTTTATTTGAAAATAAAATTATCTATTAATCTTAATTTTTCAGATTCAGAAACAGGTCTATTCAAAATTGATTGGGTCGGATTGGGTCACATAGGTGATCCATGATCCACCAAAATCAAATAACATGCACAAAATAAATTAAGGATTAGAAAGCATTTTAAAATATCAAAATTTGAGAAATTCACCGCACAAATGTCATAATTTTGAAGAGGAAAAAATAGACTAAACAGTGAACTATTACTTTATTTCAAACAATTAAAGGAAATTCAAAAGTAACTAGATTCACATGGTGTTAGCTGCATTTAAAAGAAAACTTCAAACCCATTTCATATTTTCGTGTAATTACTCACTTTTCTCCCCTTATTTTTTTCACAAATTCTCCAAATTTATCTAATCTCTATTACTAATTGCTCTCTAATAGTCTTTAATATTTTGTTTATTTGGCCAAATAGAGAGATATTTTTCAAGCAAGTTTCAACTGTAGTCTCTCAATTTTACTCTTTGATTATATACAACTGCTTTTAGGCAGATGTTTGGTGAATTCATTCCAACGTTCATCTCTTTATTTATTTACTTACTATTAAGTTTTCTTTATATTCATATTGTTTGTTTTTCAACTCTTTATTTTTTCACGTTAAATATGGATTTCATACCAAAAAAGATAAGGGTGATAATAGTAGTAGAGGTGGGGGTGGAGGTTCTAAATTGTTGCCACCTAAATTAAAAATTAATTCAGATGATTTTATTCATGATGATGATACTTCTTTTGAACGTCCTTATGCTATTGATGTTTATTCTGGTAATGTCACAAACCATCAAGCCTTAGAAAGATATTTTGGTAATTTGAACGAAGACTTAGAGAAAGAAGAAAATATAGAAGAACAAGAGTTAGAAGACACCTCTACCCCTACTAACCCGACAATGGAATTATTGAAACAAGATGAAGTAGAAAAATTTACCTATGTTTACTAGAGTAGAAAATACCGAACGTCCTAAGAGATCATTCGTTTGGAAATATGACCCAAAATAAGGAGAAAACTACCGCTGCTTGCAATAAATGTAAGCAAGTGATTTAATATTTGATTGTGAAATTACAGGATGGGATATGACGACTAACTAGATATTTGAGAATTTATGTTTTTGAATATGTTTGTTTAGAAGATATTGCTAAGGCCAAAAAAAAGATACACTCTTGTCCGGTACTAACCAATCTATAGAAAGTTCTAACATTGTTCAGAATATTTTAGATTTTAGTAACTCGGCTGATCGAAGCACATCACTCACATATGTTAGGATAGAGATAGTGGAAACTTAGCTAAAAAAATTGCAGTTTGTGGTTTACCTTTTTGTGTTGGTGAACATCTCAATTTTATTCATTATATTTGAAAAATGTATAATTTTAATTTTTGGTGTTTTTCAAGAAATACAATTAAAGCAGATAATTTTAAATATCAACATGAGCACTGTTATTTTTTTCGATTCTACTTTGTTTGTTTTGATAGTAAATATCTATCACTTTTGATGTAGGTTGTAGTTCTAAAGGTAATGATTATTTTACTGTTACTTTTCATTGGATTGATCATGGATGGAGAATGAAAAAAATAATTATAGGCTATAAATATGTTGAAGAGTGTAAAGTTATATAGCTTGTTTAAAAGGGATGATCGTAAAATATTTTAGACTTTGTGATATGATAATGGATGTCAGGTATGATAATGCTTCTACTAATTTAAAAGTTATTGATTTTTTAAAACCTAGATTTTTTTCAATTGATGATGATATTTTTTATGTTAAGTGTAATGTGTATATTTATAATTTAATAGTGATGAATAGTATTATGTATTTTATGATTCTTGTATTAGAATTTGAGTTGCTTGTGCATGGGGTTTTAAAGCTAAAATAAGGTCTAGAATTAAGGAATTTGAAAACACTTATGCTTTATTTGAAATCCTTTTAGAAAAATTTCAAAAGAAGTGACTACTAAATGAAATTCTTTATATGAAATGCTTAATATTGCTATTGATTATCGTGCACCTTTACAAATACTTTATAAGAAACATAATTCGAATCACCAGCGAGGATTGGAAACAATGCGAAGAACTTATTAATTTTTTTTTTAATATTTTTAGAGTTCTATAAATTGATATCATGTCAATATTATACTATTATTTCCGTCTTTAGTAAATATTTGTATTATTTCATCTGAATTAGTTAATATAAAGATCGTGAACATTTTGCAGTTGTGTTACATATATGATTGAAAAAATTTTGAAATTTTTTTTTTCTTATTCCTCAAATATTTTGACTCTACTTTATTCAACCTAACTTACAAAGAACAAGGTGTGTAAAAATGGTTGAAAACATTTATAAGAATTTAGGAATTAGAAGTGATGAAATTCCATATGTTGAATCGTATAAGAATAGTATATGAACTAAAGCTAGACAGGTCTATGAACTTTATAAAGTCAACCTAATAAATGTTGAACAGTCTGATCCTCCATGTCATAAGACTAGATTTAATAATTTTGATGAAATTGAGGATGAAGAACTTGGTCTTGATTCTACTAAGATGTTGATTTTTTCTCAATATATTAATCAAGCAAGAAAAAGATATTAGGAAAGAAAATGGAGATCCTCAACTTTTAACTTGGTGGAAGAACTGAAGAAAATAATTTTCATATCTTTCAAAGATGATTCAGGATGTGCCAGCTATGTAAACATCTTCAGTTGCTTCGGAGCAAGTTTTCAGCTCAGAGAGATTTATTATTGGAGACCATAGGTATTTGTTAGCAAAAGATAGTTTAAAAATATCAGTGTAGCACAGGAAGATGGTTAGGAAAAGATAGTTTGAAAATATCAGTGTTGTTCAGAGATTGAATCAATGTCGAACGAAGGAATATTGGACTTCCAAATTTATCACATCAAATCGAAAGCGATATAGATGAAGCACTTGGAGAAAATAGTGATGATGACATAGAAGCAATGGACGAAAAAATCAAATACAAATTACGGATTATGTTTTCAAGGAATTGATAAATAAGTTACAAAAAATATATTTTAAAAATTATGGATATTAGTATGGTAATCTAGATATAGTTGAACAGAACCCTTCCCAGAAGTTGGTTGCGTAGATTAGGTGCTCTTCTAATAGTTGTAATACATATGCTTTTTTATTTATTTGAATAAAATTATAGGCTATTTGCCATCATTTTCTTTTTAAATTTGTCTTTTATTACTTTAAGATATAAAAAAAAAACTTTTAAGTTATAAATTTAAATTTAAACTTTAAAGTTGAAAATTCAAACTTCTAAAGTTGAAAATTTAAAATTAAACTTCAAAGTTTCAAGTTCAAAAAATATTAAATTTTTTAAAGTTAAAAAAAAATTAAAGTTTTTTTCATATTCAACTCAACTCTTCAAGATTCAAAAGAATTCAAAACAATCTAAACTTTAAAGTTGAAAATATATATTTAAACTTTAAAGTCAAAATTTTAAACTAAACTTTAATGTTTTAAAAATTTCAAAGATCAAGATTCAAATTTTAAAAGATTTCAAATAAAAATAAACTTTAAAGTTGAAAATTTAAATGAAAATTTTAAAGTTCAAAGTTTAAATTTAAGTTTCAACTTTAAAGAAACATCAAAATTATCAAAGTTGAAAACTAAAACTTAAACTTTAAATTTGAAATTAAATTTTTTCTAAGTTGTCAGAAAGATGTTTCTAAGACTTTAAAAAAATTGAAAAATAACTTAAATAAAAAATATAAGTATAAAACTAATTTTATTTATAAAAAATAATTTTAAAAACTATACATTGATTTGAAATTATAACACAATTTTTTTAAAAATAAAATTAAATGTTTATCCAGTTCTTTTTCGATCTGGACCGTCGATGAACCAGTGCGGACAATCATGATTTTTTCGAGCATCATGATCTCGAAATACCCACTAATCACCAACCACTAGTACTGGTGCGAAACTCCAACCACCCGTTCCGAAAGGCTCGAATCGATTTCATTGTCGACCTTAGTCAACGTGAAGTTGCAAGTGTTTTAACAACACATAAGCTAAAGAAGAAGCGTGTCAACATGGAAGCTGATATTAAGGGCGAAGACAAATAAAATGCTATAGAAGCCCAAAGAAGGCCATCGTTAAGGTTGCAAGCTAAGGAGTTGCAAGCCAAGGTTGCTTACATCAATGCGAAATCACAAAGACAATTATTGATAAAGAAGAGCCCTAGAATGAATTTAAAAATTATGGAAAAGAATGAATCAAATACTACACATATTTCATGATTCAAGTCCAAGCTCAGAAGGATGAAGACTTACGTGGAGCCACAAAGAGCTCAAAATCAAACACACATGAGGTTGAAAGTTGTGTTCAAAAATTGGCTACAAATTCTTACCCCAAAGGGAGGAAAAGTCAATTACAAGTAACTTGGAAGGACAAATGTTGTGGTTAAACATTTGGAAACTTTTTCTTATTTCCTTAGTGAAAAATTTTGATATTAGTTTTATATGCTTCCTAATTTAAAGTTTTCTAGTTAAATTCTATTAATTATTTTTAATAGAAGTAGTATCTAATCTCATGCTATTTGATATAATTTTTTCTTATATAGAGACACGAATTTTGTTATTTAAACACAACGTTATTATTATTGAAAGTTCTTTTTCTTTATAGTTTTGTATATGGGTGTGGCTCATGATCTATCTTACAACCATATGAGGATATTCTTTAAAAGGTAAGATTAATTCTTTAACTTGATATCTTTTGTTCTTATTTATAAATTAAAAAAGGTAATCAACCTTAAGTCAGTATTGATCTAAGTTATTGAATTGACTTTAATAGTATCATTATTAGTTTTAATTTGCTAAATCTTGAATACTAAGAGTAATTAGGATTCTTAGCACTTAATTTCAAAGTTTGGGTTTTACTGTTAATTTTTTTTGTTTATCGTCTTTTGTTTCTTGTCTTAAATCTTCGTATATTTGCTTTTGTATTATTTTATTATTTATTTAAGTAATCTGAATCTTATCAAGTGATATCAGACCAATCATTATAATTTTGGAAATTTTTTTAAAAGAGCAAAGAGTTAATTTTTTATTATAGGAGCTTAAAAGGTAAGCTACACAAAAGAAACTAAATTATATAAAAAAAACATTCAATTAGTTGTGAGCTAAGACTTTTACAAGAAACTAGTTTTGGTGTACGCACTTTACGCGTGTATTTCGCTTTAATGAGTTTAATTTTATAAAATTATTTGAATATAAAAAGCACAATAGTTATCACATAATTATTAACGATTTGATTATCGATACTAATAGTATTAAGAATAAGCCAGACAACGCTAACTTAACTATCTAACAAACCGTCTATCCTAACCATAACCTCCTATCTAAGTTCATATTTTTGATAAGCTGAAATTATATCATGTACGTTTCATACAACATAACCAGCCTCACGATCATTCTATATAACTCGTCTTTAGCACACTTAAACAAAACTAATCACAAGAAGTAAATTGTAAAAGAAATTTTGTACTTTTTTTTTTTGTGTGGCGTATCAGTCCCAAAATTTAAACTCCATCTTAGACACATTAGACACGATGACAACATAAGCATCAATTGGTACTAAAAGAATCAAACCTGAAATGAAAGTAAACCTAAATCTGATTAAAAGATATACACATTAATAAAATCTAATTATCAATAAAACTTTAAACATAATCCTAATTGGAGTAAGACTAAGAATTTCAAATAAAGAAAAAATCCAAAGAATCCTAAACCTAAAAGCAAGCACACATCAATTCTTTTTAATTTTTTTTTCACCGAACAAAATAGTGATTATGACTACGATTATATTCAATATGTGCAATTATACGAAGTATTAATAATGACTTATATACAAAAACAAATTCAAGAATTTAATATTATGGGATAAATTCATCTTAAAAATTAAATAATCTTCAATTTGTTAATAGCCCAATTTAAACTAACACCGAAAGAATAGGAAAAAGATTTATAAGGTAAAATTAAAAAAAATACATCAAGGAGGAGTTTAGAAAATAAGTATCAATATGAAACGAAAATAAAACTTAGGAAAAATACTTTCCTTTAAATCCGCCCGTATCCACACGTAATCTCATTCACACGTTCGACATAATCTTGCTTCACCTACACAAAAATATTCAAAATCAAGCAATAATTACTTATATACAGAAGTGGATCTAAGTATTTAAGATTATGTTAAAAATTAAAGAATATTCAACTTGTTAATAGCCTAATTTAAATTAACAATAAAAAAATAAGAAAAGGATTTGTAAGACAAAAAAACATCAAGAAAAGCTTTTTAAAGAAACCCAAGGAGAAAAGTCAATCATACTTGAAAAGAAATTTTTTTTGGGGTCTTCGACATAATAAAGTTAATTAAGAAAAAAGTAAATCAAATTCTTAATATATGTAGGTTGGGAGGTTGAAGTTGTAATAGAAATCTAATTATTTTAAATAAAAAAGTAGTAAGAATGTTGAAAAGTTGGAAAGTTGGAGTTGTAATAAAAATGTAGTTGTAATAGTCTAATAGAAACATTTTTTTACTATTACTATTCAATGGAACATTGAGAACCAGAACCACTTTTTCGATCACTTGACTTTTGTGCGTTTAAACAAACTCGTGCATACTGTGTCATGCTGGAGTACTCCATTCAAGATGCACTTCATCGCCCTTCTATGTTGAGGTATGTACCGATCATAATCCCTATCCTAATCTCTCTAATCCTAGTCTCTATCATGATCTCTATCATGATCCCTTTCCTTCTAACCTTGATTCCCACCCTGCCTTTGATAGTTACGGGGGGAAACCCCTTTTTAGTTCCACAAGAAATTAATTTTCCCCTAAATAGAATCAACTTCCTCATCATCATTAACTTTAACACTCTTAGAAGTAACGATGTTAATCTCCTTCGGAGAAACTCCCATTGCATGCTTGGTGAGAAGATAAATTTGCGTCATCACTTTAGCCACGCTCTCATCTCTTTCCTCATCCCTTTTTCCTTTGTTCTTGGTTTGCAAAAGATGTGAAGGGAAACCCCACGGCCACCTCAGTATCTCTTGTATCCCACCCTCTACTTTGCTTGGTTAGTTGATCCAATAAAGCTTTTGTAACACCATAATATTGTTTGATAATAGATCATCCAACCACATTATCGGTTATCATCTTGTTCAATTGATCCAATGCCTTATAGAAGATCTAAAGAAGCATTTTGTTTGAGACATTATGTTTTAGGCATTTCATTATCTTTTTGATTAATAGTTACAAAGCCTCATATAATGGTTTGCCATTAAGTGGGATAAAATTAATGATTTTATCCTTTAGTTGCATCATCCGAGAAGGATGGGAGTACCTATCCATGAATGCTTCCATGAGCTAAACCTATGAAGTGAAAGTTCCCGGGGCCAAAGGACGCAACCATAAGACCATTTCTCCCGTTAGTGAGAATGGAAATAAATGCAAATAGATTGATTCTTGAGGTATGTGGGCTATGTCAAATGGCGAACACACATCAATGAAATTCTTCAAGTGTAGATTGGTGTTGTCATGTGCTTGACCTAAAAAAAACCCTTTAATTTGAACAAAATGAAGCATCACTCTATTAATGTGAAACACTCTATTTCTTTCCGTTGGTGGCATACGAATAGAACTAGCTCAACCCGTATCTTTGAGGTGATCCTCTTTCTTAATTTGCCCATCAAAAGTATCAGTAATACTATTGTTTTGGCTCATTGTGTTGCATATGCTATTATCCTCACCTGAGAAAGAATAAAAACAACAACAATGTAAATTAAAACACTATTAAAAAACCCAAAGTGACTAAAAACACTACAAGTTTTAAAACTATGTTTCACTTCGACAACGGCGCCAATATTTGATAACACTTAAACTACACCCTTGAAGTGTAAATGATTATCATCAGTATAGTAACCCAATAGAATCGAGGTTGAATCTGCAGGGAGTGAAGACAAGGATTTCAATACTCAAGAGTGTTAGAAGTCAACTAGGAGTTGACCCATGATGTAAAGTAAACCAACGTGAAAGTAAAAATAAGAGGTTCATTAGAATGAATTTGAATTTAACAATTATTTTATTTTAAGACTACTATTTTGAAGCTAGAAAAAATTAGAGAATATCAAGTGTTGATGGGACATGGGGTTATACCTTCCTAGGTGTGGGTTCATGTATGGGTATTTGATTTTTTGTCCATATTTCGCTGGAAGTTATGGGTAGGCCCGATATAAGGGTATTGGTGTCAATTTTTCAATGGAACACCAAATATCATAAATGGATTCTTTAGAACACCTTATAAGTGAAAAAAATTTACCAATCAATGGCCTCAATCAACATACTTGTGTCTAAGAGATGCTACTGAATTAAATAATTAAAGTTACAATTCACACCCATTCCTTTTCCACATCCCCTCTTTCATGAATGATATGGGTTCTAAGGTAATTGGGGTTTGCAACACCCAACGCTTAGTTAAAACATAGAATGAATGTAAAACCCATATCAAATGTCTAATTAAGAGGACAAATAAACAAAACCCATCCACTAATCACAACCTATTCAAGAATAACCCTAAGAAGAAGAATTAGCTACTCATAGAGAGAGAAAGTAAAAGTATACAAAAATTTCCATCAAACTGATTCATCAAAAATAAAGAGAATGCAAATTTCAAACTTTAATTTCAATAAATTATCAATAGAAATGACTAATTCTTCACTTGAGAATCCCTCTAATGTATTCTTAGCTCAAGAGTAGTACAATAATGTTCAATAATGTGGAAATGAGCTAAAAAAATCAATTTAGCCCCAAATTAACATTTGGCAAGATTTACAAAAATGCCACCATACTCTTGATCTGCATGAGTAGATCTAGAGAATATCCAAAGTAGGCCCAGAGAAGTTCTAGAGAAGAATGGGAAAAAATAGGGCATATATGGGGATTCTTTGGAGCAGGTAGCCTTCCGTCATGTCCATGTGATTCTTATGGCTCCTTTTCTTTCATATTTGGCCTTCCATTGTCTTGTATGGCTTGCTCATCTTTAGTTTCAACATTTACCTGCATAATTGAGCATTATATATAAGAATACACTAAATCAAGGGAAAAACATGACAATTTAAGTTTAAAAGGGTTCTAAGAAGTCATCAAATTGACGACTTATCACTAGTTCAAGGTAGTAACCTAAGGTAGCCAACCTAACATCTCAGGACATCCTAACCAAGTAGGATAGCTAGTGTTGCATAATCATGGTCTCTAACCATAATGTATAACCATGAGATAACTACCAATAATGTAATTTACCATAAAAAAGAATGGGATCAAAATCATACAGACAACCTTGGGTACCAGTCCATTATCAAACTATCATAAACCAACCATAATAATAACAATAAAGTTACCAGCTAGTCTTGACAAACAATACCCAATCGGGTCCCATATGCCCAAAAGGTTAAATCAACACACAGAGAAAAAAATAATCATAGCCTATACCTATACAACACCCCATAAAGCCATTAGATATAAGAACCAAACAATATATTGGTGATCAACAACACATATGAATGAATGAAAATTAAATCCATAGTACCCTATCTGACGCAAGTTCCATAATGTACTAAGTACATATATTACCTCCAACTCAATAGCTTGCACAAGCAAGAAATAAGGTGACCTCTCTTCTTTGACACTGTAGCTCACATACAAAAGGGTCACTAAGGGATTCAAGAATATCCATATATACTTCTTGGTCTAGATCCAAGGATTCTAATAAAAGAGGATAAACCATAGACTAGAATCAATTTCTTTCTAATTTCAAAACATCATCCTTAGTTTCATGATCTCATAAATTATTTAATAAGATGGTTCGATTCCCGATATAAACTAATACGTTTTAAAAGTAAAAAGTGGTAATAAATCACCATTTAGAAAACAATAGTAAAATTATTGTTTTAGTTGGAATCGCACCACTAATTCAGTATGAATGCACCTAAAAGTATGCATGTCATCACCAGTATCCATATAATACAACACTAAGCGCCTAAACATCCACACACTAGGACACCCTTTCTAAGGGAAGAATACTCACCTGGAGTCCAACTAGTAACATAATCATGGCCTCATGCCCAATAATATAATCAACATAATAAAGCCTAACAAATCAGGCAATTTACAGTAATCAAGGGTACAAATCCATTACAAGGATCTAATTGGTAAAATAACATCCAAATTATTAAGTCAAGTTGAAACCATTAAAGTAAAGGAACCTTGGATTTAAACTATTTTCAACATGCTTATAATCTATGTTGATAACATTCTATGGTCATAGAAAGAATTTTATACTATAGTTCGGGTCACATTCCTACCATGAATTCCCGAAATAGGCTAAGTCATGATATAGCAATCATAATCACATTCTATAATCCCTACTCTAACATGCAATCTACACATCCACCATTTTGTAGAAAAAAGTAGACCATAGCCTACCTAAATATTGAATCCCCAAGTATTAAATCATTGACAAAGCATTTGTCTCTGCTCCATGGTTCCAAAATAATGTTACACTATCAAAGGAAAAATTTAAGAAATAGGGGAGAAAATTAAGGAGGGGGTTTTAATAGTCTAGGTGCCTCTAAAGCATCTACTTGATCGCTTAAGTGACTACAGCTTAAGCGGCACATTTCCACTTAACCAGTTGGGACAGGAAAAGTAAGGATCGCTAAAGCGACACCGAATTAGCTAAATCTACATTCGCTAAAGCAGCCAATGAGAACTTAAGCCACCCTCATCCAAGCAGCCAAGGCCGCTAAAGTGGCTCAATATCACTAAAGCTGCTATCACTTAATTGATCATTTGGCCGCTTAAGCGGCTGCACTAGCAACTTAACGCCTCAAATTTTTTTAAATCTAAATGGACTTTGATTGGGTGCTCAAAATGTATTCAAAACCCTGTACACATAAATAGTATTAAAGAGGATAAAAATATTGAAAGGGCCGCGTGTTCTTACTTTGAGGGCATCTTGATAAGTGAAGAAAATGTGATAAATGAATAGGTGCTTACTTGTATTCCCAGGTTGGCCACAAAAAATCAGGACTCAAGTGTTATAAGAGATGCCTACTATGGAGGAACTAAAAACTTTTGTGTTCTCCATGATTCCTACTTCTGGTGCAGGTCTGATAGGAAAATTCTTTCAAGCTTTTTGGGAGGTGATCAACAAGGATCTGCTGGAAGTGGTGCAATAATTCTTTTGTGGTCACTCCATGTCGAAATATTTTTCTCACGCTTGTCTGGTTCTTCTACCTAAATTGGAGAATCCTAATAAGTTATTGGAGTTCAGGCCTATATCTCTTAATAACTTCACTAATAAAGTTATCTCAAAGCTCATTTGCCTCAGACTTGCTCTTATTCTACTTCTTCTTATTTCAGATAATCAGTCGGGATTTGTTAAAAGCAGAAATATTTTTGAAAATATTATGCTTGCACAGAGATTATTTATAGCATCAAGAAGCCAAAGAAAGGTGACAATGTGGTTATAAAATTAGACATGGCCAAAGCATACGACAGGGTTTCTTAGTCTTATATTTGTTTGGTTCTTCAGAGAATGGGCTTTGGAGAGATTATTATTGATATGATATGGAGAATTATTTCTAATAATTGGTACTTAGTTATCGTTAATGGCTTAATACATGGATTTTTTCATTCTACAAGGTGTCTTAAGCAAGGAGATCCACTTTCTCCTTTACTTTTCATTCTTGGTGCAAAAGTGTTGAGTAGATTGGTGAACAATCTACATAATCATTATCTTTATCACGGTATTTACACGGATAAGAATGTTCCTCAAGTGAATCATTTGAGCAGATGATGTTATTATTTTTACATCCATCAATAAGTATTCACTTCATCTTATCATGAAAATGCTTTTGATTTATGAAGAGACTTTTAGGCAGTTGACTAATAAGGACAACAATAATTTCATGATGCATTCCAAAGCTCCGGTAGATGATGCTGACAGAGTGAAAATGATTATGGGTTTTAGCTGCAAAGATAGTCCTATTACTTACTTGGGGTGTCCTTTATACATTGGGGGTCAAAACATCATTTACTTCACTGGAATGGTGGCTAAGTTGATTGCAAAAATCAAAGGTTGGAAAACAAAGATGTTGAATTACGGAGGTAGAGCTACTTTGATAAAATCTATTCTTCAATCTCTCCAAATTCATATTCTTTCGGTGGTTTCTCCTACAACTACTACTCTTAAGTAGATTAAGAGCTTTATTGCAGATTTCTTTTAGGGAAGGAACAAGGAAAAGAAGAAGTACCATTGGGATTCTGGGGAAAATCTTAGTTTTCCATATGAAGAAGGAGGTATTGGTGATACGAACCTTGATGATATTTGCTTAGCTTTGCAATATAAGCAATGGTGGACCTTTAGGTCTAAGAAATCTCTTTGGGGTGACTTTCTAAGAGCTAAGTGTTGTCAAAGATCAAAATTAGCGAAAAATGGGATACCGGTCAATCTCTTACTTGAAAACATATGATGATCAATAAAGGCAAAGCTGAAAATTACATTCAATGGTACTTGAAGGGTGGAAATTGTAGTTTTGGGTGGGATGATTGGCTTGGTGTAGGTCCTATTGTTTTACGCAATAACTACATACCAATGCTTGATAATTATATGGTTTCAGGCTTCCTTGTTGATGGTTTATGGAATGAAGAAAAGGTTTGACAACATTTACCTCCTTCTCTTGTTCATAAAATTCTCAATACGGTGTTCACATATCAAGAAGGTGCAGCCGATCGGGCCATTTGGAAGCTGAATTCTAGTGGTATCTTCTCTTGTTCTTCGGTGTAGAATTTGGTAAGGGAGAATAAAAGCACCAGCTGGTCAGATTCTTTCATTTGGCATAAAAATATTCCTTTTAAGACATATTTTATTTTGTGGAGAGCTTTAAGGTGTAAGCTAGAAACTAATGACAAAACTATTACTTTTGGTCATGAATCGGTAGATTGTTCTTGTTTCTATAGACCGAGTCTTGATACGATGAAGCATATTTTTGTTACCAGTGATTTTTCTACACATATTTGGACATATTTTTTGTAGCTTTTTGGGGCATTCAGCAGGATACCACTCCTTTGAGAAATTTGTTGATGAAGTGGTGGATTCATAAATACAATAATGAGGTTCACAAAATAATTCTACAAGCAACACCTATTTTTGTTTGTTGGAATCTTTGGAAAAATAGGTGTTCTAGAAAATATGGGGGGAACAAATCTAGTACTACTATAGTTAAATTCTCCATCATTAAGCAACTTCATATGTTGGTGACTACAACTTATCATTATATTTTGTGGCCGAATAATCAGAGTGATCTTGTTATTCTTATTGAGAATTGATAACATGAGATGAAAGTTACTCAAGTTTGTTGGACCAAGCCACATCATACCATGGTAAATATGAACAAGGATGGAAGTTCTTTGGAAAATCCCGGAAAAATTGGAGCAGGGGTTTTTTTGAGAGATAATGAAGGCAAGCTGATTTTTGATTTTGCGGTACCTCTTGGAGTTGGATCTAATAACCAAGCAGAGGTTTAGGAAGCTATTATTGACATCACTGGGTGTATACAACATGGCTATAGTAGAGTTATATTAGAAGTGGATTTCGAACTTTTAATCAATTGGCTCAAACATGATATTACACCACCTTGGAGCATTTGCAGGTACATTGAGGAGCTTCAGCATCTTACTAGTATACTTGATTGTTTCAGATGTGTTCATGTATATAGGGAGGTGAATTTTTCGGTTTATGCTCTATCTAAGAATAGCCATGTGGATTCTACTCAATATTATTATAGTTTTCACCATCTTCCTCAGGAGACTAGAGCATTCTTCACTCTTGACAAATTGGTATATCTAATTTTCAAAGAAGGTGTTAAAGCATATCAAGTAACCACCCTAGATGGAGTTGGAATTTCTTTCACTTGGTATGTTCTTTTTCATTTATATCACCTCATCATCGTTTCTATGCTATTCTCTTTTGTTTATAGCTTTTACAAAGTGGCTTAGTTCTGTTATGATTTTCTTCTTACTTTGTAAGGAGAGAGTCTCCCTTATTTATGTTTTCCTAGATTATATTGTACTGAGAGAACTCCTCTCTTCTAGGTGCTTAGATCTAGGTTTCTTTTATAGTCTTGGGGATGAGTTGACCTGCCTTAGTAGGCTAGTTGACTTTGAACCACCATAGGATCGGAGGTAAGGTCTATGTCCCCCTCCTTGTACTTTATTTTATTTATTTATTTATTTATGCTAAGGCTTGGGGGTGGGGGGATCAACCCCTAAACTCCACGGGAGGTGAGAGCCCCGGGTAAGGTCTATTTCAAAACAAAAATAACTATGTTACGATACCAAATTTGGCATTGCAAATTGAACCATAAAAAATTTCATTGAACATCGTTTCGACTAAATGTCTCCTCTACACCTATAGTTTTATTTTTCATAAAATCCACCCATTAGCCATAAACAAATCCTGAAGCCTTGGGACCTGAACCAATGGCCCCTTTAGCCTAAAATTAATGTTTCAAAGCTTATGACACTATTAGAATCCTTATCTGAGGTTCTTTACTAGAAGTTCTGGTTTGAGACCAATTCATTAATAACAATAGCTCTAAAATAGGAAAATGAGCCTAAAACCCAAATTAATTTCCCAATAACCAAACTGAATGTTCTGACAAATCATAAATGACATGTAGCTACTGGGGAAAGGCCCAAAATGCCAGAAACATACAAAAATTAAGGAAATAACCTTTAGGGTCATTAGACATTGGTGCATTGTTAAAGCCAAATGATATAACTAAAAACTCATAGTGCCCATAATGGGATCAAAAAGAAGTTTTTGGGATACCCTCCTCCCTAATCTTGAGGTGATGATAACCTAATCTTAAATCTATTTTTGGGAATACTTATTCTATTCAAGAAGGTCATCTACACTAAGCAAGGTGTATTTGTTCTGAATGGTTACCTAATAAAACTTACATTAGTCTATGCATATCTTTATGATATCATAATTTATTTCAAAAATAACAAATGTGCACCCTAAGGAGAAATACTCAGGCTAATAAAACTCTTTTCTAATAATTCTTGAAACTCCAATTTCACCTCTCTCAACTCTATTGGTTCCATATGATAAAGGGGATAAATATAGGTTGAGTTGTAGCCACCAAATCTATACGAAAACCAGCTTCTTAATATAGATCCATACCCAGAAGATCATCAGGAAACACTTCTAAAAATGTACACACCACTATGATTCACACTATATGAGGAACTATAAATTTTCCTTCACAAATATGTGCTATAAATGCCCTACGTGCCCTCTTGACTAGTTTCTAGGAACTAATCGCTGACACAATTCTAATAGGAGTAGGCTAAAGTACTTTCCCACTCGAATTATCCATCTCAAGCATCGTAACAATAATGGTTTTTGCATACAGTTGATAATGCTCAACTTACACCATTATTTTAGTGTAAGGCATTGTCGTTAATATAAACCCAACAAAAGTTAGGGTCGTATCCACAAGGAGTGCAAACATATTTTCAAATCCTAGGTATGTTGAGAGTTAACTAAGTATTAACCCATAATGTATACTTACAACTACACATAAAATTAAACGAGGGGGGGGGGGGTATGATATAGAATCTTTGTTTGAACCAAATCAACCTATGACAATAAACGAGAGTAGATAATTGTTGAATAAACTCCAATGAGAGAGGAGTGTTGTGTTTATACAATCTTAGGGGTCATTCATATAATGGGTGTTTTTGGTTTAGTCCATTTCTTAGTCAAAGATTTGGGTAGGCTAGATTTCAACTCTTATTGTTATTGTTTCAACGAAACACTAATAGGCTAGAGTTTGACAAACTTACCAATCC
The DNA here is from genome assembly GCA_030864225.1 of Capsicum baccatum var. pendulum. Lineage (NCBI taxonomy): Eukaryota > Viridiplantae > Streptophyta > Magnoliopsida > Solanales > Solanaceae > Capsicum > Capsicum baccatum. Next base: position 135,406,445 of record CM061552.1, read on the forward strand.
AAAACCTCAACTTAGCATCCCTAAATCTAGGATGATGCCCATCAAGCTTGCTAAATCGCATAACATTCTTATTTCCAAGATAATTCTAAGGAAATTACTAGTATCAAATAGCTGTTCATAATTACTCATCACCCACACCACTCTTTCAAAGATGATGTGGGATCCAAGTCAATTGGGGATTTCACCAAAAATTGTTATTTCAACCATAGAGTATTAAAAAAACTCAACATCAATAGCTAATAATTTGGACTAAAAATCAACACCCATACATACTAACACCCTATTCAAGCTTAACCCCAAGATAAATATTTAGCTCCTCATGAAACCAAAGAAAAAGGATACACCTAAGATGTCATTCAATGATTCCATTAAAAATGCAAAGAATGAATAATCCTAAATTTTATTCTCCAATTACAACTAAAAATCTATTGGTAATTTAATAAAAGTTTTTCTTTTTCAAGGGTTTGAACTTTTTAGACTTGGGAGCAGCTCTGTGAATTTACGTTCTTGACCTTGGATAGTTTTTTCTCTATTGTGATCACACTCTTTTTATCAGGATTGTGCTTTTGCGATTGCATGGCTTCTGATCGCGATCCCCATTGATGACCCTAGTTTATTGACTACAATCGTAACTATCAGATCGTAATCTCGGTAACTAAGGGTGGCCTGATCTCCAGCTCTTGCTCCTTTTTTTCCATTTTTCTTTCCATTAAACTTGATTTTAACTTATTTTCATCATAGGTCTTGCAAGATCACAAATACTGGAAATTAATGAATTCAAATGTATAATTTAGTCACATTTACATAATTTAATCATAGTAGTGCACAAAAATTTGGATATCAATGCGTGGTAAATTTGCCACTTATCAATACCCCTAACTTAAATCTTTATTTGTCTTTAAGCAATACTACTTCTTATATAATGACACTATGCACAATAAGCCCATCCATGAAACCAAATAATTACAATGATTCTGAATTTAACTAGTACCAACAGTAAGCCCTTAAACATGGGAAAAGATATCCGCATGACTCTCCTCAAACTTAATCACACTCTCAAGGGTGCAAAATACTTTTAAGAATAACTAAGAAACAACCACTAACACTCTAGACATGACTCTCCACCAATATCGACTCAGCTACACTTCTTTACCTTATTTTTGAAAGATGGCCATTTCACCCAGATCTATTAGTCTACATGCCTCCACACAAAAGGAAACCCCACACACTAAAGTATCCATTATGCAACATGGGATTAAAGTTAAAGCACTCAGTTTCACAAAGAATCTCTCAATGCAAACAAGTATCATGCCATGTGCTTGCCTTTATTTTCAATTGCCTTTAACTTGAAGACACTTGGTTAGAGATCTTGAACGACTTTTTCAAGCTTGTAATATAGGATCGGGCAAGGTAGGATAAAAATTTGGGATCAAAGTGACTACACGCTCCTTGAACTCTACATAACACACTATTCAATTAAACTTTGGTTCATGGGCCACTTCATTTCTTTCCAACTCACATATGTGACCACTATTACTACCTTGATTTACCTATTTTTTGAAAGTATTTCCGTCTCATTCTCTTTTGTTTGTACAATTCATTCATTTGTTTCCTTTGTTGTATTATTTATTTTTCTATTAATTTGTTCACATCATTTAGCTCTTAGCCACTCAATTAAAATTCTGTTGACCAAAATTGCCTCTTAAAGATTCATCATGCGCAACTTAGGCTTTTAGCCTCAAGTTGCATTTTTGAGTTCAAGGTCGGTAGGGTTCCAAAGAAGGATAAAAGTCAAATGGCTCATGGCTTTTAATGTGGTTGATAAAGAAGGGTCCGAAGGCTTAAAATGGGTGACTAGAGATACAATCTATGTACGGGTAGGATTTTTAGGCTAAAGTGGCTTTCCATGTTCATGAAGAAGGCCTAAGATCGTCTCACCAACCATGATTAATAAAGATTAGCTTTGAGAGACTAACGATGCAAGTAGAGGTAGCAAAACTAGCCCAAACCCATTTGACCCGCCTATGTTTTGATGGGTTGGGCTAGAGTGATTTTGAAGATGGGCTGATTTGGTCAGCCCAAGTAAACCCATCATAAATCATCAATCCAAATGGGCTCACAATGATGCCAAACTTTGACCCATAAATATTTTTAAACCTAGTACTTATAGTTCCACTATTAATATTTTCAATTTTTTTTAGTTTCTTCAATCATATTTTTTGTTGTCTTGAAAAAATTATTGTAATAAATAATATTTTTATTGAAAAAAATATTTTTGTCTTATACCATCCCCTCCCCCAAAAAATATTTTTTTTTAAAAGTTATTTTTTTAATTTATCTTTTATAAAAAAAGTAAATTTTTTTCCTACACCATCCTCCCTCCCTCCCCGCACAAAAAAAGATATCTCATATTTTTATTACTCCACCCACCCTCTCTACCCACCCACCCCAGCCCCCACCCCCATTTTTTTTAATATGCATATAAGAGGTTTAAAAATAAATTACATAGAAAATACTATGAATAAAAACACAAAGTAATGTTTTAAAGATAGTATAGTGCTTATGTCTCGTTAATCAAGGAGAGAACTAATATCAACAAGAGATTTATAATTAACTTTATTGATGTGATGGTTTTAAATGGTGGATCGAAATTAAACATTTAAGATACGTGGTAGGTTGTGTTATGAATAGTTTTATTACATTCTTTTAGTTTTCTTTATTTTTACTTGAAAATAATAATTATAACAACATAAATATAAATATAAAAAGATAATAAAAAAATATCATTCCAACCTAAATTACTATTATAATAATTGTTCAATGATGGGTTAAGTTGGACGGATTGAGCTATAACCCATTGTTTAGCCCATCTTGGCCCAACCCATCTAAGCCCATCTATATTTCGGGCGGGTTAGGCAATGACACATTTGTTGGTTTAGCCCATTTTGACACGCCCAAATTTGGCCCAACCTATCTATTTTTTTACCCGCAGGTGCAAGGTACAGATGACACAAGTAAGCATGCGAATTAAATGACTAAGCTCACCACAAAAGGCATGCAAACTATTCAAAGGGGCTTAATTGCATTTTCTACTAGAGACAAGTGAAGCTATTTTTTACACACTATCAATCAAAGACTTTGGAGTCACAAAAAGAGGAAAGTGTTGTTACAAAACCATTCACGTCCATACCCTTAATTTTTATGAAAAAAAAATTGGGACGGAGAGGATGCTTGTTTTGCATTTTCACCGTGCAAGATTGGCTATTGTAAACACTAAATAAAACCTTTATCTCATATTTCTACTCTCACAAGGTCAAACCATATGGCTTATGAGACTTCACTATAGGCATAAGGGCAATCTCAAATCTATAAATCCATAGGTACTCAGAATTCCCCTACATCTATGATTAATAAAGCCCCCAAAACAATGATTTTCCTTTAATAATTTTGTCACTCAATCTATTATATGAAAAGGAACATCCACATCTTTATTAAAATTAGGGCTTAAGATGAATAAACTGAAAATACAACAATCAATTCACAAAGTCTCTATATTTTGTATGAACCAAGTGTGAATTATGAGACACAGACACACCCTCACCTTAAAGGCTTATGGGTCACTCACTACATATTATAAAAGCATAAGAAGGGTTAGAGGGACTCCCTAAAGCTGCAACATGGATTAAATTTTTCTGAACCTCCACGATAGAGGAAAGCATAACCGCAATCACGTGACCGTGATCGCGGTACCTGAGACTGATTTCCCTTGTTTTGCTCAGTTTTCCTACTCAGCTGCCAACTTTCCAACATGATTTCTCTAGCTTTTTGGACTTATAATCTGTCTAAAACAACTGAAAAGCACCAAAACTATGTGAATTAGTCAAATATAAATGTAATAAACATGTAACCAATGTGTTTTCTTCCATCAGCGCCTTATTTAACGTTGCCGCACAATGCTGCATTTTCAACATTGATGTTCCTAGAAATGCAACAACTAAACTTTGGTCTCTTGAGGTACGCCTACTTTGTAGTGCTTCAACCTTACCAATTTACAATGAACGTCGTATTCTCGGGGTCCTCTAACTTGATCGCACCACTAGGGTACACACTCAAAATCACAAAGGGCCCGACTACTTGGAATGAAGCTTACTCACAAAAAGCATCAAGTGAGAGTTATAGAGGAGTACACTATTTCCCACATAAAATTCCCGCCTTAGGATCTTCGCTTTATGTCACTTCATTTTTTTCTTAAGCAAAGCGATCTTTCATAGGCCTTGAGTCAAAAGTCCTCCAACTCGTGAAGTTTAGTGACCCTCGACTTTGAAGCTTCTTCCCAATTCGTATTTAACTTCTTCAATGCCCATACCACCTTATGCTCGATTTTGATGAGCAACTGACATGACTTCCCAAACACCAATTGGTAGGGGGACATATAAATTAGGGTTTTGTAGGCCATTCTATATGCCCAACGTGCATCATCGAGTTTCCTGGACCAATTAGTTTGGCCAATATTTAAGATTTTCTCAAAGATAACTTTGATATTCCGATTGGAAACTTCAACTTGGCCACTCATTTGGAGGGTGATATGGTACAAAAAACTTATTCTTCACCCCATATTTGTCAAGAAACCCAAAAACCTAGTTGTAAAAGTGTGATCCTCCATTACTAACAATGGCTCACAACATTCTAAATCTTGTAAAAATTTATTTCTTCAAGAAGCAGGTGATGTATTTTCTATCATTGTTTGGAAGAGCTATGACCGTTACCCATTTGGAGATATAATCAATCGCTACCAATATTATTTTTTACCAAAAGAGCTCACAAAAAGGCCTGCAAAATAAATTCCCCATATGTCAAAAAGTGCGACTTCAAGATTGGGTTTAAGGGGCATCTCATGCCTTCTCGAAATGCCATATTACATTTGACATTGATGAAATGCTTTGACCAATTCCATGGTATCTCTATGAATGGTGGCCAATAATAACCACATTGAAGAACTTTGGCGGCAGTTTAAATTCCCTTATGGTGACCATCAAAAGGAGAAGAGTGACACACTTCACAAATGTATTTCATTTCAACTTCCATGATACAAAAATGAATCATACCATCCACTCATTCTTGAAATAGGAAGGGTTCATCCCAAAAAATACTTCTTTGCATTGAATAAGACCTGCTTCCTTTGATAATAGCTAAGATTCTTAGGGAGTACACCATTTACCACATAATAAGCATTATTGGCATACCATGGTGCAACATTCCCTTAGATTGACATAACTAGCACATTGGGAAAAGTGTTGTCAATCTCAATCTCACTCCACATTTTATGATTATTTTCAAGGTAGGAAAAATAGTCGGCAACTTGATTTTCTCAACCCATTTGATTTTTTACCTGAAAATCAAACTCTTGGAAGAGCAAGATCTATATAATCAAGCATGATTTATCTTCTTTCTTCTCCATGAGGTACTTAAGAGCGACATGATCCGTGTGTACCACTACTTTTGTGTCCAATAAATAGGCACAAAACTTTTTGAAAGCATACACCACCGCCAATAATTCTTGCTCTGTAACCATGTAGTTATGTTGAGCATCATTCAATGATTTTCCTTCATAATAAATTGGATTGAACAACTTATCCTTCCGTTTTCCTAACACCGCATCTAGAGCAACACCACTTGCATCACATATTAGTTTAAAGGGTGAAGACTAATTCGGGGAAAAAATAATAGGGGGTGTTACAAGAAGCTCCTTGAGATGATTAAATGCCTTCAAACACTCATAATTGAACTCAAATTTTAATTTTTTTTTCAAGGAGTTTGCACAACGGTTGTGCAATATTTAAAAAATCTTTGATGAATCGTCTATAAAAACCCGCATGACTAAGGAAGCTTCTCACCCCCTTCACGGAGATAAGAGGAGGAAACTTTACAATTACCTCAACTTTTCCTTGGTCCACTTGGATACCATCACACGAGATTTTATGGTCAGACACAATTCCCTCTTTCACCATGAAGTGGCATTTTCCCAATTCAAAACTAGATTGGTTTCCACACACCTTCACTTTGCTTAAGTGAGCAAGGTATGATTCAAATGACTCCTCTACGATGGAGAAGTCATCCATGAAAACCTCCACTGAATGTTCCACCATATCTTCAAAGATAGATAGCATGCATCATTAGAATGTCACCGGAGCATCACATAACCCAAAAGACATGTGCTTGAAGGTGAATGTGCCATAAGGACAAGTGAATGTTGTCTTTCTTGATATTTTGGGGAAATGCAAATTTGGTTATACCCCAAGTTGTCGTCAAAAAAGCAATACCACTCTCGCCTAGCTAGACTATATAGAATTTGATCTATAAAAGTCATTGGGAAATGGTCATTCTCGATCCAAAAGTTCAACTTATGATAGTCCATACACACTCTTCATCCCGTGACCGATGGACAGGGATAAGATCATTATTTTTATTTTGTACTAACATTATGCCACCCTTTATTTGGACACATTACACCATACTTACCCATGTTCTATTCGAGATCGTGTCGATTACTCCAGCATCAAGCCACTTTGTGATTTTCTTTTTTACTACTTCTTGAATTGGTTGGTTGAGCCTCCTTTGATGTTCCACTCTTGGGACATGATCTTTATTTAGTTTTAGCTTATGGGAACAAATGCTGGGAGGTATGCCTATATTATATCCGCAATCGTCCATCCGATGGCATGAATAAACTTTATCACTATATTTCTCAAAGCTTACTCTTGGTCGGGCTCAAAATCACTTGCAATAATGATAGGAAAAGTGTTTCCATCACCCAAGAATACATACTAGAGATGTAGAAGTAATGACTTAAATTCAAGTTGAGGTGGCTCAAGGATGGATGGCTTTGTGGGTGGACTCTCACAAATTTTTAGATCAAGATCCAACTTTAATAGGTTATTCGTGTAAGATTCAAGTCCCTTTAAAGAGACAACCACTTCATCAAACTATTAAATCATCACTTTAATAATTCCTCAAAACTCCTACTAATGGGTCATTCACTAAATTCAAATAAACATACTTCATTATCTCATTATTAATGAAATCAATTACTGAGATCACTAGCAAGTCCATTGGTTCTTTCATGGCATTGCATACATTGAAAGAAACTTATTTATCATTTATTCAAAACTTCATCTCGCTGCACTCCACATCCACCAATTCACTCTCAATGGCTAAAAATGACCTTCCAAGAGTAATAGAGATTTCATGGTCTATGACACAATTAAGGATCACAAAGTTGGCAGAAAGATAAATCAGTCTACTTTTTCTAGCACATCATGTAATACCCCTATAGGTTTATTGATGGACCGGTTGATAATTAATAATCTTATAGTGGTAGATTATGATTTCCCCAACCCTAGCTTGTGAAATACAGAATATGCCATTAAATTGATACTCACCCCATGGTCATACAAGGCCTTCGGAAATTTGAACATTTTGATGGTTTTCAATGGATTGTGAATGCACCGAGGTCTTTCTTCTTTTCCGCCATCGTGCATGAAAGTATTGAACTACAATGATAAGTTACTTTTATTGTCTCTACCCTCACAAGTTATTTTTCAAAGACTTATTCCTTCATAAACTTAGCATAACCCGACATTTGTTACAAGGATTCTATCAATGGAATGTTGATGGATAGGTTGCTAAATTTTTAAACAAAATTCTTGAACTTGACATTGTCCCCTTTTTTCTTTAATCATCGTGGAAAAAGGGGAAGAATTTTATTGGTGGCATGGAGACAATTTGAGGTTCTTTCACCTTAAAACATTCAATGATAACTTCATTTGACTTTAAATCATCATCATGTGGCCTCTTTATTTTCACATTTGCTTGCTCATCATTTGCTTTTCCATCTGGGTCATCATCAAGCTCTACATCCCTATTAAGAGTTTTCCCACTTCTAGTGACAATAGCATTTGTTACCATACCACTCGGTATATCTCCATTTTGTTTTCCATTGAGATGTGCCAATATTTGATTCAATTATGCCTCTAATTATTGGATGGCGGTTTAATGAGAATTGACCATTAGGGTAACTTGGAGAAGTCACTCCTCATTTCCCTTACTATCTTGTCAATCCCCTCGACTTCCATCAAAATTCAGGCCAAGACATCTTCATTTATATACCTTTCCATTTCAAGAGGGGAGATGTCTTGGTTCATATTTTTCAATCCTTGATTCCCACCTTGCCTTTAGAAGGAAATATGGAAACCCCTCAATTTCTGGCCAACTACCTCATCTCTTCATCAAGTATCTTCCTTTTCGCTTCGTACTACACCCTTGTATTCCTTGAAGCTATAGCATTGACACCTTATAGTGAGGTTCCCATCACATATTAAGTAAGAAGTTCAAGGTGTGTCATCTAACCTTGATCATAGTTGCATCTCTTTCCTCTTTTATTTTTCTTTGATATTGGCCCACAAAGGATCAGAGGGAGCCCCCATAGCCACCTCAACATCCTTCGTGTTCCAACCTCTAGATAACCTAGTCACTTGTTATTACCTTCTAGATGTAACTTTATAAGGCAACTTGACAAGGGATCCTTCAGATGCGTTGTCAAACACGGTTCTATTCAATTGATCTAACACCCGATCAAATATTTGGAGTAGCATCTTCTCAGGTAATTCATGGTTTAGGAATTTCATGATTTTATCCTCTAACCTTTGGCATACTTCAAATAAAGGCTCACCACTATATTGACAAAAATATGTGATTTTGTCCCTTAATTTCAACATCTTTAAAAGAGGGAAATATCAGTCCAAAAGGGTATTGATATGCCTAAATTACAGTTTTCTTATGAGAGAGTAAGCATTTCCTATCAAATATAGAACCCAACTGGATTGGGTGTCAAATCCCACAGGGAATATCGTGTTCACTAAGTATTGTGACTGTTATTAGACAGTTGATCTAAAGTTTTGAAATAAAGAGGGTTTAGAAATGTTAACAATGTTTGTTTGTATTTATGTTACACAAAAGTCCAACTACTAAGAGTAAATGTAGATGTAATTTCAATGAGAATGAATTAACTAGAGTTATCTCACCAAGATGTTCAAACAATTAGGGTTGTGAGTTTGTGTTCAAATTCTAACTTATGTATCCAATTTCAAGAATTATTGAATTCAAACGATTACCCACGTGTTTCTAAACCTAATGAGTATTTCACCCTTTACTTCTCTCAAACTTAAAGGATTCATGCATTATTAAATAACACTCTCATAAGGGTTGATCCTGTTAAGGCATCTTTTAACCCGTCAACCCAAAGGATAAACCTATGGAGTTCATGTGAATCACTTTTTTTCCCAACATCCACTTTCTTGTCGGCAAGTGGAGTTCATGGGCTCACTTATCAAGTTTGCAACCAAGAGATATTATTAAAATAAAGAAAGATTTATGCAATTTTGATAGATATTAGAAATCAAACCCATTCACAACCCCAAAATAGTTCTCTACATCAAGGCTCCCATAGCCCTAGTTATGAGAGTTTAGCTACTCATCTCTATATAAGAAATCAGAGATATATTAATGTTCATAAATAGATTGGAGAGGGCACTTACAAAATTCACAATATTGTTCTTCTCAATCTTTAATGGAAAATATAAAAACCAATAATCAAATCTCAATCTCTAGATTCAAATCTCAATGAAAAGTGTTACACAGCTATCCATAGAGGAGAAAGTATGAAAATAATGATAAAATGATAAGGAATAAACCCTAATACTTGGTATTTATATGATTCCAGAACTGGGGTTTTAAAATTCAAACTCAGATTCTCCACTTTATGGTCGACAGGTCTAGCAACAATTTATCATAGGTCCGATGGTCCATTTCCTGCACCATACCTAAAACAAAACTATAAACACTAAAGTCTGAAATATAATAATCTGCATCTAGTCTTAAAGACTCTACTGTCTGAATAATCCGAGTAAAGAGTTGATAGGACATGTCCCCAACTAACTCCAACTAATAACTAATCAATAAAATAGTGGATAAATAACCATGTCCTCGGAGGATGAAGACTCACTTCTATTCTGACTGCTGAGACTGGAATCTACTATTGATATGTAACTCGTGTCTCTGAAAACTGACTAAGTCATGAGATCATGGAGATTTTTCCTGAGTCATAAGACTATCTGAAGTCTAAGGATTCATAGCTTGACGGAGAGTATCATGAAAACATAACATGGCTCTAGGTATACAACTAATGTTTTGAGTACAAGTTCCCCCAGGACTCAATGGAAAGAAACTGACAAAGCTTAACTTACTTGAATACATAATAATCATCATAAGAAATTTATTAAAGTATTTCATCAAACATGTGATAGGCATGAGCTTGTACGTACATGGGGATTTCATGCTATCATGCTAATTAGACACTTGCCCTTCATCTAGGCATTCAACCAAACACATAGTAGGCATAGAATGTGTAAGCAACATAATACAACAATTAACTATCATGATTCAATTCCAATTTAATCATTAAAACCATATGGAATTTAACACTCATTCATGGAATATAATTCAATTACTCATTATCAACATGAACAAAAGTAGCCCAATCATGAAATTCTTAAGAAAAACTCATAAATTGAATTTAGAAAAGGGATTCTTGGGCTTCATAGATTAAAGGAATCCATGAATGAACACTATGCATACCTTAGTTCGTGATTGTGTGAGGATTGATGGTGAAACCTTCTTGAATTTGAATCTCCAATAGAAACCCTAGCTTGTTCTTGAGAGAAAATAGTATATTTTGGGTGAAGAATAGCTAAATCACGTGTTATTGGGTTTAAATAAGGGTAGGAAATTGACCCTCTTAACCCTGGACACATCATTTAATTTCAGTAAAATTTTCCCGAACTGGGCCCCTGGCGCGATACGGCGTAATCGTGTCGTGTCACTGTAAATTGACAATTAGGAAATTGAGAGATGGCACGATATAGAGCCATCGTGTTTCCCCTTTCTTCGTGGCCTTAAACTTTGGCACGACGCAGGGGAAGTCACACTGAGATACTGGAAAAAAGGACAATTCTGAATTTTAGTGCTGGTGCGACGTGCCATCATCATAGATACCTACTGGAAATTTCCAAATGCCATTTCCTCTTGTGGCGTAGCGCACCACTGACTAATATGGCACTGTTTTATGATGGGAACTTGAAATAGTCATAACTTCTTACCCGGTTATCGGATTTAAGTGAATCATATATCGATGGAAAGCTTTTTGAATTTTCCATATGACAAAAAGTGAAAATCATGAAAATTCCTCATGGAATAATTATCCTTCACTTTAGAAGATAATACTTGGCATCATTGGGATGAAATTTTATAGAAAACTTTGGGGTATTACAATATGTGCCTACTTTTATTACCTTTATTTACCCATCTTTTGAAAGAATTTTCATCTTAACTCTTTTCTTTGTACAATTCATGCGTTTTATCCTTTATTTTTACTATTCATTTATTCACATCATTTATCTCTTAGCCACTAACTTAAAATCCCATGGACCAAAGTTGTTTCCTCAAAGATTCACCACCCCTAACTTAGGATTTTAGCCTCAAGTTACACTTTTAAGTTCAGGGAGGGAAGGGTTCAAAATAGAGATAAAAGTCAAATAACTCATGGCTTGTAATGTGGTTGCCAAAGAAAGGTTCAAAGGCTTAAAGTGGGTACTAGAGATACAATCTATGTATGGGTAGGCTTTGTAGGCTAAGTATATTTCCATGTTCACAAAGAAGGCCCAAGATCATCTCACCAACTATGCGTAATCAAGATTATCTTGGAGATACTAACAGGGAAAGTTATAGATGACACAAGTAAGCATGAGAATTAAATGACTAAGCTCACCACACAAGGCATGCAAACTATTCAAGGAGGCTTAATGGTATTTCCTACAAGAGACAAAAAGATCTATTTACAAACCCATTTACGTCCATACCCTTGATTTTTAAGAAAATAATTAGGACAGAGGTAGAAGCTTGTTTCGCATTTTTGCGGCACAAGATTGGCTATTGTAAGCACCAAATCAAGTCGGCATCTCACATTTTGACTCTCACAAGGTCAATCCATATGACTATTCATACTTCACCATAGGCATCGGGGCAATCTCAAATTTATAAAGCCACAGGTACTCAGACTTCTCCTGCATCTATGATTTTAAAACCCATAAAAATAATAATTTTATCTTAAGAATATTGTTACTTAATATTTCAGAGAGAAAGGCTCATGGAATCATTATTAAAACAAGGGCTTAAGATGAATAAATTGAAAATTCAACAATCAATTCACAAAGTCGCTATAGTTGATGTGATCCAAGTTTGAATTATGAGACATGGTCACACCCCCAACTTAAAGGATTGTAGGGCCCCCATTTCTTATCATAAAAGCATAAGAAAGGTTTGAGGGTCTCTCTTAAGAGACAACATGGATCAAATTTATTTGCACCTCCATGATCGCAGAAAGATTGGCCACTATCACAAGACTGAAATCACAGTAGCTGAGACTGATTTCTCTTGTTTTGGTCTATTTTCCTGCATAATTTCCAACTTCCCAACTCTATTTTCCCTTACTTTCTTAACTTCTAATCTGTCAAAAAGACTTGGAAAGCATCAAAACTAAGTAAATTAATTAAATATAAATTTAATAAACATGTAACCGATGGGTATCCTCCCATCAAGTGCCTAATTTGACATCACAACATGACGTTCCATTATCAATATTGAGGGTCCTTGAAATGCAACAACTCAACTTTGGTTACCCCGGGTCTGCCTACATTGTAATTCTTCAACCTTGACCATTTACTATAAACATCTTCTTCTTGGGGTCCTCGAACTCTATTGCATTACTAGGGTACACACTCAAAATCACAAAGGGATCCGACCACTTGTAACAAAGCTTACTCACAAAAATCTTCAAGTAAGAGTTGCAGAGTAGTACACTATCTTTTACATGAAATTCCTGCCTTAGGATCTTCCCATCATGCCACTTCTTTCTTTTTTCCTTATGTAAAACTGAACTTTCATAGGACTTGAGTTGGAAGTCCTCCAACTCGTGATGTTTAGTGACCCTTAACTTGAAGCTTTTTCCCAATTCATATTTAAATTCTTTAATGCCCCTAAAGTCTTATGCTCGAGTTTAACGAGCAAGTGACATGCCTTCCCAAACACCAAAGGGTAGGGGTAAATACCAATTGGGATTATGTAGGACGTCCTATAAGCCTAAAGAGCATCATTAAGTTTCCCTGACCAATTAGTTTGGCCAATATTTACAATTTTCTCAAGGATGTCCTCGATTTCTTGATTGGACACTTCGACTTGGCCACTTATTTGGGGGTGATATAGAGTATAAATGTTATGATTCACCCAATATTTGTCAAGAAGATCCCCAAAAACCCAGCTGTAAAAGTGTGAGCATCCATTAATGATAACGGCTCATGACTTTTCAAACCTTGTAAATATGTAATTCTTCAAGAAGAAAGTGACGCTTTTTCTCTCATTGTTCGAAAGACCTATGGCCACTACCCATTTAGATACATGAACAAATACCACCAATCTATATTTGTTACAAAAAGAGATCACAAAAGGTCCCATAAAATCAACTACCCACATGCTAAAAAGTTCTACTTCAAGATTAGGTTTAAGGGGCATATCATGCCTTCTCAAAATGCCATCCTGCATTTGACATTGAAAATATGATTTGACCAACTCCAAGGTATCTTTTTGAATGATGTCACATTAATAACCACATTAAAGAACTTTGCGACGGTTTGAATCCCCCATGGTGATCATCGAAAGGAGATGAGTGACACGATTCAAGAATATCTTTCATTTCAAATTTCATAATACAATGTTAAATCATACAATCTGTGCATAATCAAAATAGGAAGTGTTCATCCCTAAAATACTTTTTAACATCAAATAAGAACCACTTCTTTTGATGATAGCTATGATTCATAAGGAGTACACCACTTACCCTTTAATTAGCATAGGCAACTTACCACGGTGCAATATTCCCTGAGATTGACATGACTAACTCATCTGGAAAGGGGTCATTAATATCAATCTCACCAACTTTCATGATTATTTTCAAGGCTAGAAAGATAGTTGGCAACTTAATTTACGCAACCTTTTCGATCATTAACCTCTAAATTAAACTCTTACAAGAGAAATATCTATCTAACAAGCATGGTTTGGCTTATTTATTCACCATGAGGTATTTAAGAGTGGCATGATCCATGTGCACAACCATTTTCATGCCTAATAAATAGGCATAAAACTATTTTTAAAGCATACACTACCACCAATAATTCTTGCTCTGTAATCGTGAATTTACATTGAGCTTCATTAAATGAATTTCTTTCATAATTAATTTTATAGAACAACTTTTCCTTTCATTGGAATAACACCATGCCTAGATCAACACCACTTGAATCATGGTTTAGGTCAAAGGGTGAAGACTAATTTGGGACAACAAGTATAGGAGCCATAAAAAGAAGCTCCTTGAGATGATTAAATGCCTTCAAACAATAATCATTGAACTAAAAGTTTTCCTCTTTTTCAAGGAGTTTGCACAAGGGGTGTGCAATCTTTGAAAAATCTTTGATGAATTATCTATAAAAATCCGCATGACCAAAGAAATATTTCACCCTCTTCATGGAGATAGAAGAAGGAAAGTTAGCAATCATCTCAGCTTTTTCTTAGGCCCAATGGCATACCAACCCTTGAGATTTTAAGGCCGATCACAATTCCCTCCTTCACCATGAAGTGGGATTTTTTCTAATTCAAAACTAGATTAGTTTCCACACACCTTTCAAGAACTTTATTTAAGTGAGCAAGGCATGACTCAAATGACTCCCCTACAATGAATAAATCATCCATGAAAACCTCCATTGAATCATCCACCTTATCCACAAAGATAGATATCATGTATTATTGAAATGCTGTCGGAGCACCACACAATCTATAAGGCATGTTCTTGTAGGCAGACGTGCCATAAGGACAAGTGAATATTGTATTTCTTAATCTTTTGGGGAAATACAAATTTGGTTATAGCCCATAAGTATCCTTCAAGAAAGCAATACCACCTAAACCTGATAATCCTATCTAGCATTTGATCCATAAAGGGCATTGGGAAATGGTCCTTCTTGGTCTGATTTTTCAACTTATGATATTTCATACACACCCTCAATTGTATGACTACACGAATAGGGATAAGATTATTATTATCATTTTGTACTATCATTATGCCACTCTTTTTGGGTCATATTCCACTGGGCTTACCCATGTTCTATTCGAGATTACGTAGATGACTCCCGCATTAAGCCACCTTACGATTTCCATTTTTACCACCTTTTGTATTTGTTCGTTGAGCCTTTTTTGATATTTTAATCTTGGGATATAATCTTGCTCTAATTTGATATTGTGGGAAAAAATTATAGTAGCTATGCCTATGATATCCTCAATCATCCATCCAATGGCATGAATAAACTTCCTAACTATATCTTTTCAGGCTTCCACTTGTTTGGGCTTGAGATCACTTGCAAAAATGATAGAAAAAGTGTCTCTATCATCCAATAATACATACTAGAAATGTGGAGGAGACAATTTCAATTAAATATTAAGTATCTCAGGGATTGATGGCTTTGTGGGTGGACTCTCACAGTTTTTTATATCAAGGTCCAACTTTACTCGATTCTTGGGAGGATCCAACTCCTATTAAAAAGGAAACCACTTCATTAAGCTCTTAAACTTCATCACTTGCATAATTCCACAAGACTCCCACTAATGGGTTATTTACTGGATTCACATCAACATACTTCATTATCTTATCATCAATGGCATCAATTACCGAGATCACTTGCAAGTCCATTGGTTGTTTCATGAATTTTCATACATTGAAAGAAACATCTCTATTATTTATTCAAAATTTTATTTATTCGAACTCCACTTCCACCAATGCCCTCGCAGTGGCTAAAAATGGCCTTCCAAGAATAATAGGGATTTCATGGTCTATGGCACAATTAAGGATCACAAAGTCGGATGAGAAGATGAACCGGAAGACTTTTAGTAGAATGGTATCTAATACCATAATAGGATTTTTAATGGAAAGGTAGGCCATTAATAATCTAATAGTGGTAGATTGTGGTTTCTCCAACCCTAGCTTGTGAAATATGGCACATTGCATTAGATTGATACTCCTCCCAAGGTCACACAAGGCCTTTGTAAATTTGAACATTCCTATGGTGCAAGGGATCGCGAATGCACCAGGGTCTTTCTTTTTTCCTCCATCATGCTTAACATGATTATGATATAATGATGAGTCATTTTTATTGTCTTTGCCTCCACTGGTCTCTTTTGGGAGACTAATTCTTCCATAAACTTAGTATACCCTAGCATGTATTATAAGGCTTCTATCAATGGAAAATTGATGGATAGGTTGCTAAATTTTTAAAGAAACTTCTTAAACTTAGCAGTGTTCTTTTTTATCTTTAGTATTTGTGGAAAATTAAAAGGAATTATTATTGTTGGCATGAAGATAATTTGAGGTTCTTTCACCATCAAACATTCAATAATAACTTTATTTGACATTTAATCATCACCATTTTGCCTCTTTCTTTTCATATTTGTTTGCTCATCTTTTGCTCTCCCATCAGCATCATTATTAAGCTATACACTCTTGTCAAGAGTTTTCCAACTTCTAGTGAAAATAACATTTTTTACTATACTACTTGATATCTCTCCATATGTCTGGCATTGAGGTGTGGTAATATATCATTCAATTGTGACTCTAATTATTGGATGGTGGTTTGATGAGACTCTACTATTTGGTGTAACTTGGAGAATCACTCATTATTTCCCTCACTAGCTTGTTGGTTCCCTCGACTCCTATCAAGATTCGGGCCAAGATATTTTTATTTATACACCTTTCCATTTCAAGAGGGTACATGTCTCGATTCTCATTTTTTGACCTTGATTCCCATCTTTCCTTTGGTAGGTAATGAGGAAATCCCCTAAATTTCTTTCCAACAATCTATTCTTTTCATCAAGTATCTCTTTTTCTACATCTAAATACACCCTAGTATTCCTTGAAGCTATAGCATTGGCTCCTTCAAGGGAGGTTCCAATCACATATTGTGTAAGAAATTCAAGGTGTGATATAACCTTGATCATTGTTGCATCATTTTACTCCTCATATTTTCTTTGATCTTGGCTTAAAAAGGACCAGGAGGAGCCCCACAACCACCTCGGTATCCTCAATATCCCAACCACTAGCTAAATTTGCCAATTTATCAAACACGCTTCATACAACTTCATAAGGAAACTTAACAAGGGATCCTCTGGATGCCTTGTCAAATATAGTTCTATTCAATTATTATAATACCCGATCAAATATTTAGAGAAGCATCTTTGTAGGCACTTCTTGGTTTAGGCATTGCATGATATTATCCTCACACATTTTCTATACTTTATATAAAGGTTCACCACTATATTGACAAAAATATATGATTTTGTCCCTTAATTTCAAGGATGATATGGGATCAAAGTCAACTTGTTTTTTCACCCACAATTCTCATTTCAACCATGGAGTAATAACAAAATCCAACATTAATAGCTAATAATTTGGACTAACAATCAACACCCATTCATACTAACACCCGGTTCAAGCATAACCCCAAGATAAATATTTAGCTACTCATGAAATTGAAGAAAAGGGATATACCCAAGTTGGCATTCAATGCCTCTATTGAAGATGCATACAAAGAATTATCCCAAATTCTATTATCTAATTATTAGTTACAAGATTCTACAATTGTGAATAGGTTTGAATTTTTTTGACTTGGGATCTTCTCTGTGAATTTACGCTATTACCAGTGGATAGTTTCCACTCTATCCCAATCGCAACCTTTTTATCGGATCGTGTTTTCACGATTGTGTGGCTTCTAATTGCAATTGCCATTGGAGACCCTATTTAATTGTCTCTGATCGCAGCTCTCATATCGCGATCGCGGTAAATAAGGGTTCCTTGATCTCCAATATTTTCTCCCTTTTTTCTCAATTTTCTCTCCTTTTAGCCTTATTTTAACGCATTTTCATCATAGGTCCTACAAGATTATAAAAAAATACAAATTAATACTTTCAAATAAATAATTAATCTCATTTGCCAAATTTAGTCATAGTAGTGCACAAGAATTTGGATATCAATGAGTGGTAAATTTGCAACTTAACAATAGTCAAAATAGCATGATAAGGAGACAACCAACTCATCTCTAATATAATATCAAACTCCTTCATATCTAGAATAACTTAGTCTTCCGAGGTCTTAAGCCCCATAAACGTCACATGGCACGAACGATACACTTTATTAACATATGAAAACATTCAACTTGCATAGATACATATATAGGAGCATAAAGATATTCACAATCTAAGTCCCATCCAATGGAAAATTTTAAAGACACATAAGAAAAATTAGAACTGAGATCAAACAATACAGAATCCATATGATCATACACAAAAATAGCACCTATGATCACAACCTCAGAAGCCTCTACTTTAGAATAATCTGGAACAACAGATAGAGGAGCTTTATCACCACCCTGACCAGTACCTCCACTAGTCTGAGCACTATTTTTACCAACTTATTCGACTCCTTGATTGGTTGGGTTTCCACCCCTTCCTATAGTTTGGACACCACAACCACTATATACATAACCCCTACCATTTTATCCACCACCAAGACCTACTGTAACTAAATTAGTATAGGATGATTTCTATGTCAACTATCCTACAAATAAGAAATTAGGAAAATACCTTTTGATGTGCCCAAACCTCCACACTCATAGCAACTAATACACAAAGTAGGCGTTTGAACTAAGGATGATGAAGTATATTTTCCTGTACATGAAGGCTGATAACTGACCCTATACGGATCTCCTATGGTCATGGATATGGCTTAATGCTAAGGCTTAAAAGAATCATGCCGCTTCAAGAAAGTATTGTTGAATTGGCGCAAGATCCAAGCGTTATTGTCTTTTGCCTTTGCCTCTATATTTTTCATGTTCTTCAACCTTTTTGGGTATAGTCAACTACTTCCTAAAAGGATTTCCTATACACCGACACAAATAAGATAGCCGACTAAATCCCATAGTTCAAAGCCATCACAAAGTATCTAATATATTCCTCCTCTGTAGTGATCTATAGACAAGGCGTGAAAATTGGTCTCATAGATCGCCATTGGCATGTCACCTTACTCCAACCTCAAAAATTCTTCCTTTTTATCATAATAAGTGTAAAAATCATGCTCAAGGAATACATTCTGAAATTGTGCCCAAGTAAGTAGAGGTAAGGTAGCCCTGCACTCAATAAGTAACCTACACCATTGTTTGACTTCAGTCTACAGCTGAAAATAAAATAACTCCACACCATACCTTTTAATAATACCCATCATATCAAACATTCATGCCAATCTATCAAGAATTCAAATGTATCCTTAGAATTTGTACCCTAGAATACTGGAGGTTTTATCATTATGAACTTGTAGAATATTCCTTATTTATCATCAGTTATGACCGGCCCAAGCACCTATAGAGATATACCACTATTTCAAAGCCTTAAATCCTTTCTAAGTGCTATAACATTGATATGTTGTAAGTCTGGGGGTTGAAAGGATCGAACAATTATAGTGTATCTAGTTCCAGCCAAGCTACTCAAGAAACCTAACACTTGTCGAATCGATTTTGCAAATAAGGGCATCGAGGCTGCACCATTTAGCATTTGTGCCACATTCTCTAGAGCTACCATCTCCTCCTTCTCAACTACCTCTTTTTCATTATGAAAAAGGTTTCAGGCATCTTATTGTGGGGGAGGGGACAATGATCTTTATTTGTCTATTCCTCGGGATATTTGGGCTTTGCCCTTAACAAATGTTGCCCTCTATCCTTTACTTCTAACTCTACCTCAAAACTATGGTTTTTCCCAAATCATTGCCGCAATAATTTGTGTGGGTGTGGGTGTTGGTGTTTCTATAGCTGTAACTACTACAACTCTAACAGAACTAGTGTTCACTATCTATGAATAAGTGTGAATGAGGTTGACACGACCCGGGATGGAGGGCAACCATACCAAACCAAATCATAACAATGGGATACCAAAATGTAATATGAAAATCAAACCCAAAATGTAATAGGACGGAACTACCAACAATATCATCCAATGATATCAACCCACCATTTTATACCAATGCAAAGGCCAACACCTATACCGATCCCACCCATACTAACCCCCAAAAGTACCACAAAGACTCTAACCAAAAGAGTAAAAATATCCGGTTGGGACATTTCCCCGACCATGGCAAAAACCAATACCCCCCAAAAAATAAAAGTGTCTAAAGAAATTCATAACATGAAATGATGCCTTCCGAAAGGATGGAAGCTTACCACTTCAGTCCAAATACTAATACCAAATCCACGTGCTAAACAGGAGGATTAGAATGGCCGGTTCCTACATAGCGTGGGTATACAGCCGCCAATAGATGGGGTTAGCAAATTTCCGCTAGCATGAAACTCAACATAAGAATAAAATAATGCCATTTATAAAACCAAGTGAAACAATCCATAATTCACACAATAATACATATATAAGTACTGGGAAAAAGGACTGGGTTTAGCATGTATATAAAACCTTTACCTGGGCTGTGTAGCCTTGCTGTCCTAATCATCCTCGGGCAATATGGGTAAAGCTTCCCCTGATAAAGGGCCCAGTGCGTGTATCCACACGACTAGGGAATATCTTATAGGATGTCTAGTACATCCCCCAATATAAAATATGACACACACACATGGTCATCAAGGCCCCTCATATCGGCAAATATGAGTTTGCGATTTTCGACCCCATGGGACCGCCACCTTCCATGACTTAGCTACACACCCCGCCATTAATGCCCAATTAAAACCATGGCTAAACAATCCATTTACCATTTATTAACCAAGTACAATATTAGTGGTATCATCATACCACCCCTTACTTGTAAGCAATTTCCATAGCCAAACCATTAAGGTTAGGGGGAACTTAGGTGCCCTCCCAATTACCGTATTAAGTCCACTAGAGAAACTTCCATGTTCTCCAAAAGAATACCCATTTAGACTTTAGCCTTTTCAAGCCATTTATGCTATGCATAAATACTTTGTCCTGTATTTATAAAGAGAAGTCAATGCAATGGACATATCTTTATAAGCATTTTTATAAAATACCTTAGGGCATAATATAACCAAAACGAATTCCAAAGACCATTAAACCATTACCATGCAATCCAATTCTAAAAAACCATCATTAATGCATATAAAAGTATAGTTAAAACTATAACCAAGCATTAAATATCAAAACCCCCAATAATAGCTGAAAACAATGATCATGAAATAGTAAAACCATGAAATCAATCATATAAACCATGCCTTTAGTTGAAATTACAATAAGGGAAGAGAATCATGCCTCATACCGAAGAATTGATGAAAAGAAATAACCAAGACAAGCCCCAAAGAAATCCTAAAGATGAATCCCTATCCTTTTTTCCCCAAAACCTTTTGAGAGAATTATGGAGTGTTTTTGAATAGTTTATAAGTGTTAGTTAATAGAATAATAGGGTAAATAACCTCCTAAGTATATTATAAGTCATGGGTCCTAATTAGGGTAAGTAGGGAAATGTCTAGAATACCTTTACTTAAATACCTTAAAAACCCATCACAGGGATACGACTGACACATACTAGTCGTACCCTCTTATACGATCAGTATCCACCACTCATATCCAAGCATCAACCCTTGGATCAAAACTGTCCAGTATTTTTACTCATCCAACTAAGTCGCAACCACAGTTTAGGATCCGTACTCATAACCCATATCCCTAGCAGATTGAAATACCAAGAGCATCAAACACTATCCACCATACGAATCCATGATATGACTCGTACCAAGCCCTTATGACTCACACCTCTAAGTCATACCTAATTTAGTGATCAAAACCATCCCACCAACTAACCCTGGTCAGCATACGACTGGACCATACCACTCGTACCCTAGCATACGGATAGTACCCATGAGTCGTATTGGGTTTAGAGAGTGGATTTCAAGGAAATTTTCTAAGGGTCAAAACCCAGGATATTTTAGTCTCCCCCACTAGGAACATTCATTCTCGAATGACGGACAAGGTAGGGGTAACCACAAATAGAGTCATTTTTATTATCAAAAATCCCTTTAACAATGTTTGAAAAGAAAGAGGCAAAGATGTTAATCTTTCCTTTAACAAACTCAGAAAATAAAGATGTATTCAAGACACATATATTCCACAGAAATTTCAGGAGCAGAAAACAAATGTGGATACTTGGACTTTATGTCTTCTTCTGCTTCTCAAGTAGCTTCTTCCACCTTATGGTTCCACCATAGAACCTTAACTGAAGCCATATCATTGTTCCAAAATACCCAATCCTTTCGATGGAACAACCAAAGAAGGATCACCAATACACTTCTTCAACATAGAAACATAAAAGACCGGATGAACCAAACTTAAGCTAGATGGAAATTCCAACTCATAAGCAACATTGCCAACTCTCTGTAAAATCACAGAAGGACCAATGAACTGAGGCCTGAGTTTCTCTTTTTTTCCAAACAGCACCACTCCCTTCATGGGAGACACCGTGAGGAACACTCTATCCCTGATGTGAAACTCCAAATCTCTACGACTAACATCCAGATAGGACTTTTGACAACTTTGGGTAGCTTTAAGCCTATACCAAATCACCTTGACCTTCTCTATCGCCTGATAAACCACATCAAGACCATAGATATCTGCCTCACCAAGGTCAAACCATCCAATAGGAGATCTATACCTTCTACCATACAACGCCTCGAAAGGAGCCATATTGATACTAGAATGATAGCTATTGTACTAATCAAACTTTGCCAAAGGTAGTTGCTCAACCTAGTCACCACCCTAATCAATCACATAGGCCCAAAGCATATCTTCTAATGTCTGAATAGTTCTCTCTACTTGACCATCCGACTGCAGATGAAAAGCAGTACTCAAACTAACCTTAGTCCCTAAACCATTCTAGAAAGACTGCCAAAAATAAGACATAAACTGCGTGCCACAATTAGAAATAATAGAGACATGTACCCTATGCAGCTTCACAATCTACTGAAGATACAACTGCGCGTAATCCTCTACCAAAAATATAGTCTGCATTGGCAAGAAATGTGCAGACATGGTCATCCTATTAAAGATGACCCAAATCAAATCATACTGATTCCAAGACTGAGGAAGACCGGTAACAAAGTCTATATTGATAACTTCCAACTTCTATTCTGGAAAATTAATTTCTTGATACAACCATCCTAGCCTCATGTGCTCAACTTTAACCTGTTGACACACCATGCACTTGGCCACATAATTAGCCACATGCTTCTTTATGCCATTCCACTAGTAGATCTCCCTGAGATTACGATACATCTTAGTTGTGGTAGGATAAACAACATAGCGCGACTCAGGTGCCTCACCAAAACCCTTTGTCATAGTCCGTCGACATCAGGAACAAACAACCTCCCTTGGTACGTAAAGTACCTTCACCACTGATCTCAAATACCATTATCTTTTTCCTACCAATGTCACCCTTGATTTTTATCAATACAGGATCCAACACTTGCTTCTCTTTAATCTCCGTACCAAGAGATAACATAACAACTTCTTGCATTATCAATCCACCATTCTTAGATTCCAAGAGATGAACTCTAAGATTACCCAAGCGGTGAATATTCTTCACCAATTCCTTCTTGGCTTCCTTCACGTGAGCCAAACTCCCCATGGATAACCTCTTAAGTGCATCAAAAACCATATTAGCCTAACCTAGGTGGTAGTGATGACTCATATCATAATCCTAGAGAAGCTCAAGCCACCTTCTCTGCTGAGATTTAGTTTTTTCTGAGTGAACACATACCTAAGACTCTTATGATCAACAAAGATACCCACGTGAACACCATACAAATATTGCCACCATATTTTCAAAGTGAACACAACTGCCAACAAATCAAAATCATGAGTATGATAATTCCTCTCATGTACCTTAAACTGCCCAGAAGCATAGGCAACCACCTTTCCATGCTGTATCAACACACAACCAAGCCCTACCCAAGATGCATCACAATAAACCACCAGCCCATCATTGCCTTCCGGCAAGGTCAAGATTAGAGGCAAAGTCAACTTATCCTTCAACTTCTCAAAACTCCTTTCACAAGAATCCAACCAAGAAAACTGATAACGCTCAATCTACAGCTCTCTTAGGAGTGTAAAGCGGTCGTTAGCAAATATAGAACCCAACCTGGGTTGGGTATCGATCCCACAGGGAATAGCTTGGTCAACAAGTACGCAAAATTAATAGACTTTTGGTGCAAGTCTCGTAAGAAGGGGGGATTGTAATAAGTAACCAAAGTAAATAAAAGCTGAAAATAATAAGTAAAAAGAGAAAGATTGTCACGTTGGTTGTAAACAATGAGAATTGAAGCGTTGGGGTTATGTCCACCTTCAGAGGTATACGTCTCTATTGGCTATGAGTGTGTAGAGTCTTGACATGCAATTGCTTATAGAGAATTGTAGTCGATGGTAAATCCAAGCGTCTCTCGACCTAAACAAGGACTATTTCACTTTAACTCTCTCGAGCTTAAAGTGTGTCTAGCGGTACAAATTCTCCAAGAGGTTAGTCCAGTTACGGCACTAGCTTTTTAATAGGAAAGGGTGTCCTACCACCTTGACATTATCTCTTTTCCAGACAAATAACCTTTCTCTCGAACAAGTTAAATGTTAGACTGGCGTTGGTCTATGCGTCTTCTTTTCTAGACAAGTAACCTTTCTCTCGAACAGGTTAGATGTTAGAATGGCGTGTTCTTGTGTTTGAACCGCAAAGGATGTAGATTTAAGATGAAGAGAATAATGATATAAGCAATATACGTGTCTTGAACTCACAAGCTCATAGCAATAGATAGTAACTCATTCGGCTTCCATAACCCCAACTAAGAGGTTTAGTTACCCATGAATGCGAAGGATATCACGTTTTGCATGGTGGATGGCATGTAAAAGAGGTGTTAGGCGTGTGGTTTTGGTGATTCCGTAGCAAGTAACGATTCTCTTGTTGTGGAATTTGAGAATAGAAGAGTAGATTAGAAGTGTTTGTGGTGGAAGATGAGAAGGATGGAAGAAAATTAATTGTTGAATTAAGTGAAGAATGTTAGAGGATGAATAAAAATCTCTAGCATGATAGGGTATTTATAATACTCCTATCCCACTCCTACTAAACTAATGAAATAAATAACCAAATCCTAATATACTAATGAAATCCTTGACCCAAATGTACTAGAGTAAGGTTACAATATCATAATCCAAATAGAATAATAAAACACATAACCTAATTATACTAGATTAATGCATCTTGGTAAAAATCCAGCTTTGTGTCTGTAAGTCCCTAAAGTCTTCAGAAATGCTGTTTTAGCCCGGGGCAGATTTTCCATGCAGCAGATTTAGTCCTTTAGGCGTCCAGCTCCCTTCCACTTCGTTCGTGAGCTTTCTTTTGCGTCAAGTAAGCCATAAATTGCTGTATTTTGCATCATTTATACCTGAAACTTTCCTAATCATATTTGTTAGCTCATTTACAGGAGAAAGGACTAAAAGTGTATGAAATAGATAATTAGTTCTCAAAACTAGGCTAAAATATGGGCAAAATATATTGATATAGGCGCGTAAATTCGCCTATCATCAACACCCCACACTTAGAGCTTTGTTCGTCCTCGAACAACATATCATGTCCTTCTAAGCATCGACTTAAGGTTCTTACAGCAACAACACAAAACATTCTTCAAGACAAGCACAACAATTTGCAACAAAGAGTAGCTTTCCGATTAAGTAGAAACAATTTAACCTCAAGCATAGACTTGTGATGGTGATCAACTCGCATGCAAACGTTAAGGTACATAGAATCATATACAACTATCCAGAACTTATCAACCATGTGTGTCTCACAATATAGTACCCATAATCACTCACAAATATAGCATATTTTTCAAACATGGGTATCAAAGTATCCTTGCACTCACTCTCACAAAAAATTCATATGTAGCAACTAATGACCATAAGCTTGCCTTTAATGTAGTACTCTACTAAATGTCGGAATGTTAAGATTAGGATCAAGTAGGTCTTTAGATGGTTGTAATGTAGGCTAAGGGACGGGTAGGACTATTTTGGCCAGAAATAGTGACTAAGTTCCTAAGCACTTTAATACATCACATTGTATCATTGACACTTTGTTCTTTCAACCTTTCTTCTTTCTTTTATTCTACCACCCTTGTTCTCCTATTTTGTTTTTCAATTTTAAGTACAACTTACTTTTCAGCTTTCTTTTCCTTTTTCTTTTCACAACATACCTCCTATGATAGCACTTTCTTTTTCATAACACATTCAAGCACCATTGCAATTTTAAGGCATCATACTTACCCAATTTCCTCTTATGTTGTCACATGACTTATTCACTTTAAAGCACTTAGGATATTTGGATCAAATTACGGTCTTGAAATAAAATGGATTAGGCTTACATACAAGGTTGTCAAAGAAATAGGCTAAAGGCTCAAAAGGGTTTTACTAGGATGATTTACATGTATAGGTTGCCAAAGAAATGCCTAAATCATATCCTAAACTTACATTCCTTATTTTTGCTTTGCATACATACGAGGCAAGTTCTAGCATCAGCTACATACATAGAATATACTATTATCTCACACACACAAGGCACATGGTCGACTTGATTGGTAGTAATATAGACTCTCGACCCAACAAGTGAAGGAATTGAATCACACACTATCACATAATGAGTCACAACTAGAGCCTAAATGTCTCAATAGTCACAATTGTAGCACATACTCTTGTTCTATTTTCATGCTGCCTATCAAAATAATTTCATGCGTAGCTAGAAAAAATTTTACTCCTAAAAACTAAAAAAACGTCAAATGAAAAAAAACAGTAAAACAAAGTAAAACAAGCAAACATACAAACATAGGTGCAAACAAAGAAGTATAGCATGCAGATTCTGCCACGACACCCCACACTTAGACTAGACACTGCCCTCAGTGGAAAATAAAGTCGAAGAACCTGATTAGTCGGACTCCTCCTCAATGTCGGGGGTCATTCCCCCTTCGTCAGAATCATCATAAGAGTCATCGTCAGAGTTCTCCTCAGCATCAGAATCAGGCAATCGTCTATCATCATCAGTTGGCACGTCATCATCAAGAGGTTCCTCAAAATATACGCCCACTCCACATATCTCCCAGGCATGCCTATTCATTGGGTAGTCGTGGTCCAGCTGTTGGAGCTCTTCAGCAGTTGGAATACGTCCACCACTCATCATAGTGAATCTCGTCATGCCATAGAGATGACGGAAGAAACTCTCGTCACGAGCATGTCTCTCCGCAGTGGTAAGGTTGACTCCATGCGTTGTTTCAGCATCTTTGACCTTGGTGAGGTCAACCTTCTTTGGGTTATGTGGGAGTTTGTGGTCAGCTGGTTCCTCTTCTATATCCTCCTTCCGCAACATTGCTGTCAACAAATTGCCGAATGTGAAATGGGACCTTCGGTAGAGTCTGGCTTTTCTTATGGTAGATCGAATGATTGCCCCAAAGTTGATAGGGACATTCGTCATCAACGCATAAACCAAACACACTCTATCTCTCGATATCTTGGTGTATTGCGTCCCAGGAATAAGGCATGAGTTGACAATGCGCATCCAGATTCTTGTTTCCCTATTTAGTGGAGCATAGGGGAATGTGTTGTGACGGCCTGTTTCCTTATGTCTGCCCCATCTTGCCATTGATCTGCTTCCACAAAGCGTGTGTCTTATTGCTCTGTAAGGAGGCCTGCTGTACAGCTCTTTGTATGGTGCAGTGTCGACCGAAGGTAGGCCTAGAAACGAGTTGATCCAATCCGCTGTAAGCTGTAACACTTGACCCCGAATTTTGGCTTCGTTGCCTGTTGTGTTTGGCGACCAGTTGGCATAAAACTCTCTTGTCAAGTCAAGATTGCACTCTCCCATGTCACGGAAGATGAAATCCAGCTTCAAAGCCATAATTTTAGCCAACATTTGCGGCTCCTTCTTTGCTAAGGTTTCCTTGTTGATTAAGTCGACGTGCACATATTTTTTTTCTTTGTTGCTGCTGTACCATGCCTTGGCTTCTTCCTCAAGAACCCATTTGATTCCGAACATTCTGCGTGGTAGGTGTGCTGAAGATGATTCTCCTTGGTCTTTTCGGCTTCTCTTTTTGTCCTTTCGGGTTGTGGTAGCCTTCTCCTTGCCTTGCCTTGCTTTCGGTGCCATTGTACTTGAGACTAAAAATAATGTTAGTTGCAGCACAATCGCACTTTATACAATCTACATGCAGGCACTAGGGGTACCACCCCACACTTAATCTTGTTAGCACAAATCAGTGAAGTGAAAGTGGTCGAGTACTCAGACTTCGTCGACATACGTCTTATGATTGTATTCCGACAAGAAAATCAGCATTACATCACTTGTGTGCAGCCATTTGGACGACTTTCATGGTGCATATAGCAACACTACAACATAGGGGTTACCACATGGGATTGTTATTCGAACAACAAACACCATCTCCTAAGTCGATAGTCACTATAACCTTATCCCGATGGCCGGGATGGTTAATCATGCAAGCATCCAAACCACACTCTCAAGTAATATTCATAGTCACATATGTTCAGCAAGTATCATAACAATGCCATTGAAACAAAATTCAAGTCGGATACAAGGCAAGAATTCCATACGTATACATTCAATCACACGATTTTGCAACAATTATCCACACACATGAACATCACCACCAATCTCTCATGATTTAGCATTTTATAATAAGCATAGCAACATAGTACTTATGATAAATAGATGAAGAATAAGAGAGCACTTACTTTCTTGAAGATTGTGGAGAAGTTTGTTGTGGATTGGAAGAACAAAGGAAGAAAAATTTGAGAGGATTTGGGATGATATGCGGTGCCTTTAGGGTTGATTCTAATGTGTTTGTGATAAAAAAACAAGTCCCCTTTATATAGGAGGAGTATGGGTCGGGTTATGACCCATTTACAATCGGATTTGGGGACAAAATCACAGCATATGCGGCGCATATCCCTCGGCATATCACTTACATATGCGGCGCATTGTCCATGGCATAATGGGACATATGCGCCGCATATCCTATGGCATTTCTAGACATATGCGGCGCATATCCTATGGCATTTGGTCTCAGTATCTCAAATGCCATAGCATAGGCGGCGCATAGTCAAAAGCACACCTAGGAATAGGCGGCGCATAGTGTATGGCACACTAGATTCCGAGTCCTTAGGCTATAGAATAGGTTGTGCATCGTTCGTGGCCTATTTATACCAAGGCCTAGCCTTCCTCGAAGCCTATTATGACGTGAGAAAGGCTCAATTCATAGCCTTATGCATCACCATTCCTAACTTACCGACTTTACCATACAATGCGACCAAATCGTCAATTGAAATCAATCTCCTCGTTGCATACTTCTTGCACCTATATTTGCTCAAAACAAATGAAAACGATTAGTACGATGGGTTGCCTCCCACCAAGCGCCTTAGTTTTGGTCGTGGCACGACTCTTATTTTTGGATTTTCATTTATCAAAAAGAAAAAATACTAAAACGACAAAACAATAAAACAATAAAACGATAAAACAATAAAAGGATGGGTTGCCTCCCATCTAGCGCCTTTTTTATTGTCGTGGCTCGACGTAGTAATCTCGAGTACTTAGACTTCGTCGAGATAAGTGATGGCCATGTCATTTATCGAGTCAAGAGGACCGATATATGGCTTAACACGTTGGCCATTCACTTTGAAGAGAACACCCTCATTATTTTCCAATTCGACTACTCCAGACGAGTAGACTTGGGTGACTTTAAATGGACCAGACCACTTTGATTTTAACTTACCTGAGAAGAGATTGAATCTGGAGTTAAAGAGTAGTACCATGTCACCTTTTTGGAAGTTTCGTCGAACAATCCGCTGATCATGATACTTCTTCATCCGCTCCTTGTATAAATCTGATCTTTCATAAGCATGGAGACGGAATTCATCTAGTTCGTTCAGCTGCTCCAACCTCAGGTTCTTCACATCATCCCAATTCAGATTCAAGTGCTTCAATGCCCACAATGCCTTGTATTCAAGCTCGATGGGTAGATGACAAGCCTTCCCATAGACTAGCTGATAAGGTGACATGCCAATGGGTGTCTTGAATGCAGTCCTATACGCCCATAGTGCATCATCTAGCTTTCGAGACCAATCCTTCCGATTCGCATTGACCGTCTTGGCAAGGATTTGCTTGATCTCACGATTGGAAACCTCTACTTGTCCACTAGTTTGAGGATGATAAGGTGTAGCTACCTTGTGTTGCTTGACTCCATACTTGGCCAATACAGATTTGAATAGCTTGTTGCAAAAGTGAGATCCTCCATCACTTATGATAGTACGAGGTACTCCAAAGCGAGAGAAGATATTCTTCTTTAAAAACGCTACAACACGCTTTCCTTCATTATCGGCCAATGCTATAGCTTCAACCCATTTGGACACATAATCCACAGCAACCAAGATGTATTTCATTCCAAACGAATTCACGAATGGTCCCATGAAATCAATACCCCACACATCAAAGAGTTCTACCTCCAGAATTTTGGACATGGGCATTTCATGGTGTTTTGAAATAGCACCTTGACGTTGGCATTGGTCACACCTTCTCACATAGTCGTGTGCATCTCTGAATATTGTAGGCCAATAATAACCACTTTGCAAGACTTTCCTTGCCGTTCGATTCCCTGCATGATGTCCTCCAACTTGCGAAGTGTGGCATGCTTCCAATATAGTAGGCACTTCTCCATGGGATATACATCGTCGAATGATACCATCCGCGCATCTTCGAAACAAATAAGGCTCATCCCAATAGTAGTGCTGAACGTCATGCATAAACTTCCTCCTCTGGTGGTAAGATAAATTGGAAGGTAACACATTACTTACCACGAAATTTGCAAAGTCGGCATACCATGGTAAGTTCTCCATTGTTGTCGCTAGTATCTCCTCGTCAGGGAATGCATCATCAATCTGATTTTCTGGTTGCGCCATATACTCATTCTCAAGTCTAGATAGGTGATCAGCCACTTGGTTCTCGCAACCTCTTCTATCTTTGACTTCGAAATCAAACTCTTGCAGCAGCAATACCCATCTAATCAGCCTTGGTTTTGCATCCTTCTTTGTCATTAAATACCTAAGAGCTGCATGGTCTGTATGAACGATCACCTTAGTACCCAATAGATAGGCACGAAACTTCTTGAATGCATACACAACTGCTAGGAGCTCTTGTTCAGTAACAGTGTAGTTCCTTTGGGCTTCATTAAGAACCTTGCTCGCATAGTAGATAGGATGGAATAACTTCTCCTTTCTCTGTCCAAGAACAGCACCAACGGCTACACCACTAGCATCACACATGATTTCAAACGGGAGCGTCCAATCTGGTGCTACCATGATAGGGGCTTCAATGAGTTTTTCTTTAAGGCATTCGAATGCCTTCAAGCAATCATCATTAAAGTCAAACTTCGCATCTTTCTCCAATAGCTTGCACAATGGACTTGAAATTTTGGAGAAGTCTTTGATGAATCTACGATAAAACCCAGCATGGCCAAGAAAACTACGAACTCCCTTCACCGAAATTGGAGGTGGTAGCTTCTCAATTACCTCTATTTTGGCGCGATCAACCTCTATTCCTCTTTCGGAGATCTTGTGCCCAAGAACAATTCCTTCTCTTACCATGAAGTGGCACTTCTCCCAATTCAGCACAAGGTTGAACTCTACACATCTTTGTAATGCCATGCTTAAGTTCACCAAACATGCTTCGAAAGACTCACCAACAACTGAAAAGTCGTCCATAAATACCTCCAAAGTGTCTTCTACCATATCAGAGAAAATAGACATCATACATCGCTGAAAGGTGGCTGGTGCGTTACATAACCCGAATGGCATACGTTTGAAGGCAAACGTACCATATGGGCATGTAAATGTTGTCTTCTCTTGGTCTTCTGGTGCAATAAAAATCTGATTATAACCTGAATAACCATCAAGAAAGCAAAACCATCCTTTTCCCGCTAATCGATCTAGAATTTGGTCCATAAATGGCATGGGGAAGTGATCCTTGAGAGTCCAAGAATTCAGCTTACGATAGTCCATGCATACTCTCCATCTAGTAACGGGCCTGAGTGGAATAAGCTCATTCTTTGCATTCGCAACCACCGTCATACCTCCTTTCTTGGGAACACATTGTACTGGGCTTACCCATGTACTATTAGAAATAGGATACACAACTCCTACGTCTAGCCACTTGATAATCTCCTTCTTCACCACCTCTTGCATTGGTGGGTTTAGACGTCTTTGGTGTTCGATGGTGGGTGTGCACTTTTCTTGGAGCTGAATTATATGAGTGCAAATCCCAGGTGGAATACCAATGATATCCGCAATGGTCCATCCAATATCTCTAATATACTTGCGTAAAATTGCAATAAGAGCTGCAACTTGTTGCTCACCTAAATCGGCTGCCACTATGACTGGAAGAGTGTTTCCGCATCCTAAGAATGCGTACTTCAAATGGCTTGGCAGCTCCTTCAATTCTAACGTGGGTGGTTCTTCAATAGATGGCTTAGCTGGTGGTGTGGGTCGATTCTTGAGATCAAGATCCAGCTTCTTGGGAGTATAGCGATATGTTCCTAATCCCGATAGAGCACAAATATCATCTTCAGAAATTTCAGCATCATCATCCTCTTCTTCCATGAGCAAAACCTCCAAAGGGTCATCAAGAATTTGCTCTTCAGCAAGTAACTCATCCTCATCATCAACGACAACATCAGCCACAGAAAATACACTTAGATCTTTGGGTTGCTTCATTGATTTGCAAACATCAAAGCGCACCACTTCATCATTTATTTGGAATGAAAGCTCATTAGCTCTCAAATCTATGAGCACACTTCCCGTAGCAAGGAAGGGGCGTCCCAAGATTATGGGAACCTCTGAATCTGCTTCACAATCCAAGATGACAAAGTCTGCCGGAAAAATAAATGAAGATACCTTCACGAAGACATCGCATAGAATACTAACCGGTCGTTTTACCGACCTATCCGCCATAACAAGCCTCATATTAGTTGGTGTAGGATCTCCTAACCCCAACTTCTTGTAGATTGATAATGGCATCAAGTTGATGCTGGCTCGTAAGTCACACAATGCTTTAGCAAAGTCCAAAGATCCGATGGTGCAAGGAATAGTGAAAGCTCCGGGGTCGGCCTTCTTCTGAACTATGGATCGGGTAGCGATTGCACTACAATGATGCACATCATCTTTCAGCTCATAGCTTGCTGCCCTCTTCTTAGTCAAAAGATCTTTCATAAAATTCGCATACCCAGGCATTTGTTCAAGCACCTCTACCAATGGGACATTAATAGTCAGCTGCTTCAACATGGTCATAAATTTGCTGAACTTAGTGTCATCGGCCACCTTCTTCAATCTTTGTGGAAAAGGTGGTGGTGGGTATGGAAGTGTTCTCTCCATGGCTTTCTTCTCCTCTTGCTTCCGTTTATTATTTTTTTCAGGCTGCACGTCACTAGGTAAAACGTCCTTAACGTTGGAAGTGGATATTGCGGCGTCTTCTCTAGTGGCGTCACTAGGTGTGGCGTCCATGTCTGCTGTTCCGTCAACTACTTGCTTGCCTGTTGCTGAGGTTTCCAGCACCTTACCACTCCTCGTAGTGATGGCCATGCATGACCCATCATTCCTTGGGTTTTGGACTGTATCGCTCGGTAAGGTGCCAGCCTTTCTTTGCTTGAATGCTGCTGAAAGTTGGCTTAATTGCTGCTCTATTTGCTTGATAGAAGTGGAATGAGAATCAACTAATTGCTTCATGGAGGCCAAATCATCAATCACCTCCTTAACTCCTGCGCTCGTTGCTTCCACTCCTTTCAATAACTTCGCCATCATGTCTTCCATAGAATTAGATGTGGTGGTGTCACGTCTACCAGGGGGAACGTACAAACCACTATTGTCATTATTTTTCTTCCAACTACCTTGGTCTTTACCTCCAGATTTGTCATAATAGTTCCGACCTTGGTTTCCTTGGGCATTCCCACGGAAACCCCCCTGATTGTTCAAGTAGTTGGCCTCCTCTTCCGAATCAGATTCGTCTCTTCCTTTTGACGCAATAGCTTTCACTTTTTCAGTCTTCCCTAATAGATGCTTTGTAAGAAGATCCATTTGGGTTTTCATGTGCGCCATATCTTGATCACGTTCTTCTTCTCTTCTTCTTTGGTCTGCAGACATGCCAATAGATAAAGTGGGGCTTGCTACCTCAGAATTCCTTGTATGCCAAGCTCTACTTTGTTTCGTCATACGATCTAGCATGTTGCTTGCTTGACCAAAGGTGAGGTCCATAAAAGAACCTCCAGCTGCGTTGTCCACCACTGGTTTAGTTACTGAATTCAAGGCTCTATACAAGATCTCCATGAGGTGAACATTAGTCATGTGATGGTTTGGGCATCTCGCTAGCTTTGTCTTGAACCTCTCCCATGTTTCGTGAAGAGCTTCAGAGGGAAGCTGACGAAAGTTGCTGATTTCATCTCTCAATTGAGCCCTCTTGGATGGCGGAAAGAATCTTTCTAGGAAAGCGTCTCTCAATTGCCTCCAATTTGTAATTGAATCAGGAGTCAGCCCATTCAACCATAGTGTTGCCTCCCCAGACAGAGACAATGGAAATAGACGTAATCGAATAGCATTCTGACCAACACCAGGATTGTCAAACGACTTGCATGTAGAAATAAAGTTGATGAGATGCATATTCGGATCATCGCCTGCTAGTCCACCAAATAATCCCTTGAGTTGCAATAACTGAATCATGGTGCTTGTGATATTGAATTTGGCTCCGGGCGCTAATGGTGGTGGAATTATAGCTCCAGTGGCTCCGGCACCATCAAGATCATCATCATCATCGTCGAAAGCTGGTTGCAAAGGTTGGCGATCATATCTATACCGAGCTTGTCGACCTCTTCGATTGGCAGGTGTTGCAATTTCAGCGCCATGCCTTGGGTTTATCAACTCGTCATCTCCTAAATCTTCATCGTCAGGATTTGTTGCTCGTCCAGGATTATCAATGTTTTGTTGTTGGACTTGAGCAGCGGCAAGAGCAGCTAATCTTGCTTGCTCGTGTTGAGCAGCCATCCTGTCGATTTCAGCTTGTGCTTTCATTCTTCTAATTCGTTGCGGTTCAGGATTGATTGGTAATAACGGTTGACCAGAACTTCTAGTATGGGGCATGCACTAAAAGAAAAACCTGCAATAAACAAAAACAAAAACTAAACGTAAAAGTACGAGAATCTTTGACCAAAGGGTCTAGTAATTATCACGAACTTGATTGACACTCGTATTCCCCGGCAACGGCGCCAATTTTTGATAACGCTCAATCTACAGCTCTCTTAGGAGTGTAAAGCGGTCGTTAGCAAATATAGAACCCAACCTGGGTTGGGTATCGATCCCACAGGGAATAGCTTGGTCAACAAGTACGCAAAATTAATAGACTTTTGGTGCAAGTCTCGTAAGAAGGGGGGATTGTAATAAGTAACCAAAGTAAATAAAAGCTGAAAATAATAAGTAAAAAGAGAAAGATTGTCACGTTGGTTGTAAACAATGAGAATTGAAGCGTTGGGGTTATGTCCACCTTCAGAGGTATACGTCTCTATTGGCTATGAGTGTGTAGAGTCTTGACATGCAATTGCTTATAGAGAATTGTAGTCGATGGTAAATCCAAGCGTCTCTCGACCTAAACAAGGACTATTTCACTTTAACTCTCTCGAGCTTAAAGTGTGTCTAGCGGTACAAATTCTCCAAGAGGTTAGTCCAGTTACGGCACTAGCTTTTTAATAGGAAAGGGTGTCCTACTACCTTGACATTATCTCTTTTCCAGACAAATAACCTTTCTCTCGAACAAGTTAAATGTTAGACTGGCGTTGGTCTATGCGTCTTCTTTTCTAGACAAGTAACCTTTCTCTCGAACAGGTTAGATGTTAGAATGGCGTGTTCTTGTGTTTGAACCGCAAAGGATGTAGATTTAAGATGAAGAGAATAATGATATAAGAAATATACGTGTCTTGAACTCACAAGCTCATAGCAATAGATAGTAACTCATTCGGCTTCCATAACCCCAACTAAGAGGTTTAGTTACCCATGAATGCGAAGGATATCACGTTTTGCATGGTGGATGGCGTGTAAAAGAGGTGTTAGGCGTGTGGTTTTGGTGATTCCGTAGCAAGTAACGATTCTCTTGTTGTGGAATTTGAGAATAGAAGAGTAGATTAGAAGTGTTTGTGGTGGAAGATGAGAAGGATGGAAGAAAATTAATTGTTGAATTAAGTGAAGAATGTTAGAGGATGAATAAAAATCTCTAGCATGATAGGGTATTTATAATACTCCTATCCTACTCCTACTAAACTAATGAAATAAATAACCAAATCCTAATATACTAATGAAATCCTTGACCCAAATGTACTAGGGTAAGGTTACAATATCATAATCCAAATAGAATAATAAAACACATAACCTAATTATACTAGATGAATGCATCTTGGTAAAAATCCAGCTTTGTGTCTGTAAGTCCCCAAAGTCTTCAGAAATGTTGTTTTAGCCCGGGACAGATTTTCCATGCAGCAGATTTAGTCCTTTAGGCGTCCAGCTCCCTTCCACTTCGTTCGTGAGCTTTCTTTTGCGTCAAGTAAGCCATAAATTGTTGTATTTTGCATCATTTATACCTGAAACTTTCCTAATCATATTTGTTAGCTCATTTACAGGAGAAAGGACTAAAAGTGTATGAAATAGATAATTAGTTCTCAAAACTAGGCTAAAATATGGGCAAAATATATTGATATAGGCGCGTAAATTCGCCTATCATCAAAAACTTAACCTTCTTCTAAGTTAACTAAGTCAAAGGAGAAGCTATTAAAAAAATGCTATCCATGAAATGCCTATAATACCTGCCTAAACCCAAGAAGCTCTGGATATCGGATGGAGTTGTGGGCCTAGGCCACCTTTTCACCATAATAATTTTCTATGGATCAACCATAATCCTTTCACTAGAAATAACAAGACCCATAAAAGTCACTACGTTTAACTAAAACTTACACTTAGAGAACTTGGCAAATAACCATTACTCCTTTAAAGTCTACAATACCACACGAAGTTGATCAATATGATATACCTCACTCCTAGAATAAACAAGAATGTCATCAAAAAACACAATGACGAAGAGATCTAAATACTGCCTGAACACTCTGTTTATCAAGTTCATAAATGTTTTCGGAGCATTAGTCAATCCAAATGACATCTCTAAGAACTTAAAATACCCTTACTGAGTACGAAAAGTCGGCTTAGGGATATTAACCACCTTAATCTTAAGCTAATGGTACCCATACCAAGGATCTATGTTAGAAAAGAACTTGACACCCAATAACTGATAAAAAAGTCATCTATTCGAGGAAGAGGATACTTTTTCTTAGCCGTCACCTTATTCAACTGCCTGTAGTCAATGTACATCCTAAGAGAACCATCCTTTTTGAGCATAAACAACACCGGTGCACCCCACGAATAAATACTAGGATAAATAAACTCCTTATCCAGAAGATCCTTTAGTTGCTCCTTGAGTCTCCTCAACTCTACTGGAGCCATTCTATACGGAGGAATAAAAATTAGACAAGTATCTAGAAAAAAATCAATACCAAACTCTATTTCCCTATCCAGAGGAACACTAGGAAGATCTTTGGAAACTCATTAACGATAGGGACCAAAGACAAAGAAAGACCTTCTGAGTTAGAATCTTTAACCTGAACCAAGTGATAAAGAAAACCCTTAGAGAATAACCTTCGAGCTGTAAGATAGGAAATAAACCTCCCCCTAAAAGCTAAGGAACTACCTTCCCATTGTACAAACGGTTCACCAGGAAACTTTAAAATAACCTACAGGTCTAATAATCCAGAGACGGATAACAAGAATAGAACTAATACATAACCAAGATTACATCAAAATTTACTATATCCAACTCAAATAGATCCACCAAGGTCTTCTTGCCACCAACAACTACCACACACTCCCTATAGACTTTCTTAGCACTATCTGAGTCACCTATCAGGGTAGAAATAAAAAAAAGGATTCAAGATAACATCCAGATCAAAATCAAAAGACACAACCACATATGGAGTCACATAAGAAAAAGTAGACCCCGGATCAAGAAAATAATATATGTCATGAGAGAAAAGTTGTAGCGTACTAGTAATGACAATAGGTGAGGCCTCAGATTCCTATCGAGATGCCAAAACATACAACCTGTTCCGACCAGCACTAGAACTAGGAGCAGTAACAGAAGTAGATACATACCACCTGGAGCAGGAGCAGAAGAGGAAGCCACATGAATCTTATTAACCCCCATAGAAACCTTATTGACTGGACAATTGAGCCTATAGCCTATTTAGCCACACTTAAAGCACTTGTCCCTTTCTCACAGTAACCCTGATGAGGACGACCGCAGAACCGATAAAGATGATTAAAAAAAATAACTGACCTTTGCTCGCCTGAGATTGGGCAGCCTATGCCTGAGAATTGTCTCCACCTTGATTATGCGTGTCTCCCAATTTATAAGGAGAACTAGCAGCAAAGGAGCCCAAATTCTCCCACTTTTTTTTCTGCCAGTTGCCACCATCCTTACCAGCCTCAGACTATGTACCTCTCTAGTCAAAAAACCTACTCCACTTTCCCTGCCTATCCCCAAACTCTGTCTTCTTCTTCTTCTCATTCTCAACCTGCAACATATGAATATTCAACCTCAAGATGTCCATATCTATAATTAGGAAGGCAGTCTTGCTCTCCAGAATCCAATCTCTATTCAACCCAGAAATAAACTTCCTTATTATCGACCTCATATCAGCCACCAAATTAGGATAGTACCTTTATAGTTGATAGAACTTTAATACATATTCCTTTATAGACATCCTCCCCTTCCTGAGGTTCACAAACTCCTCCATCTTTGCTTCCCTCAACTCTTGAGGAAAGAACTGATCCAAGAAGGCATTAGAAAAAGCCTCCCACAACCCTTCCTCTTCCATATAACCTCTATCCCTATCCCATTCATCATACCACTAATAAGCAATCTCCTTGATTTGATAAGTTGTAAAGTGAATTCTCTCTATATTATTAGCCTGCATTATCCAAAAATATCTTTTCCATCTCATCCACGAAACCCTGTAGATCTTCCTCCACCTTTACTACAATTAAAGTTAGAGGACCCATCTTTATAAATTGACCAATACTTATGCCCTCAGTAGACAAAGAACTAGTCGCACCCCGCTTAGCTTGAGAAGCAACCAATTGGGCAATGATAAGAATAGACTAATAAAATTTTCCGCTCTTCACATTACCCTGAGGGACCTGAGCAGAAATATCTAGAATAGGAGGAATTCCAACACCATTAGGAATAGGACCATAAGATCGAAGATATACTCCAGACGTAGGACGTACCCCTTCAGTATTATCCCTTGATGGGAGGGAAAAAATTCCTTGTGTTCCAGATCTAAGAGGCATGATCTAAAGGATACACAAACAAGGATTAGAAGAGATTCCAGGATTCAGAACTCGAGAATGAAGATAGAATACCAAGAAAGTAAAATATTCCTAAATGTCTTGTAGTCTCCCTC
This sequence comes from Capsicum baccatum var. pendulum, assembly GCA_030864225.1. NCBI lineage: Eukaryota > Viridiplantae > Streptophyta > Magnoliopsida > Solanales > Solanaceae > Capsicum > Capsicum baccatum. Next base: position 135,446,335 of record CM061552.1, read on the forward strand.
TTATGAGTGTGGCACGCTTAACACCCCTAAAAGGGACTCTATACGACATGGCCTTGTGGACTTTCTAGTTGACTGTGAACCTGGGCTTTGATACAAAATTAATATGACCCAACCCCTGGCCTTGTCATAATGGGCATCCCAAGTCTAACTAGGATCGGGGACCGCCCCTTTTACCCAACCCAGCTACCTATAACCATTCTTAGATGGGCTGAATTTTGAGTATATAACAAAATAACATTATTGTTTCCATTAAGACTCTAGGTTAGGGTCAAAACCATGATCAATCCAACCGAGTCCAACCATACCTTACCAACCGCCCAACCGTACCAAACCAAAGCATAGACCATAAACCAAAGGGAATACCAAAACATAATGTAAAAATTAATCCCAAAATATAATAGGATGGAACAACCAACAATATCATCCAATGATGTCATCCCACCAGTTTATTCCAATGCCAAAGATGACACTAATATCAATCTTGCCCATACCAACCCCCAAAAGTACCATAAGAGAAAAAATATTTGGTTAGGACATGCCTCCAACCATGGCCAAATCCAATATCCAAAATAAAATAAAAGTGTTTAAGGAAATCCGTAATATGAAATAATGCCTTCCAAAATAATGGAGGCTCACCACTTCAATCCAAATGCTGATATTGAATCCATGTGCTAAATAGGAGGAGTATAATAGCTGGTTCTTGTGTAGCATAGGTATACAATCGCCAGTATACGGGGTTAGCGAATAACCGCTAACATGAAACTCAGGTAAGGATAAAATAATGCCAGTCATAAAACCAAGTAAAACCATCCAAAATGCATACAACCATATATATATATGTGCTAGGAAATAGGATCGAGTTTAACATGCACTTAAAATCTTTACATGCATTGTGTAGCCTTGTCGTCCTAACAACCCCTAGGCCATATGGGTTTATCTCCCCCTGCTGAAAAGGACCCAATGCGTGTAGCCGTGCAACCAAGGAATATCCCATGGGATGACTAGTATATTCTCAAATAAAAAATCTAATACACGCATATGGTCATCAAGATCCCTCATATCAGCAAATATGAGTTTTTAGTTTTGGTCCCCCCGGGATTGCCACATTCCATAACTTAGCTACACACCCCACCATTAATTCCCAATTGAAACTATGTACAAACAATCCATTTATCATTTATTGAACAAGGCCAATATTAGTGGTATCTTCATACTACCCTTTAGTTGCAAGAAATATCCATAGCCAAACCATTTAGGTTAAGGGGACCTTAGGTTCCCTTTCAATTACCATATTATATCCATTTGGAAGACTTTCATGTTCTCCACAAGCATAACCATTTAAACTTTAACCTTTTCAAACCATTTAACCTATGCATAAATCCTTTGTCTAGTTTAAAACATGCAAGAGTTCCATTAAAATAATTCAATGCAATGAACATATCTTTATAAGCATTTTTATCAAACAGCTTAGGGGCATAATATAACCAAAAATAATTCCAAAGACCATTAAACCATTACCATGCAATCCAATTATGCAAAACCATCATAAATGCATATATAATCGTAATTAAAACTATACGGAACCATAACCAAGCATTCAATATCAAAACCCCCAATAATAGTTCAAAACCATGATCATGAAATAGTCAAACCATGAAATCAATCACATGAACCATGCCTTTAGTTGAAATTACAATGAGGAAAGAGAAACATGCCTTATAACGAAGAATTGATTTAAAGAAATCACAAAGACAAGCCCTAAAGAAATCCTTAAGATGAAACCCCAGCCTTCTTGCCCCAAAAGATCTTGAGAGAATTATGGAGTTTTATGGAATAGTTTCTAAGTGTTAGTGAATAGAATTATAGGGTAAATAACTTCTTAACTGTATTAGAAGTCATGCGTCCTAATTAGGGTAAGTAGGGAAATGTCTAGATACCCTCACTTAAATCCCTTAAAAACTTGTCATAGGAATATGACTAACCCATACGAGTCGTACCCTCCTTAACGATCGATATCCACCACTCGTATCCAAGCCTAAACCCTTGAATCAAACACTATCCAGTGTATGACTCATGCAGCCAAGTCCAAACCATAGTATATGATCCATACCTATAACCCGTATCCCTGGCAAAATAAAATACCAGGAAGATAAAAAATTATCCACCATACGGGTCCATGATACGACTCTTACCAAGCCCTTATGACTCACACCTCTAAGTCGTACCTATTATAGTGATCAAAATAATCCCACCAACTAACACTGGTCAGCATATGACTGGACCATACCACTTGTAATCCAGTATACTGCTCGTACCTATGAGTCGTATTTGATCCAGAGAATGGATTTCCAAAAAATTTTCTAAGGGTCAAAACCCATGATGTTTCAAAGGGTATATCCCAATTTGCATCACCAGATACCAGTTAGAATCAAGTAATATCACAAAAGGAAGAAAAAAGGAATTATTTTTCTAATGCCTTATAGCCCCCTAATAAAAGTAAACATATCTCTGTTCCATTCTGTATGACTCTGCTAGACTTCCTCGCGTAGGATGATTTCTATAAACCCAACGCTTAGATACCATCTTTGTCATGACCCAGTCGATAATGAATTAGCACTTACCCTCATCTATGGTGGGGAAAATAGTCTAACCCCAGCCTACCAACTTAAGTCTAATAGTTAACATTCAATTCTTGTTTTATTTATCACTCAACAGTTCTAAAGTCTCAAACTTGAATAAATTAAGATAATGTCAAACTAGCATAATCATTATTGAACCAATAGAGTGAGAAATCCTTTACTTATTATATAACTGGGACCTAAAGTCACCATACAAGAATATCTAAAAGAAATCAAGTCTAAAATCTAAACGGTTATCAAGAAAAATAAATAAATAAAAATATTTTATCCCAAAAAATGAGATAAACAAAGGTTAGAAGATCCAAAGGCTTACAAGTCGTAGTGCTCACCCATGAAGCTGAATTTGGAATTGCTAGCTAAAGTTGAAGTCTTATCTCAAATGTTAGAACATGCTCTGTACTCAATAAAAGGAATGGCTCGGGTAGCATAATACATCAAGAAATACTTCTAGACATTATAGTTCGACTCAACATCGACACCACAAAAATAAGTAAATCAATAGATGCAAAGTGATCTTCACAAAACTTTTAATCAAAGACAATTACACAATTATGACATTTCATATTAGAGGGAATACAAACTCAAACTTATTACACTTAACCATATTTAGAAACAAATTGCATACAAAATAAGATTATAGTGAATGTAAGATGTGGGCATCATTTCCTCCTTTCTCATTCACATCAACATCATCACACCTCCACAGCATCATAATCATTATCAACCTTATGAACGTCATTAGTAGCATATCATAATCCTCATAACCATCAACTCAACAAGACAATATGTATCAAATGCTGTCAATAATCACAAGTAGTTTTTGAAAGCCATCACAACAATCAATTCACATATAATGCTAAGCAAGTCTAATTGCTACAATAAAATATAATGTAACTTAAATCGTTGCTCATATTTAATTTTATGCCACATGTTGTCCTTTTATTTTTCGTTCAACCAGTTCTTAATCTATAACAACAAGATTACACACTCATTTCAATAATTTATCTTGTTTATACTACTGGGGATTAAAAATCACTGATTTTAACTCTAAACTCTTCCTATTTCATCTTCTTAAGCCCCTTAAACCTCATGAATGCTTTAATTAGCATAAACAACTATATTTCAACACCCATTAATATATTCTAACACTTTGGGATTATTATATACTAATTTAATATGCATTCCCAGAACTTTATACCAATTCATAAATTAGGACTAAACCCTAAATTCCATCATGAATTTGTTTTTGAATGATTTTCAAAGATTATAAAAAGTAATTTATATTTAGAATGCAATAACTTATCTCCAAAAGTGAAAAACTCTTAATTTATTAAGAAAATTGTCTTCCCCAAAGCCCCTTTTTGTTTTTCAGAAAGTGAGGATTGGAAACCATTTTCTAAGATTTAAAATATTAGATACAACATGTTATTAACCATTGTAGTGGCATTACTGTAGCGGTTAATCTATGATTGCAGCAGTTCATGACTTAAATAGGTGTTCACTGCGGTGGGTACCTTTTTTAATTGTAGTGATTTCTTTTAACACAACAGTAGTCTGAGGCATAACTCGAGACCCCTCTTTAATTATGTGCATTTTATAACATATTCCATGAATTATGGAATCACGAACCAATCACTCTATGTTATGTTTTGTAATTAGAGCTCTACAACTCTATAAGGTACCAGAAGTTTCTACAACTTTCTATAATCGTTATCTATTTAAGAATCAATTAAAACATCACGAACAATACTTACATTTATACTAGATTTTTCTTAAGTAGTACATTCTCCAAATTCATCCAACTTTAGACTAGCCATGTATTTATCAAAAATTTCTTAAGAAAGGAATAGGTGTAAGCTTTGCCTCCTAATTCAGCGTAATAGCAATTAGGGTCATTACAAAGAGTTTGCCACTTTAATAACCAACATAGGTAGTAAATTGATTCTGTTTTATAAAAAATTGAAAATATGAACCCCTTTTTCTCATAATTTAGATGATATAACTTCTAGGAAACCCAAATCAAATATTGTGGAAAGTAGATCTTGTTTACTCTCATTGTATGTTACCTTTGTTGACCACATAATAAGACAAATTAATAAAATCTAACCTCTAAAGCATTGGAAGCATATATCTAGTGAGGCAATGGTTGGTCCTTGACTTTTGCCAATTTCTTAATTCATTAGAGCTTAGTTCTAAAAATGTGTTATAAAATAAAATAAATTAATAAACTAAAATATTAATGAAAGATGGAGAGAGAATAGAAGAAAGTATACATGTATAGTAGTTTTCTTTTCAATTACTTTTTTCACAACCTATACAACCAAATAGTAAGACTCTATATATAATCCTTCAAACTTGGAGAGATGAGTTTGTAATAGTGTAGTGGATCATTGCATAAATTCTTTTATTTACAATAAATATCAAAATATAAAAATTTATACAGAGAAAAATATTCATTCATTAGTTACATAGTATTGCCATTTTGTAAAGGAAAAAATATAGTAAACAAACACCTAAAACTTAAAACGAATTACATTTATCTTATACGTAAATCCTAACAACATATATTTAACATATAGGACATATTAGTGTCATTTCTCCCGTGCTAAGCCAGAGCCCAATCCAGTGTCAAAATTTGAATTGAAAGAGAAATTTTATTTTTTTTATTTTGATTTCTTGATTTTATAACAACAGTTTGACAATATTTAAAAATTTCTAAAAACTGTAAGTACAAAAATTGTCACAATTCAAACCCGCCATGAGTGACATCCACACTATTCTTTCGATGGGAGAACCATCAAACTCTAATTTCCTAAAATATCAACAATCGTATAACTTATTTATCTAATTTCCTAAAATATCAACAATCGTATAACTACCCCAAATAAGAGAACCCTTACTACCCAATTATTTATTTTATAATGAAGTTAAATGAACTTATTTCAAATGCTTTTAATTTAGTTGATATATATAACCACTTCAATACATTTGATAAGTAATATGGATGTAGAAAATAATAAAAAGTGAATCCCTATAAACTAGCCTAAACCAGTACAAGAGCACTAGACATGGAGTAAGGAAATTCATTACACAATATCCATATAAGAAAAAAAGAGGGGGAGCTATTGGAGAATGATTACATTCACTACTATAGAAACTCTAACTAACCTACAACATGGCTATATACCTAGAAAGAGATATAGTAAGTGTAGCATCAGTACCACCACAAATGGCGATAGGTATCATCTCTAGACCAGAGTTACTAACAAATAATAATAACAACAAATAAGAAGAAGGCATAACTTTCTATAAGGTTTCAATTTCTTAAGAATGTTTATTCATATATTGCTATCAATACTTAGTCTCTCTGTGACCTACTTTTCATTTAATATTTTCATATATCTTTGTACTTAATAATTCGTTTACACCATATTATGATTCCATTTTACAACACTATTTCTAACCTAGTCTAGTAAACTCTACCGAGTTTTCTATATCAATACTTGGGACTATTGGTGATAATCAGGTTCCTTATTATCTAATCCTTATATAGAGTAGAAAATCAAATCATGTAGTTTTAACCACTTATACTCGTGACCATATTTCCTCAAAACTAATAGCAGAACCCACCCATCAAACATAATCATAGGTTTCCATAAATACGATAATCACAATGCATGAATAAGAAAGTACAGACCATCCATATGATGAATAAATATATGAAATATGTATAACTTTTTTCCCTTCTCATCTCATCAGCATCATCATCAATATTATCGACACTATGAACATCGTGATACATTATTATACTTGTCATTACCCAACATTATGAGTATTATGAGCTAATTTTTATTATCATCATAAAAAATTATCATGTAGTTGCAATCACAAAACTATTCGAAAGCACTTACATGCATTTAATCATAAACATATGTACAAATCTAGAGGGACTATCACACCTTCTTCACCTGTACTGATCCCTACAATATCATATCACTTTTATCCTTTTAACCCTTCTTCACCATTGAAAGGATTCATTTATAATATGTATTTCATTACCTTTTATGCTTATACTTACATAACCCTGTCTTGTTCATATGTAAGTACTTGAATAAAATTTCCTACTCCTCAAATCCTAACACCTATTCACACTCTTAAGTCTTCATCACCTTTTTGAATGATACTTACAAATTACATATTATCCCTTGAGTCAACTTACTAATTGTAATGACTTATTCCCTTATTATTAAAAGAAAACTCATTATAGGTGTGGGTTATAGAGAAATTTTTAAAAATATGATCTCTAATTAGTATAGGATAATGAAGCTAAAAGGTTTTGAATATGAAATTATGGGTCGAGATAACCTCATCTCGCTATATAGGGAATTTTCCTACTATAGCAACATCGCCATAACAATTGGTAAGACCCTATAGAAGAATTATGAGACCAGAACCTTAGGTTTGATTTTATATTTCTCTTTTCTACTCATTAGTTCGAAAAGGGAAGAGGGATACTCTAAAAACACTCTTACGGTTACTCTAATAACCCTCAATTTCATGCCAACATATGTTTCGCATCAAGGTAGGCTAGGTATAATTAGGTAATAATAATATTAGTTAGTAAAAATAAGTATGAAATAGAGTGATGGGAGATTTCATGGTTAGGACTTTGGGCACAATATTGGGATGGATAAAATAAAAACCTGTTTAATTAGGTAGGAAATTGTTGTTACATTGTAGTACTTAAATTGTTAAAGAGTTTATGTGTTTACTTATTATTGTTAATCCTTGTATGATTTAATAACAATATTGTACTCAAAGAATTGGTTAACCTATTTAAGGTCTATATTAAGCATAGTTAGTATTGGTGGACTTAAAAGAATCTACGATTGTGATAAATGAATGCGAAATTGGTAATGTATCAAATATTAGGATTGTTGGAACATAAGGTGTTGCACCAAACTATGAGGGAACAGGTTCCTTAGAGTCAGACACAAGCAATAAAATAGTAAAGCACTAAGAAACTAAAACCTTACAAGAATGTAAAGAACACAGTGGTTTAACGCGGAAGCCTCCTTGCTCAAGGGAGGAAAAATCACGGCTTGCCCTCATAAGCGCTCAACAATTCACTCTAACAAAAATTGTGATTACAGAATCAATTTGAACCTAAATCTAGGCTCAAATTGTTTGTAAATACTTTATTACAAACCTACCTTGGCAACTCTGCCAATAACTCACCTTGATATTGATTAACTCTAACCTATATCAAACTCAAGTAACTCTACCTAAGCACTCTTAAGAACACAAATACGACATTACTCTTATAACATGAGTAATTAAGTTACATACCATGACTTGACTAAAAAACACAGACTTTTTTAGTACATAAAGAAATTAAGAACTTGAGTAACATTGCAAAGTTGAGTATTCACCTACTTCTCTCTTCTCTACTCTAATTTTGCAAAAACTCACCAATTGAGAAACATTTTTTCCTTTCATAGTGGAATACTGATTAGGGTTGAAATCTTATTAGGCCAGTTGTCCTAATGGGTACAAGCTCACATGTGCCATTTGTTACACTAAAAGACAAAACTGCATAGGACAGTAACAACTGTACTGGATTCATGAAGACCTAAGGACCTGGTCCCTTATTATAAGCTGATCATCATCAAAATAATATATAGAAAATTTTCCCCTTTTTATAATGAAAAACCAACCACAGATTTTGACAACCAATGTTCATTCATCACATTTAATCAGAGTGATCACCAATACTGTCGATGAATGTTCTCCCTATCACTATGCACCTTGCTTTCCCCTATAAATATACACACAACTTAGGGACCTGGTCTCTTTTTCTTAATTGACATCAAAAACTCAACTCATTCATTATGTTTCAATATTCCCCTTGTCAATATACCTTTACTCATCTATGTTCCTCCTATCATTTCCTCCATACTTTTCTCCTATCAATAAACCATTATGCCTCACCAACATTAATTTACATACCTGGTACCTGGTCTGTAACACATCATGAAATACACATACCTAGTTCGTAACATATCATGCGACACACACCTAGTCCCTACCACATGAATTTGGTATTCTCCTTTTTTTTCCACTGAAAAGTGATAATGGTAAACCAAGAGTAAAATAAGCATAGGTTAGTTAACTCATGGTTACTGGGGCAACACTAACATGAAAAATAATCTTTAAAAAAGAAACAGAGGAGATACACAATAAAAGATTCATTCATTGTTAAGTAATATCAGTACCAGTATAGGCATACCAAAATAAACATGTATAAAACTATCTTCAAAATGCCACAATAGAAATAAGAACTTGAAACTGACATAGGTCACTAGGTCCCTCTGATGAAAACTTCTAGTTCTGCATCTTGAAGTGCACTATCTCAGCATCCTTAGAAACCAACTAAATCCTCTTCCCATCCATTTCCTTGCTTAGATTCTCTTGAGCAGCCAATAACTTTGACACTTAGGACACAATTCCCACTTTTCCTTCTATGCACTCATTTTCCACCAATGTAGTCAGAGTGAACATTTTTTTGATTATTTGAGGAGTACCTTTAGTCCCAATCACTCCAAAGTGATAAAATACTTTATTCAAGAAGTACCCATACAACATTCTATGTCTTTCTTCTTTCTCAACGATCACTTTATCCATGTGCTCTATAATAAAAGTAGGTAGACTTATCAACTCAAATTTGCTTGAATCTTTATTAGAAATAGATCCATAGAAGATGAAATCATCCTTTTCTCATACCTGGGCAAAAGGAAATTGTTCACAAATTCAAACACTAATTGGATCTCAGTTGTGAGAAATTTCATTCTCACACTAGCTAGTGATATTCCTGTTACTATAGAAGTATTGATTATGACCTCAGTTGAGGCTTGTTGCTTTACAACAGTCCTTACCCCTATAATAGAAACATCTAGGATTTTTCTTAGTGACCCTTCATCTAGTTTGATCTGTTTTCCCTGCACTTGGGTAGTCAAGATTATAACATAATCTGAGAAATCCATTATGTAATAGAATTCTCTTCGTTCTTCTTTAAAAACCATGGTAACTGGTTCCTCTAAGAGGTGTAACCATCACTAGTTTTTGATATATTCTACCAATTCAACTATGCTAGGTTTCTCATAAATCCTGGGATCAAACACTCTCCCAGACAATACTTTCTTAGTTTCAATAATCTCATTCCTTTGCTCCCTAGACCCATCCTTCTCTTTTTCCTCATTTCTTCTTTTTTTGGAATCACTGCTTATTTATTTTTAAACTACTTTTCTCTTTTTAGGACAGGTCCCTCAGAGGCTTTCTTATTTTTAACAATAATGTGTTTCTTTTTTCTTCTTGCAAGAGTACTAGACTTTGAATAGAGGACCTGGTCCTTCCTAAAATAAGAATTTCTTGTCATTTTTACTCAATTGTTGCAAAATATCAGGATCAATGTTTTCATCCTCTCTAACCTTTATAGCTTCGACATTCTCCACCTTCAATACAACAACTTTCTTTAGTCTTCTTCTCTTAGTAGTATAAGACTTTTTAGCCTTCATAACATCAGCTAATAGGTTCATTTAAAACCCCCTAGTATAATAGAATCTAGCAACTTTTACACCAAAATCAATCATTTTCTCCTTGCATTTACTGCCTTTTTATTTTTTATAGGCCACCTCAGAGTTGGTTCATCCTCAACCTTCTCATACTCCTCATTTGGAGATAGCATAATTTCTCCATCCTTTGTCACCTCATCCCTTTTACCTACTGCTTGGTCTTCAGCACTAACAGAACTTTCTTTAGGAACATATGCAAGTAGAAGTAAATTTTTAGCCACCCAATTTACATTTCCGGACAGATCAAACCTCTTTACAAGTATTTCTTTACCTTATTGTTAGGCAAATTTGGGTTTTAAATCAAAGAAAGTATGGAAACTAGGTCTTGTAGAGTCTCTTAGAGTTCTATATTGTTTGGCTCTTAAGAAGAAACTAGGATTTGAGGGTCTTCAGATGATTTTGGTTCTTCCAAAGAAAGAGGAATTTCAGAATGAGAAATTTATTGTTCAATCGTTAAGCTAAAACCTTGATTTAGACCCTCTACCAATGTTGATTCAATAGAAATTTTGATAGTTGAGGATGTTTCAACAATGACAGACTCATTTAGGGTTTCTGGATTTTCTAGAGAAGATTCACAAGAAAGAGTCAACGCAAGTTTATGTTTGAAGACTTAAGGAGAAGTCTTCTATGGGTTTTGGTGTTAAAAGATTAGAAGATTCGATTTGGGATAGTCCTGATTGATTTTCCAGAGCTTTATCGATTTTGATATCTTTGATAGGGGTTGAGGAAGTTAAAATGTCTTCCATTTCAATATTTTGTGATAAAAAGTGTAAGGGGCCAGTTTAATTTAGAAATAAAAAACGATTGAAGAAAATGAGTTGAGTTAATTTTGGAAGAGATTAAAATAAAAGGATTTTACATGGTAATTAAGTGAGGTAACTATTGTCATTTAAAGAGTTCCCCCTTTGAAATGGTGTGTTTGATTTTAATAGGTTTGGGTCTTCACATTTCTATGAATTGACAAATTTTTCTAAGATGAGAAAAGACGCATGACTTTTTAGACAGAATTTTATGTATATTAAAGTACACTAATTTGTTACTAACCTGAGAGATGGGACCAGGTCCTTTTTCTTGAGAGAATTCTCAATTTTGTGTACGTCACATCTATCTTCTTCCAAAGTTGTTCCCATGGGTGTATTCCTGCAAAGGTATGGTACTGAGTTAGACCAATTTGTATCTACTTTACCAAGGATACCTTCCTCCTAATATAGCCAATTTTAGGAAGAAAAATTGATTCATTAAAAAGTCAGGTTGGTTTGATCAATTTAAGCCTCAACTTGTTAGTTTTAGTACACCACTTTATTTTGAAATGATTCTGTCAATAGGCATGGGGACCAGGTCCTAGACTTAAATTCTTTCAATAATGTTGATGCTCCTTCTTCTTTTCTTTAATCCAATCAGTATTTTTCTAATCTTTGTTCACATTTTTAGCTTAATTTGAGACAAGAAAGCTGAGTATTTCATGAAATTTCTGATTTGAGCTCTTGTTTGAATCCTAGTCTCTAGAGGTAAAGTTAGATTGCCAAGGGGTGAGAAGATTTATCTCTACAATTTCCAATATCGGCAAAGATGAGTTCCCAGTGTCTATCCATTGGAATCATACCTTCATATTTAGCTACCATACCCCACCATTATTGCCCAATTAAAACCATTACCACACAACCAAACCATAATTCCATTTATTATTAACCAAGGATATAAGTAGTGGTATCGTCATACAGACTATAGCTTGAAATCAATGTCCTTAGCCATCCTTTTTAAGAAGAAGGGATTCCCATGTACCCATAGATCACATAATTAATTTGACTAAGGGGAATCCCATATACCCCACAAGTGATCATTATTATATTTTCTTGGGGGACTCCCTTGTACACGACAAGGCTTTCAATTAGACCAACCATATCAACCAAGACCTTACCATTTAACCATTCCATACCATTTAAATAATTAATACCATTTAGGGTTTCATTACCAAGTTATACCATGCATAGTTCAATGAAAGTCCAACAATTTAACCCAAAACATTCTCATGGACATTTTATAAAACAAGTTGGGAGCATAGTGTTTCTGAATCCACAACTATGTACCAATTATCCATTGCCATGCAACCAAATGTTTAAACCACCATATTGATATGAAATCCATAAGTAAAGGACATAGGAAAACCATAATGAACCATTGTAACCAAAACCCCCAACATGTATTTTAAAACCCAAAACCATATAACATTTATGACATGAAAACAATTCATAAAACATGCTCATTAGTTGGAACTAACTATGAGGGACGAGTAATTTGCCTTAGATTAAGAAGATGACGGAGAGAAATCACCTTTGTAAGCCCTAATTTGATCCTATTGATGAAACACTGGCCTTCCTTGAACCAAGAGCCTTGAGAGACTTTGAAAGTGTTTTATGAGAATGTGAGTGATTGAAAATAGGTTAAATAATGCCCCGAGAGTATTATAAGATGTGACACCTTAAGTGGTTAAGAGGGGAAGTGTCCAGATTACCTCTAACTTAAACTACATAAAATTTTCATGGAGTGGTACGACTATCCCACCACAACCATACCCTAGGGTATGAGTGGTACCCTTAGTACGTACCCTAGGCCTCCCCATGGAACCCAACACTATCCAACATACGACCTCCCAAGACAAAACATACCCAACCATATGACTAGCACTATGAAACCGTACCCTAGAAAAATAGAATCACCTTGGCTTAACTTAGGGCAACAGACAATTAACATCTTACCATTAGTACCTAAGGTGAGACTAGTATGATCCAACCTTACCTTGGACAGAAACCAACCAATCAACACTGGTTACTATACAACCATGATCCACCAAATCGTACAACATCATATGACTAGTACCCAAGTCAGATGATGCCTAGAAGACAAAAATATAGAAATTTTGCTAAGGGTCAAAACCCAAGGTGTTTTAGTATCCCCCACTAGGATCATTCATCCTCAAATGACGGAAAAGGTAATACAAGAACGAATTACACCCCAACATATACCATTCCAAGTTTTAACTAAGTTAGAAAACAAACATGTAAGGAAACAAGCTTCCTTTAACTAAGTTAGAAAACTAAGATGTGATCAAGAACACATACTTTCTGTATAAATATCTAGAGCAGAAAAATGCAGATACTTGGACTTCATGTCCTCTTCCACTTCCTAAGTAGCTTCTTCTACGTTATGGTTCTACCATAGAACCTTAATTGAAGCTACATCCTTTGTCCACAATTGAGAAACCGGCCAATCCAAGATCTCAACTAGGATCTCTTCATAAGACAGAGATTCCAAGATACCCAATCCTTCTAAAGGAACTACCGATAAAATATCACCTATACACTTACTCATCATCGAGATATGGAATACTAGATGAATGGAGCTCAAACTTGAAGACAACTACAATTCATATGCAATATTACTAACCCTCCTCAAAATAACATAAGGACCAATATACCAGGGACTGAGTTTTTATTTTTTCCCAAACTGCATTAATCCCTTCATGGGACACACCCTTAGGAATACCTTATCCCTAATATCAAATTCCAAGTCCCTATGCCTTACATTAGCATAGGACTTTTGGCGACTTTTGGCCACCTTAAGTCTATCCCAAATAACCTTCACCTTCTCCATTTCCTGGTAAACCAAATTTGGGCTAAACATATCTGCCTCACTAAGATTGAATCACCCAATAGGAGATCTATACCTCCTATCGTAAAATGCCTCAAAAGAGGTCATCCCATTTCCAGATTAATAGCTATTATTTTAAGAAAACCCTACAAGAGGTACAATCCTAACCCAATTACCATCATAACCAATCATACATGTACAAAGCATATCTTCTAATGTCTGAATAATCTGTTCTATTTGCCCTTCCATCTATGGGTGAAAAGAGGTACTCAAACTAACCTTATACCCAACCCCTTCTAAAATAATTGCAAAAAGTGAGATCAAAACTACGGACCATGATCAAAGATAATAAAAATAGGTTCCCCATGAAGCTTCATAATCTCACAAAGATACAACGTCATGTAATCTTCAGCGAAATATTAGTCCTCACTGGCAAGAAGTGAGCTGACTTTGTCATCCTATCCACGATGATCCAAACCAAATCAAATTGGTTTCGAGACCGAGGAAGATTGGTAATAAAGTCTATGTTGATCACTTCCTAATTCCATTCAAGCAATTCAATTTCCTAATTCAAGCCTCTAGGCCTTATGCTCTCAACTTTAACTTATTGACACACCAAACATTTGGCCATAAAATATGATAAATTTTCATCGAACCAGGATGAACAATGCAGCGTGATTCATGTGTCTCAGCAATAACCCTTTCTCACAAACCATCGACGTCAGGAACACACAACCTCCCATAGTACCGTAAGGTAACATCACTATTGATCTCAAAAACTATTACCTTTTTCCCACCAATATCACCCTTGATTTTCATCAAGAAAGGATCTAAAACTTTATTCTCTATAATCTCTGCACTAAGAGATGATCGAACCACTGCCTGTACCAATATACCACCATTCTTAGAGTCCAAACGACAAACTCCAAGATTAGCAAAGTGGTGAATATCCTTTACCAACTCCATCCTCTCCTTATCTACATGAGCTAAACTCCCCATGGACAACCTGCTAAGAGAATGAACAATAATATTAGCCTTACCTGGATGGTAGTGAAGACTCCTACCATAGTCCTTGAGAAGCTCAAGCCCTATCCTCTGCTTGAGGTTAAGCTCTTTCTGAGTGAACACATATTGTATACTATTATGATCCAAGAAGATATCTACGTTCACACAATACAATTAGCGACACCAAATTTTCAATGCAAAAACCACGGCTAATAATTTTAGATAATAAGTTGGATAGTTTCTCTCATACATGTTCAACTGGCTAGAAGAATAGGCAATTACCTTACCATTCTGTATCAAAACATAGCCAAGTCCGACCAAACATATCATAATAAACCACAAACCCCTCATATCCATCAGGCAAGGTCAAAACCAGAGCCGAAGTTAGCTTATCCTTTAACTTCTCAAAACTACCCTCACAAGCATCTAACTAAGAGAACTTTACCTTCTTCTGAGTCAACTTAGTCAATTAGAAATATATCATAAAAAAACTCTCCACACACCTACTATAATACTAGGCCAAACCCAAGAAACTCTGAATGTTGGAAAGAGTCATGGGCCTAGGCCCCTTTTTAACCACCACTACCTTTTGTGGATCCACTATGATCACTTCTCTAGAAATAATATGACCCAAAAAAGTGAAAACATTCAATCAAAACTCTAATTTTGAGAATTTGGCATAAAACTATTGCTCTTTTAAGGTTTGCAATACCACACAAAGGAGATTGGCATGATCCACCTCATTCTTAAGGTACACCAAAATATCATCAATGAACACAATCATAAATAGATCCAGAAACTGGTGGAATACCTAATTCATCAAATCCATGAAGGTCATTGGGGCATTGGTTAAACCAAATAAAATAATCAAGAACTCAAAGTGCCCATATTGGGTACAGAATATCATCTAAGGAATATCCACCTCCCTAATCTTAATCTAATGATACCCAATTAAAGATATATCATTGAAATGAATTTGGCACCTTGCAACTAATCAAACTAGTCATCTATTCTAGGAAGAGGATACTTGTTCTTAATCATCATCTTATTCAACTGGAGATAGTCAATACATATCCAAAGGGAATCATTTTTTTTATGCATGAATCACACTGGTACATCCCATAGGGACACACTAGGATGGATGAAACCTTTATCCAAAAGATCCTTAAGTTCCTCCTTGAGTTTCTTTAACTCAGTCGGAGCTATTCTATTAAGAGGAATAGATATTGGATGAGTGTCCAGAACTAAATCAATCCTAAACTCAATCGACCTATCTGGAGGAACACCAGGATGATGATTTGGAAAGAGCTCAAGAAACTTATTAACCACCAAAATAAAATACAAAGAAGGACCTTTTAAGTTAGAATTTTTAACCCAAAGCAAACTATAGAGGCATACTTGAGAGATTAACATCCAAGCTCTAAGATATGATATAAACTTCTCCTTAGGAGTAAGGGAACCACCCTTCTATTCAATAATTGGTTCACTATGAAACTTAAAGAAAACATTACGAGTCCAACTATCTAAGGACATATAGCACGAGTGTAACCAATCCATCTCCAGAATGAAATAAAATTTCACCATATCTAATTTGAACAAATCCAACAGAGTATTTTTTCTACCAACAGATACTACCCACCCTCTATAGACTCTTTTAGCAAACATAGAGTCACCTACCGGGGTAGAAATAGAAAAAGGATCCGAAACAACCTTGGGATCAAAACCAAAACACACAACCAAAATGGGGTCACATAAGAAAGAGTGGGCCCCAAACCAAGTAAATAATACACATCAGGAGAAAAGAGTTGTAGCATACCAATCATGATATTAGATGGTACCTCAGACTCCTATCAGGATGCAAGAGCATATGACTTATTCAGTATGTGTTAGTGCAAGAAGCAGAAATAGATACAGAAGTAGCACCACTGGGTGCAGGAGCAAATGGAGAGGCAACTGAAACCTCATTCACTCCAAAAGCAACCTTACCAATTGGATAATTTCTAAGCATATGGCCTACCTGACCATATTTGAATCTCCTGTCCCTTCCCTCATCATAAGAACCCCGATGCAACCAACCATATAAACTAAAAAGAAAATATGATGAAGTCGACTAAGCCCTAGTAGCCTGATATTGGACACCCTGTGCCCTGAAGTTATCACCACCCTACTAATGGATATCTCTCAATGGCTTTGTGTAAGGAGAACTAGTTGTGGACCCGATAACTATGCTATAGACCACCATCCTGCACAGAGAATCTAGACTTCTTACCCTGACTTTTACCTACCTCAACCTTATTTCTCTTTTCCTTCTCCACTTATTGTATATGAATAACGAACCTAGAGATATCCATGTCCTTGATTAGTAATATAGTATTTCTTTTAAGGATCAACTCATAAGACAGTCCTAAAGAGAACTTTCGCTTCCTAATACTCATATCTAATAACATTTCTGAAGCATACCTAGATAGCTGGTCAAATTTCACATCTATTTTTGACTTTGGAGCATGGGTGGGGGAATAAGAAGATAACATGGGGATAAATAGAGCATGATTCTTATTATTTTATAAAATAAGAAATTTGAATTACCGACTAGGATAGGGATATACCTAGATGCTTTGTTTGGTTCACATTTAGAATGATAGCTTCATATATCTAATTGGATTATTACATTCCTTCTCAATGATATAGTTGTAATGTCTAAGTTAGGCAGACGATTAGAGGTCAAGGGACCATGATCATATGAAAAACTCTATGAATTATCAACCAAAATAAGTAATCTATAACTAATGAAGTTCAATAGCATAGTATGATTGTTTCTAGAGCCTCAACCCCTAGTTTCTATCAATTGATTGTCCAAGAACTTTAATTTTATGCATTATTTACTTTACGTGTAGTTATCATCGTCAAACTCTATTGGTTACGAATTGCATCAATTTAATCTCAATAGTTAAACTAGAATTGTATAGTTGTTAACATAAGTCCCTGTGGGATTGATATTTTGCTTTATTTAAGGCTACTGTATTAATTGGTGAGGCCACGTACACTTGTGTGTACGCTTGGCGCAACATATTTTTGGCGCCATTGCCGAGGACTTGTAATTAGGGAACTATCTTATTTTTAGTTTAGCTATATTGAGTTGTACATAGTTTAGTAGTTTTTTTCTTTCTTTTTCTTTTACTTTCTATTATCACACTTCTTAGTTTGCAGCCTGGGATAGATGGTTTTTGAGGGATGATGATTCTTGTTGTTTTAGTGGAGGACCCTACTAAGAGGCTTTTTGTCTAGATTTTTATGGAAGTGTTTGGAGTGGACTTACTTTTTTCCAACCTGTAGAGTAGACCACAAGTTGGTGTGTGGTTTGTGGCAATAAGTCTCACTCTGCTAATATGTTTGGTTCTAATCCTGATTCATTTATGTTTGTGGTCAATGCTTAAATGATACTAAGGAGGTAGATGCAGAGTTGACTCCCAACCGGTTGCAGACAAAGTTGCTAATAATTTGAGAAAGTTTAAGTTCTTAAAAACTAAAGTTGTTGATCAGGTTAAGGAGACACCACCACCACTTTGTCCATAAATTATAAGAAAAGGAAAATATGAGGAAGATACTATCCAATTTATAGAATAGACACAAGAATTTTAGCTATTCAACTGAATCTTTCTTTTGAGACTGAAATTGAGTAGGTGAATAAAAGTGAGGGTGTTGTAGATAGTGTAATTTTTGAAGTGAGATTGGTTGGACCTCATTCAAAGCATTTTCCCTACTATGTTTAAATGATGTCTTTTCTATGGAATAATCTGAAATAGTAGGAGAGTGTGAAGATGAGAAACAAGAATCCTATATTCTTAATTTTGCAACAGATAAGCAACACAAAAGTATATCTCACTTTAAGTCTGTGTTGTTTACCATGAACCATCCATTACTCGGTTTTTTCATCTTTGTACCACCACCCTATGAGTAAAGAAAAAATATGGATGTGCGGTTGGAGGCAAAATTCATATTCTTAAGGTGGAGGAAAAACTTGATTGGGCCATGCTGAGACACTAAATCCGGCGCTGTATGGGAGGCAACCCAAGTTAAGGTAAGTTTTATTTTTAGTATTTTAGTTTTTACTTTACTAGTTTTTGTTTTTTTTAGTTAGGTTGATGGGAAGTCTGAGTATCGAAAAACCTGTGTTAAAGTGCATGGCGAAGACTAAGTGTGGGGTCTTCAGAAAATCTTGATGAATAAAGATACTAATAGCTAGGTCAAGAGGCCTTAGAGAGTATTTCTATCTCTAATTTAGAGTATACTTTGGGGACAAAGTAGATTTTTAAGTGTGGGGTGGGAAATTCCCATTTTTAGGATAATTTTAAATTTTTTTGTTAAGAATAAGTGTGGGATGTTCTTGTTGGTTCTATATTTGATAGCATGATGCAAGTGTTTTGATGCTAAAAAGTATGTTTATTGTGAGAATTCTACTATTGAGACTCCCAGGCTCATGTTTATAACTCTTGTACTTGTTGGCTTAATTGGAATTCATGTTATTGTTTGGTTGAGAGTCTACGATGATCCTACTTGACTTAAGCATGTGCCATGTGTGATGTGAGGTTGTAGAATATTCTTTGTTTCATGTGATGTCTAGAACTTGCCTGATGTGCGTGCAAAAAAAAATAAAGAGTATGGGTTTAGGGACTGATATAGGCATTTCTTTGATAGCCAAGTTTATACCTTCTTTTTACTTACGCTTGTGCATTATCCTATTTAATCCCATTGAGCGTTTAGCTTATTCTTTGTCAACCTCATATGTAGCCTAATTCCCTTCTTTGATTAACCATAATTTGATCCAAAAGCTCCTAAGCACTTTAGGGTAAAATTAATGAGGTTAAGGAGTTGGAAATTCAATTAGGAGAGAGGTGAAATTGAAGCCCCAAAGTGATAGCTATTGGTGTTGAAAATTGTTGTATGTTGTGGTTAGGAGTTGAGGAATGAAAATAATAAAACTTTTGTTCAAATTAAAGAAGTTGTGAATAGAAAACACTCCCACCATAGTGTTTGTGAATGAACTTAATGAGATGGGGCAAAACAAAAGATGTGGGGAGATAGAAGTGGTGTAAATTGGGTTATTAGAGATGTGATGTATTAAAGATCTTAGGGAAGATAGTCTTTATTCTTTGAAAAAATAGTTCCTACCCTTCCTTTAGCCTATATTACAACCATTAAAGACCGATTTTATCCTAAGTTTCATCATTTTGATAATAGTGAAGTACTACACTAAGGGGAATCTTATGGTTCATTATGTGTAACTTGTGAATTCCTTGTGAGAGTGAGCTTAATTTGATTCTTGTACCCAACTGGTTAAAAGTAGTATTTATGTGAGTGATTATAGGTAACTCTGTTTTTATGAGGGCAAATGGTTGATGAGTGTTGGATGGATTATATGATGTCTTTGATTGAATAATGTTCATGAGTTTGCTAACTAGGTGAGTCAATTCTTGAGGCTAGGATGTTTTGGAGTGGTTTTCTTGAACTGTCAATTATGTATGTAACATGATTAGTGTACAAACTTGTATTCTGTGTAGTCATTATAGTACTATCTTGATGTTTCTGATTCTAGTAGAAGTGTGCAATCACCTCAGTTTATGATAAGGACGTACAAGGCTTAAAGCGTAGGGTGATGATCTGAGATGGATTTACGAACTTTAGTGTGGTTATTCGGGCTTATGTAGCTTTATTTTGAGGACTTCTAGTGTACATAATGAGTCAATAATGACTTAAATGAGAATATAAGTGTTCAAGTACTTTATTAAAATAGTTAAGGTGTATTTCACACAAGTTTGTACTCAAATTGATCATTTAGAGTTCATATGCGGAAACTAATGTTACTAGCTTAAGCTAGGTTTGTTCTAGTTCATCTCGATGGATTATAACATTTATAATGATTTCCTAATGGTATTATTAATAAGTTATGCATGTAATTTTTTTTTACAGTTTTTAAAGTTCAATCGAATCAAGCCAAGAGTTAAAACTATATGAAAGATCAAAAGGGGCAAAACTAGTATTTTTAGCTTAAGTTTCTAGTTCGTCGTCTTGGATGTTGTGATGTTTTGATATCTAATTTGTTATGTTTAATGATATAGTATTATTGGTTACTTGATTATGATGATATATAAGGGATATAAAATCTTCAAATCAAGTGTAAACAACACATAAAGGCTTGGAATGGATCAACGGAAGCACATGACACAACATGACGTGAATTGGACCTCTTGGAAGTCCATAGCGCATCACATACCAAAGATAAGGCCCTAGGAAGTGTTTAATACATATGGAGCTTCCTAAGTTACCCAAAATAGTGTTTACCCATGATAAGGGTGTGTGTCAGAGGTAGACACAAAAAATTAACCCCACAACGTGGCCTAGTGCAAAAACTCGGCAGTTTTGTCCTCCTATAAATAGGACACTTGTACTTGATGTTATACACCTTGGATGGATTTAAAACTTTTAGGGGAATGTAAACACTTCAATTAGGTTTTTTGTTCTTTTAATTTATCCTTTTAATGAATTTTATCTTGCATTCAATTATCTTGATTACGACTATTTCCATGATTGGCTAAAAGCCCTATTTCGGGGTTAAGGCCAAGAACCTGATTACTATTGCTTTGAATTGATTTGATTTTGATAGCTTATCATATTTGATTTTTTATTTATCCTTGTTAAAAATATTTTTAATATTAGCTACCTTTAGTATCCATCCATTTTTGACTTTGTGAGCACGAATAGGGGAATAAGAAGATGGAACGTGGGGATAGATAGAACAAGGTTCTTATTCTTTTATAAAATAAGGAATTTGAATTAGCGACTAGGATAGGGATATACCTAGAAGCCTTGTTTGGTTCACATTTAGGATGATAGAATCATACATCTAATTAGATTATTACATCGTTGCTCAATGATGTAGTTTTAATGTCCAAGTTAGGTTGACGACTAGAGGTCGAGAGACCATGATAATGCGATAAACCCTACAAATCATCAACCAAGATAAGTAATCTATAACTAATGAAGTTCAATAGCTTAGTATGATTGTTTGTAGATCCTTAACCCAGGGTTTCTATCCATCGATTGTCCAAGCACTTTACTTTTACGCACTATTTACTTTACATGTTGTTATCATCATCAAACATTTTTGGTTATGAATTGCATCAATTTAAACTCAATAGTTAAACTAGTATTGGATAGTTGTTAACACAAATCCCTATGGGATTCATATTTGGCTATACTTAAAGCCACTATATTTGTTAGTGAGACCACGTACACTTGCATATGTGCTTCGGTGTAACACTTATCCAGAGTGTTATAAGTCGTGGGGCCTTAAGAGGTTAAGAAGGGAATGTCCAGATTAACCCCAACTTAGACTACTTAAAATTCCCACATAATGGTACGACCACCCCAGCTCAATCGTACCCTAGGTTATAAGTAGTACCCTTAACTGATACCTTAGGACTCCCCTTGAACCCAAACACCATCTAACATATGACCTTCCAAGCTAAACCGTACCCAACCATATGACTATTACCATGAAACCGTGCCATAGGCAGAATAGAATCACCTAGGCTTAACTTAGGGCAACATACAATTGACATCTTACCATTAGTATCCTAAGGTACGATTAGTATGACCCAACTGTACCTTTGATACAAGCTAACCAATCTATATTAGTTACCATATGACCATGATCCACCAAACTATATCGTATTATACGACTAGTACCCCAAGTGGTATGATGTCCAAAAGCTAAGAATGGAGAAATTTTGTAAAGACCAAAACCCAAGGCGTTTCAATATCAAGGAGTTCTTATTTATTAGAAGGATAGAGAAGGAGAGTTCGAATGCCTTGAGCCTTGGAGATGATGCCACCATCTTGATATTCCCTGTTGTTTTAATTTGTTTCTCTCCTGGATTTGGGTTTCCGCATTTAGGGGTTGTAACAAGCAATTACTCTTATTGTTTTTCTAGCATTTTTAGGAAATCTACTGCTACCACACTTTAATAATAAGTGTTTTACCTTATCCTATGTGTTAGAAATGATTTCTAGCTTTAACTAGTGCAAATATAGGGTATTGTATACAATGATTGCAAAATTGCAAAAAAAGGGAGAATTCCTGGCAACTTAAAGTGTGGAATTGTTGCAGTGGTACCTTCTAATGGTTTTGATACTTTTTTCTAACCAGTCCCTGGACCTGTTTGCACATAATATTATCCCACGAATACTTTTATCATTTATTTCCTCTTTTATATGCAAAATCTCAACCTGAATACCCAATTTATTATCCCATGTCATTACTAATGATATTCATTCACGATTATGATGAATATAACACTATCCTTCCCGTCCTACTCACCCAGTTCACAACTCCAAAACATCCCTCTATTAATACATCTAGGCACCTCAGTAGTTCATCAGGACTCTGATAGAAATTAAAAATACTCTAAATCACTGATAGATAAGAATGCCTCAAGTCATGCAAATAAAGATATGTCTCTAGATCACACATGTTCCCCATGATATCATAGTCCCTTGGCCACTAATATTTTAAATCAGCATATATCAACAAATTTACACTTAAAAGTTTTAACCATCACACAGTGAGTCATCATATACTAAGCATAAGTGACATGACATCCAAGCCTTACAATGCTCTGATAAACTTGAGCCTTCCCTTGCCTTGCAACCTCGGCTTGATTGTTGTCAAAAAAAAAATAATACAACACATATTAGAACAAATGACCTAATAATATCAAGGATTATAACCTAATTCCTAAACCCCCAAGGCCTAATTCATGGTCATTCATCATTCCATGCTTTTTCTACATTAGTTTAATCATTTTCATGAATTAAATAATGAATTCTAAGCATGTAATTGTAATTCATCACTCCTTAACCAAAATCCAAAGGCTTTCACCCTATTTTAAATATATTATACCAGAATTTCCACCTAGGCTAATTCAATTCCTTTTCCATTCCCAAAACCTAGTAATTCTATGGATAATTCTTCAAGAAAATAGCTGAAGGGTGGAATTACTTGCCTCAACAATGAATTTTTGTGTAAAACTATTTGAAAATATGCAAAATCTCCTCCCCCAACCCTTGAACATAATTCGAATAAAAAATAATTTTTTGTGCTATTTTCTCAATTAAACAATGTCTTTCCCTCTATAGCAGGATGATTCCACTATGGAGACATTTTTATAGTGGGATTCACCCACTATGGCAAAATTGACCAACTTTGACTCCCGCTATAGCATGAATATTCCTGCTAAAACGGGCCAATTGTTACAACCCTCCTCCCTCTATATCGACCTAGGTGGATGTTGAATATCTAAAAACCCTAATAATTTCCCCATTTTAAAACACACTTCCCTATAGATATTCTAAGTCAACCCTTTTGTGTCAATTGTAATATATGGAGTTATACTAGTCTGAATTCACTTTTGAAAGTTTCTAATGATTTCTTAATATCTTATCTATCACAGAATGGTCTTGAATCATTCAAACACCAAACTATCTATTCCTGGATTATTCTAGAACATACCACACTTAGAGTTTATCAAAGACAAGCCTAGCCTAATTTCTAACTCTTTATTTGTCAAGAAATTTAACCCAAATTTTGACATGCTAGACTATACTTCAATAATAGAATGGGTTATTACAATAGATTCCAATTTACCCATTGTTCATCTATAAATGATCAATCAAGGAAAAAAACGATAACAAAAAAAATAAATAGTACCTGAATCCTCAAACAAATGAGGATACTTGTTGTGCATATCCTTCTCAATGTCCTAAGAGTCCTCCTCAATAGGTCAGTTCTCCCACTGAACTTTCACTGATTGGATTTACTAAGTCCTAAACTTCCAAACTTCTTGGTCAAAAATCTTTATTAGCTTCTCTTTATACGAAAGATCCTTTTCAAGCAAAGTAGAGTCCCACTTAACAATGATATCACCATCCCTATGGTATTTCTTAAGGATGTGAACATGAAATACCAGATGGACTCTTTATAGGCTTGATGGTAATGCCAACTTGTAAGCTACCGAACCAATATCGTCAAGAAAGTAAAATGGACCAATGTACTGAAGGCTAAGCTTACCTTTTTTTGCCAAATCACATAACTCCCTTCCCAGAAGACACCTTCAATAGCACATGGTCACCCGGTTTAAAGTATATATCTCATACTTTATGATCTGCTTATTCCTTTTCTCTACTTTGGGTTGCCAATAGCTTGTCCTGAATCAACCTAACTTTCTCTTGAGCTTTCTTCACCAAGTCTATGCCTAAAGGTTTTATATAGTCAACCTATGGGTAATCTACACCTCCTCCCAGAGAGTGATTCAAATGTAGCCATGTCAATACTATAATGATAATTGTTATTGTATGAGAACTCACTCAATGGTTGAAACTCATCCCAATGAGGTAGTCACACATGTCTATAGCATGTTCTCAAGAACCTGATCAGTGCTTGTCAGCCTGTGTCATAACTCAAAAACTAAGGGTTATGATGGCACTTGTCACAAAAACCCTTGACAAGTAAACTATCATCCAAAGTGATATAAGAAGGGAAATAAATACTAAAATCCAAGATAAGGCTTTTAGCATGAAGCCGAGCCACAAAAACATGACAATAGTGGAAATATAATCAAAGATGCCAAATGAAATCCCAAAAACTGGTGTTGTAGTGTAAGAACTACTAAATATATTTTGAATGTCAAAATACATTAATAGTACAACAAGGACCAAAATCTAAGACATGAATTAGATAGGAAGAGGTTATAGAATGACTTCGTAAGCATAGATCATCCACTAACTCGAATCAACTGAAATACCGCCTGAATTAGCTATCGTGCAACGTACTCGTACCTGGATATTCACCAAAAGAGGCACAGTAGAGATGAGTACAGTCCACTCGTACTCAGATGGTATCATAGGCTGATCGAGAGAAGTAGAAAATAAAGCAAATAAACACAAATAATGGGCACATCACCTATAGTCAAATATGTTCCAAATGGTAGCCCACACCATCTCCAATAATAGTGCTACAACATCCACATATACCACTCAAAATTAGTGAAAGAAGAATATGTATATAGATACAACACATATAAGTATGGGAAAAAATCACATAGAGAGATATCACATCAAAGACGAATATACCACATAGAATGATCATAACATATATGAAATGGAATAAATATGATTATGATAATAATGTGATGCTCGAGGTTGTCACACAACCTTCATATACACCTACTGAGTTGTGATCCTGAGATAAGACCCATGGGGGGAGGGGGTTGTCAACCATATATAGCAAATATCAAATTAAAATATCCATAATTCTTCTCTGGCACATATATCGGTAAAGGGGTTTTAAAAGAAGTCAAAAATTTATCAAAAAAAAAATATTTTAAGTATTTTCATGGTTTTACCAATGTTTCATGCATGTATGACATAAGATACAAATCAGTACAACATACAACAATAGAAAGATAATGTGATGCATCAAGTTGTCGCACAACCTCTGTATACATCTACTGAGTTGTGTTTATGAGGTAGGACCCAAGGGGAGTTTGCAACCAATATACAACCAATTTTCGATGCCATCATCCATAAGTCCTTTTTGACGCATACATCGGCAAGGGGTTTTAAAGATGTCATATTTTCGGTTAAAAAAACCATTGTTTCCCATGTTTTTAGTATTTCCATGTTGGTTCCAATGTTTAATGAATAAATATGATATAAGAATATAATTCTCACAACTATCCAAAATGAGAATTTCAAATATTCAGCTAATATACCAACTATGTGAGCCAAAAATCCACTCAAATCAATCAACCATCCATGATCTAATATAATCCAAAAACCATCAAGTGAAACATGCAGGAAATGTCAATGATACAACATAATTTTGAAAAGCTAGGCTTTTACTACCAAAAAGAGTGAAACCAAACATACATATACCAATACCAGGCCAACAACATCATATAATACCCTACATGGTCACACATAAAAATAATGTCCCAAAACCACTAAATATTATCCACATATGCCCCCACACTGCACATAAATCATCTAAATACATTTTCCATGATACAACACCATACCCATACCATGCTTTTACATTATTATTAACTTCCCAACCCAATCTGAAGAAAGTTAGGCCATAACCTACCTCGAATGCAAAAACTAGAGCAAATAAGTCTTTATCACTGAGATTTCACCTCACGTACAGACCAAAAAATTAGGTAAAACACATAAATATGGAATCTAGACATAAAAATAAATCCAACGATACCCATACTGTCCATTTCTGAATCGAGGTCAAAATGGAACCCTAATATAAGGTTTCAAAAATGAAGGGTAAAACTGAATTTTTTGTCCAAAAACACTTTTCCCAATAAGGTCAAATTTGGGTTTAAATCAAAGAAATTATAATTTGGGCCTTCTGGGCAAAAATTCCCGAATTCCACCTTTAAATCTGAGTTTAAACAAGATTTAAATCGTAGATTCCAAGAAAAATAGCTGAAATAGGAGTTTGGATCTTACCCAAGCTTAGAATTAAAAGAAAATTCCCAAAAACTTGATTTCCAAGTTCTAAGTGTCCAAAATAGTAAGGAAAAAATAGAGAAAAAGATTATTTATACCCAGGTGTCAGGTGCCACTAAAGCGGTCAAGTGGCTGCTTTAGCAGTCACCACTAAAGTGGTCAAGTACCAATTTAGCAGTACTTGCTTAGCGTGAAAGACCGTTAAAATAGACAAAGGCTACTTTAGTCCCCTCCGCTAAAACAACCTTGCCCAGATGATAGTCGGCCGCTAAAGTGGCCAAAGTGGCACTTTAGCAGCTGCACTAGCTGAGTGGTGCACCGGCTGTGCAGACTTTTAAAATTCCAAGTCTCCCAGATCCTCCAAGATTCATCCAAAATCCCAAGAATGCATACAAATTTTGCTACCCTATCAAATTCAAAACACCAAACTCATTGGCGATATCAATATTTCAAAAAAAATGTTGTTTTCATAAAATTGGCCTTAGAGACCTATTTTCACAATTTTTTGAACAGAGGGTCGATATTAGATATAAAATCACACCAACCATGTTACAAACCTAGAGTTGATTTTCCGGATCTACTGCACAGTCTATTTTGCCATCCGATGCACAAATTAAAAGATGTTGACTGATGTTAACTAGTAAGCCTTTAAGATCATAAAAACAACAATCTCGCACAAAGCATATCAAAATACATTGGGAACTATGTTAAACATCCCCACACACTATAAATACCACATGCAACCACGAGGAGGGATAAAATAGTTAAATCACACAATAAAAATATTTCATAGAAATCACCAAAAATTAGGTCATTACATCATTCACCACTAAGAATCTAGTTCATCCTCAAACTACGAGCAATAGAAATACCTGAATCCTAAAAAATCTAGGGATAACTACTGTGTATATCAGGCTTGACCTCCCAAGTAGACCATCTACAGGTTGATGCCTCCACTGGACCATAACCATCAGAATAACTCTAGAATGTAATCATCTAACATCCCTAACAAGAATGGAGATAGGCTCCTCAACAAATGATAAATGCTCATCTAACTTGACTAAATCCCAATGAATAACATGAGACTCAACTAGAATGTAACACTGAAGCATAGAAACATGTAAAACTAGATGAACAACTAATAAATCTTGAGGAAATGCCAACTCATAAGCCATATCCCCAATAGTTTAAAGAATCTCAAAAGGCCCAATATAGTTAGGGGTAAGCTTACCCCTATTCTCAAACCTCACCATGCCTTTTAAGGGCAATACACAAAGAAAGACAAAGATCACTAACACTAAATCTGAAGGCACAAAGTCGATGATCTACATAGCTCTTATGCCAACTCTGACTTACTCAATGACTATGTTAAATGACCCAAACTCTATCCAAAGACATATAAATCAAGTCTACACCTTGGGGTCTAATCTTAGAACCACAAACCAACCAACAAGAGAGCCACAACACCTATCATACAAAGCCTCAAAAGGAGCAATCCCAATCCTGGAACAGTAGCTATTACTATATGAAAATTCCACTAAAGCTAGATGTTGCTCCCCCTATCCACTAAAGTCCATCACACAAGCGCAGAGCATATGGTTAAAAACCTTAATAGTCTACTCCAACTATCTATCGGTCTTAGGGTGAAAAGTTATACTGAAATCAACCCGAGTACCTAACTTCTAATGAGAAGTCCTTCAAAATTGAGGTGTTAACACTGAATCTCAGTCCAAGATGAGGACACCAACAGACAATAAAGAGAAACTATCTTATAAATATAGATATGGGCCAAACTCTCAACAATAAATGTGACCTAAAGTGGAATAAAATGAGAGAATTGGTCACTTAATCCACAATGATCCAAACACTATCATAAGTACAAGAAGTACGAGAAAACCCAGTCACAAAGTTCATAGTGATTTTTTTCTATTTCCACTCGGGAATGGGTAACCTCAGAAGCAAACCACCAGATACCAAATGCTTTGCCTTCACCTATTGGTAACATAGGCAATGAGCTACAAAATCTGTTTCATTCTTCCTCATACCACCCCATCAGTAATGTTGTCTCAAATTATAATACATTTTAGTTATTCCTGCATTGATGGAATACCTAGAATAATGAGCCTCCTATCAATATAATCCAATTACTCACTCTCGACATACAAACTCAATCACCAATCCTCAAGACACAATTTGGATTAATTGAGGCTTCCTTAGACACCACTCAGCACCCTCTCTCGAATCATTCTCACCCCAACATCATCAATCCAATGAGCGTGAATTTACTCCATCAAGGAAGACCTAGGCTTCACAAATTCCAAAGCACACCCCAATTGTCAAATATCAAGCCTAACCATCTGGTTAGCCAAATAGTAAACCTTCAAGGCATAAAGCATCTCTTAAGCCAAAAGATGCGCCAAGCTACCCATGCTAGTTGACTTCTAGATCAAGACATACACAACCACACAATCCTTACTCGAATGGTAGAGAATAGTCAAGCTATAATCCTTAAGCTACTCAAGCCAACAATGCTAGCTTATATTAAGATCTCGCTGGGTGAA
This sequence comes from Capsicum baccatum var. pendulum, assembly GCA_030864225.1. Classification (NCBI taxonomy): domain Eukaryota; kingdom Viridiplantae; phylum Streptophyta; class Magnoliopsida; order Solanales; family Solanaceae; genus Capsicum; species Capsicum baccatum. Next base: position 135,476,395 of record CM061552.1, read on the forward strand.
GAAGCACTGAAGGCTATAATGATCCTAAAAAATCTTACAGTGGACTTCATACAAGTAGTGTGTCCACAACATTAAAGCAAAAATAAACATGCATAGCTCTAAATCTTTGGTAGGGTTATTCCTTTCATAGGACTTTAACTAATGGGAAGCATATGCAGTAACTTTACCTTTATGCATCAACATAATACCTAACCCAATACCTAATACATCATAAAAGAAGGTAAAACCCACACCCTCCTTAGGAATAAATAAAAATAGGACTTGATGTCAACAAATCCTTAAGATTTTGAAAGCTTACCTCACAGGAATCGAAGAATTAGAAGGAAATCTTTTTTGATCAACTTACTCAATGGATCCATAATAGAGGAAAAGCCTAATACAAAATGCCCATTGTAACCTGCCAAATCAACAAATCTCCAAATTGCTATAGGAGAAGTAAGTCTAGCCCAATCACGAACTACTACAATCTTGGCCAGATCGATCATAATACTTTCCTTGGTCACCACATTATAAAAGAAAGAAATAGACTCTAACCAAAACTCACACATAGAGAACTTAATATGCAACTTCTCATCCATCAATCTCTAAAGTACAATCAGTAAATGCTCCTCAAGGTCAGCCTCACTGTTGGAAGAAATGAAGATATCATCTATAAATACAATGACAAATGAGTTGAGTTATGAAAAATCCAATTCTCAACTTCATGAACGTGGGTGGGGCATTGGTCAACCCAAATGACATGACCAAGAACTCATAATGACCATATTGAGTTTGAAAATCTATGTTCGAAATATCTGAAGTTCTAATTCTTAACTAGTGATACCCAGACCTCAAATCAATCTTCAAAAGCATTAAAGCACCCTGAAGCTGATCGAATAAATATATATGAGGAAAAGGATACTTATTCTTAACTTTCACCTAGTTTAGCTGTCGATAATCAATACACATACGCATAAACCCTTACTTTTTCTTTACAAACAACACAGGCTTACCCCAAGGTGATAAACTAGGTTGGATAAATCCTTTATCCAGCAACTCCTACAATTGATCTTTTAATTCTTTTAACTCTGTTGGGGCCATCCTCTAAGGAGGAATAAAACTTGGCTTGGCGCCCGGATCAATATCAAAAGCATATTCAATATTATGATCCAAAGGCATACTAGGACAATTCATAGAGAAAACATCTACAAACTCATGAACCACACGAACAGAATCTACGAAAGGAGGTAAAGCAGCACTAGTATTACAAATATGAACCAAATAAAACAAGCAACCCCTCTTAACCAAACAGTAATCCTAAAGAAAATATATAAATCTTTTAGAACCCAAATAAAGAACAATCTTCTAAGTTATCCTTGGCACACCGGGAGAAGCTAAAGTCACGGTCTTAGCATCATAATTAGATAAGATGATAAGGAGCTAGCCATTCCATACAAAAAATAACATCAAAATCCATGATATCTAGGATAATTAGATCTACCTATATCTCATACCCAGTAAAAGTCACCATAAAAGATAGTGTACCCAATCCACCACTAAAGAATCTCCTACTGGGATAGATACATGGATAAACATGTTAAGAGGCTCACTAGTGTAATCAAAACCTGAAGCTACTAAACTAGATGACCCACTACCTAAACCCTAAAAGGCTACATACAATGGTCTACTATGATATCTACAAAAACCTCTAGAATTTCTACCTCACGTATGACCTCTAAACTCGCCCTAATGGGGCATCCTCATGGTGATTCCCTAAAACCCTCAAATAAAAGACTCAATCATCCTAGCATAATCCATTATACTCTAAAATAATGCCCCATCCACTTTCGGCTTAAAAGTAGCAAGCTAAAGAGAAACATCCAACCCCATTGCGAAATTCTAGATCTTTTTAGAATCAGTGGCAATTTTGGCGTAATAATATATAGATAAGAATGGAAATGTGCCTCATACATCGTAATAGGCATGATACCCTGCTACAAGTGATCAAACTCATCTTACATATGATCCCTCAAATTATATGGCATGAACTATCAAAAAATACTACAGTAAATTAATCTCAAGCCATCACTAAAGAACCAAGAGGTTTGCAACTAACAAATGACCTTCCTTAATCCCTAGCTGTATGTCTCAACTGATAAATAGTATAAGCAACCCAATGCAACTCAAGCGATCCAATGTTATACAACTTCTCATGATATTAAGTTATGAACTTAGAGACATCCTCGCCGACAACACAACTGAACCTAGAAGGACCCAAATGAGTGAATCTCTTAAAAATCTTTTGATTCTTATAAGACATAACTATGCTCACAAAAATAGGGAGCATAGTGGATCTGGCTGTCTTAGATCCCACCTGAGGAGGTAATATAAAAGAAGACTAAATCTTGGCCTCGAAATAACATACTCAAAGACAAGCGCAAAAAAGAATGAAACATTATTTAGATTATAAGATATGAAAGATAGATACGATATTGTATTAAGTAAGGGAAGTTTTCTAAATATATCTTATAGCCTCTCAAAAATTGATACGGATGTCTATGTACTGATCCACGAGACTCTACTAGACACCCTATTCTTACACTAATGATACTCGTGAACCTGGCTACTTTGATACCAATTTTTTGTGACAAAAACCTTCAGGGCCATGATGGAACTTACCGTGGCAAGCCTTGACAAGTATGCTTATCACCCAAACCGATCTAACAAGGGAAATCAATACCAAAACCCAAGACAGGGATTCTAGAGAAAAGCCTATCCACACAAACATGATAATAGAAAAAATATAATCAAAGATACCAAACTAAATCCCAAAATCTTGTGAAATAGTGTAAGAACTACTAAATACTTTTTTAATGTCAAAATACAATGATCATCCAGAGAGAATCAAAATTTGTCTCAAAATAAAAATAAGGCATGAATTAGATAGGAAGAAGTAGTAGAATGACTCTTGAAGCGTAGATCATCTGCTACCTCAAATCAACTTAGATACCACCTGAATCAGCTATCGTGTGGTGAACTCGTACCTAGATCTACATCGAAAGTGGCATATTAGAGGTGATTATATTCTACTTGTACTCAATAGGTGTCATAGGCCAATCGAGTAAAGTAGAAAATAAGGCTTATAAATACAAATTATGTGCACGTCACCTGCAGTTAAAAAGTATCCCAAACAGTAGCCCACACCATCTATACTAACAATTCTATAACATCCACATATACCACATATAAATATGAGAAAGCAGAACAGGTATGCAGATATTTTAGCTATAATCATGGAAAATAAGCTCACATAAAGATATCACATCAAAGATTATAATACAATACAAAATGAGCATAATAGTTTATAAAATACAATGAAAAAGATAATGATGATCAGATGCTCCAGGTTGTCTCACAACCTCTGTATACACCTATCAAGTTATGCTGCTGAGGTAGGACCTAGGGTGTTCGTCAACCCACATACAACTAATTTTCAATACCAATATCCATACAATACCAATATCCATACTAAATACTTTTTTAATGTCAAAATACAATGATCATCTAGAGAGAATCAAAATTTGTCTCAAAATAAAAATAAGGCATGAATTAGATAGGAAGAAGTAGTAGAATGACTCTTGAAGCATAGATCGTAGATCATCTGCTACCTCAAATCAACTTAGATACCACCTGAATCAGCTATCGTGTGGTGAACTCGTACCTAGATCTGCATCGAAAGTGGAATATTAGAGGTGATTATAATCTACTTGTACTCAATAGGTGTCATAGGCCAATAGAGTAAAGTAGAAAATAAGGCTTATAAATACAAATTATGTGCACGTCACCTGCAGTCAAAATATGTCCCAAACAGTAGACCACACCATCTATACTAACAATTCTACAACATCCACATATACCACACATAAATATGAGAAAGCAGAACAGGTATGCAGATATTTTAGATATAATCATGGAAAATAAGCTCACATAAAGATATCACATCAAAGATTATAATACAACACAAAATGAGCATAATACTTTATAAAATACAATGAAAAAGATGATGATGATCTGATGCTCAAGGTTGTCTCACAACCTCTGTATACATCTATCAAGTTATGCTGCTGAGGTAGGACCTAGGGTGTTCGTCAACCCACATACAACTAATTTTCAATACCAATATCCATACAATACCAATATCCATAAGTCCTCTTTGACACATACATCGGTAGAGGGTTCTTAAAGATGTCACATTTTGTGTTAGAAAAAGGCCAGTATTTTTAGTATTTCTATGGTGGTACCAATATTTTATGAATAAATATGATTTGAGCATGTAATTCTCACAACCAACCAAAATGAGAATATATAATATCCAACCAATATACCAACTAGATGAGAAAAAATCCACTCAAAGCAACCAACCATCCATGATCCCGTATATTCCAAAAAATATTACGTGAAACATGAAATAAAATGTCATTGATACCACATAATACTAAAAAACTAGGGTTTTCCCACAAAAAAAGTGTAACCAAACATACATATATCAATACAAGGCCACAAAAATTATATAAGACTCCACACTATCATACATAGAAAATAATGTCTAAAAACCACCAAATATTATCCTCATAGGTTTCATAGCAAATAATGTCTAAAAACACAAAATATTATCCACATAGGCCCCCACCCGAGTACATAAATCACCTAAATACATTTTACACGATATAACCTCATACCTATAGTATGCTTTTACATTATTACTAACTACTTAACCCATTTTGAAGAAAGTTAAGCAAAACCCTACCTTGAATGCTAAAATTAGAAAAAATAAACCTTTTTTACTGAGCTTTCACCTCATTAACGGAGCCCAAAATAAGAAAAATACATAAATATATAATCTACATATCAAAAGAAAGTCAACGATACCTATATTTCCCACTTTTGAATTAGGGTCAATACGGACCCTATAACAGTTTTTCAAGAAAGAAGGGTAAGACCAAAATTTTTGTCCAAAATTATTTTTCCCAAGAATAAATGAACTCATAGGATAAAACCTAAGTGAAAATGGGGTTTAATTGGGGTTTGAATCATAGAAATGATAATTTGGATCTTTCAAGACAAAATCCCCAAATTTCACCTTTAACTTCGAGTTTAAACAAGATTTAAATGATCAAATCAAAGAAAAGTACTTGAAATAGGAGTTTGGAGCTTACCCAAGCCTATAAATGAAAGAAAATACCCAAAAATTCATTCTCTAAGCTCCAAGTCTTGGAAATAGTGAAGAAAAAAACAAGAAATAGATTATTTATACCCAGGTGCCAGTAGCTACTAAAGCGGTCAAGTGGATGCTTTAGAGGTCACTGCTAAAGTAGTCAAGAACCACTTTGGTGGTACCTTCTTAGCATGCTAGTCCACTAAAGAGGACAAGGGCCTCTTTAGAGATCTTCTCTAAAGCGGATGAGGGTCGTTAAAGCACCCTTTCTTAGTTGGTAGTCAGCCTCTAAAGCCGACAAGTGGTACTTTAGCGGCTGCACTAGAAGAGTGGTGCACTAGCTATAGAGACTTGGAATATTCAAAGTTACCAAAGGCCCTTTGGAATTCATACAAAATCTCGAGAATGAAAAAAATGTATGCTACTCTATCAAATTTGTTGCTATGGACTCAATGGAGATACCAAAATTTTGAAAAAAAATGTTATTTTTATAGAATTGTCCCTTGACACCTCTTTTCATAATTTTTTGAATAGAGGGTCAAAATTAGTAATAAAAGCCATAAAACCACACCAACCATGTTACCTGTCAAAAATCAACATTCTGAATTTGCTTGTGCGGTTTATTTTTCTATTTGACAAGCAGATCAAAAGATGTTGACAAAAGACAACTAGTAAGCCTTTAAGACCATAAAAAACCACAATCTCACACAAAACACATTTATATGCATTGGGAACCATGATAAACAATCACCACACCCCATAAACACCCCAATACAACCACGAGGAGGGATAAAATGGTCAAATCACATAGAATATTAATATTTCACGCAAATTCTCGAAAATCAAGTCATTACTGCCAAAGATGAAATATTATACTAAGGTTAAGCTTTGTGCCCAACTTTTTGTACAACCTGTGTAAAAATTTAGAGATAAATTGTATACCTTTATTGAATTTGATGGAAATCAAAACCCCATATAATCTCAAAATTTTCCTAACACGGATCTTGGCTAACTACTCTAAATTAGTTCACCTTAACCAAAATGAAATGAGCAGACTTGGTTAGCATGTACAATATGACCCAAACAAAATCATGTTGCCCCAAGGTCTTAAGAGGACCCATCACAAAATACATAGCTATTCTCTCCCACTTCCACTCGAGAATACCCATTTTCTAATTTCCAAGAGGTATTGGACTTACTATTTTTGGATTTGGGTCTAAACAAAAGAGATCAAGGCTACCTAATTAGACTTGGGTTTACATCAAACAAAATAATAAGGGATAGAACTTAACATATAATGGTCTCATAAAAAATCCTCTTGATTAATTATGAGTTGATTAGGTGATTAACATGCTTCAAATAATTAACAAACTTACATGGTTAAACCTATAGACATGCTTTATAGGTGATAAGATGCACAATTAGACATATTGAACGCATTAAAATTATTAAATCATTTCCAAATAGCAAGATTTCTTGTCATGGAATGAATATGTAAGGCTTAAAATTACCAATGAAGCCTAGAAATAAGATGCTATAAATTATTTTAATTGCTGAAAAAGTATGATTTTAAATATGGAAAAATTAAATTAAAATAGCTCAAAAAATAAATTTTAAATTCTTAAACGACAAAGGGGACAAAGGTTTTGTGTTGGGGGATTTGGATAAGTCTGAGGAGTGTCTCGATTATGGTCATTATAGTCATATTGAGGTTGAGGAGGTCAAGGGGGCTATGCGCAGGATGTGTCAGGGTAGGGCGATGAGGCCAGACGAGATTCCAGTGGATTTTTTGAAGAGCACTGGTGGGGCAAATTTGGAGTAGTTGACAAGTTGTTTAACATCTTTTTTAGGGATGTGATGATGCTTGAAGCGTAGAGGTAAATTATGATAATTCCTTTACATAAGAACAAGAGAGATATCCAGAGTTTTACAAGTATATAGGTATTAAGTTTTTGAGTAATACTATGAAGGTTTAGGAATGGGTGGTAGAGTTGAGACTAAGAAGGATTGTGACTATCTCTAAGAATCAATTCATTTTCATGCCAGGTCGCTTGACTACTAAGGCCATTCACCTTATGAGGACATTAGTGGAGCAATTTTAGGAGAAGAAGGACTTACATATGGTGTTTATTGATCTTGAGAAGACATATAACAGAGTGTCCAGAGAGATTCTGTGGAGGTTCTTGGAGGCTAAAAGGGTGTATGTGGCATACATTAGGCTGATTCAGGACATGTATGATGCTGTGAAGACTCGTGTGAGGATTATAGGTGGAGATTCAGAGCAATTTCCAATTTTGATAGGTTTGAATCAGGGATCAACTCTTGGCCTTTTTTTATTTGCCTTAGTGATAAATATGTTGACGCAACATATTTAGAGAGGAATTCCTTGGTGTATCTTATTTACAGATGATGTGGTATTGATTAATGAGACTCGAGGAGTAGCTAATGATAAGTTGGAGATTTGGAGATAGACTCCAGAGTCTAAAGGTTTTCGGTCGAGTAGGACCAAGATAGAGTACTTAGAGTGTAATTTTAGTGATGTGTCACAGGAGACTGATGTGGTTGCGATCTGTATTCATAGGCTATTTAGAAGAGGGAGAGTTTCAAGTATCTGAGGTCTATAATTTAGGGCGATAGTGATACTAATGAGGATGTCATGTATCATATTTGGGTAAGGCAGTTGAAATGGAGGCTTGCTTTGGGCGTTTTATGTGATAATAAGGTGCCACCAAAGCTTAAAGATAAGTTCTATAGACTGGCAGTCCGATCGGTCATATTGTATGGAGCAGAGTGTTAGCCAGTTAAAAAATTTCATGTCGTAAGTTAAAAGTGGCGGAGATGAGGATGTTGCGACGGATGTGTGTTTAGACCAGTAAGAATAGGGTGAGGAATGAGGTTATTTAGAAAAAGGTTGAAATGGCTTTAGTGGAGGACAAGATACGAGAAATAAGGTTACATTAGTTTGGGCACGTGATGAAGAGGAGTGTTGATGCGCCAGTACAGAGGTGTGAAATACTAACTATGGATATTTTAGGTGGGGGAGAGGTAGGCTGAAGAAATATTAGAGGGAGGTGATTATAGATGATATGGAGCAGTTATAGCTTACAGAGGACAGGACCCTTGATAGGAAGGTGTGGAGAATGCGGATTAGGGTAGAGGGTTAGGGGGTAGAATGGTGTCGGTGACCATAGGGGAGTGTTCTGTATTTGTGTTTGAAGTTTCTTGTTCGTAGGTATTGAGTGTTCTCTATGGTTTCAGATGTATAGTTTTAGTATTATCTTGTGGCTAGCATTGGTAGTTTATTTTACATACTGTACAAGTTTATATGAATTTATGTATTGTGTTTGTTATATTGTTATTGATTCTAAGTCGGGAGTCTATCGGAAACAGCCTCTCTACTTCACCTGAGGTAGTGCTGTGGATTGTGTGCTCTCTACCCTATTCAGACCCCACTAGGTCGGAATACACTGGTATGTTGTTATTGTTGTTGTTGGCTAAAAAAATAAATTTAAATGGTGGTAATTAACTTATATATGCTGGAATGTAATTTATATGTGCTAGAGAGTGTGTAAATGTACTGGAAAAATAGTTGAAAGTTCTAGAAAGTTTGTTGCAAATTTGTAAACATGCTGGAAACTAAATTTCAATATGTTCAAAATTGATAAAACATTCTAAATTGCCAAAAATTAGTCATGATATCTTGAAATTACTTAAAAGTATTGAAATTAAATTGACATGCTCGTCATTTGTTTCAATAGATTGAAGGTTAATTTGCTTTCATAAAACTTGATTTCTAAGTGATAAAATGATATTATTAATTATCCTAGAATATATTTGTCAAAGTGATAAAAGAATTCAATTGACATGTTAAAATTATGAAATAACCCTATAGGCATGATATCTAAGTGATAGGATGTTCAAATCACAGAATCTCCTCCCCCATGAATAATCCACATGATTTCATTATATATAGCAATGTTTATACAAATTATTATAAAACCCAAATTTTAATAAAGAAAAATAAGGGAAAATGGTGAAGACTGGTAGACATCCTTAGAGAGAAACATTTTAGCACAATTCGATCATTACTTAATATGTTGCCTGCTAAAACATAACTAAATACACAACCACAAACTAACCCAATTTGAAACTAAACCTACAACTGACCCACAAGTATTCATCCTTTCATTGATTAAGTAAAACATGGTACCAATCACTAATAGGTAGCACAGTTAGACTCGTATATTTATGTTTTATGTTTTAATAATGACAAACTAATAAGTGAACTTTACAGTATATTGAAGATCCTTAATGATGGAAGGAGATCACACACAGAAGACATTCAAGATCTCAAATCATGGAGGATATCTCGCAGAAGGCAAGGAATATTCTCTCAATGAATATCGTGCTAAATATAGAGCCACATCAAAGATATTGAAGATCCCTTATGATAGAATGATAGAATGAGATCTTATATAAGGCAAGGAAACTCTCTCAAATATCGTGCTAAATATGGAGCCACATTAAATGTAGGATATCACTTGACAAGGCAACAAAAATCATATCAACTGAAGATCCCAATAGATAAGGCAATTGGACATACCTCATGACAAGATCAAAGGAGAAGGAGGATCTCACTCCTTATATGGACATATCTGATATGGACATGTATAGATATGAGAAAGAAAAATCACACCAAGTATGAGAGATTGAGTACTTTCTTACTAAATAACAATTTTCAAAGAGGTAAAATTGATAAAAATCTGTTTATATGAAAGCTCGATTCAAATCTTCTTATTATACAAATATACATTGATGATATTATTTTTGGTAGTCCTAACGTCTCTCGGCGTGAGAATTTTGCTAATTTGATAACAGGAGAATCTAAAATGAGCTTAATAGGAGAGCTCACATTCTTCTTTGGATTACAAATAAAGTAAACTCCCAAAAGTACCTTCATCAGTCAAGCTAAGTACACAAAGGAACTCATCAAAAATTTGATATGGAAAAAAGAAAGGCTTATGGAACTCCGATGAGTCCATCCACAAGTCATGATTCCAACTTGCATGGAAAGGATGTTAATGAAAAGATGTACAGGGGAATGATTGGACACTACTCCACTTAACCCCCAATCGACTAGACATCATTTTTAGTATATGTAAATGTTTCAGGTTCCAGTCAATTCCAAAAGAGTCTGCCATCAAAAGGATTGTCCGATACCTCATAGGAACTCAAGACATTGGACTATGGTACCATTGTTCTTCCTATTTAGTTTTAATTTGATATTCAAACATTGACACTGCAGGTGATAAAAGTGATAGAAAAAGCACTAGTGGAACGTGTCAAATTCCCTGTGATGCCCTGATCTCATGGCACAATAAGAAGCAAACTTCAATTACTCTTTCAACAACTGAAGATGAATACATAGCCATTGGAAGTTGTGGTACTCAAATTTTATAGATTATGCATCAACTACTTGATTTTAGTTTGTCCTTTGAATCTATTCCCATATTGTGTGATAATACCAGCTCCATTAGCTCATCTAAATATATTGTGCATCGTTCTAGGGATAAACACATTGATTTTAAGCATTATTTTTTGAGATCATGTAGAAAATGGTGATTTCTCATTAACATTTGTTGACTCTAAAAATCAACTGGCAGATATTTTTACAAAACTCTTGTTAGAAGAAAGATTTTGTTTCCTTAGAAAAAGGAATTGGTATTCTCTGCATTAATGAATTATGAGTCTTATTTTTGGACCAAAATCTCTTTTACTTGTTCCAATTTTCTTGTCAGTTTTTAACAAAAAAATTGGTTTTCAAAAGGAGGTCATGTCCCTTGTTTTTGCTAGGTTATAAAATGATTTTTAACGTACTATCTGCCATACTGTTTGTTTTTCCTAGTACTTGTGAGTTAATACACTAAATCTCTGCTATCTGTCTACTGCTCTTTTTGCTAATCTGTGGTTCTTTTCAATTATGCCAAAATGGAGAGAAAGATAGGAACATAAGAAATGCCTACAAGTCAGGTGGATTAAATCGATTGATACTCAGAAACATGGAAAAATAGCAGTATTTACAAGTCATGGGGAGCAACCCGACTACTGTGATAGACAGGGAAGTCAATTAATGTTTATGCTTATTTGTCATTATCAAAAAGGGGGAGATTTTTAGCCTCTTATATTTATGTTTTATATTTTAATAATGATAAACTAATAAGTGAACTTTGCAGGATATTGAAGATCCTTAATAATGGAAGGAAATATCATATAAAGGACATTGAAGATCTCAAATCATAGAGGATATCTCATACAAGGTAATGAATATTCTCTCAAAGAATATTGTGCTAAATATGGAGCCACATGAAACATATTAAAGATCCCTAATAATAGAAAAAGATCTCCCATAAAGAACATTGAAGATCTCAAATCATTAGAGTATATCTCATACAAGGCAAGGAATATTCTATTAAATATCATGCTTAGTATGGAGCCACATCAAAAGTAGGATATCGCTTGACAAGGCACTAAAGATCAATCAACTAAAGATCCCAATAGATATGGAAATTGGACACACCTCACAGAAAGATGAAAGGAGAAGAAGGATCTCACTCCTTACATGGACATATATGATATGGAAATATATAGATGTGAGAAAGGAAAATCACACCAAGTATGGACATATCTGATATGGACATAGCATAAGGTTTAAACTCCCTCAATAAAGGAATCAATTCAAATCCTTGATTGAGAAGAAATATCTTAGGTCTACTTATAAAGAATAGCAGCTGAAGACTATAAAAAAAGATAACTGAAGACAGACACAAGTCACACAACTTCAAGGAGAAAAATCAAAGTGTCTCTTTCTTAGTCTCACAAGTCTTTGTAACTCTTAGCTTACAATTGTTATATAACGAGTAGAATCAAGTAAACTTTGTAACATCAACTGAATTTGTGTCACAAGATTTGAAGAGAAAAATAATTCTTTAGAACTTTTTTTGTATCATTGTACTCGAGCTCGACTTTCAACAATCTAAGGAAACTTTGAAACCCAAGGGGACTGGAAGTAGGCACTACATTGGTGTTCCGAACAAGAATTATGTTATTACTTTATGTTCTATTATTTATGTGGTTAACTATTTTATATCTTATCTATTTGTGAAGTACACTAATCTGTACGCGAGTCGACTGTGGGGAGTCAGTAGTCAACTCACAGAAAAATTTCAATTCACCCCCTCTTGAATTTCAAGCACAAAAAGCAATAAAATAGCCTTGAAGGCTATAATATGTCATCAGTTATAAATCTTAAGGAATGCATGAGAATTTAAAAAAATTGATTAATAGTGGTAAACAGATAGAATAAGAAAAGTAGACCAAGCTTCAATTGAACTTAAGATACAAATAATACGCAAAGATCAGTGTTTACCAGCAAGAATAATATTAAAATTTATTAGTGTGTGATTAGAAAAAAGTTTAAAATTTGGGTAAAGATGGCAGTATTCCTTAGCGTATCTCAATAATGAAGGAGTTAGACCCTTTTTATAGATGGTGAGTTGTAGTCAATCATATTGTAATGACCTTTCAGGTTATTTTCCATATTTCCACTTATTTTTGTTGTTAGAGATTTCCTATAGCTGCCCCAAGTCATTTATGACTTGCTAGAACTGACAGTTTGGTTACCATGTAGTTCATTTGGTTTTAGGAGCCAGTTTCTTATTTTGAAGTCTTCGCTAGTTCGAATTGGCTACAAGCAAAAACTTTAGTAAAATAACCTCATATACCAATTCTAACGGCTTTAATAGCTCTATAATATTGATTTTAGGCTAGGTGGATACTTGGTTTGGGTCCCCGAGGCACCAGGGCTATTTTAATCAATTGATTTGAAGTTAAGAAAATAACAAGTTGGGTATAGGACCCATTTTTTGTCGAAACAACCTCGGATGGAAATTTTCACTGTGTCATTGAGTATAGAATGTCAAATTTGATAGGGTAGCATAGTTTATTTGCATGTACAAGATTTCAATAAATCTCGAGGGGTTAACAAAGACTTGGAATATTTTAAGTCTCAGTTGGTGCTGGTGAACCGGTGATCGCGAGCTAAGCCCCGCGAATGTGACCTGGCAGCCAGCTAGAAAGTGCTGCGAACATGACATTTTGAGTCAAAAACGCAACCCTCTATCAAGCTAAGTCATTATCATGAATGAGCGTGCCATTATTGGGAGCACAAATTATGGTCTTTTAGGCAGATATCGCGAATAGCGATCCAAAGATCATAATTGCAATTCCCGTGTACCTAGAAAAGGTATAAATACCTCTCTTTAGCCTATTTTTCCCATTCATCATCTAGTTCCAAGAGAATTCAATCCAATATATTAGGGAAAACTCGGGATGAGAGCTTGTGGGTGATTTTTGGAATATGGATAATGAATTATTGTGCAATTTTCCTTCAAATTTGAGGTAAGATTCCTCAATTTTCATGATTGATTTGCTCTTTTATTTTATAAAATATCTAAAACATAGTGGATTTATTTTAGCACCAATATTGCTTGAAATTAATCTATTTTTAGGGTAATTACTCTTTGAGCATAAGGAAACATTGGGTTGGCCTCAAAAATGTGATTTTCATAAATGGGACCCACAAAGGATTTTTTAGTATTATTAGACCCAAGAGTAATGGTGCAATATGAGTATCATTATTCTTATTTTGATGTGTATATTTCAATTTTTATGGCATCGCATCTTATGGAAGCTTCTCGAAAGGGAAAATTGGTGATTTAGCAGACTCTTTGAGATTTCTTTGGCATCTAGGTAGGCTAGGTTTTCCGCTCTTCACAGCTTGTACTATGTCATAGTATGTTTATGCTATTATGTTATATTTGAGATATACTTTAGGTGTTGGTGATAAAATTGATGACACTTGGGTTAGTTGGACCTTGTAGGCAATTCAAAAATAATAATTTAGGTGCTTTGGCTTTGTTGCTTAAATCATTAGTAGAATCTCTATCCTTGGGATAATTAAGGAATTTTTTGACATAGAAATTTTTTTTTCGATACTTTAACCTAGTATGGGATAGGGTTTACTTTATAATGGATTTTTGGGATTAGAAGTGAGCCTTCAACCCGCTTTTGGCCAAGACTTAAGTAGTTTTGATAAACCTTTTTTATTTGTTATAAATCTTGAAATGCTTGTTGTGAGGCTTGATAAGATTTGGTATTAAATGGTTATGATGGTTGGATATTTGGAGTTGATGCTGAATACTATAAGACCTAGTGGTTATGAGGGTGATTATAATGATGACATATGTATATATCGATATTTATATTACTTTGATTTTGGATATTAATGATGATATTGATAATGTATATATACCAATTTGAGTCCAGATATTGATTATTTTATTCATGATTTATATACTAGTTCAAGTTTGTATATTGATTTTGATTTTAATGATATATATACTTTTTTGAGTCCAGATATTTACTATGATATGATGATATATGATTATCGGTTTGAGTCTGGATATTGATTACTATATTGACTAAATAAATACCAATTCTAGTCTAAAGATAAAATATGTTATTGATAAAAATAGGTATCAATTCATGTTTGGAAGTGGGAGTTGTTTTAATAAGGCATGTCATGGATGGATTATAGTTGTATCCGAAAAGTTTATAAATGATGGTGGTTTCGGTTATACAATCTTTGAGTGTACCCTCCAGGCTTATGGGGTCCTATGTTGGGTAATTTACTTTTTCGCACTTAACGTCTTATAGGGGTCCAATTTTATAGTTATAATTGCATGTATTTTATGATGTCATTCCAATTTATTTGATTATTTGTATGAAGTGATGTTGGAGTTATTTTAGGTTTGCTTCCTTAACTTGAATTAATTATGTTATCTTGTATTTTATCATATTTATATTATGATTTAGCTCTGACGGCTGATGATTCCTACTACGTACCCATGTTTTGGTACTCACGCTACACTTCTGTATCTTTTTGGTATAGATCTAAGTGCTAGTTGTTGTCGCTGATTTGACAATTGTGTTATGGTTGATTTTTTAGATAGAATGAGCTCTTGTAGTTAGAGTTACCCTATTTACTTTTATCTATCTATGTCTAGCATCTAGTTTTTAGACATGACTATATTGACTATTTTAAAACTTGGGTTGCATTTATAATCGCTCTTGTATTGGTTCTACCAGGTCATGGGATGGTTTTCTATGTTATGGAAATTGTATTAAATTGTCTAATTTCCCCTTTTTGAGGCATTTTCTAACAAGATATTCCATTGTGAATAGCTCTAGGCTACGGTTCAGCTTACCCACTGGCGAGAACTATTAGGTGTTGTCCTGACACATAAATTAGGTCATGACAAATTAGTATCAAAGACTAAGCATAATCGGTATTGTTGGTATAAGAGCAAGTGTCTAGTAGTGTCCCACAGATCAGAATGATGATGTCTATTTATTATCTTCAAGACGCTATGGGAAATTATAGTAGATCTTTACATCTTTCTCTAAATTCATGCTAAGTGTCTGAGTGAGTTTCTAAGGCTTTCCTTTGGTTTCACTCTTTTGTAATTGGCTAGGACGCATTCTACTGCTATACGATATGAGGATCTCGATACTAAGCCTATGGATCCTAACACTATTTGTAGATACGCTAGAGGTTATAAACAGCCTTGAGATGTGTCCCTAGCTAGGGTCCAGGGTAGAGAGTCTCTACCAGACCCTATTCCTACTTTTAAGCTAGAGATTCCTCTGCCCCATCCAATGGTGGGCTAGGGATAAGCTAGGTTTCCACTGAGATTTATTTCTTATTTAGTGCTCAGTGATGCTTTGATTCAGCTTTTAGGGTTAGCTGGTAGTGCACTATTTGATGGTGCACAATCTATATATCTGAGTGGTACTGAGGTGGGGGCATAGCCTGTAGTTGTGGCTCCTAAAGTTGAGGCCCCACCTACACCGGTGGTTGCTCAGCCAGTAGTTGCTAAGACACTGGTTGTCCAACCTGTTATATCTATCGAGAAGCAGAAAATATTGGGTAGTTCCTTGAGGTTGGCTCTGTCTAGGTTTTCTGGGGCATCTACTGAGGATTCATATGAGTCGATAGGCTCCATAATCTAGGCCTAGTTGAGACTCGTGTTGTGGATTACACTAATTTTCATTTGGAATTGGCCACTCAGCATGAGTGAATATGCTATTTTTATTCCAATCTAGCTAGACATTCTTCTTTGACATGTGCTAAGTTCTCTAAGATCTTTTTAGAGAAGTACACACTTCGCATACTCGAGGATCATTTGAGGCATTAGTTATCGATATTGGAGTTGGCTTCTATGACTGTTATGGAGTATGAGGTTCATTTTTATCAGTTAACTAAGCAAACTACTTCTATTCTGACTACTGTGTATGAGATAGTTCATTGCTTTATTAGAGGATTGAGACTCTCTCTTTGAATATCTACTTAAAATTTTGTTTCCTTGGGTAGGTATTTTTCTGAGGTTTCTAATCACGCTCAGATGATGGAGAAGATACATCACAAAGCCTAAAAGAGAAGCGATAAGTGAATACGCTATCAGAGTGGTTTAAGTGGGAGTTGTAGTAGATCTCATTTCAGAGCCAATGTTTCTTAGGGTAGATACCCTCCAGGTCAGTCGTATCAGCCTCAAAGTCAGCCTAGTAGACCCATTCAGGTAGTTCTCTATATTACTAATAGAGGTCAATCTTGTGTTGATGATCTCCCTATTTAGGGTAGTAATCATTCTTGAAGGGGTTTATCTTCTATTTATTCAAGTCTAGGTTGATATTTTGAGTTATCCAGATCTTTCTGGTTCTGGTTTAGCTCAGGGGACATGTTATAGGTGTAGAGCCTTTGGTCATTACTTATGTGATTTCCCTAGTTGTGGGGAGATTGTTACTTTAGATTAAAGTGTTCACCCTATTATCAAAGTTCATCCCTCAGCTAGTGGTGGTTCGCATGGTCATAGGGGTGGTCCCAAGGGTGCTCGTGGAGGTTCTTAAGCAAGTAGAATGCGAGATTCGTCAAGATCCTGAGCCTTTTTGAGTTGTTCCCACTTGATTTGAAGTTTGTATATCATTCATATATCATTATAATCCATTCAACAAGCATAATATATCATTAAACACAAAAATTTAAAGCTCAAAACAACACAACATCGAACATGACGAACTAGAAACACAAGCTAAGCATAGGCTAATTTCACTTTGATCTTTAACTCATTGTTTTGACCCTTGGCTTGATTCAATTGAACCTTGAGAATTATAAACAAGTTGTTTCACATATAAATACACATAAAAACCATTTGTAACACTTTAAACACAATAGAATCCACCGGAATCAACTACACAAGCACCTAGCTCAAGCTAGTAACACTTGTTTTCCGAGTTGAACTCTAAATGAATCTTTTAGGTACAAACTTGTTTGAAACTAACTCTTAACATCATAAAAACAAGCTTTAACACTTTGATACACATTTATCTCATCATCAAACCATATAGCACACGAATCATCCTCAAAACAAGGCTAAAAAGGCTAGAATAGGGACACTAGAATGCATAAATACACCCAACATCACCATCCTACACTTAAAGCCTTGTTCGTCCTCGAACAACTGTTTACTATAATCCTCATAAGTTTGAGATTCTGCACTTCCATTCATTGCGAGAAACTCAAGCTAGTACTATAATAAATACACGAAATGCAAGTTTTTATACTAAGCATGTTACAAACACAATTGAAAACTTATGAATAGTACTCCAAAACATCCTAGCCTAAAGAATTGACTCACCAAGTTGTAAAACTCATGCTTATAATTCAATCAAGGAAATCATACAAGTCACCCATGTTCATCAAAATTGTTCCCCTCACAACAAAAGAGTTACCCATAATCACTCACAATTAAGCAATTCATAACATGATGGGTACAATAATCAAGTTACGCTCACTCTCACAAGGGAGTCACAAGTTACACACAATGACCCATAGGCTTGACCTTAGTGTAATGCTCCACTAATAGTCTAATGTAAAGCTTAGGATTACTTAGGTCTTTTCCGGGTTGTAATGTAGGCTAAGGAACGGATAGGAACTATTTGGAAATAGTGACTAACCTCTCTAAGCACTTTAATACACTATATTGTACATTTAGAACCAAATTCCAATAAACCATTTACACCAATTTTCGTCTATCCCATACCTTTTGTTTTTGCCCCATCTCTTTTAAGCATTTTCACAAACACATGGTGGACCATAGCTTAATACCACAAAAAATCAATTTTTCTCTTTTTTCACAATTATGGAAATATTTCTAACATAAATTATAAACACCAATAACTATTACCTTAGGGCATCAATTTCACCTTTTTCTTCTTTAATTTCTCAAACTCCTCACTAATTCAATTTTTCTTTAAAGAACTTAGGAGATTTCTGGATCAAATTATGGTCTATCAAAGAAGCAATTAGTCTACTTATGAGGATACCAAATAAAAATCTAAAGGCTCAATGGGGGTTAACTATGATAATGCATAATGGGTAGGAAAAAGAATGTATAAAATAAGGCTATCAAAGAATTGCCTATATCATCTCCTAAACCCACTTTATTTATTTCGCTTCACACATACACCAGGTAAGTTCTATACATCACATGCAACAAGGAATGTACAAAATACTTCACACACACATAGCACATACTCAACTCATAGAGGATCATCATAGACTCCCAACCAAATAATAGCACAAATTTAAATTTAAGCCAACAAGTACAAGAGTCATAAACATGAGCCCAAGAGTCTCAAAAATAGTAATTCACACAATCAATATGCTTTATAAATAAATCCACTTGCATCATGTATTCAAAAATAGCACCAATAAGAATATCTCACTTATTCCTAACCTAAAAAAACAAATTGTGCCAAAATTTGGGAATTTCCGCACCCCACACTTAAAAATTTACTTTTTCCCAAAAGTAAATTTAAAGGAACGACATAAAAATACTCCCTAAGACCTCTAGGCCTAACTAGCAGCATCTTTACACATAAAAGAGATCCATGGGACCCCACACTAAGTCTTTTCCATGCTTCAAGCTCAAGTTTATGGTACTCATACTTTCCATTAACCTGTGACTCAACCAAAAAGAAAATCTACATGAAATAAAAACTAAAAACTGAAAAACAAAATACCTAATTAACTTGGGTTGCCTCCCAAGCAGCACCTGATTTAGTATCGTGGCATGACCTAACTCAACTTAACCATATTCTTTCATCTTTTTCCTCACACATGGAGGCCATCTTCTTATTCTTTTCACCCCTTTTGGGTGTGAATTGTCAAGGGTATCAGGTTTCTCGACTTTAGCCTTTTCAGGGTCATCAACTTCCATTATATCAAGCTTAGGAGTTAGAGTCTTAGGCTGCTCAATCAGGTAGTTTAAAGAGGTCTTTTTTAGACTATCCACCCCACACTTGTCCCCTTCAATAGCATTGATCATACACAAATCTTTAACTTGGGACATAATTGTGGGTGCTTTGTATACATCAAACATCATCTTCATCCTCTACCTTCATTATGAGCGTGCCTTCTCTAGCATCAATTAACTCTCCTCCGGTTTCTAAAAATTGATGCCCTAAGATGATTGACACCTTTTCATCTGCCTCAAAATCAAGAACAATAAAGTCAGCAGGTATAATGAATTTACCAAACTTTATAAGGACTTCCTAAATTATTTTATTCGGATATGTGAATGACCTTCCTGCCAGCTGCAATACCAAGGTGGTTGGTCTTGGCTCTCCTAAGCCCAATGTTTTAAATAGTGGTAGGGGCATCAAGTTGATGCTTTCCCCTAAATCACTCAAAGCATGGACTGATTTACTCCCAAATTTGATTAAGATGGAAAACTTCCCCTAATCTCTCAATTTCTTAGGTATTTTCTGTTTCATCACAGCGCTATACTCTTCAGTCAGTGTTATGGCTCCCACATCCTGCAATTTTACCTTTTTAGCCACCACATCCCTTAAGTACTTTGCTTACTTTGGTATAATCTACAAAACCGCTAACAAAGGTAAGTTAATGTGAAGCTCTCTGAATGTATCAAAGAACTTCTTAAATAGTGCATCCTTTTTTACTTTAATTTGCCTCTGAAGGAAAAGTAATGGAAGTGTCTTCTTCTTTTCTGAATCAACAACTTTTTCTTTCAAGTACTCAGATTTCCTTGAATTTTCAACAACTTCTTCGAGAACCTTTTTGGTCACCATATCAGCATCAACCTCCTTTTTTTCCTTGGGAGGTTCTCTTTGAAGCTCTTTACCACCTTTAAGGTGATTTCTATGTCTAGCTTTGGATTTTTTGTGTCAGCTGGCAACCCACCTTGTCTCCTAGTATTTACTGTTTATTGATTCTTCCCTATATGCATCTCTAGATTTCTTGTGGCCGCTTGTAAATTTCTTAAGTCTGCAACAAACTGTGTATGATTAGCTAATATCTATTACATTATCTTCTCCATATTCCTGCTTAACTAATTTGGTTGGGTATGTGGCTGTGGAGCGTTCCACGACTGATTTGGTGGCTGACTTTTCCACTTCATATTATAGGCATTACCATAATTTAGCCTTTGAGCATTACCTATATACATCACAGATTATGGATTTGAAGAATACATGGTCGAAGAATGGCCACTATTTTTGCTTACCTCATACCAACCACTAATTTGATGAACTGTATTGAAAGCTATGGTAGGCTATGAAGCTCTTAATTTCATACTGCTGAACTGAGTGTTGATTAAATTCTATAATGCAGACACCTATGCTGATAAGGCTGTAAATTGGTCCACCTCTAGTACACCTGTAACTTTTTTAGTGGAGCTTTTGGAATCTGAATTCCACTCAAAATTTCCATGTGCTATGCGATTCAACAATGTGTATAACTCATTATAAGTCAACTCCAGCGTTTGACCACCTACGACTAAATCTAGCAAAATCTTCATATTATGATCAAGAGATTTTACAAAAGTATGAGCAAGTACCTCATTTGAATGTTGGTAGTGTGGACAATCTTGGAGAAGGGCCTTTAAGCATTCCCAAGAATCATATCGATTTTCATCAGGCTTCTGTTTGAAGCTTACTATTTCACTGCGAATTCTCGTAGTCTTGCCTGATGGAAAGAATCTAATGAGGAACCTTCTAGATAAGTCATTCCATGAAGTGATTGAATTGGTCGTCTCAACATTCAACCACCTTTTATCTTCCCCAATAAGTGAATAGGGGAACAGTGTGAGCCTCACATAATCAGCATTTATACCTGTTGGAATAAATGTAGCAGTAAGCTCAATGAAATTCTGTAGGTGAACCTATGGATCCTCGTGTGAAAGCCCTGCAAATTATCCACTGCTAATCATTATTTGCACCATGTTTTTCTTGAGATCAAAATTTCCCCCAGCAGCCGGTCTTTGAAAGGGGGAAGTCAAATTTGTCGGAAGTGGGCTTGGCTTTTCCTGAACAGTCTTGCGCACTAGTTATTCCTCAGCCATTTGTTTAGGATTTTCTTGGTCTTCTTGGATTTGAGGAATTCATGGGAGAAGGATAGATTCTCTCCTATGTTGATGGTAAAGTTGCTCGGGTGCAGAGTTTGGTTCAACCAACTCCTTATCCCTTGCTAGCTTACCATTTTAAAAACCTATTTCCTTCAATAACAAAACCAAGACCAACCGTAAAAACACCAAATAAATCTAAAAGTAAAAATTAAATAAATGTTTACCAAATAACAAGTCCCCAGCAATGGCGCCAAAAACTTAGCAGCACCCAAGCACACATGCAAGTGCACCTAGTCTACCAAGTAATATAGTGGCCTTCGAGAAAGCTGAGTTATTGATCCCACAGAGACTAGATTTTGCAATGATTTGGTTTCAGTTCACACTTTAGATTTAATTCATGCGATATTAACCAAAAGAGATTTTGTAATTTGTAAGAAAAGTAAATAATTCAGAAAGTAAAGATCTTGTAACAATCAATGGGAGAAAACCCAGGGTTAAAGCACTTCGACAATCATACTTTGTCTTAAATTTCATTCATTAACTAGCTTATCTTGGTTGTAGATTCATAGGGTTAATTTCATGATTGTGGTTTTCCAACCTCTAATTCTTTACCTAAGTTGAACCTTACAACTACATCATTGAGTGGGGATGTGATGATCCAATTAGGTTATTTAAGCTATCATCCTACGTTTGAATCAAGTAAGGCTCCTAAGTACTTCCATGTCCTAGATGCTATGTTCAATTCTTTATTTTATAAAATAATAAAACTCATACTTTGTTCATCTCCATGTTCTATCCCTTATTCCCTCTCTCGAGATAAAAAGGTCGACAATTGATATATTCTAAGGGTCGCAAATCCTTAAAATAGTTAAATCAAATATGAAAAAACAATCAATATTGATAATAAAAGAAAATGAAATTAATTAAAAACGAAAGTAATCACGTCTTTGGTTTTAACCTGGAAAAAGGCATTTAGCCACGCATAGTCATAATCATAATCACAGAATAGAAATTAACGACTAAAACCATGAATGAACTAAATAAAAATAACAAAAACATAATGAAGAAGTTGTAGCAGAACTTTTCTCTCCAAAATATGCTAAAATATATGTAAAAACATGATACAACATATTTATATAGCATAAGGGTAAGCCAAGTCCATGTAGGAGTCAAATTAGCTTGAAATACCCAGGTGTGAACTAGAGCGTGTGTCGCACCCTGTAATACTATGGAATGGGGCATGCATCACACCCTATATCTCCCTAGAATAGAGCATGCGGTGCATTCTAATCGCATGCACTCTCTGGAAGTTGTTTTCATAAATTATTCTAAGGCAAGGGAGCACTGAAATGAGCCCGCATCGTGGGATAATTGGATTTAGGACCACCACGCGCTAGTTAATTGCTATTATGGGCCTCTTATGAATCCATTGGTGTTTCTCATGTGTACATTGGCAAATACTACAGACGACACGCCCTAAAGATATTCTAGGGGTCCAAAAGTTCGTCAATCTGCTTATTATGCCTTCGTTGAGCCATTCTAAGCCGTTTTGAGTTGTTCACACTTGATTTGAAGCTTGAATATCCTTATTATATCATCATAATCCATTAAAAAAAGAATAATATAGCATTAAACACAACAATTTAAAGCTCAAAACAATACAACATCCAACAGACGAACTAGAAACACGAGCTAAGTATAGGCTAATTTCACTTTGATCTTTAACACATTATGTTGACCCTTGTATTGATTCAATAGAACCTTGAGAATTATAAAAATTTGTTTCACATATAAATACACATAAAAACTATTTGGTACACTTTAAACACAATAGAATCCACCAAAATCAACTAGACAAGCACCAAACTCAAGCTAGTAACACTAGTTTTCCGGGTTGAACTCTAAATGAATCTTTTAGGTACAAACTTGTTTTAAACTCACTATAAACATAATAAAACATGATTTAATACTTTTATACACATTTATATCATTATAAACCCATATATCACACCAATCATCCTCAAAATAAGGCTAAAAAGGCTAGAATAGTGACACTAGAATGCATAAATACACCCAACATGAAAACCCATGGGTTGCCTCCCATGAAATGCTTGATTTAACATTGTAGAATGTCATGGATATATTGAATACTCAAAATTCATCAATATACACATATTATCATCCTTTAGGATCATCAATATAATCAATCACTAACACTACCCTTATGTCACTTGGTTTCTTGATAAATGGTGAATTTACCACTCATTAGCATTCAATACTCATGCACTACTATGATTTAAATGTATGAATGATACAAATTTGTAGTTTAATGCACTAATTTCCATATTTTGTAAGCATACATATCTTGAGAAAGAAAGATATGGATTTGAGCGAAAAAAGGTTAAAAGGGAGAAAATAAGTACAACTGGAAGGCCTGAAGTAGAGAGTCAACCTCAGTTACCGCGATCGCAGCCAGTCAAGACAGATGAAAGAACCATGATCACGGTGATATTACCACGTTCATGATTTCCGCGACCGCTTACAAGCTTTAGTGATCGCAACAATGTGGGATTTTACCTAGGGGAAAAATTATAATTTCACATAGTTGTTCCCAATTTCTTTAAGAGGCTCAAATCATTAACCATTGAAGAGAATCCTTTAGGACTCTCTTTCACCATTTAGTTTTCACTTTTAAGGAAACATTATTATACTAATTTTGGAGTGAAGGATACATTAGAGTAACTTCTAAGTAGAGCATTAGCAAACTCCATTAAAGATTTGTTGAGATTTAAAGCTTGAATTTTCATTCTCTTTATCTTTCATGAATCAATTTGAAAAAGGTTTTTGTATACCTTTGTTTATAATTCTTGAATTTCTAGTTTTCCCTATTGGGGTCATGTTTGAATGGGGTGCAAGAGTGTGTGGGTTGTGATTGTAAGCTTCAACTGTTAGTTCGTGTTGTTGGGTTTTACAAATGTTTGATTGTAAAATGGAATTTGTTGGTGAAAATCTCAAATTTTCTAAACCCCCACATCATCCTTGAAAGGGAGATATAGGTAGTCTAGATCCTACATTATCCTTGAAAGAGGGATGTAGGTGACATGAGCAATTATGACCAATAATATAGATAATGGTTGTTCCCTTTTTATGGTCTTAAAAATAAGAATAAACTATGGAATTGATATATCTTGGGTATCATCCTAGAAATAGGGATGCCCAAAATTAAGGCTCCCTGATGATTGGTTGACCACACCCATTAGATATTCGAAAGAATATGTGGGTGATAGTTTGGTACTTGGTTAAAAGGCTAGTATCGAAATCCTTAACCAAGACAAACCACGCATGTTTTAACTAAGATTTGAATTTTATTTTCATGTACCCATATACTAGTTTCCCCTAGTAAAATAACCCTAAGATCTGTTCCTAATTTATTATAGCCTAATTATTCATAACCTCGAGTTAGTCCTTTAGAAGCCGAAAGGTAATCATATCTTTGAAACATTTAACCCCATATAAATACTAGTATTTTAGGTTTGAATTTAGCAAACAACTTCTATTTTGAACTCACTCAATTGCCACTCACATTATACCTTGTGGATTTGACCCCGACTCAAAGTTAGGTAATATGCTGACAACGATCTCCTTACACTTAATTTGACGTGTTAGTTGGGTGTTATCCAAAATATTTTCATTGTCAGAGAACAATTTGGCATATTAAGTTATTTTGAAATTTTAGCATACGTTGGAATCAAACTTGTAAATATTTGCTTGTGATTTTCTTTTTTTCTTGTGTTAGGTTGATTTTTGTTTTTTTTACTTGTCACTATGGTATCTTGGAATAAATGTGAGTTTGGTGGATGGAAATCTTATCTTGATGATCCATGTCCATCTCATGGTGGACCTCACTTTTGGCAAGATTGTAATTATGCTCCCCAAAAAGAAGTGTGTGCACCATCTCGATTCGATTGGGAGTATGATTGTTCTTTATGTGGTGGCCGAGATGGACATTGGAGTGATTTCCCAAAGGCCCCTTCCACTAATTATGCTAACAAAGGTAATAGTTCTTCTTATGATTTTGATAGGTCTCATGATGTATCAAAGGGCAAACAACACGCTGGATACAATAGTGTTGAAGCTATGCTTCTTACCTCTTTAGATAGGGTAACTAAAATGAAGGAGTGAATACGTCATTTGCATCAATCCATGGTGGCGTTTGGAACGGAGAGTGAAAAAGAAAAACTGGGTGAGGAGACCAATCTTTCAAATGCCATGATCTTGCACACTTTCAAAATTGAGGATGATAAAGAAAAGATATCAAGCCATGCAGTTGATTATGAGCTTGATAGTGAAGAACCCTCAATAGTTTCCCAACCAACAAAACCAAACATGAGAGATGATGTTAAGATTGAGGAAATGAAACTAGAGCCGATATAAAAAGCAAAACAAATCCTTTATGAAGGCTCTAGTTCATTTTGGGGTGAGAACATCGAGAAGGATACGACTCCAGAATTAGGAAGAAGACCTCACTCAAACTACTTTTCAACATTATGTTTGGTGGATGTGATGAAAGTTGAACAGCCAAAGCAAATGATGAATTTTGGAGATGATGAGGAAAATCCCTATATTTTGGAGTTTGTGATTCCAAAATGGTGAGATGACGCCCCTCAATTGAAGGGAAATAAAGGCAAAATTCAATGTGTAACAAGTGGATTTTTGATGTTCTCATCGATACCCAACGAGCCTATTCGGAAATTTGATGTGAATTTGGGTAAGAGATTCAAGTCTTTAAAGTGGCGAGATAGATGCCACATCACCACATCATATTAAAAGATTTAAATATTCTGCCCCACTATCGCTCAATGCATAGTGAGAGAAAGTTGGGACGGAGATTCAAATCTTCTAAGTGGAAACATAAATGGCAGTTGAAGAGGCATCATTCCATGACGTTAAACTAAGAGCTCAATAGTAGGCATCCCATCATGCCACGAAATTGTCACTTATCCTTTTATTTATGCATGATAGAGTATATTTTAATTTTGTGTAAGCAATACCCATGAAATAGAGGTGGTGAATAGTGTTTAAAGTACGTTCGAGAAAGAGAAAGTATAAAATTATTGTGTTTTGGACTGAGCAGGGGAATGTAGAGGACTAAAAATTTGGTATCAGGTACCACGATCACGGTCATTGAGGTTGGATCACGATAGCCTAGTTCCCACAATTGTGGAAATAGGACCGCGATTGTAGACAAATCAGTTTAAAAGACCAATCGACTACCCTTTCTTCCCCTACACTCCTTTCTCAACTTTTCTATCAAAAATTACACCAAAAAGACAAATATTTTAGCGTAATCAAGTTGCTCATTGCATCCCCGTGCATCCTTCACTACGGTATGTGTCTAACTCCCTCGAACTATATCTTCTATTATCCTAAAAACTTGTACTTTAGGAATAGGCCTGATATATTATTTCCAATGCTTAATCAATACATGAATATGATTATTTGTGTGGTACATTGTTGTAGTTGGTGTACACACCGACGGGGAAGTTTTGACTACCCAAAATTTGGCCTAAATATGATATGATTAGTATGTACACTTTGTGTTTGATTAAATGACACAATGAACTTATTATGAAATTCTTCACATTTTAAGAGCACAATCAAGCTCGTACGGTTTAAGTTCCATGAGCATGATGCTAAATTGGTTAGTTGGAACAAAAATTGCGGTTGAAAGTTGGTAACTAGTACTGTTGCAAATTTTGACAAAATTGGTCTCCGATGTCGCAATCACGATCATCAGGGCCGCGATACCAGTACCGCGGTCATGGTCAAGGGTCTGCAATCGCCATATCTGAGAGCAGTTTCTAAGGACTAAAAATTTTTCATGCCTATTTTTCATCCCTAAACCCAATATGATACACCCTATGATTTTATATAATTAACCTAGCATGGTTTTGGTGTGAAAACACTAATGAGGGTCTTTGTTGTGTTGCTTACAGGTACTCAGCCATAAAATAGAAGATTATGACCATACCTTCTTCATGGCTCTAGAATATCACAACCTCTACTATAGTGACCTTCTAAGGACAAAGCTACTCTCGGAAAGGGGTATTTGCACGGACAAGGTGCCAGACAAATTACCAGCATTTCATTTTAGGCTTGCTACTATCGAGTAGATATGTTTTGTCCTGGACCCCTCTTTTTCCAGTGAAAAATTGGTGCGGGAGTTATACAAAAAACTTAGCGAGGTTTCTCTCTTAAACCCAGTAATAAAAATTAGAGGGAAAAAGGTGTACTTTAGAGTAGAGAAGATAAATTTTATATATATGCTCCCAGATGCAGACATGGCTCAGTTCCAGGCAAAGGGTTGTGAGCCAGGGACCTGGATGTCTAGCATACTATGCCCTAGCAAAGAGGTTACCTGGGATGCCACCAAGAGAGGGATCTCCATGAATGACTTCACAGTAGAGGCCAGGATTTGGTGGAATATCATCTACATCTAAGTTTTTCCATAGACACATGATGGTTGTCATAGATATACAAGCTCGGATAGTGGCCTATATCTTATCTAGCATTACTCTAAACGTGGGTAAGATTGTGATTTTATAATGGAGGTATTTCAAGAGTCAAGGCGGTATACTTCTTTCTTTTTCTTATCTTATTACTGCGATGTGAAGGAGGGCTGAAGTAGAGGTGTATCCAGCAGATACCTGTGTGCAACTAAACCCCCATATCTTTTCACTCAAAATTTGGGGTAACGATGTACTTGGTCAAAGAAAAATGAGAAAAATCAACTTAGGCAAGTGAATCTAGGAGGACAAAGACTCTTATAGACCGTCATCAACAAACCCTTTTAATGAGAATTTTGGAGAGATGTGGGTGATAAAGGAGTTGGTGTCCAAGTTACCTCTGGGACCAGGGGAATCCTCCACTGCCCGCTATTCCTATGTAGCTCGGTCATATTATGAAGTGTACCTAGAGGTCCAAAAAAAGTAGGAGACACTATTTCTAGTCTAGAAAGAGCCTATTAACCATAGGCACAGTCACACGGGGACCTCAAAGAGTAACCCAAAAAGATAGTAAAGAGAGAGAAGAAGAGAGATAAATTCTTTATAAAGATATGGAAAGGGGTAAAGCATCTTCAAGGAGCGGTTGCATTCACTGAGTGTTAAGAGTGATGATGAGGCCTTACCTGAGTGGTCTGATACTGAGGATGATGTATCTAATACAGAGTCTGAAGGAGATAGTAGCTCATAATATAGACATAAGGAGCATATCTTTTTCCCCTTTTATTGGTTACGTAATTATGCAGTAAGGTCACTGCAAGCTGTTAGTTAGGGGTGTATTCTGCATGTCCGCATTCTATTTTGTGAATGTTATTGGTGATGGTGAGGAATTCTTTGATGTTTTATGTTTTTATTTGTGGATATTTTATATTGACTGAGTTGTTTTTGTTTTATTTTTTAGTGTAATTTGTGGGCACTCGGATAGTGCACATGATTTATGAAATATTTGCAAGTTCATTTTTAGTTTTAATTTTATTCTATTTGTGATGATATTCGATGAGCATTTCCCTAAGATAGGTTGAGTTGTGACATTCTTAAGGGAAAATCATCATGGATGAGTTTTGAGCTAGGGATGCAGGGGAAGTTTGAGTACCCGTAGCATTAAGGCCATAAATTCAAGAGAAATATTAGTACCTATAGCATTGTGAATTTGGGATTGCACTTATACCTATGGTGAATTCTGAGTAGCTATACGGTTTTCCCATATGAAAAACTAAATGTGAGATAAAGGCTCGGGTTGGTGTCATAATTAGCAAATTGCGCGTGGTGCAAACTCAAAGGAAACACCCCCTTCCATCCAAAAGTTTTCAAAAATCAAGGGAATGGATGTGAGAAACTGTGTAACAATTCTTTTTTCTCTTTTTATAACTCAAAAATTTTGGTTTGTGAAAGTTAGTAAATGCTCCATTTTTGTCTCTAGCGGGAGAGGCAATTGAGCCTCCTTGGCGGATTTGCATGCCATATGTTGTGAGCATATTTTTCCAAATCTCATGTGTACTTGTACCATCTAGAATCTTGCCCCATTAGTCTCTCAAGGATAATTTTGATTGTATTTAGTTGGTGAGGTGATCCTAGGCCAACTTTGTGACATTGGAAGTCCACTTTAGCCTAAAAAGCCTACCTTTGCATAGATGTTATCCCTAGTCACCTACTTTGAGCCTTTAGACCTTTTTTAGCAAATACATTACAAGCTGTGAAACTTTCAATTCTTATACCTCTTTTGAACCCTATCCTCCTTGAACTTAAAAATACAAATTGACGTTAAAATCCTAAGTTAGGGTGGTGAAGATTGGAAAAGGTAACTTTGGGCCATGAGGTTTTAAGTGAGTGCCTAAGAGATTAAGCATTCAGAACAATTAAGGAAAAGAAAGGACCCAACAAACGAAAGAAATGATATAAATATGCAAGAAAAAAATGAAAAGAAAATGGGTGAACCAAGGAAATAAAAAGTAGGTACATTTGTAAAGAAAAGAAATCGCCCATTGTCAAAAGTTGGAGGGAATTGTGTGATGTAGATTTTCAAGGAGGGTATAGCACTGTTGTTTCTAAATAATATCCTACCCTACCAAAAACCTATGTTACAAGCTTAAAACACGTCCTTTGTGATTTGCAACCAAGTATATTCATTGTAGTGACGTTGAAAATAGGGGCAAACCTATGGTATTGTACTTGTTAGCATCGAGAATTCTTGTAAGAGGGATAACTTTTCACTTAAATCCATTGTTGCATATTTGATAACATAGTGTGTGAAATTTTCATTCTTATGAGGAGGCTTGTGAACAAATTGAGGTGGGTGATTTTGTCACCTTCCGAAAAGACAAATAGAGTATAGTGGAGTTGAGATCAAAAGTGAGTCACTTCTTTAGAGTTGGTGATTGTTTCACTATTTCTCTTTGAAGTCTTTTCCATCCTTGAAAATTTCATTTCATATTGAGGGGTGTCGTGAGAATACTTTTGCCCATGTTTGAAGAGTTATTTGTGGTAGTAATCCAGTTGAAGTTATTGTGGTCATTGGGTCATATAAATTGGGTATAAATTTGCATTGTCTCATGGTAAGAGGTAGTGTTGCTTGAGAACAATCAAAGATTTAAGTCGGGGATGTTGATGAGTGGTGAATTTACCACTCATTAGAACTCAACATTTGTGCACGCTACTATGATTTAAATGTATGAATAAGACAAATCTATGGTTAAATGCACTAATTTCCACATTTACAAGCATATATGTGTTGAGAAGGAAAGGTGTGGATTTGAGAGAAAAAAGATAAGAGAAAAGAAGTGCAGCTGGAAGGCCTATAGTAAAAATCAGCCTCAGTTACCGTGATTTTGGCCATTCATGCCAGGTCAAATAACCGCGAGTGCGGTGATCTTACCATGGTCATGGTTGACGCGATCGCGGACAAGCTTCAGCGATAATGGCAAAGCGGGAATTTTCCCATGGGCAGTCTTGTAATTTCACATAGCTATACCCAATTCCCTTAAGAGGCTCAAACCCTTAACAATTGAAGAGAGTCCCCAATTTTAGGAATTTCTTCCACCAACTAGTTTTCATTTTGAAAGGAATATCAATGTACTAATTTGGTGGTGAAGGATACATTGGAGTAACTTCTAAGTAAAGGATTAGGAAAATCCATTGAAGATTTGTTGAGATTTAAAGCTTGAATTTGCATTCTCTTTATCTTACATAAATCAATTTGAAGGAATTTTAGGTATATCTTTGTTTATTATTCATATGAGTTGCTAGTTTTCCCTCTTGAGGTCATGTTTGAATGAGGTGCAAGAGTGTGTGAGTTGTGATTGTTAGCTTTAATTATTAGTTCATTTTGTTGGGTTTTACAAATATTGAATTGTAAAATGGAATTTGTTGGTGAAAATCTCAAATTTCCTAATCCCCCACATCATCCTTGAAAGAGGGATGTGGGTAGTCTAGATCCTACATTATCCTTAAAAGAGGGATGTAGGTGACATGTGCATTTGTGAGCAATTAGATAGATAATGGTTTTTCCCTATTTATTGTCTTAGAAATAAGAATAAATTTTGGAATTTCTATATCTTGGGTATCATCACAGAAATATGGATTCCTAAAATTGAGTCTCCATGATGATTGGTAGACCACACCCGCGAGGTATTCGAAAGAATCTATGGGCAATAGTTTGGTACTTGGTTGAAAGTCTAGTATTGAAATCCTTAACCAAGCCTAAACATACAAGTTTTAACTAAGATTTGAAGTTGATTTCCATGTACCCACATAATAGTTTCCCCTAGGTAAACATAACCCCAAGATCCATTCCTAATTAATTACGCTTTAATTATGCGTAGCCTCGAGTTAGTCCTTTTGAAGTTGAAAAGTAATCATATCTTTGAAATTTTTAAAAACACCCGATAAATACTTGTATCTTAGGTTTGAATTTAGCAAACCACTTCTATTTTTAACTCACTCAATCTCCACTCACATTGTTCCTCGTGGATTCATCCCCGACTCAAAGTTGGGTAATATGCTGACAACGATCGCCTTGCACTTAATTTAACATGTGAGTTGAGTGTTATCACTTCTTCATTGACTTTTGGATGTTGAATATCGCCTTATTATCGTTGACTCAAAATTTTAGCTCACCTTTTTCCTTTTCTACTATTGCTCTACTTGTGGCAATAAATGGTCTACCCAAGATAATGGGCATCTTGGTGTCAACCTCACAGTCCTAGATGACAAAGTTAACTGGAAAGATGAAGTTATACACCCTCTTTAATGACCTAAAATCACCTCACAATACGTCACATGGTGCTTAGGGCTACAAGTATCCCTAAGCTAACCCTTTGAGCCTATCACTTATCATAATAACTCATTCAAGAAGAAATATACAAAACACTGGCACTATCATATCAAATGAAAGGAAATACGAAGGTAATACTCGGTCAAAACGACCACAATAATGGAGATCTCAACTAGTCTAACAAAGCCTCTATTACTCTATGAACTCGAGAGACGTTGGGATAGGTCCCTAACTAACTTAAACTGAACTAAAGTAATAACATAAACACTCAAATACTAAAATGTCTAAATTTAGGTCCTTAAACCATGAGGACTCACCACTGTAGAAATACAGACGAAGGTACTCAAGAATCACTGACGAGGCTGGGACTGAGCAACTGAACCTACATTATAAGACAATGTAGCACATAGACGTATATGTGCATAAGCTCTTAGGAATGTACTGAGTATATGGGGATGTATGAATTTATATAAAAAAATATAAATACTCTATAATCAAATAATGCATACAAATAGGAATGACTCACATGGCTTGAATAAGTCCAAAATGTAAAGCTCATAAATCATAGAGAATGAAGCATGTAACACAAATCTCATGAGTCATTATACTTGAGCTTTAAAATTTGTGCTCTCCTCTTATTCTCATCACTCATAGGATGAAGGAAGCTTTAAACAATACTTTTAACTCATGCATGTCTCATGGAGAGAAAAACTTATTTATTGCTGGAGAACTTATAACTCTTTTGAACTCAAACACTTGGAACTCGAAATCATATGACTTTGGTTTAAAAATTGATAATAAACTCTTATTATTATAGAAAACTACTTCCTTCTTGATAAAATCTCAAAAGCAATTCGGTTACATTAGAAAATTTCTCATCTCAAAGCTTTAGCGAAAAAATTCTATCTTAATGGAAAATACTTTAGTTTATAGAGATCATCTTAACTGACATAAACCATGCGAGCTACATGGAGTCCAACATCTTGTCCTCCTAAGGAAGAAACCTCATATTGGGGATAGGCATCATACTATTGCCAAGGAGTATAACATCAACTCAGTAATCACTAATCTCGGCCTCGGGCCCAGTCATCTTGGCCTCAGGCCCAAAATCTCAAACCTATAGTCAAACGTAGTTCTAAGGTAAGAAACCGTGGTAACTTACCCAACTCGGTGCTAAATACTACTCCCTTTAGTTTATCTCGCTCATCTCATGGAAATCCACTTTCAAAATAATCTCATAGTTCATAAGAACCTAATAATCAAATCTGTAATCTCATGTGGTAGAGTAGATTTCAAAAGTCTATGACCATTAGGTCAAAACATTTCTCATTATTTCAAATCATGGGTGCTTATAACACAATGATTCATAAAATTGCAAGTCTCAAGTAGGTCTTAATGACCCACTATTCAATCTCAAGTTAAAACTCATCATAATGCATAATAGATAGCATATAGATTCATAATTCATGTAGAAATATGGAAGTTACTACAATTTGTATTAGAATATCAACATACTCATATACTTCAATTTCTAGAACATTGAAACTCTTAAATTCTCAAGGAGTAACAACATAGGGTATAAACTGAGCCTCAATTTCTTAAGAAAACATGTAAAATCATGCTATTTGACTTTCAATTCTTGGGAAACATCAAGATATTTCAATCAATAACCATGGATGAAAAAACCTAATTCAATGTCATGTAAAATCTCATAGATTGCAGAAAATTATAGTTTAAATAAGTTTTTGGGCACAACGGTGAAAGGATTATCCTTGTTCAAAACCCCACAAACCTTAGATTATCAAATTGGATGGACGAGCTTGCTTCAAACTCTTATTCTTACTCTAAAGAGAGGGTTATTTTAACCCTCAAACTTGGGGAACTTAAATCTCAACTAAATTTGTAGAATCTATGGTAAGTTCTTGGTTTTCTTGGAGAAGGGTTTTAGATTTGATCTTGAGGGAGAAACCCTAACTCTCTTGGGGTTTGGATGATGAATGAAGTTATTTTCTTCATTTGGAATATATCTAGTTGATAAAAGAGTGGAAAAAATCAAAAAGTCCCTTTTAAAAATGACTTAAAATACTGAACGGGGGCTGCGATGATCGAAGCGACGGTCCGTCGCTAGCCTGATGGTCTGTCGGATCATCCATCGCACATCGGTCAAAAAAGAACACACTTTCTTGATGTAATGGTCTTAGCGACGGTTCATTATAAACTCGATGGTCTATCATATCATCCATCGTACATTGGCCAAGATTAGACCACACTACCTCAGCGCCGACGGTCTCAGCGATCGTCCGTCGAAGTATTGACGGTCCGTCGTCCTGGCCATTGGACTTAGGCTAGAAAAGGGATTTACTGCCTTGTTTGGGACAGTCCGGGCGACGGTTCGGTCCGTCAACCTGTCCGTCGCACTTGGGCGGTTCCGATAACTCTTGTTAAAATGGCCATAACTTTCCACCCCGATGCTGGATTTGGAAGAAATTTGTATCCTTGGAAAGATAATTCAATTCCCCAAACTATAGGAAGTCATTTTCAGGAAAATTAACAAGATTAAAAAACTAATCACTTAGGAAGTCTCTTCTCAATCTTTTAGGGCTAGAATTACACTTCACTTGACATGCTCAAGGCTCAAACTATAAGGAAGCTTTGCGGGGTCTTACAATATCTCCCCTTTGGAATAATTCGTCCTCGAATGTCAGTAGTTAGACTAGGAACACAGGAAAATAGAGCACACATAGCTGAAGCAAGTTGCTAAACGGGCTCAAAATCTCTCTAAACTCTTGAATACCTTGGAAATTGCAAGAACTCATGCAAAAATAGATATAGCTGAACTTTAGATTTGGATCGAATTAAGGAAGGATAATACATTTGGATCGATCTGAACTCGCAGAAAAGAGGTGCGGGTACCTCTCTCTCAAATCAGTTTCTGCCTCCTAAGTAGCACCCTCATCTGAATTGTTCCTCCACAATAATTTGACCAAGGAAACCTCTTTGTTCCTCAATCTACGGATCTGAAAATCTAGGATCTTAACAGGAATCTCATCAAAGGAAAGACTGTTCTGAATATCAACTCTCTCTGAAGGGTCTACTACAACAGAATCACCAATATGCTTCTTAAGCATGGATACCTAAAACACAAGATGAACAGCTGACAACTCCGTAGGCAACTCAACCTCATAGGCTACTTTCCCAACACGACTCAAAACTCTGTACAGGACAACATAATGGGGACTCAGCTTTTCCTTCTTACCAAACCTCTTCACCCCTTTCATGGGTGAAATCTTCAAGTATACCAAATCATCCACTTCAAACTCAAGATCTCTTCTCCTTACATCGGCATAATACTTTTGACGACTTTGTGCTGTCTTCAATCTCTCCCTAGTCAACTTAAATTTCTCCATAGCTTCAAACACTGTATCAGGCCTAATCACGAAAGTTTCACCCACTTCAAACCAACCTATGGGTGATCTACATATCCTACCATACAATGCCTCAAATGGTTCCATCCCGATGCTAGGATGATAACTATTGTTATAGGAGAACTCTATCAATGACAAATGCTCATCCCAAATACCTTTGAAATCAAGAGCACACGCCCTTAACATATCGTCTAGAGTTTGAATGGTCCTCTCAGCCTGACCATCTCTTTGTGGATGAAAAGTGAAACTCAAAAAATCATGGGTAACAAGACCCTATTGAAACGCCCTCTAAAACTGAGATGTAAATTGAGTACCCCTATCCAAAATGATAGACGAGGGAACTCCGTCCAACCTGACTAACTCCTGGATATATAATCTAGCATAATCCTCCATTGTATAAGATGTATGCACGGGCAAAAAGTGTGCGGACTTAGTCAGCCTGTCTACAACAACCTAAATAGAATCATGATGACGACGCGAAAGAGGTAACCCAGTCACGAAGTCTATATTCACCACCTCTATCTTACAAGTGGGTATACCAAAATCTTGCATCACATCACCAGGTATTTTCTGCTCTACCTTAACCTGTTGGGACGTTGCACACTTCTCTACAAACTCAGATATATCTTTCTTCATACCATTCCACCAATAGATTTCCTGCAAGTCACAGTACATCTTGGTAGTGCCAGGATGAATAGAATATTGTGCTCCATGTGCATAGCCATAACCCTCTACCTCAGATCATCAATACACGGAATGCACAATCTACCCTGCAATCTCAACACACCATCTCCTCCTTGGGAGAAAACCTCTACCTTTTGGTCCTTAACTGTCTCCTTCAGTCTGACCAAACTAAGATCTCTATCTTGCTTCTCCTTCACTTCCAAAACTAAAGAGGATTCGGAACTACTTTGCACCAAAGTACTTACCTTAGCTAAATCAAGCAACCTAACACCCAATTTAGCCAGACAATGCACATCATGAGATAAATCTTTCTTACTTTCCTCTACATGAGCAACACTACCCATAGACAATCTGCTAAGGGCATCCGCCACTACATTGGCCTTGCCCGGGTAATACAACACACTTATATAAAAGTTTTTTAACAACTCTAACCACCTACTCTACCTAAGATTCAACTCCATATGAGTAAACACATACTGTAGGCTCTTATGATCAGTAAACACATCAACATGAACACCATAAAGATAGTGTCTCTAGATTTTCAAAGCAAAGACCACAGCAGCTAACTAAAGATCATGGGTTGGGTCATTCTTCTCAACCCTATACTAAAGGCATGGGCTATAACCTTACCTCTTTGCATCAACAAATAACCCAAACCAACTCTAGAGGCATCACAATACACCACAAAACCATCTGTACCATCCGGCAAAGTCAACACAGGGACTGAAGTAAGTCGAGTCTTCAACTCCTGAAACTCTTCTCACAGAAATCTGACCACTAGAACTTAACTTTCATTTGGATCAACCAGGTCCTGAGAGATGTAATAGAAGAGAAACCTTTAACTAAATGGTGATAATATCTTACTAGACCCAAGAAACTTCTAATGTCAACTGGAGAGATAGGTCTAGGGTAATTTCTTACAGCTTCTATCTTTTGGGGATCAACTCTAATACATTTGGCAAAAACAATATGACTTAGAAGGCTATAGACCTTAGCTAAAATTCATACTTACTGAATTTGGCCAACAACTGGTCACCTCTAAGATTTTGTAAGACAATTCTAAGGTGATTTGCATGGTCATTCTTAGTACGGGAGTACACAAGTATATCATCTATGAACACTAGGACACATATATCAAGATATTTCTTAAACACTCGATTCATGAAGTCCATAAAAGTTGTTGGGGCAATGGTTAGCCCAAAAGGCATGACTATAAACTCAAAGTGACCATAGTGGGTTCGGAAAGCTGTCTTTGGAATATCACATTCCCTCACTTTAAGTTGATGATAGCTGGATCTAAGGTCTATCTTGGAGAAATAACTTGCACCTTGTAATTGATCAAACCGGTCATCAATTCTCGAAAGAGGATACTTATTTTTTATTATGACCTTGTTAACCTGATGATAGTCAATGCACATATGCAAAGAACCATCTTTCTTCTGCATGAATTGAACAGGTGTGCCCCAAGAAGAAATAGTGGGCCTTATGAAAACTTTGTCTAAAAGATCTTTGAGTTGCTCGTTCAATTTCTTAAGCTCAGCAGGTGCCATACGGTATGGCAGAATAAAATAGGATGAGTGTTGAGAAGAAGGTCAATCCCGAATTCTATCGC
The DNA here is from genome assembly GCA_030864225.1 of Capsicum baccatum var. pendulum. Lineage (NCBI taxonomy): Eukaryota > Viridiplantae > Streptophyta > Magnoliopsida > Solanales > Solanaceae > Capsicum > Capsicum baccatum. The sequence goes on from CM061552.1 coordinate 135,514,684, forward strand.
TCTAGTAGGAGGTACCCCTGGGAGATCTTTTAGAAAAACATCTTGAAACTCATTAACAATATTGACTGACTGAATAGTTGGAGCCTCGAACTTAGTGTCTTTGACTCTAACTAGGTGATAGATGCAACTCTTGGATATTACCATTTTGGCTTTGAGATAGGAGATAAAATAACTCTTGGGAGATACCAAACTCTCGAACCACTCAAAAACTGGCTCATCAGGGAACTAAAACTTGACCACATGGGTACGACAGTCTATTGATGCATAACAAGAATGAAGCCAATCCATACCCAGAATAAGGTCAAATTCCACCATGTCTATCTCTATCAAATTAGCAAGTATGACTCTATGAAGAATAGTAATAGGACAATCTCAATACACTTATTTAGCAATAACTGACTCCCCTACTAGTGTGGAGATTAGGAAAGGCTCAGGAATCTTTTTGGGACTCATTTTGAAATTCACAGCCACAAGTGGGGTCACATAGGAGAGACTTGACCCAAGGTCCAACAACACATAAACATCAAAACAAAAGATATGGAGCATACCAGTTACAACATCGGGAGAGTCCTCCTACTACTGATGGGATGGTAAGGCATAGAATCTATTCTAGCACTGACCGCCAGCAGTGCTAGATGAAGCCCCTAAATAGAGGCGAGATGAGAGACAGGAGCTGGTGTACTAGTAGTCTGTCCCTGAGGTCGAGCATCTCTGGTCCCCTTCCTAGCATGCGAACAATCTCTAAGTTTGTGGCCCTTCTTACCATAACCAAAAAAACCCTCAAATTTGCAAAACACTCCACAAGATGATCCCTACCACACTTAGCACAAAGAGGATAATAGGGCCTATTAACAACACTATTCTACGACCTAGAAATAAAAGACCTGCTCTTTTTCTCCTGCCTGCCTCTAGGCGTCAGAGCACTAGCTGATAAAGGCACTGGAATAGATGGACGTCTCTGAAACTGAGGGTGGTTTCCTCTATGGAACCTAGGCTTACTATACTCATGTTGCTCAGATCTTGCCCTCTTGTTACCGCTCACTCTCTCTCTCTCTCTAATCCTATCTACCTCTATCTATTATATATGAATCATTAACCTAGATAGATCTATATCCTTATGCAGCATTGCAATTCTATATTCTTTCAGCACCAAACAAGAAACACATGTCATGAACTTGCTTATACTAACTTGGGTGTCAAAAATCAAATCAGGAGCATACTTGGTCAATTGGTTAACCTTGAAGCAGTACTTCTTAACAGTCATAGAGCCCTGTCTCAATTTCATACACTTCTCAATCTTTGATTCTCTCATCTCAAGCAGAAAGAACTTGTCCATGAATACATCTTGGAACACCTGCCAAGTCATAGGAGCAGCATCCTCACCTCTACCCTTCGTCCACAATACAACCCAGTCATAAGCTATGTCCTTCAACCTATAAGATGCCAACTCAACACTTTTTTCCTCAGAAACTTACATCACCTACATGATCTTTCTTACCTCTTCAAGGTACAACTGTGGGTCCTCACCTTCCTTGGACCCATAAAACTCTGGCCAATTTATCCGCATGAAATCACGGATCTTAGAAGAAGCTATATCACCTCCCTGCTAATTTGCAACTGTGGCCTAGTTATTGGCCCAAATATTAATGATGACTGCTTAGGCTAACACCTGAAAGGACGCCTAAAACTCAACATAAGACACAGTCTCATTGAAAGGATCAACAAGTGGGGGTGGCTCGTTATCATTTCAGCAGGCATTCACTCTTTGGAGAGACATTTTTTGAAATAAGAGAGCATGAATTATTAGATAAGAGGGACAACTATGGGCATGATAGAATATAAAAGAAAGAAATAATTGTTTCCTAAAACATCTTGTCACCTCTTCCTCATAATGTGGCACGCTACACACTGATGATCAAGGCTCTACTCAACGCGGCTTGTTAGACTTTCTAGAACTCCTTTAAAACCTTAGGCTCTGATACCAAGTTTGTAACAACCCAAAATCACCTCCTAGGATGTCACACGGTTCTTAGGGCTATAAGTAACCCTGAGATAACCCTTTGAGCCTATCACATCTCATAATAACTCATTCAAGAAGAAATATAAAAAATGCTAGCACTGTCATATCAAATAAAAGAAAATATGAAGGTAATACTCGGTCCAAATGACCATAGTATTGGAAATCTCAACACAATGGAAATCTCAAGACAATGATAGTCTGATAGCTAGTTTGACAAAGCCTCTATTACTCTATGAACTCAGAGATGTTGGGACAGTTCCCCAACTGACTCAAACTAAACTGAAAGTAATAACATAAACACTCAAATACTAAAATTTCAGAAGATAGGTCCTCGAACCATGAGGACACACCACTATAGAAATATAGATGAAAGTACTCGAGAATCACTAACAAGGCTAGAACTAAGCACCTGAACGTATCTTATAAGACAATATAGCACATTAACATATATATGGATCAGACTTGGGAATATACTGAGTATTTGGGGGTGTATGCATTTACATAAAACAATATCAATACTCTTTAATCAAATCATGCATGAAAATAGGAATGACTCACATGGCATGAATAAGTCTAAAATGTAAAGCTCATAAATCATGTAGAATGAAGCATGTAACACAAATCTCATGAGTCATCATACTTGGTCTTTAAAATCTATGCTTTCTTCTTATTCTTATTACTCATAAGATGAAGGAAGCTTTAAATAATACTTTCAACTCATGCATATGTGTCATGAAGAATAAAAATTTTTATTGCTCAAGAACTTATAACTCCTTTGAACTCAAACACTTGGAACTCAAAATTATATGACTTTGGTTTAAAAACTGATGATCAACTCTTATTAGTGGAGAAAACTATTTCCTTCTTTGAAAAAATACTCAAAAGTAACTCGTTCAATTTAGAAAATATCTCCTCTCAAAGCTTTAGGGAAAATATTCTATCTCAATGGAAAATACTTTAGTTTATAAAGGTTCTCTTAACTGACATAAGCCATGAGAGCTACATGGATTCCAATATTTTGTCCTCCTAATAAAGAAACCTCACATTAGGGAGAGGCAGCATACTCTTTCCAAGGAGTATAACCTCAACTCAGTGATTATATATCTCAGCCTTGAGCCCAATTATCTCAGCCCCAGGCCCAAAATCTCAAACCTATGGTGGCACATAGTTCTGGGGTAAGAAACCATGGTAACTTACCTAACTCGATGCTAAATACTACTCTATTTAGTTTATCTCACTTATCTCATAAAAAACCACATGCAAAATAATCTCATGGTTTATAAGAATCCAACAATCAAATCTATAATCTCATGTGGTTGAATGGATTTCAAAACTCTATGACCATTAGGTCAAAACATTTCTCATTTATCTCAAAATACTCAAATCATTGGTGCTTATAGCATAATGCTTCATAAAATTTCAAGTCTCAAGTAGGGCTTAATGAACCATAATTCAATCTCAAGTAAAAACTCATCATAATACATAATAGATAGCATATAGATTAATAATTCATGTGGAAATCTGGAAGTTACAAAAATTTGTCTCAGAATATCAACATACTCATATACTTCAGTTTCTAGAACATTGAAACTCTTAAATTCTCAAGGTGTAACAACATAGGGTATAAATGCAGCTTTAATTTCTTAAGAAAACATGCAAAATCATGCTATTTGACTTTCAATTCATGTGAAACATCAATATATTAAATTAAATAACCATGGGTGAAAAACTGTAATTAAATATCATGTAAAATCTCATAGATTGCATAAAATTGTAGTTTAAATAAGCTTTTCGGCACAAGGCTGTACGGATTACTCTTGTTCAAAACCCCACATACCTTAGATTATGAAATTGGATGAACAAGCTTACTTAAAACTCTTCTTCTTACTCTTGAGAGAGGGTTCTTACAACCCTCAAACTTGGAGAACTTAAATCTCGACTCAATTTGTAGAATCTATGGTGAGTTCTTAAATATCATGGAGAAGGGTTTTAGATTTGATCTTGAGAGAGAAACCCTAGATCTCTTATGTTTTGGATGATTGAATGAAGTTATTTACTTCATTTGGAATATATTTGGTTGATAAAAGAGTGGAAAAGATCAAAAAGTCCCTTTTAAAAATTACTTAAAATACTAAACAGGGGCTGCGATGGTTGAAGCAACGGTCCATCACTAGCCTGATGGTCTGTCAGATCATTTGTCATGCGTCGGTCAGAAAAAGAATACAATACCTCGATATGATGGTCTCAGTGATGGTCAATCATAAACTCGACTATCCGTCGCATCATCCATCACACGTTGGCTAGGATAAGGCCATACTGCCTCAGCGGAGATGTTCTCAGCGATGTTCTATCAAAGTCTTGATGATACATCATCCTAGACATGACACTTGGGCCAAAAAAGAGAGTTACTGCCTTGGTTGCAATGGTTTGGGCATTACTGCCTTGGTTGCATCGCGGATCACCCCTTTTCTGTTCCAAGGACCTGGTCATGACTACACTGCATTAGTGCACACTATCCAAATACTCAAACATCTTTCATTTCTTTCTTGTGACCAACTATTTTATCCAGGCATCTACTCTAATGCCTCAAGAAGAGGTATGTCCAAGCTTAATTCTCTTAACATCTCAATAAATCACTTGAACTTACCTTTCTCTTTCTTTGTCTTTAATCACTGAGGAAAAATTGGGGGTTGTCTTGAGACCTATCTAACTTCTATCTCAATGACCAGACCCTTAACTTTATCTTTAGAAACTCTACCTTTATCACTTGTTAACTTCTCAGACTCAATAGTAGGTGTCTCATCATCAACAATAAGTAGTGGAGGATCCATAGTAGTGATACCACTTCTCATTGTTATAGCACGTACATGACCATCATTTCTCATACTTTGCACTATGTTTCTCGGAAGGGTACCTGACTGCCTCTGGTTAAGCATTGCTGACATCTTCCCGAATTGGAGCTCTAATTGCTTGATGGAAGTGGCATGTGACTTGAACTTCTAGGTCAAACCTGAAATATAAATCTTAATCTCCTTAATGCTAGTCTCTTGACTTTCTTGGCCCTTCACTAGCTTAGTCAGAATCTTCTCCATTCTAGATTATGCATCGCGTCTACTAGGTGGAATGTACCTATCTTCCTTCTCTATATAGTCATCCTTTTCCCTCTTGTCACTATCTCACTCTCTTCTACGGTCATTGTATCTATCATAGTAGTTCCAACCTTGGTTCACTTTCCCTCAGGCTTATAAACCTACCATCTGATGATCCAAATAATTAGAATCCTCTTGTAATTCTTACTCGTATTCTTTGGAAGCTGACCTTAGAGTTGCTATTGCATTCACTTTCTCATAAGTAGTTGATGCAAACTACATTGCTATCACCCTAAATCAATCCTTAGTAATGCAATTTCTTGCACTACTGTATCATTAACTACTCTCTGGTCGTAGGAAGCACCAATAGAATAAGTACCACATCCCCTCTTAGCATCCCAAGTTTGCCACCCTTGGTTAGTGAATGAGATTTAATCTAACAAATCTGACCTACCTCCTAACATAGTCTCATAAAATATCCTCCAGAGATGGTATCTGCCATGACTCTAGACTGATGGTCAGTGCTGTGTAGAATATTTCTAATAATCTCGTCCCTGAAACTTATAATTTGGCACCATGCTCAGCTTCTTCTTAAACCTGAACCAAGACTCTTACATGGACTCAAACTGCAGCTGCCTGAAGTTGTAGATCTCATCCTTAACCTACAACATCCTTGATTGAGGGAAGAACCTGATTAAGAGTTGCCTGCACAACTTGTTCCAAGTTGTGAAAGAGCCTCTTAGCAATTCCCCTAACCATAAAGATGTTTCTTCTATATGTGAGAAAGGGAAAAGCCTCAGTCTAAGTACTTCCTGATCTACCCCTGGAATGGTATACGAGGTGCATATACCAAGGAAATTTGCAAGGTGAAAATTTGCATCATCAGTAGGCAATCCTACAAACACAAATTTCAAACTTAGAAGTTGAATCATAGCACTTATGATGTTGAATTTGATGTCTGGGGGGAAATAGGAGGTTCTATGGCTCCAGTTTTGATCGGCTAAACATATCCCAAGTCTTCTTCATAATCTATATATGGTTGCATGTACTGATAAGTTGGGATTACTTGAACATGGGCACATCTAGCTTTGTTCTGGTTTCTATCAAGTGCTGCTTGGCGGTCTACAGCTTGTCTCTACTCAGTAAGATCTTCTTCCCTAGCTACTCTTTAAGCTTCTTCCATTTCCCTTTTCTTATCTTCAGCATGAGATAAAAGCTCACTAATTTGATGATCAATAATATCCTGCACTCCTTCTGACGGAGGTATAATATCATGAACCCCTTTAGGATTATCTGCTCTTTTCTGCTAAGATATACTACCAGGTGTTTGTAGAATCCTCTAGGAATTTAAATTGATTGTGTTCCCCGACAATGGGACCAATTTCTTGATGACGTCCAAGAAATACCTCCTTTTAGATGATTATACGGTTGTTGTAAAGATATAATAACCCAACTAAAGTTTGTGTCTAATCCCAAGGGAACATGTACCTTTGCAAACTACAGTAGTTATAGTCAATGGGTAGAACAAGAAAATAAAATGGGGGTTTTGTTTGTAGTAATATCGAGCAAAGAACAATATTAATTTTGTTGAAATTAGTCATAAGTGAACACTAGGATTGTTTTCCCCCTGGATTCTTAACTCTATAGGCTTATCGTGAGTTGTTGACCCAATCCAATACCTTGCATGCTGAATCGATAAGTTACGTACCTTCTAGAGTCTTTTAGACGAGAAGAAGGATTTCACCCTTTACCTTTTGAGTCTTAGGTTGTTGCACTATTAACAGTTATCTTTATCCTAGTTAACTATTACCTTTTGAGTCTCTAGTTATTAAGTGAAACCGAACCATCTTACGTATATAGAACCTAGAAGCATGGATCGACAATTAAACTCCAATTTACTATTGTCTTTATATTTTCACATTTACTACTCCTCTTTTAGAGTAAGTAAAAATATCTAGGTAGATCCTAATGTGTGAACCCAATAAGAAATCAATCATAATGAAGATAAAGCAATGCATGCCACTGGTAATGGTTCAGGTCAACTATTGCACTTCCCCTACTTCGTTAATTCGCCAGGGTTTCCACAACCCTAGCTATGGGTTTTAGCTGCTCATAATTATGAAGAAATCAATAACATTCATAATAGAAAGCATAGATTAAATCGCAATGATAAGATGAATAAAAACGAATAACCATAATTGAATAAATTAATCAAAGTCAATACAAGAGAATCCCAAGATCATAGATGGATCTTGGAATAAAAATATTTTTTTGAATGTCAGCAGATGTAACTCCTACTTAAAAATACATAAGGGTTACTTAGAGTACATGAGAAAACCCTAAAAAACAAAGTTCGAATGAAATATGAGAAAACCAGGTCGGCGGCTACCTACTCTCTGTACTTGCGGTCTGGCACAGGTGCAAATAATATCTGGTCTAGACATGGCACAGGTGCAGACTGCAGGTTATGGATGGACAAAGTCCAGCAAGTCAGCTCTCGAGATTTTGGATTTCTGGTACCTATTATGTCTACATGCAGTCCATAGGTTATATGTGGTCCATGGGTTGACTTAGTAGGTGCTGGGATTTAATTTTTCAACTCTTATTCGGCTCTCAAGTAGGCATTGATCACGATAGAAAATATACTGAACATCCATAATCGCTCCAAAAGTAGCCAAAAACACCTTTTTCTACCTTTTTCACGAACTTAGCATCCAACACATGGTTTCCTTGAAAACATACCCAAAACATATCATATCTAACAAAAAGTCCCTAAAACTTTCATATTTTTTCTTATTTTAAGCGTCGAAAGTGCTATATTTCTATAGCACATCAGATCTTCCAACGTCTGAAGCACAATCCAATGCCCCTCCTTACTCTGTGAATACACAACAATGTCATCGATGAACACAATTTCAAAGAAGTCCAAATAAGGTCTAAAAATGTGGTTCATCAAATCTGTAAATGCAACAGGGGCATTGGTCAACCCAAAAGGCATTACCACGAACTCATAATTGCCATGGCGAGTCCTAAAGGTATTCTTTCGGATGTCCTTATCCAGAATCCTCAGTTGTTGGTAATTGTATCTCAAGTTAAATCTTAGAGAACACCGATGCAGCCTGAAATTGATCAAAAAAGTCATCAATACTAGGTATTTTATACCTATTCTTCATTATCACCATATCAGATATCTGTAATCGATACACATACGTAAAGAACCATTATTTCATAAAGAAGATAGGAGCACCCCAAGGCATTATGCTAGGCCTAATAAAACCCTTAAACATAAGATTATGAAGCTAAGAATTTAGCTTCTTAATCTTAGCAAGAGCTATACAGTAAGGTACCATAAAAATGGTTGGGTGCTTGGCTTAAGATCAATAATAAACTTAATATCACACACAGAAGGACGGCCGGTAGGTTGGTAGAAAAGACATCAAAATATCATGGACTATAGGACCAAAATGAAGCAAAGGACTCTCTACACGAACACCATGAATATAAGTTAGCTAAGACTTGAAACCTCTCGACATAGTTCTTCTAGCCTGAACATAAGAAATTATCTCCATTGGCATACGGCTAAAAGATCCCTACTACACGATCGGTAGTATGCCAGACATGGCTAAGGTAATGGTCTTAGAAATAAAATCCAAGACTGTATGATAAGGGTATAATAAGTCCATTCCCAGAATCACATCAAAGTCCACCATATCTAACATTATACGAATAGCCTGAGTATCAAACTCTTGAACAATCATACCATATAATTATAAACTCGATCCATTATTAAATAATCACCCATGAGAATAGATACACATAATGGAATAGATAAGTGATCCTAAGACAACTCTAACTGTAATGCATAATAAGTAGACACATATGAATAAGTGATCTCAGATCAAATAAAGAAAAGATAGATAATAGCACATTCAGATCATACCTGTAATAAGCACATCTAAAGACTGCCTCTAGTCCACTAGGTATAATATATTAATGACCTTTCCCATAAGTTGGTTATGCATCTGACTGACCACATGTCCTACCTACCTAAGGACCTCTTTGAGAACATTAGGGACTACCTCAACAACCCTGCATACCATCTCCAACTGATGGCAGCACTATCCTAATCAGTTGAATACTCTACATTGCAAATATAACTGTCCCACACTAGCACACTCTTTAGAATAATGGTCGAAGGCTCCACACTCATAATATGCCCCAAGCATGCATTATGTCCAAAGTATTTTTCTACCCTAGAATAGACACCTCAACTAAAATCCCAAAATATGTATCTCTTGAAGATTGTACGCTACTCTAGCCAAGAAGATCACTATAGCTAGGATGACCCTCATTAGAAATTTTAAGTATGGCTTAAATAAGCCTACTAGACTAACCTTGTTGCAGATACGATTAGCATATGTACATACCCTTAGAAGTTATGCCTTTAAATTGTAAGACACTCCAACTCCTACTAAAACTACCCTAGTAACTTAGTCTCTTATTATTGCACCCTTAGTCCTCACAATGCATTTTCTCCATGGTCTAAGAATAATTAGAGACCCTAATGAAATTTTTGCCAGTGACAATTAAAATCTATGTATCCATGTATAGAGGAAGTCTTTGTCCTCTAACAAAACATTGAATTTGTTTATACTCAATTTGTAAGATAGTTATAGCATGCTTGGTTAACTCATAAAATCATACCTCATACTCCCAGATGATCATAGACCCCTACTTTAATATCAAAAGCTTATTTCTCAAGCATTCCCTAAGGAAATGATAAATATACTTCTTTAAGAAAACCTCAAAGAATAGAGTCTATGTAAACAGAGAAGATCCAGTTGGACTCAAATCAAGATAACCTCTCCACTAATGTCTAACTAAAAGGTAGTGCATCCAACCTCAAGATTCTCAACCAGGCCCAAATTATAGACACTATCCTGACAAGTAGTCAAGTGCTCGAACGCATCCTCGTTCGGTGCCCCAGAAAACCTAGGTGAAATTAATATCAAAAATCTACCCAACATCTTTTGCTTTGTAGTGGACATAATAGGCTAGGAAAATACCGATTGAGAAACGACTAGTGCTAGAGGAATCTCAACTCTATGGGCCACAACTATAGGTATTGTCCTGACTCTATATCACTCTGATCTATAAACTAAGCACCATCAGATAGCGTATCACTATCCAATCTCATCAATTAAAGTAAGGCATCCCTAAGTAGTAATGTTGTAATACCCCTAATTTTTGGACTCTAAAATTTATAGAGCATTGACAACACTATCATGGTATGACTCTAGTGATGAGTCATATCACTCATTACTAGTCTTACTAGTGAGTGGATCAGGTTGAGGTCACCTAATAACGAGTCCATGGTATGACCCATTATATCACGTGACGAGTCATTAGGATTGACTCATTGTCTTAAAGGGTCAAAATTTAGAACCTTAGGAAATGAATCCAAGTAATGACTTGTGGCCAATCATCATGAGTACCTAAGTCATGATGGCTGGTCCTAAAATTTCCTATAAATTTTAATCAAGGATATTTTGGTCTTTTCCTCCCTTAACACTCAATTACCATGACCTAAAGAACTAAGGGGCCCTATTATCCTTAATTACTCAAATTAAAACCTACTCTCTTCATCTTAAACTCCTAAAAGATTGAGAAAACTAGGGTTCATAAAGAATTCATCCTTCAAGCTCAAAACTTTGGATTTTCTTCCAAATTCTTTGGTGTTTCAGGCATGTCTCTCATGCCTAACTTGAATTTTATACTATGGCATACATTTTAATCATTGTTCATGAGATTTAATTGGTAGGATTAAAATTAGGTTGAGGGCTTTTGATGATTATCACTTGAATTAAATTTACCAGGGTTTAAATGTCATGTGTATACTTAAATTAATGATTTTTGGGACTAAATGGGTACATAATGATGGAATTTGGAATAAGGAACATGGGTTTCCCCTAAATTGATTAATTTTTTCTTAGTAATGGAATTAACCTTAACTCACCTGCATGATTTTGGTTCTAAATGTGAAATTTACATAATTTAACTCACTTTTGAAACTATTACATTACATTAATAGATAAATGGATAAAGCTGGATTTAAAAGACCTTGGTGGCCATGGTTTTGAATTTTAAAAGGAATTTAGGAGTCAACTTGTTAATTGAAATAGATTGGCATGATTATATAAGCTTGCAAGAATAATTAGTATAATGATACCAAGTGGTAAATTCCTTAATATAAGACTCTTTGGTTTATGGTTAGGATTATGTGCAAAACAATTTTGATTTGGGATTAAAGGAAATTGTTTAGCTTACCGTGAAGGTGAAGGTCCCACGAGGACTAATATTGGAAACCACGTTTTCCAACTGGGGGTCTATATAATCGTGTACTTGGTTCACATATTATATTTTTGGGATGGATGGAACCTTGGTGTCTCTGGCTCTCCTTCATATTTCCTTAGTTCATGCGACTAACAAATGTTGGGGCCTTTTCAGTAGGGAGAGCTTAACCCATATAGCATGTGGGTGCTCTTAGGATAAATAAAGCTACACAATCTAGATTAATATTTTATAATTTTATGTCCATGTCCGTTTACCCTATATCGTCATCCTATATATGTATATATAAAGGTGTGCATGTGGTTTTGATAGATTTTGGACATGGAATTATTTTATCAGTTTTCCTAAGTTACATACCAATACTTATCCCACTGACCGTCCTTAGATGCTGCATCATTTCATAATGTAGGGTCCTCAAGTTTTTCTATTACAATTATGCAACATTAGGTAGTGTAGTTCATTGGTTGAGTTGTTGTAATGTGGGTAGCCTCCATCTTTTGGAAATCCTTCCTACTTCATACGATTTATTTTCAGATTTTAGGAATTGTGACTTTTTATTATTGTGGTAGGGGACATGTCCCGACCTAGTGAGTATTTGGTTGGAGACTGTTATGGACAAGTATGGGTTGGATATTTATTTTTGACTATTATTTTACATTTGATTATCTATCCTTCTTATTACTATTTTAGTTTCTTTCGCTATATTCTTTTAATGTGTTTTGGATGTTAGGATAAGGGGGTGGTATCCATCTCATGGGGGGCTTGAGTGTAATACTCCGATCATTTCTTAAGCCTAAATCCATATTTTGAGTGAATATGGATGTCCTCCAAATTGATTGTTGTTTATCTCATGTTGTATTTCCTTAAATTCTACTTTCTATCATATGGAGAATTGGATAAGCTTTCCATCGACATAAGATTCACCCGCCATTTTGTAATTCCCCGAGACTCTAACCAATAGTGCAACCATGAATCAAGCTCTTGAGAAATAAATTATAGTGATTTGTTTTTATATTTCAGCTATATTTTTCAGCAATTTAATGACATTTTTGCAGGGGTATTTTGCTCTTTTCAAATCTTTTGGAGGCCTCTATATATATACGAGAATCTCCGTCCAAATCCTAATTTCTTCATTCTCTCTTCCAATTCTCTCAAGAAGATATATCTAGGGTTTTATTCAAGAAAATTTAATCTTCCAAAAATCATCCAAAAATCCTCAAGATTTCTTCAACAATCAAATTCATTACAGTGTGGGCTTCAAGAATCATGTATTACAAGTGGAGATAGAGTCTCAAGCACTAGAATTCATCCAATTACAAAGATTAAGGTATGTGGGATTTTGAACAAGAGCAATTCTTTCGTTCTTGTGCCCAAAGCTTTGATTTCTATTATAGATTTACATGATTTTGCAAGTAGGTTTATACCCAAATTAATTCCTCATGAGACTATGAGAATATAAATTGTTCAAGCTTTGTTATACGTGATTATTTTACAATTCCTAAGTTATGACTTGATATTTAATATTGTGAAATTTATATTTCTACCATGAGTTGATATTTCAAGTGTTTTCAAGATATGTGTCAATCTTTAAGATTCCTTATGACAAATTGGATTATTGAGTATATTAATTCATGAGATTGAGTTGTTACAATTAGTCTTGATATTTCCTCAAAGTTATTGATGTTGTCATGATTTAATGAATTTATATATTTTGATATTGAGAAAGATTGATTTGATTTGAGTCGAGTTAGGAATCCACAAATTAATTATGATTTGATAAATGAGAAAGAGATTTGATTTGGTCTTTATGATAGACCCTTGTGATATCATTTTATTGTTATGTCTTTCAATATTGTTTGAGTCAGTTGGGGGTTTGTTCTAATGGCTCCTTGATTTTGATGTAAAAAGGCTTTATCAGACTAGAGGGTTGGTGTGTCCAAACATTCAATATATTTTGGTTGTATAGTCTAGTGTTCTCCAGTATTTCAGTTAAAACCGATGTGGTATATCTCTTTGTTGTGCATGACTATTGTTGAATTGAATTCCTTGAGGTAAAGTCTGGCTTCGAAGGTTAGCTTAGGGTTACGTGTATCCCTAAACACCGTGTGGCATCTTGGAATGGAATTTTGAGGCGTTACAAAGCTTAGTATCAAAGCCTAAGGTTAAAGATATCCTAGGGAGTCTGACAAGCTGTGTTACGTAGAGTCTTGATCATTGGTGTGTAGCGCGCCACATCTATGAGCAAGAGGCTAATGAATGTTTTAGAAAAAGTCATTTCTTTCCTTCTATGGTTTATCGTGCCTACAATTGTCTCTTTATCTATGATTAACTCGTGCTCTCTAATAACAAAAAATGCCTCCTTGTCGATCTCGTAGAAACAATGATAAACCTCCACCAGTTGATCCCTTGAACGAGCATGTGTCTCATGCAGAATTTCAGGCAGCTTTTCAGGTGCTAGCCCAGGAAGTTAACGCCAATGCTTAAGCTAACACCCAGGCTACTGTTCCACCTCCGCAAGAGAATAATTCTTCTGCAACCCTGGTTAATGACTTTATGCGGATGAATCCACCTGAGTTCTATGGGTCGAAGGAAGATGAAGACCTATAGATGTTCTTGGATGAAGTGAGAAAAATCACCCAAATTATGCACGCGACTGAGGAGGAGAGTGTTGAATTGACTGCTTATCGAATAAAAGATATTGCATATAATTGGGTGGAGATATGAAGGATGAGTAGAGTGGAGGATGCCGCTCCCATGACTTGGCAGTTATTCTAGGATGCATTCTTAGACAGATTCTTTCCTCTTGAGATGAGGGAAGCAAAGATAGAGGAATTCATGAATTTAAGATAAGGCTCCATGAATGTTAAGGATTATTTTCTTAGATTCAATCAGTTATCCAAATATGCTCCTAGTATGATGGCTGACTCCAAGACCATCATGAGTAAGTTCGTGACATGTGTGTCAAGTTACGTTGTGAAAGAGTATAGATCTTCTATGCTTAATATGGATATGGAACTTTCTTAGTTGATGATACATGTCCAATAGATTGAAGCTAATAAGGTGAAAAAGGAAGGAGAGAGTAAGAGTGAATAAAAGAGCTAGATGAGAGCAGCAGGGATTCGGTCAGTCCAAATTCCATTGAGAGAACTGTCCTCAATTCCAGGGATGTCCATTTATGCCTGCTCCTTTCTCAGTTAGTTCTCCCGTACCTAGAAGTAGGCAGGAGTAGAAGAACAAGCCTATCATGTCCAGGTCTCAAGAAAGTATAGGTAACAGACCTCATCCTCCTTCATGTGCCAAGTGTGGTAGAGATCATTTTGGCGAGTGTTTCGTTGATCTCAGGGATTGCTTTGGTTGTCGTAAGTTGGCCCACTGAATTAGAGATTGTCTATATGTTAGATAGGGGAGTCGAGATGCTCGTCCCTAGAGTTAGGCTACCAGTGCCCCTGCTTTCGTAGTCTACCCAATTTCTCCTCAGGGCGCCTCTTCTAGTACTGCTAGCGGTTCATACGAGAATCTCTTCTAAGCTATACCACCTCGCCAAGAGCAGGACTCTCCAAATGTTGACACCGATATGCTCTATGTCTTTTATTTATATGTGTATGTATTGATGGACCCCGATTTGAGTTTCTCTTATATGACACCTCTGGTTGCTATAAATTTTGAGATGGACCCTAAACAGATTCCTGTGCCTATTCTGGTTTCTACCCCGATAGGAGAATCTATTATTGCTAAGTGAGTGTATAAGAAGTGTCCTATCACTGTCCTTCATCGGGTGAAATGTGCTGATTTAATTGGGCTAGATATGGTTAATTTTGATGTCATTCTAGGTATAGATTGGCTTCACTCATGCTATCCACCTATAGATTGTCATACCTGAGTAATAAATTTTCAGTTTCCTAATGAGCCCATTTTTGAGTGGTCCAGTAGTTCTGTAACTCCGAATAGCCATTTTATATCCTACCTCAAAGCTAGGAAGTTGATTTCCAAGGGTTATATTTATCACCTAGTTTGAGTTAAAGGCCTCAAGTCTGAGACTCTAACTATTCAGTCAGTTACCATTGCTAATGAGTTTCCTAACGTTTTGTTGGAAGATCTCCTAGGGGTCCTACATGATAGAGAGATAAAATTTAGGATTGATCTCCTTCCCGGTACTCAACTTATTTCCATTCCTCTGAACCATATGGCTTCCACAAAACATAAAGAGTTGAAGGAGCAACTCAAGGATCTCTTAGACAAAGGCTTTATCAGACCCAGTATTTCCCCGTAGGGTACACCTATTTTATTCGTGCATAAGAGAGATGGTACATTACATATATGCATTGATTAACGTCAACTCAATAAGGTAACTATCAAGAATAGGTCCCTTCTTTCTTGAATTGATGACTTGTTTGATCAATTGCAAGGTGCGAGCTACTTCTCTAAAATAGACCTTAGATCTGATTATCACTAGCTTAGGATTAGGGAATGTGATATTCTGAAGACATCCTTCCGAACCCATTATGGTTATTTTGAGTTCTTGGTTATGTCTTTTTAGTTAACCAATGCTCCAGCATCCTTTATAGATCTTATGAACCGAGTATTCAAGTGGTATCTGGATTTGTTTATCATCATGTTCATAGATGATATTCTTGTATATTCCCGAAGTGAGGATGACCATGCAGATCATCTTCAAATCATGTTGGAAACCCTTAGATCTCATCAATTGTTCGCCAAATTTAGCAAGTGTGAGTTTTGGCTAAGGTCCGTGACTTTTTTGGGTCATATTATTTCTTCCGAAGGTATTAGAGTGGATCCTCAAAAGATTGAGGCTATAAAGAATTGGCTGAAACCTATTTCTCCATCTAATATCTGGTGTTTCTTGGGTCTAGCTGGTTACTATCGTCTCTTTGTTGAAGGGTTTTCTTCTATTTCATCCCCCATGACCCATTTGACCCTAAAAAAGTGAAGTTCTGGTGGTCGGAATCTTGCGAGAAGAGTTTTCAGGAGTTGAAGACTCGACTCACCTTAGCCCCTGTGTTGACTTTACCTAATGGTATTGATGGTTTTGAGGAATACTACGCTGCTTCTAGAGTTGGTTTAGATTGTGTGTTGATGCAAAAAGGCAAGGTTATAGCTTACGCCTCTAGACATTTGAAGTCTCATGAGAAGAATTACCCAACCCATGATCTTGAATTAGGAGATGTAGTTTTTGCTTTGAAAATCTGGAGACATTATTTGTATGGTGTTCATGTTGATGTGTTTACTGATCATAAAAGCCTGTGGTATGTGTTCACGCAGAAGGAGTTGAAACTTAGGCAGAACAGTGGTTGGAGCTATTAAAAAATTATGATATAAGTGTGTTGTATCACCCGGGCAAGGCCAATGCTGGGGAAGATGCTCTTAGAAGGCTGTTTATAGGTAGTTTAGCTCATGTAGAGAATGATAAGAAAGAATTGGCTCGTGATATGCATCGTTTGGCTAGGTTGTGTGTTAGATTACTTGATTCCACTAAATGGAGTATGTTAGTTCAGAGTATTTCTGAGTTCTCTTTGATCTCAGAGGTAAAGGAGAAGCAAGACAGGGATCCTAGTTTGGTCAGACTGAAGGAGTCAGTTTAGCACCAAAAGGTAGAGGTTTTTTCCCAAAGGGGAGATGGTGTGTTAAGATTGCAGGGTAAATTGTGAGTTCTTGATGTTGATGATCTAAGGCAAAGAATTATGGCTGAAGCACATGGCACGAATATTCTATTCATCCCGATGCTACCAAGATGTACAGCGATTTACAGGAAATCTATTGGTGGAACGGTATGAAGAAAGACATAGCAGAATATGCTGCAAAGTGTTCTACTTATCAATAGGTTAAGGTAGAGCACCAAAAGCCCGATGGTATAATGCAAGAATTTAGCATTCCTACTTGGAAGTGGGAAGAATTGAATATGGATTTCGTAGTTAGTTTGCCTCCTTCTAGTCTTCATCATGATTCTATTTGGGTTATTGTAGACCGGTTGACTAAATCAGCTCATTTCTTGCCAGTGCATTTGTCATATATAGATGAGGATTATGCTAGATTGTATATTTGAGAATTCATTAGACTTCATAGAGTTCCTTTGGATATTATCTATGATAGTGGTACTCAGTTTACTTCCCAGTTTTTGAGGGCTTCTCAGAAGGGTCTCGGTACCTAAGTTCGTCTAAGTTCTATTTTCCATCCACAAACAGATGGTCAGGCTGAGCGGACCATTCAGACTTTAGAATATATGTTGAGGGCATGTGCGTTTGATTTTAAAGGTAGTTGGGATGAGCACTTGCCATTGATCAAATTTGCATATAACAATAGTTTCCATGCTAGTATTCAGATGGCCCCGTTTGAAGTTTTGTATGGGAGAATATGTAGATCGCCCATAGGTTGGTTTGAAATAGGAGAAGCAGCTGGGATTGGGCCTGATGCTATGTTCGAGGCTATGGAAAACATTAATTTGATTTGAGAAAGAAAGAAGGCTACTCAAAGTCGTCAAAACTCGTATGCGGATGTGAGAAGAAAAGATCTTGAGTTTAATGTTGATGATTTGGTGTACTTGAAGGTTTCACCCATGAAAGGGGTGAACATATTTGAGAAGAAAGGAAAGCTTAGTCCCCATTATGTTGGTCCATATAAGATTCTGAGACATGTTGGGAAAGTAACGTATGAGGTGGAGTTACCCATGGAGTTGTCTAGCGTTTATCTAGTATTTCATATTTCCATGCTTAAGAAGTGTATTGGTGACATGGTTGATCCATCCAAAAGCTTAGATATTCAGGATAGCCTTTCATTTGAGGAGTTTCCGATTGAGATTTTGGATTTTGAATTCCGTAGGCTAAGGAACAAAGAAGTTCCTTTGGTTAAAGTGCTTTGGAAAAATCAATCTGTTTAGGGTGCTACTTGGGAAGCCGAAGCTGATATATGAGCCAAGTACCCTCACCTCTTTTTTGTGAGTTCGGAGCAAGCAGAAGGTATCATTCTTTCTTAATTCCGCCCCCTTTTTATTAAAGATTCAGCTATGTGTCAACTTCCATCAAGAATTCATGCATTTAGTATGGTATTCGAAGTTATAGAGCAAAGTAAGCCCTTTGATTGAGTCGTTCCAGCTATGCTTCCTCATTTTCTCTTGTTCTTTGCCTATTTGGCAACATTCGAGGACGAATATTTCCAAGGGGGAGATATTGTAATACCCCGAGACTCTAACCAATAGTGTAACCATTACTCAATCTCATGAGAAATAAATTATAGTGCTTTGGCTGTTTTCTGATCAAGGATAATGTGTATTAAGGCCTCAAATATGTCCTAGGGATTAGGTGAATCAAAACATTCCTTACCGATTAAATTCATGGGAAGGATATTTCCATATTCAACTTAAAATGAGTATATCTCTCGTTATACTATGAATTATTGAGCTCATGACCTACTAAAAGATATATAATTGAATTAGCTTTTCAACGATACCAATTTCACCAAAATTTGATATCGGAGCAAAGAGTTATGCCAATTTTAGTCCAGCGTATTAGCCTGGAAATTTCATGACAGCATTTTGTGACGACTTGTCACAAGCTTGACGGCTTATCAAAAAATATAGTCACCATAAGCAGAAAGTCACAAAATCCAACATTTTGTGACGGTATTTTATGACAACTCGTCACAAGTTTGATGGCTTGTCACAAAATGTCATTAACCTTAAGCCGAAAATCATAAAATTCACCCTTTTGTGACGACATTTCGTGACACTTGTCACAAGTTTGATGACTTGTCATGAATGTCATCAGTTATTTTTTTCAGCAATTTAATGACATTTTTGGAAGGGTATTTTGGTCTTTTCCCATATTTTGGAGGCCCCTATATATATGAGAATCCCCATCCAAACCCTAATTTCTTCATTCTCTCTTCCAATTCTCTCAAGAAGATATATCTAGGGTTTCATTCAAGAAAATTTAATCTTCCAAAAATCATCCATAAATCTTCAACATTTCTTCAAGAATCAAATTCCTTATAGTGTGGGCTTCAAGAATCATGTATTACAACTGCAGATAGAGTCTCAAGCACTAGAATTCATCCAATTTAAAAGATTAAGGTATGTGAGGTTTTGAACAAGAGCAATCCTTTCATTCTTGTGCCCAAAGCTTTGATTTTTATTATAGATTTACATGATTTTGCAAGTGTATTTATACCCAAATTACTTCATCATGAAACTATGAGAATATAAATTGTTCAGGCTTTGTTATACATGATTATTTTATAATTCTCAGTTATGACTTGATATTTAATATTGTGAATTTCATATTTCTACCATGACTTGATATTTCAAGTGCTTTCAAGATATGTGTCAAGCTTTAAGCTTCCTTATGACAAATTGGATTATCGATTATATTGTTTCATGAGATTGAGTTGTTACAATGAGTCTTGATATTTCCTAAAAGTTGTTGATGTTGTAATGATTTAGTGAATTGATACATTTTGATATTTAGAAAGATTGATTTGATTTGATTTGAGTTAGGAATCCACAAATTGATTATGATTTGATAAATGAGAAAGAGATTTGATTTAGACTTCATGATAGACTCTTCTGATGTTTGTGGTAGATTTATTATCACGTTCTGAGCTTGTATCTGGGAGTAGCATTTAGCACTGAGTGGGAAATGTGGTATTTCCCCCGAAACTATGTGCCACCGTATGATTGATATTGATATTTGCAGGCTAAAGGCCGAGTATGAGATTGTGATCACTAAATTTAGGTTGTACTCCCTGGAAAGAGTACCATGCTCCTACCAATGCGGAGTTCTCTCCTTAGAAGGGAAAAACATTGGACTCCATGTAGCCCACATGGTTTATGTCAGTTATAAGAACCTCCCATGTCCATAAGAGTTGAGTTTCTTGAATTACCGAGTCACTCCGAGTCTTGAGTTGAAGAGTTGAGTTGTTTATAATGATTTATGAGGTTTTTATCATATGATTTATTTACTATGAGATCATGAAAAGTATGTTTCAATCTAACTCAAGCTAAGTGAGCCATCATTGCACATATGCATATTTTCATGAAATTGGTGATGATATTTACATTGTTGCATACAATCCCACATACTCAGTACTTTCCAAAGTGCTGACCCACATATTATCCTATGGGTTACATTTTCTCATAAGGTAGGTTTAGGTACTTAGCCATAGCCGCATTAGCGATATTCGTGTACCTCAGCTACGTCCCCTCAGTAGTAAGTCCTCATGGTTCGAGGACCGTGTCTATATTTTGGTAATATCATTTTTTTGTTATGGCTTTTAGTACTATTTGAGTCAGTTGGGGGTTTGTCCCAATGGCTCCTTGATTTTGATGTATTGAGGCTTTGTCAGACTAGAGGGTTGGTGTGTACAGACATTCAATATATTTTGGTTGTATAGTCTAGTATTCTCCAGTATTTCTCTTGAACCTGATATGGTATATCTCTTTGTTGTGCATGACTATTGCTGAATTAAATTCCTTGAGGTAGTGTCTGGCTCCGAGGGTTAGCTTGGGGATACGTGTAGCCCCAAGCACCGTGTGGCATCTCGAAATGGAATTTCAAGGCGTTATACTCGGGTCGGCCAATTTATGAGGTTAAATCCCCCAACCTTTACAGGATCCAAGGTTGAAAAGGATCCTCAGGGGTTTATTAATAAGGTAGAGAAGATTTTTAGGGTAATGCATACTATCGATGTAGAGGGTGTGGAGTTTATTGCTTATCAGTTGAAAGAGGTAGCGTATGAATGGTATAAGGAGTGGGAATAGTTAAGAGGTAATGATTTTGAGCCATCGATATAGGATAAGTTTAGTTATTTTTTTATAAGTTCTTTCCTCAAGAGTTGAGGGAAGCTAAGGTTGAAGAGTTTGTGAACTTGAAGCAGGATAAGATGGGTGTGTAGGAGTACGCCCTAAAATTTCAGTAGTTGTCCTGTTATGCCCTAGAGTTAGTTGCTAACATGAGATCCAAAATGAGGAAGTTTGCTTCTGGGTTGTCCCGTTATTTGTATTGTAGAGTAAGGTTGTGATGTTGAACAATTATATGGATATATTCAGGCTAGTGGTTTATATATAGTAAGTGGAGAATGAAAAGTAGAATCAAGTAGAGATGGGAGAGAGGTAGAACAAGAAGTTTAGGTATTCAGAGAAGGGTGAAGGTCAACAAAATAGTGGGAAAGATGGTATACCGTGGACTAAGAAGTAGAATTGAGGAAGTTCTAATTCCTATTCATTAGCCAGTGCTCCTTAGCCTAAGCTTTCTGATGATTATCATTTTTAAACTAGCAGTGGTTCTAATGCACAGGTTTCTCGATCTCAGACCAATGGAGCTCAGTCAGCCCACTTTATCCTCCTTGCCATTTTTGTGGATAGCTTTATCATGGTTATTGTGAGGAGGGGAGAAGTTAGAATTGTGGTTAGCTTAGGTCATATGCAGTGAGATTGTCCTTCAGCCAGGGTTGCCAGTGCAGCTAATAAGCTCCGATCACCACTTCTTCAGCTCTTGTGCTAAAGGGTGCTACCTCGGGTATCGTCACTGGCTAGAATCATCTCTATACACTTGCTAATTATTTGGAATTTGAGGCATCCCCTAAAGTTGACATAGGTATGTTACAGATCTTCTCTCGTGATGTTTATTATTTGCTTCATTCGGGTCTTACCCTATCCTATGTGACTCCTTATATAGTTGTACACTTTGGTTTTGGTTCCAAAAGTATTTCCAACCCTTTTTCTGTGTCTACTCCAGTAGGTGATTCTATTTGTCACAACCCAATTTCCTCATGTCCTGATGGTGCCTACCATAACCCACCAGTAGGCAAGCCAATACGTAGTTCGAAATGGCTAGTAACGGACTACTCAATAATATAAAGAAAAGAATGCAGAATATATGAAATAAAGATCAATATATAGAAGAATCCCAAAACTGGTGGTACCAGTACAAGAGTTTCTACTATAAAAAGAGTAAAAAAGTGAAATATCAAGAGAAATCAATGATACAACTTATCTTCGAATACAACTTAGAGACTAGTCTAATACATCAGAGAAAGATAAGTAATGGTCCAAACGTCAGGAGGCTACTCTAAGTCTCTGAACCAGGGCTGCTCCGCACGATGCACACATCAATGGTGATAACCCGTATTATGATCTGCAAGCTGCAAAAGTGTAGTATGAGTACCAAATGAATGGTACTTAGTACAATACTACCAACTGAGCTCCAACGATAAAGCAGATATATACAGCATAAAAGCAAAATGGAAACTACACCCAAGAGTCCAGAAATCATATGACAAGTCAATGAGATAATAAAGAACAACTATCCTATTAATGTCCAAGAGTTAACATAGTAAAACTAAGGAAGTATCAGGGTGAACTATCCTGTTCTAGCCACATTCAATATACATCAATGTTATACTATATATCCCAAGTCAATACATGAATAAAGAGTGAAAGAAAAATATATATAGTAATATACAAGGCAAAGAAATGACTGTACAACATGAACAATGAATGAACGGATATACGGTAGTATCATAGCTTCATATAGCTAGATATATATATAGGTGTATATACATATAAACACAAGGTCATCTCAAAGCATAAACTATATCACATATTCTCATTTTGAGACCTCATTCAGAATAAGGATATAAATATTATCATACTCGGGGTTTCTAATCCACATGGATAGACATTAAATAATCATTCATAATAATGCAATCATAAGATAGGAGAGGCCAAAAACATACCTCAAATTCCGATACAAGATCAAATACCAATCTTTCATAAGCTAGCCATAATAATGATCATAACAATGATAAAAACAATATCAATAACATCGTGAATAACTGGCTACTCTAGAAAACCAAATACCTAGTCGAGCCTATGCGTACCCCCACCGCCCTAGGATCAGAATGTTCAATCAACATATAATAACACAAGTCATATTCTTTACCCAAATCTATGCAACTGTCCCACACCGGTTGATAGAGATAGGTACATACTGGTGGTACGCAATGCGTATGTAGGAATGAATGAAAAGTACACAACTAATGTCACAAATCATAATAATTGTCCTCATTAGGACCATTATCATTGTAATCAACCTCCGTCCTTGCCGAATCTCAATATATTATCAATATATCCTTCGGCCTTGTCGGGTATCAACATCATCACAACAGTATCCCTCATCCTTGCTGGGTATAAATATCATCACAATAGCACTCTCTGGCCTATTCATGTATAAATATCATCCCAATAATATCCTCTAGCCTTTTCGGGTATCAATATCATCACAATAGTATTCTTTGGCCTTGTCGAGTGTCAATAGCATCACAACAGTATCCTATAGCCTTGTCGGTCATTAATATCATCACAACAGTATCCTTTATCCTTGTTAGGTATCAATAGCATCATAATAGTACCCTTCATCCTTGCTAGGTATCAATATCATCACAATAGTATCCTCCGACCTTGCCAAATATCAATAGTATCCTCTGGCCTTGCCGGGTATCAATATCATCACAATTACCATAACCGAATAAGACAAACTAAAATACTCATAGACATAGACATATCACCATAGAATATCTATCTAGTCAATATTTCCCAACTACTCATTATTAGTGAACCAACACTTATTATAATATAATCACTAGCTCACTAGTCATCGCATAACCTCTGGTTATTAGCCTAAACATTATCCTTACTCATGGGATAGCAACTAACCACTATTTATTAAATAGCTAAAATATAACGTCTAGTCAAGGTTTATCACTAGACAAAAACCTCAATTTATCCACCATTCATTATTATCAACAAATCATACTATATCTGTTAATCATTAATAGTCAATAATTTACCATTTATCATCTTACCATTCTTTATTAACTAACATCCTTCATTAACTAACCATCATTTACCAACTAATCCTCATTTATCAACTATTTAACATCGTTATTATCTACTATCTATCATCGCCAGTTACCATATGTCAACTAAGCAAGGTTCATTAATTAGTACATTAGATTTCTATCCATAAGTACTATAGCAACCTAAAAATCTAGCCACCGCTTATTTTAACCTTTAATTAGGAAGAACAGTCATACGATTGTATTTAAACAAGAATCACATCACTTGCTGATATAATAAACATAAATGTACCAAATCTTTGCATACGATCACCAATGTTCAATTAGTGAAACAGTACACATCATACTGCATCTTTCTCCATCTCATAATGAAGAGATGTGTATACAAACATACATATTCATATTCATAAATTGTAACCACATCATTTATAATGATAAACACTTCTCGTCTATTGAATCAATATCATAACACGGCCCTTGGCCCATTAATTTATCCAAAATAATCACAACATCATAATTATGGCCTTAGGCTCATACACATATCCCGGACTCACATCAATAATCATATTTATAAGCCATAGCATACCTCTAATCATCTCACATATAGGAGGCATCTCACTTATAAGAGGCATAATATCAATAAGTATGTAATCATCTCTCACACAAGAGGCATCTCACATCTAGGATGCATAATATAGATAGACATATAATCATCTGTCACACAAGAGGCATCTCATATCTAGAAGGCATAATATATATAGATATATAATTGCTTCTAGGAAATCATATATCAATATGTCATACATCATGACCATGAGGAATCTCACTTCTCTAGGTCAATTTACATATCAAATAGGAACATCATCTCTATAAGTCCAACAATCATGTCTAAAGAAAATAGCAACTCTATAGGCCACTCATCAAGTCTATGAGGAAATAGTAGCTCTATAGGCCAATCATCAAGTCTAAGAGGAAATAGCATCTCTACAGGCCAATCATAAAGTCTAAGAGAAAATAGCATTTCTATAAGCCAATCATCAAGTCTAAGAGAAAATAGCATCTCTATAGGCCAATCATCAAGTCTAAGAGAAAATAGCATCTCTATAGAAAAATTATCAAGTCTAAGAGAAAATAGCATCTGTATAGGTCACATAACGTATCTAGGAGAAATATCAGCTCTAAATTCCCAATATCACATCCACAAGGAGTATCATAACTATAACTCAAAAGCCATAATCCAGGAACATTAATACAAGTTACCAAGTTATGAAGTAACCTTATTTTAAGGTTTAGTAGCCTCATCTATGTCTAATATCTTTATTAAGTCCACAAGCTTAGGCCTAAGTGGGCCGAAGGATCCCACTTCTAATCCATAATTTCCATAATTAGAAATACTATGCCCCAAACTAGGCTAAGGTATCTAGTTCATCTTCTAGATGTCAAGTAAGCCATATTCAAGTCTAAGATAGCAACTTCAACTAGAAACAAGGGTACTCAAGTTAAATCTACCTAACTTACGATTTCAAGACTACCATACTAGCCCAATAAGGCTAAATATACAAATCATGCTTCAAATGCTAAAACCATTTTCCAAACATAGAATTATATCATATCCATGCTATAAGTAATCTAAACTAAAGAGGGAAGGCAATAGGATATCAAAGGGTTATAAACATACTTTCTTATGGGTCCAAACCCCTTATCTATTCCCCAAATATCAAAAATCAAGGACAAGTTATCTTACTCATAATCAAGCCTAACATCCATATTCAAATGCAACATATATCACACATCATCTATGAAGAATAGTATATAGAAGCCTACCTCAAGGCCAAACTAAAAAACCTCGCTTCATGCACCATATGCTCATCTTCACTTTATAATCCTTGAAATTCCATCACACTATCAAAACCATAATCTACTCATCAATACGAGTCTAATGATACCCATGTTGCACTATTATGCTTTGGGTTCAAAAATGACACCAAAACCTCAAGTGGGTCCTACATATGGAAAAATAGTTTCTGAGACCAACCCAATGTTCACACATGAATAAGTAATCATAACCCTCAAAGAATAGGTGAAAACTAAGCATACTTTAGGCTAAAATTAAGACTTAAGCTAAATTGAATTTTTTGGTCCAAAATTAGAAATTCATGCATGAATTTAAGAAATTATTACCTTAATCATGATACAAAATTATAATTAAGCTCCCGTCACACACACCCTCCCCAATGATATGTGTTGCGATCACAGTACTCGCAATCGCCAACTCTTGGCAGCGATCGCAGTTGCACCAAATGACAACAAACTTAAAAATAAGCTTTTGACCCTCGAAACTCATCAAGAATCCAAAAAACATGATATAATAATGAATTTTGAGTGTAAACCACACTTCAAATATATTGGAATCTTCAAAAATTTCATCAAAGATCATTTATGCAAAAGGTGGGGTATACATCTATAGTTTTATCACTTTTCTCAATAGCCCAAAATAAGTTTGGGAGACTTGAGACCTGAATCAAGGGTATTCCTATCCTAAAATCGATGTTCCAAATGTGATGAAAAAGATAAATTATCAATTCGAGGTTATTTTTGACCAAATTTGGGTCCCATACCCAGTCTTTTTAATTTACAACTTTCCTACGTGCATTAGGACCCGAACCAAAGATCTAAATAGAGTAAAATTGATATTCCAAATATACTAGCACAGTTGGAATTAGCATTTGAGATTGTTTCACTAAAGCTTTTGCTCGGTGGCCATTTGGAACCAACAAAGGCTTTAAAATAGGGAATTAGCTCTAAAAAATAAATAAACTACCCAATAACCACATCATTGGTCCCAGCAATTCATTTATGACTTGGGGAATCTATAGAGAAGATCAAATGGTGAAGATAAACATAAATATGGAAAATGACCTGAAGGGTTATTACACTATTGTTGCTAGAAAAATCTATAGGGGTTTATGGTGTCCATCTTTCATAGGGATACATTGGTTGATTTGATAAAAGTGGATATGGTGGATTTTTATGTTATATTGGGGATTAATTAGCTTCATTCATGTTGTTCTTCTCTGGATTGTAGGACCTAAAAGGTCAGTTTCTATTTCCCTAATGAATCGGTGATTGACTAGGAAGGGAGTTCCTCAGTGCCCAAAGGGAGGTTTATTTCCTATCTTAGAGCCCTGAGGTTGATTTCCAAAAGTGGTCTATATCATATAGTTTGTGTTAAGTATTCTTACTCTAAAGGTCCCTCTTTGTATTCTATTTCTGTGGTTAGTGAATTTCCTGAAGTATTTCCTAAAGACCTTCCTGGAATTCCTCCCAATAGGGAAATAAATTTTGGGATTAATCTTTTACAGTATACTTATACTATTTTTATTCCTCCTTATAGGATGGTTTCAGCTGAGCTAAAGGATATAAAGGAGTAGTTAAAGGATCTTCTTGATAAAGGTTAGGATCTTCTTGATAAGGGTTTTATTTGTCCTAGTGTTTCTCCATGTGATGCTTCTGTGATTTTTGTACGAAATAAATATGGGTCTCATCAAATGTATATAGGTTGTTAGCAGATGAATAAGGTTATCATAAGGAATAAGTACCTTTTTTCTAGGATTGATAACCTATTTGACCATCTTTAAGGTGCTAGGTGTTTTTCTAAGATTGATCTTCATTTGGGATATCATCAGTTGAAAATTTAGAAGATTAATATTCCCAAGACTGATTTTTGAACCTCATGTGCTCATTATAAGATTTTGGTTATGTCATTTAGGTTGACTAATTCTCTGGCTACTTTCATTGATCTTATGAATTAGGTTTTCAGGCAGTTCTTGGACTTATTTATGGTAGGTTTCATTGATGACATATTGGTGTACTATAAGAGTGAGGAGGATCATTCCAATTGCCTCTGAATTATGTTACAGACTCTTAAGAACTAGGAATTATATACAAAGTTTTCTAAGTGTGAATTTTGGTTAAATATTCTAACCTTTCTTTCTTATGTTTTTCTAGTGAGGGGATCAAGGTGGATCCACAAAAATTTGAGGCGGCTATAAAGTGGTCTAGACCTATGACTCCAACCGACATTAGGATATTCTTGGTCTTGGCTAGGTATTATAAGAAGTTTGTAAAAAGTTTCTCATCTACTATTGCTCCATTGACGAAGTTAACTCAGAAAAAGGTTAAGTTATGTGGTCCTATGCTACTGAGGTAGTTTTGATAAGTTGAAGGATAAGTTAAATTTTGCTCCTCTTTTGACCCTACCTGAGGGTATTGATGGGTTTGTGGTGTATTGTGATGCATCTCATGTAGGACAGGGTTGTGTTTTGATGCAGTATATTAAGGTATTTGCCTATGCTTCTAGGTACCTTAAGGTTAATGAGAGGAATTACCCGACTCATGATCTAGAGTTTGTAGTTGTGGTATTTTCTTTGAAGATTTAGTGCCATTATTAATATGGGGTGTATGTGGAAATCTAATTATACCATAAGAGTTTGCAATATGTGTTTACTTAGAAGGAATTAAATCTCAGGAAAAGGTGATGGCTTGAATTGCTTATGGATTATGACATGAGTTTTCACTATCATACATTTAAAGCTAATATGGTTGTTGATTCTCTTAGCAAGTTATCTATGAGGATCTTATCTCATGTAGATAAGGAGTAAAGAGGGATGGAGAAGGATATTCACAGGTTGGCTAACTTGGGAGTCTGTCTCCTGGACTTTGAGGATGGGGGATTAATTGTTCAAGAAGTGGTTAAATCATATCTTGGTTATGGGATAAAGAAGAAGTAAGATTTGGATCCCATACTTACATAGATGAAGGATAAGGTGGCTCAGGAAATAATTACAGCATTTGAGATTTTGGGAGATGGTGTTTTGAGGTTTCAAGGTAGGTTGCGTGTTCCCGATGTTTATGTGTTATAGAAATGGATTTCGGTTAAGGCTTATGATTTTAGATATACAGTTCATCTGAGTTTGACTAAGATGTACCATGAATTAAAAAAAATCCATTAGTGAAATAATATGAAGAGGAATGTGGAAAACTTTATGGCTATGTCTATGATTTATCAGCATATCAAGGTAGAGTATTTAAGTCCTGGTTGTATTTCTTAAGAAATAGAGTTTCCCATGTAGAAGTGGGAGATGATAAATATATACTGTATTAAGGGTGTTCTGCAGTCTTGCAACCAGTATGATTTGATTTTGGTCATTGTGGATAGAATGACTAAGTTTGCTCACTTTTTGCCTCTGAGGACTAATTACTCAAGAGAGGATTATTGTAGTACCCCAGATTCTGGACTTTGATTTTTTTTGTGTGTTGTTCTTACTGATCAGTGTACAAATTGGGTAACGAGTCTTGAAGACTCATCACGAGTCATATGGTATCACTCTTAGTCTCACCAGTGAGTATGTCCAAGTTTAGTCCCTTTATAATGAACCCATGGGATGAGACATAGGTGTCACTCATCGTCTTAATAGTAAAGGTTTCCTAAGAGTCTACCTTGGTCATGACTTTGTCCTCAAGAGTCGTAGAGTGATATCACGAGTTGTAGGAAGGGACTCATGACCATAACAGTAAGGGGTCAGGATTTTGAGTCTCAGGCTACAAGTCTTAGTGACAACTCATGAACAGTGACCACGAGTCATTACCTAACCCATAGTGATTGGCAACAGTTTTTCCTATATTTTAATTTGGGGAAATTTAGTCATTTCCTCCCTTTAACAATTATAATCCACAACGATAAAACACCTAAGGGTCCTTTACTCATTCTTTTAATAAGTCAAATGCATTTTTCTTTTTTTCAAATTCCTAAATTAAGAACAAAGCTAAGGTTTCAAAGGGTTGGTCATCTAGGGATCCAAGTGTGGTTTATTCTTCAATTCTTGGTGTTTTCAAGCATATATCTCTTCCCCAAACTTGTATTTTATTATGGCATGCAATGGTTTGATATTCCCATGGTTTTAATGTGTGGTTTGGGAATTTAGGTTGAGGATTTTGGATGCTTATTGTTTAAATGGGATTCCCATAGTTTGTATGCATTTTTATGCTATATTGATGGATTTTGGAACTCCCTAGGTGCATAAGCATGGTAACTGGAATAGGGGGTCATAGCATTCCCCAAATTTTAAGGATTTTGGTAAGAAATTGGTAATAACATCAACCCACTTGCATAACTGATTTCAAAATATGGATAATCATATGTTTTTTTTACCCTTTTAATCTATTGGATTGCATTAATGATAAATGGATAAAGATGGTTTTAGAAAGGCCTTGGTGGCCATGTTTTGGAATAAAATTTGGACTTGGGGGTCGTGGCATTCCCCCAGGTCGATGGAAAATTTGGATGGCATAATTATATAAGCTTGCAAGCATAATTGGTATGATGATACCAATAGTATATACCTAGCATAATTGGGTTATTTTCCTCATTCTTGTGGCTAACATACACTGGGACCCTTTCATCAGGGTGATCTAAACCAATATAGCCCATGAGTGCCCTTTAGGATGCTTAGATCTACACAGTCTAGGTTAATGGTATTAAAGTACACAATTAAACCTCATTCCCTATCCCAGCATTTTGTATGTAACTATATATTTGTATGTATATGAACATGTACATTGAGTTTGGACTTGATTTTGAAATGGTATTATTTTATCCCTGCCCCGAGTTACATAATAGCGCTCAACTTTCTAAACATCCTCGAATGTTATATCCTTTTATGATATAGGATCCTAGGGTTTCTGCCTTAGGTTTGTGTAGTGTTAGGTGGTGCGGTCAACTATCGAATTTGCAGAAAAGTGGTGAGCTTCCATCTTTCAGAAAGCTTGGTCATTCCATCAATTTCTTTCTATATTTTAGAATTAAAGAGTTCACATTAACATTATCATTTTCATTATCACTATTATGGTCTAGGGCATGTAATGACCCAGTTTAATATTCAGATTAGTTTAGAGGCTTTTCTAGACATGTGTGGGTTAAGTTGTTGTTGTTGAATCTTAGATCTTATGTTTGAGTTTCATTAACTATTTACCTTTATATTCTGGATGATTTTTTCTATTTTACCTTGGTGGGCATGAGATTCCCACCACGGCTAGACCCGAGCTTAGGTTGGACAATTATGTTAAGTTATTCATTCAGGAGATTGTTAAGTTGCATAGTGCTCCAGCATCCATCATTTCAAATTGAGGTACGCAATTTTCTTCTCACTTCTATTGTTCATTTTAGAAAGGTTTAGGTACTCAGGTGAACCTTAGCACCACTTTTAACCCTCAAAGGGATGGGTAAATAGAGCATACTATTCAAACTCTGGAGGATATGCTAACGGCATATGTGATTGATTTTAAGGAAAGTTGGGTAGATATTTTCCTTATAGAGTTTTTGTACAATAACAGTATTAGTCCAGCATTTAAATGGCTCCTTTTGAGTCTCTCGATGATAGAAGGTGTAGGTATCCTATTGGATGGTTTGTGGTTTATGAGACTAGGTTGTTTGGACCTGACTTGGTTCACCAATCCATGGAGAAGGTAAAGGTGATTAGTGAAATACTAAAGACTTCTCAAAGTCACCAAAAGTTTTATGTGGATGTGAGGCAGAGGGAGTTGGAATTTAAGTTAGTGATTGGGTATTCTTGAAAGTTTCTTCTATTAAAGGAGTTATGAGGTGTGGGAAGAAGAGAAAGATCAGTCCCCATTATGCTGGTCCATACCAGGTTGTGAGGAGGATTGGGAATTTTTCATATGAGTTATATTTACCAATGAGTTTGGGTTCTATTCATCCTATTTTCCAAGTGTCTATGCTAAAAAAGTGTATGGGTGATCATTCCTTAATAGTGCTTTCTGAGAATGGTGGTGTTATAGATTTCTTGTCTAATGAGGGAGTCCCAATAGAGATATTGGATAGGCAAGTTCATAGGTTAAGAACCAAGGATATAGCCTCAGTGAAGGTTCTTTGGAGAAATCAAAAGTTGAAAGAAGTCACATGGGAAGTTGAGAAAGATTTTACGGCCAAGTATCCTTTATTATTCCCAACCTTAGATGAAAACGCTTGAGGTATAAGTTTTATTTTCCCTCTTATCGTATTCTTCAGTTTTTGCAGGAAATCTAGTTGTGCTCTCTCTGTTATTGTGCTAAGGGTAACCTAACTTCTCATTCAGGGATGAGTGATCCTGAAGGGGATGGTGTAATACCCCTAGTTTCTGGACTCTAAATTTATTGGAGTGTTGACAACATTGTCATAGCTACGACTTAGGTCATGACTCATTATCACTCGTCATGAGTCCTTAGGTAAGACTAATTATCTCACCAGTGAGTGGCTCAGGTTGAGGTCCCTTGCTAATTAGTCATTGTATGACCCATTACATTATGTAATGAGTTGATGGGAGTGACTCATTGTCTTAACAGTAAATGGTCGGGATTTGGACCCCCAGGTAACTATTTCAGGCAATGACTCATGGTCAGTCATCATGAGTCATTACCTAAGTTATGACGGTTGGGCCAAGAGTTTCCTGGATGTTTCAATTAAGGTTATTTTGGTCTTCTCCTCCCTTTACCCTTATTTTCGATGACCTAAAAACACTAAGGGACCCTATTATACTCAATTACTCAGATCAAAACCTACTCTCTTCTTCTTAAACTCCCCAAAGTAAGAGAAAACTAAGGTTCATAATGACACTAAGGGACCCTATTATCCTCAATTCGACTCAATTTTCTTACACAATTTAGGCTAGATTTTCTGATGTATTTATAAATACCCATTAGATGTTTCATCCAATATATGCACCTTATACACTTTTAACATTGTCCTGAGTTCTAAGATACATTATTGATTTTGGAATTATTATTCTTGGTTTTTAGGGTTTGAAATCAATTTGAGATTTTGAGTTTCCATTATTATTCTTCATAAGTTTGTTCTTCTACTTTCATCCATGAAATCTATGTGTGTTCTTACAATCATGAGCAGTTAAACCCCATATCTAAGGTTGTGGGAAACCTGATGGATTAACAAAGCATCTTAGTGTGAAGTCATTCTAAATTAGTGTTCTTGGAAGTATTGGGATTTCTTTTTTTTCAATTTTATTCTTAATGGTTGCAAATGTTAGGAACTTGCTTATATTCGATACTTACTCGAGAGAAATATTGAGATTTGGAAAAGGAAATCACAATAATAATTTGAAGCTATCAACCTTCATCTAATTAACTTGATACTGAGAGGAAATAGTTAATCTAAGATCCAAAACAAGGGTTAGTAATGCCACACTCTGAGACTGATAGAAGATTAGTGGAATTCACCTAAACCAGGGTCAAGATAAGGATATGTAATACATAACTTGTTTGATTTTGAATGTCTAGCACCAAGATAGTTTGACGAGCACAAATAGTCTATGGAGGTATGAAATCCGGGGAACACGATCCTAGTAATTGTCCCATACTAATAGCAACCCTAATTACCCAGCATTGTTATCTTATTCTTACTATTACAAAAAAAACCCTTTTTACATTCTGCAATTTACATCAGCAAGCTCAAGATATATTTCCAACATATTCCTCGTAGGATCGACCCAAACCTAGTTGGATTATATATTTGTTTGAAGATCACCTTATACATTATTGTGAGGTGTATTTTGGACAACATCAAATTTTGGCATCATCATCGGAGAATAATATTACAAATTGATTGATTAATTAATTGAGGTTGTTGAAGTTCTTGGTTCTGTTTGTTAACTTTTGATTTTCTACTATTTCTAGGGCACATGCCGGTGTATGTCTAGTAGTCGGAGTGAAGTATATACCTTGATTCCATTTGATCCAAAGCTTGAATGGACCTTATGATAGAATTATAAGATGGAGAGAGAAAAAGAGTATGAGCATGGATTCCATCATAAAAGGGTTCATAATGAGCCAACCACATTGAATCGGCCACCTCCGCATAGTATTTCAGAAGATATAAAGCCAACCACGTCCCAGTTAATATCCAAAGAAAATGTGAGGTTAGAACTCCACTTACGTGCTGAAAAAAGGGCTAGATAGAAGGAGAAAGATCATCGACTAGTACTCGACAGAGACAGAGTTAGAAGGAAGAGAGGTGAACTACACACTTATTAGTACTTGTAAGTTTATGATGATCTAGAAGAATATTTGGGGTATGTTGAATTGATTAAGACAACGGCTATCATTCCTCCATATTGACCCAAGGAAAAAAATTTGACATTACAAGTGCAATGATTTAGTTGCTGAATTTGAAGGGAGTTTTCGTTGGTTTGCCTACCGATGATGCAAATATGAACATCATAAACTTTATTGGGATTTGCACTTCATAAAATCTATCGGGGGTAATTTAGGAAGATCTATACCTCAGGTTTTTCCCATTCTCTCTTATTAGAAAAGCGATATTATGGTTAGGAAAGATACCTCATGGGACCATTACCACTTGGGACTGATTGAGGACATAATTCTTGGATCGATTTTTACCATACTCTAGGATACCATAATTAAAGGATGATATCTATAATTTTAGACAGTTACAGTCAAAGGTTATACACTATACATGGTTGAGGATCAATAAGAAGTTGATGAATGCTCCGAACCTTAGAATAAGTAAGAGGAACTTGTTAGAGATATTCTATAGAGCCTTTAATGATAATACTAAGTTTGTGGATGATACTATTATATGTGGGGATTTCATGAGTCTACAATAAGATAAGGTGACGTGCTACGGATTCATAGCACTTCCAATGCTTAAAACAATGAAAATATGCAAGTTACTTAGGTCTTTTTATTAGATATGATGTGTTTTGTGTTATGTTTTGCAGAAAATCAGGTTTTGGAACTAGTCTAGAGAAAATAAAGTTAAAGTTGAAGTTTTGGACCACTGAAGTAGGCACCTACGGCCCGTATCTACTACCTATGGGGCATAGATACTAGAATATATGCCAGAACTTGAGAAATAGGGGCTCAGAATCTGAGAAAAAAAGGCTCGGCTACTTACGGAGGGAACCTACGGCCCATAGATGCCACCTACAGTCAGTAGGTGATATAGTAGGTTTTAGTGGAGCAAAATCTAGAGAATAACTCAGAAGAATTATGACCAAGGGCACCTACATGGGACCACTTACGGCCATAGGTGACACCTAAGCTCGTAGGTGCCTTAGTAAGTGGACACCGACCTTGATTTTCCTCTTATGTTGGGAACGGTTTCCTAGGATTTCCTTGTACTCTATATATACCCTTTTGATATTTTTTAGTTAGTACTCTTGATACTTAGACACATATATTTGATTTTGAGATCTAATTTTGATCTTGGGATTACTTTGTGCTTGATTTTTATTGATAATTCAGTTGAAGACATTGGAATTTATTTGTTGATCATTGTGATATTGTTTAATTCTTTTAATTATGAATTATGTTGATCATTTCACAACAATGGGTGGATAAATCCCTTAGTTAGGATCATATGAACCCTGGTGGATTGACGAAGTAAGGGAAGTGCTAAGTTGTTTTGAACTAATATTCTTATATGTATTGTAGTTATCTAGGATAAGGGTTAGTAACGAGACATCCTGTGACTCAAAAGGCAAAGGGTGAAATCTGTTAATGAGTCCACAAGATAATTAATAGTACATAACTTATCATATTTGTCATGCAAGATATTGGGTTGGTTCAATAAAGCACGATAAGACTACTGAGTTGAGAAGTCATGGATAACACAGTTGTAGTGTTCGTATTTGGTTGACAACAACTAAACTTGAGTTCTGTTGTTGTTGAATATTTACAACTACAACCCCCCTCCTCCGCCTCATTTACTTTATGCACTGCCCGTTGATCCCAGCAAACGAGAGATACCATTTCACATATTACTTTGGTATTCAACCCTAACCTTATTGGATTACTATATTTTGCTTCTACTTCTTTATCCTTATTTAGAGGCGTAGCTTTGGGTGACATCAAAATTTTTGTACCATTGCCGGGGAATATGGTGTTGAGTTATTGATTGAAGTTGTGGAAGTGTTTGGTTTTTTTTTTCTTCATAAGTTAGGCGTACGCCAGTGTATGACTAACACCAGGAGTCCACACAATCCCTTACTCTCACTACATCCAAACCAAGAAAGAATTCTATAGGCAAATCATATAATGATCGAACATGTACGTGATAGCCAACTTGAAGGGGTTTGGGATGATCCTAATATGGTGCATTCTCCTCCTATAAATGTTCAAAACATTGTTGATGAGAGAATAATATTTAATAGCAGAAGCATATGATACCCAGAGGAAGGAATCTGAGGCTCGTCGTATAACTTTAGAGGTTGAGCTGGTAAGGTAAAGATCGATAATTGATCATCGAGCAACACTCGACGGTAATCGAGATTTAGTTTGAGGTGGTAGAGATCAATTTATCCCAGTCTACCAGTACTTACCACTATATGATGAAGAGGAGCATATAGTATACATTGAGCCGACCAATATAGGAGCCATCATTCCTCCTACTTTACCACCAGGTGTTAATTTAACATTACTAGTGTTATGATCCTGCTCTGGAACTTGAAATATACGTTTGTGGGTTTGGCTACAGATGATGCAAATATGTATTTGGCTAATTTTATTGGGGTCTGCACTTCTTAGACTATACTGGCATAGGGAGGCACTCAGGTCGAGGTTGTTGCATTTTTCATTAACTGGTGAAGCTTTATTGTGGTTGGGGGAACTTCCTCGAGGATTGATTACTACTTGAAATGAGTTTTACTAGTGATTCTTAGACCTTTTATACCCTCCATCCAAAATGTTGTAGTTAAAAGATGAGATATATAGCTTCAGGCAGTTACATTCTAAGTCGATGTATAAGGCATGGTTTTGGTTTAAAAAGAAGTTGAGCATGATACCCAATCATTGCATTTTAGGGACAAAATTGCTTGAGATATTTTACAAAGCCCTGAACATCAGTTCCAGAATTATGGCAGATAAATCATTGGAGGATCTTTCATATGTTTACGCTGGAAAGGAGAATCTAATATTCTAGATTAGATCTCTCTCACAACTGAGGGTGGCATACTCGAGAGGAAGAGAAGAGTGCTAGAAATTATTCTATTGGTACTTTCGACAACCATAGAGTGGTTGAGGATTTTGTGGTACATGATATTATACATCTTAGAACTGATATTGGGTTGTTAATGAAGCATTTTGCAACATTGAATTAAAAATTTAAATGCAATAGGTTCACAAGTTAAGACCGTTAAGTCTTATGATTCTGATTTAGAAGAGGAAGCCAAGTATCTAGACCGTGAATTAGTAGATTTATGAGCCAAGAATAAGGAAAACCAAGGTCAAAACTATTATGGAGATAGATACAGAGATTGCGGTAGGGAACATGATGGTGACTGGGAAAGATAGGATGACTACAAGGAGAAGGGAGATAGGTATGTTCCACTGGGTAGTCAGGATACCGAGTCAAGGGTAAAGGCAATGTTGTCCAAACTAGTTAAAGGTTAGGAAACTTGTCTTAATTAGATTAGGGTAAATATCTTAGAATTGACCCAAAAGGTAGAATTGTATGAAAATGCGATAAAACAATTAGAATAGCAGTTTGGGTAGATATCGAAAACTTTGAATCAAAGGCAGTTAGGTACCTTTTGGAGCAACACAGTTTAGAGTCCTAAGAATGATGGTCATTTCCTATATTTCACCACTCAGAGTGGTAATTCTATTGTTGATCCCCTATTTTCTATTGTTGATGAGTCGATGGATAATAGTGTTGTGGTTTTTGAGCACCTAACATGGAGTCAGACAAGGCATCAGGTGTTGATATTAGTGTTGGTAAGGATAAAGGTAAAGGCAAGGTCGATAAGTCTATAGTGAAGAAAATTACACGACTACCCCCATATTTTCCTCAAAGGATAAAATAGAAGAACGAAGAAGGAAAGTTCAAGAAGTTTATGTCCATTCTAAAAGAAATGATCTTAAAACATCCCTCTCCTTCAGTCTTTGGAGAAGATGCCTAGGTACACCAAGTTTATGAAAAGATTGGTGAAAAAGAAGAGAGTATCTAGTTTTGAGGATATTGGTGGATTCCACCATTAAAGTGTGGTCACTTCTAAGTCTCTGGACCAAAAGAAGGGTGATCCCACGATTCCATGCACCATTGGGCCATTCAAGTTTTCCAGAGAGTTATGTGACTTAGAAGACAACATTAATTTGGTGTTGTTGGTTGTGTTCAAATAGTTAGGCTTAATAGCAGACTACACAATAAAGAAACCAATAGGCATATCAATTATATGTTAGTGAAAGTTGACAACTTCATTTTTCTAGATAACTTTGTTATCCTAGATTGTGAAGTTGACTTTGAGATGCCCAACATATTAGGAAGACCATTCATAGACATGGGAAAAGAAATGGATGATATGGAGAAGGGGGCTCAAGTTTAGAGTCAATAACGAGGAAGTCACGTTCAACATCTGATGAACTATGAACTAGCCAACTAACATGAGGGTGGTGTCAGATATTCATTGTGTTGATGAACCAAGAGGTTAATATTTTGGGTACCTTGATGAATTCTGAGTAATCAAGGTACTCATGTCATACCGTAACGTTAAATTAAATGTTATGCAAGAGTCAGCCCATGGGCTTATTGGTGAAGTTTGAGTAACCAACTTAGCCACATCATGCCGCGACATTAAATGAACAACTGGGTAGGAGGCAACCTACCATTTTTTTGTTCACATTATTTTTTATTTTTTATAGGTACAATAGCATAAATAAAAACCTGTAACATGGTAATACATTTCTTGATTCATACTATTCTATGTATAGGGACTTCTTGACCCACTTATAGGGGTCAAAAGTCCCACTCGATTCAGGTAAGTTGTACAGTGAGTGTTAAAAGGAAATTTTGAGGATTTTAGGGGATACTCTAGACTTAAACTTGTGAACATACCTA
Organism: Capsicum baccatum var. pendulum; assembly: GCA_030864225.1. Taxonomy (NCBI): domain Eukaryota; kingdom Viridiplantae; phylum Streptophyta; class Magnoliopsida; order Solanales; family Solanaceae; genus Capsicum; species Capsicum baccatum. Next base: position 135,553,934 of record CM061552.1, read on the forward strand.
TGAGGTTGTAAGTACCACTTATGACTTCTTAAATAGTGCAATATGTGTTAGAAAAACAAGTCTAGAGAGAAATAAAGGTCCAAAAATATTGGGCCCACCTATGTTGGGGCACCTACTGCCCGTAGGTGCCATATATGGTCTATAGGTGGTTCTATAAGTGGCCCAATTTTGGGCCAAATTTCTTTTAAAAATTTGGTCCCACCTAGACCTAACCTAATCCAAAAACAGACCCCAGATGGCTATTTAAGCACCCAAACCTGATCTTCAACCCTACAAAACTTCAAAAATTTCCTTTCCCTCTAAAATTCAAACTTATAACCTTTCTCTAAAATCCAAATATGGAAATAAAACTAATTTTTCTTGATACCAACTTGTCTAAATGGCAATTATTGTACATCAAAGCTAGGGTTCATTTTTTCAACCTTTACTTTTGATTCTTGAAACAAAAGGTAAACTTCATGGATCCTAATAATATTATATTGCTCTTAACTTAAAATAATTAAGTTGTTATGTTTAATTGCTTGCAAAATATGTGGAAATCAACAAACTTATATATTGGATCCTAGAATTCGCCTAACATCGAAAATAGAAGCATTGTTCTTAAATTATAACTTGATGATCATGCCTTAAGCAGAGTTAGAGTTGAATAGGTCGAGGCATCCTATGATTCTTGTATGCCAAATTTATATTGAATAGTTGATTTCAATTTTATGTGAAAATGTTGGACTTGTTTGGACTGAGTATAAGTTGTAGGGATGTGAAATTAAGTTATAACGTGAAAATTTTGGACTTGTTTCTTCAAGCTTTGTAGCCCCTCAATATATTTTGAACACTAATACTTGGTTTTTCAGGTACATATGATACTTCAGGATTAAAAAAAAGAAGGCTAGACCTTCGAGGCGACAAGATAAATCCATCGAGAGCAGTGGCTTGGTGAAGGAGTACTTGATTGCCCCGACTAGAGCATCCCCAACCAGAGTGATGTATCCATAGACTAGAGCCTAAAGACATGATGCAGTTGAGACTATTATTAAAGCTACCTTCGGTGTAACACTTACAGATCGTTCACAGTGGGACAGACAGCCTACTTCTCCTTTATCTAAAGCTTAGCCCCAGATTAGTATACTAGTACCCAGGTCGAGGATAAAGTTAGCCAGGATTTAACTGATATACTCTCCCCATTCTGGGGAGGAAGAGGATGGTGAGGAGGAGGAGGTAGAGTTGAAGCCACTTCCAAAGATAGATACACAGGACCCCTAGTCTTAAGAGGGGTCCTAGGATGAGTACACAGCCATGGATCCTGAGCCATTATCTATAGTACCCCAGTATGAGAAAGGCATAGCACAGATATCCCGTCAGGAGCCAACTGCCTAAACAGACTAGACTTCCAACCCTACTCACATCTCAGCAGACCTATTAATAAGGTGAACTCAATATAGTTTATAGAGACGTTATGGTTGATTTATAAGAGAGATAATTTTGTGATTGGGATAGGCCAGCCCAAGTAGACCATCTAGGAGAAGAGACGGATAGATTTATTAGGGTTGGCTGGAGCACCACTTTTGCGGGCTATATTTGATTGCTATAAATTTAGGTGGATGACTAGTCCCTAGGGTTCATATAGTCATATAGTTGTGTGGGATTTTTATGCCTCCAACTACACCACAGTATCTCTGACTGCACCTGGGGGTGGTAGGTATCCAGAGTAGCCTCATCTAGAGTAGACACTAGTAAGAGAGATTATGGTTGATATTTTAGTGGTGACTATCTATTGAATCCTATTAGTTCCTGATTATACATCTCATGTGTCTACAGTAGATTGTGATCACAGGTTATGATTGGTGCATGATAGACATGCTATGTGAAATACTAAGTATAGGAATGAGAGGGTAGGGTTAGTAAGATGGTTCACCAATTATATTTTACCTCTTAGTGTGGATACCATATGTCAAGGGGAAAGGTGTGATTAAGAAGGCAATGCTGAATTTCACCATAATGTTTTAGTGGTTGGTAGTGCGTTATCACTTATGTTTGACTACATAGGACAACTTACATGGGATGGTGCAGCACTGATTCAGAGCATGCTGGTTGGTGATGATATTGACTTTGTGGCTGGTAATGATATCGACTTTGCGGCCATTATCAGATATGAGCTTAATAAGTGGGATTTTGGTGAGCTAACTACACTGCTCTTTCCTTCCCTCATATAGTTACTGTGTGATGAGGCCAGTGTGCCTAAGATTCCAGGAGTTAACCATAGGGTCAAGGCAATGGGTGTGTCCTAGACGCACATGTTAAAGGGATTTGGCAAACTCGATCCATTCACAAAGGACATGTATGCCTCCAATAGTGATCCCATCCCAAGATAAGGGTCCATCAGTTCCTACAAACCCTATTGATAAACAAGGAGGAGATGTTGGTGTTAGTATGGATTTTGAGATGGGGAAGCCAATACAGGCCCTTGAGATGAGCACACAGGGTAAGGGGACCTCAGTCACATCCACTTTATCCCCGGCTTTCACTTCAGAGTTGATTGGTATATCTTTTGTGCCCTCTCACCCTTCTACTATAGTGGCTTCCATAAGTATGGTGTTTTTCTCACAAGAGATTTTGCAGATCCTAGTAGAGAATTAGAGTGTTACCACCACCTGGCTAGAGAATGTTGAGGCCAAAGTGACGTTGTTGTATGGGCAGATCCATCCTTGGGTTCTAACAACACTTAAGGCGGCAGAGACTAGATTACATGCTTTACACATGGTTGAAATATCAGAGTTTTAAGCTGAGGTAGATGACCGTATAGATGCTTTTGAGGGATTAGTATCAGCTCAATTGAGTATATTGAGGTACCCAATCTTGGTGATATTAGGGAGGAGGTGGACACACTGTGGGTATTCTTTCACTAAGAGAAATATTCTGTCCATCCCTCTGGTTATACCTCTATTTGTTCAGTCGACACCTCCACATAGACCTAGATGCTTTGACTTATTTGTAGAGAATAAGGAGATGGTCCCTGTAATTAAGACAAAGAGAGAAAAAGAGGTAGAGTTATAGGATCTCGATGAAAAATATGATCAGGCCCTGAAATAGGCTATACATGATTTGAGGGTGATTGAATTTCCTGATAAGTAGAGGCATGCTGAGATAACTATCGGTGCATCCTCTAGTTGTGCACCGCCACCACCACCACTTTCGTCAGTTGAGATACCCCCACACAGGGATGATCACGATGTGTATTCCTAGTCCATCCCAGATATGTCCTCATTTCTTGCTTTACGTTATTTACATGCATTGGGAAATGTGCAGTTTTTTAAATAAGGGTGGGGTACACCATAGCAACCATAGGTTTTTATTGTCATGCTTCTTTTCCTGTAGGCCATAGTATGGTCGTAGAACTGGCATGTATAGGTTATTTTTATTTCATATTGTGTTGTGTTTTTGTGTAATTAGGAGATTTTTGAGTATCTAGGGTAGTTGACATAATTTTTGTTAATTTCTTAGATAAAAGGATACCCTCTTCGAAAAAATTATTTTTAGTTGTGTGATATGTATATATATATGACCGTTGTGGATCTTTTTATGGCATTAGGATTAGGGATATGATAATTATAGCTAACTTGTGCATGAACTAGATAGGCAGTAGCTTCAAATGTGACCCTATGCCATGTGTGTGTAAGATACTACTTAGTTCCCTTACTGTATTGAATCTAAAAGTTGAGGGTGGCTATCATAGGGTTGCATAGTGTGAAGTGGGTATAAAAAGGGTGAAAATAGAGAAAAAAAGAATAGTTTAGGTGTGGTAGACAAAAGAGAAAGAAAAAAATAAAAATTATGAAAAATAGCAAAAGAAATAATTAAAGAAACTACACCCAACTTTGATGTGAAATAAAATAATAAAATGGGAGAAATAAGGGTGGAATAAAAAATAAATTGGTTGACAAGTAGATCCCAAAGTAAGTTTAGTGCCAACGAGTCTTAGTTACTTCAAATATCTATATGTACTATACCATCCCCCAAGCCTACATTACAAGATGAATAAAGTCGTATAGTGATCCTAACCTGACTGTCTGAAAGCTAAGGTAAAAAAAATAAGGGCGCAAGCCTATGATATTTGATGCACATTGGCGGAACTTCTTTTGTGAGTGTGAGTGTATCTTGACCATCCCTCTATTAACATAAATGATTTTATATGAGTGAGTGGGACTTTTTAATTATGAGGGCCTATGGGTTGTATTTCTAGCTGCTTATTTGTTTGGGAAGTGTAACTTATACATAAGAATGGTTGTTTGTTGCTAATGTAATGCCATATCTTGATTTCCTTGTTTCACATTATTGTGATTCATGAATACACATAGTTGGTTTGGAATTATTTAAATAAAAGGGCGTAATATTCTTGAGCTTAAAAGTGATGATTGACTGTCGTAGATAGCTAGCCTGTCTCCTAGTTAAGCATTAGTGTTTGTTTTATTGTATTGTGTTTTCTGAGGACATGCAAACATTCTAAGTTGAGGGTGTTTATTTTCTATGGATTCATAGAATTTTTTATGCTTAAAACAATGAAAATATGCAAGTAACTTAGGCCTTTTTGTTAGATATGATGTGTTTTGTGTCATTTTTATAGGAAATCATGTTTTGGAACTATTCTAGATGAAAAGGGTGAAAGTTGATGTTTTGGACCACTAAATTAGGCACCTATGGCCCATATGTACTTCCTACAAAGTATAGGTTCCAGAGTATGTGTCAGAACTTGAGAAACAAAGGCTCAGATGCTGAGAAAATAAGACCCTACTACTTACGGAGGTTAGCTATGTCCTGTAACTACGACCTACAGTCTGTAGGTGACTGAGTATGTTGTAGAGGAGCAGAATATAAATAAGTACTCAAATGAATATGGACTAGAGGCACCTATGTGGGACCACCTACAGACGTAGGTGCCACATATAGCCTGTAGGTGCCATATACGGCCCGTAGGTGGCCCAGTAAGTGTCTACAAATCTTGATTTTCTCTTTTGTTCTTGAGTGGTTTCCTAGGGTTTCCTTGCACTCAATACATACCCTTTTGATATTTTTTTTAGTTTATTTACACACTCTTGATACTTATAAATATATATCTAATTCTAAGTTCCAATTTTGATCATGGGATTACTTTGTTCTTTATTTTGGTTCATAATTCAGTTGAATACATTGGGTTTTATTTGTTTATAATTGTGATATTTTTTAATGCTTTTAGTTATGAATTTTGTTAATCATTTCAAAACAATGTACGGCTAAATTGCATAGCTAGGGTTGTGGGAACCCTGGTGGATGGACAAAGTATAGGAATTGCTAAGTTGTTCTAAACTAATAATCTTGCATGTATTATGGTTATCTTCAGTTTAATATATTCCATAGTGGTTACAAACATTAGTATCCCTCCTATTATATCACTACTTACGTCACAAGAGGAGTAGGGATTAGGAAAAGATAATCACAATTGTAATTTTAATATTAATTATCAATTTAGGCTAATCAGAATCATCTACTTAAGATGGCTATCTTTCATCTAATAACTTGAGAATAAAAAATTAATAGTTGGATCAAGGATAAGGGTAAGTAATGAGACGTCCTGAGATTCAAAAGGTAAAGGGAGAAATCCATCAATGAGTCCACAAGTCAGTTGATGGTACATAACTTATCAGATTATACATGCAAAATATTGGGTTGGTTCAACAAAGCATGATAAACCTACTGAGTTGAGAAGGCAGGGGAACAAAGTCCTAGTGTTCATCTCTAATTGATTATAATTAAAGTTGAATTCTATTGTTGTTGACTATTTACAACTATAAATCCCCCATTTATTTTTTGCACTGCTCGTTGATTTCGTCAAATAAGAGATACAACCCCATGTGTTCCCTTGTGATTCGATCCCAACCTTATTTGGTTACTATATTTTTCTTTGACTTCTTTAGCCTTATTTGGAGGTGTAGCTTTGGAAAACATCATCAAGCTGTAGATATCTTATAAGAAATCACTAAAACTAATAGAGTGTGGCATACTTAGGAGGTGAAAAGTTTAGTCGGTACTTATTTTATTAGTGTTTCCAATGAGTATAGGGCCCTATATGAGATTGTATCTTAAGAGGTAACATAGCTGGAGCCTTTAATTTGGTTGCTTACCAAGCAATTTTCAACTATCGAAGAAAAAAAGGAAAATGTAGTGGGACCATGAGGTAAATCTTCTAGGCATAGTGAGTCTAATTTTAGGGAGGAATAAAAGTACTTAAATAGAGAGATGGTGGGTTTTTGAGCCAAGGGACAAGGATATAATCAAGACAGTTAGAATTCGAGGCAAGGGAATCAATGTCAAAACTACTACAAAGATAAGTATAGGGATATGAGTAGAGAGCATGATAGTGATTGGCGAAAAACGTATGATAACAAGGAGAAGGGTGGTCTTTATGTTCTGTTGGGGAATCATGATAAGGATTTAAGAATAGAAACATTGCTTGCTAAGCTAGTTAAGGGTTCAGAGAACCAAGAGAGTTGCTTTAAGGAGATCAAGGTGGATATATCAGGATTTACCCAAAATGTAGAATCTAATGCTACCGTGATTAAGCAGTTTGGGTAGATGTCGACTACATTGAATCAGCATCAACCAAGCATCTTCTACATTATACCATTCAGAATTCAAAGAACGACAGTCACTTCCTAGTTATCAACACTATTATTGATCCACCTATGACTATAGTTGATGAGGTAAGGAATGATACTTTGGATATTGATGATGTACCCGAAGTTGAAACTAACAAGTTGATGAATAATGTTGAGATGTTGTTGAAATCAAAGAGTACAGAGAAATGATTTGATAAGGATAAAGAAAAGGGTATAGGGGTTGAACCAGTATCAAAATACATTCTTTGACCTCCCCCACCTTTTCCTCAAAGGTTGAAAAAGAAATGAGAAAAATGCATGTATTAGAAATTTATGTTGATATTGAAAGAATTATCGGTGAATATCCCTCTTATGGAAGCTTTGGAGCAAATTCCTGGTTATGCTAAGTTCATGAATGATTTAGTGACTAAAAAGTAGAGGCGAGTTTTGAGCTTGCTAATAATATGAACCACTGTAGTGCTATTGCCTCACAATCTTTGGTTGAGAAAAAGGAGGATATCGGATATTTCACTATTCTATACACTATTGGGTCCTTAAATTTTGCATGAGCATTATGTAATCTAGTATCTAGTATTAATCTAATGCCACTAGTTATAAAAAAGTTGTTGGGGTTGGGGTCACCTAAGCCGATCTCAATAAGACCATTAATGGTTGATCATACTGTGAAGAAATCGGTTGGTATATTATGGGATATATTGGTGAGATAGCTTTATTTATATTCCCAACTGACTTTGTAATTCTCCATTGTGAGGTAGATTTTGATGTCCCTATCATCTAGGAAAGTCCCTTTCTATCCTTGAGTAGGGCATTGGTTGACATGGAGATGGGATAGATAAAAATCAGGCCAAATGAAAAATAAGGTACCTTCTATTTATGTCATTCAATGAGGCAGCCAAAATATATATGGGTAGTTACTATGATAGACACTGTATATGAAGATGCATTGGCTACACCCATTGATAAGAGACATGGTGGTGACCCATTGGTGGTAGTGATCACAAATTTTGATAGTGATGATATCGATGTGTATAATAAGATGGTGAGTGCACTTGTTAGTGTTAGTTCTTATTCTTATGCACCAAAGAAGTTGGATCTTCATTTAAAGAATATAGCAACCCCGCCAGCTCAGCCATCTATTAAGTAGCCACCAATTTTGAAATTAAATGTGCTCCCCCCTCATTTACATTATGCATTTTTGGGGACCAACAATACCTTTTCCATTATTATTGTAGTAGATTTGTTGTATTCGTGGTTTGAGGCCCTGATTTTGGTGTTTCAAAGGTTTAAATAGGTCATTGGTTGGACTATTATTGATATCGTCAAGATCCCATTTGGAATTTTCACTCATAAGATTCAACCTTGAACCAGAGTGTATACCTATGATTGAGCATCAATGTCGTATAAATCCACATATGTAAAAGGTAGTAAAGAAGGAGATTATTAAGTGGTTAAATACAGGTGTGATTTACGCTATTATCGACAGCAAATGGGTGAGCCCGATTCAATGTGTACTAAAGAAGGGTGGGATCACTTTGGTCCCTAATAAAAAGAACAAGTTAGTTCCCATGAAACTTTTCATGGGATGGAGAATTTGCATGGATCATTGAAGCTAAATACTTAGTTGCAGAAGGATCACTTTCCTATGTCATTCATGGACCAGATATCAGACCGTCTTGCAGGTAGAGGATGGTATTGTTTTTTATGGTTATTTAGGGTATAGTAAGATTTCTTCTTCTCCTTGGGGCCAAGAGTAAACCACTTTTACTTGTCCATATGGTACATTTGTATTCAAGAGAATGTCTTTCAATCTTTGTAATTCTCCCGCTACCTTTTAGCATTGCATGATGTCTATCTTTTTTTATAATATGGAAGACACTATATAGGTCTTCATAGATAATTTCTCTTTTGTGGGTAACTAGTTTAATGACTATTTGGAAAACTTGGCCAATGCACTACAAATATGTGAGGAGTGCAACCTGTCTTAGAACTTGAAGTGTCACTTCATAGTTAAAGAGGGGATATTTCTTAGGCATAAAATTTCAAAGTAGGGGATAGAGGTTGATAGGGATAAAACAGAGGTGATTGAAAAATTTCCCCCTCCAATTTCTCTAAAAGGTATTCAGAGTTTCATGGGCCATACAGGTTTTTATAGGCGATTCATTAAAGACTTCTCTAAGATTCCAAATCCATGTGCAAACTATTAGAGAAAGAGGAAAAGTTTGTGTTTGATGGTTCTTTTCTCAAGGCTTTTAGGTGATTAAAAAAGAGGTTGATTTTTGCTCCTATCATTATGTCTCGTGATTGGACCTCTCCATTTGAGGTGATGTATGACACCAGTGGTGTGGCCTTAGAAGCTGTTCTTGGACAAAGACACAAGAAGGTGCTTCATCTCATTTATTATCACAGAAAAGCACTCAATGCCACATAGAAAAATACAGGGTTACTAAATAGGAATTTCTTGGGGTGGTGTTTTCTTTAAAGAAGTTTCAATCTTATTTTATTGGAACCAAAGTTATTGTGTACACGGCCATGCAACACCTAGGAACCTCAGGGCGAAGAAGAATGCTAAGCCTAGATTGATTCGATATATGTTATTATTGATATAGTTTGACTTTGAGGTTAAGGAACAAAAGTGTAATGAAAATCAAATTACAGACCATCTATCCCATCTAGAAGAGGAGGCGAAGCTTAAATTAGGGGGTGAGCTTGAGATTGATGATACTATTCCAGATGAACACATCTTGGCAATATTAAAAGACTTATGTAATAACCCTATTTGTCATTTCCTCAATTATGCATCCAGTATTTTGAGCTTTTTCACAATGGCTACAGGTCATTTATGATTTGTCGAAACTGTTGATTTGGTGATTGGAAAGTTTTTTTGGATTTTATGCTCATTTTCTTACATTGGATCTTTCGATGTTTAGGATTTGGTCTCGGACTTAAACTCCTCCTAGATGACCTCTGTTTGGAATTCTTACAGCTCCATCAACTCCAGAACATTGATTTTAGGTTAGGGGATCTTAGGTTAAGGTCCCAATGCTTCTAGACTTATTTTGGGCTATTAGGTGAATTATGAGAAAAATAAAACTATAGGTATGGGCCCCATATTTAGTCAAAACAATCTCAGATGATAGTTTTGAAGGTTCCATTGAGTTAGGAACGTTGAATTTTCTATGGTAGCATATTATTTTTGTGAACACGGGGTTTTGAATGAATTCCAAATACTCAATCGACATCCATTTCATACTTAGCAAAATTTAGTGAATTGAGTCACTATTGTGACCGCATTTGTGAAAGGTCAAACATGATTGCGACATGAGATTTATTCATTGTCATATCGCATTCTCTATGGTCATAAATCACGATAGCGAGATGCAATTTATGCATTGGCAGGTCACAATCACGATCGCAAAATACATTTTATGCTTTCTAGTTCACCTTCATAAATCAGAGTCATGATAGCGACTCTTGACCCCATATTTTATCCTCTTCTTCCACCAATTTTTCCATTATTCTCCACCATTTTTACATCAAGTTTAGAGATCACAAAGGGTAAAAAAAGGGGTAATCATCTAATTAAGCTAAGGTTAGCTAGGTTAATCTTTTTTTGTCATTTCCCATTGATCCCTTTGATTTCCATCCAAATTTATGGTAAATTCTTATAAAAAGGGATTTAAATTCCTAAACTTTTAGGGTTGATTAGAGACTCGATTTGTGTTCCCTTTGTGACTAACTTTTGAGCACACATTCTATATCCTTCGAGGGACCTCGTGACAAGTTTAATTTTAAATTTTGTTTACAGGACCTACGGGCCTATTCTTGACCTAAAATTTGACCCAACCCGTTATATGGAAATATGGGTCTTATTGACTCCAAATGACATATAGATTATGATTTTGATAGCGTGATGACATTTTGGGGTCGTGGAATAAAGACAAACATTTTGTAGATTATTCAAGGATTTGCAGTTCGGCATCGAGGTAAGCTTTTATCTACTCTTCTTTATGAGATAGTGTATTTTATATATTGCATATGAAATAAGAATGTTAAGATTGATTTTGGGTAGAATATCGTGACCTAGTCTAGAATTTTAAAGTTTGGGGATTAGATGGGTGGATTGCCCTTAAAGTGAAATACGTATGATGAATCTAGGATCCTATTATCATAGGTTGTCAACATATTAGATATAGTTGAGTCTTATGAACCTTTAGCATGATTTTAATATGATACTTCTTTGATTGTGATGGCTCTCCCAGATTATGATGTTATGGTTATGTAGTATATATTTATTGGGCCCAAGGTCGTGTTATGATATTGGTTGGATTTCATGGAATAGTTTATCTTTGTAAAGGACGTAGGTGTAGTTGTAAATGTATTGATGCTTATGATCTCATTGTTTGAATACTAGTGATGGCATGCATAGATTTGATACATTCATGATCACTAAAACGGTAAATGGTATAATTCCAACCAAAATATGATTTTACTACTTTTTTTTATACAAAGGGATTAAAGCCCACTATCATGAGATCTTTCAAAATGTGTGTCTCTTAGGATTTGTGATATCTATTTCTAATGCAAATTTTGAAAATCATTAGTTTGAATTTTAAGTAGCTAGACAAAAAGTGATATTCATGAATAATTTTATTATATATAGTAACTCTGTTAAGAAACATCTATTGGTTAGCCAATATTAGAGGTTTAGATATACCTTTATATATAGGATTTATTAAATATTGCATATCTCATTGTGCAGAGATCTATTTTAAGTACAGAACTATACTTTGGAAATCTAACACATAGTGCTACAACTTATATTTATATGTCAAAAGCTATTATTATTTATATGTGCTCGAAATAGTGGATGCTAGAGAGAACATGTTCTTCCTAGTTTCTAGTTTAGAAACCTCTTATGTGCTACTATTAGTTTGTTAATAAGGTTGGTTTGACCAAAATGTGTTTTTAAAATGATTTTGGGCCCTTTGCTAGCACAATACTTATACAAAAAACTTTTATGAAAGTCATAAAATTTAATCTCCCCATTTATCCATTTAAAACTATGTTAAAATGCTTGATAGAGGAGCTATCGGGTTTACTATTTTGAGGAGTTAGTATAATTTGCTCAAATTGGGCTTATTTTTAATGCTAGTCTTTACTCATATCAACGGACTAAATCATTATAAAATCTAGAAGTATTTATTATATGTTAATGTTGTTTATACTCATGTGTAAACTGAGGAACTTGGAATAATTGTTGGGTTTATGTTTGGAAGTGTCAAGCTATGATTGGATTATTAATGTGTTAAAAGACTAAGGTTTATGTGTAAACCTTAACTTGTTCTCTCATTACATGTTGGTGTATTTGTAATGTTCATTGTATCATATATTGTAAATACTTATTCGATCATACACTTTATTTGGTTCACATGATTATATGTTTCCTTAATTATACATAACTTCTGTCGTGTTAGGATAGTGTGCCCTTGTAGAGTTCTTGTTAGTTTAATCATACTCTTTGTGTCCTTACATAGAACGTATATCTTTTCCAAATTGGAATTTGTTTACATGCCTTAACCGTCCCCATGCTCATGTACCCTTTTATCCATTATCACCTAATAAGTATTTATAATATTGTCCATACTTCTTTATTTGAGAAGTCACGCTCCTCTATTCGAAATGCATACATTTGAAATGTCTACATATGCTTTAAATAAAGTATGTGCTAAATAGAACTATTTACTTCCTTTTTATTACTATAGTAGATCATTTGTAGCCGTAAATTCATTCCTTCTCACAAAACTTTGTGTCTCAGTTGTGTATATTCATTATGTCCAATAAAGTTCATTTAGTGCTATAAATTTCTGAGTATCACATCAAAGTCTCTTTTTACTCCCTATATCATTGTTGTTTCCTCGAGTATTTGATTTACATAACCACACTATATATCTATAGTTCTAAAATCTTGAAGGAATTATGATCACCAATGTAATAATCTCAAAAGTTAAATAGACTAAGTAACATAAAGTTGTAATTATTGATGGTATCCCGAGGGGTTTTGATACCTAGCAAAGGGACGATCCTAGTTGATATGTGTTTATGGGTGGCTGCCTAAGGGGTTTTAAAACCTAGCATAGGGGCTGATTCCAGATGATGTGTTTATGAGTAGCAGCTCAGGGGTTATATACCTAGCATGGATCAATCCTGATTGTTGTATTTATGAGGGCCTTTCTCTTCTAAAACTGACCAGTTTGCCATTATATCACATGTTATAAAGTTTATAAAACAAGAACTGTAAAGTAAAGAAAAAAATGTAATGTAACAAAAAAAGTATTCTTCTATCCTTATCCATATAGTTATACATTGATACCTAATTTCAATTAAGCTCTTATTTTACTTGTATGCCTTGCATACTTAGTACATCCTTTTGTATTGATGTCCCCATTTACTGGAGGCACTGCATTTATTCCTACAGGTTATTAGGCGAAAAGGGGTCCTTGTTGCGTATGATCGAGTTCAACTGATGATTGATTTGCTTATTTCTTTATAAGGTTGTCGAACCTAAAGATTACTTTAGTTTGTATAGTTAATGAATACTATAGGGCCTATCTCAACTAGTAATTAATGATTTCTCATCCTAGAGGCTTGTAGACGATCGTTGTTGTGGGCCAGATTATCAGTTATAGTCCAGTTTTCCTTATATTATACTTTTTTTATATTGCCTTTATCAAGATTGTATTTTTTTTCAACTTGAGTTTTGCCTTCAGAGCCTGCCAAAGTAGTTTGGCTTGATTTTTGTTGATTTGTTTAATCAAGTGTGGCACCAAGTGCAATTGTGCCTCTACGATTTTTGGGCATGATAATTATGATGGTATAAATATATTGAAATTATTATCATGTTAAGGATCTATCAATACTTAATCATGTAAGATATTTACCAATACCTATGTCAGTTCAGATGGGAGCAAGACTTAGCACTAAGTGAACCTAGGGATGAATACTCACCTGCTAGTTGCGGGTTGAGAACTTTAGTAGTAGTCCCTAAGTTTTAGAACTAAATTGTCAGTATAGGTTATGGGAGGTCACTCGCCACTTGAGGACTAACACTCTTTTATTGATCACCTTTCAACATAGGGTAGAAACCGTAATAATTTGAGACCTCAGTTTAGTAGATATCCTTATCCAGTGTTGGTACCCTTGGTAAGGTACCGACACCCTTCCAAATGGGGTTATAGGATAGACCAAAATTATCTCAAATTGTGTCATGTCGGTTAAGTGTTAGCTCCCACAGTTTTATTTTAGTATTCAGACTATATAAATTTAGGTTTGCATAACCAAGTATCCATATACCAGTTATTTAGATCATTTCAATACATATTTATGTTTGATCTTACATTTGTTATACATTTTCATGCATTCATGCTCAGTACCTATATATATGTCATCTAGTTTCTATCGCACATACCAGTATACCTAAAGTACTAATCATATGCATTTTTTCTCTCTATGTTATATTATAACATAGGCTTGGATTCTTATTTCCCAAATCTCTCCTAGTCTATTCCTGTACTACTCAACAACAACATTGATGAGTCTTCATCCGTCAAGGACTAGTTATATTATTAGTTATTCATCCTAATATTTTATTTTTTTCTATTTTAGTTAGTCAGAGCTAGTTGGGGACCTATCTGAATGGCTCATTATGCTTAGAAGCTTTCAGACAGTCAGTCAGTTAGACATGTTTTTTTATTCATGTGTTTTATACTTTATCGATAGTGTTTTAATTTTTTAGATGTTATTAAATGTCTTCCACACAGAAATTCTTTTACCTTCATTCATATATCTACATATTATGCCAGATTATGGGTTAGCTTAGGTTTACTTGTCACTCTTAGCATTGTACTGTGACTGTGGTATAGTCTCAGGGAATGACAGCAGCATAGCCCATCTTTAAGTATCAATGGTGTTTATCATTAGAATCAATTTTATGTTATACTGTCCCACCAGGAGCAGGAGATCTCACCAGATGTAATCATTGGTATGCTTCATGTCTTTTACCTTAATATTTATATGTTATTAGATTCAGGGTCAAACCTCTCTATTGTGACCCTACTTGTTATTATGAATTTTAGTGTAAGCCTAGAGAGTCTTTCATAACCTTTCTCATTTTCTACTCTAGTGGATCATTCAGTTGTCTCTAGACGAGTATATAGAAAGTGTCCTATTACAGTCCTCCGTAAGGGTACTTTAGCAGATTTAGTGTATCTTGAGATAATAGATTTTGATATTATTTTAGGCATAGATTAGCTCCATTCATGCTATGCATCTGTCGATTATTGCACCTGAGTAGTTAAGTTTTAATTTCCTAATGAGTCAGTCCTCAAGTGGGAGAGTAGCTTAGTATCTTTCATAAGTTATTTCATCTCCTACCTTAAAGACAAAATTTAATATAAAAAGGGTGTATCTGCCACTTAGCTTGAGTTAAAGATACTATGTTTGAAGCCCCAACCATTCAGTCGGTACATGTAGTCAATAATATCCAAGGGTCTTCATAGATAATTTACCCGAGGCACCTCCCCACACACAGAAATAGAGTTCGAGATTGATCTCCTTCTCAATACCTAGTTTATCTTCATTCCTCTTAATTGTATAGCCCGACTGAGCTTAAAGATTTGATTGAGCAACTCAATAACCTCTTTGATAAGGGATTCATAAAGCCTATTGTTTCTCCATAGGGTGCTCCAATCCTATTCGTGTGCAAGAAGGATGGTACTCTTAGAATGTGTATAGATTATGAATAGTTGAACAAGGTTACTATCAAGAATAAGTATTTCATCATTAGAATTGCTGATTTATTTAATCAGCATCAGGGTGGCTACTGGTTTCCAGAGGTTGATCTCAGTTTGGGTTATCACCAATTGAAGGTCAAGGAGTGTGACATCCTGAAGACTACTTTGAGAACCCGGTATAGTAACTTTGACTTTGTGGTTGTATTTTGGACTAAAAAATGCTCCTGTAACATTTATGGATTTAATGAACAAGGTATTCAAGCAGTACTTGGACATATGTGCCATTGTATTCGTATATGACACACTTGTATATTAATAAAGTAAGGAGAAGTATACAAACCATTTGAGAATGCTGTTGCAGGCCCTTAAAAATTGTCATCTTTAAGTAAAGTTTAGTAAATGTGAATTTTAGTTTGAGTCTGTTACCTTTTTATGGCAAGTGAGTTTGGGTGCTAGTATTCATGTAGACCCTCAGAAAGCTGATGCAGTAAAGAACTAGCCTAGTCCCATTACTCCATCTATTATTCAGATTTTTTTAGGTTTTGATGGTTACTATAGGAGGTTTGTTGAGGGATTTTCCTCAATAAAGGCACCATTGACTAAGTTGACACAAAAGAAGAAGTTTATATGGTCAGATAAATGTGAGAAAAGCTGCCAAGAGTTGAAACATATATGGACTAACTTTATCCTAATGTTAGCCTTGGAAAGGGGTTAGATGGATTTGTAGTGTATTGTGATGCCTCCAAAATTGGTTTGGGTTGTATTTTGAAGAAGAATGGGAAAGTAATAGACTATGCCTCCAAATAACTTAAAGACCATGAGAAGAATTATCCATCATAAGATTTAGAGATAGCGGTTGTTGTGTTTGCACTAAAGATTTAGAGGCACTACTTTTATGGTGTGAATATTGATATTTTTACTGATCATAAGAGTCTAGTATGTATTTATGCAAAAGGATTTTAATATTTGTCAAAGAAGGTGGTTGGAGTTGTTAAAAGATTATGACATACATGTGCTTTACTATCTGGGTAAGTTAAATATGGTAGTAGATACATTGAGTAGGTTATCTATGGGTAATATCTCTTATGTCACAAACAAAGAGTAGGAAATAACCAAAGAAGTGCATATACTAGCCCAATTAGGTGTGTGTCTTATTGATATGGATAATGGGGGTGTATTGGTTAATAACGATTAAAATCATCCTTAGTTGTGGAAATGAAAGAGAAGCAAAATAGTTATCCCATACTAATCCAGATACTAGATGTAGTTCAGCAGCAAAAGGTTGAGGTTTTCTCTCAAGGGGCAGATGGTGTCCTTTGCTACAAATATCAGTTATCCATTCATAATGTTGATGGGTTGAGAGAAAGAATACTATAAGAATCCCACGATTTTAAGTATTCGATTCATCTTGGTTTTACAAAGATATATGGTGACTAGTGAGAAATTTATAGGTTGAATGGTTGAAAAAGGGATATAACAGAGAGTGTAGCTAAGTGTCCCAATGGACAAAAAGTAAAGATCGAGCATCAAAGAACAGAAGGTACACATCAGGATATTTGCATTCCTACTTGGAAGTTAGAGGTTATTAATATGGATTTCATTACTAGACTTCCTCGTACTAGACATCAACATGATTCAATTTGGGTCATTGTGGATTGAATGACCAAATCAACCTATTTCTTACCTGTTAAGACTTCAGATACACTGGAAGATTATGCTTAGATGTATATTTGTAAGTTAGTAAGGCTCCATGGGATTCCCTTGTCTATTATTTCAAACTAAGGTACACAATTCAATTCTTAGTTTTAGCAATGGTTTCAGAAGGGTCTTCGTACAAAGGTAAATCTTAGTATGACTTGTATCTGCAAATAGATAGTCAGGATGAGTATGCGATTCAATCATTGGAAGATATATTGAGAGCCCATGTGATGAGCTTTAAAGAAAATTGGGATGATAATTTACCCTTGATTGAATTTACCTAAAACTATAGTTATCATGCTAGCATTCAGATGGCTATGTTCAAAGAATTATATGGGTGTAGATGAATGTTAACTATAGGCCGGTTTGAAGTTGATGAAGCGACTTTGGTTGCACCAAATTTCATTCTTTAAGCTATGGAGAAAGTTCAATTGATTCGTGAGTGGTTGAAAACTGCTCAAAGTCAGCAACAATCATGCATAAATGTTAGAAGAAGAGAATTAAAGATTGAATTGGATGATTGGGTGTTCTTGAAAGTGTCACCCATGGAGAGGGTAATGAGACTTGGAAGAAAAGTAAAGCTTAGACCCTGATTTATTGGTCTTCATAAAATTGTGAGGTGCGTTGGAGAAGTTGCTTATGGTTTAGACCTTCTATCAGTGTTAGCCTCTGTCCATCTAGCTTTTATGGTCCATTTTGAAGAAATGCAATGGACATCCATCCTTACTTGTGCCGTAGAAAGTCTTGGGGTGAAGGATAGCTTGTCCTACCAACAGATTCCATTTAAAATCCTTGATCAACAAGTTTAAAAGTTATGAATAAAGAAGTTGCTTCAGTGAATGTTCTTTGGAGAAATCAAATAGCTGAGGAAGTGACTTGGGTAGTTAAGGCAGACATGATGAGTCGATATCCTTACCTATTCTCTCCTAACACAGAGCTAGTATGAAGTATGAAATTCTTCCAAGTATATTATATTCAAAGCTATCCTTACCCATAACTTATGAAATTTTTGTCTAAGGAGTTATTTAAGTTATTATCTAATGGTTGAGATGAAGGATTTAAATCTTAGAGTAAAACAACATTAACATCATAGCTTAGCGATACTTTTTATTCCTTCTTGACCTTTATTCACGGACGAATGGTCCAAAGGGGGAGATAATGTTAGACCCCAAAATTTTTATGATTTTATTTGGCAATTCCTTTATGTTTAATGGTGATTTTAGAGTTGAATTATGATAAGGAATGATAAGGGGACCATTAGGAAGTGTTTTGAAAATTTTTCAACAAATTTTGGGATATTTTAGGACCCCAAAATAGTAAGGATCCATATTAAGGGCATTCCACATAGAGGATCACATCCTTACATGAAAACAAATAAAGGTTAGCAATAAGAGCATGCCACGTTCTTGTTGTACTACATTAAGGGTGTGCCACTCCCCTGCAGTGGCGTGATAAGGGCATGACATGCTTGAGGGTGCAATAATGCCAATTTAATTTTTTCAAGTTGGGTCGAAGAGTTTTTGGTCTTTTACCTACTAAATGACTTCCTAACTATATTAAACAAAAAAAACAAACCTCATAACTCAGAATTAAACAATCTCTATTCTTCCAAAACCCTCAAGAACACCTAAAAGGAGTTTTTCACTAAAATTCAAGCTTGTAAGGTTTCAATTCGAGTTTATCTTGAGAAATTAACTATGTCCAATTTTGTGAAGTTTGAAAAAGGATAATTTCATGCTTGTGAATGAAACCTTTAATTTTACTATGAAATTTATAATATTTTAATTTGGGTTCTTAACCATTTTTCATGCCTTTGATATTATGGCATTATCATGTGATTTAAAGTTTAGTTTGCACAAGAGTTTACCTTTACTCATATTATTACTTACATGATTTCTATTATGAAATGCATTAAATTATTTACACATGAGGTTTCATGAGTTGGTAAACTATTTAAATTCGAGCATTGAATATTTAGTTTACAAGATGTTTAAGTTTACTAGTTTGAGTTTCAAAAGCATTGTAGTATAATGACAGTTTTAGTTTTTATATGAGATCTCAAACAAGCTATGAAGTTCACATAAGAAGTCAAGAATTTGAGATAGAAATAGTTGCATATTATGTCTTCAAACTTATCAGCTTATATGCATATTTTGAGGTGAACTTCATAAATATAGAATGAGCATTACTAAAATTTTAGCAGTAGTATCTAGCACCGAGAGGGGACTGTGGGTTTGGTGCATCCTATTTCCAATAAAATACAAGACACCATTATTTATGTTAGTTATATTATTTAGCTTGTCTAACCAGACATGTTTATGTGATCACCATAATTTTCCTTTGTACCTTGCAAGGTAAATTGGGCTGTTGGAGTGCGGGTATGAGTCATTGTGTCATTTAAATTAAGGCATGAATCACCAAGCTCCATATTGCTCACATGATTTATATCGGTTATGAGAATCTTTTAGAGAAGTAAAGATTTTAGAAACTAAGTGTAATGACTTATAAACCTTACTTAGATGTTTTAGATTTATTCTTAAATAATTTTAGCTTTCAGTTTTACACATGATCAAGATGAGTCCTTCTACACTTAGTATGCATGATTTTAAATTGTGTTCAGTTTTCGTATTAGTTATTTCATTCACCTCCATATACTCATTACACTATAGAAATACTGACCACTTATATGTTTGTATGTCTACATTGTTTCATAATTCTAACACCCCAAATTTTTGGTCCTTGATACTCTCTGAAACTTTATCCTCACTGCCCAGACCATGACTCCCCTTATGAGTTGTAGGGATTCTTGAAGGTTCTTATGAACCCAATCATAGCCTGACTAGTGTGTGTGGCTAAGTATTCTATTCTAAGTAAGAGTGACTTCTTATGAGTTGTAAAGACTCAAAATAAGTCGTATAGTTCCTTTCGTAGCCTAACCAGTGAGATACCCAACTGTTTCTACTTTGATAACGAATAGACTATGAAAATTATAATGGATGAGTATAAGTTATAAGGTTTGAATCATAACCATGTTAGATTTGGTAGTCCTGGACACTGTCCAGACTATAAGTGTGACGTTACTAGTCATAATGTCACCCTACGAGTCAGAAGGTCACCTGTAGTGACTAGGCGAGGATTTTTTAGTTTTTTTATTAAAGGCATCTGGTCAATTCCCTTTTTTCCTTGCTTGAACCCTACGACTATAAAGAACTTTAATGGGTAATTTCTCATTCATAACACAATAAAAAACACTCTCAAAATTCACTTAAGCAAGATATTTAGGGTTTCCAAGAAGTTCATCAATTAGAGTTCTCATGAGAAAATTCTCCCCATAACTCTTGGTATTTCAGGCATGTTACTTTTCCCCTAATATTACTTGATGAAAAACATGTATTTATAAAGTTTACTTAGATGGTTTTGAATGTGTGGTTTGATGTGGTTGAGGGTTTTGATATGGTTAATTCTTAAATTATTTTTCCATATTTGTTTTGCATTATTTATGCTTTATTGGTGGATGTAAACTTATGGGGTGTGTAGGAATGATGAACAAACAGAGGGGTCATGGTTTCCCCCAAATTTGTTGTTTTGAAATTGGAATTGGTTTTGAATAATTATGTCCCCTCAACCCACTTGTGTAAATTGCTTTTGATTGTGAAATTTTCAATTGGTTTGACTTACTCACCTATGATATTGCTTTGCATTGGTGATTAAAAATGAACATAGACTTTGAAAGCCTTGTTGGCTATTATTTAATTTAATGAACACTATGGGTTGAGGAATTCCCCCAACATACTATGAATGTTATGGCGTAGAGATAATCTTGCAAGTGTATGGGTATGACGATACCAATGGTGTGACTAATGGTTGGTTCATTGGTTAATAAATAGGTAATATGAAACTTGATTTAAATTGGGATTAATGAAAATTAAGTAATGAAACCATGAAGGTATAGGTCTTAGATGACTTGTACTAGAAACTCATTCTTTCCAAGGTGAGGTTTGTTCTTGATGATCTATGTGCGTAGTTCACACTATTGATATATTTGTATCTTTGGTTGGCGTAGGGTTAGGAAATTTCCTTGTATTCCTTGATACCTATGGTTCGTGCAGCTAACACGCACTGAGGCTCTTTCAGTAGGGGGAGTTAAACCCATATAGCATGTTGGTACCTGTTTATGATAGTTGAGCTACATAGTCTAGGACAAAGTTTTACTCCATTCTATACCTCATTTTGTTTCTCGGCAGGACATATTTATGTGTATATATCTATATGATTATATGCATTAGCTTGAATGATTTTGAAAATATGGATCATGGTATTATTTTATCCCTTACCTTTTAGTTATATACTAGTGCTCAACCAATTAACCATTTATGAATATTGTATCCCCACATGATGTAGGCACCGAAGATACTTTTATGTTTCCTATGTAGTGTTACGTGGACCGGCTCAATTTGTTGGTCACTGGTGGTGAAGTGGTGAGCTTTCATTCTTTGAAAGACTTGGTCATTTAATCAAATTTCTTTCATAGAATAGAATTAATGTGTTCATATTAACATGATCAATGTCATCGTCTTTGTCAAAGCCAAGGGCATATCCTAATACTTTATCGATTTTGACTTTGTTATAAGGCTTTGTGGATTTCTATGGACTTAGGAGATATTGGTTGGTTGTATTTGATCAGTTACCAGTTATCGGCTATAGACATATCTTAAATTCTTTGAGGTTATCTTATGTTATCTTTTTATATATTTAGAATTCATCTACTTTTGGGGGTATTGTGCTCTATTTTGCTAGGTGTAAGGGGTAGTCTCCGGTCCTTATTGGACTTGAGATACCTGTCACGGCCAGTCCCTAGTTTGGATCATGAGAAATTTGGTGTTAGAGCCTAGGTTTGGCATCATTGGGTGTCCATAAATCTGTGTTAAGTAAAGTCTCTTTTATAGGTGTGTAGTGAGCCTCACATATAAGGGAGGGGCTATGAGGCATTTAGGAATATTTCCTTTTCTTATTATTTTATTTTGGGCTATAGAGTTTAAGATCCTTAAATCTCCTATAATTCTCATTTGTTTGCTTTTTAGATCATGCTTCCTGGAAGATCTAATGCTCATGGAAACTCCTTTTTCTCGATTGAGGATAATGTGGATGGGGCTCGTCCTACTTAAGGAGTTCAAACCTAGTCTAGGATCATAGCTTTGAATTACCCAAATAGAGTTCCACTAGTTCCCAATGATCCTTCTCCCACTAGTAACACTAACGTTTGGTCATCTCCAGGAGATATTAACAATGCTAAGATTCATTGTTCCATTCATTTGTTGACCCAGTTGGCGATATCTCAATCATGTCAGTCAGGACCTATTAGTGCTTTTGTAAGTTCTTCTAAGGCCACCAGAGTTTGCTAATTTATGAGGCTAATCCTCGGACCTTTACTAGTTCTAGGATCGAGGAAAATCCTGAAGGGTTCATAGAATAGATGGAGAATATTCTCTGTGTGATGCATGCTTTTGACTCTAATTATGTGGAGTTTGTTGCATAGCAGCTGAAGGATATAGCATGTCAATGGTGTAAAGAATGGGATCAGTCGAGGGGAGATGATGTAGAGTTTGCTTTATGAGAGGATTTCTCTGGTGCTTTTCTTGACCACTTCTTTCCTCATGAGTTGAGAAAGGTGAAGGCTTAGGAGTTTGTGAATTTGAAGCAAAGTAAGATGACTGTGAAGAAGTATGACTTGATATTTCATTAGTTGTCCTATTATGCTCCTAATTTAGTATCTAATATAAGACCTAAGATGAGGAAATTTGTTGTAGGTTTGTCTTGAGACTTGGTGTTAGAGTTTAAGGTAGCCTTATTAAAGTGTTAGATAGATATCTCTAGGCTTGTGGTGTCTATGAAACAAGTGGAGGATGAAAAATAGAAGCATACAGAGGTGAGTGAAAGGTTGAATAACAAGTTTTAGTATTGGGATCGGGGTAAAGGTTAGCAACATAAAGGTAAAGATGGTGGGAAATGGCCTAAGAAGAAGTGATGATATTTTTTTTTCTATTCTATGGCCAGTTCTCCATATCCTAATCCATCTAGTGATGCTCGTTTTCAATGTAACAGTGGATTTAAGGCACAACGTGCACAATCTCAGGCCAGTGGGGCTTAGTTGACTCCATCATATCCTCTTTGTCATTTATGTGGTCAATTGCATCATGGCTTTTGTGAAAAGAGAAGGAACAAGTATTTCAGATGTGGTCAGACTAGACACATTTAGAGAAAAAATCATCAGGCAATGTTTCTACGGAGGCTAATAAGGTCTTGTTTGTTGTTTCTTCTACTCATGCACCAAAGTTGGTACTTCTGGCTCTTGCACTAGTTGGAATTATCTATATGCTTTTGCCACTTGTCAAGATTCTGAGGCATCTCCTAATATTGTTATTGGTACACTAAAACTCTTCTCTCGAGATGTATATTATCTATTTGATCCTGGGTCTACTCTTTTTTATGTGAAGCCTTATGTGGTTATTTATTAAGGTTTGATCCCGAGTGTATTCCTAATCCCTTTTCTGTGTCTATCCAAGTGGGTGACTCTATTATGGCTAGAAAAGTCTATGTTGTATTCATTTGTAGTAGGGATACATTTGTGAACCTTATTGAATTAGACATGTTAAACTTTGACATAATTTTGGGGATGGATTGGTTGCGCTCGTGCTATGCCTCTCTTGACTGTTAGACCTAGAGGGTTAGTTTTTAATTCTCGAATGGGCCGGTGGTTTAGTGGGAAGGTAGTTCCCTAGTGTTCAAGGAAAGATTTATTTCTTATCTTAGAGCCCAGAAATTGTTTTCCAAGAGGTGTTTTTATTATTTAGTCCATGTTAAGGATTTTAGATCTGAACGCCTTTTCTGGCAATCGATCTCTGTGGTTTGTGAATTTCACGAGGTATTTCTTGATGATTTTTATGGTGTTCCTCCTGATAGGGAGATTGATTTTGAGATTGATCTTCCATTGGACACTTGTCCTATCTCTATCACTCCCTATAGAATGGCTCTATCTGAGTTGAAAGAACTTAAAGAGTAGTTGAAAGATCTTCTGCATAAAGGT
Organism: Capsicum baccatum var. pendulum; assembly: GCA_030864225.1. Lineage (NCBI taxonomy): Eukaryota > Viridiplantae > Streptophyta > Magnoliopsida > Solanales > Solanaceae > Capsicum > Capsicum baccatum. The sequence goes on from CM061552.1 coordinate 135,578,152, forward strand.
TTTTATCTGCCCTAGTATTTTTCCGTAGGGTGCTCTGATTCTTTTCATGCATAAGAAGGATGGGTCCCATTGAATGTGTATAGATTACCGCCAATTGAATAAAGTGACTATGAAGAATAAGTATCTGCTTCCTAGGATTGATGATCTATTTGGCCAGCTTTAAAGAGCAAATTACTTTTCTAAGATTGATCTTCAGTAGGGCTATCATCAGTTGAATATTAGGGAAGTGGATATCCCTAAGACCGCATTTCGAACTTGGTATGGTCATTTTGAGTTTTTTGTGTTGTCCATTGGTTTGACAAATGACCCAGGGGCATTCATGGATCTTATGAATTGGGTATTCCATCATTTATAAGCTTTGTTCATAATTGTGTTTCTTGAAGATATTTTTATGTATTCCTAGAGTGAGGTAGATCATGTTGATCACCTACATCTTTTGTTACAAACCTTGAAAGATTAGCAGTTGTATGGAAAGTTCTCTAAATATGAGTTCTGGTGTAATATTGTAACCTATATGGGTCATGCTGTTTCTAGGGAAGAGAGCATAGTAGATCCACAGAAAGTTGTAGTAGTTCAGAAATGGCCTTGACCCATGAGTCTTACCGATATTTAGAGTTTCTTGGGTTTAGGTTGTAACTATTAGAGGTTTGTGGAAAGTTTCTCTTCCATTTCTACCCCATTGAATAAGCTGACTCAGAAGAAAATAGAGTTCTTATGGTCTGATGCTTGTGAAGGTAGTTTTGAGAAGTTGATAGATAAGTTAACTTCAACTTTGGTTTATACCCTACCCGAGGGTACCAATGGTTTTGTTGTTTATTATAATGTATCCCATGGCGCTGGGTTGTGCTTTTATACAATAGGGTAAGGTAGTTGTTTCTAGGCACTCAAAGGTGTATAAGAATAACAATCCAACTTATGACTTAGAGTTGTTAGTTGTGGTCTTTTCATTGAAGATTTGATGCCATTATTTGAAGGAGGTTTATGTTGACATCTTCTCAAACCATAAGAGTTTGCAATATGTATTCACCCAGAAGAAGTTGAATCTCAGGCAACGGAGATGACTTGAGTTGCTCAAGGACTATGATATCAGTCTTCACAATTATCCAAGTAAGGCTAACATGGTTGTTGATACTCTTATTAGGTTATCTATAAGGAGCTTATCTCATATGGAGAAAGACAAGCAAGAATTGGTGGAGGATTTCACCGATTGGCTAATCTTAGAGTTCTTCTCTTGAACTTTAAGGAGGGTGGTGTAATGGTGCAAAAATTAGTAAAGTCATCTCTTTGTTTTGAAGTAAAAGAGAAACAAATATGTTTTGGATCCTATCTTGATGCAGATCAAGGATGATGTGGGTCACCAGAAGGTAATAGCCTTTAAGATTGATATTGATGGTATCTTTAGGTACTAAGGTAGGTTGTATGTTCTCAATGTTGATGGGCTATGTGAGAGGATCTTGGCTGAGTCTTACGAGTCAAGGTACACTGGCCATCCTAGTTCGACAAAGATGAAGCATGATTTGAAATAGATATATTGGTGGAATGATATAAAAAGGGATGTATCCAATTTCTTAGCTTTGTGGATGGTTTTCAACAAGTTAAGGTGAAGCAATTGAGACCCGGTGGTTTGTCTCAAGAGATTAAGTTGCCCATATGGAAATATGAAGTGATTATTATGGATTTCATTACTAGTCTTCCGCGTTCTTTCCATCAGTTTAATTTTATTTAGGTCATCATGGATAGGATGACTAAGTCTGTCATTTCTTGCCAACGCAGACTAACTATTCAGTAAAAGATAACACTAAGCTCTTTATTGAGGAGTTCGTGAAGTTGCATTGTGCTCCAGTTTGCATCATGTCTGATCAAGGTACTTAGTTCTCATTTCACTTATGGCATTCCTTTCAGAGAGGTTTAGGGACTAAGGTGAATATTAGCATAGCCTTCCAACCACAGATAAATAAAACAGCAAAAAGTATGATGTAGACTTTGGATGATATGCTAGGGTACTATATGATCTATTTTGGTGGTAGTTGGGTTGACCAATTTTCTCTCCTCAAGTATTATTATAATAATATTTATTATTCAAATATTGGAATGGATCTGTTTGAAGCTTTGTATAGTAGGAGATATAGGTCTCTTATTGGGTGGTTTGAGGTTGGTGAGAATAAGTTGTATAGTCCTGACTTGGTATACCAAGGTATGAAGAAGGTCATGGTGATTCAAGATAGGCTTAAGATTGCCTAAAGTTGCAAAAAGTCCTATGCGTACATAAGGAAAATGGACTTGGAGTTTGATGCAGATGATTTGGTATTCTTGAAGGTGTCTCCCATGAAGGAAGTAATGTGGTTAAAAAAGAAGGGGAAGCACAATCCTTGTTATGTTGGTCCATATTGTATTTTGAGGCGAGTTGGCAATGTGACTATGAATTGGATTTGCCTTCGAGTTTAGGCCCTGTTCATCCGGTCTTCCATGTGTCAATGTTGATAAAATACGTAGGTGATCCTTCCTTAGTTGTTCCTTTAGATGGTATGGGCGTCTCGGATTCCTTAACATATGAGGAAGTTCTGATTGAGATCTTGGATCGGCAAGTCCGTCAGTTATAGACTGTGAAGGTTTCTTTGGTAAAGGTTCAATGGAGGAACCATAAGGTTGTAGATGCCACTTGGGAAGATGAAGAGGACATGAAGTCCAAGTACCTATTCTTTTTTCCCGCTTCGGAAAATCATATGAGAGGTATGTGTATTTCTTAGCATCTATGTTTTATTTCTTAGTTACAAGAAAATTTTAATTTCCTTGATATTTTATGTTTTTTGTCTTTATTAAAGTGAAGAGTTGGTGTGTTTCGGTGTTAAATTGTGCTAAGAGATACCTTATCTCATCATTCAAGTATGAATGATCCTAAGGGGGTATAATGTAACACCCCAAATTTTTGGTCCTTGAAACTTTCTGAAATTTATCCTCACTGCCCAGAATATGACTCCCTTTATAAGTCACAAGGAGTCTTGATGGATCTTATAGACCCACTCATAGCCTGACCAGTGTAAGTGGCAAAGTTTTCTGTCCTGAGTAAGCGTGACTTCTAATGAGTCGAAAAGGCTCAACGCGAGTTGTATGTTGCCTTGTGTAGCTTAACCAATGTGATGCCCAATTATTTATGCTTTGAGGACGACTGGACTATGAGATTTGTAATAATCTGGTATGAGTGTCAAAGTACGACTTATAAACAAGTCACTGTTGGTTGTCTTTCACACTATCAAGACTATGAGTGGGACCTTATAAGTAGTAAGGGGACCTTGCCAGTCGCAAGTTCAACCGTAGTGACTGGGTGAAGATATTTTAGTCTATTTACTAAGGGCATTCTGATCAATTCTCTTTTTTTCCTTGCATTGAACCCCACGACCATAAAGAACTTTAACGGGCTATTTCTCATTCATAATATAAAAAAAGAACACTCTCAAACTCTCTAAATTCTATTAAGCAAGATACTTAGGATTTCCAAGAAGTTCATCAATTAGAGCTCTCAAGGGCAAATTATCTCCATAACTCTTGATATTTTAGGCATGTTACTCTTCTCCATTTATTACTTTATGAAAATCTTGTATTTAAATGGTTTAATTGGATGGTTTTTAATGTGGGGTTTTATATGGTTGAGGGTTTGATATGGTTGATCTTAAACTGCTTTCCCATGATTTATTATGCATTGTATATGCATTATTTGTAGTTTTGAACTTATGGGGTGCATAGAAATGGTAAATAAACTAAGGTGTCATGGTTTCCCCTAAAATTGGTGTTTTGAAATTGGAATTGGTTTTCAATAATTGTGTCCCCTTAATCCACTTGTGTAAATGGATTTGGATAGTGAAATTTCCAATTGGTTTGACTTTCTCACCTATGATATTTCATAGAATTAATGATTAAATAATAAACAAGGACTTTGAAAGCCTTTTTGGATATGGTTTGATTTAATGAACAAAGAGGGTCGAGGCATTCTCCCAAGATACTGTGATTGTTATGGCATAGAGATAAGCTTGTAAGTGTACGAGTATGATGATACCCATGGTGTGCCTAAGATTAGTTCACTGGTTAATAAATGGCTTATGAGAAACTTGCTTTAAATTAGTCATAACGGTGGTTATATAGAGAAGCCGTGAAGGTGCAGGTGTTGGATGAATTGTACAGAAAACTCATGTTTGTCGATGAGAGGTTTGGTCTTGATGGCCTGTGTGCATAGTTCACACTATTGACATATTTTTATCTTGGATTGATGTGGGGTTGGGGCATTTCCTAGTCTTTCTTGATACCTCTAGTTCGTATGGCTAACACACACTGAGGCCTTTTCAGCAGGGGGGCCTAACCCATATAGCTCGTGGGTGCCTGTTTCTGATGGTTAAGTTACATAGTCCAAGATAAAGTTTTACTTCATGCTAAGCCTTGTTCCCTTTCTCAAAATGACACGTTTATATGTATATATATGATTTTGTGCATTGGCTTGAATTATCTTGAAAATAGGGATCATGGTATTATTTTATACCCTACCCCTGAGTTACATGCCAATACTCAACCTACTAACCATCTTTGGACGTTGTATTCCCACACGATATAGGCACTAGAGATACTTCTACTTTTTTTGTGTAGTGTTAAGTGGATCGTCTCAGTTCATTGGTCATTGGAGGTGAAGTAGTGAGCTTTCATTCTCCGGAAGACTTGGTCATTTTTTCAGTTTCATTTCATAAACTAGAATTAAAGCGTTCATATTAACATTATTATTGTCAGAGTCGGGGGCATGTCCCGACACTTTATTGATTTCAATTTTATTAGAAGGTTTTGTGGAATACTGTGGACTTGGGTGATGCTGGTTGGTTGTTTGTGGTCGATTACTGGTAATCGTTATAGACATGTCTTAAATTCTTTGTGCTTATCTTATGCTATCCTGTTATAGGTTCCTAATTCATCTGCAGTTGGGGGTATTGTGTTCTTTTTGGTTAGATGTAGGGGTGGTCTCTGGTCTTTGTTGGAATTGAGATAACCATCACGGCCAGTCCTTGGTTTGGGTCGTGACAGTAATGTAGATTCAGATGTTCTTCCCCTGCAGCATGATTGACTGAGGTTACCACTTCCTATATTCAGTCAGTTGGTGAGTCCTCATAGTCCGAGGAATAAGTTTATGATGGTTCCAGATGCTTATTACTGCTATTTCAATTATTGAGTTTCCAGTTCAGGTCAGCTAGCATCTATGCCAATGAATTTTCAATTTAATTAGAGGCTTGTCATTACTAGACAGACTATGTGTTTCTTTTAGATTTTACATAGATTTGAAAGCTATTGAGTAATAGTATGTTGGTTGTGATTATTTGTCTATTTGAACTTTCTGCTCATGTTTTAAGTTTATATTTATGAGAGTTTAGTCCTGAGTAGATATCATCGGTTATAGTGAGGCTATTTGTAGCCTTAAGCACCATGTGACATCTAGGATTATCTTCGAGGTTTTACATCAATGCTCTATCAATGTTAAGCACTATTTCTTTATCACTTAATTTATTGTAAGATGGAAAGTTTCCACATCAAGTGCCTTTTCCACATATAGCTCAAGGTAAAGGATTAGAAAATTCACTAAAAAGATCAAAGAACTAATTTGACAAGCATATCTTCTGCAATTCCATTAGACCTAGGCATATACCTGTCAACTAGTTACAAAATAGTTTTGCTTAGGTCAGGGACTACCCAACACTATTTTCTTAAATAAGTACAAGGGCATCAAATTGATTGTGGCTTCCAACTTCCAAGTTTCTTGGTTCCTTTTCTTGTGCCTTCTTACCAATAAGAATTTCAACAATGAAACTGAGAAGGTCCAAGTCCAACTTTGTTGGTGGATGGTTTTGGATTAGAGATGAGCATTGATCAGTCAGTGCTACTACTACATCTTCTACTATCCTCTATGTTTTGGCTACAATATCATTTATGTACCTTACATATTGGGGAATGCCATAAATTATTCTAAACAAGAGGCACATTAATGTTTACCTAGTCACTATACGATGAATATATTAAGAAAGTATCATGACGGTTGGAGGATAAGCGAATCAAAGATGTAATAAACCATACTTTTAGGGTAAGAACGAGAGTTATAAATATGCATATAAGGATGTGTTATGAGACATTTCGACCCTAAAATTATTGTTTGTTAATTTTTGAAGGCGATCAAGTTGTAAAACAAAAACTAGCAAAAGTTATTGGAAATTGGTTTATTAAATTCTCTTAAGTGTTTGCCAGATGTAACAATTTTTAGCAGATATATACATTTTTATATATTTGTTTTGACTCATTTTTATTGAAAAAATCATACCTAAAACACTTCTACATGCTCTCTGATGTTTACTATATCAGCCAAACCAAATATAAAAATGTCCAACGTGATTTCACCCCTAGAAAGTTTATAGTGATCAGGTTACCTCTTTTCTCTAGTAAAGTTAGCATGCTTAATCCGCACCCTCCAACAAATGTATCAGAGCACAGTTATTTAAAAAATACAGCAGTAGCATATATGTTTGAATTTAGATTGGATTGGATTAATTATGAGAAGACCATTTAAAAACAGAGAAGCTTTTAGAAAAATTAAAGAATCTTTAATTAGTAATTATTCAGAATATATAAGTCTAAATAAAACAAAGAAAACCCACAAAGACTAGCCTACCTAATTACCTTAATATCTAGTATCGAAGCAAAATTAATAGTCCATTTAAAATCTAGAAGAATGAGACACATACCACCTAATTATGATAAAATCAGATTTAGATATCCACCAAAATATTATAAATATGGTTTAAATGAATAAAGTACAAAACTACAAAGAACTAAAACAAATTATTTCTGAAAAATGTAAAGAATTAAAAATAAGAATAGAAAGACTACATTATAATATATTTGCCGGAGTTAGTGAAAACTCAATAAATACACAAAAAGATGAAATATCAAAATTAGAATCACAAATAGATAGTTTAGAATATATATATCAACACGAACTATTTACAATAAAATGAGCAAAGAAAAATTTATAATAGATGAAAAAATATATAAAAATCACGAATGATTAAAAATAAAAATAGTATTTTCTAATCTAGGAAGAAGATATAAGAAAATATGTGAACATTTATATCTAATGTTAGAAAAAAAAATTAAAATTAGAAGATAAATTGACAGCTATGGTAAGAATAGAAAGAGAAAATGAAGAAATAGATAGGAAAAAGGAAATAGAAAAATAAAACAACAAACTACAAAAGAAATACGAAAAATAGAAGAAACTAAAAATAGTAGGATTGCTGAATTAGAAAAAGAACTACAAATGTTAAAAGATTTGTATGAAGAAAGACAAAAGGAAAAGGAAGAAAAAGATAAAGAACAAAAATTACTAAACGAGATAAATCAATTTAAAGAAAAATTAGAAATAAATAATAAAGAAATAAAAAACAAGAAATTAGAAATAAATAATATAGATGTTGAAGAGACAGATAATTATGATTCTGAAGATAGTCAAACATATACAGAAATATTAACAAATACAAAAAAAATAGAAATCAATGAAAAACAAGAAGTAATTAATGAAGAAAACTTAGAAAATATCAACACGGAAATAAATACTCTTAATAAAAAGGAAGATGAAAATATAATACCTACAACATCAGAAATAAGAAAACCTACATATTATAAGAATAAGTTTAAAAGATATAATCTAAAGAATGAATATAACAAATGGACACCAAAACAAATAGTTAATAAAAATTATAACTTTTTAGACTTAGACTGTGTAATAGATACAGAAAAAACAATACAATTATGGATAGGATATATGACAAAACAGTTATTAGATAATAATATAAACATAACACACTAGAATATATAGAAAGAACACTAATAGGAACAGTGAAATTATGGTTTTCAAATTTAACTGAAAATAACAAGAAAGTATTAAGAACTAATAAACCTACAGAAGGAACATCATCAACAACAACTAAACTAACACCTATAGAATTATTGAAAAAATATGAAACAGCTATAAAAGATGAATTTAGTAGTATGACAACAATAGAAGAAGAACAAGATGAAGAAAAAGATACAAATAGGAATTTAATGTTAAAATTAGCAATATGTAATATGTGTTATATAGATGAATATACTTGCGCATTTAAAGAATATTATTATAAAGGAGAATATAATATAGAAGAAAGTAAAGAAATAAGAAAATTATATTTTAATAAATTACCCGAACCATTTAGTTCAAAGATAATAAAGAGTTGGTAAGAAGCAAAAATAGTAGATACTCTAGGAGCAAGAATAAAATTTTTACAACAATGGTATAGAAACTTATGTGAAAAATATAGAGAAGAATTAAAAATGGAAAAAACATTGATAAGAAATTTAAAATGTTACAAAAATAAAATAGCACCCCAATTCAGATGTGAAGAAAGATATTATAAGAAAAGAAAAAGACATACAAAATATAAGAAATGTAAAAAAATCAAAATATAAATACAAGAAACCAAGAAAAAGATATTATGTAAAAAATTATAAATACAAAAGACCACATAAAAAAAAGAAATCTATAAAAGAATGTACTTGTTATAATTGTGGAAAATTAGGACATTTAGCTAGAGTTTGTAAATTACCTAAAACTTCAAAAAATAAACAAATATCAGAAATAAGTACAACGAAAAGAATAGCTGATGAAAAAACAGAATCATCAAACTTATCAAAAAGATCAAGTTATGAAATAAATTCAACAAATAATTTAAACTAATATTACATAACAGGAAAGGTAAATGAAAAAGAATATTTAATACTCTTAAATACAGGACAAGAAGAAAATTATATAGCAAAATATCTAGTAAAAAATAAAGAAATAAAAACTGATAATGATATATACCCAGATCTACCAAGAAGTTTAATAAATAGTAAAAATATAGCAGAAAAAGAAATAATAATAGGAATTAGAAAAATAAAAATAGAATTTGAAGTAAAGAAAGAAATACAAAAAGCAGACATAATATTAGGAATAAAATAGCTAGAACAAGTAAAACCATATAATATAGAACATACACAATTAACCTTAACATATAACAGAGAGAAATTATTTTTAAAACGAGCCTTAACATAAAATGAAAATTTATGTATTAATGAAGATAGTAGTAGAAAGATATTACAGTAGATATTATACGCCTATGATTGATACAGGAGCAGAAGCTAATTTATGTAGATATAATTGCTTACCAGAAAACAAATGGGAACAATTAAAAACACCAATAATAGTTAAAGAATTTAATAATGAAGGAAGTTTAATCACTTATAAAGCTAGGAATGTAAAAATACAAGTATGGGATAAGATATTAACAATAGAAGAAATTTATAATTATGAACTAACATCAAAAGATATACTTTTAGGAATGCCGTTTTTAGATAAATTATACTCACATATAATAACTAGAAAAGATTGGTGGTTTACAACACCATGTAACAGAAAGTAAGAGCAAAAAGAGTTAATAATAAAATAAGAAAGAAAACTGACTGGATAAAAGGAAGTGAAAAAATTACACAAAAGTTAGAAAATTTAAAAAATACTAAAGATATAATAGAACTAGTCGTATTTTTGATATAAAACAGAAATAACTATATTTTCAATAAATAAGATAGAAATAATTAAGAAAAAATTAGAACAATTATATAGTGAAGATCCATTAAAAGGATGGGAAAAACATAAAACTACTATAAAAATTGAATTAATAGATAAAAATAGCATAATAACCCAGAAACCATTAACATATAATTTTGACGATTTAAAAGAATTTAAAATGCATATTGATGAATTATTAGAAAAACAATATATACAAAAAGTAATAGTAAACATAATAGTCCAGCATTTATAGTAAATAAACATAGTGAACAAAAAAGAGGAAAAAGTAGAATGGTTATTGACTATAGAAATTTAAATGCAAAGACTATGACATATAATTATCCAATACTAAATAAGATATTAAAAATAAGACAAATATAGGTGTATAATTATTTTAGTAAATTTGATTGTAAATCAGGATTTTACCATTTAAAGTTAGAAGAAGAATCTAAAGAATTAACCGCATTTACGGTACCACAAGGATTTTATGAATGGAACGTATTACCATTTGGATACAAAAATGCACCAGGTAGATATCAACATTTTACGGATAGTTATTTTAAACAATTATCTAATTGTATAGTATATATAGATGATATATTATTATATACAAAAACTAAAGAAGAACATTTAAAATTATTAGGACAATTTACAGATATAATAGAAAAATTGGGAATAAAGTCTAAGTGAAAAGAAAGCTGAAATTATGAAAAATCAGATAGAATTTTTAGGAATACAGGTAGATAAGAGTGGAGTAAAAATGCAACACATATAGTACGAAAAATAATAAATTCGAAAGAAGAATTAGATACAAAAAAGAAATTACAATCATGTTTAGGATTAGTAAACCAAGTAAGGGAATATATTCCAAAATTAGCAGAAAATTTAAAACCACTATAGAAAAAATTAAAAAAGGATGTAGAATATAACTATAATGAAGAAGATAAAAAAACAAGTGAAAATAAAATTACTTTGTAAAGAATTACCAAAACTACAATTTCCCGATGAAAATAGAAAATTTATATATATAGTAAAAGCAGATGCTAGTGAATGTAGTTATGGAGGAGTACTTAAATACCGATATGAAGCAGAAAAATTAGAACACCATTGTAGATACTACTCAGGTACGTTCAATGAAACAGAAATAAAATGGGAAATAAATAGGAAAGAATTATGTTCATTATATAAATGTTTGTTAGCATTTGAGCCATATATTGTATATAACAAGTTTATTGTACGAACGGATAATACACAGGTACGCTGATGGTTAACAAAGAAAATACAAAATTCAGTTACAACAAAAGAGATTTGGAGACTAGTCTTGAATATATTAAATTTCACATTTATAATTGAAGTAATTAGTACTAACAAAAATGTTATTGCAGATTACATATCAAGACAAAGCTACACATAATGATATAATAGAAGAGGATACTCTAGAAAAAATATTCAACAACGTTTTTAATGAAAGTGGACAGTATGGGTAATGAAATAGAAAAACTAAAGACTAATGAAGTTAAACTGAAGTCTATAGCTACAAATCAGCTAACTCAGCAGTGTGCAGAGGTATGTCGATCGAAAGACATTAAAGTTCCAGAGCTAGAAGGAGACGATGGGACATTCCATAAAACCCATAACGCTTATCAATCTACTTCTGCAGGTATAAGCAAAGGATTTAGGAAAAACACAAATATGAACCTAAACAAGCTATTTGATAAACCATATATACCAAATACATCAAAAGATCCCATGTTTATACTCCCACAAATTACCACATACCGGGATAGTTTAAACCAAGACAAAAAGACTTACAACTACACAGCCCGGACATATATAGAAAATATCTACAATGTACAAACCTTTTTAAATACTAACCCCAGAGCTATAAACATCCAAGAACCAGATACAAACTATATAACAAAAAAATTGACCGGATATAATAAGTTAATTGCTTTACCTAAAACCAAACCAAGTCTAGTTAAAACTTGCTATGAATATGGACTACTCAGTACTGTATATACCTCTGACGGAAATGAGATATCCACTATATCGGAAATATATGAAGCATTTAGCATTTTTAAAAGAATAACCAAAGGTACCCTATTTTTTATAAAAATTTACACGGCACCAGCAGAGATATTATATGATGAAGTTAAAAAACCCATGCAAGTTGTAAAGATAGGAATGACACGAGATATGATTATACCACAAAATATTATTTCACAACCAGAAATACCTAGAATTGTGATACCAAAATTTTATGTGAATAAGAGGATTATCGGACTATCTACAATTTTGCAAGAGCTAGCAAACACATACTGCAACCAAAATCCCATATGAAGTTATTATTCAAGAAATCATGTACTAATATATTCAAATTCAAAGTAATTACAAGAAACAGATAGGGAAACTATTAGGCAATGGATTCTGACGTTGCTCAAACTAGAGATGGAACCTATCGCCAGAGCTATCATAGAAAAATTTATTTCAAAAGAATTATTAACCAGAGATTGTAAGACAATTGGACATAAATATCCAGATCATAAATGTTCAAAATGTAATGGAGGAGATAATGATATTCCAAAAGTTCATCTAGAATAGAAGAAAAATTAACCAAGAAGATAAGAACGCCAGCTGGAAGATACAAGATAAGAAGCAATAATGGAGATTTGGAAAAGTAGTAGATACGACAACGAGAAGATATCAACGGAGTAATAATAGAAGACAAGCTATTAAATTGTGAAAGCGACATGTAAACTTTTAGAATTTGCTTTACGTAAAGTATTGGAACCTTTTGTATAGGTTTTTGACTATTATTAGTTTAGGAATTAATAACTTTTGTCTTATTAGAAGACTTTTTGTAAAGTAGACTAGGTCGATAATTTTAGAAACGTGTAAAAAATAGGAATACTCTTGTAAAGTTTCAGTCTATAAATAAGATGAACTGAAGGCATTGCAAAGCAAGCCTTCATGTGTTGAAGCAAAAACTCTCTCTTGTCCACAACAAATATTTTGCTTAGTTATTAAAAAAACAGATTTATTTCAATGGAAAAAGCTATGGAGGAACAAACCTTAGAAATATCAAACCTACCCGAACAAGTATATTTATTTATGATTATGAATAGCTAAATTCATAATTCCCAACAATCATGGTATGATAAAATAAATTCATGTTAGTTACTTTATAGTAGAATTATTCGAAGAATAATATGTTAAGAAGTTTATTAGAAAAGTGGAAAAGGAGAAAAATCCCGAAGAACTATGTCATCCTAAAGGTGAAACCAATGAGACAAGAAACTGTGATGGGGAGTAACCAGAGTAGAGGCGTTGTTTAAGAGAAAAATATCCAGATTACCATGCCAATAGTGACCGAAGAACATGTTATTTAAGAATAATCTAGTATATAGTAATCTAAGATGACCATATTTTGTTATGTACGTGATTGAAGGGAATATTTTGAAAATAGCAATTTTATGAAAATGAATAATTATTTATCTGATGTAATGGTAGATAAATTTAAAATACTTATTTTGTATGCATTTAAGGATATAAAAGTAGTAGATATAAGAAAAATAATATTAGAAAAAGCATTTGGTAAATATTATATGACTAGAATAAATTACATACCATACCTACCTAACTACTCTTACAAATACTTACCATGATAAATTACATATACCTAGAATTTTTGGAAAAAGTTATGAGAAACATACAGTTGATAGAAAAACAGAGGAAAGTAAATATAGACAAATACATGGAAACTAAAGATATAAAATATATAAAAAAATTTAATGAAAATATGCAAGAACTACTAACACACAAACAACTGAAAAATATTATCAAGCTTAAATGACAGATGATATTAAAATACTTGTTTTATATATACTTAGAGATATAGAAATTATAGACATAAAGAAAATAATATGGGAAAAATTACAAGATTATGAAGACGAGAATTATTAAACAGTATAGAAAACTTACACATATATTATGAACATCAATATTACTTAGATTCAGATGGATATTATTCAGAATAAATAAATGTTAGAATATATAAAAAAAAATTAGAGAAAGAGAAAATTGGATATATGAAGAAGTTAATTACAGAAATCAATTTGAAATAGAAAAAAGACAACTAGAAGAAAAATTACTTAAAATGAAATTAACCTTAGAAAAAGAAGATACAGATAATGATTTATTTAATACATACGAAAAATTATTTAATGCAGATGGAAAATTACCTATACATGAACAACAAATAATAGTTAATCAGATAAAGAACATAAACCTACGCATTGAATATAGCAAAGTTAGAATAAAATACTACACAGAAATTTCTAAAATTTCAATAGGATAAAATAATAAACTACACAAATTAAAGAATACATCTTACGAAAAGAATAAATCATTAAAAGATATTGAAACTAAACTGTATAGTTTATACCTAGAATACAAAAGATTATATAATACTAACGAAGATCGTAAAACATTAGATAATTTAATTACGATAATATCTAATTTAGAATATGAATTAATAAAACATCTTAAGTCAAGAGGATAAAAATGAAAATTAAACCAACCAATAATATACACGAAATAATTTACTTAAAAATAAATAATTATTACTTAATAACTATTTATCATCTAGTAAAGTTAGCATGCTTAATCCGCACCCTCGACATTAGATTTTATTTTTGAGTTTGATGTTCGGAAGTAAGGATTTAGTGAAGACGATGAAGCGGGTGGGGTGGGGTAAGGTAGGGTGGGGGTGAAGACGATGATGCAGGGTGGGGGTGGGGGTGGGGTGGGGTGAAAATGATGATGAAACGGTGTGAGGGGGGGGGGGGGGGGGGGGAGGGGAGGGGACGTTGTGTTTTGTTTTTTTAAATTAAAAATTATGTTAATTGAATTATATTAATAAAATAATTTAAGTATAAGTTTTTTAATTAAAAAAATATATATATATATAATTTTTTTCTTCGATTCACGCGCACAAGGAGAGTGTAATACACTCTCCTTTCCAAATCAACATGTTGTGAATCAATATAAATATATATATATATATATATATATATATATATATATATATATATATATATATATATATATAGGAGAAACTAGGAGTTGTTGATGTGGTATGTCTAAAAGCTAATGAATGCTATTTATCTTTTTATGGTTTTTTTGAGCTTTTGTTTAATTTTTCCTCATTTATAAATTGTTTAAAAGGTTGAATTACTGATTTCATTTATTCATTATAATTAAGAGCATCATTAATTTTCTTTACACCCTCATTCTTTCTCCACCTTGAAACATTGATAAAAAAGAAAAACTCTCCATCTCCTGTTGAGATTACTAACGTATTCCTCCCCTTTTCAATACCTACGTTCCTCCCTTTATTATAAAAATTTATAACATGAAATTAATGACAATAATTTGGCAAAAAGAAAAACGGAAAACTTCTAACCTATAATCACAAAGCTAACAATATTTGTTTTCAAGAACACAATTCTTTTCAATGGATTAGCAAGAACACGGAAAATTTAAAGGACCAAATCTCTTCTCAGGTCGTGCAAGATTTTTTCGAAACATCAAATCACATGAACAATGATATCAAAAATATCCATAATAGGTAACATATGAAACTCGAAAAGTAACACATGAAACATAAATATCACTATCTTTCCCACTTCAAACTGTCAAAACGGAATCACAACGCATCTTTGAAGATTTTAATCACATTACAAATATCACGGAGATCCTGCAAATTATGGTTCATTGAACATCATAAAACTAATCAATGCAGCCATTGATTTTTGAACAGTCACTGGTTTTAGATATATTATCTACACAAGATTCATGCGCGCACACACAAAGTCCACCTAAGGAGTTTACTGCATCCAAGTAAATATTGAATATGAGGATGGATATTGATGATAAAAGGTAAGAGATACATCCTAAAGAGTTTGTTGCATCCAAGTAAATAGATGAAGGTGAGGATGAAAAAGAGATATTGATGATTAAAGGTAAGGGATTTTGGCGAAGAAATACAAGGATGAAAAAAAAATGTTGGTGATAAAAGGTCTGATGAGAAAATTAGAAATGGATTCATAGAGTAGAGAAAAAAAGCTGTTAAATAATTTTTTGTTCTTGTATTGTATGTATACAATAAAGTATAGAAGAGTTTGGGCGAGTTTTATTTTCTTCCTCCTTTTTTTTTTTTTTCTGTGAAATCCTTTATATAATTAGCCTATAATAGATTTTAAGAACGAATATATGAGTATATTGAGATGGTAAAAGAACATAAAAAGTAAAAGGAAGAAGATTTTGGTATAAAAATGGAGTAAAATGTGGGTTTTACTAATTTTAGACAAAAATTAGGATAAACAAATTAAGAAAATACTTATAAAAGATGTAGTAATAATTGTAGATGAAAATTTGCAAGTATGAGAAAGATGATGAATCATTTTGACAAGAAAGGAGGGGACAAAATTGGCTTAAAACAAAGAAGAAGGAAAGAGGAAAAATAAGAAGGGAAGCGTATAATTGTGGCCAAGATTTGTGTTCCGTTAATTAGGAGTATTACTCCATATTACTTTTCTTATTTTATTCTTTTTTAATTTACCTTTTATTCTTTATTCTTAATTTATGAAGCAAATTATATTTTAACGTACCAAATATATTAAATGTATATCAAACAAAATATGAAAAAATGTAATTTCTTTTTTAGATCTATTATGTGCAAAAATAATAATATCTTATGTATAGAAATGAAGATCTCTTATAAAAAAATTTCTAAAATTAAAAATAAAGAATTGTGAGTAAAGTAAAAAATTAGTTCTCACAATTAATATAACCATGTATGAATTTATATTAATTATATGTATATATTGTGAGAGCAAAAAGATAAGAGAGACTAAGTAATTTCACCTAAAATTAAATATGTATTTAATAAAATTTAATATAATGATGAAAAGTAAAGGAGAACATTTTTTAATTTTCTTTTATGAAAACTTTATTGATGTGAAAAAAAAATTATTGTGATATTAAGAAAGATGGTGAATCATTTTGAGAAGAAAAGAGGGAATAAAAATGGTTTAAAACAAAGAAGAAGGAAAGAGGAAAAATAAGAAAGGAAACATAGAATTGTGACCAGGATTTGTGTTCTATTAATTAAGAGTATTACTTCATATTACTTTTCTTATTTTATTGCTTTTTAATTTACCTTTTATTCGTTATTCTTAATAGATGAAGAAAATCATATTCTAACTTACCAAATATATTAAATATGTATTAAAAGAAATATGAACAACTACAATTTCTTTTTCAGATCTATCATGTGCAAAAATAATAATATTTATATACAGAAATAGGGATTTCTTATAAAAATTCGTAAAATTAACAAAAAAGAGAATTGGGAGTGACGTACAAAATCAGTTCTCCCAATTATACAATTAAGTATGAAATTATATTAATTATATGTATATATTATGAAAACAAAAGGATAAGAGAAAATAAGTATTTTCACCTAAAATTAAATATATATTTAATAAAATTTAATATGATGATGAAAAGTAGAGGACAACATTTTTAATTTCTTTTAACTTAAACTCTGTTGATGTGAAAAAAAATAGTGTGATATTGTTATCAGGATAGATGTAGCCTTTCTGCTACGTGTTCAGCTGATCTCATAATTCTAGACATGAAGCATATATATAAATGTAAAAATATACTAAGGTAACAGAAAATATTAAATTTTCATCTATAACCTAGCAGCATAATGAATATAATTTTAAGATTTATTTTATATATGAATCATTTTTATTAATAAAGATCATGCAGTGATGTAGAGTATGAGAACGACAACAAAAATGCACTCATAATAAATATAAATCAATTTTTCTTTTTAAGAAAAAAATTAAAAAGGCTAATATTAAACCACAATATATAAAATGTTTTAGATTAGTTAGTGTATCTTTTGAGTGTAATAACAGGTCCATAATTTATAAAGTTCTGATATGATCATGTAAGAATAGCCATCATATTTGTCAAATATTTATATCCATCTTCGACTAAGTTTCAACAAGAGTTATTGAAATTTGTATATTAAAGAATGGATTTATTATATAACTAATGAATCTATTCTTTTTTGTGCGTGGATATTTTTTAAATTTTGTTTTCAATATTTTTTAATAATTTATTCTTTTTGTAAGATGTATCCATTAATTTATTTGGTTTATTATTTTATCCTGTAATAACTGCAGAGTTACAAATTTCTGTATAATAATTTATCTTAACTGTACTGTAATGTATATCTAGTTCTAGATTTTCTATGTTATTTATTATCTTGTGTTGTTCTTCTCGTAGTGAGTTTTTAAAATTATATAAACTATCACATGTACTTTTTTCTAAATTTTCTAAGGTTTCTTCTATCCATATTAACTTTTCTTTTAGATTTTCCATTATTTTTCTAATTCGGTTTCTATAATTAATTTCATTATTTAGATTATCTTGATTTTCTCTAGTTTTTCTAATATATTCTAACATCCTTGATCTGAATAATATCCTTCTGGGTAAATTTCTTCGTATAACTGTTCTAGCCAATTTATGGTTTCAATTTCATAGTCTATTACTTTTTCTAATATTATATTCTTAATATCTATAATTTCTATATCTTTAAGTATATATAAGATTAAAACTTTAAGATAGTTTAGATGATCTATTTTAAAAAAAAAAAATTGATATTTTATAGTTGTTTGTTTTAGCCTTAGTAGTTTTTGCATATTTTTATTTTCCATGTATTTGTCTATATTTATTTTCATCCATTTTTCTAGTAACTGTATGTTTCTCATATATGTTAAAATTTTTATGTAATTTATCATGATAAGTATTTGTAAGAGTAGTTAGGTAGGCATGGTATATAATTTACTCTAGTCATGTAATATTCACCAAATGCTTTTTCTAATATGATTTTTCTTATATCTACTACTTTTATATCTCTAAGTGCATACAAAATAAGTATTTTAAATTTATCTACCATCACATCAGATAAATTATCATTCATTTTCATAAAATTGCTTTTTTCAAAATATTCCCTTCAACCATGTACACAACAAAATATGGTCATCTTAGATTACTATATACTAGATTATTCTTAAATAACATGTTCTTCGGTCACTATTAGCATGGTAATTTGGATACTTTTTCCCTTAAACAGCGCCTCTACTCTGGTTACTCCCCGCCACGGCTTCTCGCCTCATTGGTTTCATCTTTAGGATGGCATAGTTCTTAGGGATTTTTCTCCGTTTTCACTTTGCTAATAAACTTCTTAACATATTATTCTTCGAATAATTCTAATATAAAGTAACTAATATGAATTTATTTTATCATATCATGATTGTTGGGAACTATGAATTTAGCTATTCATAACCATAAATAAATATACATGTTTGGGTAGCTTTGATATTTCTGAAGTTTGTTTCTCCATAGCTTTTTCCATTGAAGTATGTATGATTTTTAATTAACTGGGCAAAAATATTTGTTATGGAATGGAGAGAGTATTTGCTTGAACGTGAGAAGGCTTGCCTTGCCATGCCTTCAGCTCTCTTTATTTATAGAATGAAAACTTTACAAACTTTACAATTCTTCACACGTTTTTTGAAATGCTAAAAACAAAAACTAAAAGTCATAAAGGCTATGGCTAAAAGTCAAAAAGGCTACTACTACCCTATAGCCTTTAAAGTCTAGAAAAGTAGGCAATAATTACAATTCTACATAAATGCTCTACAATAATGTTAACTTACAATCTTATTTACGTAAGACTATACAATATCTTATCTTCCGTTGTCGTATCTGCTATATCTCCATTATTGCTCCTTATCTTATCTTTCCAGCTGACATTTTGTCTTCTTGATTTTTATTCTAGATGTACCTCTGGAATAATATTATCTTCTCCATTACACCTTGAACATTGGTGATCTGGATATTTATGTCCAATTATTTTACAATATCTTGTCAGTAGTCCATTTGAAATAAATCCTTTTTTAATAGCTCTTGCGGTAGATTGTTTCTCTGGGTTGAGTAGTGTCATTATCCATTGTCTAACATCCTCCATATCTGCTGGTCGTAGCTCTTTTGAATTTGAGTAAATCATTTGATGATTTCTCGAATAATAACTCCATATTGGGTTTTCATTAGTATAATTATTTGCTAGTTCTTGTATAATCGTAGCTCGTCCAATAAGTCATTTATTTGCGTAGAAATCTGGTATCTCAATTCTGGGTATTTTCGGTTGCTGAGTAATATCTTCTGGTATAATCATATCTCTGGTTAGTCCTATGTTTACAACGTGTATAACTGGTTTTATTTCATCGTATAGTATCTCTGTGGGTGCAGTATAACACTTTATATAAAATAGATTGCCTTTTGTTATTATTTTGTAGGTGGTAAATATCTTGTGTAATTCTTCTATAGCTGTTAATTCTTCTCCGTCTTGGGTGTATATGGTGTTTAGTAGTCCATAGTCAAAACAAGTTTTTACTAGGCTTGAGTTAGTTTTGGGTAGTGCGATTAGCTTGTTATATCCTTGTAATTTTTGGGTTATATAGTTGGTGTTTGGTTCTTTGATGTTTGTAGCTCTGGGGTTATGGTTTAGAAAAGTTTGTACTCTATAGATGTTTTCTATATATTTCTGGGCTGTATAATTATAAACTTTTTTGTCTGGTTTAGGCTATCTCGGTATGTGGTAATTTGTGGGGGTATGAATAAATGGTCTTTTTGTGTTTTTGGTGTAAATGATTTTTCAAATATTTTATTCATGTTCATATTTTGGTATCTTGGTCGACTAACTCCTTTGCTTGTACCTGCAGAAGTAGATTGATAAATATTATGGGTTTTATGGAGTGTCCCAACGTCTCCTTCTAGCTCTGGATTTTACTGTCTTCCTATCGGCATAGCTCTGCACACTGCTGAGTTAGCTGATTTATAGCTATAGACTTTAGTTTATCTTCATTAGTCTTTAGCTTTTCTATCTCAGTACCCATACTGTCCACTTTCAATGAAAGCGTAGTTAGGGTGTTGAGTATTTTTTCTAGAGTATCTTCTTCTATTATGTCGGTCTGTGTAGCTTTGTCTTGATATGTAATCTGCAATAACATTTTTGTTAGTACTAATTACTTCAATTATAAATGTGAAATTCAATATATTCAAGACTAGTATCCGAATTTCTTTCGTTGTAACTGAATTTTGTATTTTCTTTGTTAGCCACCAGCGTACCTGTGTATTATCTGTTCGTACAATAAATTTGTTATAAACAATATATGGTTCAAATGCTAACAAACATTTATATAATGAACATAATTCTTTCCTATTTATTTCCCATTTTATTTCTGTCTCATTGAACGTACCTGAGTAGTATCTACAATGGTGTTCTATTTTTTCTGCTTCATATCGATATTTAAGTACTCCTCCATAACTATATTCACTAGCATCTGCTTCTACTATATATATAAATTTTTTATTTTCATCTGGAAATTGTAATTTTGTTAATTCTTTACAAAGTAATTTTATTTTTTGGACCTGTTCTTTATCTTCTTCATTATAGTTATATTCTATATCCTTCTTTAATTTTTTCTGTAGTGGTTTTAAAGTTTCTGCTAATTTTGGAATATATTCTCTTACTTGGTTTACCAATCCTAAAAATGATTGTAATTTCTTTTTTGTATCTAATTCTTCTTTTAAATTTATTATTTTTTGTACTATATGTTGTTGCATTTTTACTCCACTTTTATCTATTTGTATTCCTAGAAATTCTATCTGGTTTTTCATAATTTTATCTTTCTTTTCGCTTAGACTTATTCCTGATTTTTCTATTATATCTGTAAATTGTTCCAATAATTTTAAATGTTCTTCTTTGGTTTTTGTATATAATAATATATCATCTATGTATACTATACAATTAGATAATTGTTTAAAATAATTATCCATAAAATGTTGATATCTACCTGGTGCATTTTTATATCCAAATGGTAATACGTTTCATTCATAAAATCCTTGTGGTACCGTAAATGCGGTTAATTCTTTAGATTCTTCTTCTAACTTTAGATGGTAAAATCCTGATTTACAATTGAATTTGCTAAAATAATTATATCCTTATATTTGCCTTATTTTCAATATCTTATTTGGTATTGGATAATTATATGTTATAGTTTTTGCATTTAAATTTCTATAATCAATAACCATCCTACTTTTTCCTCTTTTTTGTTCACTATGTTTATTTACTATAAATGCTGGACTATTATGTTTACTATTACTTTTTTGTATATATTGTTTTGCTAATAATTCATCTATATGCATTTTAAACTCTTTTAAATCGTCAAAATTATATGTTAATGGTTTTTGGGTTATTATACTATTTTTATCTATTAATTCATTTTTTATAGTAGTTTTATGTTTTTCCCATCCTTTTAATGGATCTTCACTATATAATTGTTCTAATTTTTTCTTAATTATTTCTATCTTATTTATTGAAAATATAGTTATTTATGTTTTATTTATCGAAAATACTACTAGTTCTATTGTATCTTCAGTATTTTTTATATTTTCTAACTTTTATATAATTTTTTCACTTCCTTTTATCCAATCAGTTTTCTTTCTTATTTTATTATTAACTCTTTTTGCTCTTACTTTTTGTTTGCATGGTGTTGTAAACCACCAGTCGTTTCTAGTTATTATATGTGGGTATAATTTATCTACAAATGGCATTCCTAAAAGTATATCTTTTGACGTTAGTTCATAATTATAAATTTCTTCTATTGTTAATATCTTATCCCATATTTGTACTTTTACATTCCTAGCTTTATAAGTAATTAAGCTTCCTTCATTATTAAATCCTTTAACTATTATTGGTGTTTTTAATTTATCCCATTTACTTTCTGGTAAGCAATTATATCTACATAAATTAGTTTCTGCTCCTGTATCTATCATAGGCGTATAATATCTACTGTAATATCCTTCTACTACTATCTTCATTAATACATATATTTTCATTTTATGTTAAGGCTCTTTTTAAGAATAATTTTTCTTTGTTATATGTTAAGGTTAATTGTGTATGTTCGATATTATATGGTTCTACTTGTACTAACCATTTTATTCCTAATATTATATCTGCTTTTTGCATTTCTTCCTTTACTTCAAATTCTATTTTTATTTTTCTAACTCCTATTATTATTTCTTTTTCTGCTATGTTTTTATTATTTATTAAACTTCTTGGGCACATATCATTATCAGTTTTTATTTCTTCATTTTTTACTAGATATTTTGCTATATAATTTTCTTCTTGTCCTGTATTTAAGAGTATTAAATATTCTTTTTCATTTATTTTTCCTGTCATGTAATATTTGTTTAAATTACTCATTGAATTTGTTTCATAACTTGTTCTTTTTGATGAGCTTGATGATTCTGGTTTTTCATCAGCTGTTCTCTTTGTTGTACTTATTCTATCATTTATTATTTCTAATTTTTCTTCTATATCTATGTCTCTATAGATATAATCATTATAATCTATTGTTTTTACAATCTGTTCAAATGGGCTTTCTATTCGTATCTTGTTAATCTTATTTTTTCCTGTTATTTTATGTTTTGTTGTTAATACATATAAATTTTTGCATCTCACTGTAAATATCTTACTTCCTGGGGTTAATTCTATTCCTGATATCTTCTAGTATATTACGAGTAATTTATCTTTGCAGTATCCAAAATATCAAGGCGAACCATCATATTGGCTAAGGATTGATTGTCCCATGACATAGGCCTCTAAGAAACTGATATGTATGCCAAGCTACCCATGCTCACTGCCTTGCGACTCAAGGCATCAACTACCACGTTTTCCTTCCTCGAATGATATAAGATGGGAACCTCATAGTCTTTTAGTAACTCCATCCATCTAGGTTGTCATGCATTAAGCTCTTGTTGGGTCATAAGATGATGAAGACTACGATGATCGGTGAAAATCTCACAATGCAACCTATATAAATAATGCCACCAAATCTTGAGCGTGGAAACTACCGCTAGAAATTCCAAATCATGAGTGGGATGGTTGCACTCATGTACTTTAAGCTATCTAGAAACATAAGAAATGACACGAACCTACTGTATCAAAAGACAACCAAGACCAGAACATCACAAAACACGACTAATCCCTTACCCTCAATAGAAATAGTTATTACTGGAGCTAAAGTAAGACAATCCTCGAGCTTTCCAAAGCTCAACTCACACTTCTTCGATCATCAGAAAGGAACATCCTTCCAAGGCAATCTAGTCATAGGGGCTGAAATAGAGGCAAAACTCTAAAAAAAAGGCCTGTAATAACCAAAAACCCAGTGAAACTACAAACCTCAGTCAGAGATGTAGACCTAACCTAATCACGAGGCGCTGTAATGTTAGTCGGGTTTTCCATGATACCAACTATAGATACCACATGTCCAAGGAATGACACTGACTCAAGCAAAAACTCATACTTATAGAACTTACCAAAATGTAAATTATCTCGCAAGGTCTGGAGCATGATCCTCAAATATTGTAAATGCTCCTTAATACTTCTCAAATACACACAAATGTTATCAATGAACACAATAACAAAAGAGTCTTGATAGGGTCTGAACACACGATTCGTCAAATCCATGAAAGTGGCTGAGATATTAGTCTGCCCGAAAGACATCACCAAGAACTCATAATGACCAAAATAGGTCCTGAATGCTGTCTTTAGGATATCCTTGGCCCAAATTCTCAACTGATGATAATCGAACATCAAATAAATCTTAGAAAACATGACTGCGCCCTGAAGTTGGTCGAACAAATAATTGATGCGAGGCATAGGATATTGGTTCTTCACCTTCACCTTATTAAGATTGCTATAATCAATTAACATATGCATAGAGCCATTTTTCTTCTTTACAAACAATATAGGAGCTCTGCACGAGGATACACTGAACCACCGCTGGCTATGGTGGAGGAATCTTTGGCTTAGGTACTGGAATGGGGTTTTTGGGAGGCGGCCCATCCTTGTCCCTAAATGGGGATACATCATGAAGTTGTCCTTGAACAGGAGTAGGGTAGTCGGGCTGAATCTCGAGACCCTCATCACGCATAACTATAGCACGTTTCCTAGGCATCTTTGACAGAGCAAGATCAAGGAAATATTTTACAAACCAAATTAGACTCTTACCATGATACGAGTGAAAGATGTGAGGGAATCCTAAGAATGTCCCATAGCCTCCCAAAGATAAGAGATGGATGTCAACGTTAGACACTTTCTCTTGTACTGACAATACCAATGAAACCTAGGCTTTGATACCAATTTTCCATGGTCTGGTTCATGAGTCATGATGGTACCTACTAAAACCCACCAAAGGTGAATCTCGATCGCATAATAGGATATCAAAAACAATACTAGAGGTCTTAACTTAAACATATATAACCATTTCATAAATATCAATCTATTAATTAATATACCCAAGTCCACAGTCATCCATAATATCTCTATACAAATTAATGTTTAGAAATGTATATGTTGGGACAATCCCTCGACAATAGCCAAACCAAGTCAAAATAAGACTAAGTCTAAAGATTGGAGACCAAGAAAAAATGTCTTCCAAAATAAGGAAGCTCACCACTCCGTAGTAAATGCACGAACAACTTCGATCACCTAATCACTACATAGTAAGAGAAAATAATGATCTGTCCCCTATGTCGTGTAGGGGCATAGCATTCAGAGATGATTAGCAATTGGAGCACTAGTATGTAAATCAATGATAAGGATAAAATAGCATCATTATTCAATAAGTCAATATACCATATTAAATCATATCCATACACTGTAATGACCCGAAATCGGGTCCCGAGATGTCACATGGTGCCTAGGGTTAAAAGTGACCCCAAGCTAACCCTTCTACTAGCATAACTCATAAGCAACTGAATAAGATAGATAAATCTGAACAAAGTAAGTGGAAGATACATCTGTTTTGAATCTGATCAATACAAAAGTGAATTCACATGAATACAACTCTGCTTTTACAAAGAAACTGAGATAAATACAATGACTCTATTGACTGTCTATGAACACTCTACTAATACTGACTATAGATAGCTAGGACGCGATTGCAACTATCACTAATCAATATATGAGAAAAATAAGGAAATAAAATATATAATGACATCTAACTTAAATCCCCGAAGTAGAAGGACATATCTTCTGCTGGCTGAAATCTACAATTGTTTGAGTTTGATGTACATACTAAAACTTGTACCTACATTATGAGATAATGTAGCACATAGGCGTATATGTGGATCAGTACTTTGAGGATGTACAGAGTATATGGGGGGTGCAATGCACATATAAAATAATATATCAATATCATCACAGTTTATAAAATTATGCATACTGACATAAATGACTCATATAACTTGAATAATATCT
Source organism: Capsicum baccatum var. pendulum (assembly GCA_030864225.1). Taxonomy (NCBI): domain Eukaryota; kingdom Viridiplantae; phylum Streptophyta; class Magnoliopsida; order Solanales; family Solanaceae; genus Capsicum; species Capsicum baccatum. The sequence continues at coordinate 135,604,281 of CM061552.1, forward strand.
GAAATATAAATCTTATAAATCACGAATAATGAAATATTTAGTATAAATTTCATGAGTCATTTCACTCCATTCCAAATCTGCATTCTTTCTTTGTTCTCAAACTTGTAGTATAGATAATGTCTTAAAAAAACATCTTTCCGAATATACACTTTAATCTCATGCAAACTAAGAACTTCTTTGAATACTTAAAGATTTTGACACTTGAGAACCTTGAAATCTTGGAATCATATCTTTCGAAAAACATTTACCTTTATCTTAGATAGAGTGGGGGACTACTTTGGGAGTTTCTCTTAACCGACAAAAACCATGTGAGCTACATGGAGTCCAATGTCTTACCCATGTTGGGAAGATCTGTCGTATCCTTGCAATTGGATAGAACCTTAACTTTTCAGTTCATTAGTGATCACTATATCAGCCTCAGGCTCACATCCTATGGGGGCGCATAGTTCTAGGGTAGTACCACACTTCCTGCTCGGTGCTAAATACTACTCCCGGACTTAGCTCAAAAATTTAATGAAAATCCAAAATAAACAATTCAACAATTTGCATCAGGAGATAATATGCTACCCCTTTATCATAAATCAATAAAATGTGGATTTCTTTTCTTACTTGGGTTCAAAAAAATAACTCTTTCCTGAAATCTTGATAGACTCATCATCAAAGCTTTAAAGATTTCATAATAATGGAAATATAAACATACTTCTTGCAATTCTTTAGAAGTCCTCAATAACTCGTTCTCAAAATAACAATCTTTAAATAGGAGTTAATGATGCATATATCAAACTCGTATTAAAACACCAAAAGATTCATGCTTGATAATGTAAATATTGCTGAATCAACTCAAAATCAGAAAATTTCAGCAATAAGCATGAAAATATAAACATACTCATGTAATATCATAGAAAAACATCATACTCAATATACTTATTGAAAATACTTCAACAATGTCAAAATATAAAAATCAAGAATCACAATAAAATGCTTAAACCCACTTGAAAAAATCTGAAAAATCATATTACTTGCATAAATATGTGAAATTAGTCATACAATTACACTTCTGAATCATTGGGAATCTTATAAGCTTGTAATTAACAACCACGGGTATAAACCCCAACTAGAATTTCATGGAAAATAATCAAAATTCAGTAATAAGAACGAAAGGGTGTTCTTGTTAAAACCCCACATACCCTAAAATTTAAGCTTTGGATAAACTCTTAACTTCGGATTGCTATTCTTGAGATTAAGGGGTGCTTCTCATAGTCCTCGGAAAGGGGATCCGAATCTTGAAAAATTATTGAAAACCTATAGTTGAATCTTGAGATATTTGAATTTTTAGGTTGAAACCCTAATGAATGTTCTTGGTGATTTTGAGAGAAAGTAAACTTATTTTGGTGTTATGGGAGTTTAATCTCGTGTTATAGCTGGATAGGGGTTGCAAAATACCACTTTTTCTCTTAAAAACATGGAAAAAGAACCTGAAAATTATTGGCGTGCGATAGACCGTGCGTCGCACGCTTATCGCATGGTGCTACTGCCTCAGCCACTAAAATAGCCATAACATTTTTGCTCGGGTATCTGATTTTTGAAAAATTATTATCGTTGGAAAGATAATTCAATTATCTACAATTTGATAGGTCTTGAGATGAAAAATTCCATGTATATAAAGAGGTATGCACATTTGAAGTAGACCCTTGTAGAATCGAATGACAAACTTTAGACGAATCAATTGATCTTAGCTCAACTTTGTTCTAGGTCATTGCTATGAACATTTTCCACCTCTAAACTACTCCATAGACTAGGATAATTATCATGCAACTTATATTCACGTGAGAATCACTTGGATTAGAGCTTAGATGCGTAGAAACGACGGTTAGAATTCTAGCACAAAAATACGGGGTATTACACATGCTTATCCTTACATATACGTATATCACATGTTAATCAAGAAATCAAGGCTCAGCAACACTCTTGAACATTTATTCATTAGAAATGAAGTGGAGGACTCTACCTTCCACACTTAGATTCTACAATTCTATTTACACATAGGGCTTTGACCACAATCCCATACCATTAGACAAAGGAATTTAACCATGCTCACACATTCATTAGCCGAGGACATTAACTACATGCACAATCATTCAAACAAGGGACTCTAACTATACATGCATTCCTCTATAAAAGGGACTCCAACCTCATGCTTGTTCGTTAGGCAAGGGACTCTAACCTCATGCCAAGGGACTTTAACCGCAAGATATTTCATTCATTTAGGTACATTAACCTCAAGAGATCTCTTTATTCAAGGGACTTAAACCTCGAGCAATTTTATTAGGAAAGGGACTCCAACCTCAACTCTTTTTACAAGGCAAAGGATTTCAACCTGAAAACATCAACACTATTATTAGTTTATATTATGACTTCAACTCTTTGATCATGCATCAACATTCATTTTATAAAACACTTAAGGTCTTTAACCATTTAACTAATTCAACACTATACATAAACCCATGGTCTTTATGGGAGCCTTCATTGCTCAACTATTTCAATAGGCCATTTCCTTTATTCAATACATCATACAATTTAAGTTATGGTCATCAAGACCCTCATAATCTATTCACATTTCATTAACAATCCAATACCACATTCTCACCACACTTAAGCTTAACACATAATTTAAGTTCACCTTCACATTATGGGACTTCAACCCCTTATTAGTCATAAATTCAACAAGGTCTTCATTTCACATTACGTGGCTCTCAATATAATTACAATATCATTTATCAATCATTCATACTTATTGGTCAATTGTCCTAGTTCAACGCATCACCACATGTGTCTAGACGATTCACTTAGTCATTTTCACAAACACCTTATGTGCATACCTTTAACAAGGCTATTTTCTTGGTAGAAGTCATAAAGATTGGGGTTAATCAAGACCTTCTTGTTAAACCACATACAATAATAACCCACATAGGCAAATCATCATCAATGACATGTATAAACATAAGTCTAAGAAAGGAATAACATTATTCATCATTAGGTAACAAAATCCTTTTCATTTGATTTAAAAATCACCATGCACACTTATTAATTCAAGTGTAAAATACATGGGTTTAGATTTATTCAGCAATGAGAAGAGTTACATGTCTTAGACAACATGATTCACCCAAGAAACTTGACTTCACTTTGCTCCTGCATTGACACCCTTGAACCCTAGCCTCTAATCCTTCATAAATTGTGTTTGAAAGAGAGTTTGGGATTTTTGATCCACTCAAAATATGTTTAGGGAGGCCTTATAAACTTATATAGTGAAGGGACTTAGGGTTTAAGGAATGGAAATGACCACTAGGCCCTTAGATAAAAGCTATAAAATGAACCCATGCAGCGGTACGACTCACCTTACAAATCGTACCCTAACTCATACTCTAGGCTTCTCTTAGGTCTCTTAAGGGTACAGTCACACACCCTTAATTCGTATCCAAAAGGAATGACTCAACCCCTAACTCGTATACACCATCCGTACCCAAAATAGTGTACTTAAACTAGGACTTCCCTCTATACGATCTTGTTAGGTAAGACTCGTATACTTAGGGTATTATTGAGGAGGGGGTAATCTTACCTAGGATAATGAAGGGGGATAAGACTCATATCCAAGGGGTACGATTAGTGCCCCATGTTTTACCCAGCCCAATGTAATCAAATGGATAATTTTTTTGATGGTTCAATCTCTAAGTGTTTCATTTCTCCCCCATTTGGATCATTTGTCCTTGAATGACGAGTAGGGCAAGCAATAAACACAAGTTAGCACATTATCCCATATCAAACCAAACCTTGAACAAATTAGAATAATAATACAATAAGGATATAACACACATCATGCTCATTGTCAATCAATTTGGGACTCAAACCCATTATTTTTCATGCCACTTGTTAAGTGTAAATCTTAGGGACTTAAACCCTTACTTATCAACACTCACTCATTTCACAACTTAGGTACTTCAACTCATCGAATTTTCAAGGATACTTGCTCAATTCAAGGATTAGGGATTCTAACCTTTCATTTAACAAAGGCATGAATCAACTCAATAAACTAGGGACTTAAGCCAATCACAACAAGACACACATAATTTCAAAGCATTAGGGACTTGAACCCATGGTCTAACATGACACAAATCACCTCAATACATTAAGGACTTTAACCTATTGTCTATCAAAGACATAAATCAAAGCAAGGAGATCAACACATACCTACATGTCAAGTTTCCAGAACGGGAAATAAATATGGATACCTGTACTTCATGTCCTCTTCTGCTTCCCACGTAGCTTCCTTATACTTTTGGTTTCTCTATAAAAACTCTATCAAAGCCACCTCTTTTGTTTGCAACCAGTGACTTCCAATCCAAGATCCTTAATAGGATCTCCTCATAGGACAAAGAGTTCGAGATATCAACATTACTTAAGGAAATAACTAACGACGGATTAAACACACATTTCCGCAACATAGAGACATGGAAAAATGGGTGAATGGAGTTCATACTAGAAGGAAAATCAACCTCATCGGAAACATTTCCAACTTTCTTCATAATTAATTAGGGGCCAACATACCGGGTACTAAGATTCTCCTTCTTACCAAATCACATTAATCCCTTCATGGGAGACACCTTTAAGAATACCCAATTGCCAACACTAAACTCTAGGTCCCTACGCCTAACATCCGTATAGGACTTTTGGAGACTTTGAGCGGTTTTCAACCTATCATGAATCACCTTCACCTTCTCTAAGGCTTGTTGAACTAAATCAGGGCCAAGCAACTTACCCTCTCCAACTTCTTCCACCCAATAGGATATCAACATCTCCTACCATACAATTCATTAAAAGAGGCTATGCCAATACTAGAGTGGTAACTACTAATATAGGAGAACTTAATCAAAGTCCAGTGGTCATACCAACTACCACCATAATAAATCACATAAGCCCGCAACATGTACTCTAATGTTTGGATGGTCTTTTCCACTTGCCCATCCGTTTGTGGGTGGAGGGCGGTACTAAGGCATACTCTAGTACCCAAACCTTTTTGTAATGACTTCCAAAAGTGGGATGAAAATGGAGGACCACAATCCGAGATAATAGAAACTGGAGCACCATGGAAATTCATGATCTCAGCAAGATACAACTTAGGATAATCTTCAATTGAGTAATTTGTCCTCATAGGCAAAAAATGAGCGGACTTGCTCATTATATCAACAATAACCCAAATAGAATCACATTTATTCTGAGATATAGGAAGAACAGTTATAAAATCCATATTAATTGCCTCCTACTTCCATTCGGGAAACATAATTTCTTGGTACAACCCACCGAGCCTCATGTGCTCAACTTTCACTTGTTGACACACTATACACTTGGCCATATAGCTAAGCACATCAAGTTTCATATTGCTCCACCAATAGAACTCTCTAAGATTGTGATACATCTTGGTGGAACCGAGATGTATAGCATATCGAGATTCATGAGCCTTAGCCATGGCTCTTTCACTCAATCCATTAACTTCGGGAACACATAGTCTACCTTGGTATCTCAAGATACCATCACCACCAATCACAAAGTTTGTAAAGTTTTGTTGACCCACATTACTCTTGATCATCATCTAGTTAGGGTCCAAATCTTTCTTCTCCTTTATCTCAACAATAAGGGGCGACTGAGATACCCGAAGAACAAATACACCACCATCCTTAAAATTCGTAAGTCAAACTCTGAGATTAGACAAATAGAGAACGTCCTTCACAAATTCCCACTTATCCTCATCAACATGGGTCAAACTTCCCATAGAAAATCTACTTAGAGCATCGACGACTACATGGTAATGAAGACTCATATCATAATCTTTAAACAACTTGAGCCACTTTCTTTGCTAGAGATTGAAATCCTTTTGGGTAAACACATATTTAAGACTCTTATGATTGAAAAAGATATCGAGATAAAACCTATAAAAATAATGCCGCCAGATCTTTAAAGAAAAAACACAGCTAACAAATCTAGAGGTGGTTCTTCTCATTAACTTTCAATATCCTAGAGGCATAGATCACCACCCTACCATGTTGAATCAATATAAAACTAAGACCAACACAAGAAGCATCGCAATATACGACAAAACCATCACTACCCTCGGGCAAGGTCAAAACCAGAGTCAAATTCAACTTATCTTTCAACTACTCAAAACTACCCTCACACGGATCGTACAACAAGAACTTGACCTTCTTTTGGATAAACTTGGTCAATGGGGTAGCTATAGTATAGAAACTTTCCATAAATAATTAGTAGCTGGATAGACCCAAGAAACTCTAAATATCGGTTGGAGTTATAGGTCTAGGCCACTTCTTAACCATCATAACTTTTTGGGGATCAAACATGATACCTTCACAAGAGATAATATGACCAAAAAAAGCTATGACTTTCAACCAAAACTTACACTTGGAGAAGTTGGCATACAAACGATGATACTTAAAGTTTGCAACACAGGACGAAGGTGATCGATATGATCCACTTCACTCTAAGAATAGACTAAGATATCATCAATGAAGACAATGACATACATGTCCAAGAACGGATGGAAGACTCTTTTTATCAAATCTATGAATACCGTCGGGGCATTGGTCAACCTAAAAGACATGACAAGAAATTCATAGTGCCAATACCAGGTTCTAAAGAAAGTTTTTAGGATATCCGTATCCCAAATCTTAAGCTGATGATAACCCAAACTAAGATCAATATTACAGAAGCATTTCGCGCACTGAAGTTGATCAAACAAATCATCGATCCTAGGTAGAGGATATTTATTCGTTATGGTCACTTTGTTCCACTGGTGATAATCAATGAATATACGAAGGGAACCATCCTTCTTATGCACGAATAACATGGGAGCTCTCCACGGAGACACACTAAAGTGGATAAAACCTTTATGTAAGAGGTCTTTTAATTACTATTTAAGCTATTCCAGAGCCATTATAAAAAGTGGGATAGAAATCAAATAAATGTCTGAAACAAGATCAATTCTATAATTAATTTCCCTATTGGGAGGAACACTGGGAAGATCATCTGAAAACACCTTGGGAAACTCATTAACCATGAGAACAGATTCTAGAGAAGGCTCTTTCGAGTTAGAATCCTTAACTCAGAACAAGTGATATAGATATCCCTTTGAAATCAAATTTTAGGCCTTTAGATAAGAAATAAACCTTTCCTTAAGAACTAGGGAACTACCTTCCCATACACTGACCGTCTCACTTGGGAATTGGAACATGACCCTATAGGTCCGATAATCTAAGGAAACATAGAAAGATTCCAACCAATCCATACGTAGAATGACATAAAAATCAACTATGTCAACCTTTATCAAGTCTACAAGAGTATCTGTACCACCAAATGATATCACACACCCCTTATAGACCCTTCTAACAATCACGGGTTCTATGATCATAGTAGAAATAGAAAAAAGAACCAACAGACTTTTGAGACCACAATCAAGATGCACAACTACATACGGGTTCACATAAGAAAGTATAGACCTTCGATCAGTCAAACAATACAAATCAAGGGAGAAAAGTTTCAATATACGTGTGACAACATCGGGAAATATCTTAGAATCCTTGTGAGTAGCAAGTGAATACAAACAATTCAGCTAGCGTCGGTGCTAGAAACAAAAGTAGAGGTAGACATAGCACCATTAGGTGTGGGAGTAGGTGGAGTAGCAATAGGGGCCCTATTAGCCCAAGAAGTTGCCTGAGAGGGGCACTCACATTATATGTGCCCAATCTAACCACAATGAAAACATTTGTTTCTCTATTTCTCACACTGATCATAATGAATCTGACCATAGAATCGGCAAGAAGGGTGGGGTGGAACCAATTGGGCACTACTAGCCTAGAATTAGGCACCCTGTGTCCGTTGCCCAACACTAAACTATGACCGACGATCACCTGAAAACTTAATGTAAGGAGAGCAAAAACTATCCAAGGAGTTACATGCCTTAGAAAACTTGATTCACCGTAGAATATTGGCTTCACTTTGTCCATAGATGGACACCCTTAAACCCTATACTCCAATCCTTCACAAATTATGTTTGAGAGAGAGTTTTGGATGTTTGATCCATACAAAGTGTGTTTAAAGAAGACTTATACATTTACATACTGAAGGGACTTAGGGTTTAAGGCATGGTAAATGACCACAATGCCCTTAGTCAAAAGTTGTAAAATGAACCCATACAGGGGTGCGACTTATCTTACGAATCGTACCAAAGGGTACGAGTGGTACCCTTACTCGTGTCCTAGGCTTGTACTTGTCACCTATATTGTTAAGGGTATGATCACACACCCTTGAGTCATATCCAAAGGGTATAACTCAACCCCTAACTCATATACACCACCCGTACTTAAGATAACTCATTAAATCTAGGATTTGCCTCTTTACAATCATGTTGGTTATAACTTATATACTTAGAGTACGATTGAGGAGGGGTCCATTCATACCTAGGATAGTGAGTAACCCTCACCAAACTACCTATGATATAAGAGAGGAGGGGAAGGATAATATAACTCGTATCCAAAGGGTATAACTTGTGCCCCTAGTTGTACCTACCCAGTGACATCAAATGGAGAAATTTTTTGATGGTTCAAAGTCTAAATTTTTTAGATGTAATCATATAAAGGCATACCCATACATAAACATATATATGCTAACCATACATAACCTCATTATATCCTCCGAACTTGCTGGTCATCCTCATATTATCAATATATCCTCTAGACTTATCAGGAGTCATCATATCATCAATATATCCTTTGTACATGTTGGGAATCACCATATTATTAATATATACTTCGGCTTGCCGAGCATTATTATTCATTAATATATCCTTCGGACTTTCCGGGCATCATCATATCATTAATATATCCTCCATACTTATTGGGTATCATCATATCATCAATATATCCATAGAATTACCGAGCATCACTAGATAATCAATATATCCTCCAAACTTATCAGGTATCTTCATATCATCAATATATTCTTCGAACGTTTTCGACATCATCATATCATCAATATATCCTTCGAACTTTCCGAGGATTATCATATTATTAATATATCCTCCAAACTTGCTGAATATCATCATAACATCAATATATATGTGCAAAAAAATCAATAATAAATGAAAGCCCCACAAGGGATAGTGTGAATGAGATGCAAGGAAAGACATACCATCGTACCTCATCATTCATTATCAACTCAATATATTAATAGGTGAATGAACATGTATATTCATTTGGTATGAACACTCAATACATTATTGGGTTTAACATAATCGTAAGCATGGTCAAATACAAAGCCATAGTTATATCTTGTAGAGCCCCTATTTATTAGCATGATTCGCATTATCCGCATAAGAGAAATTTTAGCACAAACATTAGTTTAGTCACTAGGCTTGAACAAAATATTAAGTAATAACATAATCCAAGATTAACATGGTAATTTAGTCAATGATTTAAGTGATAGCATAGTCATGCACTCAATCTATTAGACATTTCATTTCTATCCAAGCATTATCAATAATTAGAAACCATTTATGCACATCATTTCCAATACCAATATCATAAATAAACAATTTACTAATGGTTAGCCGTCATATTACAAAAGGTACATCCTATAAGTTTAACAAGTATCAAGGTACCACATAGTCTAAGCTTAAGAAGGGTCAAGCTCTTCTTCTAATAGCCCAACATCCTATTAAAGCCTAAGTTATACCCAGGACTAAGCTAAGCCATCTATGTTATCTCTTAGAGGTTTATCAATCCACACTAGTTCTAAGGTATAATTCTTCCTTTTGTATTACTCATAATTATTCAAAAGCAACTAGGGCAATTTCCACAAGTACGCACAACTAAGGATAACTTACTCTTTCATATGAGTAACAAGGTCACTCCCATCTATCTAGGAAAACTAGAGAATTCTTATGCTATTCATGAGATAGTAAGTTCAGCTAACAAAGGTTCTAGTATATAAGTCAGGTATCACACTTTATGAGATTAATAAGCTAAGTGGTCAACTAATCTCAAGCATTACCATCCACCTTTCCAACACCTAAAAACCCTACCGATCTTAACAAGATATCAAAGTCATACTATGATAAAGCTCAATCAAAGTAAAAGTAAACCTAACCTACCTCAAGTTCAAATATAGCTTACGAACCAACAACCTTTGCTTTCCCTTTTCGCAAAGCTTCCTCAAGGATACAAGATATCTAAACACAATCTATGTATTATTATGAGAATACCAATTCCCATATTGCTCCATTGTGATTTGGGTCCAAAACAACACCAAAACCCCCAAGTGCATTCCACATATGCAAAATGAGTTTTTGAGACCAACCCATAGTTAAAATACCATTAGGGAGTTATATTCCTCTATAATCAAGTGAATATCAAGATTATTTGGGATCAATTCATGCCATCAATATAATTGAGACTTAGGTCAAATAATAAAGAATTCAACACTATAAATGAAGGATCCAGACCTTAAATTCATGAATATGCAAGTTATTCAAGCTCCTAATCAATACCTAAGCCTTAATTTATGGACTGCAAACTCTATTAAGGTTTACGGGACATAAAGCATTAGAAAAATGGCCAACTCTTGACAAGAAATAAATTTAAATACCCCTTCCTAGGTCCTCAGTTCACGTGATCTCCATTATGTAGGCTACGGTCACGGCATTATGATTATAATACCCCCTCCATGATCATGGTATCTTCCGCACAACTAAATGACAGTTGAAACTTGGAATAAATCCCAACTTTATTCTAAGTTTTGACCAATGCCTTAGTAAATATCTAAAATTCATTACGAGGAAACATAATATGAAACCACACTGATTGCAACATTTCAAATGGATTGGCAAAGTTGAATATTCCATCCAAAGTCATTTTGACCAAATATGGCCCTACACCTGAATTTCCAATATATTAACTTTTTGACTAATAGGTCAAAATGATTTCGGGTGCAGCAGGACCCAAACCAAAGGTCTACCTAACCTAAAATCAATATTTTAGAGTTGATGGCATAGTCAGAATTTGCATCGAATATCATTTAACTAAGGTTTTTGCTTAGTGGCCATTTGGAACCAACGACGACCTCTAAATAAAAAAATGGTTCTAAAAACCAAATGAATACCCGGTAACCAAACTATGAGTTCCAACACGTTATAAATAACTTAGGGAAGCTATGGAAAAGATTTAACAATGAAAAAAAGTGAAATCACTAGAAATAACCTATAGGGTCATTACATGGAGTGGACATGGTTTACTATTGGTTATATTGCATTCATTTATTGGAATTTGCCTATCACCAGTATGATTGTTTAGTGCTTATATCTATCATCCTTATGGAAGGATGTATAGGTATTATCTATGATTGTTGTTTGCTAAGTGCTTGCTTGCACTTTCTGGGTATATGGGGGCTCATTTAGGTTATTATTTGTCTAGACTAGCTGATTTCTTTATTGCTGGTTATTATTATGGTTAGTTCGTTACAGGATGATAATGGACTATTACTCAAGATTGTTAGTTAATTTTTGATTCTTTTTCTTTCTCTTAATAAGATATGGTACTATTAGATTATATCATATTTATTTATCCTTTGGGTAAAATCCCTATTTATGCTAGTATTAGTTTTTCTACTGGGTTAGGATTCCTTGAGATTTATGTTGTCTCCCTTTAGTTATTACCTTTGAGTAAGTTCGTTATTTATATATATATATATGGTATACCATATATCTTTCTCCTTCCTTATACATTCATATGTATATTTATCCTTTGGCCTTATATTACTGCTATAAACCCCTCTTTCACTCTTCATTTGTATATTAGATAGTGATATATGTTATTTCACTTTAGTTTCTTAATACTTATACAATAACATGGTTTATAATCATTACTCTCTAAGAATTATAATGTTTAGTTTCTTTGATTATTATTTGTAGCTTAAATTCTTGCTTTACATGTTATTTATGCTTGCATTATCTTTAGAGCTCAATCAGTCGATGCCTATCAAGTACCACGTCTTTCGTACTTATAGTACACTCTTATAACCTACAAATTATAGTACGGTTTCTCACTGTTGATGTGTGCATCGGGTAGAGCCGGCATGGATCAGAAATTTGAGGTGAGCTCTTAACGTTCAGACTAGCTTTGATTTCCATCTTACTGATTACAATTATCTCTATTTTGTATTTTGGAGATGGTTTGTACATGAATATTCATTTTGTAATTCCCTTTATAATTTGATTACATTAGATACTCTTGGCTATTTCACCAAGTCTTGGGGGCTGTATTCTATTTTATTAAATTATTTAGATTTATTTACGCTATGGCCTTTTAGTTTTCTTGATAGTTTTTACCAGTTATTATGGAATATGGGTTCTCTTACCTAACTGTTGGTTATAGTAGGTGTCATCATGAGCTGGAAAAAAATGAGTTGTAGTAAATTAGTATTAGAGCCAGGTTTATTGGTGTAATGGTACAATATCTAAGTTTATAGTAGAATCTTGGGATCGATTCGAAGATGTCTGTATCCTATCTTTGGGAGGCTACTAAACATTCCTAGAAAATTCTATTCTTGACTCTTTGTCATGTACATATATTTGTACTTTCTTGGGCTCCATTCTTTCCCTGATGGATGGCATAAGGTTATCGATAGACACATATGAAACTTTTGCTCAGCCTCGAGCTAGGGAGTTAGTGTAATGCCCTGAGTCTGCACCCCAAGCATCATATGGTACAAATAATCCCATAGGACCACAAACTAACTTATGACTAGTACTTGCTGTGAGAACTGTATAATATTACTGAGATAAATGCAGAAATTAGGTTGAAGTTTCCAAAAGGTTTATCAATGAAAATGAATACCGAATACTAATAAATAGATACTGAAAACTGAACATCTGTCTGAAATAATTTAGTCTAATAGCCTCTAACGGTCTGAATATGGAGTTGATGGGATAAATCCCCAACTAACTTTGACTACTGAATGTACTGAATTCTGAAATAATAACACTGTCCTTGGACTATAAGGACTCACCACTATATCTGTTGCTGAAAATCAGGGCTGCTAAGTACGATTAGGAGCCTGTGCGTCTGAACCTATGATATAAGACATCATAGCGCAAAAGAAAAGTATGTGTCAGTACTTTGAATATAGTGGTATGATAAGTGAGGTATGTTGATATGAACGAGTTAATATTCATGAACAATAACTGACTAAATAATTTGAATATAACTGAATGAATGATAACTGGGTAACTGTTTCTAATAGTCCTGATTCTGTGGAACTGAACTGAGTTCCATGATGAGATGGGTAAATGTATCTAACAGTCCCGATTCTGAAAATGAACTGAGGTTTTATACTGAGTATGAATTTGTAACTGTGGGAGTGTTCATCTAACTGACATACCCCAATTATGAACTGAGTTGGGGTCCAACCTGTGACCCCAGTTTGAAGGGTGTTAGCACCTTGCCAATAGATACTAACAATGGTTGTGAGTTAAACTTATCTGGCAGAAACATTTCTTCAACCCTCGCTGGCAATAAAACTCGTACGAGATGTATCAACCCTAGTCTGGCAGGAAGATATCTCATCCTATGTTGGCTACATAGTTCTGTAACGCAGGGATTTCTACTAAGGATCAAACTATTTTTTGACAGTAAGGGTTAGCTCGGTGCTGATTCCTAATCCCAACTGAATAGACACTGAACTAATTTATAGACTGTTCTAGGATTGACTAAACTGTTACTGATCATGCTGTCTAACTGAACTGAGTTAATTGAGTTCTTTTAACTGACTAAACTAGATTGAGTAGTACTATTCATGACACTACTGAGAATATTTTGTCGCTACTATAATGCTAGGTAAATAAATATATTGTCAGGTATTAGATAATACCAGGATTTGATTGCGTAAATTGTAAAATATAGCACAATCTTGAAAGCATGATAACGAGACACTTTGTAACAATTCATTTTTAAGGCATTTTATCAAGCACTTGCATGGTATAAACTTGTATACATGCTAACATGATATGATTTCACTACTCAAATCACATGAACATTTTATCAAACACTTGGGGGGCATAGTTTATGCATATAATGCTAGCCAACATGAAAATATCATTAACATAAATGCAAACTCACAAATTCAAGGGTTTCTAACATAAAACTACATAATACTACACACATGCTATTTAATTCACATAAATTTTGTAATTAATCATGAATACAATTTAACTAAACATGGAATTCATGGAAACAATCATCTTGAAATTTTGTAAGAGATTCTTGAACTCCAAGGGTGGAAGGAAATCATTCGATAAACACCCAACATACCTTGATAATCAATTCTCTAAAGGTTGTGGTAAATTTCTTGGTACTTGAATCTTGAATTTGAGGGGTTAGGGTTTGTTCTTGAGAGGATTAGTGAATAGTGAATGGATTGTGCCTTTAGGAGTGATAAATCCCGTGTTTTTTGGGCTGAATAGATGTGGGAAAATAACCCAAATATCCCTCTAGACATGGACCTTTAATTACTAAAAATATGCCCAGTGACATGCAGACCGACGCATCGCATCGATGGGGTTGACGCGATTACTAATGCGACGCGGCGAGATCACGTCGGCTCACTTGAATTTCCACTAGGAGCTAGAGAAAAAAATCTATTGACGCGATAGGTGATACTATGCATCGATCCACCATTTTGACTCCCAAACATATTTCAAACGATGTTGGAAAAATTCAAAACTCACCCGAAGTGACCTACTGACACACCTGATCATGATTCAATCTAGGGATCGACATTTCAAGGTCATAAGGGGCGTAAAATAAGATCGCCATAGTATGAGGGCTTAAATAATTTTAAGTGAACACATGACTGAAATTTCTAAGTCTGGGACCTCTTTTCATGCTTTAAAGACCAAGTTAAGCTTAGAATTTTAGGGGGTCTGACAATATCTCCCCCTGGGAACATTCGTCCTTGAATGAGACTGACTAAGCTGAGAATACTAATAAACTAAGTTTACATACTGGACATGCACAATTGAAGCTTGATTTCTTGACTGAAACTACTGATATACTTAGTTTTAATATTGAACATGCATAACTAAAGCATGAATGAATTCTAAAGGTATGACACATGACTGAGCTATTTCATGAAGGTATGCATGATATGATAATGCTATGCAACTGAACTGATACAGAGTTTTAAAGATAATCTAAGCATGGAACTAATTAGATTCAACAAAAATTATTACCTTGAGCTGAATTCGAGTTTGCAGAGAAGAGGTGAGGATACTTGGTTCATATATCTGCTTTTGCTTCCCAAGTAGCTCTCTCAACGGACTGATTCCACCAAAGAACCTTGTCTAAAGGAACTTCTTTGTTCCTTAGTCTGCGAACTTGATGATCGAGGATTTAAACTGGGATCTCTTCATAAGAGAGGTTGTTCTGTGCATCTATACCCTCTATAGGGACTATAACTGCTGGGTCACCTCTGAACTTCTTTAGCAAGGAGACATAAAACACTGGGTGCACTGAAGCTAAGTCTGAAGGCAACTCAAGATCGTAAGCTACCTTTCCAAAATGGCTGAGAATTCGGTAAGGATCGACATATCGGGGACTTAGCTTCCCCTTCTTGCTAAACCTTTTTATTTCTTCATAGGAGAGATTTTTAAATACATATAATCACCAATCTCAAACTCGAGATCCTTTTTTCGCACATCTGCAAATGATTTCTGTCAGCTCTGAGCTGTCTTAAGCCTTTCCCTGATCAACTGAACTTTTTTTAAGGCATCAAATACCAAGTCAGGACCTACCACTGCCACCTCATCCACTTTAAACCAACCAATGGGAGATCTATATCTCGTCCCATAGAGCACCTCAAACGGAGCCATCTGAATGATGGAATGATAACTATTATATACGCAAACTCAATCAAGGGCAAGTGATCATCCCAACTACCCTTAAAGTCAATAGAATACTCTCTTATCATATATTCTAGAG
Source organism: Capsicum baccatum var. pendulum (assembly GCA_030864225.1). Classification (NCBI taxonomy): domain Eukaryota; kingdom Viridiplantae; phylum Streptophyta; class Magnoliopsida; order Solanales; family Solanaceae; genus Capsicum; species Capsicum baccatum. The sequence continues at coordinate 135,620,375 of CM061552.1, forward strand.
TCTAGATGGTCCTTTCTTCTTAACTATCTATTTGGGGGTGAAAGGCTTTACTGAGGTAAACTTGGGTACCAAGACCTTTTTTAAAGGCTTTCCAGAAATAAGAGGTGAACTACATACCTCTATCAAAAATGATGGACAATGGAACTCTATGCAATCTAACCAATTCTCTAACATACAACTTGGAATAATCCTTGGCTGAATAAGAGGTATGATCTGGTAAAAAATAAGCTGATCTGGTCATCCTATCTATAATGACCCAAACCAAATCATGCTGGCGGAAGGTACGGGGCAAACCCATCACAAAATCCATGTTCACGTCTTCCCACTTCCAAGTGGGAATACTGAACTCCTACATAGATACACTAGGCTTCTGATGCTTGATTTTAACTTGCTGATACGTTGAGCACCTACCTACAAACTCTGTAATGTCTCTCTTTATCCCACTTCACCAATAGACTTTCCGCAAGTTGTCACACATCTTAGTGGCCCCTGGGTGAATCAAGTAGTGCACACCATGCACTTCTGCAAGAATTCACTGTCTCACATCCAAACATGGCACACATATCCTACCCTGGTTGTGTAACACATCATCTCCCCCTTGGGAGAAAACCTCTGCATCTTGATATCTGACTAACTCTTTTAGTTTAGCTAAACTAGAATATCTGTCCTAATTTTCTTTTACTTCGGAAATAAAAGATGATTTTGAACTATTCTACACCCATACACTACCTTCTATTGAATCGACTAAGAAGACACCTATTCGGTCAAGCTGATGAAATTCCTAAACTAACTTCTTCTTACCATCCTCCATATGAGAAACACTACCCAATGACATCCTATTTACAGCATCAACCACTACATTAGCCTTGACCAGATAATACAAAATACTTATGTCGTAATCTTTTGACAACTCTAACTACCTTCTTTGACGTAGGTTCAGTTTTTTCGGAGTAAACACATACTGCAGGCTCTTATGGTGTGTGAAAATATCAATATGCACCCCATAAAAATAGTGCCTCCAAATCTTTAAGGCAAATACTACAGTTGCTAACTCAAGATTATGAGTAGGATAGTTCTTTTCATGGGACTTAAGTTGTCTAGAGGCATAGGCTATGACCTTACCTCTCTGCATTAAAACACACCCCAACCTAACTCTGGAAGAATCATAATATACCATAAACCTATATGAACCATCTGATAGGGTCAAAACAGAGGTTGTAGTGTGTCAAGTCTTCAACTCCTGAAAACTCTTCTCATAAGAATCTGACCATTGGAATTTGACTTTATTCTAATTTAATTTGGACATGGGGGATACTATATGAAAATCCCTCAAAAAAACCATCGGTAATAGCCGGCCAAACCCAAGAAACTCTTGATATTTGGTAGAGAGATGGGTCTTGCTCAGTTTCTCATTGCTTCGGTCTTTACAGAATCAACTCTAATGGCATTTCCATAAACTATATGGCCAAGAGAAGCTATTGACCTAAGCCAAAATTTGTTGTTACTGAATTTGGCAAATAATTAATGTGCTTTGAGAGTTTGTAAATTCTGAGATTGTCTGCATGATCACTTTCACTGCCGGAGTAGACAAAAATGTCATTAGTGAAGACTATAATGAATATATCTAAATACTGCATGAACGCGCGGTTCATCAAGTCCATGAAGGCTGCTGGGACTTTGGTAAGACCAAATGGCATGACTAAGAATTTGAAGTGACCATACCAAGTTTTGAAAGCTGTTTTTGGAATGTCACATTCTTTGACTCTGAGCTGATGATAGCTTGATTGGAGGTCTATCTTAGAAAATTAGCTATCACCCTAAAGTTGGTCAAGAAAGTCATCGATTCTAGGAAGTAGATACTTGTTCTTGACCATGACTTTATTTAGCTGATGGTAGTCTATACACATTTAAAGAGAACCATCTTTCTTACTCACAAATAGAATTGGTGCACCTCATAGTCTATACACATCTAAGAGAACCATATTTCTTACTCAAGAATAGAACTGGAGCACCCCAAGAGGATATACTGGGTCTGATAAATCCCTTATCTAGGAGATCCTTCAACTGTTCCTTTAACTCTTTGAGTTTTATTAAGCTATTCTGTATGGAGGAATAGAGATGGACTGAGTATCTAGAAGAAGGTCTATTCTAAAGTCAATTTTCCTTTTGGGAGGGACCCCAGGAAGATCTTCGGGAAACACATCTGGAAACTCGCATGCTACTGATACTAACTCAAGATTAGGGGTCTCTAAACTAGAGTCTTGAAATCGAATGAGATGATAGAAACACCCTTTGAATATCATTTTCCTCGCTCTAAGGTAGAAAATAAGCAGACCCCTAATTACTGAAGTACTACCCATCCATTCAAGGATAGGTTCATTCAAAAACTAAAAATAGAAAATTCTATTTCTGTAGTCAACTAAAGCATAGTATGAATGAAGATAATCCATGCTGAGAATGACGTCAAAATCTATCATCTCTAACTCTACTATATCTACTGAAGTAACTTTCTGAGATGCCATAATCGAATATTTATTGTATACCCACTGTGCTATGATAGATTTACCCATTGGGGTAGAGGCTGAGAAGGGCTCTGGTAGAATTCGGGACCGACTCCGAAGTCAACAACTATATAAGGAGTAATAAAGGACAAAGAAGCTCTTGGATCTATCAAAGAATAAACATGTAAATGATAAACTTTTAACTTACCAAGGACCATATCAGGAGAACTTTCCTGATCTTGTCGGGACTAAAGTGCATTGAGTCTATTTGGGCATTGCCCAATGGTGGCATTAGAAGCGGAACCCTACTAATTTGGGCGTCCATACTAAGCTGGGGGATGATTATGATGACTCTGCAAATCCACCTGAGGACACTTTCTAACCCTATTGCCTGGCTTTCCACATATGAAACATACATCACTGCTATCTTGATAAACACACTTATAGTTTTTGCCATATTTCTGACAAAAAGGATTTGTTTAAGCACTGCTAACACTATCCTGGGGGTTAGGGCCTGGCGCCCTATCTTTATTACCATCTCTGAATTTCGACACTAGGATAGTGGTTGAGGACAGAGCTGGAACTAAATACTTCAAGCAAAACTGAGAATGATTACCACCCTCTAACTTAGGTTGGGTAAAGTTAAAGATACTTATTCTAGCTCTCTTAGTCTCCCTCTCCTTCCCCTTATTCTTAGCCTATTCTATCTATTGAGCATGAACTATGAGCCTTGATATGTCCATCTCCTTAATCAGAATAGTGGTCCTACACTCCTTAACCATACTGTTAGACATCCCAGACATAAACTTACTTATCTTCGACCTTCTATTTGCTACTACATGAGGAGAGTATCTCGCCAGATAAGTAAACATGAGAGAATACTCTTTTACTATCATATTTCCCTACTTCAGATTAATAAACTTCAAAACCTTTTCTTCCCTCAACTCTAGTGGAAAGAACATATCCAGAAAAGCAATGGTAAACTTCTGCCATTCTATGGACCATGCATCTGCGGCCCTCTCTATCCTCCACTGTTTGAACTATGAGTAAACTATATCCTGCAACTAATATGCGGCTAACTTATCACTCTTACCAGCAGTCTCCCTATTAATATCTATGACTTTCTGTACCTAATTAATAAATTCCTGTGGGTCCTCATCTGATTTAGACCTGATAAATAATGGGGGATTTATTCAAGTGAAGTCCTAAATTCTAGCTGCAGTAGTATTGGCCACTGGGTTGGCCTGGACAGTAGCTGAATGTTCATTCTAGGCTACCACAGAATAAGCTAGAGTGGTGAAAGCTGCTCTGAATTCTGTGTGGGATACATGCTCGCCTATGGGATCTGCCTGAATGGGCTGAAGGGATGGCTGGTTTTCTGTTCTTCTTTCGTTGTTCTATTTGGGAGGCATATTCTATAAACGAAAGGAAAACTTGAATTAGACAGAGATTTTAACTTGAGCTCATGCTCACTCACATTATATATATACTGAAAGAAGGGAAACTTTTCCTAAAATTCCTCATAGCCTCTTGTTCATAAGTATGGTGCGCTAAACACCCATGGACATGACTCTACTTGATGTGACTTTCAGAATTCCTAGGACTCTGTTTAATGTTAGGCTCTGATAGTTTTCAATGCCCTGAGTCTGTACCTCAGACGTCACACAGTACTCATAATCCCTTAGGAACATAAGATAACACATGACTGGTACCCGCTGTGAGCACTGTATAATATTATAGAAATAAATACAGTAATTAGGCTGAAGTTTCCATAAGGTTCATCATTGAAAACAAATACTTAATACTGCTAAATAGATACTGAAAACTAAACATCTCTCTAAAATAATCTAGTCTGATAGCCTCTAACTCTCTGAATATGGTGTTAATAGGACAAGTCCCCAACTAATTTTGGCTACTTAATGTATTGAATACTGAGATACTAAAATGATAACTCTATCCTTAGATTATAAGGACTTACCACTATATATGCTGTTGAAAATTTGTGCTGCTAAGTATGGTCAGGAGCTATACGCCGGAACCTATGATGTAAGACATCATAGTGTAAAAGAAAAGTATGTGTCAGTACTTTGAATGTATTGGTATGCTAAGTGAGGTAGGCTGATATGCATGGGTTCATATGCATGAATAATAACTGACTAAATAATATGAATATAACTGAATAATTGATAACTATATGACTGTTTCTGATAGTCATTATTTTGTGGAACTGAACTGAGTTCCGTGCTGAGCAGGGTGACTGTATCTGACAATCCTGATTCTGAAACTCAACTGAGGTTTTATACTGAGTCTGAAATAGAAACTATAATTATGGGATAGTTCATCTAACTGACATACCCCTGTAATGAACTAAGTTAGGGACCAACCTGTGACCTCAGTTGGAAGGTCGTTACCACTTTGCTAAGGGATACTAACAATGGATATGAGTTAACTCTCTATGGAAGGAGTCATTTCTTCAACCCTCACTGGTAGGAAAACTCGTACGATATGTATCAACCCTAGTATGGCCGCAAGATATCCAAACCTACACTGTCTATGTAGTTTTGTAATACAGGGTTTGCTATTAAGGGTCAAACCATTTTCTGACATAAATATCCCCATCCCTGTGTTCGCTCAGTGCTGATTCCTACTCCTAACTAAATAGATACTGAACTAATTTCTAGACTATTCTAGGATTGAATGAACTATTACTGATTGTCCTATCTAACTTAACTGAACTGAGTTCACTGAGTTTTGTTAACTGATTGAACTAGACTAATTACTACTATTTGTGACACTACTGAGACTATTCTGTAGCTACTGTAACTCTAGGTAAATAGCTAGATTTTTGGGTATTAGATACTCCCAGGACTCGATCGCGTGAATTGTAAAACATAGCACAATCTTGAAAGCATGATAAATAGACACTTTGTCACAATTCTTTCTTTGAGGCATTTTATCAAGCACTTGCATGGTATAAACTTGTATACAAGCTAACATGATATGATTTAACTACTCAAATCACATAAACATTTTATCAAACACTTGAGGGATCATAGTTTATGCACATAATACTAGTCAACATGCAAGTATCTTGATCACAATTCCAAACTCACAAATTCAGAGGTTTCAAAGATAAAACTATATAATACTACACACATGTTTTTTAATTCACATGAATTTTGTAATTAATCATGGGTTAGAACCCAAATAAAATCATAATCATGAATACTATTTAACTCAACATGGAATTCATGGAAACAATCATCTTGAAATTTTGCAAGAGGTTGTTGAACTCCAAGGGTGGAAGGAAACCCTTGGGTGAACACCCAACATACCTTAGTATTAATTCGCTGAAGGTTCTGGTGAATTTCTTGGGACTTGAATCTTGAACTTGAGGGGCTAGGGTTTATTGTTGAGAGGATTTATGAATAGTGAATACATTTTGGCTTTTGGAGTGATAAATCTCATGAGGCTAAATAGACATGGAAAAATGACCCAAATACCCCTCTGGATGCGGACTTTTAATTACTGATAATGTGCCCAGCGACACCGATATCAATGCGCCACATCGATGGGGTCGATGCAATGGCCAACGCGATGCGTTCAGATCGTGTTGGCTTACTGGAATTTGAATTAGGAGCTGGGGAAAAATACCTATCGATGTGACAAGCGATGCGACGCATCGAGATCACATTGATCCACTGTTTTAGACTCCAAAACATGTTTCAAACGAGGTCTGAAAATTTTAAAACTCATCCGAAGTGATCTACTGACACAACTGATCATGATTTAATCCAGGTATCAATATTTCAACGTCATAAGGGTCATAAAATAAGATCGCCACATTATGAGGGCTAAAATAATTCTAAGTGTAAACACTTAGCTAAAATTTCAAAGTTTGGGACCTCTTTTCATGCTCCAAAGGACTGAGTTCAGCTTAGAATTTTGCGGGGTCTTACAGTTAGAGATTAATGTCAAATATCTTCAGCATCAGTATCCAGTGTTAGGGATTTTAGGTATTTTAGTCAATACCTCATAGCCAGAGGTAATGTCCAGTATGTCGAGTGGTTATTACACCAGAGTTGGGTTTGTTTATGTTTAACAATGTTCCTTATCTATTTTAAAGTATGAGGTTGGATTTCTAAAGTGGACTAGACATACTTCTATATTATATCCTTCATGGTACGATCTGGTGCATCAATTTATTATATGGTTAGCGTTGCACCTACTTTTGAATCAAAGCATTTAATAGAAGTTGGATTTTTTTCCCTTAGGCTATTGATTATGCAAGAATACAAATAGGGAATGAATTGATGCATATGCAAGTGGTGATGAAAGGACAAGCCATCAGTACTGTGTTATTAGTATTCCATCCAAGAGTAGTGATCCTCCCAACAGGTGGGATTCCATATAGGTAGCATATTAGTCTATTGATGGATCTCAGGCTACTTGTGGTGGCCACAATGAGCTGAGTTCTTATCAGATAGTGTAGAGTATTCAGTATTGATCTTTAAGTCGTGGTAGCCGCCAAGATCAATGGGTGTAGTACATCAATGAGTCTTGGGAATATGTTTGGATGGAGGGGTTGGTCATTGGTTTAGGGAATGCCCCAAATGATGGTTGTTCAAATGGGGTCAACACATGTTCCTCACCAGCCATGAGTTCCTAAGATAAGTTACAATTTCAGAGAGAATGATCACTTTAGTAGCGAGTATCCCAGGCATCACTTATCTAGATAGTTGTGAGCAACTCATGCTTCTCTCTAGGTTAGAGCATCAAGAGTTTGTGATTAGTACTATATTAGCATCAAGTGTCTTCGACATGGGATTATTACTTTGTTAGCTCATCTAGATTAGTCTTATAGTAAATTCAAACCTTCGGTCAGAGGCAGTGCACTTAGTAATTCAGTTGATTATTCAGACGCTTAGTCTAGGTTTGGATAAGCTCAAATTCATACTCCTTTGGGAATGTCAGGACTGTGACATTGGATTCCATTGTATATGTGCGACTTGATTGACTATCTTTTTAGTTCCTACTTGAATTTGTGCTGGGTTTTCCTATCCATCGGTGTTATATTGTCTTGACCCAAAAGTCAAGGGTCATGATGTCACTTGTCGTGGCAAGCCTTTACTAGAAAGCCTATTACCCAAACTTATATGAAAAGGGAATAACAACACCAAAACCCAAAGGAAGGCTTCTAGAATAAAGTTGAACCAACATATATAGTAATAGAAGAAATATAAATAACAAGGATGCTATAAATCTCCAAAATCTAGTGTCACAGTCTAAGAACCAACTAAATACATCCGAAGACAAAATATATAACAATAGTCCAACAAGAATAAAATCTGTCTTTGAACACAAAAGCAAGACATAAACTAAACAAAAGGATGTAGTAGATCAACTCTTAAAGCATAGACCAACCTCTACCTCAAAAATACTCCCAAAACAACCTAAATAAGCTATCACGTGGTGCACTCGTACCTGGATCAGTATCAATAGCGTGAAGTAGGGATGAGTACAGTCCAATTTTACTCCATATGTATCATAGATGTACTGAGCAAATTAGAAAATAAAGCATGTAAAATACATACTATAGGAACGTCACCTACAATAGAACCTACAATAGAATATGTCCAAAATGGTAGCCTATACCGTCTCCACTAAAATCTCTACAATATACACATGTACCAAACACAAGAACAAGAAAGAGGTAAGAATACATATATCAAAATCAAGAATGAAAATACAACATGGAATGTGCATAGTGTGTAAAATGCAATGAAGATGATGATGTGATGCATGAGGTTATCGCATATACTCCGTCTACATCTACTGAGTTGTTCTCCTGGGGTAGGACCCATGGGGGTTCATAAAACCATATCCAATGATCAATACCAATCTAATATCCATAATCCCTTTCCAGCACATATATTGGCATAGGGTTTTTAAAGATATTATATTTCTATTAGAAAAGCTAGTATTTCTATAGTGGTACAAATGTTCCATGAATGAAGATGATATGATGATGTAATGCTCAGAACCAACCAGAACATGAAATTACAAATTCAATAAAAATACCAATCATGTGAGCTGTAAATCTAATCAATATGCAGCCAATCCATCATCCAATATAGTCCACAAACCCATAGAGTAAGATTTATAAAAATATGCCATTTGATACCACATAAATACAAACTTAGACATTTTCCACCAAGAAAATAACAATAAATGACATATCAATACTAGTCCAACAACATTGAATAAGACCCTACACGATCACAGATATCAAATAATGTCTCAAAACTACCAAATTACAATAAAATAGGCACCACACGGGCATAAAACAATAGTAAAGCCATTTCCCTTATTAGTTCCCACACCTATAACATGATTTTATATTAATATTAACTACTTAACCTATCCTGAAAAAGTTAAGCCCTAACCTACTTTGAATGAAGAAAATTAGGTCTGAAAGCCTTCAACATGGAGCATTCTCCTCATGAACGGATTCAAAATCAACTTAAACAAACAAATATAAAATCTATGCGTCAAAAGAAGGCAACAATACTTATATTTTCCATTTTTGAGTTGTGTTAGAAATTGACACCCGGAATGGATTTTCAAAAAAGAAGGGTAAAAACAGAATTTTTGTTTAAAAATATATTATCCATGATTAAACGAAGTCATAAAAGAAAATCCAAGTGAAACAGATTGAACTTGGGTTTTAATTCAAAGAATTACTAATTTAGCCCTTCCGGGCCAAAATCCCCAAAATCCACTTTTGAAATTGAGTTTTAACAAGCTTTAAATGTATAATATTGAAGAAAATAATTAGAGTATGGATTAGGAGCTCACTCAAGCTTGAAAATGGAAGAAATCACCTAAAAATCTAAAACTTAAAGCTCCAAATGTCAAAAATGGTGAAAAATTGAGAAATAAAAGTATTTAAACCACACAAACATATCTTAAGCGGACACTGGGCCTACCATACAACCCGTCGAATGGAGCCATCTCAAAACTAAAATGGTAGTCATTATTATACCCAAATTCCGCCAAAGCTAGATGCTGCTCCCACTGACCTCCAAAGTCCATAACACAAGCACGAAGCATACCTTCAAAATCATAAATCGTTCGCTCAGACTGACCGTTGGTCTAGGTAGAAAAGTTATGCTGAGATTACTCGGGTACCCAAATCCTCATGAAAACTCTTGCAAAAGTGGGATGTGAACACTAAATCTCTATCTGAGATGATAGAAAGTGGTACTCCATGAATACAAACTATCTCATGATTATAGATACGAACAAACCTCTCAGAATAGAAAGAAACCTGATTTAGAATAAAATAATAATATTTGGTCAATTGATCCATGATGACCCAAACACTATCAGAATCAAGAGAAGTATGAGAGAACCCAGTCACAAAGTCCACAGTGATACATTCTTATTTCAACTTGGGAATAGGTAACCTTTGAAGCAAACTACCAGGCCTCAAATGCTTGACTTTTACTTGCTGGTAATTTAGGAAACGAGCTACCAAATCCGCTACATCCTTTCTCATACCACCCCACCAGTAGAGCTGTCTCAACACACGATACATCTTAGTCACTCTCGGATGGTTAGATTATCTAGCGCAATGAGCCTCCACTAAAATCAATCTCGCCTAATCACCTTCTTTCAATAAACAAACTCAATCTTTAATCCTTAAAACACCATATAGATCTTACGAGGCTTCCTTAGTCTAACCACTCAATGCCCTATCCTGAATTACTCTCATTCCAACATAATCAAACTGATGATCCTGAATCAGCACCATCAAGGAAGGCCAAGTCTTTAAAAATGCCAAAACACACCCAGGTGTCGAAAGATCAAGCCTTACTATCTAGTTAGCTAGAGAATGAACAACGAACCCCAAAGGCATCACTTGGGTCAAAAGAAACTCCAAGATACCCATGCTAGTCCACTTACGACTAAAGGCATCAGCAACCACATTAACTTTGCACAGATTATAAAGAATAGTCATGTCAGAATCCCTAATCAAATCAAACTAATAACACTGCTTATACTAATATCTTGTTGCGTGAAGTAATATTGAAGGCTACAATGATCCCAGAAAATCTTACAATGGACTTCATACAAATAGTACCTCTATAACTTTAAAGAAAAAACTATCGTGCACAACTCCAAATCATAGGTAGTGTAATTCTTCTCACGGGGCTTTAATTGGTGAGAAATAGAAGCAATTACCTTACCCTTTTGCATCAACACAACACTTACCAAAACACCAGAAGTATCTTAGAAGACTATAACACCCATACCCTTCATGTCAAAGTCATGATAGGAGCTTCTGTCAACAAATTTATAAGCTTTTGAAATATCGCCTTACAAGCATCGAACCGCTGAAACAAATTCTTCCTATGAGTAAACTTGCTTATTAAGGTAGCTATAGGTGAAAAACCATGAAAAAACATCAATAGTAACCTACTAATCAAACAAAACTCTGAATCTCGGTAGTAGAAGTAGGCCTATCCTTATCATGAACTGCAATAATCTTGGCCTTATCGACAAACAAATACCATCCTTGGACACCACATTACCCAAGAAAGAGACATACTCTAATCAAACCTCACACTTGGAGAAGTTACCATATAACTTCTAATGCCTCAATATTTGGAGCACGATTCACAAATGATCCTCATGATTAGCCTCTCTCTTGGAATAAAGTAAGATATCATCAATAAATACAATGATAAAAGAGTTGAGATACAGTTGAAATACTTGATTCATCAAATCCATGAATGTGGTTAGGCATTGGTTAACCTAAAGAATAGGACAAAGAACTTATAATAATTGTACCAAGTCAAAAAAGCCATCTTCAAAATATCTGAAGCTCTAATTCTTAACTGGTGACACCCAAACCTCAAATCAATTTTCAAAAACTACAAAGAACCTTGAAGCTAATAAAACAAATCATCGTTATGAGGAAGAAAAAACTTATTCTCAATCTTCACCTTGTTCAACTGGCGATAATCAATACACATATGCGTAGACCTATCCTTTTTCATAATAAATATGACAGGTGCTCCCTATGGTGATATACTTGGTTAGATAAATCCCTTACCAACCACTCCTTAAATTGATCCTTCAATTTCTTCAACACTAGAGGGGCCATCCTATAAGAAGGAATAAAGATAGGCTTGGTGATAAGTTCAAAATCAACAATGATGTCAATATCATGATCCATAGGCATACTATGAAAATACATAAGGAAATCATACATAAACTCATAGACAATATGAATAGAATCCAAAGAAGGCGGTGAATGGGCCAAATAAGACAAACATCCCTTACCAACCATGCAATGAGCCTGAAGAAAAGTTATAAGTCTCTTGGGACATTAATGAACCACACCCTTCCAAACTATCATCAGCATACCCAACAACTAAATGGTCATGATCTTGGCATAATAGTCTAGGAAAACATTATAATGAGCGAACCAATCTATATCCAAGATGCTAACAAAATCTACCATATCTAGGATAATTATATCTACCCAAGTCTCTCACTTAGAAAAGGTCACAACATAAGATCAGTGCACTCAATCCACCACTAAAGAGTATCCTATAGGGGAAAATTCCCTGATAGGCATGGCAAGTGACTCACTAGTAGAATCAAAACCCAAAGAAAAATATACCAAGACATAGGAGAAGATTCACTGATACCTATGATGGTAGCATCAAAAGCTTCTACATCTGGTCTGGAAGGTATTACAGAGCACTATTCGTAGCAACCACCTAACTGAGTAGCTCTATGACCACCACTATAGGAACCACAATGTCTGCCTTGCTCACCTCTAATAGAACCTTTACCTCTCACAATTGATAAAGGAGAAGACTAACAAACACGGTGGGGGTAGTCCTTTGCCAGATAGCTAATCTCATCATACATAAAGCAACCTTTACAACATGACTTAATTGGGGGAGGTATAACTGAGCTGCAATGACCACATGAAGTTATTGAACCAGTACACTCACTACCTAAACCTTGTAAGGGGGCCTGCACTGGTCTACCATGATACCCGTAGAAGCCTCTAAAATTTCTACATTAAGGAGTGTGACTTCTAAACTCATCTGATGGTATACTCTCTTGGTGCCTCCCTGAGATGCTCAAAGAATAGGCTTATTCATTTTAGCATGATCCACTATACTCTGAAATGATGCCCCTAACACTACCATCTAGGCTGTAGCTAGCTAAAGATACATATCCAACCCATTCATGAAATTTTTAATATGCTTAAACTAGATAGAAATAATGGCTTAAGAATATCTAGATAAGTCATGGAAACATCCTCATAATCCACAAGAATCATGTAGCCTTGCTCTAAGTGATCAAACTCTTAACTCATGTGTTCCCTATAACTATATGGCACAAACCTGTCCAAAAATGCCTCAGCGAACTAATCCCAAGTCATCTCTAGAGAACCAAAAGGTCTACAACTAACAAGTAACCTCTACCAATGCCCATCTATGTCTTTCAACTGGTAAGTAGTGTAAGCAACCTCATGTGACTTGAGCGATCAAATATTAAGCAACTTTTCCCTATAATCAATCAAGAACTCATTGAAATAATCATCTACAGTACCATTAAACTTGGGTGGGCCCATGCGAGTGAATCTCTTAAGTCAATTTTGATTCTTAGAAGGCATAATTGTACCCGTAATAATAAGAGGCATAGTAACTCTAGTTTGCTGAGATCACATCTGAGGGGGTAACATAAATGAAGGCTAAACTCTTGATCTTGAAATATCATACTCAAATTTTGGCACAAAAGGAGGAACAACACTTAGATTCTTTAGAGTACTATAAGCAGATATTGGTACCATAGAAGGATCCACACTCCAATCTGTAGAAACATAATAGGCAGACTCTAACACAGACGGAAGTACGATACTTATTGCTGGAGGAACACCAAGTACACTCAAAGGAACACCTTCCAAGTAGGTCAACAAATCAATTAATAATAAAATACCCTAAAAATCAAAGAAAACATTAGAATCATGCTTCAAGTTAGTACAATACGAAACTTAATGTTTTGGTAGTTTTATAGGTGACTTGGACATATATTAAGGTCTCAAATATTGCGTCGCTTATAGTCAAGTCAAAACATCCCTTAGCGATTAAATTCTAGTAAAGTATATAACAATATTCAACTTCAAACGATCATAATTTTTAGATTTCAAAGAATTATTGAGATCCAGATTAAAGTAAGCCATTGAAGAAAACCCAAGTGAAAATGAATTGAAATTGGGGTTTAAATTAAAGAATTACTAATTAAGGCTTTTCGGGCCAAAATCCCCAAAATCCACTTTTGAAATTGAGTTTTAACAAGCTTTAATTGAGGAGAATCAAAGAAAATAATTTGAATACGGATTGGGAGCTTACCCAAGCTTTAAAATGGATGAAATTTCCCAAAAACTCTAAAACGCGAAGCTCCAATTGTCACAAATGTTGAAAAAATTAGTAAAAGGAATATTTAAACCACCAATGAATCTCTTAAGCGGACACTAGGCTTCTTAAGCATCCAAGTTCCACTTAAGAGACAACCACAAAGGCTGCATAGGTCACATAAGTAGACCAAGTATCACTTAAGCAACACCCGCTTAAGTGGACCCAAGGCTACTTAAGTGTCACTCATTGGTCAAGCCAGGTCGCATACATGGTTAGATGGATGCTTAAGCAGCATCTACTTAAGCAGGTGCACCATTTGAGTGGTGCATTAGCTAGAGACTTAGAGAATTCCAAGACTCTGTGGACACCTCATGATTTACCCTAAATCTTGAGAATGTGAATGAATAATGCTACCCTATCAAATTAGATGCTTCAGATTCAATGGCGATGCTAGAATTTTCACATAATTGACCCCTGAAATGCAATTTTACAACTTTACAAATTGGGGGTTTAAATTAGATACAAAAGCCGTAAGACAACAAGAACCATGATACCAATCTAAAATTGATGTTTTTGATCTGCTAATGTATTCTATTTTGCCATCCAACTCACAAAATAACAAATATTGACTGAAGTAAAGTTTAAAGCCTTTTTAACCACCAAAAACAACAAACTAGCTCAAATCACGCCGAAATGTATTGGGAACCATGCTAACCATCCCCATACCCTAGAAATACAACAAAGCAACCATGTGGAGGGTTAAAATGGTCAAATCACATAGAATTGAATAATTCACAAAATTCTAAAAATCAAGTCATTTCATCATCCACCTTTGAGAATCTAGTTCGTCCTTGAACTTTAGGTAAGAGAAATACCCGAATCAGCAAAAAAATTGGGGATAACTACGATGCATATCGATCTCAACCTCCCAAGTCACCCCATCTAAAAGTTGATGTCTCCACTGGACCTTAACTACTAAAATACCTCTAGAATGAAACTTCCTAACATCTCTGGATAAAATGGAGATGGGTACCTCAACAAAAGACAACCTCCCATGTAACTTTACTTCTTCCTAATTAATAAAATTAGTCTCATCCGAAATGTAATGCCAAAGCATGGAAACGTGTAAAATTAGATGAACAACTGATAGATCTTTGGGCAATGCTAACTCATAATCCATATCCCTAATAGCTTGAACGATCTCAAAAGGTCCAATATTCTTGGGGCTAAGCTTGCCCCTCTTACAATACCTCATCACTCCATTTATGGGCAAAACACGAAAGAAGTCCTGATCCCCAACGTTAAATCTTATGGCATGAAGTGTACAATATGCATACCATTTTTTCCTAATCTGGGCCACTCAAAGTCTATCCTAATGGCCAAACTCTATCCAAAGACTTGCAAAGCAAGTATGTACCTCGAGGTCTAATCTCAGAAACCTCAAACTAACTCACCATAGAGCGATAATTTCTACCATACAAATCCTCAAATGGAGCCATTTCAATACTTATATAGTAGCCATTATTATACCCAAACTCCACCGAAGGTAGATGCTGGTCCCACTAACCTCCAAAGTCCATAACACAAGTGAGGAACATATTCTCCAACGCTTGAATAATCTACTACAATTATCACCCATCTCGGGGTGAAGAGTTATGCTAAGATCCACTTAGGTACCCAAAGCTTCCTTAAAATGCTTCTAAAATTGAGATGTGAACACAAAACCTCTATTTGAGATGATAGACATTGGTACACTCTAAATATGAATTATCTCATTTTTATAGATATGGGACAACCTCTTAGCAGTGGAAAAACTGAAATAGAATGAAATAAGCATATATGGTCATTTGATCCACGATGATCCAAAAATATTAGAACTACGAGAAGTACGAGGTAACCGAGTCACAAAGTCAATAGTGATACATTTTCATTTATAAGTAGGAATGGGTAATGTTTAAAGCAAACCACTAGACCTCAAATGTTCGGCTTTCACCTGTTAGTAATATAGGCAATAAGCTACCATATAATCTATATCCTTTCTCAGACCACCCCACCAGTAGTGTCATCTCAAGTCACGATACATCTTATTCACCATAGGATGGATGGAATACATAAAACAATGAGCCTTCTCCAAAATCAATCTCACCTAATCACTTACTATTGACATACAAACTGGTCCTCCAATCTTTAAAATACCATATGAATCAAGAGAGGCTTCCTTAGCCTCACTACTCAATTCCCTATCCCAATCACTCTTAATCTAACTTCATCAAACTAGTGAGCCTAAATCTGTTCTATTAAAGAAGATCAAGCCTCTACAAATGCAAAAACACATCCAGGTGTCAAGATATCAAGCCTTAAAATCTGATTAGCTAGACACTGAACATCTAACCACAAAGGCATCTCTTAGGTCGAAAGATACGCCAAGAAACCCATGCTAGTTCACTTTCGACTCAAGGCATCAACAACCATATTAAATTTGCACAAATGATGGAGAATAGTCATGTAATAATACTTAATCAAATTAAACCAATGATGCTGCTAATATTAAGATCTTATTTGGTGAAGGAATAATGAAGGCTACTATGATTTTTGGAAATCTTACAATGGGCTCTATACAAATAGTACCTCCATAACTTCAATGAAAAAATGAACTGCACACATCTTTAAATAATTTATAGGGTATCTCTTCTTACGAGGCTTTAACTGTCAATAAACATACGTAATTACCTTGCCCTTCTGCATCAACACAACACCTAACCCAATACCAAAAGCTTTATAGAAGACTATAAAGACCACACCCTTCTTGGTAAAAGTCAAGATAGGAGCTCATGTCAACAAATTCTTGATCTTTTTAAAGATTGCCTCACAAGTATTGAACCACTGAAAGGAAATCTTCTTTTGAGTAAACCTGGTCAATGGAGCATAAATAGATGAAAAACCCATAATAAAATGCTGATAGTAACCTACTAAGCCAACAAAACTCTAAATTTTGGTAGTAGAAATAGGCCTATCCTTATAACGAACCACTATAATATTGGCCTGATTGACTATAATACCATACTTGATCACCACATGACCCATGAAATAGATAGATTTCAATCAAAACTCACACTTAAAGAATTTAGCATACAATTTCTCATCCCTCAATATCTGGAGCACAACCTATAAATGCTTCTTATAATCGTCCTCACTCTTAGAATAAACCAAGATATCACCTATAAATACAATGATAAAAGAGTCAAGATACAATTGACATACTTGATTCATCAACTTGATAAATGCGGCTTGAAATTGGTTATCCTAAAAAATATGGCAAAGAACTCATAATAGCCATACTAAGTTGGAAAAGCTATCTTGAAAATATCCAAAGCTCTAATCCTTAACTGGTGATGCCCAAACCATAAATTAATCATCGAAAACAAGGAAGCACCCTAAATATAATCAAACAAATCATCAATTCAAGGAAGAAGATATTCATTATTAATCATCACCTTGTTCAACTAGCGATAATCAATACACATATGCATAGAACGATCCTTTTTCTTAACAAACAAGACTGGTGCACCCCAAGGTGATATACATTGATAGATAAATCCTTTATATAACAACTTCTTTAACTGATCCTTCAATTACTTTAACTCTGTATGGACCATCCTATATGAAGGAATAGAGATGGTCTTGGTACCCCGTTCAACATCAATGGTAAAGTCAATATCACGATCTAGAGGTATACTAGGAAAATTCATATGGAAATCATCCATAAACTCATAAAAAATATAAATAGAATCTAAAGGAGATGATGAAGCAACACTATTATCACGAATATGGGCCAAATAAAACAAAAATATCCCTTATCAACTAAGCAATGAGCTTGAATAAAAGAAAGAATTCTCTAGGGACTTGAATGAAGTACACCCTTCTAATATATTATTGGAACACCCAACAAAGATAAGGTCACAGTCTTGCATAATAATTTAGGACAATATACTAAGGAGCTAACAAATCCATATCCAAGATGGTAATAAAATCTACCATATCATAATTAGATTTACCCAATTCTCACACCTAAAAAAGGACATAACAAAAGATTAGTATAGTTAACCACTACTAAAGAGTCTCCTACAGGGGTACATACACTAATAGGTATCGCAAGTGGCTCACTAGAAGAATCAAAACATAAAGCAAAATACATAGACATATAAGAGAAAGTCAACCCCAAATAAAATAACACAGACATAGATAAAAAAATAGGAATAATACCTATGATGATAGCATCAGAAGCCTCTACCTATAATCTAGCAGGTATACCATAGCACTATTCATGATCACCACCTAACTAAGTAGCTCTACGACTACCACCACGGGCACCACTGCCTCTACCTTGCACACCTCTAGTAGAACCTCTACCTCTTATTATCAATATAGAAGTAGGCCTATTAACACAGTGGGGGTAGTCCTTGGTAAAATAGCTAATGTAATTAAATAGAAAGCAATCTTTGTGACTCAACTTAATTGAAGGATGTACGACTGAGCTAGAACAACTACCTAAAATTGTTGAACCAAAATACTTACTAATTGAACACCATAAGGAGGACTATACTAGTCTACCATGATATCTATAGAAGCATTTAGAATTAATTTCTTTAGGGTGTGACCTCTAAACTCGCCTGGATGGCATAACTTCTCGGTGCCTCCCTGAGATGCTTAAAGAGTAGACTTATTCATTATAACATGATCTACTATATTATGAAATAATGCCCATACACTACCATCTAGGTAGTATCTAGCTAAAGTGAATTATCCAACCTATTCATGAATTTCTAAATCTTCTCAAACTCAGTAGCAGTACTGGTATAACAATATCTAAACAAGGCATAGAAACATGCATCATACTCTACAGTAATCATGGAGCCCTGCTCTAAGTGACCAAACTTTTAAATATAATGATCCCTAAAGCTATATGGAAAAAACCATTCCAAAGAGGCCTCAAAAAACTAATCCTTAGTCATCTCTAGAGAACCAAAAGGTCTACAACTAACAAGTGACCTCTACCAATCACCAACTGTATCTCTCAACTAGTAAGTAGGGTAAGCAACTCCATGTAACTTGATCAATCCAATATTAAGAAAATTTTCCCTATAGTCAGTTAATAACTCATAGGAATCTTCTTGTATAACACCATCTAACCTGGGTTGACCTAATTAAGTGAATTTCTTAAACCTACTTTAATCCTCAATAGACATAACTTTACCTATAATAATAAGAGGGATAGTGAATCTAGCATGAAAAAAATGCACCTAAGAAGGTAATATAGATAAAGGCTAAACTCTTGATCTTAAAATATCATACTTAGATGTCAAAATAGAAGTAGGAACAACACTTAGAGTTTGTGGAGTACCACAAGCAGATGTCGGTACTATAGGATGATCCATACTTAGAACTAGAGAAACATGATAGTCAAACTCTGACAAAGATGGAGGAAAAATACTCCTTGTTAGAGGAATACTCTCCAAATAGGTCAGCAAATAAATTAATACTATAAAACCTAAAATATCTAAGCTAACAATAGAATCATGCTTCAAGTTAATACAATGTCAACCATCATATTTTGATAGTTTTACAAGTGACTTAAACATATATTAAGGCCTCATATAGATCCTAGCTCATAGATAAGTTAAAACATCCTATAGCAATTAAATTCTTGTAAAGTATATAACTAAAGTCAACTTTAAATGAGCATAAATTTATATTATAAAGAATTATTGAGCTCCAGACCAACAATCATATAGCTAATTGAATTATCTTTCCAACACCATAAATTTTTCCATAATTCAATAATGGGGTGAAATGTAGTAGCCAAATTAATGAAGACCTATCAAAGCTACCTAGTGATAAGGATCCATTATGAGACATAACAGGTCATTAGGAGGGAGTTGTTACCACGGTAGTAGGGGAAAAATTTTTGTCCCTGACAATGACTCAAGCCATGAATCGTTGCTAGGCCCTACTAGTTATAGAATAGGACTGTTTCCAAGAGTTTTCTTGATTTTTTAAGGTTTTCTTTTGGTCTTTTCCCAATATTTTACCCTAAAACTACATTGTTTAAGCTATTCTAAGGATGAATATAAAACCTAAATAAGTTCAAATCCCTCATTCTCAACACAACACATGAATTACTTGAGAAACATGCAATTTTTCACTCCTTCAAATCAAGAAATTAGGGTTTTTTATCTCTAAGTTCAAATTCTCAAAACTTCAATTCAAGAATCGAAAGTAATCAGGCATGTGGGTACTCAATAAAGATATCCTTTCATCCTCATGCAAAAATTATGATTTTCTTCATGAATTTTTATCTTCATAAACTAGGGATTTACAAAATTGTTACTCCACGCTTAAATTCAATCCCCCATGACATGATTTCTCTCATAATCATGTTGAAATAATTATTCATGGTTTCTTAGGACCATATAATATCATCAGCTATTCTCAAATCCATGTATTTTTTGCATGATATTAGTTAATGTTTCAAGAATATGATCAAGGTATATGAGATTTATTAGTTTCAAGACTACTAACCACTATTTATCATGTTTTTGCGGATTCCAATCCATATTAGCTGACATACAATGTTTTTCTATGAAATTTAGTATTTTCACTAATTTAGAATTATGAACCCATGATATGTTGGTAAATTCATGATTTTGGACTCGTGCTAATTTTTTTCCTTTTTTCCTATTATAATAAACTTTTAATATTATCATGTTCAGTTGTATTAATTAGAGCTGGCGGATTATGAGAAGCCGATACCTAGGGATTTATGTATATATTAGTTTATATATTTTGAGCACTTTAGATTATCAATTGTTGATATTATTGAATGAAATGATAATAGATAGTATAATTTTTAATGTCATTTAGTTGAAAGTAGTACTTAACACTGATAGAATGTAGGGATGATGACTTGACCATAAGTTAGGCTTTAGACCATTAGTAGATGTCTTTATATTCCAGAACTATGACTCTACCATACGTAAAAGGGGTCACTCATAAGTTGAGGCATGACACCCTAGTCCTTTGAGGCCTCAGTTTAACATATCCATGCCAACTAGTGTTGGTACCCATAGCATTGTACTTACACTCTTCTAATTGGGGTTACAGGTTGGACCTCGATTTTCACAAATTAGGGTATATCAGTTATTGTTAGCTCCTGCAGTCCTCAGTTTATGTTCACCTTATGTTTTATTCAGATATACATGACCTTGTATTTAGTTATTAAGTTATTTACTGTATGTTTATTATTTGTTATTGGCCCTGCTCATATCCCATAGTTTTAGACTCTGTATTCATAGCATATTCAACTTTAATATGAGATTGAATATAGTATTCATGTTTCTTCCACTTCTTTGTTTACTAAAATGTATTAGCTTATGATTTAGAAATTTCATAATAGCTTATAGTTTTACGTATAACATGTATTAAATGCATATTTTAGAAAATGGCTTATATCCTAAGTCTTAAAGAATATTTTAAGTATTTTCATTACTAATGCATATCTCACATACTCAATATATTCAAAAGTACTGATAGAATACCTCTTCAGCCTTAAGTTTTCATGTGATGTAGATAAAGGTGCTTACTCTCAAGATTATAGTCAGGAAGATCATTACATTCTGCTAGTAGGTGATGAGTTCTTTTATTTCAAGGACTCAAGTTAGTTGTAGTTCCTGAATTACATTTTTATTCATATGTATTGATTTGGAATAGTAGGGGTCATGTCGTGACTACCTATAGTCAATATTAGTAGAGGCTTCATATATAGTCAGTTAGAGTTGTTGAAATTAGTTTCTTTTTCTTTTTAGAATGCAAATATTGTAAATAAACTTTCCAATAGAAACATAAAGAAGCAATGTTTTTCATGATTATGCTTCTACTCAATAAATTTTGCTTTTATATATGTTTTAATTAGTTGCTCAAGCATCATGCCAGTATCATGGGGTAGCTTTGGATAACTTATGGTTCTAAGCACTGTGTTATGACTAGGGGTAGTCTAGGGTCGTGATAAACTTAGTAGCAGAGTACAAGGTTTAAGTGTCTTAGGGTTTTTATTAATCTATGTCCAGAAGAGTCTTGTAGAATGGTACAGAGACATCCGTACTTTTCTTCGAAAGGCTATAGAACATTTAAAAAATATTTCCCTTCTTTCATATCTCATATCCTACTGTAGAGATGTTCTCTAAGAAACTTATATGGATTCTTACATTGCTCTATTCATGCCATGTCTCCTTATTTTTGATGTAATAGAAATAGTGAAGCTTAAATTCCTACTTATAGAGTTTCTCAAATAACCTTATAGATAGTTATGAGATTCACAAAGGCTTGAAGGGATTACATCAGTTTCTTTTAGTTCTAAACATTGAAAGAGTTTGTTCTTATTTATGATAATCATACATTTAGCCAAAGTTAGATGTGGTCTCAGATTCCTTCTTAAAATCCCTATAACATCATGACCTACAGTTAGGAGTATGAGTCTAAAAGTGTAGTACCAATAAATTAGGGATATTGTTTATCTAAATTTAATAAATTATGTATCATAGGGCTAGAAATTTGTTGTGTAGATTGTCTAATAACACTTTGAGAGATATTTACTAGTTAAGGGTGATTTTATTATTTATGTTTATTGTTATATCTCAAACACTAGAGTAGAGTGATTATAGTTCAGTTTAGTGTATATTGTAGGGGTCCACAGACTTAGAATGATAGATTTAACCTAAAAGGGAGATGATAGAACAAGGAACAAAGTCATATTTTCAAATCATAGCAGTGATGCTAGTGACTTCTAAAACATCACTAGGGGAGGAAGATGCTTGACCCGTTCTTATCTCGATAGAAAATTTTTGTATTTTAGTCATTACAATATCTACATATGTCATACAGGTCTGCTCTATGATCATAGCTCATATTCATGAACTTTATATAGAATTATGTATGCTCCTAGTTCCTAGTATAAGGACTGCTTGTTCATTCAGTAGTACGATTCCCATTCAATGAAATTTCAAACTCCAAACACAAGTCATGTGGATCATGTCTCATATACTTATGTTTTACAGTATGCTCTATTCCTAGAACTCATGGTACACCCTTACTGAATAGTGAAAATTCATATTATTGCATGTATGTGCTTAGTTTAGATCTCTTTAATGGATCTATGCCTCTGATACTCTATTCCCCAAGCCTAAGTTAAGAGTCAAATTTATGTATAGTATTCTTTCATACTTTAGGTCCTCATGCTCTAAGCTTTTAGTGACATCTTTTTTAAAGAGGGTGGTGATGACAATGGATGAAAAATAGCTTAGATAGGTAAGAGTAAATGCTCTTTATTAGGGAAAGGTTGTTGTATTCTTATTTTGTCCAAGGATATAAGTGTGAACGAAAATTGAGGAAAAGCTTTTGTTATATTTCACGGTTGAGAATTCTAGATGTGTCTTATTAGGGATAGTGAATAAAATTATTATTGATAGAGGTATTAGGGAATATGAGAAAATTCTTAGGTGGGTTGGTTTCCTAGAAGTTCATATGTGGTTATAATGATAGGCATAAATGTGATATAGGTATATAATTGGATATATTCATTGTGCGTAAGTGAATTCCTAGTAAACGGTTAAAGTTAGTTGTTGAAGTTGTAAGGAGTATTATTCTTGAAATGTGATCCCTAAAAAACACATAGGATATTGAATCTGTGTTTTAAACTAGTATTATGGTGTTATGTGTAGTACCTTGTGACTTTGAGTTAGGTTTGAACATGGTGAGATAATTTGGTTCAACTCAGAGTTTGGCTGGTCTATATAGCTAGCAATTTAGTTTAGCAATCAGATAAATAAGCTCCTATAGTTTTCTAACTTTACATTTAGTCTTACTATCCAAAATTTCATGAATATTCCTATTCCATAAGGTTCCTTTTTTCATTAGTTCTATGTGTAAACTCAATTGAGTCCTTACTATAAGTATAAATTAGTCTCGTCCATTGCAGATTTCCAAATTTAGAAATTGATGTCATGTTAGTTACCCAAATTCAGAATTTAGCCAGACAATACTAGTGATTTCCCTAATTCTTAAACTAGTAAAAGTTTTATATAGAAATTTAGTCATCCAGCCCAAATTCAGCTTTTAGAATTCTACGAAGGGATTAGAACTCTTTTCCTATTCATTTAGTCAAGTCAGCCTTTATTCAAGGACAAATGATTCCATGACGGAGATAAAATAACACCCCAAAAATACAAGCCAACATTATAATCATTCTTCATGTTTATACAAAATCAAACATCATTTTTTGGTAGTATTATAAGTGACTTAGACATATATTATGGCCTCAAATCGCTCCTAGCTTATAGACAAGTCAAAACTTCCCTTAGCAATTAAATTCTTATAAAGTATAAAACTATAGTCAACCTTAAATGAGCATAAATTTTAGATTACTAATTATTTTTGAGCTCAATAACCACCACCAAATAGATAATTGCACAAGATTTTTAACTCCACCAATTTCTACTTAATCTGATTTTCGGGTGAAAAGTTATTGAAAAATTACTGAAGGACTGTCAAAGATGCCCAGTGATAATGACCCTAAAAATGAATCATTATTAGACATAATAGGTTGTTAGGAGGGAGTCATTACCACAGAAGAAAGGGCCAAATTTAGGTCCTTACCCATTACTTAAGCCACAACTCATGGTCAGAACCTACGAGTTATGGCTGATGTGTGAGCAGATGCGAACATATTTGAGGATTTTAACTGATAATAATTGCAAAGTATTTGCAACTTTCATCATTTTTAAGTGATTTATCTTTGATTTTGCAGTAAAAGGTAAGATGCTAGAGAACCAACAAGGATGGAAGAAAAAGCGTTAAAATCTGAAGCAAAAAGAAGAGAAGTATGGCTGATGACATTCCTGATAAGTCTTCATCCCTATGATAAGTTATCAGCTTCATCATCATCCTTAGATAGAGAATAGACCTCAGATAAAACTTGTGATGATATTTCATGATAAGCCATCAAGGAGTTGATATGTCATCAAAATTGTCGTCAGTCTAAGGCAGAACATGGGAGCTGTGGTAGATAAGTGATGACATTCATGATAAGTCATCAAATATCTGATAGGACATCACAGTTCATCCTCAGCCTAAGGCAGTGAATGTCAAAATCAAAGAGGAGTTGACGATATTTGTGATAAGTCATCAGCCTCCTGATAAGGCATCATGAATGGCGTCACCTGTCCGAGAAATTGATGCACTCTATGGTTTTGTTTCCATAGTTAGGGTGAACTATTTAAAGCATGTTTTAGGGTTTTCTAAGTCAGTTCAGAATATCTTTTGGATACACGTATTTTGTTACTTTTCTCTCTAGTTTCTTGGCTTGAAAAACAATTAACTTTGAAGAGATTTCCATCAATACTTTGGGGATTCCTATTGTGATCTAATCTGAGAATCACTAGTTATTATTCATCTTGTGGTAAGTTTATCTTTCAAATTATAAATTCATCTAGTTGTTTTAATCATTACATTATGAGTGGCTAAACCCCTCTAACCCGAGTTATGGGATCTATGGGTTAAGTTTTGGTAAGATGCTAAGTGCTTAAGATTCAAAAGGTTATAGGACTCTTTGATAATTCTAAGATTTTAATCATTGTCTATTGGTTGCAAACAATGGATAACGCCTTCTTTGATTTGCTTGAGATAAGAAATCAAATACAATAGGTAGTGAATTATTGACAGGGACTTGGAAACACTAAAAACTTTCATTTAATAATTGACACTGTAACAAGGTTGATTAACCTGAGGTAAAGTCTGGTCAGTGAATATAAATTTCATAAGTCCGAGAAGATTAGGTAATTAAATGCTTAAGCAGTTCGAGAGATATTTAGACATAACTTTGATAAAGACAATCTATTGTTCCTACCTATCGTGAGAATCTTGAATCACTAATAGCATCTGTCAAGTACCAAAACCCATAGTGAACATAATTCTAGTTTTCCATAAACTCTTGATTACAAACACTAAATCCAAAGTGGCCAACAATTATTTGCTAATCTTCAAAACCCCCCATTTTATCGTAAATATTTATTTTATTTTTCTTTTTTTTCTTGTGCTAGGTAGATTTTTATTTTAGTTTACTTACTACTATGGCATCATGGAATGAACATGTTCTTGGTGGTTGAAAATCTTATCTTGATGATCCATGTCCATATTGTGATGGACCTCACTTTTGGCAAGACTGTAGATATGCTCCCCGGAAAGAAATATGTGCACCATCTCCATCCTATTGGGAGTATTATTATTTTGTATGTGTTGATGAAGATGGACATTGGAGTGATTTCCCAAATGCCCCCTCCCCCCATTGTGGTAACCCAAATTCTTGTTCTTTTTATGATTTTGATAGGTCTTTTGGTCAAGAAAAGGAAGAATGAAGTACTGGAAAGAGTGGCATTAAATCTATGCTTCAACTAATTTTGTATCATGTAGACATAACAAATGATATCATATGTGATATACGTCAAGACATTAGGGCATTTAACAAAGAAAAAGAAAGAATAAGGGAGATGGATATCGAGGTCAATCATCCAAAGCACTCTTCAACATTATGTTTAGATGATATCTTGTTTGTGCAATCATTTAGACTAATCGAAGAGTGTGAATATGAGGGGCAAAATCCTATACTGATGATGAGCTTGATGTTGATCAACCCTTGGACATTTCCAAACCAACCAAACCAACCATGAGGGATGATGCCAATATTGGTGAAATAGTGCTAGAGGCAAAAGAATAAATAAAGCACAATCCTTGTGAATACTCTAGTCCATTTCAGGGTAAAGATACTAATAGTGATGCTACACCAAAAGTAAGAGTTAGTCCTCATAAGAACCACCTTTCAACATTATGCCTGGTGGATATAATGAAAGTCGAATCACCGAAGAAAATGATGAATTTTGTAAATTAGGAGGAAAATTCTTACATTTTGAAGTTTATCTTTCCAAAAGGGCATACCACAACCCCAATCGTGAAATCCAAGAAACCTAAACATCAATGCCTATTTAGTGGCTTTTTAAGATCCTCACTGTTTCCCAATGAGCCCACACAAAAGTTTGATGCAAAATTGGTTGAGCGGTTCAAGTTTTTGAAGAATCGTGATAGAACATTATTTATCATGCCCTCACCTTTGCCCAACGGACCTAAAAGAAGTAATGATCGAAAGATGGGCTGACAATTTAAATCGTCTAAGTGGAGGGATAAAAGATGACTGAATAATGTCATGCCACAACATTAAATCAGGCGTTGCTTGGGAGGCAACCCAAGGTATTTTGTTATTTGTATTCATATTATGTGATTGAAATTAGATCTTCGCACCCATGGTGCACATTTATGTTTATAACTCTTATTTTGGTTTGACGCATTGGGGACATTGCATGATTTTAAGTTGAGGGTGGGACTACTTGTGGGTGTTGATGCCCTTTTGGGGTTTTTGTTACCGTGCCCGTTTTCCCCGAGGTCTTGTTCCTAGTAGCGCCAGCATGTTTAGACGTATTGTGATTTGTTGTTACATTTTGTAGTTGACTAGGAGAAATACAAGTACCTAAGGCAGTTAACACGATTTTGTTATTTTTTGAACACCTCTTAAGTGGTCTAATTCTTTAAATGTGTGATTTGCATCTAATTATGATCACTGTGAATCTTTTTATGGTATTATTTCTAGTGACTTGATAACCATTGCTAAAAAAATACATGAAATGGATAAGTAGTAACTTCTGATATACTTGTGTGCCATGTGCGTGTGAGATTCTACTTAGTTCCCTTTGAATGTTGAATTCAGAATTTGTCCAGTTAGTTTTACCTAGGTTGAAGGATAGGGGTTAGGAAAAGATCATAGGCCATTTTGATATTAGTTCACTTTAGCCTAAATGAACTTCCCTCTATGCATAATATCCCTTAATCCCTACGTTGAGCCTGAATAGCCTATTTCTTTTTACGATACCTATCACCAACCTATTTTTATATCATAATGAACTTGTTTTGGCCCTGGTCCTCCTTGGACACTGTGCACCTTGACTTAAGAAAATAACCTAAGTTGAGGGTGGCTATCATAGGGGTGCATTATGTAAAATGAGTATGAAGAAAGGTAGAGCAAAAGAAAAGAATAAAAATTTGGGTGCAGTGGAAAAGAGAAAGAAAAGAAAAGTTTTGAAAAAAAAAAGTGATTGTAGAAAAGAACTGCACCAATTTTGAATAAGTGTGATAAAAAAAAGAGAAGAGTATAAAAAGGTAAATGAGTGAAACCCCAAAAGCTAGTGTAGTGTCAAGGAGGCTTGGTCACTTTAAATATCATCGAGTATCATACCAAACCCTAGCCTATATTACAAGCCAAAGAGAAGACCTATAGTGATCCTAGCTGACTTGTCTGAAGATCTTGGTAATGAAAATAAGGGCAAGCCTATGGTATTCGGCATACATTGATTTGAACTTCATTCCGAGAGTGAGTGTCTTGTAATTACCCCCATGGTTATATATGTGATGTCTGATATAAGAATAGAGGGATTTCTTTATAGTAGGGCACACTGGTTATGTTGCTAGTTACTAACTTGTTCAGATAGTGTAATACTAGACTATGCATGGTTGTTATAGCTGAATTAATGCGGTATCTTGATTCCTGTGTGTTGCATTATTGTTCTTCAATAATATACATACTTGTTCTTGAATTAACTGACCTTGGAGATGGTGAAGATGTTTTGAGATAATATAGATGATTGACTGCCGAATGTACTTTGTATCCTCTTGGTTTTGTTTGAGTTTCTTGAGGACAAACAATTGTTTTAAGTTGAGGATGTTGATGTGTGAGCAGATGCTAACACATTTAAGTCTTTTAACTAAGAATAATTGCAAAGTCTTAAGTAACTTTTGTTGTTTTTGAGTGTTTTATCTTTGATTTTGCAGTAGAAGCTAAGATTCTATAGAACCAACAAGTATGGAAGGAAAAGTGTTGAAATTTGAATCAAAAAGAAGAGAAGCATGGTTGATGACATTCCTGATAAGTCATCATCCGTGTGATAAGTTATCAGTTTCATAGTTAGCCTTAGACAGAGAAAGGACCTCAACTAAAAGTTGTGACGACATTTCATGATAAGCCATCAAGGAGTTGATAGGTCATCAAAATTACCGTCAATCTAAGGAAGAACATGGGAGCTGAGGTAGATAAGTGACGACATTTGTGATAAGTCATTAAAGATCTGATAGGCCATCACTATTCGTCGTCAGCCTAAGGTGGTGAATGTCAAAATCAAAGAGGAGCTGGCGACATTTGTGATAAGTCGTCATCCTCCTGATGAGGCATCATGAATTGTGTCACCTATCCAAGAAATTGCTGCACTCTATGATTTTGTTTCCACAATTAGGGTGAACTATTTAAAGCATTGTTTAGGGTTTTCTAAGTCAGTTCGGAATATCTTTTGGAGACAAGTATTTTATTACTTTTCTCTCTAGTTTCTTGTCTTGAAAAATAATTAACTTTGAAGAGATTTCCATTATACTTTGGGGATTCTTATTGTGATCTAATCTGAGAACCACTAGTTATTATTCATCTTGTGGTAAGTTTATCTTTCAAATTGTGAATTCATCTAGTGGTTTCGATCATTATATCATGAGTGGCTAAACCCCTCTAACCCAAATTATGGGATCTATGGGTTAAGTTTTGGTAAGATGCTAAGTGTTTAAGATTTAAAAGGTAATAGGACTCCTTGATAATTCCAAGATTTTAATCATTGTCTATTGGTTGCAAACAATAGATAACACCTGTTTTGATTTGCTTGAGATTAGAAATCAAATACAGTAGGAAGTGAATTATTGACAGAGACTAAGAAGCACTAAAAACTTCCATTTAATAATTGATGTTGTAACAAGGTTGATTAACCTGAGGTAAAGTATGATCAGTGAATATAAATTCCCCAAGTCCGAGAGGATTAGGTAATTAAATGCTTAAGTAGGTCGAGAGACATTTAGGCATAACTTCGATATAGATAATCTATTGTTCCACCTATCATGAGAATATTGAATCACTATTAGCATCTGTCAAGTACCAAAACCCATAGTAAACATAATTCTGGTTTTCCATAAAATCTTGATTACAAACACTGAAACCATAGTGACCAACAATTATTTGCTAATCTCCAAAACCCCCATTTTATCTTTTTGTATCATCTATTTGAATTCAACTTGTAACTATAGTTTCAAATTAGTTTAATCGCCACTCATATTATTCCCTGTGGATTTGACCCCGACTCCAAAAGTTGGGTAAATATATTGATGACGACCGCCTTTTACTAAATTGACATGTAAGTTGAGCGTTATCAATGGCCTATGTCGTTCGGACTTTCCCAACAGTATTCCAAATGGTTTTAAGCATTTTTTGGTCTTTTCCCACTGTTTTAACCATAAAAATACTTCATTTAAGCTACTATAAGGATGAATATCAAAAACTAAACTACTCCTAATCCCTCATTCTCAACACAACACGCGAATTACTCAAGAAACATAGAATTTTCCACTCCTCCAAAGAAAGAAATTATGGTTCTTCATCTCCATGTTCAAATCTTTAGAACTTCAATTCAAGAATCTAAAATAATCAAGTATGTCATAATTCAATGAGGATCTACTTTCATCTTCATGCCCAAATTATTATTTCGTTCATGAATTTTATGAGCTTCATAAACTAGGGTTTTACCCAAATGTTACTCCAAGCTTAAATTTAATCCCCATGATATAATTTTCATCATAAGCATGTTTTAATGATTATTAATGGATTCTTAGGATCATATCACATCATTCATGCTATTCACAAATCTATGCATATTTTACGTTATATTAGTTAACACTAAAAGCATATGATCAAACTATATGAGATTTATCAGCTTCAAGACTATTAAGCTAATATATAATATTTTTCCAGATTTCAATACATATTAGTTGACATACTATGTTTTCCCATGAAATTTAGTATTTTCACTAACTTAGAATTATGAAACCTTTTTATGTTTGTAAATTTATGATTTTGGACCCGTGCGATGAAATTTCCTCTATTTCTTATTATAATAAGATTTTAATATTATCATGTTCATTTGCATTAATTAGAGCTGGTGGGCTATGAACACCTGATACCTAGGGATTCATGCATATAGTAGTTTATATGTTTTGATAAATTTAGATTATTTATTGTTGATATTCTATAAAGAAATCATAATGGACAGTGTAGTTCTCAATGTCATTCAGTTAGGAGTAACACTTAGGACCAAGTAAATGCAGAGATGGAAGCTCACCCGCCAGTTAGTCTTGAGACTGTTAGTTAAAGTCCCCATGTTCCATAAATATAGTGCCACTGTAGGTATAAGAGGTAACCCGTCAGTTTAGTCCTGACACATTAGTCCTTCGAGACCCTAATAAAGTAGAATCATGCTAGCCAGTGTTGGTACCCTTAGGAAGGTACTTGCACCCTTTCAACTGGGGTTACAGGTTCGACCCTAATTTTCTCAGCTTGGGGTATGTCGATTATTGTTAGCTCCCGTAGTCCTCAATTTATGTTTAACTTATGTTTCAGTTTAGATATCTATGAACTTGTATTCTTTTATTCAATTATTCTTTTTATACATTACATGTTTATACTTGGTCATTGCATTAGTTCACATCCCATAATTCAGACTCAGTATTCATACATGACCCTTAGTATAGTTTTATAACATGTTCAGCTTTAACTTGATATTAAATATAGAATTTTGGTTTCTATCATTTCCCAGTTTACAAAATTTTTTTAGCTCATTATTTAGAAATTTCGTAACGCCTTATAGTTTTACATACAAATATGTTTTAAATGCATATTTTAGTAAATGGCTTATGCCCTCAGTCTTAAATCAAGTTTTAAGTATTCTCATGACTAATGCATATCTCATATACTTAGTACATTCCAAAGTAATGATAAGACACCTCTTCTACCTACATTTTTTATGTAATTTAGTTTCAGGTGCTTACTCTCAGGGTCTTAGCCAGGTAGCTTATAGCATTCAACCAACATATGATGATTTCTCTTATTTTGAGTATTTAAGTCAGTTGAAGTTCTAGTATTATATTTTTATTCTTTTGTATTTATTTGGGATTGTTGGCTATAGTCAGTATTAGTAGAGGTCTCATAGATAGTCAATTAGAGTTGTTAAAATAAATTTCTCTTTCTTTTCAAAATACAAATAATGTAAATTAACTTTCTAGTAGTAAATGTATAGAAACAACGTTTCTTATGATTATGCTTATGCTTAGTAAATTTAGCTTTTATATATGTTTTTAATCAGTTGCTCAAGCATCATGACAGTATCATGGGTTATCTTGGAATACTTATGGTTATAAGAACCGTGTTACAATTAGGGGTAGTCTCGATTCATGACAAACTTGGTATTAGAGCAGAAAGTTCAAGTGTCTTAGGGTTTTATAAATCCATATCTAATGAAGTCTTGTGGAACGGTATGGAGACATTCTACTTTTCTTTGAGAGGCTATAGGGGATTTAAGAAATATTTTCATTCTTTCATATCGCAGATCGTCCCACAGAGATATTCTTTGAGAAACTTATATGGCTTTTTAAATTTCTCAATTTATGCCAAATCTCCTAATTTTTGAGGTAATAAAATATTCAAGCTTCAAATTCCTACTGATAGAGTTTTCTCAGACAACCCCATAGATAGTTATAAGATTTCACGTAGGCTTGAAAGGATCCTATCAGTTCCTTTAAGTTCCAAACTTTTAAAGAGTTTATTCTTATTTTTGAAAATAATGCATTTAGCGAAATACAGTTGTGCTCCAAGATCCCTTCTCAGAATTTTATGACAGCATGACCTATAGTTAGGAACATGAGCCTAGAAGTGTAGCAGTAGTTCAGTGGGGATATTGTTTGTATGAATTTAGTAGATTGTTTATCCATGGGTCTAGGTCTGCAGATCATAGTACAAATTCTCGCAATTGATATGTGCATCGTGTGTAGAAACTATGGATCAAATATTTAAGGAAACCTCCTAATGTTAAGAGTAATCTTGCTCTTCTTTGTAATGAACTTATCTCTATTTTTATTTCTTAGATGGTTTGTACATGTATATTCATCTTATATTCTCTTTACTATATGATTGTGTTAGAAACTCTTGTACTAATTACACTAGGTCTTGGGGGCGTATTCAATATTAGTGTATTTTTTAGATTTATTTACATTATTTCATTTCAATTCTCTTGCTTGACCATTACTAGTTGTCAAGATAATGCATTGACTTACCTACTGATAGGTATAGTAGGTGCCATCATGATTTGAGAAATTGAGTCATGACATATAATTAGGATCCTTTTGTGGTCCCAATCTTTAATGATTATAGTTGGGATCCTTCTATGGTGTGATTTTTGATGATTATATCTAGACCTCAATTGCTATTGGGTTATCCTTGTGTGATTAATTTACTCAATGAATAGACTTGCTAATAATGTATTAATAAGTGATTGGTTAAATAGAGATGAACTTAGTTGGTTATCATAACCTTATTGACTTGAATGTTAGGTAAGTATTGTAGTTGATATCACTATGCAAGTTTAATTGAATAGGTATGTATAATTGTTAAGTTTAACCTTAAATTTGTGACCAACATTGATGTAGCTTATTTTGTTAGTTAAATTTAATGTTCTTATGAGGGTAAGGGATTTGATGTCCTAAAGTTAGACTATCCGGTTGTACAAACCCATGATGGCTGTGAAGGAATACAGTTTGTTGAATTGTATAATGTGAATAAAGTGATAGAAGGATAATATTCATAGGCTTCACGAGGAGGTAGGGCTACTAGAAAGACCTTGTAGTTACCTCATTATGAATTGATATTCCATAAGAATAATTATTTTCTAGTAGTATCCCTTTATTATTAGGTAGTTGAGTTCATAAGGTTGGTAAATCAGTTATCTTGGCTATAGTTTATGATTATTAAATATAGGATCGATCAAGGAGTATAGTTACTAGATGTGTATATCCATATTCATATTCCTCCTACTTATACGTGATAATACTTGGTTGGTATTGCTCGATGAGTGGTTAACATATGCTGGGGGTTTTATAAACTAATATGAGTTGATGTGGAGAATTTATATGTTATTGAAAAAGTGCAATTAATGTTGTGATGGTATGAAACAATCCGTATTAGCTCAAAGACTTTTACTAGAGGCAAAGCTCGGGAGCTTCAAAGTATCCTTACATTGTTCATGAAACGGGAGCTACTTGAAAAAGTCTTCTTACCATCAAGAGGGTGTCATTTAATGATGAGTGCAAGAATCGTTTGAGGAATCAAAGGAATGGAAAACAGGGATAGAAAGCATCTTGGAAGGGACATACTCTAAAGGTGATTTGATTAAACTTGGACTTCATCTAGCATTTGAAGAATAGGTCAAGATAGTCCCTAAAGTGCCTGGGATGTGCCCCAACTGCCCCAAATCTGCTCCAGTGGATTGTGTGGGCCTTTTATTGTAATTTTGTCAATTTTGACCCCTATATTGTACTAATTACCCAAAAATATTACTTGGGAGCCTAGGTTATTTTCTTAGTTTTTCTTGATTATTGATGAATGTTTCTCCATTAAGTTAGAGAATTGGTAAACTTTTGTTGAAAATTGGATTATAAGCATTGTATTAAAGGGAGATCATCTCCCTCTTGATCACCGTAAGAATTTGGTGTTTTATTAAAATTGTAGTTGAGGGTATTAACTTTAATATACTCTTTTGTTCTTAACTACTTTTTCTCGAGTCTAATGTCTATCTTTATCGATAATCTTTATACTTTTTGTATCAATCTTTAATTTCCATAGTTTGATTCTAATCATTTGGTATCAGAACCAACCTTGATTTTGTTCCTACAAAGTCAATCTTGGATTATTTATATTGAGAAAATAAAAAATCATGAACAAAAATTTTTCTATTCACATTTTTAGGGTTAGGTCAAAATTTTAGTATCACGATCTGAACCAGTGCCCGGCTGTGATGGGCATCTCAGGTCCCAACTTGACCGGAGATCACTCCTTCATCTAGCCTAAGCAACATAAAAACCAAAGTTTCGAATGAATTTCAATTATATAACAAGATAACACAGAATAAAAATAACAACAATTCATGATAAGTCTATACCAACCACCAGCAATTGAACATCGGTCCATCACCTCACAACCTACAAAATAACCCAAGTCCAATATTGTCTGACAAAGCCTCTACACAACTGAAAGTTAATAAAATTGTGGGACATGTCCACGAGAATAGACAAATAAATGTATAAAAGATAGTCAAAGCATGAAAAGGAAACCATATATGAACTGGGGTCTTCCAAAGGATGGAAGCTCACTACTTCAATCTAACTCGTTAGCTGGCCCTGAATCAAAGTAACTAAGAAGGAGAGATTGAAGTATGGCTAGTTCCTGCATCGTATAAGGATATACGATTTGAATACGGTTAGCGGTTTGAGCAATAGAATGTAAGTCAGGGATAGAGAAATAAAATAATGCCATTATTCAAAACCAAGTCAAATTAGCATATGTAATCACATATATACATACATATCCTGCTGGGATAGGGAATAAGACTTAGCATGAACTTGTAAATCCTTAACTTGGGTTGTAGCATATCCATCATGAAAAAAGTCACCCTCGAGTTATATGGACCTATCTATCCCTAGTTTGAAGGGCCTAGCGCGTGTAGCCCCACGAACCAGAGAATATCCATAAGCGAACATGCCTTTATGGGTTACTCAAATATCCTAGCATAATCAAGGTAACTTAAGCACCAATGTATACAATATGGGAGAGTCGAACCTCACATTCATAGATCTATTTAGTTAGCTCAAACCTACCATTCATATTGACATCTGAACCAGCTAGCGAGTCCTTCGAACTCCACTTTCATAGCCCAGCTACACATCCCGCTTTAAAACCCAATTAAAACATTTATTTCTCATACAAAACATTAATCTAATTACTTGACAAAGGCATCCCATTGGTATCTTCATAGCAACCCCACTTGCTAGCGTGAAATATGCAATAACCATTATTAAACAACTTGTGGCTCAAACACAATTCCTAAAAAAAGACATCAATTCACTCAAACATTTAGGGACCCGAACCCATTTAGTAAATTAAACCACCAAAGTTATAATTTAAATCAATTTATGGAAAACAAGGCATTTATGAAACCTATTACCATTCATTAACATTCTAGGACAATTCCTTAGTTCAAAACACAATTCAACAAATGAAAAGATCATTCTCTATGATATTTTCACAAACTGGTCGAGGGCACACCATTATCAAACCATTATTCAAGTAAAAAACTATCAAGTTAGAGTTAAATATGACCCCTTAGGGTAAATCACAATTCCAAAGAACATACATGTGCAGAACTATTATTAAAGCATGCATAAACACAATTTAAATCATGAGAAGTCAATGTTCACAATATGCAACCAAACCCTCAACCTTGGTTTTCAAATCCACCATTAATGATTAATGAACAACGCTTCAAATGTTTTTTTTAGTGAACTAAAAATGAAGGAAGAGTCACATGCCTGAGTTACGAAGATTCATGAAGAAAATTTAATCTTTAAGCCTCTAAATGACCACCTTGAAGAAACCCTATATCAATCTTCTTGAGAGATTTTATAGAGAGTTTAAAGAGTGTTTGATCTTATAAAGTGTAGAATGAATTCCCAACAAGTATTATAAGATGTGGGGTCTTCAGGGCTTTGGGTGGAAAATGTACAAAACACCCTCAACTTTAAAGCTGTGGAAAATCCACATGTGGGTACGAGTTGACCCTCTAACTCGTCACCACATCATATGATTGGTACCATCTAGTTTTTACAAAAATAGAATGTTGGACACCATATTCAATCAACTTAAGAATCCCATGCCTAACTCGCTACTAGAACATATGATTGCTAACATCTAGTCGTATACAAGGCATAACATAAATGGCTAGATACTAGACAACATATGATTGGACCCTACCATCTCATCATATCATAATACAACTCATATGGAGTCTCTCGTAGCCAAGAAAGAACTAGGCCAACAATCACACTGACCAATATACGACTACGGTCCCTGACCCATCACTACACCATACGACTTATGGTGTGAGTCATATGTTGAACAAAAAGTTCAACACTCACAAAATTTGAAAGGGTCGAAGTTCGGGGTGTTTTAGTCTCCCCCCTTAGGATCATTCATCATCAAATGATGGGATAAGGCACTGACTATAATGATTAAACCCCAAACGTCTCTACTCTTACCTTTAACCAAGTTACAAAAAAAGATGCCATGGAAATCTATCTTTCTTTTAAAAAAGACAAAAAATAAAGATGTTTAAAATAACACAAACCTTAAGGATGAATTTTCATAATACGAAATAAGAATGGATACTTGGACTTCATTTCCTCCCTATCTTTCCAAGTATCTTCGTTAGACTTTTAGTTTCACCATACAACCTTTATTGAAGCCACGTCTTTCATTCGGAACCGATCCAAGATTCTCTCTAGGACCTCCTCATAGGACAAAGAATAAAAAATACTAATGTTCTCCAAGGGAATGACCAATGAAGGATCACCCACACATTTCCGCAACATGGACACATGGAATACTGGCTGAATGGAACTCATGCGGAAAGGCAGATCCAACCGTATTACTACCATCATGGGATACACCTTAGATTCAAGTACGCGCTAACATACGAGGAACTTAGATTCCCCTTCTTTCCCAACCGTATTACTACCATCATGGGATACACCTTCAAGAACACCCATTCATCAACCTCAAACTCTATGTCCCTTTGCCTTACGTTCGCATAGGACTTTTTGAGACTTTTAATGGTCTTAAGCCTATCCTGAATCGCTTCCCCCTTCTCCATAGCTTGGTGAACTAAATCTGGGCTAAATATCTCTGCTTTACAAAACTTGAACTATCTAATAGGAGATCTACACCTCCTACCATACAATGCCTAGAAAAGACCAATACTAAATGGTAACTATTATAATATGCAAATTCAATAAGGGCCCAGTAATCATACCAACTATTGCCAAAATTGATGACACAAGCTCGAAATATATCTTCCAAGGTCTGAATGTTCCTTTCTTCTTGCCCATCCTATTGTGGGTGAAAGGCCGTACTAAGATTCACTTTACTCACCTTACCACACTGAAATGAGTGCCAAAATTATGATGAGAACCGAGTACCACAATCCAAATTAATTAAGATAGGAAAATCATGCAACATTATAGCTTCCTAAAGGAACAAATTTGCTTAATCGTCACTAGAATAAGTAGTCCTCATTAGAAATAAGTAAGCAGACTTATTTATCCTATCCACGATGACCCAAATGTAGTCATACTGATTCTGCGACCACAGAAGGCCGGTAACAAAATCCATATTAATTACTCCTATTTTCACACTGGTAGTTCAATTTCTTGAAGTAGCCGACCGGGCCTCATGTGCCCTACCTTCACTTGCTGAGATACCACACACTTAGCTACAAAGTTGTCTATTTACCGCTTTATGTTATTCCATTAATACATATTCTTTAGATCATGATACATCTTTATTGAATAGGGATGAACCATATACCACTAATCATGGGTGTAATACCTTGAGTCTACACTCTGAATGCTACACAGTGCTAATGATCCCAAAGGAACACTAGCTAACTTACGACTGGTACCTTCTGTAAGCACTGAATAATTTTAATACAGTAATCATTATATATTTGTGATAAATGCGAAAAATTGCCATAAGGTTCAAATCTGAATAATAAATCTTAGTAAGGTATCAAAGTACCAAAACATGAATGAAATACTAAAATCTAAATAACTGTTTGACAATACTCTAGTCTTGAAAGCCTCTAAACTGTCTGAACTGTGGAATTGTTGGGATAAGTCTCCAACTAACTCTGACTAGTGATACTGATACTAAAATACTAAAATAAAACATGTCCTCAAACTATGAGGACTCACCACTAACTCTGACTGCTAAAAATCTGATCTGCTAAGGGTGCTCTGGAGCTCATGCATCTGAACCTATGATATAAGATATCATAGTGCAAAAAGCATGCGTCAACACTTTGAATGTACTAGTACGCTCGGTGAGGTAGGTTGAATTCATGGGTTATATTAATGAACAATATTAATAGAATAACTTGAGTAAGACTGAATGAGAGTACATGTTTGAACACACAAATGGTACTGAGATCATGATAACACAGAATACTGAGACTGAATACTGAACTACTAAATAACAGAGTTTACTGATACCACATTACTGATGTCTGTTTGACTTTATCTGACAGTCCTATTTTTGTGGAACTATACTGACTTTTATACTGAACTGAGTTCTATACTAAGACTGAATCTGAAACTGAAACTGTGGGAGGTAACCATCTAACCGACATGACTTTTTTTTTAATAGACTTGGGGTCCAACCTCTAACCCTAGTTGGAAGGTTGGAAGGGTGCCAGTATCGATCCATGGGTAAAGACACTAAAAAGGTACCCATATCTGGCAGGTACTTTAATGAGAACGGTGGAACCCTCAACGACAGGTTAAAATACCTCATCAACCCTCATCTGGTAGGTTTGATGTCTTAACCTATGCTGGCTATGTAGTTATAGAACACATGGATTGCTTCTAAGGATCACACCCTCTATTGGTAGGTGCATCCCCATGCTAAGGTTCACTCAGTGCTGAATCCTACTCCTAATTGAATAGACACCAGACTGATTCTAAACTGTACAAGGTTGGACTAAACTATAACTGATCATACTATTTAACTAAACTAAACTGAGTTCACTGAGTTTCGTGGACTGACAGAAACTACTGAATTCTTGTTAGCTAACAGAGTTTACTAAGATTAGAATTGAATACTGAATCTACTGAGTTTTTCCTGAGTTCTATAACTAATTGTGAGTACTACTTGAAACAGCTAAATTGATGGCTCTAAGTAAACAGCTAAATTGTTAGGTACAAGTACCCCAGGACTCAGAAGCATAAATTAAGAGACATGGAACTAACTTGAAACATGTAAACTAAGTACTTGATTATCATTCATTTATTTGGGGCATTTTAACAAAACACTTGGATATTTTACTTGCACATAAGCTAACTTGACATGATTTCTTTATCGTAATAGTTCACATGAGCAATTTATCAAGCACTTGGCGAGTATAACAAATGTACATAACTTTGAAAAACTAGTGAGCATCATGATAGAATTCCAAATTGCACAATTCAATAGTTTAATATGGATTTACATACAGGAAAATCAATTCTACAAGAAACATGAAATAAAATAGGAATAAGGAACCAAATTTAAATAAAAATCATGAATACACTCTAATTCCAACCATGGAAATCATAAAATTCACTACTTGAAGTTTCAAAAGAGATTCTTGGGTTCCAAGGGTGGAAGGAACACTTGGATGGACACTTCATATACCTCAGTGCCTGAATTTCTAAAATTTAATGGTGAAACCTTGACTTCTTAATTTGAAATTGAAGCTTCTAGGGTTTTGTTCTTGAGAAAATTTGAGAAATAATGAGTTTATTTGCTCCCTAAAGTGACTAATTTTGTGTTTTGGGGGCTGAAGGTTGAGGAAAAAGATCTAAATACCCCCAAGGATGCGGTATTTTAATGAATGAAAATTGTACCATTAACTCACAGACCGATGCGTTGCGTCATTGGTATCGATGTAAATGATAATGTATTGCATCGTGTCTACATCGACTCACTAGAAATTGTCTCTGAGAGTTGGGGAAAATATTTATCAATGTGATAGTTGATGCGGCGCACCAAGATAGCATTGATCCAGTATTTTAAAATTTCAAAGAAGCTTCAAATGAAGTCTAAAAAGTCCCAAACTTATCCGAAAACACTTGCGGACACTCCTAATCTTGAATCAACCTAAATATCAATGTTTAAGGGATGCAGAGGACATGATATAAGATCGGAAACTCTCGAAGGCTAGAATGACACTAAGTCTGAATATTTAGCTAGAATATTCAAAGTCTGGGACCTATTGTTAAGCTTAAAGAACTGAATTAAGCTAAGGATTTTGCAGGATCTTTCATTATCTCCTCCTTGGGAACATTTATCCTTGAATTATACTGCGAAGACTGAGAATACTGGGAGACTGGACTTAGAAACTGGGTATGCACAACTAAAGAATGGTTTCATGACTGAGATTACTGCTATACTAAATTATCATGGTGAACATTCATATCTAATGTTGAGTACATAGCTGAACATGATTCATGAATGCATGACTGGTACTATTGGTAAGATGAGTTTATATATTGATCATGTATATATGTTGCATGGATACATGACTTAACTGGCTCATGAACGTATAACTAAACATGCAATGGTAAGTAATACCAAGTTTTGTAATTGAAATTTGGACTTGAAAATGAATAAAATTAAGGAAACCTATTACCTTTGACTGGGTCTGAGTTTGAAAAAAATAGGCGAGGATACTTGGTCCGTATGTCTACCTTTGCTTCCCAAGAAGGTCCCTGAATGGACTTATTCTTCCAAAGAACTTTGACTAAAGGAACTTTTTTGTTCCTCATTCTAGGAATCTGATAATTTTAGATTTCGACTAGAATCTCTATGTAAGAGAGGTTCTTCTGAACATCTATGCCCTTTATAGAGATTAAGGGTGATGGGTCACCCATGTATTTCTTTAGCAAGGAAACGTGGAACATTGGATAAACTGAGAAGAGATCTAAAGGTAACTCAATCTCGTAAGCTACCTTTCTAAAATGGCTGAGAATTTGGTAAGGACTGACATATTGAGGGACGAGTTTCCCTTTTCTTACAAAATTTTTTCACTTTCTTCATGGGAGATATTTTCAAGTACACATAGTCACTAATCTCAAACTCGAGGTCCTTTTTGTGCATATCTGCGTATAATTTCTATTGGCTTTGAGCTATCTTAAACTTTTTCTTGATCAACTGAACTTTCTCTAAGGTATCAAATACCAAATTAGGCCCTACCACTGCAGCCTCACCAACTTCAAACCAACCAATTAGAGATCTACACCTTTTATCATAGAGCGCCTCATATGGACCCGTCTGAATGATGGAATGATAGTTGTTGTTGTATGCGAACTCAATCAAAGGAAAATAGTTATCCCAACTATCTTTGAAATCTATTGCGCATGCTCGTAGCATATCTTTTAAATTATGGATGGTCCTTTCTACTTGATCATCTGTCTGAGGATAGAAGGATGTACTAAGATGAACTTAGGTACCAAGTCCCCTTTGGAATGCTTTCCAGAAATGAGAGGTGAACTGGGTACCTCTATCTGAGATTATGTACAATAGATCAGCGTGTAATCTGACCAACTAAATGATATAGATTTTGCTGTAATCTCAGCTAAGTAAGAGGTATAGACTGAAGAAAATGAGCTGATTTGGTCATCCTATCTACGATGATCATAATTGAATCGTGATGACGACGATTTCTAGGCAAACCCATCACAAAGTCCATGTTCACTTCTTCTCATTTCCAGGTGGGAATATTGAAATCCTTTATGGAACCACTAGGCTTTTGGTGCTCAATCTTAACCTGCTGACTTGTTGAGCACTTAGCCACAAAATCTATAATGTCTCTCTTCATCCCACTCCACCAATAAATCTCCCGCAAATCATGGTACATCTTTGTATCCCCTGGATGAATAGAGTGATGCACACCATGTGCTTTTGGAAGGATTCGTTGCCTCAAGTCATCTACACTTGGCTCACATAGCCGACCCTGGTAGTGAAACACACTATATCCCTCTTAGGAGAAAACTATACCTTCTGATTTCTGACTGATTCCTTCAATTGGACTAGAATGGGATCCCTATCCTATTTTTTACTTCACTTCAGAAACTAGGGATGATTCTGAGCTACTCTACACCCATACCCTACGTTCTGCTGAATCGACTAAGTGAAAACCTAGTCGGGCTAACTGATGAACCTCCTGGGCTAACTTCTTCTTACTATCCTCAATATGGGCAACACTATCCATAGATATTCTACTGAGAGCACTAACCACTACTCAAAAACTCTAACCACTTTCTATGACAGAGGTTAAGATCTTTTTGAGACAGAACATATTGCAGGATCTTATGATCAATGAACACATCAACGTGTACACCATATAAATAATGCCTCCAAATTTTAAGGCAAATACTACTATTGCTAACTCAAGATCATGAGTAGGGTAGTTTTTCACATGGGGCGTAAGATGTCTAGAGGCGTAGGCTATGACTTTACCTCTTTTCATCAACACACAACCCAACATGACTCTTGAAGCATCAAAATACACCACAAAGCCGCCTCAGCCATCTGGTAGGGTCAAAACTAGAGCTGTAGTGAGTCGAGTCTTCAGCTCCTGAAAACTATTCTTGCAAGAATCTGACCACTGGAACTTGACTTTCTTTAAAGTCATCTGGATATAAGAAACTCCTGATATATGATGGAGAGATAGGTCTGGGCCAGTTTCTGACTGCCTCATTCTTTTGGGGATCTACTCTAATGCCATCACTTGAAATGATATGGCCAAGGAAAGCTACTGACCTTAGCCAAAATTCGCATTTACTAAATTTGGTGAATAACTAATGATTTTTGAGGATCTGCAATACTATTATGAGATTGTTGGCATGATCTTCTTTACTACGGGAGTAGA
Organism: Capsicum baccatum var. pendulum; assembly: GCA_030864225.1. NCBI lineage: Eukaryota > Viridiplantae > Streptophyta > Magnoliopsida > Solanales > Solanaceae > Capsicum > Capsicum baccatum. The sequence continues at coordinate 135,664,127 of CM061552.1, forward strand.
CAAGAATGTCATCTATACAGATTATGACAAATATGTCCAAGTACTGCTTGAACACATGGTTTATCAAGTCCATGAAGGCTACTGGGGCATTGGTACAAACAAAGGACATGACTAAGGATTCAAAGTGACCATACTAAGTTCGAAAAGAAATCTTTGGGATGTCACCTTCTCTGACTCTGAGATGATAATAGTATGATCTAAGGTTTATCTTTGAAAAGTAACTGGCACCCTAAAGCTGGTCGAACAAGTCATCAATTTTGGTAAGTGGATACTTGTTTTTGACCATGACTTTATTTAACTTACGGTAGTCAATACACATTCAGAGAGAACCATCTTTCTTATGCAAGAATAAAACTAGTACGCCCCACGGGGACACACTGGGTTTGATGAACCCTTTATCTAAAAGATCTTTTAACTATTCATTTAATTCTCCAAGCTCTTCTGGAGACATTCTATATGGAAGAATAGGTATGGGATGAGTATCTGGGAGGAGATCAATTCCAAAATCAATTTCTCTTTCGAAAGGAACTTCTGGAAGATCTTCGAGAAACACATCTAAAAATTCACATACTACTAATACTGATTCAAGAGTAGGGGTTTGTGGAGTAGAGTCCTAGACTCAAAAAAGATGGTGGATATATCCCTTAGATATCATCTTTCTAGCTCGAAGGTAAGAAACTAGCTGACCATTGAGTGCTGAAGTACTACCCCTCCACTTTGGGAAAGGTCGATTCAGAAATTGAAACTGGACAATTTTTTTCTACAGTCGACTGTGGTATAGTAGGAATAAAGCCAATCCATGCTGTGAATGACATCAATATTAGTCATCTTTAATTCGACTAAGTCTACTGAAGTGACTTTCTGAGATATCATAATCGGAAAGTTCCTATATACCCGTCAGCTATGATAGATTCACTCACTGGGGTAGAGACTGATAAAGGCTCTGCTAGAATGTTTGGACTAACTCTGAAATTGACTGCTATAAAAGGAGTAACAAAGGACAAGGAAGCTCTTGGATCTAGCAAAGTGTAAACATACAAATAATAAACTTGTAACTTACCAGTGGCTACATCAAGATAACTTTTCTGATCCTATCGGTACTGAAGAGCATACAGTCAATTTGGGCGCTGCCCACTAGTTGCACTGGATGAGGCATCTTGCTGATTCGGGCGATCGAACTGAGCTGGAGGATGGTTACACAGACTATGTGAACTAGACTGGGGAAAATCCCTTACTCTATGGCCTGGCTTGCCATATCAGAAACATACATCACTTCCTGCCCTGTAGACACCCTGATGGTTTTAACCATACTACTGGAAGAGAGGATTTGTTCATGCACTGCTGATACTACCTTGAGGCTTGGGGCCTGATTCCCTATCTCTGTTGGCGTCTTTGAATTTTAGCACTAGAGCACTGGCTGAGGACAGAGCTGGAACTGAGGATTTTGGGTAGAACAGAGAACAATTCCCACCCTATGACTAAGGCTGAGTAAAGTTGAAACTACCTATTCTAGCTCTCTTGTTCTTTTACTCTCTCTCCTTATTCTTCTACTCTTCTATATGTTATGCATAGAACATCAGCCTTGACAAGTCTATCTCACTAATCAGCATCATAGTTCTTCACTTCTTAACCATACTATCATACATTCCCAATACAAAATAGCTCATATAAAACCTACTATCTGCTACCACATGAGGAGCATATCTGGTTAATTGAGTAAACTTCAGAGAATACTCTTTCACCGCCATGTAGCCCTGCTTCAGGTTAATAAATTTGAAATACTTTGATTCTCTCAACTCCTGCGAGAAGAACCTATCCAGAAAGTAACGGGAAACTCCTTCCATTCTATGGGTCCTAAATTTATGGCTCTCTCTGCTTTCCACTATTTAAATCATGAGTGAGCCATATCCTGTAGCTGGTATGAAGCTAACTCAATACTCTAACTAGCCGTCACCCCCATAATATCAGTATCTTTTTACACCTAGTCAAGAAATTCCTGAGGGTTCTCATCTAACTTAGACCCGGTAAAACATTGAGGTTTCATTTGGGTGAAGTCCCAAATCTTGACAGTAGTAATGTTGGCCACTGGATTCGATGGAATAACAATTGGGAATCCATTCTTGGATGCTAAATAATAAGCTAGGGTGGTGAAGGCTGCTCTGAACTCTGCGTGGGAGACATGCTTTCCCAAAGGATCTGCATAGACAACCTAAGGGGCTGACTGTTCTCTCATTCCTATTCCCTAAGTCCTCTTTGGAGGCATATTATATAAATGGATAAGAATCTAGGATTATAAAGAGAGTGTAACTGGATCTCATACACGCTCGCACGACATAAATACTAAAAGAAGAGAAACTATTCATAAAACATCTCACAACCTCCTGTCCATAAGTGTGGCACGCTTCACACCTATGCACAAGACTTTACTAGATACGACTTTCAAACTTCCTAGGACATTGTTGAACCTTAGGCTCTGATACTAAGTTTGTAATGCCCCGATTCTGCACCCCAGATGCTAAACGGTGCTAACTATCCCATAGGACCACTAGCTAACCCTTGAGTAGTACCTGCTGTCAGCACTGAATAATAGTAATGCTTTAATCATAATATATCTCTGATAAATGTAGAAAATTGCCATAAGGTTTAAATCTAAATGATAAATATGTGTATGGTATCAAAGTACCAAAACATGAATCAAATACTGAAATCTGAATAACTATCTAAAAATACTCTTGTCTAGAAAGCCTCTAAGCTGTCTGAACTGAAGAGTTGATGGGACAAGTCCCCAACTAACTTCAATTAGTGATACTGATATTAAAATACTAAAATATACAATGTCCTCAAACTATGAGGACTCGCCACTAACTGTAACTGCTAGAAATTTGATCTGCTAAGGGTGCTCTGGAGCTCGTGTGTCTGAACCTATGATATGAGTCATCATAGCATAAAAAGCATACGTCAGTACTTTAAATGTACTGGTATGGTGAGTGAGGTAGGCTGAATTTATGGGTTCATATGCTTGAACAATATTAAATGAATAACATGAGTAAGACTGAATGAGAGTACATCCATGAACACATAAACGGTACTGAGATCATGATAACACAGAATACAGAGACTGAATATTCAACTACTAATTAACTGAGTTTACTGATATGACATTATTAATGTCTGTTTGACTGCATTTGACACTCCTTTTTCTGAGTAACAATACTGAGTTCCGTACTGAACTGAGTTCTATACTGAGATTGAATCTGAAACTAAAATTGTGGAAGATAATCATCTAACCGACATGCCCCTTTTTTGAATATACTTGGGGTCCAACTTGTAACCCCAATTGGAAGGGTGTTAGTATAGTGTCACAGGTAAAGATACTAAAAAGGTACGCATATCTGGCATGTACTCTAATGAGAATGGTGGAACCCTTAACTGACAGGTTAAAAAACCTCATCGATCTTATATATACTTAAAGATATAGAAATTATAGATATTAAGAAAATAATATTAGAAGAAGTAATAAACTACGAAATCGAAACAATAAATGCGTTAGAACAGATATACGAAGACATTTACCCAGAAGGATATTATTCAGATCAAGACTGCGGATGTTAGAATATATTAGAAAAACTAGAGAAAACCAAGATAATCTAAATAATGAAATTAATTATAGAAACCGAATTAGAAAAATAATGGAAGATCTAAAAGAAAAGCTAATATGGATAGAAAAAACCTTAGAAAATCTAGAAAAAAGTACATGTGATAGTTTATATACTTTAAAAAACTCACTACGAGAAGAACAACACAAGATAATAAATGACATAGAAAATCTAGAATTAGATATATACTACAGTACAGATAGAATAAATTATTACACAGAAATTTACCATTTGTAGGGGGTGCGGATAACTAGGCTAATAAATAGATTTATTATCGCGGATAACTAGGCTAATAAATAGATTTATAATAATGAATCTATTCATTTTTGTGCGTGAATATTTTTTAGATTTTGTTTTAATAAATTATTCTTTTTGTGAAATGTATTCATTAATTTATTTGGTATATTATTTTATCCTGTAGTAACTGTTGAGTTACAAATTTTTGTGTAATAATTTATTCTATCTATACTGTAGTATATATCTAATTCTAGATTTTCTATGTCATTTATTATCTTGTGTTGTTCTTCTCGTAGTGAGTTTTTTAAAGTATATAAACTATCACATGTACTTTTTTCTAGATTTTCTAAGTTTTTTTCTATCCATATTAGCTTTTCTTTTAGATCTTCCATTATTTTTCTAATTCGGTTTCTATAATTAATTTCATTATTTAAATTATCTTGGTTTTCTCTAGTTTTTCTAATATATTCTAACATCCTTGATCTTGATCTGAATAATATCCTTCTGGGTAAATGTCTTCGTATATGTGTTCTAACGCATTTATTGTTTCGATTTCGTAGTTTATTATTTCTTCTAATAGTATTTTCTTAATATCTATAATTTCTATATCTTTAAGTATATATAAGATTAAAACTTTAAGGTAGTCTAAATGATCTATTTTCTAAAATTGATATTTTATAGTTATTTGTTTTAGCCTTAGTAGTTCTTGCATATTTTTATTTAGAGATTTTATATATTTTTTATTTTCCATGTATTTGTCTATATTTATTTTTATCTGTTTTTCTAGTAACTGTATATTTCGTATATCTTTAAAATTTCTACGTGATCTTAACATAATAAATATTTATAAGAGTATCTAGGTAGACATGGTATATAATTTACTCTAGTCATGTAGTATTCTCCAAATGCTTTTTCTAATATAATTTTTCTTATATCTGCAATATTTATATCTCTAAGTGCATACAAAATAAGTATCTTAAATTTATCTACCATCACATCAGATATATTATCATTCATTATCATAAAATTGCTTTTTTCAAAATATTCCCTTCAACCATGTACATAATAAAATATAATCATCTCAGATTACTATATACTAGATTATTCTTAAATAACATGTTCTTCGGTCACTATTAGCATGGTAATTCAGATACTTTTTCCCATACACAGCGCCTCGACTTTGGTTACTCCCCGTCACGACTTCTTGCCTCATTGGTTTCACCTTTACGATGGCATAGTTCTTAGGGATTTTTCTCCATTTCCACTTTGCTAATAAATTTCTTAACATATTATTTTTTGAATAATTCTAGTATAAAGTAACTAATATGAATTTATTTTATCATATCATGATTGTCGGGAACTATGAATTTAGCTATTCATAATCATAAATAGATATACCTGTTCCGGTAGCTTTGATATTTCTGAGGTTTGTTGCTCCATAACTTTTTCCATTGCAGTGTATATATTTAATTAACTGGGCTAAATATTTTTGAACGGAGAGAATTTTGGCTTGAATGTGAGAAAGCTTTCCTTCTGCAATGCCTTCTTCTCTTTTATTTATAGAAAAGAATACATCTTTACATTTGTGTACATTTGTGTACACGTTTTTCTTATTTCTACTAAAAGTCAAAAAAGCCTTAATGGCTAAAGATAAAAACAAAAAACAAACAAAGAAAAGACTTAAAAGTCTTCTACTCTATAAAGCCTACCTAAGCCTATAAAGCTAATAATTCAAACTTTACATTAAATTCTACCAATCTACCAACTTCTTTTTTAATTACTATCTTATCTTTTACGTAAAAAGATACAATATATTAAATATCTTGTCTTCCGTTTATTTTGTCATATCTGTTGTATCTCCATCATTGCTCTAGTCTTATCTTTCCAGCTGGCGTCCTTATCTCTTTTTATTCTAGCTGAACTGCTGGGACATCATTATCTCCTCCATTACATTTTAAACATTTGTGATCTGGATATTTATGTCCAATAGTCTTGCAATATCTGGTTATAATTCTTCCGAAATAAATTTTTCTCTGATAGCTCTAGCAATAGGTTCCGTTTCTGGTTTAAGCAACGTGAGAATCCATTGCCTAATAGTTTCCATATCTGTTTCTCGTAACTCTTTTGAATTTGAATATATAAGTACATGATTTCTTGAATAGTAGCTCCATATGGGATTTTGGTTGCAATATGTATTTGCTAACTCTTGCAAAATTGTAGATAGTCCAATAATCCTTTTGTTCGCATAAAATTTTGGTATCTCGATTCTAGGTATCTCTGGCTGTGAAATAATATCTTGTGGTATAATCATATCTCGTGTCATTCCTATCTTTACAACTTGTATAGGTTTTTTAACTTCATCAAATAATATCTCTGCTGGTGCCGTGTAAATTTTCATAAAAAACAAGGTACCTTTTGTTATTCTTTTAAAAGTGATAAATGCGTCATATATATCTGGTATAGTGGATATCTCAGTTCCGTCCGTGGTATATACGATACTAAGTAGTCCATATTCGTAGCAAGTTTTAACTAAGCTTGGTTTGGTTTTAGGTAAGGCAACTAGTTTATTATATCCGGTCAATCTCTGGGTTATATAGTTTGTATCTGGTTCTTGGATATTTGTAGCTTTGGGGTTGCTATTTAAAAAGGTTTGTAAATTGTAGATATTTTCTACATATGTGCGGGCTGTGTAGTTGTAAGTCTTTTTGTCTTGGTTTAGACTATCTCGGTATGTGGTAATTTATGGAGGTATAAACATGGGATCTTTTGATGTATTTGGGGTATATGGTTTATCAAATAGCTTATTTAGGTTCATATTTTTTCTAACTCCCCTGCTTGTACCTGCAGAAGTAGATTGATAAATGTTATGGGTTTTATGGAGTATCCCAACGTCTTCTTCTAGCTCTGGAATTTTACTATCTTCCGATCGACATAGCTCTGCGCATTGCTGAGTTAGCTGATTCATAGCTATAGACTTCAGTTTATCTTCACTAGTCTTTAGCTTTAGCTTCTCTATCTCAGTACCCATACTGTCCACTTTCAATGAAAGCGTAGTTAGGGCGTTGAGTATCTTTTCATGTATATTTTCTTCTATCATTTCAGTCTGTGTAGCTTTGTCTTGATATGTAATCTGCAATAACATTTTTGTTAGTACTGATCACTTCTATTATAAATGTGAAATTTAATATGTTTAAAACTAGTCTCCGAATCTCTTTTGTTGTAACTGAATTTTGTATTTTCTTTGTTAGCCACCAGCGTACATGTGTATTATCTGTTCGCACAATAAATTTGTTATATACAATATATGGCTCAAATGCTAACAAACATTTATATAATGAACATAATTCTTTCCTATTTATTTCCCATTTTATTTCTGTCTCATTGAACGTACCTTAGTAGTATCTACAATGGTGTTCTATTTTTTCTGCTTATATTTATATTTAAGTACTCCTCCGTAACTATATTCACTGGCATCTGCTTGTACTATATATGTAAATTTTGTATTTTCATCTGGAAATTGTAATTTTGGTAATTCTTTGCAAAGTAATTTTATTTTTTGAACTTGTTTTTTATCTTCTTCATTATAATTATATTCTATATCCCTTTTTAATTTTTTCTGTAGTGGTTTTAGATTTTCTGCTAATTTTGGAATATATTCTCTTACTTGGTTTACTAATCCTAAAAATGATTGTAATTTCTTTTTTGTATCTAATTCTTCTTTCGAATTTATTATTTTTTGTACTATATGCTGTTGCATTTTTACTCCACTTTTATCTATTTGTATTCCTAAAAAATCTATCTGGTTTTTCATAATTTCGGCTTTCTTTTCGCTTAGACTTATTCCTGATTTTTCTATTATATCTGTAAACTGTTCCAATAATTTTATATGTTCTTCTTTAGTTTTTGTATATAATAATATATCATCTATGTATACTATACAATTAGGTAACTGTTTAAAATAATTATCCATAAAATGTTGATATCTACCTGGTGCATTTTTATATCCAAAGGGTAATACATTCCACTCATAAAATCCTTGTGGTACCATAAATGCGGTTAATTCTTTAGATTCGTCTTCTAACTTTAGGTGGTAAACTCCTGATTTACAGTCGAATTTGCTAAAATAATTATATCCTTGGATTTGTCTTATTTTTAATATCTTATTTGGTATTGGATAATTGTATGTTATAGTTTTTGAATTTAAATTCCTATAATCAATAACCATTCTACTTTTTCCTTTTTTTTGTTAACTATGTTTAGTTACTATAAATGCTGGACTATTATGTTTACTATTACTTTTTTGTATATATTGTTTTTTCTAATAATTCATCTATATGCATTTTAAATTCTTTTAAATCGTCAAAATTATATGTTAATGGTTTTTGGGTTATTATACTATTTTTATCTATTAATTCAATTTTTATGGTAGTTTTATGTTTTTCCCATCCTTTTAATGGATCTTCACTATATAATTGTTCTAATTTTTTCATAACTATTTCTATCTTATTTATTGAAAATATAGTTATTTCTGTTTTATTTATCGAAAATACTACTAATTTTATTGTATCTTCAGTGTTTTTTATGTTTTCTAACTTTTGTGTAATTTTTTCACTTCCTTTTATCCAATTAGTTTTCTTTCTTATTTTATTATTAACTCTTTTTGCTCTTACTTTTTGTTTACATGGTGTTGTAAACCACCAATCGTTTCTAGTTATTATGTGTGGGTATAATTTATCTAAAAATGGCATTCCTAAAAGTATATCTTTTGACGTTAGTTCATAATTATAAATTTCTTCTATTGTCAATATCTTATCCCATATTTGTGCTTTTACATTCCTAGCTTTATAAGTAATTAGGCTTCCTTCATTATTAAATCCTTTAACTACTATTGGTATTTTTAATTTGTCCCATTTACTTTCTGGTAAGCAATTATATCTACATAAATTAGCTTCTGCTCCTGTATCTATCATAGGCGTATAATATCTACTGTAATATCCTTCCACTACTATCTTCATTAATACATATATCTTCATTTTATGTTAAGGCTCTTTTTAAGAATAATTTCTCTCTATTATATGTTATAGTTAATTGTGTATGTTCTATATTATATGGTTTTACTTGTTCTAACCATTTTATTCCTAATATTATATCTGCTTTTTGCATTTCTTCTTTTACTTCAAATTCTATTTTTATTCTTCTAACTCCGATTATTATTTCTTTTTCTGCTATATTTTTACTATTTATTAAGCTTCTTGGTAGGTCTGGGCATATATCATTATCAATTTTTATTTCTTCATCTTTTACTAGATATTTTGCTATATAATTTTCTTCTTGTCCTGTATTTAAGAGTATTAAATATTCTTTTTAATTTATTTTTCCTGTTATGTAATATTGATTTAGATTACTTATTGAATTTGTTTCATAACTTGTTCTTTTTGATGAGCTTGATGATTCTGGTTTTTCATTAGCTATTCTTTTTGTTGTACTTATTCTATTATTTACTATTTCTAAATTTTCTTCTATATCTATGTCTCTATAGCTATAATCATTATAATCTATTATTTTTACAATGTGTTCAAATGGGCTATCTATTGGTATCTTGTTAATCTTATTTTTCCCTGTTATTTTATGTTTTGTTGTTAATACATATAGATTTTTACATCTTGCTGTAAATATTTTACTTCCTGGGGTTAATTCTATTCCTGATATTTTCCAATATAATACTAGTGATTTATCTATATTTCTATCTGTTACTGCTACTGAATAATTTGCACTTATTATAAATTTAAATTTTTGGTATATTAAATTTCCTTTTACGGCAGTTATTATGCTTTTTTCTATAGGTTTTATAATTCTATCATCTGATAAATATAATTCTATTGGTGTATCTATTCCTTCTCTAAAACATGCTTTTATTAATATTTCTGTACCTCCAAGGTGTACATATTTTATTGGATCTCCTTTACTTTTTATATCATTTATTTCTTTATTAATTATTCTTTTTGTTACTACTGGTATGCTAGCTTTTCCTTTTGCATATCTGCAGTCTATTACATGTTCTTTTTGACATACTACATAATATTCATCTTTTTTCCTAGTAAAAATATTTTTTATTCTGGTATTTTAAATATTTTTTCTACACTTAAATCTAACTCTTTTCCTTTTATTTCATCAAATATATTACTATCAAATATTATTTTTTGTTCTGTTCCTTCATCATTTAAATATTCTTCCTTTGTTATTATTTTTATATCTTTTTCAGTCATTTGATTCATCTATTTCACTATCTATTTCAGTATCTGTTTCGTTTTCTGAAATTTCATATATACTATCTTCACTTTCTAATTCATAATCTATATAATCTATTTGCATATATTCTGTATTTTCTATTTTTACTTCGGATATTTGTTTATTTTTTGGGTTTTTGGGTAATTTACAATCTCTAGCTAAATGTCCTAACTTTCCACAATTATAACATGTACATTCTTTTATAGACTTTTTCTTTCTATATGGTCTTTTATTTTTATAATTTTTTACATAATATTTTTTTCTTGGTTTCTTATATTTATATTTTGATTTTTTATATTTCTTGTATTTCTTATGTCTTTTTCTTTTCTTATAATATCTTTCTTCGCATCCAAATTGGGGTGCTATTTTATTTTTGCAACATGCTAAATTTCTTATTAATGTTTTTTCCATTTTTATTTCTTCTTTATATTTTTCACATAAATTTCTATACCATTGTTGTAAGAATTTTATTCTAGCTCCTAACGTATCTACTATTTTTGCTTCTTCCCAACTTTTTATTATTTTTGAACTAAATGGTTTGGGTAGTTTATTAAAATATAATTTTCTTATTTCCTTACTTTCTTCTATACTATATGCTCCTTTATAATAATATTCTTTAAATGCGCAAGTTTATTCGTCTATATAACACATATTACATATTGTTAATTTTAACATTAAATTCCTATTTGTATCTTTTTCTTCATCTTGTTCTTCTTCTATTGTTGTCATACTACCAAATTCATCTTTTATAGCTGTTTCATATTTTTTCAATAATTCTATAGGTGTTTGTTTAGTTGTTGTTGATGATGTTCCCTCCATAGGTTTATTAGTTCTTAATACTTTCTTACTATTTTCAGTTAAGTTTGAAAACCATAGTTTTACTGATCCTATTAATGTTCTTTCTATATATTCTGGTGCATTTGTTATGTTTATATTATTATCTAATAATTTTTTTGTCATATATCCTATCCATAATTGTATTGTTTTTTCTGTATCTATTACACAGTCTTGATCTAAAAAGTTATAATTTTTATTAACTATTTGTTTTGGTGCCCATTTGTCATATTTATTGTATTTTTGAAATTTATTTTTATAATATATAGGTTTTCTTATTTCTGTTGTATTATCTTTACAACTTGTATAGGTTTTTTAACTTCATCAAATAATATCTCTGCTGGTGCCGTGTAAATTTTTATAAAAAACAAGGTACCTTTGGTTATTCTTTTAAAAGTGATAAATGCGTCATATATCTCTGGTATAGTGGATATCTCAGTTCCGTCCGTGGTATATACGGTACTAAGTAGTCCATATTCGTAGCAAGTTTTAACTAAGCTTGGTTTGGTTTTAGGTAAGACAACTAGTTTATTATATCCGGTCAATCACTGGGTTATATAGTTTGTATCTGGTTCTTGGATATTTGTAGCTTTGGGGTTGCTATTTAAAATGGTTTGTACATTGTAGATATTTTCTACATATGTGCGGGCTGTGTAGTTGTAAGTCTTTTTGTCTTGGTTTAGACTATCTCGGTATGTGGTAATTTGTGGGGGTATAAACATGGGATCTTTTGATGTATTTGGGGTATATGGTTTATCAAATAGCTTATTTAGGTTCATATTTTTTCTAACTCCTCTGCTTGTACCTGCAGAAGTAGATTGATAAACGCTATGGGTTTTATGGAGTATCCCAACATCTCCTTCTAGCTCTGGAATTTTACTGTTTTCCGATCGACATAGCTCTGTGCATTGCTGAGTTAGCTGATTCATAGCTATAGACTTCAATTTATCTTCACTAGTCTTTAGCTTTAGCTTCTCTATCTCAGTACCCATACTGTCCACTTTCAATGAAAGCGTAGTTAGGGCGTTGAGTATCTTTTCATGTATATTTTCTTCTATCATTTCACTCTGTGTAGCTTTGTCTTGATATGTAATCTGCAATAACATTTTTGTTAGTACTGATCACTTCTATTATAAATGTGAAATTTAATATGTTTAAAACTAGTCTCCGAATCTCTTTTGTTGTAACTGACTTTTATATTTTATTTGTTAGCCACCAGCGTACCTGTGTATTATATGTTCGTACAATAAATTTGTTATATACAATATATGGCTCAAATGCTAACAAACATTTATATAATGAATATAATTCTTTCCTATTTATTTCCCATTTTATTTCTGTCTCGTTGAACAACAAGTGAGCATCATGATTGAATTCCAAATTTCACATTCAAGTGTTTAACATGGATTTACACACATAAAAATCAATTCCATATGAAACATTAAATAAAACATGAATAAGGAACAAAATTCAAACAAAAATCATGAATACATTCTAATTCCAACCATAGAAATCATAAAATTCACTACTTGAAGTTTCAAAAGAGATTCTTGGGCTCCAAGGGTGGAAGGAACACTTGGATAAACACTTCACATACCTTAGTGCCTGAATTTCTGAAAGGCTAGAATGACAGTTAGTCTAAATACTTAGCTAAAATATTCTAAGTTTGAGACCCCTTGGCAAGCTTAAAAGACTGAATTAAGCTAAGGATTTAGCGGGGCCTTACAATGGGCCTCATAAAAAATCCTACCTCATAATCCATCAACATAGGGAACACATAACCTCCCTTAGTACCTCAATATACTATCACCGCCGATCTCGAAGGACAATACCTTCTGCCTACCCATATTATCCTTGTTTTTCATCAAGATATAGTCTAATACTTGTTTCTCCTTTATTTTAGAACCAAGAGATGATTGGGACACCTATTACACAAAAACACCACCATCATTAGAGTCCAAGAGATGAACTCCAAGATAAGATAAATGGTGAATAATCTTCATGAATTCCCACTTATCCTTATCCATATATGACAAGCTGTCCATTAAAGACCTACTAAAAGCACCATCAACCACGTTAGCCTTACCTGGATAATAGTAAAGACTCATATCATAGTTATTCAGTAACTCAAGACACCTTCTTTACCTAAGATTAAGATCTTTCTGAGTGAACACATACTGTAGGCTCTTATGATCAGAAATATACTAACATGGACCCCATAAAGATAGTGATGCCTAATTTTCAATACAAACACTATAGCCAATAGCTCTAAGACATGAGTCGAATAATTCTTGTCATGAACTTTTAACTGTAGAGAGGTATAAGCGACCACATTGCCATGCTTCATCAACCCACAACCCAAACTAACCTGGGACGTATCACAATAGACGACAAAACCCTCGATACCCTCAGGTAAAGTCAATACCAAAGCTGAAGTCAACTTATCTTTTAGTTTATCTAAACTATCCTCACAACCATCAGACCATAATAGCTACACGTTCTTCTAAGTCAACTTGGTCAATAGAGCTGCAATAGAAGAAAACTTTCTTCAAAAGTCCTATAATAACCAGCTAAACTCAAGAAGCTCTAAATATCGGTTGGAGTAATAGGTCTAGTGATGTTATAGCTTTTGATGAAACATTCTTCATCTTTTTCTTGGGAAAATTGGATGTTTTTAAGCAACCAAGGTTGTATTTACTGCTGGTTTTTAGTGTTTTAGGGGAAGGAACCAGCTATTGGAAAAGACTCAGAAAATTAGAAGAAAAACACTTTTAATGGTAAAAATGGTAGACCGTCAGTCTTGCGATGGACCAGCAACTCAATCATCAGGTCCGAACAGAGTCCATGACTTCAGAAGGCCCATTGACGACCCTTGTGGTAAACTTTCAATCTTGCGATGGACCACCATTTTGGCCGTCAGTGCTAAAAAGAACCAAGCTTCCTGAAATGCTCAGCGACGGACAATATGGTGTATCGTCAACCTTGTGATGGACCACCACTTAGGCTGTTAGGACTCTCCAGAACATAACTCTCCAGGATGATCAGCGATGGTCAAAATAGTAGACTGTCAGTCTTGCAAGGGACCACCACTTTAACCATCAGTCTTATCCAGAAAGTGACCTACTAAGATCAGCAGAGACAGACCAAATGGTGGACCGTCAACATTGAGATAGATCACCACTTTGGCTGTCACTTTGGATGCAGGTTTTATAATTTTGAATTTTAAATCCTTTTTGACTAGGAATATATAAGTAGCCAGTTTTAGGTTTAATTGGATATCTTATCTTTTATTAGGGGTTTTCCATACTTGAAAGATATTGTTGCTACATAGTTTTTATCTATGATTAATTGGAGATTTGAGGATCTAGATTCCTTTATCATATTTTTTGTTAAAGATTGAAAACAACAATTGTAACTTTTGTAAGTAAACTTTGAATTAATTTATGAATAACACAATGGTTTCTTCTCTTTCTTGGGTGGAAATATGTGGCTATGCTCCCATAACTAGGGTTATGAGAGCCTTGACGTGCAAAGCTGATTTTGGGTTGTGAATGTAGTAGATTCCCATGAGTAATTGATATTGTATAAACTCTTCTTGAATTTAATGACTTTTCTTGGTTGCAAACTTGAAAAGTGTGCCCAAGAACAACACTTGTTCTAATAGAAAAGTGCTTATTGGGAAAAAAGGGTTTACATAAATCTAATGTCTTTAACCTTTGGATAAAGGGTAGATGCCTTAACCGGATAAACCCATATGATATTATAGTTGAATTAATGCTATGTTCCTTAAGTTTGAAGGTATTAAGGGATAAGTTACTCATTTAGGTTGGGTAGCTAATGGGTAAAATCATAGAATTCAATTACTCTTGCAATAAGAATTGTTCATTCGGAATCCAAAATAGTTCATAACCTTAGCTGCTTAGGCATCTTGGTAACCATAAATCTAGTATGAATTTTCCTATTGAATTACTATAAGCAATATAACCTACAATTGGATTACTTTCTGTGACAAATATTTGAATATAATTGATAAATTAAAATTCCACTCTATTCTGGAACCTTTGATCAATAGTCTAGTAACAACCACAACACTTAGTGAATATAGTATTTCCTGTGGGATTTGACACCCAACCAAGTTGGGTTCTATATTTTACAATGACCTCTTATACTTTCTAACTAGAGTTGTAATTTGTGCGTATCAAATTTTGGCGCCGTTGTCGAGAATTATAGTTGTTAATTTTTGGTCAAGTTTCCAAAATTTTACTTTTGTTTGTTGTTTTTATTCTGTGCAGGGTAGTTATTGTGTATTCTAAGTACACAGAGATTGGGGGCACCATTATTATCAATACATCCAGAATCAAAGTTTATTGGCAAAATGGCAGACCCCCAAGATGCTGAAAGACTAGTCGCTCTCGCTAGAGCTCAACTAAATCAGCAGAATAACGGACAACATGAACATCATCCTAATCCTAATAATGACGATTTAGAGGATGATGATTTCTTTGATCTTGTTAACCAAAGGTATGCAGAAAATGTGGCTGCACCAGTGAATTAGAATATAAAAAAGAATTGCCTTTTTAGGGAAACACAGGAGCGTCAACCAGTGTAGTTTGATCTGGATGACGATGAAGAGAGAATGGATGGAGTAGGTGCAACTAGATCTATCATTCCTCCAACTCTAGCACTTGGAGCTAAGTTTAATATTACCAGTATAATGATTCAACTTCTTCATCTTAAGGGGTTGTTCGGTGGTCAACCCGGAGATGCTTCAAACATGCATTTGGTGAACTTTGTCACTATTTACAAGTCTTTTGATAATCAAGGAGTGGGTCAAAGTGCTATTTACCTACATTTATTTATGTTTTCTATCTACGGGGAGGCAACACATGGCTAAATAGACTGACTCCGGACTTTATAACCAACTGGAGATAGTTGAAAGAGGGTTTCCTATAAAGATTCTTTCCACCCTCTAGGAGGGAATAATTGAGGGATGAAATTAGTAACTTTCGACAGCTTCCCATTGAAGCTTTTCATAAGAAATGGAAGAGGTTTAAAAAGAAGTTGATGTAATGTCCAAACCATATTATGACCTATATTCATTTGTTGGACACTTTTTATTAGGATTTAAACTCTATTACAACTCTAGTCATAGATAAAGCTACAGGAGGGTCATTTGTTGACCTTACTTTTCTAGAGGTTTCAGAGATGCTTGATCGGATGACCAAATAGAGTAAAGATTGGCATACCAGGGATTCTATGGTAGAAAGACCTACAGTGTCTGGTAGTATGACTGCATAGTAATGCAAGAAGGAGGAAAAACGTGACCAGGATATAGCATACTTGAAGACATAGATAGATTTGCTGACTAAGCATCTATTGTCTGGAAAAATAAAGACGGTGAAAGCTGTTACATCCCAAGGAAGAGCTTACTCTAATTCAAAAAAAACATAAAACTATGTAAATAACCAGGGGATTTCTGAGGCACTAGCAAAGGAAATCAAGGTTGGAACTATTACGACAAAGCTAGTTATAAGGATAGAGATCAAGGGAACTGGAAGAGAAAAAATGATAGGAGTGGACTATATGTACATCCTGGAAGCAGAGATAATGCTACAACTAGATCTTGAAAGATATCCATGGAGGACATGATGGAGAAATTATTAAAGGGAGTTGAGGCTACCAACTCAAGGGTGACTACTATGAAGAGTGATTTGTCTTCCATAAGTCAATTGGAAAACTCACACTCTAATTCTAACAAATAGTTGGAGCAGCAAATGAGCCAACTCTTAGCAGTAGTGAATAAGAGTAAGAGCAAAACTTTACGAAGTGATAAAGTTTAGAACAAATAATAGCTCTTACATAAAAATTACCACACGGAGTGGTATGGTATTACTAAGCCCGTCTGTGGGAAAAGCTGTGATTCAAGTCATGATTGAAGAGGACATTGAGCATGAAGAAAGTTATCTAGTGGAGTTCAAGAGACTGGATCAAGTTATTGATAATAGACCATCCAACCATCAGCAGGTTTATGAGTTAGAGAAGAGCAAGGGACAAGAGACTGAGTAGTGGTTATTATGCTCCCAAAATCACCTCCTTTATTTCCCTATAAGTTGAAAAAGAAGGCCGATGACACAGAGTTTGGAAATTTTATGGCCATGCTTAAGTAGTTGACGATTAATTTTCCATTTGTGGAGGCATTGGAACAAATGCTCGAGTATGCAAAGTTCATGAAAGGCCTTGTTACAAATAAGTGAATAGTTAATTATGAGATGGTGGGTAGTCTCCATTATTTTGGTACAATTTCCACAAGGTCGTTAGTGTAAAAGAAGGTATACCCGGGAGTATTTACTATCCTGTGCACTATTAGGCCTCTTGATTTTGCAAAAGCTCTATTTGATTTGGGAGCCAGTATAAACTTGATGCTGCTTGCTGTGTATAAGAAACTTGGTTTGGGGGATCTATTCCCACAAACATGACATTAGTTATGGAAGATAGGTCTGTGAAGTGGACCATGGAGATTTTATATGACGTATTAGTTAAGGTGGCTAGTTTCATATTTCCAACTGATATTTTCATTCTCAATTTTGAGGTAGAATTTAATGTGCCCATAATGTTGGGTAGAACTTTCTTCACAATTGGGAGTGTACTTATTGATCTAAAGGCAAATGAGATACTATTCAGAATAAATTATGAAGTAGTTCGATTTGATGTATGCCAGTCCATGAAACAACATAAAGATATGAGTGTATTTTCTATTGTAGAGTTTATTATGAGTAGGAGAAGGAAGTACCTATAGAAGAAAAATTTGCTGTGGGGACTTTAGCTGCTATATTAATGAATATTGATCAAGACGGTATTGAATATTATGAGGAGACTTTGTGTGCCTTGACAGGCATAGGGTCTTATTCTTATGAACCTAAGAAGCTGGATTTGGGCTTGAAAAATTGTCCAAGTCCACTAACCAAGACGTCTATTAAAGAGCCACCTACTTTGGAAATGAAAGTGTTTCCCAGTCATTTGAGGTATGTGTTCCAGGGCAGTGGGAATACACTACCGGTTATAATTATTGTTGACTTAGGTGAGCAACATGTGGAAGCCTTTATCTCTATTCTGATGAGATATAAGAGGGCTATTGCTTGGACAATTGCAAACATTATTTGTATTTCTCCTAGTATATGAACATATAAAACCTAGCTAGAGGAGGAATGTATCCCAATTATTGAGCATTAACATCGTCTAAATCCACCTATGAAATAGGTGGTGAAGAAAGAAATCTTCAAAT
The DNA here is from genome assembly GCA_030864225.1 of Capsicum baccatum var. pendulum. Lineage (NCBI taxonomy): Eukaryota > Viridiplantae > Streptophyta > Magnoliopsida > Solanales > Solanaceae > Capsicum > Capsicum baccatum. Next base: position 135,682,424 of record CM061552.1, read on the forward strand.
GGCTATAAGTAGGAGTGGTATACCCTATCTCAGATAGTAAGTGGGTAAGTCCTATTCAGTGTTTGCCCAAAAAAGGGGGACATGACAGTGGTGACTAATGAGAAAAACTAGTTGATTCCACTCAGGCCTATTACTGGATGGAGGGCGTGTATTGATTACAGAAAACTCAACTTGTGGATATTAAAGGACCACTTCCCAATGTCTTTTATGGATCAGATGCTTGATCGATTGGCAAAAAAATATTGGTATTGTTTCTTGGATGGTTATTCTAGTTACAATCAGATTTCTATAGCCCCATAGGATCAAGAGAAAATGACATTCACCTGCCCATATGGTACTTTTGCATTTAAGAAGATACCATTTAGATTGTGTAATGAACCCGCTACCTTTCAATGTTACATGATGTTTATTTTCTCAGATATGGTTGAAGATACCTTGGAGGTGTTTATGGATGATTTTTCTATGGTAGGACATTCATTTGAGTTGTGTTTGGTAAATATGAGTAGGGCCTTGCAGTGGTGTGAGGAGTAGAATCTTGTGCTTTATTAGGAAAAATGCCACTTCATGGTGAAGGAGGGCACTGTTCTCGGACAAAAAACTTCAGCAAAGGGGATTGAAGTTGATCGAGCTAAAGTTGAGGTTATAGAGAAACTTCCACCTCCTATTTCAATGAACGGGTGCGTAGTTTCCTTGGTCATGCTGGCTTCTATCGGAGGTTTATAAAGGACTTATCAAAGATTGCAAACCCCCTTTGTAAGATTTTGGAGAATGAAGTCAAATTCTCATTTATGATAATTGCTTGAAGGCATTTGAATGCCTTATAGGGAAGCTGGTTGATGCTCCTATTATTGTTGCACCAGATTGGTCTAAACTATTTGAGATCATGTGTGATGCAAGCGAAGTTAACCTTGGAGGTGTTCTGGGACAAAGAAGGAAAAATTGTTTTATCCAATCTATTATGCCAGCAAAGCGCTGAATGGAGCTCAAAAGAACTACAACATCACAGAACAAGAACATCTAGCAGTAGTCTATGATTTTAATAAGTTCTGGGCTTATTTTCTAGGAACCAAGGTAGTGGTCTACACCGACTACGCAACCTTGAGATATTTGATGGAAAAAAGGATACAAAACCAAGGTTGATTAGATGGGTTCTGCTACTTCAAGAATTTGACTTTGAAGATAAGGATAGGAAGGGTTGTGAAAACCAAGTGGAGGATCATCTTTCTAGGCTGGAAGGCGAGCAAACTGCTAGAGGTGAATTTGAGATCATTAATTCATTTCTGAATAAGGAAATCTTGGCTGCTGTTATGAAGAAAATATGTTGGTATGATAATTTTGTAAATTATGCAGTGAGCGAGGTGATACAATATACGAATTGTATTATTAGATGGTGCATCCCAGAAGTAGATATGTTGAGTGTACTGGAAGTGAGTCTTGCTTCCCAGTTGGAGGTCACTATGCAGGTGATCGGACAATAAAGAAAGTGCTTCAAAGTGGCTACTATTGGCCCTCTTTGTTCAAAGATGCCTATGAGTTCGTGAAGAGGTGTGACCAATGTCAAAGGAAAGCATCCATGTCAAAGCACCATGAGATGCCAATGTCTAAAATGTTGGAGGTAGAATTATTTGATGTCTGGGGTATTCATTTCATGGGGCCTTCATGAGCTCATTTGGGAGGAAGTACATATTAGTGGTCATTGACTACGTGTCAAAATGGGTTGAGGCAGTGGCTCTGGCAGATAATGAAGGGGAGAGAGTTGTTTCATTATTAAGGAAAAACATCTTCTCTCGCTTAGATGTACCACATACCATCATCAGCGATGGAGGATCATATTATTACAACAAGATGATCAGAGCTGCCTTGGCAAAATATGGAGTTAAGAAGCATAAGGTGGCTACTCCATACCACTCACAAAGCTGTGGAAAAGTAGAAATCTCTAATCGAGAAATCTAACCTATCCTTGAGAAGACTATAAATGCTAGTAAGAAGGATTGGTGTACGAAGCTGTACGATGCCTTATGGGAATATCGTACAAATTTTAAGAAACCTATTGGCATGTCGCCATACTAATTTGTGTATGGAAAGACATGTCCTTTGCCGATTGAGCTAGATCATACTGCATTATGTGCACTGAAGCGGCTTAACTTGAATTAGAATGAGGCAACAAATATAAAACTGGGATAGATGAATGAGATGGATGGGTTCCATATTGGAGATTATGATCGGGCTGATCTATCAAGGAAAGAATGAAGAAATAACACGACCACAGGATTGAAAAGCGGGATTTCCAGAAAGCTGACTTGGTGCTTCTGTTCAATTCCAGACTCAAACTGTTTCCAGGTAAGGTCAAATCCAAATGGTCTAGCCCATTTAAAATGAGTCAAGTCTACTCATCTGGAGTAGTGGAACCTGAAAATAAAGAAAAAAGTGTCTTCAAGGTAAATGGACAATGTGTGAAACTGTATATTGGTACAATAAACTCAATAAGGAGTATTGATACTATCTATCTCAATGAAGTCTGAGTAATTGAGATAACTAAGTCATGCCGCAATGATATATCAGGCGCTAGTGGGAGGCAACCCACAGTGTGTTGTTCTAAGGCATTATTTAAATAATTTTGTTGTTTTAATGCATTTTTTATGTCTTTGTGAAGTGTGAAAGATGTAAAATGCAGAAAAAAGAAGGAGTAATACAATTTGAAAAAGGGTTGAAAATCTAAGCTACTGGAACAAAAGTGACCGCCTAAATGGTGGACCACCAGTCACCTGACGAAGTACCATTTAACCGTCGTAAAAAAGCTGAAAAATTCATTCACTGGAGAAAATTGATGGCCAAAGTGGTGGAACATCATTAAATTGGTATACTACTACACTGACCGTCAAAATAAAGTTGAGATGCCCAGGTTCTAGTATGGTGCGACAGCTAAAGTGGTGGTCCGTCACAAATTTTGTGGACCGCCACTTGGACCATCAAAATTAACCTAAAGTGATCATGTTCTGGTAAAGAGAAATGGACCAAATATTGGTCTGTCATATTTCTGAAGGACCATCATAGCAGCCATCGTTGTTACCCTAGAACTCTGTCAGGTTGGGTTACAATTATTCTTTATTTAAATGACCCATATTTAGCCCAATTAATTTGAAAGAATTAAAAGAGCGGTTATATACGTTGTACCCTTTTCAGCTTCTTCAACTGACCAAATTCCTTTGGATTCAAAGCATCTAACGACAATTGGTCTTCCTAGGACTCTCTATCTACTACCTTTTTTCCGATTTAAGTGACCACCTCTTCTCTTTATTTTCATCACAAACAACCTAGAGAGAAAATATAGAATTTTAAGTGAAGCCTGATTTGGTAATTTGCAAGCAAGTAAAAGAAGAAGCTACTGCAAAACTAAGGTATGAGCATCACCCTATTATTCCCTTTTTTAATTGCAAAATATGAAATGAATTAGTGGTTTGTTGATTAAAACTCCATCTTGTTTTATTCTTTTACTTTGACTTGCTATAAGTTCAAAAACTTGAATATGCACTATTGAGTGAAGTCTGAGTAACTCACACATTTAAAAGAAAGAAATTATGTGTATAATTGTTAAATTGGTGTCAATTATTGCTAAACAAATGATGTTGCAACCAAATGCTCAAATAAATGCCGAATTAAAAGTTGAATCTGAAGAAGGAGATACAACAGTTGAAATAGTTGACTGTCAATTATGCAATGGACCACCAAATGGATCATCGGAAGAACCCCAGACATGACACCTACTGGTGAAGATGCGATAGCCAAAGTGGTGGACCACCAACTTTGTGACGTACCATCATATGGACCATCACAACTCTCTGAATTTTCAATTTTTTTGAATAAGACCCGACGGCCCACATGGTGTATCACCATCTACCCGACGGACCACCAGTGTGGCTATCAAGTTTGAGTTTCCACTGTTAGGCTATTTTTGTGTTGTGAACTAATTCCTTACTTTTTTTTCAGGCATTAAAGCTGGTAAACTTCCACAAAAGAGAGAAGGAAGATCCCAAAAGGGTAAAGGTGAATCTACACTTGCTTACAACACCAGGCAATGCGAAAGGGAAACTCCTATTCTCTCCCAGTCTGAAGAGAAGAGAGACAGTAGCACAAGCAGTGCAAGCACAAGCCCAGATGAGGCAACGGTTGTTACAAATCAACACAAGCCTGTCGAGGGTGAAACTGAGGCTGCTATGTGGGAAAATAAATAGATGCGACAGATGTAGATACTGAACCTGAGGATACTAATGTTATCAAGCATAAGGATCCTTAAGTTTGAGAGGCAATTAGATGGCAAATAGAGAGAGCACGAGAGAAATTCTATGATGGATTGACACCTCTAGTAAGAGGGATAAAAAGGCCGTTTGCAGAGGAACATTAGATTATGACAATGGAGATACATAAATATCCTGAGTTGGAACACCGTTTTAATGAGTATGAACAAGCATAGATGAGCAGGACACCAGGAGCATATCAACCAAATTAGGTAAGCGAATTCTTTGCCAATTATCTTTCACTAGTAAAAAATGACTGTCCAAAAGGGACGTCCATTGCAAGCTAGCCAAATAGAGAGTCTGTGCCTGTCCGAGGCGTTACTAACGATATTTCAGCATGAACAATCAATAGGTTGCTCTTTAGGACAGAATATGAGGCTCTACCCACTGTACCTGATCTTGAGTATAGGTTGAGAAATTCATCTACTCAGAGGCCTTGAGTGGTTTCACAACTGACCGATGAAGGTAACCTCTCTTGGTTGACTAATCCACAGGAGTGTATTGCAAAATATTCTATTAGCTTCAAGTCTATGTTTTAGTGGGCTGTCGTTCACTTAATGCTAATGCCAACTAAAGGTGCTAAAAATTGGGATAAACATAAAGTCGTATTGGTTGCAAGTTTGGTTTTAGGGCTGTAAGTCCACTTCAACTAGATTATTATGGATGAGATGTTCGTAAGGGCAAATAAAAAAACCAGTGTGTTTTCGTTCCCATGCCTAATCATCGATTTATGCAAAAAGGCCAGTGTGCCCCTGATTCGTGGAGTTGACAATGAAATCCTAACTAAACATAGGTAGGACATTAAGAAGTCAAAAGATGATTAGAATTTCGAGATATATGTCACCAAGTCTCCAACTTACTATACTCAATCTGCACTATCTCTTGATACAACAAAAATTCCTGCAAATATACCTTTTCCCATCACCACTTATGTCCCACCTGAGTACGTGCCCCTAAGTGCATCTGTAGGGTTAGGTTCTACCCAGTCTATGGGTGGAGCAATCTTTTCCAAATATAGGTTAATGCAGGAAAATGTTGCAAAATTAGTAAAGCTGCAAAAGAGGTTTTAGAGATAGTTAGATAAATGGGAATCAAAATTTAAGTATTTTGTTGACGGAATTATAGGTGAGGCAATCCATCCATTCAAAACTATTCAAGTTAGGATAGAAATCATGGAACATCATATTAACAAAATGCTTGATGCACTATCCCTCATGATCTTGCCAAGCTCAAGGTTGAATTTGAGCAGGCGAAGGATGACATAGCAGAGTTAAATAAAAGACAACTACAACAGACTATTTTTGACCCAGCCTTAATGGAGAGTGATAATGATGAAGGAATTTTGGACCTAATGGGAAGACAGGTGAAATACAAAGAAAAGAAGTACATGGATGAACGAGCTATAAGGAAAGCTTAAAAAAATAAGAAAGAGAATAGAAATAACACCGGAGAAAAAAGAACAATATGATTTGAAGAAAGATCAAAAGAAATCAAAGAAGGATGAAGAAAGGAGAAAGAATAAAAAGGAATATGAAGCAGCATAACTATCTACTAGTGCTACCCCAGCAAGAGGGCAAAGTTCAAGATCAGTCTGAGAGATAATTTCTCTAATTCTTGAGGGTGAGGTTTTGAGTACCCCAACCACCATAGGTACCAATATTGCACCTGGTGAGGACACAGTGTCCTCACCATACTTCACATATTCCTCATATGAATAACAGACAATATAAGTATACCAATTTCTTTATACTTTAATTTAATGCTTTTAGGACAATGCATATGTTTCTATTTGAGGGTGGTTCACTTGTATCATGAGGTGGTGATGTTTCCGATATTCTGAAACCTACTATGTTCTATCTAGGAAAATCGGCATGTCTAGGATCATATTAATATTGCATTTTTTCTTTTCTATGTTTAACTTTAGATTCACACTTTTGTTCTTTTTAAGTCATGTTATGTTGTCAATATTCGTCCATGGAATAAAAGTGTTGTTTATGTTAGTATCTTGTTGTAAATACGGATGATGAAGGATGTTGGCACAAATCTAGGACTATTTTCATATGACTATTTATTTGTCCTTTAGGATATGTGCTCAACTGCTAGTGAATCTTTATTTGGCATTAACCTATAAATATACATAGCATGTGATACAAATCTTAAGAACAGTAGAATGAGTGTGAATCAGTTGCCACTGTGTGTGAGAATATTTGTATTAGTTATTACATAGTATAGTACCTAGAACTTGCCTGGTTCAATTGATGTTATTCTGTAGTTGATGAGATAAGAAGGGATGGCAGGCCACCTTGTGCTTTTAGTCCACTTAGCCAAAGTAATTAACCCTACCAAAAATAATTTTACATTTTTGAACCCTTATTTGAGCCTTTGTTAATTTTTCTTCATCACTAAGCATTCTAGTTAACTCTCTTTCAGTTGTTGACTCTTAGCTCTGGCCCTGTCCTTGTAATGCAAAATGTGTAATTAAAATTAGGCAAAACACCTAAGTTGAGGGTGGATATTGTAGGAATAATAACTGCCTAATGGAAAGTTGGTCAAGAATTTGAATTTAAGTCTTTGACCCTGGTCTAGTTAAGATAATATACATCTTGACTTATAGCATCAGCCTAAGTTGACGGTGGCTGATACTCATGTATATATATTAAAATAATGGGGGTTATTGTGGAAAAGCATAAATGAGCGAGAAAAGAGTGAGTTAGCTAGCAAAGCAATGTCTTTTGGTAAGAAGAATTTGAAGGCAAAGAGATTTAAAGCCTAGTTCTTAGTCACTTTTATCCAAAATTCATTCCTAACCTAGACTGATATCTTATTACTACCCTAGAAAATACCAGCTTGATCTTGGAACTCAATTATAAGTGGTCATTGGATAATACAAGCAAGCTTATGGGTGCATGTGCTATGTTGGTTACTTCTTTAATGAGTGGGAGGGTTTCGATTTGTATCCACAAAATATATTGAGTGGTGAATCTCCTTGTCTTTGAGGGAAACCTGAGTCATACTAAATTTGGATGATCTTTGTAGATTCTTGTATCCATGTTGTGTAGATTAATTGAATTTGAAACATTGCTGGTTATAGACTCTGACTTGTTAAACTATATGATTTAGTTAACAAGTGAATGGTTGTGTGAGAATTGGTTCAGTAGTAAATGCCCATCATTGTATTGTTCATATTTGCAATTTGATGCTGAGTTGCATGAGGACAACCAATTATCTTAAGTTGAGGGTATTGATGTTCTAGCTTTTGATGGAATATTTTTCATATTTTTAATGGAAACATTGCATGTTTTCAAGAAACCAAGGTTGCATTTAATGATGTTTTTTAGTGTTTCTGGGTAAGGAGCCAGCTGAGGGAGTTGAAATCAGTAAGTACTGACATGAGGACACCCTAGTTAGAGTTTAATTGTATGACACCTTTCTCTACCCTCTTTGTGATCATGATATTTTCCATAGTGATACAGAGGGTATGCCTAATTTTAGGGATGACACCATAGGGGAAAGTAGGAGTGGATGAGACCTAAGCCCTTGGTTACGACTACCATTTGATCCTGGTTCCAACTTAGGATGGGAAAGGATTATCTCAGCTTGGGATCATTTTGTTTAGATGTTTATCCAAGCCACTTCCTTGGTAACATTTGTAATAGTCTTTCTATGTTTACTACAAAGGACCCATGAATATACTTCAATTTTTTTCCCCTTCGGCATGGAAACCCTAACCCTCATGTCATAAGGATGTGTACTTGTTTGTTTTCTCTTGATTTATAAGATACGGATTCGAGGTCGAATCCTTTTCAAGATGGGGAAGATGATACTAGTACGATCATGTATATGGACTTATGAGGACATATGTTGCACCCAAAACTTTTTATGTGTAAATGATCAGCAAAGGAGCACCTAAATGGACACCAAAACCATCCATACATAGCACTCCAAGGGTGCCTACTTGAAGCCATTCATTAAAGGGTATTTTTGGTCATTTTACCTTACTTTTGTAATATGATATAAATAGAACCCTTTAGGGTTTTTAGTAGTTAGTTTTTGTTGAATATAGAAATTCGTAAACACTTAGAACATTTCTCTCTTGTGAGAAAGGCCCCTATGGCCGTATCTTGTAACTAGGGCAATTCACAAATGTGGATTTCACTTGTGTTGCATTGAATCTTGGAAACATTGGCGTTTAGAGGTGGTAAAGTACCTCTTGTGTCAACGTACGAGTTAGATAGTTGTTGTGTATAGTGTTAAGGGTTCAAGATTCTAAGATTATACCCTCACTTGTCTAACTATCTATCCTTTTGTTCATTGTAATCTTGTAACCATTGTGTATCTTGTAATCTTCAATCCATGAGTTGTGTCTCCTGTTGTTATTGTTCTTATCATATTATTGTCCACCTTGTTGTGTTGTTTCTATTTTAGATATGGTTATACACATTATTATATCACCATTGTGTAGTATTCTCGGTTTTGGACTTGTTTCCAAAGTTGTATTATTGGCCGAGAGGTGTGTTTGTGTTTCTCTACGCTTTGTCTTGAAAGTATGGACTATTTTGTGGCTGTTTTTATACAATCAAAGTTTTTATTTTATCAATTCTTCCTTTCTTTAAGTTGAAAAATTCCTCATATTTTGCCTCCCACAACTTCTAAGGAAAAAGATGATCCAGAAACGCACTAGAGAAATCATCCCACAAGGCAGAACTAGCATCTTCACATCTCGACTGTTCCCACTCTTTGTACCACTGGTATGCCATTTCTTTCAATAAGTAGGCAACAAACACTACAAAACTTCCAAAGCATTCAAACCCAAAAAAATCTTCTTGATCTCATCAATGAAACTTTTAGGATCCTCCTTAACTTTTGTACCAGTAAATATCTAAGGATGAAACTTCATAAATTGGCCAATTCTAGTGGCCTCAGATGAACCCATTGCAGTAGCATCAAAACCCAACTGCCATGACTGAGATGTCACCAACTAAGTCATTAGGTTAATGCAGCAATGTAACTCGCATTAGCAACCTTCCTAGAAGGCGACTGAGTATGAGTTTCGCTCTCAAGAGTAGGATTAGTGAGGGCAGGAGGGACCCCATGAGGACAGTCAGATGCAGTGACCCTTGACCTAGCATGGATCCCAAAAGTTAGACAAGATACATACATATTATCCCCAAGTGGGACTGAAGGGTTCACAGGAACATTAGATTCTCTTGGAGGCATGATTTGAAAGATCAGCAAATGGAAATCAGAAAGATCCAAGGGTTTAGACTCTATAGCCTAAATATAAAACAACGAGAAAAGAAAGCATTCCTAAATGTCTCACAGCCTTTATCTTATAAGTTTGGAGTGGTACACACCCCATAAAAGAGACTCTTCTGAAATATCTTTTTAGATACCCAATTTACCATAAACCTTGTTCTGATACTAGCTTTGTCATGGCTCGAACCAGGGTATGTCCGTGATGGGCATCTCAAGTCCTATATGAATCGAAGATCACCCCCCTTCATCAAGCCTAAGAAACACAACAACGACAAATTTTGAATGAATTCCGCACATAAATAAAGATAACATAGAATAAAACTAATAAAAATTCATTATAATTCTATACCAACCACCAATAACCGGACAACCATCCATTACCAAACAACAAACCAAACCACCCAAGTCCACAGTAGTCCTGAAAGTCAATAAAACGTTGGGACATTCACCTGATAATAGCCAAACAAATATTTAAAAAATAGTAAAAACATAAAAAGGAAACCACAATATGAACTAGGGTCTTTTGAAGGATGGAATCTAACAGCTTCAATTTGACTCACTAGCTAGTCATGAATTCAAGTCACTGAGTAGAAGAGGTAGAAGTATGGCCGGTTCCTGCATAGCGTAGGGATAAAATGTCCAAGGTTGGTTAGTGGTTGGATAACTATCATGTAAATCAAGGATAGAGGAATAAAATAAAACCATCATCCAAAGCAAGTCTAATAATGATATGCAATCACCTATATACATATAAATCATGTCGGAATAGGGAACAAGGCTTATCATGAACTTTGAAAATCTTAACCTGTATTATGCAGTATAACTATCATGAAATACGAAACCCACAATCTACGTGGGCTTAGCTCTCCCCCAGCTGTAAGGAACCCATTGTATAAAGCCATACAAACAAGAGAATATCCATAATTGTATGCCTTTATGAGGGAATCGAACCTCCCAGAATAATAAAGGTAACATAAGAACCAATGTATACAATATGGGAGTCTCGAACATCCCATTCATATATCCATTTAGGGGACTCAGACCTCCCATTCATATAGACACCCGCATAGGCTAGCACGGTTTCTAGTGTTAGTCCTTCGAACTCCACTTTCATGGAATAGCTACACATCCTGTATTAAAGCCCAATTAAAACATTCATTTAACATACACAACAATTGATCCAATTACTTTACAAAGGTATCCTATTGGTATCATCATACCAACCTACTTGCAAAAGTGCAATATGCCCTAACCATTGTTAAACAAGTTAAGACTCAAACCTATTGTCTAAACAAAGACATCAATTCAATCCAACATTTAGGGACTCAAACCCATTTAGTCAATTAAACCACCAAGGTTATAATTCAAATAAATTTATGGCCAATAAGTCCTTTATGAAACACTTTACCAATCATTAATATTCTAGGCATATGCTTTTGTTCAAAACACAATTCAACATGTTCCAAGATCATTCTCTTTGAAATTTTCACAAACAAGTTGATGGTATACCATTTCCAAAACATTATTCTTACCAAAAATTCTCAAGTTAGGGTTAACCATGACCCCTTATTCTAAATCACAATTCCCAAGAACCCTTATATGCAAAACCATCATTAAAGCATGCATAAACACAATTTAAATTATTAATGAACAAAGTTTTAAACATATTATTTAAGTGAACTAACAATGAAGGAAGAGTTACTCGCCTAAGTTATCAATATTTACTCAGAGAATCTAATCTATAATCCTCTAGATGTCCACCTTGAAGAAACCCTAGCCCAATCTTATTAAGAGGTTTTAGAGAGAGTTTAGAGAGTGTTTGATCTTCTAAAGTGTAGAATAAATGCCCTATAAGTGTTATAAGATATGGGGCCTTAAGGTCTAGGAGTGGGAACTATCCAAAACACCCTTAGCTTAAACGTTATGGCAAACCCGTAGGTGGGTATGAGTTAACCCTCCAACTCCTCATCATATCATATGATTGGTACTATCCAGTCATCCCTAAAATAGAAGGTTGGACACCATATTCTGTCCAACTTATGACTCCCTTTCCCTACTCTTCACTAAACCATTCGATTGGTAAGATCTAGTCGTATCTAAGAAAGTACAACAAGGGTTAGATACTGAACAACATACGATTGGACTCTACCCTCTCATCGCATCACCCTACGAATAATATGGAGTCACTCATAGCTAGGATAGAACTAGGACAATAATCACACTGAGCAACATAAGACAAGGGTCCCTAGACCCTTCACCTCACCAAATAACATGGTGGGAGTAGTATAATATACAAAAAATTCAACACTCAAGAAATTTGCAAGGGCTAAAGTTTGGGGTGTTTCATTGAGTCTTTGATTTTAGTGTTTTCTTGTGTTTCTAGTGTTAGATACTTGGTCTCTAATACTACAGGTATCTAGAAATTGAATTTGAGCTAAATCAGTGCTATATTTGACATTCTAGCATTCATGAAAGCTTAGGTTTGAAGGAATTTAAAGTGGGTTGCAAGATCTAAAATTTTTGGTGAAGAGTTTGAGCTAAATGATGTTTGGAATGAGTTTAGAATTTTAAAAAGTGGCTAGGTTAAAACTTTAAATTCATTCTAAGATAAGGTAAATATATCATGACTCGAGGCTACCCCCTAGTCGTTACAGCATCCCTAAAACCACAAGTAATCAAAATCTAACCCATGTACTATCATACTTCTTGAGCAACTGATTTAAAATGTATATAAAATCTAAATTTCTTTAGCGAAAGCATAATCATGAGAAAATCTCAATAAAAATTATACTGTAAAAGTTTACAACATAATAAATCTGAAGAAGAAACTTGAATTATATATAATAACTTTGACTGACAATCTATGAATCCTATACTATGCTGACTATAGGTAGTTGGGACATGTCTAAAACTATCAAAAATCAATACATAAGAATAATAAGATAATACAAGAACTGCATCAGACTCGAGACACCAAAATAAGACTACTCATCACCTGTTGGCTGAATGTTGAGAATGGTTTGACCCTGGTGTGTAGGCTATATTTGGTACCAACATCATGAAAGAATGTAGCCACAAATGCATATATGTGGTACGCACTTTGTAATGTACTGAGTATGTGTGACATGCACAAAATCATGAAAATTTTTAATGTATGCTTTAAAACTGATGAAAGAAGTTATTTGCTAAAATATGCATTTAAATCATGGTTGTACGTAAAAGCAGTAAGACATAGTAAAATTTCTAAATCACGAGATAAAAATATTATTGTAAGTTGGAAAGTGGTAGAAACATGTCTACCTTATTTAAATCTCAAGTTAAAGTTGAAAAGGCTGTAAAACCGTATTGAGGATTATGTATGAATACTGAGCATGAATGCATAAACATGTAAAATGAATGTAAGACAAACCATAAGAATTTACCAAAATGATCTGCATTTCAGCCCTAACAATAACTTATCCACTGGTTCTTCAACATCAGTCAGTTTGGACCTCTACTTAGTTTCACCTAAGCTTCATCTTGGTCATGGATAGATCACCTAGGTTCGGGTCCATAAGCTGTGACAATTTCCCTATGAAGACTCGCTTTCACTATGGATCTGATGTGTTCCCTTAACCAAGCCACTTCCTATGAGTTGTCGGCTCATTCTTCAACAGGAACGTGGTCAGAGCCTTGGCTCTTCCCACTACTTGGGAGGTTATGGTTTCATGTTCTATTTCACTCCGCAATAGGTGTTATTTTTACCCTCCCCTCAATAACTGATAAACTAAATAACTGAATAACTGATACCTATATGCTTGGTCATGCAAGCCTAAGTTGACATACTCTAAAAACTAAATCAATACTGTGGGAGATATATTGTAACTGACATGCCCCAATTTGAGCTAATTGGGATCCAACTTGTAACCCTAGTTGGAAAGGTGTCAGCACCTTACCATAGGGTGTAACACATGTCTGACCATGTGGATTCACAAAGCTAATGTCCTTAAGGACTAGGGTAACAGTTCTCTACATCGGTTGGCTCCTAAGAGAGTGTGAGTCCTCTAATGGCGGGTGACATGTCATAACCTACGCTGGCTACGTTATTCTGGAACTTAGGGACTGCTATTGAAGGTTTTAGTCATCTAATGGTAGGTGATCTTTCATCCATAGTTTCTCTTGGTGCTAAATCCTACTCCCAACTAAACTGACACTAGTACTAGTTTAAGTTAACTTACCTCATAACCGATAATTGCTCAACATGAATATGATAATCCTAATATGATGACGAAATCATGACATAACTGACTTTAAATTTGAAAATCTGAAACATGTATGAACATATTGGTATCAGGTGTTCATAACCCTCCACCATTCAATAATAAATCAAATACAATAACATTATTTAAAACGTTGTATGACAATTTATGTTTTAAAGACCAAAAACATAGAATAAATCACTGACTGATGAAAACCATGGTTATGGGTATGGGAATATGTAAACATATGAGGATACATGCCCACATAGTTCAATTCATAAATTGGAAAAATTAACATGGTGTCAACTGGACATGATATGGGTGTCTGAGATTATAAAGCATATAAGAGAAAAATTCATTTGGTGGAACACATTGTCTGATTTGTATTAAAAAATATTAAGAGAGTATTTGGGTAAATTCATGCTTGACAGTGAAATTTCATCAAGAGAGAAAAAAGGGTTTATAAATATGTAAACCAATCATGTTCTGTTAATAAATTACACATGAATATTTGTATGAATTTCACATCAAGCCTGAGGTCATAATATCAAACTAAAATCTAAATCATAACGTAGAAATCTGAAATAATAAATCTGAGCTCCTTGTAAACTGATAATCATGATAAATTCATGTGCTTTTATTGGGAACTGATTGAATCATATTGAAAATCATGCATAATTATCAACTCATGAGAAACTTATGTCAATGTACTAAAATTTGTCTCATGGTAACAATCATGTAAGTGAAAACATGAATGAAAATTTTTTGTGCAACTTATCTTCAAATCACATGATAAAGCCATACTCTTAAATCTTTGAAATTTGGGTATGAACCCTAATTGAAATCATATAACTTAAACTTTAAAATCAATGTTTTCAGAAACAAAAATGAAAGTCTATCCTTTCTCATAGCCCTATATACTTGAGTTGCTTGAATTCTTGAAGAGAAATTGGAATTAGAACATTTGATAGTTGAATTCTTGAAAAAGGAACCCTTATTTTTGTTGTTGAGAGTGGGAGAGGGATGGATGATGTTAATTGACTAAGAACAAGGTAAATTACATTTTATTGGGGATCTTGGTCGTGATTTGGGTGTTTAGGGATAGGGGAAAAGACCAAAATACTCTCCGTGGCAGAGAGGCTATCATAGAGGCCAGCCTACATGATATGGTGTGTAGTGTAGAGACTAACCTCTATGACATGCTGTGCATCGTGGAGGGCCAGTCTCTGTGACAAGTCCAAATTGCGAAGGCATTCTGCTTATGTGGTCCAAAAATACCCTGAACCTCTTCCAAAAATTTTGAAACTCTCCCGAATACCCATTTTAATATCACAAACGTATTTACTCTCATAAATAAATGTTTCAAACTCTGAAAGGCCAAAAATAAAATGTTCAAAATCTTGGGGTGTTGACATGGTCATGTCACTAGTACTTAGTGTGAATTAAGAGCTTTGGGACTTCTAAACATGAGATGAATATATGGAAACTCATCTAGAATTTTGTGAGGTACTAAAATATCTCCCCCTAGGATCATTCATCCCCAAATAAAACAGTTTGAGATGACATACTAAGACGACTGAGATCATGTACTGAATACTTATAAACTGAATCATGATTTAGTAATTGAATCTGAAACATGATTCATGGACCAAAATAAATTCATAATTTTGATGGATGTGAATAAATTACCTCATGGAATAGACATATTCACGAAACTTAAGCTAGTAAGACTAGATGGAAAGTTAGAAAACTATAGGAGCTTAGCTGTTTGATTTCAAAACTAAATTGATGGCTACACGAACTGAATCATACTGAAATTTTATACTCAACTCGAGTGTTTCTTCAACACTCACTATAAGAAGATCTAATAACATTGGGGAGAAACAAATTTTGGGCATGATTTGAATAAAATATTGGAAAAAGGAATCACAACTTGGCTACAACTCTATAACATGGATTATAGGCCCATAAAACATAAGGTAGGATAGAATTACTCTACATCAGGCAATGCAACTGCTAACTTTCAAGCTCAGACACACTTCTCAAATACTCCCTAAACTATACTTTCCCCATAAATAAAATTCTCATTTCATTTAACTTATAATTCTCACATGGGCATTGATAACTCCATCTACAAAAGTCTTAGCTGAATTGAATTCACTCATCATGTTCAAGCCTACTCAAAGTCATAAGGTACCACACATAACACCATTATACTAGTCCAAACCACGAATTTAGTATCCGATGTATTTTCATAGCTCTCATCTAAAGAGTAATACTCCTTACCACTTCAACCACTAACTTCAACCTCTTACTAGAAATTCACTAAGGCATAATGCATTTATCCATTCATATATACACATGACATTCAAGATCATCATTATTACCGTATATGAACTTGGCAACCATCCTACCTAGGACTAATTTTTCCAAATTCTCGAATTCCTTTATCAATAACAACTTCCATGCACTGTTACCAAGAAGACACATAAAGAATTCTCAACTAACCATGGCATATTCCAAAGCTTTTCTTCAATCTTTCTTCACACTTATAGTCTTAGATAAAACAATCTTACAATATTCTTTCCCCAATATAGAACATTTAATCTCTCATATCTAAACCATTATTCATCAATTTTCACCACCACTATCTTTACATAAGGAGAGGTTACTGAAAGGTTAGAACATAAGAACTTGAAGAATGAAAGGATACTATCCATAACGTTTCACTTAATTGAGGCCTAAGTAATAGAGTATAAAATGCATAGATTTATTATAGAGATCAAGACCAAGGGCTTGTATGCCATAATCAGGATTTGCCTGGATATTAAGGGTGCGCCATGTGTTATGGGAACTGAGTATACTATAAAGAATGAGCACATGAGTCATAAGCTGCATGACTTGAGTTTGGAGTTCATAAATTCTTAGAATATTATTTGTACTTCTGAGTGAACTGGAACTTCTCACACTAGGAACAGGGAGCATACAAAATTCTTTATAAAGTGCAAGAATATGAGCTATGATCGTAGAGATAACTTGTAAGGCATGAGTAGATGTCGTGATGACTGAAGAACAAATATTATCACTGAGATAAGAAAAGGTTGGACATCCTCCTCCTCTAGTATTGTTCAACATCACACTGGAATCACTACTAGAATCTGAGGGTCTAACTTGTTCCTTGTTCTATCATCTTCCCATTAGATTTTAGCCATCGTGCTTAGTCTACAGACCACTTTTGTAAGCTCTAAATTAAACTGTAACCACTATACTCTAGAGTTTAAGATATAACAATAAACATAAATAATAAACTCACCCTAAAAGACTACATCTTAAATTATAAAACCCACTGCTAGTACTACTCTTTTAGATGGAACTCTTAACTTTTTATATCCCTAATAGCCATTATATAATAACTTAAACACTTACTTAGAATCTTTAGGAGCATCAACATACCCTGAGTTCACACCCTAGATTCTAACACTTCTTTCTAAGCTCAATCATCCAAAATTCAAACATAGATTATAACACTTAATATGGATATCCTCAAACATAATATACACTAATACTCATTTATTACCACTACATACGAATCACGAGACAGTAATTCACAAAATATTTTATGAACATACTCAACCTTATCAATTATCTATATAATTGTGGTTACTGCCTAATCTTTATCCCGACTACATCATTAACATACTCTAAGTCTCCTTTAACTGAGATCTCTCTCTCAAAGTGCTATTAAACAAACTATACAACATATTTATGGCTACATGGATACATAATCCACTAAATCTAGATAAAAACTTTCCCTACTTTACTGCTGCTAAATTTCTGGGTGCATGCTTCTAACTTTAGATCATATATTATCATAGGATTCTCAAAAGAGATCTGAGGGAACATCTAACTTTGGATTAATGCTTGACTTTCGTGAATAAAATCAAACACTTCCATACTTTAGAACTTAAATTCACTAATGAGATCCTTTTTGAGCCTGCATGCAACGCCATAACTATCTATGGGGATGGTCTAAGAATACTTTACAAGTAGGAATTTATGCTTGACTATTTCTATTTCCATAAGAATAAGGCAGATTTTGCATGAATGGAGCAATGTAAGAATTTTCATAAGTTTCATAGAGAACAATTCTACTGCATGATCTGAAAAATGAAAGAAGGGAACATTTTTAAAATACCTTGTAGCCTCTTGAAGAAAAGTACAGATATCTACATACCATTCCATAAGACACTACTATACACAACTTCATAGAGACCCTAGGACACTTAAACCTTATGCTTTGGTACTAAGTTTGTCACAACTCGAGACTACCCCAAGTCATAACACGGTGCCTAGAACCACAAGTGGTCCCAAGATATCCTATGTACTGGCATACTACTTGAGCAAATGATTTAAAATTTATATAAAACCTAAATTTGTTGAGCAGAAACATCATCATAGGAAAATCTAAATAAATATGATACTGTAAGAGTTTACAACATGATAAATCTGAGGAAGGAACTTGAATTACATATAATGACTCTGACTAACCATCTATAAAGACTTTACGATACTTACAATAGGTAGTTGGGACATGCCTCAAACTATCCCAAATCAATACATACAAATAACAAAAAAATACCAGAACTATTTTTGACTCGATTACCCCAAATAAGAGAAATCATCACATACTAGCTAAATGCAACAATCTAATCCTAGTGTGCAGGCTATATCTGGTATGTATATTATAAAGAAATATAGAGAGAAATGCATATATTTTGTCAGTATATTAGAATGCAATGAGAATAAGAGACATGCAGTAAATCATGGAAAATGTTTAATGTATGCTTTAAAACTAAAGACATATGCTATTGGCTGAAATATGTATTTAAATAATGGTTGTACATAAAAGCTATAAGACAATGAAATTTCTAAATCATGAGTTAATAATATTATTATAAAATGGAAAGAGGTAGAAACATAAATACTAAGCATGAATGCATGAACATTTAAAATGAATTCAACAGCAAGAATAAGCATGTATTGAAATGATTTGAATAACAAAATAATAGATATCTGAATAGCTGAATACTTAATAATTGATATTTGTAAACTTGGTCATACAAAATTGAGCTGACATACTCTGAAAACTTAATAGAGACTGTAGGAGATAACATGTAACTAATATGCCCTAATCTGAGTTAATTGGGGTCCAACCTCTAACCGTACTTTGGAGGGTGTTAGTACCTTGCCACAGAGGTTAACACATGTCTGACAATATGGATCCATAAGGCTGATGTCCTAAATGACTAAAGTGTTAGTCCTCTATTGGCTGGTGACCCTAAAGAAAGTATTAGTCCTCTAGTAGTGGGTGACATATCATAAAATATATTGGCTATACAGTTCTAGAACTTAAGAACTACTACTAAAGGTCTCAGTCCTCTAATGGAGGGTGAGCCTTCATCTCTAGGTTTGCTTAGTGCTAATCCTACTCTCAACTGACCTGACACAGGAACTAATTTAAGTTAAATAGACGCACAATTGATAATTGCTCAACATGAATATGATAATTTAAATTTGGTAATAAAATTTTGATCTAACTGACTTGACACATGAGAATCGGAAACACGTATACATATATAAGTATTGGGTGCTAATAACCCTCAAACATTAAATCATACTTTAAATACGGTAACATCATTTAAAATGCAATATGGAAATTCATGTTTTAAAGATTAAAAATATGGAATATAACACTGACTAATTAAAACCATTGTTATAGGTAAGGGAATATGTACACTTATGAGAATTACATGCTCACATGGTTTAATTCATAAATTGGAAAAATTAATATTGTGTCAATAGGACATGATATGGGTTACTGAGATTATAAAGCATGTAAGAACAAAATTCATATGGGGGATTAGAATTCATACTTGACATTAAAATTTAAATTCAATTATGCATTGACATCATATAGCCTACTCAAAGTATCAAGGTACCACACATAACACCATCATACTAATCCAAACCATGGATTTAATATCCTATGTATTTTCATAGCTCTCATCTCAAGAGTAATACTCCTTACCACTTCAATGACTAACTTCAACCACTTACTAGGAATTCACAAAGTCACAATGCATTTATCCATATATATACACACATGACATTCAAGCTCATCATTATTACCGCATATGAACTAGGAAACTAACAAACCCAGGAATTTTTTTTCTAGATTCTCAAATACCTTTATCAATATCAATTTTTATGCACTATTACCAGGAAAACACACATAGAATTCTCAACTAACCATGGCATATGCATAAGCTTTTCCTCAATCATCCTTCATACTTATAGCCTAAGATAAAACAATCATATAATAAGCTTTCCCCAAGACAAAATATTTACTCTCTAATATCTAAGACATTATTCATCAATTTTCACCACCACTATCGTTACATAAGGAGAGGTCATTGAAAGGTTAGAACATGAGAACTTGAAGTATGAAAAGATACTATACATAACGTTGACACTTAATTGAGGCCTATGTAATTGAGCATCAAAAGCATGGATTCATTAAAGAGATCAAGACCAAGGGCTTTCATGCCATAATTTGGATTTCCCTGGATATTGAGGGTGCACCATGTGTTATGGGAATTGAGCATACTATAAAGATTGAGCACATGAGTCATAAGCTGCATGAGTTGAGTTTGGAGTTCATAAATTCATGGAATATTATTTGTACTTCTAAGTGAACTAGAACTTCTCATACTAGGAATAGAAAGCATACATGATTTTCTATAAAGTGTAAAATATGAGCTATGATTATAGGGTTGACTTGTAATACATACGTAGATGTCATGACGTGTGAAGAAAAAATATTAGCATTAGGATAAGAATGGGTTGGACAACATCCTCCCCTAGTGTTGTTCAACATCACGCTGGAATCACTACTAGAATTTAGGGCCAGACTTGGTTCCTTGTTCTATCACCTTCCGCTTAGATTTTAGCCATCGTGCTAGGTCTACAGACCCCTTTTGTAAACTCAAAACTAAACTGCAACCACTGTACTCTATATTTTAATATATAATAATACACATAAATATTAAACTAACCCTAAAAGGCTACATTTTAAATTATAAAAACCTACTTCTAGTACTAATTTTTGAGATAGAACTCTTAACTTTTTATATCCATAATAGCCATCATATAATAACTTAAACACTTACTAACTTAGACTCTTTAGGAGTATCAACATAACGTTAGTTCACACCATCTAGAATTTTAAACTCTTCTTTCTAATAGCTCAATCATCCAAAATTAAAACATAGATTCTAACACTTAATATGGATATCCCCAAATATCACATAAACAAATACCCACTTATTACCACTGCATAGGAATCACGAGACACTAATCCACACAAAATTTTATGAGCATACTCAACCTTAACAATCATCTATATCATTGTGGTCACTATGTAATCTCTATGCTGACTACATCATTAACATACTCTAAGTCTTCCTTAACTGAGAAATTCCTCTCAAAGTGATATTACACAAACTATACAACACATTTCTAGCTCCATGGATACAAAATCCACATAATCTATATAAAAACTATCCCTACTTTACTACTGCTAAATTTATGGGTGCATTCTTTTAACTCTAATCATATGTTGTCATAGGATTCTGAAAAGAGATCTAAGGGACAATCTAACTTTTGATTAGTGCATGATTTTCCTGAATAAAATCAAACACTTCCATACATTAGAACTTAAATTCACTGATGAGATCCTTTTTGATCCCGCATACAATCCCATAACTATCTATGGGGATGGTCTGAGAAGACTTTATAAGTAGGAATTTAAGGTTGACAATTTCTATTTCAATAAGAATAAGGCAGATTTTGCATGAATGGAGCAATGTAAGAATTTGCAGAAGTTTCATATAGAACATCTATACTGCATGATCTAAAAAATAAAAGAAGGGAAAATTTTCTTAATGCCTCGTAGCCTCTTAAAGAAAAGTACAGACATCTATGTACCGTTCCATAAGAATCTATTATACACAACTTCATAGAGACCCTAGGACACTTAAACCTTATGGTCTGATACCAAGTTTGTCACAACTCATGACTACCCCCTAGTCATAACATGATGCCTAGAAACACAAGTGGTCATAAGCTATCCTATGTACTGGCATACGACTTGAGCAAATGATTTAAAATTTATATAAAATAAAAATTTGATGAGCAGAAGCATAATCATAGGAAAATTTGAATACATATGATACTGTAATAGTTTACAACATGATCAAAAGTTTGAATGTTGTTATCTCAAGAAAATTAATCTTTTAAGCATCCCATGATTTGTTATATTCAGATTTTGGACAAAGATTTAATTTTTTGATCTTAGCTTAGATGTGGAATCCACAGTTGACTCAAACTATCTAAAAATACTGAATTATCTATAGTAATAAGTTGAGAAACAGAATGACTAAGTCCCTGAACTATGAGGACTCATCACCGGGATGTAGATGGAGATTCTCCAAAACACTTACACTGCTAAAACTGAGCACCTGAACCTATATTATGAGATAATGTATCACATAAACGTATATGTGGATCAGTACTTCTGGATTATATTGAGTATATCGGGGTTAATGCACAAAGAAATCAATATCTCAATATTATTATAAATTTATAAAATAATGCATGCTAAATGTAGAGGACTCATATAAGCTAAAATATTTAAAAACTGAAAATCATAATCAAGAAGAGCTAAACATGTTGCTTAAATCTAGTGAGTCATAGCATTTAATTTCTAAAAGTTGTACTGGTACTCTATCTATAAATCACATTGTCCAAGTGTAGAAAGGACTCACTTTTATATCTGAAATCTGAAATCTAGAAGCTAATGACTTATATAAAATAATATCTGAATAAAATCGTGAGCCTTTACACTTATTTTCTGAAAACTGTCTGTTATGATTATTCTGTAGTTATTTATATTAAGGCAATACTTTTAAAACTATTTTTCAAGGGAGGTTCTTCTAAACGACATAAACCATGTGAGCGAATATGGAGTCCAACGTCTAGTTCCTTTATGGGAAAACCTCATATTGGGAATAGGTGTCATACTGTTGCCAGTGAGTATAACCTACTCTATTTGGTCATATCTATATCTGTAATTCATATAGAAATTGGAATAATATGATAATCAGAACTATGTTTGCTCGTAGTTCTCAGATATGTAAACATACCCAACTCGGTACTAAATACTACTCTCTTTAATCTACATGTTCATTTTGTTGGAAATCCACTTTTACAAACTAATATCAGGGTTTACAACGAAAAAATCTTGTAAATCTATTTACTATAAACTGTAGCTAAATTTGTATAGATGATTCCACATCTAAGCTAAGATCAAAAGATCAAATCTTTGTTCAAAATCTGAATATAACAAATCATGGGATGCTTAAAAGATTAATTTTCTTGAAATAACAACATTCAAAATAAGGCTAAAATCACATGCATCTATTTCATATCAAATATTCATAAAATTCATGCTAAATAATGAAAATATTGATAATTCAATTCTAACTCTGAAAATTTCTGCAACAGGCATGAAAATACAAAATTAGTCAGGCAATTCAACATTCAAATCACTTGAAATCTCGTAATCTTCCAAATAGCAATATTGTGTATAAACCCTAATTCACAACTCATGTAAACTCATGAAAATTTTATTCAAAACTAATTTTGTCCACAAGGATGAAAGAATTATCCTTGTTGAAAAATCCCACATTCATTAATTGATGATTAGATGATGAAACTTGAACTTTGAGTTCCTACTTGTGCTCTTGAAGATAGATTCATGAAATTCTTGAATTAGGAATCTTTAATTTTGAAATATCTTAGAAAAAATGGTGGATTTTGGATTTCTTTGGGATGAAGGTATTATGTTCTAGGGTTTCTTTGAGAGGAAGTTGATGAAAATATGCATATAATGGTAAGAATAGGATTAATTCTGTGTTTTACACGATTTGGGGTCTTGGAAAAAGACTAAGTAGCCCTTTTATAATTTTACTCCGAACTAGAAATCTCGATTTAGCACACCTTAGTGACGCGGGGCTATCATAGTAACTCACTAGATAACTGACCATTACAATTTTGGGTTGTGGCGTGATGCGACGTTATCGCGTTGCGCCACTGAACAAGGGTCATTTTGCCTTTTGGCGTGACACGGCATAAACGCATTGTGCCACTGCAAAAGGATGAGTGCCATTTTGCAATCCTCCGCAATACGGTGTCAGTGCATTTGGGAATTTTGATGCGATACAAACAAATTGTGATGAGCTACTGTAAAAAGGTCAAACGGGAACTAGAGTTTCACCGCGATGCATCATAATTGCGATGCTCTACTGGAAATTTGACCATTACGATTCATCCTTCACCGTGATGCGGTGCCTTTCAAAATGCCCTACTATTTTCACTAAAATAGCAATAACTTCTCAAACGAGTATCAGATAAGGCGAAATTGGTATCGTTGGAAAGCTGAGCCAATTATTTATACATTAGCAGGTCTAGAGTTTTAAAATTATGCACGTATCAAGAGTTATTAATTCTTTAAGTTGACCCTTGACATTATAGGAGTTAAACTTAGCAAGGAAAATTATGGGGTATTCCAATATCTCCCCCTTGGGAACATTCAGCCTCAATGGAGATTAGTTAAACTAAAAATATTGAGGGAATGAGGCTATATGCTGGAAATGCACAACTGAAACAAGCTGAATGACTAAAATCTAAAACATACTTAGCGACTGAACTAATCTACGAGTGCATGAATTTACATGAAGATAACTATATGGCTGAATCTGGGAATAGAAAAGAACTGAATTAAGGAAGACTGTTATCTTCGATTAAATCTGAGTTTGTAGAGAAAAAGTAAGGATACTTGGTACGCATGTCTGCTCTGCTTCCTAAGTAGCACCCTTAATGGACTGATTTTGCCACAGAACTTTGACCAAGGGATCTTCTTTGTTCCTTAGTCTACGAATATGATGATCAAGAGTCTCTACTCGAAATTCTTCATATGAGAGGATATTTTGAATATTTATGCTTTCTAGAGGGACTACAATAGCTGAATCCTCTATACATTTCTTCAATCAGGACATATGCCCTCAACATATCCTCTAAGGTCACAAGGTTCCTTTCTGCGTGACCATCTTTTGATGGATGAAAAGCTGAACTAAGATGAACTTGGGTACGGAGACTCTTCTAAAAGGCTTTCAAAAATTGAGAGGTAAACTCAGTACCCCTATTTGAGATGACGGATAAGGGAACACAATGCAATCTAACTAACTATCTTATGTACAACTTACCATAATGTTCATCTGTGTAGGATGAGTGGACTGGTAGAAAATGAGATAACTTGGTCAATCTGTCTACAATCACTCAAATCGAATCATGCTGATGACTCGAATGAGTTAATGTAATACCCCATACTTTCCTAGCTTAAATTCATTCCTGGAATGTTAAGAAATAGCTTTCAAAATGAATAATATTTATTTCGTATGGTATTTTCCAGATTTAGACCTCTCATTGAGTGGGAAATTGAATAAGCTTTCCATCGATACCAAATTTTCCAAAATCCGATACTCGGTTGAGGAGTTAAAGTATTTTTAAGGTTACAATATGCAACTAGGGCACTCGACGCATCGCGGAGGAGGGTAAAATGATAATTGTAAAATTGCAGTTGCCCTCAGTGATAGACCCACATTGCATAGAAGTCCGAATTCCCAATTTTTTGATTCTAGTAGACCAGCGCGATATTGACGCATCGTTGAGAGGGCTAATTTATCAATTGTCAATTTCCAGTAGCCCAATACATTATTGATGCATCACGCCAGAGGCCAAAATGGCATTCCCAAAGGGCACTGCGATGGTGGCAGATCGCAGAGCCATCACAGTTCCCAATTGTCCTATTTCTATTGAGCCACCAAGATTGTTGAGCGTCGCAGTGGCCACCCAAATCAAAAAAATGTTATGTTTTCCAGTTCTACTTAGAAGTTTAAAAGAGATATTTTGGTAAATACCCAAGGCCCTAATACGTCCAAAACACAAGATTAATCATATTCAAAGCACTTAGTGCTCATTATTCATCATTCTCTTCTAAAGAAAAACCCTAGAGCTCTAAAATCGCTTCTCCAACAAATTAAAATCCTCTATTGATTCTCCTAGAAAGCTTAAGATGGAGGATTCCCAAGGCAAGATAATCAAGAATCCATCTTCAAGAACCCAAATAAAAATCAATAATTCAAATTTCTCTATCTAATCATCTACGAAGGTATGTGGGGTTTATGAACAAAGATATTCTTCAATCCTTGAAGACTCATGTCATAGTCCTTCAGCAACTCAAGCCACCTTCTTTTCTTGAGATTAAGCTTTTCTTGAGTAAACACATACTATAGGCTTTTATGATCAGTAAAGATATCAATATGGACCCTATACAAATAGGGACGCCAAATGTTCAGTGTGAGTACCACAGCTAACAACTCCAAGTCAGGAGTCGGATAGTTTAACAACTCCAAGTCAGGAGTCGGATAGTTTAACAACTCCAAGTCAGGAGCCGGATAGTTCTTCTCATGAACCTTAAACTGTTTTGAGGTATAAGCAACCACCTTAACATGTTGCATCAACACACTACCGAAACTAAGTCGGGATACATGACAATAGACGATAAAAACCTCGGTACTCTCGGGTAGAGTCAAAATCGGAGCTGAAGTCAACTTATCTTTTAGCTTCTCAAAGCTATCCTCATAAATATTAGACCATAAGAACTTCACCTTGTTCTGAGTCAACTTGGTCAATGGAGTAGCAAGACAGGAAAAGCTTTCCACAAACCTCCTCTATTAACTAGCTAAACCAACAAGCTCAAAATATTGATTGGATTCATGGGTATAGGCCACTTATTAACCACAACAACCTTCTAAGGATCCAAAATAATCCCCTCACTAGACACGACGTGACCTAGATAAGTTACAACACTCAACTAGAATTCATACTTAGAGAATTTAGCATACAACTGCTAATCTTTCAAGGTCTGCAACATGAGGCAGAGGTGATTGTCATGATCTTCTTAGTCTTAGTGTACACCAAAATATTATCCCTGAAGAAAATCGCGAATAGATCTAGAAACTGAATTAAGACTCTATTCATCAAATACATGAATGTCGTGGGTGGTCAACATAATAGAAATAACCAAAAACTCACAATGCCCATACCGCGTACGGAAAATAGTCACTGGGATATCCACCACCCTAACCATTAACTGATGATACTGTATCGAAGACCAATCTTAGAAAAGTATTTGGCACCCTGAAGCTGATCAAAGAGATAATCAATTCTTAGAAGTAGATGTTTATTCTTTACCATCACCTTGTTTAACTTCCAATATTCAATACACATCTAAAGGGAACCATCATTCTTACGCACAAAAAACACTGATACACCCCAAGGGGATACACTAGGATAGATGAAACCCTTATCGAAACGATCTTTTAGTTTTTTCTTAAGATCTTTCAACTCAGCTGGATCTATTCGACACTAGGAAATACAAAAATGATGAATGTCTGGAACAAGTTCAATACTAAAATTAATCTCCCTATCATGAGGGATACCAAAAGGGTTATCAGGGAAAACTTATGGAAAATCATTTACCACGGGAATAAAATGTAAGGAAGGACCTTCGAAGTTAGAGTCTTTAACCTAGACCAAATGATAGAGATGCCCCTTGGAGATCTATCTCTAAGCTCTAAGATATGATATGAACCTTTTCTTATTAGCTAGGAAACCACCCTTCATCACAATAATCGGCTGATTAGGGAATTTAACCATGACTTTATGGTTCTGGAGTCTAAAGAAGGATAGAACGAGTGTAACTAGTCTATTCCCAGAATAACATCTAAGTAAACCTTGTCCAACTCAATCAAATCTACCATAGTTTCTCTACTACCAATAGATACCACACAACTCCTATAGACTCTTTTGAAAATATATCCTCCTACTAGGGTAGAAATAGAAAAAAATGTATGATAGACACTCAGGACTAAGAAAAAAATACATAGCCACAAATGGGGTTACATAGGATAAAGTGCACCCATGATCAAGTAAATTGTACATATTCGGAGATGCCTCAAACTTTAGATGTGTAGTGAGAGAACAAAGACGATTATGATAAGTATTGGAGCTAGAAGTAGCACCATTTGGTGTAGGAGCTTATAAAGAGAAAATAGGAACCTTATTTTCCCTAGAAGAAACCCTAAAGGGACAATCCCGCTGCATATGCCCAATATGACAACACATAAGACATCTATTCCTTCTCTTCTGGAACTAACCGTGATAACATTAACCACAAAAGCTGTAGAGAGGGTAGGATGGTGTTGACTGGGCCCCGTTAGCCTGAGATTAGGCATCTTTCACCCTAAAAGTATCTCCACCCTTAAACGTCAGTCACCAGATGGCTTTGGATAAGGATCTCTAGCTGTTAAATAGGAGTTAGGAATCCTCCAACTCTTCTTCTTAGACCACTTTCCACTCTTCTATTGGCTCCCACTCTATTTTGAATACAAAAATTTCTTACTCTACCTCTCACCAATCTCAACTTATTTTTTTTTCTCCTTTACCTGTTGTATATACAAAACCAATCTAGAGATATCCATTTGCTTTTTTAACAAGGCATCCTTACACTCAAGAGTCAACTCACAAGATAACCCTAAAGCAAACTTTCTCATCTGGTCCCCTATATTAGATACCAATTAAGGAGCATACCTGGACAACTGATGGAATTTCAAAGCATACTCCTTAACTATCATTTTTCCTCTTTCGCCTCCCTCAACTTTTGAAGAAAGAAGCGATCTAAAAAAGAACTGGAGAAATTATCCCAAATCATAGAACCATCTTTCTCGCCTCTTAACTATTTACACTCTTCATACCACTTGTATGCCACATCTTTCAATTGATAGGCTGCAAACTCTATACCTTCAACTTCAGAGGCATGCAAAGCCCAAAAAATTTTCTCTATTTTATCAATTTAACTTTGAGGATCCTCCTGAACTGTTGTACCAGTAAACATTGGAGGATACAACCTCATAAATTGGCAAACTCTAGTTGCCTCAGACAATTCCATATCTACACTAGTAGAAATTGTCTGTTGTGACTAAGATGTCACCAACTAAGCCAGAAGGTTAATGGAGCGAAGAAAATCATCATTTGTAACATCCCCAAGAGGCGAATGAGTATGAATGTCACACTCAAGGGTAGGATCAGTAGGGACAGGTAGGACCTCATGAGGACAGTCAGATGCATCAACCCTTGATCGAGTCTTGACCCTAGAAGTTAGACGAGCTCCATTCACATTATCCTTAGACGGGACAGAAGAGTTTGAAGGAATATCAGATCTTCTTAGAGGGATGATCTAAAAGTCGGGCAAACGAAAATACATAAGAATCCAAGACATCAGACTCTATAGCTCAAAATTTACACAGCAATAAAAGGAAAAATTCCTAAATGTCTCATAGCCTCTCTCTAGTAAGTATGGCACGCTAAACACTTATAAAAGAGACCCTACTTGACATAGATTTCTGGACACCTAATTGACCATGAACCTAAGCTCTGACACCAACTTGGTCAAGAGCCAACACAGGGCCTGGCTGTGACGGGTATCTCATGTCCTATGTGGATCGAAGATCACCCCATTCACCTAACCTAGTCATCTCAACAACCATAAGTATTGGATGAGTTCTAAACATATAACAAAATAGTACCAAATAAGACGAATGATAACTCATGAAAATTCAAAACCAATCCACCAAAACAACAAAAACAAGTCCACAGTAATCAAACAAAGCCTCTAAAAAGCCAAAGTCAATTAAATGTCGGGACATATCCCCGACGATAACCAAAATCAAGTCTAAACAAAGTCTAAGACATGAAATATATAGACCATGAAATAAACCCTTCCAAAGTCTGAAAGCTCACCACTTCAATTTCAACTCATGATCCACTCAAACATCTGATCATTGGATAAGAAAAGTAGAAAAAGTTTAGATTCCTACATCGCATGGTGATATAACATCCGGAGATGATTAGCGGTTGGAGCACTAGCATGTAACTCAAGAAATATAGGAATAAAATAATGCCATCATTCAAAACCAAGTAAAATCATTATAAGCAATCACATGTATACATATATATATATATATATATATATATATATATATATAATTCTAGGATATGGAACAAGGCTTAGAGTGGACTTTGAAAACCTTAACCTAGTCTATGTAGCATAACTGTAATAAAATAATGCACCCACAGGCTATATGGTCCCAACTCTCCCTTAGCTTAAAGGGCCCTAGTTAATGTAGCCACGCGAACCAGAGAATATCCATATGCAGATATGCCTTTATGGGGACTCAAAGCTCCCAACACAGTCATGATGACTTAAGAACCAATGTATGCAATATGGAGGACTCGTACCTCCCGGTCATGTAGACACCTGCACCGTCTAGCATAATTTCCAATGTTAGTCATTCCGAATCCACTTTCACGGCCAAGCTACATATCTCACTTTAAAGCCCAATTTAAAACATTCATTACACATATACACAACTATTAATCTAATTACTTACCAAAAAAATCCCGTTGGTATCGTCATACCAAACCCATTTGCAAGCTTACCAAATGCCATAACAATTATTATTCAACTTTGGAACTCGAACCCATAGTTTAAACCAAGACATTAATTAAATTCAACATTTAGGGACTCAAACCCATTTAGCCAATTAAACCACCAATGTTACAATACATATCAATTTATGGCCAACAAGGACTTTATAGAACCATTTCCCAATCATCAACAATCATGGTCCAATGCCTTAGTTCAAATACAATTCATATGTGACAAGATTCTTCTCATTAACATTTTGACAAACAGGTTGAGGGTATACCAATAGAAAAACATTATTTAAAGTGAAAAAATATCAAGTCTAGGGGTAAACATGACCCATTCATTAAATAACAATTCCCATGCACCAACTTGTGCAAAATCATTATCAAAACATGTATAATCATAATTTAAAAAATGTGAAAATAATACTCAACATTATTTATCTAAACTGTCAACAAAGTTTTCCAAAATCACCATTTATGAATTGTGAAAAATATTTAAAACACGTGATTTTATTGAACTAACAATGAAGAAAGAGTCACATTCCTGAGTTACGAAGATTCATGGAGAGATTTTAATCTTCAAGCCTCTATATGATCACCTTGAAGAAACCTTAGCCAATCCCCTTGAGAAGTTGTTAGAGAGTGTTTTGATCTTCTAAAGTGTAGAATGAATACACAATAAGTATCATAAGACATGGGGTATTAAGGGTTTAGGGTGGGAAATTCCAAAGTACCCTCATCTTAAAAGCTATGCAAAACTCACAGGTGGGTACGAGTGAACCCTCCAACTTGTAACTATATCATACGAGTGGTACCCTCAAGTCGGCACTTGATCAGAAAGTTTGACACCATATTTTGTCCTACATACGACTCTCTTTCCCAACTCATATCATGTTTATACTACTAGTATCATCAAGTCATACCCAAGGTAGAACATCAAAGGCTAGACACTGGATAACATACGATTGGACCCTATACTTCTTATTACTTGATCATATGAATCGTAAGGAGTCTCTCATAGCTAGGTTTGAACTTTGCTAATATCACACATAGAAAGATACGAATAGGGATCCTAGATGCATCACCACACAATATGAGTCATAGTTTGAGTTGTATGATGATCAGAAGGTTCAACACTATAGAATTTTGCAAGGGACAAAGTTAGGGGGAGTTTCTATAGTAGAAAAATGTGTAATACACACCACGAGTCTAAATATGGCTGAGTCCACGGAGCCTATCCTTACAAGCTATATAAAAGTAAAATGCATCCTCTCTAAGAGCACCATAAAACCTATAGGGAGCCAACCTAAAAAATCTACCCAGCATCTTCTGCTCCTTATCAGACATAGCAGGCTGGATCATAACTACCTGAGAAACCATCAACTGAACAACTACTAGCATAGAACGAAGCTCAACTCTAGGAGCTACTACTGCAGGCTGCAATTCTGTCCCAATAGTCTACACACCATCAACAATACCTAACAACTGAACCAAGGCATCTCTAAGCAATAAATAGGGAATGAAACTTGGTAGAGCAGGTGATGGGCCCTGGCCCACTACTGACTGTACTAGAGGAATCTTTAGCTCAGGAGCAGGAATATGGTTTAGGAGAGGCATCCTATCCTAGTCGCTTACTGGGGACACATCATGATATTGTCCACGAGAAGTAGGATCGTTGGGCTCAGTCTCAGGACCCTCCTCATGCATAGGTGTAGCACGTTTCCTTGGCATCTGTGAAATAGTAAAGACAAGAAAATATCCTACAAACTAACTTAGAGTCTTAGAACGATATAAGTGGAAAAAGTGAAGGACTCCTAAGAACGTAACCTAGCCTTCCGAATATAGGAAACATACGTCAATGTTTCAATCTGCAGACTCTATAAGACACTTGCGCTTGTACCAACAATACTAGTGAAACCTAAGCTTTGATACCAATTTGTCACGACCAGATTCACGAGTCATAAGGGCACTTATAATAACTCAGCAGTAGGTAAGCAAAACCTATAACTCAGAGTTAAGGCAATAGGTTACTGACCCGACCTGACAAGGGGCCTTGTCATAATTGGCATCTCAAGTCCAACTAGGACCGAAGACCACCCCTAATACCCAACCCAACTATCCAGCTTATGCCTTGAGTCAGATGAACTTCAAACATATAAAAAGATAGCGTGAAATTACACTCATCTAGACTCTGGGATAGGTGTATGACCGAGACCAGCCCAAACGATCCCAACCATCCCTAATCCGCTCAATAACTACAGCCAAAGCAAAACTATAAGCCAAAACCAAAACAATAAACAAATTCCTGTCCATAAAGTAACATAGAAGGATAGAACAGTGAAAAATTTGGTCTACCAGTATCATCCCCAATACCAATGCCAATACTAAGGTTGGCACGACTACCAATTTCGCCCATACCAACCTATAGTAGTTTCACAAAAGCCTTTAAACAAAAGAAAACTAATATCTGATTGGGACATTACCCTAACCATTGCAAAAATCAATATCCAAAAACAAACCAAAGTGTGTAAAAATATCCATAAAAAATGGAGCCTTCCAGAATATGGAAGATCACCTCTTCAATCAAATAGCCTATCCCGCATCTGATAACGAAATAGGAGGAGTGGAATGGCCGGTTACTTCATCGTGTGAGGATACAATAGCCTGAGGACAAGTTAGCGGGTGAATTATAGCAAGTAATTAGGTTAAAGATAAAATTATGACATCTAATAAAAGTATGCAAAACAATCATATGCATTAAAACCATATATATATATATAACCATGACGGGAAAAAAAACCGGGTTTAGCAAATCTTTATAACTATTAACCTGGGTATGTGTAGCTTGACCATCCTAACACTACCCGTGGGCTATATGGGGCCAGTGTAACCCCTTGAATAGTCTCTGATGCGTGTAACCATACAAACTAGGGATACCATCAGTGTAAGGGATTCTTGAGTACCCTTCCCTCTGCATGATACATATCTACAGTGTACTTAGAGGATTCCCATGTACCTCCTTGTATCATATATGATTGCTATTACGAACCCCTCATGTCGGTAAATATGAGTTTCCAGCGTCTATCCATAAGACTCACACCTTTATGGTTAGCTATCTCACCCCGCCATTATTGACCAATTAAAATCATTTCCAACTAACCAAACCATTATTCCATTTTTATTAAACAAGGCTATGAGTAGTTGTATCGTCATACCGACTATAGCTTCTAAGTAATGACCTTAGCCAACCATTTTATGTAAAGAGAATCCTATGTACCCCTAGATTACATTATCAAGTTAACTTGGAGTATTCCCATGTATCCTACAAGTGTTTCATTATTAAGTTTTCTTGGGGAACCCCATGTACCCCATAAAGAGTTCATTATCATGTATACTTGGGGGATTCCTTTGTACCCCATAAGGATGTTTAATTAACCATAACCATAACCATCACCATCAAACTTTATCATTTAACCATTCCAAACCATTTAAACCATTTAGGGTTCCATTACAAAACTATACCATGCAATATTGACATTAAAAGTCCAATAATATAGTAAAAGAATTATCATAGGCATTTTATCAAACATATTGGGGGCATAGTGTTTCCAAAACCAATTCCAATTACCAGTAAACATTTCCCATGCAACCAATTATCCAAACCACCATCAAATCATGTAAATACATAATTTATACATGGAAAAACCATAACCACACATTTAATACCAAACCCCAAACATATATTTGAAAACCCCAAAACCATATAATAATCATGCAATGAAAACATTGTATCAAACATGCCTTTAGTTGGAGCTAACAATGAGAGAGGAGTACATGCCCTAGATTTTGAAGATGATAGAGTGAAATCACCCCATCAAGCCCTAAATTGATCACCTTAGTTTAACCCTGTCCTTTCTTTACCAAAGAACCATAGACAGAATTAAAGAGTGTTTATAAGTGTTTTAGATTAGAATAATAGGGCAAATAACCTACGAAGTGTCATATAAGTAGTGGGTTCATAATAGGTTAAGAGGGAAAATGTCCAAACTATCCCCAACTTAACTCTATAAATTCCCCATTGGTGGGTACAACTTAACCATACCGATCATACCTTCCAAGACAAATGGTACCCATCACTCATACCCTAGACCTCATTTTTACCCCCCACCCCCATACTAGTCAACGTACGAACATGCAATACAAACCATATCCAAGGATATCACTAGTACCCTTAACCCATACCCATAACAAAACTAAGAGGAGTTGACACTATTTAACATACGAGTTGGACACTTTGACTTGTACCCTATCTCATGACCCATGGTGAGACACTCATACTTACATCAAAGTTACTTTACTAAGTCTCAAATTCAGTGAAGGAAAACCCAGCCATACAACCCATCAACCACCCTATAATTCGTACCAACCCATGTCGTACTCATTCCAGAAACCAATCCAACCCACCAACAAACACTGGTTAGTGTAGGACCAAGCCTTACCAACTATACCCCAGCATATGACTTGTATTCCCTAGTTGTATCTTGTCCAGAAATAAGATATCCAAGAAATTTTCTAAGCTTTTAAAACCCATGGTGTTTCAGTCTCCTTTACTACGATCATTCGTCTTTGAATGACGAAAAAGGTTGGTCAAACACAAGCAAAATTTCTTTGCATTATCAAATATCAATCAGACCTTTAACCAAGTTAGAAAATAAAATGCAAGTATCTATTCTAACCCTTAACTAATTTAGAAAATAAAGATGTGATCAAGAAAACATACCTTCCGCATGAATATCAGAAGAAAAAAATAAATACGAATATTTGGACTTCATATCCGCCTATGCTTTCCAAGTAGCCTCTCCACCTTGTGGTTAGCCATAGAACCTTAACGGAAGCCACATCCTTGGTCCCTAAATGACAAACCTACTAATCCAACATCTCAACTAAGACCTTTTCATAAGACAGAGAATTCGAGAGATCCAATCCTTCCAAATGAACTTTCGAAGAAGGATCACCAAGACACTTCCTCAACATAGAGTCATGAAAGATTAGATGAATGGATCTCAAACTAGAAGGTAAGTCCAATTCATACACCACGTTACCAACCCTTCGTATAAGCACAGAAGGACCAACATACCAGGGACTAAGCCTCCCCTTATTACCAAACTGCATCACTCTCTTTATAGGAGATACCTTTAGGAACACCTTATCCCCAACCTCAAACTCTAAGTCTCTATGCCTTACATCCGTATATGACTTTTGGCGACTTTGGGCAGCCTCAAGCCTATCCCAAATTACCTTTTCCTTTTCTATAGACTGATAAACCATATCAAGACCAAATATATCAGCCTCACCAAAATCGAACCACCTAATAGTAGATCTACATCTCGTACCATACAACGACTCAAAAGAGACTGTCCTATTACTAAAATAATAGCTATTGTTGTATGCAAACTCTACCAAAGGTAGATGATCAACCCAATTGCCATCATAATCAATCACGTACTCACAAAGCATGTCCTCTAATGTCTAAAAAGTCCTTTCTACTTACCCATCCATCTGCGGGTAGAATGCAGTACCCAGACTAACCTTGGTACCCAACCCTTTCTGGAAAGACCACCAGAAGTGAGATATAAACTATGTACCACAATCATAGATAATCAATACAGGTACCCCATGCAGCGTAACAATCCTATTAAGATACAACCGCACATAGTCCTCAACAAAAAAGTTGGTCCACATCAACAAAAAGTGATAGGACTTAGTCATCCTATCCCTGATGACACAAAAAGAATAAAATTGATTCTGAGACCGAGGAAGACCAGTAATGAAATCCATATAGATTAACCCCCATTTTTATTTTGGAAACTCCATTTCTTGATACAACCCAGCAGGCCTTATATGTTCAACCTTGACTTATTGGCACACTATATATTTGGCTACAAAATCAGCCACATCCTTTTCATTCACCACCACCAATACATCACCTTGAGATTATGATACATCTTTGTAGAACCAGGATTAACAACATAGAGCGATTCATGCACCTTATCAAAAACCCTCTATCGTAAATCATCGATGTTAGGAACACATATTCTCCCTTGGTGACTCAAGGTATCATCACCACTGATCTAGAGTACCATCATCCTTTGCCAACCAACATCACTTTTGATTTCCATTAAGATAGGATCTAGCATTTTTTTTACCTTGATAGCTGCACTAGGACACGACTTAACCCCTTCTTGTACCACCACACCACTATAATTAGAGTCCAAGAGATAAACTCCAAGATTAGCCAAGCAGTGAATACCTTTCACCAATACCCATTTCTTTTTTTCCACATGAGCTAAACTTCTTATGGACAACCTGCTACAAACATCAGCAACAACATTATATTTACCTTATTGGTAGTGAAGACTTATAGCATAGTCTTTGAGAATCTCTAACCATCTCTTCAGCCTGAGATTTATCTTCTTCTAAGTGAACATATATTGTATAATCTTATGATAAGGAAAGATGTCCATGTACACTCCATATAAATAATGATGCCATATTTTTAAATCAAAAACCATAACTCAAAGTTCCATAAAATGAGTAGGATAATTCCTCCCGTGAACCTTCAACTGTCTTGAAGCATTGGCAATCACCTTCACATGCTGCATCAAAACATAACTAAGTCCCACCTGGGTGGCATCACAATAAACCACAAACCCCTCATTACCTTCAAGAAATGTCAAAATTGGAGCCGATATTAGCTTTTTATTCAACTTCTCAAAACTCCCCTCACAGTCATCCGACGATAAAAACTATACCTTTTTCTGAGTCTACTTAGTCCATGGGGAAACTATTATTGAGAAACCTTTCACGAACTACATATAATACCTAGCCAAACCCAAGAAGCTCTGAATGTCAATTAGAGTCATGGTTTGAGGATACTTTTTAACCATAACCACCTTTTGCAGATCTATAATGATACCCTCATTAGAATTAATACGACAAAGAAAAGTCATAGCTTTCAATCCAAACTGACACCCACAGAATTTAGCATACAATTGTTGCTCCTTTAAGGTTAGCAACAACATACAGAGGTGATTAGCGTGTTCCATATCACTCTTAGAATACAAAAAGATGTTATCAATGAACACAATGACAAAAAGGTCTACAAACTACCTAAAAACTCTATTTATCAAATCCATAAATACTGTTGGGGCATTAGTCAAACCAAATGAAATAACCAGGAAATCAAAGTTCCCCTACCGAGTATGAAAATCTATCATAGGGATATCCTTGACCCAAATGTTAAGCTGATAATACCCAAACCAAAGATCTATCTTAAAAAAAAATTGACACTCGACAACTAAAGAAAAAATTCATCTACCCTTGGAAGAGGATACTTGTTCTTAAATGTTACCTTATTCAACTACCTATAGTCAATACACATCCAAAGGAAACCATCCTTCTTGCATATGAATAAAGATGGTGCACCCCAAGGAAACCACCACTAGGATGAATAAAACCCTTATCCAAAAAATCCTTAAGTTTCTCCTTAAGTTTCTCCTTGAGTTCTCTCAATTTAGGGAACCAATCTCCCACTCAATAATAGATTCACCAAGGAACCTAAAGACAACCTTATGGGTCAAAAAATCTAAGGATATGTAACAAGGGTGTAAATAATCTATCCCTAAAATAATATCAACATCCACCATTTCAAGTTCAAAAAAATCCACCAAAGTCTTTCTACCACCCACAGATACCACAAACCCCTTGTAGACTATTTTCACAACTATAAAGTCTCCTATTAGGGTAGAAATAGAAAAAGGATTTGAAATAAATTTGGGATCAAAACCAAAATACATGGCCATAAATGGGTTTACCTAAGATAGAGTGAAACCGTACTATAGAAAGCAATACACATCATAAGTAAAGAGTTGTAATGTACCAGTAATGACATCTAGTAATTCCTCAGATTCCTGCTGTGTAGCAATAGTATGTAACCTATTCTGGCCTAAACTAGTACCAGAAGCAGAAATAGATGCAGCAGCAGTACCCTTGGGTATGAGAGTAAACGATGAAGTAACCTAAGCCTTACAATCTCCCAATGCACCCTTACCAACTGGAAAATTTCTCATCATATGGCCAGGCTGACCATACTTGAAACACCTGTCCCTACCCTCATAAGATAAACCCCTAGACATCCTACCACAGAACTAAAAAGGAGGATATGAGGCGGTAAACTAATCCCTACTTGCCTAAGATTGGGAACTTTATGCCTAAAAATTATTGCCACCCTGCTAATGCCAATCACTCAAAGGCCTTGGGTAAGGAGAACTAGCTTTAGAAAAGGAAACAGAACTCCCACACTTTTTTTGGCCACTTACCACCATCTAAACCACCTTGCTATTGAGCACCATCATGATTAGATTACCTAAACATCTTACCCTACCTTTCCCCAAATTTTGCCTACTTTTTCTTTTTTTTCTCCACCTGCTGTGTATGAACCACTAACCTACACATATCTATATCCTTGATACGCAATGTAGTCTTTCTCTCAAGGATTAATTCCGGAGATAGTCCAACTTTCTCATTTTGGCCCTCATATCAGACACCAATTTTGGAGCATACCTTGACAGTTGATAAAACTTCAAGGCAAATTCCTTGACTAACATTTTCACCTTCTTTAAATCAAAAAATTCCTCCGCTTTAGCTTCTCTTAAATATTGAGGAAAGAAGCACTGAAAAAAAAGCATCAGAGAAAGTCCCTTACAAAGTTGAGTCCTTAACATCACCTCTCACCCTATCCCACTTCTTGTACCATTAGTACTCCACATCCTTAAGCTGGTAAGCAATAAAATTCACACCTTCCATATTTGTGGCCCTCATTACCCTAAAATTTTTCTCCATTTCATCTAAAAAACCCTGAGGATCCCCCTCTACCTTCACACCAGTAAAAATAGGAGGATTCATCTTCATAAATTTACTAATCCTTGTGGCCGCAGATGATGAAATACCAGATACATCCCGCTCAACCTAAGTAGCAACCAACTCTGCAATAATTTAAATCGATTGGAGAAATTCTCCATTAGACACCTTACCCAAAGGAGGACTAGTCACAACTGGTGGAACTCTAGAAATTTTAGGGACAAGACCCCTAGACCAGGTATAAATTCCCTATGTCTCTTCCAAGTTGTCCCTAGTTGGGATAGTAGAGTTACCCTGCATCTTAAAATATTGAAGCTTGATATAAAAAGAGAACAAACCAGGATTAGAGAAGATTCCAGGACTTAGAATCCAATCTTGAAAACCTTGAATAAAATATGCCTTTAGTTGTAAATAATAATAAGGGAGGAGTACATGCCTTAGATTATGAAGATGATAGAGAGAAATCACCAAATCAAGCCCCAAATTGATCACCTTAGTAAAACCCTATCCTTCCTTTACCCAAGATTCTTAGAAAGAATTAAAAAGTGCTTATAAGTGTTTTAGATTAAAATAATAGGGTAAATAACTTCGCAAGTATGATATAAGTCATGGCATCATAATAGGTTAAGAGGGGAAATATCCAGATTACCCCTAATTTAATTGTATAAATTCCTCGTAGATGGGTATAACTCAGCCATATTAGTCGTACCCTCCAATATGAGTGGTACCCACCACTCATACCCTTGACCTCTTTTAGACCCCCTACACTGGTCAACATACGAACATGCAATACAAACTTTATCCAAGGATATGATTAGTACATTAAACCTATACACATAAAAAAAATAAGAGGAGTTGACATTTTCCAACATACATGTTCGACACTATAACTGGTACCCTATCTCATGACTATGGGGAGCCACTCGTACTCAGATCTAAGTTACTTTACTAAGTCTTAAATTAAGTGAAGGAATACCTAATCTACTACCCATGAACTATCATACGATTCATCCCAACCTAAGTCGTACCCATTGTAGAAACTAACCCAACCCACTAACCAAGAATGGTCAGTGTACTACCATGCCTTACCAACCGTAACCTAGCATACGACCTATACTCCCTAGTCGTATCTTTTCTAGAAACCAAAAATCTAAGAAATTTTCTAGGGTTCCAAAACCCATGGTGTTTCAGTTACTTTGGTAGAATTTCCCACTGGGCCTAAATACATGAACACAATCATAACAAAAAGTATTCCATTAAAAGAATACAATCAAAATTTGAACACCATTCCTACGACCTGGTATATTAATAGAAAAGCCTCTAAGTATATTAATAGAAAGTATGACCCAAAACAATAGAATAGTCAATACATCTGTATCCAATACAAAAGACTAAACAGGAATAAAGGGAAAAAGGAGGCTCGAAACTCCAAGATCTCACCCTATCTCTGGAAGATCAAAACTGCACAAAATCAACTTAGTCACAACAACTAGTACTCGAGTTTGCATCAAGGAGTTACAGGAATATAGTATGAGTATCAAAACAATAGGTACACAATAGGCATCATCGGCCGACTCAGCTAAATTATGATATAAAGATGATATAAAGAAAGATAATTTCTCAAAGTCAAGGTATAAAATGGAACCTGAATCATCTTCATCATTACTATATATAATAAATGATCAACTAGAATGAAAATATGATATATCATATCAATGCATGCCAATACAAAATATATGAGGAGTAAGTGATCCAAAAGCATGAAGCAACATTAATACAATTACATCTGCATAAAATACCTAGTTGGGGCACATACATACATTGATGCATAAAGTAAAAGAACTCACGATGGAATCCCATACCATCGGAGAGTACACCTAAATGAACATAGAATAAAGAATCCATCACGGTGTCCCATATCACCGGAGAGTGCATCAAAGGAACAAATGAAGCAACATAAATAGATATATAACCATCTTTCTCAGTTTCTAGGGTTTTTCATACTTCCCATAAATGGTCACTTACAAACAATTATAATCATCAATCATTACCGCAAATAACTAACATATACCAATGTACTAATACCTATAATCATATCACAATATATATGTCTACCTTATTAATATATCATACTTACTAATTATTAGATAACCAATGATGATTATTAATAGCTCACTAATTCGCAAGTCATTATATGGCCTCTAATTATTAGCTTAATCGATTCTTACATTATCCTTATTCACGTGATAGCAGTTAACCATTATTCAATTTATAGCCAACAACCAACATCTAGTCGAGGTTCACTACAAAACCAAAGATGCCATTAACAAAAGTACAATTCTAGTCATCATAAATGCCCTAGTCACCATCTAGTGAGAGATAACTAATCATCATTCAAATACTTAGCTATCTAACTGTTTACGTCTTTTATTATCTAGCATCATTAATGTACAAATGTGCAATTAATAGCTAATCGACATCATAACTTAGTCATAAATATTAATAATTGTCACCAATGCAAACCTATTATCCTCAGTAACCACATAACAGCCACAATTACTAGTTACCATATTTAAACTAAACAAGGTCCATTAACTAGTACTCTAGACTTCTAGTCATCAAGTAGAATAGTTACTTAATAGGAAACTAGTTACCACATCGCTCATTCAAATACATAATATTCCTTAATTAATCCATTTATTCAAGCTAAGTATACCTACTAGGTTAATTCTTAATTCGATACAAGATTCTACTTACTAACTAGTCATAACTCATTATTCGGCATAGTCTACTCTTACCTATTATTTAGCACTATCATGAGTTACGCCACCTAGCAAGTGATTCACACAAAAGGAATATAACTAACAATATCAATAATAACATCACCCCTCAAAGCAAATACGAATATTACAATATGAAGGCAATCCGCAAATAAACATATATACGCTTACCATATATAGTATTAATATATCCTCTTAACTTATCGGGAATCATCATAACATCAATATATCTTCCTAACTTACCGAGCATCATCATATTATTGATAAATCCTCTGAAATTACCAGAAATTATTATAATATCAATATATTCCTACGTACATACCGGGCTTCAATATGACATTAATATATCCTCCATACTTATCGGGCATCATCATGAGATCAAAATAT
The DNA here is from genome assembly GCA_030864225.1 of Capsicum baccatum var. pendulum. Classification (NCBI taxonomy): domain Eukaryota; kingdom Viridiplantae; phylum Streptophyta; class Magnoliopsida; order Solanales; family Solanaceae; genus Capsicum; species Capsicum baccatum. Next base: position 135,725,030 of record CM061552.1, read on the forward strand.
CTTTTGGACTTAGCAGGAATCATCAATATATATATAGTCAATTCAATCAATAATGAAAGTACTCCCCATGATGGATAAAGTGGAAGAGAAGTAAGAAAAGACATACCACCGTCCTCATCATTTATTATCAACACATTAAATTAATAGGTGCATAAACAAGTATACTTATATGGTAGGGACACTCAATGCATTATCGGATATAACAAGATCCCTAGAATGGTCACACAACCCATGGTTTATACTTTCTAGAGCCCTTCTTTATTAGCATGATTCACATTATTAGCACAAGGGTATCTTAAGAACAAACATTAGTTTAGTTGCTATGCTTGAATATAATATGACTAATAAAATAATACAAGGCCAAAATGCTAATTTAGTCAATGGTTTAAGTGATTGCATGGTCATGGATTCAATCTATTTGACATTTCATTTCTATCCAAGGACTATCAATAATCTAGCAACCAATCATGCACATCATTTCCATTACCAACATCATGAATAAACCATTTAATAGGGTTAGTAATCTTATTACCAAAGGTATATTCTATGTTTTCAACAAGTATCTAGGCTACTAATGAAACTACAAAGTCCAAACTTAAGGTGGGTCAAGTTCCACTTCTAATAACCGAAATTCCATAAATAATCTAACTTCTACCTAGGAAAAATATTAGCCATCTAAGTACTGCCTTAGAGTTTTATCAATCCATACTAGTTCTATGGTACAATTCTTCCTCAACTAATACTTTTTCTCTACGGAAAACAACTAGGGCAATTTCTATAACTATGCACAACTAAGGTCAACATGCTATTTAATCTGAATGACAAGGTCACTTTCATCTAATTAGAGAAACTACAGTATTCTCATATTATTCAAGAGATAACAAGTCAAACTATCTAACATTTTAGTTAAAAGTCAAGTATCACAGTTTATGAGCTCAATATCCTAAGTGTTCTGCTAATCCAAAACATTACCATCTAGCTTTTCAACACCTTATACCCTACCAAATAAGATATCAAAGTCATACAATAATAAAGCTCAATCTAACAAGAAGTAAGTCTAACCTATCTCAAATCAAAATTTAGCTTACAAATCGATAACCTTTGCTTTCTCTTTCTTGAAGCTTCTTTAATAGACTAAGAGATCAAAATCCCAATCTTTGTATTATTATGAGAACATCAATACCCATATTGCACTAATATACTTTGTATTCAAAACAACACCAAAATCCTATGAATGGGTCCTACTTATGGATAACAAGTTGTGGAAACCAACCTGTTGTTCAAATCCTATTAAGAAGTTGTATCCCTAAAAAAATTGGTGCAAATTAAGCATACTTAAGCTAAAATCAAACTCTCAAGCCATTTGGGGTTTTGGGTCAAATAATCAAGAATTGAACACTAAAAATAAAGGGTTCATAACTTAGATTCGATGTTAATCATAATTATACAAGTTATTCAGGCTTCAAATCTACACCCAATACTCAATTTATGGACTACACACTCTATTAGGGTTTATGAGACTTGAAGTAAGACCAAAATGACTAATTATCGATAAATAAGGCATTTAAATACCCCTTCCTAAGTCCTCGGTTTATGTAATTATGAGCACACAGGCTGCAATTGCATCATTGTGATCGTGATACACCCTCCATGATCGTGGTAACTTTGCTGCACCAGATGACAACTGAAACTTAGAATAATTTGAAGTATCAGCCAATGCCTCGTGATGTATCTAGAATTAAATATGAGAAAACTAATTATGAAACCAAACTAATTTCAATATTTTGGTTGCATTGTAAAAGTCAGCTTTTCTATCTGAGGTCATTTCGACCAAATTAGGCACCACACTTGAATTTTTAATTTATCAACTTTCCAACAAATAGGTCGAAATGAGTTCAGGTTCAGGGGGGCCTAAACCAAAGGTCACCAAACATAAAATTAATATACTAGAGCTGTTGGCGCAGTCATAATGCATCCAACATCATTTTATTGAGTTTTTTTCTTTGTGGCTATTTGGAACCAGCGAAGGCTTATAAATGGGGAACAGTTATAAAACTAAATAAATTGTTCGATAACCAAACTATCAGATCTAGCAAGTCATAAATAACTTAGAGTAGCTATGAAAAAGTTCTAATGATGAAAATAAGTAGAATCACGAGAAATGATTTGAAGAATCATTACATATAGCTATAATATGATGAGGAATAACTAGCATGAGAAGGATCTTTAATCTTTAATCTGGAAGTTATAGTAGCTAGTTGTGCTCTTAAATGATGAACAACATAAGCCACTACCTTGGTTGAAGTCTATTAATTCTATTTAACCTATGGGTCACTAGAAATATCAAGCAACACCCAAATATATTACAAAGCCCGTAAATGCTCAAAAGCTTCACCATAGTGTAATAAAGTATGCTGTGTCAATAAATCCTGCCCAAACCTTCTCTAGCCCCAAGATCTTTGTCAAAGATGATAGATCCTCTATCTTAATCTCAAGATTCTATGAAGATGATCTAACTTGACCACGAGCTAATGTTGTATCTCCTTCTATCCCTCAACCTGTGGGCCAACCTCTGTCCAAGGACCTACATTATCCCTAAAAATTTCTATGGGGTCATCACCTTCACCTACTAAAGACCTCATCCAAAACATCTATGATAGAGTAACATAAATGTGATTTTATGAACAAATCAGACTAAGGATGCACATATGGAGTCAAAAGAATTTTTTTTCCCAATAATCCCCTAGGTCTTCCTAAAGGTGGGATACGAAAGACATCGTACCTATTTGGATATTTTACTAGACTTTGATCTCATATAAATTTATTATAACCTAATATTAAGCCATGATGATATCTACTATAACCCCTTGCAGGTAAGCCGTACCATATATAAAAAAATTATAGTGACAAGCTAGTAGATGAAAAGAGGAATACCAAAATAACCTAGTTTAACTATATAAGAAAATACATATTATATGTCCTTAAAGTAGCGGAAGGAAAGAATTTACTATATAAACCACCATCCCACGATCTGGTGATACTGATACAAGTGCTACTAAATACAATGAAATTCTACATGTGCACCTAAATACATACTTACATACATAACACACATAGATATATAGAAAACACAATCTCATAAAGTGCAAAATAAAGATTGAAACTACAAGAAGGAAATGGATCAACTCCAAATATCTAGAGCTTACCCCAAATCAAGTCAAAATAACCTATGAATGAGTAAGAATTCAACAGTGATCATGAATGCCACTATATGATCCAAAAATATTATAGAAATAAAATATTATTACAAAACATATGTACCCAGAAGACATCATAGGTGACCAAGCATAAAAGAAAAGTACATACTATAACTAGAAAATTATGTCCTAACCAGCAAAAATGAAAGCTAATAACCTAAATACTCATAAGAAATTAAGTAAATAACTATGTAGAAACAATATACCTTAGTGAAAATGAGTGATGTAATGTAGTTTGAAATGATAAAGTTGAAAATACCTTTCTACATGCAACTCCTTTAGTGTCTTTGCTCAAATAAGAAAGACAATATAGGGCTTGTTAAGTTTATATATGATGCTGAACTCAAACAAGGAATTTCAAAAATATAAATACTCAAACTCAAATTGGGATTAAAAGTGTAATGACCCTCTAGGTCATTTTCTTTATTTCCATGTATTTTCACCATTTAGAGATGCCACTATAGCTTTCTCAAGTCATTTGTGACATGCTAGAGATGACAGTTTAGTAATGGAGTAATTTATTTAGATTATACAACTAATTCCCTGTATTGAACTCTTCGCTAAAAGGATTGAATACTGGGTAAAACTTTAGTTTAAAAACCTCGTATGCCAATTCGGACAATTCAACAGTGTTGCAACATTGATTTTAGTTTAAGGAACTTTTCGTTCAATTCCCAATGCTTCCAGACTCATTTCGAGCTATTGGTAAAAAATTAATAAATTGGGCCATTGGGTTTGGGGCCTATTTTTCAATAAAATGACCTTGAATGAAATTTTTGACTGCATTATTTAGTCATAAATATTGAATTATACTGGTTATCATAGTTCATTTGTATTTATGGGGGTCTAGATGAATCCTAAGGGGTCGATGGTGGCTTAGAAATTTCCAACTCTCAGATGTTGCATTTGCTTAAGAGAAATTTTGGTCGCTTAAGCGGAGGCTGATTTAGCAACCAAGTGTTCACTTAAACATCCAGGGCTAGGTCATAACACTTAAGCAAGGGCTTTATCACTTAAGTGGATGTCATATAAGCGATGTCCTGATTGCTCAAACGAAGGTCGGGCCCTCAGCAGGGATTGCCTATGCGATCCATTAACTGCTTAATTAGTTAAGTGGATCCTCAAGAGGCACCTTGAGGGAATTAATTGACCTAGTAGCCCAATTTTATCCTTATTTTCCACAAGTCTAAGATTTATGAGTTATTATTAAGAGATTTTGGGGCGATTATGAGCTTGGGTTCCTCATTTCTTTATCAAAATCTTCATATATTTCCATTTAATTCATGGTTAATTTCTCCATTATTTCCCAAAATACCTATATTATTATAAGGTTTATTTTAGCATCATTTGAGCTTATAATTACCCATTCTTTACTGTAAACATTCTTTGAGCATAGAGGTATGTGTTGACAATTTTGAAAGTGCAGTCTACAAGTGGGCTCCACATAGGATTTTTTTGTGATTTTGGATCCAAAGTAGAAAATTCAATAGGGGTACTGTTATTCTCATATATATGTTTAGATTATCATTTTTAATGTGTGACATTGTGTGAAAGCTTTTCTAAAGGGTAAATCGATGATTTAGCATATTTCATCGAGCTTTCTCTAGCGGCCATGTATGCTAGGTTTAACTTTATCATAGATTAGGCTAAACTACAATATTTTTATGATAATTTTCAAGATAATGGTGGGAAATTAGGTCTTAGAGGTATATTTTATATTAATTGGATCTTTTATCTAATTAATAATTGTAAATAAGACATAATTGACTTAGCTAATCATTTCTTAGGGAAAATAGCTATCTTAGTTCTAAAATGTGAATTTTTTAATATCTAGTAGTGATACTAGATACCTTAGCCTAGTTCATGGCATAATTTATCTTAGAATGAATCTCAAGGATTAGGAGTCGGCCCCTCCGACCCACCTAGTCCAAGACTATTAACTCCTTCTAGATTTTATAGGCCTGTTCATCATTTATATTCATATTTTAGATCTTGAGGAGGTTGAGAAATATTTTCTTTATCTATATTTACACTTGTTAGAAGATATTAGTTCAGGTTTGAGTCTAGTGGTTTATGATAATATTAGTTCTGGTGTGGGCCCGATGATTTCTAATATTGAGTTCTGGCTCAAGTCAGGAAAATAATGATATGAGTCCCTGTTTAGGTCCAACATTAAATGGTTAATTATGAAGGTTATGGAAATCGTTCGTGTTTGGTGTTTTCAAAAAGAAGATTCCATAGTTATGATTTAGGGTTATGATTAGATTAGTCGACTACTGTCACTGCTTTGCTTTGATTGCAACCTCTGAGCTTACAGGGTCCCTCATTGGATTATTTATATTATTGTACTTACTAACTTATATAGGCCAGTCTTGTAGTACTAGTTGTGTTTTCTATAATGTCATTACTTTTATTGTTTATTTATTTATAGTATTGGGAGCATTATTCCATTTTAATCTCTTACATTATCATTATTTATTAATCTTACAGTTTGTATTGTACTTATATTATGATTTACCTCGGCCGGTTGCGATTCTTAATGAGTACCTATGGCTTTGATAAACATACTACATTTCTGTTCCTTTTTAGTTCAGATTCAAGTACCAGTTGTTTCCATTGATGCTGCAATTATGCGATCCATAGTTTGGATAAAGTTTGAGGTCTCAAAGTTGGAGTTGAATTTTTCATAATCTTTGATATTTTACTTAGTATTTCTATTTCTGAGACTAATGTAAATTTGAATATGATAGTACTCGAGTTCTTTTAGGTTTATCAGCTCTTGTACCGACACTACTATGTCATAGTATATGCTATTTCTCTTATTTATCATTTATGTTATTATTATTATTTGTTTTATTGCTTGTAACCCTTTTACTTGCATATTTCAGTAATTTATGCAATTTTCCACCAAATTGGCCCATTTATTATAGCACTAGGCTTAGTTATGGCTTACCTACTTGTGGAATAAAGTAATTACCTTCATGACTTATAAATTAGTCCATGACAGATTTGTATCATAGTGCTAGCTTCACTATTATTATTGGTATAAGAGAAAATGCCTAGTAGAGTCCCACAGATCGGAATAATGACATTTTTTTATTATATTTGGGAGGCTATAGGATATTCTTAGGATATCTTCTCTTCCTTTACCTATTTTATGCTAATTCCTTTAGTTTCACTCTTTCACAAATGGTTAGGAAGCATGCTACAGCTATACGAGATGAAAACTTTATCTTTGTGACTAGGGATCCTACTAAAGTTGATAGATAACCTAAATATCAAGATAAATTGACAGATACATCTTAAGCAAGAGGCAAAAAATGTAGGCCTTCACCGACCTTATTTCTGCTGTAATACCCCACATGTTTATAAGTTAGGAAGTGAATAAGTATTCCTATGAATGAAATTTCCTATCCTATGATTCATACTTGAGTACGTGACTTAAAATTAATATCCTAGTGATAGTATAGCTTATGGTGCATTAAACATGTTCATATGAGTCACTTAAGGTAATACAAGCTAAGAGTTTTTGAATCCATCAAGTTTTAGTGTTTGATTTTGCAAGGGTCATCTTTGAATGAGTATAAATCGATGTTAGTGTGGTATTTTGTCTAATTTAAACCCACCAAATTGTACAAAATTGAATTATCATTCCAACAATACCAATTTCACCTTAATCCAATACCCGAGCAAAAAGTTATGCCCATTTTCGTGAGAGACAATAAGTCTAGGCGATTGGTTAGCCGCCGCCCAACCCTAGCATAGGCAATCACTTGGGCCCCACCTAAGTCAATCCCAGGTGTCAAAAACACTTCGTTTTGAGTTATTTTAAAGGTAATTAAGTCTTTAAATACTCCTTACACGTCCCTAAACTTAACCCTATGAAATATATAGCTTCTAAATATATTACAACCCTATTTTTATCTCAAAGGGCATTATCCAAGAGCACTAAAGTAAAAAAATAACTAGGGTTCCATAATTAAGCTTGAAGATCTGATTTCAAGGAAATTCATCCGTCAATCATCAAGAATCTTCTTTCTAAGGTATGCGTAGTGTTCATCCACATATTCCTTCCATCCATGGAGTTCAAGAATCAATCTTTAAAATACAAAAGCATAGTTGATTGTGGTGATATGATCATACCCATGTTGATGCTTGTTTATTTTTCCTCTTTTTCATTATAAAGTATGATTTCTATATTGTTGGGTGTTGATGATCATGTCGTTGATATTGGGTGATACCCAAGATGGAATCTTTATATGTTTTTTTATGAATTCATGTTATCATATGAGTTGGAAACATGTAAATTTTGTTGTTCATGATGTATAATTTGATGATTTCACCTATGCTTAAGATTGTGCATGGAAGGTGTTTGATAAAATGCCCAAGGAACTAGAAATCATGCAATATAGCTAAATTGTGACTAAGTGAAGGATTCAAGATATGCCCTTACGTTCTAATGAATTCTATGTTGTTAATGTGCCTTGTAAATATTGTTGGAATATTCATGAACTATTCTTATAAGGTTATGGTATTTTTACTGTCAAATCCTACTTATGAACAAGATGTATGATAACCATGAAATCCACATGAACTACCATGCTATTGGTATGTGTTGCCAATATGATTATGCAATAAACATGATATTAAGATTGTGCAAGTACTTTCATGCGATATGAAATCCTTTCCATGCAATACATTTTTTATAACCATGCTTAGTATGAGATCCCTACTTATGATATTATAAATTATGGACTCTACTCTTATGATCAAGTCAGTCATGTGTGTCAGTTTCTTTCCATCGAGTCCTGGGGGTACTTGTACCCAAAAACTATAGCTGTGTGCCTAGATCCATGTCATGTTTCACGATATCCGAACTCAAGCTATGATTCCATAGACTTCAGTCAGTCATGTGACTCAGTAAAACCTCATGATCTTAGTCAGTTATCAGATATCACTAACATTCAGCTAGTCAATGGAATTTAGTAAGATTAAGTCATGTACAGTCAGTTATTCATGTCCAGTCCCTCCAGATAGGAGTAGAGGTTAACACCAAGTGAACCCAAGGATGGAAACTCACCCGCCAGTTCAGGGTGTGATTCTTAGTAGCAATCTTTGTGTTCCAGAACTACGTAGCCATTATAGGTTGAGACATCTTAACCCATCAGATTAGGGTTAATGAGGTGGCTTAACCCATCAGTTTAGGGTTTTCACTGTTCTCATTTAGTACCTACCAGATAAAGGTCACTCAAAGGTTGTCCTTACCCGTGGCACGGTATTGCCACCCCTTGAGTTGGGGAAGAGATTGCACCCCAGCTTATCCATAACGGCATACATGAGGCATGTCGATTAAATAATACTTCCCACAGTTTCAGTATTAGTCTCTGTAAAAGAACTCAGGTCGTTCTTCATATTTCAGTATATATAGGACAGTCAGATGCAGTCGTCCATGTTATCAGTTTTAGCATTAGTCGTGACAGTTATCAGTAAACCATGTTTTAGCTTACAGGTTATGCTATCACGGATTCATGGTCCCAGTTTTTATATATGTGTGTTTGCACTCCCACGTTAATATTAGTCAGTAAGTGTTGTTCATACATGAAACCCTTTATGTTCAGCCTACCTTCCTCGTATACTCAGTACTTTAGTTGTACTGACGCATTTGCGCTATGGTGCTTTCTTTTCATGTTACATCATAGCTTCCAAGACATGAGCTCTAGCCCAGCAGTAGCTGTAGCATTCCAGTCGCAGAGACACAGTGAGTCCTCATTGATTCGAGGACAATATGATTTGTTTCATTTATTTATTTCTTCAGATCAGTTTTATAGAGTTAGTTGGAGACATGTTCCTTCAACTCCTTATTCAGATAGTTTAAAGGCTTTCAGATCTGCTTTTAGATTTATGATTAGATTCACGTTCAGATTGAGTTATTTTGGGTATTTTTCACCCACATGATTGTGTTTAGTTGAACCTTATGGCCTTAAAGTTCCATTTATTCAGCATTATTATATCATGATTTACAGTATATAGGTACAGATATCAGTCATTGGTTAGCTTGTGGTCCCTCGGGGTTATGAGCCCCTTGTATCATTTCGGTTCAGTAAATTGAGGTGTTAAAAACTTGGTATCAGAGCCTAAGGTTCAATAGAGTCCTAGGAAGTCTGAAAGCCGCATCTAGTTAAGTCTGGTACATGGGTGTGTTGCGCGCCACATTAGGAACAGTCCCCTTTCTTCATTATTCATGTCATGATAGTGAGCATAATCAAAAGTTAAACTCTCAGTCTAATCCATTCTTCTCTTATTCTAGACCATGGCCTTAAAGAGAATAAACCAGCCAGCTCCTCAGCCCAAAGATCCTTTGGGCAAACATGTTTCTCATGTGGAGTTTAGAGTCGTATTTACCACACTTTCTCAGTCTATGGCTGCACAGAATGAACAGCCACTAGTTATTTCGGCCAATCCAGTGGCCAGTCCGAAAGCAGCTAGTGTTCAGGACTTCACCCGGATGAACCCTTCATCTTTCCATGGGTCTAAGTTTGATGAGAACCCTTAGAAGTTCATTGACCAAGTCCAAAAGGTCATCGACATCATGGGTTCTACTTCTATTAAGAGTGCTGAGTTAGCCGCCTACTAGTTACATGATGTTCCTCATGATTGGTACAAACAGTGGAAGTCTGAGAGGTTAGATGATACAGGCCCTATCGAGTGGGAGGAATTTGTCACAGCCTTCTTAGACAGATTCTTTCCCCAAGAGCTAATGGAAGCCAGAGTTCTTGAGTTCATCAACCTCGGGAAGGGGAATATGACGGTTAGGGAGTATTCTCTTAGATTTAATCAGCTAGATAGTTATGCTCCTCATGTGGTTATAGACAATAGAGCTAAGATAAGCAAGTTCATGTTAGGGGTCAATGATAGCGTTGTAAATAAGTGTACTTCTTCGATGTTGATCGGTGATATGACCTTAGCAAGACTCATGACCCATGCCCAGCAAGTAGAGGAGCAGAAGTTTAAGACAAGGAAGAGGCAGAACAAGAGAGCAAGGTCAGGTAATTTTGACTTTTCTCACTCCAAGTTAGACAGAGGAAACCATTCACAGTTTTACTCTAAGTCAGCCATTCCATCTCCTTCCTCTACCATTTCTCAAGTGCAGAATTTCAGAGACGACAATAGAAACAAAGCGCTAGGCTCTAAATCTCAGGGTAGTGTTAGCAGTGCCCGAACGAATCCCCTTTGTCAGACTTGTGGTAAGAACCACAAGGGCATTTGCACATTCGTTAGTGATGTCTATTTTGGTTGTGGCAAGCCAGGCCACTGGATTAGAGAATGTCTACAGTCAAGTCTTCAGGGTTACCAAAATCATTCATATTCCAGTTGCCTAAACCAGTAGGGTGCTATTTCCAGTGCTAACAGTGGGCAACGCCAAAACAGACTCTATGCTCTTCAGTCCCGGCAGGATTAGGAAAATTCTCCTGATGTCGTTACTGGTATGTTATAGATTTTCCATGTTCATGTTTATTCTTTGCTAGACCCAGGTGCATCTTTTTCTTTTGTTACTCTATACATAGTAGGCAATTTCAAAATCAGTCCCGAAGTCCTAGTAGAGCCTTTCTCAGTCTCTACCCCAGTGGGTAAAACCATCATAGCCCGATGGGTATACAGGAACTGCACTGTTATGATATCTAAGAAATCTACATCAGCAAAATAGGATGGTTCAATTTCAGTTCCCAAATGAGCCCGTCCTATAGTGGAAGGGTAGCATTTCAGCGGTCAGGGGTCAAGTTATTTCCTACCTTCGGGCAAAGAAAATGATTTCTAAAGGGTGTGTGTCTCATCTCATGCATGTTAAAGATTCCAGTTCTGAATCTCCCAGCCTCGAAACAGTCCCTGTTGTTAATGAATACTCAGACGTCTTTCCCAAAGATCTTTTAGGCATTCCTCCCAAAAAGAAAATAGACTTTGGTATAGACCTTCTTCCGGATACTCAACCTATTTTTATTCTGCCATACAGAATGGCACCAGCAGAACTCAAGGAACTAAAAGATTAGCTGAAGGATCTCTTAGATAAGGGATTCATCAGACCCAGCATTTCCCCATGGGGTGTGCCAGTATTATTCATGCACAAGAAAGATGGTTCTCTCAGAATATGTATTGATTACCGTAAACTCAACAAGGTCATGGTCAAGAACAAATATCCTCTTCCCAAGATTGATGAACTATTCGACCAACTTTAGGGTAACAGTTACTTTTCCAAGATAGACCTCAGATTAGGCTATCATCAGCTCAGAGTTAGAGAATGAGACAATTCAAAGACAGCTTTCCATACTCGGTATGGTCGCTTTGAATTTTTAGTCATGTCATTTGGTCTTACTAATGCCCCTGCAGCTTTTATGGATTTGATGAATCGTGTGTTCAAGCAGTACTTGGACATGTTTGTCATAGTCTTTATATATGATATTCTGGTCTATTCTCGCACAGAGCATGATCATGCAGACCATCTCAGGATTATTCTTCAGACTCTGAGGGATCACCAGTTATTCGCTAAGTTTAGCAAGTGTGAATTTTGGATAAGATCAATAGCATTCCCTAGACATATTATTTCCAATGATGGTATTAAAGTAGATCCTCAGAAAACTGAGGCAGTAAGAAACTAGCCCAGATCAGTATCTCTATCACATATTAGGAGTTTCTTGGGTTTGGCTGGCTATTACAGACGGGTTATCAAGGGATTTTCTTCTATTGCATCTCCCATGTACAGATTGACTTAGAAGAAGATTAAGTTTCAATGGTCATATTTATGCGACAAGAGATTTCAAGAGTTGAAGACTCAACTCACCTCCGCTCCAGTTCTAGCTATTCCAGATGGTTTGGACGGTTTTGTAGTCTATTGTGATGCATCAAGAGTGGGTTTAGGTTATGTCCTCTTGCAGCATGGTAAGGTCATAGCCTACGACTCTAGAAAGTTAAAGCCACATTAGAAGAATTATCCTACTCATGATCTTGAGTTAGTAGCGGTAGTTTTTGCCTTGAAGGTTTGGAGACATTATCTCTATGGAGTTCATGTAGATGTCTTCATAGACCATAAAAGCCTCCAGTATGTCTTTTCCCAGAAAGATCTCAATCTTCACCAGAGAAGGTGGTTAGTGCTCTTGAAGGATTATGACATAAGTTTTCTTTATCATCCGGGCAAGACCAATGTTGTGGACGACGCTCTCAGTCGACTCTCCATGGGTAGTATTTCTCACGTTGAGGATAGTAAGAAAAAGATGGCTGAGGAGATCCATCAGTTTGCCAGACTAGGCCTTAGCTTAGTCGATTCTTCAGAGGGTGGTGTATGTATTCATAGTAGTTCAGAGTCATCTCTAGTTTCTGAGGTGAAAGATAAATAAGACAGGGATCCTAGCCTTGTCAAGCTCAAAGAGTCAGTTCAGAATCAGGAAGTTGAGGTTTTCTCCCAAGGGGTAGATGGTGTTCTTCGTTGTCAGGGTCATCTATGTGTTGCAGGTGTAGATAAATTGAGGCAGCGAATTCTTGCAGAAGTGCATGGTGTGAGATACTTTATTTATCCAGGGGCCACTAAGATATACCACGACATGCGGGAGATCTATTGGTGGAGTAGGATGAAGAGTGATGTTGCAGATTTTGTGGCTAAGTGCTCTACATGTCAGCAGGTTAACATAGAGCATTAGAAACCTAGTGGTTCTATGCAAGAGTTCACCATTCCTACATGGAAGTGGGAAGAAGTTACCATGGACTTCGTGACATAGTTGCCTAGAACTAGTCATCAGCATGATTGAGTCTTGGTCATTATAGATAGAATGACCAAGTCAGATCATTTTCTTCATGTTCGTACTTCTTATTACGCCGAGGATTATGCCAAACTCTATATTAGGGAGTTAGTCAGATTATATGGCATTCCACTATCTATCATCTCAGACAGAGGTACCTAGTTCACTTTTAACTTTTGGAAAGCATTCTAATTGGGTCTTGGTACCCAAGTCCATCTTAGCACAACATTTCATCCTCAGACAGAAGTTCAAGCAGAGAGGACCATTCAGACTCTTAAAGATATGCTAAGGGCGTTTGCAATTGACTTTAAGGGAAGTTGGGACAACCACTTGCATTTAATTGAGTTTGCATACAACAATAGCTATCATTCTAATATTCAGATGGCTCCATTCAAAGCTCTTTATGGTAGGAGATGTAGATCTCCGATTGGTTGGTTTGAAGTTAGTGAGGCCTCAGTCATAGGTCCTGACTTAGTATTTGATGCCTTAGAGAAAGTTGAGTTGAACAGAGTAAGACTCCAGGTTGCTCAGAGACAATAAAAGTTTTATGCAAATGTTCGTAGAAAGGATCTTGAGTTCGAGGTCAATGACTATGTCTATCTTAAGATCTCTCCCATGAAAGGAGTGAAGAGGTTCGACAAGAAAGGGAAACTCAGTCCTCGGTATGTCGGTCCCTTTAAAATTCTTTGTCTCTTCGGCAAGGTAGCTTATGAGCTTGAGTTGCCTTCAGATCTAGCTTCAGTCTATCCAGTCTTCCATGTCTCTTTGCTAAAGAAGTGCATAGGTGACCCAATAGTTGTTGTCCCTATTCAGAGCATCGGCATTCAGAACAACCTCTCTTATGAAGAGATTCCAGTTGAAATCTTAGATTACCAGACTCATAGATTGAGGAACAAAGAAGTCCCTCTAGTCAAGGTTCTTTGGAGAAATCAGTCTCATAAGGGAGCTACTTGGGAAGCAGAAGCAGATATGCGTACCAAGTATCCTCACCTCTTCCCCGCAAATTCAGATCAAGCTCAAGGTAATAGTTCTCCTTAATCTTATTCAGTTCATGTTCATGTTTCCATTATAAACATGGTACCTATTAACAATTTCATACTCAGTAATACATTCATGTGTCAGTTGCCCGTGCATCAGATATGCACGAGTTCAGTATATTTTGCATGTAATTCATGAGATCAAGTTTCAGTTCTTCATGTTTAGTTCAGATTCTATTGTCTTGTATCCCTTCTCAATAAATTCTCATTCAAGGACGAATGTTCCCAAGGGGGAGATATTGTAATACCCTGCATGTTTCTAAGCTAGGAAGTGAATAAGTATTCCTACGTATGAAATCTCCTATCCTATGATTCATACTTTAGTACGTGACTTACCATGAATATCCTAGTGATAGGATAGCTTATGATGCATTAAACATGTTCATCTGAGTCACTTAAGGTAATACAAGCTAAGAGTTTTTGAATCCATCAAGTTTTAGTGTTCGATTTTGCAAGGGTCATCTTTGAACGAGTATAAATCGATGTTAATGTGGTATTTTGGCTAATTTAGACCCACCAAATTGTAAAGAATCGAATTAGCTTTCCAACGATACCAATTTTGCCATAATCCAATACCCCTAGAGAAACGTTATGCCCATTTTCGTGAGAGACAGTAAGCATAGGCGATTGGTTAGGCGCCGCCTAACCCAAGAATAGGTGATTGGTTAGGCGCCGCCCAACCCTAGCAAAGGCGATCACTTGGGTGCTGCCTAAGTCAATTCCAGGTGTCAAAAACACTCCGTTTTGAGTTATTTTAAAGGTAATTAAGTCTTTAAATACTCCTTACATGTCCCTAAACTTAACCCTACAAAATATATAGCTTCTAAACATATTACAACCCTATTTTCATCTCAAATCTCATCATCCAAGAGAACTAAAGAGAAAAAAAACTAGGGTTGCATAATTAAGCTTGAAGATCCGATTTCAAGGAAATTCCTCCGTCAATCATCAAAAAATCTTCCTTCTAAGGTATGGATAGTGTTTATCCACGGATTCATTTCATCCGTGGAGTTCAAAAATCAATCTTTAAAATACAAAATCTTTGTTGATTGTGGTGATATGATCATACCCATGTTGATTCTTATTTATTTTTCCTTTTTTCATTATAAAGTATGATTTCTATATTGTTGGGTGTTGATGATCATGTTGTTGATATTGGGTGATTCCCAAGATGGAATCTTTATATATGTTTTTATGAATTCATGATATCATATGAGTTGAAAACATGTAAATTTGGTTGTTCATGATGTATAATTTGATGATTTCACCTATGCTTAAGATTGTGCATGTAAGGTGTTTGATAAAATGCCCAAGGAACTAGAAATCATGCAATATAGCTTACTTGTGACTAAGTGAAGGATTCATGATATGCCCTTACGTTCCAATGACTTCTATGTTGTTAATGTGCCTTGAAATGTTGTTGGAATACTCATGAACTATTCTTATGAGATTATGCTATGTTTACTTGCAAATCCTACTTATGAATTGGATGTATGATAACCATGAAATCCACATGAACTTCCATGCTATTGGTATGTGTTGCCAATATGATTATGCAATGAACCTGATATTAAGATTGTGCAAGTACTATCATGTGATATGAAATCCTTTCCATGCAATACAGTGTTGATAACCATGCTTAGTATGAGATCC
Organism: Capsicum baccatum var. pendulum; assembly: GCA_030864225.1. NCBI lineage: Eukaryota > Viridiplantae > Streptophyta > Magnoliopsida > Solanales > Solanaceae > Capsicum > Capsicum baccatum. The sequence continues at coordinate 135,740,762 of CM061552.1, forward strand.
CTACTTATGATATTATAAATTATGGACTCTACTCTTATGATCAAGTCAGTCATGTGGGTTAGTTTCCTTCCATCGAGTCCTTGGGGTACTTGTACCCAAAAACTATAGCTATGTGCCTAGATCCATGTCATGTTTCATGATATCCAAACTCAAGATAAGATTCCATAAACTTTAGTCAGTTATGTGACTCAGGAAAACCTTATGATCTTAGTCAGTTATTAGATATCAGTAATATTCTATCGGTCAACAGAATTCCGTAAGATTAAATCATGTACGTTCTGTTATTAATGTCCAGTCCCTCCAGATAGGAGTAGAGGTTAGCACTGAGTGAACCCAAGGATGGAAACTCATCCGCCAGTTCAGGGTGTGATTCTTAGTAGCAATCTTTGTGTTGTAGAACTACGTATCCAACATAGGTTGAGACATCTTAACCCGTCAGATTAGGGTTGATGAGGTGGCTTAACCCGTTAGTTTAGGGTTCCCACCATTCTCATTGAGTATCTTCCAGATAAGGGTCACTCACAGGATGTCCTTACCCGTGGCACAATATTGACACCCCTGCAGTTGGGGCAGAGATTGGACCCCATCTTAGCCATAACGGCATACATGGGGCATGTCGGTTAAACACTACTTCCCACAGTTTTAGTATCAGTCTCAGTAAAAGAACTCAGGCCGTTCTTTAGATTTCTGTATATATAGGACTGTTAGATACAATCAGCTATGTTATTAGTTTCAGTATTAGTCATGACAATTATCAGTAAACCATGTATTAGCTTACAGGTCATGCTATCACATATTCACGGTCCCAGTTTCTATATATATGTGTTTGCACTCCCAAGTTCATATTAGTCAATCAGTGTTGTTCATGCATGAAACCCTTTATGTTCAGCCTACCTTCCTCGTATACTCAGTTCTCAAATTGTACTGATGTTTTTGCGCTATGGTGCTTTCTTTTCATGTTACACCTTAGGTTCTGAGACACGAGCTCCAGCTCAGCATTAGCGGTAGCATTCCAATCGCAGAGACACAGTGAGTCCTCATTGATTCGAGGATAATATGATTTGATACATTTATTTATTTCTTTAGTTCAATTTTACGGAGTTAGTTGGATACATATTCCTTCATCTCCTTATTTAGATAGTTTAGAGGCTTTCAGATCTACTTTCAGATTTATGTTCAGATTCACATTCAGATTGAGTTGTTTTGGGTATTTTCACCCACATGATTATGTTCAGTTGAACCTTATGGCCTTACAGTTCCATGTATTCCACAGTATTATATCATGATTTGCAGTATACAGGTACATATATCATTCATAGGTTAGTTTGTGGTCCCTCGGGGTCATGAGCATCGTGTAGCATTCTGGTTCAACAAATCGAGGTGTGACATCTGCTCCCAAGCTAGAGCTTCCTCCACAACAACCAGTATAGGGCCAAGGGCTACTCTAGGCTATACTAGAGTTAATTTTTGTATCACTTGTCATTGATCCTTTAGTTTAGCACTTAGGATTAGCTGGTGGTGCAACGTATGATGGTGCACAATATCCATATCATAGTGGTACTAAGAAAAGAGTGCAATCTGTAGTTATGGCTCCTAAAGTTATGGTCCCTCCTCTATCGATGGTTGCTCAACCAATAGTTTTTTGTACGATAGATTCCCAAACATCTATGTATTTTAAGGAGCAGAAGATGTTGAGTAGATTCTTAAAATTTACTATTCCTAAGTTTTCTAGTGCATTAGGAGAAGATGCTTATGATGTTTATGTTGCTTGCGAGGATAGGCTCCTTAATTTGAGACTATTTAAGACTTTTGGTGTAGATTACACAACCTTTATTTGAAATCTCAACATTAAAGTAGATGGTATCTTTATTTCGGGCAAGCTAGATATCTTTATTAAATTGGAATCAGTTCTCTAAGGTCATCTTGGAGAAACATATGGCTCACAACCTTAGAGATTATCTGAGAGACCAGTTCTCATGATTAGAGTAGGGTTCTATGACTATTGTGGAGAATAAGGCTAATTTTATAAGTTGTCATGGCATGCTACCTCTATCTTATCGATCGAGTATGAATAGTTTTAGTGTTGTATTTAGGGATTAAGACTTCCTCTCCTTATGGACATATAGAGTTTGGTCGCTACTAGTAGATATTTTGTTGAGGTTTCTGAAGATGTTAAGATTATGAAGGAGATGCATTATGAGGCCTAAGGGGGAAGCGATTAGAGACCATAATATTAAAGCAGCTTTAATAGAAGATGGAGTGCCTCATAGTTCAGACCATCTATATCAGCGTTATCAGCACCAAGGTTAGTTTAGTAGGCCTGTTCATGCTGTATTCTATATTACGAAAGGGGGACAATCTAGCATCTGCGATTATCTTGGCTAGACTAGTGGTTAGACTTTGAGGGGTTAATCTTATGGGCATTTTAGTCGTAGTGATTATTTTGGGTTAACCAAATTATTTGGGTTAATTATAGTATAAGAGGTGTGTTATGTTTGTATATCCTTTGCCATTTCTTAAGAGAGTATTCAAGTTATAGGGTTATTACATTATCTTTGAGTGTTCCATTGATTAGGGTAGTTTTCCCCCCTACTAGAGGTAGTATGTAAGGTTGTTGAGCTGGTCCCTAGGGAGCTCGTGGAGGTCCTTAGATAAGTAGGACATTAGGTCAATCAAGTGCCCAACCTGGTGGCCGGCAAGGTAAGTTATATGCCTACCAGGTATACTTGAGGCAGAGTTTTCTAATGCTTTTATTGCAAGTATGACTATTGCGTGTCATTAGTCGGGTTTTGCTTTATTTGATCCGAGTTCTACTTTTTATTATGTATCTTCTTTTTATGTTCTGTAGCTAGAGTTCTCTTGGGATTCTTTATCTTTTTTGTAATGTGTATCTACTCTTGTGGGTGATTATTTAGTAGTTGATAGGGTTTATAGATCATGTGTTGTGACAATTTGAGTGTTTTTTATATTCAAGTTAATCTTATTATTCTAGCTATGGTGGATTTTAATGTGATATTGGGCTTGGAATAGTTATCCCCATATCATATAGTCTTGGGTTGTCTTTCCAAGATCGCTACCATAGCCATGCCTGATATACCCTTGATTGTATTGTAAGGATCTACTAGTCGCGAGTTGATAGGGATTATTTTTTATGTTCGGGCTAGGAGACTTATATCGAGGGGTTGAAAGTCTTATCTCTCTTATATTTATGATGTTAGTGTGGAAAGTCCCTTTCTTAACTCTGTTTCTATAGTTTGTAAGTTTCCTAATATTTTTCCTATTCATCTACTAGGTCTTTCTCTAGAGCGTGATAAAAATTTAACTCTTGATCTTGAGCGGAACACGCAAACTATTTCTATGGCACCTTACTATAAGGGTCTTGCTGAGCATAAGGATTCGAATACTAAACTTCAGGATCTTTTAGTTAATGGTTTCATTTGACTGAGTATGTCATTTTTGGGTGCTCTTTTCTTTTTTGTGAAGAAGAAAAATGATTCTTTGCTCATGTGTATTCACTACAAGCATTTTAATAAGGTGACTGTGAAGAAAAACTATCATATGCCTCACATTGATGATTTATTTGATCAAATTCAAGGTTTAGTAATGTTCTCTAAGATTGACTTGATGTTCAATAACCATCAATTGAGGATTTCGGTAGAGGACATCTAAAAGATAGCATTTAAAACTCGTTATGGTCGTTATGAGTTCATGGTGATGTCTTTTGGGTTGACCAATGCCCAAACTACAATAGTGGATTTGATGAACCCTGTGTTTATACCTTATTTGTATTCCATCATAATTGAGTTCATCGATGACATCCTTGGGTAATCAAGGAGTAGGGAGAAACATATGCAACATATAAGGATTTTACTCCAAACTTTAAGAGATCACAGACTTTTCACCAAATTCTCAAAGTTTTAGTTTTAGCTCGAGTCGGTGACATCCCTAGAACATGTGGTATCTAAGGATGGAATTATAGTGGACCCCATTATGATTGAGGCTATTCGTGATTAGGCTAGGACATATAGCCATTTAAAGTGTAAGTCAAACTCTTAGAAGCTTAAGGAATTTGTCACTTTCGCTCCTATGTTAGCTCTTCCTGTTTAGGGTGAGGGATTCACCCTATATTATGAAGATCTGGTGTTGGTTTGACTTATGTGTTGATAAAGTTGGGAGAAGTTAGTGGTTATGTATTGAAACAGTTAAAGGTTCGTGAGTGGAACTACCCCACTTATGATTTGGAGTAGCCAGCAATAGTCTTTGGGCTTAAGATTTATAGTCGTTATCTTTATGGTGTGCATTATAAGATCTACATGGATCATTAGATTCTTCAACATATTTTCACCCAAAGACAGGTTAATTCTATGAAAACATATGGATGGAGTTACTTAATGGCTTAGCCATGTCTATCATATATCATACGAGAAGGACGGGTGTGGTAGCAGATGTCTTGAGCTGAAAGGGAGTTAATATGGGTATCTTGCTTCTCTCTAAATTTGTTAGATGTTATTGGCATGAAACATCCAATCCTTATCCGATTTGATGGTACGACTTGATATTTTTGACCTAGGAGGATTTTTTCTAGTGTTGTGTTGAGTCCTACCTTATTTGAGAAAATTTGGAGTCATCAGTTTGAGGATATAAGACCTTGCCTCATTCGCGATCAGGTTTTGAGTTCTGAGTCCAAGAGGGATACCGTATACCTTGAGGGTGTTCAAAGATATATGGCCATATTTGTGTTTCGAGGGTTGAAGACTTGATTTAGTCAAAGTTGCATGAGGATTTTACTTCTGGATATTTTATTCAACCTGGTACAACTAAGATGTATAGATATTTGATGAAACATTATTAGTGGAGTGGCATGAAGAGAGATGTGGCCGACTTTTTAGCTTGTTACCTATGATGTTAGTAGGTGACGACTGAGCATCAAAGACCTGGTGGCTTGATTCATGGGTTGCCCATTCAAAAGAGGAAGTGGGAGCAGATCACCATGCACTTTGTTAATAGTTTTTATTGGAACCCTTAGGGGTTGCACGAAATAGTGAGGGACCAGGTCCCTCAAAGGAAATCATAGGGAACCAATCTATAGAGTGTAGGAAAACTAAAGATACTGCAGGAAAGAAATAACACACAAGTTTTAATATGGAAAATCCATTGCTTAAGAAAGGGAAAAACCATATCCTGCCTTCACAAGCACCAAATAAATCCACATAATAAACTTCTTGATTATAGACTCAATTTAAACCTAACTGTAGGTTTCTTTTTCTTTTTATAACTCTAGAACAAGCTCATCTTGGCAACTTTGCCAAGGACCCTCTCCACTGATTAACTCTAATCAACAACAAGGTTAGGCAACCCAGCCTAAGAAATCTTGATCATGAAACACTCTTGAGCAAGAACAAACAACAACACTAATCTTATAGCATTAGTAGTTCAATTACAAATCATCACTCAAGAACACTCACTCACTCTTTTAACATACTACAAAGATAAGAACATGACAAATGCTTGAGCAATCATGAAATGGAGCTTTTGTTGCCTCTTTTCACACTTTAGAATTGTACAAAGCTGTTTAATGAATGAGCATCATTTTCCATTTATAGATAGTTGATTATTACGATTGAAATATCATTGGACCAACTATCTTAATCAGTACAAGCTACACATGTAAGTTTATTACACAAGAGGACAAAACTATGCAGCCATGCTTGCCAGCTTGAAGCTGCTCATCATCAGAACTACAAATACCCCCTTTTGATGATGACAAATCAACCATACAACTTTGAGATTCAATACACATCAATCATATTTTATCAGTGTGATTACCACTTTGAAGCTGAATGTTCCATCTATTATTATGCTTTCCCCTATCATCATGCAACGCAGGGACCTAGTCCCTTGTTGTCATTTGCAGTAAGAACTTCTTGTTTGCATCACCCTTTCACTTTGTCTTATCATTCACTTAGTATATCTCTTCTTTCCCTTTTATCAACCTTCAGGTCATCATATACTTCCCCCTATCTGCAAGCCATTCACATTAACCTAGAATACCTAGTACCTGGTCCCTTACTATATGTACTCAGTGTTTCCCCTTTTGGCATCATTTAAAAGAGAGTAAAATTAAACAAGAGTAATATTATAACAGATTACTTAACTCTGGGCCATTGGGCAACACCAACATAAAGAGCAACTTTGCAAGTTAAAGGTAAAAAATGTAACACACAAAGAAAATATTTATTCATAAGTAGAGGATAAGTATCGTTATAGTTCATAAATTAAATATTGTTAGGAGAAAAATCCAAATGAATCAAGAAGAATTAACAAGTGAAGCACCAGGAATAAGAGCTTGAAGGAGTAGTGTAAAGGTTTTTTTTGAGATGACTTATCTGTGCATTTAACCTAAGTACCTCATCAGTTAAGATTGTCACCCTTTTCTTTAGTTCAATATTCTCAGTTCTAAGTATTTCATTGTCACATGGGGCTTTCTTTGAAGAGATGTTTAATTGTCTCCTAAAGCTTTCTTATTTTATCATTCTTGGCAGCTGAATTGCACTTTAGTTCCTCTAATTTCTTACTGAGCTCCCTTTGATAAATCTTACCTGATTTGACATACTCAGTCTTGACTAATGTCTTCATGCCAAGCATTTGAAACATAGTCTCTTGGGTTTTACTCTTATAGAAAATACCAAATCGGTTAAATACCTTGTTCAACTAATAACTATAAGGCATGAAATGTTTTCTATTCTTTCAAGGAACCACTTTGTTAATGTGCTAAGGCATTCAATTAAATACAAATCTATGGCTCAGGCAATACTTTTCTTTTGTGATCTAGCAGACACACCTTGGTCACAAAGTCAAAGACCAATTGAACTCACTCTTGATTTATTTCCTATTCATTATATCCAAAGATTTTCCTTTGATATTGTATGCATTTTCTAAGAATTCTATTGAAGGTAGCTACTTGGAGACAGTTCTCACCCCATATATAGGAACTTCTAATTCTTCCCAGTATTTCCTTATTTAACTTTATTTTATTCCCTTGGACCTGTGCAGTCAAATTCATACCATCTTCTGAGAATCCCAAAGTGAAATAGAATTCTCTAAATATCACATCAAAAAATAGTGGGAGTAGGTCCTTCCATGAGATTCATCCAACCTTAATGTTTAACCTGCTCAACAAGTTCCATCATATCATGTTTTGCTAGCACATTTTAATAAAAAATCCATCCAGTTAACACCTTTTGATTCTTCAAGAACTTGTTTCAAACTTCCTTGGATACAACCTCACGTTTCTCCTCATTATTTCTTCTAGTATAACTGATCACATATTTTCTTTTGACTACTTTTCTCTTCTTCGGACCAGGTCCCTTAAAAATCATCTTTTTCTATGTAAAACTTCCAGACTATTTTTTAGAATCATGGTGTTTTACTGAAATTATTTTTTATTGTGATATACTATGCTCTAGTATGGACTATTTAACAACAATATTAGATTTTAGCAACACAAGTTTCATCCATTACAACATCATAAGAACAGTTTTGCAAATTCAGCGATGATTTTTCATTGAAAGGTTGGGTGATGAAGGACATAAGCTTTTGAAGAATAGGAGAATATGGATGTTTCACAGGAAGGTTTGGGATAGGACTCTAAACTATTCTATGCTCAGAATCCTTTGAAGGACATAAAACTGGAAAAGTTGTTGCCATTAAGAAAGTCCTTTTCTTAGAAGGGCTATTTGGGATTTGCATTTTCTTTTTTGTTAATTGGAGAAGTGGTTGCAATAAGATTTAAGGAATAATGAGCACAAGAAAATATTTTATGGGGTAAAAAGATATAATTTACTTCAGAATTTTAGGTTACTAACCTTTACTTTTAGAATAGGACAACCTTTTTCTGACACAAGAATAGAGAGGACAAGTCTTTTTATTGATAGAATTGATAAAATTTGCACATACTGTATACTAACCTAAGAGATGGGATGAAGTCCCTCTCCAGTTTGTGTGTATCTTCAACTTTATTCTTGTCACATATGTCCACCTCTAAAGTTACTCCTATAGGTGTATACTTGCAAGGGTATTGTACTAAATTAGACCAAAATTCACCTAATTTAAAAAGGATACCTTCCACTTGAACATAGCCACATTTTGAGAAGATACACTAATTCATATGTTAGGCCAGGATAATTAAATCATTGCCTGCTTTATCTTTTTATCCTAAGCACACTCCCTTTTTTTTAACTATTAAGTGCTTAACCATTTATTTTGAAAACAAGATGCAAGTCTTTGCTTCATTCACATAGCCTAAGCCTCCTTCTTTTGAGAAGAATTCCTGTAGGACTAGGTCCCTGAGAATTCTGACATAACATCTTCTTGTTGATCCTCTTCTTGAGTTTGGATCAGTGACTGGAATTCTGAATTAACATCATTCTCATTTGTGCCTTTCCTCCTTTCACCATTATCATCATGAATGAATTCTTCATTTTTTGAGATTTAAATGTCACAAGGATCAATAGCTTTTTTTTACTAGTCAGAAGCTCCATGCACTTCTTACCTTGAGAAATTCAGCTTAATTTTGCTAGGGACTCGGTCCTTTTAAATCAACCATTTAAAAATATGACACCTCCACTTAAAGTTTTAGACTAACCATAGTTGATCTTTAAGTTATTATTGCTGAACTATTTCTGACTGCAATCTCCTTTCTAGAACCATGACCACAAGTTGAATTTTGGAACCCACTTGAGTTTGAGTTTCCTATAGAAGGAAAATGGTGTGATCAAATCCCTTTTTTACCATCTAGGTAGAGAGTTCCTTTTCAAAATTTTTGGAGGCTTGATAACCATAGAGTGTGCATTCCCTTGCAGAATAAATATAGAACTCTGCAATCTTGCTCTAATCCAGCTTTGACAATTTATTTTGCGTGCCTTTATCTTCCACAATGAGTACGTCTTGTCCTGTTGAATTTGTTTTTAGCATTATGGGTATCCTCCTTAAGACCCAAATAGGTGAGTTCCTTCTTTATAAACAAGACCCTTCCCATTATTATTACCTTGATTAGTTTAGTTAAAAAGGATCTAAGAGGATGTACTCCACTATAGGGATTTCTTAAGTTCTTCCAGCAGATGAACCAGGTCCCCCTCTAACTCCTCATTCTTTTGGAGTGAAAACACAAGATGATGCTATGATTCCTCCAATTTTTCTGCAAGCACAACCTAAAATATTGATGCTTCTTTCATCCCTTTACTCTTAGAAGTATCTATTTTCTCCAGTTTACTCTCCAAGCATAGATTTTCAAATTTGAGCATAGAAACATGTTGCTCAATTTTAGATATCTTAAGAGTCAAAGATATCAATTCCATCTCCTAAACTTCTATCTATCCGTCTAGAGCATTATTTTTCTCTATATCATAGGCACTATTATCTTTCTTCAGTTGATTAACTAAGCTTAAATTTACAGATTTCATCTTTGCAACTAGTTCCTTAGTTTTAGATATCTGGAGGGTTAGAGCTATCAAATCAAGATCTTGACTCTCTATATTTTTTGTTAGACCTATCGACTCAAGCTCTTCACTCTCTACCTTTTCTTCCAGAGCATTTTTTTCAATAGTCATTTCACTTATGGAATCAATCAACACATTGGCAAGCTTTTTCATTTTTCTAACAGAGTAATTATCTAAGTTTTCTTTAATGTCATAAATTGTTACCTCATTTTCTTCCTCATCTTCAATGTTTTCCATAAAATTAATAAAGGAATCAAAGGTCACTTTCTCATCCCCCACTGCTAGCATGGAAACATCTTCCTGCTTCCCATCTTCCTCAAATTGACTAGAGGAGTCTCTCCATAATACTAGAGCCTGTCTTACTGCATAATTGATAATGCTCAAATCACTCCCATAATGGAAGAGTGAGGCGATCATTGTCAAGTAACCCAATTTTAATTAGGGTCGAATCTCAAGGAGTGAATTATAGACTTCAAAACCTATGTCTACTCAAATTACTACAAGTTTACTCGGAGTGATAATAAACAAGACATATAAAATAAAATACAGGGATTTGTTTGGAAAATCTTCACAACAAACTTTAACAAACACTTGGTAAATGAAATATTTAGTTTGAATTCAAGATTTGAGGAGATCGTGGGAATATGTCTACCTAAAGGTAATGCATATGGGTTGATGTTGGTTCAACATAAAATTTAGTTGTTAACTAAAAGATAGGCTAGGTTGAAGATCATTGGGGTCAATCTTTCAACAAAACCACAACAATTTCACCCGTTGGCTCTTTCGAGCACCTAACAAGTGTGCAATTTTTCATAATCACCCAAAACCTTAATCAAGCATCTGTATTTCTTCGATGATGCTCTTGACAAGATTTATACTTCCAATACACTTATTTTAAGATTGAAAAAGATAGTAAACCATAAGATCTATTGTCCACCATTTCCTTGTCCACCTATGACCCTCTTTCGAGGATGTTATGAGTTACCTAATGTTAACCCTCATCCCTCTTTCGATGATGATAAATTTTTTGTAGAGTTTGGGGTTTTCATCCATCAAACCCATTTGGATATTTGGGGTTTTCACCGATCAACTTCCAACCCATTAGCTTAATAAATGGTGGAATCCATGCTCAAAAGCTATAATCCATGCAAACACAACAATATCCGCACAAAATTACACTCCTGTTCAATATAATCCCAAGACTAAATTACTTAGCTACTCATGAATAAATTAAAAAGAGATATACCATAAAGATTATCAAAATCATTCATTCTTTACAAATATACTAAAAAATTTACCTTCCAAAGTAAGTTACACACTTGCCCAATTAGGGTTTCAAGATCTGAATTCAAAAATTTCTTATGAGGTAAGAAACACCCAAAGAAGAAAGAGTTTTTTCTTATATATGGTTTGGGATTCGTCTAAGTAATTATATAGATCTTCCCCTGGGCATATTCCTATTGAACCATGATCATGCATAACTATCTGCGAATGCATCCATATTACCGTAGTTGTGTACCATGGCCGCATTACGTTGATCGTCTTGACTGACCATGACCTTGGATTGATAACTGCAGTCATGGTAACTGAGGTTGATGTAGTCTAGGTATTCAACTACATTCTTCTATGCTTCCTTTTTATCATTTTCAGCTCCAATCCACATCTTCTCATCTCCTCAACTCTATTCCTACAAAAAAGTAGATACTAGTGTATTTTATCTCTAATATATCTCATTCTTTTATTCAAATCAAGGTAAAGTGCATGAATGTTTAGTAAGAATGAGTGGAAAATCACCCCTCAACAACACTCCCAACTTGAGGCCTTTCTTTTCCTCGAGCAACACTACTCCTTATTAAGACAAAATTTCATATATATGCCCCCATTCTATCACTCAATGATCATGATGATTAATACATGATTACCACCACCAAAAGATTTTTACACATGGGAAAATAGGCTTTCAACAACCCCTAATAATAAAATGAAATAGTGAAGAATGCAATAGTCTTTTGGGAGCAACCAAGTATCAACTACTAACACTCTAGAAATGACTCACGTGTTGACTACAATCATGCTATACCTCTATTTTCCTCATTGTGCGGAAGATAAAAAAATTACCTACCTCAACTAGTTCACATGCCTCCTCATGAGAAAGGAAAAATTCACACACCTAGTTACCAATCATGTAATAAGGAATTTAAAGTGCGAACACTCACTCTCTCAAGAAATTCTCCATGTCAACAAGTACTATGCCATAAGCTTGCCCCTATTTTCAATCACCACTACAATGACCACACTTAGTTGGGAATCACAAAAAGACATTATCAGTTTTTAATGTAGGTTTAGAGTAGGGTAGGACATTATCTTAGGACAATAAAGCTACACCCTTCTTGAACTTCTAGATCAGAATCCTTTCATGCATTGCTTTTGGGGTCACTTCTTATTCCTTTACTAATTTGACTACTTTTCCCTTTTTGCTTTACTCAGATAATCTCCGCCTCTTTTCGCATGCATTTAAAATCTATGCATTTCATTCTTTTAATGAATTTTCTCTTTCTTTAAAGGAAAATGCTCACTTATTTTAGCTTGTAGGAACCTTCTTACGATTTCATGGCTCAACTATAATTCTTTCTCTTTCCATGGCCCCCAACTTAGGATTTTAGCCTCAATTTGTATACTTATGTTCAAGGATAAGGGGATTGAAAAGGGGATGAATAGAAGGGTCATGGCCTCTATTGCATTTGCCAAAGAAAAGTCCAACATCTCTCAGAGGGTGACTAGGGGTAACTCATCTGCATTGGTAGGATCTTTAGGCTAAAGTGGGCTTCCAAAATAACAAGATGGCGTATGATCATTTTATCAACCAAGATCAGTCAAAATTTATCTTTAAAAGTCTAATGGGGTAAGTTCTAGCTAGTACAATTACATATGAGATGAAGACAATTAACCTCACACACATTGCATGTGAGTATCGTCAAGGTGGTTTAATTGTTCTCCCTTCTCAAGACAAAAATGGAGTATTCACTATTTTTATAAAGTCAAATTTTGAAGTAAGAGAAAGAGGGGAAAATTTCATCACATACATGCCTTTGAATTTTGCAAAATTTATGGACGAAGGGGGTTATTTTCTTTTGGATCAACACCACACATAATTTTTTAAATCATGGAAATCATTCAAGCTATAATCTCACATTACAAATCATTGTACGGGCGACCCACCATATGGTTACTCACACTTGACCAATGGATATTAATGCAATCTCAGATCATTAATGCTACAGGTAGTCAGACTTTCTTTGCACCTATGGATTGAAACCCAATCACGATGGAAAGGCTCATCTAATAAAATTTAAACTAAAATAGAAAACTAAGGATGAAGTAACTAATACATAAAAATGTAGACACCATCAGAGTGCCCTACTATTACAACCCAAGTAAAACTAAGAATCATCCAAAATAGCAGAAAAGTATGAACAGGCCAAAATTTAATGACTAAGGAGAGACCCCCAACTGAATGAACGAAAGTTTCCCCACTACATAAATAGTAAAGGATAAAAGAGATAAGGGTTCTCCCTATAACCTCATCAATGGCTACTTTCACTCTCAAATTCTGCATTATCACCATTTTTCTCAAGATTAGTCGACTCAACTGGGGCCTCATCATCACTTTTCACCTAAGATGAAAGAAGTCTATCTTGAGGTTTTAGGACCTTTCATAGACCCTTCACCCCCTTCTACATCTTGATAAAGAAATAATCTCTCTTCTTTTCTCTTGTAATTTTTTTTTATGTTTAATGCTAAGGTGTCAATGTGACTCTTTCAAAGAGGAGTAGGCCTTTTTAAGCTTATTAATTATAACTTTTATCTTTTTTTGGTCATTCTTGTACTTCCAATAATCGGTATATGATACATAAGAATGATGAGTGGTGGAAGGCTCTTCTGATCCTTGGGGCAAACTAGACACAAGCTCTTTAATGGTTGCAATATTTACTGCAATCTCCTCAAGAGGTTCTCTGGTGGTTTTCCTATGAGACTCAAGCTCACTATATGTCAAATTTTCCAAGTCGATCTTTCTTTTATTACTTTTATTGGGTGTTCCTTCACCTGTAATCCTTAAGGGGTAAATGGGGGCATTAGGGTGCATCCATGCATCATTAGCATACTCTTCCACCACTGCTCTTTTTCAAAGCTCTATATTCAGGGAGGGGAAGAGTAGATGCATACCTTCTTTGTTATTTAAATGATGTATTTCATTAACAATGAGTTGAATAATATATAGAGGGATGTCTTCTATAATACATACAACTATCCTAGCATGCAATTCGGGGACCGCTATCATATGGGTGCAAGGAGAAACTCAGGTACAGATGATATGTGACCATATCTAATCCTTGGAAGTGAAGTTTTTAATGGAAATATTTATTTTAGTATTAGTCCAAGAAACTTCCTTTTTGGGATATAGCCGTTGTGCCAAACAACTCCCCAATTTACACCTCTTCGCTTTGAATTCACTAATATCAGTATGCTTGACCGCATAAACATTATTGATTTGTTTAGACCTAACTTTCACAAGCTTTTCCCCAATCCTGATAGTAATATTGAGTGGGTTCATAAATGAGACTTCATTGATGTTTGAATTAAACTCACCGACACATTGCTTATTTGCAATGAATGGATTCGGGGAGAAGCGCTGCCACCCTATGGATTCAAGTTTTTCATAAAGTACTAATAGTTTATCTGGCATATTTTTCAAGTAAATTCCTCTCTCCAGGAGAATCTTTTTCCTTATAAGATCACCATAGTAATAAGTGTGGCACTCATGTTCCATGAATCGGATGTGATAATACGTATCCACGAGGTCATCGCCAAAAGACTAAGCACACATTATATCTTTTGATGCTATTTTAATCCTGTAAACTGTGATATATTGATCACTAGAGTTCATTGGACTAGGTGCTTGGTATTTATTGACAAAAAATTGGAAATCCAGGATTTTAGGCATGGCAGGAAACTATCCTCAGTTATCATAATCGGGATTTAAGATCGCGTTTCTATTTTTATGATCGTGGTCTACGACTGCGGTCGCGATACCTGATGGCGGTTGAATTGTCCGCTCTATATGTTCAAATTTCTTCCACTTTTAGGCTACTATCATATTCTAAAATATGGGTGGATATGAAGATCATTTGAACAATGCAACAGGTGGATAGATGTGCCCTTCAGAAAACAAATATCATTTGTGAAAATTTATTTGGGCAAATTATCAAACACTTGGTGTGCACATCTTATTTGTCTACAGTTTCAAAACATACTTGGGTACTCAAGATTTTCCACTTGTATGAAAACCTTTTTCAAACAGCCAATAGCTCACCAATATCAAGTAAGACAACATGGAATGGATATCAATCGAAACTTAAGGCCTTCTCTTAATTATGCATTCTAGGGCCTATTATCATAACTAAAAGCATAGATTCATGATACTTACTGGAGTTGTGATGCAGTAGGGATGTAAGGATGTTGTTTGAGAGCTCACGAACTTGGCTAAAAATTAGCCTAAATTATTGAGTACAATCTTGAAAGGGTGTTTAGGGAAATAAGGGAAACTAGGGATTAAATGACTGAAGTTCCCGTGACTGTGGTCAAGGGACCGCGATTGCAGTAACTGAGAGTAATTTTGCTCCCCTATTTTTCACTATTCAACATTTACCTCAATTTTGACACATTTCTCCCCTATTAATTTTTTTTAATGAATATTTACACACTTTCCCTTTTTAAGCTCATCCAATGCACTCCATAGTACCATAAATGCATGGATTTCGTGGCATTTTTAGGTTGCCTCCCACCTAGAGCATTAGTTGTTGTTATGGGATAACGTCTTCCTTCCTTTATTCTCAAAGTGGGTCTTCAAACTAATCCTTTTTTATCTTCTTATTTTCAACATCCAGCATAGATACTACTTGAAACTCTGCAGTTTGCTTCTTTTACTCGCAAATTTTGAAAGAGACCTCATCCTTTTGCACTCTAAATTTCATCTCCCCGAGATCTAGATCTACAATGGCTCTCTCGGTGGCCAAAAAGGATGACCAGGAATGATAGACACCTCTTGGTCCATTTCACACTACAATACCATGAAATTCATCGAGAGAATGAACTTGTCCACTTTTACAAGGACACTAAACAATATACCTACCAGACTTTTCATTGACTGGTCCTTCATCAAGAGCCACATAAAGGTTGGAATCGGGGACTAAGTTTCTTGTAGATGACAAAAGGCATTAATTTGACACTTCTCCTAGGGGCGGAAGGCTACAAAATGGTGCAATTTCACTATAAAGCCTCTTGCCACATTATCCACCACCGTTTTGTTCGATGGATCAAGAGCCCTATAGAAAATCTTGAGGAGCATTTTTTGTAGGACCTCATGATTTGACCATTGGGATAGCTTTCCATGAAACATCTCCTAAGCTTCTAAAAATGAATCTTCAATTATTTTTCAAAAGTTTAAAAGAATATTCTATGGCCTGAAGTATCTATTAAGGAACACCATGGTAAGCTCATCCTAAGATGTAATTAAGCTTGGAAGAAGTGAGCGGAGCCATAAAACTGCCTTGACCATTAGTGAAAGGCAAAGACGGATGGATTCTCGCATAATATGTACTATGTTTAATTATGCACAAACTTCCACAAAGTTCTTCAAATGGACATTAGGGTCATCATAAGATTGACCCCCGTACGACCCTTTCATTTGCAACATGTGAAGCATAATGCTAGTCACATGAAAAACTTTGTTCCCATTGGTGTGTGGGATGCGGATTGGACTTGTTTTAACTACTTCATTTAATTGGCCCTGATTATCTAGTGGGGCATGGGGGGGAGTAAATTACTTGTGTTATCACTCATTGCTCCATTTACACTTTGATCACCTACAAAATATTCAAAAACAACAAATAAAGTAAACATTACAACTCTGGGTATTCCCATGTAAAAATGACACCACAAGTGAAATCTAAATTTCACTCCCCGGAAATGGCACCATTTTGATAACACTCAACTCACTCCTATAACTAAAGGGTGAGTTGTTCATTGACAAGTAACCCAATTTGAATTAGGCTCGAATCTCAAGGAGTGAATTATTGACATCAAACCCTATGCATGCTCAGATTACTACAAGTTTACCCGTAATGATAATAACCAAGATGTGTAAAATAAAATAGGGGGATTTATTTGGAAACTCTTCATAACAAACTTTAAAAAGCCTTGGTAAATGAAACTTTTACGTCGAATTTAAGATTTGAGGAGGTCTTGGGATTATGTCTACCTAAAGGTAATGGATATGGGTGTATGTTTGCAGAACATGAAATTTAGTTTTTAACTAAAGGATAGGCTATGTTGAAGATCATTGGGTTCAATCTTTCAACAAAATCACAACGATTTATCTTGTTGTCTCATTCGAGCACCTAACAAGTGTGCAATTTTTCAAAATAACCCAAAACCTAAATCAAGCATCCCTATTTCTAGGATGATGCTCTTGACATGATTTATACTCCCAATACACTTATTTCTAAGATTGCAAAAGGTAGTACACCATAGGTTCAATTGTCCAACATTTTCTCGTCCCCATATAACCCTCTTTTGAGGATGTTATAGGTTATATAATGCTTACCTTCACCCATATTTTAAGGATGATAAAGGTTTTCTAGAGTTTGGGGTTTTCATCCATCAAACCCATTTGGAGATTTAGGGTTTCCACCAAGATTTTGTTTACTTTTTGGTATGATGAATATTTCTATTGTGATTCCCATTTTATTCATGAGTATCTAAGTTTATTAGTTTGGGTTATGGAAGCCTTGAAGCATTTAATCAATTAGTTAGGGTTATGGCCTACTTCCTCAAGTTGGCTTTTCCACGTGCGGCACCAAAAGTCTATGTTGACATTCCTTATGCTACGCCCAAGCCTAATTAGGAAATGCATTATGTACCACCCAGCACTTTGCATAAGCCGCCTGCCTCATTTAGGCATTACATTGGGCGGTGCCTAAAGAAGGTTATGAGATAAGATGAAACGAGCACATGTGCACTTAGGTGATGCTCTTTGCGACACACACATATTCTTAGGCAATAACTTGTACGGCTCCCAATACATCACATACCCTCACTGATTCACTTAGGTGATACATTAGGCGGTGCCCAAGTCCCGTTTTTCTATACTTTGTGCGGCGCCTACCTTAGTTTAGGTAATAACTTATGCGCCGCCTAGCATACTGCACACGCTCACTGTTTCACCTAGGCGAAGTATTAGGCTACGTAAACATACACTTAGCTAATCCATTAGGCGACATAAATCACTTCAACTTCAACTAAATCCCCAAATTTTCTCTTATTTCACTACAAAACCATGCCTTCAACATACTCTTTGTTCCATAATATTCTTCAAAACTTTCAAAACCCAAGAATATCCACTCTCTTTCTTCAATCTTTTATCTTTAAGGTAAGTTTTTCTTTTCTTAATCCTTAAGTGTTGTGACTTTATGTTTTTGTTGTTAATTGGTTTCTTGAGGATTATGGCTTAATTCTTGCCATGGCTAAGTCAAATGGTGAGATAAACATCATTGTTGTAGTAAACACCATTATTGTTGTACTTTGAGCTTTTGTATGTGATTGAATTGTTCATTACTAACGTAGTTTAGTTGTGTGGCCATTATTTCACAACTTACTTGATGGAACATGGTGTTTTTTAAATCATGTGAAAGTGATGGTGTTTTGTGTTTATTGATATATTGAAGCTCTAAGGTTACTTTGCTGCTTGTTTTGTAAGAAATTAGTACCTTCTCCTTAGTATACTTTTTTGACAGGATTAGTTATTTTGTTGATGCTCTTTCCTATTAGATGTGTGTTTAATTTAATCATAGTTAGGTGCTTTTCTCAATGATGGATGGATGATGATCGTCTTAAGATAAAATTAGTCATTTGTTGCATGTAAATGTTCTTGTGGATCACATGCCATTATAGCATAAGTGTGGAATGGATCACTATGTTTGAAACACCTAGGCTCTAGTTTTCACTCTTGTTGTGATTGTTGGTTTTAGTTGAATTCATTTAATTTTTGGGTCGAGAATCTATAATGCTCCTAATTGATTTAACCATGTTCCATGAGTGTGTAAGACTATTGTATATTCCTTATTTCAACTGATGCAAGAACTTGCCTGGTGTGTGTGCAAAGAGAAATAAAGATAGTGAGTTTAGGAGATGATTTAGGCATTTCTTTGACAACCATTGTTTATACCTTTTTTGACCTACCTTTGCATATTATATTAGCTAGTCCCTTTTAGCCTTTATCTAGTTATTTTGTTAGACTCATATGTAGGCTAACCTGTTCGTTAATAGACAGTAATTGGATAAAAAGCTCCTAAATGCTTTAATATAAAATCAATTTGAGTTAGGAGTTTAACAATAAAAGAAAAAAGGTGAAATTGATGCCCCAAACTCTAGTTATTGGAGTGTAAAATTGATGTGGTTGGGAGTAGCGAAAATTGTTGAAAAAGTTCCTAATTTTATCCCGAACATGTTACAATGAACCTATTTTGGCCTTGGTCCCTCTTGAACATTGTGCACCTCAACTAAGGAAATCAATTAAGTTGAGGGCGGCTATCATAGGGGTGTGTGACGTGAAATGGTTGCAAAAAAATTAATTAAAAGGTTTGAATACTCCCACCACAGTGTTATTAATTGAGTTTAATGGGATGGGGTGAGAACAAAAGATATGGAGAGATGAAAATGGTGTAAATTAATTGTTAGAAATTGGTCTTAGTAGTATAATGTAGTATATTAAAGTGCTTAGGGAAGATAGTCACTATTTCTGGCCAAAATAGTTCCTACCAATCATTTAGCCTATATTACAACCCGTAAAAGACCTATTTAATCCTAATCTTAGCATTTTGATATTAGTGGAGCATTACACTAAGAGAAAGAATGTGGTTATAAGTTGTAATTTGAGAATTATTTGTGAGAGTGAGTGCAACTTGATTATTGTACTCATTTTGTTACAAATTGCATGATTGTGAGTGATTATGGGTAACTTTATTATTGTGAGGGCACATGGTTGATGAAGGTTTGTGTAATACCCCAGAAAATTTTTTCGTTGAAATTTTGTGCATAAACATATTGGATCCTGTCTTCGAGAATGATTTATAATTTTTTGTGTGTCCTTTCTTGGATTTCACCACACCATTTCGTAGAGCATCGAATAAGCTTTCCAATGATATGTGGATCACCCAAAACGGACACTCGAGTGATGAGTTACGACCATTCCAATCAAACTACGACCATTCCAATCGAACTGTGAATAGTAAAATGTGCATGAAAAAAAAATGCAGCCAGGTGATTTTTTTTTGGTCAACTTCAAACTATCATAACTTCTTGTACATAATGAACTGTGTGAGCTATTATAAATCAACGAAAATCCCTGAGAGTCTTCTTTCCATTAAAATTGGTTTCATCCAATTTGGACATTGGAGTAAAAAGTTATGGCCAATTTACTTCAGCCTATCGGATAGATCACTAAAGGACAAATTCGGGTTTTATTTGTTTCTTAGGGGCATTTTGGTCTTTCATTACTCTTTGAAACCTCTATAAATAACCCATTCAGCTGAGAACTTGTATTATTTTCCTCTCATTTCTCTTATATATATATATATATATATATATCAAGTTAGGGTTAGGGTTTTGAAATGGGGGAAATTAATTGGACGCTTTGATTCAAGAATTCCCTCCGTCAATCTCTTCCGTCCATGAAATATAAGGTATGCAAGTGTTTATCTATGGACTCCTTTCGTCTATAGAGTCCACGAATCCCTTTTTGAATGTTCAAGTTATGTATGTATATATATATATTTATATATATATATATATTCTAGACTTTGATGATGTATATTCATATATGTTGATTGATATTTGATGGTTGAGATATATAGGAGGATTATGTATGTTACTTGATATATATATATATATATATATGATTAAGCATGTTGGTTGATATATATATATATATATATGTGTGTGTGTGGTGATGGTGTATGTTGGTTGATACATGTTTGTGATGATTATGTGTGTTGGACGAGATATATGGGGTGATGAAAAACATGAGAATTTGATGAATTCACCAATGCCTAAAAGTGCATGTAAGGCATTTGTGAAATTTTCTAAGAGGCTATAAATTTACATTCTTAGGATATAATAAGTTCTAAATGACTAGACTACTTTCTATGTACACGTTGAACATGAACTCCATGTTATTGTCTAAAATTAGGGATGTTGTGTGGAAGGCTTATGATATGGTTGTAAGTGCGGACGAGGGATTTAGTTGGTGGAATTAAGATGAATGATGGTGTTGTAGCACATGTAATTTTTCATACTGACCTATGCCTAAATAGTGCATGCAAGGTAATTGTAGAAATGCCTAATTGAAGAAGAATGGATCGTATGACCCCTTGTGATCGAAGTGATGAGTTCATACAATACTTGCATGCTACGTGTTTACTATGATGCTTGAGGGAAATGGTAACGCCATTAGGCCACACTAAGTGTGAAATGTCTAAGTATGGGTCGAATTGCATATATCAAGATCTTAAAGGAAAGAACCTTGAGAAGTAAAACCATGATGTGTTGAATGTATGTTATTTTTGTGTATCCCAATTGGATGAACTTGGTTATGTTGTATTCTTCCTTAATCATATGCATCTTTGTTGAATGATCTACCATGTAGTGGCATGAGATCCCAATCCTTGTATATGAATATGATCTTTAAATGATTGGTGTGAGGTGTTAATGAATGCATGGTGCATAATGGCCTCTAGGCATGTGAGTATGCGTTGTTGTATACTACGTATTACTTAAGTTATTGATTGCTGAGGGTACGTAGGCTCGAAAGAGTGTACTGGTCTAGAGCTGAGTCCGTTCCACGATAATCTTAGTCGTTCTACGATCAATGAATTTCCAATGATTTGAGAACTAAACATTAATTCTGTGAGAACTTAGTATGTGGGGTTTTGAACAAGAATATGTTTTCATTCTTGTGCCCAAAGAATTGATTTTATCATTGAAATTTCATAATTTTGTAAAGTGGGTAAATACCCAAGATGTTTTAATGACGAATTCGAGGTCATGAAAAATATAAATTGTTTAAGCTTTGATGTACATGATTACTTTATTATTCCCAAGTTATGATTTGATATGGTGAATTTCATATTTCTACCATGAGTTGACATTTCAAGTGTTTTCAAGATATGATTTATGGAACTTTGAATCGTCCAATATTGGTATACATACTAACCTTATTATCTTGTTTTCTTGAATTGAGATTTTATGCCATAAATTGCATACCACGACTATGCAATTATTTTTTTAAGGATTCTTGATATAAGAGCCATGATTTGAGTTACATTATGACATACTAAATCTTACCTTGATTTGAAGATCTTAAATGCTTTTCAAAATCTATTATCATAATTTGAATATTGAAATGAATGAATGATCATTTGAGAATATTGATTTGTATATGCAGAGTCGGGATGATTTATATTGATTTTAAGCTCGCAAAGATGAAATTCTGTGTTATTGATACCATGATGTTGAGGAAAATTAAAATGTTTTGAGCTAAAATGTGTTGAGTTAGGAATCCACAAATTGATATGATTTGATAAATGAGAAAGATATTTGATTTGGTCTTTATGATAGACCGTTGTGATGTTGTGGTAGATTTTCTAACGCATTCTGAGCTAGTCGGGGAGTATTACTTAGCATCGAGAGGGAAATTTGGTATTTCCCCAACCCTATGTGCCACCGTAGGGTTGTTGATGATGATATTGTTGGCCAAATAATCGAATTATGATTATGAAAGCTTTAAGGTTGTACTCCCTGGAAAGAGTACAACACTCTCGCTAATGGGAGTGCTCTCTCTAGGAGGGTAAACGTTGGTATTCCACGTGGCTCATGAGGGGTTGTCGGTTATAGGAAACTCTCCTGTCCATAAGAGTATATTTCTTGAACTATTGAGTTGCTCCGAGTCTTGAGTTGATGAGTTTGGTTGTCCATGATGAGTCATGAGAATTTATGATGAATATTGATGATTTTATGATGATTTATGGGATTTTACTTATGTTTTGCTCTCTATAATTTTATGATAAGTATGGATAATGAAATTCAAGCCATGTGAGTCTTCATTTTTCGTACACATGTTTTACGAAATCAAAGATATTATTCAAATTATTGCGTGCACTCCCACATATTTAGGTTCTTATGAGGAGTTATGTTGATTTATGTAACTACTTCCCACGGTTTTTATGTCAATATGAATCTTCAAGAGTCAGGGGTGTGAGTGTATTCGATTGATCAGTGTTGGTATCCTGTGATTCAGTAATGCAGTAGCCTAGTACAGTAGTGAGTTCTGAGGATAGTAAAGTGGTATCCGAGCTGTGGTATCTAGAGTCGTTATAATTGTTATAGTGGTTGTGAACTGTGCATTCATATATGTGTACTCATTCATTATTCTCCTGATTATTCTGTTGATTAAATATTCATGCATAAGCCCTTTCATTTAGCCTTTCCTGCTGGCATACTCAGTACATCTTAGTATTGGCGCATTCGCGCTATGGTGTTCTTTTATTTTGGGGTACCATAGGTTCAGAGGAGTGAAACTTGGAGCATCTTAGAAGTCACTTGTACAGCAGCAGTGGGTGCAGTAGTGAGTCCTCATCATCCGAGGATGTTGTTATTACAGTATTTGATTTTAGTAGATAGAGTTAGTTAGGGGAATTGTCCCTTCAACTCTACAGTTCAGGCAGTGTAGAGGCTTTTCAGACAGATGTATTAGTGTGTGGTTTAAGGTATTGTATATTTCTAGATGTTTGAACCTTATGCAAGTGTTAGCCAATTTTTGCATGTATTTTATTATATTATATAGTGAACAGGTACAAATATCAGAAAAAGGGTTAGGTTGTGGTCCTTTGGGATCATAAGCACCGTGTGGCATTTCTATTCTCGGGAATTGGGGCCTTACAAACTTGGTATCAGAGCCTAAGGTTCAACAATGTCCTAGGGAGTCTGAAAATTCACATCTAGTAGAGTCTTGTACAAGAGTGTGTTGCACGCCACATTCATGTATGAGAGTCTATAGGATGTTTAGAAGAGTTTCCGTTCGTTCATGATCCATATCGTGCTATAGCAAGATTTTCCAAGAGAGTTATGTAGACTCTTGTAATGATTTACTTATGTTAGATTTACCTTACTCTTAAGGTAACAGAAGTAGTGAAGCCAAAGTCTTTCAGATAGAACTTTCTCAAACGGTCCCCGCAGATAGTTTCGGGACAGTGTTCTCTAAAGTGAGCAGAGTATGCCTTATGGGGTTAGCTATTTATATGGTGAATGAATAGTCTTGAAATTATATATGTAATAATCTAAGTATAGAAGTTGGGAATTATATGTGTTGATTGATAGAGATATAGCTGCGATTCTCATGGTGTGGAGAAGTATAAGTTTAAGAGACGTGATATTTGAAGGCTAGAATGAGAATAGTATATTTATTAAAGATTTGTGGATATTCATGTTATGTTTTAGAAGCTAAGCTTGAATCTTTGAAGAATGTAAGTTTGTGGACTCCAAACTAAGTATTAAGATATGAGTGTGGTATTACTAGCCTACAAAGAAATTAAAGAAGATAATATGTTTAGTGAGACAAGTAGGTGTTGAAAAGATTGTATGTATATGATCATGGTTGTAGAGACCAAGGAAAGATAAGAGTCGTATTCCAAGAAGTAGCATTGGTATTGAATTTATGTTTTCAGGTGTAGTCGTTCTAGATGAATTATGTTATCATTTTGTGCACCGTTGTGCCTTAGACTCTAGAGTACATTGGTTGTAGTTCATTTCGGGGTTTAGCCAAGTTTTCAAAAGTGTCTAATGATGACTTAAAGCTGAGAGGAAGATGATAGCGAAAGTGACAAGTCAGGCCCTCAGAATCTAGTAGTGGTGCCAGTAAGTATGGAAAAGCAGTAAAGGGAGACAATTCCCAACCCATTCTTATTTCAGTGAAATATGTCTGGAGGGACCTTGGGTCCCAAGGGGGAATACCCCATAATGTTATAATAATTGCATGTCCATGCTCTTTCTATGATGTTAACCTCATCGTTCATTGCATTTCTAGTTATGCTTTTAAGAATTTGGTATATTAGGTATATTCGTATTTAATATGCATGTTCAATAGAAAGGAACTCAAATTGTGGGAATGTTTGAACATGTATTGAAGAGATTGGTTGGGTTATGATTCTGTGAATTCAAGATGCATGTGTGTTGTGAAAATTTACCCATGAGTGGGTTGTTGAATGTTTTATGCGATAGATGTGCATGACTAGTGAACGTACATAGAGTATTGGTTGCTTTAGTTGTGTGGTTATGTTTTGAGATGTGTTGCTGTCTTGAATAAACCCAGTCGATTAGTGTTCTTGATCTGGCCTTCACATTCGAGGACGAATGTTTCCAAGGGAGAGATGATGTAATACCCCAGAAAATTTTTTCGTCGAAATTTTGTGCGTAAACGTATTGAATCCTATCTTTGAGAATGATTTATAATTTTTTTGTGAGTCATTTTTTGGACTTCGACCCACCATTTTGTAGAGAATGGAATAATCTTTCCAACGATATGTGGATCACCCAAAATGGACACTCGAGCGATGAGTTACGACCATTCCGATCAAACTATGACCATTACGATCAAACTGTGAACAATAAAATGTACAGGAAAAAAAAATACTGCAGCCAGGTGATTTTTTTTTGTCAAATTCAAACGATCATAACTCCTTGTACAAAATGAACTGTGTGAGCTGCTATAATTCAACAAAAATCCCTGAAAGTCTCCTTTCCAATAAAATTGGTTTCATCCAATTTGGACATCGAAGTAAAAAGTTATGGCCAATTGACTTCAGCCTATCGGATAGATGGCTGAAGGACAGATTTGAGTTTTATTTGTTTCTTAGGGGCATTTTGGTCTTTCACCACTCTTTTAAAACTCTATAAATACCCAATTCAGCTGAGAACTTGTATTATTTTCCTCTTATTTCTCTTATATGTATATATATATATATATATATATATATCAAGTTAGGGTTAGGGTTTTGAATTGGGTGAAATTAATTGGAGGCTTTGATACAAGAATTCCTTTTGTCAATCTCTTCCGTGGCCACGGAATCTAAGGTATGCAAGTGTTTATCTATGGACTCCTTTCGTCCATAGAGTCCACGAATCCCTTTTTGAATGTTCAAGTTATGTATGTATATATATATATATATTCTAGACTTTGATGATGTACATATATATATGTTTATAGATATTTCATGGTTGAGATATATATGAGGATTATGTATGTAACTTGATATATATATATATATGATGATTATGCATGTTGGTTGATATATATATGTGTGTGGAAATGGTGTATGTTGGTTGATACATGCATGTGATGATTATGTGTGTTGGACAAGATATATGGGGTGACGAAAAACATGAGAATTTGATAAATTCACCAATTCCTAAAAGTGCATGTAAGGTGTTTGTGGAATTGTCAAAGAGGCTATAAATTTACGTTCTTAGGATATAATAAATTCTAAATGACTCGACTACTTTCTATGTACACGTTTAACATAAACTCCATGTTATTGTCTAAAATTATGGATGTTGTATGGAAGGCGTATGATATGGTTGTAAGTGCGGACGAGGGATTTAGTTGGTGGAATTATGATGAATGATAGTGTTGTAGCACATGTAATTGTTCATACTGACCTATGACTAAATAGTTCATGCAAGGTAATTGTAGAAATGCCTAGTTGAAGAAGAATGGATCGTATGAACTCTTGTGATCGAAGTGATGAGTTCACACCATACTTTCATGCTACGTGTTTACTATGATGCTTGAGGGAAATGGTAAGGCCATTAGGCCACGCTAAATGTGAAATGTCTAATTATGGGTTGAATTGGATATATCAAGATCTTAAAGGAAGGAACCTTGAGAAGTGAACCATAATGTGTTGAATGTATGTTATTTGTGTGTATCCCGATTGGATGAACTATGTTATGTTGTATTCTTCCTTAACCATATTTATCCTTGTTGAATGATCTACGTTGTAATGGCATGAGATCCTAATACTTGTATATGAATAAGATCTTCAAATGATTGTTATGAGGTGTTCATGAATGCATGGTGCATGATGGCCTGTGGGCATGTGAGTATGCGTTGTTGTATACTACGTATTACTTATGTACTGATTGCTCGGGGTATGTATGCCCGAAATAGTCTGCTGGTCTAGAGATGTGTCAGTTCCACGATTATCTTAGTAAGGCTATGATCGATGAATTACTGATGATTTGAGTACTTAACATGAATTCCGTGAGAACTTCGTATGTGGGGTTTTGAACAAGAATATCTTTTCATTCTTGTGCCCAAATAATTAATTTTCTCATTGGAATTTTATGATTTTGTACAGTGGGTAAATACCCAAGAATATTGATGATTTTATGATGATTTATGGGATTTTACATATGTTTTCCTCTCTATAATATTATGAGAAGTATGGATAATGAAATTTAAGCCATGTGAGTCTTTATTTTCCGTATGCATGTTTTACGAAATCAAAGATATTATTCAAATTTTTGCGTTAACCCCCACATATTCAGTTGCTTATGAGGAGTTATGGTGAGTTATGTAACTACTTCCCACGATTTCTGTGTTAGTATAAATCTTCAGGAATCTGGTTTGTTAGTGTATTTGTTTGACCAGTGTTGGTATCCTGTGATTCAGTAATGCAGTACCGCAGTACAGTAGTGAGTTCCGAAGACAGTAAAGTGGTATCCGAGCTGTGGTATCTGGAGTCGTTATAATTGTTATAGTGGTTGAGAACTATGCAGTCATATATGTGTACTCGTTCTTTATTCTCATGATTATTCTGTTTATTAAATGTTCATGCATAAGCCCTTGGATTTAGCCTTCCCTGCTTGGATACTCAGTACATCTTAATACTGACGCATTCGTGCTATGGTGTTCTTTTATTTTGGGGCACCATAGGTTCGGAGGAGTGAAACTTGGAGCATCTTAGAAGTCACTTGTATAGCAGCAGTGGGTGCAGCAGTGAGTTCGTATCATCCGAGGATGTTGTTGTTACAGTATTTGATTTTAGTAGACGGAGATAGTTGGGAGAATTGTTCCTTCAACTCCATAGTTCAGGCAGTGTAGAGGCTTTTCAGACCATTGTATTAGTGTGTGGTTTAAGGTATTATATATTTCTAGATGTTTGAACCATATGACATGTGTTAGCCAGTTTTCGCATGTATTTTATTATATTATGCAGTGAACAGGTACATATATCAGAAAATGGGTTAGCTTGTGGTCCTTCAGGATCATAAGCACTATGTGGTGTTTTGGTTCTCGAGATCGGGGTGTTACAGTTGGGTAATTTATATTATTTCTTTGCTTAAGTGGTAAACATGAATTTGCTAACTTAATGAGTCTATTCTTGAGGGTAGGTTGTCTCTAGTAATGATCCATGAATTTACTTCTTGTGCATAATTGTTGTGTGAGCCTATTAGAGCATCTTGTTTTTCCTTCATAGGTGAAAAAACTTGCATAGTATACATAAATGGATAAGTTATTCGAGGACAAACAAAGCTTTAAGTGTGGGGTGGTGATCTTGGGTGTATTTGTATTCCTAAGCACCATAACTTACCCATATTTTATCTAAGTTTGGATAACAAAGTGCCTAGTTTCTTATGTTTTTACTCTATTTCTATGTAATTGAGCTTACCGGTGTGATTAGTATGATTTTTGGTATTAATGAGGTAGATGTAGACATAATAGGACTATGGAATGCAGATGGCATGTGACACAAGAGAGAGTGGCAGTCTAGACCAAATGTGGTGCCTAAAAACTATGTCTAAGACTAATTTGTCATTTAGAGTTAGTCAAGGGACTTAGAAGGAAATTCTGAGGGAAAGGTTATTAAAACTACTTAATGCTGAAAAGTCACGTATTATTGACTATTCTATATCTTTTTTTTGAATTGGAGAGTGGTGGCTTAGCACCAAAGGAGAAACAGTACTTTATCTTCTCTGCCAAGATTGTGTTTACTTTTTGGTATGATGAATATATCTATTGTGATTCCCTCTTTACTCATGAGTAGCTAAGTTTATTATTTAGGTTTATGGAAGCCTTGTAGCATACGATCTATTACTTTGGGTTTTTGAATTTATTATGCATTGATTTGTTTACATCATACTCTCTTTGTTTATCTTTAATTCTAGTGGTTGCAAACATAAAGGATGTCCCTTAAAATTCAACTTGTTCGATAGAAAGGTTGAGGTTAGGAAAATAGAGTAATGATAATAAAATAGGATTTTCAAACCCTATTTCATATGTTTATGCCTTAATAGGATTAACTACTTGGAGATTTCGTATTGCTTTTGTAAACAATTTTGATTCGAGAGAACTAAAGTGTATTAGTCCTTGATGGTTGAGAAACACTAGGATTATGTTATTAAATACAATATATTTCTCTGTAAGCACGATGCATGTATGAATTCGTAAAGCCCATAGTTAGAAAGTATTGAAAACTACAAGGAGGACATAACCCTAGCTTGCTATTTTTCTGAATTTGAATACTACTACACATATCTCGTTTTGTTAAACTGAAACCATTAATTTGTGAACTGAATCAAATTCCCCTTTTTGTTTTATGGAAACGAGTGATTAAAAGTCAACTAATCTGTATACAGTACAATTAACACCATTTTCCCTGTGGGATTCGACCCCAACCTAGTTGGGTTATATATTTGACAACAACCATTTACACTTTTGTAACAGAGTTGTAATTTGGGCATATCATGCTTTTATTGATCTGCCCCTGGGCATATTCCAACTCAATCGTGATCTTACATGATTGTCCACGACCGCATCCATATGACCGTGGTTGTGTACTTCTATAGCATTGTGCAAACCGTCTCGACTGACCCTAACTACAGATTGAGGACCGCAGTTGCGGTAACTAAGGATGATATAGTCCAGGCCTTTAATTTTACTCCTCTTTGCTCCTTTTTTTATTATTTATACTCCAATCCACATTTTTTGATCTGCTCACCTCTATTCCTACAAAGAGTGGATATTAGTATATTTAATCTCTAATATGTCTCATTCATTTATTAAAAACAAGGTAATATGCACAAATGTTTACTGAGAATGAGTTGAAAAATCACCCCTCATCAATAATCAGCTGCAACCTTTTTGCTTAATTTTACAGGGACCTGGTCCCTATTCTTTCCATTATCACCACTAGTCTTGAGATACTCCTGATAGTTCAATTTGTGCATTGGTCAATCCATAATGAAGTGATCAGGTATTCTACATTTGTGACAAACCTCCATAGTGCCTCCCTTTTTGCTGCTACTCACACATCATCAAAACTAGCCACTTTGTCCTATAACTCTATCTATTCATTTTGCCAAATAGGAAATATCTATCTTCTTCATTAGAGTCTAATTTAAGTGCTTTTAGTTCCAGATATTTTACCCATTTTACCTCCATCATCTCATGCCCTTGTTTCTTTTTAAGTTCATTATTCTTCAGATTCCTAATGAGTTCATCCATGGTGAAAGTTTTCAAGTTCCTACCATCAATGATAGAATCCAATTTGCTTTCCCAGGATTTAGGAAGAACACCAAGGATTTTTCTCACTTGTTTGTATAAAGGCATTACTTTTTTTAAGCAGTGCAACTCATTAGTGATAAAAGTGAACCTGATATGCATCACTTTAATAGTTTCTCCTTCTTTTATTGTGAAGGTTTCATACGGAGTTGTCATCATATCAACTTTTGAATCCTTCACATCAGTGGTTTCTTCTTAATCTATCTTCAAGTAGTCTTAGATTTCCTTAGCTGTTTCACAAGCTGAAATCTTATTGTATTCATCTGGTCCTATGCCACAGAAAAGAAACTTCTTGGCTTTGTAGTTTTTCTCAATTCTTTTTCTATCTTTATCATTGAACTCCCTCTTAATTTTGATAACCATTATAGTAACATATCCTTTTTGAATTCACTTACAGGTATATGATTACCATAAAGAATAATGTCCATTAGCTTACTGTCCTCAACCATAATAAAGTCAAACATCCTTGTTTTCCAACACCTATAGTACTATCCATTGAATCTAGGCAGTCTAATAGTTGATTTCCCTTTTCAAGTTAAGTGGAATAGGCATGCTAACCAAGACACTCTAGGTGTGAACCTTTCATACTGACTTTGCACTAGTACCAATTATCAAAACCCTTGAGGTTACACCTACAGTGAGGCACCAGGTCCCTAAAAGTCAATCACAGGAAATCAAATAATACAGTGCAGGAAAACTGAAGGTAGTTTAGGTAGGAAATAATGCATAAGTTTTAACATGGAAACCTCTCTTTCTTAAGGAAGAGAAAAACTGTGGCTTTTCTTCACAATAACCAAGGAAATAGACTATAATCAACCTCTTGATTTCAACCTAACACTAGGATCCTTTTACTTGTAATAACTCTACTACAAGCTCATCTTAGAAACTCTGCCAAGGACACTCCACTGATTAAGTCTAATCAGCAACAATCTTAAGCAACTCTACCTAAGCACTTTTAATCATAAGCAAAACACAACACTACTCTTATACCATGAGTAGTTCAATTACAAATCAGCACTCAAGAGAACTCACTCATTCTTTAAGCATACTACTTAGATAAGAAGATGAGAAATCTTGAAATAAAATTTTTGCTACCTCTCTTTACTCTTTAGAACCGTCCAAAAACTGTTTGATGAAGGATCCTCTTTTTCCTTTTATAAATAAGTGATGATTAGGAATAAAATATTATTGGATTAGTTGTCCTAATTAATACAAGCAGCACCTGCAGGTTTGTTACACAAGAGGACAAAATTATACAATCACATGTGCCAATTATACTATACCATGAACATCTAGGTACCTGGTCCCTTGCATTTAGTTGCTCATCATCAAAACCACATATAGTAGTTTGAATCGTACATCCTATTGTTTAAATAGTGTTTTGGTTAGTGTGGATAATTTAACAAAATTGGCTCATATTATTTCTATTTAGATGTCCTTCAATGTCGAGAGGTTATCCCATAATTATGTTTATGAGATAGTTTGGTTGCATAGAGTACATATATTTATCATTTTCAACTAGGGCTCGGTATTCACTTCTAGCTTCTAGAAAGCTTTTTAAGTGGTGTTAGGTACAAAGGTGGATGTTAGCACAATATTTTACCCTCAAACTAACAGATAGCTGGAGTCGATTATTTAGATTCTTGAGTATATGCTTCAAGCATGTGTTATGGATTTCGGAGGTCAATGGGAGCAACACTTTGCTTTGGAAAAATTTACATATAATAATATCTACATTGAGAGCATTAAGACGGGACCATTTATGCATTATATGGTTTATGTTATCAATCTTGAATTAGGTGGTTTGAGACCACTGAAATTAGCCTTTTTGGTACTAATTTTCTTCAGGAGTCATTGGACAGAGTTAGGGTGATTCAGGATAGACTGAGTGCAACTCAGAGCAGGCAGAAACATATGTAAATTATAGACTTCATACCTTGAAAATTGGAGTTGGTGATTGGGTATATAGTCAATTAAAGATGGGATATAGTTTGGGAGTAAAGGAAAGATCATCCCCAGATATATTGGACCTTTTGAGATTCTTTGCTCAGTTGGAAAGGTGGCATATAAGTTATCTTACCCCCCAAATTTAGCTGTTGTTCATTAAGTTTTCTTTGTTTCTACGTTGCAGTGTTACATTCTTGATGAGTCCTATCAGCTTTAGTGGGACTTAATTTAGTTGGATGAGAATTGTTGTTCGTCGAGGAGCAGGTGTTTATATTATCAATAGATGTCAGGCAGTTGCATAAAGAAAGTTTCCAGTAGTTAAGGTTTAGTGGAGATCATGTCCAATAGAGTAGGAAACTTGGGAGATCTAGATCTTGATATACGTACAGTATCCTCGCTTGTTCAAGCTTTTAGGTACATCTTAACCCTTTATTTTTACGGATGAAAGTATCTTTAGTATTGTATATTGTAATGACCCTCAAGGTCATTTTCTTTATTTTCATACATTCTTATCCGTTGGAGCTTTCCTATAGCTGCACCAAGTCATTTGTGACTTGCTGGACGTGAAAGTAGTTATTGAGTAGTTTGTATAGTTTTTAGAGACAATTTACTATTTTCAGCTCTTGGCTGGTAAGGATTGGATACTTGGAAAAAATATCGATGTAACAAACTCGTATGTCAGTTTTGATAGTTCTAACAGCTCTAAAATATTTATTTAGGCTAGTGGGAATTTTGGTTCGGATCCCAAGGCTCCTAGAATTATTTTGGGTTATTGGTAAAAAAAATTGATAAAATTAGCCCTTGAATGTGGGGACCACTTTTCACCTAAATGAACTTGATTAGAAATCACTACTTTGCTCTTGAGTCTGAAATATTTAATTTAACAGGGCAGAATAGTTCGTTTGAATTTACGGGTTTTAAATAAATCCTGATTGTTCTGTGCAGATTTTGAATTTACCAAGTCATAGCTGGTGCATCCTCTTAACGACACTTTGGTCTCCTAAGAAAAGGTCACTTTAAACGTCAAGTGTTCACTTAAGTGACAAGGGCTCGCCAAGATGGATCACCTAAGCGATTGATTAATTGCTTATGCAGACATTGCATAAGCGATGTCCTGATCGATTAAGCAAATGTCGGCCCTAAGAGGGGATTACTTAAGAGATCCACTAGCTGCTTAAGCATTGACTACTAAAGCGGTCAAGTAGCCACTTAAGTGGTAACTAGAAGCCATTAAATATCCCATTATCCTAATTTTCTCACCATTTTCCACAAGTCTAAGATTTAAAAAGAAGTAGAGAGTGTAGAAAATTGAGAGAGTGATTATTCAGAGCTTTTAGGGAGGGGGGTGTTGTGATCTCAAGTTTCTCATTTCTTCATCAAAATCTTGGAAAAGTTTCTATTTAATTTATCTTTAATTTCAATAGTATTTCCCAAAATGCTTAGATTATTTTTGTGTTGATTTTAGCATCATTTGAGCTTGAAATTTACCCATTCTTTAGAGTAAATATTGCTTGATCATAGATGTACATGTGGATGGTTTTAAAAATATGATTTCGCAAATGGGCCATTCATGGGATTTTTATGTGATTTTTGACCAAAAGAAAAGAAAATAAAACATGGGTACCATTATTCTTGTATTTATGAATAAAATATCATTTTTATAGCATGTGATCATGCATAATCTTTTCAACTGGCAAAGTCAATGATTTAACAAATTTTACTAGGATTTCTACAATGTCGAGGTAGGCTAGGTTCACCTTTCTCATAAGTTTGGCTAAATTGTAGTATTTTTGTGATGATATGCTATATATGTATTGGAAATTATGTCTTGGATATATTTAGTATAAATTAGATCTTTTAACTGATTCAAAAACCATAAATTAGACATAAGAGAATTAGATAATTGTTTCTTAAGTAGAATTGATATATTGGGACTAAAAGGTGGGTTCTTTAATATCTAGTAGTGAAATTAGTTACCTTATCCATGTTCGGGGTAGAATATACCTTTCAATGAATCTCGGAGATTTTGAGTGTGACCCTTCGTCACACTATATGTCAAGACTACTATTAGCTCTTTGTAGAATTATAGGCATGTTCATCATCTGTATTTTATTTTAGAGCTTGAGGATGTTTAGAAGTATGATTCTATATTTTATATTGATTCTTGGGAGAGGATATTATTTCTAGTTTAAGTAAGACAATTTATGATGATATTAGTTTCGATTCGTATCCATCAATTTTTGATATTGAGATTTGATTCATATCCAACAAATGATTATACGTGTACCTATTCAAGTCTGGCATTTAGAGGTTATTTTTGATAATGATGGAATCAATTCGAGTTTGGTGTTTATGGTATTGGGGTTCCATGGTTATTGTTTGGAATTATGGTTAAATTAGTCGATTACAGTCACTACTTCTCTTTGACAGCACACTCCGGACTTATAGTCGCCCACATAAAGTTATTTACTTTATTGTACTTATTGCCTTATGGGGCTAGAATTTTAGCGTTGGCTTTTTTTTTATGTTATTAATCTAGATATTTATTTATTTCATTAAGTTATTTTGAGTGCTATTCAATGTTAGTTCTCTTACCCCGACTTTTTAATTCATCTTGTATTTGTATTGTATTGTATTTATACTATGATTTATCTTAGTTTGTCGATGATGCCTATGGAGTACCCATTGCATTGATATTCATACTACACTTCTGTACCTTTTTTATGCCAATCCGAGTACTAATTGTTTCCGTTGACACTGCAATTATGCGAGCTAGAGTTCAAAGACATGGTGAGCTCTTAGAGACGGAGTTGACCATTTCTCCATCTATTGTATTATGCCTAGTCATTCCATATTTGAGACTAATGTATATTTTACTATTATAGTAATTTTGTTCTTTTGGGTTTAGCGACTATTGTACCGACACTACTAGGTCGTGGGATATTTTTATTTGTCTTATTTATCTTACATATTATTATTAATTTACGTTTTATTACTTGTAAAGCTTTTTTTTTGCATGTTTCCTTCATTCATGCCACTTTCCACTAAACTAGCCTATTTCTTATAGCTTTGAGATATATTTTAGCTTACCTATAGGTGGGATAAAGTAGATACCATAATGACTCGTAAATTAGGTCCTGACACAAAGTTACTTTATCAGTTTCCCAAACTCAAAATAGGGCTAAAACCATTACTTTCATTCCAACCATTTTCTTTGTAATGTTTAAAATCTCTATTTTTTCTTAATCCAACCATGATGGTGAGAAAGTATGTGTAAACATGTAATTGCATATACAAGCCAATTAATTATATAAATTCATAATTCTAAGTGCATATGAGAAGTAGGAAATAATTCCTTAACATAAATAACATAACCAAATAGGACCCGTGTATGATACTATCTTCGACCTATAGGCCCCACAATACCATTACATTAAATAATATAGTAGAAATTAAAGCTATACAATTATATGTAGCTCAAAACCAACATATCTTGAGAGTCTACCAAAATATAGCTTGAAAAGTCCATATCCTACTCAAATGCAAGCATCCTAAATTAAGGCCCAATCATAAATCCTACTTTAATGTCTTCAAAATAGGCCTAAGAAATTAGAAACTCGAGATTACTTAGTCTAACTAAAATTAATCAAGAATTAATGAGAAATTTATATTATATAGGGTCTAATTGAGCTATCTAGAAGAGAGAGAGTAATAACATACCTAGAGGCTAACTAGCAAATCCTACACCATCATAGAGTTACCTCCTTCTTTAGGAAGACCTCAAAATATAGTCACACTATAAAAAATATAACCTACTCAATAAGATGACAAAATGATATAGATAAATTAATAATGAAATACGAGTCACAAATTGGGTCAAAATATGACCCTCGTAACCCAAAGATGAAAACAAAAAATTAAGTTGGTAATTATCGTTCATCGGTGGTAAGAAACCCATTCCCAGAAGTCTGGTATATATGGAAGTTAATTTAGACATGTATTAGTAAGGAAAATAAACTTTTATTACATAGAAACCAATAATTTTGAGTCCAATACATGAATTAAGAGCAGAAAAGATGTTAGATAAAGTAAAGGGACATATCAAGGAGGATATTTGTCTTACCAAGTGAATAAATTATTCACAATTGCCCACTTTCACCCACAACCAAGCTCTCAAATAACGAGGGAAACAACATTGAGTTGGGTCGAGAAGATGGAAAAATTATACAATAATTGTCGTCTTTGAAGTTATTTTTCCTCAAAAGCAGCATCTCTTAGTTAATAACCTTCTGCAAATGAAA
The DNA here is from genome assembly GCA_030864225.1 of Capsicum baccatum var. pendulum. NCBI lineage: Eukaryota > Viridiplantae > Streptophyta > Magnoliopsida > Solanales > Solanaceae > Capsicum > Capsicum baccatum. The sequence continues at coordinate 135,777,241 of CM061552.1, forward strand.
ATGACATTGAAGTATCTGACATCCACTATGTGTAGGATTGTTTACATAATTTGAATTGCCTCAATAGAAAATCTCCTTTAGTAGGAAGGCACTGATGTGAATAGCCTCTATAAAATCAGTCAGCTCTTAAAAAATGTGACTTCACTGGTGTGAGACAACCTCCATGGAGAAGCTACACAAAAAACTTTGGCTAAACATCACCAAGGACTAAATAGACCTCTGATAATGTTTTAGGACCTAACAGATACAAACCAAAACTTTACCTAATTGGAAATAGCATACAAGACTCAATTGAATCAATGAAATGACCAATAGGTATAATTTCATAGAAGTACTAACCAAAAATATTTTTTTTTGTTTTCAGTGAAACACCAATCGAGCAGCCAAATTGAGTTTGAAAGCCTCGTTACTAGAACTAAAGGTCCCTAAGCCTAATATCCACAATCCAAATCTAATAGAACTATCATAGTTCACATATGAGGCTAATTACTAGGAATGTTGAGTAATGTTAAACTTATTAACCTCAAAATCTCAAAAACATAAGAGTTGGTTTAAAACCAATCTAGACTCCTAAAATCGAACCGTCTACCTAGCCAACAATAAATATCCTATAGCAACTATAAGAAGGGATAACATATGGAAAATTTCTAAAAATTAATAAAATAATAGAGAAGGTTATTACAATATCCACTACTAAAAGGACTTTTGTACAAAAAATTCATAAAAAATGGTAATTAAAGTCCTTATAAGGTGAGGATATTTGGTTAGGATTTCCTACTTGATCATGCAAGTACCCTCCTTTAATGGGTAATGCTACCATTAAACATTAACTAAAAGAATCTCTGTCAACCCAAACTTTCTAACTTACTTGCCAAAAATATAAATTGAATCCTTCTCTAAATCCTGACTCTCATTTAATTAAATCAATTCTACTAGAGAATGTGAGAATTATTTTGAATATATCAAGTAGACATAAATACTTTATAACTAGATTGTCATGACTGAAGTCTACACCCTTGATGTAAAATAGTGCTTAGTGATGCTAGTGACCACAAGCTTACTTATGTCATGGTAAAATACTAATAATTCTAACTATATATATAATACTAATAAAAATAGTTTCCATTTTCGACACCTACATCGGCAAATATGATTTGCAATGTTGATCCCACCAGGACCTCCAGCTTCACAACTCGGCTACACAACCCTCTTTAAAGCCCAATTAAACAATCCATTACACATACACAATAATATAACCAGTTAGTTACCAAAAAAAACTTCATTGGTATCATCATACCAATACCACTTACAAATGTTCAACATGAAATTATCATTATCAATCAACCAATCATTCATTTGACTTTGGGACTCAAGCCCATTATCTAACAAAGGCACTAATTCAATTCAAAGTTTAAGTACTCGAACCCATTGTCTAACAAAGACATAAATCATATTAATCTTTAGGGACTCAAACCCTTTTATCCAATTAAAGCACCAAGGTTACCATTTATATCATTACATGGAAAACAAGGCCTTTACAAAATCATTTACCAACCATTCCTATTCATTAGGACAAGGACTTAGTTCAAAAAACCATTTAACATATGACTCATTTGTTTTGTTAAGCATTTTGACAAATATGTTGAGATCATACTATTATCAAGGCCAAAACCAAAGTAAAAACCATCAGGTTTAAGGTTAACCATGACCCAATTATTATACCATAATTAACAAGCACCCATATGTGCAAACAGTCATAAAAAACATGTATAAAATAATTTACACCAAGACTAAACTATACTAAACTATATGCAACAAAACCTTTTACATTGGTCTTAAAAACCATACTTAATGAATTATAAACAAACTTTAAAACACATGATTTCATGAACAAACAATGATGGAAGAGTTACATGCCTTATTCAGGAAGATTTATGCAAACAACTTGACTCTTGAGCCTCTAAATAAATACCTTGTAGAAACCCTATCCCAATTTTCAAGAAAGAGTTTTAGGAGTGTTTTGATTGTTCAAAATATGTTATGAGTAGCTATAATATGTTTTAAGATGTGAGTTCTTAAGTGTTTTAGGTGGGAAATGTCTAAAATGTCCTCATCATAAAATCTAAGAAATGTGCGTAGGAGGGTATGACTCCCCCTAAATTATTTCCCAATCATACGAGTCGTACACACCACTCATACTCTAGATGAAATTTTGGACTCCAATTTTGTGTAATATACGAATTCAAGGCCTAACTAGTATCCAATAATATGATTGGTACCATAGAACCATATACTATGTAGAATTATCTAGTTTAGACATTGGACATCATATGATTTGGCACTATACTTCTCATACCTTAACATATAACTAGTATGATGCCTTCTTGTACCTTCGACAATAAGCAACAAGCACTATACTGAGTAATTTACAACCAAGGACTTCAAACTATATCCAATACATATAAGTTGTAAGATGCAAGTCGTATGATACACAAAAATTTTAAAATTAAGAAATTTTCTAAGGGTCAAAAGTACCGTGTTTGAGAATACAGAGGCGTTGTTGGAAACATAGAAAAGTTTCAAGGTTTTCTAGTGCTGATGCGTTTGCGATCATCAAAAATACATCGTGATCTCGCTATTGTGATCAGAATAAGGCTGTGGAGATCACCCACTTTTAGTTGTAATCTATAGATTACAATAGCCATATTTCAGTACCTGGTATGGGTGTAAAATAACCCTTTTGGCCGCATCTAGGTCATTCTCCACTCATCATTGAGACTTAGAAACCCTAAAAGAGTGTGCTAACTTTAAATTGAGTCTTAGAGGAGACTTGGGGGTTTGATTAACACATATTTCCGCAAATATATTTGGATTTAAGGAAAAAATTCCTTTAAATTCATGCTTGAATTCCTTGAATTTAGTACCAGATTCCTAAATCCTTTAGGGATTGATTTTAGCCCAGACATAGCTTGGTTTTCTCCCATTTTGAGGGGGTTTGATTCCATAAGATTTATATCATGTCGGGTTGGTCTCGGAGGTATGTTTTTCCATGAGTGGGACCTAAATAATATTTTTATATACTTTTAAGACCAAAAAAACAATGGTGTAATATGGGTATATATTCTCATATTGATGTGTAGAATATGTTTTTGGTGGATTTATATCTTGAAGAGGCTTCTCTGAAGGTGAAAGTAAAGTTTTAGCAGATTATTGAGAATTCTTTGGATTTGAGATAGGTTAGGTTTATCCCTTGTTAGAATGATCTTTGTCATAGTATACTTGTGATATCTTGTTAGATTGGGAGGTGTTTTAGGTATTGGTTGTATAATTATACAAGACTTAAGCTTTGTTGGATCTTTTAGGTCCTTTTAACCCATATAGTTAATGTCTAGTTTGTTGTCTTGAATCATAATGGACTAGACTTAATGTCTCATGTTTAGCATGAGAATTCTTAGAATTACTCTAGTTAGGTAGGAGTATCCTTGTCACTCATTATTAGGGAAAGATTGACCTTAGCTACGTACTTTAATAAAGTTGCTTTAGTTCCAATAGACTTTGGGATAATATTTGAGTAGGATCCCTACCTTGGATTTAATGGTGGCTTTTTATACATCTCAGAGTTGAAAAGAATACCTTAGCCTAGTCTGGGGTAGAAATGAATTTAGATGGTATATTGGGGGATTTAAAATCGGTTCCTTGACCTATCTTAGGCAAAGATTGAGGTAAAATAACCTTGAGAAAATATTGAGGAACCTTGGTAGTAAATTATAGTGATTCCATTAGAACTAATGTTCATAGTCTAATTGACTACAACTATTTACAGTGTTATGATGTGCTATTAATTATGTTATTAACAAAGCCTATGACTAGGATATAGATTATGCCATGGATTTGCTATTGCTCAAGTTATTGATAAACTTTCATTATGCTAATGGTGGGCCAATGAATAGGTTACTTGTTGGGCATTACTTCTAATAATGCTTATGGTTATGCTCATGGTCTAATGGACTAGATTATTTACTTATAATATATAATATTCATTTTATACATATATATACACTTATTTGTAATGTCACATTGATGATGAACAAAGAAGTATGGAAATATGCTATTCTTTTTTCACCTTTTATATATTTCACTTTAACCTCGATGGGATTGTTCTTTAATTTAGCACTCGTGGGGTTGGTTAGTTAATTTATTCCTTGCAGGGATTGATCTTTATTATCAATATTAAATATGATATGATGTAATGATACCCGATATGGCCAGAGAATATTATGATGATGTGTTTATACCCGGCCAGACTGGAGGATATTATGATGATGTAATGATACAAAATAGGGCCAGAGGATATTATGATGAGATGTTGATACCCAACAAGGTTGGAGGATATTGATTATTATGATTAAATTATGGCATGGCTGGAGGATGATTAAATTGATGTCTCTATATGTACATCTACTGGTTAAAGTTTGCCTTGCCCTATGTATAGGAAATCACCTTCTTATTTATATACTTATGTATAATTTGGGTATTTTTTTGATATTATGGATACCAATTATAGCCTACAGGTGATAAATATTCATAAAGTGGTATAGTTGATATTTTGCATTAAATGTGAAATTAGTGATGGATATTATTTAAGTGGCAAGTAATGGCTAATGGATAATCAAGCATTAGCAACAATAATGAATAAGGGTATAAATGACTAGTTATAATGATGGGTAATATATAATGATCCGTAAAGATAATAATGATTAGCAATCATAATAATTAGTTGATAATAATGATTAAGTTAATAAGGATGGCCAATTAATAAATGGTGCTTAGTTGCTAATATATTACTTAGTGATCAATATAGCCTAGTGGCTAAAAATTGGTTAGTGATGATTAATATCTAGATGATAAATCGTGAATTAAAGATTATATGGTGAATAGTTATTAATTTACAACTAGAAGTCATTTAATGGCTTGTAAGTAAATGGATTAGTTAATGAGAGTTGACTAGCTAGTAAAGTTTTATTCGGTATATTGAGGCCAATATTGTCAAAATAATGGTGATATTATGTTGTGAATATATTTTCATGTGTTGAAAAATGATGAACATCGTCAAATGATCGATTGATGGTATGTTTTTGAATGGCGATTGAACAATGTTGAGGTTGGGGTTAATGTTGATTAATTGATTGATTTATTCTTCTCTTAGATGTACTCTCTTGTAGTATAAGATGTTGTGATGAGTTCTTTTATTTCTGCACTAGTTGGTGTATGGGATGCAACTTTGCACCTGTGTTTACTTGTGTCGTTGCTTTACGATGCGTTATGATTCAGAATTATCTATCACTTATGCATAGTGATATTGACATGTGTTGTTTCTTTATGTTATGTTGTTATTTTCATTAGCTTATTCTTTATATAGAGAGTGATGATGGAGATGATTCAGGTTTGATTCTTTACCTTGACTTAGTTTTGATTATTTTGCATTGTATCATCTTTATATCATGATTTTTCTTAGCAGACCAATGATGCCTGTTGAGTACCCAAGTTTTTGGTACTTATACTACACTTCTATACCTTTTTTAGTATAGATCCGAGTACTAGCTGTTGCCGTTGATCTTTGCTTTTATGGTGATTTATTTTTGGAGATAGGGTGAGCTCATGGAGTTTGAGTCACCTATTTTCCCTATATCATTTCTATTCAATCTTTAGTAATTGAGATGGATGTATTTACTATATTTTGAGTGTTTTGGGTTGTATTATTGACATTATATGCCCTTGTACAGGCTTTACCAGGTCGTGCAATTAGTATCTTATGACGATTTTTTTATCTATTTTGAACAATTTGCATATAGTTTAACTTGTGTTCATTGATTTTGGCCTATAATGGGCATTTTCTACCAAAATAACCCATTGCATTAGCCTTGGGTTATGGTGTTGGCTTGCCTACTAGCAGGGTTTAGTAAGTGGCATCATGACTAGTAAATCAAGTCATGACAAATTAATATCAGAGCCTAGGTTTCATTAATTATGTTGGTAAAAGACCAAGTTTCTTGTAGAGTCCTGTGAATCAAAATATTGATATCTGTTTCCTATCTTTTTGAGGATATGGGACATTTTTAGGAGTTCTTTACTTCCTCTACTCATTTTGTACTAAGAGACTAAGTTGGTTCGTAGAGTATTCCCTTGAATTTACTCTTTTATAAATGCCAAGGACACTTGCTACCACTACAAAAGATGAGGGTCCTGAAACTGAGCCCAGGGATTCTTTTACTGTTCCTCGAAGATGTGGAGGTCATGTCCAACCTCGTACTATTTTCCTATCTAAGGGATAGGATAGGCCGCCTTCCCCATACCTTATTCCAACACCAAAGCCACAGATTACTCCTTCTTATCCAACGGTGGGCATAGACCATCCCAAGATCCACTAGGGTTTATTCCTTCTTTCTCACTCATAGATATGTTGATTCAACTTTTGGGAATAATTGGTATTAGACCATCTGATAGTGCATAGTCTACTGATCAGAGTGGTATTGAGGTGGGGACATAACTTATAGCTGCAACTCTAAGAGTTGAGATTCCATGTAAGATCCTATAAAATTCTTAGCTTAATTCAGTCCTTTAAGCTTGGTAAGGGGGTCCCAGACTTAGAAAATTCTAACTAAGTATTCAGACTTAGTGTTATTTTAACCTTTGAAAGTTAGCTACCTTATTTTGTGACCTTTTTATCCATTAGTAGTTGATATTTTAGTAAGTTCATGATCAGGAAGGTCAATACGTGTTCCTGGACAAGTTTTAGATTTTTTTGGACCCCGTTTACAACATGTTCGAGTGACCAAAATAGTGAGTCGATGCCATGTCAATGCATCACATCATCCATCGCATCAACAAATAATTTTTCCCTCAGCTCAGTGCAAATTCTAGTTAACCGATGCAGATTTGACGCAGTGTATTGGTCATCATATCGATGCCAATGATGCAGCACGTTGGTCTGCGCGTTGATAACACAATTTCCAGTCATTAAAAGGCCATATCCTCAGGGTTAATTAAGTCTTTTTACGACGCCCTTCATCCTCCATAACACAAAATTTAGCCCTCTTTTAGCAAGTTCTATTCATTCTTTCACAAATTGCTCAAGAACAAAAATCCTAGGTAAAATAAATTCAAATTCAAGGCTTCAGATTCCATCATTAATTTTTAAGAATTCACAAACTAAGGTATGTGAAGTGTTCATCCAAGGGTTGCTTCCATCCTTGGATTCCAAGAATCTATTTTTAAACTTCAAGTGTATGTATTTCATGACTTTCATGTTGGGTTTGATTATATTCATGTTTATACTAGTTAACTGTTATTCTAATCCATGTTTTCTGATAAGTTTCATGTGGGATTAATTTATATATATGTAATATCATGTGAATCCATGTTGAACCCTTGAAATTGTGAAGTTGGAGTTGAATTATGATGTTTACTTGTGTTTAATGTTATGTACATGTATCATGCTCATTAAGTGATTGATGAATTGCTCATGTGAACAAATAATAAATGGAAATCATGTCATGTCAGCTTATGTGCGAATTGTATCATGCAAGTGTTTGATAAAATACCTCAATGAATGAGTTGTGACAAAGTGGACATGATTATGCTCTTTAATACTATGTTAAGATTTACTTTCATGTTATCGAGTCCTAGGGGTATTTAGTACCCAAAAATTTAGTTGTGTATTTATAGCCAATGTCCCTTACATGATAATCTCAATCATGTCACGATCAGTAGTACTCTTACTCAGTTACAGGGCTTAGGAAAAACTCAGTAGACTCAGTACTAGTCTAGCCTATTTCAGTATTCAGTTCAGATGACAGTAAACTCATTTAGTGGTATTCCGTTAGTCAACAAAACTCAGTAAATACAGTACACATTTCAGTCTATCCTAGTAAAAACAAAAAATAAGCTTATTGTTTATTCAGTTATGAGTAGGCTTCAACAGCGAGTGAACCCAGGGATGGGGGGAATTCCTGCCAGTAGAGGGTTTGACCCTTAGTAGAAATCCATGCATTACAAAACTACGTAGCCAACGTAGGTTAAGATATCTTCCTGCCAATATTATAAGGGTTGATAAACTCTTTCAAGTTTTCCTCACAGCGAGGGTTGATGAAAGAGCTTTTTGTTAGAGAGGGTTAACTTATACCTTGTCTCTACCTGTGGCATGGTATTGACACCCTTCTAACTGGGGTTACAGGTTGGACCCTAATCTATTTAGAAAGGGGAAAGTCTGTTAGATGATTACCTCCTACAATCTCAGTTTTAGATTTAGTCTCAGTATAAAACTTAGTTAAGTTCTACGAATTCAAGACTGTCAGCTATAGATACTTAGCTCATTATGGAACTTAGTATAGTTCTACAAAATAAAGTGTGATAGATACAGTCATTTAGTTATCAGTAATATAGTATCAGTAAACTCAGATATTAGTAAATCAGTATTCAGACTCAGTATTCAGTGTTATCATAATCTCAGTTACAGTCTACATATTTATGCATGTACTCTCATTCCGCCATACTCATGTTATTCAATTAGTATTGTTAATGCATATGAACCCATGCATTTTAGCCTAGCTTACTGAGCATACTAACACATTTAATGTACTGATGCATGCTTTTCTTTTGCGCTATGATGTCTTATATCATAGGTTTAGATGCACGGGCTATAAAGCACCCTTAGCAACTCAAATTCTCAGCAGACAGAGTTAGTGGTAATTCTTCATAATTTGAGAAATTGGTTGTTTTTTAGCATTTTAGTTCATTTTTAGTAATCAGAGTTAGTTGGGGTCTTGTCCCATCCACTCCACAGTTTAGACAGTTTAAAGTCTTTCCAGAGTAGCGTATTTTCAGACAGTTGTTTAGTTTTCAATATTGATGTTCAATTTTCATATTGTGATACCATATTTAGTATTTATTTCATATTTGAACCTTATGACAAATTTCTGCCTATTTCTGCAAAGTTATAGCATTATAATTTAGTTATCGCAGTAGGTACCAGAGATGGGTTAGCTTGTGTCTTTTGGGATTATAAGCACCGTCTAACGTCTGGGGTATACACTTGGGGTGTTACATTCCACCTGCACTAATAGATGCTTGATAACGCTCAAACTAAAGCTCTCGTAAGAGTGTAAGCGGTCCTTGTCAAATATAGAACCCAACTGGGTTGGGTGTCGAATCCCACAGAGAATACTTGGTCACTAAGTAAGCAAAGATTATTAGACTTTTGGTGAAAGTTTCGTAAAAAGGGGGGCTTTTGTATCATGCAATAATGTAACAAAATAACAAAGTAAAAATGGCAAATAGCAAAGTAAAAAGAAAGAATGTTTAGTAAGATTTTTAATCAATGAGAATTGGAAGTTGGGGTTATGTCCATCTTCTGAGTTGTACGTATCTATTGACTATGAGTTATGTGGAATTCAGACATGCATGTTCTTATAGAGAATCGTATTTTATGGTAAATCCAGGCGTCTTTCGACCATCAAGGATTATTTCACTTTAACTCTTTCGAGCTTAAAGCGTATCTAATGGTACAAATTCTCCAAGAGGTTAATCCAGTTACGGCACTAACTTTTTAACAGGGGTTGGTGCCCTATTACCTTTACATTATCTCTTTTTCAGACGTATAACATTTTTCTTTCGAAAAAGTTAATGCAATACTGGCGTATTCTATATGTTTGCAACCACAAGAATTTAAATTAAGATGAAGAGAATAATGATATAAGCAGCATACATGTCACGAATTCACAAACTCATAGCAATAGATAGTAGCTCATAAGGCTTCCATAACCCCAACCGAGAAGTTTAGCTACTCATGGGTGCAATGGAAATCACAATAGTCATTATCATCATTCCAATATAAGGATCTCATGTGTAGTATATGTTGGTAGGGCTTTGTGGCGTGAAGACCTTGGAAGTAGCGGTTCTATGGTTGTGGAAATTTTAAGTCGAATAGATGAAGAGAAAATAAATAAGAATTAATTGAAAGAAAATTGTTTAGAGTTGTAGATGAATGAATTAGAATGTGAATGATGAGAATAATGACAATGATCAAAAGCTTCAGCAAAATAGGGTATTTATAATACCCATATCCTATTCCTACTAGGCTACTGTGTACTTATCCTAATCCTAATAAATTACTGCATCATTATCCTAATCCTAATAAGTTACTGTTGATCCCCAAAGTCTTGAGAAATGCTGTTTTTGCCCGGGACAAGTTTTCCATGGGTCACTTTTAGACCTAGGCGTCCAAGCTCTGCTCTCCTTCTTTCGTGAAGCTTCCTTTGGCGTCAAGTTATCCATAAAATGCTGAAATCTTCATCATTTACACCTGGAAACTTGCTAATCTTGTTTGTTAGATCGCTTACAGGAAAAAGGACTAAAAGTGCATGAGTTATATATTTTGTCCTCAAAACCTAGCTAAAATATGGGTAAATTATAGCACTTTAGGCGTGTAAATACGCCTATCATCAACACCCCACACTTAAAGCTTTGTTCATCCTCGAACAAAATATCATGTCCTTCTAAACATCCACTTAGGGTTTCACAGTAACAACACAAAATATTCATCAAGACAGGCACGACAATTATTAACAAAGAGTAGTTTTCTGATCACTTCTACAAACAATTCAACCTCTAATATAGTTCTCGTGATGATGGTTAATTCGTATTCAAAAGTTAAGGCACAAAGATTTATATACGACTACCCAAAACTCATCAACCATGTGTGTCTCACAATATATCACCCATAATCACTCACAAGTATTGTATATATTTCGAGCATGGGTATAAGATTATCCTTGCTCTCACTCTCGCAAAGAATTCATATGTTGCAACTGATGGCCATAGGCTTGCCCTTAGTGTAATGCTCCACTAAATATCAGAATGCTAAGCTTAGGATCAAATAGGTCTTTACAGGTTGTAATGTAGGCTATGGGACGGGTAGGACTATTTTGGCCAGAAATAGTGACTATGTTCCTAAACGCTTTAATACATCACATTATGCCATTTATGCTTTCTTTCAAACAACCTTTCTACTTTCTTTTAATCTACCACCCTTTCTCACCTCTTTTGTTTTTCAATTTTGAACAGAATTAACTTTTTATTTTTCTTTTCCTTTTTCACACCTCTTATGATAGCAATTATTTTTCATAACAAATTCAAGCACCAAAACATTCTAAGGCACTATTCTCACCCAATTTCCTCTTATTTTGTTACATTACTTTACAATTTAAAGCACTTAGGAATTTGGATCAAATTATGGTCTTGAAAAAAAATGAATTAGGCTTACATATGAGGTTGTCAAAGAAAAATAGGCTAACAGCTCAAAGGGGGTTATCTAGGATGATGTCCATGGGTAGATAAAATGAAGGTAAAAAATCATAGGTTGCCAAAGAAATGCCTAAATCATCTCCTAAACTGACACTCTTTATTTCACTTTACATACATACCAGGCAAGTTCTAGCATCAGCCACAAACATAGAATATACTATCATCTCACACACAAAAGACACATGGTCGACTTCAATGGAAGCAGTATAGACTCTTGACCTGATAGATGAAGGAATTGAACCAAACAATTATCACATAATGAGTCACTGTTAGAGCCTAAACGTCTCAATAGTAATGATTTTATCACAGACTCTTGTCGTAATACCATGCTGCCTATTAGAACAATTTGATGCAAAGTTAAAAAAAAATTTTAAAAAAATTTAACTACTAAAAAAAAAAATTTAACTACTAAAAAAAAACAAAACAAACAAACAAAAATGAATGCAAATGCAGATAAGGAAGTATAGCATTCAAATACCAGCACCCCACACTTAGACAGGACACACTGTCCTCAATGGAAAATAAATAAGAAGAACCTGGTTAGTCGGACTCCTCCTCTATGTCTGGGGTCATACCCTCTTCATTGAAATTATCATCAGAGTCGTCGTCATCAGATTTCTCTTCCACGTCGGAGTCTGGCATTCGATGATCATCATCGGTTGGCACATCGTCATCAAGAGGTTCCTCAAAGTAAACACCTACTCCACATATTTGCCTTGCATGCTCATTCATTGGGTAGTCATAATCCAGCTGTTGGAGCTCTGCAGCAGTTGGAACACGACCTTCGCTCATCATGGTAAACCGAGTCATGCCATAAAGATGGTGAAAGAAACTCTCATCCCGAGCATGCCCTTCCGCAGTGGTAAGGTTGACGCCAAACGTGGTTTCAACATCTTTAACCTTTGTGAGGTCAACCTTCTTTGGGCTGTGTGGTAGTTTATGATCAGCCGGTTCCTCTTCGATGTCCTCCTTCCTCAATATTGCGGTCAACAGATTCCCAAAGCTAAAGTGAGACCTCTTGTGTAGCCTGGCCTTTCGCATTGTAGATCGAATAATTGCCCCAATATTGATAGGAACATTTGTTATCAATGCGTACACCAAGCACACTCTGTCTCGTGTTATCTTTGTGTACTGTGTCCCTGGAATCATGCAAGAGTTGACTATTAGCATCCATATCCTAGCTTCCCTATTTAAGGAAGCATATGGGAAGTTGTTGTGCCGGCCGGTGTCCTTGTGTCTGCTTCATCGTGCCATAGATATTGTTCCGCACAATGTGTATCTAATGGCCCTGTACGGCGGTCTGTTATAAAGCTCTTTGAGTGGTGATGGATCAACAGATGGCAAGCCTAAAAAGGAGTTGAAGAACTCCGCATTTAGTTGCAGAACTTGGCCCCGAATCTTTACTTCACTCCCTGTAGTTTTCGGTGACCAGTTGGAATAGAATTCACGTGTTAAATCAAGATTGCACTTTCCCATATCTCGGAAGATGAAATCAAGATGTAACGCCATTATCTTAGCCAACATACGGGGTTCTTTCTTTGCTAGGCTTTCCTTGTGTATCAACTCCATATGAACATATTTTTTCTCCTTATTGTTCCTATACCACTCCTTTACTTGCTCCTCTAGGACCCATTTAATTCCAAACATGCGGCGAGGTATTTGCAGCGAGGAGGATTCTCCTTGCTCTTTTCATCCCCTTTTTTGGCCTTTTTGTGAAGTGGTTGCTTTTTCTTTCCCTTGTCTTGCTTTTGGTGCCATTGTACCTGAGATTAAAATAATAGTCATGTTAGCATCATCTCGGTGGATACAATCAATAAACACGCAGTAGTGGAACCACCCCACACTTAGTTTGTTTGTACGAACTAGTGAAGTGAACGATGTCGATTACTCAGATTTCATTGATATACGTGTAGGTGTTATGTTCCAACAATATAATCAGTGCAGTCATACTTTTCGTATCATCTTAACTATCCTTTCTCAATTCCAGATCATGTAATCTTGGTAATGCTTTCATGTTTTGGACTAATGCATCACTTTGAATAAAACTACTACATAGATATGGTATCAATTTATTGCTTGGAATAATCACAACATCTTATAGTTGTAGTTAACCATGATTTTCATCGAAATAAACAAGTCATTCAATCAATCTTTCAAGTTACAAGGTTATGCAATGTTCTAGACTATGTCAATTCCGCAAAAGTATGACATTGTATCAAAATCAAATATAAGTTGGAAACAAGTCAAGAGCAACCTTACGTATTCTTTCACTCACTTAGTTGTATCAACCACATTCAAATAATCAATACTACTTCAAGATTAAACAATTCATTATAGACGTAGTAGTGTAGTACTTACGGAACATAAAAGAAGAACAAATAAGTACTTACTTGGTTGATGGCCTCGGAAGATGTTCTTGCAAAATAAAAGAGCAAAAGGAAAATTTTTGAGAGAATTTGGAGAGGTAGGTGGCGCTTTAGGGTGAATTGCAATGTGTTTTTGATTTAAGACTAAGGTTCTATTTATAGGAAAATCTTGGGTCGGGTTTTGACCCATTTGGAATCGGATTTGGAGACCAAAAGTGACCATAGGCGGCGGCTAATGCTTTGCCTATGCTTGGCATAGGCGGCGCCTTTTGCAAAGCATTGTTGAGCATAGGCGGCGCCTATGCTATGGCATTGTTAGGCATAGGCAGCGCCTATGCCATGGAATATGAGATTCAGAGACAAAAGGCTTTTGAATAGGCGGCGCCTATGCTATGGCATTGTTGAGCATAGGCGGCGCCTATGCTATGGCACTCTAGAATCCGATAGCTTAGGCCTTAGCATAGGCCTTGCCTTGTTCGTGGCCTAGATTTACGTAGGCCTTGCCTTGTTCTTTGCCTATATTTTCATAAGCAATGCCTCACCCATAGCCTTTTGCTTATTCATTCCTAACTTACCACCTTCAACATGTAATACTTCCAAATCAAAATTTGAAACCAATCTCCCCCTTTACACCTCTTGCACCTGCATTCACTCAAAAACAATAAAAACGATTAGAATGATGGGTTTCCTCCCCTCAAGCGCCTTAGTTTCGGTCGTGGCTCGACTCTTCTTTTTGGATTTTTATTTAGTAAAAACAAATGCAAAGGAAACAAAAAAAACACGATGGGTTGCCTCCCATCGAGCGCTTGATTTATTGTCGTTGCACGACATAGTTACCTCGAGTACTTAGACTTCGTCGAGATAGATGGTGGCTATATAGTTCATCGAGTCAAGGGGGCCGATATATGGTTTTACTCGTTGGCCATTCACCTTAAAGACAACACCATTATTGTCTTCTAGCTCAACTATTCCAGACGAGAAGACTTGGATAATCTTGTACGGACCAGACCATTTGGACCTTAACTTACCTGGGAATAGCTTTAGTCTGGAATTGAAAAGAAGTACCATATCACCCTTTTAAAAGTTTTGTTGAACAATCCGCTGATCATGATACTTTTTCGTCCACTCTTTGTAGAGGTCTGATCTTTTATATGCATGTAGACGGAATTCATCCATCTCATTTAGCTGTTCAACCCTAAAGTTCATAGCATCATCCCAATTCAAATTCAGTTGCTTCAACGCCCACAATGCTTTGTGATCGAGCTCAATTGGTAAATGATAAGCTTTCACATAAACTAGTTAGTACGGGGACATGCCAATTGGCATTTTGAATGCAGTCCTATAAGCCCATAGTGCATCGTCCATCTTCCGAGACCAATCTTTCCTATTCGCATTTACAGTCTTACCAAAGATTTGCTTGATCTCTCGATTGGAAACCTCTACCCGTCCACTAGTTTGTGGGTGATAAGGCGTGTCTACCTTATTTTGCTTGACACCATATTTTGCAAACACGGATTTGAACAATTTGTTGTAAAAGTGAGATCCTTCATCGCTTATGATAGTACGTGGTACCCCAAAACGAGAGAAGATGTTTTTCTTGAAGAATGCAACAACACGTTTTCCTTCATTATCAGCCAATGCAATTGCTTCGACCCATTTTGAAACATAATCTACAACAACTAGGATATATTTAATTCCAAACAAATTCACGAATAGGCCCATAAAATCAATACCCCATACATCAAAGAGCTCGATTTCAAGGACTTTCGACATGGGCATCTCATGGTGTTTCAAAATCGCACTTTGTCTCTGAAATTGGTCGCATCTTCTCATAAGGTTGTAGGCATCTTTAAATATCGAAGTCCAATAATAGACACTTTGCAATACCTTCCTTGCTATCCGATTACCTGCGTGATGTCCCGCAACTTGGGAAGTATGACATGCTTCTAATATATTCGGCACCTCAACATGGGATATGCATCGCCTGATAACACCATCCGCGCATTGTCTAAACAAATATGGCTCATCCCATAAGTACTATCTCACGTCATGCATGAACTTCCTCTTTTGATGAAATGATAGATTTGTAGGTATCACATTACTTACCACGAAGTTTGCAAAATCTGCATACCATGGTAACTCTTCCATCATTGGGGCTAAAATCTCTTCATCAGGGAAGGTATCGTCAATCTCAAGATCTTGCTGTGCTATATGCTCATTCTCGAGTCTAGATAGATGATCAGCCATTTGGTTTCGCAACCTCTTCTATCCTTTACCTCGAAATCAAATTCTTACAGCAACAATACCCATCGAATTAGCCTTGGTTTTCCATCTTTCTTTGTCATCAGATATCTAAGAGCTGTATGGTCTGTATGAACTATCACTTTGGTTCCCCACAAATTAGCTCGGAACTTTTCGAAGGCATACACAACTGCTAGAAGCTCTTGTTCTGTGATAGTACAGTTTTTCTGTGCTTCTTTCAAGACCTTACTCGCGTAGTAGATTGGATGGAATAACTTTTCTCTTCTCTGGCCAAGTACAACACCCAAAGCTACCCCGCTAGCATCACACATGACTTCAA
Organism: Capsicum baccatum var. pendulum; assembly: GCA_030864225.1. NCBI lineage: Eukaryota > Viridiplantae > Streptophyta > Magnoliopsida > Solanales > Solanaceae > Capsicum > Capsicum baccatum. The sequence continues at coordinate 135,793,549 of CM061552.1, forward strand.
ACGGTAAAGACCAATCTGGTGCTACCATGATAGGAGCTTCAATTAGCTTCTCTTTGAGGCATTCAAATGCCTTCACACAATCTTCATTGAAGTCAAACTTTGCATCTTTCTCCAAAAGTTTTCATAATGGACTAGCAATTTTGGAGAAGTCTTTGATAAACCTTCGGTAGAAACCTACATCACCGGGGAAACTACGAACTCCTTTGACTGAAATTGGGGGTGGTAGTTTCTCGATAACTTTGATTTTATCTCGATCCACCTGAATTCCTCTTTTGGAGATTTTATGCCCAAGAACAATACCTTCTTTCACCATAAAGTGGCACTTCTCCCAATTCAGCACTAGGTTGAATTCAACACATCTCTGCAACGCCATACTTAGATTTGTCAAGCACGATTCAAATGACTCACGCACAACTAAAAAATCATCCATGAATATCTCCAGCGTGTCTTCCACCATACAATAAAAAATGGACATCATACAACGCTGAAAAGTGGCGGGGCGTTACATAGCCCAAATGGCATACGTTTGAAGGAAAACGTACCATAGGGGCCTGTAAACGTTGTCTTCTCTTGATCTTCGGTGGCGATACATATCTGATTATAGCCAGAATAACCGTCTAAGAAACAAAACCATCCTTTCCCTGCTAATCGATCAAGCATTTGGTCAATAAAGGGCATTGGAAAGTGATCTTTAAGGGTCCACGAATTCAGCTTACGGTAGTCCATGCATACTCTCCACCCTGCGACAGGTCTGAGTGGAATTAACTCATTTTTTTCATTCGCAACTACCGTCGTGCCACCTTTCTTTGGTACACATTATACCGGGCTTACCCATTTACTAACGGAGATTGGATACACAACCCTTGCATCTAACCATTTAATAATTTCTTTCTTCACCACCTCTTGCATAGGTGGATTTAGACGCCTTTGATGCTCAATAGTGGATATGCAATTTTCTTCAAGATGAATCTTGTGTGTACAAATCCTAGGCAGAATACCAATGATATCAGTGATGGTCCAACCGATGGCTCTCATGTACTTTCGTAGAACCATGATGAGACCTGCAACTTGCTGCTCACCCAAATCTGCCGCCACAATAATCGAAAGTGTGTTACCGCTTCCTAAGAATGCATACTTTAGATGACTAGGCATCTCCTTCAATTCTAACGTGGGTGGCTCCTCAATAGATGGTTTAGCTGGTGGTGTAGGTCGGTTTTTGAGATCAAGGTCCAGCTTCTTGGGAGCATGAGGATATGTCCCTAATCTTGTTAGAGGACAAATAGTTTCTTCATACTTTTCAGCATCCTTATGCTCAATATTCATAAGCACAACCACCAATGGGTCATCAACAAGCTGCTCTTCTACGGGTAATTCTTTCTCATTATCAATATAAACATCAGCTACCGAGAACACGTTCAGATCTTTGGGTTGCTTCATTGATTTACATACATCAAAGCGGACTACTTCGTCATTTATCCGCAATAGAAGCTCATTAGCTCTTAAATCAATAAGCACACTTCCTGTTGCAAGGAAAGGGCGCCCCAAGATTATGGTAACTTCAGAGTCTACCTCACAATCCAAAATAACGAAGTCCTACGGAAACATGAATGAATAAACCTTCTCCAATACATCCAATAAAATACTAACAGGTCGTTTTACCGACCTATCAGCCATCACAAGCCTCATATTAGTTGGAGTAGGATCACCCAACCCTAACTTTTTGTAAATGGATAATGGCATCAAGTTGATGCTGGCTCCTAAATCGCATAATGCCTTGGCAAAATTCAAAGATCCAACAGTGCAAAGAATAGTGAAGGCTCCTGGGTCGGCCTTCTTCTGAACTAGTGATCTGGTAGAAATTGCACTACAATGATGAACAACATCTGTCAACTTACCACTTGCTGCTCGCTTCTTTGTTAAAAGATCCTTCATAAATTTTGCGTAGCCTGGCATTTGTTCTAGTGCCTCAACCAAGGGAACATTAATGGTCAGTTGTTTTAACATTGAGATAAATTTATTGAACTTGGTATCATCAGCTCTCTTCTTTAATCTTTGCGGAAAAGGTGGTGGTGGAAGGAGAATTGTTATCTCTACGACTTTCTTTTCATCATGCTTAGGTTCGGATATCTTTTCAGGCTGTGGACGTCAAGGAATGACATCATGAACGTCTTCATCAGTTTTGACGACGTCATCTTCTTCTGTATTACCTACCATATCTTTGGCCACTTGCTTGCTTTGGGATGAATTTTCCAGCACCTTACCATTTCTGGTAGTAACAACCATGCATTTTCCATCGTTTCTTGGGTTTTGCACTGTGTCGCTCGGTAGGGTGCCAACTTTTCTTTGATTTAATGTGGCTGAAATTTGACTCAATTGTTGTTTCAACTGTCTTATTGAAGTGGAATGTGAGTCAACCAATTGCTTCATTGAGGACAAGTCATTTATTACCTCAGTTACTCTCGTGCTGCTTGCTTCTACTCCTTTTAACAGCTTAGCCATCATATATTCCATTGACATATTTCTAGAACCAGATATAGTGGTGTCACGTCTTCCAGGAGGAATATACACGCCACTTCTGTCTGTCTTGTTCTTCCAACTACCTTGATCCCGGTCCTTGTTTCCAGAATTATCATAGTAGTTCCGACCTTGGTGTCCTTGGGCATTGCCTCGGAAACCCCCCTGATTGTTCACATAGTTGGCTTCTTCCTCAGAATTGGATTCCTCTCTTCCTTTTGACGCAACTGCTTTGACTTTTTCGGTCTTCCCTGATAGTAGATGCTTTGTAAGAAGATCCACTTGTGTTTTCATGTGCGCCAAATCTTGATCACGTTCTTCTTCTCTTCTCCTTTGTTCTGCAGTCATGCCTATAGAAAAAGTGGGGCTTGCTACCTCAGAATATATGGTATGCCACGCCCTACTTTACTTCGTCATCCGGTCTAGCATATCACTTGCCTGAACAAAGGTGAGGTCCATAAATGATCCTCCAGCCGCATTATCCACCACAGGTTTAGTTACTGAATTCAAGGATCTATATAGTACCTCCATCAAGTGAACATTGGTCATGTGATGGTTTGGGCACCTCATAAGCTTCTTCTTGAATCTCTTCCATGTTTCGTGGAGGGCTTCAGTTGGAAGCTGTTGAAAATTGCTGAATTTATCTCTGAATTGTGCTCTCTTGGATGGCGGAAGGAATCTTTCTAGGAAAGCGTCTTTCAATTGCCTCCAATTAGTGATAGAATCAGGAGTTAACTCATTCAACCATAGAGTTCCCTCCCCAGATAGAGACAATGGAAATAAGCGCAACCGAATTGCATTCTGTCCAACGCCAGGATTGTCGAATGACTTGCATGTAGAAATAAAGTTGATCAGATGCATATTTGGATCATCGCCTGCTAGTCCACTGAATAATCCCTTGAGTTGCAATAACTGATTCATGGTGCTCGTGATGTTGAACTTGGCTCCGGGTGCCAATGGCGGAGGAATAATGGCTTCTGTGGCACCAGCTCCATCAAGATCATCATCATCATCATCGAATGGTATGGCTCGGCGTTCAGGCCTGAACCTAGCTTGATGATCTCTTCTGTTGGCTGGTGTCACCATCTCAGCATCACGCCTAGGGTTTAGTAACTCGTCATCACCTAGATCCTCACAAAAAATTTCAAGTTTTTAAGTCTAAGTGCACTTTATTAAAGGCTAATCCATGCACGACTTTTACGGGGTGTTACATTATCTCCCCCTTGGGATCATTCGTCCTCAAATGATGGATAGGAACTTGTTGAAGCCTTAAAGATATAGAATAACGCAGACACGACATGTCCTTTAATAAAGAATACATTGATTTGAAACATGACCATATGGCTGGAACTATTGATATTTTGAATTCTTATATCGAACACGCATATCTGATGCATGGAATACACGACTGAAGCTATTCATAAGCTGAATTCTCATAATGAACATGCATATCGGATGCATGGATCTGTCCTTCAGTTGTTCTCATGAACGCAGGACTAAATACACTGATAAGCTGAATTTTTTCTATTGAACATTCTTTTTTGATGCACGCATATCTGACTGGACTAACGTATGAATATACGACTGATTACGCAATGATAACTGGTGTAAGGCTTGTAATAAGAATCTATACCTGCAACTGAATGAGGTATCTCCCCTTTGGGACACTATGTCCCTCTATGAATGCTCAATTCATTAAGATACTCGGAAAAAAAAAATTGAGGCGATGCACTAGGCATCTACAAATTGAATCATAACTGAACATCTGGAATCTGAATCTAATGCATGACACATGAACTGAGCTATACTCGCAACTACTGGTATACTCTATCTTGGAATAGTAGCATGTCTGAGATTTCGGGTAGCATGAATAAATGAAAAGACAAGAAAACAAGTCATGCGAATCTGCCTGTTAAACTGACTTACTGACTATACAGATTGAATTATGCTGGACTTTCATACTTAACTGGAGTATCTCTTCAACACTCTCTCTAAAAAAGTTCTAACAGTAATAGGGAGCCACGAATCTTGGGTATGGATTACACAAGACATCCAACTGAGGAAATCACAACATTAACTCTACTCTACAGTCTGAAATATAGACATATAACTCCTAAATTAGGATAAAATTTTCAGACCTTTGGCAATACGACTTCTTATTTTCAGGCTTAGCGCACTTCCCGAATATCCCTTAACTATACTATTCCCTATTTATATGATATTCATTCAATTCAGCTTAAATTTCTCATATGAGCATTGAAAAATTTTTCTACTAATGTCTAAAATAGCTTAATCCTTACCCCGCGATCAAGCCTAACTCTAAGTCACAAAAATACAACATGCTACACCACGCTATTATTCTAAACCATATGATGCCACCTTCTATACCTCTTTTAAAGATCACATTCTAAGCATAACATGCCTTACCACTTTAATGACTACTCTGAACTCTTAATATGAAGTCGCTAATGCATATTGCAACCTTCCACTACAATCCCAAAATGTCATTCAAGCCTAATTTATAACCACATGTTAACTTCAAGGAAAACACCCATAAATACATACTTCACATAGTTTCTAAACTATTATCATTATAACTCCCACGCACTATCCTAAAAACATACACACACAAACTTTTCCACTAAACATCACATGTATCAAAGATTGGCCCCAAATCTCACCTCATACTTATGGCCTTATCTAAACAAACGTACTATGATCTTCCATCAATAAGAACATTTACTTCATCACCACTATCATTGCATAGGGAGGACACTAAAAGGTTAAAATATAAGACCCTGAAGCATGAGAAGATTTTTATATGGGACTGAACACATTATAAAGAGTGAGTACATGCGTCATGAGTTGCATGACCTCAACTAGAGTTCCTAACATAAGGAATGTAATTTCGACTACTTGAATGAACTAGAACTCATTATCTTGGAACTGGAAGAGTACGTGACTCTCTATCATAACAGGAATCACGAACTATGATCACAGAACTTAAACGTAAAGCTTGAGTAGGCATTGGTATCATTGAAAAATACTAAGATAAGAATGGGTTGAGTCTCACCCTCACTTTCTAACGTTCTAAATCATACTGCATCACTACTAGAATCTGAGAGCCTTACTTGGTCATTCGTTCTGTCATCTCCCCCTTAGCTTCAAGTAATCATCTAGAGTTTGGGAGATCCTTTACCATATTCTAACTGAACTACACTTACTACACTCTAGGGTCTGGAAAAAAATAACAATACATGCATATCATAGAACTTAGCCCGAATGACTACCTTCCGGGATACACTCTATCTTTCTCTAGCCACCAATAGTCATAGTATAATGCTTGCACACTTATTCTATCGGTTTAACCTTTAAAAGTCAAGCTTAGATGCTAACACTTAACATGGATATCACCAAGCCTTTGATGAACCATATCTCTTTCGATAGAGCATACCACTATTGCGACTCTAAATTTATATCCCTCTACTATGAGAGTCAAGATCACCGCAAAAGGCCCAACACTACCAATCAAAACACTTTAACATGGCTATTTAGATCACCATGTACCATCTAACTAGTCTTTCTCCACTTAACAATTCAATGGTACCACTAGCCATGCACAACAAGTAATAGCCTTAGAAAAATGCCACAACCTCATGTCACCTTAGGCATACTTCTACATCATACATGCAATATTATACACCACTACGAATCAAATAAACTTACTCTATTGCATGCACCGTTTAAGTCTATTAGATCACTTATATACAACTAGTATTCATTAAGCAAGAAATCTTCACATCCACCTTCATGGACATCAACAGTTCAAACTTAATATCTAGTGCTATGCATGATTTACAACCCAACCTTACACGAAATTTTCACTTGGAAACTATGAAATAAACATCACGAAACACTAGTGCACTAGAACTTCATAACCATAATAATCGATCATGACCTAACGGTTTTCCTTATCATAATCCATTAGCATGTACTATTTCAGCATATCAAGCTTACTAATTTAATCCCACAAAACATGCATCAGCAAACTCGTGCCACTATTTACCACCACACCATTTAAATTCAAGCCTATAGTTTAGTATCAATCATTTACCACCAATGAAGAATGCAACTTAATATAAATATACTAATCTATCAAATTGGGATATTCTACCCAAATATCTCAAAAATCTACTACATACCTTCTCACAAGTAGCACTAGTTTACAACTACCAATGAAAAGAGGGTCAAGGGGGTTAAAGCCTCATAATAGACATGGTCAAATTTATCCTTATATTATAACCCCGTACAATCGTATCTACTTATAATTCTTTCTCACATCACAATTACTTACCCAAGCGTACATTTACACTACCTTCAAAGTCCACAACAACCTTGAGTCTATACTTATAACCTACTGGCTAATCTGGCCATTTTCATACTTCAAGCAAGGACAATTCACCTTGCCTAATAACTCCTTCTCTGTCTTCTACTAATAAACTAACACACAAGGACGAATCGCTTCATTACCAAGTCTATCTCATGCAAAAAGATTCAGCTATACATATATTCAACCAACACAAGAACCACACGTTGAAGGATAAATTGCTAGTGAATCGAAATAGGCCTCACACGGCTTCACTAGACTTTGATTTTTTTGTAGTTTGCACAAGAAAATAAGAAGAATAACAAGGCAACTATGCTAGTGAATCGAAAGAGCCCCACACGGCTTCACTAGACTTTTTAGTTTCACCAACACGATGATAAAATATTTTCAAGAGATAGAAACTTGTCACACAATATTCCATAATCTGAGAATACACATCTTACTTTGTATAGATAAAAAAAAAATCTGAGTCAAATATTTCCCCCACAGATTATCATACAATCCACACACGCTACTTGCTACCAATAGGTCATGACACCGACACTTTAACTTATACTACTATTTGGGTGGAAATACAATTCCAAAACTTCTACTACACATCTTTTCCCTTAAGCATGACATCTGCAACATAAATTTTTGAAAAGTGCCGAATATACTCAATACAAAAGGCTGAAAAGCACGATTTCGTCAAGATCAAGGTTCACACTGGAACCCATACACTCTGAAGCAATAACTGACTCTTCTCAAGTCCTTGCACAATTTTAAGATCTTATATAATGCGATCTGAAGGGACAATACCATTTATACTCTAAACTTCTGCACTTGATTCACCCTAGAAATGTGATGGGTCTGAGAACATTAGAGTAAGGAAAGAATTTGGGATGATTTTACTTTCGTATGGACGTCACCATAGCATGAATTAGAGTATGAAGGAGGAACATTCTTACTCTGTTTCACGAACTAGAACATAAAGAAAGAGAGACATTCCTAAACGTCTTGTAGACTCCTGCTTATAAGTGTGGTGTGCTACACACCCATAAATAAGACTCTACCCGATGCGATTTCGCAGACACCCTAGGACCATGAACTATGCTCTGATACCAAGTTTGTCATGACCCGAGCCTAGGCCCTAGCCGTGACGAGCATCTCGAACCATGAAGGCCCAGAACACCCATTCACTATCTGGTTATCATGCACAACATTCGTAATCATAATAAAATGCAGAATTGAAACTGAATACAGAATACATGGTCCAGTTCTGTAACATTTCTGAATAATACTATCTGACATCAGTCTGCGAAATCTCTACTAAGAACACCAACATCTGTCTGAAAAGAAACTGGGACAAGGCCCCCAGTAAACCAAAAACATAATAAATAAGATAATGTCTGACATAATTAGGCCTTCCGAATAATAGAAGGCTCACCACTGCGAGATTAAGTCTGTAAATCTGAGAATGTCTACTGAGTAGCCGGACCCCTAGACTGTGCCTCAAGACCTGGAAGAGAGGGGGGGTCAGCACAAAAGTACTGGCACACGAAGCAATCCAAAAATAGTATAATGGAACATACATATATATATATATATATTAAGTGAAAGCAATTTTTCATCAAGACATCATGTATAAAACTATTTCCGAAAAATACATGGCCACTTTCTGAAAACATGTAACCTGCCTGTTCATTTCAAATCAAGATCTGTGTTTTACTTCTGAGTTAGGTGGTATTCCCCTATAAGTCTGATATTCCACGGGCTGTATAGAATCTGCCATTGACTCAGCGGGGAAGCCCCCGACCCAAGTGTGCCGCAAGGGTTGGAGTGTCTGAGTCTGATACACGACAGGATATTTAAGTCAGCGCATAATAGTATACCCGGGTCGGCAAACCACGGTTTTAGGCAATGAGTCGCTTGAACTCAAGCCGTCTTCGGGGAACCACCTAACATCTCTGTATGCCCATTTTTAACCTTTTTTGTACATGCAACATTCTAAATGTCTAAAATCATGAAAGTCCAAAATGTCTGTTAGTGTGAGTCTGATATGGCGTTAGTCTGAATTGGTATCGTCATACCAAGACATTGCAAGTCATGATTTTTCTGAGCCGTAATGTATTAAGCAAGATCTTTCATTCAAAACATAGTTTAGACCACCAAAACATGTAGCTGATGTAATGAATTTCATATTTCGAAACTTAAAGTTCAATTCATGCACAAATTTCATCAAACACCTGGTGGTCAAATGTCTTTAGCAAGTTCATGTATTCAAAATTGAAACATATTCATTAATATATGTATATAAACTGTCAAATCGCTTTGGAGATGGTCAAAAGACCAAAACAATGATGTTAAAACATCTTATACATAAATATATATACATAATTAAAAACCCCATTCTAAAACATGATTTTTTTTACGCCCATGAGAATTTATGAAAAACCCCGCGTACCTCTATTTCCAAGGATAATAGATGTTTCTTGAAGCTTGCGGATTGGTGATTCCGAATATGTAATTATCTTCGAAAACCTACGGTCGAATGTTGAACTATTTGGGTTTTTATTTTGAAAACCTAAGGAGAATTCTTGAGAAATTTTGGAAAAGTATGTGTATTATGGTGTTTCAGGGATTAAATCCCGTGTCGGTGGTATATATAGGGGTGAAGGATGACCAAAATACCCCTAAGGAACAATTAAGGTCAAATCTGTCCCTCAGTTGACAGTTTGATAGGCTGGAGTAAATCAATTATAACGTTTTACTCATATATTCAAATTGGATGAAACCAACTTCATTTTATAGAGGACTCAAACAGCTTTCGTTTTATATATTATAGCTCACACAGTTCATTATATACAGGGAGTTATGATCGTTTGAAATTGATCCAGAAATACTAAAAACTGGACAATAGGCTATGCGTTTTGCTACTGTTTTTAAATCCAAACGCAGCCTTATGCATTCCGAAAAATTTCAAAACTTATCCAAGATGTACCATGAGTTTGCCCGATCGTAACGCAACTTGAAAATCTAAAAACGAATATCGGAAAGGTTGAAAGGTTGTATCCCGAAGATTGCCAGCTAAAATTACACTAAGTCCTCATTACACTCACAAAAAATTTCAAGTTTTTAAGTCTAAGGGCACTCTATTAAAGGCTAATCCATGCACTACTTTTATGGTGTGTTACATTAGCCTAGGCAGGGATAGAAATGAGCTTACAAGGTATATTGAGGGATTTAGAATTGGTCCCTTGACACATCTTAGGCCAAGATTGAAGTAGTCCCCGTGCGACCTATAGTTTCTTATGAAATGCCTTGAAAATTCCCCTTGAGGCAATATTTAGGAACCTTGGTAGTTAATCTTAGTGATGTCATTAGAACAAATGTTCATGGTTTAATTGATTACAAAAATTTATGAATCCATGATGAGCTATTATTTATGCCATTAACGAACACCACGACTGTGCGATAGATTATGTCATGGATTTATTATTTCACAAGTTAGTGATAAACGTTCTTTATTCTAATGGTGGACTAATGAGTAGGTTACTTGTGGGGAATTACTCATGATAATTCTTATGGTTATGCTCATGGTCTAATGGAAAATATTATTGAATTACAATTTATAATATTCTTATTACATATATATACACGTATTTATAATGTGACCTTGATGATGAAAGAGGAAATATGGAGGTATTCTCTTCTTTCTTCTTTATTAATTTTTTCTACTTTAGCCCTTGTGGTGCTTGTTTTTTATTTTAGCCATCATGGGTCTTATTATTTTGTTTAGAGTTTATGGGGATAGATCATTATCATCAATATTTAATTGAAGATGATATTATGATACCCTGCATAGATGGATGATATTATGCTGACGTGATGATACCTAATAAGGACATAGGATATTATGATGATATGATGATACCTGACAAGGACGGAGGATATTATGATGAGATGTTGATACAAGGCAAGGAAGGAGGGTATTTATTATGACTATATGTAGCTGGCAAGGCTAGAGGATGATTAAATTGATGTTCATATATGTACATCGATCGGTTTGTGTCCGGCTAGACCTATGTATGGCAATCACATGCTTATTTATATACTTATGTGTAATAATGGTATGTTGTTTTATATTATAGATACCAATTATATGCCAGTAGTGTTAAATATTCAAAAAGTGGTATAGTCTATGTTTAGCATTAACTGAGAAATTAGTGATGGGTATTTTTTAAGTGGATAGTAATGACTCATGGATAATCGAGCAATAGCGACATTGATGTATATGGGTATAAATGACTAGTGATAACGATGGGTAATCTATAATAATGTTGAAGGTAATAATAATTAGCAAACGATGATTAGTTGATGATAATGATTAAGTTAGTGAGGATCTCTAGTTAATAAACCGTGCTTAGTTGCTAAAATATTAATTGGTGATATAGATAGCCTAGTGTCTAAATATGTGCTAGTGGTGATTAATAACTAGATGATAACCCATAAATTAGAGTTATGTGGTGAATTGTTGTGATATTAATCTAGAAGTCGTTTAATGGCTAGTAAGTAAATGTATTAGTTAATGACAGTTGACTAGCTAGCAAAGTGTGATTAGGGTATATCGATGCCAATAATATTAAGTGATGGTGATATTAAATTTATGAATATATTGTCATGTATAGAAAAATGATGAACTTCAACAAATGACTCATTGATGGTAAGTCATGGAATGAAGATTGAATAATTATGAGGTTGGTGTTAATATTGATTTATTTATTTATTTATTCTTCTCTTGGATGTACTCTCCAGTTTTATGGGATGATGTGATGAGTTCTTTACTTTATGAACCAGTTGGCATGTGGGATCCAACTTTGCCCTCGTGTTTGCTTGTGCCAATGCTTTATGATACGTTATGATTCTGAATTGCCTATCTCTTATATGTAGTGATATTGGCATGTTTTGTTGTGTTCTATTGTGTTGTTATTTTGATTTTTTTATTCATTAGATATACATACCGATGATGGAGATGATTAAATTTTGATTCCGTAGCTTGACTTAGTTATGATTACCTTGCATTATATCATCTTTTTATCATGAATTAGCTTAGTCGACCGATAATTCCTACTGAGTACCCATTGTTTTTGTACTCATACTACACTTCTCTGCCTTTGTTGTGAAGATCCGAGTAGTATCTGTCACCTTTGATCATTGCTCATGCAGTTATTTACTTTTGGAGATAGGGTGAGCTCATAAGGTTCGAGTAGCCCATTTTCCCTTTTTCTGTTATATTTAGGTTTAGTTTTTGAGACAAAGGTATTGACTATATTCCAAGTCTTTTGGATTATATTATTTACATTAAATGCTCTTGTACTGGCTCTACCATGACATGGAATTGATATCTTATAATGACCGTTTATCTATATAGAACACATTCCTTATATTTTTACTTGTGTTCATTGATTTTGGCCTATGATGGGCATTTTATACTCAATTGCCAATTTTATTTGATTTAGGTTATGGGTTTATTTACCTACTGGTGAGGTTTAGTTGGTTCCATCATTACTGGTAAACCGGGAACATAAACTATAGGTTTTCACACATTATTAGTTTTAGATATTGTTGCTCATGTGTGTTTGTCATTATGTTGACTATTGATGTGTAGACTTGTTTGGAGCCTATTTAATAATGTTAACATGTTATAACTATTAAAGTAACACTTGGGTAATATGGATTGAGTTAGTAAGGTTCTCCTGCCATAAAATAGGATGGATGCCACTCATGACCAGTTGGGTTATTATAGTTGAGAATGTTGAGCTAGCACCCACTGTTGAAGCCGTAGTTAGTGGTGAGGCAAGGGTCGTGATGAAGGAAAAAGTAGAGGATGAGTACAAGAAGCAACCCCATCTAGAGGATGAGCAAGAGTGGTCTCTTTATTACCCAAGATTGATCCTAATGAGGAGTCTTATCAACCAAAGTATATGGGACCAGCTTAAGCCATTTAGAGTTTCATAGTTACCCATGTATTGCAGGATCTTTTGGTTTATTTTTTGGGTCATTTGAATGGCTTTTCCTAGGTTAGTTTTATACTTGGTGCACTAAATAGTTTTGAAACATTTGAGGCATAGCCACCTGCTATTATTGAATCACATGTTGAGACTGCCTACAAGATCTATTATTCTACATATAACTCTAGCTCCAATTATGTTGGTAAATGAGTAGATGAGATTTGAGAGATTCATCACATTATGTTCTTCAAAGTTGAACACATCCATTGCTTAGGATTCTTATGAGTTTTTGATTGACTATCTTTAGATTGCATCACCTCAATTCTCTAGAGTCGTATATTATTGCCTATACTACCTACCAATTAACTTATTTGGCTAGGAAGTAGTAGAGATCACTTATCCATTGTAGACTAGTGAGTTCCCCTTCATGTAACCAGGTTTTTGAGACTTTTCTAGAGTATTTTATGAAATTCAAGAGGGGGGTGAGTTGAATTTTTTCTATGACTCGACTACTGACTCCTCATAGTCGACTCTTCTACAAATTAGTGAACTTCACAAATAGATTAGATTTAAAATAGTTAAGCACGTAAATAAAAGAACATAAAGTAATAATACAAAATTTATCCTAATATAAAACACCAATGTAACAATTGTAATGATAGGAAACAAGTTCTAAAGACGTAATTTTCTCTTCAGGTCTTGTGACACACCTTCAGTTGAAGTTACAAAGTTGACTCATTCCTACTCTTTATATAACAATTGTAAACTAAAAGTTACAAAGCCTTGTAAGACTAAGAATGAGAGATTTTGAATTTTCTCCTTGAAGTTTAGTGTCCCATATCTATCTTCAGTCTTCATCTATTATAGTCTCTGGCTGCAACTCTTCATAAGGAAACCCAAGAGATTTTTTCTCAATCAAGGATTTAAATTGATTGCTCAATTTAGGAATGTATCCGTTTGATATGTCCATATCAAATATGTCCATATGTGGATTTAGGTCACTTCCATATCGAATATGTCTTTAATCCATCTTTCTTCTTAGTCTTGTACAGATTGATGTCCATGTGATGGTTTTGGTCTTTCTTTCTTTTGGTTTTTCTCCAAATTGATCTCCTAATCAATCTAGCCAGTCGTGATTCTAAGATAGTAGTTGTGATTCTGGGATAGTGATTCTCCTTACATTTTTTAGACAATTAATTAATTTTTTTGCCATGCTATTTGAGTGTCGTGATCCTTTTTTTATGATTAGATGTCTTTCAATTCCTGTAGTAGGCTTCCTTTATTAGAGGTGTTCAATATTCTGCAAATATTCACTTGTTAGTTTTCATTATTACAACATAGACTTCAGAGGCTAACAACCTCCCCCTTTTTGGTAATGAAAAATACGCATAAACATCAGTTGACTTCCCTGTTGATCAACTTTCTCCTCCTAATTTGTAGGAATCTTTTCTATCCCATATTTCTTGGGTATCAGTTAGCTTTTATGTATCAATGGTAGACTTGCTCCCCATGACTTTGTGAGTATTTTAAGTGTCCAAGTTTCTTGGATTTTAATCAACCTTTATGAGTCGATAGTTGACTTGTGCTTCCTGATTTCTTAATGTTCCTATCTTTTAGTCAATTTATGCTTCTTGATTTCTTAATGTTCCTATCTTTCTCCCTCTTTTGTCATAATAAAAATGAATAGCAGCAATATGCAAGAGGCAGTAGATAATAAGTGACAATCATAATCTATTAACTAGGCAGAGCAAAAAAAATGTCATATAGTGTTATGAAGATTATCTTACAACCTATGAAAATAATGTACAAGACCCCATTTTGAATAATAAAAATTCACAGTTTCCCATATCACCAGAAAGTATGTCAGTGTTTTATGCATGTTTTGACAAATTTTTCCATAGGATTTTTCGACATTCTTGACAATGGAAGAGTAGGAGTTTTGAAGAGAAATAGTCAGATCATCATTCGAGGAAGACTTGGTATTTCAAAGAGTCCATATGAGAGATCACTCAAGAGAAAATTGTGGCTACATCTTGTTTGAGCCCATAGAGTCCTAGCTGGACCACACTTATGTCGTAGCATGTACTCTTTTGAAAGTCCAAGAGTTTGGTAAAAGACAACTTGAGTTAAATGATTTCTACATTAATGGCTTTGAACTGCGGCGTAACTTATTCAAGTTCCTTCTTCAAACAGATAGAGGGTTTAGAGAAAAATTTACTTACTTTTGAAGGTTTGGCTTTAGTGCGGGAAGAATCTTTCCTGCACCATTCATCTTCTACCAGGATGTATCCCATGCTGCTAAAATGTTTTGATTCATAAGTTGCAGCAACTTCTATAGAAGGATAGGTAGAGAGGTCGAAGGAGTAGAAAAAAAGATCTGGGTTATAAGTAGTACGTATGGTAAACTGGTAGATGCATTGACATCCTTTGTACTCTCAAACATGTACTCGCATATCCAAGTTTCTCAATTGATTTTGATCTTTTTGACTAGGCAATATATCATCATAAGTGATGTTGCTTAGGGATCCTTTTTACAGAATCAAAGTGGTAGAAACAATATAAGTCATAATATGACATTTGAAGAATAAAGACAGGGGACCAAAGTTTGTTTATACAGAGTCAAAGTCAGACAAAAATTTCTTGGATTCCTCAAGGCCCACTTCGAAGTCCTCGGGTCAATTATTGTTCATGATAGGGACCATGCTGGAGAACTTAGTATCAAAATCATTTTCAAACAAAAATTTCAAGATGATTTTTGTGCCAAGCACAAGAGTCTCGATTTCACCACTATCTAGGGAAAGTCAGAGATTGGCATAAAACATGAGAACATAGTCTCCAGACATGAAAATTCCATAGAGGCCAAAAGACAAGGACAAATCTTAAAATTTGAAAAAGTGGCTATTATTGCTAGAGGCTTCTTTTAGTTGACTAAGGTTGACGATGCGACCAAGAATGATGGAACAATTTTTAAAGGATAGGAACTTCTCTTTGTGAGGGTGTGTCTAGAATTGGTGAATCTTTTTTGGAGGAAGAGAATTGGAGGGATTTGGACAAGGTTTCTTGTCATAGGAAATAGGGTTAGAAGAGGTTCGTAGTCTCTTAAATAGAAAGGACTGAGATAAGGACTCATTTGACGATTCTCATAGATGAACGACACCATTGGTGGAGATTCTAGAAACTTTAGCCATAGAGTGGGTTTTTGTCATGAGAGAGAGAGAAGGAGAGATTTAATAGAATAGAGAGAGAGAAAGAGAGAGAGCCGACTATCAGAACTTAGAGGAGGCAATTGTTCAGAGGGGATAAGAATGGAGAAGAGAAGGGGCATGAACTTAAAGGGAACCGATGGAAGTGAAAGGACAATCCATGATAAAGAGAAAAGGCCTATAGAGGTGGCGTGGGAAATGGTGAATTAATGATGAATTCCTTTTAAAAGTAAATCCTTTAGAAAAAAAGTAAAAATTGGACTAAGTAAAAAAATTTGAGTCCAAAAATAAGACTCATAAAACATTAATGCGAAATCTTTTTCTAAGAAATCAAGATCTTTGCTTCTAGAAAAAGTTTTGTAATAGAATTGAACTATGTAAAAGATCTGTGTTCATAAATATGACTTATAAATCATTAATGCAAAATCTTTTTCTAGAAAGATAAGATCTTTCTTCTAGTAAAACAGATCCAACTTTCTACCATATCATGAATAGAATGATGCTTAATTTCAGTATGCTTTGCCCTGGATACACAGATAGACTATTAACACAATATTGTCACATATTTTAAAAAAATTAGAACCAAGTAGATGATGCATAATTCATAGAATTTTAGTGTAGTAATTCCCAACAGACTGTGTATACCGCTCCAGTTGTTGGCGAGTCAACTAATGATTGTTCCTTACTCAGTCATGAGTTCTGGGGCATCCCTCATGTGATGAAAACTTCCACCAGAACAGTGTCACTCAAAAAGAATGTTAGAATTATCAAGAATAATAAATAAATAACTTGATCAAAATTACCCCGTCTTTCTAAATTTTAAAAAAGTTAAAAAAATGGTTTTGGGCATGACAAGTTTTCAAATTCTAGAAATTGTCTCGCAAAAATTTCTCCATGAACAAAACTATATGAAATAAATTAAAATATCCGAGGGCAGAAACTGATAAAGATAATTCCTATTGGTTCTAACCTTGTCATAGGGATAAAGATTTTATTGTGGTCAGTATCCTCTTAGAGAGAACCTGTCTTCATTTCTTTACATCATTTCAGATGTAAGAGTCGACTCCGAGAGAGTTATAGTTGACTCTGATGATAGTGCCTCTAGTGTTGTCACTGAATTTGACTACTTTTTTTTGTACATTCTTGTAGACAGAAGATATCCGCTTCTCTCTGGCTACACTCCTAGAAGATTATCTATCAGTCCTTCCTTTTAAGGGATTTTTCAAACATGTTCCTGCAAAACAAAGAGCTTAGTTTTACTTAAGTACCTAAGCGGTCTTGGTTCCTTGCGAGTTAGATATGCTTCCTTTAGGATTCCAAATCCACACACTTTTAGGCTTATGCTTGAAGTTGTATGATTTGTTCCCTCTTTGTCCACAAATAAGGTTTTAGCTAATTGGAACAACCCTGATGAGGAACTCCTATAGTTTTTGAATGAATTTAATCCTACAAAACTATGTCTTGGGGAAGTCCTAAGGATGTTTAATCTTATTTTTGCATCGTCAAGCTTTTCATGAAGCAGGTAAATTTAAATTTGACATGCTTCTATTTCTATTTGCCAGTTTCAAAATTTCTCTTCGAGTTTTTTTTTATATCGATCTTCAAAAATCTTATTATCTTGAGCTAGTTTCCTATATTCATCAATGACCTTTTGAAGACCATTAGTTATCATATCCAAGTTGGATTCAAGAGTATTACGAATATGACAGTCATGTTTTCTTACCTCTCTAGGTCCACCTGTTTCCTTGAAGCTTATATTTATGACCTTTTTTTCCTTATTGGTTTCATCCTCATCATTTCAGGCTCTAAAATTTTTGTTCATCCTGGATGTTCTTGTTTTTAATTCTGCACAGTTCTGTATAAAGTGGATTGGCTTTCCACAATAATAGTAGCGTTCATCATTTCTAGTGGAATTATCATTCTTTGTTCCTTGGGATATTTGTTGTCTTTGTCTGATGATTTTTCTTAATCCACGATATATAAGAAACATTCCTTCACTATAGGCCTTTTCAAAAATGTCCACTTATTCAGTTGGAGCAACATTAAAGGATACTGGTTTCTTTTTCTCCTCATGTGGTACCTGTTAATATATTTTTTTCATATGTAATAAATTTACCTCATAGTTCATCATATATCTGTTGTGAATATCTCTATATTCTAGATGGCAGCCTTGGTTTCCCAAATCTTTGGGAGAATTTGAAAAAGATTATGGACTTATAGGCTGTACAGATAGATCATCCTCAGTGATTTTAATTCGCACATAAGTTTACTGTATGTGGCAAACATTCTTTCAATGGTCTAATTTTCTTCCATTTTTAACAACACATATTCATTGAACAAAGCAACAATCTTTGACTTCTTGACCTTGAAGGTCCTTCATAGGTTACCTCCAATTTGTTCGACATTTCCTTTTCATTTTCACAAGTTGATATCTTATCATTTTCTTCCCTAATAACTGCACGCAAAAGTAAACTTATAGCCGATGCATTAGTTTGAATTACCTGTTGCTATTATTTGGTGACCTTTAATATTTCAAGGTCTTCTACGTAAGAACTACTAGATTCTTTGTCTTTGTCCTTTGAATTTTCTATAAGTCCTGGAATTGGTTTCTGACACATCTTGATATCAACCTAGGCTTAGAAGTAGTTTGATTGGACAAATATTTTGAACCTATTCTTCCAGTAAGAGTAATGTTATCAATTAAAGTACCGTAGTCTTGTAGAGGAGTGACCATCCTGAAGAAGAGCACTAAGAATTTAATACTGGGCCATCTGATCTTTACTCACTTGCGGTTTATCAATGTAGTTGATGAAAGATGCTCTGATACCAATTAAAATTCAAGAGGGGGGATGAATTGAAATTTTTTCTATCAGTCAACTACTGACTCCTCAAGTCGACTCGCTTGTAGATCAGTGCACCTAACAAATAAATTAGACTTAAAATAGTTAACTACATAAATAACAGTACATAAAGTGATAACACAGAAATTTATCCTATTTCAGAACACCAATGTGGTGCCTACTTCTAGTCTCCATGAGTTTCAAAGTTTCTTTAGATAGTTGAATGTTGGGCTCGAGTACAACAACAACAACAACAATAACAAACTAGTGTATTGCCACATAGTGGGATCTATGGAAGGTAAGGTATATACAGTCCATGCCACTACCTCCGAAGAAGGCTATTTCTGATAGATCGGGGTCTCAAGACAAGGAATAATAATCAAATCCATAATAAATCAGGCAACCAGATGACATAACATAAATACGATACCAACAAGTAATAGTAACTAAATAAAATAAAACAAAATCGTAATAGAGAATGAAACAAGGTGTTTTAGAAAGAATAATACACCCACCAAGTAATATCCTACACTAGCGACCCAAACTGACACTAGCCTTCTATCCTACTTCACATCCTCCAAATCTTCCTATCTAGGGTCACGTCCTCAACAAGCTGTAACTGCTCCATATCCCACCTAATCACCTCTTTCCAGCACTTTTTTAGCCTACCCCTTTACTACCTAAAAACATCCAAAGCTAGCTTCTCATACCTACAAACTAAGGTATCTGTGCCCCTCCTTATCACGTGTCCAAACTATCTCAGTGAGACTTCTCTCACTTATCCTCCACCGAAGTCACTCCAACCTTCTCCCAAATAGTTTTATTCTAAAATCTATCACCACTAATTAGCCCACACATCTAATGCAACATGCATATTTCTGCTAACATTTTTTTTAATATGGGAGTTCTTAACTGTCCAATAATTTGCTCTATACAACATAACCGGACGGACTGCCACCCTGTAGAATTTTCCTTTAAGATTAGGCGACACCTTCTTGTCACACAACACCCCCAATGCGAGTTTCCACTTAATCCATCCTTCCCCAATACGGTGTGAGACATCCTCGTCAATCTCACTATTCCTCAGAATCATGGACCCGAGATACTTGAAACTATCCTTCTTACATACCACCTGTGAATCAAACCTTGCTACCACCTCATTCTCCTGCTTCACGTCATTAAACTTAGATTCCAAATATTTTTCTTGCTCCTACTTAACCTGAATTCTTTGGACTCAAGAGTCTATCTCCACACCTCTAATTTATCATTCACACACCCTCGAATATAATGATAGAAAAAAAGTTTTGAAGACTTATTTTGCTCTTCAAATCTTGTGACACAGCTTCATTTAATATTACAATGTTGACTCGATCCTACTTTTTTTTATAACAATTATAAACTAAAAGTTACAAAGCCTTGTAAAACTAAGAATGAGATGCTTCAAATTTTCTTCTTGAAGTGATGTAACTCATGGATGTCTTCATCTTCATCTTTTAGAGTCTTTGATTTTTACTCTTCATAAGGAAAACCAAATGATTTTTTCTCAATCATGGATTTAAATCGATTCCTTTATTAAGGAATACAGTCGTTTGATGTGTCTATATGTGGCTTTGGGTCACACCCATATCAGATATATTTGTGATCTATCTTTGTTTTTAGTCTTGTATAGATCAATGTCCATGTGATAGTTGTGGTCTTTCTTCCTTTTGCCTTTTGTCCTTATTAATATCTTAATAGATATTGTCAACCGTTATTCTTAGATAGTAGTTATGATTATAGGATAGTGATTCTCCTTCCATGTATGAGATAAAAGATTTATTTTCTTGCCATATTGTTTGAGTGTCGTGATCCTTCTTTTTATTATTGGATGTCTTTCCATTCCTAGAGCCAGCTTTCTTTATCAGTAGTCTTCAATATATTGTAGATATTCACTTGTTATTTTTTCATTATTAAACATAGACTTCGGAGGCTAACATTTTATTCCACTAAGATTAAGAGATAGGAAGCGAGGTAAGATTGATCAATTAGAGAAGGGCTCTTTGACTATTATACAGTATGAGGCTTATTTTCAAGCATTGCAAATATATTACATAAACAGAATTTATTCTCTATTTTAGAGGACTAGGAAGTTTGTTACAAGTTGCACTAGTTATTACCAATTAGTGAGGGATCAATTAGTAGTGTTTGGTGGTTTATTTTAAAGTATAGAGGATCATGGCAATTTTTTTAGGTATCTCCGGGTAGGGACTTCTAATGAAGAGGCTCTCATGGTTATTATAGCAGACAAATTTAGGTAGTTTTGTAGAGCCTAGATGATAGGATTATGGGTTCTAAGAGTTTAAGCGGTCAGAGAATGAGCCATGCATATAATGGGTCTTATTTTGGTTGAAAAGTTTATGGAAGGATTCTAGTTCATCTATGCCCTTTTAGCGTGATTCTTCTAGAAGAGAATGTTTAGTCCATGATAAGTATGGTTACCTATCAATACTTATCCTTGATATGTTCTAGGCTCTTCCTAGTAGGGATCTTAACATTATCTGGGAATATTCGCAAATTGCGCTAGGCTCCTCCTAGTAAGGATCTTAGCATTTTCTTTGTATGACTCTAGTTTTAGTATTTAGAGATGGTACATATAGATATATAAGTGGTTCTAAAAGTACCATAGGTGGGTCTTAAAGAGCTTGTAGTAATGGACTAAGAGTCGCTCATTATGGTAAAAGATGTGATCAATGTTATGCTTTTCTTTGGAGAATTGAGGCAAAGGCCTCTAATATAGTGATTAAATCTGTTATCCCAGTTTGACATCATTTCTCTATAGTGTTATTTAATCCCAGGTCTACATTCTCTTATGTGCCTATATATATTTCTACTTGCATTAATTCTTTTTGGGACTTCTTTTCTATTCCTATTTGTGTATTTACTCTCACAGGCAATATATTAGTGGTGTATTTGGAGTACTAATCATGTGTTGTGCCCTTTTGAGGCATGATACATAGATGGAATTGATTATCCTCAATATAGTTGATTTGATATCATATTGGATATTGGATTGGTAGTCTCTTTATCATGCGGTGTAGGATTATTTTGCCGAGATAATGACTTTAGCTACCCCTAGAATTTCAAAGTTAGAATAAAAGAGTGCTTCTATCACATTTATAAAGGGTGTTATATCTTTTGTACGTGATCATCACATGGTAGGAAAGGGTTCTTTTTACTCTTTGTCCTATATTTTTTAAACTTGTTTTGGTTCATTGCCTCTCTTATATTCCAAGCGAGTTGTTATAGAGTTCATGGATGTGTTTTCTATAGATTTGATCGGTATGTCTCTAAATTTCGTTATTGATTTTACTATTGATGTTTGCTGGGAACTAAGCCTATTTTTATTCCTCCTCATATGATGGTCCACTAGAGTTGAAGAAATTGAAAAAACAATTGTAGGAATTGTTGAGTATGGGTTTTATTAAACTGAGTAAGTATTATTGGGCTATTTCTATCTTTTTTGGTAAAGAAGAAAGAGAGATCCATGCTAGTGTATATTGATTATCAGTAATCAAACAAAGTTACTCTCAAGAACAAGTATCCTTTTCCATACATTTATGATTTATTTGATTAATTTCAAGGTGATATAGTGTTTTCTAAGATCAATTTGGGATCTGGTTATCACTAGTTATGGATTAGAGCTTTAGACATTCTGAAGACAACATCTCGAATGTTGTAAGGCCATTATGAGTTTTTTGTTATGTCTTTTGGGCTAACGAATGGCTGGACAACATTGCTGGAGTTGATGAACAGAGTATTCCAAACTTATATTGATTATTTTATTATTGTATTCATCAATGATATTATCGTTTATTAGAAGAATGAGGTTTACCATATGAGGCATTTAAGGACTTTGATTTAGAGATTTAGGGATGAGAAGTTGTATGCCAAGTATTCTTAGTGTATTTTTTGGTTGGATTCTCTTCTTCCTTGAGTCATTTAGTTATCATTGATTGTATTGTGGTCAATTCGGAGAAAATAGTGCCAGTTTATGTTTGGACTAGACCTACTTCTTCTATTAAGATTTGGAGTTTTCCTGAGTTAGAAAGTTATTTTCAGTGCTCTTTGCAGGGTTTCTCTTTTATTATTGCTCCTTTCTCCAAGTTCACTTAGAAAATGCAAGTGGTTGAATGCTTATGAGGAGAGCTTTTAAAATATCAATGAGTTGTTTACTTTGGCTCCTATCTTGACCTTGCCTTAGGAGGGTTGTGTGTCACTATGTTTTCTAATTCTTGTAGAGTTGGCTTTGGTGGCTTGTTGATGCAAAAAGGTAAACTGATTACTTATCCTTGTTGATATTTAAAGTATGACATAATTAACTACCTAAATCATCTTTAGGAGTTTCTTGCAGTTTTTTAAGTTAATACTATAGCGACAATACTTGTATGGAGGTCATTGTGAGAGTTTCGTCGATCATTCGCCTGTAGTACTTGTTCATTAAAAATTACCTTATTATGACACAACATAGATAGTTAGAGTTGCTTAAGGATTATAATTACAATATTCTTTATCATCTGCATATTGCTAATATAGTGCGATATCTTGAGTCTGAATGTTGAAATTATGGGAAATTTGGATCATTTATTGGTAGGGGAGTTACCATTATCTTTACATGTTTAGTCTTTTGCTAAGCATTTAGGCTAACTTGATATTTTGACATATAGGCGTGTTTGGCCTATGTTGACTCTAGGTCTTCTTTGAAGTTGTAGATTTGAACTTTATAGTTTAATGATGAGAGAATAAGGGTGAGTCATGATAAAGTGTTACGTGGTGAGGCAAAGACGTCATCTCTTAATATAAAGGGTGTTTTGAGGATTGGTAGTCATGTTTGTATGCCGAGAGTTGGTGACTAGATTAGACTTTTCTTGGAGAAGTCATATTGTTTGAAGTATTATATTAATCAAGAAGTGGCGAAGATGTATCATCACTTAAAACAATATTATTGTTTGTGCGATATGATGAAGGACATTGTGGATTTTGTTTCCAAGTATATAATTGTTAGCAAGTGAAGTATGAACATACGAAATTGGATGGTACTATTCATAGGATGTCTATCTCCGAGTAGAAATGGGAGTGGATCACTAAGGATTGTATGGTTGGCCTACTCCTACATTGGAGAAGTTTGATTCCATTTGGGTAATCATTTATAGGTTGACTAAGTCCACACACTTTATATAATTTGGGGTAAGTTATAATACAGAAAAGTTAGCCAATATCCATATTATAGAGATTATTCGGTTGCGTAGTGTACCTATCTCTATTATTTATGTTAGTGAGACTTAATTTACCTTAAATTTTTTTATTAACCATCTCAGCTTGATATGAGCATAAGTTTCGACATATTGATAGATATCCAATAAGAGAAGACTATTCAGGTGCTTAAGGACATACTTCAGACTTGTGTTATAGATTTTTGTGGTCATTAGGAGATGGTATTTACCTTAGCATAGTTTCTGTACAACAATAGTTACCATTCCATCATTTAGATGATGGCTTTTGAGGCTTTATATAGGCAAAGGTGTAGATACCTCATGGGATGGTTTAATTTTTCAAGGTTAGGCCTTGGGTCATTAACTAGTTTATAAACTTGTTGGATCGAGTTAGATTCATTTAGCAGAGGGTTTTGGCTACCTAAATTTGTAGAAGAGTTATACCGATTAGTGAGTTTATGAAGTAGCATTAATTTTTGGTTAGCGGGTTTTGAAAAAGTATCACCTATGAAGGGTGTGATGATATTTGGGGAAGAAAGGAAACCATAGTTTGAGATTTGTTGTACCTTTTGAGATTCTTGAGAAGTTTGGAGATATGGCGCATAAGCTAGATTTTCCACAATATTTATCAGTCGTTCATTTGGTATTCCATATTTCTATACTAAAGATATATAGTCCAGATGATTCATATTTGATCAAATGGGATTCTTTTGAATTAGATCATGACTTATCCTACGAGGATGAGCCTATTGTTATCCTAGATAGAAAGATTAGGAATTTGAGGTCTAAGCATATTGATTCTATGAATGTTCATTAGAGATATCACCCCATTGGGGAGGTTATATCAGAGGGTGAGTCCAATATATGTAGTTGATAACCCCATCTTCTTACCAATTCTGGTACTTTATTTACATTTCTTATTTTAGCACAAACTCTTATTTAAGTGGGAGATAATTTAACAACCCTTGTTGTGAGTTTTAGCTTTTTCTATGCCTTCACCATTTTTCTTTTCTCTATAGTGCTATATTTAATTTATTAATCCTGCAAATGGCCGACATATTTCTCTAAGTATTTGGGAGTAATTTTAGTGAGTTTGAGGTATTGAGTAACTTAACAAGTCATTAGTTTGACTTTGGTCAACATTTTGTGAGTCAAGAGTGAGATGGTGATTCTATTAGTTCCATTAGATTTGAAATGTAGATTTTATGTTAGTAATACAGTTGGTTTAGGTTTCAAGCCTTTATATTTAATATGGACCTATAATACTAGAAACTAGATAATGTTGGCCTAAATGGTCGTGGGTTTAACAAGTCAGAAATGATCACTTTTGATAAATTCAATGGTTTGAGTCTAGAATATTAAATTATCCTAGTAGCATTATTGGTTTATTTTTGTAGGGTATTGAAATTATGAGTGTTCATTTATAAGATTTTGAACTATTTCTACTCAATTGGTTTGCAGATATATGGTGCATGCAATCCTTCTTTATGTTTGTGGTCCCCTTCATATTCATAAAGAAGGAATAATCTAGTCACTGTGAATGCAAGGTAGTGACAGCATTGGCATAGAGATACTAGAGTTGGATTTGGTCAGAGTTATGCATTGCATTTTCGATAGAACTATTGCATTTGCGATAAGTCTAGGTTAATAGACTTAATAAATATGATTGGATGACCATGTTTGTGATGTAGACATTGTTCAGTTGGAATAGTATTTAAGTATTTTCACACAGTTTTCATCATTTTTCTCCAATTGCTAGACCTTGAGACCGCAACTATTCGTGATATCAAGAGTACTCTTAATCCATATTCATTAGGTAAATTCCTAAACCTTATTTCTATTGTTTCCTATTGATTTACCTTCAAAACAACTTTGAAACTTGCATTTTAAACGTGAAATTACAGGTATTTACCGCATAAAGAGAGAAAGTGGAATTTCGATGACTTCAACATCGATTTCTACTTGTTTTATATGGGTTTCATATTTAGGGTCAGGGAAACATTATTCTTCAATAAAATTATAGTTTACCTATTTTTCTTTGGTGTCAATTTTCAAACTATTTTTGGACCAAGAATGAAAGTAGATACTATGGGTATCATTAGAGTCCTTTTAAAGCATAAATTACATTTTTGGTAGATATGATTTGTTCTGATACCACACGAAAGGGTTAGGTTTCGTGTGGAAGGGTCCACACTTAAGATTTGACTTTTTGATGAAGGTTATAGATTAACTTTCTTCGCACTTTATTAGGTAGTTAACTATTCATGTAAAATAGGCTATGGGTTGGGTATTTTATCATGACATTCACATTTTGAGAGAGTTATTTTATCATATTGCCTATGTGGTGGGATATGTGAGTATTATTGTTGACTTGAGAGACTATTGTTGTTGTAATGCCCATGTGGGGACTTATACAACGACAATAA
The DNA here is from genome assembly GCA_030864225.1 of Capsicum baccatum var. pendulum. NCBI lineage: Eukaryota > Viridiplantae > Streptophyta > Magnoliopsida > Solanales > Solanaceae > Capsicum > Capsicum baccatum. The sequence continues at coordinate 135,820,158 of CM061552.1, forward strand.
TGACATACCCAGTGTATTCTTACAAAGGAGGGTCTAGGGAGGGTAAAGTGTATACAGTCCATACGACTACGTCGGATAAAGTAGAGGTTATTTCCAATAGACCCCCAACTTTGGACTTATATAACAAACAAAAAATATAAAAGCACACACAAGTCATTGTTAGATAGAAAAAGGATATAAGACACCTATAAGGTACTACTATAAAATAATTATCAAAAATATTAGACATCACCGAAAAACTGCGAACAAGAAACCCCGGGTGTAGATTCAAACAAAGCATTCTTCCGTACTGTAATGGCCAAACTCTTCCCTACTTCCCTAATGTAAGTTTACCTTGTATGAAACATCAACCTCCTGCAGCAAACAGTAAACTTATATTCGACGTACTCCATCTTTGTACAACTTAACCTAAATCGTTTAGAATGAAGAGTCTATCTACAAACCATTAACTTATCATAAAATCCTCCCTAAAGCTCGTCAATCAGTATAATATAACATATACCAGGGTACCTTCCCTTCAATATGCCATGTCAAAACATCAATCACCAAGGGAAATAAAAATAGGCTAAGTGTCGACCCCTGATGCAAACTTCTAAAAAACATAAAAGTTCTTTGAATATCCTGCTACTGTCTTCACTTATGTCTTTGGTCTATCATGCATGTCCTGAATCAACCTAGTATATGGCCGGGTACCCCTCTAGCCTCCAAAAACCTCCACAGAATCTCCATGGGAACTTTGTATTATGCCTTCTCAAGATCAATGAACACCATATTCAATTCCTTCTTCTTCTCCCTAAAATGCTCGACTAATTTTCTCACAAGGTGAATAGCTTCAGTAGTTGAGTGACCTAGCATGAAACAAAACTTATTCTTAGAAATAGTTATGATCCTCATCAGCCTCAACTCTACCACCTTTTCCCAAACATTTAAAGTATAACTCAACAACTTGATACCCCTATAGTTGTTGCAACTCTAAATGTTCCCTTTATTCTTTTATAATGGAATCATGATGCTCTATCTAAAACATTTCAGCTTCTTTGTCATCCAAAAAATAATGTTCAACTACCTTGTTAGACATTACAAACCTTCCCCACCAGTACTATTCCAAAAATCCACCAGAATCTTATCTGTCCAAATTGCCTTATCCCTACGCATCTTATGAATCACCTCCTTAACCTTCTCAACCTTAATGTGTATACAATAACCATAATCATGACATTTCTTTGATTTTTCCAAGTCCCTTAACACGATACCTTTGTCCACCTTGTCATGCAAAAGTCTATGGAAATAGGACCTCTACCTCTTGCTAATCAGAGCATCCTCAACCAACACTTTGCCATCCTCACCCTTGATTCATTTCACTTGATCAAGGTTATGATCCCTCCACTATCTAGCATTGCAAAGACTATAAAATTTATTATCCTTTTCTTGTTATTCTAAAGCTACACAATGGATTTAGAAAGTTGCTATCATATCCTCTATAACCGCTAACTTAGCCTCTATCCTAGCTAACATATACTCCTATTTTTTTGTTTCTCCTTGTCATCCTTTATCTAAACCAACTTAGCATAGGAAACCTTCTTAGTCTCAACATTCTTTGTAACTTTTTTGTTTCACCACAAACCCTCCCGATCCATGCCAGATCAATCTCTTAATTCACCCAATACCTCTTTGGTTATCTCCCCTTAATATAAGTGCCAGTCATCTCCCATATACTATCCATATCCTCTCTACTCTGTAAATCCTCCATAGTCGTCATCTTATTTTCTATTTCTAAAGCATTGGCCAAAGTTAAGCTACTAGCTTAGTCCTTGGTTAATCATCCACATCCCTTTTTTTCTATCTATGTTGTTTACCCAGTCCATCGCCAATATATTAAGTTGGATAAATATATTCTTACTAAGTATGATTTTATAGCTATTAAATAGAACTCTATCACCCTTACTAAGGAGAAAAATTCAAGATGGTTTTTTCCACCAAACTATGAAGGTAATAAGATGCTCCTCCTTCTTCAAGGAACTCGAATTCACTACTAACAACCCAAAAGCCCTAACAAAATCCAAAATTGAATTCTTCGTTTCATTCCGAAGAACTAAAACCACCATGTACATCATTATAACCTCGTGATTAATATATCATATTTCCATTGAAATCCCCCCTAACAAAAAACATTTCAGTGCTTGAGATGCCTCTAACTACCTCATCCAAAAACTCCTAAAATCTCTTATTCTCCTCCTTGCCAAATATTACTTGTAGAGTGTAGGCACTAATAATACTAAATGAAGACTCTCCAATAACTAACTTAATCGATATCAACCTATCATTCACCTGCTTAAAATCCACCACCTTCTCTCTAAACTCTTCATCAACTAAGATACCTATATTATTTATATGCCTCACGCAACCCAAGTATCACAACTTATACTTTCCCATATCCTTTGCCTTAAAGCCTATAAATTTGGTTTACTGGATTCAAGCTATACAAATCATCCTCATTTTAAGAATCTCCATGAGCTCTATGGACTTACCTTGAAGAGTCCCTATGTTCGAAGTCCCAAATCGTAACCTGGAAGCTCCCTTATCCTACCTAACCTTACTACCCCTCAGCCCCAACCCCAAACTCAATCCTAGTCCTGACCCTAACCCACTACAAGACCCAGACCCTACCCTCACTCATGACCCCACTTCAAACCCAACTCAACGATGAATTATGATATGAATAGTCTACCATCAACCAACACAACAACTACACAATAAGAGAATAGGGAAAAAAAGGCAAGCAAATAGTTTAGTCTAAAAAACTAATATGTAAGGTTAAAAAGATACAACATTAATAAAGATTGAAATCTACAAGGAAGAATCAAGAATCAACCATGTATACCATATCCCATAAAACTAATTTACTATAACGCAAGTTTTTATAAACAACAATAAAGAACATGAACTACTACCCATAAGTAAATAGAGAGTAACACCCCACAGTAAATAGATATGCTAGTCTCAACAAACTCTTATTAAGTAACGAAGAAACATGAACTAGTAATTCAAAAAAAATAGTTAATATAAATAGATAGGAAACCAATAGAGAATAGACTAAAATAGTAAGACCACCTTGACCGAATAAACTAGAGGAGATGAAACAAGTGCACCTGACCTGAGAGAAAATAAAGAGAGGACTTTTCCTTATTGGCTTGTTGGATTTTGAAAAGTTGATAGAGAAATTCGTCATCATAATTTTAATTTCATTGCCTTTCCCTATTTCAAATACAGTCCCTAAACATGATCGCAAGAAAATATACCGATCATTGTAAAATGTACAGGTCATCGAATCATGTACTATTCATTGAAAAATATACACCATGAGCCATCGTAGAAGATGCGTTGTACTTGGATTACTTGATAGGGCTTAAAAATAAAATAAAAGAATAAAGTGATGAGAAAAGAAGAAAGAGTAGTGTAGATCTGCTCAAAAGAGAAGTTGTCGAGGAATGCTTACCTAGGCTGATTTTTTACTTACCATACAACTCTATATATGGATTTGTCACTTCTAATCAGCGTATAAATCAACAGATGGAGAATAGAGCAAGAGACTGATTCCATAAAAAATGTGACTTCGTTGGACCAAATAAAGGTTCATTCTAGAAAATATAATGTCACCAAGAAGAAAATCAAAGTCAAAATCACCACAATAAGAAAATAGCAGGAGGAGTATTAAAGAAACTCAGTTGTAAACAGAAAAGATGATGTTTATATAAAAGTAGTGTACTTTGGCAAAAAATAATCGACGGTTGAAGTTGGGTGGCAAAAAAATATCAAACAACTTATTTAGAAAAAAAAGTTGGATTATGCAAAAAGCTAGCTTTAAGTAGCAAGATTCACTTTTTTCAGTTTAAATAGTTACCTTAAAGTTGTAGATTGTTTAATTTTATACAAGTGAGGTGGTTCCTACCAAGACCAAAACAATAGATATTTTAGTAGAGAAAATACATGGTTATTATTATGAGAGAGAGCAGACATGTGGGGGATTATGTAAATCATATTATTTACTTGAGAGATTATTATTGGTTTAATGCCTATGTGAGGGCTAGATTGTTCTTTTTTGATTATTATTTTCCATTTAACTATACTAGGATGCCTAAGTGGGGACTTGAATTGATGTTATTGATTTGTTAAAGGACTATACATTAATGGGGAGCCATGCGATGGCTTATATCACTATTTATTGAGATTTGAGAAGATATGAGCTCATTTAATACCATTATTGAATTGATTCATAATATGATAATATTTTATTTAGGAGAATAAATTCTTATTTATTTCATATATATACATAGAATTAGAACCATATAGAATACCAACTTCGAAAAAAATTAAATACTTTATAAATCCCTTGACCGAGGGATAAGTCAACATGGTTGATAAGATATGAGATTGATATTGCGAAAGTATATGGTTTACAAACCCACATGGGTCCTGTCCTTGTAACTTATGCTTTAAAGGTGTACACGAGGTGCCATGTGATGCCTTTCATGCGATAGATTACTTCATTGTCATCCTACTATATTGCATTACACTATTTACACTTTTTTTATGTGTTGTTATCTTGTATTTATTATTTTATTATATTTATGTGTAGTTATTCTTATACAGATACAATATATGTAGAATTTTTAGGTGATACAATTTGAGCCACTTATTGGAACTTTTCAACATGATGGTGGAAGCATGCTTAGAGTATTTATTACTTGCTTAGTTTTCCACTTACTCAGTTGGTCTATAATACATCTTTTGTACAAAAGTGTAACCTATAGAACGTGAGATCATTTTACGATTGATATCATTTGAAGTATGACTGAGCTCCTCGTGTGGTGCTTAATTTTATATATAACATCTTTATTTTATAATTTAAACAAAACATGTATTGTCGTAATCATTATTAGTATTACTACTCTTTATTGAAGATATCATGTTTTTGAATAATAGTTGTATTGTGTTTAGTTAAGTTATTGTTGTTTGTTTATATTATGGTCTGAATTTCTTATGAAGTATCGAATTTGGTATCATTTATTTCTATTATTAATTCTTTATTTCTTTGAGCGTTGGGCTTACCTACCTCGAGTTAGAGGGTATGTTCCATCATGACTTCAAATTTTGGGTCATAACATCTCATTATAGTGAGGAAACTAATCAATGTCTAGAATCACATTAAAATCAATGACAGCTAGAATAACAAGAACTACCCAATTGACATAATCGATGATTGTTGCCACACAAAACTACTACACTCTTTTAGATACAAATAAATCACCTACCTGAGTAGATACAGACATGTACAACGACACAACTCATTAGACAACTTCGAAGTAGTAGAAAAGTAGTCAGGCACATATGAATACATTTATCCCACATCGAATAATTCAAAAGATGGTAGATTAAAAATTGAGATCGCATCAATGAAGATGGCATTTTAGGCCTCAAACTTTGCGTACCCAAAAAATAAAATAGGTTACCATGTCTTCCCCTGGACTGAGTAGCTGCTCAACCACTTGAAAAACCTGGCTGGGAGTCAACTCTAGCTGGTGGCAATGGAAACTTAGAGGAGTTAATACTACAACATTTTAGTCTTTTGGCCACATTAAATTTCCACCACGCTTTTAAAGTGTTGGCTATACCATTTAAGACCACGTTTGTAAAGTCTAGTCTAAGTGTTTAGCTTTTTGCCACATTATTTTTTAAAATGCTTACAAAACGTGGTCTTTAATATTATAGGCAAATTTTTATAGATGTTGCCAATTCACAATATAATTGACAACACTTATTTATACATATAACTATACTTTTAAGTGTGATATTATAAGAATTCAAAAGACAACATTCTAGAAATGTGGCCTAAATTTTCATTAAATTTTTTTACACTCCCTCCAAAATATTTCACTCTCCCTCCTATTTATAATTAACCAAAAATAAATAAGAACTATAATTATTTAACAAATATATTAATCTATTTTTCCCAAATATCTCACAGATCTCAGACTAACTCATAGAACCCACTCAGCTCTTTGCCCAAATATCTTCTAAAATCCCTCAATTCGATCTATCTATTGAAGATATTTTCCTAAAATCGTCTAATTCCTTGTTCAACTCAACTCAGTTTGCATATCAACCTAGAATATGGTGATGGTGATTTTTCGGTATGAGTTGAACGTTGTTGTTCTTGGTGAATTTTATCAGTGCTACAAGAATGATTTAGTTTTTATATTGTTGTGCCTTATTTCTTTTATTCCTAATTTTTGTTTGTGAACTACCTATTTATTCGCATGTCGTCAAAAATTAACAACTTGCTATCAAAACACCACTAATGTTTGGATGAAAGGAGCATAAATAATACTAGTATGTATTAGAGATTCTGTGAACACTGATTTATGCTCTGGCATTATGGTCACGTAAATTCAAAATATAAGCAATGGGAATTGAGTGAGCTATTGTTATTTACTGCTAATTCCTATGGCTCTTTCATACTTGTTTCCTACAATGTGATAGTTATAGGGATTGTTGGTATGTTTTTCTACTCTTTTTCACATCTTTTTAACATTTCCTGAGTTTAACTAGCAATAGATACTTGATCTGATAAGTATAGTACAATAGTGATTTCAGGTTGTAGGAACTAGGAACTCTTTAGTTGCACATATGGTTATCATAGGTCATAGCAGAATGTTATTTGTAGTGTCATTCGGAACTTTATTAATTTGTTTCTAATGATAGAATCGAACAAAGTAAAATTCAGCGTGATGACCTAAAACAATCATCACACTAAATAGATTACCCATAGTTACTTATTAAAAAGGTAAAACATTTTGAAAGCCATATGTGAGAAGTTTCCCAAATGTGCTTCTCGGAGGAAGGAGGAGTACTGACTTAGAAGGAATCTGAATTGAGATGGCGAATAAATCAAAAATCTCTTTTATTTTTTCTACAAACAAAGATAATGGCAAATTTGAGATATATTAGGATAAGTGGAATTGAGGAGACAAAGACATACTCTTTAGCAATTTAGGAATAATAGTCACTATGGTATATTTAATACACTTTAGTAGTTTACCACTCTCAAAGAATTGTAAGAAATTATTTGTTACCTTAATACATATAATTGGCCAGTACTCTTTGATAAATTCAATATAAAAACCAAATATGCCAGGGTATTTATCATTAAGAAGTTGTGTGACAACTTTTTAGATATCATCCATAGTTACCGGATTCAGTAATTGCCTTTGTTCCTCAATAGTGAGACAGGGTCCATATTTTTATTCTTTTAGATGATTTCTTTAAGGGCCAAGGTTCAATAATTTTTTTTTCTCAAAAGTAGAAAGGGTTCAAATTTTAAAAAATTCAATTTGATTTGATTACACTTCTATGTTGGGGATGAGGGAGTGATATACTTGTTTGTGTATACATTATATCAATTGAGTCAGGCTTATGTTAAACGAGAATCATTCTAGAAAAAAGTAAGCAAAAAAAATAGATGGTAAAGGGAAAGACACCGTGACTAACTTTTAATATTTTATGTGATACTTTCCTACTCTCGTGGTCTCTAATTTCATTCCATTATCTTCATATCTCTCTCATAATACTTGCAGGGTTTGTCATTTTCTTTTCTTGGTTATGTAACAAAAAAAATATGACAACTAATGTTTTAAATCTGACTAAACATTTGGAGAATGTCTTAGAGGCTCTTGCTGGGAGTTTACACCTGTGCTTTCTTCTTTAGTTCTTTCTCTGCAATGTTCACACATGGTAGCCTTTCCATGCATTAACTTATAAGTTTCTCTTTTTTAGTTCTTTCTTACAGTTCCTTTTCTGCTATCTATTGTATAATGTCTTGTTAATTCCATTGTTTTATATGATCTATTTTGTCCTTTGATTAGGCTACAAAGAGGAACTTAACATGTCATGTGGCTTGTTTAGCATTACTAATTTTATCTATTAATATCTTTTTCTAAACATAGATTCCTATTACAGGAACAACTTTAAATTAAGGGAAACTCTACACCTACTTTGATGGTACTTCAACTAACTTAAATATTGTTGGATGGATTTTTCCTTTTTTTCTTGGAATTTACCTTTTCCATGGTGTTGGTGTGAACTTGTTTCCATATTAAATTTTTATGAAAGCTAAATGGTATTTGTATTTTATTTAGAGAAATGAATCCATCAAGGAATGTTTCTTACAAATAGAAAATTCAAAAATTGTTTGAAATATATCAAACTTAAAAATTTATGAAAGTTAATCATTCTATATTTGTTCCAATGCATGGACTACATCTTAATGCTGGTGCCCATGCTGATATCTCATATATGTGTGAACTGATAACATGTATATGTGTGACTTTAAGAACAAACCTTTAATTGTAATAGACTCTTCGGCATAAGGCTATTACATTTTCCACAAAAACAGTTTTTTTTTAGGAAGCACACTCTAATATGTTCCTTCCATAATTATTTTGAGTAAAAATAATTGAGTTTTGCAAATTTGAGGTAGTATGGATATGGTTGAACCTTTATGATTTTAGATTGAAAAAGATTGGTTGCTCCCGTCATAGTTTATTTTGTAGTGTTACTATTCATTGTCCATCTATTAGCATTCGTGGTTTATATTTCATAACATTTTAGCGTATATCAGTAACATTTGTAATGTCACTTGCATTTGACTTCACTAATATTGGTACAAAGCTTTAATGAACTTGCCGACTCATTACCGAAATTAAGCAGCAAAAGATTTATTACAGATGGCAGTACTCAAGATGGTTTTGATAAATTGAATGAGCCGTCTAAGTCCCCTCCTAAGGTATTGTTCCTTCTGTTGCAGAATTCTTTCCTAAGTTTTAAACTTCCTATCCCTCCATTCTCCTTTTTATGATTATTTTTCCTATCATATTTTTTTCTTAAGCCGAGGACCTATCGAAAACAACCTCTCTATATTTTAGAGTTGGTGTAAGGTCTGCGTGCACTCTTCCCACCCCAGACCCTAGTTTATGGGAGTACACTTGGTATCTTTTTTCAGGTCACATTTTCTTTTCAAATATAGTAATTTTTCTTTTCTGGTTCATTTCACCATTCTTGTTACTTAATTATTATTATTTACTTCTGAAATACAGGTAAAGTGTTTTTTAAAGGAACATTAGGTGGATCTTTTTGTGTTATATACAACATCATAGTATACTATTCAACTAGAGAAGATCATAGCTCAACTCACAAATCAACAAGGAAATGAATAATAATATATATTGTTATCGAGGACATTAAAAAGACTAGATTAAGCATGGAGTTAGTCTATTTCTCACAGGAAACATGATGAAAATTTACGTGTACTATTATTTTTGAGTTATTTTTATCTAACATAGTTTTTTGGGACAATCTAAATAGAATAATAATGTATAATATGACTAGTGGATGTATGAGAATATAGTTTTATTTTTCAATTAAAATTTGTAGTAAATATTAATCGTATAACCTATACAAGAATGTTATGTTTTAAACGTATGGCCAGTGGGAGCAGGGATATATATTGTATGACTTATTTAGATATGTTTATGCAAATTAGCAAAGGAAACACTTTATAAATATTGCTTTAGAGAAGGTATCAATGGCGACACTTCAAAAGTGTGGCCTCAAGATAGTAAAGACCACGTTTTTAAGTGTTGTTATAGAGATGCTACAAAAGGTTAGGCTTGTGAAGCGTTCCCAATAGTAAAACAAAGGAAACACTTTTTAAGTGTTGCTATAGAGGTGCTAGAAAAGGCTATGCTTGTGAAGCGTTCCCAATTGAAAAACAAAGAAAACTTTTGTAAGTGTAGGTTTATCAAATAAAAGTGTTGCCAATGACAAGATGCAAAGTGTGGCCTGTATAACTTAATGGCCATGGTTTTTAAAGGTAGGAGATATGGAAACACTTGAAAATCATGGAATTTGATCAAAGGTTACGCCTTTTTGGGCCATTCCCCAAAAAGTGATACCTAAAGTTTTAAAGTGTAGCCTTTGATCAAAGACTACACTTTCTGCTATTTTAGGCCACATCTTACATGAGTGGCAATAGGAATAAAATGTTGTGGTGGAACCTATAGAACCAGCAGTCTGTAAGACCTTTCCTTGGGAACTCTCTATAAAATTCCCAACCTTACCATACTCGTAACAACCTCTACAATTCATACACTTGAGATCTCCATTGCAAAACACATCCAACTCAGGTCTCGGAGACCATGAGTTTTTGGCTTATGGTATTAATTAAAAGGTATTACAGGGACTCATAGGTGGCCTACCTAAAAATATTTAAACATACTCCAAGACCCATAAGTCTAAGACATTATCTGTGCCACGACTCGTGAGGTCATTTTTCTTGAAATTCAATTATGTTTCTAAAGGGAATATGATATTCCCCCTAATTCCTAACCTCTAAACTGCATAATTTTATACTTTTCGAAGATATATTGAAGGTAGAACAACCTATAATAATTTTTATTGTAATGCCAACTTACAAGAAATCAGAAAAAGAAAACTATCAAGACTCTCAATTACTAAGCCTTAGGTTCTTCTCCAAGTTCAAGTTCTCCAAATTCAATATCAATAATCTTATGTAATTAGGTATGCGAGAGTTCAGTAAGGGTTTTCTTTAACCCTTATGTTCAAAATCCTAACTTTTAAAGTATGATTATCATGAACTATAATTTTGGGTTTATACCCAATTTCTTTATTATTACTAGTTTTAGTCCCAATAGGTTTCCCATGATCTTATACCAATATAAATACTTTTACGTTTGATATTTTAGACATGTTTATAGGTTACAAACAAGACATTTGATTTAGAATAATTTTCACACAATTGAGTATGATTTATTACAAATCAGAATGTTATGAACACGTTATCCTAGAATTCAATAAATAGAGAATGAACAGTCCTAGTATTTCAAGAATATCAATAAGCCATATTCAACCTAGTTCATGCTTATTTTTAGATATCAGTTTTATCTATGAGCTTCTAGTATAATTTTTTGAGTAATTTTTTATCATTGGGTAGACACGGTTTCTAAAACTACATTGCCACCATAGGATAGGGGTCTTTTAACAATGACACCTTTACCCCGAATTGCCTCAGTAAGTAAATACACACTAGAATGTTTCTATACATTTTGCCTAGTATAAGGTACCCTCCTACCTAGGGTAGTACGTTGGACTCCATGTTGCTCACATGGAATTATAAGAAACTTTCATAGTGAAGAATTTAAACATGATTTTTTAAATGCCCTATTGTTTAGTTAAACTTATTTATTCATGGATTACAATGATACTTATGTTTATGGTTTATAATTATATTTTGGATCATTACATTATAGTTTGGATCACTTATCTAGTTTTGATTATTGCATCTTAATCAGTTTAAGGCATATCTTTAATATGTTTACATTATTGCATATCTCACATGGTCAATACATTCAATAGTATTGAGCACATACTCTCTTTGAGCTATATCCTATTACAATATAGATTTAGGTTCGTGTTGCCAGACTCTTAAAAAGAGCATACTGTAGAGATTCTAGCCCTTCTTTTTTAGTGCTCATCATTTGAAGGATAGTTTTATTTTCAATTTTGTTGGTTTATTTTAGAACAGCTATTTTAGAGTTTTCTTGGCACCTTGTACCAACAACATATTCTTACTGTAGATGGTTCAAAAGATATCCATGATAACATTTTTATTTGATGTTTCAAACATTATTTACTTTAGTGTCATTCAGTTGGTATTAAGGATAGTCATTTAAAATTCTTTATGCTTCTACAAAATATTTAATATTTGTCTAGTAGTATGCTCATATCAAGGGTTACCTTAGGATCACTTATGTTTCTAAGAATTGTGTCTTGTTTAGGATGTAGACTTAGTCATGACATAGTTGGGGGAAGAGCACTAGGTTTAATAGTTTGAGAATATCAGAAAAGTTACATTTAGTGGAGACTCTTTCATGGGTGTGAGGTTCTCCACGGTTATGAGGGAGTGTGTAGGTGAAATTTTAGAAAACTCTCCATTTTTTCATGTTATATATCATATTATAGAGTCAAAATCTTTTTACTCGCTTCTTATACTGCCGCGACCTGGTGTAGAGTCATGATGGCACCTACTTTATCCTACTAGCAAGTAAGTTGAACCATTAATTAGAGTTAAATGCAATGGGTTAAGTTGGTAGAAAGTTCCCAAAGGGGCCAATAGGCAATTAAATACATAATTAAGCAAGGCAATAAAAATAGTCCTAAGGTAACCATACAATCGAAAACCATCCCATGACCTGGTAGAGATAGTAGAAGAGCTACTATAAATACAACCTAAGTCTAAAATAGGTAATAAATCCCTATCTCAAAATATAGAATGACATAGATAGATAGAAGGAAATGGGGAAACTCCAACTCCAAGAGCTCGTCTTATCTCTAGAATCCATCAAAGCATAATCCTTAAATCAAAAATGACAACTACTACTCGGATCTGCACCAGAAAGGTACAAAAGTATAGTATAAGTACGAACATCATGGGTACTCAGTAGGCATCATTGGTCGACTGAGCTAAATCATGATATAAATATGATAAGATACAATATACCATAACTAAGTCAAGGTAGAGACAAACCTAATTCAACTCAAACATCAATGTACATAAATAAGTAAATAACTAGAATGACAACCTAACTTAGAGGATCAAACACATGCGATTATAAATACAAGATTCACATCCATAAGTTAATAAGTACAGAAAAGTAAATAACCTAATTAAGGACCACATTAGCTTGGAGGGTACATATAAAGATAGTAACGTTCTAACTACCATTATTTACTAACACTCAAGGTACAAGCAGAATATTTCCATATTATGCCACATTACCACAATTTCCACTTCTGGACCTAAATTAATAGATATATATCTCACCATATCAAATCCTTATCTGGACTTGAAATGGTAATCATATACCATCAATAACATACTTAAAACAATGATTTAAACCAATAATAGTATCATCAATGCCATCATTAATGTCTGGACTTAAATCGATAATCATATATCATCATACCATTATAAATGCCCGGACTTGAATAGGTAGGTATATCATTAATTTTATAATCAATATCAAGACTCGAACTGTCAATCATATAATATATGTCATAATAATCTTCTAGAATTAAACCGAGTAATCATATATCATAATATCATCATCACTAGATGAACTTAAAATAGTACATATATATATATTATGTCACGTCATAATCAGTATTACAGTAATAAACAACATCATAACCACCCGGTCCTTCTACATTTACCATCAACTCCTAATACCCAACCATTATGATCTAAAGTACTAATTGTCCTCAAAGTCACCACAATAAGCATTTCACGACATATAATGAGCATATAAAAGTCTACCAATACTAGTTTAAGTCTTTGCCTAAGGTGGGTCGAAGCCCTCTTCTAAACCCCAACCTATATTATTAATCAAACTCTACCTCAGACTATGCTAAGGTATCTAATTTCATTTTTATATTTCAAATAAGACTTAATTGGCTCCGATACATATATTCTACTAATGATCTAAGTAACTTAGTTAAAACACTGAACTTATGGTTTATAAATCCCTAGAAGGTCCAACTAACCTACGTATCAAAAATTTGATCAACAACACTTAAAACCCATCCCAAATATAACATTATATCATAAATATACTATGAAATATCTCAATCTATGAAGGGGAAAATCTAGCCTTCCTAGATGCCAAAAATGCTCAAAGAATTCATTAAATCACCAACTTTCCTTTCAAGATGCTTCTGCAAGATACCAATATATAAAAATCACATTCTACTAATCAACATGAGACTACTCATATTACACCATTGTGCTTTAGGATAAAAAATTACACCAAAATCCTATGTGAGTCCCATTTACGGATGCGTTTACAAAGTCAACCCAATATTCCCTCATGATCAAGGAGTAATTACCCTCAAGAATGGGTGAAATCTGAGCTATATCAGTGCTAAAATAAATCCACCAAGGTTTTGGGATTTAGGGAAGAAAAGGGGAAAATAAATCATGAAAATAAAAATATCTTACCACAAATCCAAAGGGAAATCACGTAATAATAGTTATCCAAGCTCTCAAATCACCTATAAGATTTAATATTCAGCTTTTCTACTCCTTAGGGTTTAAGTCTCAAGAGAACGGAAGATGAGTCAAAAAAAGGGTTGGATATGAGGTATTTATACTTTGACAGGTACCTAGATGTCACTTTCGTGACTCAGGGATCGCGATCACCTCATTTGGTAGATGCCTAAGTGAGTCACTATTGTGACATGGGCATCATGATTGCGACATTTGGATGGCCTACCAAGGGAGTCATGATTGCGCCTCTTTGGTTCACTTTTAAAGATCGCACTAGAACAGCGGAGAGAATTTGAAATTTCCAAGTCTCTACTAACCCCTTGGGATTCATCCATAGTCCTATACATGCACGCAGACTATGCTACCATACCAAATTTTACATTCCAAACTCAATGGCACATTTAAAATTTTCATTTGAGTTCGTTTCAACTAAAAGTAGCTCCCATACCCATATTTCATTTTTAACATATTGATTGATATGCCGAAATAAGCTCGGGTGCCTCGTTACCCAAAAAAAGAGTCCTCCTCACCTAAAATAAATATTTTAGAGATATTGGAACTGTTAGAATTGGAATATGAAATTGTTTGACTAAAGTTCTCGCCTAGTGGCCATTTGGAACGAGCGAAAACTTCAAAAATAAGGAATTGACTCAAAATCCAAATGAATTGCTCTATAATTGAACTATCAACCCCAAAAAGTAATAAATGACTTTGGAAACTATAGGAAAGCCCTAATGTGAAAAATAAGAGGAAATACAAAAAATAACCTAAATGGTCATTACAATGTCCACTACTAAAAGGACTTTTTTTCTATGAGAGTTAAGGGTCAATAAGTACCTAAAGTCTTGAACAGGTGAGGATTCTATGTCCATACTTCCTCTCAATCTCCCAAGTAGTCTCTTTTAATAGGTGGTGCCTCCACTGAACCTTAACGAAAGGAATTTCCATAGTGCAAAAGTGCCCAATGTAACTAGCCAGAAAGAGCACAGGCTCCTCCTCGAAGGTTAACCGCTCATCTAGTTGGACTTAGTCCCATATAAGCAAATGAGATGGATCAGGAATATAATGCCACAATATAGAAATATGAAAAAATGGATTACAAATAGAATAATTTGAAGGTAAACCTAATTCATAAGCTACCTCACCAACCATGCTATAATACCCTAAACTTTCTTTAAGTCATACATAATCTCAATAAGATTTAGTGATGACTTCATAAATGATTAATATTTAAATCGGATATAATTTCCCAAATTTCAACTTTTTATAATGTCGTAAATAGAATTATATTTCCAACGATACCAATTTTGTGCAAATCCAGTAGCAAAGTAAAAAGTTATGGATGCTTTACAAAGAACTATCGAAACTGCCCAGAAGCGATGGTCAGGCTGACGGACCGTCGAGCTAGCGAAGGACCGTTACCTAATCTATCACGACTAAGGTAGTGAAACCATCTTCTGTCCAAGTGGGACGGTCAAGACTGACGGACCGTGGCCCAAATCAATGCAGATGAGGAAAGGAGTTTAGGTTCTGGTCAAGTACATTGGTCAGGACCGACGGACCGTCGATCTAGTGATAGACTATCGCCCAAACTTTTACAGATGATACAGGATGTTCAGGTTCTGGCCAAGTGTAACTACAGGACCGACGAACCATCGATCTAGCGACGGATAATCGCTAAACCATCGCCACTTTCGATCAACGATTTTAAGCCATTTTAAAAAGGGTATTTGGATTTTTTTCCACCCATTTTGACCCCTAATTATACCAAACCAGAGCTCATAAGCTCATTATTCATCCATAACACCAAATTAGGGTTTCTCTTAATGATCAATTCCCAAGAACAACAAATCCTAGGTTTTTAATTTCAAGTAAAGAATTCAAGCTTTCCTCCACCAATCTTCAAGAAATCTCCCCCCAGGTATGTAAAGTGTTGATTCGTGGGTTCCTTTCACCCATAAAGCTCAAGAAACCGTATTTGAAATATAACTTTGGATTCCATGGTATGAATTGAATTATATCCATGTTTATGTTGCTGTTTGATTTCCAACTTGAAGTCTTTAATGACTATCATGAAAATATGTTAGTATGTGGTTGAAATTCTTGCATTGGTAGTGTAAAATATTTCCATGATGTATTATTTCAATATTCATACCTATGCATAATGATATTCATGCAAGGTGTTTGTTAAAGTGCCTAAGAGAATAGGGTTTTTCCTTATGACTCATTTATGACAAAAATTGATGAATCCATGTTTCTCCCTTATGTTTGATATGACTCCCACATTATTGTTATGCTTGGTAATGAATTGACATAATGCTCATGAGATTAGGCTTATTAAATTATGATATGTTTCCATGCTTTCCTATTCATGTTT
Source organism: Capsicum baccatum var. pendulum (assembly GCA_030864225.1). NCBI lineage: Eukaryota > Viridiplantae > Streptophyta > Magnoliopsida > Solanales > Solanaceae > Capsicum > Capsicum baccatum. The sequence continues at coordinate 135,836,714 of CM061552.1, forward strand.
AAACTTATACCATGCGAATACTTTATGAAAATCCCCTAATGATTGTACAATGAATTATTGACTATGGTCATGTATCAAGAAGTGTCATGTCTTGTCAATTTCATGCTATCTATTCCTGGGGCTACTTGTACCTAATAATTTAGTTATGTACCTAGAGCTACTATCATGTTTTCCAGATACTCCCAGTTAAGCTATGATTCATAGAACTCAGTTAGTCATGTTACTTAGCAAAACTCAGTAATCTCTGAAATTCAGTAATCTTCAAAATCTCTGAAATTCAGTAATCTCAGTAGTGTTCCGTCAGTCAACGAAACTCAATAAACGTTGTCCAATTTTGTTTAGTTAATCATGTTCAGTGTTTATTCATATGGGAGTAGGATTCAACACCTAGTGATCCCAGGGATGGGAACTCACACATTACAAAAGAAGCACCTAGTGAACCCAAGGATGGGAACTCACTTGTTATTAGAGGGTGTGATTCTTAGAAGCAATCCTTGTGCTCCAAAACTACGTAGCTAGCGTAGTTTGAGACATCAAACTTTCCAGATAAGGTGTCTTAACCTGTTATAGGAGGGTCCTACCATTCTCCTTAGTATACCTGTTAGATAAGTGATTACTCATAGCTTGTCCTTACTAGTGGCGCGGTATTGACACCCTTCCAATTGGGGCTACAGATTAAACCCAACTCAATTTTATTATCTTATTTGGGGCATGTCGTTTAGATGACTACATCCCATAGTTATAGTCTCAGTCTCAGTCTCAGTAATAGAACTCAAATAGTTCTATAGAATTCAGGACTGCTTGATATAGTCACCCAGTTCAATACAGAACTTAGCTGTTCCACCAGAAATAGGACTGTTAGACACAATTATTCAGATAATAGTATATGATTAATACAAAAAATTATGTCATCAGTAATCACATTGAGTGATGTCATGATCTCAGTTACAGTTCACGTATTCATGCATGTATTCTCACGTTCATGCTATTTAGTCAGTTAGTATTGTTCATGCATATAAACCCCTTGCATACAGCCTACCTCACTTTCATACCAGTACATTCAAACGTACTGACGCATTTGTGCTATGGTATTTTATACCATAGGTTCAGAAGTACAAACTCCAGAGTATCCTTAGTAGATTAGACCTTCAGCAGCCAGACTAGTAGTGAGTCCTTATCATTCAAGGATATCATGATTGTTTAATTACTTTATTATTTTTGTGGTTCAGAGTTAGATGGGGACATGTCCCATCAACTCCATAGTTTTTATATAGTTTAGAGGATTCTATACTATAGCGTGTTCAGACAGTTATTTTAGTTTTATTTTTGTATTGATATACCCTATTTCCATATGTTTTATTTTATCAGATATTTGAACCTTATGGCCTTTCAGCCCTTTTATTCCACATTTATATAGTATATTATGCAGTACTCAAGTATAGATATTAGTCATTTGTTAGCATGTGGCCCTTCGGGGTCATGAGCACCGTATGCAATTCTGGGTACCAGATTCGGGGTGTTACACGTATGAAGAATCTCAAAGGGCCTAATATATCAGGGGTTGATCATGCCCTTCCTCTAAAATTTTATCATATCCTTCATAGATGAAATATGTAGGAATACCCTATCACTAACTCTAAACCTTAAAGAACGAAGTCTACAGTCTGCATAAGCCTTAGTCCTACTCTGAGCCTCTCTCAACCTTTCCTATATCACCTTAACTCTATCCAATGACTCCTGAATCAAGTCAGTACCACGAGGTAAATCTCTAAAGTCTCAAACTATCCAATTAGAGAATGACATCTTCTACCATAAAAGCCTAAAAAGGTGACATTTCAATACTTGAATGATAATTGTTATTATATGCGTACTCTACAAGGCTAAGTGTTGCTCCCACAAGCCTAAAAAATACATAACATAGGCTCATAGAATAACCTCACAAACCTAAATAATCCACTCTAACAGGCTATTTGTCTGCAGTTGGAAGGTTGTACCAAGATCCACCTAAGTACCCAACTCTTCCATAACTTAATAATCTGGAAGTAAACATAGAACACCGATCTTAAATTATAGATATAGGTAAACCATTCAAATAGACTATCCCCTAAACATTGATATAGGCCATCCTCTCTGTAATGACGTACATTTTAATAGGAATAAAATGTGCCAACTTGGTGAACCGGTCTACAATAACCCACATACCATCGGAACCAAGGGAAGTGTGTGGAAAACCAATAACAAAGTCCATGGTAATTTACTACCACTTTTACTCAAGAATAGAAAACCTCTGAATCAAACAACCAGGTCACTGATACTCAGCCTTTACTTGGTGACAACATAGGCAATGATCAACAAAATTTGCCATATTTCACTTTATGCTACTCCACATGTAATGTTGTCTCAAATCTCTATACATCTTGGTTTTACCAAGTGAATGAAATATTTAAAGTTGTGAACCTCGTTCAAGATCATTTGAATCAAGTCATTGGTCCTTAAAACACAAATATAACTATCAAATCTCAAAACACCCTTAAAATATATGGTAGCCCTATTTGACTCACCACCCAACACCAGATCATGGATGATGCAAAGACTACTTTCCTCAAACTAGCTATCCTAACTATGCTAAAATAACAAATATGTCACCTCAAACTAGCAAAAATCCTCCGAGTGTAAAAAATGTCAAGTCCCATCATTAAATTTTCTAAGGACTAAATATATTAGGCCAACAGCCTATGAGAAACTAAAGTACAAGCCAAACTACCTATTCTCATTGCCTTACAACTCAAGGCATCTGCTACCACGTTTGCCTTGGCCGGATAATACAAGATACAAATGTCCTAATTCTTAAGCAACTCCATCTACCAACATTGCCTATTATTAAGCTCCCTATGGATCATAATATATTGAAGACTATGATGATCAGTGAAAATCTCACAATGCACAACATAAGATAATGCCTCCAAATCTTAAGAACAAGACTATTTCCTCCAACTAAAAATCATGAGTGAGGTAGTTGCGCTCACATACCTTAAGCTTTAATGAAGCATAACCAATAACTCAACCCTACTACATCAATACACAACCCAAACAAACACCGAAAGCATTGCACTATTTAGTGAATCCCTTATCCTCAATAGGAAGATCCAAAATAAAAGTTGAAGAAACTCATTAATCTTATCAAAGCCAGCTCACACTTCTCGGACCATTGAAAATGAACCTTCTTCCAATTAAATCAAGTCACCAATTCTTAAAAAGTATCAGAACCCTAGAAATATCATCTATAATAACAAGTCAAACCAATGAAGCTACGGACCTCAATTAGAAATATAGGCCTAGACCAATCATGAATGGCCTTAATCTTCGCTAGTCTACTATAATCCTACCCTTTGACACCATATATCCAAGGAATGTCATCGACTTAAGCCAAAACTCACACTTGGAGAACTTGGAAAAAATAGCACAATTTTTCAAATTCTGGGGCATGATACGTTGACAAATTGCTGACTTGCTAGATACTTTTAAGACTAAATTATCATCTTTTTACATTTATTTGACGTTAATATTGTTATTAATGCTTAATTATGTATATAAAACTTTAAAATAGAAGATAAGAAAGTCATTCAAGTAAACAAGAAGTCAAATGAGAAAGAACAGAGCCAAATGCTTGTAATTAGGCCCAAGAATTAACCCTTAGGTACTACAATCGTAGGATGAGGGTCAAGATTGCGATATAAGGTAAAGTAAAATCTTGACAATCATGAGGAAACAACCTCAATCGTGGGAGTCACAAACACGATCAAGTGATGGCGATCGCGATGGGGTGGAAAAGTTTCATGGCTAGAATAGTAATTTAATTAAAAAGACCAAGAGAAAGGTGTTATTTCTGTAATAATTTGAAAATGTGGAATTGGGTCTTAAATATGTATTTTTATCTCAATTTCATCATATTTTGCCCATCAATAATTTTTCATATTGGGAAGACTATTATACTACTTTTGAGCTAAGAAGACATTAGAGTAATTCCTAAGTGAAGGATTGGGAATTTCTATTACAGATTTATTAAAATTTAAAACTTTGATTTGTATTCTCTTTATCTTTCATGGATCAATTTGGTGGAATTTTTTGTATATCATTACTTCCTATCTTTATGAGTAACCGATTCTTCCTCTTACGGTTATGCTTGATTATGGGGTGATTAGTGAATAGGTGATGTTTATTTATCTATCTAGTTAGCGATTTAGTGTGGGTTTTTATTTTATGACATATTTAAACTAAGGCCCCATTTGTCCATGAAAATCATAATTTTTCAGAATTTGAGTTGGAGTTGAAGTTGAAGTTAGAGTTTGAGCTAGAGTTGTGTTTGGCCATAAATTTAAATTAAAGTTTTTTCTGAAATTTTGTGAGAGAAGTATGAGTGAAAAAAGTGAAAACAAGTAAAACTTGTTTTCACTTTTCCAAATACAATTTCGGAATTGTATTTTGAATTTTGATGGCCAATCATATATGGTTTTACAATTTTCACTAAAATAAAATAATTTTCCCAAAAAAAATAAATAATATTCATTTCCAAACGGTTACTAAGAAATGTAGGTGAAGACACCCATTTTTTAGAATATTATCCTTGAAAGAGGGGTGTTAGGTGAGAGGTATTTGCAAACAATAACTTAAAGCTAGCTTATGTAATGGCATCATCTTAGAAATAAGGGTGATGTTTTGGCTAACTAATTTGATAGTGCTAGCATACAAATAAGGGTGCTAATTGAGTATTAGATTGGTTATTTTTCCACATTATTGAGGTGTTCTAAAGAACCCATGAATTAAATTTAGTGTTTTATTTCAAGATTGACACTAAATACCTATAAATCTAGCCTACCTGTGATTCTATCTAAATTTAGATAAATTCTCAATTACCTATTCATGAGTTCGCACCTAGAATTGCATGATCCTAAGATCCACTCCTAATTTCTTACACTATAATTATTCTTAGCCCCGAGTTAGTACTCTAGTAGCCCAAAAATTGTTATGTCTTTTAAAATATTCAAAATCCCCCAAATTCTTGTATCATCGATTTGAATTTTACATGTAACTTCATTTCAAACATACTCAATCACTATCCATATTATTTCCTGTGGATTCAACCTCGACTCAAAGTTATGTATTATATTGACAGTGACCGCCTTGTACTTAAATTGACATATTAGTTGAGTGTTACCATAAATGGTGCCATTGTCATGGAATAATTTGGCATATTGAGTTAATTTATAATTTTAGCTTAACTGCTTTGATTCAAAAGTGTGAATATTTATTTAATATTTTCTTTTTTTATTGTTTTAGGTATATTTTTATTTTTGTTTAGTTTTCACTATGGTACCTTGGAATGAGCATTAGTTTGGTAGTTGCAAATCTTATCTTAATGATCTATGTCCATATTGTGATGGAACCCACTTTTGGCAAAATTATAAATATTCTCCACCAAAATAGGTGTGTGAACTATATAGATTCCATTAAGAGTATGATTGTTTTTTATTTGGTGTTCAAGATGAATATTGGAGTGATTGTCGAAATGTCCCCTCCCCTACTTATGTTAACAAAAATGTTAGTTCTTCTTATAAGTTTTATATATCTCATGATGTGACAAATAAAGAACAATGTGACAGATACAATGGTGTTGAATTAGTGCCTCTAACTATCCTTGATAGGGTGACTATATTGGGAGAGGAAATGCTCTCTTTCATAAGCCCATGGTGCCATTTGGAAAGAAAAGTGAAAAAAGAAGAAGAAATGGGTGAGGAGACGATCTTTCAAGTACCATAAATATGCCCAATCTTCAAAATTAGGTTAATAAAGAAAATAAATCAAGGCATGTGGTTGACGGTGAGCTTGATGTTGAAGATTTCTTGGTTATTTACCTACCAACCGAATAAAAAATACTGAAGGATGCCAAAATTGATTAAATGGTACTAGAGTTGAAACAAAAATCCAAGAAAACCCTTTGTGAAGATTCTAGAACATTTAAAGAGATAAATGAAGTCCCTCACTTGAAGGACAAGATGTACAAAATCCGGTATCTAACTTGTGTTTTTATGATGTTTTCACCGATACCTAATAAGCCTACTCGAAAGTTTAATGTGAAGTTGGGTAAAAGGTCCAAGTCTTCAAAGTGACAAGATAGAATATGTATCGTTTTGACCTTAACTTTAACAAAAGTAACTTAAGGATATATTGATTAAAAGTTGGGATGATGATTCAAATCGTCTAAGTGGAGGAATAAAGGATGACTAAATGATGTCATGCCACTACTTTATAAGACTCTTCTTGGAAGGCAACCCAGGGAATTTTTCTTAAATTTTTTAAGTGTTTTTATACTAATTTCAGCTTGTGTTTTTTGTAGTTGTAGGCAAAATTACAAAATTGGGTTGCGAGATGTTAGGTTTGAAGGCTGGAAACTAAGCCTTGAACCAAGAATTTAGTGCAAAAATTCATGTAGTAGGTTGTTTTCAAGCTGCGTTGGACCTTCTTAAGCAGGCCAGCCATAGGATCAAGGCATATAGAATGCAACTGAATCAATGTTGGATGAATATAACTAAAACAATATAATCTGAACTGTGCTGGACAAGCTCAAGCAGTCCAACCACAGGTCCAGCGTAATTGGTACATATTTGTTAGCTAATCAAGTCAGCAGGTACTGCTTTGACCTGCACTAGACCAACTTCAGCAGACCAGGTGTAGGCCAGCCATACCTTAAATGCAGGAAGGCCTCCAAAATACCCAACAAATCTGATCTAACCTGCGTTGGAGCTACTTAAGTAGTCTAGACGCAAGTCTAGCAAAAGCGATCGCCTATGGGTTATTTTATTAGCTAAATTGCAAAAGAAATTTCAAATGATTTTCGTCCTTACATAAAAATATAATGTTATTCACACAAGAAGTAAACCCTAGATAAGTATATAATGCTTTACTTTCAACACTTTCTACTCTTAAACAATCTCACAAGTTATGATCCTTAGCTAAATTTTCTATAAAGTATGAATAGTAATCATATTCAATAGTTTCTTTTGATTTAAATTTATGTTATTTGGGCTTAATTTGGAATAATATTATCTTTGGGATGAATATTTTTGAATATATTCATTGTTTAACAAGTTCAATTGAAAATTTTTTGCTCCATACACTAGTGAACACTATGTGTTTGATGAAATACTCACTTGTAGTTTGTTTGCTTACTTGAGTGGTGGTTGATTTAATTAGGTTAGTATGATTACAAATGATTATTTTTTTTTATAAATTAGTGCATTGTTATTGCTTTCATGTGTTTTTATTCTATTTTTCAAGTGCTTACCTTTCATGCACACCACACGTTTGTTAAAATATCGATAAGAGAGAATTGCCTTATATTCTTGTAATGGTTGATGTGAATTTCTTGGGTATTATATGATTATTTTTGAAGCATAGATTTTATTTCAATTCATCTTAAATGTTTAATAAATGATGTTTTTTAGGTAAGGTTGTGGATGAATGTTGCTTCCATGGTTTCATTAGTAAATGTGCTTATCATAGCATTCCCGGGTGAAGTTTGAGTAGCTCGAGAGATATGAATTCTTGCCTTACCCTATGATATATCGGGTGAAACCATTTTTAAGGGTATAGTGGATTTTGTGTTTCTATAGGTGACATGAGTTTTTTATGAGCTAAAGAGGTGATATGTGAAGAATGAGTGATAATGTCTAGCTCAAAGAGTTGAGTGTTATGAAGAAAGAATCCGATTAAGTCTAATGATATAGTCCATGGAGTTTATAAATACTCTCAAAATGTCAGTGGCAAGATGAAATGATTTGAGAAAAAAACTAAAAATATAGTTTTCTTTTTGAAAAAGATTAAGGATGTTTTTGAGCTCTCTTTTGATTGAGACCATTAGATTCAATTTTTACATCTCTCTTTACAAGGATGAGTCATCAACTATGAGTAACTTAATAAGCTTAAATTGGTTGGGAGACTAACTTTTGAGTTTAGGAGTACGATGCCATGTGTGGTGAGATTTTTGAATAATTTTTTTAATTCGTGTAGTCAAGAACTTTCCGCGAGTATATTAAAAGAGCAATTACAAGAAAGCTTGGTTTGGAGAATGACTTGAGTCCATTTTTGACCCATCACATAGCCAAATTTCCACCTAAACATTGCTCCCTAGTTAACACCATTGCGCCTTTCTGACTATTTTTCTTTATTTTTTTAATGATAACCATGCTAAAATTCGTAAAACCTTTTGAAAATCTATCTTTCGACACTTACGCTCCTTTGATGCATCACATGTTACTAAATAATGAAATATAGGTGAAAGGTTATGTTAGGGGAAGGTTTATTAAATTGTATGATTGATGTCTGGGTTGATCAAATACCTAATTTTAGGAAAGAAGGTTATATGCTAAGAGGATCCAAGAAAGGTGTGTATAAGGTTGTCTATTTATATGCTTAAAAGATGAGATACACTTGATGATAAAGTTGAATATCCTAGCCCATTGAACTTGAAAAGAAATCAGATAAAAATGGGGCAAAGAAGTACATATATGTAGAAAAATTCTTGAAAAAATCAAATAAGTGAAGAAATAAAATGGTGTCTTTGAATTGTTTTGTAAATATTAAATAAAAGGTTATGGAAATATGGGAAATGAGTTGAATAAGAATAAGGTGGACATTTTTAAAATATTAAGGGTACAAAAGGTTGAGTGACTGCATTGAATAACATATTTTAGTCACTTAATCCATATATATTTCTTCCCACACCAAAAATATTTATCTCAACTCGCAACACCTTGGTGATTCCAAACTAGGTAAGTATACATTAGTGGCAAATCATACAAAGGGAAAGCCTATTGTTCTACTCATTGCATTTGAATTTCTTTGCGAGAGTATGAATTCTTTCATTATTAAAGATTTTGTAGAAATTTAAATTTTTTGTATGTGTGGATCTAACTCTAGCATGTGAGAGATATCGATACTTTTAGGTAGAGGGTGAAGTCTTACTAATAGTTTGTAATGACCCTTTAGGTTATTGTCTGCATTCTTACTTATTTTTTCTAATAGAGCTTCTGCATAGCTGCTCCAAGTTATTAGTGACTTGCTGGAATAGATAGTTCGGTTACCTGGTGGTTCATTTGATCTTCACTAGTTATAATTTACCAGAGAGCAAAAACTTTAGTACAGTGATATTTAATATGAAATTCAACTTCGCCAAATTATCTATAATGTCAAAATCAATGAGGTTACATATCTAATTTGCTCGAAAGAACTTTGGAAGCATCTTGAGGCATTGACCGAATATCAAAACCAAGTTACAAGATTCATTCATTGAGTAGCTTAGATAAATATATTGTAACCACAGTAGTTGAGGTGCGAACATGCTGCCGAGACTACGGCCAAGTGGGTTCCACGACTGCACTACTCAAGGCCTGGGAAATGCCTATTTAAAGGATATATTATCAAAAAAAATTCCATTTATGCCTCCCTCTTGAGCTCTAAAGCCCTAATAGAGTGCAAAATATTCAATGTGAGTCTTGTGGATTGATTAGGAACTTTATAACTTATCCAATCCATTTTTGATACAAATTTAAGGTAAGATTTCTTTTAGTTTGGTATTAATTTCTTAATATCAAGACCCAAAACCTGTAAGTCTTTGAGGATCAATTGTAGCCATAAATGTAATTGATTTACTCAAATTTCTTAAGGGTTATAGCTTTCTAATGATAGTTGAGCAATGAGTTGGTCTCAAAAACTCATTTTCTAAAGTTGGGACCCACTTAGAGGTTTGGTGTCATTTTGGACCCATGGCATAATGGTGCCATAATGGGTATTGTTAATCTTTTTATAATGCTTATTATGTTATTGTTAGCTTCGCTCGTGGAAGAAGCTTCAAGTAAAAAGAAGGAAAATCTGATTTATTCGTGAGCTACTTGGTCTCAAGGTAGGTTAGGATTACTTGTAGTTAGAGTGAGCTAAATTGTAGTATATTTATGATATCGTATGAGATTGGGTGGGGTTTTATATGATAAATAGGTAAATGATGGTACTTGGGATTAGTTGATCCTCAGAGGCTATTAAACTTGTAAAATGTGATGCTTGACTATAGCCTAGAACCTTGGATAGTTATACTTGTTGTCTCATGAATAGTATGAGAATACTTTAGTTGCTCTAATGCAGAAGAATGATGTTGTTAACAAATCTTATTAGTATGTTGACCTAGATATGACTAGTTATGAATTAGTCTTAGTATTTGGGGTGACTTAGAAATGATACTTGAAGAAGATTGTCCCTCATTGGCCTATTAAGGATTGATAAGTATTTATGGTGTTATTTAGACAACCTAGCCTAATTCCAGATAGAATCTAGTCTTTTAAAAGTAAACTTTTGAATTATTGGGATTTAGAAATGGGAATTGATCCATCTTAAGCTTGAACTATGTAATTCCTTAGTCAAATAGATACTTGAGGAACGCCAAAGTTACGTTATTAAGGTTATAGTAGCTAAAATTAGTTGTCGGTTATGAATGTAGTTAATGGTTGAATAATATGTATACTTGATTGATTATCTTGTTGTGATGATAGTCTTGAAAAGTCTTGTAAATTGAACCTATGGTTATGCTATCGCTTGGCTTATTGACAAGTTCACCAAGTGAACCTCTAATTATGTTACCACTCCTTTTATGATCCATGCCTAATGATTAAGCTAATTTTTATGTAAAGGATTTTCCTTTGGAGTTAGAATTGTCAAAAATAGAAGTAATAGAAACACCCAGAGAGCATGCATTTGACCTTTAATAGACTTGCTAATAAACATATTAACTTGGAAAAGTGGTGATTACGTATAGCATCTAGATACTCATGCCTATGCATCTAGTTATATTATGTAGTGATGATTAATAGTAAATTATGATGTTATGTGTTACCTTACATCACTTATACTCTATCATTGTGGGTTGTATATTCTTATTGAATTGTCTACATATGTATGTGTATAATAATGTTATGATGATGCTTGGTGAATCCGGATGATATATTTATGTTATGATGATGCCGGAGAATCCAGATGATATAATTATGTATAATGATACCCAATAAATTCGGAGGATATAATGATTTTATAATGATGCTCGATGAATTCGGATGAAATAATGATGCTCGGTGAATCTGGAGGAAAAAATGATGTTATGATGATTCGCGGTGAATTCAGAGGATATATTTATGTAACATGATGCCAGGTGAATTCAGCAGAGATAATGATATTATGACGATTCCCGTTGAATTCAAAGGATATAGTTATGTTATGAGGATGCTCAATGAGTCCAGCAGATATAATGATGTTATAATGATGTCCGGTGAATTTGGAGGATATATTTATGTTATAATGATGCCCGATAAATCCGGGAAAGGTAATAATTATATGATAATGCCCGGTGAATCCGAAAAAGGTAAAGATATTATAATAATGTTATGTGTGGTTAGTATATATAAATTCATAGTTGTATGCGAGGGTATCTCGTGTGCGGCTAAAGCCATTTGTGTGCATGGGACATGATGTCTTTCTTGGTGAATTGTTATCCATTCCTTGTCATTAATTACTAGATCAGAGGTGTGACCCTTTTTAATTCTAATTAGTAATTAGAAGTAGATTATGCCGAGTATTGGATTAAGGCTAATTGATATATGTAATATTGTGTATAACAATGGGTTTACATAGTTAATCTAATTGATTTGGATAAATGGTTACATTATGGAATTTTTCCTAGTAAAGTAGTTTATATGATAACAAGTCTTCTCTAATGAATGACTAAAACTAATAGGCTAGAAGCCTACAGAGCTAGTTGGTGGACCTTACTTGGCTAGAATATGCAAACTAGTCCTCAAGGTTTTGATATGCTCTATGATAATAGACTTATCATTATATGATAAGTGGCTACTAGTATATAATGATGTGGTGGCATAGTTGATGACATATATAATTAGGAGGCTAACTTAAAGACGGCTTTGGGAAGGGTTAATAAATAATAGTGTTGGTAACTTGTAGCTTTTCATTATTTAGGGACGAGCAAACTATTAGACTTGCAAACTAGTGGAAATAGAGGCTAGCTAGTATAGGCTATACATAAAGTTTATTAATGAGTTAAGATTAAATAATGACATAACTATGTTATGGTGATATCGCTTCATTGTGTCAAATTGTGATATTGATAATGACTGTTGACTTTGGTAAGAGGTCATGGTAGGAATGTACCACCCGCGACTTGGGTTAGTTTCTTGTGTAGTTGTGCCTTGATATGTTAAAGAATTTATCTTTTGGTATACTCTCTGATGGTATGGGACGCGGTGATGAGTTGTTTGTTTGCTTTCCTTGAGTGTACTTCCCGACGGTATGGGACATTTTAGTAAGTTATATTCCTTATACTCTAATTATGGTAATAGTGTTGATAATTGTAATTACATGATTGTTATTGTATATATGTGGCTTTACGTTTCAACTATAATTACTCATGTTTTATGAAAGTTATGGTATATGTGGAGATGGATTGTTGTACTATTGTTCTAGTTGATTAGTTATCTTATACTGTGATATAGTAAAAGATTCATGTTCAATTCTGTAACTTGACTGAAGATATTATCGTACTCTATATCGTGCTTATATTATAATTTAGCTCAGCCTACCGATAATGCCTACTAAGTACCCTTATTTTTGTACTCATACTACACTTTTGTACCTTTTTCGTGCAGAGTCGAGTTTTAGTTGCAACTGTTGAGTCGAGGTCGTGCAATGTTGATCATCAGGAGAAAGGGTAAGCTATTAGAGTTGAAGTTTCCCTTTACCCCTTCAATCTTTATTTTGTCTTTTATATTCATGATGAATGTATGAGACAATTTAATAATATTAGATGTTGAGTTGTAATTTATATCATCAAATATAGAGATGCTCTTATACTAAAACTATCAGTTCATGGGGTTGGTATTTGAATATATGTTGTTACATTGTGGAATGCCTTCATTATATTGCATTTCCATATATGGTCCATATTGGACATCCTACAAAGGTAAACTATTGCATTAGCTCTAGGTTACGATTTTGGCTTATCTACTAGTAGGTTATGGTAGGTGCCATCACGACTCATAAATTGGGTCATGACAAATTGGTATCAGAGCCTAGGTTTCACCGATATTATTGGTACAACATCAAGTATCTAATAGAGTCCTATAGATTAAAACATTAACATTCATTTCCTATCTTCGCGGGGCTATAGGACATTCTTAGAAGTCCCTCACTTCTTTCACTCATATTGTGGTATGAGTCTAAGATAGTTTGTTGGATATTCTCTTGACTTTACTCCTTTGCAGATGCCCAGGACTCATGTTACTGTTATACATGAGGATGGTCCCGAGACCCAGACTCATAGTGTGTCCTCAGTTAAGGATTAGGGTGGACCTCCCTCGAACCCTATTCCTACACCCGAGCTAGAGACTCCTCCAACTCAGCTAGCGGTGGGACATGGACCAGCCCAGGCACTACCAGGATCTATCTCTATTTTTTTTTTGCTTAGAGATGCTTTAGTTTAGCCATTAGGTTTTGTTAATTGTTCGCAGACTACTGGGGCAGAAGTGCAGCTTGCAGCTGCAGCTCTTAGAATTGAGGTTCCTTCTATTCCAAAAGTTTTTTAGTTGAAAGTCACTCAGCCAGTTATGACCCAGCCTACTATGTCTGCTAAGGAGTAGGAGACGCTGGGCAAATTCTTAAGGTTAGCTCAACCTAGGTTTTTTGGTTCTCCTGGAGAGGATGCATTTGAGTTTCTAACTGCTTTTAAGGATAGGCTTTATGGGTTATGAGTTTTTGAGATCCATGGTGTGGATTACACTACATTTCAGTTGGACTTGTTTACTCAACACTAGTGGAAAGGATTTGCAATTTCTAGGCTAGTTGGATCTTTCCCTCTCTCTTGGGATCAATTCTAAGATGTTCTTGGCAGAGTAAATATCGCACAACCATAAACATTTCTTAAGAGATTAGTTCTCTAGATAGGAAAGGGTTTTATGACAGTCTTTGAGTATGAGGCTCATTTCTATGAGTTAGCTAGTAATGCGACTTCTATCTTAGATATAGAGTATAGGAGAGTTCGTTGCTTTGTGCGAGGATTGAGACTTCCTATTTGGATGGCTACTCAAAGTTTGGTAGCTGCATAAAAGACTTTTGCTGACATTTCTTATCATGCTTGAGTGATGAAGGATATGCAGCATAAGGGACGTGATAAGAGTCCTAAGTTGTAGGGCAGATTTGGTGGGAGCCATAGTAGTTCCTGATTTAGGGGTGGTATTTCTAATGCTGGACATTTTCCATGTCCATATTTTAAGCCTTAGAGTCAGACTAGTCAACCAGTTTAGACAACTCTTTAGACTGCTAATTGTGGTTAGTTTATTACTAGTTATCTACCTAGCAAGGGCGGTGATAAGTCTTTGAGAGGTTCATCCATAGTCCATGTTAGGTGTAGCAACAATGCCAAATTGGTAGGATCAACCGGATCTTTGAGTTTTTGTTCTCCTCGTGATTCTGGTTTTACTTATTGACTTCTCGGTCATTTCTCTAGATAGTTCCCTAGTCATTAGGACATGGTTTTTTAAGCCAAGGTAAATACTCCTATTAGGGAAGTTCATCCTTGAGTTAGAGGTGGTTTGCAAGGTCATAGGGGTGGTTACCAGGGTGCTCGAGGTGGTAATCAGGCAGCAGGATAGGAGGTCGGTCAGGTGCCCAGCCAAGAAACAAGTGTGGTCAGTTCTATGTAGTACTTGTAAGACCCAAGTCTAAGACTTCAGATGTTATAGTTACTTGTGTAATTTTGGTATCCCACAAGTTGGCTTTTGCTTTTTTTTATCTTGAATCCCTTATTCTAATATATTTACTTATTATGCACCACGGTTAGACTTGACTAGTGATTTGTTATCTGTGTGTTTGTGCGTATATACTCTCACAAGTGATTCTTTAGTAGTGGATCAAGTATTCAGATCATGTGTTAAGACAGTTAGTGATCTTGATACTTGTTCTGATCTTATTATTCATGATATGTTTGATTTTCAAATGATTCTGGGCATGGACTGGTTATCCCACTATTATGCAGTCATGGATTGTTTTGCCAAGACTGTTACCTTAACCATGCTCGGAGACCAAAAGTCATGTGGTAGGGAGGGATTAGCCGCAAGCTGATGGGGATTATTTTTTATGTTTGTTCCAGATGACTTATATCGAGGGGTTATGAGTCTTATCTCACCTATGTATGTTATACCAGTGCAGAGAGTCCAACACTTAACTCTGTTCCTATTGAGTGTGAGTTTTTTATTGTGTTTCCTGTCGATTTTCCTGATATTCCCCCTAATGGTCAGATTGAGTTTGCTATTGACCATGATCCTACCTCAGACTTATTTCTATGGCACCTTACTATATGACTCCTGCTGAGCTCAAAGGGCTAACTCTCAGCTCCAGGATCTTTTTGGTAAGGGTTTCATTAGACCAAGTATGTCCCCATGGAGAGCCCCTAGTTTTTTTTTTAAAGAAGAAAGATGGTTCGATGCAAAAATAAATTTATTATATGCAGATTAACAAGGTAACAGTGAACAACCATTATCCTATGCCTCGTATTGATGATTTTGTAAACCAGCTTTAGGGTGCGGCTATATTTTCTAAGATAGATTTGAGTTTCGGTTATCATCAGTTGAGGATTTGGGCTGAGGATATGTAACGCCCTGATTTTCTAAATCAGAATGTTACACGGTGCTCATGACACCGAGAGAGCACAAGCTAACCCATGACTGATATCTGTACCTGTATACTGCATATGTAATGTATTAATGCAGAAAACATGAACATGTAGGCCATAAGGTTCAACTGAATAATGAATTTGTAAAAACATAATATCCATATGGGTGAAAGATACCCAAAATAGCTGAAGACTAAATCAAATATGAACATAAGTCTAAATACGGAATCTGAAAGACTCTAAGTACTATCTGAATAAGGAGTTGAAGGAACATGTCTCTAATAAACTCCGTCTAGCAAAGCAGAGTTGAAATAATAAATAAAATAAAATAATATCGCCCTCGAATGGATGAGGACTCACTACAACTCTGTGGCTGGATGCTACTACTGATCTGGAGCTCGTTTCGATGAACCTATGGTGTAACATTAAAGAATGCACCATAGCGCAAATGCGTCAGTACAACCAGAGTACTGAGTATACAAGTGAGGCAGGCTAATGCAAAAGGGTTTACATGCATGAACAATGCTAACTGACTAACTGATATGAACATGAGAGTGTAAACATACATACGTAGTAACTAAGATGGTGGGTACATGATTGCTTGATCTGTATGTGAATACATGGTTTACTGATAACTGACAAGGCTGAAACTGTAGTTCTGATAACATGGGCGACTGTATCTGACAGACCTAAATCTGATGGAACTATCTGAGTTCCGCACTATAACTGAATTTGACTGTATCTGACAGTCCTGGTCTACTGATATCTAAAAACCTATATAAGTTCTTTTACTAAGACTGAGTTTGAAACTGTTGGAGGTAGTTGTTTAACCGACATGCCCCAGATGTGCCATTATGGCTAATATGGGCTCCAATCTCTACCCTGACTTGAAGGGTGTCAATACTGCGCCACTGGTAAGGACAACATGTAAGCAACCATCATATAACAGGTAATTCTAGTGACAATGGTGGGAACCTTTATATAATAGGTTAAGCCACCTCATCTACCCTCATATAACAAGCTGCGATGACAAAACCTATGCTAGCTATATAGTTCTGGAACGCAAGGATGACTGCTACGAATCACACCCTCATATACAGGTGAGTTCCCATCCTTGGGTTCACTCGGTTCTAACTCCTACTCCCATCTGAAGAGACTGAACATGATTTAACTGACTGTAGGTAAGTGGAACTTACTGAATTCCATGGACTGACAGAATACTACTGATATCTGATAACTAACTGAGACCATGAGGTTTCATAGGTCATATGACTGACTGAATTCTATTGATTCATGGCTTTATTTTGTATATCGTGAAACATTACATGGATCTAGGCACACAACTATAGTTTTCGGGTACGAATACCCCCAGGACTCGATAGAAGGAAACTGACACACATGAGATGACTTGATCACAAAATTTGATTCCATAATTCATAATATCATAAGTAGGGGATATCATATTTCATATAATTATTCAACATCTTAAACATTGTAGGGAATGCATGGATATATTTCATGTACATATTGTATATCTCCATTATCTTACATGCTTCAAACCACCACAATATAAACTCATGAAAAGCATGGGATTCATATTTAAGTATATAGCTAACATGGACTTGTCAGTTAGACATCATAGAACCATACAAACAAGAATTTCTAGCATCCTAAGCATTTTATCAAACACCATGCATGCATTCTTTAAGGCATAGATGAGTTTCATACTTGCACCATATTAAACCACCTAAAGTTCATGGTTTTAAATTAACAAACATATATATTCCATGAAAATACCTTTAGACATCACATTGAAACTTAAAGAATAATCACCATTATGTACATTCTCATATCACATCAAAAAGTTTACAAAATAATATTTAAAACATAGTTCGTGAGCTCTGTGAATGGATTGGATCCATAGATGAACGTTATGCATACCTTAGTGATTGAATCTTGAAAGAGATCTAACATTTCTGAATGTTCTTGAAGAATTCCTCAGGCTTGCTCTTGAGGAGATGATCTTGAGAGAAAACCCTAATCTTGTGGTTGAGAGTGTAAGAGAAGGTTTTTAAGATGCTTAACTGAAGAAAAAATGGGAAAAATTATGCCTCTTTAGGGTTATAAATAGTGGAAGGTGAAGAAAAAGACCAAAATACCCTTATGAAATAAATTTCCAGCAGCTGAAAATCATAGCTGACGACATTTGTGATAAGGCATCAAAAAAATATGACAAGCCGTCCAAAACGTCGTCACACAGGAGCTGGGATTGATGGTTTCTGCCTTAGCTTGATGAAATTTATGACAAGGCATCAAAAATGTGATAGGACATCAAACCTGTTGTCACATAGAAGCTAGATTCTACCTAAGGATGAAGACCTTTGTGATAGAGCATTACAAATGTGGTAAGCTACCACGAATGTCGTCACTTAGGAGCTGATTTCTGCCTAAGGTTGAAGATCTTCATAATATGGCATAACAAATATGGTAAGCTACAATGAATGTCGTCACTTAGGAGCTATTTTCTTCCTAAGGATAGCGACCATTGTGATAGGGCATCACAAATGTGGTAAGCTACCACGAATGTCATCACACTAGTTCCAGCCTGACATGCTGGAGTAAAATAGGAATAACTCTTTGATCCAATATCAGATTTAGGAGAAATTGGTATCGTTATAAATGTAATTCAATTATCTATCTGTTGATAGGTGATGAGATAAAAAATTCCAAGTATAATGATAGATATTCTCATTTGAAGTTGACTATACAAATATCTTTCTCAAGAATTCAATCGATAGGGAATGTGTTGATTCGTCTGATAGATGGAAGTTATTTGAAGCCTTAATATACATCTAAACTACTCATAAAACTATAAAAGAACCATGTTGTACTCTGCATGAGCTTAGTACATGGCTCTAATATTGGTTTGGATTTTTTGGGGTATTACAATATCTCCCCCTTGGAAATATTTATCCGTGAATAATGATTGCTTGTGTTGGGAGAAAAGATAAAATGATGCATACACTGATCATGCTCAACTGTCACATGATTTTAGCACTGAATTGAATTCTAAACTAAATATAGCCTAACTGAACATGCATATCTGATGCATGACTGATTAACTGAACTCATGAATGCATGATAAGCTATGCACTGATACTTGATACCAATTTATAGTAGAATTTTGAATATGCAACTGAATAAGCTTAAGGAAAATGGTTACCTCGAGCTAATTCTGAATTAGCAGAGAAAATATGATGGTAATTGGTTCGCATATCCGCTTCTGCTTCCCAAGTAGCTCCCTCCATAGACTAATTTCGCCAAAGAACCTTGCCTAGAGGGACTTCTTTGTTCCTCAGGCTGCGAGTCTGATAGTTGAGAATTTTGAATGGAATCTCTTTATAAGAGAGGCTATTCTGAATGTCAATGCTCTGAATAGGGACTACAACTGTTGGGTCACCTATGCATTTCTTGAGCAAAGAGACATGGAAGACTGGATGATCTGAGGCTAGATCTGAAGGCAATTTGAGCTCATAAGCTACCTTGCCGAAGCAACTGAGAATCCTAAAGGGACAAACATATTGGGGACTAAGCTTTCCCTTCATCCCGAATCTCTTCACTCCCTTCATAGGAGAGATCTTTAGATATACATAGTCATCGACCTCGAATTCGAGATCCTTTCTATGAACACTCGCATAAGACTTCTATTAGCTCTGAGCATCCTGGAGTCTTCCTCTAAGTCATCGAATACCGAGTCAGGACCATTACTGCGGTCTCACTAACTTTGAACCAACCGATTGGAGACCTACATCTCCTACCATAGAGAGCTTTGAATGGAGCCATCTGAAAAGTGGAGTGATAGCTGTTGTTGTACGTAAACTAAATCAAAGGCAAATGGTCATCCTATCTTCCCTTGAAATCAATTGCACATGCCCTTAGCATATCTTCTAGAGTCTAAATGGTCCTTTCTGCTTGACCATCTATCTGAGGATAAAATGTTGTACTGAGATGAACATGGGTACCAAGACCCTTTTGGAATGCTTTCTAGATGTAAGAGATGAACTGGGTACCTCTGTCTGAGATGATATATAGTAGAACACCGTGTAATCTGAACAACACCCTCGTATAGAGTTTGGCATAATCCTCAGCTGAGTAAGAGGTATGAACTGGAAGGAAATGAGCTGACTTGGTCATTCTGTCTATAATAACCCAAACTGAATTATGCTGATGACTGTTCTAGGCAAACCCGTCACGAAGTCTATGTCACTTCTTCCTACTTCCAAGTAGGAATAGTGAACTCCTGCATGGAACCACTATGTTTTTTATGCTCTACCTTAACCTGTTGACATATAGAGAACTTAGCCAAAAACTCTGCAACATCCCTCTTCATCCCACTCCACCAATAGATCTCCCATAAGTCGCGGTATATCTTAGTCGCCCCTGGATGAATAGAGTATCGCGCACCATGCACTTCTGCAAGAATTCACTGCCTCAAGTCATCTACATCAGGAACGCACCAGACGACCCTGAAAATGAAGAACATCATCTCCCCCTTAGGAGAAAACCTCTACTTCCTTACTCTGAACTGACTCTTTTAGCTTGACAAGGCTAGGATCCCTGTTTTGCTTCTCTTTTACCTCAGAAACTAGAGATGACTCTAAACTACTCTGAACACATACACCACCCTCTGAAGAGTCCACTAAGAGAATGCCTAGTCTAGCAAGCTGATGAATCTCCTAAGCTAATTTCTTCTTACTATCCTCAACATGGGAAATACTACCCATTCACAGTCTACTGAGTGCTTCAGCCACTACATTGGCCTTGACAGGATGATAAAGGATACTCATGTCATAATCCTTTAAGAGCTATAACCACCTTCTTTAATGAAGATTGATATCTTTCAGGGAAAAGACATACTGAAGGCTCTTATAATCTGTGAAGAAATCTACATGAACACTATATAGATAATGCCTCCAAATATTTAAGGCAAAGACAACTGCTGCTAACTCAAGGTCATGAGTAGGATAATTATTATTATAGGGATTTAACTATCTTGAGGCGTAGGCTATGACTCTACCATGATGCATGAGGCCACAGCCTAAACCTACTCTGCATGCATCACAATATACTACAAATCCATTAGAACCATCGGGAAGTGCTAAAACTGGAGCTGAGGTGAGTCGAGTCTTCAACTCTTAAAAACTCTTCTCATAAGGTTCTAACCACTGAAGCTTGACCTTTTTTTGAGTCAATATGTACATAGGAGATGCAATAGAAGAAAATCCCTCTACAAACTGTCAGTAATAGCCAACCAAACCCAAGAAACTCCTAATATCTAATGGAGAGACAAGGTGAGGCAAGTTTTTTACCACTTCAGTTTTATTAGGATTTACTCTAATGCCATCACCGAAAATAATGTGGCCAATCAATGCTACTGATCTTAGCCAAAATTCACACTTACTGAACTTGGTGAACAACTGGTGATCCTTAAGAGTCTGAAGAACAATTATGAGATGGTCTAAATGATCATACTCTATGCGAGAATAGACTAGAATATCATCTATGAAGCCTATGCCGAATGTGTCCAAATACTATTTGAACACCCGGTTCATCAAGTCCATAAAAGTTGTAGGGGAATTGGTAAGACTAAAGGACATGACTAGAAATTCATAGTGACCATACCAAATACGAAAAGCTATCTTCGAAATGTCACATTCTCTGACTCTGAGCTGATGATAGACTGATCTGAGCTTTATCTTGGAGAAATAACTGGCACCCTAAAGGTGGTCAACCAAGTTTTCTATCCTAGGAAGCGGATACCTATTCTTGACTGTGACTTGGTTGAGCTGATGGTAATCAATACATATTATGAGAGAACCGTCTTTCTTGCACATGAATAAAATTAGCGCACCCCATGGGGATACATTGGGCCTGATGAATTCCTTATCTAAGAGATCCTTCAACTGATCTTTTAGTTCCTTGAGTTCTGCCGGTGCCATTCTATATGGCAGAATAGAAATAGGCTGATTATCTAGGAGAAGGTCTATGCTGAAGTCTATTTCCCTTTTGGTAGGAATGCCAGGAAGATCTTTGAGAAAGACATCAGAATATTCATTAACCAATGGGACTGATTCGATACTGGGAGATTCAGAACTGGAATCCTTAACATGCATGAGATGATACACATACCCCTTAGAAATCATTTTCTTTACCCAAAGGTAGGAAACAAGCTGACTGCTAAAAGACGAAGTGCTACCCTTCCACTCTAGGACGGGCTCATTCGGGAACTAAAATTGAACTATCCTATTTCTGCAGTGGACTGTGGCATTGCTGGAATGAAGCCAATCTATGCGGAGAATGACATCAAAATTAGTCATCTCTATCTTGTCTAAATCTGCTGATGTGGATTAGACTGAGAAACTGACTTGAAATTATGCTTACTAGAACAACATGAATATTGACGAAAGGGAACTGTTCCTAAGTCATCTCATAGACTCCGATACATAAATGTGGCACGCAACATACCTATGTATGAGACTCTACTAGATGTGGCTTTAAGACTTCCTAGGACTCTATTTAAACATAGGCTCTGATACCAAGTTCGTAACCCCCCGATTTTCTGAATCGAAATGCTACATGGTGCTAATTACCTCGAGGGACCACAAGCTAAACCATGACTAATATTTGTACTTGTACACTACATATATAATGTAATAATACGGAAAATATGAACATGTAGGCCATAAGTTTTAACAGAATAAAGAATTTGTAAAAACATAATATCCACATGGGTGAAAGATACAAAAAATAGCTGAAGACTGAATCAAATCTAAAAATAAGTCTAAATACTAAATTTAAAAGCCTTTAAGTACTGTATGAAGAAGGAGTTGAAGGAACATGTCTCAACTAACTCTGCCTAGAAAAAATGAGCAGAAATAATAAATAAAATAAAATAATATTGCCCTCGAATGGATGAGGACTCACTGCAACTCTGTGGCTGGACGCTACTGCTAATTTGGAGCTCGTGTCTTTGAACCTATAGTGTAACATAAAAGAAAGCACCATAGCTCAAATGCTTTAGTACAGCTGGAGTACTGAGTATACGAGTGAGGCAGGCTAATGCAAAAGGGTTTACATGCATGAATAATTCTAACTGCTTGACTAATATGTACGTGAGAGTGTAAACATACATACATAGTAACTAAGATCGTAGGTAAGTGATAGCTAGATTTGTATGTAAATACATGGTTTACTGAAAACTGACATAGCTGAGACTGTAGTTCTTATAACATGGGCGACTATATCTTACAGTCCTAAATCTGATGGAACTATCTAAGTTCCACACTTTAACTAAATTTGACTTTATCTGAAAGTCCTGTTATACTGATATCTAAAGACCAATTTGTGTTCTTTTACAGAGACTGAGTCTGAAACTATGGGAGGTAGTTGTTTAACCGACATGCCCCATATGTGCCATTATGGCTAAGATGGGGTCCAATCTCTGCCCTGAATAGAAGGGTGTCAATACTGCACCACTGGTAAGGAAAACATATGAGCAACCCTCATATAATAGGTAACTCTAGTAAGAATGGTGGGAATCCTCATATAATAGGTTAATCCACCTCATCTACCCTCATATAATAGGCTGCAATGTCTCAACCTATGCTGGTTACATAGTTCTCGAATGCAAGGATGACTGCTAAGAATCACACCCTCATATACAGGTGAGTTCCCATCCTTGGGTTCACTTGGTGCTAACTCTTACTCTCATTTGAAAAGACTGAACATAATTTAACTGACTATATGTAAGGGGAACTTACTGAATTTCGTTGACAGATAGAATATTACTGATATCTGATAACTGATTGAAACCATGAGATTTCCTGAGTTAAATGACTAACTAAATTCTATTAAATCATGGCTTGATTTTGTATATCGTGAAACATGACATGGCTCTAGGCACACAACTATAGTTTTTGGGATGAATACCCCCAAGAATCGATTGAAGGAAACTAACACACATAACATGACTTGATCACAAGATTTGGATCCACAATTCATAATATCATATGTAAGGGATAACATATTTCATATAGTTATTCAACATGTTAAACATTGTAGGGAATGCAGGGGTATATTTAATGTATATAATGTATATCTCCACTATCTTACATGTTTCATACCACCATAATAGCAACACATGAAAAGCATAAAATTCATATTGATGTATATAGCTAACATAGACTTGTCATTCAGACATTATATAACCATACAAACATGAATTTCTAGCGTCCTAAGCATTTTATCAAACACCTTGCATGCATTCTTAAAGGCATAGGTGAGTTTCATACTTGCACCATATTAAACCACCTAAAGTTCATTGTTTTAAGTTAACAAATATATATATTCCATGAAAACACCTTTAGACATCACATTGAAACTTAAACAATAATCGCCAACATGTATATACTCATACCACCACAAAATGTTTACAAAATAATATTTAAAACATAGTTCTTGAGCTTTATGAATAGATTGGATCCATAGATGAAAACTACGCATACCTTAGTGATTGAATTTTGAAAGAGATCTAATGTTTCTGATGGTTCTTGAAGAATTCCATAGGCTTGATGTTGAGGAGATGATCTTGAGAGAAAACCCTAATCTTGTGGTTGAGAGTGTAAGAGAGGGTTTTTAAGATGCTTAACTGAAGAAAAAATGGGAAAAATTAAGCCTCTTTAGGGTTATAAGTTGTGGAACGTGAAGGAAAAGAACAAAATACCCTTATTAAATAAATTCCCAGTTGCTGAAAATAATAGTTGATAACATTTGTGACAAGGCATAAAAAAAAGTGACAAGCCGTAAAAAATGTAGTCACACAAGAGCAGGGATTAATGGTTTCTGCCTAAGCCTGACTACATTTATGACAAGGCATCAAAAATGTGACAGGCCATCAAAAATGTCACCACACAAAAGCTAGATTCTATCTAAGGCTGACGACCTTTGTGATAGAGCGTCACAAGTTTGGTAAGCTACCATGAATGTCGTTACTTAGGAGCTGATTTCTACCTAAGGCTGACGACCTTCGTGATAGGGCATCACAAATGTTGTAAGCTACCACGAATGTTGTCACTTAGGAGTTGGATTCTACCTAAGGATGATGAGCTTCGTGATAGGGCATCAAAAATGTGGTAAGCTACCACGAATTTCGTCACACTATTTCCAGCCAACATGCTGGAATAAAATAGGAATAAATCTTTGCTCCGATATTGTATTTAGGCAAAATTGGTATCGTTAGAAAGATAATTCAATTATATATCTGTTGATAGGTCATGAGATCAAAAATTCCAAGTTAAATGAGAGATATTCTCATTTGAAGTTGGCTATACAAATATTATTCCAAAGAATTCTTTCGATAAGGAATGTTTTGATTCGTTTGATAGATGGAATTTATTTGAAGTCTTAATATACATCTAACCTACTAATAAAAATATAAAATAAGCATGATTTACTATGCATGATCTTGGTACATGGCTCTAATAGTGGTTTGAATTTTTTGGGGTATTACAGGATATCTCAAAGATGGCCTTTAAGACCTGTTATGATCACTATGAGTTTTTGCTGATGCCTTTTGGACTAACTAATGCCCCAGTCTCATTTATGGATTTGATGAACCTTGTGTTAAGACCCTATCCTGTCTCCTTCATTATATTGTTCACTAATTATATTCTTGTGTATTTGAGAAGTAATGAGGAGCATGTGCAACACTTGAGGATTATACTCTAGGTATTTTGAGTGTATGTGCTTTTTGCCAAGTTCTCTAAGTGATATTTTATCTTGATTCAATATTGTTTCTTGGAAACGTGGTGTCCAAGGTGGGTAATATGGAAAACCCAACTAAGATTTTAGCGATTCGTGATTAGGCTAGTCCTACGTCTCTAACTGAGGTTCATAGTTTTATTGGTTTAGATAGTTATTATAGGTTCTTTATTGAGAGATTTTCTCCCATATCAGTCCCTATGACTAGATTGACTTAGAAGGAGATTTTTTTTTATGGTCTGAGGAGTGTGAGTTAAGCATTGGAAAGCTCAAGATTTGTCTCACTTTAGTCGTGGTGTTAGCCCTTCTAGTTCAGGAAAAGGGATTACCAATATTTTTTATGCATCTGGTGTTTGTCTTAGATGTTTTTTTATGTAGCAGAGTCTTGTCATTTCCTCCGCTTCTAGATAACCTAAGGTGGATGAGCTCAAATACCCCACTCATGATATAGATTTGGTAGTGGTTGTTATCACGATCAAGATTTGGAGGCATTACTTGTATGGTGTGCATTTTGATATTTTCGTTGATCATCATAGCCTTCAACATCTTATGACCTCGCAAGAGTTTCATACTCGCTTGAATAAATGGATAAAGTTTCTAAAGAACCACAATATTTCTATCTTATATTATTTAGGTAAGCTGAATATGGTGACTGATGCCTTGAGTTGCAAGGTATTGAGTATGGGTAGTTTGGCATGTATATCAGTTTCTCAAAGGCCCTTGGCATAGGACATACAGTCTTTAGCCAATTTGATGGCTCGGCTTGATAATTTTGATCCCATGAGGATTTTTCCTTGTTTGTAGGCGAGGTCTACCCTATTTGAGAAATGAGGATAGTAAGTCGTTCCTTTTATATGATCGGGTAGTGAGTGGTGAGTCTAGAAGACACACCATAGATTCTGAAGGTATCTTTAGATTTTAAGGTCGTATTTGTGTTCCCCGACTTGATTGATTTTGTCAATTTTGCATAAGGATCATAGCTCTAAATATTCTATTCATCCCGGTATGACCAAGATGTATATAGATTTGAGGAAACTTTATTTGCAAGATGGTATAAAGAGAGATTGGTAGACTATATAGCTCATTCCCTATGTTGTCATCAAGTTAAGGTCGAGCATCAGTGTCCAAGTGATTTTACTCAGAGATTACCAATTCCTGAGTGGAAATTCAAAAGGGTTACCATGGACTTCATTTGTTGTTTGACTTGTGCTTTTTGAGGTCACAGTGGTATTTGGGTTATTGTGGATCATTTGACCAAGTCTGCATATTTTTGTCCTATTTAGATGACCTTCAGTGCTGAGAGATTAGCCTAGATTTATGTTTGAAGGATAGTTCGTATGCATAGGGTCCCTAAGTCTATTATATCAAATCATGGTTCTATATTTACTCTGTGGTCTTAGAGAACATTTAAGGAGGTATTGGGTACTCGAGTGGATTTAAGTACATACTTTCATGTGTAGACGGATGGTCAATTTAAGAGAACTATTTAGAGGTATGAGGATATGCTCCAAGCCTGTGTTATGGACTTTGGAGGACAGTGATATCAACACTTAGCACTGAAAGAGTTTGCCTACAGCAAAAGTTACCAATAGAGTATTGAGATTTTGCTTTATAAGGCATTGTATGTTAGGAGTTTTTGTTCTCGTATTAGATGGTCTAAGCCTTCTGAGGTTAGACCCTGCGGTATAGATTTTCTTCAGGACTCATTGGATAGAGTCAAGGTTATTCAGGATAGGCTGGGAGCAACCTAGAGTAGGCAGAATGCCTAGGCCGATCATAGGCTTTGTTCCTTGAGATTCAAAGTTGGTGATTCGGTCCTCCTTTATATTTTACCTATGAGAGGTGTGATGAGATTTGGGAGAAAGGGTAAGATTAACCCTCACTAAATTGGTCCTTTTGAGATCCTCTATGTAGTGGGAGAGGTGGCCAATGAATTATCTATACCTCTTGACTTTTGCACTATTTATCTATTTTTCTTGTCTCTATGTTGGCAAAGTATATTCCTGATCTTTCTCACATGCTTACATGGGACTCGGTCTAGTTGGACGAGTAGTTGTCCTTTGTGGAGGAGCCCGTGCTTATTTTTGCTAGTGATGTGAGGCAACTACGTTCTAGAGAAATTCAGGTAGTCAAGGTTCAGTGGAGGCATTGACCAATAGAGGAAGCTAATTGGGAGGTCAAGAGTGAGATGTAGGCCCAGTATCCTTAATTTTTTGAGACTTGAGGTATCATTTTTGTTTTTAACTTTTGGTGATGAAATTTCCTTAGTAGTGGATGTTGTAATGATCCTTTAAGTCATTTTCTGCATTCTTACTTATTTTCTCTAATAGAGTTTCTTCATAGCTGCCCCCAAGTCATTAGTGACTTGCTAGAACCAATTGATCGGTTACCTGGCAGTTCGTTTGGTTTTTAGAACCACTTTCCCAATTTGAAGTATTTGTTGGTTCTTACTAACTACCGAGTGAAAACTTCAGTAAAATGACCTTAAATGTGTAATCCGACATCTCCAACGCGTCGGAAACATCAAAATCTATGTGGTTACATATCTTATTTTCTTGAAACAAACTACGGATGTATCTCGAGGCATTGGCCAAAGCTCAGAATAAGATTCTAAGCTTCTGTTGATACCTGGCTTATAGAAAGATATCATGACCACGGTGGGTGAGGTGCGAATGCAGTGCTGCAATTGTTGCCAAGAAGGGTTCATGAGTGCGCTACCCGATCCTTGGGAAATGCCTATTTAAAGGGTGTCTTGCTTAAAATTTTGCCATTTGTGCCTCTCTCTTTAGCTCTAAAACCTTAATAGATTGCAAACTCTTCAAAGTGAGTCTTTTCGGTTGATTAGGAGCTTGAATAACTTGTGTAATCCACTTTTGCTACAAATTTATGGTAACACTCCTTCTAGTTTAGTATTAATTTCTAGATTTCTAGACCCAAAACCCCTAATTCTTTCAGACTCAATTGTAGCCACAAATGTGATTGTTTTACTCAAATTTCTTAAGGGTTATAGCTCCCTAATAATAGTTGACCAATGGGTTGGTCTCAGAATCTCATTTTCCAAAAATAGGACCTGCTTGTGGGGTTTTGTGTCATTTTGGATCCATGGCATAATGGTGCCATAATGGGTATTGTTAATCCTATAATGTTGCTTAGATTATGTTATTGATAGCTTGGCTCATGGAAGAAGCTTCAAGAAAAGGAAAGGCAAAGCTTGTTTCTTTGTGAGCTACTTGGACTCAAGGTAGGTTAGACTTACTAGTAGTTTGATTGGGCTAAATTGTAGTGTATTTATGATATCTTGTGAAATTTAGCGGGGTTTTAGATCATAAATGGTTGAATGATTATACTTGGGATTAGTTGATCCTCGTACATTATTAAACATGTTAAATATGATGCTTGGCTATAGCCTAGAACCTTGGATTGTTCTACTTGTAGTCTCATATATTGTATGAGAATACTTTAGTTTTTCTAATAAAGGAGAATAATGTTGTTAACTAACCTTATGAGTATGTTTACCTAGATATTACTACTTATTAATTGGCTATAGTGTTTGGGTTGACTTAGAAAGGATACTTGAAGAAGCTTTTTCCTCATAAACCTAGTAAGGATGGATAAGCCTTTATGGTATGATTGAGATAACCTAGCCTAATTCCGGGTAGAAGTTAATCTTGAAGAAGTGAACTTTGGTATGATTCGAATTTAGGAGTGGGACTTCACCCACCTTCTACTTGAACTATGTAAATCCTTAGTGACCTAGATACTAGAGGAATGTCTATGTTACATTATTGAGGTTATAATGGTTAAACTCAGTTGTCGCTTATGCATGTGGTCAGTGGTTTGATAATGTGTATACTTGATTGATTATCTTTTCATCATGATAGCCTTGGAAAGTATTGTAAATTGAACCTATGGTTATGCCATCGCTAGGTTTATTTATGAGTTCACCAAATGAACCTCTAATTATGTTACCACTATTACTATGACCCAAGACTAATGATTAAGCTAATGTTTATGTGAAAGATTTTCCTTCAGAGTTAGTATTGTGAAAAGTATGAGTAAAAGAGGCATCTAGAGAGAATGCACTTGACTTATAATTTACTTGCTTATAAACAAGTTAATTTGTAAAAGTGGTGATTGTGTATATCATTTAGATACTCATGCTGATGCATCTACTTATATTATGTAGTGATGATTAATAGTAAAGTATGATGTTATGTTTTATCTTACATCACTTATACCCTATTATTCTTGGTTGTATAAGCTTATTGAATTGTCTACATATGTATGCATATAATGATGTTATGATGATGCCCAATTATACCGGAGGATATTTTTATGTTATGATGATACCCGGCGAATCCGGAGGATATAACAATGTTATGGTGGTGCCCAGTGAATTCAGAGGATGTAATAATTTTATGATAATGCTCGGTGAATCCGAAGGATATAATGATGTTATGATGATGCCCAATAAATCCAGATGATATAATAATGCTATGATGATTCTTGGTGAATCCAGAGGATATAATGATGTTATGATGATGCTCGGTGAATCCAGAGGATATATTTATGTTAGGATGTTGCCCGGTAAATTCGGAGGATATAAAGATTTGAAGGATATATTTATGTTATGATGATGCCTGGTGAATCCAGAGGATATATTGATGTTACAATTATTCCTAGTGAATTTAGAGGATATATTTATGTTTTTATGATGTCCAGTGAATTCAAAGGATATAATTATGTTATGATGATTCTCGATAAATCTGGAAGAGGTAATAATGATATGATGATGCCTGGTGAATCCATAAAAGGTAAAGATGTTATGTGTAGTGAGTATATATCAGTGTATGGTTGTATGTAAGGGTATGCCGCGTGTGATCCTTGTTACCATTAACTACTAGATTAGAGTTTTGATCTTTGTTAACTCTAATTAGTAACTATAAGTAGATTATGCCAAGCATTGGGTTATGTCTAATTGATATGTGTAATCTTGGGTAGAACCATAAGCTCACCTAGTAAATTTACATGATTTATATGAATGGTTACATGATGGAATTTTCCCTAGTAAAGTGGCTTATATGATAACTAGTCGTCTATAGTAAATGACTATGAATTTTAGCCTAGAATCCTTGTGAACTAGTTAGTGGACCTTACTTAGCTAGAATATGTAAACTAGTCCTTAAGGTTGTGATATGCTCTATGATAATAGTCATAGTATTATATGATGTGTGGTTAGGTTTACATCTAGTATATGATGTCGTGGCTGCTTAATTGATGACTTATATAATTTTGAGGATAACTAGAAGACAACTTTGTGATTAGTGAATATATAATAGTGTTGGTAACTTGTAGCTTTTCATTATCTGGTGACTAGTAAACTATTAGACTTGCAAACTAATGTCTCATGGGAAAGAAGTCTAGATATTATAGGTTAGACATGAAGTTTATTAATGAGTTAAAGATTAAATAACTATATCACCATGTTATGGTGGTATCGGCTTCATTGTGTGAAATTATTGTATTGATGATAATTGTAAACCTTGGTAAGAGACTATGGTGGAAATGTACCACCCACAGCTTTGGTGAGTTGCTTTTGTAGTTGTGCATTGATAGGTTGATAAATTGATCTTTTGGTGTACACTCTGGTGTTATGAGATGCTGTGAGTATTTCTTTGTTTTCTTTCCTTGAGTGTGCTTCCCGATGATATGGTACATCATTGTAAGTTCTTTTCTTTATACTCTAACTATGGTAATTGTGTTGATTACAATAATTACGAGATTGTTATTGTATGTATATGGCTTCATGTTTTCAATATGATTACTTGTGTTGTATGAAAGTTATGGTATATGTGGATATGTAATGTCATAGTATTGTTCAGTTGATTAGTTATCTTATATTGTGATATAATAAATGATATAGGTTCAATTTTTTACCTTAACTTTAAGTTATTGTCTTACTCTATAGCATCCTTATATTATAATTTAGCTCAGTTGACAAATGATTCCTACTAAGTTACCATATTTTTGTAATCATACTACACTTCTGTCCCTTTTTCATGCAGACTCGAGTTCTAGTTGCCACTGTTGATTTGAGTTCGTATGGTTTTGATCATTAGGAGACAGGGTGAGCTCTTGGAGTTTGAGTTGCCCTTTTTCCTTTTTATCCTTATTCTGTCTTTTGTACTCGATATGAATGTATAATACTATTTAAGATATTAGATGCTGAGATGTAATTTCTATTGACGAATGTAGAGATGCTCTTATACTAATACTATTAGGTCATGGAGTTGGTTTTAGAATGTTAGTTGTTTATTTTTGGAATGTCTTTGTAATATTGTGTTCTCGTATAGGCTCTAAGTTGAATGTTCCTACCAAGTTAACCCATTGCATTAGCTCTGGGTTATGGTGTTCGCTTACCGAATGGTGGGTTAAGGTAGGTGCCATCATGACTCGACAATTAGGCCGTGACATGGTTTGAGTAAAGAGGTGAGGTAAGTGGATTATGAAGATTAAGACAATCTTTGAAGATGTTATGTCTCCTCTTAAGATGTTTTGTTGATTAATATGGTTCATTTGATGTAAACTTCCATCATTGCTACATAAATATGTGCTTATTGAAATTTTTTGTTTACTCATTTCCATAATATGTTTTGAAACTCCTTGTAGAGCTTTGTTATCTTATTCCTTTAGTATAGCTTTCTTTTGGGTTGTTTTTAGTTGAATATCCTATCTTATTGAATTATTTTCATTCTCTTAAGCACTAGCAATAGTTTATGTTTGGGGGGGAGGGTGATACGTCATCAATTTGAAGAATTTGTATCAACTTTTGAGCCTAAATTATCGTGCTAGTTTGTTGATTTGATGTCAATCTCTTACTTTATGCTCATTTTGTAGGTAAAAGTTGAAAAGGAATTTAAGCAAGTCATTAAACTCAACAAGAGGTCAAATATGAAAGAACAGAGCCAACTTCCTTGCATCCACTTTGCATCTGTTTTACGTCTTCTTTTGAATCTGCTTTCAATTTATGCTCCATCTGCTTAAGCATATCAAGAGAAAGGTGGCATTTTTGTAATATTTGACCAATATAGAATTGAGGCTTTAATTGGTGTTTTTAGCTTATTTTCATCCATCTTTTACCCATCATCAATTTTTCACATTGGGAAGACTATTGTACTACTCTTGAGCTAAGATGATATTAGAGTAATTTTTAATTATTGGATTAGCAATTTCCATTGCAGATTTATTGAAATTTAAAGTTTGGAATTGGAATCTCTTATCTTTCATGGATTAATTTAGTGAAAATGTTGGTATTTTTTTGCTTTGTATCTTTATGAGTAGCTAATTCTTCCTTTTAGAGTTATACTTGATTAGTGGATGATTAGTGCATGGGTGTTGTTTATCTATCTATCTAATGAGCTATTTATTGTGGATTTTTCTTTTATCCCAAAGTTATACTAAGAATAATGGGTAAAAGTCCCAATTGTTTAGAATCCCATATTATCCTTAAAAGAGGAGTATTGGGTGAGGTATATTTGCAAACAAGAACTTGAGTTAGCTAATGTGATGGCATCATCTTACAAATAAGGGTGTTCTTTGAGTTAACTTATTTGATAGTTCTTTCATTGAAATAAGGGTGATAACTGAGGTATTTGATTGGTTGTTTTGCCATATTCGTGAGGTGTTCCAAAGAACCAACAAATGAAATTTAGTGTTTTATAGTAATATTGAAACTAAATACCTATAAATCTAGCCTACTCATGACTGTAGTTAAATTTTGATAAATTCTTAATTACCCATGCATGAGTTCGCACCAAGAATGGCATGATCCTAAGATCCACTCCTAATTGGTTACACTCTAATTATTCTTAGCCTCTAGTTAGTAGACTAGTATGAAAAAATTATTATATCTTTGAAAATGTTCAAAATCCCCCAAATACTTCTATCCTCGATTTTAATTAACAAGTAACTTCATTTCGAACTTACTCAATCACAATTCACATTGATCTTCGGGGATTTGACCCCGACTCAATGTTGGGTATTATATTGACAATGACCATCTTGCACTTAAATTGATTTGTGAGTTGAGCGTTATCACACCACGTAGTATTTTTAGAGAAATTGATAACCCAAAGAATAAATATTCAATATGGGTATCGAGTTTCCTTTATTGATATCAAATGTTATTTTTATAGTAGGGTGATTTGAATTCCTAGTTTGTGAGAAGAATGATATATGTTAAGATAACCCAAGAAAGGTGTATGTAAGGTTTCCAACTCATGTGCTTCAAGACAAGAGATATGCTTTTGATAAAGTTAAATAACCTAGTCCATAGCACTTGAAGAGCAATTAGGTGAGTGAGGAGCTAAGAGTGTCTTTTAGGTAGAAAATCATTTGAAAAAGTCAAAGAAATGAAGAAAGAAAATGGTGCTTTTGAATTGTTTGGTAAATTTTAAACAAAAAGTTATGGAAATATGGGAAATGCTTTGACAAAGAATAAGGTGGATAGTTTGAGAATTTGTGGGACAGAAAGAGTTGAGCAATAGCACTGAAGGAGGTTTTTTAATCACTTAATACATATATATTACTTCCCACACCATTATCCTTCATCTTGACCCACAAGATCACCTTGGTGATTCAAAAATAGGTATTTCTACATTAGTGGCATAAAACACAGAGGGTAATCCTATGGCTCTACTCGTTGTACTTTAAATTCTTTGAAAGAGAGAGTGTGAATTCTTCCATTATTTTAGCTCCTTTGGAAATTTGAATGTTTTGTGTGTGTGGAGATAACTCTTACATGGGAGCGACATCAATACATTTGGGTAGAGGTTGAATTCTTACTATCAATTTGGGTAAATGGGTAAGGTAATTTGCATTATGAATATTGAGATAATCTTTGAATATTTTGTGTCTCCTCTTAAGATTCTTCGTTTATTTGAAGATTCATTTGATACAAACTTGCATCCTTGCTTTATAAAGTATGAGCTTATTGAAAAAATTTGGTTTACTTATTGTCATGACATGTTTCGTAAGTCTTGGTAGAGCTTTGTTAGCTTATTCCTTTACTATAGCTTTCTTTTGGATGGATTTAAGTTAAATACCCTAACTCATTGTATTGTTCTAGGTTGCTTGAGCACAAGCAATAGTTTAAGTTTGAGGGGTTTATAAGTCGTCAATATAATGAATTGCTAGCACCTTTTAAGCCTAAATTATCAGGATTTTCCATTGATTTGATGTTAATATCCTACTTAGTGCTAAATTGTGTAGGTATAAGTTGAAAGGGGATGATGAGCAAGTCATTCAAGACAACATGGGGTCAAATGTTAAAGAAAGGAGCCAAATGATGGACATCAGGCCCAAGACTCAACCCTATGGTACCGCCATTGCAACCTGAGGGTTGTGATTGTATTTTGAGGCTAAGTCAAACTTTGGTGATTATAAAGGGAACACCGCAATTGTGGGAGTTGCGAAGATGGTCAAAAAATGGCAATCGCGATGGGTCAGAAAAGTCTAAAGGACAAAATAGTAATATGCTTAAAGAGACCAAGACCAAGGTGTCATTTTTGTAATATTTGGAAAATGCAGAATTGGGGCTTAAATAGGGGTTTCTAGTTCATTTTCACCATCTTTTACACATCATCAATTTTTTACCTTGGGTAGACTATTGTTCTATTCTTGAACTAAGAAAACATTAGAGTAATTATTAAGTGAAGGATAAGCAATTTCCTTTGTAGATTTATTGTAATGTTATTTTCGAATGTGCATTCTCTTTATCTTTCATGAATAAATTTGGTGAAAATTTTTGTATGTCCGTACTTTCTATTATTATGAGTAACAAATTCTTCCTTTTGGGTTTATGCTTGTTTAGAGGGTGATTAGGGCATGGCTGTTGTTTATTTATCTATCTAATTAGATATTTGTTGTAGGTTTTGATTTTACCCCATATTTAAACTAACAATTATCAGTGAAAACCCCAATTGTTTAGAATCCCATACTGTCCTTGAAAGAGGGGTATTGGGTGATGTATATTTGCAAACAAGAACTTGAGTTAGCTTATGTAATGGCATCATCTTAGAAATAAGGGTGTTGTTTTAGTTAACTCATATGATAGTGCTATCATAGAAATAAGGGTGATAATTAAGGTGGTGGATTGGTCATTTTGCCATATTCGTGAGCTGTTCGAAAAAACCCATGAATGAAATTTAGTGTTTTATTGAAATATTAACTCCAAATACCTTTAAATCTAGCCTACTCATGACTCTAGCTAAATTTTAATAAATCTAAATTACCTATGCTTGAGTTCGCACATAGAATGGATTGATCCTATGATCCGCTCCTAATATCTTAGACTCTATTTATTCTTAGCCTCGAGTTAGTACTCTAGTAGGAAAAATTGTTATATCTTTTAAAACATTCAAAATCTCCTAAATACTTGTACCTTCAATTTGAATTTAGCAAGAAGCTTCGTTTAGAACTTACTCGATCACAATTCATATTGATCCTTGTGGATTTGACCCTAACTAAATGTTGGGTATTATCCTCACAATGACTACCTTGGACATAAATCGATGGGTGAGTTGAGCATTATAACACTACGTAGGAGTTTTAGAGAAATTGATAACCCAAAGAATAAATAGCAATATGGGTAACGACTTACTTTTATTGATGTGTCAAATATTATTTTTATAGTATGATGTTTTGAATTCCTAGTTTGTAAGAAGAATGCTATATGTTAATATAATCCAAGAAAGGTGTATTTAAGGTTGTCAACTCATGTGCTTCAAAGACAAGAGAAGTTCTTATTATAAAGTTAAATAGCCTAGTCTATAGAACTTGAAGAGCAATTAGATGAGTGAAGGGCTAATAAGGGCTTTTAGGTAAAAAAAATCTCTTGAAAAAGTCGAGGAAGTGAAGAAAGAAAATGGTGGCTTTGAATTATTTGGTAAATGTTAAATAAAAAGTTAGGTAAATATGGGAAATGATTTGTAGAAGAATAAGGAAATAGAAAAGGTTGAGAAATAGCATTGAAGGGGGTCTTTTAATACCATGATCCATATATATTCCTTCCCACACCATTAACATTCATCTTGATCCGCAAGACCTTGGTGATTATAAACTAGGTAAGTCTACAATAGTGGCGTAAAACACAACAGGCAAGCTTATGGTTTTTCTCATAGTATCTGAATTTCAATGCGAGAGTGAGTGTGAATTCTTTCATTATTTGATCTCCTTTAGAAATTTAAATATTTTATGTGTGTGGAGCTAACTCTTGCTTGTGAGCTGTATCGATACATTTTGGTAGAGGGTGAATTCTTACTATCAATATGGGTAAATGGGTGAAGTAAGTTGAATTGTGAAGATTGAGACAATCTTTTAAGATTTTGTGTCTCCTCTTAAGACTCTTTGTTTACTTGGAAGATTCATTTGATACAAACTTGCATCCCTGCTTTATAAATATGTTCTTATTGAAAAATTTTGGTTTACTTGTTGCCATGACATTTTTGGAAAGTCTTTGTAGAGCTTTGTTAGCTTATTCATTTACTGCAGCTTTATTTTGGATGGATCTGAGTTAAATACCCTATCTCATTTAATTGTTCTAGGTTGCTTGAGGACAAGCAATAGTTTAAGTTTGAGGGATTGATTGGTCGTCAAATTGATGGCTTGCTAGAACCTTTTTAGCCTAAATTACAATGTTTTCTATGATTTGATTTTAATTTCTTACTTAAACCTTATTTGTTTAGGTAAAAGTTTAATAGGAAAGATGAACAAGTCATTCAAGACAATATAGGGTCAAATGTGAAAGAAAAGAGCCAAATGCAGGAAATCAGGCCCAAGGCTTGACCCTCTTGAACCATGAGCACAGCCTGAGGGTTGTGATCACGTTCTGAGGTCAAGTCAACCCTTTGTAATTATGAGGCAATCACCGCGATTACCGGAGTTCCAAATACGGTCAAAATATGGTGATCACGATAGGTCAGAAAAGTTTCAATGAAAGAATTGTAATTTGCTTAAAGAGACCAAGACCAAAGTTATATTTTTGTAATATTTGGCGAATGTGGAATTGGGGCTTAAATAGGTGTTTTAAGTTTGTTTTCACCATCTTTTACCCATGATGATTTTTTCACCTTGGGAAGAGTATTGTACTACTCTTGAGCTAAGAAGACATTAGAGTTATTCCTAAGTGAAGGATAAGCAATTCCCATTACAGATTTATTGTAATTTAATGTTTGTATTTGCATTATCTTTATCTTTCATGGTTCAATTTCGTGGAAATTTTGGTATATCCTTACTTTCTATTTTTATGAGAAACTAATTATTGCTTTTGGGGTTATGCTTGTTTAGGGGGTTATTAGTGCATGGGCATTGTTTATTTATCTATCTAATTAGCTATTTGTTATGGGCTTTGCTTTTAAACCGTATTTAAACTAGGAATTGTGGGAAAAAACCCCAATTGTTTAGAATCCTATACTATCCTTAAAAAAGGGGTATTGGGTAAGGGGTATTTGCGAAAAATAACTTGAGTTAACTTATGTGAAGGCATCATATTAGAAATATGGGTGTTGTTTTAACTCATATTATAGTGCTATATTAGAAAAAATGGTGCCTGTAAGGGTATTGAATTGGTTGTTTTGCCACATTCATAAGATGTTCGAAAGAACCCATAACCGAAACTGTTTTATTGAAAGATTGGCACTAAATACCTATAAATCAAGCCTACCCCTGACTTTAGCTAAATTTGGAAAATTCTCAATTACCCATGAATGAGTTCGCACCTAAAATGGAATGATCCCAAGATCCAATCCTAATCACTTACACTAGTTATCACTCTAGTAGTACAAAAATTGTCATATCTTTGAAAACGTTCAAAATCCCCCAAATAATTGTATCCTTGATTTGAATTTAGCAAGTAACTTCTTTTGGAACTTACTCGATCACCATTCACATTGCTCCATATAGATTCAACCCCGACTCAAAGTTGGGTATTCTATTAACAATGACCATCTTGCACTTAAATCAACGTGTGAATTGAGAGTTATTAGAGCACTATCCTCAAATGATGTGCATACTCCTCTCTACTCCTTGAATACACAAGATGTCGTTGATGAACACAACCATGAAGGTAACCAAATAATACCTAACACCCAGTTCATCATATCCATGAATACGGCTGGGTCATTAGTAAACCAAAAAGACATCACTTGGAACTCATAATGACCATAATAGGTCCGAAATGCTTTTTTGGGATATCCTCAGCCCAAATTAAGAACTGATAGTAACCGACCTCAAATAAACCATTGAAAACATTGTTTCACCTTTAAGCTGGTCAAACAAGTGATCAATGCAAGACATAGAAGAATTGTTCTTCACCATCAACTTGTTAACCTATTAATAATCGATACGCATATGCATGCAGCCATCTTTCTTCTTCAGAAACTACTCTGGAGCTCCCCGAGGAGACACACTCAATTTAATAAAACCCCTACCAAGATGATCCTAAAGGTGACAATTTAGATTCTTAAGCTCGATATAAGCTATACAATAAGGTACCATAAAAATAGGTTGGAGGTTTGGCTAAATATTAATAACAAACTCAATCTCACAGGCAGGAGGTATACCAGGAAGATTAGTAGGGAAAAAATTTAAAAACTCATAGACTATAGAAACAGTGTCAAGCAACAAACTCCTATACAAATATCACAAATATCAACAAAGACTTACAACCCTTAAAAATAAGTTACCAAGCAAACTTATAAAAAATAATTTCTGCTGGCTCGTGGATAATAGCTCCTAAGCCTGAAAAGGGGTATGCCAAGTATGGCTAAGGTAACGATCTTGGCAATACAATCTATGATCGCATGATAATGGGATAACCAATCCATGCCCAGAATCACATCAAAATCTACAATTTATATTATAATAAGATCATCTTGAGTATCAATATCCCTAATAGCCTAACACATGATCTGAATACCAAATCCACTACTAAAAAATCACCCAGAAGAGTGGATACGCATGATAGAATGGATAATAAATTCCAAGATAACTCTAATCATGGAGCATAATAAGCAGACACATTAGAATAAGTGGACCCCGAATCAAATAAAGAAAAGTTTGACTGATGGCACACAAAAATCTTAAATGAAACAACATCATTCAAAGACTCAGCCTCCATTCTAGCAGATACTGTATACAGGTGACCACGACAGCCACCTAGCCAGGCTTCTAACCGATCTCTTATCTTACTTTCCTGAGAACCTCCTTGAGCTCCCCGGAAACAAACCCTAAAACCATACAAGCCACTTCTAGCCGAGAGATCAACTACTCTAATAAAGGGAACACTATGATCTAAAGAAACAAATACCCCACAATTAGGGCACTCTCACAAAAAATGACCAAAAGCTCCACAACTATAAAGTTACTTAAGCTGAACTTAATCTAGAAGATCCTACATATCCAGAGTAGCCACCACAACTATAATAATAATAATACAAACCCCTAATAGAGTGACCACTACCCTGAATAGGTAGAACACTAACACAAGAGTAATCTCCATCGATAATCTGGAAGACTACCTGAACGAGTTTACTAAGATGACTCTGAGGATGATTTGGCTAATGTGAAGGGTATCTACCCTAAGAACTACTACATAGGAACTATGATCTACTATGACTCCTACCAGAGCTATCCTAATATCGAGGCCTCTTATCGCTTCACCCTTGGACATCATGATATATCTCCCCTATCACTTGAGCAAGGTCAGAAAACTCAATAAAATACTTACCCAAAATAACCAAACTCTGAGTAGACATACAAAGGGGAAGTTTCAATCCTAAAATGAAGCTTCGAACCATCTCATACTCAGTATCTAGAATAAAAGTAGTATGCCTAGCCAACTCAAGAAAATGATCTGTGTACTCCACAACTATCATAGAGCCATGCTTCAATATAGAGAACTAATCTCTTAAAGAATCCCTAAGGATATGAATCATGTACTTCTCTAAGAAAATCAT
Organism: Capsicum baccatum var. pendulum; assembly: GCA_030864225.1. Classification (NCBI taxonomy): domain Eukaryota; kingdom Viridiplantae; phylum Streptophyta; class Magnoliopsida; order Solanales; family Solanaceae; genus Capsicum; species Capsicum baccatum. Next base: position 135,877,325 of record CM061552.1, read on the forward strand.
ACAGAATTGAACCTATGTCAAAGGAGAAGATATAACTAACCTGGAATCAAGATGACCTCTCTATCAATGTTGAGTAGCTTCGTACAACTAAAATATAGTGTAATACCCGTCATGAGTCTCTACTAGGCCTTAATTATAGAGCATATCCTCACAAGTAATGAGAAACTCAAACACATCCTTACCCGATGCACTAGAAAATCTAGGTGGAGCCAATCTCAAGAATCTACCTAATATCTTCTGCTCTTCGGCAAATATAGCCTGTTGGGAAGCCACTGGTTAAGAAACTATTGTGTAGGAAGAACCTAAACTTTGGGAGCCTTAATACAACTCTAATTTGTAGAGTATGAACCATCAGTTGGCACACCACCAACAAACCTTCAAATTTGAACCAAAGAATCCTATGCACTGAAGAAGAAATATATCCTGACAAAGCCTGGATTTGTCCCTGGCCCATTACTGGCTCAGTCGAAAGAATCTCTAGCTTAAGGACGCGTATAGCGTATGGTGATGGACCCCTATCCTAGCCCCTACCTTAAGACATATCTCAAGGTTTTCTATGACCTCTATCTTATCCACTAACAGTGATAGGATCCCCAGGCTCAGTCTCAACACCCTTGTCTTATGTAGTACTAGAATGCATCCTAGCTATCTATGAAAGAGTGAAACCAAAGAAATTCTTTAGAAATCAACTTGAGCACTTAGCATGAATTGAGTGAAAAATGTGAAGATATCTTAAGAATTTCCTATATCCTTATTAAGATAGGTAACAAATGTCATCATGCTGATCTGTAGGACTCTCCTAGAAATTTGCTCTTGTACCAATAATACTTCAATAACCTGGCTCTGATATAAATTTGTCACGACAAGATTTATGAGTCATGATGGCACCTAGTTTATCTCACCAGTAGATAAGATGAACAATAATCCGAAGCTAAATAGAATTGGTGAACTTAGGGGAAAGTGACCAAAAAGGCCAAATAAGCAATTCCATACATAATTAAGCAAGGCAATAGAAATAGTGCTCAGGTTTCCATAATATAGAAAACCATCCCACGACCTGGTAGAACCAGTCCAAGAACTATGATAAATATAACCCAAGTCTAAGACAATCAATACAATCTTGTCTCAAAACTAAAACCTAAACCAAGAAAGATTAAAGAAAATAGGGAAATTCCAACTCTAAGAGCTCACACTATCTCTGAAATCTAACACAACATGATCCATGATTCTATGATGACAACTAGTACTCAAATCTATACCAAAAAGGTGCAGAAGTCTAGCATCAGTACCAAAACCAAGGGTACTCAGTAGACATCACTGGAAAAGTAAGTTAAATAATGATATAAATGTGATAAAATGACAGATAACATAACTAAGTCAAGGTAGAGAAAATCCTGATTTAACTCCAACATTACTAACATAAATAAATAATTAAATAAAATCACAACATAATATAAAGGATCAAACACATGTTATTATAACTAAACGATTGGTCCCATAAGCTAATAAGTATGAAAAAGTAAATAACTATATGCAAGCCCGCATAAGCTTGGAGCGTACACACAAAGCCACCAAACCAATATCATTTACAAAATCTCAAGGTCCAACAGAATTTATCAATATTATGCCACAGTACAACTATTTCTACTTCCAGACCTAAACCGATATATGTATCTCACAAATATCATACTTCTTTTCTGAACTTAAACCGATAATCATAGATCATTAATAACATACTCCATAGCTAACTTGAATAGGTAATAATATCATTAATATCATCATAAATATACAGAATCAAATCGGTAATCATATATCATCATATCATAATAAATGCTTGAACTTGAACAAGTAAGTATATCATCAATATTTTAATCCATATCCGAACTCAAACAAGTAATCATATAATCAATATCATTGTAATCGTCCAAAAATGAACCTATTAATAATATATCATGATATCATTAACTCTAGCCAGATTCAAACCAGTACATATATATATATTATGTTATAATCAGTATTACATTAATAAACAACATAATAACTATAGAGTCTTTTTTCATTTAGCATCAACTCCAAATACACAACAATTATGGTCAATAAGTACTAATTCTCCTCAATATCATCCAAAAAACATTTTAAGAAACATAACAAGAGTATAAAAGTTTATCAATACTTGTTCAATTCTTTGCCTATGGCGGGTCAAAGCCCATTTCTAAACTCTAACCACCATATTAATCAAACTGCACCCTAGATTACAATAAGGTATCTAATTTCAATTTTTGATGACAAAAAAACCTTAATTATCCCTAATATAGATGTTCTACTAATGATCTAAGCAACTATGCTACGACAACTAAATTACAAATTTCTAATAGCCTAGAGTTGTAACTAACCCAAGTATCACGAATTTGATTACCAATACGTAAAAACCATCCCAAATATAACATAATATCATAAGCAAACTATGACATAGAAAAATCTATGAAGAGGGAAAGCCGAGCCTACCTGGATGCCAAAAAACCATGAAGAATCCACTAAGTCATCGACTTTTTTTTGAGAATCTTCTGTAAGATGCAAAGGTATCAAAATTATATTCTACTAATAAACACGAGAATATTCATACCTATATTACACCATTGTGCTTCAGGAACAAAAATACACTAAAATCCTATGTGGGTCCTATTTACAGAAAAGTGTATTTTCGAATTCAACCCAATATTTCCTCAAGCTCAAGGAGTAATTATCCAGAAGAATGGGTGAAATTTGAGCTAATTTGGTGCTAAAATTAAGCTACAGAGGATAAGGGACTTTAGGGACAAAAAGGGGAAAATCAATTAGAAAATGATAAAATCTTACCACAAATCCAACGAAAAATTATGTAATAATCATTAATCCAGCTTCCAAATGACCCACAAGCTTTAATCCTAAGCTTTTACACTCCTTAAGGTTTAAGTTTAGAGAAAGTGGATGAATAAATGGAAAAAAAGGGTTGGAAATGAGCTATTTATACCTTTCCAAGTTCGCAGGTGTCACTATTATGACCCGAGGCTCATGATCTCCATATCTCGTGGTTGCCCAAGTGAATGTCTATCATGATATAGGCAATGAAATTGCGGAATTCGGGTTGCCTGCCAAGGGAGTCACGATCGTGACTCTTTGGCTCGCTATTTGCAATCGCACCAGAACAGTTGAAAGACTTAAAAATTTCAAACTCTCAACCAACCCCTTTTGATTTATCCAAAATCCCATTTATGTAAACGGACTATGCTAACATACCAAATATGATGTTATGGACTTAATGGAATAGTCTAAATTTCCATCCGAGGTCATTATTACTAAAAGCGATCCCACACCCATATTTTATTTTCATAACTTTATAACTGATAAGTTGAAAAAAGATCGAGTACCTCAGGACCCAAACCAATAGTCTTCCTAGACTAAAATCAAATTATAAAGCTATTGAGTAGTCAGAATTAGTATACAAACATGAAACAAATGAAATTGTCTCTAATAAACAAATGAACTACTCAGTAACCAAAATGTTAGTCGTAGTAAGTCATAAATCACTTGGGGAGACTATGGGAAAGCTCTAATGGTGTAAATTAGAAGAACTACAGAAAATGAATTGAAGGGTCACAACAAAATACATAGTTCACATATTCCATTAAGTGCCTCCATACAGTAATAACAAATAGGGAATTGTAAGAATGCAAATCCACTCGCACCATCAAACAATGATGTTGCAATTGCTATGTTCTGAAATACCATCCTGATGTTGGCACATGCCATACTATATATGTGAATTATTCGGCAGCAATTTTGGTTAACATGAATCGCAGGTTAGCAAACCAACCAATTTTGTGATTTTTCTTATTATGAACCAACCTGAGCTCTTTGGGTTTAAGGTAGAGGAGGACTCATAAAATCTTATTCACGAGGTAAAAAAGGCTCTCCAAGGGATGCAAGTATATGAGCTTAAAAGGGTTGATATACCTTCCTATAAGCTAAAGGAAGTATCTCACTTAGAGTTTACTTAGTTGAAGGACAACTATGGAAAAGATATAGCTATCATGGTTTCTGAGAAATTAATTAATGCTTTCCTTGATCGGTTCTTCTCAAAAGAGTTGATAGAGGGGAAGGATTATGAGTATTTCCCTCCATTGCTTCACTTCCTACACTAATGACATACTTATGAACTTGTAGTACTTTTCTTAATTGGTGGATATTTTTAAATTGTTAGACCTTTTCTTATTTCTACGTGATTATAGAAATATCATTTTCTATTTAAAAATTGTCAATGTCTAAGATTATAAAGTTGTTTATATTTCTTTCAATTGCAGTAGAGGATTATTAACTCAATAAGAATGTTAATTCAGCCTGGCTATTCTTAAATTTATAAGAAACAAATAATTATAACAATGATTATATTTTTAACTAAATTTGGTTAACATTATAATTATTGGCACTTATTATATATATATATATATATATATATATATTTTTATATATATATATATAGATGTATATATGTATGTATATATATATCATAGTCCAAGCCTATCATGAGTGGTACCTATGCAAATTTTTAGATGGGGAAAAACCAAGACATTCAACCCAACACATCGACGAAATCAGGCAACTAAAAAAATCCCATCAGTAAACCAATATTCAATATCTCAAAAAAATGATACATTTGGAAATATGAAACTTAAATAATCCACTAGAAACTGAATGTATTATAAAAAAAAAACTCTAATAATTGCCAAAAAGGCGATGCAAACCAAAACAATGAAATGTTTTATGTCTGAATAATGATTAAAAAAATTAGTGAAGAACCCATGGCCGCCTAGAAGAAGCAACTCATCTTTGAGATAAATAATGATCGAAATCATAGCTGAGTTATCAAAATAGTCATCGGAATATTTTCTGCACTCAACAAAAAGAATAGCATGTGTAGTATCAACACTAAAGAAATAATAATTTTTTATAGGGTTATCGGCCAATCAAAAAATAGAAACAAGGACGTATAAAAAACTTTAGTACCACAAGACAACCATGAACCCTACATACAAATTTATTTAACTTTCATAACACTTAACCTTGTAAACAATTACAACATGATGTTTAGTCAAAATGAATCAACAAGGATTATAGGTCAAGTCAAATATGACCACTAGTAAGACTCCAAGTTAACACACATGAAGCAACAATCATATAAATATGTCTCTATTACATAAGTAATAGCAACAACAAAGTTATGTCACAACTTGTAATTGTTATTCCCAAGCACACATGGAAGTGTACGTTATCTTACCAAGTTGTCAAGTGGCCCTTTAGAAGCCAAATGTCGATCCTATAGGGACTAGTCTTAAGAAATGATAAAATTTTAGTTCACAATTAAGATTAATTTGATGTGAAAGTAACTAAAAGATTTTGTAAGATATGAATTGAAAATAAAGTAAACAATGTGGAAAAGTAAGATCTTGAAAATTAATAAGGAGTAACCAGGGGTTAAAGCACTACGGACAATCATACTAAGCTATTGAACTTCATTGGTTAGATTACTTAACATTGTTGTTGATTCACTTAGTTGATAATATGATCATGGTCTCTCGAGCCTTTAATCACCTATCTAACTTAGCCCCGTAACTACATCATTGAGTGAGCATGTGAGAACTAAGCTAACACATTTATATTTCATCCCGTAGTGAACCAAATTAGGCTTCTAGATATATATCTATCCTAGATGCTATTCATATCCCTAATTTTATAAAAGAATAAGAACCTTACTCTATTTACCCCCACGTTCTATCCTCCTATTCACCCTCTCAAGCTCACAAAGACAATAATGGAAGTATTCTAAGGGTATTTAATCTTTAAAATAGTTATAACAAGGAGAAATAAAAAACAAAATATTATGATCAATAAAAACCAAATTAATTCAGAACAATAGTAATCAAATTCTTGGCCTTATCCTTTAGAAGGGGGCTTTTATCCAATCATGGACATAACCATACTAAATATCAATGAATACATGATATAATCCATAAATAATCTAAATTAAAGAAAGAAAAACTCTAATTCAAGTGTTTTCCATCCCCTCTCTAAGTTCCAAAGTCGTTTAAGGTGTTTAACATCAAGTTCAAGTGTCCTATTTATAGGAAAATGATTTTGGCCGTGTGTGGAATAAGGTGTGCGGCGCAATAGTGAGTCCATGGGAGTAAGGCTCGCGCTGAAATGGTTATTCAAATGTACTGGGGGTCGCGTTTCAATTCTTAGTCCATTTTAATGGGATTCGTGCCTCCCCTCTATCACGAGGACACACTGGAAACTACATCTTGACTCCTAAACTCGTCTTATACATTTTTCCTTCCATCCCAAGCCTTATGGAGTTGTTTCCCCTTGATTTAATTTTTTATAAAATAAATATATCCTAAAAATAAAGTCACCAAGCATCCTATACCATCAAATACCAAGTATTAGAGCTCAAAACAACAAAACGTTCAAGACTATGAACTAGAAACTTAAGCTAAGAACTAGTTTTACCCATTTTGATCTTTAACTTAGTTTTGACTCTTGGCTTGATTCAATTAAACCTTGAACATTATAAAAAAATGTTCCATACACAAATAAACAATAATACCATTAGTAACTCATTACACTCACTCAAATCGATAGATTTCAACTAGACAAACACCTTGCTCTAGCTAGTAACACAAGTTTTCTCATTAAAACTCTAAGTGACCAAGTTAAGTACAAACATGTTTGGAAAATACCATAAACATTATCATCAAATACTTAAGCATATAGATGCTAAATTATATACTTATTAGAACGTTAATCACACAACAAGTCCTCAAAACAAGACTAAATAAGCCCGAATAACCACAATGAGGTGGATAAATCCACCTCAAATCACCAACCCACACTTAAAGCCGTGTTCGTCCTCGAAAAACTATTTACTCTAAGAATCATAGGATGAGGACACTTTACACTTTTACTAGAAGTAAGACAGTTAATCTAGTTCTACAATGACTACACAGAATGCAATTTCCTATATTAAGCATGTTCTAAACACAACTGACTATTCAAGAATAGTACCAAAAAACATCCTAGCTATAAGAATTAACTCACCAATTTGAGAAGATCATGCATATTTACCAATAAAACACATCATAAAAATCTCCAAAAAATAATTTAATATGTGCCTTCACAATAACAGAGTTACCCATAGTTACTCACACAAAAGCAATTTATCAAAAACTGGGTACAAGAATCAAATTACGCTCACTCTCAAAAAAGAATTCATAAGTTATACACAATGAACCATAGTATTTCCCATAGTGTATTACTCCACTAATATTAGAATGATGAGGCTTAGGATCAAATAGGTCTTTCGGGGTTGTAATGTTGGCTAAGGGACAGGTAGGAACTATTTTTGCTAGTAACAGTGACATCTTCCCTAAGCATTTTAATAAATCACACTTTACATTCAATTCACCTCTAACAACCCATTTACACTACTTCTATCTACCCAATTCTTTTTGTTGCCCCATCTCATTAAGCTTATTCAGATACATTATAATGGGAGTTTTTTTATTTATTCATTATTAAACTTTACCCTTCTTCACACCAACTATACATTATGAACCCCTATTATAGACACCCTCAACTTAAGAAATTTGCCTTAGTTGAGGTGCACAATGTACAAGGAGGACCAGGGCTAAAACAGGTTCATTGTAACACAACTAGGCTAAAAATGAGAACTTCTTAAAGCAAAAATTTCTCAAACTCCCAACCATAACACATTGATTGTACACACCAATAAATATTACTTTGGGTATTCACTTTTACCTTTATCCTACTTGAATTTCAAACTTCTTAACTCAATTACTCTGACACTATGGCGCTTAGGAGCTTTGGTTCAAATTAAGGTCTATCAAAGAAAGGATTAGGCTACATATTAGGATGACAAAGAAAATAATATAAAGGCTCAACGGGGTTAACTAGGATTATGTACAATGGTAGGTAGAAATGAGTATAAAATATGGTTATCAAAGAAATGCCTATATCATCTCCTAAACCCCACTATTTATTTTGCTTTGCATATATAACAGTCAAATTCTAGTCATCAAGTATAACATGGAATATACAAACACCTTACACACACACTTCACATGCTCAAATCAAGTAGGATTATCATAGACTCTCAACCAAACAATCACATGAATTCAATCACTAAGCTAACAAGTACATGAGTCCTAATCATGAGCCTAGGCGTCTGAAAAGTAGTAATTGTTACAATCAGCAAACTTTTTTTACAACTAAAACACTTGCATCATGCGTGAAAAATTGCACCAAGAAGAACATTTCACTTATTCCTAACACAATTTTTTTAAAAATTACTCCTAAAAATGGAAATTTCCCCACCCCACACTTAAAAATCTACTTTATCCCTAAAGTATACTTAAAAGTAATGATAGAAATATTCCCTATTACCTGTAGCCTAGCTTGTAGCATCTTTATACATTAAGATGTTCCTGGGACCCCATACTTGGTCTTCGCTATGCTCCTTAGCTTAGGTTTTTTGGTACATAGACTTTCCCTCAACTCATGACTCAACCAAAAAAACTCATGATGTAAAAATTTAAAATACTAAAAATAAAACATACGTTAACTTTGGTTTCCTCCCAATTACTTCCTAATTTACTGTCATGGCATGACCCAATCAAGGACTCATTCATTTTCCTTTATCCTCTTCCTCCTACATGGTGGCAATCTTCTAATTTGTTTTTTTACCTTTTGAGTGTGAACTTTGACGATCAACCATTCTCTTAATATTAGCCTTTTTAAGATCATCAATCCATATTATTTTAGATTTTGGTGGTCTTTATGGCTTGGTTAGCTCAATGAGGAAGTACGAAGAGGTATTTGGTGGACTAGACTCTACCACCCCATATTTATCCCCTTCAAACACTGTTATCATGCATAAATACTTGTAATGGGATAGTGTGTTGAGTGATTTGTACACTTTAAAAACCTCTTCTTCATCATCTAGCCTCATTGTGAGTGTTTCTTCTCTCACATATATAAATACTACACCCGTCGCTAAGAATGAACATCCCAAAATGGCTGGCACTCTTTCATCTGCTTGAAAATAAAAATAATCAGCAGGAATAATAAACTTACCAACCTTGGTGAGAAAATCCTCTACTATTTCTTCAGGTTAGGATAGGATATGATCTGCCAATTGGAGTGTCATAGTGCTCGATGTTAGCTTCCCCAATACTAAAGTGTTGAACGAGGAGAAGGGAATCAAATTATCACTTTCCCCCAAATCACTATGTGTGTAGACCACCTTACTATTACTAATTTGAATGGGGAGCGTGAAACTTTCAGGGTCTTTAAGCTCTTTGGACATCTTCTGCATTACCAAAGAACTACACTCCTCAGCGAGTGATACCATCTCAACATCCTACAGTTTAACTTTGTTAGGGACAAGTGCTTCAAGTAGTTAGCGTATTTGGTTATTCCTAGCAAAACATCTAAAATAGAAAGATTAAGGTGAAGCTCTTTAAACATGTTAAAGAACTTCTTAAAGCACGCATCCTCCTTCTATTTTCTTAGACTCTGCAGGAAAGGTGGTGGTGGTCTCTCCTTCACCTGTTCAACAACTTTGGCTTTCAAGTACTCAGACTTCCTCAAATTTATAGCAACTTTGTCATCTATCTGTTGAGGATCCAAATCTGTATCTACATCCTTAGTTGTCTTTGGAAGATCTTTATTGAGCTCTTTACCACTCCTTAAATTGATCGTCATTACTTGTTTAGGAGATTTAGTACTATATGGCATACCACCTTATGGCCTGGAATTTTGAGCCTGCTTTATTTGCCCAACCTCCATCTCTAAGATTTTTGTAGCCATATTCTAGCTCTTCATATTTACTGCCAACTATGCTTTAGAAACTAGAATTTTTTTCATCATCTCTTTCATATTGTTTGTTCGAGTCGTGGCGTTATTCCCTTGAACCTACCATTGTTTGTTGTTCTATGCTGGAATTAGTGGTTGAGTCTACCACTTTAGATTGTAGGCGTTCCCATAATTTGTCCTTTGAGCATTGTCTAAAAGTATTACTGACTCAGGATTTATACTACACACGGATGCAGAATTACCATTATTACCATAAATATCGCACCAAGTACTCATCTGATGAATTATATTAATTGTTGTTGCAGGTTGTGCAACCCTAATTTCAAATTGCTGAGTTGAGTAGTTTATTGATTTTGTAGCGCTGCAATCTGATCTGATATAGAATTAAATTGGTCCACCTCCAACACACCTGCAACTTTCTTTGGAGCACTTCTTGGGTCACCATGCCACTCTGGATTCCCTTGTCCAATTTGGTTCAAAAAGCTATATAACTCAGTATACGTCAACTCTAGTGCTTGATCACCTGTAGAAGAATCTTTTAAATTTTTTGTGTTATGATCAAGTTCCTAAATAAAAGTGTGATATAGTAACTCATTGGATTGTTGATGATGTGGACTGTCTCGAAGAAGAGCTTTGAACCTCTCCCATGAATGATATAAGTTATCATTTGGATTCTGTCTAAAACCTATAATCTCACTGTACAGTCTTAAAGTCTTGCCAGATGGAAAGAATTGGATAAAGAATTTCCAGGCTAAGTCATCCTAGGTTGTGATTGAACTTGTTGGCTCAGTGTTGAACCACTTCTTGTCTTCCCTTAACAGTGAACAGGGGATTAGTATAAGCCTAACATAGTTAATGGACACAACCATAAAGATGCATGTGTCGCTAATCTCCAAGAAGTTCAATAGGTAGACTTGTGGATTTTCATGTAAAAGCCCCATAAATTGTCCACTGCTAAACAAAAGATAGACCATGTTCTGTTTCATCTCAAAGTTACATCCAACTACCAGTTTTTGGAAAGAGGGGTCATAATTCCTCTGAAGTAGGATTGCCACTTCACGAACTATCCTGTAGGCCAGTTAATCTTCAGCCATGATAGCAAGATTGTCTTGTTCGTCCTGAAATTGTGGGATACGTTAGTGAAGGACTACTTCTCTCTATAATTGATGAAAGCATTGCTCAGGTTTAGGGATTTGTTCAACTAATTCCCTATCACTTGCTAGCTTACAAAACTACAAACCTGTTTACTGCAAATTCAATACTAAGACCAAGTGTAAAGTACCAAATAAATCTAAAAAGTAAAACTAAAACTATAGTAGTTTCAAATTTACAAGTCCCCGACAACAATGCCAAAAACTTATTGTTCCCAAGCACACACATAAATGTACATGGTCTCACCATGTAGTAAACTTGCCCTTTAGAATACAAGTATCAATCCCATAAGGACAAGTGTTAAGCAACTATCGAATTTTAGTTCACAAGAGTGACTAATTTGATGTGAAAGTAACCAAAAGAGTTTCTGAGTTGTGAATTTAAAATAAAGTAAAAATGCAGAAAAGTAACATCTTAGACAGTTAATAAGGAGAAACCAAGGAAAGTAGACAGTAAAATAAAGTAAAAATGTAGAAATTAACATCTTGGACAGTAAAAATGCAGAAAACTAATTTGAAATGATGGAAAGTGGCACCCAATATAGCCTCACTGTCTCTTTGATATACATATTAGCCAACTCCTTAGAGATATAGTCCACTTTAATCAAAATAAAATACGCTAATTTTGCTAACCTGTCCACTATGGTTGAAATCATGTCATGCTTATCCAAGGTCTCAACAAGACCTACAAAAAAGTCCATAGCTATCCTTTCATACTTCCGCTCAAGAATGGACATCCTTAAGCAAACCACATGCCATTTTTTCCCATACTTCACCCACTGACAGTTGTGATATTTAGATGCATACTGTACTATGTTCCTCTTAATCCTAAACTACCAATAATGTTTTCTTAAGTCATAGTAAAGCTTAGTTGCATCTATATGAATAGAATATTGAAAACCATGAGTTTTATTAATAACTTTCTAAATAAAATCAATAACCTATGCAATATATACTTTCCTTATAAAACATAACACTCTTCACATATCAAGTGGAATGTTTGAAAACTCACTAAATACCACTTTGTTCTAGACTCGATTAAATTTTCCATCCTTGAACTATTTGGACTTAATTTCATCAAGAAATATTTACATTACCATAACACTAACCAACTCTCCTCCCCTTTCTAAAATACTAAACTACATTAATATATATGCTAGATCTTGCAATGCCTTAGACAAGGGTTGACTTGACAACTTCAAATAAGACATACTACCTATACTTGGCATTTTTAGATCAATACATCCACTACCACATTACCCTTACTAGATTATATGGGATAGCCTTATCATAATCTTTCAATAATTACATTAATCTCCTTTCTCTTAAGTTCAAATCCCTCTGCATGAATACAAATTGTAGGCTATGGTGGACTGTGAATACCTCACACTTGACACCATAAAGGTAGTGTCTCCAAATCTTGTGTGCAAAAACAACTACTGCTAAGTCAACTTCATGATTTTGTTAATTCTTTTTATGAAACATTACAACTGCCTCAAAGCATAAGCAATGACATTCCTATCTAGCATCAATAAAGCACCCAAACACAAGCATAAAGCATCACAAAATATGACAAAATCCTTACCTTTAACTAGCAATGAAAGAATAGGAGTTACAGTCAAATGTTTTATTTGCTTTTAGAAGCTCTCCACACACTAAACTGACCATAAAAATGAATCTCTTTCTTAGGCAACCTTGTCAAGTGAGTATAAATAGAAGTAAAATTCTTTGAAAACCTAAGAGAATGACAAGCAAGATACATAAAGCTCTTAAGATCAGCCGCAGAGCAAAGCCAAACAGAAATCTTAACTTGCTTAATCTCATAAGGATCTACCATCACCTCTTTTTTTTGAGACTACATGCCCTAAAAAGGAAATTGAAGACAACCAAAACTTATATTTTGAGAACTTTACCTACAAATATTTTTTGTTAAAAATTCCCTCACAAATTTGAAGCTAACCTATGTGTTCCTCATTGCTCTTAGAGTAAACAAAAACATCATCAATAAAACTATCACTAAACAAACCAAGAAACACATGAAAATATCATTAATCAATCCCATGAGTATGGTTGATACATTGGTCAATCCTATGAACATCACTAAGAACTCTAAATGCCCATACCGAGTTTTGAAAGTTGTCTTTAGGTATGTCCTCAGGCCAAATTTTTAGCTGATAATAAACTGCCCTCAAGTAAATCTTGGAGAATACTGAAGTTCCCTACAACTAGTCAAAGAGATCACCTACATAGGGTAAAGGCCAATTATTCCTGATGGTAACCATGTTCAACTACCTACAATAAATGCACATCTTAATGCTACCATCTTTCCTTTTATTAAATAAAACTAGAGCAACATAAGGTGAAGAATTTGGATGTATTAATCCTTAACAAGTAGTACCTTCTACTAAGTTTTAGTTCCCTAGACTATGTTGGAGCCATACAACAAAAAGAAATAAAAATTAGATGCATGTCCAACTCCAAATCAATACAGAAATCAATATCACTATCTGGAGACATATGAGGCAAATTCGCAAAAAATACCTCCTGAAACTTTGAATCTAGGAAACCTGACTCAATAGAAGGGGACTCTGCACTAACATCCCAAACATTATCCAGGAAGGCTAAACACCCTTTCCCTACTATATGTGTTAGCAAAACAAAAGATCTGATTCTAATTTTCTTACACTTATACACACTCCTCGCTCTAGTTTATCTTTACCAAGTATTATAGAGTCACTATCTTAGTATTCAATTCAACAGAGCATGATAGGGAGACAACCAAGTCATACACAAAATAATGTTAAAATTATGAATATAGAAAATGACAATGTCTGCCCAAGTCAAAAAACCTATAAATAATATAGAATAGCCAAGATACACATGGTTCACCACCATAGAATCTCGAATTGAAGTTGAAACATGTACATGAGAATTGAGTAAATCTATACCTAATGAAAATCTAGCAGACAGATAAGAGTAAGTTAAACGCACATCAAACAAAATAGAGTCCGTCCAATCACAGAAAAGAATAGTAGATGTAATAACAATATGAGACATTTCAACGTTAGAATTTCGTTTGAAGGACAAACAATGAGTTGTATAATAAAGTTTGTCAATCTCTCATGCATGTTGTGCTCCACCATTTCTTGTATTACTATTACCTTTTTTTTCCACCACGACTTCCCTGATTATTACCCCATCTACCCTATCGATGACCCCTACCATTAGAACTATTACATCCACCTATTGGAACCACGACCTTGGTCTACTATTTTGTCTGATTATCTATCTACCTCAAATTACACTCTCTCTAGAAGTTTCTTACCGCACCATAACAATAACAACCTCGCTAAAGAGAAAGCATGTTGGCTGAAGAATAAGAAGATCCTTGGCCTTTAATAATTGAGAGTTATTGAGTATCCCCTAAATTACAACATATAATTGATGGAAAAACTATCTAAATAGGGGAAAATTGATAATCTTATAGGCTGTAACCACTGGAATCTATCAACAAAAGTTACCAACATTCTAGGACTTCATCAATAATGCCTTACCCTAACCAACCCATTTAACTCCCTCAAGTTTCTTCACCTAATTAAACATCTTATTGAAACTCTTTAATGCAGAATTTATATGAATAGAAAATACCAAAAGATGACTATTCAAACCATTAACAAATAACCAAGTCCTCTCCTTCCTAGTACCAAACAACTAGGTAGAATAGCAAGGAAAAGAATAGAACCTAACCTTATAGGCTAAAACTAACATACTTCCCTACTAAAGAGATAGAAGCATCTTACTTATGGTCATTAAGGGTATGGGGCACATAATTCAGCAAAAACAGGGTATGCAATTAATCCTAGATTAATAAATGAAGGAATGGTGATCGATGCTCAACATAGGATCTCTACCAATTCTTAGCACCTCTATAGTGGATAGTCATAATCTCAACATCATAGTTCTACAAAATACCGAATTTTTTTAACATTATATAGCTGTTAATGATGGACTCAAATGCATCCCCAGTCTCAGCACTATGAAATGAAAGAGGTTTTATTTCAAAAAATTTCTCAGCAACCCATGTTTAGTACAAGTTATATTAGGGACTATCACAGGATAAGGGAATACATCAGTACCTAAAACCTCATAAACTCTTAAGTGCTATGGTGGTGGAGAGATAAGTACCCAAAACCTATATAATGACCCTCTAGGTAATTTTTATAATTTTTATGTGTTCAAGCATTTTGAGACTTCCCACAGTGGATACAAGCCATTTAAGAATTACTAGAAAAATAGGTTTGGTTATTTGATAGTTCCTTTGGATTTTAGGCTTATATTGTCATTTTGGAACTTTTATTGCTTAGGATTTGGTCTCAGCCAAAAACACCTCTAGATGACCTCAAACTAGAACTTTGAATGCACAATAATCTCCAAAACATTGATTTTAGGCTGGGGGACCCTTGGTTTAGGTTTCAATGCATCCTAAATCATTTTGGGCTATTGGGATACTTAAAAAAATAGAACTATAGGTATGGTCCATTGATAATGCTCAACTTACGTGTTCAATTTAATGCAAGGAGGTCATCGTCAATATATTTACCCACCTTTGGAGTCAGAGTTGAATCCACGAGGAACAATATTTGTCACAATCAAGTTACTTCAAAATAATAGATACAAGTTAAATCTAAACCAATGTTACAATAAGATAAAAATTAAGGAGATATGTATCTACACTAATGTTTCTTTTTGGGTTTTCCTAATATAAATTTGGGGCTACGAATAAATAGAGT
Source organism: Capsicum baccatum var. pendulum (assembly GCA_030864225.1). Lineage (NCBI taxonomy): Eukaryota > Viridiplantae > Streptophyta > Magnoliopsida > Solanales > Solanaceae > Capsicum > Capsicum baccatum. The sequence goes on from CM061552.1 coordinate 135,893,196, forward strand.
TTTAACAGGTATGCACGGATCTTAGGACTATTAAATACTAATAGAGTGATATATGGTTTTTAGAAATAAAGATCAATTAAGTAAGTCAAATATGGGTAGGTTTGGTTATAGATTTTGATGCTAGTCTTTCAACAAAACACCAAACTTTTACCCATTGATTCTTTCAAATATCTAATAGGTTTGTTCAATATTTGGTAACCACAACCTCGATCTAGGCATCCCTATTTATAGAATGATACCCATGGTATAGTCAACCTCAAATTCACCCTTATGTCTATGATGGTGAAAATTTAGCAAACTACACACACAATTGTCTATCATTTCTTAGTTCTCCACATCTCTCTTTCAAGGATGATATGGATTCCTAAACTTCATTGAAAACCCTTTTTTCAAAGATGGCTTTAGGTTTTCTAGAGTATGGAGATCTCACTCATCATACCCATATGGGTATTTGGGCCTTTCATCCATCAAACCCCAACCAAGTGAGCATAGTTATGATAAAGCCCATAAACATGAACTACTAAATAGAAGCTAATCAATAACAACCCACACATACTTTAATCCTTATTCACACATAACCCCAAGACGAAGATCTACCTACTCATAAGATAAATATGCATAGATATACACATAATCTCCATTGAAGTGATTTGTTGAAGCTTAAGTGAATATTACTTCAAACTTGGAATGCCCACAAATCAATAATTGAAGTGAGATAATTTTTCACTTTAAAAGTGTCTAATAAATTCTTTACCCAAAAATTATACAATATTTTCTTCTCCAAAATATGGAGGCTATGAATTCAAGAGCTAAAACTAAAAATTTGGGAAAATGGAATATGATCCATCATGCTAGGGGGCTTGAATAATTTTGTCAAAATTTGGATCTGCCACGTGCATTTCTTGTTTCGCCCTTGGGTTAAATTCTTCCGCTAAGCTGCGATCGTGCGGGTCTGGCTGCAAACGTGGTTATGGGACCACTGGTAGCTTCTGTGATTCCAATTGGATGACTTTTTCTTGACTTTCACGATCGAAGTCAGTAGACCGCGACCACGGTACCAGAAGCCTTGCTGCTCCAAATCATCAACTGAACTTTTCTTGCTCCGTTTTGATTATTTTCAGCTCCAATCCACATCTTTTGATCTCCTTACCTCTATGAATGTAAAGAGTGGATATTACGGCATTTTATCACCTATATGTCGCATCCATTCATTCAAAACAATGTATTATGCACAATTGTTTAGTGAGAATGAGTGGTAAAATCATCACACATCAACACCCCCTATATAAAGCATTTGCTTGTCCTCAAGTAACAATACCTCTTACCATGAGACAATAATTTTCTATGCCCAAACTTTATACCTTAAATATCTTAATGACTTCAACTTTAGTCGCAACCACAATTAGCTCATTGCACATGGGCTAAGATAATTTCCACCGCCCCTTCATAAAAAGATGCAATATTAAAGGATACATAGGACATTAAGAGCAGTCAAGAAACAACAACCAATACTCTAGAGTTTTCTTTCTATTGACCATAACTAAGCTCTACTCCTTTTCCTTCATTGCTCGAAAGGTGACAAAATCACCCACCTCAACTTGTTTCATATGTCAACCTCATAAGAAAAAGAATTTCACACACCAAGAAACCAAATTTTTAATAAGGAATTTTAAGTGCAAAAACTCTCTCCCTAACAAAAGAAATCTCAATGCAACAAGTTTCATACTATAGGATTGTCCCTATTTTCAATTGCCACTACAACGAGAGTAAATGGTCAGAGATCTCAAAGGATTTCCTAAGCTTGCAATGTAGGTTTAGGCTATGGTAGGATATCATTTCGGATAACATGGATACAAACTTTATTGAACATCTACATCACGCTTTTCAATCCTCTTATTTGACTATGGGCCACTCTTCTTTGTTATATCTCTTTTATCATGCCTACTTTTTGCTTTCTTTTTTTACCTATTTCTTTCATCTATTTTTCTCGCAACTTTCATATAATTCATTCCTTTTGTGGGATCCTTTGTTTTTGTATTCCTTTATTTTTAATAATTAGGGAAATTCGCTATTTCACTAACAATTTTGTGGCCTCAAACACCCCCAACTTAGGTTTTTATCCTCAAGTTACATTTTTAAGTTCAAGGAGGGTTTGGTTCAAAAGAGGGATAAAAAGAACAGATCATAGGTTGTAATGAGTTTTCCAAAGAAAAGTTCAAAGGCTCAAAAGTGGGTACTAGTAATTATAATTATGCATGGGTAGGCTTTTTAGGCTATAGTGGGTTCGTAAATCACAAGGGTGGACTAACATTATTTCTCCAACCACATACAGTTAAAATTTGTTTTGAAATGCTAATGGAAAAGTTCTAGATAACACAAGTGTCCAAAAGATAAATAACAAAATTTCACCACACAGGGCATGCAAAATTCATCAAGGTGGCTCAAATGTCCCTTCCACGAGAGACAAAATGAGCGTATCTATTTCTATTCATAAGTCAAAATTTATGAAGCCACAAAAAGTAAAAAAGTTTTGTTACATAATTACTAACGTCCGTGCCTTGGATTTTTTAAAAAAATTTGGATGGAAGGGGTGTTCATTTTGTAATAGCCTCTCGCACAATTTGCTCAACTATGGCTACAACCAAAGGCTTAGTATCACATTTAGGCTCAAAAAGGGAAAACTACCTATATGGCTACTTAGACTTCACCAATGGTGTACAAAGTGGCCCCAACTTTACAACATATAGTTCCACATGTACTCAGACATCCCTAGTAATTTTGACAGTTATGCTATGGGTACTCAGAATTCCCCTGCACCGGTGTCTCAAAACCCAAACACGATGCTTTACCCTTAAGAATGTCGTCACTCAATCTATCATAGGGAAAAGTTAGTCATATATCATCAAAATTGAAATAAAAGTAATAGAAAAACTAAGACTAAAAACCATATAATAACCCATAAAACGTGGGCGCCATCAGAGTGCCCAAAGATGTTGCATATCAAAACCAAATTAAAAAAAAATATCAAGAGTGGCATCCCAAATCATCATAATAATAAATATCCAACAATAATCAAAATAATACAAATTCGAGGGCACCCCTAACTAAAAGAAATCCAGTGTCCCCACTACATGTCCAATTAACTAAGAGCAAGAGGGGTCTCCCTAAATCTGCATCTACATCAGGAGCTGCTCTCTTTAATTGACTCTGGACCCTCATCACCCGCATCATCAACCGACCAATCAGTAGGGGCCTTTTCTACACTATCCAATCTCGGTGAAGGTAGTCGCTTATTAGGTTTTAGCACCTTGAAGATTCCCTTTACCCCCTTACACAACTTCTGGAATAATTTATCTCTTTTCTTTTCTCTCTTTACCATCTTCTCATATGAATTTTTTAGGTGACTATGTAATCCTTTTATGGCTAAGTAGGCTTTCTCCACACTGGCAACAGAGGACCCCTACTTTTTATGCTCTTTATGGTATGTGTCATAATCTGATTGGGACACATATGATTGGTGGGTGGTTGATGGCTCTCCTAGTCCCTAAGGATACTTGGACACTATCTTCCAAACCTCTCTCATTTGAATTGAGATGTCATCGAGGGGGTCGTCTGATGAAAGTCTAAAGGAATCTGTGTCCTTTTGGGATGATTTGCTCGTGTCCATCTTCTTTTGCTTACTCTAACCTGGGGCACCATCACCTTTGAATTTGAGTAGGAAGATAAGGGAGACTAGACGCACCCACATATCTACAACATACTTATTAACTTCTCCACTCTTGAAAAGCTCAGTGATAAGGGAAGGAAAAAAAGGTGAGTACCTCTATGATTCTTGAAATCCCTCCACTTTGAAAGAAAAATCTTATCCACATTAATAGGGATGCCAAATAGGATGCAAGACACCATCTGAGCTCTCAAATTTGTGACAACGATCACATAGGTGCATGGTGATACTCAACTACATATGATGTTCAACCAAAGCTAGTCTTCTGCTATGAAGTCCTTCATAAAAATATCTCTCTTTGTGATGGACATAGGAACATATTTTTGAGGACATAAAATGTTGGACTTCTAGGTCCCTGGAGAGCCCATACACCGCATTAACCTGCTCTGCTCTGAAGTCCACTTGCTTACCCCAAATTGTCATCTATGGGTTTGTAAGAGAAATAATGTTGAGGTTTGCGTAGAACTCACACACCCACTTCTCATTTGCATAGCAGGGTTTTGTGGAAAAGAATATCTACAGGGTTGCAGTGAGCCTAGCACGTAATTTTGGGAGCTTCTTATCAACCTTGTCTAAGATAATGCCCCTTTTAAGGAGTCGATTCATCACATAGAATTCTTTATAGTAGTTGTGCAGGCATTGTGCGTCCATGAATCGAGTATCATCAAAATCTCCTATTTTCTGTACTGAGAACTTGTAGCAATGAACCTCAGGCCAATATTAGTATTTTCTCACCAAAAAATACTAGAACAAATAAGTAAACTCTTGTGGTAGTGTTATGTGAGATTTTGGGGGTAGCAGAGGATGTGCAGAGGTTTTAAAGTCTGCCTAAAACTTCCCTCAGGTATGGTGATCGTAGAGTACTAACCATGATCGTTGTGTTGTGATCATGGTCTTCAAGACCACAATCATGGTACCCGAGACCAGGTTTTACAGTTTTTGTAGAATGTTCAAAATGTATTTTTACCCCAATCCTTTGCTTAACTAGGCATGAAAACATTATAAATAGAGAATTTTAAGCCTAAAGTATGCATGACAACCCCGAACTTAAAGAAATTGAACATTTAATTGGTAGGGGCAGTTTAATCGCACACATGGTATACACTTCAATTTAAGTGGTTTAAGGCTTAATTTTTGGTACTCAAGACTTCCCCAATATTGTGTAGACTAACTAAAATAGCTAACTACAACACAATAGGAACTAAGCATGAATTTGGTAAAGATAAAATTATTTTAGGCCCTTTTTATAAATTATGAGTTCAAAGCATCCAATTATATCAAAATCAAGGGAGTTGAGACAACTTACAAAGTTAGATTATGCTATTAAGATAAGATGAAACTTGGTTATCCTATACAATAAAAATAGAGAGGATTTTGTGAGAAATTGAGAGAGGGGAATAGAAAAAATAGGCATTCGGATGGTCATTTAACTAGATTTGACTGCGATCACGATCCTAGTTACCCGATCATGGTTATGTGGCCTCCATGACCACTGTGACATAGACTGAAATTATGTAACTGAGACCAAACAATCAGGCTTTTGCACTGCTTTTTTAGTCAAAATTGCCAATTTCACACTTTCTTCTTTCAAAGTCCACAAACATTCCTCTTAGGACCAACATTTCATGGGTTGTGCATGCATAAACAAAAATGAAATATACTATACCATGAACAAATAAAAAGGATACGAGCCACTTTTTGTGGCGTGATGGGTTGCCTACCATCTATCACTCAGTTTAACATCGCGACACAACGCCTTTGCCATTTTCTTTTACGTTTCCACTTAGAAGATTTGAATCTCCATCCCAACTTTTGTTTAATATAAAATGAACAATAGAAGGATAGAAGATTCAAATGTTCTAAGATGAAACTTGGAAGATGTGAGGACACGGCGAGCAAGCTTTTATCTCACTATTTATTGACTTAAATCTTTTACCCAATTTGAAATTAAATTTCTGAGTTAGCTCTTTAGGTAAAAATTGGCACAGCAATAGACCACTCCTTGTATATTGGAATTTATATTCCTTGGCCATTGATGGATGGGGTTCCATATAGTCTTTTAGAATTCTAAATTCCAAAATATAATAATTTGACTCCTTCTCACCATGATGCACCATTTGCTCGGATTAATGGATCCTCATCATATCCTCTACGAATAATGGTGAAAAGTGGTTTGAATATGATGTAACTCCTACTTTTGGGTTAGCCTCCTCCAAAGCATCTTCACCCCGAAATGAACTAGAGTCATCATAAAAGGTTAGCATTAATTCTTATTTTTACTCTAGTATTATTTATTTTATATTGGCTTCTTCTCCCTCATATGATTTAGATTGTTGGGAAGTCCCTGAGGAGTCTTTGCTACCGATCCCATCACCATAGCTTGGTTTCTCTTTTTAATGCACCTTCTCTTTGGAAATAGGCATGGTTGTAATGTTTGCAATAATTATGTTCTTTCCCAATTTCCTTTCCTTGACATTTGCCTATTTTAACACCCCGTAAGATTGATGAAATTCTTGTACATTCTCCCATATTATAGTTACCAGATCCAAAATAGTTTGAAGCACTAATCCAAGACCAATGGGTCCAGTTTCTTACTCCTCCTTCTTCTCATCATAAGACCTATCAATATCATAAGAAGAACCCAATTCGATTAGTATAATAGGGGAAGGGGGCAATTGGACAATCATCGTAATGTTCATTTAGACCACTACATAATGAGCACCTATACTCCCAATGGGGAGTATTGTAACAATCTATCCTGAAGTATGCTCCTTCATAGATTTGACATGGGTTGTCAGGATAGGAATTCCAATTGCAAAAATCATTATTGTCGAAAATGCCATACAGAAAAAATGAATTAAAATCTAACTACTAAGAAAAATCACAAACAAATACACACAAGCTTAAATTCAAGCAATTAGCTAAAATTTCAAACTAACTTAATACGCCAAATTATTCCCTAACTATGACTCCATTTTTTATAATGTTCAACTTATATATTTAATATAGTGCAAGGAGTTTGTCATCAATAATATTTACCCAACTTTAGAGTCTTGGTCGAATCCACGAGGAATAATGTGAGTGGCAATCAAGTTAATATAAAATAATAGATACAAGTTAAAATCAAGCCAATGTTATAAGAAAATAAAAATGGGCGAGATATGTATCTACACAAACATTTCTTTTTGGGTTATTCTAGTATAGATTTGGGGCTATGAATAATTGGAGTTTTAATAGGTATTCATGGATCTTAAGATTATGCACTATTGAGGGAGTGATATGTGGGTATTAGCAATTAACATCAATTTAGTGAGTCAAATATGGGTAGGTTGGGTTATAGATTTTGATGCTAGTCTTTCAACAAAACACCAAACTTTTACCCATTGATTCTTTCAAATACCTAATAGGTGTTTTCAACATTTGGAAACCACAACCTCAATCTAGGCATCTCTATTTCAAATATGATACCCATGGTATAGTCAATCTAACATTTACCTTTATGTTTAAGATAGTAAAAATTTAGCAAACTACACACACAATTGTCTATCATTCCTTAGGTCTCCACATCCATCTTTCAAGGATGATATGGATTCCTAAAGATCGCCCAAAAACCTTCATTAACGATGGCTTTGGGTTTTTTAGTGCATGGAGCCTTCACTCATCATACCCATATGGATATTTGGGGATTTACCCCAACAAACCGCAACCAAGTTAGTATAGAAATAATAAAAACCATAAACATGAACTACAAATTAAAGCTAGTTACTAACAACCCACACATACTTTAATCCCTATTCACTCATAACCCCAAGAGGGAGATCTAGCTACACATAAGATAAATTAGAATAGATATACTATTAATCTCCATTAAAGTGATTTATTGAAGATTAAGTAAATGTTACTTAAAACATGACAATCCCAAAAATCAACAATTGAAGTGAGATAATCTACCACTTAGAAAGTCTCTAATAAATTCTTTACCAAAAAATTATACAATATATTCTTCTCTAAAAAAGGGAGGCTATGAGTTCAAGAGCTAAAACTAAACAAATTGGGTATATAGAATATGATCCATCATGCTCAGCATTTTAATAATTTTGTAAAAATTGGGATTAGCCATGTGCATTTCAAGTTTTGCTCTTTGGCTGATTTCTTCCACTAAGCCGCGATTGCGTGGGTCTGGCGACAACTGTGGTTACGGCCCATGGGTAAATTCTGCGATCGCAATTAGAGTATGTTTGCTTGACTTCCATGATAACGATCAGTAGACCGTGACTATGGTACCTGAGGCATTGCTGCTCCAAGTTTTCAGCTGGACTTTTCTTGCTCTCTTTTGATTATTTGCAGCTACAATCCACATCCTTTGATATCCTCAACTCTATGCCTGTGAAGAATGGATATTAGTGCATTATATCACCATTATGTTTCATTCATTTATTTAAAATAAGGTAATGTGCACAAATATCTAGAGAGAATAAGTGGTAAAATCATCCCTCATCTGCCATATTTTAGATAAACTAATGTTGAATGTAAGTTTTTATCATTCCATTGAGTTTAGAATGTATAATTATAAATGGTAGAACAATTCATTTGCAGACACGGGGTTTCCAATGAATATTGAGTACCCAATCAAAGTTTATATTGGACTTGGTAAAAATATAATGAATGGCACCTGATAGGACCATGTATGCATTTATTAGGCCTCTTTAGAACTAAAATCTTTAGCGCCTATGGACCACATTAGTGATTGTGGACAATTAGTAGTGGTGTCCTTTAGCAGCCACTGCTTTACCATCATAAGGGCTGCTTTAGTGTCACCCGCGATTGATTTCCAAATCGCTAAAGCAGTTAAATTGACACTATAGTGGTAGGTGGTTTAACTCCCAAGTGTCCACTTTAGTAGAGCTTCTAGCCCCTTTTATTTCCTTTTCTCCACCCTATTTTCCACTGTTTATTACATTATTTTAACACCAAATTGCGAGCTCAAAGAGATGAAAAAGTGGGAAATCATCCATTAAAGATAAGATAAGCTATCCTAACAATCTTTGGTAATTCTCATAAATTGTCCCTTTGATTTCAATCATAATTCATGGTAAATAATTATAAATTAGGTATTAAATCCAATCATTAAGGGTTGATTTTAGGGCCTATTTTTCATTTATTTGTTCAAAACTTTAAGCACACATTGCTTGTCGTTCGAGCGACCTCCTGACAGATTCAATTTTTAGGCATCGTGGGCCTATTATTGACCCAACCCTAAATATATTAATATGGGCCTCATTTTCCTCCTATTGACGTATAGAGTACAATTTTCATAGTATGGCGGAACTTCAAAATAGTGGAATTATGGCGGATGATTTGTGGGTGATTCAAAAATTTACGATTTGGTATTAAGGTAGTATTATGTCTTCTCTTCTTCATGAGATGGTGTATTATACATGTATCATGTTAGTTAGGAATGTTAGCATGTGATGTTTGGTAGAACACCATGACTTAGCTTAATCTATTAATTTTGGGATAGAAAGGTGGATTAAAACTTAAAAAAAAAACTTATATTGCTTCTAGGATCCTATTACCCTACGTTGCTAGTATGTTTAGACATAGTTGAGGTAGCCAAATATTTCGCATATGGTTTAACACTTTAATTGGTAGATTGTGATGGTTTCCCATATTATGATATGGTTATATTAGTTATACATTATTGGGCCCATGGCCGTGATTATGGTATTAGTTGGATTATGAGAAGTGTTTTGTCATTGTAAATCATGTGGACATAGTTATAGATGTGTAGATGATCATACTTGTATTTTTTAGATGCCAATGATGGAATGCATAGATTTTGTACATTCATTCTTACTAAAACTGTAAATGGTACAATTTTGACTATAAATATGGTTTTACTACTATTTTTTGTAAAAGGCATTTATTCCCAATTTTAAAATGGATTCTTTAATAACGAGAATTGTATCACTTTATCATATAATTTATGAGCCTTTGAGGTTAAATATGATGTTTTAGAGATTTAATCGAGATACATTTTGGTCCAAGATTTAACTACTACTATTTACATTAAACGAGAGAGATTTTGATCCTTTCTAAACTTCTTATGAAAATTTAGTCTCAAGGTTTACCCATGGGAATGGATGTACAGAATTTTACTATTTTTTAAATTATTTTAGCCCATGCATTTGTACATTTCTCTGTTCCTAGATGGGGTAGATTAATAATGATGATGGTTATTGAAATCCCAGATTGATACCAGGTCGATGCATGCGGGTACTATTAAACAACTTATGGTCCCTTTCATCCATGATTTATTATTCCAGAGATGAAAGGTCAACATACATCATGACTTTTCAAGACATTGAACTGAAGGAGGTGTATGCACTGGGTACATTATGGCATTGTTCGATTATGGGAGTATGAATTATGCTTGCATTCATGACTATCACTAGTATGTGCCTTTAGCTATCATCCTTTTGGATGATTGCAAAGGTATTACTGATGAGTATTGTTTGTCGTGTATTGTATGTGTTGATTTGACATTCCTGGTTAGGGGCTTAATTTAGATATTATTTGTTTGATCTAGTCACTACTATATTTTTATGCTATTATTATTGTTATTTCATTATAGGTTGATTATTAGACTATTACTAATATTTGAGGTATGACTCTTATTTATTTCAATATGCTAACGGTATTATCGATTATTATCTCATGTTTATGCGTATGTATTAGAGACCATGATTACATAACCATTTATTCCTACTATGATATAAGGGCCTTAGGATGATTGTATGATTACTTTAGATTACACATTTGAGTTAGCCTTATTTGTGTATATGTATATATTTTTGTTCCTATATAGTTATGGAATTATTGTATATCCCTCTCATTCTTCATTGTTCATATTGTATATCAATTCCTTGTCCTTGTATACTATTATATATAGCCAGCGATATACGAGATAGTGATTAATTCCCCGCATATGTCTAAAATAGGAAAGTTTATCCTTATTGCCTCCTTAGTCTTACTATGTAGTTCCCTGGATATTTGGGTGTAGTTTACTTTCCTACTTTTATGCTATTTATATTTGCATTATATTTGTAGCTCAGTCAGCATTTTCCTACTGAGTATCATATGTTTTGAACTCATCTACACTTTTGTAGCTTGTAGATAATAGTACAGGTTCTTAATGTTGCACTGTGCATCCTACAGAGAAGATACTATTTAGAGACGTAAGGTGAACTCCTGGCATTTGGAGTATTACTATTCTCCCACTTATGTAGTACAATACACTCTATGTTATATTCAAAGATAGGTTGTATCAGTATATATTCATTTAGAATATTATTTTTAATATAATATATTGGAAGCTCTTGTAATGATTCCACTAGGTTTAGGGAGTTTATGATGTACTTTAACTTTTACTATATTTATTAAACATTCTTTATTTATTTGTTTTAGTAGTCCATACAAGTAGTTTCGAACTTCGAATTGTAATACCTATTGGTGGGTTATAATAGGTGCCATTATGGCCTAAGAAATTAGGTTGTGACGAATTGGTATTAGAGCCTAGGGTTACCAATGTGTTGTTACAAGATCTTATTGTCTAGTAGAGTCCTACAAATCAAGGCGGAGATGTCCATAAAATATCTTTAAGCGCCTACAAGTCATTCTTAGGCTTTTTTTCTTGATTTGCTTATAATGTCCCCATATTTCTATGAGCCTCAAGTATGTTCCTTGACTCAATTCTATCACAAGAGGATGATGTAAGGTTTTTCATAGATGTGTGTTCGACTTTGACACATGCTTCTAAAGATTCTTTGAAATTTTGGATGAGGGAGTCAAGGATGGATGTCAAAGACCATCAATGTTAATCAAAGGATATGGGGCTATCCAAGGCTCCGATAAAATATGTGATCAATTCATCCTTTCGAGATCTAGCATTGGAGATCCTAACCTTTTTTGTGGATACCTCATAGGTAGAGATCACATCAGGTTCATCTAGCAATTCTTAGAATAGAGTTGGATTTGTTGGTGTTCAGTAGGGTTCCCTATTAGTTTCAAAGTACATGATTGGGTTTCTTGAGTGGGCTAAGCATAGTTTTATGTTATAGACTTCAGAGTATGATATGGTGCATAGATTTATTAAAGGATTAGTATTGCCACTCTATTTGGTGTTAGAGAACTTTATAACAGCTGGGTCTTTCTTTTTTTAGGTTGTTGATCATGCATAGGCCACAAAAAAAGCATGTATTAATATTTCTGGAGGTGTCATTAATAGGAAATGTCATCATTACAATGTTATTAGTAATCCACCAAATAGTGAGTATTCTCTTTATTGAAGTTAGATTCACCTACAACCTATCAGTTCTGCGCAGGTAGCAATTCAGACTATGGTTTTCTCTTAGGTTAGTCAGGGTGGTCAAAGCAAGCAGAGTTTTTGTTGGACCTTTTTAATAATTTGGTATTAGACTTTAGTTTGTGGTTGCCATTATTTATTAGAAAGGGAAACATCTCAGAGTATAATAGGATCTAGTTTAGGTTTTGGTGATATAAAACATTGGATAAGAGAGTGCCCCATACATAAGTTGGTTGTTCCAGTAGAGATAAGATATGTTCCTAGCTATCCTAGGGTTAACATATGTTATGATTGTAGGGAGAATGGCCATTTCAATATGAATACCCTTGATGTCAGTTGGTTATCTAGTTAGGGTCATGTCATGTCCCTTACTAGGTTAAGGCTTCAAGGGTTTGCTATAACTGTAGGGAGATTGATCACTAGTCTGGAGAGTGTCCCTTGTGTGGGATTATTAGTCACTTATCTCATTAAAATTATTTTTGTAGTGTTGTGGAACCTTCAATTAGAGGTAGTGTACTTAGTGCCACTATTTGTGATATAGATGCTCAGTTTGAGTTTTGAAGCACTCAAATTTGTGATATAGATGCTCAGTTTGAGTTTTGAATCACTCAAATTTAAACTCTCTCAGGCATGTCTTTTATGTAACTTTGAATTCCACTATGATGGGTGTGATTTTATATCCTACGTTTACCTTTTCATTTTATTGTATTAGGGTCCTAACACCCATCATAGAGATTATCGTTGAATGAATACACCCATAGATGATTCATTTAGTAGTGGATGGAGTGAACCAGTGTTGATGTTTCCTGAGGGTTATATCATTTAGGTATGAGTCTCATTTACCTTGGCTTATTATCCTTCTTGTGGCACTATATTAGTACTTGTTATAGATATCATTTTCTTACCGCCTTCTCTTTATATTGATGTTCATAGCGCTATTGTTATTATAGTTATTGTTGATATTAATCGATCCTCACTATGTAGTATTACTAGACTAGTGTTATCTAGTTAGAATTCCTTTCCTATTCTTATTTGTTGGCGTAAGTGGCTAGCTTTGTTTGATATTTCTCTTTTCTAAAAAGGTGAGTTTGGTAATTTCCCTCTTCTTCTAAATATGCTAGGTTGGTTGTTAAGTGGGTTATGGAAGTGGAGATAATTTGATTTTTTATGGCTCTGTTATGCTTTAAGAGTTGGCGATTGGGTTGTGTAGCTATTTCTAAGGTTTACCAGTTTGTGTTCTATTCTTTTAATTTGTCTAGTTTATAGCCTGGTTGTGGTTTTGATGTTGATATCGATAGGTTATGAGTGCACCATTTAGGTTTGCTGGGTCCATCTCATATTGATAGCTTTGCTGTTAATATCGATGTTGCAGTTTGGATATGGCTCTTATTCTAATACAGTTAAGAGAGTTGGAGATACAAGATTTTTCCTATGACAGCATCTTAGGATGGTATTTAAGTATTAGATGCGTTGATGGAGTATTGGAGTGACCAGTTTTAGGCTAAGGTAGCATTTTTTGGAGTTGCTAGATTTTAGATATTACTAGAACTATTTGCATCCTTTGTGAGTTCTTTGTATTCTTTAATGATTTGGACCCTATAATAGAAATAGAGTTGATTTCTTATATTTTTAGCTGGAGATTTATCCTCTATGGTGATTTTGTTCATTTAAAGACCCAATTTTCTAGAATCGGAACATCATACGGCGCTCATGATCACGAAGGACCACAAGTTAAACCTCTATTGATATCTGTACCTGAGCACTGTATAATATAGATAATAAATGTAGAAATTGGGCATAAGTTTCAAAATCTTTAAAAATACTCAAAAATGAAAACTAAATATTGATACATTTGTCCAAAAAGCATCTAAATTATTATAACTGTGGAGTTGATGGGACATGTCCCCAACTAACTCCGTATATTGAAAATAAACTAAATCTAATACGATAAAATAATGATTATCCTTAAATGAAGAGGAATCACAGTTACGTCTACTACTGCAACTAGGATTGAGCTGCTAAGGGTACTCTAGATCTCGTACCTCTGAACCTATGGTGACAAATAAACACTATAGCGCAAATGGATCAATACGGGAATGTACTGAGTATGAAGATGAGGAAAGGCTAAATGCAAGGGCTTATGCATGAACAGTTACTTAACTGAATAATCATGAGAGTACTGAATGAGAACACATGCATGAATGCACAAACTATAACTAAAATCATCGTGACTCAAAATACTAAAACTCGGATACTTCTTTACTAACATCTGAACTCACTACTAATATTGAGATACTGAACAACTGAATCTTCTGATATTGATAACTAAGTACTGGAGTTGAGATCAGTCCTCTCTAGCGAGTGATCTCGAAAACTGATGTTACTGGAGCTGATTAGCTGAATCTACTCACATCAATGAATGCACTCTAAGCTTGATACTCTCGACTGACTGAATATGAGATCTAACCTCTCTAATGGATGATCCCCGAATCTACTATCAATGATAAGAAATGATTAAGTCTGAGATCTAACCTATTTAGCAAAAGATCTCTAAATCTGATAATGAGAATACTCAACTGAGTTTGAGAATGAGATTAGGCCTATCTAACGGTTGATCTCTAGATCTGATAATGAGATTACTCAACTGAATCAGGGACTGAGATCAAGCCTATCTAACGGGTGATCTATGGATCTGATAATGAGATTACTCAACCGAATCTGAGACTGAGATCAAGGCTATCTAACAGGTGATCTCTGGATCTGATAATGAGATTACTTAACTAAATTTAAGAAATAGATCAAGCCTATATAATGGGTGATCTCTGGATTTGATAATGCGATTACTCAACTGAATCTAAGACTGAGATCAAGCCTATCTAACGGGTGATCTTAGGATCTGATAAAGATGTTACTCAACTCAATCTGAAACTGAGATCAAGCCTATCTAACGGGTGATCTCTGGATCTAATAATGAGATCACTCAACTGAATAACTTTATATGGGACCATGCTTATCTAGTGGGTGGTCCACTAATCAGATTGAACTATCTGAGTTCCTTATTGATAAAAGTGATTGTATCTGACAGTTCTGATTTCTAAGTTCTACTCTGAAGACTGATACTAAAACTGTAACTATGGGAGTTTTCTATTAACCGATATGCCTCAAATCTGAACTGGTTGGATCCAACCTGTAACCCCAACTGGAAGGGTGTCAATACCATGCTACGAGTAAAAACCTATACTCTTGTCAAGCCTCTATAATGGGTGACCCTCATAGGATGTCAAGCCTAAGGCAGTATAATAGTAAAGCCTTATTCTAATGGGTGACTCCTTCTCCTGTGCTGGTTAAGCAGTTCTAGAGTTCAGGGATTTCTCCTAATGAATCTGCCTTTCTAATTGGGAGCCGTCATCCCTGCACTCACTTGGTGCTAGCTCCTACTCCCAACTGGAAGACTCTAAACTGATTCTTAACTGAACTTAAACTGAGTTGAATCTGATATTGATCATATTTCTTGAATGATCTGACTGAGTTAAGCTAAATTACCTTAGTTTTGTATCTAACGAAATATTAC
The DNA here is from genome assembly GCA_030864225.1 of Capsicum baccatum var. pendulum. Lineage (NCBI taxonomy): Eukaryota > Viridiplantae > Streptophyta > Magnoliopsida > Solanales > Solanaceae > Capsicum > Capsicum baccatum. Next base: position 135,908,856 of record CM061552.1, read on the forward strand.
TGAATCTCATTATTTGACTGAATGATACTGAGCTCTGAAAAGATTACTTGAATACTACTAAGGTCTAAACTAAACATTTGAATACTACTAGATCTGAGTTGAGTACTAAACTGAGGCTAGAATACTAGCGATACTGAAATTTCTGAGAATACTGAGATTTCTTACGTTCTAAATCTGTTTGAGTGTACGGAGCTCTATAACTCACTGAGTTCTGAGAATCGCAGCTTGACTGAGATTATCAAGAAAACTAACACTAGCTCTAGACTGCAGCTAAATTTTCAGCTATAAATACCCCTAGGACTCGATAACATAAAAGTAAAACATAACCATTCCTGACCATGTACATTTATTGACCATCATAATCATTAAAGAATTTCTTCAAACACATAGGAATCATAAGCATGTGATAATATAGCGAGACATGCTATTGGCTCATACTCCATTCAACAAGGTCTTGTATCAAATACTTAGCTTGTATTAAAGAGCACATAATTGGGATATTTTACGCTATCATGCCACAATTTACTTACTAAGGCTTTTCAACAAACACTTGGCATGCATGGGCTTGCACATAATTGGGGATTTCTAGTCAACATGCTATAATGGCTCTAATTTCTTCACATAAGCATTTTATCAAACATATGGGGAGCATAGTTTATTTTTTCAACAACTCCAACACTTAATTGACATGAAAACATCACTTAACAAGCAACTTAAATAGGGTTTATCATGGTCATCACATGAATATCACATACTAGGGTCAAATCTTGAAAACCTTGTAAGCAATACATGAATTAAAACTCAATAATAGCATGAACTCAAATTTCAATTCACATGAATCTTGAAAACTCATAAACATAAGAATCTTTGAAATTTTGAAAAGGGTTCTTGAGATTCTTGGATAAAAGGGACCCAAGAATCAACATTTGCATACCTTAGGAAACTCTTTTTTGAAGGCTCTTGGAGAGATTCTTGATTTCTTGATTTCTCTTGATTTTTCTTGAAGATGAAAGAAGGGTTTTAATTTTATGGAAACCCTATTTTTTGATGTTAAAGATGAAGACTAAAATTGTGATCCTTGATCGGATATAAATAGGGGCTGAAAAGAGTGGAAAAAGACTAAAAAGCCCTTTTAAAATTGAATTAAAAATGTTAAACGGAGGCTGCGACAATCGAAGCGATGATCTGTTACTTAGTCTGACGGTCCATTGGATCATCCGACACACATCGGTCAGAAAAATAATACACTTCCTTGATGCAATGGCCTTAGTGATGGTCCATCCCAGCCTTGACAGTCCGTCGCACATTGGCCAGGATGAGGTCACACTGCCTCAGCGGCGATGGTCCTTCGCAGCCTTGACCGTCATTTTTTCTGGCCGCCATACTTGGTATAAGAAAGGGAATCACTTCCATGGTTGCAATGTGATGGGAGACGGTTCGTCGCAAGCTCGACAGTCCGTCAACCCGGCCGTCGCACCTAGGCGGTTTTGACTGCTTTCAATGAAATAGCCATAACTTCCTCGTACAATGCCGGATATTGTCGAAATTAGTATCGATGGAAATCTTATTCAATGATCTACATGAAAAAATTAGATATTAGGGAAATTATAAACGTTTCAAATTATTTCTCACTTGGGAAGAAATTTCTCAAACTTTTAAAGTCGGATTTACACTCCACTAAACACGCTCTAAGGATCAGACTACGAGAGAATTTTGTGGAGTCTTACAGTTCTATAGCTATGCTTTAGTTTTGGTTCTAGAATAATTCAATAATCATATTTTTGATTTAGATAGTAAGGCCGATTAGGATATTTGTCCTTAGTTTACACTTGTCGATTCAGTTTCAGACTTGATATTGTTGAACTCTTAGGGGCTGCATCACACAGTGAGGAAGCAGGTCCCTCAGATTCATTCTCAAGTATTTAAAAAGTAAAGAAATTATGAGGTTCTAGAAAAATAAAGGAAAAATAGGAAAGATCAACACAAGATATTTACATGGAAACCCAATATGGAAAAACTACGGCTTTCCCTCTAAAGAACCAAAACAGTACACTATAAATGAACTTTTCATTACAGACTCGACTGTGAACCTAACTCTAGGTTCGTCCTACTTGAAACACCTCTATTGAAAGAATACCTTAACATCTCTACCAAGTTTCCCTTCAAAATATGTTACTCTAACAGGCCACAATCTTAGGTAACTCTACCTAAAAAAACTCTCTCAAAAAAAATCACAACTCTTATATGATGAGTAGTTCGATAACAAAACAATACTCAGTAGAGAACTATTTTAATTTAAACACACATAAAGCAAAGGGCATTAGAATTATTGAAATAGAGTTTAGCTGCCTCACTTTTCAGTTCTTAGAATGTGGAAAAACTAATTATTGAAAAGGCATCTCTTTTCTTTTATAGCTATGTAGTGATTAGGGCTTGAAAGGTAATTGGACCAGCTATCAAAGTTTGTACAAAATAGCACCTTTAAGTTTTTTACACAAGATTATAAAACTGTGTAGAAGGTGTGTGTCATCTGTATAGTACTTTGAATATCCAGGGACCTTTTCCCTCTTAGTTTAGCTTCTCATCATCAAAACTACATATAGCAATTTTCGTCCTTTTTTAAGATTAAAAACCAAACCATACAATTTGAGCATCAAAGCATATTCATCACATTTAATTAGAGTGATTACCACCTGAGGATGAATTTTCTCCCTATCATTATGCTTCATCTTTTATGAAACAAAGGGACCTAGTACCTTGTTGTCATTTTGTAGCAATTCATCCCTCTACACCTTCATCTTTTAATGCGTTAGTATACTTCCCCCTATCATCTTTCTCCTTCGATTTATGTCAATTTGTGCATTTGTATTTCTTAAACATTTCTTCTCTTTGTCATACTTATCCTTGTCATTGTTCTACCATACCATGCTACCATGTACTTACATATGAATTCATATTCCCTCTTTTTAGATCATATAAAAGTGTTAATAGTAAACCATAAGTAATGATAAGTGTAAGATAATTTACTCATGAAGAACATCGTAAGATAAAGAAACAACTGAGGCACATAGGCAAAAATTTATTAATTATTTTTAGCACCAAATAAATATATCTATTAAAACATCAATTAACCATTTATAAGGGCCACAATAGATCCTGACATGAGACAGGCACAGTAAGATTCAGGTAAACGGTGGTTTGGGGTAAAGTGATTTTTGCTACATGTCCATTCTATTAACCTCAACAGTATGATCATTCAATAATTATTTAGTGAGAATTTTACTTCAATATTAATCCTTTAAACCTTATCAGTTAATTATTTAACTTTACCTTTAAGATTTGCATTTTCTACTGCTATTTCTTCAGCGGAACCTGCTACCTCATAAGACAACTTCTGATTCTGCAATTTCAGGTGTATTATTTCAATGTCCTTAGCTTCTAACACATATCTTAATACTTTCATTATCTTGGCCAAACTTTCTTGTGCAGTCATAAGTTCTTAAACTTGGGATACAAAACACAATTTACTTTTGATGCACTCATTTTCAACAATGGTTGGCAGACTAAACTTTTGTTTCATAGTCCCTGGTGTTCCCTTTGTCCCAATTACCCCAGAGTGACCAAATAATTTGTTTAGGAAATACTCATATGACATTCAATGTTTCCTTCCTTTTCATAGATTACCTTCTTCATGTACTCTATCATAAGAGTAGGTAAGTTAATTAACCAAAACTTGCTCGAGCACTCAATCAAGAATAGATCAGTACTGGAGTCAACTATTTTCATTTCTAACCTTGTTATCAAGACCTTATTGATGAACTCAAACACTATCTGATACTTATTTTCTAAGAACTTATTTTCCCTGCAACTGTTGATGTTCCCCCAACTTTTGATGCTTCGATTATGGACTTTGTAGTTAGTTGCTGACTTGTCATAGTTCTCACCCCTATAACAGATACATATAAGATACTTCCTAGAATTTCTTAATCTAGGCATATCTTTGTTTCTTGTACTAGACTGGAAAGACTAATCCTATCTTCTAAGAAGTTTATGGTATAATAAACTTCCCTGGCTTCATTCTCAAATAGCATAGGAGTTGATTCTTCCAGTAGGTGCAACCATCCTTGGTGTTTCACTTATTCCACTAAGTCTTCCATACCAAGTTTTTCATATATATTTATTTCAAATACTCTTCCAGACAATACTTTCTGTGTTTTAAAGATAGAAATCATTTATTCTTTAGGAACAATCTTCTCTTCATTTTCCACAGTTTTTCTCTTTTTGAGACCAGGTCCCTCAGAGACTTTCTCCATTTTTATAGATAGGTGCTTCTTACTATTTCAACAGAGTTTCCACATTTCAAGTAAAATGACATATTTTTCTCATGGAATATGCTAATAATCTCTCTTCAAACTTTCTAGTAGGATGAGACTTAGGAACTTGTATCCAAGTGTCAAATGCTTTCCCTTTTATTTTAGTTTATTCAATTTTCAAACCAAAGTTTGTTCATCCTTATCCTTTTTATTTTCCTCGTTTGAAGGTAAAATAATCTCCTTATCCCTTTTTAAATCCTCCATTTCACTTGTTATTTGTTTTTACCCATTTGCAGAACATTCTTTGAGATCATGTCTAAGTAAAAGTAAATTTTAACTACCCAATTTATACTGCTAAATGGATCTTCTATCTTTACTGGAATTTCTTCATCAACCAGTTGGACAAATATAAGATTTAGCTTAAAAGATTCTAGTTTTTCTAGGGAAGAGGGAATTTTTGACCAAGATGTTTCTAGGTTATTTAGTTAATCAATACTTTAATTTAAGTCAACTATTAAGACTAACTCACCAGAGTTTTTAGTGGAACCCAGAGATTTGATAGGAATAGGTTAACTAAATATTTTAGACATATCAGGAAAAAAGATTGAAGAATAAGGTACTATGTAAATCTTGAGGTTGATCTAAGAATAATTCTTTCATGGGGTTTGAAACAGATGGTATTTGAACTAGTTTTTAAAATTTTTGAGAAAGAGAGAGGAAGAAGGAAGAGTTTTTATATTTAATGAAAATTGTTTTGAATTAATTGTGAAGAGGGTAAAGAAGTATATAAATATTTTTTGAGTTGACACTTTTAACGGTTGAAAGAGATTCTAGAAATTTATATGAGCTTGATAGGTTTTGTTTAGGTAGAGGAAGACATGTGACCCTTTTTTACAGCTAATTAATAACTTTTAGTCATATTGTATTGGCACTAACCGAATAGTTAGGATGAGGCTCCGCTCCTTTTGAGTTAGTTTCCTGTTTCTATTTTCCTCAATTATTTTTTTCCAAGCATATTCCTTTATGGTATACCTGCAAAGGTAAAAATATGTGATAGATAAGCATACACCTACTTTATCATGGTTCCCTATCTTCTTGACATTGCTAATTTTTGGGTTAAAACATAGAGTCACAGGAAAGATCTAGCTGATTTGAATCACTGCTTCCTTCAACCTTTTTAACCTTCAACACACCCTATTTTTGGAACTATTTAGAGATACGACATTGGTTCTAAGAACTAGGAACAACTCTTTGCTTCATTCAGGTAGGAAGTCCTTTTCATCTCATTTGTCTGTATGTACCCCTACTGAACATATAGGAATTATCTCATTATAGCTTTTATCCAGCTTTTACCATTTTCTATGATGTACCCCTTCCCTTTTTTTTAATAAATTCATATAGGCTTGGAAGCATTATTTCCAACATTATTTTTATCCTTTTTTTGGACCAGTAAGCGGATCCTCTCATTTTTATTTTTACTAGGTTCACTAGAGGAATCGTTTCATATTGTCAAGGCTTTCTTTACCACAGACTCAGCTACATTTTTCCTTTATGACTATTCATGGAATTAATTATCCCTTTAAATATAATAGTTTCTCATGAAGACCTTAGAACTATCATTGTTGTGACAGTCTTCATTCTTACCATTTCTCTTTCCATGTTGACCACTCTTCTTAGATCTAATATTTTTTGTTACAAAGAGTGAAACATCTATTTTTCTCACTTAGATAAGTTTATAAAGCTCTAATGGATAGGAATATCTTTCTTATTAGTTCATTTTTTTCCACCCCTAGTTCAGTTAAAGCAGCCATTTAGATCATAACAATTTCGGTGTAAACCTTTTAGAGTGAACCTGCCTCTAATACCAATTATTGAAACCTTAGGGGATGCATCACACACTGAAGGACTAGGTCCTTTAGAATCATTCTCAGGCATTTTAAATGTAAAGTAATTATTATGTTTTGGAGAAACAAAGGCAATGCACGAAAGAACAACATAGGATTTTTATGTGGAAAACCAAAATTGGAAAAAACATAGACTGACCTTACAAGCACCGAAATAGTTTACTATAACTAACCTCTTGATTATAGGCTAAACAGTGAACCTGACTCTAGGTTTATCGTACTTTTAACACCTTTATTTCAAGCACACCTTGACACCTCTACCAAGTTTCAATTTTAAAACTGGTTAGCTTTAACCATCCACAAGCTCAGGAAACTCTAGCTAAGTAACTCTCTCATAAGAAAGCACTACTCTTATAAGATAAGTAGTTCGATTACAAATCATTACTTACTAAAGAACTATTTCAATTTAAACACACATAAAGTTAAGAACTTGAGCAGTATTGAAATGGGGTTTTGCTACCTCTCTTTTAACTCTTTAGAATGTGCATAAACTGATTATTAAAGAGGAATCTCTTTACTTTAATAGATGGGTGGTTATTAGAGATTCAAAGGTCATTGGACTAACTATCTAAGTCAGTACAAAATAGCACAAAATAACATCTGTAAGTTTGTTACACAAGATGACAAAACATACATAAGGCGCGTACCAGCTATACTATACCTTGCACATCCAGGGACCTGGTCTCTCATAGTTTAGCTACTCATCATCAAAGATACATATAGCAGATGTCTTGGAATGGAGATTTGTAGGTTATAACAGATTTAGAGTGTGGATGCTTACCCAACTATAGATTTAGTTTTGATAGTGAAGATTTAGTAGTTCACCGTTATTTGGATTTCAGCAAAAAGTTGTAAGTCTTGGTTCAGCCTTCTTTCATGCTTATCTTAGTTGGGATTTCATCTACATGCTAACTAAGCCTTCTTCATGTTTACCAATTTGGTTTTCTTTAGTTCAGATAGATTGTGGTTGATAGGTTTTTAGTTGATAGTCCAATTAGAACGGTATTGGTTCCTTTAGCTTTGATCTCAGGTTTTAATTATAGTTGGATTTTAGATGAACTACTCAATTATAGTACTATTTGTGATTTGGATTTAGCATGACTTAATACATGGTTTATGGGACCTATTGGAGAAGATTATTTAGTTGTGAGTGTGTCTGCTTTGGAATCCTGACTACCAGTTTTAAGGGTCATTCAAACCAGTTGTTGCATTCGCATAGATTGCATACCTTAGATATCTCTATTTGTTTGTTGTAGTAGCTCCTTATTGATTTATTCTTATGCTTGCCATCATGGCTTTCTGATGGACCAACTTTAATCCTCTAAGGTTAGTATGGTAGAGTTGTGTGCACAGGACTCAGATGATTTTCTTATTAATTTATAGTGAATAGCAGGTTTTGATAGGCAAACACAAGTTTTATTTGGATTGTGCAGTTGGTTTCATGGCTCCTGCCTTGGAACACCTTTATCTTTGATGATTTTTTGTTTAATTGTATTACTATATGTGTGGGATTAATGTGTCATGGTTCAGAGCACATTATCCATCCTTAGTTTAGTTGGAGGTCGATTGGTGGTTGAGGTTGAGTTTTGATTATTTGAAAAATTAAAGAAAGGAAGTTTGTATGAAAAAGGATACCCGTGGCAAAATCCCTTAGAAGCTTTATTTCTTTTTGGAGGTTATCTTTGGAGTCTTTCTTTGAGCATGTGTGCCAAGTACCACATCCCCTTGAGTTTATATGTTTCTTTTATCCATTGATTATTGCAAATAAAAGTCCTTTTAGTATTTTATATTTTAATAACCCTCCACGTCATTTCCTCAATTTTTGTGGATTTCTATTATTTTAAGCATTCCCATAATGGCTATAATTCATAATTAACTTGCCAGAACTATTAATTTGGTTATCGAATTGAGTTTTTGGATTTTAGGTTCATTTCTTTATTTAGAGCTTGTGTTGTTTAGGATTTGGTCTTCAACCAAAACACATAGTAGATGTCCTCGAATGAAAACTCTGATAGCATCAACTCCAAAATGTTTATTTTAGTCTAGGGGGTCATAAGTTTAGGTCATGAGGCATCCATACTTATTTTAGGCTATTTGGTGGATTATGAAAAACATTGAACTATAGGTGTGGTCCTTATATTTAGTCAAAATAATCTTGGGTTAGAGTTTCACTAGTTCCATTGAGTTTGGAACATTGAATTTAGTATGGTTGTAGAGTTTATTTGAGCGTAAGGGGTTATGAACGAATTTCGAGTAGCTGGTCAAAGTTTATTTTGGACTTTGTAAAAATCTAATGGATGGCACCTGATAGGACCACTTAAGAGCCTATTGGGTCGTTTAAGCTCTAAGTTCTTTAGTGCCCATGGGTCACTTTAGCGGCCCTGGACCATTGGCAGTTGTGTGCTCTAACACCGGTTTTGCATTATTGGAGCTTCTTTAGTGGCACCCGTGTCTGATTGCCAAACCGCTAAAGCAGTCATGTTACTTCTTTTGTTATAGGCACTTTAGCTCCTAGGTGTTTGCTTAAGTGACACCTATATCCCTTTTCATTGACTTTTTTTACCCAATTTTCCACTATTTTCACACTACATTGAGTGCTAAAAGACAGTAAAAATCATCTGTTGAAGCTAAGGTAAGCTAGCCTAACAATGTTTGATTATTTCCCATTAAGTTTTCCTTAAATTTCCATCACAATTAATGGTAATTTCTTACAAATTAGGTCTTAAATTCTTTGAAATTAAGGGTTTATTTGAGACCCAATTTGTGCTCCATTTTTGCTCAACTTTTGAGCATACATTCCTTGTCCTTTGAGGGACCTCATGATGGATTAAATTTTGGATTCCATTTTCATGCCTCATTGGTATTTTCCTGACCCAAATTTCTACCCGCTCTTAATAGTGTAGAGGAATATTGAAATTATGGAGCAAAGATAGATGATTTATGTGTGATTCAAAGATATGGTGTTCATAATTGACCTATGCTTATGCCTACTCTTCTTCATGTGATGGTGTATTATACATGTTACATGATTTTTAGGGATGTTAGTATTTTATGTTGGGTAGAACACTGTTACTTAGCTTAATCTATGAGTTTAGGGATAGAAGGGTTGATTGAACCTTAAGGTGAAATACTGATTATGCTTCTGGTATCTTACTACCCTAAGTTTCTTGTATGTTTAGACATAGTTGATATTAAAAACCCTTGGGCATATGGTTTACAACATCACTTGATGGATTGTGATGGTTTTTTGTATTATGATATGGCTATGTCGGATATGCATTACTGTGCTCAAAGCTGTTATTATGGTATTAGATAGATTTCGAGAAGTGTTTTATCCTTATAAAGCATGTGTCCATAATTATAGATGTTTAGATGGTCATAATAATATTGTTTGGATATTGGCGATGGCATGCATAGATTTAGCACGTTCAAGCTCACTAAAATTGTAAATAGTAAGATTCTGACTTAAAATATGGTTTTACTACTAATTTTCCTCAAAAAGGATTTATTCCCACTTTTCAATTTTATAATGGATTCTTTCATTATAGGAATCATATAATTTTAATTAATAACTGATGGCCTTTGAGACTAAAAATGTTGTATTTAAGAATTGATCGTGATAGATTTCGATCCACAGTTTCATTATTACTATTTACCTTGATCGAGAATGATCCCGGACCTTTCTATACTTTTATGATAATTTAGTCTCAGAGTTTACCCCGAGCAATAGACTTATGGAATTACACTCTAAGCCATGGTTAAAGCCCGTTCAGTTATATAAATATATCTCTCATACTGGACGTAGTAGATTAATGATATTTATTGTTATTGAAATCCTATATCAGATCTAGGCCGGCGTAGACAGGTACTCCTGAACCTCGTAGGGTCCTCTTCATCTATGTGCCATCTTGTTGGATAAAACATATCGCCATAGGTCCTGTCTTTACGAGCCATTGATATGGAGGAGGTGTATACACTAGGTTACATTATGGTATTTTTTTTATGGTAGTTTGGATTATACTTGCATTCATCCTTGCATGTGCATTGCCTATCACAAGCATGTGCCTATATCTTTCAGCGTTATGGGAGGGTTGCATAGGTAGAGGTAATGAGTATTGCTTGTGGCGTATTGTATGTGTTGATCAAAACTTTTGGGTTATAGGCTAAATTTCAGTATTGTTTGTCTAGGCTATTCATATGTATGTGTTATTATTATGGTTAGTTGTAACGACCAAATTTGCTGAACTGGAATGCTACACGGTGCCCATGACTCCGAAGGACCACAAGCTAACCCATGACTGATATTTGTACCTGTATACTGCATAAGATAACATAATAATGCAGAAACATACACTAAAAGGCCATAAGGTTCGATCATGAACATAACTGAATAACATGTAGGGCAATCAAATACCCAAAACAAATCTAAAGTCTAAAACATGATAGTCTGTATCTAGTCTGCATCTACTCTGAAAGCCTATACTATATGAAGAATCTGAATAAGGTGTTGATGGGACATGTCCCCAACTAACTCCAACTAATAAGCTAATCAATAAGATACTAAAAATCATTATGTCCTCGAAGGATGAGAACTCACTTCTAATCTGACTGCTGAATCTGGAATCTATTGTTGATCTGGAACTCATGTCTCTGAACCTATGGTGTAATATAAAAAGAAAGCACCATAGCACAAATGCGACAGTAAAATGGAATGTACTGAGTATACATGCGAGCTAGGCTATATACAAGGGTTTGCATGCATGATCAATACAAACTAACTATCAAACATGAACATGAGAATGCATACATAAATACGCAACTATAACTGACAACATGATAACATGATACTGTACCGTGGTATCATGACTACTTAGTCAGGATATTGATAATATGTCATAACTAATAACATGATATACTATATCTGAATACAACGGATAACATGGGTGACTGTGTCTGACAGTCCTGAATCTAATGGAACTATTTGAGTTCAATACTATATCTGAGTTGACTGTATCTGAATGTCCTAATTCAGTAACATGAAATGGCGGGAAGTAGTATCTAACCGACATGCCCCAAAGCTGCTATGATAGCTGAGATGGGGTTCAATCTATGCCCTGATTGGAAGGGTGTAATACCATTCCACTAGTAAGGACAATATGTGAGTAACCCTCATATAACAGGTAACTCTAGAGAGAATTGTGGGAACCCTTACCTAACAGGTTAATCCACCTCATCTACCCTCATATAGCAGGCTACGATGTCTCAACCTATGTTGGCTACACAGTTCTAAAATGAAAAATTGCTTCTGGGAATCACACCCTCGTATAACAGGTGCGTCCCCATCCTTGGGTTCACTCGGTGCTAATTCCTACTACTATCTGAATGGACACTAAAAATGATTTACCAAACTAAACTGACCATGGACTAAGTTACTAAATTTCTGTGGCTGACGGAATACTATTGATATCTGACAACTGACTGAGTCATGAGATCATTGAGATTTTTCTTGAGTCATAAGACTATCTGAAGTCTAAGAGTTCAAAGATTGACTGAGAGTATTGTGAAAACATGACATGGATCTAGGCATACAGCTAATATTTTGGGTACAAGTATCCCCCGGACTCGATGGAAGAAAATTGACATGACTTGATATTCTTGAATACATGATAATCACCACAATATGTTTATTGAAGCATTTCATCAAATGTCTAATAGCCATAAGCTTGTAAATTTATGGGGATTTTCATGATATCATGCTAGTTAGGCAAATTTCCCTTTTCTAGGTATTTTATCAAACATATGGCAGGCATAGTACATGTAAACATCATGGTATAGCAATTAAACATCCTGGTTCACTTCCAATTTCAACCTACATGGTTTTAGTCATGAGTTTTCGTAAATCTTTATTTATACTAATCAACCCATATGGAATTCATCATCAAATTATGGAATAGAAATCAATTCCTCATTTATCAACATGACAGAGAACATACAAAGCATGAGCACATGAAAAAAATCCACAAATTATTGTTGAAAAGGGATTCATGGACTTCATGGATGAAACGATCCCATTAATGAACACTATGCATACCTTATATCGTGATTTTGTGAAGATTGATTGTGAAACCTTCTTGAAATTGGACCTTCTATGAAAACACTAGCTTGAGTTCTTGAGAGTATATGAGAAAAACATCAATATTTTGGATGAATAAGGGCTAAATCCCGTGTTTGGAAGCTTATATAAGAGGAAAATTGACCCTTTTAACCCTTGACACATAATTTTATTTTTTAGTAAAATTTCCTGAATTAGGCCGTTGGCGCGACACAGTGTTATCGCGCTATGTCACTGGAAGTTGACAATTGGGAAACTGCATGGTGGTGCAACACATACCTATTGCATTGCCACTATGTATACGACCTGGAAGATTGGTGCAATGTGCCATATCATGGAGCAATACCGAAAATTGACAATTACCATTCGAGCTATCTCCGCGCCGCGCTGAAGGCTCAGGTCAAACACTGTATCACTAAAAAGAAACTAACTCTTCGCCTGGGTGTTGGATTTGGGCGAATTCTATATCTCTGGAAAGCTTATTCAATTTCCCACATGATTGGAAGTGAAAATTATAGAAATACCATATGTATAATAATTAATTCTAATTTCAAAGAAAGTTATAACATCCTTGAGAGGATTTTCAATCTAAGAAAAAACACGGGCATTTCATTAGTTCATGATAGGTTCCTGACATGACCTGAATTAGGGCCTAGTCATGTTGTGTCATGTCAGATTTTTATCAGATCCCTAGGTTCATAGTTACTTGGGAGTCCGAAAAGCCGTGTCGGGTATAGTGTCTTTTAAGAGAGTGTAGCGCACCACACTCATAAAGGAGAGGATACAAGGCATTGAGAAATGTTTCACTTTCTTGTGTTCTATTTTTAATCTGTAGATTCTATGTCCTAAAATCTTCTCTAATTTCTATTTATTTGCTTTTCAGATCATACCTCGATGATCTGAAGCTCACGAAAACTCCTCCTTCCCATCTAGGGAAAATATCTATGGGACATGCTCTACTAATGGGATCTATACCCGGTATAGGGCCCCATTTCTTGATTGTCCTGGATTTTCCCAGTTCCCTCTAGTCCATCTCAAACTCCTCAGGCTAAAGTGATGAACACGGAGTGTCTTCTGTCCATCCATATGTTGGCCAATTGGTAGCTACTCGATCTGAGTGGGGTATTTCTATTACTCCATCTTTTAAGGCTATAAGGGTTGGCCAATTCATGAGGTTGAAACCTCCAACATTTTTTGTGTTAATTTTAAGGAGAATCCTTAAGGTTTTCTAGATGAGATAGAAAATATCTTTCGTGTTATGTTTGCCACGACAATTTAGGGCAGGGAGTTTGTCACCAATTAGCTAAAAGATGTGGAGTACCAATAGTAAAAGGAATGAGATCAGACAAATGATGATGATATGGAGTATCCATGTGCAAGGATTTTTCTAATGCTTTTCTGGACCGCTTCTTTCCTCAGGAGTTGAGAGAAGTGAAAGCAGAAGAGTTTAATAATGTGAATGTCACAACCCGAACTGGGAACCTAGCCATGATAAGTATTCCAATCCATGAGGACCTAAATACCCTTATCTGTCTGGTAATTATCCACACAATTCATATGATAAAAGAAACGCGGAAGATACACAATATAACGGAAACATGGTCAAGAATCATGCAAAAGTAATAATGTGGAATAATGTCCCACAATCTCAACACACATCCATATAACATTTGCAAAATCTATACTACATGACAAACAATTGTCTATCTGAAAACTGGGACAAGGCCCCCAGTAGACCCAAAACTAATAAATGATAAATTAAACTGCAGACATCAAGCCTTCCGAAATATAAAAGCCTCACCACTTGATTCTGTGATCTTTTGCAAGGAATCTACTGGTTGTATAGAACCCTCGATTGTGCCTCCGAACCTGGAAGAAGAGGGGGTCAATATAAAAGTACTGGTACGAAGAGAAATCAAAATAAAAATATAATATTTTTACACAATATAGGTAAGAACCTTTATAAAGCAGTTTCATATCAAATTATTTGAAAACACATGGGCATAATGTAATAGTTTTCAATACTAATGTAATGCGATTGAGCTAGGTGGAATACCCTACAATTGTAATTCCACGGCTATGTGGAAGCCTCCTGTGGTGCTCGGCGGCCAAGCCTCAATCAAAGTAGCTGCCAGGATTTGGAGTCGGCATACCCCCCATGTGAGTACACCACAGGGAATCCCCCCATGTGAGATGTCCCAATTATTTTATTATCCTCCAAAATAGGATACAATATCATATGACCCACATCGGCAACTACGGTTTCTAGCGATGAGCCCTTTCACTCAAACGCCTTCTTCGGGCATCCACCTTTCTCATGAAAATCAATGCATTCAAACTTTGTTCAAATCAATCACATGTCATACTCTTTAGGTTATCATCATACCTGACTTGCAAGTCATTAGTATCATATCATTCTCTTCATTCAATCATTATATGTAACATAGTTCAACATGAACAAAACAACCCTCTCTTTGAAAGTCAAAAACCATATACAAATCATGACGTTTTTAAGACATTTCAAGACATGTATTTCAAGATGATTTCAAATGATTCATATCATGTGAAAAGTTAAAACAATATCATATCAAGAGAGGGGTTGCATGAAAATCATGCTCTCAATTTACCATTATTATGAAACACATGCATATCTATATATAATATATCAACTCACCTGGGAATTAGGCCTAAAGACCAAATCAATATCAAAAAACGTTTAAAACATATCATATTCGTAATTTCAAAACCCAATTTTTAAAAACATAAATTTTTAAAGCCCATGAGATTTTTGATATAACCCTACGTACTTCTATATGCAAAGATTATAGGTGCTTCTTGAAGCCTACGTTCTGAGGATTCCAAATATGCAATTAGTTTCTAAAACCCCCATTTGAATCTTGAATTGCTTGGGTTTTTTTTGAAACCCTAAGGAGAATCCTTGAGCACTTTTGATGAATGAAGGTGTATTTTGGGGTCTTTGGAACTGGATTTAGTGTGTAGGGCTAAGTAAGGGTGGAAAAGGACCATTTTGCCCCAAAAATGGAGTGTTTAAGTCACTTGAAACATTTACATAGGCGCCGCCTATGCCATCGCCTATGTTTATATAGGCTCTGCCTAGTCTATCACCTAGGTTTACATAGGCACCGCCTATGCTATCGCCTATGCTCTCCAGTGGCCATGTGCGATTGGTTAGGCGATGCATATTACTTTGAAAGGCCATAACTTCTTTCTCGAGTGCCAGATTTAAGCAAAATTGGTATCATTGGAAAGATAACTCAAAAACCTATCATTTTACACATAGGGGGATTTCAAATTCGACATATAAAAAGAGTCATGGTTGATAGAACTTGACACAAATTATAATGTCCAATTAAGCTTAATCGGTCAAAGTAGTTTTCAACTTGTCCTTGAGTCAAATGACCCCTATGGTCTAAATTCAAGCTTGAATAGATTCGTATGCTACACAAATAATTAAGATGCCATATTGGCAGAGGATTTATGGCTTCCGGATTTATCAACACATCAAAATCATGGTCTATATTGTAGCATGAAATGCGGGGCATTACATTATCCCCCCTTAGGATCATTCATCCCTAAATGATGATACAGGACGCAGACAGACACAATTTCAAGCATAATAAAGGACTAGAATAGATAAGTTAGGAAAAGTACCTTTTGTCTCATCCTCTATCAAAGCAAAAAAATTGGGGTATCTAATTATCATGTCATCCTCTGACTCCCAAGTTACTTTTTCGACTTTCTAATTCCTCCACAGTACCTTTACTAACGCTATCTCCTTGCTCCTTTATAATGCTCAAACTACAGCTGTCGTAAGAGTGTAAGCGGTCGTCGTCAAATATAGAACCCAACTGGGTTGGGTGTCGAATCCCACAGGGAATACTTGGTCACTAAGTAAGCAACTATTAGTAGACTTTTGGTCGAAAATTCTATAAAAAAGGGGGATGGTTTAGGCGTGAATTAAAAGTATCAAAATAGCAAAGTAAAAATGGAATGATTTGTTTGGTAAGATTTTAATCAAAGAGAATTGTAAGTTAGGGTTATGTCCACCTTATGAGTTTTACTTATCTATTAACTATGAGTTATGCAGAATTCAGACATGCATGCGCTTATAGAGATTCGTATTCTATGGTAAATCCTAGCGTCTTTTGATCATCATAGATTATCTCACTTTAACTCTTTCGAGCTTAAAGCGTATCTAATGGTATGAATTCTCCAAGAGGTTAATCCAGTTATGGCACTAACTTTTAAACAGGGGTTAATAGCCCTATTTCCATGTCACACCCTCTTTTCCACACATAACTTTTCTTTCGAACAAGTTAATGCTATAGTGGCGTATTCTATATGTTTGCAACCACAAGAATTTAATTTAAGATGAAGAGAGTAATGATATAAGAAGCATACGTATCAAGAATTCACAAACTCATAGCAATAGATAGTATCTCATAAGGCTTTCATAACCCTAACAGAGAAGTTTAGCTACTCATGAGTGTAACGAAGATCACAATAAGCATCATCATCATAGCAAAACTAGAATGATCTCACGTTAGAGAGGAGTGTGGCGTCACAACAAGGTTGACGTTTTTCCTCTTGATGTTTCACACGAGTTAGCGTCTTTCTCTATTTAAAATTGTAACGTGAATTAGGAGCGGAAGTTGAATGAAAAAGACTTGAATTAATGAATGAGTGAATTGAATAAGAATTAATTAGAATGGGAAGGAATAGAAAGGGGAATAAAATAAAAAATTGAATTGAATGCTGAAAAATTCAGCAAATAAGGGTTTTTATAACACCCTTGTCCTAGTCCTACTGAAATAGGGTTTTTATCCTTGTCCTAATCCTACTAAGTTACAGCTGATCCCCAAGACTTTAGAAATACTGTTTTTGCCCGGGACAAGTTCTCCATGCATCACTTTCGGTCCACAAGCTTCCAGAAGCTGCCTTCCTTCTTATGTGATGTTTCCTTTGGCGTTCAACAGTCCACAAAATGCTGAAATCTTCATCATTTATACCTGAAAACTTGCAAATCATGTTGCTTAGCTCACTTATAGGAAAAAGGACTAAAAGTGCAGGAATTATATATTTTGTCCTCAAAACTTAGCTAAAATATGGGTAAATTAAGGTGCTTTAGGCGTGTAAATACGCCTAACATCAACACCTTACACTTAAAGCTTTGTTCGTCCTCGAACAAAATATCATGTCCATATAAACATCTACTTAGGGTTTTACAGTAACAACACAAAATATTCATCAAGACAGGCACGACAATTATTAATAAAGAGTAGTTTCCTGATCACTACTAGAAACAATTTAACCTCTAACATAGACTCGTGATGATGGTTAATTCGTATCCACAAGTTAAGGCACAAAGAATCATACAGAGCTACCCAAAACTCATCAACCATGTATGTGTCACATAAGATGTTACCCATAATCACTCACAAGTATTGAATTCTTTTGAAACATGGGTATAAGATTTTCCTTGCTCTCACTCTCACAAAGAAATCATATGTTGCATCTGATGACCATAGGCTTGCCCTTAGTGTAATGCTCCACTAATATCAGAATGCTAAGCTTAGGATCAAATAGGTCTTTACAGGTTGTAATGTAGGCTAAGGGACGGGTAGGACTATTTTGGCCAGAAATAGTGACTAAGTTCCTAAGCGCTTTAATACATCACATTATGCCATTAACACTCTCTTTTAATCAACCCTGCTACCTTTCTTTCATCTATCACCCCTTTTCACCTATTTTGCCATTCAAACATAACTATCTTTTTATTTAATCATAAACTTTTTGTTTTTCTATTTCTTTTTCTTTTCTTTTCATTTTTTTTATAACACACCTCTATGATAGCCACTCTTTTTTCATAACAAATTCAAGTATCAATACCTTCTAAGGAATCACTCTCATCCAATTTCCTCTTATTTTGTCACATGACTTTATAATTTAAAGCACTTAGGAATTTGAATCAAATTATGGTCTTGAAAAAAATGGATTAGGCTTACATATGAGGCTGTCAAAGAAAATGGCTTAAAGGCTCAAAAAGGGGTTATCTAGGATAATGTCCATGGGTAGATAAAAAGAAGGTAAACAATAATAGGCTGCCAAAGAAATGCCTAAATCATCTCCTAAACTCACACTCTCTATTTCGCTTTACATACACACCGGGAAAGTTCTAGCATCAGTCACAAACACAGAATATACTATAATCTCACACACACAAGGCACATGGTCAACTTTATTGGGAGTATTGTAGACCCTTGACCTAAAAAATGAAGGAATTAAACCACACACTTATCACATAGTGAGTCACACTTAGAGCCTAAACCTCTCAATAGTAATGATTTTAGCACAACTCTTGTCATAATACCATGCCGCCTATCAGAACAATTTCATGTACTTCATTTAAAATCTAAAAAAAACTTAAGGAAAGGAAATTTTTTTCGAAAATTTAACTACTACTAAAAACCAAACAAATGAACATAAATAAATGTAGGTAGGCAAAGAAATATAGAATACAAATACCATCACTCCACACTTAGATGGGACACACTGTCCTCAGTGGAAAATAAATAAGAAGAACCTGGTTAGTCGGACTCTTCCTCTATGTCTGGGGTCATACCCCCTGCATCGGAATCATTATTAGAGTCATCATCCTCAGAAGTTCCTCAAAATGTACCCCACTTGATTCCAAGAGTGCGTCGAGGTATTTGCAGCACAGAGGATTCAGCTTGCTCTTTTCTTCCTCTTTTCTTACCTTTCTGTGAGGTGGATGCTTTTTTGTTTTCCTTGTCGTCCTTTTGAGGCCATTCTACCTGAGATCCTAATAGAGTCATGTTAGCTTCATCTCGGAAGATTCAATTGAAAAACAAAACAATAGTGGAACCACCCCACACTTAATTTATTGGTACAAACTAATTAAGTGAGTGATGTCGATTACTCAGACTTCATCGACTTACGTATGAGCGATATGTTCCAACAATATGTTTAGCACAGTCATACTTTCATGTTATCTTACTATCCTTTCCAACTCTATTTCATGTAATCTTGACTATACTTTCATGTGTGGATTAATGCACATTTTGAACAAGACTACTACATAGAGATCGTATCAAGTTATGGCATAGAAATAATCACAACATCTCATGCTTGTATTCAATCATGATCTTTATCTCGATGAGCGAGTCATTCAAACATTCAAGCATTCAACTTTGAAGAGTATGCAATTAGCTTCACCATTTCAATTTCTCAAAAAGAGGACAGTGTATAACAATCAAATACAAGTCGGTACTAAGTCTATAATACCCATACTTATTCTTTCACTCAACTAGATGTATCATACAAATCAACACATTCTAATCACCAACACCACTTTAAGATCTAAAATACCATGATAAGCGTAAGATTGTAACAACTTTGGAATATAAACGAAGAACTTACTTGGTGTTGAACTCGGAAGATGATCTTGCAAGGTTAGATGAGCAAAAATAAAAGTTTTGAGAGATTTGGGAGGCAAAGGCGGCGCCTAATGCTTTGCCTAGTTGAGCATAGGCGGCGCCTATGCTATGGCATTGTAGATTTAGAGACCAAAGACATTGGCATAGGCGGCGCCTATGCTATGGCATTGTTAGACCAAAGGCTTTGGCATAGGAGACGCCTATGCTATGGAATTGTTGGACCAAAGGCTTTGGCATAGGCGGCGTCTATGCTATGGCATTCTAGATTCAGAGACCAAAGGCCATAGCATAGGCCTTGCCTTGTCCATTGCCTAGATTTACATAGGCCTTGCCTTGTCTATTGCCTTGATTTGTATAGGCAATGCCTAACCGAAAGTCTTTTGATCCTTCATTACTCACTTACCACCTTTAACATTATTCACTGTCAAATCAAAATTTGACACCAAGCTCCTCCTTTATACGTCTTGCACCTACACTTACTCAAAAACAACAAAAATGATTAGAACGATGGGTTGCCTCCCACCAAGCGCCTTAGTTTTGGTCGTGGCTCGACTATAAAAACAAACTCCTAGTAAAACAAAAAAATTTAAATAAGATGGGTTGCCGCCCATGTAGCTCTTGATTTATTATCGCGGAACGACATAGTTATCTCGATTACTTAGACTTCATCGAGGTATATGGTGCATCATTTTCTGAATAGATTCAGACGATGCTTATGCTTACTTGTAGGCATGCAATCTTCTTTGGGATGACTCTTGTGCATACATATCCCAGGAGTGATACCAATTATATCATCAATAGTCCATCCCATAGCTATCTTGTACCTCTTCAGAGCAAAGATGAGAGCCTCTACGTGCTGTTTACCTAGATCATCCACAACACTCACCGGAAGTATATTTCCAATTCCCAAGAACACATACCTTAGATAATTGGGAAACACTTTCTATTCTAGCACTAGGGGCTCTTCAATGGAAGTCTTTGCTGTTGGTGATGGTTGATTCTTAAGATCAAGGTCCGGCTGCTTAGGAGTATGAGAATAGGACCTTATTTCTGTTAGATCACACATAGTTTCTTCATGTTCTTGAGCCTCCTCACGCTCAAAATTCAGCAGCTCATCAGATAGTGACTCATCAGTAAGCTGCTTTTCTATAGATAATTCTTTGTCATCCTTATAATTAACTTTAGTTACAGAGAACACATCCATATCTTCGGGCTGCTTAATTGCTTTGCATACATCATAACGGACCACTTCATCATTCAACTGAAATAAAAGATCATTAGCTCTTATGTCAATAAGCACACTTCCAGTTGCGAGGAAAGGGCATCCCAAGATTATGGGAACTTCAGAATCCACCTCACAATCCAAAATAACAAAGTCTACTGGAAAGATGAAGGTGGAAACCTTCACCAACACATCATTTAAGATACCAACAGGTTGTTTTACCGACCTATCTGCCATCACGAGCCGCATATTGGTTGGTGTAGGGTCGCCCAACCCCAACTTTCTGTAGATGGATAGTGGCATCAAATTGACGCTTGATCCTTGATCCCAAATCGCACAATGCCTTAGCAAAGTTCATATATCCAACCGTGCAAGGAATAGTGAAAGCACTAGGGTCTACCTTCTTCTGTACTAAGGACCTTGTGGCAATTGCACTACAATGATGAATATTATCTGCCGGCTCATAGCTTACTGCCCGCTTCTTGTTTAAAAGGTTCTTCATGAATTTAGCATACCCAAGCATCTGTTCTAGCGTCTCCACCAAAGGAATATTAATAGTCAGTTGCTTCAACATTATCATGAATTTAATGAACCTTGTATCATTCGCCTTATTCTTCAGTCTCTGCGGAAAAGGTGGTGGTAGAAGGGGAATCGTTTTCTCCACCCCTTCCTTTTTATCTTGCTTCTGATTATCAGCCTTTTCAGGTGTGTCATCATCTTTTTTCTTCAATCTCTGAGGAAAAAGTGGGGGTGGAAAAGGAATAGTTTTCTCATGAACGCGCTCCTTCTGATTTTCAGCTTCTACAGAATCATCACAATCTGCATCAATAACAATCTCCTCTATATCATCAACCACCTGCTTGCCTTTAAATGGATTGTCTAACACCTTACTGCTCCTGGTAGTAATAGCCCTGCATGATCCATCATTCCTTGGATTTTGCACAGTGTCACTAGGTAAAGTGCCAGCTTTTCTTTGGTTAATTATCATTGGTAGTTGCCTCAATTGTTGCTCCAGCTGTTTTATTGCAGTAGAATGCGAGTCAACCAATTGCTTCATTAAGGACAAATCATTTATTACCTCAGTTACTCCCATGTTGGTTGCCTCCACTCCTTTCAACATCTTAGCCATCATATCTTCCATGGACATATTTCCAGAACCAGATGCAACGGCGTCACGTCTTCCAGGAGGAACATACAAACCACTCCTGTCAGTCTTGTTCTTCCAACTACCTTGATCACGGTCCTTGTTTCCCGATTTATCATCATAGTTCCGACCTTGGTTTCCTTGGGCATTGCCTCGGAAACCCCCCTGATTATTCAAGTAGTTAGCTTCTTCTTTAGAATCGAATTCAACTCTTGCCTGTGACACAACAGCTTTGACTTTTTCAGTCTTCCCTGATAATAAGTGCTTGGTAAGAAGATCCATCTGTGTTTTTATGTGCGCCATATCTTGATCGCATTCCTCCTCTCTTCTACTTTGTTATGCAGTCATGCCAATAGATATACTAGAGCTTGTTACCTCAGAATCCCTGGTATGCCAAGCTCTACTCTGCTTTGTCATACGATCTAGCATATTACTTGCCTGAATAAAAGTAAGGTCCATGAATGACCCTCCTGCAGCATTATCAACCACTGGCTTAGTCACCAAATTCAAAGACCTATATAATATCTCCATCAAGTGGACATTGGTCATATGATGATTTGGGCACCGCATAAGCTTCTTCTTGAACCTCTCCCATGTTTCATGGAGAGCTTCAGTTGGAAGCTGACGAAAGTTGCTGATTTCATCTCTCAATTGTGCTCTCTTGGATGGCGGAAAGAATCTTTTTAGGAAAGCGTATTTCAATTGCCTCCAATTAGTGATAGAGTCAGGAGTTAGCCCATTCAACCATAGAGTTGCCTCCCCAGATAGAGACAGTGGAAATAAGCGTAGCCGAATTTCATTCTGTCCAACGCCTGGATTGTAGAATAACTTGTATGTGGAGATAAAGTTGATCAGATGCATATTCGGATCATCACCTGCGAGTCCACCAAATAATCCCTTGAGTTGCAATAACTGAATCATGGTGCTAGTGATATTGAACTTGGCTTCGGGCGCCAAGGGTGGAGGAATAATAGCTCCTGTGGCACCAGCTCTGTCCAGGTCATCATCATCATCATCGAAAGGCATTTGCATAGCGCGACGTTCAGGCCTAAATCTGGTTTGACGATATCTTCTATTTTCAGGTGTCGCCACCTCAACATCACGCCTAGGGTTTAGTAGCTCGTCATCACCTAGGTCCTCATTGTCAGTATTTGTTGCTCGACCAGGGTTATCAATATTCTATTGATGTACTTGGGCATCGGCCAACGCAGCTAGTTTAGCCTGTTCCTATTGAGCAGCCCCTTTTTCAATGTCACATTACGCCCCCATCCTGCTAATAAGTTGCGGTTCAGGGTTTATGGGTAATAATGGTTGTCCCAAACTTTGAGTATTTGGCATGCACTGAACAAAAACCTGCAGAAAACAAAAACAACAACTAAAAGTAAAGTACAAGGATCTTTGACCACAGGGTCTAGTAATTATCACAAACTTAGTTGACAACTATATTCCCCGACAACAGCGCCAAAATTTGATAACGCTCAAACTACAGCTCTCGTAATAGTGTAAGCGGTCGTCGTCAAATATAGAACTCAACTGGGTTGGGTGTCGAATCCCACAGGGAATACTTGGTCACTAAGTAAGCAACTATTAGTAGACTTTTGGTCGAAAATTCTATAAAAAAGGGGGGATGGTTTAGGCGTGAATTAAAAGTATCAAAATAGCAAAGTAAAAACGGAATTATTTGTTTGGTAAGATTTTAATCAATGAGAATTGTAAGTTAGGGTTATGTCTACCTTAAGAGTTTTACGTATCTATTAACTATGAGTTATGCGGAATTAAGACATGCATGCGCTTATAGAGATTCGTATTCTATGGGAAATCCTAGCGTCTTTCGACCATCACAGATTATCTCACTTTAACTCTTTTGAGCTTAAAGCATATCTAATGGTACGAATTCTCCAAGAGGTTAATCCAGTTGCGGCACTAACTTTTAAACAGGGGTTAATAGCCCTATTTCCTTGTCACACCCTCTTTTCCACACATATAACTTTTCTTTTGAACAATTTACTACTATAGTGGCGTATTCTATATGTTTGCAACCACAAGAATTTAATTTAAGATGAAGAGAGTAATGATATAAGCAGCATACGTATCAAGAATTCACAAACTCATAGCAATAGATAGTATCTCATAAGGCTTCCATAACCCTAACAGAAAAGTTTAGCTACTCATGAGTGTAACGGAGATTACAATAAGCATCATCATCATAGCAAAACTAGAATGATCTCACGTTGGAGAGGAGTGTGGCGTCACAACAAGGTTGACGTTTTTCCTATTGGTGTTTCCCATGAGTTAGCGTCTTTCTCTGTTAAAAATTGTAACGTGAATTAAGAGCAGAAGTTGAATGAAAAAGAATTGAATTAATGAATGATTGAATTGAATAAGAATTAATTAGAATGGGAAGGAATAGAAAGGGGGATGAATGAATTGAATTGAATGATGAAAAATTCAGCAAATAAGGGTTTTTATAACACCCTTTTCCTAGTCCTACTGAAATAGGGTTTTTATCCTTGTGCTACTGAAATAGGGTTTTTATCCTTGTCCTAATCCTACTAAGTTACTGTTGATCCCCAAGTCTTTAGAAATACTATTTTTGCCCGGGACAAGTTATCCATGCATCACTTTCGGTCCACAAGCTTCCAGAAGCTGCCTTCCTTCTTACGTGAAGTTTCCTTTGGCGTTCAACAGTCCACAAAATGCTGAAATCTTCATCATTTATACCTGAAAACTTGCTAATCACGTTGGTTAGATCACTTATAGGAAAAAGGACTAAAAGTGCAGGAATTATATATTTTGTCCTCAAAACTTAGCTAAAATATGGGTAAATTAAGGTGCTTTAGGCGTGTAAATACGCCTAACATCACTCTTCATCTTTCGAACTTGGCGATCTAAAATTTCAATGGGATCTTCTTCATAAGACAAGGAATCCATCACTTTGACACACTCTAATGACAATACGAAAGAATGATCTCCAATGTATTTCTTCAACATGGATACATACAATACCGGATGAACTGAACCCAAACTTACAAGCAATTCTATCTCATAAGCAACTGCACCAATCTTTCTTAGAATCTGATATGGCCCTATATAGCGAGGGCTCAATTTACCCTTTTTTCGAAACCGCATAACTCCTTTCATAGGAGAAACCTTGAGAAACACCCAATAACTAACTTCAAAATGTAGTTTTCTTCTCTGAACATCGGCATAGGACTTCTGACAACTCTGAGCAACCTTGAGTTGTTCTCTAATGATCTTCACTTTCTCCATCACCTGATGAACAAGATCAGTCAGGCCCATATTACTTGGTTTCACCCACTTTATACCATCCTATCGGAGACCTACATCTCCTCCCAAACAAAGCCTCAAAAGTAGCCATCTTGATGCTGGCGTGGTAACTATTATTGTAAGCAAATTCAACTAGTGGAAGGTGATCTACCCAAATACCTTTGAAATCAATGACGTATGCCCTCAACATATCCTCGAGTGTCTGAATGGTACACTCAGATTGCCCATCCATCTGAGGGTGGAAAGCTGTACTCAAATTCACTTGTGTACCTAAACCCTTCTACAAAGATCTCTAGAACTGAGGTGAAAAATGTGTACCTCTATCAGATATAATAGATACTAGTGCCCCATGCAACCAAACTATCTCCTCAATGTAAATCTTATCATAACCCTCTCTCGAATAATTAGTCCTCACAGGCAAAAAATAGGTTGACTTTGTCAACTAATCTACAATCACCTATATAGAATCATACTAGTTTCGGGATCTCGGAAGTCCTGTAATGAAGTCCATGTTTATCATCTCCCACTTCCATAAAGGAAGGTCTATCTCTTTGGAAGTACCACCGGGCCTCATGTGTTCTACATTCACTTGTTGACAGTTCAAACACTTGGACACAAAATCAGCTACATCACGTTTCATGTTATTCCACCAATACAAGGTTTTCATATCATGGTAAATCTTAGTAGATCCTTGGGGAACGACATGCCTCGAAGTGTGCACCTCATTAAGGATTCTTTCACCCAGACATCAACATTTGGAATACACAACCTACCCTGAAATCTAAGAATACCATCACCAACAATTTCAAACGACATAACCTTTTGTTGACCCACATCTTTCTTGATTTGCATCAAGATGGGATCTTCAACCTGCTTCTCCGTAACTTCAGCACAAAGGGATGACTTAGCTAAATCATAAACAATCACCTCTCCATCTTCACAATCTAAGAGCCGCACTCCAAGATTTGTAAGGCGGTGAATATCCTTCACCATCTCTTTCTTTCCTTCTTTTACATAAGAAAGGCTGCCTATAGACAACCTGCTGAGGGCTTCGGCTATAACATTTTCCTTGCCCGGATGGTAATGCGGACTCATATCATAGTCTTTCAAAATATCCACCTAACGTCTCTGCCTGAGTTTTAATTCTTTCTGCGAGAAAACATACTACAAACTCTTATGGTAAGTATAAATATGAACATGTACTCCATAGAGATAGTGCCTCCAGATTCTAAGTGTAAACACCACGGCTGCTAATTTCAAGTCATAAATGGGGTAGTTGTGCTCATGCACCTTTAACTGCCTAGATGCATAAGCTATCACCTTACCATGCTGCATCAATACACAACCAAGTCCCACACGATGTGCATCACAGTAAGCCACAAAACTATCTACACCCTCGGGAAGGGTCAAAACAGGAGCAGTAGTCAGCTTGTCCTTCAACATCTCAAAACTATTTTCACATAAGTCAGACCACACAAACTTCATATTTTTTGTAGTCAGTTTAGTAAGCGGAGCAGCTATGGAAGAAAAACTCTCTACGAACCTTCTGTAATACCTCGCCAAACCCAAGAAGCTTCGAATATCGATTGAAGTCGTGGGTCTGGGCCATTTTCTCACTGCTTCAACTTTTTGGGGATCCACTCTTATCCCATCACTAGACACAATATGCCCCGAGAAGGCAATAGCATCTAACAAGAATTCATACTTAGAAAATTTAGCGTACACCTGATGATCCTTTAGGCTCTGATGAATAATTTGGAGGTGATTGGTATGATCCTCTTTACTCTTAGAATAGATCAGGATATTTCAATAAATACAATGATGAACAAGTCAAGAAAATGATGGAATACTCTATTCATAAGATCCATGAAGGTTGCAGGAGCGTTAATCAACCCGAAGGACATGACTAGCAATTTGTAGTGACTATATCAGGTTCGAAAGGCTGTCTTAGGAATTTCTGACTCCCTAACTTTCAGCTGATGATAACCCGAACGATGATCTATTTTTGAAAAACACTTAGCACCCTGAAGCTGGTCAAAAAGATCATCAATCCTAGAAAGAGAAAACTTGTTTTTAATCGTGACCATATTCAGTTGACGATAGTCTATTCACATACGAAAGGAACCATTTTTATTTCGCACAAAAAGTATAGGTGCACCCTAAGGAGACATATAAGGGAGAATAAAACCCTTATCTAGAAGGTCTGCTAGCTGCTCTTTTAACTCTTTCAGTTCTGCGGGAGCCATTCTATATGGAGGAATAAAAATAGAACGAGTGTCTGGCAACACATCAATGCCAAAATATATTTCAATATCAGGTGGTATCCCTGGGAGATCTTTGGGAAAGACTTCTGGAAACTCATTCACTATAGGGACTGACTAAAAAGGAAGATTTTCAACTCTTAAATCTTTTACTCAGATTAGATGGTACATACAGTCTTTAGAGATAAGCTTTCGGGCTCTAATATAAGAGATAAAGTGACCTCTAGGTTCCACTGAACTCCCTACCCATACAATTGTTGTCTAATTCGGAAAAGAAAAAGTGACCTTTTGCATTCTGCAATCAAGGGTGGCATAACACAAATGGAGCTAGTCTATCCAAAGATGGCATCAAAATCTACCATATAAAGTTCTATAAGGTCGGCCACAATATCTTTATTAAGAATAGGCACAACACAATTTCTATAAACCCTTCTAGCAATAATAGAATCACCTACAAGAGTGGAAACAGTGAAGGATTCTTCAATGACTTCAAGCTCAAACCTAAAACCAACAGCCACATAGGGGGTCACATAACATAAAGTAGACCCGGGGATCAAGCAATACATAAACATCACGAGAAAAAATTTGTAACATACCGGTGACAATATCTGGTGAAGCTTCTACCTCCTGGCGGTTAGTCAAAGAATATAACAGTTACGACCATTCTCAGTAGCTGAAGGGGCACCCTTAGGAGAAAAAGCCATAGGGGAAGCTTGGGGCCTTGTCCCCCTTATATTTCCTCTAGTAGAAGGCCAATCTCTCTGAAGATGTCCCACCTTGCCACAAGTATAAAAAATTTTCCCCTCAAAAAAACACTTTCCTGGGTAATTCCTCCCACAAATCTCACACCATGGATAAGTAAGATATTGTTGGACAACATTCCCCTACGACTGAGTACCTGGGGCTCTCAATCTATGATGAGTTTGTAAACTCTGAGATCATCTCTCTGCTACTGGTTCGGGAGTTGGGGCACTGGCAGCAGACTATGAATTACTCCATGACTTTGTCTTTTTCCATCTATTACCCCAGTTGCTGCTCTATGGCTGGCAGTGATTTTGATCCGCGGTTGTGGCTCTCTTTGCTTGCCTGTCTTTCTCTCTTGTTTTTGAAATTTTATTTTTCTTCTCTTCTATCTGCTGCATATGAATGGTCAGCCGAGCAAAGTCAAACTCTTTGTTCAACATAGCCCCCTGGCACTCCAGTACCACGTTATTAGCATGACTGAATGCAAATTTTCTAATCCGAGCTCTCATATTACTAGTTAACTCTGGTGTATAGTGGGCTAGTTTATTAAACTTCAAAGTGTACTCCTGGACACTTATACTACCCTGCTTCAGATTCATAAACTCTTTAGCCTTGGCCTCCCTCAACTACAAAGGAAAAAATCGATCAAGAAAAGCTTTCGCAAATTCTCCCCAAACTATGGGCTCAGCGTTCTCACCTTTTGCATCCTCCCAGTCGGCATACCACTGATTCGCAACATCCTTGAGCTAATAAATTTCCAGTTCCACCCCTTCAACCTTATCCACATGAATTACCTTAAAGATTTTTTCCAACTCATCCACTAACTCCTATGGATCTTCCTCCACCTTGCTGCCAGTGAACATAGGTGGGTTCATCTTCATGAAATTTTAGATCCTAGTAGCCTCAGACGTAACAGATGCAGACCCAATATCTTTCGATCGTTGATCCTGGTTAGCTACCAATTGTGCCAGCATATGAATACACTATCTTAATTCTGCATTTGAAATATCTCCCTGAGCAGTTAGGGGATAGTTGACATTAGTCCATGGAGCCCGAGGTGGACTGGTTGGGACTGGATGGACTGCCGGAGTAGGGACAAGTTTTGGAGTGTGAGCTCTGTTATAGGTCCGTATCCCATGCGTGGGACATACCTCATCTACCTGAGCATTCTGATCGATGATACGACGTGGAGGCATAACTGTGTTTCTGAAATACAAGTGATCATTTATTAGGGAATAGTTCAGACTCTGAAGCACGTACTAAATCACAAAGAAGGGAAACATTACATAAATTCCTAGCAGCCTCCTGCTTATAAGTATGGTGCGTTACACACACATAAATAGGACTCTACCCGATTCAATTTTGCAGACACCTTGGGACCATGAACTATGCTCTGATACCAAGTTTGTCAAGACCTAAATCATGGCATTGGACGTGATGAGTATTACGAACCATGAGGCCCGAAACACCCCTATCTGTCTGCTAATCCTACACATATTTCATCTGATAAATAAAATATAGAAGATATACAATATAACGAAAACATGGTGAAGAATCATACGAAAGTAATAATGGAGAATAATGTCCTACAATCTCAACACAACATCTCTATAACGTCTGCAAAATCTCTACTACATGACTAAAACAATTGTCTATCTAAAAATTAGGACAAGGCCCCAGTAGACTCAAAACTAATAAATGATAATTAAACTACAGACATCAGGCCATCTGAAATATAGAAGGCTCACCACTTTATTCTGCGATCTGTCGGAAGGAATCTACTGGTTTTCTGGACCCCTAGACTATGCCTCTGAAATTGGGAGGAGAGGGGGTCAATAAAAAAGTACTGGTACATAGAGAAATCAAAATAGAAATATAATATTTTTACCCAATATAGGTGAGAGCCATTATAAAGCAGTTTCATATCAAATTATTTAAAAACAAATGGGCATAATGTAATATTTTTCAATACCAATATAATGCAATTGAGCTAGGTGGAATACCCTACAATTGGCTATATGGAATCCAACTCTGTGCTCGGCGGCCAAGCCTCCAATCTAAGTAGACGCCAGGATTTAGAGCCGGTATACCCCCCATGTGAGAACATCGTAGGGAATACCCCCATATGAGATGTCCCAATTATTTTATTATCCTCCCATATAGGATACAATATCATATGACCCGCATCGGCAACTACTGTTTCCAGCGATGAGCTCTTTCACTCAAATGCCTTCTTTGGGCATCCACCTTTCTCATGAAAATCAATGCATTCAAACTTTTTTCAAATCAATCATATGTCATACTCTGTAGGGTATCATCATACCCGACTTGCAAGTCATTAGTATAATATCATTCTCTTCATTCAATCATCATATGCATCATATTTCAACATAAACAAAACGACCCTCTCTTTGAAAGTCAAAAACCATATCCAAATCATGACACTTTTAAGAAATTTCATGACATGAATTTCAAGATAATTTCAAATGATTCATATCATGTGAAAACTAAAAACAATATCATATCAAAAGAGGGTTCCGTGTAAATCATGCTCTCAATTTATACTCATTTTGAAACGCATGCATATCTATATATAATATATCAAATCACCTTGGAATTATGCCTAAAGACCAAATCAATATCATAAAACATTTAAAACATATCATATTTGTAATTTCAAAACCCCCATTTTAAAAACATGAATTTTTAAAGCCCATGAGATTTTTCAGATAACCCCACGTACCTCTATATGTGAAGATTATAGGTGATTCTTGAAGCCTTCATTCTGGGGATTCAAAATATGCAATTAGTTTCTGAAACCCCTGGTTGAATCTTGAATTGCTTGGGTTTTTATTTTTAAAATCCTAAGCGGAATCACTGAGCACTTTTGATGAATGAAGGTGAATTTTGGGGTCTTTGGAATGGAATTTCGTGTATAGGGCTAAGTAAGGGTGGAAAAGGACCATTTTTTCCCAAAAATTGAGTGTTTAAGTCACTTGAAACCTTTACATAGGCGCCGTCTATACCATTGCCTATGTTTACATAGGTTCCGCCTAGGCTGTCACCTATGTTTATATAGGCGCCGCCTATGCTTTCCAGTGGCCATGTGCGATTGGTTAGGCGACACATATTACTTTGAAAGGCCATAACTTCTTGCTCGGTTGCCAAATTTTAGCAAAATTGGTATCATTAGAAAGCTAACTCAGAAACCTATCATTTTACGCATAGTAGGATTTCTAATTAGACATATACAAAGAGTCATGACATCATCTCTATCCCTAAAGGTCACACCAGCTAGATCAAGTACTAGTTAGAACCATCTATATTTGCTCACTATATGCCAAGAATTTGAGGTATCACCTGACTTCATGACATGTATATTGAAAATATTTTCTCGTGATATGTACAATTTAATTGATTAGTGTCCACTCTCTCTTATATGACCTTATTTGAGCTCGTGCATTTTGGTTTGGTCCCCAATTTATTTTAGACCCTTATTTAGTTTCTACCCTATTAAGTGACTTTTTGATTGCTAGAAGTGTCTATAGGGTATGTGTGGTATCGGGTGGTCATAAAAAAACTGTGGTGGATTTGTTAGAATTTGATATGTCATATTTCAGTGATATAATTAGGATAGATTGGTTGCACTCATGCTATACACTACTAGACTATCATACTCGTAAGGTAGTGTTTCTAATCCTAAATAAGTCAGTTATTGAGTAGGAGGGTGGTTCCCTGGATCCTAAGGGGAAGTTCATATGATATATTAGAGCTCAAATATTAATATCCAAGGGTTGTCTCTATCATCAAGTTTAGGTTAAAGATTCTAACACGGAGGGTTCTTCTTTGCATTCTATCTCGGTGGTAAATGAATTTGTTGAGGTCTTCCCTGATGACCTTTCTGGTGTTCCTCTTGATAGGGGGATTGAGTTTGGGATTAATCTTATTTTAGACACTAATCCAATTTTTATTCCTTCATATAAAATGGCTCCAACTGAGTTAAAAAATCTTAAGGACCAATTAAAGGTTATTTAAGAGAAGGGTTTTATTCATCCTAGTGTGTCCCTGTGGGGTGCACCGATATTATTATGCAAGAAAAATGGTTCTCTTTAAATATTCATTTATTACCGATAGTTTAATAAGGTGACGGTAAAGAAAAAGTGCCCTCTTCCAAGGATAGATAATTTATTTAATCAGTTGCAGGGTTCTAAGTATTTTCCAAGATTAATATTTGATTGGGGTATCATCAGCTAAAGATTAGGTAAGTGGATATCCCTAAGACTGTCATTCATACCCGGTATAGGAATTTTGAGTTCTTATTCATGTCATTTGGTTTGACCAATTCCCCTATGCATTCATGGATTTGATGAAAAAGGTCTTTCATTAGTTTTTTGACTTTTTCATCATTGTGTTCATTGATGACATTTTAGTGTACTCTAAGAGCGAGGTGGATCATGTCGATTACCTCTATGTTGTATTATTGACCTTAAAGAAACAACAGTTGTAAGCCAAGCTTTTGAAATGCAAATTTTGTTTGAATGTTGTAAATTTTCTAGGGCATATCATTTCTAGTAAAGGGATCATGGTAGATCTGTGGAAGGTTATAGTGTTGAATAAAAGGCCTAGACCCATAACTCCAACCAATATTAGAAGCTTCTTGGGTTTAAATGGCTACTAATGGAGGTTTGTGGAGAGTTTTTCCTCTATACATTCCCCGTTTACTAAGTTGACTCTAACAAAAGTGAAGTTCTTATGGTTTTATACCTGTGAGGGTAGTTTTAAGAAGCTGAAGGATAAGCTAACTTTGACTCTGATTTTGATTTTGCCTGAAGGCACTGATGGGTTTGTTGTCTATTATAATGTGTCCCGTGTGGGACTTAGGTGAATTTTGATAAAGCATGGAAAGGTCATAGATTATGCTTCCAGATAGTTAAAGGTGCATGAGAGGAATTATCCAACTCATGACTTGGAATTATTTGTTGTGGTCTTTGCGTTGAAAATCAGGCATCATAATTTGCATAGAGTGCATGTGGATATCTTTACAAATCATAAGATCCTCAAACATTACAAAATGAGTCTTCACTACCATCTAGCTAAAGCTAATATAGTTGTTGATGCTCTTAGAAGGTTATCCATGGGGAGTCTATCTGATATGGATAAGGAGAAATGGGAGTTGGTAAAGAACATTCACCATTTGGCTAACCTTGTAGTTTGTCTCTTGAATTTTGAGGATAGTGGTATGTTCATTTAGAATGAGGCACAATTATCTCTTGGTGCTGAAATTAATGAGAAACAAGTGTTAGATCTTGTGTTGATGAGGATCAAGGGTGACATTAGGGGCAGAAGGTAAGGGCCTCTGAGATTAGCGGTGATGGTACCTTGCGGTACAAGGGAGATTATGTGTTCCCAATATAGATGGTTTGCAAGAAAATCTTTGATAAGGCACATGATTCAAGCTATGTTGGTTTTCCTGGTTTAGTGAAAATGTATCATGACTTAAGGAGATGCATGGATGGAATAATATGAAGAGGGATGTGGCTAATTTTGTGGCCAAGTACATGGTGTGTTAACAATTAAACATTGAGCAATGAGGCTCGGAGGTTTGTATCAAAAAATTGAGTTGCTAAAGTAGAAGACAGAAATGAACAACTTTGATTTCATTACCAATCTTGATCGATCTTGGAATCAATTTAATTTGGTTTGGGGTATCGTGGATTGGATGACAAAGTTGGCTCACTTTTTTCCAATGAGGACTGACTTCTCGACTGGGATTATGCATGATTTTATCACCATAAGATTGTGAAATTGCATAGGGTGCTTGTTTCTATCATCTCAAATTGCGGTAGGTAGATTTTACCTCACTTTTAGTATTCATTTCAGAAGGGTTTGGGGACTAAAGTTAGTTTAAGTATTACTTTCCACTTGCATTTGGATAGGCAAGTAGAAAGTACTATTTAAAAATTAGAGGATACGCCTCATGCTTGCGTGATTAACTATGGTGGTAGTTGGGTTGAGCACTTATCTCTTGTAGAGTTTTCTTACAACAATATCTACCACTCTAGTATTGGCATGGCCCTATTTAAAGCATTGTATATTAGGAGATATAGGTCCTCTATTCAGTGGTTTGAGCTTGGTGAGGGAGATATGTTTGGACCGAATTTCATTCACCAAGACATAGAGAAGGTAAAGGTGATTTAGGATAGATTTAAGGCTAGCCAAAGTCGCCAAAAGTCCTATATAGATAAGAGAAGAAGGGAGTTAGAGTTTAAGGCTCGGGATAAGGTGTTCTTAAAGATCTGTCCCATGAAGGGAGTGATGTGGTTTTGGAAGAAGGGGAAGCTCAGTTCCCAGTATGTTGATCCATGGTTGGTTCTGAGGAGTGCTGTTAATGTTGCATATGGTTGGAGCTGCCTTCTAACTTGAGCTTCATTCACCCAGTATTCCATGTCTCTATGTTAAGAAAGTGTGTAGGTGATTCATATTAAACTGTGAATATCAAGGATATTGGTATTTCATATTCTTTGTCTTATGAATAGATCCCAGTTGAGATCTTGGATAGGAAGGTTCATCATTGTGGACCAAGGATGTGGCCTCGATAAATATTCTATGGAGGAACCACAAGGTTGAAGGGGCTACAGGGGAAGCTGAAGAGGATAAGAAGTCAAAGTATCCGTTCCTACTTTCTGCTCCAGAAATTTATGCGGAAGGTATGTATTCTTCATCATACTCTTATTTTCTAACTTAGTTTAAGGAAAAATTGATTTCCTTGCATCTTTGTTTTCTAACTTAGTTAATGGTCAGAGTTCAGGTGTTGGGGGTGTAAATCATTCTTGTACTACCTTGTTCAATTTTTTGAGGAGAAATGATCCATGTGGGGGAGAACTAAAACACCTTGGTTTTCATCCCTTGGAAATTTATTAAGTTTTTAGCTCTTTGTTAATCATACAACCCACCATATGAGTCATATGGTGAGGTTACAGGTTAGGTGACTTAATTCGTTGGATGTCCAATGTTTAGTGGTCAAGTTTTTGTGGTGGTACGAGTCCTATGGTTGGTGATGGCTTGTTGTATTGAACCTTTACTTAATCTGAAACTTAGTGACTTGACTTGGCTCTGAGTACGAGTGGCTCACCATGAGCTGTGAGGATAGGGTACGAGTGGTATAGTGGAGCCATACATTTTCTAGTTTCCAACCCCTTTGATTCATTCTTAGATATGACTTATATGTACTACTCATATGTTATGGGTACGAGTGTGGCAAGGGGAGTCATATGGTGGAAAGTATGTCGTTTACAACATTCTGATCAAGGCATGAGTGGAGGGTGCCACTCATATGATGTGGGTACAAATGAAGAGTCAAAATTGTATCTTCCTGCAGTAATTTTTATACTTTAAGTCGCAGGTATTCTGAACATTTTCCCTCTTAACTTATTTTTACCCCATGACTTAAAACACTCTTGGGACTTCATTAACCTTTTATTTCTCAATCAATCACTCTCAAAACACTCAAAATATCTCTCAAGGCTTTTGGTTTAAGAAAGGCTAAGGTTTTCTTCAAGACAATCAATTAACATCATCCTTGTTGTCTAAGTCATGCTACACCTCCCTCATTGTTTATTCAAACAAAAAAAAGTTTTCTTGGATGGTTTTCATTGAATTATTGTTGTATGTTTTGGGTTTTGAAATATATGTTCGGGGTTTTGGTTACTAATATTTGGATAATTTTTTTCCATATTCTATTTATGGTTTTTCAAGTTATAATAGTGGTTTTAACATGTGGCTGCATGGGAATGGTTAATTGGTTTTGTAAACTATGTTCCATCGACATGTTTGTTAAAATGCTTATGAGAAAGATTTTGTCACATAGTTTGACATTTATTGAAAACCTGGCATTGCACAATATGGTAATATATCCTAATACTAGCCATGGATTTGGTTTAATTGAAAATTATGTAGGGTACATAGGAATCCCTAAGTGTTGGCTAATGACATTGGTTGCAATCGATGTTCAGTATGAAGATACCACTTTACAATGCTTTGCTAATTAAATTATGGAATAGGTTATTTGGTTATCTTCTTAAGTATTTAATTGGGAAATAATGGCGGGATGTAATAACTAACCATGAATGTGTTGGTCCAATAGAAGGACACTGGAAACTTATGTTTACCGACATGAGGGTTTGTCATGGTGACTATATACTTGTGGGGTACACGGGAATCCTCTAAGTTTATACTTGTAAATATGAATTATGGAGGGCGAAGGGTACACGGGAATCTTTGACCCCTATTGTATCTCCGATTCATACGGCTACACACACTAGGGCCCGTTCAAAGGGTAACATTAGATATATATAGCCCGTGGGTGGTTTTAGGATAGTTAAGATACACATCTCAGGTTGAAGTTTTAAATGCATGCTAAACTAGGTTCCCTTTCTCGGCGTGGTAAATATATTTGTATGTGGTTTCACATGATTATTTATTTTGGTTTTGAATGATGGCATTATTTTATCCTTATTCCTGGGCATATGCTAGCGTTCACCCACTAACACATCTTTGGGCGTTGTATCCCTACCCGGTCTAGGAACTGGATATATTACTCCTCCTTCCTAGTGATTGGATTCGGGGACATCATTTGTGACAGACAAAATTGTTGATCTTCTATAATCTGAACGACTCCATTTCATGCTATGGATAGCTTTTCATACTTTTGTTTATTTGATAGACTTTTATTTTGGCTATGGTCGAGAGAATGCCTCGACTCGATATTTTTTTATTTTAGTTAGAGGATTCGCGTGACTACTATAGGCATAGACGATGTCGTTATTGGTGTCATCCTTAGCATTGGTTTTGGTATTTGGGCTGATACCAGCTGGATATTAGGTTTGATACTTGGTTTGTTATGGTTACCAACTTTATTAAATATCTTTTCACTTATAATTGTTCTATATTATTATATGTTCGGAATTCATCCGACATAGAGTATAGGGCGGTTATGGTTAGGTATTGGGGGTGGTTTCTAATCTTGGATGGGTTTGAGGCACCTGACACGACTAGGCCCTGGTTCTGGTTATGTCAGTTGATTACTTGCTTGGTACTGATATTCGAGGTATAATTCTAATGTCCTTATTTATAGTTATTATATTATGGATAATTATATGATCTCTAGATGTATGGATTAGAGACCCTGATTAAGTTAACCTTATTTCTTACTATTATTAGGGGGCCTTTAGAAGACAATATCACTACTTTGGTGTGTATATTTTAGTGAGTCTTATTTATGTATATGCATATATATCTATTCAAAAATAGTTTTGAAATTACCATATATCCCTCTCTACCTTCATTGTTCATGTTGTATATCCATTTCTTTACCTTGATTACTACTACTATATGTATATATATATATATATATATATATATATCCTTGTTCTACTCTTTATTTAATTTTGGCCAGTGATATATCGTATAGTGCTTAGGTCCCTGAGAATGTCTAGAATAGGATTGTTTATCCTAATTATTTCCTCCTTAGGCTTACAATGTTAGTTTCCTGAATATTTGGGTGTAGTTTCTTTTTCTAATTTTATGTTATTTATATTTACTATATCTTTTGAACTCAGTTAGTAGTTAACTACTGAGAATCATGTGTTTGATACTCTTACTATTCTTTTGCAACCTGCAGATCATAGTACGGGTTCTCACTATTGTTATGTATGTCATGTGGAGAAGCTATGGTTTGGCGATATAAGGAGAGCTTCTAAGGTTCGAATCATTACTATTCTCCCTCTTATGTACAAGACTAATTTCTATGTTGTATTCAGAGATGAGTTGTATTAGTATATTCCTTTAGCACTTTATTTGTAGTCTAATTATATTAGAAGTTCTTACACTATTTTCACTAGGTTTGGGGACTATCTTATATATTTCAGACTTTTGCTATATCTATTGCGTATTTTTCATTTACTTCTTTTGGTAGTCTGTTACGAGTAGTTTGGACTATGGCTTTTCTTATCTACTGTGGGTTATATTAAGTGCCATCATGATATGAAAAATTGGATTGTCACAACCTATAAAGTCCACATTATGGGAGTACCACTAGTACTAGCCAACCCACTCAGAAAAGTCAAAACCTACTAAATAACCTTACAGAAAACCAACGGAAGGGTTGAACTTCTAGATCATGCAACTATCTCATGTACCAAACCATCCGCATCTACTACCTAAACCTCCTCACGATGATCCTATGGTGGAAGAGATTATACTAACCGCTAACGTGTTGGTCAGCTGCTACTTGAGCTCCACCTCTGGCAGATATTGCTCTCCCGCTTCCACTTTCCCTACCTGATAAGTTGGTCATAAGCTAACCTTTTAGCATTAAAAATTTTTAATTATCCACTAATTTTCTCTAATACAAGGTGTATCTCATGTTAAATTTGTCATTTGTGCAGGTGATGGATAAATTCAGGGTTAAGCTTACCATACGAGTTAAATAGAGATCATAAGTGAAGGAAAAACCTTTAAAAATAATTCTCAGGGTAATGGGAGTTCATCTTCGTATGAAGGTGAGGTGGTGCACACGCAGATAAGCATCTATAGGCCAATACTGAAGTTAATGAAAAATGCAGTTACATTTTAGTAATTTCCTAGGATGCAAATTTTTAGCCTAAAGGTTTTGTCATATCCTAACCTTCATATTTGTACTCTTTGGAGATTGAGAAACACTGATTTGACCCTTAGAGTGAATTTATGATATTCTTTTATCTTGAATTGAATTTGGATCTCAATTCTTGTGATAATCAATTTAATAGAAGAATGGAATGAGAATTTGGGTAATTTTCCACTTTCTCTTTCTATGAGTAGCTAATATCTTTACTTGTAGTTATGCTTGAACAAATTGTGATAATTGTATAGTTTCTGTTTATTTGTCTTATTAAGTGGTTAATTGTTATAGGTTTTACTCATAGTCCATATTGTTTATCTTTAATTAGAGGTTGCAAACTCTAGTTAACTCTAGAACCCTTATCATCACTAACAAACAGGATGAGGGTAAGGAGTAGTAGTGAATAATAACATGATATTTATCACTTAATGGAGTCTTCATGTGTGAGCTATTGTTAAAACATTTGAGGATTTTAACTAAGAATAATTACGAAGTTTTAAGCAACTTAGATCATTTTTTATTGTTTTTTGTTTGAATTTGCAGAAGAAGCTAATATGTTAGAGAACCAACAAAAATGAAAGAAAATGAGCTGACATCTAAAGTAAATAGAGGAAAAGTGTGGTTGACGACATTTGTGATAAGTCGTCAGTCTTGTGATAAGCTGTCAGCTTCATCGTCAGCCATAGAAAAAGAATTGGCCTAAGTTGAAAGTTGTGATGATATTTTGTGATAGGCCGTCAAGGAGCTGATAAGCCGTCAAGAATGCCATCAGCCTAAGGAAGCACATGAGAACTGAAGCAAAGACTTGACAACATTTGTGATAAGTCTTCAAAGAGCAGATAAGGCATCACCGTTTGTCGTCAGCGTTAGGCAGCAAGTGTCCAAAGCAAAGAGGAAGTTGACGACATTTGTGATAAGTCGTCAGGTTCCTGATAGGCTATCACAAATGGCATCACCTAATCTGAGAAATTTCTGAAATTTATTATTTTTTTTCCATAATTAGGGTAAACTATTTAAAGCCTTGTTTAGGGTTTTCTTTAGAGTTCCTAACCTTGATTTTTTAGACACAATATTTTGATATTTTCTCTCTCTAACTTCTTGGCTTGAAAAAGAAATTACTTTGAAGAGAATTTAATCATTATTTTGGGATTTCCTTTGTGATTTAATCAGAGAATCTCAAGTTTCTATTTACCTTATGGTAATTTTATCTTTCAAAGCATGAATTCATCTAGTTACTTCGATTATTACGTCATGAGGAGCTAAATTACTTTAACATGAATTATGGGATCTAGGGTTAGGTCTTGATAAGGTACTGAGTGTTCAAGATTCTAAAGGTGGTAGGACTTTTTGATAATTCTGATATTTTAATTATTGTCTATTGGTTGTAAATGATAGATAATACCTACTTTGATTTGCTTGAGAAAGAAATCAAATATAGTGGGAAGTGAATTATCAATAGGGACTTGGAAGCACCAAACTTCCATTTAATAATCAGTGTTGTAACAAGGCTGGTTAACCTGAGGTAAAATTTAGGCAGTGAGTATAAATTTCCTAAGTCTGAGAGGATTAGGTAATTAAATGTTTAAGTAGGTCAACACACATTTAAGAATAGCTTTTATAAAGATAACTTGTTGTACTACCTACCATGTGAATCTTGAACTAATAGCAACATCTATCAATTACCAAAATCCCTTGTGAACATAATTCTATTTTATCCATAAACTCTTGATTACAAACTGAAACTAAGGTGACCAAAAATTATTTGTTAGTCTCCAAAACCCTCATTTTATCTTTTTGTGCCAGTTTTTTGAATTCAACTTGTAGCTATAGTTTCAAATTAGTTTAATTGCCACTCATATTATTTCCTATGGATTAAACCCCGACTCCAAAAGATGGGTAAATATATTGATGACGACCGCCTTGCACTAAATTGACGTGTAAGTTGAGCATTATCGAAAATGACGCCGTTGTCGAGGATCAATTTGGCGTATTGAGTTGGTTTTGAATTTTAGTTTACTTTCTTTAATTCAAACTTGTAAATATTTGTTTTTTTATTTATTTAGTTTATTTTCTTTTATTTTTATTTTTCTCACACCTTTCTTAAGATGTCAGCCTTGATAGATGGATTTTTGAGTGATGATGATTCTTGTGACAATTCTTGTTATTATTGTGGGGGACCATATTTTGAGGCTTGTTGTCCAGATTTGCCTGGAAGTGCATGGATGGGACCTTCATAATATAATGTGGATATTGTCCTATTTACTGTATCTTAGTGTTTGGCTTGTCGTCAAAGTGATCATACTGAAGATATGTGCGATGTTATGATTCAAGAGAACAAATTAATGAAACGAATCTTAGAGAAACAGCTGTGGGCAAAGATAAAAGAGTTACCACTCCTACCATGTTTATAGTGGCTAAACAAAGAAGAATATGAAGGGGACATTATCTAATTTGAGGAGAAAACTTAAGAATTACAACCACTCGATTGTCATCTTGATCTTGAGACTGACATTGGGAAGTTGAATAAAAGTGAGTGTGTAGTAGATAGTGTAAATTTTGAAGTAGAATTAGTTGGGCCTCACTCGAAGCGTTTTTCCACATTATCTTTAGATGATATATTGTCTGTAGAATCATCTAAAATAGTAGAAGAGTGTAAAGATGAGGAACAAAAATCCTATATTTTTATTTTACACATGATAAGCAACATAAAAACACACCTCACCTTAAGGCCGAGTAGTTTACCAGGCTTATTCCATTACTGGACTTCTTAATTCTTGTGCCACCACCTTATGATCGAGGCAAGAATACGAACTCTACGTTGGGGGTGAAATTAAAATCATCTGAGTGGAGGGATAAATTATGAAGCACATTTAAGGTATCTTGATAAATTCTGAGTAGTCAAAATAACCTAGTCATGCCACGACACCAAATTAGGAGTTTCTTGAGAGGCAACCCAAGGTATTTTGTTGTTTGTATTCGTATTATGTGATTTACATCAGATCTTTTCACCCATGTTGTTATAGGTATATTTCCGACTCTCTTGTTTTTGTTTGACGCATTGGGGACAATGTATGATTATAAGTTAAGGGTGGGACTACTTGTTGTTGTTGATGTCCTCTTGGAGTTTTTGTTGTCGTGCCTCTTTTCCCCAGAGTCTTGTTCCTAGTAGAGCTGGCATATTTAGGGGTATTGTGATTTGTTGTAAAATGTTGTAGTTGACTAGGAGAAATACAAGTACCTTAGGCAGTTAACATATTTTTGTTGATATTTGAACACCTCTCCAAAGGTTTGTTTTATAACTGTGCGATATGTATTTATATGTGACCATTGTGCATCTTGTTATGGCGTTAGTACTAGTGACATGATAACCATTGCTAAAAAATTGCATGACCCAAATGAGTAGTAGCTTGAGATGTACCTTTGTGCCGTGTGTGTGTGAAATACTACCTAGTGCCCATTGTGTGTTAAATCCGGAACTTGCCCGGTTGGTCTTGCCTTATTTGAAGGATAGAGCTTAGGAAATGTTCATAGGTCATTTTGATATTATCTCACTTAAGCCTAAATGACTGATAACGCTCAATCTACAGCTCTCGTAGGAGTGTAAAGCGGTCGCTGTCAAATATATAACCCAACTGGGTTGGGTATCGATCCCACAGGGAATAGCCGGTCAATAAGTAAGCAAAGATTATTAGACTTTTGGTGCAAGTCTCGTTGAAGGGGGGATTTTAACGTACAGATAGCGTAATCAAAATAGTAAAGTAAAAACAGAAAAATAGCAAAGTAAAAAGAAAGAATGTTTTAGTAAGAAGTTAAACAATGAGAATTGAGAGTTAGGGTTATGTCCACCTTATGAGTTATACGTCTCTATTGGCTATGAATTATGCGGAATTCAGACATGCATGTGTTTATAGAGAATTGTATTCTATGGTAAATCCAAGCGTCTTTCGACCTTAACAAGGACTATTTCACTTTAACTCTTTCGAGCTTAAAGCGTGTCTAACGGTACAAACTCTCCAAGAGGTTAATCCAGTTACGACACTAACATTTTAATAGGGGTTGGTGCCCTATTACCTTGACATTATCTCTTTTCCAGACATATAACTTTTCTTTCAAACAAGTTAATGCTATACTGGCGTTATTCTATACGTTTGCAACCGCAAGAATTTGTATTAAGATGAAGAGAATAATGATATAAGCAGCATACGTGTTGCGAATTCACAAACTCATAGCAATAGATAGTATCTCATTCGGCTTCCATAACCCCAACAGAGAAGTTTATCTATTCATGAGTGCGATGGAAATCACAATAGACATTATCATAATACCACAATAAAAAACTCACGGTAGTATGGTGTGGTATGGTGTTAGGCGTGAATTCCTTGCAAAATAGTGATTCTCTTGTTGTAAAATTAAAAGTCAAATAAATGAAAAATAATGTCAACAATTAATTAATAAAGAAATAGGAAGGATGGAATAGGGGTAAGGGTGGTGGAGAATTGTTTTGATGGATGGATGGATGGTGGATGGATGGGAATTGATGGAATGGGGGAATGAATAAAAATCTCTAGCAAAATAGGGTATTTATAACACCCATATCCTATTCCTACTAAGCTT
Organism: Capsicum baccatum var. pendulum; assembly: GCA_030864225.1. Classification (NCBI taxonomy): domain Eukaryota; kingdom Viridiplantae; phylum Streptophyta; class Magnoliopsida; order Solanales; family Solanaceae; genus Capsicum; species Capsicum baccatum. Next base: position 135,952,593 of record CM061552.1, read on the forward strand.
CTGCATTACTTAACCCATTCCTACTGGGTTAATGCATCATTATCCTAATCCTAATAAGTTACTGCTAGTCCCCAAAGTCTTTAGAATTGTTGTTTTTGCTCGGGACAGATTTTCCATGTGTCACTTTTGGTCCTTGGCGTCCAAGCTTTGCTTTCCTCCTTTCGTGAAGCTTTCTTTGGCGTCAAGTTGTCCATAAAATGCTGAAATCTGCATTATTTATACCTGAAAACTTGCTAATCACGTTTGTTAGCTCACTTACAGGAAAAAGTACTAAAAGTGCATGAGTTATATATTTTGTCCTCAAAACTTAGCTAAAATATGGGTAAATTATAGCACTTTAGGCGTGTAAATTCGCCTATCATCAACACCACACACTTAAAGCTTTGTTCGTCCTCGAACAAACTATCATGTCCATCTAAACATCTACTTAGGGTTTCACAGTAACAACACAAAATATTCATCAAGGCAATCACGACAATTATTGACAAAGAGTAGTTTTCTGACCACTACTAGAAACAATTCAACCTCTAACATAGACTCGTGATGATGGTTAATTCGTATTCAAATGTCAAGGCACAAAGAATCGTACAAACTACCAAAAACTCATCAACCATGTGTGTCTCACAATATATTACCCATAATCACTCACAATTATAGTATATTTATCGAACATGGGTATAAGATTATCCTTGCTCTCACTCTCACAAAGAATTCATATGTTGCAACTGATGACCATAGACTTGCCCTTAGTGTAATGCTCCACTAAATATCAGAATGCTAAGCTTAGGATCAAATAGGTCTTTTGCTGATTGTAATGTAGGCTAAGGGATGGGTAGGACTATTTTGGCCAGAAATAGTGACTACGTTCCTAAGCGCTTTAATACATCACATTATGCCATTAATACTTTTCTTTCAAACAACCATTTTTCTTTCTTTTAATCTACCACCCTTTGTCACCTCTTTTGTTTTTCAATTTTTGAACATAACTAACTTTTTAGTTTTTTTTTCCTTTTTCCTTTCATAACATACCTCTTATAATAGCAATTCTTTTTCATAATGACTTCAAGCACCAATACATTCTAAAGCATCATACTTACCCAATTTACTCTTATTTTGTCACATGACTTTACACTTTAAAGAACTTAGGAATTTGGATCAAATTATGGTCTTGAAAAAAATGAATTAGGCTTACATATGAGGTTGTCAAAGAAAATAGGCTAAAGGCTCAAAGGGGTTAACTAGGATAATGTCCATGGGTAGGTAAAAAGAAGGTAAACAAGTCTAGGTTGCCAACGAAATGCCTAAATCATCTCCTAAACTCACACTCTTTATTTCGCTTTACATACATACCAGGCAAGTTCTAGCATCATCCACAAACACAGAATATACTATATCCTCACACACACAAGGCACATGGTCGACTTTATTGGGAGTATCATAGACTCTTGACCCAACAGATGAAGAATTGAACCACACAATATCACATAGTGAGTCACAATTAGAGCCTAAACGTCTAAATAGTCATGATTTTAGCACAAACTCTTTTCATAATCTCATGCTGCCTATTAGAATAATTTCATGCGAAGTTAAGTTAAAAAAAAAATAACTACTAAAAAGAAAAATAAAACAAACATAAATGCAAATGCAGATAGAGAAGTATAGCATGCAAATACCAGCACCCCATACTTAGACGGGACACACTGCCCTCAGTGGAAAATAAATAAGAAGAACCTGGTTAGTCGGACTCCTCCTCTATGTCTAGGGTCATACCCCCTTCGTCGGAATCATCATTGGAGTCGTCGTCATCAAAATTCTCCTCCACGTCGGAGTCTGGCATTCGTTGATCATCATCGATTGGCACATCATCATCAAGAGGTTCCTCAAAATATGTACCTACTCCACACATCGCCTTCACGTGCTCACTCATTGGGTAGTCATAATCCAATTGTTGGAGCTCTGCAGCAGTTGGAATATGGCCACCGCTCATCATTGTAAACCGAGTCATGCCATAAAAATGGCGAAAGAAACTCTCATCTCGAGCATGCCTTTCTGAAGTGGTAAGGTTGAATCCATGCGTGGTTTCAGCATCTTTAACCTTCGTGAGATCAACCTTCTTTGGGTTGTGTGGGAGTTTATGATCAGCCGGTTCCTCTTCAATGTCTTCCTTCCTCAATATTGCGGTCAACAAATTGCCAAAACTGAAGTGGGACCTCCTGTGTAGCCTAGCTTTCCGCATTGTGGATCGAAGAATTGCCCCAATGTTGATAGGGACATTCGTCATCAATGCGTATACCAAGCACACTCTATCTCGTGTTATCTTTGTGTACTGAGTCCCTGGAATTAGGCAAGAGTTGACTATGCGTAACCATATTCTTGCTTCTCTATTCAAAGGAGCATATAGGAAGGTGTTGTGTCGTCCAGTGTCCTTGTGTCTACTCCACCGTACCATGGACCTTGTTCCACAGAGTGTGTGTCGAATGGCTCTATATGGAGGTCTACTGTACAGCTCTTTGAATGGTGATGGATCAACAGCAGGCAAGCCAAGAAAGGAGTTCAAGAAATCCGCATTGAGTTGTAAAACTTGGCCCCGAATCTTCACTTCATTCCCTGTGGTTTTCGGTGACCAGTTGGCATAGAATTCTCATGTTAAATCGAGATTGCATTCTCCCATGTCTCGGAAGATTAAATCAAGATGTAACGCCATGATTTTGGCCATCATGCGCGGTTCTTTCTTTGCTAGGCTTTCCTTATTTATCAAGTCCACATGAACATATTTCTTCTCTTTGTTGTTCCTATACCATTCCTTTGCTTCCTCCTCTAAAACCCATTTAATTACGAACATACGGCATGGTACTTGCATCGAGGAGGACTCTCCTTGCTCTTTGCATCCTCTTTTCTTGCCTTTTTGGGAAGTGGTTGCCTTATCTTTGCCTTGTCTTACTTTGGGTTCCATTGTACCTGAGAATAAAACAATGTTCATGTTAGCGTTATCTCGATGGATACAATCTATAAACAAGCAGTAGTGGCACCACCCCACACTTAGTTTGTTGGTACAGACTAGTGAAGTGAAAGTGGTCGATTACTCAGACTTCATCGGCATACGTTTTAGGTGCTATATTCCAACAATAAAATCAGTGCAGTCATACTTCTTGTATTCTTAGCAATACTTTCGTGTTTGATATATCAAGACTACTACATAGGGATTGAATGAAGGTATAGCATCTAGAAATAATCACAACCTCCTATGTTGGTAGTCAACCATAATTCTCATCTTGATGAACAAGTTATTCCAATATGTAAGATTTATATTGACAAGATTATGCAATTTTTGTGACCATGTCAATTCCGCAAAAGTATGACAGTGCATCAAAATCAAATTCAAGTTGGAAATATGTTAAGATCATTCGTACGTATTCTTTCACTCACTTAGTTGTATCACAACACATCAACCACATTCAAGTCACTTCTACTATTTCAAGATTTAACAATTCATAATAGGCATAGTAGTGTAGTACTTACGGAATATAAATGATGAACAAAGAAGTACTTACTTGATTGATGCCTTTGGATGATGTTCTTGCGAAGTAAAAGAGCAAAAGGAAAATTTTGGAGAGGATTTGAGGGCTATAGGTGGCGCTTATGCTAGGTTTCCAATGTGTTTTTGGTCTAAGACAGTCTCTTATTTATAGGAAAGGCTTGGGTTGGTTTTTGACCCATTTAAAATCGGATTTGGAGACAAGAAGTGACCATAGGCGGCGCCTTTTGCTTTGCCTATGCTAGGCATAGGCGGCGCCTTTTGCATAGCATTGTTGAGGCGGTGCCTATGTCATGGCATTCTTAGGCATAGGCGATGCCTTTTGCATGGCAAATGAGATTCAGAGACAAAAGGCATTGGCATAGGTGGCGCCTATGCTATGGCATACTTGGGCATGGGCGGCGCCTATGCTATGGCACACTAGATTCCGAGAGCTTAGGCCATAGCATAGGCCTTGCCTTGTTAGTGGCCTAGTTTTACGTAGGCCTAGCCTTGTTCGTTGCCTATATTTTCATAAGCAATGCCTAATCCATAGCCTTTTGCTTCTTCATTACTAACTTACCACCTTCAACAAGCAATACGACCAAATCAATATTTGGAACCAATCTCCTCGTTTACGCCTCTTGTTCCTACACTTGCTCAAAAACAACAAACACGATTAGTACGATGGGTTTACCTCCCATCAAGCGCCTTAGTTTTGGTTGTGGCACAACTCTTCTTTTTGGATTTTTATTTATCAAAGGCAAACACGAAATAGAACGAAAGAAAGGAAAAAAAAATGTAAAACGATGGGTTGCCTCCCATCTAGCGCTTGATTTATTGTCGCAGCACGACATTGTTACCTCGAGTACTTAGACTTCGTCGAGATAGATGGTGGATCATTTTCTGAATGGATTCAGACGACAATGAGGCTTACTTATAGGCATGCAATCTTCTTCGAGATGACCCTTGTGCATGCCTATCCCGGGAGGGATACCAATTATATCATCAATAGTCCAACCCATGGCTCTCTTGTATCTCTTCAGAGTAGAGATGAGAGCCTCTACGGTTTGTTCACTTAAATCATCCTCCATACTTACCGGAAGTATATTTCCACTTTCCAATAACACATACCTTAGATAATCGGGGAGCTCTTTCGATTCTAGCATTGGTGGCTCTTCAATGGAAGTCTTCGCTGTTGGTGACGGTTGATTCTTAAGATCAAGGTCTGGCTGTTTAGGAGTATGAGAATAGGACCCTATTTCTGTTAGAGCACATGTAGTTTCTTCATAATCTTCATCATCCTTATGCTCAACATTCAGTAGTGCAGCAGACAAAGGCTCAACAGTAAGCTGTTTTGCTATAGATAATGCTTTCATATCCTCATAATGAACATCAGATATAGATAACACATTCATATCGCTGGGCTGCTTCATTGCTTTGCATATATCAAAACGGACCACTTCGTCATTCAACCAAACTAAAAGCTCATTAGCTCTCATGTCTATAAGCACACTTCCTGTTGCAAGGAAAGGACATCCCAAGATTATGGGAACTTTAGAATCTACCTCACAATCCAGAATAACGAAGTCTGCAGGAAAGATGAATGAAGAAACCTTCACCAACACATCATTCAAGATACCCACAGGTCATTTTAGCGACCTATCAGCCATCGCGAGCCTCATATTGGTTGGTGTCGGATCGCCTAACCCCAACTTCCTATAGACGAATAGTGGAATCAAATTGATTGTTGCTTCCAAATCGCACAATGCCTTAGCAAATTTCATAGATCCAACCGTGCACGGAATAGTGAAAGCACCAGGGTCTGCCTTCTTCTGTACTAAGGACCTTGTGGCAATTGCACTGCAATGATGAATATCATCTGTCGGCTCATAGCTTGCTGCCCGCTTCTTTATCAGAAGATCCTTCATAAATTTTGCGTAGCCAGGCATCTGTTCTAGTGCCTCTACCAACGGAACATTAATGGTCAGCTGCTTTAACATATTCATGAATTTGCTGAACTTTGTATCATCCGTAATCTTCTTTAATCTTTGAGGAAAAGGTGGTGGTGGATAAGGAATTGTTTTCTCCACGGCTTTATTCTCCTCTTGCTTCTGTTTTTCAGCCTTTTCAGGCTGCAACATACTCGATGTGATGTCATGGGCGTCGTGGGTGGTTTCTACGGCAGCTTCTCCTTTTGCCTTATCATCGATGTCTATTGCCTCATCAACCACTTGCTTGCCTTTGGATGAAGTTTCCAGCACCTTACCACTTCGGGTAGTAATAGCCATGCATGATCTATCATTCCTTGGATTTGGCACAGTGTCGCTAGGTAAAGTGCCAGCCTTTATTTGATTGAGTGCTACGGAAAGTTAGCTCAATTGCTGTTCTATTTGCTTTATTGAAGTGGAATGTGAGTCAACCAATTTCTTCATTGAGGACAAATCATTTATTACCTCTGTTACTCCCGCGCTGGTTGCTTCCACACCTTTCAACAGTTTAGCCATCATATCTTCCATATTTCCAGAACCAGATGTAGTGGCGTCACATCTTCCTGGGGGAACATACAAACCACTCTTGTCATTCTTGTTCTTCCAACTACCTTGGTCCTTGTTTCTAGATTTATCATAATAGTTCCGACCTTGGTTTCCTTGGGTATTACCTCGGAAACCCCCCTGATTGTTCAAGTAGTTGGCTTCTTCTTCTGAATCAGATTCGTCTCTTCCTTTTAACGCAACAGCTTTGACTTTTTCAGTCTTCCCTGATAATAGATGCTTTGTAAGAAGATCCACTTGTGTTTTCATGTGCGCCATATCTTGATCACGTTCTTCTTCTCTTCTCCTTTGTTTAGCAGTCATGCTAATAGATATAGTAGGGCTTGCTACCTCAGAATCCCTGGTATGCCAAGCTCTACTTTGCTTCGTCATCCGATCTAGCATATTGCTTGCCTGCCCAAAGGTGAGGTCCATAAATGATCCTCCAGCCGCATTATCCACCACTGGTTTAGTTATTGTATTCAAGGCTCTGTATTGTATCTCCATTAGGTGGACATTGGTCATGTGATGGTTCGGGCACCTCATAAGCTTCGTCTTGAACCTCTCCCATGTTTCATGAAGAGCTTCGGTTAGAAGCTGCCGAAAGTTGCTGATTTCATCTCTTAATTGTGCTCTTTTGGATGGCGGAAAAAATCTTTCTAGGAAAGCGTCTCTCAATTGCCTCCAATTTGTAATAGAATCAGGAGTCAACCCATTCAACCATAGAGTTGCCTCCCCAGACAGTGACAATGGAAATAAGCGTAATGGAATTCCATTCTGACCAACGCCAGGATTGTCAAACGACTTGCATGTAGAAATAAAGTTGATGAGATTCATATTCGGATCATCGCCTTCTAGTCCACCAAATAATCCCTTGAGTTGCAATAACTGAATCATGGTGCTTGTGATGTTGAACTTGGTTCCGGGTGCCAATGGTGGAGGAATAATGGCTCCTGTGGCTCCGGCTTCATCAAGATCATCATCATCATCGTCGAAAGCTGGTTGTACAGGTCGGCGTTCATGCCGAAACCTTGCTTGATGATCTCTTCTGTTGGCAGGTGTTGCGATCTCAGCAATATGCCTAGCGTTTAGTAACTCGTCATCACCTAGGTCCTCATCGTCAGGATTTATTGCTCGCTCGGGGTTATCAATATTCTGTTGATGTACTTGAGCGGCGGCTAGAGCAGCTAGTCTCGCCTGTTCCTGTTGAGCAGCCATCCTTTCAGTTTCGTGTTGTGCCTCCATTCTGTAAATACGTTGTGGTTCAAAATTGATAGGTAATAACGGTTGACTAGAACTTCGAGTATGGGGCATGCACTGAATAAAAACCTGCAGAGAACTAAAACAAAAACTAAAAGTAAAAGTACGAGAATCTTTGACCAAAGGGTCTAGTAATTATCACAAACTCAATTGACACTCGTATTCACCAGCAGCGGCGCCAAGTTTTGATAACGCTCAATCTACAGCTCTCGTAGGAGTGTAAAGCGGTCGCTATCAAATATATAACCCAACTGGGTTGGGTATCGATCCCACAGGGAATAGCCAGTCAATAAGTAAGCAAAGATTATTAGACTTTTGGTGCAAGTCTCGTGGAAGGGGGAATTTTAACATGCAAATAACGTAATCAAAATAGTAAAGTAAAAAGAAAGAATATTTTAGTAAGACGTTAAACAATGAGAATTGAGAGTTAGGGTTATGACCACCTTATGAGTTATACGTCTCTATTGGCTATGAATTATGCGGAATTCAGACATGCATGTGCTTATAGAGAATTGTATTCTATGGTAAATCCAAGCGTCTTTCGACCTTAACAAGGACTATTTCACTTTAACTCTTTCGAGCTTAAAGCGTGTCTAACGGTACAAACTCTCCAAGAGGTTAATCCAGTTACGGCACTAACTTTTTAATAGGGGTTGGTGCCCTATTACCTTGACATTATCTCTTTTCCAGACATATAACTTTTCTTTCGAACAAGTTAATGCTATACTGGCATTATTCTATGCGTTTGCAACCGCAAGAATTTGCATTAAGATGAAGAGAATAATGATATAAGCAGCATACGTGTTGCGAATTCACAAACTCATAGCAATAGATAGTATCTCATTCGGCTTCCATAACCCCAACAGAGAAGTTTATCTATTCATGAGTGCGATGGAAATCACAATAGACATTATCATAATACCACAATAAAAAACTCACGGTAGTATGGTGTGGTATGGTGTTAGGCGTGAATTCCTTGCAAAATAGTGATTCTCTTGTTGTAAAATTAAAAGTCAAATAAATGAAAAATAATGTCAACAATGAATTAATAAAGAAATGGGAAGGATGGAATAGGGATGAGGGTGGTCGAGAATTGTTTTGATGGATGGATGGATGGTGGATGGATGAGAATTGATGGGATGGGGGAATGAATAAAAATCTCTAGCAAAATAGGGTATTTATAACACCCATATCCTATTCCTACTAAGCTACTGCATTACTGAACCCATTCCTACTGGGTTAATACATCATTATCCTAATGCTAATAAGTGACTGCTATTTCTCAAAGTCTTTAGAATTGCTGTTTTTGCCCGAGACAGACTTTCCATGCGTCACTTTTGGTCCTTGGCGTCCAAGCTTTGCTTTCCTCCTTTCGTGAAGCTTTCTTTGGCGTCAGGTTATCCATAAAATGTTGAAATCTGCATCATTTATACCTGAAAACTTGCTAATCACGTTTGTTAGCTCACTTACAGGAAAAAGGACTCAAAGTGCATGAGTTATATATTTTGTCCTCAAAACTTAGCTAAAATATGGGTAAATTATAGCACTTTAGGTGTGTAAATTCGCCTATCATCAATGACCTTTCCTATGTGCATAATATTCCCTGATCCCTATTTTGAGCCTTATTAGCCTATTTCTTTTTATAAAACCTTTCACCTTTCTATTTAGATCATAATGAACCTATTTTGGCCCTGGTCCTTCTTGGATACTGCGCACCTTGACTTAGGCAAATGGCCTAAGTTGAGGGTGTCTATCATAGGGATACGTGATACAGAATGAGTATGAAGAAAGATAGCATAAAAAAAGCTTGGTACGGAGGAAGAGAGCAAGAAAAAGAAAAATTGTGAAAAAGAATAAATTATTGTGGAAAAAACCGCACCCATCATAAATACGTGTGATCAAGAAAAGATAAGAGTAGAAAATTCTAAGGAGTAAACCCCAGAAAGTTAGTGTAGTGTCAAGGAGGCTTAGTCACTTTAAATACCATCGAGTATCATACCAGCCCCTAACCTACATTACAAGCCTAAGAGAAGACCTATAGTGATCCTAGCTGACCTATCTGAAGATCTGGGCAATGAAAATAAGGGCAAGCCTTTGTTAACTGGCATACATTGGTTGGAACTTAATTCTGAGAGTTAGTGTATTGATTGTCCCTATGGTTACATATATGATTACTGATATAAGACGGGGGGGGATTTCTTTGCTGTGAGGACACACCAGATATGTTGCTAGTTGCTAACTTTTTTGGAGAGTGTAATACTGGTCTATGCATGGTTGTTATAGATGAATTAATGTCGTATCTTGATTCCTTTGTGTTGCATTGGTGTTCTTCAATAATATACACAGTTGTTATTAAATTGACTGACCTTGGAGATGGTGAAAGTGTTTTAAGATGATATGGATGATTGACGGCCAAATGTGCTTTGTATTCTCTTAGTTGTGCTAAGTTTCTTGAGGACAAGCAATTTTTTTAAGTTAAGGGTGTTGATGTGTGAGCTAATTCTAACATATTTGAAACTTTTAACTAAGAATACTTTTGAAGTCTTAAGAAACTTTTGTCGTTTTTTATTGCTTTATGTTTGATTTTGCAGAAGAAGCTAATATGTTTGAGAACCAACAAGAATAGAACCAAATGAGCTGAAATCTGAAGTAGATAGAGGCAAAGTATGGCTGACGACATTTGTGATAAGTCATCAGCCCTATGATAAGTTATCAGCTTCATCGCCAGCCATAGACAGAGAATTGGCCTAAGTTGAAAGATATGACGATATTTTGTTATAGTTTGTCAACGAGGTGATAGGGCATTATCGTTTGTCGTCAGTGTTAGGTAGCAAGTGTCTAAAGCAAAGAGGAATCTGACGAAATTTTTGATAAGTCCTCAGCCTCCTGATAGGCTATCACAAATGTCGTCACCTAATCTGAGGATTTTCTGAATTTTATTATTTTGTTTTCATAATTAGGGTGAACTATGTAAAATCTTGCTTAGGGTTTTCTTTAAAGTTCCGAACCTTGAGTTTTGAGACACGATACTTGGATATTTTCTCTCTCTAACTTCTTGGCTTTAAAAAGCAATTACTTTGAATAGAATTTAATCATTATTTTGGGATTTCCTTTGTGATTTAATTGGAGAATCTCTAGTTTCAATTCATCTTGTGGTAAGTTTATCTTTCATAGCATAAATTCATCTAGTTTCTTTGATTATTACGTCATGAGCAGCTAAATTCCTTTAACCTGAATTATGGAATCTAGGGTTAGATCTTAATAAGGTGTTGAGTGTTCAGGATTCGAAAGATGGTAGGACTTCTTGATAATTCTAATGTTTTAATTATTGTCCGTTAGTTGCAAACGATTGATAACACCTGCTTTTATTTGGTTGAGAAATAAATCAAATATAGTGGAAAGTGAATTATCAACAGGGACTTGAAAACACTAAACTTCTATTTAATAATCACTGTTGTAACAAGGTTGGTTAACTTGAGGTAAAATCTGGGCAGTGAGTATAAATTCCTTACTTTTGAGAGAATAAGGTAATTAAATTCTTAAGTAGGTCGACAAAAATTTAAGCATAACTTCGATGAAGATAACTTGTTGTATTACCTACCATGAGAATCTTGAACCACTAGTAGCATCTATCAACTACCAAAATCCCTTGTGAACATAATTCTATTTTTTCCATAAACTCTTGATTACAAACAGAAACTAAGGTGACCAACAATTATTTGCTAATCTCCAAAAACCCCATTTTATCTTTTCTTGCCAATTGTTTGAAATCAACTTGTAGCTATAGTTTCAAATTAGTTTAATCGACACTCACATTATTCCCTGTGGATTTGACACCGACTCTAAAAGTTAGGTAAATATATTGACGACGATCACCTTGCACTAAATTGACGTGTAAGTTGAGCGTTATCAAGTCTCATAGACATAAGATTTTAATTGAGATATTACATTAGTTATAAAGTTACACTTATTAGGTTTTCGAAAGAACCCACTTGTGTTACTTTGGTGTTTGATTGACAAATTAACACTAAACACTCATTATCTTGCCTACCTATAACTATTAGTTAAATGTAGAAAAGTGTTCAACCACCCATGTGATAGCTCTCACCCTTACGATAGTATAACCCCAAGTCCCATTTCATACTTGATTATAACTTTATTTATCTTTTCTTTTAATTTTAGATTTCAATAATTATTGACCTAATGATAACAAAATGTTCGATTATACCCCCTATTATTTTACTTTTATTTTTTATAGAATGGTGAGTCGACTTGTAGTTGTTTGTAACACAAGAGATTGAAGCTAGTGCTCTCATTCCCTATGGATTCGGCCCCTTCTCTTTCTTAGTAAAATATATTAATAATTATCTCTTATCTCCTTGAAGTATAAATGAAGCGTCATCACTACCCCTACCTCATCCTCATCCCGTAACAGTAAGTTCTATACCTAGAGTTGTTGGTGTTGTGTCTATTGTTCTTGCTCATGTAGATCTAGTATTCACTCTCTGCTAAAAAAAGAATGAAGAAAGTGAAAGCCAATTTGTATCACCATATATATAGTATGAAAGATAAGAAAGATGTTTTTGGAGAGTCATATAGCTTCTCGAATAAAAGTATAGAAGTTTTCATACAACTCGGCAAGACTCTACTAGGCCTGTTTCGATACAATGAGATCAATGAACATAAAACTCTAATACAAATTTTGTCATGATGCAAACACATCGTGAGTGGCAGCCATTATAACTCTTTGTTGTGAAAACCAACTAACCCAAACAATCAACCCAACACTTAGAAAAAAATATAAAACTAAACAAACATTAGTAAGAAAGTATTCAACATCTCAAAATGAAGATAAATGCAAAGATATGTAACTTAACTAAACTCCTAGAACCCGAAAGCCATTGTACCAAAACTCTAATAGTTTTCAAAAAGAGCATGCATCCCCAACGCTATGAAATGTGTAAATTCAAACAATTAACCAAAAAAATTAGTAAAGAACTCATGGCATCCTATATGATGAGCTCACCCTTGAGTTAAAAAATGGGCTAAATCAAAGTTAAGGTCTTAATATAGTCACTAGAATATGCTCTACCCTCAACAAAAAAAGAGCACATATAGTATCAGCACATAAGAAGCAAAAGTGTGCCAATAGGGTCATTGGCCAACCTAAAAAGGGAAATATAGATAGATTACCAAAATGTAGTACAACAAAACAACCACGAAACATGTAATACAAATCCATTTAAAATTAATAACATTTAACATTGTAAATAAGTACAAGATAAAGTTGAATCAACATAAGTCAACAAAGATCACAAGTCAAATAAAACAATGACCACCAGTAAGACTCTAAGTCAACACCCATAACGCAACGTCATATAATTATGTCAATAGACAACAGGGAGTTCTTTCACTACTTGTTATTAACCGACAACATTCAAAGAACCAAAAAAAATAACAACGCAAATATCATGCATACCAATTTAAATAAATAAATCATCCTTAGCAATTAAGCACATAAACAATTCAATCAAGTAACCAACATAATAATGAAAACACTTAAACCCAATTCACCTAAGGAAATCATATAATAAAGAAAACACATGGTCCCTAGTTCACCCAAGGAACCAATAATCAAGAAAATGCATAATCTTCGATTCACTCAAGAAACTATCATAGTTACTTACACTTTGTACATACGTGATAAGGCCTTTAAGGATGTCCACTAGTCAATACTTGTAGGGGATGAGTTTTTGTCAAGGTAACAAAATACTAGGCATAAAGTACCTACCAATCTTATATCAACCAATTTCGTGGAGATATCCAAATATAGGTAAAATTCATAATAATGATAGATATCTCAACAAACATAAATATAATAATAACACAAATAATACTTGTATAAACCAACAAGATTTCATATAAGTTCATTGCATGTTATTAACACTTCGATATCAAACAATTATTTACTTTCCTTAAACATGAATTGTACAAGAAATACTAAGAAATAGCTATCATGCATACAGAACATAAATTAGACTTTAACTACGTTGAAACTATCACCTACCTTAATTGAAGACTAAAATTCTCTACTGAATTTGAGCTTTCCCTTTTGTTACAATTTCAGTCTTCCTTGTGGTCCAAAAATACAAATATTACACAGAAAAAATTAAATTACTTATAATATTGAAGAATACAACCTAATCCCAATCATCAAGACTAATATAATGATTACTCTGTCTCATTCTAAAACATTCTAACCATGACTAACCATAAAACTATAAATTTCATAATTATATTGGCGAATTATAGTCATGACATAGTAAACAATCAATCTTTAACTAGATCCAAAGGTTCTTCACCCAATTTACCTCCTTGCAATAGAAAATTCAACTACGTCAAGTTAAACCCTCCCCAAAATCTATAAACTAGTGATTTAAAGATTATGAATTAGAAAAACTAGTTAATAAGGATAAATAACTTACCTTTATGGATATTTTTACTGAAAAATAGGTGAAAATATCCCCAGATCACCAAAGTCTTTCCCATAATAAATTAAGAAATAATGAACCATTTTTGAGAAAATTTCTACACATAGAGCAATTTAAGTTGCTTTAGCGACCCAATCCTATTATAGTGGAATCCACCCATTATAACGGCATTGACTAACTTTGGTTATAGTGGTTTCCCCATAGAGGCTTGCATCCAACTATAGAAGATGTGTCGAGGAAAAAACTTGGAAAAGCTCCTAGTCTTACTTTTTTTGAGAATGCAAACTCAAACTATGATATATCGAACCAACCCCTTTATGTCAGGTTCGATATCAAGAGTTTTACTCAACCAATTTCAGTTTTGAAAAGTCCTACAGATTCCTTATCATCTTTGCTAACATAAAACCATAATAACCTTTAGTGTATTTTTCCTATTTATTTTTTTGTTTTCCCTAGACCATACCTTGCTAAAAATTATATCCAATACTAAAATAGCCTAAAATTTTTAACTTCCAATTCATGAAAAAAATATAATTTTAATTTTATATGATTGACCCACTCATAATGACTAAAAGTATCATTATATATATATATATATATACGAATATGTTAATATTTTAATTATTCTTGGGTAAGTAACTACATATAGACTTATTACATCATTAGTTAAGGGTAAGACTATGGGTTCGAGTTTCATTGCATAATGAGAATAAGATGTGGTTGTCTAGTCCTAGTAAGTTATGATGATACAATGTTAGGTTGGAGTCATGTATTATGGCCAAACACATCTTTATATGGGTAAATTATCGGGTTATGTTTTTATACATCATAATGATGGCATAATGATGAACAAGGAAAAATAAAATGGTTTTGATTAAAAAAAATATGAATCTTGTCCCACTAAATTTGAACTATTCCATAAAGTGAATGTGTAGCAATACAGGATAAGTTTAAATGATAATTATTGTAATTATACAAACAAGTATGGGCATGATAAAGGATAATATAATAGTGGTAATGGTTGTGGTTATTATGAAACAAAAAACATTATGTATTCTCAAAATAGTTATCGAAAAGTAAAAGTTATTTTTAACATCAATTTAATGTAGAAAGTATCGAGCATGCAATTGTCATGTTTTATTAGTTATAAATTTTGTAAATCCTCCATCAAAAGAAAGATTTTGAGGTGAGTTACATGAATATGATAAATGTCAAGATATAACAATGCCTTTATAATAAAAGATTATGAAGCATGTGTTATTATAATTCATTTTATGAAGATAATATGACTTATGTAACCATTGTGAATACTCAATCATTCTTGAAAATAAATGCATCGAGATATGACGAAAATTAAAGATAAGCATGTGCTCATGTATGCAGAGGAGGAGCTAGCCCAGTAAAGGAGGATTCGGACGAACTCTCTTCGATAAAAAATTATATTATTAATACATGATTAAAATAATTTTTATTTATATATTGTATATGTTGAACCGCTTCGATGAATTTTTCTTCGAATTTTGAGCCTGTAATAAGAAATTTTGGCTCTGCCTCTGAATGTATGGCTGGATAAAAAACATATATTGCCTCTATGTGAGGTTTAAGGAAAATAAAGAAACATTAATTTTTCAAAAGAGTGTAATTGATTATGTACTTTTACTACATCACAAGTATTGTAGCATGTCTTATCATTAACTATTGAAGGGGAAAAATAAGAAATTCTATGGTACAACGGTTTTTGTCTATGATCATTATGAGAATATTATTGTATGATCACACAAATTTTGCATTAGTTGTGTATCGATGTATGTCAAAAATATTGTTCGGTCATATATAAAAATTGACTAAAGTAAAGTAAGAAAGGTATCTTAATAATAATGATTTTGATCATGATAATAATAAATTATTTTCGTTTGTGTAGAAGACATTTATTATATGAAGTCATAGCACATTTGTTAGTGCAAATTATTTAAGAACTCTAAAAGAGGTAATGTGTTTCTATTCGGAGAAAGAAAATTATTAATAATATTGGGATTATGGTAAAGTACCAAAAAATCTTATAAAATAAAAATGATATTGGTCAAATATAGATTTAGTTGAAACTATATATTATATGAAGAATTAATATTTTCATACTACTACATCAAGCGGGTTGCAAATATTTATGTGAAAGGTTATTCATCGTTTTTTTAGTTTAATCAATACATACATCGACATTATGACGGAATTAGCTATGATAATTAACTAGCAGTTTACTATACTAAAAATAAGTAGGCATGATCGGTTGGTCATCTTAATTCAAATATGATGCTAAGAAAATTATAATTCATGTGATTATATATTGGATAAATATAAAGATCCTGATGTTGGGCGTATTTATACGTCTAAGCACCATAACTTACCCATATTTTAGCTAAGTTTTGAGGATAAAATACATAATTCTTGCACTTTTAGTCTATTTTCAATTAAGTGAGCTGACCTATGTGATTAGCATGCTTTTCAGGTACTAATGAGGAAGATTTCAGCACTTTGGGGACCTGTGGACAGCAAAGGGAAACTTCATATAAAAAGGAAAGCAACTTTTGGATTGAATATGATGTATGAGAACTTTTTCCCGAGCAAACTCAATATTTTTAAGTAGTTAAGGATGCAGTAGAAATTTATTAGAGAAGGATGTTAATAAAAGCATTATTGCTGAATTTTTAGGAAAAATTGACATTCGGTATTATTTTGAACACAAGATAGCGGCTTAGCTTGAGCAACGGAGAGAGAGAAACGCGTTTTCTCTCTTATTGTCGCTAGTCATCTTTATCACCAAGATTGTTCTATGTTTTGGTATGATGAAGATTTCTATTTTGGTTTCCGTTTTATTCATGAGTAGCTAAGTTATTTGTTAGGGTTATGGAAACATTGTAGTATACTCTCTATTACTATGGGTTTGTGAATTTATGATGTGTAATCCACTTATATCATTACTCTCTTCATTTTAATTGAATTCTCGTGGTTGCAAACATAGGGAATGCGCCATTATAGCAATAACTTGTTCGATAGAAAAGTTACTATTTGGAAAAGAGAGTGTGACAAGAAAATAGGGTTTCCAACTTTTATTTTGCATGTTAGTGCCTTAGCAGGATTAACTTCTTGGAGAGTTCGTAAAATTGGTTGTACACTTTGGATTCGAGAGAACTAAGGTGAATAAATCCTTGATGGTTGAAAAACACTTGGATTTAGAATTAGAATACTTCTCTCTATAAGTGCATGCATGTATAAAGTCTGTATTACTCATAGTTAATAGAGAAGTAGAAGCTACAAGGTGGACATAACCCTAACTTGTCATTCTCTGTGATCAAATATTATTACACATATTATCTCATCATTACCCTGATAATATTATTGTGCACCTAAACCAAAACCCCGCTTACCTTAGAACCTTCGATCAACAGTCTAATAATAATTGCAATACTTAGTGACCATAGTATTCCCTGTGGGATTCGACACCCAACCCAGTTGGGTTCTATATTTGACAGTGACTGCTTACACTTTCTAACGAGAGTTATAGTTTGGGCGTATCAAATTTCGGTGCCGTTTCCGAGGAATACGGTTGTCAACTAAGTTTGTGATAGTTAATAGGCCCTTTGGTCAAAGATTCTCAAATTTTACTTTTTGTTTGTTGTTTTTGTTTTGTTCAGGTTTAGTGGATTGCATGCCAAATACACGAAGATCTAGCTAGCCATTATTACCTATAAATCCTGAACCACATCTCATTGGCAGAATGGATGCACAACGAGACATTGAAAGGATGGCGACTCAACAGGAGAAGGTTAGATTGGCTGCATTGGCAGCTCCGCAAGTAAATCAACAGAATGCTGATAACCCAGGTTGGGTACCAAATCTTGAGGATGAGGACCTGGGTGATGATGAGTTATTAAATCCAAGGTGTGCAGATGATATGGTTGCACCAGTGAACAGGAATGTCAACAGAGATCGTCAAGCTAGAATGAGACCCGAACACCGAGCTGTGCAAGTCGCTTTTAATGATGATGATGACTTGGATAGGGCTGGTGCCACAGGGGCTATTATTCCTCCGCCCTTGGCACCCGTAGCCAAGTTCAATATCACTAGCACCATGATCCAGCTATTGCAACTCAAAGGGTTATTTGGTGGACTTGCAGGCGATGATCCGAATATGAATCTGATTAATTTTATCTCAACATGCAAATCGTTTGACAATCTAGGCGTTGGACAGAATGCGATCCGGCTACGCTTACTTCCATTGTCTCTATCTGGAGAGGCAACTCTATGGTTAAATGGGCTAACTCCTGACTCTATTACCAATTGGAGGCAACTGAAAGAAGCTTTCCTAGAAAGATTGTTTTAGCCATCCAAGAGAGCACAATTAAAAGATGAGATAAGCAATTTCGGACAGCTTCCAACTGAAGCTATCCACGAGACATGGGAGAGGTTCAAGAAGAAGCTTATGCGGTGCCCAAATCATCAGATGACCAATGTCCACTTGATGGAAATATTATATATGGCTTTGAGCTCGGTGACTAAGCCAGTGGTAGATAATGCTGCTGGTGGGTCATTCATGGACCTTACTACTTTTATTGAGGCATATGATATGCTGGATCATATGACAAAGCAGAGTAGAGCTTGGCATACCAGGGATTCTGAGGTAGCAAGCTCTACTGTATCTATTGGAATGATGGCAGAATAGAGGTGCAGAGAAGAGGAACGTGACCAGGATATGGCTCACATGAAAACGCAAATGGACCTTCTTACCAAGCATTTATTATCAGGGAAGACAGAAAAGGTCAAAGTTGTTGTATCACAGGGAAGAGATGACTCCAATTCTGAGGAGGAAGCAAATTACTTGAATAATCAGGGGGGTTTCTGAGGCAATGTCCAAGGAAACCAAGGTCGGAACTATTATGACAAATCCGGATACAAGGATAGAGACCAAGGGAATTGGAAAAATAAGAATGACAGGAGCAGTTTGTATGTCCCTCCGAGAAATTGTGAAGCTGCTGCACCTAGCTCTGGGAAGATGTCCATGGAGGGCATGATGGCTAAGCTGTTGAAAGGAGTGGAGGCAACCAACACGGGAGTAACTGAGGTAAAAAATAATTTGTCCTCAATAAATCAATTGGCTGACTCGCATTCCACTTTAATAAAACAGCTGGAACAATAAATGAGTCAACTATCAACGGCATTCAATCAAAGAAAAGCTGGTACTTTACCGAGTGACAATGTCCAAAATCTAAGGAAAGATGGATCATGTTTGGCTATTACAACCAGGAGTGGTAAGGTGTTGGAAAATCCATCCAAGGGCAAGCCCGTGGTTGATAGTATAGAGGAGAATGTTATTGAAGCAAATTGTGATGATTCTATAGAAGTTGAAGATCAGGATGAGAATGTTCATGATACTACACCTAGATGCCAACAGTCTGAAAAGATTGATAATGGGAAGCACAATAAAAAGAAAGTGGTGGAGAAAACTCTTCCAAATCCACCACCACCTTTTCCTCAGAGAATGAAGAAGAAGGCTGATGACACCAGGTTCAGTAAATTCATGACCATGCTAAAGTAGCTGACTATAAATGTGCCTTTGGTGGAGGCACTAGAGCTAATGCCAGGGTACGCCAAATTCATGAAGGACCTTTTGACAAAGAAAAGGGCAGCGAGCTATGAACTGGCAAAAAATTTTCATCATTGCAGTTTCATTGCCACGAGGTCTCTGGTACAGAAGAAGGCAGATCTGGGTGCTTTCACTATTCCTTGCACGGTTGGATCTTTGGACTTTGATAAGGCTTTATGTGATCTAGGGGCTAGCATTAATTTGATGCCACTAGCCATCTATAGACAGTTGGAGTTGGGCGATCCTACACCAACCAACATGTGGCTTGTAATGGCAGATAGGTTGGTAAAATGACCTGTTGGTATCTTGTATGATGTATTAGTGAAGGTTTCTACCTTCATTTTTCCTGCAGACTTTGTTATTTTGGATTACGAGGTGGATTTTGAGGTGCCCATAATCTTGGGTCGACCTTTCCTCACAACAGGAAGTGTGCTTATTGATTTATAAGCAAATGAGCTTTTATTTTGGATGAATGATGAAGTGGTACGTTTTGATGTATGCAAATCAATGAAGCATCCCAAAGATATCAATGTGTTCTCTATAGCTGATGTTTATTATAAGGGTAAGAAGGAATTATCTTTAGAGAAGCAGCTTACTGTTGAGCCATTCGCTGCTATTCTTTTCAACTTTGAGCGTGAGGATATTGAAGAGTATGAAAAAGTTATCTGTGCTTTGACAGGAATGGGGTCGTATTCATATGCCCCCAAGAAGCTGGACCTTGACCTTAAGAATCGACCTTCACCACCGGCGAAGCCATCCATTGAAGAGCCACCGGTGCTAAAACTGAAAGAGCTACCCAGTCATCTAAGGTATGCATTCTAGGGTAGTGGAAATACACTGCCGGTTATTGTTGCTGTTGATTTAAGTTAATAACAAGTAGAGGCTGTCATCTCTGTTCTGAAGAGGTACAAGAGAGCTATTAGTTGGACTATTGCTGATATAATTGGTATCCCTCCTGGCATATGTATGCACAAGATTCAGCTAGAAGAAGATTGCGTACCCACTATTGAGCATCAGCATCGTCTGAATCCACCTATGCAAGAAGTGGTGAAGAAAGAAATCATAAAGTGGTTAGATGCAGGGGTGGTGTATCCATTCTCAAACAGTAAATGGGTGAGTCCTGTACAATGTGTTCCCAAAAAGGAGGCATGACAGTAGTAGCAAATAATAAGAATGAGCTAATTCCACTGAGGCCTGTCACAGGGTGGAGGGTGTGTATGGATTACCGGAAGCTAAACTCGTGGACGTTAAAGTACCACTTACAAATGTCATTCATGGACCAAATGCTTGATCGGTTGGCAAGAAAGGGATGGTTCTATTTCTTGGATGGTTATTCTGGATATAATTAGATTTGTATCGCTCCTGAAGATCAGGAGAAGACCACTTTCACATGCCCATATGGTACTTTTGCATTCAAACGAATGCCATTTGGGCTATGTAATGTACCTGCCACTTTTCAGCGGTGTATAATGTCCATTTTCTCTGATATGGTTGAAGACACCTTGGAGGTGTTTATGGATGACTTTTCGGTTATAGGTGAGTCATATGAGTCATGCTTGGCAAATTTGAGTATGGCTTTGCAGCGATGTGTTGAATTCAATCTGGTGCTAAATTGGGAGAAGTGCCAATTTATGGTTAAGGAAGGCATTATTCTCGGGCATAAAGTCTCTGAAAAGGGAATTGAAGTTGATCGATCCAAGATTGAAGTTATCAAGAGACTACCACCTCCAATTTCTGTGAAGGGGTTCGGAGTTTTCTCGGTCATGCTGGCTTTTATCAGAGGTTTATTAAAGACTTCTCCAAGATTGCAAACCCATTATGCAAACTTTTGGAGAAGGAAGTAAAGTTTCACTTTGGTGCAGATTGGTTGAAGGCATTTGAATGCCTCAAGGGGAAGCTAGTTGAAGCCCCTATTATTGTAGCACCTGATTGGTCTCTACCTTTTGAAGTTACGTGTGATACAAGTGGTGTAGCCTTGGGTGCTGTACTTGGTCAGAAAAGAGAAAAACTATTTCATCTAATCTACTACACGAGCAAGGCCTTGAATGGAGCATAGAAGAACTATACTGTCTCTGAACAAGAGCTTCTAGCAGTTGTTTATGCTTTCGAAAAGTTCTATGATTACTTGTTAGGAACCAAGGTAGTGGTTCATACAGATCATGCGGCTCTAAGATATCTAATGGAAAAGAAGGATGCCAAGCCAAGGCTAATTAGGTGGGTTCTAATGCTTCAAGAATTCGATTTCGAGGTAAAAGATAGAAAAGGTTGCGAAAACCAAGTAGCTGATCATCTATCTAGACTTGAGAGTGAGCACACAGTGCAAACCGACCTTAATATTGATGATGCATTCCCCAATGAAAAGATTCTAGCAACTATGGTGGAAAACTTACCGTGGTATGCCAATTTTGCTAACTACGTGGCAAGTCAAGTGATTCCTGTGCATCTCTCCTTTCATCAAAAGAAAAAGTTCATGCATGATGTGAAACATTACTTCTGGGATGAGCCTTATCTTTTTCGACGATGTGCTGATGGTATTATTAGGCGGTGCATCGCAGATGTAGAGGTACCTAGCATACTGGAAGCAAGCCACGCTTCCCAAGTTGGAGGTCACTATGCAGGTGATCGGACAGCCAAGAAAGTACTGCAAAGTGGCTACTATTGGCCTTCATTATTTAGGGATGCCTACGATTTTATAAGAAGATGTGATCAGTTTCAGTGGCAAGGTTCTATTTCAAAGAACCATGAGATGCCCATGTCCAAAATTCTCGAAGTAGAGTTATTCGATGTCTGGGGTATTGACTTCATGGGCCCATTTATGAGCTTATTTGGGATGAAATATATCTTAGTTGTTGTGGATTACGTATCCAAATGGTTCAAAGCAGTCGCTCTAGCTGATAATGAAGGTAAGAGTGTTGTGGCGCTCTTAAAGAGAAATATCTTCTCTCGTTTTGGGGTACCCCATACTATCATAAGCGATGGAGGATCATATTTCTGCAACAAGCTGTTCAGAGCCGTATTGGCAAAGTATGGGGTTAAGCAACATAAGGTAGCTACACCATACCACCCACAAACTAGTGGGCAGGTGGAGGTTTCGAACTGGGAAATCAAGCTGATCCTTACTAAGACTGTGAATGCCAGCAGGAAAGATTGGTCTAGAAAGCTGGACGATGCCTTATGGGCATATAGGACCGCGTTTAAGACACCAATTAGCATGTTACCATACCAACTAGTTTATGGAAAGGCTTGTCACTTACCAATTGAGTTAGAACATAAAGCAATGTGGGCACTGAAGCAGCTTCACCTGAACTGGGATGATGCTATAAATATGAGATTGGGACAGCTGAACGAGATGGATGAGTTCCGTCTAAATGCATATGAAAGAGCAGATCTTTACAAAGAAAGGATAAAAAAGTACCATGATCGGAGGATTATCCAATGAAACTTTCAGAAAAGTGATTTGGTACTTCTTTTCAACTCCAGACTGAAGCTATTTCCAGGTAAGTTGAAGTCTAAATGGTCTGGTCCATTCAGAATCAGCCAAGTTTACTCATCTGGAGTAATGGAGTTAGAAAACAATGATGGTGGTGTCTTTAAGGTGAATGGCCAAAGAGTGAAGCTATATATCGGTCCAACCAACTTGATAAAATGTATAGCCCCCATATATCTCAATAAAGTCTGAGTAATCGAGATATCTATGTCGTGCCACGACAATAAATCAAGCGCTACATAGGAGGCAGCCCATCATTTTACTAGGATTTTGTTTTTGGTAAATAAAAATTCAAAAAGAAGAGTCGAGCCACGACCAAAACTAAGGCTCTTAGTGGGAGGCAACCCATCTTTCTAATCATTTTTGTTGTTTTTGATTAAGTGTAGGTGCATGAAGTACAAAGGAGAAGATTAGACCCAATTTTGATTTGGAAGTGAGTCATGTCAATGGTGGTAAGTCTAGGAATGATGGAACAATACAGGTAAGTGGGAGTGGTAAAATGTGTAAGGTTCAAGTATGATTTGCATTAGAGTCGCGCCTCAAGTTATGTAGGCTCGACCCAAAGAAAAAGTTTCGCGGTGCGACTTTATTTTGTGACCCCAAGGTATGGACCTTTTTTGACCAAGAGTGCGCCGCTTTTCTAATTGCCTATGCCAACATAGGCAATAGGTTAGGCGCCGCCGATGCCAACATAGGCAATAGGTTAGCCGCCGCCTATGCCAACATAGGCAATAGGTTAGGTGCCGCCTATGCCATTGCCTATGCTCACTGTCTCACATAGGCGATAGGTTAGCTGCCGCCTATGCGAACATAGGCAATAGGTTAGGCACCGCTTATGCCAACATAGACAATAGGTTAGGCGCCGCCTATGCCATTGCCTATGCTCACTGTCTCACATAGGTGATAGGCTAGGCGCCGCCTGTGCCAACATAGGCAATTGGTTAGGCGCCGCCAATGCCAACATAGGCAACAGGTTAGGCGCCGCCTACTTATGCTTAGGCGATCCTAAGGGCGCCACCTACTTATACTTTTTGCCTACTAACCCGTTTGTCAATGGACCAACCCGATCCATGTCTCATCCTTTAAATATATCCTCTACCCTTAAACCCCACTACATTTTTCCTTACCCTAAGAGCCTCCCAACATATCCTTGCCCTCTCCAAGACCTTCTCTTTTCTCATCTAATCCTGCAGGCTCACCTTCCCGATTCATCACGAGTTTATCACCAACTAAGTTGTTCTTTCATGTTCCGTAGTTGTTTCAGTGCTACACTTATAATGGTTAACTAGATTTTGTAGTAGTGCTTAGTGATAAGAGTATGGTTAGTTTGTTATGATTTTTGAAAAATACATCTCATTGAGTGAAAGGATTCTCGTAGGTAATCTTGATTTTACTCCGGCATGTATTGATTGGTATTCACTGTCATAATTTGTTATTATTATGGACTTGAAATATTGAAGTTTAATGCATAATTTTGGGAGTTGTAAGCTTGACTATGTGAATGACTCGTTCATCGATGTAATGATCATGGTTATCCACAAGCATAAGGTTGAGTGATTATTTATATGCCATAGCATGATAAGATTTCTATGTGGTAGTCTTGTTCAAAGATTGCATTGCCCCAATGAAATAAAGTTGGAAATGATAGTCAAGCTTACAAGACCATTGTGTGCTGCTTCTCTATATCAAACTGAGAAATTGTTATGTAAAGTGAAGGGTTGAAAGTGTGACTGGACTAATAATGTTGTTGGCACATACCATCTAAATGTATGTCGATGAAGTCTGAGTAATCGAACACACTCACTCAATTAGTTTTTGCAAACAAATTAAGTGTGGGGTGGTGCCATCACTATTTTCTTGTTCAATTATAGTGAATTTTCTGAAATGAAACTAACATGACTCTATTGTGATCTCAGGTAACATGGCTTCGAAAGGACGACAGGGAAAGGAGAAAGCATCCACCTCACAAAAAGGTCAAAAAAGGTCAAGAAAGGACCAAGCTGATTCCTCCTCTCTTCAAGTACCTCGACACACTTTTAGGATCAAATGGGTTCTGGAGGAGGAAGGGAAGGAATGGTATAGAAACAATAAGGTGAAGAAATATGTACATGTGGATTTGATGCAGAAGGAAAGTTTAGCAAAGAACTGCCCTCGCATTTTGGCAAGATTATGGCACTAAATCTTGACTTTATCTTCCGCGACATGGGCGAATGTAATCTTGATTTGACTCGAGAGTGTTATGCCAACTGGTCCCCAAGGACTACGGGAAATGAAGTAAAGATTCGGTGGCAAGTCTTGCAATTGAATGCTGATTTCTTCAACTCTTGCCTGGGTACTCCAAGTGTGGATCAATCACCACTCAAGGCATCAACCTTACCACTGCTGAGAGACATGCTCGAGATGAGAGTTTTTTTTTGCCATCTGTATGGCATGACTAGGTTCACTATGATGAATAGGGTTCATGTGCCGACTTATGCAGAGCTTCGGCAGTTGGACTATGACTACCCACTTAATGAGCATGCTCGGGCTATGTATGGAGTGGGAGTAAATTTTGAAGAACCTCTAGATAATGATGTGCTGACAGACGATGATCACTAGCTGCTAGACTCCGATGTGGAGGACAACTC
Organism: Capsicum baccatum var. pendulum; assembly: GCA_030864225.1. Taxonomy (NCBI): domain Eukaryota; kingdom Viridiplantae; phylum Streptophyta; class Magnoliopsida; order Solanales; family Solanaceae; genus Capsicum; species Capsicum baccatum. The sequence goes on from CM061552.1 coordinate 135,978,144, forward strand.
TGATGATGCAAACTCTGATGATGATTCTGACGCAGGGGGTATGACCCCGGATGTAGAGGAGGAGTCTGACTAACTAGGTTTTTGATTATTTATTTACACTGAGGGTAGTGTGTTTCGTATAAGTGTGGGGTGCGGGTATATGTTTGTGGATTGCCTTGTCTGCTGTATTGTGTACTGCTTGCTTGCATTTATTCTATAGTTGTTTTGATTTAGTCGTAGTTAGTTAGTTGTAAGTAGTCAGATTTTTGCATGAAATTGTTCTTATAGATGGCATGGCATTATAAAAGGAATTTGTGCTGAATCACTACTATTGAAATATTTAGGCTCTAAGTTGTGACTCATTCTGTGATAATTGCTTGTGGTTTAATTCATTTATCTGTTGGGTCAAGAATCTATGATGCTCCCAATTACGTTAACTATGTGACATGTGTGTGTAAGGTTATTGTATATTCTTTGTTGCGACTGATGCTAGAACTTGCCTGGTGTGTGTGTGAAGTGAAATAGAGATTGCGAGTTTAGGAGATGATTTAGGCATTTCTTTGGGCAGCCTTAATTTGGTTTATCTTCTTTTTACCTACCTTTGTACATTGTCCTAGTGAACACCCTTTGAGCCTTTAGCTATTTTCTTTGGCAACCTCATATGTAGCCTAATCCATTTTTTTTGAAAAGACCATAATTTGATCCAAAAGCTCCTAAGCGTTTTAAATTATAAAATCAAGTTGAGTAAGGAGTGTGGCAAAATAAGAGAAAAATGGTGAAGGTGATGCCCCAAAGTTTAGTTATTGGTACATGAAAATATTGTGATCGAGGGTGGCTATCATAGGGATGCTTAATAAAAATAAAAAATATATATAATATAAATAAATAAAAGAAAGAAAAGATAAAAAAAAGGGTTGTATAATTCCCATCATAGTGTTTTTAATTGAGTAACAAAATGGGTGAAGAAGGTAGAGTGGTTGTTCAAAGTTAGTGTAAATGGCATAAGGTAGTGTATTAAAGATCTTAGGGAACATAGTCACCATTTCTGGCCAAAATAATCCTACCCGTCCCTTTAGCCTACTTTAAAACCCGTAAAGACCTATTTGATCCTAACCTTAGCATTCTGATATTAGTGGAGCATTACACTAAGGGCAACCATATGGTCATCAGTTGTAATCTAAGCATTCTTTGTGAGAGTGAGAGCAAGCAAGTTCTTATACCCATATTTCTAAAAAATGCTAAACTATGAGTGATTATGGGTAACATTTTGTGTGAGTGCACATGTTTGATGATTGTTGGGTAGTTTTATGTGATTTTTTGGCTTAACTTTTGCATACGAATTAACAAACTTAATGAGTCTATGTTGGAGGGTGAGTTGTTTCTAGTAATGATTAAGAAATCTACTCTTTGTTAATAATTGCAGTGTATGTCTTGTTGAAAATTTTGTGTTGCTGTTGTGAATTTTAGTTAGGTATTCGCATGGGTGTACTATTTTGTTCGAGGACAAACAAAGCTTTAAGTGTTGGGTGGTGATGTTGGGCGTATTTATACATCTAAGCACCATAACTTACCCATGTTTTAGCTATGTTTTGAGGATAAAATACATAATTCTTGCACTTTTAGTCTATTTTCAATTAAGTGAGCTAACCTATGTGATTATCATGCTTTTCAGGTACTAATGAGGAAGATTTCAGCACTTTGGGGACCTATGGACAGCAAGGGGAAACTTCACATAAAAAGGAAAACAGCTTTTGGACTGAATGTGATGTATGAGAACTTTTTCCCGGGCAAACTCAATATTTTTAAGTAGTTAAGGATGCAGTAGCAATTTATTAGAGAAAGATGTTATTAAAAGCATTATTGCTGAATTTTTAGGAAAAATTGACATTCGGTATTATTTTGAACACAAGATAGCGGCTTAGCTTGAGCAACGGAGAGAGAGAAACGCATTTTCTCTCTTATTGTCACTAGTCATCTTTATCACCAAGATTGTTCTAAGTTTTGATATGATGAAGATTTCTATTTTGATTTCCGTTTTATTCGTGAGTAGCTAAGTTATTTGTTAGGGTTATGGAAACCTTGTAGTATACTCTCTATTGCTATGGGTTTGTGAATTTATGATGTGTAATCCACTTATATCATTACTCGCTTTATTTTAATTGAATTCTCGTGGTTGTAAACATAGGGAATGCACTATTATAGCAATAACTTGTTCGATAGAAAAGTTACTGTTTGGAAAAGAGAGTGTGACAAGAAAATAGGGTTTACAACCTCTATTTTGCACGTTAATGCCTTAGCAAGATTAACTTCTTGGAGAGTTCGTAAAATTGGTTGTACACTTTGGACTCGAGAGAACTAAGGTGAATAAATCCTTGATGGTTAAAAAACACTTGGATTTAGAATAAGCATACGTCTCTCTATAAGTGCATGCATGTATAAAATCTGTATTACTCATAGTTAATAGAGAAGTAGAAGCTACAAGGTGGACATAACCCTAACTTGTCATTCTCTGTGATCAAATATTATTACACATATCATCTCATCATTACACTGATAATATTATTGTGCACCTAAACCGAAACCCCTTTACCTTGGAACCTTCGATCAACAGTCTAATAATAATCGCAATAATTAGTGACCATAGTATTCCCTGTGGGATTCGACACCCAACCCAGTTGGGTTCTATATTTGACAGCGACCGCTTACACTTTCTAACGAGAGTTGTAATTTGGGCGTATCAGATCCTTCAAAAATTTTCTTGCTCTACATACTCTCATAATAAATAGATCAATATACCAGCTAAGATTAGAAATAAATCATCAATTGTAGAACATAAAAAAGATGAATATTAGCTTGTTCATTCCTATGATGTGGGACTTTTTAATATTATATGATTTACATTTACGAAAATTGTGATATGGTAACATGTGCTTTGATTTCTACTTTCAATTTTAATTTTGCATTATTTTAGAACCCTATTTGACAAAATAAGAGCACAATTTTAAATTATATAAATTTAAATATTGATAATGTTTCTTCAATTTAAGTTAATTAAGAAAATATTTATATTCTTCCAATTACAATTAAATTGTTAATTGTAAGAACAAATCTTCTAAAAAAAATAATACGAAATATATTACTTTCTCTATTTGAATTTGTATTCCCATAAGTGTATGTTAAAGTATGGTGAATTCTGGAAAGTTCAATCGATGTGCGTGAATTAATATTAAACAACTAAAGTGAAAAGTGTATTTCACATATTATTGGTCCTTCATTTCATAATTTAACTAGTCTGTTTAGAATATACAAATATTGTTTAACATTAAATTTATTTTATAAAAACAAAGCATACGACAAGATAACAGAAGAATATCTAAGTCAAAGTTTTCTCTTTACAGTATAACTAAGATGGATGAATAAATTCAATCACAACAAAGTTTGGTCAACAAGTATTTCAATGAAATTATTAAGATAAGACAAAACAAAAATCAATCATACGAGACACCAATATTTATATGAAAAATCCTTTCTGTGCTAAGAGTAAGAACCATGGGCCTAAAGATGGTTTACTATCAACAAGATTTACATAATACTATCCAAAATGAACATAAACAAAGTACCAAACAGTGAGCAATAATAGACAAAAGACAGCACCAAAAACCTAGACAATTTAAGATGTAAAATTACAATAAATGCAACTACTATTTATGGATTAAATTATGGAGCTAATTGGCTCTATATTTAACTCTATCAATGTAATCAAAGATTAATATAAGAGGAATAGACTATCCAAAAATCATCTCAATCAGAAAAATATAAAATAGGACTCTCAATGTGAAGTTTGATGCTAGGGCTGGGAAATGGTGTAAAAATCTATTCTTTTGTCTCTATATATAGCTGCTGAAAACCATCTTGCATGTATATATAAAACATAAAGGAATTAGTTCATATGAAACATAGTATTGGGCATATTGGAAACAACGGTCTAGTCCAAATTTGAATGTTTACATGTTCACATAGAAAGAAAAAAAGATAAAAATTCAATAATTCTCCCCCTACCGACTATATGAAGGAGACTGTCATCTCGAAGATCATGCAACACTTTTAAGACTTCCCTATTGGTAAAGATTTAGTTATTATGTAACAATTGTTGTCATTCATATAAATCTTCTCATGTTCAAGAAACTTTGAATTCAATGGTATCTTACTTCAATGTACTTACTCTAATCATGAAATGTAGAATTCTTGTCGAGATTTAATGAACTTTAATTGTTAAATAAAGTTCATAACTCCCCTAAGCACAAATAAGTTCCCTAACTATATTACATTCAAAGAAACTCTTTACAAACTTCAATCACATCAATAAGATTAGCTTCTGTAGTAGATACAGGAAAATATTATTGCAATTCAGATTGCCAAAACACGACTCTCCTTTCGAAAGTAACCAAGAACTCTGAAGTAGAATTTATAGCTTCTACATCACCAACCATGTATGAATTTGTACAACAAAAAAATAGGCTTTGTTGTATCAAAACTCAAACTCATATTTTAAGTATCCCAAAGATATCTCATAATTCAAATTACACTATTCCAATTCTCCCTTTCGGGATAAGAAGGAAATCAACTAACAATCCCAAAAAATAAGCAATATTAGGTCTTGAAAAAGGCATTGCATTTACCAAACTACAACAGTTGAAACATACGAAATTTTCTTTATGTCTACCTTCTCAGATTCAAGGGAAGGATATTACTTCATGCACAATTTGAATTAGTAAGCGAAAGATGTACATTAAACCTTAGATTTATCTATATTAATTTATGAAGTACTTTCTGAATGTTGTTATCTTATGATGACAATAATTTCTTGGTGTCTATGTCATAGATAATTTGCATGTAAAGAATCTATCTTACTGGTCCCAAGTTATTCATAATAAAAGGCTTATTCAATTTTTGTGTCATCTATTAAATCCTACAAACATTATGTTCAATAAAAATCATGTCATCAAGATAAATCAATACAATAATAAAGTCATCTTTAGAGAATTTTTTGCACAAAACTACAATGGTTTGAAGAAGTCCTCTATAAGACTACAAAATTTCAATGATTTTATTTTGATACCTCCTTCATATTTAATGGTGATATTTTATTTGAATTATAAAAAGTAATGATAATAGGACCATTAGGTCGTGATGCAAAATTTTTGGAATGCATTTGGAATTATTTTGAAACCTCAAAATAGTGAGGTTCCACGATAAAAATAGGTCATGCTTTGGGTGTGTCACGCTCTAGGTGTGTCACAATAAGGGTGTGCCATGCCCTTGGATTGTCGAAATAAGGGTGTGTGATCTTGGGTGCATTTATACGCCTAAGCACCATAACTTATTCATGTTTTATCTAAGTTTAGAGAAGAAAATGCCTAATTTCTTATGTTTTTACTCTACTTCTATATAATTGAGCTAAATGATGTGATTAGCATAATTTCAGGTATTAATGAGGTAGATGAAGACATAATGGGCCTATGAAATGCTGATGGCATATTATACAAGAGAGAGTAGCATTCTGGACCAAATTTGGCACCTAGAAACTATGTCCAAGATTAGTTTGTTATTTATAATTAGTTCGGGGACTTAGAAGGCAATTATGAGGGAAAAATTAAAAGGATTAATGCTGAATTTTTATTCATTTATTCATTATTCTGCATTAGTTTTTGAAAGGAAAGTGGTAGCTTAGCTTAGGGAGAGAGAGAGAAAACATTTCTTCTCTCTTATTTTCACTATTCACACACCAAGATCGTCTTCTAGTTTTTGGTATGATGAATATTTCTATTGTGATTTCTGTTTTATTCATAAGTAGCTAAGTTTATTAGTTAGGGGTTATGGAAGCCTTGTAGCGTACAATCTATCACTTTGGGTTTTGAATTCATTATGCATTGATTTGTTTACATCATATTCTCTTCGGTTATCTTGAATTCTTGTGGTTGCAAACATAGAGGATATGCCTTAAAATGCAACTTATTTAAAAAAAAGGTTGATGTTTGGAAAAGAGAGTAGTGACAAGAGAATAGGATTACTAACCCCTATTTCATATGTTAATTCCTTAGTAGGATTAACTACTTGGAGATTTCATATTATTTTTCGTAAACACTTTTGATTCTAGAGAACTAAAGTTAATTAGTCCTTGATGGTTGAGAAACACTAGGACTATGTTATTAAATACAATACGTTTCTCTATAAGCACGATGCGTGTATGAATTCGTAAATCCCATAGTTAGAAAGTATGTAAAACTACAAGGTGAACATAACTCTAGCTTGCTATATCTATGAATTTTAATACTACTACACGTATTTCATCTTGTTAAACCGAAACCATTAATTTGTGAACTAAATCAAATCCCGCCTATTTATTATACGGAAACGAATGATTAAAAGTAAACTAATCTGCATACAACTTAATTAACACCATATTCCCTGTAGGATTTGACCCCAACCTAGTTGGGTTATATATTTGACAACGACCGCTTACTCTCTCGTAAGAGAGTTGTAATATGGGCGTATCAAATTTTGGCATTGTTGCTGGGGAATACAGTTGTCGATTGAGTGTATGTGTATTAATTGACTATTAGTCAAGTTTTATTAATTTTACATTTATTTGTTATTTTTCTTCATTACAGACTCATTGTTGTTTATACCACGAACCAAAAGTTCAGGAGAACCATTATTAGCCTTCAATCCTGAACCTTATCTCATTGAAAGGATGGCTAACCAATAGGAAGCTGAAAGATTAGTTGCTTTGGATAATGCTTAATTAAATCTATAGAATAAAGATAACCCAGGTAGAGTACCTTATCTAGATGAAGAGGACCTGGAAGATGATGATTTAATTGACCCGGCTAATAGGAGGCATGCAGCAGGGGTAGTTACACCTGTAAATCAAAATTATCCATTCAGAGGAAGACCAGACTGCCAAGCTACACAGTTTGATATTGAAAACAATGAGGATGATTTAGATGGAACTGTCTCTACAGGGGAAATCATTCTACCACCACTAGCTCCTTAGGTGAAATTCAACATCACTAGTACTATGATCTATCTACTGAATCTGAAAGGACTATTTGCTGGATTACCTAGCGATGATCCAAATCTAAATTTAGTGAATTTCATCAGTATTTGTAAGTTATTTGATAATTCTGGAGTGGGACAAAATGCTATTTGTCTAAGATTGTTCCCACTGTCTCTGTCTGGAGAGGCAACGATGTGGCTGAATGAGCTGACTCCTGATTGTATAACAAACTGGAGGCAAATGAAATGAGATTTCCTAGAAAGGTTCTTTCCGCCTTCCAGAATATTATAGTTGTGTGATGAGATCAACAACTTTAGGTAATTGGCCAATGAAGCTTTGTATGAGACTTGGGCGAGGTTTAAAAAGAAGTTGACTCAATGCCCAAACCATAACATGACTGACGAACACTTAATGGAAATATTCTACAGAGCTTTGAACTCACTTACAAAGCCAATAGTGGATAATGCTACAGGAGGAGTTTTTATGGAGCTCACCTTTACTGAGGCTATGAATATGTTAGAAAGAATGACTAAGATAAGTAGAGCTTGGCATTCCAGAGATTCTATGGTAGCAAGTAATACTGGGACTAGTGTAATATCAGTAGAGCAGCATAGGAGATAAGAGGAGCATGATCAGGATATGGCTCACATAAACACCCAAATGGATCTTCACACGAAATATTTACTAGCAGGGAATATAGAAAAGGTGAAAGTTATGGTGTCCCATGGTAAGGGAGCTGAATCAAACACCGAAGAAGAGGCTAACTACTTGCATAACTAGGGGGGCTTCCAGACCGGTGGTCAAGCAAACCAAGGTTTGAACCATCAAGGAGATCGGAAGAATAAAAGTGACAGAAGTGGACTATTTGTACCTCTGCAAGCCATGATAATGCTGCCACCAGTTCAGGCAAAATGTATATGGAGGACATGATGAAGAAACTATTAAAGGGAGTTGAGGCGACCAATTCTAGGGTGATTACTAAGAAGAGTGGCATATCTTCCATGAGTCAACTAGTAAACTCTCACTCAATTGCTATTAAACAACTGAAGCAGCAGATGATCCAATTATTCACAGTATTAAACCAAAGATAGAATGGGACTCTACCAAGTGATACGGTGCAAAATCCAAGGACTGATGGATCATGTATGGCCATTACCACTAGGAGTAGTAAGATGTTATCTAGCCCAATATTGGAAGCATCCTCTCATACTGATATGGTCGAAATAGATTGGGAGATGTTTGATGAATCTTTAGTAGTGTTTGTGGAGTTGGGAGGTTAAAAAAAGAAGAGAGCGAAAGTAGAACAACCAACTAAGCTGAAGCATGTTAGTAATGTGGAGCAAGGCATAAGAAAGGAGGTAAAAGTTGCTCCAACTGAATTTCCAAGGCCACCACCCCCATTTTCATAATGATTAAATAAGAAAGAAGATGATGGTAAGTTTAGAAAATTGATGGCTATGTTAAAGTAGTTAGTTATGAATGTACCCTTAGTTGAAGCACTAGAACTGATATCCGGATATGCTAGGTTTATGAAAGACCTGTTGACAAAGAAAAGGAATGTGAGCTAGGAAACAGTAGACAATCTTCATTATTATAGTGCTATTACTATGAGATCTATTGTCCAGAATAAAGTTGATTCGAGAACATTTACTGTTCCACGTACAATTGGATTGCTGAAGTTTGAAAAGGCCCATTATGATCTTGGGGAGAGTATAAATCTTATGCCATTGACTGTTTTTAAGAAACTGGTTTTGGGAGATCCTATGCCCACCAATATGCTGCCTCTAATGGCGGATAGATTGGTAAAATGGTCGATTGGGACTCTACATGATGTACTTGTAAAAGTTGCAGATTTTATATTTCCTACTGACTTTGTAATTCTTGATTGTGAAGTTGACTTTGAAGTACTCATAATTTTGGGTAGATCGTTCTTAGAAACTGGGAGAGTGTTAGATAACATGGAGCTAAATGAGCTAAAATTTAGGCTCAATGAGAAAGAAGATAGTTTTGAAGTATGTCGTTCTATAAAACAGCAAAAGAAGATGGGTGTCTTCTCGATTGTTGATGTATTCTATGAAGATGAGTGAGATGTACCTATTTAGGATAGGTCTGTTGTGGAGACCATAGCTGGTTTGGTTGAACTTTCAAGAAAGGATGTGAGTGATTTCAAAGTGGTTGGACTAGGAATAAAGCATTGTTTTGATCTAACAAATGAGATACAAATGGTATCATCGATGTATCTTGATGAAGTCTGAGTAGTCAAGACAATCGAGTCATTCCACAACGTTAAATCAGGCGCTACATAGGAGGCAACCCATGATTTTATTTTCACTTCATTATGTTAAACAAAAATTTAAAAAGAAGAGTCGAGCCACGACTGAAACTATTGTGCTTGGTGGGAGGAAACCCATCCTTCTAATCATTTTTGTTGTTTTTGAGTAAGTATAGGTGCATGAAGTACTATAGAGGAGATTAGTACCAAATTTAATTGGGAATTGAGCTATGTCAATGGTGGTAAGTTTAGGAGTGATGGAAACATTACAGGAAATTAGAGTGGTTATATGTGTAAGGCTCAAGTATGATTCGCATTAGAGTAGTGCCTCGAATTATGTTAATTCGACCCAAAAAGTTTCGTGATGCGACTTTATTTTGTGACTTTCAATGAGGTCTATGGTGGCAGCATAAGGATTGGGCTGATAGGCCCAATCCCCAAACCCACCACTGATCTCGATGAGGGTGTGGGGGCTTCTCCCCCATGGTATGGACCTTTCCCACTGCCTGATATGAAAAATACTGTGCATAATGTTGGATTTTAAGTGTACTATTGGGTGTGGCACTTAATTTTACTTGAATCTTGGTAAGGGCATCATTTAGCACTTAGCATAGGTGAATTGCTTCATACTAGGCAAAACGAGTGCAAGTGTGCATCACACACCTTCATGTGCGCGAACAAGAGTGCACCGCACATCCCATCGCACATGCTCACTGGACCAACTATGCGATGCACAATGTGCCGCACACCTTGATGTGTGTGATAACTTATGCGTCGCACACTTTAACATGTGCGATAAGATATGTGTCGCATACCAAGCCACACATGCCCACTATCTTAAGTCTGTAATACCTTATGTGATGAACACCTTGATGTCTGTGATAGGTAGTGCGTCGCCCACTTCTCCACATATGCTCACTGTCCCAACTGTGCGACAATGTATGCCATGAACACTTTGAGATGTGTTATAAGATGTGCATCACACACTTAGTTCAAATAATCCCAAAACCCGACTACCAACTTTAACTTGGGTCAACCAAACCCAAATTTTCATTCTTCAAATAGACTTCACACCCTAAATGCCCAAATGCATCCTTATTTCACCCTTAAGCCATCCATTATTGATCTCTCACCATTCTCTTTGTCCTTCACCAATATTCTATCTTCGAGCAAGGTTTTACTTTTTTTAATTCTTAGTTATTATCACTTTATGTTATAGTTAATTGATTTCTTAAGGATTACGAATTAAATTCTTGCCATGGTGATGTTGTGAAAGTGATGGTGTTTTATATATTTTGGTATGGTTGAAAGTGTAGAGCGTGATTCTATTTTAAAAGTGCTTCATTGAAATAGAATTAGGGGAATTGAAGTGAGTGAATTGTATTGCGAATAATATAGGTGCACCATACCAAAGTGTATGTCCGCAAAGTCTGAGTACCCGATAATAACACTTAATTGGTTTATACTAACAAATTAAGTATAGGGTGGTGACTTCACAACCTTCATCTTAATTTTAGTTAGTTTCATTATGTCTAGCCGACGTGGATGATATGATGAACATAGGAAAAACGGCGCTGATGATGATCTCAATGCAGGTGGCATGACTCCTAATATGGAGGAGGAGTACTACTAGCCAGGTTCTTTATCTTGTTATTTGCACTGGGGACAGTGCTAACCTTGAGTGTGGGGTGGCTGATTACTTTTCTACTTGTTTTGCAAGAAAATAGTACCTTCTCCTTAGCATTCTTCTGTGATAGGATTAGTTATTTTGTTTTTTTTTCTTGTTAGATGTTTATTCTATTTATTCATAATTAGGTGCTTTTGTTAATGATGGATGGATGACAATCGTCTTAAGAGAAAATTAGTCATTTAATTGAATGTAACTGTTCTTTTGGATCACATGACATTATAACATAAGTATGTGATGGATCATTACAATTAAAACACCTAGGCTCTAGTTATGACTCTTGTTGTGATTGTTGGTTTTATTTGAATTCATGTAATTGTTGGGTCGAGAATCTATAATACTCCTAATTCAGTTGACCATGTGCCATGAGTGTGTATCCATTGTTCATACCTTCTTTTAACCTACCTTTGTACATTATCTTAGCTAGCCCCGTTGAGCCTTTAGCTTGTTCTTCTCATATGCTGACTAGTGTTGGTTGCTGGGATGGCTTTTGGTCACTAAAATGGGTACGACTTAGTGGTATGAGTTGTATGGTTGTATACAGATCATTTGGTTAATTCACTTAACCTTAGACTTTTTAACTTAAGTTGGATCTGAGTACGAGTGGCTTACCAGTATCCTTAAGCCAGGGTACGAGTCATCCTGAGGACTGGTAGGGTGGTCAGATTTTAAACCTTCTGTGATTTCATCATTCTAGGGATACGAGTGAAAGGAACAGATTTTATTTTGTCAATATGAATTGGGTAGGATGAGTCATACACTGGACAATATTACATCCAAGGGTTAAGGTTTAGGATACGAGTTGTGGGTACAACTCGTATCGAAGGGTACGACTTGTGAGGGTCAGTCATACACCTGTGATGGGATTTTGTGCAACTAAAGTGAGGATATTCTAGTCATTTCCCCACTTACCCTTATAAGGTCCCATAACTTCTAAATCACTTGGGAAGCTATTTACCCTATTATTCTATTCATTAACACTTAGAAAATCTTCCTAAATACTATATAATTCTCTAAAGAGCATTTGGGTAAGAAAGCTAGGATTTAAACAAAAGGACTAAATTGGGGATCTTGTTGGTGGTTTCTCTCCATCTACTTTGAAAATTAAGGCATGCTCTCTTCCCTCATTGTTAGTTCCAATTAAAGACGTGTTTTTATACAATGTATTTATATTTTGAATGTTTAATTATTTTGGGTTTTCAAGTATGATTTGAGTTTTTTTGTTTAAATATCCTTGGTTTTGCTTTTTCAATGTTTTAAATATGCTTTTATATGCATTAATGGTGTTTTTGGATAATTGGTTGCTTGGGAATGGTTATTTAGTAATGGAGTTTGGTTTTGGAAACACTATGCCCCTAATGTATTTGATAAAATTCCTTTAACAATGTTTTGATTAAAATATTGGTTTTTCAATGGAGCTTATGCATGGTTTAAACTCGAAAATGGAACCCTAAATAATATGAATGGTTTAAATGGTTTTAAATAGATTGGAAAGGACTTAGTGGCCATGGTTTTGGTTAATTGGAAATCATGTGGGGTACTGGGAATCCCCTAAGGTTTGTCTAAATATAATACTTGCAATTTATTGTTGGTATGATGATACCACTAATAATAGCCTCGATTAATAATAATTGAATGATGGTTTTGATTGGAAAATGGTTTTAATTGGGCTTAAAGGAGGGAGGTGTAACAAATCCTTGGAAGATGGATGTCCCGGGGGGACCAAAACTGGAAACTCAAACTTTTTTATATGAGGATTGACCTAATTGACCGCGTGCATGATTTCACACTTTATATTTGGGGGATGTACTAGTCATCTCAGATTTTCTTCCCTTGTCGTACGGTTTCACACACTTGGCACCTTTTAGTAGGGGAAGCTGAACCCATATAGCCCATGGGTTGTTTAGGACGGCAAAGCTATATAGCCTAGGTAAAGTGTTTTAATGGAATGATAAACCTGGCCCCTTTCTCCTATTTTGGAGCTTTCGCTATTCAGGATTTGGTCTTGGAAAAAATGCCTAGTAGATGTCCTTAGATATAATTGATGATAGGCGAATTTACACGCCTATATCAATATATTTTACCCATATTTTAGCCTAGTTTTGAGAACAAATTATATATTTCATGCACTTTTAGTCCTTTTTCCTGTAAATGAGCTAACAAACATGATTAGGAAAGTTTCAGGTATAAATGATGCAAAATACAGCATTTTATGGCTTACTTGACGCAAAAGAAAGCTCACAAAGGAAGGGAAGGAAGTCTACACGCCTAAGGACCAAAACTGCTGCATGGAAAATCTGTCCCGGGCTAAAACAGCATTTCTAAAGACTTTGGGGACTTACAAATACAAAGCTGGATTTTGACAATGATACATTAACCTAGTACAATTGGGTTATGTATTTCATTAGTTTATTTGGATTAGGAGAATGTTACATTAACCTAGTACAAATGGGTTAAGTATTTCGTTAGTTTAGTAGGATTTGGTTATTTATTTCATTAGCATAGTAGGAGTAGGATAGGAGTATTATAAATACCCTATCATGCAAGAGATTTTGAATTAAGTCCTCCCTTAGTTGAGAGACAAGTCCTCCCTTAGTGGAGAGACACATTCTACTTCTCAATTACAACTCTTCTAATCTTTCCATTAATTCTATTCTTAAATTCCACAACAAGAGAATCGTTACTTGCTAAGGAATCACGCCACACGCCTATCACCTAATCCACACGCCATTACTCAACAATAACAATGCAAATCGTGATCTCCTTCGCACTCATGGGTAACTAAACTTCTCTGTTGGGGTTATGGAAGCCGAATGAGATACTATCTATTGCTGTGAGTTTGTGAGTTCGAGACACGTATATTGCTTATATCATTATTCTCTTTATCTTAATGCAAATTCTTGTGGCTGCAGACGCATAGAATAACGCCAGTCTAACATTTAACTTGTTCGAGAGAAAGGTTATTTGTCTGGAAAAGAGATAATGTCAAGGTAGTAGGACACCCTTTCCTATTAAAAAGCTAGTGCCGTAACTGGACTAACCTCTTGGAGAATTCGTACCGTTAGACACGCTTTAAGCTCGAGAGAGTTAAAGTGAAATAGTCCTTGTTCAGGTTGAGAGACGCTTGGATTTAACATCGACTACAATTCTCTATAAGAAATTGCATGTCAAGACTCTACACACTCATAGCCGATAGAGACGTATACCTCAGAAGGTGGACATAACCCCAACGCTTCAATTCTCATTGTTTACAACTTACGTAAAAATCTTTCTCTCTTTACTTTGCTATTTTCAGCTTTTACTTTATTGTTTTCGTTACACATTACAATCCCCCCTTTTACGAGACTTGCACCAAAAGTTTAGTAATTTTGCTTACTTGTTGGCCAAGCTATTCCCTGTGGGATCGACACCCAACCCAGGTTGGGTTCTATATTTGCTAACGACCGCTTTACACTCCTACGAGAGCTGTAGATTGAGCGTTATCAAAAATTGGCGCCGTTGCCGGGGAATATGAGTGTCAATCAAGTTCGTGATAATTACTAGACCCTTTGGTCAAAGATTCTCGTACTTTTACTTTTAGTTGTTGTTTTTGTTTTATTTAGGTTTATTCAGTGCATCAATGGAGGCACAACGTGAAATTGAAAGGATGGCTGCTCAAGTGCATCAACAGAATATTGATAATCGTAGGCGAGCAACAAATCCTAATGATAAGGATCTGGGCGATGAAGAGCTACTAAACCCACGGCATACTGCTGAGATGGCGGCACCCATGCAGAGGAGAGATCGTCAAGCGCGATTGAGGCCTGATCGCCGAGTTATGCAAATTCCTTTCGATGACGAAGAGGACGATCTAGACGGACCTGGTGCCACCGGAGCTATTATTCTTCCGCCATTAGCACCTGGAGCAAAGTTCAATATCACTAGCACCATGATTCAGCTTTTGCAACTCAAGGGATTATTTGGTGGACTAGCAGGCGATGATCCGAATATGCATCTGATCAACTTTATTTCTACATGCAAGTCATTCGACAATCCTGGCGTTGGACAGAATGCAATTCGACTACGCTTATTTCCATTGTCTCTGTCTGGGGAGGCAACTCTATGGTTGAATGGGCTGACTCCTGATTCGATTACTAATTGGAGGCAATTGAAAGACGCTTCCCTAGAAAGATTCTTTCCGCCATCCAAAAGAGCACAGTTGAGAGATGAGATCACCAATTTTCGACAGCTTCCAACTGAAGCTCTCCACGTTACATGGGAGAGGTTCAAGACGAAGCTAATGCAGTGCCCAAACAATCATATGACCAATGTCCACTTGATGGAGATATTATACAGAGCTTTGAATTCGGGGACTAAGCCAGTGGTTGATAATGCGGCTGGACGATCATTTATGGACCTCACCTTTGTTCAGGCAAGCAATATGCTAGACCGGATGACAAAACAAAGTAGAGCTTGGCATACCAGGGATTTTGAGGTAGCAAGCCCCACTTTATCTATTGGCATGTCTGCAGACCAAAGAAGAAGAGAAGAAGAACGTGAGCAAGACATGGTGCACATGAAAACACAATTGGATCTTCTGACAAAGCACTTATTATCAGGGAAGACCGAAAAAGTGAAAGCTGTAGCGCTAAACGGAAGAGACGAATCTGATTCTGAAGAGGAGGCCAACTACTTGAACAATCAGGGGGGTTTCCGTGGGAATGCCCAAGGAAACCAAGGTTGGAACTATTATGATAAATCTGGAAGCAAAGACCAAGGTAGTTGGAAGAAAAATAATGAAAAGAGTGGTTTGTACGTTCCCCCTGGTAGACGTGATACCACCACATCTAATTCTGGGAGTATGGAAGACATGATGGCTAAGTTATTGAAAGGAGTGGAAGCAACGAGCGCAGGAGTTAAGGAGGTGATTGATGATTTGTCCTCCATGAAGCAACTAGTTGATTCTCATTCCACTTCTATCAGGCAAATAGAGCAGCAATTGAGCCAACTTTCAGCAGCATTCAATCAAAGAAAGGCTGACACCTTACCAAGCGATACTGTGCAAAACCCAAAGAATGATGGGTCATGCATGGACATCACTACCAGAAGTGGTAAGGTGCTGGAAACTTCAGCAAAAGTCAAGCAAGTGGTTGACGAAGTTGCGGACATGGACATTACACCTAGTGACGTTACAAAAGGAGAAGAAGCCGCAACAACTACTCCCAACGTCAGGGACGTTTCACCTAGTGACGTGCAGCCTGAAAAAGTGGAAAAACAGAAGCAAGAGGAGAAAAAAACCATGGAAAGAACACTTCCATACCCACCACCACCTTTTCCCCAAAGATTGAAGAAGGTGGCGGATGACACAAAGTTCAGCAAATTCATGAATATGTTAAAGCAGCTCACCATTAATGTTCCATTGGTGGAGGAACTTGAACAAATGCCTGGGTATGCAAAATTTATGAAGGATCTCTTGACAAAGAAGCGGGCAGCAAGTTATGACTTGGCGGATAATGTTCATCATTGTAGTGCAATCGCTACAAGATTGCTAGTTCAAAAGAAGGCAGATCCTGGAACTTTCACTATTCCTTGCACAATTGGATCGTTAGATTTTGCTAAGGCATTGTGCGATTTGGGAGCTAGCATCAATTTGATGCCACTATCTATCTACAGAAAGTTGGGGTTGGGAGACCCTACACCAACCAATATGAGGCTCGTGATGGCTGATAGGTCGGTAAAACGACCTGTGGGTATCTTGAATGATGTGTTGGTGAAGGTTTCTTCATTCATCTTTCCTGCAGACTTCGTTATTCTGGATTGTAAGGAGGATTCTGAAGTTCCCATCATCTTAGGACGTCCCTTCCTTGCAACTGGAAGTGTGCTTATTGACATGAAAGATAATGAGCTTTTATTTCGAATTAATGACGAAGTAGTATGGTTTGATATATGCAAAGCCATGAAGCAGCCCAGCGATTAGAATGAGTTATCTGTAGCTGATGTTCATCAAGAGGATAAGAAAGCAGTATCTATCGAGAAACAGCCTATTGTTGAGCCATTGACTGTTGCGCCACTGAATGTTGAGCATAAGGATAATGAAGATTATGAAGAACTTATGGGTGCTCTAACAGAAATAGAGTCTTATACTCCTAAGCAAACGGATTGTGATCTCAAGAATCAACCAAAAGCGAAGACTCCCTTTGACGGGCCACCAATGCTAGAATCACAATAGCTCCCCGACTATCTAAGGTATGTGTTCTTGGAAAGTAGAAATATACTTCCGGAGAGAGCAGATGATTTAAGTGAACAGTAGGTAGAAGCTCTCATCTCTGCTCTGAAGAGATACAAGAGAGCTATGGGTTGGACTATTGATGATATAATTGGTATCCCTCCTGAGGTATGTATGCACAAGAGTCATATCGAAGAAGATTGCATGCCTACAAGTAAGTATCAGCGTCGTCTGAATCCATTCACAAAATGATACCCCATCTATCTCGATGAAGTCTAAGTAATCGAGATAGCTATGTCGCGCCGCGACAATAAATCAAGCGCTTGGTGGGAGGCAACCCATCGTTTTTCAATGTTTTTAATTGTTTTTGTTTTCTTAGGATTTTGTCGAGCCACGACCAAAATTAAGGCGCTTGGTGGGAGGCAACCCATCGTACTAATCGTTTTCATTGGTTTTGAGCAAATGTAGGTGCAAGAAGTATTCAACGAGGAGATCAATTTAAATTGACGATTTGGACGCGTTGTATGGTAAAGTTGGTAAGTTAGGAACGGTGATGCATAAGGCTATGGATTGAGCCTTTTCCTCGACAAAATAGGCTTCAAGGAAGGCTAGGCTTTGGTACAACTAGGCCACGAATGATGCACAACCTATCCTATAGCCTAAGGTCTCGGAATCTAGTGTGCTATACACTATGCGCCGCCTATTCCTAAGTGTGGTTTTGACTATGCGCTGCCTATGCTATGACATTTGGTCTCAGTATCTCATATGCCATAGACTATGCGGTGCATATGTCTACAAATGCCATAGACTATGCGACGTATATGTCCTATTATGCCATAGACAATGCGCCGCATATGTCATGACTATGCCAAGCATTATGCGCCGCATATGTAGCATTATTGTCTCCAAAACCGATTGTAAATGGGTCATAACCCGACCCATTCTCTTCCTATATAAAGGGGACTTAGCCTTGAAACATAACCACACTAAAAATTGACCTAAAGGTACCGCATTCCCTCTCCAAATCATCTCAAAATTTTTTCTTGCTCTTCCAATTCACAAAACCATCTCCAAAAAGCTTCAAGCAAGTAAGTACTCTCTTATTCTTCATTTATTTCTCGTAAGTACTACGTAGCTATTTCTATCATGAATTGCTACATCTTGAAAGATTATTGGTGATGTTCATGTGTTTGGATTATTGATGCAAAATCATGTGAGTGAACGTATACGTTAGAATCATCTTGACATTGTTATACTATTTGCGGAATTGCTATAATATTGAACATTGTTTAAGATTGCTACTTGGATACTTATATGTTAGAATATCCCGTTCATCGGAATAAGACTTATAACTACCTACCGACGTAAGAGGTTGAGTTTATTGATAGAAACTATACCATGTGGTTACCCCTATGTAGTAGTGTTGTTATATCTACCATGAAAGTAGTCCAATGGCTGCAAGTAAGTGATGCATTGCTGAGTTTCTTGTCAGAATATAATCCTAAAACGTATGTCGATGAAGTCTAAGTAATCGACCACTTTCACTTCACTGATTTGTATCAACAAAACTAAGTGTGGGGTGGTACCCCTACTGCTTGTGTATAGATTGTAACCATTGAGATTGTGCTACCATTAACACTATTTCTAGTCTCAGGTACAATGGCACCCAAAGAAAGACAAGGCAAAGAAATGGCTACCACTTCACAAAAAGGCAAGAAAAGAGGCCAAAGAGAGCAAGGAGAACCCTCCTTGATGCAAACACCTCAACTCACTCTTGGAATTAAGTGGGATACTTATGAGGAACTTCTAAGGATGATGACTCTGATGATGATTCCGATGCAAGGGGTATGACCCCAGACATAGAGAATGAGTCCTACTAACCAGGTTCTTCTTATTTATTTTCCACTGAGGACAGTGTGCCCCGTCTAAGTGTGGGGTGATGGTATTTGCATGCTATACTTCTCAATCCGCATTTGCATTTATTCATGTTTGTTTGCTTAGTTTTTTTAGTAGTAAATTTTTTTAGCTTCGCATGAAATAATTCTAATAGGCAGCATGAGATTATAACAAGAGTATGTGCTACAATTATGACTATTGAGACGTTTAGGCTCTAGTTGTGACTCATTATGTGATATTAAGTGTTTCAATTCTTTCACTTGTTAGGTCGAGAGTCTATATTACTTCCAATCAAGTCAACCATGTGCCTTGTGTGTGTGAGGTAACAGTATATTCTATGTTGTGGCTGATGCTAGAACTTGCCTGGTATGTATGCAAAGCGAAAATAAGGAGTGTAAGTTTAGGAGATGATTTAGGCATTTCTTTGGCAACCTATACATGTTTACCTTTGTTTTACCTACCCATGGACATCATCCTAGTTAAACCCTTTTGAGCCTTTAGCCTATTTCTTTGACAACCTTGTATGTAAGCCTAATCCATTTTTTTTCAAGACCGTAATTTGATCCAAATTCCTAAGTGCTTTAAAGTGAAAAAGTCATGTGACAACATAAGAGGAAATTGGGTGAGTATGATGCTTTAAATTGTAATGGTGCTTGAATGTGTTATGAAAAAGAAAGTGCTATCATAAGAGGTATGTTGTGAAAAGAAAAAGGAAAAGAAAGCTGAAAAGTGAGTTGTGCTTAAAATTGAAAAACAAAAGATGAGAACAAGGGTGGAAGAATAAAATAAAGAAAGGTTGAAAGAAAAAAAGTATCAATGATACAATGTGATGTATTAAAGTGCTTAGGAACTTAGTCACTATTTCTGGCCAAAATAGCTGATCCTACCCGTCCCTTAGCCTACATTACAACCATCAAAAGACCTACTTGATCCTAAGCTTAGCATTCTGACATTTAGTATAGTACTACATTAAGGGCAAGCCTATGGTCATCAGTTGCTACATATGAATTCTTTGTGAGAGTGAGAGCAAGGACATTTTGATACCCATGTTTGAAAAATATGCTATATTTGTGAGTAATTATGGGTACTATATTGTGAGACACACATGGTTGATGAGCTTTGGATAGTTGTATATGATTCTATGTACCTTAACGTTTGCATGCGAGTTGATCACCATCACTAGTCTACGCTAGAGGTTAAACTGTTTCTACTTATAATCGGGAAGCTACTCTTTGTTGATAATTTTTGTGCTTGTCTTGAAGAATGTTTTGTGTTGTTGCTGTAAAAACCCTAAGTTGATGCTTAGAAGGACATGATATTTTGTTCGAGGACGAACAAAGCTGCAAGTGTGGGGTGTTGATGATAGGCGAATTTACACGCCTATATCAATATATTTTGCCCATATTTTAGCCTAGTTTTGAGAACAAATTATATATTTCATGCACTTTTAGTCCTTTTTCCTATAAATGAGCTAACAAACATGATTAGGAAAGTTTCAGGTATAAATGATGCAAAATACAGCATTTTATGGATTACTTGACGCAAAAGAAAGCTCACAAAGGAAGGGAAGGAAGTCTACACGCCTAAGGACCAAAACTGCTGCATGGAAAATCTGTCCCGGGCTAAAACAGCATTTCTAAAGACTTTGGGACTTACAAATACAAAGCTGGATTTTGACAATGATACATTAACCTAGTACAATTGGGTTATGTATTTCATTAGTTTATTTGGATTAGGAGAATGTTACATTAACCTAGTACAAATAGGTTAATTATTTCCTTAGTTTAGTAGGATTTGGTTATTTATTTCATTAGCATAGTAGGAGTAGGATAGGAGTATTATAAATACCCTATCATGCTAGAGATTTTGAATTAAGTCCTCCCTTAGTGGAGAGGCAAGTCCTCCCTTAGTGGAGATACACATTCTACTTGTCAATTAAAACTCTTCTAATCTTTCCATTAATTCTATTCTTAAATTCCACAACAAGAGAATCGTTACTTGCTAAGGAATCACGCCACACGCCTATCACCTAATCCACACGCCATTAATCAACAATAACAATGCAAATCGTGATCTTCTTCGCACGCATGGGTAACTAAACTTCTCTGTTGGGGTTATGGAAGCCGAATGAGATACTATCTATTGCTGTGAGTTTGTGAGTTCGAGACACGTATATTGCTTATATCATTATTCTCTTCATCTTAATGCAAATTCTTGTGGCTGCAGACGCATAGAATAACGCCAGTCTAACATTTAACTTGTTCGAGAGAAAGGTTATTTGTCTGGAAAAGAGATAATGTCAAGGTAGTAGGACACCCTTTCCTATTAAAAAGCTAGTGCCGTAACTGGACTAACCTCTTGGAGAATTCGTATCGTTAGACACGCTTTAAGCTCGAGAGAGTTAAAGTGAAATAGTCCTTGTTCAGGTCGAGAGACGCTTGGATTTACCATCGACTACAATTCTCTATAAGCAATTGCATGTCAAGACTCTACACACTCATAGCCGATAGAGACGTATACCTCAGAAGGTGGACATAACCCCAACGCTTCAATTCTCATTGTTTACAACTTACGTAACAATCTTTCTCTCTTTACTTTGCTATTTTTAGCTTTTACTTTATTGTTTTCGTTACACATTACAATCCCCCCTTTTACGAGACTTGCACCAAAAGTTTAGTAATTTTGCTTGCTTGTTGGCCAAGCTATTCCCTGTGGGATCGACACCCAACCCAGGTTGGGTTCTATATTTGCTAACGACCGCTTTACACTCCTACGAGAGCTGTAGATTGAGCATTATCAATAATTTCTGATAGTGCCATTATCTCCAAAAAATTATTTTTAGGCTAGGGGGACCCTTGGTTTAGGTCCTGAGGCATCTGAATTCATTTTGGGCTAATAGGTGGATTATGTGAAATATGGAATTATAGGTATGGTGCCCACACTTAGTTGAAACAATCTTGGATGAAAGTTTTTATGGTTCCATTTAGTTTGAAACATCAAATTTTGTATGGTAGCATATTTTGTTTGTGTGCATAGGGTTTCAAATGAATCATGAGAACCCGTTGGAAGTCCATTCAAAACTTTGCAAAATCTGGGGCATCAGGTCACTGATGTGATTGCTTAAGCGATCATATGACTGCTTAAGCGGTCATCATATACATAAAATTATTTTTCTAAAGAGATATTGACCTTCTTGTCAATGGCCACTTAATCAATGCTTTGTCTGCTTAAGAGGGCATCGCCTAAGAGGCCTATGGGCCGCCTAGGCGATACACAACCCCAAACTTCAGATCACTCAAGCAATAGGTAAGTCGCTTAAGTTACTGTTACTTAAGTTATATTTGGTTCTTTAATTGCCTTTTTCCTTACCTAATTTTTTATCATTTCTTCCATAATTTTTACACTAAGTTCAGAGTACAAATAGTCTACATATGTTGAGGTAAGCTAACCTAAAACTTCTGGTCATTTTCTATTAATTTTTTCTTCGATACCTATCCTAATTCATGGTATAATATTTAGAAATTAGGTCTTGAATTCCTAAATTTAAATTGTTGATTTGATACCTGATTTGTGATCTGTTTGTGCTCAACTTTTAAGATCACGTTTCTTATCCTTTGAGGGACCTCGTGATGGGTTCAATTTTAGATTCTGTTTGTGGGCCCTGCAGGCCTGTTCTTGACTCAAAATTTGAACCGATCCTTAATACCAAAATATAGGTCTTTCTTTACTCCTAACAATGGCTATATTACTATTTTTATAGTATAACAACATTTAAGGATCATAGAGTAAATACAGATAATTTGTGGATGATTCAATGATTTGCTGTTCGACATAGAGATAGGATTTTGTCTAATCTACTTAATAAAATGGTGTATTTTTTATGTTGCAGGTGAAATTGGAATGTTAGTATGTGATTTTGGGCAGTACAACATCACTTAGCCTATATTATGGCTTTGGGGGATTAGATCGGTGAATTGACCTTGAAGGTGAAATTCTTATTATACTTCTATGATCCTATTACCTTCTTCATAGATTGAGATAATTCAAAGTATAATTAATATATTATGCTAGATATGGGATGAGATTTAGGTATTGAAGCATGGTTGGTATGATTAGTGTTATTTGGACTGGTTAGACTACCTTGAAACAATAATTTAGATGAAATTGACTTAATTGTTCATGTTGTAGGCGGAATTGCTATCTAAAATATATCCATATGTTATCTAACACCTAGAAGTAAATGTAGATGCTTTATCCTATTCTGGAATAAAAGCTCTAAAAGTGAATTTTCAAGATTAGAAATGGGCCCCTTCTGCCCACCTTAGGCCAAAACTTGTGTTAGCTTTTGTAGACTTATATGTGCATGTTAGCATGTTAAACATAGTTGTGATTGGTTTCCCAGGATTATATGGTATGGTTATGTCGGATATGTACGATTAGGCCCAAGGTCATGATCAATATATTAGTTGGATTCTCGAAAGTTATTTATCCTCATAAAGGATATGGCCACAGTGTATACAAATTTAGATGCTTATATTTGTATTATTTGAATACTGGTGATGGCATGCATATATTTGGTACATTCATGTTCACTAAAATGGTAAATGGTAAAATTCCAACTAAAATAAGATTTTACTACTTCTTTTTTTCCTAAAATGGGATTCATTCTTACTTTCCACTTTTAAAATTGATTTCTTCATAATAGAAATCATACAATCCTAATGAATAACTTATGTGCATTAACAATGAAAATGATATTTTAGAGTTTTGATTGTGATAGATTTTGGTCTACGATTTTACTTCTACTATTTACATTAGTCGTGAGATATCGCAACCTTTACCACACTTTTATAATGATTTAGTCACGTAGTTTACCCCTAGGCAATGGATTTGTGGACTCATAGTCTTTTATCCATATTTCAATTCATGCATTTATATATATATATATATATATATATGTATATATGTATATATGTATATATGTAAATATGTATATATGTATATATATATGTATTACTAGTAATGGACAGAGTGGATTGATGATGATGATGGTTATTGGAAATCTTGGATTAGGACTAGGTCAGTGTGCACAGGTACTCCAGACCTCTTAGGGGCCCCTTCGTCAATAAGCTGTAGTGCCAGAGAAGAGAGGTTGCCATAGGTCCTACCTTTGTGAATCATCGAGCTGGTGGAGGTGTATACACTGGTTTACATTATGGTACTTGCATCGGTTATGGTATTAGGGACTTACATGAAATTCATTCTTGCATGTGCATTTCCTATCACCAATATGCCTTATATCTATCAGCCATATGGGGGCTATAGAGGTGTAGGTATCAGTGTTGCTTGCAATATATTGTATAACGTTTGTATCTATAGGCCTTATGAGGGGTTATATGAGCATTGACTTTGACCATTGCTTACTAAGTGTTAGTTAAACCTTTTGTTCCTATGCCAATGGTGGTTCATGAAAGGCTGAGTTAGGCATTATTTATCCGAACTAGCCGATTACTTCATATTGTTACTATATTTGGTTATTATTATTATTGATAGTTTGTGACAATTTAGTTATTGGTCTGGTACTGAGATTCTAGGCTTGATTTTGATTCCCTTTATTATGGTTTTTCTATTATAGATACTTACCTTATGTTAAGATGTATGGATTAGAGATCCCGATTATGTTAATGCTAGTTTCTACTATGATTAGGAGGCCTTGAGATGCTAGCATGGATACTTAGGTTGTACCTTGAGTAGCATTGTTTAATGTATATGGATCTACCCTTGTATAGTAATGGTATTACCGTATATCCCTTCCTTCCTTCAGGTATTCATAATGTATATCAATTCCTTGGCCTTGTTTATTACTATATATATCTTTCTTTCATTATTTATTTGTGTATTCGTTAGTGATTATGGTATAGTTGTTAATACCTTCATTTTTGTTCGAATAGGCTAGCCTATCCTTATGACTCTTTATTTTTACTATTTTAGTCTTCATGGATATTGAGTTTTGTTTGCATTCTTGTTGGAATGTTATGTATATTTGCATCATCTTTTGAGCTCAGTCAACTGTTCCTTACTGAGTACCCCGTGTTTGGTACTCATAGTAAACTTCTGTTGCCTGCAGATCATAGTACGAGTCCTCACTGTTGTGGTATACATAATGCAGAGAAGTTATGGTTCAGAAAAACAGGGTGAGCTCCTAGCATTCGAAGAATTACTATTCTCTCTCTATTTTTATAGACTAGTCTCTATGTTGAACTCAAAGATGAGTTGTATTAGCATCTTTGTTTAGTACTTCATTTTGTAGTCATATTATATTAGTATCTCTTGTAGAGATTCCACCATGTTTTTGGGAATATCTTATATACTTCGGTCTTTTATTGTAATTATTCCATATTTTTACTTATTTTCTTTTGGTAGTCCACTGCTAGTAGTTTTGGACTACTAATTGGCTTACCAACTGGTGGGTTATAGTAGGTGCCATCATGACATGAGAAACTAGGTCGTGACATAACATAAATATGTCTGTTTAGACAAGCTAAATAATATATGACAATCTGTTAGGAGAAGCTACATTCCTATTAGGTCAAGCTGAATAATAACCTACATTGGCACCTAGTTTCTGGAAAATAGGATGCACTAAATCCACATTCCTTCTCGGTGCTAGATACTACTCGCAAAAAATATATTATTGCTCGTGTTATATCTATTAAGTTAACCTTAAAATAAGCATATGAGATGATGAGACTTAAAACATAATATGCTACTATTTCTATCTCAAAATTTTGATATCTCATGTGAACTTCAAAGCTGATCTGAAATCTTATATCAACACTGTAGTTGTTATCTTACTACAATGCTTTTGAATTACAAACTAGTAAACTTGAACTTCTTGTAAATTGATTACATTATACTTAAATTATAATCATTAACATTTCATGGAAACCTTATATCAAAGTGTCAAAACTCAATGCTTCAGATAGTTTTAGACGAAATTGAAACAAGAATGAAATCATATGAACTTATGAAGAAACATCATAAACTCAAGCATAAGAAAAGTGGGAATGAATCGTAGTTATAGATTTCTAAAATTATAGATCAAAACACAACTTTTGGCTACAAGGATAAACAAATATCTTTATTCAAACCACACATACCTATACTTAGTGAATTTATCAAAGAAAACTTGAATTGAAACCTTAAAAGCTCATATCTTTGATTGAAACCCTTATTTAGTGTTTTTCAAGGCTTGGGAGAAGAGTGGTCATTTACTCTGATGTATGAGGGTTGAAATTGTGTTTAATATAATTGGGGAGTTGTTTTAGAAGTTAAAGACCAAAAATCCCTCAAATAAATCCAAGAAAACAAAAACTTTGATGGTTCTATGCCCTTAGGCATCACACAATGATATGCCAAAATTACACCTCTCTTACGAGAGAGAAAGCAGTCGTTGTCAAATATATAACCCAACTAGGTTGGGGTCGAATCCTATAGGGAATTTGATGTTAACTAAGTTTTATGGAGATTAGTTGACTTTTAATCATTCGTTTCTGTAAAATAAATAGGGGGGATTTGATTTAGTTCACAAATTAATGGTTTCGGTTTAATAAGATGAAATATGTGTAGTAGAATTAAAATTCAAAGAAATAGCAAGCTAGGGTTATGTTCTCCTTGTAGTTTTCAATACTTTCTAACTATGGGCTTTACGAATTCATATATGCATTGTTCTAATAGAGAAATGTATTGTATTTAATAATATAATGCTAGTGTTTCTCAACCATCAAGGACTAATTCACTTTAGTTCTCTCCAATCAAAAGCGTTTACCAAAAACAATACGAAAACTCCAAGTAGTTAATCTTTCTAAGGCATTAACATATGAAATAGGGGTTGGTAATCCTATTTACTTGTCCCTACTCTCTTTTCCGAACATCTACCTTTCTTTTGAACAAGTTGCGTTTTAAGGCTTATCCTCTATGTTTGCAACCACGAGAATTCAAGATAAGCGAAGAGAGTATAATCTAAACAAATCAATGCATAATGAATTCAAAACCCAAAGTAATAGATTGTATGCTACAAGGCTTCCATAACCCTAATTAATAAACTTAGCTACTCATGAATAAAACAGAAATCACAATAGAAATATTCATCTTACCAAAAACTAGAAGACGATCTTGGTGTGCGAATTGTGAAAATAATAGAGAAGAAATGTTTTCTCTCTCTCTCCCAAATCTAAGCCGACACTCTCTTTTCAAAAACTAATACATAATAATCAATAAATGAATAAAAATTCAGCATTAAGCCTTTTAATAATCTTTTCTCTCATAATTGCCTTCTAACTCCCTGAACTAATTATAAATGACAAACTAGTCTTGGACATAGTTTCTAGGTGCCACATTCGGTCCAGAATGCTACTCTCTCTTGTGTCATGTACCATCAGTATTCCATAGTCCCATTATGTCTTCATCTACCTCATTAATACTTGAAATCATGCTAATCACATCGGTTAGCTCAATTACATAGAAGCAAATTAAAAACATAAGAAACTAGGCATGTTATCTAAACTTAGCTAAACCATGGATAAGTTATGGTGCTTACGTGTATAAATACACCCAAGATCACCACCCCACACTTAAAGCTTTGTTCGTCCTCGAACAGCATATCCATTCATTCATACCATTTAAGCAAATAAATCATATAAATTAACCAACCATCATCAACTATGTTCCCTTACAACAAGAAAGTTACCCATAATCACTCTCAATTATGCAATTTCTAACAAAATGGGTACAAAAATCAAGTTGCGCTCACTCTCACAAAGAATTCTCAAATTACAACTGATGACCATACGCTTGCCCTTAGTGTAATACTTCACTAATATCAGAATGCTAAGATTAGGATCAAATAGGTTTTTAACGGGTTGTAATGCAGTCTAAAGGATGGGTTCGAACTATTTTGGCTAGAATTAGTGACTATCTTCCCTAAGCACTTTAATACACTACATTATGCAATTAAGACTAATCTCTAACACCCAACTTCCACTTCTGCTACCTTCACAGATTTGCTTTTCACCCCAACTTGTTAAGCTCAATTAATAACACTATGGAGGGAGTATGCAACCCTTTCAAATATATATTTTTTACACCCTTTTCGCGTTACACACCCCTATAATAGCAACCCTCAGCTTAAGCAATTTTTCTTTGTTGAGGTGCACAATGTCCAAGAAGGACCAGGGCCAAAACAGGTTCATTGTAACATGTCCGGGATAAAATTTAGAACTTGTTTTTTACAATATTTGGTACTCCCAACCACATCAATTTCACACGCCAATAACTTGACTTTGGGGCATCAATTTAACCTTTTTCATCTAATTGTCAAACTCCTAACTCAAATTGATTTTACATTAAAGCGCTTAGAAGCTTTTGGATCAAAATACGATCTATTAAAGAACAGAATAGGCTACATATGAGGCTAACTCTTGCCTCATTATCAGTTCCAATTAAAGCATGGTTTTATTCAATGTTTTTATGATTTGAATATTGTATGATTTTGGGTTTTCAAATATGATTTGGGGGTTTTAGGTTATAAATGCTTAATTATGGTTTTCCCTTGTTTTAATTATGATTTTATATTCATTAATAGTGGTTTTGGTTAATTAATTGCAAGGGAATGGTTATTTCGCAATGGACTTTGGTTTTGGAAATACTATGCCCCCAATGTGTTTGATAAAATGCCTTTAACAACGTTTTGATTATAATATTGGTTTTTCAATGGAACTTATGCATGGTTTAAACTTGGTAATAGAACCCTAAATGATATGAATGGTTTAAATGGTTTTAGATGGATTGGAAAGGCCTTAGTGGCCATAGTTTTGGATAATGGAAAATCATGTGGTGTACATAGGATCTCCTAATATTTGACTAAAGATAATACTTGCAAGTTATTAATGGTATGATGATGGCACTACTAATAGCCTCGATTAATAATAATTCAATAATGGTTTTAATTAGGTTTAAATGAGGGAAGTGTAACAAAGCTGTGGAAGGTAAAGGTCCCGAGGGGGACCAAAACATGAAACTCATGTTTGCCGATGTAAGGTTTGGTCTTGGTGACCATGTGCATGACGTCACACTTTATATTTGGTGAGTGTGCTAGTCATCCCAGGTTTTCTTTCCTGGTTTGCGGCTTCACACATTAAGGCTCTTTCAATAGGGGGAGCTGAACCCATATAGCCCATGTATAGTTTA
The DNA here is from genome assembly GCA_030864225.1 of Capsicum baccatum var. pendulum. NCBI lineage: Eukaryota > Viridiplantae > Streptophyta > Magnoliopsida > Solanales > Solanaceae > Capsicum > Capsicum baccatum. The sequence continues at coordinate 136,007,491 of CM061552.1, forward strand.
GGACGACAAAGCTATACATCCCAGGTAACATGTAAATATATATATATATATATGTATGGTTGTATGAATATGGATAGTTTTATTTGGTTTTATGTATAGCATTATTTTATCCTTATCCTAAGTTCATGTTAGTGATCACTTGCTAACCCGTATTCAGGTGGCTATATACCCATGCTGTGTAGAAAATGATCATTTTACTCCCCCTACATAGTGATTGACTCGGGTAAAACTTTTAGATAGAAGTGGCGAGCTTCCATCTTTCTAGATGGCTCTATTTTATGTTATAGATATTTTTAGATATTCAAACTGATTTATGGATGCTGGTTTTGGCTATGCTTGGGGGCATGTCCAAATTGAATATTCTTACTCTTTTGGTTAGAGTCTTTATAGTACTTCTATGGATTGGAATAGGTAGGATCGGTATTGGTGTCTACCTTAATATAGGTATTGGTATTAGGGCTAATATCATTAGATATAATATTTCACTATTCCATCATATTTTATTTTGGAATTAATAATATTATCTTTTGGATCTCATTTGGTTTTGGCCCAGTTTATGGCCCTTGGTTCAATATAGGTTTGTATTAGTTGTTTGATTGGAACAATTTAGTGAACGAGAAGACTTGGTAGGGATGGTCTAGTAATAGACCTATCCCAAAGTCAATCCTTGTCCAATTATGCTATCTTGTTATAATTTTGGAAATTTATCCAACTCGAGTAGCGGTTGGATTGTGTAATAAGGGGTGTTCTTCGGTTTTGGTTGTACTTGGGTTGCCCATTACGACAAGGCCCCCGATCAGATCATGTCAAGTTGGTATTAGAGCTTTAGGCTCATGGTTAATTGGGAGTCCATAAGGTCATGTCGAGTATAGTCTCTTTTAAGGGTATGTAGCGCACCACACTCACAAGAGAAAGGCTACAAGACATTTATCAATGTTTGACTTTCTTGGTATTCTATTTTTAAGCTTGGGTTCTATGTCCAGGAATTCTTCTATAATACTTGGTTGTTCACGTTTTAGATAATGCCTCGACGATTTGGAATGCAAGAAAACTCTTCAGTCCTATTTGGGGATAATGTTGATGGGGTACATACTATGTCTGGAGTTTTTCTTCGATCTCAAGGTCTTATCCCTGATAGGTCTAGAATTCCTATGATTGCTACTAGTCCTCCTTGGGGTATGGTTACTAATGCAGAATTTTTTTAGTCTATTCATACTATTGCTCAATTGGTTGCTACTTAAGCTGAGTGGGATGTATCTAGTGGTTTGTTTGCCAAGACCACAAAGGTTGGCTAATTTATGAAACTAAATCCTCCTACTTTTACTGGTGTGAAGGTTGAGGAGGATACTATGGGTTTCTTGGATGAAGTAAAGAAAATATTTAGTGTAATGTAGGCCAGTAATATGGAAAGTGTAATCTTTACAGCTTATTGGCAGACAAGGCCCCCGATCAGATCATGTCACTTTCAAGGATGTTGCATATCAATGGTACAAAGAGTGAGCTAGGGATAAAGGTGATGTAGAGGAGACATCCTTATGGGATGGATTCTCTGGTGCTTTCTTATATTGTTTCTTTCCTCAAGAACTAAGGAACGCAAAGATAGAGGAGTTTGTGAATCTTAATCATGGGAGAATGTCTGTCAATGAATATGCCTTAAAGTTTCATAAATTTTCAAGGTATGCTCCCAATTTGGTGGCTGATAAGAAAGTGAGAATAAGAAATTTTGATTCTAGATTGAATTGGGATTCGATCTTGGAAAGCAAGACTTCTTTGCTGATTAAAAATATAGGCATTTCTAGGTTGACTGTACATATCCAACAGGTAGAGGATGAGAAGAGAAAATAGGTAGAGTTTGGTGATCAGTATGGTAGGAGGAGTAGATTTTATGATCTAGAATGTGTGGTATCTATTGCTGGTCGGAAGATTTTGGTTTATCTATTTGAACTTGATATCATGGATTTTGATTATATTCTAGGGATGGATTGGTTACACTCTTGTTATGCTTCCTTGGATTTTTGGACCCATAAGGTTGTCTTTAGGTTCCTTGTTGAACCGGTTATAGAATGGGAGGGTGGTTCCCTAGCTCCTATAAGTTGGTTTATTTCTTATCTTATAGTTCAAAGGTTAATTTCTAACTATTGTCTTTATCACTTAGAACTGGATAATAATTCAAACTTTGAAAGTCCTTCTTTATAGTCAGTCCTTGTGGTAAATAAGTTTCTTGAGGTCTTTCCGGATGATCTTCTTGATGTTCCTTCGAATAGGGAAATAGAGTTTGATATTGACCAGGAACTCGTCCCATATCTACTATTCATTATAGAATGGCTCCGACTGAGTTGAGGGAACTCATGAGCATCTTAAGGATCTTCTAGATAAGGGGTTTATTTGTCCTCATGTATCCTTGTGAGGTACACCGATGTTGTTCATGCATAAGAAGGATGGATCCCTTCGGATGTGCATTGACCATCGGCAGTTGAATAAGGTAACGATCAAGAACAAATATCCACTCCCAAACGTAGATGATCTATTTGATTAGTTGCAAGGTTCTAAGTTCTTTCCTATGATAGATCTTCAGTCTGGGTATCATCAACTAAAGATTAGGGAGGTGGATATCCCTAAGACAACATTTTACACTCAATATGGGAACTTTGAATTTTTGCTGATATCATTTGGATTGAATAATGCCTTGACGATATTTATGGACTTGATAAATAGGGTTTTTAGGAAGTTCATCGATTTCTTCATCATTATTTGTATTGATGACATTCTTATTTATCCCAAAAGTGAAGGGGATCATGTTAATCACCTCCGTGTGGTATTTCAAAGCCTAAAGTAAAAACAGTTTTAGGTCAAATTCTCCAAGTGTGAGTTTTGGTTGAATGTTGTGACTTTTCATGGTCATATTATTTCTAGTTAGTGGATCATGGTAGTTCCGCAAATGGAGGTTGTGGTTAAGAGGTGGCATAGACCCATGACTCCAACCTATATTCGGTGTTTCTTAGGATTGGTTGGGTATTATAGATTATTTATGGAAGTTTTTTCTTTGATAGCCGCTCCTTTCACTATGTCGACTCGAAAAAAGGTTAAGTTTTCTTGGTTGGATGCTTGTGAAGGAAGTTTTGAGAAATTTAAAGATAAGCTAACTTTTGATCTAATTCTAACTTTATCGAAAGGCAATGAAGGGTTTGTGGTCTATTGTGATACATCTTGGGTAGGTCTGCAGCATGGAAAGGTAATTGCCTATGCTTTCAAGAAGTTAAAGGTACATAATAGGAACTACCCTACTCAAGATTTGGAGATGTTGGCAGTTTTGTTTGCCATAAAATATGTTGGCATTATTTGTATGTTGTACACGTGGACATCTTTTTTGATCATAAAATCACTCAGAAGGAGCTCAATCTCAGGCAGAGGAGATGGCTTGAGCTTCTCAAGGGCTATGATATGAGTCTTCACTATCACCCAGGTAAGGATAACATGGTTGCTAATGCTCTTAGTAGGTTGTCCATGGGGTGGTTGGATCATATGTAGAAAGGAAAGTGGGAGTTAGTGAAGGATATTCATCGCTTGGCTAATTTTGCATTTCGCATCTTGGACTCCAAGAATGAAGGCATAATGGTACAAGAAGTGGTTCAATCTTCTCTTGGTGTAGATATCAAGGAAAAACAAGTGTTGGATCCCTTCTTGATAAAAATCAAGGGTGATGTGGGTGGGAAAAAGTTGATGGTGTTTGAGATTAGTGATGATGGCACATTATGGTACTAAAAAAGGTTGTGTGTTCCTTATGTCGACCATTTATCAAAAAGAATTTTAGTTGAAGGGCATGAGTCACGCTATGTTGCTCATCTTAGTTTAATAAATATGTATCATGATCTCAAGGAGATATATTGGTAGAATGGTATGAGGAGGGATGTAGCTAATTTCGTGTCCAAGTGATTGGTTTGTCAATAAGTTAAAGTTGAGCATATGAGACCTGGTGGGTTGTATCATGAGATTATTTTGCCACATTCCTTAATTGACAAAGTAGTTGGAGAGAAACCACCGGCAAGATCCCTAATTTAGTACTCTAGGTGAAACACTAGCTTTCTTGCCTAAAATATCTTGATATAATTATAGTGTTTAAGAAGAGTTTCTAAGTGTTAAAAAATAGAACAATATAGTAAATAGCCTCCCAAGGGAGTTAAAAGTTGTGGGACTTTATTAGGGTAAGTGGGGAAATATCCAGACTATCCCATTTAAATTACACAAAATCCCATCACAGGGGTACGACTGACCCTCATGAGTCTTACCTTTTGATACGAGTGGTACTCACCACTCGTATCTAAAGCCTTAACCCTTGGACATAAAACTATCCAGTGTAAGACTCATCCTACCTAAGTTTTATTGAAAGCATATGATTTGTACCCTTCACCCTTATCCCTGGACAGATGGATTCACATAATGTTTGAGCACTAACCACCATATGAGTCTTGGGTATAACTCATACCCTGGCTTACGGAACCTGGTGAGCCACTGTACTGAGATCCAACTTAAGTTACAAAGTCTAAGGTTAAGTGAAGGAAACAAAATTTGGTATCCAACCATACGACCCATACCACCAAGTCGTACCCATTGCAGAAGACCAGAATCCATCCCGCCAACCAGTACTTCTCAACATATGACTGGACCATACCATTCATACCCCAATATACGATACGTACCCATGAGTCGTATTATGTCTATAGACCAAAATTCTAGGATCTATAAAACAAGGTGTTTAACCTAGACGATCATTACAATATCTATTACTAAAAGAACTTTCACAGAGGACTAAAAATCCTTATGTCACTAGTTCAAATTTTGTTCCTAGTACATGATTAATTTGTATGAGAGTCCACAAAAATCAAATTGATAGAAGAATCACAAAAAATCAAAGGGATGAGTATTGGGCCTGCCATTTTCTTAGCACGACTTTGCAGATAACCTCCAATAAGAAATAACACTTCCCAAGAGATTTTTCCATAGGTATCCCCTTTTTAATAAAAACTTCCACACTTCTCTCTCAAACAACCAAGATTCAACCACCAACTGGCCTCCAACTGAATGAATAAATGTTGATGCGCACTAATTTGAACCATAACATGGTAATACCACACTATTACCAGCATAATGAAATGAAAATTCATCCAAGGCAAAGGGAAACAATGGCATGAGTCATGAAACCAACACCAAATCCAAGTATAACCTTCTTTTTCCTTTCCAAACCTTCTATCTACTCCAAACAATAAAGAATGTCACTTGGTTCCTAAGTGAGTAATTCCATCCAACTAACCTCAAAGAACTGAATTTGATCCATTAAAATTTCATAATGGCAAACATGATAATAAGCCCATAAGGAGCTATTTGGGCATATAAATAGAGATAACCAAGGTCTTCAATCTATGGAAATGCTATAACTAGTCTAAATGACCATCAGAACCAAAAAGATAAGGATTTGAACCACATCGTTGAGTAGGGCAGTAATATTTCAATTAAGGTCTTCAAGCTATTATCCTACGTGTGAATCAAGTAAGGCATATAAGTACATCCCTATCCTAGACACTAATTTGAATTCCTTATTTCATAAAATAATACAAATCATACTTTGCTTATCCCCATGTTCTACCTTCCTATTCCCTCTCTTGAGATCACAAAGTTGACAATGAATATATTCTAAGGGTAGCTACTCCTTAAAATAGTTAAAAAAAGGCTAAACAATTAAATATAATGATAAGAAAATCAAATAAACTTAAATTTGTTAAAAAGCTAAATTAAAGAAATAACAACCCTAATTGAAGTTTTTTCCAGATCCTCTCCAAGTTTCAAAGTCATTCAAGTTGTTTAGATTTAATTACAAGTGTCAGATATATAGGAGGCAAATTTGTTAGTCGGTGGAACAAGGGGCGCATTGCGGGGGTCATTTGACTTGATTAGGGGTCGTTACCCACCCTCATCGCAAGTGTACACTATTTTGGGTACATTCTAAATAATTTGGGGTGCCGCACATGCCAAGGTCCCTTTACACGCCCTCTCACTCAACCTTGACATTCCAGGTCTCCAAATTGAGTCCAAGTTGTGTATTATGCTTCTATTGATCCATTCCAAACCTTTTAAGTTGTTTCCACTTGATTTGAAGCTTGAATATCCTTCATATATCATAATATACATCAACCAAGCATCATATATAATAAAACACAACAATTTAGAGTTCCAAACAACACAACATCAAAGACGGTGAACAAGAAACACGAGCTAAGCATAGGCTTCATTCACTTTGATTTCCAACTTATTGTTTTGACTCTTGTCTTGATCCGATTGACCCTTGAACATTATCAACAAGTTTTTTCCCATAAAAATATACAATAACTACCTTAGGAACTCATTAAACATGTTAGAACACAACATGATAGACTAGACAAATACTTAGCTCAAGCTAGTTATAGTAGTGTTCTCGGTTGAACTATAAATGATCAATTTGAATCAAAAACCATGGGAAAACACTATTAGACGTTGTACACACATACATGGACACTTATTTTCACATTTATATTATTATCGACACCTTAAGCACATAAATCATCCTCAATACAAGGCTAAAAAGGCTAGAATAAAAATGGTAGAAAGCATAAATTCACCCAACATCTGTGTCCAACTCCACACTAATACCAAGAGAAACCATCACTAAGAACAAAACCCAACAAATCTAAAAGACACATCCAAGACCTCTCAACATTATTATCTAAACCACAATTAGGTGACAAACCAATCAAATCAAAAGGATGTACCCTAAATTAGTCATCCTTAGAAATGGGATACACAACTCAATCAATAATTCTAAAACCACCATAGAAACATGTAAAGTTGACTTACCTTCACTACTATAACCCATAAAAGAGGGTCTAGCCTCGCCAATAGAAGAATAAAATAAAAAATATCACCTTTCTACAAGAGAGAAAACAACCAACCAAGCTAGCTGCCTACATAAATGAAAACCTAGAGGAAGAGAATTCTAACTAGATAGCTGAAACACCCTGGGTTTTTATTGTTATAAAATTTCCAGAGTTTCAAACTCTCTAGTTATCATACGACTGGGGGTACTAGTCATATGTTGGGATATAGTTTAGGGGTCATCATTCGTATCTTGATTAGTATGGTTGGGTTGGATACTTTCCAAGGTATGAATTCTATATAAAGGTTATATGATGAGGTAAAAGTCAAATGATGCAACTCGTATGATGTCCTATGTCTTAACCTAGGTGATTCTATTATTCCTATGGCATAGTTTGTAGGTACCAATCATATGATTGAGTAAGAGTGGGACTTTGGACTCATAGGTATATCAGTGTGCGAGTTAAGATATTTCCTAGGGTATGAGTGGTTGATACCACTTGTACCCTAGGGTATGGATGGGGGGAGGTTATACTCTCCCATACGAAATTAATGTCGTTTAAGTGGGGGTATTCTAGAAATTTTCCCTTATAATTTCATGGGACCCCAAGAGTTAAAAAATCTTTTTGGGCTTCATTAACCTATTTGTAATCAATCAAATACTATAAACTCCCTCAAAATCTCTCTAAGGCTCTTGGGTTAAGCAAAAGCTAACTTTTCTTTTAAACTGGTCAATTGGGGCTCATAGGGGTGATTTCTTCTCAACTTCTTCTAAATCTAAGGTATGTTACTCCCCCCTCATTTTTAGTTCCAACTAAAGGCATGTTTTATAAATTTTTTTCATGGCATAATTATTGTATAGTTTTTGATTTTAAAAAATATGTCATTGGCTTTTGTTATAAATACTTTATTCTGGTTCTCCTATGTTTAAATTATTAATTTACATGTTTTAATGTTGGTTTGGATATTTGGTTGCATGGGAACGGTTAATTAGTACTTGGTTTTGGCATTAGAAACACCATGCCACAATATGCTTGATAAAATACCTATGAGAATACTTTTACTATATTATTTGACTTTTAATGGAACTATCACATCATATATCTTTGTAATGGAACCCTAAACAATATAAATGATTTAAATAGATTGGAATGGTTAAATGGTATGGTATTAGAGGTTATGGTTGGTCTAATTAAAAACCTTGTGGGGTATAAGAGAATCCCACAAGAAAACTTAATTATGAACTACTTGTGGGGTACATAGGAATCCTGTAAGTCAACTTTATGATGTAATCTATGGGTACAATGGGAATCCCTTATCTTCAAAAGGTCGTCTAAGGAAATTACTTGCAAGCTATAGTCGATATAACAATACCACTACGTATAGCCTTGGTTAATAATAAATAGAATGATAGTTTGATTTTGTGGCAATGGTATTAATTAGGAAATAATATTAGGGTCTGATAGCTAATTGTAAAGATGTAAATCTAATGGATGGACACTAGAAACTCATGCTTGCTGATATGAGGATTGGTCATGATGACTATATACAAAACTTATAGGGTACACAGTAATCCCATGAGTACACTTGAAGGATACTCGGGAATCTCCTACTCCTATGGTATCTCTGGTTCATGCGGCTACAAGTATTGGGGACCGTTCAGAGGGATACACTGGACCCATATAGCATGTGGGTTATTCTCCGACGGTAAAGCTACATATAACCAGGTTAATGGTTTTAATGGCATGCTAAACTCGATTCCTATTCCTAGCATGGTTATATATATATGTATGTATTATTGTGAATGCATATGGTTGGTTTACTTGGTTTTATAAGTTTGTATTATTTTACCTTTATATTGAGGACTTTCTAAAGTTCACCCGCTAACCCATCTTTAGGTGGTTGTATCCCTATGTGATGTACGAACTAACCATTCAACTCCTTCTACTTAGTGATTGATTCGATATCATCTTAGATTGATTGGATTAGTAAGCTTCAATACTCCAGAAGACTCTATTTAATATCATGGATCTCTTAACATACTTTGGTTATTTCATAGACATTGGTTTTGGCTATGATAAGGTGCCTATCCCAACCGAATATTGTTTTTTTTGTTAGAGGCTTTATGGAACTACTATAGGCTTTTAAGGGTATGTAGCATGCCACACTCATAGCGAAAAGGGTACAAGTTATTTAGGAAATGTTTCTCTTCCTTGTGTTTTATTTTCAAGATTGGAGTCTATGTCCTGGAATCTCCTCTAATTCTGCTGGTTAACTTTTCATATCATGGCTCGTTGATCTAAAATTTATAGAAACTCTTTTTCTTAAATGGGGATGATGTTTATGTGACATAATCTACTCAGTGAATCCATACTCGGTCTAGGGGTCTAGTCACTAATTTCACTAGTGTTTCACTGGTTCTTTATAGTCCTCCTCAATATCCGTAGGCTAATATAATGAATTCAAAGTTTCATTAGTTGATTCATACGATTGCTCGGTTTGTATCTTCTCAAGCTAAGCATGGTGCATCTGGTATTGCATCTTCTGAGGTCACAAGGGTTGCCCAATTTATGAAGTTGAATCCTCCAACTTTTACTAGTGTTAAAGTGGAGAGATATTCTCAAGGTTTTCTAAATAAGATAGAAAACATCTTTAGGGTCATCCAGGCAACGAATATGGAAGGGGTAAATTTTGCTTCTTTTTAGCTAAAGTATATGGTGAACCAATAGTATGAGGAATAGGAGTATGCAAGGGGTAAGGTTGATGAGTGATCTCTATGGGAGACTTTCTATAATGCTGTTCTAAACTAATTCTTTCCTCATGAGTTGAGAGAAGCAAAGGTGGAAGAATTTGTTAATATGAAATAGGGGAAGATATCAGTCAAGGAGTATGCCTTGAAGTTTTATCAGTTGTCTAGGTATTCTCTGGAATTAGTGTTGGATATAAGGGCCAGGATGTGAAAGTTTTCTTCAGGACTGTCTCATGAGTTTATCCTTAAAAGATAGACTACATTACTGATCAAAGACATGGATATTTTTAGATTAGTTATTGATATACAATTGGTTGAGAAAGAAAAAAGAAAGAAGGCTAAGACTGGGGAAAGGCAGGGTAAGAAGTTTAAATTCTCTGAGTAGGGTGGTCAACATCAAAATGATAAGCATAGTGGTAACTGGACAAAGAAGAAGTAGAGGATTTTTGGTTCTTTGTCCTTGGCTAGTTCTCCTCACTCGAAGTAGTTGGGTAATCGGCACCAGCAGTGCAGTGACAATTTCAGGGAACATGGTGCCTAGTCTCAGGCTAGTAAGGCACAGTCGACTTCATGATGTCCTCTATAAAAGTTTTGTGGTCAGTTATATCACAGTTTCTATGATGAAAGAATGGAAAAGTATTTCAAATATGGTGAGCCAGGATATATGCTTAGAAACTACTCGATTGGTAAGGTTGTGTGAGAAGCGAACAAGGTTTCAAATTCCTGTTCATCTACTCTTGCACCAAAGGATACTGCTTCTGTATTTGTTTTTGGCTTCTGGTACCTGCATAGGCTAGAATAGGTTATATGAACTCACTACTCGATAGGAGTATGAGGCATCACCTAATGTCATGACTAGTATGTTATAACTTATTTCTCAAGATGTTTAATGCTTACTTAATATGGGGTCTTTTATTTCTTATGTGACCCCATTTGTGGCTGTGTATTTTGGTTTTGATCCTGAGGTTATTTCGGATCCTTTTCTCTTTCTACCTTGGTACATGACTCTACGATTGCTAAAAGATCCTATAAGACATGTGTGGTATATTTTGGTTGTAAGGAGACTTTGGTGCATTAGTTTGAACTAGATATAGTGGATTTGGATGTCATTCTAGGGATGTATTATTTACACTCATGCTATGCCACCTTTGATTATTGGAGCCATAAGGTTATCTTTAGGTTCCTTGCTAAACTGGTTATTATGTAATAGGGTGGTTTTGTAGATCCTAAGGGGAGATTTATATCATATCTTAGAGCTCAATGGTTAATCTCCAAAGGGTGTCTCTATCATCTAGTCTGGGTTAAAGATTCTAACTCAGAAGGTCCTTCTTTACATTTGACTTTGGTCATGAATGACTTACCTAAGGTATTTTTTGATGATCTTCCTGGTATTCCTCCATTTAGGGAGATTGAGTTTGGGATTGATTTTATTCCTAGCACTTGTCCAATATCTATTCCTCCTTATACAATGGCCCTGTCTAAGTTGAGGGAACTTAAGAAGAAACTTAAGCATCTCTTGGATAAGGGTTTCATCAATCTAGAGTGTCTCCATAGAGTGCACCAGTTCTATTAATGCATAAGAAAGATAGTTCCCTTCGAATGTGTATTAATAATCGATAATTGAATAAGGTAACGGTCAATAAAAAGTATTGTCTTATAAGGATAGATAACTTGTTTTATCAGTTGCATGGTGCAAAATTCTTTTTAAGATAGATCTTCAGTCTGTGTATCATCATCTTATGAGTAGTGAGGTCGATATCCCTAATATAACTTTTCGTAGAGGCACTTTGAGTTTTTGATTATGTCATTCAATTTGACTAATAGCACGGTGGCATTCTTGGATTTGATGAATAGGGTATTCATCAATTGTTGGATCTTTTTGTTATTGTGTTCATAGATTACATTCTGGTGTACTCTAAGAGTGAGCTGGATCATGCTAATCACTGCCCTGTGGTATTGCATACCTTTAAAAAGAAGTAGTTGTATGGCAAATTCTCAAAATATGAGTTTTGGTTGAACGTTGTCACTTTTTTATGTTATATTATTTCTAAAGAGGGGATCACGATGGATCCATAAAAGGTGGTGGTGGTTAAGAGGTGGCCTAGACCCATGACTCGAACTGATATTTGGATCTTCTTGGGCTTGACTGGGTATTATAGGAGGTTTGTGGATATTTTTTCAATGATAGCTGCCCAATCGACTAAGTTGACTTAGAAGAAGGTAAGGTTCTCTTAGTTGGATGCTTGTGAGGGTAGTTTTGAGAAGATGAAGGATAAGCTAACTTTGGCTCTAATTTTGACTTTGCCTAAAGGTAATGAGGGGTTTGTGGTTTACTATGATGTTTCACGGGTGGGACTTGGTTTTGTTATAATGAGGCATCGAAAGTTGATTGTCTATGCTTTTATTCAATTTAAGTACATGAAAGGAACTATCCTACTTATGACTTGGAGCTTTTAGCAGTGGTATTTGCATTGAAAATCTGGTGGCTCTATTTGTATGGAATATAAGTGGACATCTTTTTTTATCATAAGAGTCTACAGTATGTGTTCACTCAGAAAAAGTTTAATCTTAAGCGGAGGAGACGTCTTGATCATCTAAAAGACTATGACCTAAGTCTTCACGACCATCCAATTAAGGTTAATATGTTGCTGATCTTTTAGCAGGGTGTCCATGGTGAGTTTAGATCATGTGGATCAGGGGAGATGAGAGTTAGTGAAGGATATTCACTACTTGGCTAACCTTGGAGTTTGACCTTTTGGACTCCAAAGATGGTGGTGTGATTGTACAGGAATTGGCTTGGGCGTCACTTGGTGCAGAGATCGAGGAGAAGAAAATGCTAGATCCTATCTTGATAAAAAGAAAGGGTGATGTCAGTGGTGAAAAGGTAATGGTGTTTAAGATCAGTGGTGATGTTACTTTGTGGTACCAAGGGAGGTTATGTGTTCCTGACGTCGATGGTTAGCGAGAAAGGGTATTAGATAAGGGGCATGAATTGTGCTATGTTGTTCATCCTAGTTCGACAATAATGTATCATGATCTCAAGGAGATGTATTGGAGGAATGGTATGAAGAGGGATGCGGTTAATTTTGTCGTCAAATGCATAGTGTGTCAATAAGTTAAAGTTCATCACATGAGACCTGGGGGTTTGCATCAAGCGGTTGAATTGCCTGAATAGGAATGAGGGGGTGATCAATATGGATTTTGTTACCGGTGTTCCTTAGTCTAAGATTTAATTTGATTGATGTGTGTCATCATGGACAGGATGACATAGTTGGCTTACTTCTTGCCAGGGAGGACTAACTTTTTGGTTGAGGATTATATGAGTTTGTATCTTTATGAGATTGTGAAGATGCATTGGGTAGCTATTTTGATTATCTCTGATAGTGGTTTGGAGTTTTCATCTCCTTTTTGGTGGTCATTTCAGAAGGGGTTGGGCACTACAGTTAGTCTGAGTATTGCTTTTCACCCGCAGATAGATGGGAAAGTAGAAAGGGCTATTCAGACATTGAAAGATATGCTTCGGGTATGTGTGATTTATTATGGTGTTAATTGAGTTAAGTATCTACCATTGGTAGAGTTTTCTTACAAAAATAGTTACTATTCTAGTATTGGATGGCTTCTTTTGAGGCATTATATGGTAGAAGGGGTACATCTCCTATTGGATGATTTGAACTTTGTGAGGTGGATATGTGTGGCCTGAATTTGGTTTATCAGGATATGGAGAAGGTAAAGGTAACTCAAGCTACCCAAAGTCACCAAAAGTCCTTTCTGAACCGTAATAGTGGACAGTCAATCTAGGTCAAAGAACCGTGATCGCCGTAATCTTATACGATTGCAGTTGTTCAATTGTTGATAAGTTTCAGTAATCGCAATAATGCAGGATATTGCCTTGGGGCAGTCTTGTAATTTCACACAGTTTTTGCCAATTCCCTTAAGAGGCTCAAACCCTTAACCATTGTGGTATCTCCAATTTTCTACAACTCTCTTCCACTATCTAGTTCTATTTTTGAAGGGAACATCATTATACTAATTTTGGTGTAAAGAACACATTATAGTAACTCCTAAGTGGAGGATTAGCAAACTCCATTAAAGATTTGTTGAGATGTAAATCTTTAATTGGCATTCTCTTTATCTTTCATGAATCAGTTTGAAAGAGGTTTTGGTATATCTTTATTCATTATTCTTATGAGTTGCTAGTTTTCCCTCTTGGGATTATGTTTGAATCGGTTGCAAGAGTGTATGAGTTGTGATTATTAGCTTCAATTATTAGTTCATGTTGTTGGGTTTTACAAATGCTTGATTATAACATGGAATTTGTTGTTGAAAACCTCAAATTTCCTTAACTGCCACAACATCCTTGAAAGAGGGATGTGGGTAATCTAGATATTACATTATCCTTGAAAGAAGAATGTAGGTGACATGAGAATTTGTGAATAATAAGATAGATAGTAGTTATTCCCTTTTTTTGGTCCTAGAATTAAGGATATATTGTGGAATTGCTATATCCTGGGCATCATCCTAGAAATAGGGATGCGAAATTGAGGATCCATGATGATTGGTTAACCACATCTATGAGGTATTTGAAATTATTCATGGGTGATAGTTTGGTACTTAGTCAAAAGGCTAGTATCAAAATCCTTCACCAAGCCTACCCACACATGTTTGAAATAAGATTTGAACTTGATTTTCATGTACCCATATACTAGTGGCCCGTAGTAAAACATAACCCTAAGATCCGTTGGTAGTTATTACATTCTAATTATTCGTACCTCAAGTGAATCTTTGAGAATTTAAAAAGTAATCATATCTTTGAAATGTTTAAACCCCGCCCCCATCAATACTTGTATCTTAGTTTGAATTTAGCAGGCAACGTCCAATTTGACCTCAACCGAGCTGCCACTCAAATTGTTCCTCATGGATTCAACCCCAACTCAAAGTTGGGTAATATGCTGACAATGATTGCCTTGCACTTAATTTTACATGTGAGTAGAGCATTATCAAAAATGGCATTGTTGTCGGGTAAGACTTTGGCATATTGATTTAGTTTAGAATTTTAGACTACATGTTTTTATTCAAACTTGTATATATTTGTTTGACTTTCTTTTATTTATTGTGTTAGGTAGATTTTTGTTTTTGCTAACTTGTTACTATGACATCTTGGAATGAATATGATTTTGGTAGTTGGAAATCCTATCTTGATGATCTATGTCCATATTATGATGGACCCTACTTTTGGAAAGATTGTAGATATGCTCCTCGGAGAGAGATTGAAGTAGCATCTCCATCACATTAGGAATATGATTGTTCTTTGTATGGTGGTCATGATGGACATTGGAGTGATTATCCAAATGCTCCCTCCCCTAGTTATGCAAACAAAAATGCTAGTTCTTCTTATGAGTTTGATAGGTCTCATGATTCTATAAAGGAAGGACAATGTGCTAGATATAATGGAGTTAAAGTAATGCTTCAAACTCATTTGGATTGGGTAATAACAATAAAGAAGGATGTGCACCATATGCATCAATCTAATGAGGTATTTGGAAGACAGATTATCAAGATAGAGGAAATGGACGAGGAATCAAATCTTTCAAATACCATGACCTTACCCACTTAACAAGTTCATGTTAACCAAAAACAAAGACCAAGCTACGTGGTTAATGACGAGCTTGGTATTGAAGACTCCTCGGTGATTTCCCTACCAAATGAATTTAATAAAGTTGAAGATGGAAAAATTGAGGAAATGGTGCCAGAGTCAAAAGAAGAAGCCTAGCAAATCCCCTATGAAGACTCTAGTCCATTTTTGGGTGAGGATGTTAATAGGGATGAAATTCTGAAATTAATATATAGACCTCATTCGAACCATTTTATAACATTGTGCTTATTTGATGTGATAACAGTCCACCTACCCAAGAAAATGATAGATTTTATGGAGAAAGAGCACCGTCCCTACATTTTGGAGTTTGAAGTTCCAAAAAAGCACATGAAAATCCTACACTCAACGGCCAAGGAGCTTAACTTTCAATGTTAAACTAGTGGACTATTTATGTTCCCACCATTACCCAAGGATTCAAATCGGAAATTTGATGTGAATTAGATAAAAGGATCAAGTCTTAAAAGTGGCAAGATGGAAGTTGTATCGTCATGTCCTTATTTCTATCAAGTTTCATCTTTGAAGAATTGAATCTAAAGTCCCTCTGCCGCTCAATTCATAATGAGTGAAAGTTGGGTCAAAGATTCAAATCTTATAAGTGAAAACACAAGTGATAGTTTAAAAGATGTCTTCCCACAAAAGATGGAAAGCAACCTTTCATGCCACGAAAGTGGAACATATCCTTTTATTTATGCATCATAGAGTAGATTTTACTTTTTTTATGCATAATCCATGAAATTATCGCTTTGGAATATTTTAAATGGGTTTGAAAAAAGGGAAAGTGTGGGATTTTTGCATGTTGGACTAAGCTGAGGAAAATAGAGGTGCAAAAATGTCCTTAGTTACCGCGATTGCGGGTCTAAGTCACGATCGTAGTTAGTCGCATGTCCATGATCGCAAAACTCTGACCGTGATCACGGTCAGACTAGTTCTAAAAGACCACTTATCTTCTATTTATCCCACACTTCCCCTCTAACTTTTCTCTTAAATTTCACCCATTCTTTGCTATATTTTTAGCATTTCAAGGGACTATTTGCATTCACTTAACATCACTCTTCCGGTAAGTACTTTAAATTCATGTTTTAACTATTTTGGGTAGACCTTAGAGTGCATAAAATAGGTAGGGCCTAAAATCATGTTTTTTATTGCTCAATAATTGTTGAATCATGCTTGTATGGTAATTAGCTGCTATAATGGTTTGCACACCTGAGGGGAAGTCTTGAGTACCCAAAATGGTGTGAAATTGAGTAAATTATAGGGAACGCACCACGTGCCTGATTAAATTCCCAAAAGACTCTATAACTAGTTACTTTAACATTATGGGGGCATGATTGGGCACTTAGAAGCTTTGTTTGATATACTTACTGATGAATTTATATGTAAGAACACATTTTGGCCTCAAAAATTGATTGTTGATTGGTAGAAATTTAGCACGATTTGGTCTCAGTTACCGCAATCGCAATACCAACAATCACAGTCTTGATGCAGTGATTGCAACAGTCACGATCGTGGACAAGCTACCACGATTGAGGTAACTAAGGTTGATTCTTAGCCCGGACCAAAATTCTTGCAGGTCCAATATTTATTCATACACCACCTAGTACCCATCCCATAAGTTTTATTAGACAACATAGTGTAGTTTAAGCATGAAAATTTAGATGATCAATGTTTTTGTTATCCTCATGTTTTTCAGATTTACCTCATGGAGAACTATGCTAGATCTAGTTTATCACTCCCGAGTGCCATAACCAATACTACGATAAGCTTCCAAGAATAAAGTTGCTCTCAGAATAGGGCATATGCTTAGAGAAAATGTCGAAAAATATTCTAAAGTTTCATGACAGGCTAACAGCTATAGGGTGGAGATATTTTACTCTAGATCCATACCAGAAAAATAAGCAGTAGGTGTGAGAATTCTACACAAATCTCAACATAGTATCTTTTGTGGACCAGTTATCATAATCTGAGGGATGAATGTAAATTTTTAAGTAGAGCAGATCAATAATTTAATGGGCTCCCGAATACAAACATAGCTTATTTTGAGGATAAGGGTTGTGAGTCGGGTAGCTGGATAGCAGAGAATTTGTGCCCAGGTTAGGAGATCTTATGGGAAGCAACCAAGAGAGACATCTTAATGAATGACTTCAGCTTCGAGGTCCAGATATGGCTGAAGATCATTTGCACCCGGATCTCTCCCTGTACTCATTTTTCTGCAATTACAAATATGTGTGCCCACTTGGCTGCTGCATCCTGGACAACATTCTTTTTAATTTTGGTTGTCTCGTGATATTTGATACAAAGTTCTTCAGGAATCATGCGGATACGTAAATCTTATTCCCTTCTCTTGTTACTGAGTTATGCAGGAGGGTCGGGGTTGTGGAAGACCTGGATGACACTTGGGTGCACTCTGAAACCCTTATATACCCTTTCAAGATCTAGGGTAAGGGTGAACCTAGTAAGAGAAAAAAGATAAATGTCGACCTGGTCAAGTCGATAGTTGAGGGGTCAGGGTTGTGTAGATCATCCACTGATGGGCCTTTGGGAAATATTGGTGTTGATATTAAGGTCATCAAGGAGCTTATGTTATGATTACCTTAGGGGCAAGGAGAGCCCTCCACCAAGCGTCACTCTTTTGTTCTCAAATCATAAGAAGTATCACGGTAAGCAGAAGACATATGGAGCGACTATTGCTTGGCACGAGAGGGCTTACTCTACATTAGTAGATTCTCATAGGGAGCTTTAGGACTGCCAACAGAAGATGAAGAATAGAGATAAGAGGAGAGACAAGTTTCTCGAGATATGGAAGGGGGTCATTGGCCAGTGGAAGGTCCTGAAACCCCATTATAGACTACTTTCTCCTAAAGTTGAGAATGATGATGAGGCCCCTATTGAGTGGTCTAGTACTGATGGTGGTGGAGATGATACAGAATCCACTGGGGAGAGAATCTCTTGATGCTATCTCAGTGAGTACCTATAATGCACTAAATCTGGTACCCAGAATGCTACACGGTGTTTATGACCCCGAAGGATAACAAGCTAACCCATGACTGATATCTGTAACTGAATACTTAATAATATACTATAAATATACGAAATATAAGTTGTAATACCAATGGTTTAAAACTGAACTAATACTGAATATAAAATAATGCCTATAATGTGGTATAACAATACCCATAACTGAAATAAACTATCTGAAACATGTTATAGTCTGAAAGCCTCTAAACCATCTAAAAACTATGAAGTTGATGGGACATGTCCCCAACTAACTGATACGCCTAAATTACATCTCTTGTTAAAAAGTGTAAGCGGTCGCTGTCAAATATAGAACCCAACTGGGTTGGGTGTCGAATCCCACAGGGAATACTCTGGTCACTAAGTGTTGCAATTATTAGTAGACTGTTGGTCAAAAATTCCAAGGAAAAAGGGGGGTTTGATTTAGGCATGAACTAATATTATCAAAGTAACGATGGAATGATTTGTGTAGTAAGATTTAATCACAGAGAATAATAAGTTAGGGTTATGTCCACCTTGTAGTTTCTACTTCTCTATTAACTATGAGTAACGCGGAATTTAGACATGCATGCACTTATAGAGAATCGTATTCTAATTCTAAATCCAAGTGTTTCTCAACCATCAAGGATTTATTTCACTTTAACTCTCTCGAGCCTAAAGTGTATAACAAATGGTACAAATTCTCCAAGAAGTTAATCCGGTTAAGGCATTAACGTGTAAATAGAGGTTGGAAGCCCTATTTCCTTGTCACACTCTCTTTTCCAAATATGTAACTTTTCTCTCGAACAACTTAATGCTATAATGGCGTGTTCTCTATGTTTGCAACCATGAGAATTCAATTAAAATGAAGAGAGTAATGATATAAGTAGCATAACACATCAAGAATTCACAAACTCATAGTTAATAGATAGTATCTTACAAGGTTTTCATAACCCTAACAGATAAGTTTAGCTACTAATGATTACAATGGAAATCACAATAGACATAATCATCATACCACAACATAGAATAATCTTAGCGAGGGAGATGAATAGCGACAGTGAGGGAGGAACGTCGTTCTCTCTTTCAGTAGCTCAAGCCTTAGCCGTTTTTCTCTGTTCTAAACTATTACAGAATCTGAAAACTGAATAATGAATAATGATTATGATGCTGAAAAATTCAGCAATAAGGTTTTTAATAGAATCCTTGTCTAAGAAGTTGCTACTGCATCCTTAAGTCTTTAAAAATACTGGGTATTCCTAGGAAAAAGTTCCCATGCATCACTTTCAATTCAAAAGTTGCCTTCCCTCTAATGTGAAGTCTTCCTTTGCTGCCCACAAGTCCACAAAGTGCTGAAATCTTCATCATTAGTCCCTGAAAAACATGCTAATCACATAGGTTAGCTCACTTAAAGGAAAATGGACTAAAAGTGCAGGAATTATATATTTAATTCTCAAAACTAAGCTAAAACATGGGTAAATTATGGTGCTTAGACGTATAAATACGCCCAACATCACTAACTCCTAACTACTAAAATAATAAAGTATTAAAATAATCATGCTATCGTCAAATAATGAGGACTCACTGCTAGTCAGGATGCTGAACATCTGATCTACTAAGGATGCTCGAGAGCTCGTTCTTCTAAACCTATGGTATAAAACACCACAGCACAAATGCGTCAGTACGATTGAATGTACTGGTATGCAAGTAAGGAACGTTGAATGCAAGTGTTAATATGCATGCACAATAATAACTGACTGATGACTTGAACATGAGTGCGTGAGAAATGCATGCATGAATACATAACCTAGCACTTAGGTCGTGAAAATACTGAATACTGATTTACTGACATCTGAGTTTACTAATACTGGGATACTGAATAACTAAGTCTTTTGAGGATATGAATTATGGAGATTACTGGTAATCGATATCTAAGGTTATTGCTACTATATTACTAATAATTGATAACTAAGTATCATGATAATGAAAAACTACCTGTGTTCTTTACTAGACTAGGTGACTGTATCTGATAGTCCTGAATCTGAAGAACTATCTAAGTTCTAGACTAAACTAGATGACCATATCTGACAGTCCTGATTCTAATAGAACTAGCTGAGTTCTATACTAAGCTGAGCGATTGTATCTGACAGTCTTCATATCAGTAGAACTAATCTTAGTTCGATTACTGAGACAGAATCCGAAACTAAGACTGTGGGAGGTAATCATCTATCCTACATGCCCCAAATTTGAACTGGTTGGTTCCAACCTATAACCCCAGATGGAAGGGTGCCAGTACCGTGCCACGGGTAAAAATAAGTTTTGAGTAAACCATCTCTGATAGGGATCTCTTTCATCAACCCCTTCTATAAGGAAAACTCAAAGGAGAGGTATAGTCCCTATACTCATAGGGGTACATCTCAACCTATGTTGTCTATGTAGTTTTGGAATGCAGGGATTGCTACTAAGGATAACACCCTTTTTTGGCTAACAGGTGAGCCTTTATCTCTAGGTTCACTCGGTGCATAATCCTACTCCCAACTAAATAAACACATAACTAGTTTTCCTAGTTCACATAAGACCAACCATCAAACATGATTCAGAAATATTCTGTAAACTGAGGTACTAAAATACCAATGACAGAATAACTGATGTCCATATGCTATGGTCGGGTAATTCTAAAAGTAAACTCAGTTTCTAATATGACTAGACTAGGACTGGGACTGAGATTGTAGCTAAGATGGAAATTAAGACTGTAACTGTAACTAAGACTATAATTGGGACTAAATGCTGATTCCTAATAATTGAGGGTTAGACTGGTACTGATGTACCAAATTTTGATGGAAAAATAACTGATAACTGAAGGCCATGGTTCTATAGGACTATCTGAGTCCTTTACTGAATACTGATTACAGAATAATCATGTAACTGGGGGCTGAGGGACAGAATATCAACACCACAAATTTATCGAGGGGTGTAACCTATGGATATATGTGACAGTCTAAATTTTTAACTTATCATTAGGAGCATAGCATGAGTCATGTGGAGTGAACATACTATAAAACATGATGTGAGTGCATGAGTCATGAGTTCCATAGCCTTAGTCTTGAATTTTTTTGTTCATGGGACATGATCCGTAACACTTAGTGAATGGTGATTCCTCAAACTAGAAACTTGAAACACAAATGATTTTATGGAATGTGTAAATATAAGCTGGGTTCAAGGAATTGTGACGTGATTCATGAGTAAGTATCGTGTTGGTTAAAGTATAAAACTTCGTATTGGGATATGAATGTGTCGGGAATCATCTTTCCTTACTAATTTCCTACCCATACTGGTATTACTACTAGAACCTAAAGGCCAGGCTTTCTGAGGTACCATAACCGGATGATGTTGTATACCTATCGGGCTATGATAGATTGACCCACTGGGTAGAGACTGAGAAAGGTCCCGTTAACATTTGGTTTGACCTTAAAGTTGACTGGTATGTAAAGATTTATAAAAGGAAAAGAAGATCCTAAATTTGAAGAAGTGTAAACATGTAAATGAGAGATTTACAATATACCAGTGACTATATCAGGAGAACATTCCTGATCTTGTAGGGACTGAAGTGCATAGAGTCTATTTGTGTGTTGTCCACTGATAGCGCTGGAATTGGCACCCAACTGATTCGGGTGACCGAACTGAGCTGAAGGACAACCTTTCTAACTTTGTGGACCGGGCTTAGGACAGTCTTGGACGTTGTAACCTGACTTGCCATATCCGAAACACACATTACTTCCCACTCTACACACACCCTTATGATACTTACCATGTTCTTTCCAAAGCAAATAAGTGTGAATAATTCTTGCACTATTCTAAGATTTGAAGTGTGGCACCCCATCCATATGGTCATTTCTAAACTTTGGTACTAGGGCACTAGATGAACAGGGAACTAGGACTGAAAACCTCTGAATATGAAGATAATGGTTAGCACCCTACGACCCTAACTGAGCAAAACTGTAACTACCAATTCTGGCTTGCTTATTCTGTCTTTCCTTCTTCCTAAGTTTCTGCTCTTCAGTTTGTTAAGCATGGACCATAAGTTTAGATATATCCATCTCCTTAATCAACATCGCAGTCCCGCACTCCTTAACCACTCCACCTGAAAACCAATACACAAACTTGCTCATTCTAGATCTACTGTCTGCTACTACATAGGAAGCATACCTGGCTAATTGGGTATACTTTAGGGAGTATTATTTCACACTCATGCTACCTTGTTTGAGATTGATGAACTCTAACACTTTGGATTTTTTCTACTCTAGGGGAAATAATCTATGTAAGAAAGCCATAGCAAACTCCTTTTATTCTATGGACCCTGCATCTGTACCCCTACCTACTTTCCACTCCTTAAACCATATATGGGCTATATTTTGTAGATGATTGGTGTATAACTCGGCACGCCCATCAAAAGTCCCTCCCATGATATTCGTGACTTTTTAAACCTGGTTAAGGAACTCCTGTGGATCCTCTTTGAACTTAGAATCGGAGAATAGGCAAGGATTCATTCGGGTGAAGTCGCAAATCCTTGCTATAGCTGAATTGGCCACTGGGTTTTTTAGATAACAACTGTCCATTCATTCTAAGCTGATACTGGATTTGCTAGAGTAGTGAATGTAGTCCTGAATTCTGCATAAGAAATATGCTCGTCCAGGGGATCTTCCTGAACGGGATGAGGTGTTGACTGATTACTGGTTCTCCTTTCGCTTGCGCTTTTGAAAGGAATGTTCTGTAAATGAAAGGAAGAGAAGATTATACTGGGAGTTATATTTCATCTCATGATCATTGGCACGACATGTATACTTAAAGAAGGAAACTGTTCCTAAAACATCTCATAGCCTCTTGTCTATAAGTATGGTGCCCAACACACCTATGCACAAGACTCTACTTGATGCGTCTTTTCAGACTTCATAGGACACTATTGAATCTTAGGCTCTGATACCAAGTTTGTAAGGCTCCAAATCTTGTACACAGAATGCTACACGGTGCTCATGACCCCGCAGGACCATAAGCTAACTCAAGACTGATATCTGTAACTAAGCACTGAATAATATACTATAAATAAGCAAAATATAAGCTATATGGACAAAGGTTCAAAACTTAACTAATACTAAATATAAAACAATATCTGTAATGGGGTATAATAATACCCAAAACTAAAATAAACAATCTAAAGCATGTTATAGTCCGAAAGCCTATAACTATCTGACAACTGTGGAGATGATGAGATATGTCCCCAAATAACTTTGAACTACTGAAATAATAAAGTAATAAAATAATAATGCTATCCACAAAGGATGAAAAATCACTGTTAGTCTGGCTGCTGAATGTCTGATCTACTATGGATGCTCGGGAGCTCATGCTTCTAAACCTATGGAATAAATCACCATATTGCAAATACTTCAGTATGATTGAATATACTGGTATGTAAGTGAGGTAAGATAAATGCAAGGGTTCATATGAATTAACAATAATAACTTACTTATGACTTAAACATGAGCATGAGAGAAATACATGCATGAATACATAAACTGGGACTGTCGTCATGACAATATTGAATACCGATGTACTAACATCTAAATTTACTAATACTTGGTACTGAATAACTGGGTCTTTTCAAGATATAAATTATGTAGTTTACATTTAACCGATATCTAAAGTTACTGGTACTATATTACTAATAACTAATAACTGATTATACTGATATTGAAATACTATTTGAGTTATTTACTGGACTAGGTGACTATATCCGACTGTCCTGAATCTAAAAAACTATCTGAGCTTTAGATTTGACTGGATGACTATATCTGATAGTCTAATTTGGATAGAACTAGATGAGTTTCATATTGATCTAAGCAACTATATCTGATAATCCTGAAATAGATAGAACTAAATTGAGTTCTATTACTGAGACTGTGGGAGGTAATCATCTAACCGACATACCCTGAATCTGAACTGGTGGGGTCCAACCTGTAACCCCAGCTGGAAGGGTGTCAGTACTGTTCCACAGATAAAGACAAGCTATAAGTAAACCCTCCCAGACAGAGAGTTATTCCATCAACCCTTCTTGTAAGGATATCTCAAAAGAGATGTATAGTCCCTAGACTATTCGGGGTATATCTCAACCTACGCTTGCTACATAGTTCTAAAACGTAGGGATTGCTACTAAGGATAACAACCTCTACTCGTTAATAGGTGAGCCCTCAGCCCTGGGTTTACTTAGTGCTTAATTTTACTCACAACTGAATAGACACTGAACTGGTTTTCTTAGTTCACACTAGGCTTTAATGAGCTATTGATGAAGGTGTAGTGTTCACTGACTGAACTAAGTTCTATTGAATGACGGAATACTACTGATTTCTGTCAACGGACAGAATGGTACTGAGTTCTATTGAATGACGGAATACTACTAATTTTTATCAATGGATAGAATGCTACTGAGTTAATGAGGTCTGAACTGAATATAATGAGATTTGATAACTGTTGAGATTACAGAGATTATTGAGATTACTGAGATTACTCAACTGATACTGAATTTACTGAATTTTTCCTAAGTTACATGACTAACTGAGTTCTACTGGTCATAGCTTGACTGTGAGTATCATGAAAACTAACACTGGCTCAAGCCACACAGCTAAATTATTGAGTACAAGTACCCCTAGGACTCGATAGCATAATAAGTAAATCATGACACAAGCTTAAAAGCTCAACAGTGGCTACATGTTTATCATTAATTCATTTAGACATTTCAACAACCACTTGAGATGTATTACTTGTACATGAATGGGGAATATGTATTGACATACTATAACATGGCATTATTTATTATCATAAACAATTTGTCAAACACTTGCATGATACAACTTGCACATAACTAGCATGGCTTGATTTCTTTAACTTATTAACTCATATGAGCAATTCATCAAACACTTGGTGAGCATAACATATGCACATAACCCTATACAATAAATAGGCATCATAACGGACATTCCCGTTGATAAATTTTAAGGGTTTAACATGGTTTCACATAATACTACACATATACCACTTTACTACACATAGATATTACAATTAAATCATGAACTAGAGAACCCATTAATATAATAGTTATGAACACGGTCAAAGTAAATCATGCAATTCATCAAAAACATTATCTTGAGTTTTTGAAAAGGTTTCTTGGACTCCAAGTGTAGAAAACTCCCTTGGATGAACAATTGACATACCATAGTTGGTGAATTCTTTAATGTTGATGGTCGAATCCTTTGGAAATTGAGTCTTGAATTAATAGCCCTAGGGTTTTGTTCTTGGAAATTTTGTGAATAATGAATACAATTAGCCAAAAGAGGGATGAATTTCTAGTTATGAGGGATGAAGGGCATGGGAAAAAGACTAAATTAACCCTGAGGATGTGGATTTTAAATGACTGAGAACTGGGCACCGACGCTATTAACGACGAAGTGAGTCATGGCATCGACACGATAGTTGACGCGATGCGCCATCATCACGTCGATCCTTAGTAACTTGACCCTGCCAACCTGCAATAATATCAACCAATATGATTGGCAATGTGGCACGCCAAGATCGCTTTGGTCCACTATTTTGGGATTTCAAACATGGTATAAACGAGTTCCAAAAAATCAAAAACTTATCCGATAACACCTATTGACCTTCCTGGTCATCAATTATTAAGAATACGGACCATTAAAGGACATTAAAGTCACGTAATGAGACTACAAACTTTTAAAGGCTAAAATAAACTAAGTCTGGAAACTTAGCTAGAACCTTCTAAGTATTAGACCCCCTTAACAATCATTAATAGACTGAATTAAGCTTAGGGTTTGTAGGGTCTTAAAACACCCTTTTCTCTATTTTTATTATTTATCCAGTAAGGACACTGTTATTCTTTTAGATAGGTGTGACGGTCCCCGGATTTATATTATTTAGATGTTTTGATGACATTTTAGATGATATTTAATTTTGGTTATTGGGTTGCATTATTTGGGTACTCTGATGGCGCCCATATTTCATGGATTAATTACTCAGTTTTTGTTTAAATTTTTACTTAATATTTATTTTGGTTGTGGTGATATTGGATGAACTTTTCCTTATGATTGATTGAGTGACGACATTCTTAAGGGAAAAGTATTATTATTGGGTTTTGAGCGATGGATGCAGGGGAAGTCTGAGTACTCATAGAATCAAGGGTTATAAATGAAAGGGAAATCTGAGTACTTGTGGGATTTTGGATATGGGATCACATTTATACCGATGGCAAAGTCTGAGTAGCCATATGGTTTGCCCACATGGAAGACAAAATGCGAGACAAAGGATTGAGTTGGTGCCATAATTAGCAAATTCTTTGTGGTGCAAATGCAAAGTAGACACCCTTGACATTCAAAAACATTTTGAAAATCAAGGTCATGGAAGGGAATTTATTTAGTGCCACAACTTGATCTACCACGGAGTGAAACGGCCATAAAAAGTGCCATAATTGTTGAAGATGTCCCGACAGCTGATGAGACTATTATTGAGGAGAGTAGGGATCGAGCTGACGGTTTCTGTAAAGATTCAATATGAGTTGGTGCCTAGGGAACCTAGGTATGTCCTCAATTGAAATTTTAAAGAGCTAAATGTACTGGGGAATGTGCATAGGATTTAGTTGGAGGATGGGGGTTTACCACAGTTGTTATACGTTATGATTGTCATGTTTCAAAACACGTAGGCCATAATTTGAATGACGATCCAGTATATTGTGTTGTTGTTAATGTTTAATTGAGATAATGGTGCATAGTTTCTATGTTGGTTAAAAACAAAATTGATACCCCTCCAAAAAAAAATTTATAAACCACGGGATCTTTGTATACGTGCAACTGTTGAGAATCATTTAATAGCATTAGAATTAGAGATGAGATAACTATGGCATATAGGTAGATAAACTAGATAGGTAGTGAATGAAAATATTACCTTGTACAACATGAGTTTGAGGCGTTCTTTAGTTCCCAGTGTGTGTAGAGTCCAGAACTTGCTTGATTACTTTTGTCGAGATTGTAGGATGGTCGGTTAGGAATGATCATACACTATTTTAATGAATACTCCACTCGAGCCTAGAATGTTGAACCAAATAAAATATAAATCCCTTGATCCTTAAGTTGAGCCTAATTGACCTATTTTTGTTGTTGAGGTCAATTTCTCCTTCCTATTTGACTGTAATGAAGCTTATTTGCCCCTAGTCCTTTTTTGACACTATGCACCTCAATTTAGGCAAATCGTCTATGTTGAAGGTGGCTATTATACGGTGCTTATAGAAAAATAAGTATGAAAAAAGAGGTGCATAAAAAATGAATGAGGGCGGGTATGGTAGAAATAAAAGAAAAAAGAAAAAAATGCAAGAAAAAGAAAAAGAAAGGCAAAAAGAATCATACCCAGCCAAAAAATAGGCATGAAAATGATTAAAAGGTAGAGATAAGGGTGGATTAAATAAGAAGATGGTAGAAAAAGTGGACGTCTAATAAGGCATAGTAATAAGGAGGCTGAGTCACTTAGAAGTTTCCAAATATACCATAACCAACACCAAGCGTGCATTACAAGCCTAGCAAACTCCTATAGTGATCCTAACTTATGGTGTATACTGCGTGTAATTTGTTTTGGAGTTTGAGTATCTCTAGTGCATCTCTAAAATAATAGTCTAAATCAAACTTAGTGATAGGTACTTCTTTGACGATGGGGGTCCATGGGTTACAATCTCAGGTTATGTATCTGTCTGGGTAGTGTATATTACTTAGGCCTAGTTGTTCGTTACAAAGGTAATTCCATCATTGGATTCCTATGATTCACACTATTTTACAAAATCATAATACACAGTAACGCCTTATGAAAATAAAAAAAGAGGGGGGATAAGAATCTATTGCTCTAATTGATAAATTGACCACCACATATGTCACAAAGTTTTCTATAGTTAAGCAGCATGTGTTGAGGATAGCGAATTTGTTTTGCCTGAGGACATTAAAAAAATCCAAGTTAAGGGTGTTAATGTCCCTTGGAAACATGGAACATGGATGCTTAATACAAGGAATATATGTTTGGGATTAGGTTAGTTTTGTGGATATGATGCCATTTGTTTCATGGTTTTAGGAAAATTAGGTATAAAGTGGCTTAAAGCGATTGAAGAAGAGTCTGAAAAATATGAAATGTTGGCCAGGCTATGAGTTATTAAGACGTCATAGGACTTATAACCCAACTGTAAATATGGTAGTGGATAAGGCTAAGTGGCGGAGCTAAGTACCAAATGATAATGACTCGTAAAAAAAGTGAATACTAGTCGTAGCATTCATTTGTACAAAGAACAGTGAGCCATGCTGAAGTTCGGAGGTGAAGTCATAGAAGACTACGAGTTGTAAGGTCTGACTACAACTTATAGTGAGCAATCATAAAGAGACCAGTGTTTAAAGTCCTAAAGTTTAAGGAATAAGTGATAACAAGTGAAGACTCGTCATGACAACAGAAGCCCTAATCTCTAACAATTAAAGCTCATTCGAATGTCGATAACAAGAAGTATACGACACTTAAGGAAATGTTATGAGTCGTAATGATTGCCGACTTAATTTTCTTATTCAATTTTTACTAGGATTTCTTTATTATTTTGAGATACTATAAATACCTTAGGGCTATTCCTTTATTAGGTTACGCATTTCAAAAGCACTTTTACTTTACTTTTAGTATACGTTTATCATTGAGATTTTTGGTATCGTATTAAATTAGAGATCTTGGATTTTAGGCTTTCAAAATTGTGCAATCAATAACATATGTTCTTCATTGATTATCATTGATTGTTGTATGACCATGAGAAGCTAAGTTCCTTTACTAGGGTTGTGGGAACCCTAGACAATTAGCTATATAAGCGAATTAAGGGATTTACTTTCTATAGTTTCATGTATTACAACTTTCTTTGAATTAATTAGACCCACTCCACTACAGAAGCTTGGGAATTTTCTGTATTCGAGAATGTCCTCTCAAGGGAGTTTAATATTTGGAAAGGGAGGTTACAATAGTGACCCAAGGATATCAACCCTTGTCTAATCAGCACATGACTCAAAATGTGAGAGTTGTACTGAGGTTATAGATAAGGTAAAGAAAGAGGACACCCTGAGACTAACAAGGCAAAGGGTGACATCTATGCATTCACAAGACAATTGATAGTACATAGATTCTCAACCTTACATAGAGAGTAAGAGGTTAGGTGGATTGACCACGAGAATCTTACATAGTTGTAAAGCCAGGGGGAACACAGTCTTAGTGTTCGTCTTCTACTATTTACAAACTCAAGAACTCAAGTTTGGTTACTTAATATTTACTTCAAAATCCCCTCATTTACTTTTCTTCACTACTCGTGGATTTTTTCAAGTTTAAGATACTATTAGATGTTATCCCTGTGGGATCAATCCCAACCTTAGTTGGGTTATTATATTTGGCATCGATCGGAGCATACTTCTTTAGAGTTAGTTTTGGGTTACATCACTCAACCTATGTCTCTAAACTATAACTGTTCTACACAACGCATATCACAATGGCGAGAATGAATATTATAATTTATAGGCTATACAAGTATAGAATGAGTACTAACCCCATGGTAATCAGTAGGGAACTACCGAGTGAGCTCCGAAGATAATGCAAATATGCCAAAAAGAATGTAAGCTATAGGTCTTTTACTGATACCACTAGGTCTTTTGATATATTTATGTATTTGATCTTTTTTTACAATTATTCTGCATTATTTTCTTTTTTTATTTGGTAGTAAATTACTAGTTGTTTCGAAGTACGAGTTGGCTTTCCTACTAGTAAGTTCTAGTAGGTGCAATCATGACCCATGACCAAATTGTTATCAAAGCCAAGGTTTCACCGATGTGTTAGTACAATAACTAAGTGTTTAGTAGAGTCTTGAAGATCGGTGCGGAGATGTCTGTAAACTATCTTTGGGAGGCTATAGGGACATTTTAGGAAATTCACTTCTTATCATGTGTCCGTATTGCTATGAAACTTAAACACATTCTTTGACTTTATTCTATCCCCAAAGGATGATACGTCATTGTCGATATATACGGATGAGACTTAAACACATGTTTGTAGAGTTCCAGCATAATTTCGAACTAGAGAGTCCTAGATAGATGTTAAAGCCCTTCAGCGTCAGCCAAAATGGACTTAGGTCCAGCTTAGGCTATAACAGAGCTCGTGGATACTTTGGCCCTTTGAGGGTTAACATTGGGAGATCCAAGTTATGTTGCAGATCCCTCGCATACATGGATGACATTTGATTTATCGAGTTATTCTTAAACAAGAGTTGGGTCTATTTGTGTTCATCAGGGTTCTTGATTAGTTTCTGAGCATAAGATTGGGTTTTTAGAGTGGGCTAGGCATATTTCAATTCTATACTCTTTGGATACAGCCATGGTGCATAGAATTATTAGAGATTTAGCATTTCCTTACTATTGGGCGTCGGAGCATATGATAGCGGTTAGGATTTTCTTATCTCAGGTGGTGGATTATGAGAGGGCCATAGAAATATCGTCTATTAAGACTTAAGGAAGTGGCGGCAAGAAGCCTTACCATTAGTATTGTGCTATTGGTATTTTATCCAATAGTGAGGATGTAATGACCCAAATTAGGGAATAGCCGTGATGGGTATCTCAAGTCCTATGTGGACCGAAGACCACCCCTTCGCACCTAACAAAATAGCACAATAACCCTAATATCGGATGAATTTTGAACATATAAAGTGATAAGGTGAAAGATTAAATGGTATGTCTATAATAGATTACCATCGACCGACCGAAACAACCGACCGACTTCACCTAAGTCCACAGTAATCCGACAAAGCGTTCTAACACAAGAACCAAAAACCAGTCTTGGTCGGGACGTCACGGACTCGTAAAGAAGACAATGATAATGTTATTTATAATGAAAGTAACTATCAACTCAAATCTAAGAATGAAAGTTAGTGAAATGCCTAAGACTGATAGGAAATGGAAGTTCACCACGTCACCACGTAACCCCCTTAAGTGCTTTATGAAGGTAGGGTTTTAATTGGGTGAGACGGGAATTGTCCAAAGTTCCTTTAATTGAAAGCTGGAATTTAGCTGTTAGTGACTACGGGTCACTATAGCACTCGTATAGACTCATTACGACTTGTCACCATGAGTTGTAATAAAGACAGTCTCCCAAGGAAACCATAATTTGTTGACCCTACAACTCATATAATATGACTAGTAATTAGACTCCACGACTCATAGGGTCCAGTCGTAGTAAACACAGAACCCAATTGGGTAAATAATGGACATCCTACAATTTGAACCCAATGGCTCGTAACAAGTTCTTACAACACTTAGTGAGCCACTGGTACTAAAGGCAGAACATTTCCATATACTTCTTGGTTTGGTTATGATTGGGTCCCTAGGACACGTCAAGACTCCCTACGACTAGTGTCCCCAAGTCGTAATCAGGAAAGCAACTCAAGAACTATTCATAAGACACGTTTTGACTAAGGTCACCTGACCCGACAAGACACCTACGACTCATATGGTGAGTCGTAGTAAAGATAGTGAGTATAAAATTTCAGAAAACTTTTAAGGACCAAAAATCTGGCGCATTACATACTTCATCCCTTACCCCCTTAGATCATTCATCCTCGAATGATAGGGAAAGGTATTTTCTAACAAGGATTTGACTCCACACACAACTACACTAACTTTTGACATAGATAGAAAACAAAGATATTAAGGAATACAAATACTTCAAGCACAATTATCCGAAATGGGACACAAGAATGTATACTTGGACTTCATGTCCTTCTCGGCTTCCTAACTTGCTTCTTCAACCTTTTGGTTTGTCCAAAGAACCTTCACCGAAGCCATATCTTGGTATGCAACTAACGAAATTATCGATCTAAAATCTCAACTGGGACTTCCTCATAAGGTAAGGAATCCGAAATACCCACCTTCTCTAATGGAACAACCATTAAATTATCACACATATATTTTCTTAACATCAAAACATGAAACATCTAATTAATGGATCTAGAACTATAAGGCAGCTCAAATTTATATGAAACATTACCAACCCTTTGCAAGCCCAAGTATGGACCAATATAATAGGGACTAAGTTTTCTCTTCTTACCAAGCCGTATCACCCCCTTCATGGGAGAAACCTTCAAGCGCACCCAATCTCCAACACTGAACTCCAACTCTTTTTGCCTCACATCCACATAGGGCTTTTGAAAACTTTGGCTGGCCTTAATTCTATCTCAAATAACATTCACCTTCTCCATGGCTTGATGAACCAAATCCAGATGAAATAACTTATTTTCACCGACCTTAAATCATCTAATAGGGGACCTATATCTCCTACCATATAAGGCCTCAAATAGAGCCATACCAATGCTAGAGTGATAACTGTTGTTGTAAGAAAATACAATGAGAGGCAAGTGATTTACGGAACAACAACCAAAATAAAATACACAATCCGGAAGCATATCTTCCAATGCCTGAATCAACTATTCAGCTTGCCCATCCATCTGTAGGTAAGAGGCAGTACTAAGGGTTACCTTATTCCCTAAACCTCACTGGAATGACCTCCAAAAGTGAGATGAGAACTGAATTCCCTAATCAAATAAAATGGAAACTAGACTGCCTTGCAACTTTACAATATCAACGGAATGGAAATTATTCCGCACTAGCAAGAAGTAATCAGACTTAGTCAACCTATCCACTATGACCCAAATTGAATCAAACTACTGGAGAGATCATGGAAAACCGCTAACAAAATCTATATCAATTACCTCTTATTTCCATACCTGCAACTCAATCTCCTGAGTCAACCTACCGGGCATCTAGTGTTCTACCTTCACTTGTTGACATCACTTAGCCAAAAAATTACCCACATCTCGCTTCATATTGTTCCACCAATCAGTCCACTTATGATCGTAATACATTTTGATCAAACTAGGATAAATTGTGTAACATGGCTCATGATATTCGACTAAAGTCCTTCCTTGTAGCCCATCAACATTGGGAACACATAATCTACCATATACCTTAAGATACCATCACCACTAATCTCTAAAACTATCACCTTCTACCTATCTAACACATTCTTGATTTGGATCAAGATAGAGTCCAACATCTATTTCTACTTTACCTCAGCACAAAGAGATGACTTCGCCACCTCTTGAGCAACCACTCCACCATTTTTGGAGTCCAAAAGAAAAACTCAAAGATTATGCAAATAGTGAATATCCTTCATTAAATCTTACTTCTCTTCGTCCATATAAGATAAGCTTCCCATGGATAACTTACTAAGAACATCAACACCCACGTTCGCTTTACCTAAATGATAGTAAAGACTCATGTCATAGTCCTTGAGTAACTCAAGCTATCTTATTTGCCTGAGATTTAACTCCCTCTGAGTAAACACATATTGCAAGATCTTATGGTCAGAAAAGATATCGACATTGACCCCATACAAATAATGGTGCCAAATCTTCAATGGAAAGACCACATTAAATAATTCTAACTAATTCGTTGGGTAATTTATGTAATGGACTCTTAATTTTATAGAAGCATAAGAAACCACCTTTCCATGACGCATCAACACACAATGCAGTACCACTCGGGACACATCACAATAGACAACAAAAATATTAGTGCCCTCAGGTAGAGTCAAGACCGAAGCCGATGTCAACTTATCCTTTAGCTTCTTGAAATTCCCTTACAAGCTTCAGACCACTAGAATTTCACCTTATTCTAAGTCAACTTAGTCAATGGAGAAGCAATAGAAGAGAAACTCTTCATAAACCTTCTACAATAGCCGGCTCAACCAAAGAAGCTCTGAATATTGGATGGGGTCGTGGGTCTAGGCCACTTCCTAACCACCGCAACCTTCTATGGATCCATCATGATCCCTTCCTTAAAAACAACATCATCTAAATAAGTCATAATATTTAACTATAACTTAAACTTAAGAAATTCATCATATCACTGCTACTTCTTAAGGATCTGCAACACAAAGAGGAGTTGATCGATATGATCTGCCTCACTATTTAAATAAACCAAAATATCATCGACAAATACAATCATAAACAAATTCAAGAACTGATGAAAACCCTATTCATAAGATCCGCAAACACTTCTAGGGCATTAGACAAATCAAAGGACATCACAAAAAACTCAAAGTGACCATACCATATTTTGAAAGCAGTCATAAGGATATCCACCTCCCTAATCTTCAACTGATGAAAACCGGATCGAAGATTAATCTTAGAAAGAAACTTAGCACCCTAATGCTGACTAAATATATCATCAATCCTCAAAAGGGGATACTTATTCTTCACGATCACCTTATTAAGTTGGAGATAATCAATACACATCTGAAGAAACCCATCCTTTTTACACACGAAAATAATAGGAGCACCCAACGGGGAACATGCTATGATGGATAAAAATATTGTCAAAAATATCTTTCAACTTTCCTATATGCTCTTTCGACTCAACTAGAGCCATTTTGTAAGGAGGGATACAAATAGGATGAGTTTTTGAAAGAAGATCAATCCCAAAATTAATTTCCTTATCGGGAGGTACACTAGGAAGATCATAAGGGAACACCTTGGGAAATTTACAAAAAACAAGGACTGTCTACAAAGAAGGTCTTTTATACCTAGAATCCATAACGTGCACTAAGTGATAGAGGAACTTTTTATATACCAATTTTCATGCACTAAGATATGAAATGAACCTTCCCTTGGGCACTAGGGAACTACCTTCCCATTCAATCACTGACTTATTTGGGAAATGAAAACTGACCCTTTGGGTATTACAATCGAGAGATGCTTAGCATGAATGTAACCAATCCACCCCTAAAATCACATCAAAGTCTAACATGTCTATCTGTATCAGATCCAGCAGGGTTGCCCTACTAGAGACCAACATCACAAAACCCTTATAGCCCCTTCTATCCATAATAGAGTTACCCATCAAGGTAAAAACAAATAAAGGGTCCAAAATACATTAAGGATAAAAAACAAAATGCTTAAAGGGTTACATAAAAGAGGATAGATACTGGATTATGTAGATAATATACATCATCAGAAAAGAGTTATAGTGCACTAGTAACAATATCGAGAGCCACCTCTAAATCCTGGCGAGTGGAAAGAGAATACAAATAGTTCTTACCAGTACCCGAGCTCAAAGCAGGCGTAATACTTTTTAGTGCAGGAGCTAATAAAGTAACAACAAGAATCTTATTTAACCCAAAAGCAACCTGAGAAGGACAATCCCTCTTCATATGACCAATCTAATCAGATTTAATGCATTTGTTCCTCCCCTTTTCACAAACTCCATGGTGCAGCTGACCATAAATTTTATAGGGAGGGTATGATGGAGCTGATTAAGCCCTACTATCCTGAGGTTGGGCTCTTAGTTCTCTAAACCCTCTATTATATTGAGAATGATGACAACCCAATAGCTTTAGAAAAGAACCACTAGCCGTAGAGTAAGAACCAAAATTGTCCTACCTCTTCTAGACCATTTTCCACCCATCTCTACCATTTTGCTTCTGACCTCTACCTTGATTTGTATAGAAAAACATCTTATTCTGCCTTTTACTAATCTCTTCTTTCTTCTAATTTTTCTCTTCTACTGTTTCATATACGCCACAAGTCTAGAGAGTTTATATCTTTGTTAAACAAGGCAACCTTGCTTTTCAAAATAACTCACGGGATAACCCAGAGGTAAACTTTATCATTCTACCCCTCACACTAGACACCAATTCAAGAGAATAATGCAATAATTGATGAAACTTCAAGGCATACTCCATCACTATCATCCTACCTTAATTTAAATTCATAAATTCCTCGGCCTTCGCCTCTATTAACTTTGAGAAAAAAAAACAATGGAGGAAGGCACGATAGAAATTATTCTATAATATGGACTTAACAGCATCTCTCCTAGACTGCTGCCTCTCCACATACCACTTATATGTCACATCCTTCGATTGATAAGCTGCAAACTTATGATGCCCCGAATCTGGTACCCGAAATGCTACACGGTGCTCATGACTCCGAAGGGCCATAAGCTAACCCATGACTGATATTTATACCTGAACACTACATAATATACTGTATAAATGTGGAAATAAAGGTTGTAAGGCCATAAAGTTCAAAACTATAACATGACTAATAAAACATAACATCTCAAGAGAGTACGAAATACCCAAGACAACTGGAATAAATTGTCTAAAATTACTGTAGTCTGAAAAGCCTCTAATTGACTAAACTATCTAAATAAGAAGTTAATGGGACATGTGCCCAACTAACTCCAACTAATAAATTAATTAATGATTTAATAAAGTAATGGTCATGTCCTCTAAGTATAAGGACTCACTGCTAACTCTGAGTTCTGAGACTGGAATGCTACTGATGTTATGGTGCTTGTACTTCTAAACCTATGGTATAAAATACCATAGCATAAATATGTCATTACGGTTGAATATTCTGGTATGCATATAAGGTAGGCTGAATGCAAAGGGTTCACATATATGAACTATACTAACTGACTGAATAACGTGACAATACATGCATGAATACATAATAACTATAACTGAGTTTATGATAACATAATTACAGAGTCTGAGTACTGATAACATCAGATATTGTTAACTATATAAATGAAACAACTGATACTGAGCGACTGTATCTAACAGTCTAGTTCCTAATAGAACTAGTTGAGTTCCATACCGTTCTGAGTTAACTGTATCTGACAGTCCTGAATACTGTAGAACTATCTGAGATCTATTACTGAAATTGAATTACTATATCTGACAGTTTTGATTCTGTACTAAAACTGTGGGAAGTAGTCTTCTAATTGATATGCCCCTAATATGCCATTATGGCTGAGTTAGGGTCCAATCTAAAACCCCAATTGGAAGGGTGTCAATACCACACCACTGGTCAAGAAAATATGTGAGTAACCCTCATATAACAGGTTAATTTAGTGAGAACGATGGGAAACCTCATATAATAGGTTAATCCACCTCATCTACCCTTATATAAAAGTCTATGATGTCTCAACCTACGTTGTTTATGTAGTTCTGGAATGCATGGATTTCTTCTAAGAATCACACTCTCATATAACAGGTTGGTGCCCATCCTTGGGTTCACTCAGTGCTAATTTCTACTCCCATCTTGATAGACACTAAACATGATTAACTAAACTGACTGGACTAAGTTAACTGAGTTTAATTCGCTAACGGAATACTACTGAGATTACTGAATTTCTGAGGTTTTTGAGATTACTAAGTTTACTGAGTTTCTACCTCGATACCATATTTTGAAGAAATTCATATTGTTAAAAAGCTAATTTGATTTCCCCCATGACAAAAAGTGAAAATCATAAAAATTCCATGTATATAAAAGTAAATTCATCTTTCAAAGGAAGTTTCTAACATACTTAAGATAATTTCAAGCTAAGTAGAAGTATAGGGTATTACAATATCTCCCCTTTTAGAACATTCATCCCCGAATGAGATTGAGTGAGAGGAGAGAAGAAAAACTAACATACATACTGGACATGAATGACTGAAACATGACTCCATGAGTAGCATGACTAATAAACTGAATAAATATCATACTGAACATGCATATATGATATATGAGTAATTGATTCATGAATGCATGACTGAGTGTTCTGAGGAACTAAGTATTCTTACAATGCGAATGCATATTGGATGCATGATTACTTGACTGATCTGATACATGAATGAATGACTGAATATCCAATGGTATTTAACACCAAGTTGTAATGGAATTTTGAACATAAAACTGAGTAAATTTAAGGAGAACTATTACCTTAAGCTTAATCGGAAGTTGCGGAGAAGAGGTGAGGATTCTTGGTCTATATGTCTGCTTTTGCTTCCCAAGTAGCTCCCTCAACGGACTGATTTCTCCAAAGAACTTTGACTAAAGGGAATTTTTTGTTCCTCAGTCTATGAGTTTGATAGTCCTAGATTTCGAGTGGAATCTCTTTATAAGAGAGGTTGTTTTGAAAATCTATGCTCTAAATAGGGACTACGACTTATGGGTCACCTATTCACTTATTGAGCAAAGAGACGTGGAAGACTGAATAAACTAAGGCTAGATCTGAAGGCAATTCGATCTCATAAGCTACCTTGCCAAATTGACTGAGAATCTTGAAGGGACTGACATATCGAGGACTAAACTTTCCCTTGCTGAATATCTTCTCTCCCTTCATGGGAGAGATATTAAGATAGACATAATCACCAATATTGAACTCGAGATCCTTTCTGTGCATATCTTCATAAGACTTTTATCGGCTCTGAGCAGCGTAGATTATTTTTCTGATCAACTGAACTTTCTCTAAAGCGTCGAATACTAAGTCAGGCCCTGTAACTGAGGCCTTACTAACTTCGACACAACCGATTGGAGATCTACATCACCTACCTTAAAGAGCTTTTAATGGAGCCATCCAAATACTGGAATGATAGTTGTTGTTGTATGCAAACCTGATCAAAGAAAAGTGGTCATCCCAACTACCCTTGAAATCGATTGTACACGCGCTTAGCATGTCTTCTAAAGTCTAAATGTTCCTTTCTGCATGACCATCTATCTGAGGGTGAAAGGGGGTATTGAGATAAACTTGGGTACCAAGACCCTTTTGGAATACTTTCCTGAATTGAGAGGTAAACTGGGTACCTCTATCTTAGATAATAGATAATGGAACACCATGCAATCTGACCAATTCTCCGATGTAGAGTTTGGAATAATCCTTGGCTGAATAAAAGGTATGGACTGGAAGGAAAATAGATGATTGTCAAGACACAATGGCACAAACTGAATCA
The DNA here is from genome assembly GCA_030864225.1 of Capsicum baccatum var. pendulum. NCBI lineage: Eukaryota > Viridiplantae > Streptophyta > Magnoliopsida > Solanales > Solanaceae > Capsicum > Capsicum baccatum. The sequence goes on from CM061552.1 coordinate 136,046,724, forward strand.
TGTTGGCGACGAGTACGAGGCAAACCCATCACAAAATCTATGTTCACTTCTTCCTACTTCCAAGTAGGAATACTGAACTCCTACATGAACCCACTAGGCTTCTAATACTCTATCTTAACATACTAACATATAGAGCACTTAGCCACAAACTCTGCCATATCTCTCTTTATCCTACTCCACCAATAGATTTCCTGCAAGTCGCGGTTAATCTTTGTAGCCACTGGATGAATAGGGTAGCGAACATCATGCGCTTCTACAACAATTCATTTCCTCAAGTCATCTATACCAAGAATACACAGAAAACCCTAACAATTTAGGACCCCATCTCCCCCTTGGGAGATGATGTTTTGGTGTTTTACAGAATATTTAGCATCATTTTCTTAGGAAAATTGTATGTTTTCAAGCAACCAAAGTGATATTTAATAAAGGTTTTTAGTGTTTCAATGAAAGGAGAGAACCACACAAAAAAAATAGGAAAGAGTAGCAGAAAAGGGGAATTGACGGTCAAAATGACGGACCATCAGGTTTACGACGGATCACCATATATACCGTCAAGTTGAACCAGAACAATGCCTACAAAGGAGTAGAGTGACGGACAATATAGTGGACCGTCAGACATGTGACGGAACACCAGATGGACCGTCAACACTTATCCAGAAACTACTTCTTAGAGGGTCTTGGTGAAAATCAATGTGGTGGACCGTCAGACATGGGATGGACCACCAGACTGACCATCAATGATTATCTAGAACCTGTTCTCCAGAGGAACTCCATGACGGTCAAAATGGTGAACTGTCAATGTTTGGATGGACCACCAGATTGACCATAAGTTCTTATCCAGAAGATGCCTTCCAAAAGGTCTCCGTGACCGTATTGATGGCGGACCGTCAGTACATCGATAGACCGCTAGGTGGACTATCAAATGTTATCTAGAAATTGCCATTTGGATAAATCAAGTGACGGGAAAGATGGTGGACCGTCAGATATTTGACAGTCTGTCATATGGACCATTAAATAGGACGCAATTTTTCCATTTTAAAATTTTAAATTCTTTTTTAGCTGGGACATAGAAATACCAACTTTTAGGGTTAAGAACCCATCTTTTACCTTTTACAAGTTTTCTTTTTCATCTATTGAACTTCTTGGTATCCAAGTACTTTGGGGAATTTTAGTATCAAACAACTGATCATTAAAGATTCAAGAACTGATTCTTGGGGCTCTTTGTAAGTAAACTTTCCATTTATTTATGAATAATAAAGAATGAATTCTTTATCTTATATGGAGTGTTGTGGCTAAATCTCATAACTAGGGTTATGGGATCCTTAATGTGAAATGCATATATGGGTTGGGAATTAATTTGAGTTCCATAATTGAAAAATATTGCATAAACCTTTCTTCAATTTCATGACTTTTCTTGGTTGCAAACTTGAGGAGTAAGCCCTAGAACACCACTTGTCTGAGAGGAAAATGTTTGTAGGGAAAAGAAGGTGTTTACATGAATTCTAAGGGCCTTAACCTTTAGAGTAATAGCTAATTCCCTAATAGGATTAGCTTACATGAGAATTAGGTTGAAAGAATAAGGCATCCTATGAGTTTGAGAAAATTATAGGATAATCTATCTATTTAGGTTGAGAAAATAATGGATATAGAAATGGATTCAACCTTTTTTGCAATTGAATTTGTTAAGTGGAACTTATAAATAATTCACAACCCAAATAATGCTGGCATTTTGCTAATCAGAACCCTGCTTTGATTAATATCATAAAGTTACGTAAAACGGGGAAAATCATTAGTTGAACTAATCTTGTTACAAATTATCATTTTACAAATCAAAGAAAAACCAAACCCCCATTTTGGTTAAGAAACTCTGATCAACAGTCTAATAACAATTATGACACTTAGTGAGCATAGTATTTCCTATGGGATTCAACACCCAACTGAGTTGGGTTCTATATTGATAGCAACCGCTTACACTTTCTACTAAGAGTTGTAATTTGGGCATTTCAAATTTTGGTGTCATTGTTGGGGAATACGATTGTCAACTATGTTTGTGATAGTTAATAGACCCTTTGGTCAAAGATTCTCAAACTTTACTTTTTCTTTATTGTTTTTATTTTGAACAGGTTGACTCTTGTGCATGCCAAATACATGAAGATCAGGTCAACCATTATTACCTATAAATCCTGAACCATATCTCATTGGCAGATTGGATGCGCAATAAGACCCTGAAATAATAACTACTCAACAGGAGTAGGCTAGGTTAGCTGCATTGGTAGTTGCGCAAGTAAATCGGCAAAACGCTGATAACCCAGGTTAGGAACCAAATCCTGATGATGAAGATCTGGGTGATGATGAGCTATTAAATCCAAGGCGTACAGATAATTTGGCTGCACCTGTCAACAGAGATCGCCATGCTAGAATGAGACCCAAACACAGAGCTATGCAATTTTTTTTTTATGATAACGATGATGAACTGGAAGGGTTGGTGCCACAGAGGCTATTATTCCTCCGCTTTTAGTACCCAAAGCCAAGTTCAACATTACTAGCACTATGATTGAGCTTCTGCAACTCAAAGGGCTATTTGGTGGACTTGGTGGCGATGATCTAAATGTGCATCTGATTAATTTTATCTTAATATGCGAGTCGTTTAACAATCTAGGGGTTGTTTAAAATGTAATTTGTCTGCACCTATTTCCATTATCTCTGTATACAGAACCAACTCTATGGCTGAATAGGCTAATTCTCGACTCTATCACCAATTGGAGGAAACTGAAAGACAGTTTCCTAGAAAGATTCTTTCGTCATCCAAGAGAGCACAATTGAGAGATGAGATAACCAATTTCAAACAGCTTCCAACTGAGGCTCTCCACGAGACTTGGGAGAGGTTCAAGAACAAGCTTATGCGGTGCCCAAATCATCAAATGACAAATGTTCATTTGATGGACATATTATATAGAGCCTTGAATTCGGTGACCAAGCTAGTGGTAGATAATGCTGCGGGTGGGGCCATTCATGGATATAACCTTTATTAAGGCATCTATGATGCTAGATCATATGAAAAAGTAGAGTAGAGCTTATCATACCAGGGATTCTGAGGTAACAAGCTCTACCATATCTATTGGTAGAACAGAGGCAAAGAGAACAGCAACGTGACCAAGATATGGCTTATATGAAAATACAGATGGACCTTATCATTACGAATTTATTATCAGGGAAGACAGAGAAGGTTAAAGCTATTACATCACAGGGAAGAGCTGACTCCGATTCCGAAGAGAAAGCGAATTACTTAAGCAATTAGGGGGGTTTTTGAGGCAGTGGCCAAAGATACCAAGGTCAGAACTATTATGATCGAACTGGATACAAGGATCATGACCAAGTAAATTGGAAAAGCAAAAATGATAGGAGTGGGTTGTATATTCCTCCTGGAAGTCATGATGCATCTACGTCTAGTTTTAGTAAGATGTCTATGGAGGACATGATGGCCAAGCTATTGAAGGAAGTAGAAGTAACCAACGCTGGAGTACTTTAGGTAAAAAATGATTTATCTTTGATGAACCAATTGGTTGACTCATATTCTATGTAGATCAAACAATTAGAGCACCAAATGGGCCAATTATCGGTTGTACTAAATCAAAGGAAGGTCGGTACATTACCTAGCAACACAGTCTAAGATCCTAAGAAGGATGGATCATGTATGGCAATTACCACTAGAAGTGGTAAGGTATTGGAGAGCCAATTGATGTTGGGCGTACTTACACGCCTAAGCACCATAATTTACCCATGTTTTAGCTAAGTTTTGAGGATAAAATATATAATTCTTGCACTTTTAGTCCATTTTCGTTTAAGTGAGCTGTCCTACGTGATTAGCATGTTTTTCAGGTATTAATGATGAAGATTTCAGCACTTTATGGACTTTTGAGCAGCAAAGGAAAACTTCACATTAGAGGGAAGGCAGCTTTTGGACTGAAAGTGATGCATGGGAACTTTTTCCCGGGCAAACCCAGCATTTTCAAAGACTTAAGGATGCAGCAGTAATTTAGTAGACAAGGACATTATAAAAACCCTATTGCTGAATTTTTCAGCATCATAAGTTATTATTCATTATTCAGTTTACAGATTCTGTAATTTTGGATAATAGAGAAATGGTTCAGAGAGCAACGGATAGAGAAAAAAACGTCAATCTCTTCTTTGACGTTAAAATCATCCCATCGCGAAGATTACTCTAGTTGTGGTATGATGATCATGTATATTGTGATTTCCGTTGTAATCATGAGTAGCTAAACTTCTCTGTTAGGGTTATGGAAGCCTCGTAATATACTATCTATTACTATGAGTTTGTGAATTCTTGATGTGTATGCTACTTATATCATTACTCTCTTCGTTTTAATTAAATTCTTATGGTTGCAAACATAGAGAATATGCCAGTATAGCATTAAATTGTTCAAGAGAAAAGTTACATGTTTGGAAAAGAGAGTGTGACAAGAAAATAGGGGTTTCCAACCCCTGTTTACACGTTAATGCCTTGACCGAATTAACTTTCTTGGAGAATTTGTACCATTCGTTACACACTTTGGGCTCGGGAGAGCTAAAGTGAAATAATCCTTGATGGTTGGGAAACACTTGGATTTACAATTAGAATACGAATCTCTATAAGTGCATGCATGTCTAAATTCCGCATTACTCATAGTTAATAGATACGTAGAACTTACAAGGTGGACATAACCCTAACTTATAAATCTCTGTCATTAAATCTTACTAAACAACTCGCCTCATTCGTTACTTTGATATTAGTAATTCACGCATAATCAAACTCCCCCTTTTCCATAGAATTTTTAACCAATAGTCTACTAATAATTGCAACACTTAGTGACCAAGTATTCCCTGTGGGATTCGACACCCAACCCAGTTGGGTTCTATATTTGACAGCGACTGCTTACACTTTCTAACGAGAGCTATAGTTTGGGCGTTATCAAATTTTGGCGCCGTTGCTGGGGATCGAACCCGGGTCACCCGCATGACAGGCGGGAATACTCACCACTTTTCCTTTGCTTCCCAAAGGTCCACAATGTGCTGAAATCTTCATCATTAATACCTGAAAACATGATAATCACATAGGTTAGCTCACTTACAGGAAAATGGACTAAAAGTGCAGGAATTATATATTTTATCCTCCAAACTTAGACTAAAATATGGGTAAATTATGGTTCTTAGGGGTATGAATACGCCCAACATCACCACCCCACACTTAAGGCTTTGTTCGTCCTCGAACAAACTATAGCATTCATGCAAACACCTAATCTAGAATTTCACAACAGCAACACAAAATTTATCCCTAACTAGAATTTCACAATAGCAACACAAAATTTATCCTCAAGACATGCACGACAATTATTAACAAAGAGTAGGTTTCTTGATCACTACTAGAAACAATTCAGCCTCCAACATAGACTCGTTAGGATGGTTAATTCGTATCCATAAGTTAAACTAGAAAGAATCATATAACACTACCCAAAAATCACCAACCATGTGTGTCTCACACAAGATATCACCCATAATCGCTCATAGTTTTGCATTTTTTGAAATATGGGTATAAGACTCTCCTTGCTCTCACTCTCGCAAAGAATTCTTATATTGCAACTGATGACCAGAGGTTTGCCCTTAGTGTAATGCTCCACTAATATCAGAATGCTAAGCTTAGGATCAAATAGGTCTTTACAGGTTGTAATGTAGGCTAAGGGACAGGTAGGACTATTTTGGCCAGAAATAGTGACTATGTTCCCTAAGCGCTTTAATACACTACGTTATGCCATTTACACAAACTTTTAACAATCCTTCTTCCTTCTTTTCATCTACCAACCCCTTTTCACCTATTTTGTTATTCAATCATAAACACAACTATCTTTTTATTTTTCTATTTCTCCTTTTTTTTTCTTTTCTTTTTTTTTTTTTACAAAACACCTCTATGATGGCCACTCTTTTTCACAAAAATTTCAAGTACCAATACACTCTGAGGCATTACTCTCACCCAATTTCCTCTTAGTTTGTCACATGGCTCTACAATTTAAAACGCTTAGAAATTTGGATCAAATTATGGTCTTGAAAAAATGGATTAGGCAACATATAAGGTTGTCAAAGAAAAATAGCTAAAGGCTCAAAGGGGGTTAACTAGGACAATGTACAAAGGTAGGTAAAAAGATGGTAAACAATTACAGGCTGCCAAGGAAATGCCTAAATCATCTCCTAAACTCACACTCTTTATTTCGCCTTACGCACACACCAGGCAAGTTCTAGCATCAGTCACAACACAGAATATACTATAACCTCACCCACACAAGGCACATGGTCAACTTAATTGGGAGCATTATAGACTCTTGACCCAACAAATGAATGAATTAAACCACACAATTATCACACAGTGAGTCACACTTAGAGCCTAAATGTCTCAATAGTAATGACTTAGCACAAACTCTTGTTATAATACCATGCCGTCTATCAGAACAATTTCATGCAAAATCTAAAAAAATTTAAAGAACTAACTACAACTAATTCCAACAAACAAGAATAAATATAGGAAAAGAAGTACAATGTACCATACAAATACCAGCACCCCATACTTAGACGGGACACACTGCCCTCATTGGAAATAAATAAGGAAAACCTGATTAGTCGGACTCCTCCTCTATGTCTGGGGTCATACCCCCTATGTCGGAAACATCATCAAAGTCGTCATCATCAGAGTTGTCCTCCACGTCTGAGTCTGGCAGTCGGCAATCATCATCGGTTGGCACGTCATCATCGAGATGTTCCTCAAAATGTACCCCCACTCCACACATAGCTCGCGCATGCTCATTCATCGGGTACTCATAATCCAACTGCTGGAGCTCTGCATCAGTCGGAATACGACCCCCACTCATCATGGTAAACTGAGTCATGCCATATAGATGGCGAAAGAAACTTTCGTCCCGAGCATGTCTTTCTGCAGTGGTAAGGTTGATGCTATGTCCAGTTTTAGGCTCTTTAACTTTCGTGAGATCAACCTTCTTTGGATTGTGTGGAAGCTTATGATCTGCAGGTTCCTCTTCAATATGTTCCTTCCTTAATATCGCTGTCAACAAATTACCAAAGCTAAAATGGAGCCTTTTGTGCAGCCTAGCCTTACGCATTGATGATCGTATAATCGCACCAATGTTGATGGGACTATTAGTCATCAGAGCGTACACCAAGCATACTCTATCACGTGTGATCTTTGTGTACTGTGTCCCAGGAATCAGACAAGATTTGACTATCCTCAACCATATACGATCTTCTCTGTTCAAGAAAGCATACGGGAAGGTATTGTGCTGATCGTTATCCTTGTGATGAATCCAACGTGCCATTGATCTTGTTCCGCATAATGTATGTCTAATTGCCCTGTAGGGAGGTCTGTGATAAATCTCCTTCAGCGGTGATGGATCCATAAATGGAAAGCCCAAAAAAGAATTGAAGAACTCTGCATTCAGTTACAATACTTGGCCCCGAATCTTCACTTCACTTTCGGTAGTCTTTGGGGACCAATTGGCATAAAACTCGCGTGTTAGATCAAGATTGCATTCCCCCATATCTTGGAAAATGAAATCAAGGTTTAGTGCCATAATTTTAGCCAAAATGCGAGGTTCTCTCTTTGTTAGACTTTCTTTCTGCATCAAATCCACGTGAACATTTTTCTTTACTTTGTTGTTCTTGTACCACTCCTTTCCTTTCTCCTCTAGGACCTACTTTATCCCGAAAGTGCGTCGAGGTATTTGCAAAGAGGAGGACTCAGCTTGCTCTTTTCTTGACCTTTTCTGTCCTTTCTGTGAGGTGGATGCTTTTTCTCTTCCTTGTCATCCTTTTGGGGCCATTCTTCCTGAGATTAAAATAGAGTCATGTTAGCAGTTTTGATAAACCCTTTTAGATATAATAGATTCCCCAATCGGTGTGGACACATCAAATAGCTTAACTAACAGTTTGGGTATTCTTTCAAACTTTCCAGCAACCAATGGAGTAACATAAGATAATGTAGAACCGGGATCAATTAAGGCATATAAATCGAATAAAAAGATAGACAACGTACCCGTAAGCACATCTGGGGAAGCCTCTAAATTCTGTCAATCCGCTAGAGCATACGTACAATTTTGAGCCCTGCTAGAACTTGTGGATCCTCTATCACCTCTAACACGACCCATTAGTTGTGCACCCCTTCCTGAATAAGGCATCGATGATGACGATGAAACAAATGACCCCGTAGGTCGTGCCATACCCCCTATGCCCCTTCGTGGGCATTCTCTTATCATATTCCCCGACATACCACACCAAAAGAAAACATAGGTCCCCAGCTGACGTGCGCCCAAATGATACCTTCCACATTTATTGCATGGCTCTCGAGGAGGTCTCGATTGGCTCATATTGCCTTGCCCTTGGTACCCCACTATCCTCAAACTCTGACTCTCATTTCTGTGCCCAAATTGATTTCCTATGGACCCTTGGAACTGTGGTGGGGAACTAACTGCAGAATAAGAGGATAATGGCCTAGGTGGTCTAGCAGAAAACTGTGGTCTGAACCCTCCTTCGGATGCCATAAACTGCCCTATAGATCTGGCCCTCTTGGAATATCCTTTTTCTAATTCCTGTGTTCTTCTCCTCTGCCTCTGATCTTCCATTTTCTGTGCAAAAGCTTGGATCCTCGCTATGTCCATATCTTTGTTCAAAGCGGTAATAGTACAATCTCTAACTAGATAGGGATCTAGCCTATCCACATATTGATGAACTATATCATCCATAGTAGCTATAACATTAGGAGCATATCTCAACAAGGAATTAAATCGGAGACTGTACTCCCTCAAGCTCATATTCCCCTGACAAAGATTTCAAAACTGATCTGCACGGGCCTGACGAATCTTGAATGGAAATAATGATCAAGAAATCCCTCTTTGAACTGTTTCCAAGTAGCTGGGGGTGCATCAATACCCTTAGATCGTTTCCAGTCCTCGAACCAATATATAGCCTCCCCTTTAAATCTATACGCCGCTAACTCCACTGTCTCTCTACCCATTACATACATAACATCTAAGGCCCATTGAATTTGATCAATAAAGTCTTGTGGGTCCTCATTAAGATCTGATCCAGTAAAAGTGGGAGGATCCATCTTAAGAAAATACTGTGTTCGAAGGCTAGCCGCCCTATCTGTACCACTAGGACCCGTGGTAGGAATGGCTTGCCCTTGTGCTTACCCAACAACTATACGAGTCAAAAGTTGGACTGCATTTCTATGATCTTGATCAACAGCATAATAGGTGGCTCTGGGGATATAGTTCTCCTCCCCCTTATTTGTTCCGGAGTGGAGGAAGTTTCTGATGCATGCTCAGCTGGAGCCTCACTTTGATTAACTGGTTTAGTAGGTGACTTACTAGTCCCCTCTCTGGCAGCCACATCTACTTGCTTACCGGTATTCTTGCTTCTGGTAACCGGCATCATTACTATAATAAGAGAAACACACGGATTCAGTGGTCAACTATGACTTTATATGGAATATAGGATCTATCGCACGATCTAAGACATGAAGAAAATAAACAATTCCTAAATGTCCATATCCTCTTGTTTATAGATGCGGTGCACGACACACCAATAAACAAGACTCTACATAGACACGGCTTTGTAGACTCACTAGGACGAACTTCTCTGATACCACTTTTGTCACGCCTCAAATCCTATTGGGGAGGACTGGCACCCGTAACCAAGGAGGCCCGGAAGAACCAGCTCATAACCTTATACTTCCCATGCATACCTCTATGACAACCCAAAATTCAGACAGCATCATGTCGCATATAAAAGGAAATAATCACCTGTATAAGATCGAGCACACATATATATGTATATACAATACTTGGCCGTTGGAGCCATCACGTCTACTATCAAAACACCACCTTGACTGTACATTAGGTCTACAAAGCCTCTAGACAATACACAGAGTTTAACGAAGGTCGGGACACACCCCGCCATATAACTAACTTCTATATAATACCAAAAGCGACTGGATATGACACGAAAAGCCCCGAAGCAAACTGGAGCTCACCAAAAGCAGTTGGATATCCTGGCTCCTACTTGTACGGTGTGTGAGCTGAGGTACCTGTTCCTGCAGCATGAAATGCAGGTCCCCCGTGGGGGACGTCAGTACAAAATATGTACTGAGTATGTAAAGCTGTATATAATCACATATGATATAGGAGCTCAATAGAAATCAGAAACAAGTGAATAAATCGTAATAGGAGTGGACCACACTTACTAGAACTTGTGACAACCTGTACGTTGTATTTATTTAATCACTTTACCGTCGTTCTTCTCATCTTTGTAATCATTACTATTCTGTACTGTGACCATTAGGCTGCCTCCAGTACATATCAACTGGGATCGACCTATGATAGGCTTATGCCCCTGGGATACCACCCATAAACACATAAATAAGGATCAACCCATGATAGGCTTATGCCCCTGGGATACCACCCGATAAGAGAGAAATTCCATCACTTATTTCAATTATTCTTTGAGATTGTTATTTCAGTTGTCACCGCATTTTTGATACTTTGAAACAATGATACATCAATAAGAAACATATAAATAGACCATCAATGCAATAACAATGAAGTAAGAACTTATTGGCATATCAATGAAGTATTTTGGAGTTATCAATGCCATAACAATGAAGTAGGAACTTATTGGTATATCAATGAAACGTTTTGGAGCCATTAATAGCACATGGATCTTGTTTGAGTAATCGGATACCTTCTGACATTCATTAGTGCAATAAACATGTAAGATTTGGAAAACAAGTAAGTATTGGAATGTCTTGACATCTTGTAGGGTGGAAACAAGTTCATTGGTAACGTAGGACATCATACAAAATCATTATGGATCACATGTTACTAAATAACTTTGGAAACTTTCTTAATAGAACAATTGTTCACTTTCATGCCAAAGTTATGGTATAGAATACGCTTTACATACCTGACTGTCAACCTGCAATACTAGTCCCAAATGGACTTCTCATCTTTTCGGATTACTTATGTACAATGAACATATATAGCCATCTAGTATTAGCGACCAAACGTCACAATTCAATTATTTGAATTCACCAAACTAGTGGTTAAGTAGTAAGCCTTAATTACACCATAAAGGGTGTCACTTTAACCCTCTTATACTCCAATTACATTCACATGACTTGCGTATTCATACAACATCCTTCAATATCAAGTTTGGATTCATTTATCCTTCCAACCAATCCATTAAACCAAATTGAGCCATAGACATAAACAATCATCAATTCAATAGTATATCACCATATCCACCTTCCATAACTCAATTACCATATCAACCTTCCACAATTCAATACAACCAAACCATGAAAAATAGTCCATAACCCTATTTTCATCACCTTTCAATAACAACCAGTACATATAATCCTCTATCACACATATACATATGGTAGAGAACAAAGGCAAACAATATTCATACCTTAGAATTCACCTCTTGATTATTTAATCCTGTTTGCATAAATAATAGGTGCCGTTCGGAGCTCTCGAGATGACAAACACAGTTATCGGATTACTTTGGAATTTCTACGGTTGAATCAAAAGTAATTTAAAGGTCAAATTTGGCTAGGGTTTGTTCTTTCTCAATGATTGATGATGAAAATGTGTTTTTGAACTCATATACATGTATATATACACATATTCCCGTCCATAATATAATAGGAAATGACCAAAATGCCTTTACAATTTAAATAATGTCAAATTTGTCCTTTGGTGGACTATTTTGATAAGATAAAGTAGATCGACCATAACTATTTGCTCCAATATCGAATTTGGATGAAATTGGTATCGTTGGAAAGATAATTAAAAGTGATTTCATTTCATATAAATTAGGCCACCCAGTTCATCCTGTACAAGTAGTTATGGTCGTGTGAAGTTTACCCTAAAAATCTGTTTTGATAGGCTGAAGTAAAATGAGTATAACTCCTTACTCAAATATTGGATTTCGATGAAATTAATTGCATTGGAAAGAAGACTCAAAGATCTTTATTTTCACAGGTCACAGCTCTCCCATTTCATTATATTAAGGTAGTTATGATCATTCGAATTGATCCAAAAATTCGGCTGGCCTCAATAGTTTGTGTGCAGGAAATTTTCCTGCACATTTACTATTCCCAAATATCTCGGCCACCGTTTTATAGTTTCGAACGTGCTCGATTATATCCAAAACCTATAAGTTTTTGGAAATCTTTATATCGTTGGAAATCTTATTCAATAACCTTCGCATGGAACCATCGACGGGCAAATTCCGGTATAAATAAAATAAAAAAATTAATTCCATATAAATAAGACCAATACACGTACTTGAATACGCTAATATATGTACTTGAATATGGGGTGTTACAAATACCATTTAAAACCCCATCAATCATAATCCATTTGAACAAACTAGAAGGATAGACAATAATAAAACCTTAGCAAACTAGAAGGTAAGCCCTAAAATATCAACTTATAAAGAGGTAAATTGCTGACTCTAGAACCATACTAGAACCAAATGAAGGAAAACATACCTTTTTTTTAATAACCCACTCAATCACCTGGTGTAGACTGACTACAAAAGAGAAAAACAACTAACCTCACCTTATTAAAAAGGAGAAACCATCCAACTGAGCTAGCTTCCTAGGCCAAGAAATAGAAAAGGGAATTCTAACTAGATAATGCTAGACTAGTCATCTATTAAAAATGAATCAATAAACATTAAAATAATGACAATAATAACAACAGCAATAGAAACACCAGTATAAAGAGTAGATGGTACCAAAAATGAAAATTAAAGACAAGTACCACTCTATGGCCATAGGAAGGCCAATATGCCATAGTAAATAAGACTCAAACCCAAATACTACATCTCTACGAAAATATCATTACTGAAGTACTTTATCCACTACTAAAAAGAATCATTTGTGGGGGTAGTCACATAATCATGAACTCTACACCAAGGCACACAACAACCAATATAAACTTATAAAGGCACACAATCATCGATGTGTATAAAACCCCTAATTAAAATTAAACAAAACGTAAGGGTATGAATTAAAATATGCACCTATCATAGTGGAAATATAGAGGCATAATTCTAATGTTCTCATAGGAGCATGAATCTGAGAAGGTCAAAACTCATACTGACCGAGTGAATCATCAACAAAGGTATTAAGTGCACTACCTTTAACTCAAAGTACCACAATACTCTGAGACTGATCTGGATGAGCTGAATAATTAATAATTCCACATCGAGGACACTTTTTAGACTAATGATTAGTTTTTCTATAGTAGTAATAAACCCCTAAAGCCCTAACCTAGCGAGAGATACAGGCTGGCCCCAACTATTAACCAACTAACATCGAGAATACTCTCTACTAAAAAAACCATCCTTCCATAATCATGACATACTTCAAGAGCTCTAGGATGGTGAGAAATATATGATAAATTTGTATGAACAACCAACTTGTGTCTGGGGTACTCTATAGACTAATGACCAACTTTACCACAGCCAAAGTAAGTTCCTAAAATACTCTCAGGTACTGCACCCATAGATCTGAAATAGTCGCCATAGTCTAAAGATTCATTCAGAACACTCCCTAACGTTTGAGGAGAACTCTACCCACTATGACCACTATTATGAATATAAGATACACCTATAGCCTAAGAGGCTACATGTGAAGAACAAATAGGTTGCAAGTTAACCTAACCCCTGTCGATAAGATCCCTACCTTGGGACAAAATACCAATAATATTGTACTAAAGACATGGACTTTTACTAATACCTCTATAAGTCTCAATACATGCTCCTTCTTTAGCCCTTGCATGATTAAAAACCTGAGAGAATGAACACTTAGCTTCTATCAAATGCTCTAATGCTAAATAGAGAGAAAAAGTTGATCCTTCATTAAATCCGTGCACCTTCTTATTCTTTTGTGAATATAGCATAGAAGTATTTTGGGCCCCCTCAAGAAACCCAATCTTATACTCCAAAACTGACAAGGAGCCCTACTGAACACTAACAAACCAAACTCTAGCGTAAGCACTGCTCCATGTATCAAATAGCATCCCTAATTGTAAAGTATTCATACAAAGGCTTAGAATCCCTAATACTATTCTTGAAAGGTTAAAGAGGTCATTGACTCTATTAGAGCCCAAACTAGTCTTGAATTTTCTGGTTGACGTTGAAGATCCTTGTTATTAATCTCTGACTCCCTAGTCCATTACTAATTTAAACCTCTTGAAATATGTGAAAAAGTCTTTTTCATATCTATCAATAACCTTGTATAATATATTTGGAAAGAATAGAGTCAGGGAATATGCGAGAAGTTCATAGAAATATGGACACGCGACAAAGAGTCAAGAATAGAATTTCCTAAGAATACCTTATATCCTTCCAAAGATAGGATACGAATATCTCTACACTGATCTATAGAACTCTACTAAACTCCAAGATCTTGTACCAACACACCGATAAACCTATGCTCTGATGCTAATTCATCTTAACCTTATTTTTCAAGTCATGATGGCACCTAGCATAACCAACTATTAGGTAGGACAACCAATAATCTAGAGAGGCTAGTAATAGAATGTCCAAGAAAATAAAAGAAAATAATGTAATAAACATAATAAAGTAGCTAACATATATAAAACAACCCAAAGACCTGGTAAAGTTAGTCCAAGGTCTTCCACAACAATAAGATTTCAAAGTCAAATACTAAATAAAGTACATATACAACTTATCTCTGAATATAACATAGAGATCAATCTAATCTATAAGAGAAAGAGTAGTAATGTTTCAAATTTCAAGAGCTCACCCTAGATCTCCAATCCATTGCTGATCTATATGATGTACACACCAATGGTGACAACTCGTACTATGATCTGCAAGCTATAAAAGTGTAGTTTGAGTACCAAATACGTGGTACTCAGTAGGAAACTATAGAATGAGATCCAAAGGTAATCCAAATATAGATAATGAGAAAGAAAAAATATAAACTATAGAAAACTATCCAGAAAGCTAACATAATAAAGCTAGAGAGGAAATAAGGATTAGTTATCTTATTCTAATCATATTTAGAAACTAAAGACTATACCATATATCACTAACCAATATATAGGTAAATAGTAGAAGAACGATATATAGTAGTATACAAGGAAAAGGAATGCGTATATGATATGAATAAATAAGGGAAGAGAGGAATATACAATGATACCATAGAAAGAAATATTTTTATACATAGAGGTATACAAGACAAACTCAAAGGTAACAACGTAAGGTAGCCAACCTAACCTCTCTATGGAAAATTAAAACTAGCATGATCTAGGCCAATAATCAAAGTGTCTAACCATCAATACACGTTCCATAATGTAATTTACTATAAAAGTAAAAGGATTAAAATCATACCTCCAACCTCAGTTTCAACCCATAATCTTTCTACCATGAACTAACCATAATAATAAGAAGTCAAAACCCACGCGCAGCCCCCTTAAGTACGTGCTATTTTTTACTTAGTCACCTAAAGTGGACATTGTTCCATTTTGACACCTCAAGTAGCCATAAAATGTGTCATTTTGGCACCTTTTGCTGAGTTGGTTAGGTGCGTGTATTGTACCTTCATGAAGGCGTGTGAAAGCCATTTTTTTGTCTGGTGTGGTGCCCAATTTGGCCCACCAACAATATATTAACTCATATTCATTAATTTATACGTTTTTTCTAATTTTTATCCATCATTTTTGTTAATTTTAAGCTTATTTAATGGTAAAAATTATTGGAAGAGATTTAAAAATTAGATACAGATTTAGGAGTTTGTCTTGCCAAAAATAATATGTTAACTCAACGCCCATTAATTTGTACTTCTTACACTTTTTTATTCGTTATTTTTGTTAATCTTAATTTATTTAACGGTAAGAATTATTGAGAGAAATTTATATATGCATTTAAAGGTTAGTGAAAATTAAATAATAGGCACCTTTTTTTAATCATTAAAGGCAAAATCAATGAAGAAAAATAAAAAATAAGCAACATCAATAAAGAAAAACTAAAAATCAAACAAAATCGATGAAGAAAATATTGAAAAATAAAGCTAAATCAGTGAATAAAAATTATATTTAAGCAGAATAAATAAATAAAATTTATAATCAAAGCATAAAAAACAAGAAAAATTATTGAAGAAAAATTGAAAGTCGAAGAAAAATTGATGAAAGAAATTTTAAAATAAATCTAAATCCGAGAAGAAAAATTAAAATCAAACAAAATCAATTAAAAAAACTAAAAATTGAAGCAAAATAGATGAAGCAAATTTGAAAAAAATAAAGCCAAATTCATAAAGAAAATCTAAAAATCAATTAAAATCAGTGAAGAAAAATTAAAAATAGAAGTAAAATCGATGAAAAAAATTAAAGATGACTGAGGTGTGGGGTGGGGAGGGGGTGTGGGTTCTTTGAAGAAGATAAAGAGGGAAAGAAGAGTGGCGGGGTGAATGGTGTGTTTGAAGAAAATATTAGCGGGTGCATGGGGTGGGGGGTGAAGGGTGGGTGGGGTGTTTTAAGAAGAATACTGGTGGGGTGGGGTGGCGAGTGGGTGGGTAGACTGGTGAGATGGGTAGGTTGGGAGCGGCAGGTGGGTGGGTTGTTTGAAGAAGAAGGTTGGTAAGGTGGGTAGGTTAGGGGGAGAGAGTATTTTTTATTTAAATTAATTATTTATAAATTATTTGGGTATTTTTTATTTAAAATTAATTATTTTTAAATTATTTGGACAAAAATGACACATGTCACATTTTATTCGTCACTTTCCACCTCAGCGGAGAGTGTGTTTCAGGCACTAAAATTATTTTGTTGATTCAGCAAAATGTGTCAAAGTGACACACTTGAAGGCCGCTTAAGGTGCCAAAATGGAACAATGTCCACTTGAGGTGTCTAAGTGAAAAATGATGCATACTTAAGGGGGCTGCGTATGGGGTTTACCTAACAACAATAAAGTAACTAGCTAGTCCAGAAAAACAATACTTAATTAGGACCATATAAACTCAAACGGTTCAATCAACACTTAGCAAACATCAATCATAGTGTATACCTATGAAAGGCTTCATAGGGCTGATAGATATGTACACCAAAAACATACTGGTGATAGGTAACTGATATGAATAAATGAATGAAAATTAAATCCACCGTACCATAATCAATTTAAATTACATAACGTCCCAAGTGTATACACCTCCTACAACTCAATAACTTACAAAGGTAGGACCTATGACGAATTTTCTTCTCTGGTATGATGGCTCACAGATGAAGTGGCTCTTATAAGATTTGGGAATATTTATATAAATTTACCTAGTCTCGATCTAAGATTTCCAATCATCATCATCATTTATCTACTTCATATAATACCCAAGAGGTATATATAGGTGCATGAACTTGAACTGTGACTAAAAGAGTGTAAGTCTTTAATACATTGTCTGAGGTCAACTCTAGAACTAAATCGGTATAATCATATAGAAAGGGTCAGAATCTCTCTTAACAAAAGTAAATAGTAGTGGTAAAGGAGTGGATAAATTATAAACTGAAACCAATCTCGATCTAGTTTCTAAAAATTTATTTTTCAGTTACAAAATCTCATAAACCATTAAATAAGGTGGTATGATTCCCATTATAAAAGAATCTTTTTTAAAATTAAAAAGTAGAAATAAATCCCTTTTTAGACAACAATATTTAAATCATGGTTTTGTTTGGAATCATACCACTAGGTGAGCACAAATGGTGCATAAATTGGGGACCAAATCAGCCCACAAGGATTTAAAGACATAATTTGTAAGAATTTACAATGGAATGGGATGGAAATCAATCGGGAAAATAATAGGAAATGATCAAGGTGTGTTAGTCTAGCTTACTTTACCTTCAATGGATGATTCCCCACACTTTCCCTCTATTGAAGATCTCAAAATGGTGGAAAAGATGGGTAAATGATAAAAATATGATGAATAAAAAGGATTTAACAATCCCCAAATATTGTTAAAGCGTTCAAGTAGCACAAGTCTGCTAAATTAGTCAGGCGATAGAATGTGGGCAACACTAAAATAGTTTTTTTGATGTTAAAGAGATGTCTGTTAAAGAAGTCCATGAATAATAAATGATAACGCTCAACTTACACGTCAATTTAGTGTAAGGCGGTCATCGTCAATATATTTACCCAACATAGGAGTTGGGGTCGAATCCACAGGGAATAATGTGATTGGCGATTAAACTAGTTTGAAACTAAAGCTATAAGTTAAATTCAAGCAAATGATACTAAAAGAAAGTAAAATGGGGGTTTGAGTTTAACAAATAATTATTGGTCGCTTTACTTTTAGTGTTCGTAATTAAGAGTTTATGGAAAAACCAGAATTATATACTAAGGCTTACAGTACATGACAAATACTAAAGGTGACTTAAGATTCTCACTGTGGTTAGGATAACAAGCTATCTTTATCGATGATATGCTCAAATGTCTCTTGACATATTTAAGCGTCTAATTTCCCAATCATCTCGAACTTAGGAAATCGCTATTCACTACCCAAATTTTACCTCAGGTTAATTAACCTTTTTATAGCGTTGATTATTAAACGAAGTATTTCTGAGTCCCTATTGATAATTCACTTCCTACTGGTATATGATTTCCTTCTCAAGCAAGTTAAAGTAGGTGTTTTCACTATTTCCAACCAACAGACGTTAATTAAAATCTCAGAATTGTCAAGAAATCCTAACACCTATTAAATCTTGAGTGTTTAGCACATCATCATGACCTAACCCTAGATCCCAGAATTCAGGTTGACAGAGATTAGTCACTCATGATGCAAAGAATGAAACACATAATTGAGAAGATTAACTTACAGAGATATATAAGAATTAGTGAATCGTAGATTAGATCACAAAAGAAAATCCCCAAAATAGTTGTATTGTTTGAATCCACAAAGATAATGAAAGAAATATTGGAAAATATTATCCAAGACTCAAGTATCGAACTCTCTTTAGAATAATGATGACGATGATGAATGAATTCCTCTAAAAGACCCTAAAACAAAGCTTTAAATAGTTCAACCTAAATAAGGAAATAAAATTAAAGTTGCAGATTTTTCTCGAAATAGACGACGACATTTGTGACAGCTTATCAGGAGTCTGACGGCTTATCGTGGATGTCATCAGCTCCTCTGTACTTTTGGCTTCTTCTATCTAAGCATGACAATGACGTTGACGCATTATTACCAACCTGATGGCTTATCACAAACGTCGTCACAAAAATGTCTTAAACTCCCGTTCTCTATTTAAGGATGACGACATTCATGATGGCGTATCATACTTTTGATGTCATATCACCAGATATCATCACAGGCTTCAAATCTTGCTTAAGTCTGATGATAACTATGATAGCCTATCACAGGGATGATGACTTATCACAGATGTCGTCAGCCACACTTCTCTTCAGATTCCTCCAGATTTCAACTTCTTTGATTTCATTGTTGTTGGTTCTCTATCCCATTAGCTTAAACTGTAAAACCAGACATAAACACATCAAAAACGACAAAAGTTGCTTAAGACTTCACAATTATTCTTGGTTAAAGGTCTTAAATGTGTTAGCAATTGCTCACACATCAAAACCCTCAACTTAAAACAATTGCTTGTCCTCAAGCAACTACATAACACTATACTACAATGCTTAACCAAGAGGCATATAGGATACCTATGATAGTTGATTATCAAGTTTAGTTCAAAACACATTACCCTCTCCATTTTCAATCACTTTAACCCCAACTGTGTATATCAATGAAGATCAACAATGTGACACAAGGGAATCAAGGTATGACATTAAATTAGCCACAATAATCATGCATATATACAAATTACACTTCCTACACAAGTAGGCAACTAGTAATGCAACCGATGTGCCCTTACAATAAAAAAATCCCTTTTTTCTCATTTTAGACATCATATATATAACCATGGGGACAATCATCAAGACACTCACTCTCAGAATGAAGTTCCAATTAATGTATGCCGAATATAATAGGATTGCCCTTATTTTTATTACCCTGATCGTCAGACAAGTTATCTAGGATCACTATAGTTCTTCTCTTTGTCTTGTAATTAGGATAGGGATTGGTATGATACTCGATGATATTTAAAGTGACTATGCCTCCTTGACACTACGCTAACCTCTTGGCATTTCACTTCTTAACCTTTTTCTCTTCCTCTCTTTTATTGATCACACATGTTCAAGGTGGGTGCTATCTTTTAAAAAACCAAATTATCTTTTTCTCATCTTTTACACAAGTTTTTCTTTTCTTATTCTTTTCGTACCACACTTGGTTTTTTATTCTTTTCTCTTATTATACCTCTCTTCATACTAATTTTGCATTATGCACCCCTATGATAGATACCCTCGACTTAGGCTATTTGCCTAAGTCAAGGTGCACAGTGTCCAAGGAGGCCCAGGGACAAAATAGGTTCCTTATGATGTAAATGGGAAGGTGATAGGTATCATGAAAGAAACAGTCAATTTAGGCACAAAAATAGGGATCAAAGGATATTATGTACACAGGGAAGGTCATTTAGGCTAAAAGTGGGCTAAAATCAAAACGGCCTATGATCCTCTCCTAACCGCTATCCTACAACCAAGGCAAGACCAACCGGGCAAGTTCTGGCTTTAACACATAATGGGAACTAGGTCGTATCTCACACACACATGGCACAAAGGTACATTACAAGCTACTACCCATTCGGTTCATGCACTTTTTAGCAGTGATTATCATGTCCCTAGTACTAATGCCATAACAAAATGCATAGTGGTCACACATAAATGCATATCACACAGTTACAAAATAGACCATTGGAAAGGTGTTTAAAAATCAACAAAAATATGTTAACCGCCTAAGGTACTTGTATTTCTCCTAGTGAAATACAACACATCACAAAACAAAACACAATACGCCTAAATATACCAGCTCTACTAGGAATAAGACTCTGGAAAAAAGAGGTGCGGCAACAAAAACCCACGAAGGACATCAACACCCACAAGTAGTCCCACCCTCAATTTAAAATCAAGAAATGTCCCCAATACATCAAACCAAAACAAGAGAGATAGAAATATACCTGTGGCACTACGGGTTCAAAGATCTGATGTCAATCTCATAAAACAAATACAAATAACAAAATACCTTAGGTTGCCTCCCAAGAATTGCCTAATTTAGTGTCGTGGTACGACTCAGTTATCTTGACTACTCAGACTTCATCAAGATACCTTGTTCATAATTATTTATGTTTTCACTTGGATGATTTGAAACGTCGACCCAATTTTTGATCAATACATCTTCGAGGTGCATTGGGCAAACATACGGATACAATGGAACTTCTTTTAGCTTGCCACTTTGATGATGTGAGTCTATTGCCTAACTTCATATCAAATTTCCGAATAGGATCATTGGGTATTGATGAGATTATAAATAATCCACTTGATGCACATTGAATTTTGCCTTTACTGACCTTCAAGTAGGGGGTTTCATTTTTATCTTTTTGAATTCCAAACTCCAAAATATAAGGATTATGTTCCTCATCCTCAAAACACCTCAGTTGCTTGGGTAAGTGGACTTCCATATCATCCACCAAGTACAATGTTGAAAAATAATTTGAATGAGATCTTCTCCTTAATTTCAGAGTTCTATCCTTCTGGGCATCCTCACCCCGAATCGGTCTAGAGTCTTTAGAAGAGATTTTCTTGGTTTCTTCTTTTGCCTCTAGCACCATTTCCTCAATCTTGGCATCATCCCTCATAGTTGGTTCGGTTGGTTGGAAAATTATCAAGGGTTTCTCAACCTCAAGCACAACATCGATATAGGATTCTTGTTCCTCATCTTCACGCTCATCTATTATGTTAAACAATTCCACAGACAAGATATCATCTAAACATAATGTGGAAAAATGCTTTGAATTCTTGACCTCTATATCCATATCCTCTATCATTCTTTTTTCCTCGTTATTTTTTTTTAAGTCTTGACATATACCACATATGATATCATTCATTGTGTTCACACAATCCAACACTAGTTGAAGCACAGCTTTAATGCCACTCTTTGCAGTGCTTCGTTCTTCCTATTCTTGACCATAAGACCTATAAAAATCATAAGAAGAACTAGAATTTGGGTTAGTATACTGGGGGAAGGGGGCATTTTGGCAATCACTCCAATGTCCATCTTGACCACCACATAAAGAACTATCATACTCCCTGTAGGAGGGAGATGGTGCACACATCTCTCTTCGGGGAGCATATCTACAATCTTGCCAAAAGTGAGGTCCATTACAATATGGACATGGATCATCAATATACGATTTTCAACCATCAAGCTCATAATCATCCCAAGACGCCATAGTAATAAGTAAACTAAAGTAAAAATCTACCTAACACTAAAAATAAAAGAAAACTAAAAATAAATATTTACAAGTTTAAATTTAAACAAGTAGGCTAAAATTCCAAACAAACTCAATACGCCAAATTGTTCCCCGACAACGGAGTCATTTCTTATAACGCTCAACTTACACGTCAATTTAGTGCAAGGCGGTCGTCGTCAATATATTTACCCAAATTTGAAGTTGGGGTCGAATCCATAGGGAACAATGTGAGTGCCTATTAAACTAGTTTTAAACTAAAGATACTAGTTAAATTCAAGAAAATGATACTAAAAGAAAGTAAAATAGGGGTTTGAATTTAACAAGTAATTATTGGTAGCTTTACTTTCAGTGTTCGTAATCAAGAGTTTATAGAAAAACTAGAATTATGTTCACTAGGGCTTACGGTATATGACGGATGCTAATGGTGACTCAAGATTCTCACGGTGGTTAGGATAACAAGATATCTTTATCGATGATATGCTCAAATATCTCTCAACCTATTTAAGCGTCTAATTTCCTAATCCTCTCGGACTTAGGAAATCGCTATTCACTACCTAGATTTTACCTTAGTTTAATCAACCTTGTCACAGCGTTGATTATCAAACCAAGTATTTTCGAGTCCCTGATGATAATTTACTTCCTACTGTATATAATTTCTTTCTCAAGCAAATCAAAATAGGTGTGTCTATTGTTTGTAACCAATAGGCGTTAATTAAAATCTCAAAATTGTCAAGAAATCCTAACACCTATTAAATCTTGAGTGTTTACTGCATCATCATGACCTAACCCTAGATCCCATAATTTAGGTTGACGGAGATTAGCCACTCATGATACAAAGAACAAAACACATAATTGTATTCATAATTGAGAAGATTAACTTACAGAGATAAATAATAATTAGTTAATTGTAGATTAGATCACAAAGTAAAATCCTCAAAATAGTTGTATTGTTCGAATCCAAAAAGGTAGAGAAAGAAATATTGAAAAATATTCTCCAAGACTCAAAGTATCGAACTCTCTTTAGAATAATGATGATAATGAATGAATTTCTCCAGAAAACCCTAAAACAAAGCTTTAAATAATTCAACCTAAATAAGGAAATAAAATTAAATTTGCAACTTTTTCTCAGAATAGACGACGATATCCGTGATAGCTTATCAAGAGTCTGACAGCTTATAAGGAATGTCGTCAACTCCTCAGCACTTTTGTCTTCTGTTGTCTAACGCTGACGATGACGTTGACGCCTTATCACTAACCTGACGGCTTATCATGAACGTCGTCACAAAAAATATCTTCAACTCTCATTCTTTGTTTAAGGATGACAATATACATGACAGCGTATCACACTTTTGACTTTATATCACCAGATGTTGTCACAGGCTTCAACTCATGCTTAAGTCTGATGACAACTGTGTTAACCTATCACAGGGCTGACGACTTATCACAGATGTCGTCAGCCACACTTCTCCTTAGATTCCTCTAGATTTCAACTTCTTTGCTTCCAATCTTGTTGGTTCTCTATCCCATCAGCTTAAACTATAAAATCATACATAAACAAATTAAAAATGACAAAATTTTCTTACGACTTTACAATTATTCTTTGTTAAAGGTCTTAAATGTGTTAGCAATTGCTCACACATCACTAAAGCAAACCTCAAACAAATGGACAACGCCACTAAAAAAGGTCAGGTAACTAAAGTAATTGTTTCTAATGTGCCTCTTTGACTGCTAAAGTAGTGAAACCAAATATCAGGTGCCAATTTTGGCTGAGTCCAAATAGACTCTGATTAGGCGCTTAAAATTTCTTCAAAATCCCATTCTCTTAAATAAACTATGATTTCACTCCAAATTATACATGTTGAACATAATAAAACCATCAAAACTTTAATCAGAGATTCTTTTTACTAAATATGAGGTTGATAGCTGTAGTTCTATTTTTCATATAATTCACCCTATAGCCCAAAATAAGTCTAGAATCCTTAGGACATGAACCAAGGGTCCTCATAGACTAAAATCAGTATTTTAAAGCTGATGGAACTATCAAAATTCTTAATCGAGGTCATTTATCAGGACTTTTGGTCTGAGACTAATTCTTTAGCAACAATAACTTTAAAATAGGGAAATAAGCCTAAAACCTTAATGAACTGCCTGTTAACCACTTTGACGGTTCAATAAAGTCAAAAATGACCTATTTTGCTATGGTAGTTCTCAAAATACAAGAAATATATGTAAATTGAGGAAATGACCTATAGGATCATTAAAGGGTAGGGACTGGTATAAGTCATTTGCTAGTTGTAGACTTTTAGGGTTGCCTACTATGACTTAGGCTTAATTTTTATGATCTTTGTTCCAAATAGACTAATATATAATATTAATGACAGGGCTCTATGATTATTTTAATGTATTGGCTTGATTTCACACTTTGTCTAGGTATCCAGCCTATTTCTATTCCTCTCTATAGGATGGCCTCGATAGAATTAAAGGATTTAAAGTTGCATTTCTATGATATTTTTGGTAAGAGATTTATTAGATGGAGTGTATCTCCATAGGGTACGCTTGTCATGTTTGTGAAGAAAAAGAATAGTTCTATGTGTATGTGTATTGATTATAAGGTAGTTGAACAAAGTCATGGTTAAGAATAAGTACCTTTTTTCTTAAATCTATGATCTTTTTTACCAGCTTCAAAGATCTTTGGTGTTTTTTTAGATTGATTTGAGATCTAAATATGACCAGTTAATGATTAGAGCTTCGGATGTTCCTAAGATAACTTTTTAGACTCGATATAGTCATTATGAGTTCTTGGTCATATCTTTCATATTGACCAATGCCCCAATAGCATACATGGAGTTGATGAGTTAGGTCTTTTAAATGTCTCTCAACTCCTTTGTGAGTGTATCTATAGATGACATTTTGGTTTATTCTAAGAGTGAGGCCAATAATGTGAAATATTTAAGGATTATACTTCACAGGTTGCATGATGAGAAGTTGTATGCTAAGTTTTCTAAGTGTGAGTTTTTGTTGGACTCTATCTTTTTTTGTCATGTTATGACTAAGGATGGTTTCATGGTTGATCTGGTCAAGAAAGTGGGGATTTATTATTAGGATAGACCTCTACTTTGCTTACCAAGATTTAGAGTTTGTTGTCTTAGTGGGTTATTATAAGAGTTTATAAAGGTTTTATAGTCTAGTCCATATCCTTAGACCAAGATGACTCAGAAAAAGGTAAGTTTTTGAGGTTGGATGCATGTGAGAAGAGCTTCAAAAATCTCAAAGAGTTGTTGACTTCATCTTCTATTTTGACTTTGCCCAAGGAGGTTATGGACATTACAATGTTTTGTGATGCTTCTAGTTTGTAGTTTGGGTGAAGTGTTGATGTTAGAGGATAAGGTGATTGTTTATGCCTTTAGTCAGTTAAATCCTCGTGAGAGAAACTATCCTACCCATGATGTGGAGTAGGTAGCTATAGTGATTTTTTTTAAGTTGTGAAGCCATTACTTATACAGAGTTCCTTGCAAAATTTTCTTCAACCATCGTACCCTTCAGTACTTCATCAGATAGTGAGACCTTAATATGAGGCAGCAACATTATCTTAAGTTGCTTATGTATCATAACCTCAATATTTTATACCGTTCGAGTAATATTAAGGTGGTTGTAGATGTCTTGATTCGAAAGTCGACTAGTATGGGGAGTTTAGCTTATCTCTTGACCTAGGAGTGGCCTTTGGCCTTGAAGGTTTAGTCTTTAGCTATCCAAATAGTTAGGCCTGATATTTTAAACCTAAGTGTATTTTAGCCTTCGTTGGTACTAGATATTCCTTGATGGAGCATATTCGAGCTCACCAATTTAATGATAAGAATTTGAGGATAATTTACGATAATGTATGAAGTTGCAAGTAAAAGGAAGACTCTCTTGATCCTGATGGAGTTTTTAGGATTGGTAGATAAGCTTATGTTCTAAGAGTCAAAGCTTTGGTGAGATTGATTTTGGAGGAAGCACATTGTTCAAGACATTCTATCCATCTAGGTGTGACTAAGATATATCGTGATTTGAAGCAACATTATTAGTGGGGTGGTAAAATGAAGAATATGGTGGATTATGTAGCTTAATATTTATGTTGTCAACATGTGAAGGCCAAGCATTTGAGATTGGGTGGCTTTATGTAAAGATTACCCATTTTGGAGTTGAAGTAGGAGTGGATCACTATGGATATTATAATTAGGTTTCCTCTAACTTCTTATAGTTCTGAAAACATTATGTTCATTATGGATCAGTTGACCAAATCAACCTATTTCATCCCTATTCAGATCCCATCCATTGCTGAGAAGTTAGCTTGTATCTATGTTTGTGAGAAATTTTATCTTCATGGGGTACCCGTGTCTATTATCTTAGACAGAGACCCGGTGTTCACATAAACCTTCTAGCATACTTTTTAGGAGGAGTTAGGTACTCGCATTAACCTTAGAATAACTTTTCACCCCCAGATTGATGGTCCGTCAGAGCAGAATATTCAAAGTTAGGAGGATATGTTTCACGTATGTGTTCTGTTCTTTAGGAGTTAGTGTGAGCAACATTTGGCCTTGTCAGAGTTTGCTTATAATAATAGCTACTACTCAAGTATTGAGATGGCCCCTTTAGAGGTGTTGTATGGCAGCCATTTTTGATCTCCTATTGGTTGGTTTAAGACATCGAAGGTTATATCATGTGGTGCCTACTTGTTTTACGGGTTGTTGGATAGAGTTTAGGTGATCCAGGATAGACTTCAGGCATCTTAAAGTAGTCAAAAGAATTATACAGGATAAGCTTCTTTACTTGAAGTTAGTTATATAGTCTTCCATCATGTGTAACCCATGTAAGGCATGATGAGGTTTAGGAAGAGGGTCAAGCTCATCCCGAGGTATATTGGACCATTTGAGATTCTTCAAACTTATGGGAATGTAGCTTATGAGTTGGACTTTCCCCCATACTTTTCATTTGCTCATCCAGTTTTTCATGTATCCATGCTATGGGATTATTGTAGATGAGTCTTATTTTAATTGTTGGGACACGATGCAGTTAGACGAGCGTTTTTCCTTTGTTGAAGAGTCGCTCTTTATATTTTCCAGGGATGTTAGATGGTTGAGTTCTAGATATATTCCAATAGTTAAGATTCACTAGAGAAACCTACTTGGGAGCTCTAGTCTGATATGCATAGTAGTTACCCTCAACTTTTCATTGATTCAGGTATTTCCTTGCCTTTTAGTTCGAGCATAAACTAGATTTTTAGTGATGGATGTTGTAATGACCTAAATTTTTGAATTTTTCATTTCTAAGTGTTTCCTATCCTCGTAGTTTCTATATTTTGATTTTTGAGGTTCGAGGATAGTTGGCATGGTTTTTGATGTGATCGGGAACAATTTGTGAGAGTTTCTAGTATTTAGAGGCCTGAGAAGCCATATAGTTGACTTTGATGAACATTCATTGTTTTGAGTGTCAGATGGAAAAATGAATTGCGCCAGCATCGGAAATATCAAATTTAGGTAGCAGCGGGTTGGTTCGGTTTTGATACTTCTATATCTGATTTTGACCCTACTTTTAGAAAAAAAGTAAAAATCAGGTCCTTGGAGTTAATTTTGTGAAAACGGCAGTACTTAAAAAACAACGACTCCATTGAACTAAAATATTGAAATTAGACTAGTAGCAATTATGGATTGTTTTATTCAGGTTTTGAATGAATCTCGAGGATGCATTTTAAAACATTTCTCCACTTGGAAAATATGTTGATACAGCAATTTTTGGTGCATCAGGTTCTCTTTTGCAATTGAGTGCTCACGTATCACAATTGTAGGCCTCACTGATGGAATGCATTGCAATTGCATGGTAAGGGTACCACGATTGTAATAGATTAATTGGTGGATCGGGTAAGGTTGACTCATCGCGATTGCGTGGCCCAGCTACATGATTGAAATGACCAGTATTATTGACTATCAACGTTGACCCTTTTGGTTGCAAGGTAGGGGCTCGTAATCGCGAGGCACAATTCACAAAACAGTATAAATGCATCTTTTTCACATTTTTCCTCCATTTTTAGACCTTGACACTTTGGATTAAGGCGATTCTCGAGGATTTCTTCACCATTTGAGCTTGGGTAATCTCCAAAACCTTATTTCCATTATTTTTCATTGATTATATCATCATAAACTCCTCTAAATTATGTTTCAAAATGGAAAACGAGGAGTTTACTAGTAGGGTTTTAAAAGGGGTTTCTCTTTGATTTGGACCTTGTTTTAAACCCATTTTCACAAGGGTTTTCTCCTGTCGACACCAATAACCTTGGGGAGCGAGTTTTTAAAATAAATTGTGTTTTTACCCTTTTTTTAAACTCTTTTTTCAAACCCATTTTGGACTCATCCAAATATGGCAATATAGGTATCATTTGTTTTTTTACGTGTAGATGTTATAGTTGAATGTTACAGTTGATTTTGAGGTTGTTTACAAGGGGGAGATGTTGTGTTGAAGCACTTTAGATTAGGATTTCATCATTTTGAGGTAGTTTATGATTTAATTTCTTTCAAATTGAGTTGGGTAGTTAATAAATAAGCAAATCATGCTTTGGATTGGGGGAGATAATTGTGGGGGTTATATAATAAGATTATTTTTATTGTTGTGAGCACTTGTAGGGGATTATATTTTATTGTGGTCGATTGGTGATATCTAATATTGTGTGTTTCCGGTGTGGGTACTTTATTTGACATCATTTGCCTTATTTGTTCATTTATAAGCATTTTTTTGGTATAATGTCGTGCATGGGCTTATTTTGACGATATAGTCCTTATTTGAGCATTTGTTGCCTTCATTATGATAAAAATACCCGAGTTTGGGAATTATGATATTAATAATGTCTTGCCGGCATATTTATCTTGATAGTACTGTCACAACCCAAAAATCAAGGGTCCTGATGGCACTTAGTGTGGTAAGCATTGACAAGTAAGCCTATCACTCAAACTGATATGAAAAGAGAAATCAATACCAAACCCCAGGCAAGGCTTCTAGAACGAAGTCGAACAACAAAAATATGATAATAGCAAAAGTGCACAGCCAAAAATACCATAAGAATATCCCAAAACTAGGTATCACATTGTAAGAACTACTAAATACATCTCCAATGTCAAAAGATACAATCATAGTTCAAAAGGATCAAAATTTGTCTCAGAATACAAATAAGACATGATCAAGATAAGAAGAGGTAGTATAATAACTTCAAAAGCATAGATCATCTTCTACCTCGAGTATACTCCAGATACCCCTAGAACCAGCTACCTTGTGGCGCACTCATACCTGGATCTGCACTGAAAGGGCACAGTATGGGTAAGTACGGTCCACTTGTACTCAGTAGGTATCATAGGCCGATTGAGCAAACTATAAAATAAAGCATATAATATACAAACTATGGGAACATCATATGTAATAAGAAAATGTCCCAAATGGTTCCCACGGTCTCCACTATCAATTCTACAATATACACATATGCCATACAAAAATACGAAAAAGAAACATACAGAAATACATGTAAACCAATTACAAGTATAAGAAAGAAGTATAAATGGAAAGACATCACATCAAGGAAACAATACAACACAGAATAAACGTTGTATCTAAGAAATTCAATGATGATGAAGAAGAAGATATGCTCAAGGTTGTTGCACAACCTATATACACCTACCGAGATGCGCTTCAAGTTTGGACCGATGGAGGGTTCCCAACCAAGATACAATCCAATATCTAATATCCAATGCCAATATCCATGACTCCACTCCGACACATCCACCGGTAGAGGGTTTTTAAGGATGTCACATTTTTTATAGAAAAAAATAGTGTTTCTAGTATCTCCAAAGTGGTACTGATGTTTTATGAATGAATATGATATTAGGATGTAATGCTAGCAACTAACCAAAATGTGAATTTCCAAATCCAATCAAAATATCAACCATGGGAGCCAGATTCCACTCAATAATTCAACCATCCATGAATCCAAATATAGACCATAAGACAATAAAGTAAAATACACAATATATGCCATTGATACCACATAAACTCTAATTTTTAGCTTTTTCATAAGAAAAGATATAATCAAATTTACATACACAAATCCAACAACGTCATATAAGATCCCATCTCAAAACCACCAATTCACAACAATATTAACCCCCATGCGGTCACAACACAATTATATATAGCCATTTTTCTAATTGTTTCCCACATCCTTAACATGATTTTATATCCATATTAACTATCTAGCCCAGCCTAAAGAAAGTTAATAACCTACCTAAAATGCTGAAAACCAACCCAAAAGGACTCTACCATGAAGCTTTCAACTCACAAATAGAATCGGAATCAACTAAACAATACAAATATGGAATCTACGCAATAAAAGAAAGTCAACGATACTCATATTGCCTATTTTGGTTCGGGGCCAAAATGAATCCCCAAAATGGGTTTTCAAAAAAGAAGTATAAACCCAAAATCTTAGTACAAAAATAAATTGACCATGATTAGCAGAACTTACAAAAGAAACCCCAAGTGAAAATGGATTGGAATTGGGGTTTAAATAGAAGAATTCCCAATTTTGGGACCTACAGCCCAAAGTCCCAAAATTCCATCTTTTAAATTAAGCTTTGAAAGGATTTAATTACAAGAATCAAAGAAAAATAATTGAAATAGGAGTTTGTGAGCTTACCCAATCTAGAGATGGAAGAAATCACCCAAACACTTTACTCCCCAAGCTCCTAGTCTCAAAGATGGTGAAAATAATAAAATTGGGGGATTTAACATACCCAGGCATCGCTTAAGCAACAAGAAGTTATTTATGCAATACTCGCCTCTTCGCATATGTGACTTGGTTGTCACTTAAGCAAATCTCGCCTAAGATATGGGGGAGTCTCTTATGCAATACCCCCTGTTAGTTGCCAGTCGCTAAAGCGACCAATAAGTCGCCAAAGCAAATGCACTAGTTGAATGGTGCACCAACTATAGACTTGGAGCGTACCCCTCGGGATTCATCCAAAATCTTAAGAGAACAAATAAATGATGTTATCTTATCAAATTCAATGCTCTAGACTCAATGACCATATCAATTTTCCAAAAAAACATCATTTTCACAAAGTTGACCCTCGAAAACTAATTTCATAATTTTCTGAACCGATGGTTGAAATGAGATATAAAAGTTGTAAATCAACATCAACTATGTTACCAACCTAAAATCAATGTTTCAGATTTATTAGTGCAGTTTGTAGTGCCATTCGATGCACAGATCAATAATTGTTGACCAAATTCAACTAATAAGTCACACCCAAATACATTAGGAATTGTGCAAATCATCCCTATACTCCATAAATACCACCATGCAACCATAGGAAAGGGTAAAATGGTCAAAACACATAAAAATAAATATTTCACATAAAACACTAAAAGTTAGGTCATTGCACTACCCACCACTAAGAATCTTGTTCGTCCTCAAAATAAAGTCAAGAGAAATACCAAAATCAGTGAAAAGTTGAGGACAGCTACCCCATATATCAAACTCAACCTCCCAAGTAGACTCATCTATAGGTCAATATCTTCACTGGATCTTAACCACTAAAATTTCTCTAGAACGTACCATCTAAAATCCCTAGCTAGAATGGTGAGGTATCCTCAATAAAAGACAACATCTCATCTAACTGGACTAAATCACAATGAATGACATGAGGCTCATCTGGAATATAGTATCGAAGCATGGAAACATGTAAAACGTGATGAACAACTGATTAATTTGGGGAAATGCTAACTCATAAGATGCATCCCCAATAGTCTAAAGAAACTCAAAAGGTCCAATATACCCAGAGCTAAGCTTTCCCCTCTTCCCATAACTCATTACGACTTCATGGGCAACAGTCAAAGAAAGACTTGATCACCAACACTAAATCTCAAGGCGCAAAGTCTACGATCTGCATAGCACTTCTTCCTACTCTGAGATGCCAGAATTCTATCCTAAATGATCCAAATTCCATACAAGGACTCATGAAGAAAGTTTGTAGCTTAAGGCCTAACCTTAAAAACCTAAAACCAACCAACTAAAGACCAATAATTCCTACCATACAAAGCCTCAAAAAGAGTAATCTTAAAATTATAATGGTGGGTAAAATTATATGAAAACTCTTTCAAAGATAGATGCTTCTCCTTCTAACCACCAAAGTCCATGACACAAGCACAGAGTATATCCTCCAAAACTTGAATTGTCCCCTCTGACTGACCATCCATCTGGGTGAAAAGCTATACTAAGATTTATTTGGGTACCTAACTCCTATTGAAAACTCTTCCAATAGTGAGATGTAACATTGAATCTCGATCAGAGATTATGGACATTGGTACACCATGAAATGTACTATCTCACGAATATAAATGCAGGTCAATCTATCAATACTGAAAGTAACCTAAATGAAAATGAGATGAGTAGACTAGGTTAATTGATCCACAATGACCCAAGTGCTATCAAAACCACAAAAAGTATGAGGCAACCCAGTCACAAAGTCTATAGTGATCTATTCCTATTTCTACTCAAGAATTTTTAACCTTTGAAGCAAACCATCAGTCCTTAAATTCTCTATCTTTTCCTACTAGCAACATAGGCAATGAGTAATAAAATCCGCTACATACTTTTTCATACCACCTACTAAAATGTTGCCTCAAATCACAATACAGTTTTGTCACTCTCAGATGAATAAAATACCTGGAATAAAGAGCCTCATCCAAAATTAATCTAATCCAATCTCCCACTCTCGGTACACAAACATAGCCTTTAATACTTAAAATACCATCTAAATCAAATAAGGCTTCCTTAGCCTTACCACTTGACACCTTATCTCAAATCACTCTCAATCCAACATCATCAAATTGATGATCCAAAATCTACTCCATCAAGGAAGATCTAGCCTCCACAAATGCCAAAACACATCCAGGTGTAGAAATATCAAGCCTAACCATCTGGTTATCCAAAGATTGAACCT
The DNA here is from genome assembly GCA_030864225.1 of Capsicum baccatum var. pendulum. Taxonomy (NCBI): domain Eukaryota; kingdom Viridiplantae; phylum Streptophyta; class Magnoliopsida; order Solanales; family Solanaceae; genus Capsicum; species Capsicum baccatum. The sequence continues at coordinate 136,080,244 of CM061552.1, forward strand.
CCAAGGCTAAAGGTTTTGCCTGGGTCAAAATATGTGACAAGCTACCCATGCTAGTCGACTTTTGGCTTAAGGCATTTGCAAGCATATTAGCCTTGCCCAGATGATAGAGAATAGTCAAGTCATAATCCTTAAGCAACTCGAGCAAATGATGCTACCTTATGTTAAGATCTCTCTAGATGAAGAAATACTAAAGTCTATGATTATCTGAGAAAATCTCTCAACAAACTCTACACAGGTAGTCCCTCCATAACTTAAAAGCAAAAATAACCTCGTACAACTCCAAATCATAGGTAAGGTTATTTTTATCATGGGGATTAAACTGAAAAGAGCATATACAATCACCTTACCCTTCTACATCAACACAAGACCTAACCCAACACCTGAAGCATCATAAAACACAATAAAATCCATGCCCTTTTTAAGCAAGGTTAAATTAGGAGTTGATGCCATCAAATCCTTGAGCCTTTAAAATATTGCCTCACAAGCATCAGACCACTGAGAGAAAATCTTCTTCGGAGTCAACTTGGTCAACAGAGCTACAAAATATGAAAACCCTTGATCAAGCACCGATAGTAACCTACCCAACAAATAAAATTATGTAACTCAATTGGAGAAATAGGCCTAGCCCAATCGCAAATTATTGTAATCTTGGATAGATCAACCATAATACTATCCTTGGCCACTACATCACCCAAGATAAAAATAGACTCCAACAAAAACTCACACATGGAAAATTTAATAGACAACTTCCCATCCCTCATTCTCTGAAGCATAATTCATAAATATTCCTCATTATCAGCCTGACTCTTAGAATAAACCAATATATCATCTATAAATAATGATACAAGAGTCAAGATACAATTGAAATATGCAACTCATCAACTCCATGAATGCTTTTGGGGCATTATTCAGACCAAAATACATGACAACAAACTCATAATAACCATATCAATTCTAAAAAATTGTCTTTCGAATATCCAAAGCTCTATCCTCAACTAGTGATTCCCAAACATTAAATAAATCTTTAAAAACACCAAAGCACCCTGAAGCTGATCGACTAAATCATTAACAAAAGAAAAAGGATACTTATTCTTAATTGTTACCTTGTTCAATGACCAATAATTAATGCACAAATGCATAGACCGATCCTTTTTCTTCATAAACAAGATAGGTGCACCCCGAGAAGATATACTAGCTTAGATAATCCCTTATCTAGTAACTCCTACAATTGATTCTTTAATTCTTTTAATTTTATTGGTGCTATCTGATAAGGATGAATAGAAATAGGCTTTGTGTCTGGCTCAACATCAAATGAATAGTTAATATCATAATCCAGATTCATACCCGACAAATCCATAGTAAAAACATCTACAAAAACATGGATAATATGAATAAAATAAAAATAAAAAAGGTGAAGCAGCACTAGTATCACGTATATAAGCCAATAAGACAAGCATTGCCTCTCAACCAAGCATTGATCCTGAAGGAATGATATAACCCTCTTGGGACCTAAATGAAGCATACCCTTTAAAGGTATCCTTAGTGATCCTAACAAAACTAAGGTTATGAGCTTAGAATAACAATCTAGGATAGAATAAGAAGGAGATAACCAATCCATACCTAGGATGACATTAAAATCTACCATATCTAAGACAATTAGATCTACCCCAGTCTCACTCCCAACAAAAGTCATAACATAAGATTAGTGCACTTGATCTACCATTAAAAAGTCTCCTACATGTGTATATATACGGATAGGTATGGCAAAAGGCTCAATAGCATAATCAAAACCCAATGAAAAATATACAGATATATAGAAGAAAGTTGATCTAGGATCAAATAACAGCATCTAACCTCTTTCGCTGGTCTGGCAAGTATAGCATTACACTATCCATAACCACGACCTAAATAAGTAGACCTATACCTACCACCACGAGAATTACTACCCTTTCCCTGCACTACTCTATTATAATCTCTCCCTCTAATAACTGATATAAGAGCAACCCTGAAGATACAAGGAGGATAGTCCTTGGCTAAATGGACAATCTCTTCACACATAAAGAAACCCCTATGGCTTGATTCAATAATAAAAGGTATGTTTAAGCTAGAACGACCTCGTGAAAATAATGAAATAGAAGACCAACTACCTAAATCCTACAAGGCTACCTGCACTAGTCTACTATGATACTCATTCATGGAGGCATTTTATCAAACACTTGCATGATAAAATTGGCACATAAGCTGACATGATATGATTTCTTTCTCTTATTGGTTTACAAGAGCAATTCATCAAGTACTTTATGAGCATGATACATGTACATAACATTAAACACAAGTAAACATCATAATTCAACTCCAACTTTACAATTTCAAGGGTTCAACATGGATTCTCATGATATTACATATATATCAATTAATCCCACATGAAACTTATCATAAAACATGGATTAGGATCCCAATTAATCATGATAAACATAAATATAATCAAACCAAATATGAAATTCTTAAAATCCATACACTTGAAGTTTAAAAATAGTTTCTTAGATTGAAGGTTAGAAGGAACCCTTGGATGAACACTTCATATACCTTAGTTAGTGAATTATTGAAAATTAACAGTGGAATATAAAGCGTTGAATTTAAATTTAATTTACCTAGGGTTTTTGTTCTTGAGCAATATGTGAAAGAATGAACATAACATGCTAAAAGAGGGCTAAATTTTATGTTATGGGGGATGAAGCATGTAGGAAAGAGAGTTAATTAACCTTGAGGATGCGGCCTTTTAAAGATTGGAAACTATGTTATCGTTGAGCAAACCAATTCACCACATCGTTGGCATCTATGTGATGACCAATGCGCCGCATCATTGGCATCAATGCAATGACCAATGCGCCGCATCGAGCCCGTGCCGGTTCACTAGAATTTACATAGAGCTGAGGAAAAAATTATCTGTCGATGCGATGGATGATGCAACGCATTGATATCACGTTGACTCACTATTTTGGTCACTCGAACATGGTCTAAAAGAGTTTTGAAAATCTGAAACTTGTCTAAAAATACGTATTGACCTTCCTGATCATGAACTAACTCAAAAATCAACATTTAATGGATGAAAAGGTCACAAAATAAGATTGACAACTTTCAAAGGCAAAAATAACACTAAGTATGAATACTTCGCTAGAAATTTCTATGTTTGGGACCCCTCCTTAACAAGCTTAAAGGACTGAATTAAGCTAAGAATTTTGTAGGATCTTACATTATCTCCCCCTTGGAAACATTTGTCCTCGAATGAGACTAACTAAGCTGAGAATACTGCTTGGACATTAACATCTGAAGCATGATTATCTGATTGACATACTGAACTCCATATTGAACATGCATATCTGATGCATGAGTACATAACTGAATTGTTTCATAAATACATGACTGGGATTACTGATAAGCTGAGTTCCTCATATGGAACATACTATCTGATGCATGAATACATGACTACATATGCAATGGTAACTGATACCAAGTTTATAATAGAAATCTGGGCATGAAACTGAATAAGTTTAAGGAAAACTATTACCTTGGGCTGAGTCTGAGTTTGCGGAGAAGAGGAGAGGATACTTGGTCCACATATCTTTTTCTTCTTTCCAAGTAGCTCCCTCAACGGACTGATTCCACCAAAGAACTTTGACTAGAGAAACTTCGTTGTTTCTCAATCTGTGAATCTAATAGTCAAGGATTTTGATTGGAATCTCTTCATATGAGAGGCAGTTTTGAACATCTATTCCCCCTACGGAGACATGAAATAACTGAATGAACTGAAGATAGATCTAAAGTCAAATCAAGATCGTAAGCTACCTTTCCAAAATAGCTGAGAATTCGGTAAGGACTGACTTATCGGGGACAAAGTTTCCCCTTCTTGCCAAACTACTTCACTTCTTTCATAGGAGAGATTTTCAAGTACACAAAATCACTAATATCAAACTCAAGATCTTTTCTTCGCACATTATCATATGATTTCTATAAAATTTGAGCTATCTTAAGCCTTTTCCTAATCAACTAAACTTTCTCTAAGGCATCAAATACTAAGTCAGGCCCTATCACTGCAGCCTTCCCCACTTCAAACCAACCAATGGGAGATCTGTACCTCCTCTCATAAAGCACATCAAATGGAGCCATTTGAATACTGAAATGATAGTTGTTGTTGTATACAAACTCAATCAAAGGCAAGTGGTTATCCTAAGTACCTTTAAATTTTATTGTACACGCTCGCAGCCTATCTTCTAGAGTCTAAATGGTCCTCTCTACTTGACCATCTATCTGAGGATAAAAGGTTGTACTTAGATACACTCGATTACCAAGACCCTTCTGGAGTGCCTTCCAGAAATAAGAGGTAAACTAGGTACCTTTGTCTAAGATAATAGACAACAGAACACTATCCACTCTGACCAACTCTCTAACTTAGTGTTTGGCATAATCCTTGGCTGAATAAGAGGTATGTACTGGTAGGTAATGAGTTGATTTGGTCATTCTATCTATAATGACCCAAACTAAATCATGCTGACGATAAGATGAGGCAAAGCCATCACAAAGTCTATGTTTACTTCTTCCCATTTCTAGGTGGGAATGTTGAACTCCTGCATAATCTTAACCTGCTTACATGTTGATCACTTAGCCACAAACTCTACAATATATTTTTTCATCCCCCTTGGGTGAAAACCTCCACTTTCTAATTTTTGACTGATTCTTTCAACTTGACTAGACTGGGATCCCTATCCTGCCTTTCCTTCACCTCAGAAACTTAGGATGATACTGAACAACTCTGCACCCACACACTACCTTCTTCTGAATCAACAAAGTAAATACCTAGTTGGGCTAACTCATGAACTTCTTGAGATAACTTCCTCTTACCGTCTCCAACATGGCCAACACTACCCATTGACATTCCACTGAGAGGGTCAGCCACTACATTGGCCTTGTCTGAATGATATAGAATACTCATTGCATTGTCTTTCAATAACTCCAACTACCTTCTCTGATAGAGCTTCAGGACTCTCTGAGAGAATACATACTACGGACTTTTATGATTAGTGAACACATCGACGTGCACACCATACAAATAGTACCTCCAAATATTTAAGGAAAATACTACAGCTGCTAACTCAAGAACATGAGTAGGATAATTCTTCTCATGGGGTTTAAGTTGTCTAGAGGCATAGGCTATGACTTTACCTCTATGCATCAGAACACACCCCAAGCCAACTCTGGCGGCATCACAATACACAACAAAGTCGTCTGAACCAACTGGTAAGGTCAAAACTGGAACTGTAGTGAGTCGAGTCTTCAAATCCAAAAAACTCTTTTCACACAAATCTAACCACTGGAATTCGACCTTCTTCTGAGTCAGTCTGGACATAGGGGATATAGTAAATGAAAATCTCTTAACAAACCTTTGGTAATAGATGACCAAGTCTAAGAAACTCCTGATATCTGAAGGAGAGCTAGTTCTGGGCCAATTTCTCACTGCTTTAGTATTTTGGAGATCAACTCTAATGCCATCACCAGAAATGATATGGTCAAGGAATGCCACTAATCTTAGCCAAAATTCACACTTACTGAATATGGCGAATAACTAATGATTTTTGAGAGTTTGTAATATATTTTGAGATGTCTGCATGGTCGTGCTCACTGCGAGAGTAGACAAGAATGTCATCTATGAAGACTATGATAAAAATGTCTAAGTACTGCTTGAACGCATGGTTCATCAAGTCCATGAAAGCTACTGGGCATTGGTAAGACTAAAGGGCATAACTAAGAATTCGATGTTACCATACCAAGTTCTGAAGGCTGCCTTTAGTATGTCACATTCCCTGACCCTGAGTTGATGATAGCCTGATCTAAGGTCTATCTTGGAGATGTAACTGGCACCCTGAAGTTGGTCAAAAAAGTCATTGATTCTAAGAAGTAGATACTTATTTTTGACTGTGACTTTGTTTAGTTGAAGGTAGTCAATACACATTCTGAAAGAATCATCTTTCTTCTGCATGAATAAAACTGGTGTGTCCCACAGGGACACCTAGGTCTGATGAATCCCTTATCTAGGAGATCGTTCAACTGTTCTTTTAATTCTTCGAGTTCTTTAAGAATATCTTTGAGAAACACAACTGGGAATTCACATGCTACTGACACTGATTCAAGAGTAGGGGTTTCTGAACTAGAGTCCTAGACTCGAATGAGATGGTAGATACATACCTTAGATATCATCTTTCTCGCTTGAAGGTAAGAAACAAGCTGACCCCTAAGTGCTGAATAATACTCCTCCACTTTAGGATGGGTTCTCTCAAAAAATGAAACTGGACAATTCTATTTCTGCAGTCAACTGAGACATAGCAGGAATGAAGCCAATCTATACCGAGAATAAAAATGAAATCAGTTATCTCTAATTCTACTAAGTCTACTAAAGTGACTTTCAGAGATATCATAACCAGGAAGTTCCTGTTTACCCACCTGGCTATGATGGATTTACCTACTGGAGTAGAGACTAAAAAAGGCTCTACTAGAATTTTAAGACTGACTCCAAAATTAACTACTATATATGGAGTAACAAAGGACAAAGAAGCTCCTGGATCTAGCAAAGTATAGACATGGAAATGGAAAAATTGTAACGTACCAGTGTTTGGGTGCTGCCCACTAGTGGAATTGGATGCAGCACCCTGTTGATTCGGGCGATCGTACTGAACTAGGGAATAGCTATGCTGACTTTGAGAACCTACCTGAGGAGACTGTCTAACCCTGTAGCCTGGATTGCCACATTTAAAGCACACATAACTGTCAGCTCTGTAGATTTCCCGGTGTTTTCTTCCACACTTTTGACAAAGAGGATTAGTTCGGGAGCTGTTAACACTACCCTAGGATATAGGGCCTGACGCCCTATCCCTAATACCATCTTTGAAATTTGGAATAGGATCATAGGCTGAGGACGGAGCTGGAACTGGGGATTTTGGATAAAACTAAGAATGATTCCCACCCTCTTTCTTAGGCTAAGTGAAACTAAAACTACCTGTTCTCACTATTTTGCTCTCCCTCTCCTTCCCTCTATTCTTGGCCTCCTCTCTCTGCTGAGCATGGACCATAAGCCTGGATATTTCTATCTCCTTAATCAGCATTTTGGTTCTACACTCTTTGACCATATTGCTAGAAACCCCTGACATAAACTTACTCATCTTTTCTCTGCTATCTATTACTAGAAGCAGGGACTATCTGGCTAAATGAGTAAACTTGATAGAATACTCTTATACTTTCATATTTCCCTGCTTCAGGTTTATAAACTCTAAAACCTTTGCTTCCCTCAACTCTAGTAGAAAGAACCTATCCAGAAAAGCAACTGCAAACTCATCTCATTCTATGGGCCCTGAATCTACAGCCCTCTCTGCTTTCTACTATTTAAACCACGAGTGTTCCAAATCCTATAACTGAGATATGGCTAACTTAGTACTCCCAATAGTCGTCACCCCCATAATATTTTTAACTTCCTACACCTAATCAAGAAATTCCTAAGGGTCCTCAGCTAACTTAGACTCAATAAATGATGTAGGGTTTATTCACTTGAAATCCAAAATCCTGCCAGCAGCAGTATTAGCTGCTGGGTTGGGTGGAACAACAGTTGGGCATTCATTCTGGGCTACCATAGAATGAGCTAGGGTAGTGAATGCTGCTCTGAACTCAGCGTGGGAGACATGTTCGCCCAGAGGATCTGGATGGATCGGCTGAGGGGCTGGTTGGTCTTCCATTCCTCTTCCCTCAGTCTTCTTTTATGGCATATTATTTAAACAGAAGAGAAACTTAGATTAGACTGATAATTTAACTAGAGGTCATGCTCACTCGCACAATATGAATGCAGAAAGAAGGGAAACATTTTCTAAAACATCTCATAGCCTACTATCCATAAGTGTGGTGTGCTACACACCCGTGCACAAGACTCTACTTGAGGTGGCTTTCAAACTTCCTAGGACTCTATTGAACCTTAGGCTCTGATACCAATTTTGTAATGCCCCGAGTCTGTACCCCGAATGCTACACGGTGCTCATAATCCTGAAGGAACACAAGCTAACCCATGTCTAGTACCTACTGCAATAACCAAATAATAATACTATAACATTATGAAAATAGGTGTAAATTGTCCATAAGGATCAAACATAAAATAAATACTGAAATGGTATCACAATACCAAAACTGAACATCAATACTAAAAACTAAACAACTGTCTGAAAATACTCTAGTCTGGAAAGCCTCTAAAATGTCTGAATTGTGGAGTTGATGGGACAAGCCCCCAACTAACTCTGACTACTAAAAATAAACTGAAATGCTATAAAACAATCATGTCCTCAAACTATGAGGACTCATAACTAACTCTGTCTACTTAGAATCTGAGCTGCTAAGGGTACTCTAGAGCCTGTGCATTTGAACCTATGATATAAGACAACATAGAATAAAAGAAAAGCATGCGTCAGTACTTTAAATGTACTAGTATGCTCAGTGAGGTAGGCTGAAATGCATGGGTTCATATGCATGAATAATACTAAATGAATAACATGAGTATGAATGAATAAGAGTACATGCAAGAATATATAGACTGTAACTAAATCGTGATAACATTGAATACTAAATCTAAATATAGATTTACTAATATCTAAGTTTATTAATACTATATTACTGATAGCTAAATGATTGTATCTGACAGTCTTGATTTTATGGAATTATACTGAGTTCCATACTGAGCTGAGTGACTGTAACTGACGATTCAAAATTTGTAGAACTGAACTAAGTTCTATAGACAAAATCTAAAACTAAGACTGTGGGAGATAATCATCTAACCGATATGTCCCTTTCTAAATAGATTGGGCTCCAACCTGTAACTCTAGTTGGAAGGGTGTCAATACCATACCACGGGTAGAGATAAGTTGTGAGTTAACCCTCTCTAACCTAAAGATTTTTCATCAACCCTCGCTGGCAGGAAAACTTGAATGAGATGTACCAACCCTCATAATATATGCCAGGAAGATATCTCAACCTACACTGTCTATATAGTTCTATAACACAGGAAATACTACAAAGGATCGAACCCTCTACTACAAGGAATGCCCCCATCCATGGGTTTGATCAGTTCTGAATCCTTCTCCCAACTGAATAAACACTAATCTAATTTCTATTCTATACTAGGCTGGAGTGAACTATTACTGAATTTACTGAGTTCTGTTGACTCATTGAGAACCACTGAATGATTTTACGCTGGTCTGAATTGAATACTGAACTAGTACTGAGTCTACTGAGTTTTTCCTGAGTCTTGTATCTAACTGAGAGTACTAGTGATCATGACATGAGTGAGATTATCTTATAACTGACACTGGCTCTAAGTACACAGCTAAATTATGGGGTATTAAATACCCCTAGACTCGATAGCGTGAAATTAAATCATAACATAGTCTTGAAAAGTATAATCGTGTGCACCTGGTCACAACTCATTCATGGAGGCATTTTATCAAACACTTCCATGATAAAATTGGCACATAAGCTGACATGACATGATTTCCTTCTCTTATTGGTTCACATGAGCAATTCATCAAGCACTTAATGAGCATGATACATGTACATATCATTAAGTACAAGTAAATATCATAATTCAACTCTAACTTCACAATTTCAAGGGTTTAACATAGATTCACATGATATTGCTATAAGACCCCGCAAAATTCTAAGCTTAATTCAGTCCTTTAGGCATGTCAAGGGATCCCAAACTTAAAATATTTTATCTAAGTACTCAGACTTAGTGTCAATTTAACCTATGAAGGTTGGACATCTTATTTCATGACATTTACATTCATTAAATATTGATTTTAGGTTTATTTATGATCAGGAATATCCGTAGGCATTTCCAAACAAGTTTTAGATTTTTCTGACTTCATTTGAAGCTCCGTTGGAATCCCAAAATAGTGTATCAATGCGATATTGGCATGCTGCATCGACTATCACATTGATTAATATTTTCCCCAACTACCATCATCTAATTCTAGTGAATCGACATGAACATGGCGCGATGGGTTGGCTATCGTATCGTTGGCATTGACGAGCTGGAGTTGGTAACCCAGATTTTATTCCTTAAAAGACCACATTCTCTATGATATTTAGGTCTTTTTTCCCTCGACTCTCAGCCCCCAAAACAAGAAATTAAACTCCCTATAGAGCAAATATAGTCATTCATTCTCCAATTAACTCAAGAACAAAACCCTAGGTGTTTGAATTTCAAATCAAGAACTCAAGATTCAACCATAAACTTTTAGAAACTCTTCAACACAGGTATGTGAAGTGTTCATCCATGGGATCCTTCCACCCTTCGATTACAAGAATCTCATTGAACTTCAAGTAATTGATTTTATGATCTCCATGGTTGGAATTAAAGTTTATCCATGTTTGCCATTTGGATTAAGTTCCTAATTCATGATTATATATATATCATGTGAAATTGATCATTATATGTGTAGATTCATGTGAATCCATGACAAACCCTTGACTTATGAAATTAGAGATGAACTATGATGCTCACTTGTTGTTCAATACTAATTGCATATTCTATGCTTATCAAGTGTTTGTTAAAATGCCCCAATGAATGAATGATGATCAAGTTCATAGTTTACATATTTCATTTTATGCCATGTCTCTTAATTTATGCTAGTAAGTCCTGAGGGTTCTTGTACCTGATAATTTAGTTGATTACCTAGAGCCATGGTCAGTCATAGAATAGTATCAGTCATGTCACGATCAATAGTACTCTCAGTCAGTTACAGAACTCAGGAAAACTAAGTAGATTCCGTAGTAGTTCAGTCTAACTTAATATTTAGTTCAAACCTCAGTAAACTCAATCAGTTAATAGAATCCAATATTATTTCATCGGTCAATAGAACTCAGTGAACTCAGTTCAGTTCAGCCAAACAGTAATCTCAGTAACCGTTCAGTCCAGCCTAGTACAGACTAGAAATCAATTCGATGTCTATTCAGTTGGGAGTAAGATTCAAGATCGAGTTAACCCAGGGATGAGGGCATTCTTATCAGTAGAGGGTTTGACCCTTAGCAACAATCCCTGTGTTACAAAACTACGTAGCTAGCGTAGGTTGAGGTATTTTTCTACTATACATTATGAGAGTTGATACTTCTCATCTGAGGTATCCTGTCAGTGAGGGTTAACGAAAGTGCTTCGTGTCAGAGAGAGTTAACTCATAGCTTGTCCTTACCCATGGCATGGTATTGACACCCTTCCAACTGGGTTATAGGTTGGATCCCAAATTAGTTAGAGAAGGGGCATGTCGATTAGATGATTACCTCCCACAGTCTTAGTTCTAATCTTAGTCTCAGTATAGAACTCAGTTCAGTCCTATAGATGCAGGACTATCATACATGGTCACTTAGCTCAGTATGGTTCCACAGTACTCATAACTATCAGATACAGTCATTCAAATAATCAGTAATACAGTATTCATAACCTCAGATATCAGCTATCAGTATTTATATTCAGTACTTAGTATTAGCACGATCTCAGTTGCAGTCTATGTGATCATGCATGTACTCTTACTAAGTCATATTCATGTTATTCAATTATTATTCATGCATATGAACCCATTTATTTCAGCCTACCTAACTGAGCATACCAGTACATTTAAAGTACTGATGAATGCTTTTGTTTGTGCTATGATGTCTTTTATCATAGGTTTAGATGCACGGGCCCCAAAGCACCCTTAGCAGTTTAGATTTTCAGCTTTCAGAGTAATGGTGAGTCCTCATAGTTTGAGGACATACTTATTATTTATAGTACTTCACTCTTATTTTAGTATATGGAGTTAGTTGGGGGCTTGTCCCATCAACTCCACGGTTCATACATTTAGAGGCTTTTTCAGACTAGAGTATTTTTAGATAGTTGTTCAGTTTTTCAGTATTGATGTTCAGTTTTGGTATTGTGATTCCATATTCAGGAATATTTATAGTATTGAACCTTATGGCAAGTTTCCACCTATTTTTGCATATTTACAGTATTTATTACATAGTTATTACAGAAGGTACCAGTCACGGGTTAGCTTGTGGTCCTTCGGGATTATGAGCACCATGTAGCGTCCAGGGTACAAACTCAGGGCATTACAAATACATATATATAAATTAATACCACATAAAACTTATCATAAAACAAGGATTAGAATCCCAATTAACCATTATAAACATGAATATAATCAAACCCAACATAAAATTCATGAAATCCATACACTTAAAGTCTAAAAATAGTTTGTTGGACTTCAAGGGTGGAAGGAACCCTTGGATGAACACTTCACATACCTTAATTGGTGAATTCTTAAAAATTAACGGTGGAATCTAAAGCCTTGAATTTGAATTTAATTTACCTATGGTTTTTGTTCTTGAGCAATTTGTGAAAGAATAAATATAACTTGCTAAAAGAGGGCTAAATTTTGTGTTATGGTGGTTGATGGGTGTGGGAAAAAAATTAATTAACCCTGAGGATACAAACCGACATGACGCATCAATTCCATCGATGTGATGAACAATGCTCTGCATCGAGTCCACATCAGTTCACTGGAATTTGCACTGAACTGAGGGAAAAATTATTTGTCAATGCTATGGACGATGCAAAGCACCGATATCGTGTTGACTCACTATTTTGGTCACTTTAATATGGTCTAAAGAAGGTTTGAAAAATCCAAAAATTATCCAAAAACATGTATTGACCTTTGCGATCATGAACTAACTCAAATATCAATATTTAATGGATGAAAAGGTCGCAAAATAGGATTGCAAACTTTTGAAGGATAAAATAACACTAAGTCTGAATACTTAGCTAGAATTTTCTAAGTCTTTGATCCCCCCTTAACAAGCTTAAAGGACTTAATTAAGCTAAAAAATTATGGGATCTTTCATACACTCAACCTAATGGTGCACCCTCTTGGAGCCTCCCTGAGATGCTCAAGGAATAGACTCTTTAATCTTAGCTTGATCCATTATACATTAAAATGATGCCCCTTACACTACCATCTGAACTATAGAAAGTAGAAGCAAAATATCCAACTCCATTCATAGACTTTTGAATCATCTCAAACTCTATGGAAATATTGGCATCAGAATATCTAGACAAAGCTTGGAAATGTGTCTCATACTCCACAACTATTATGGAGCCCTGCTCTAGGTTATCAAATACATCTCGTATCTTATCCCTCGAACTGTAAGGAACAAACCTATCCAAGGAGGTCTTAACAAACTGATCATAAGTCATCTCTTGAGAATCAAGAGGTCTGCAACTAATAAATAACCTCCACCAATCCCTGGCTACATCTCTTTACTGGTAAGTAGTCTTAGAAACCCCATGAGACTTAAGCTAACCTATGTTATAAAACTTCTAATGATGATCAATCAAGAATTATAGGCATCCTCACCTACAACACTAATAAACCTAGGAGGACCCAAATTAGTGAATCTCTCAAACCTTTTCTGAACTTCATAAGATATAATTGTACTCGTAATAATAGAGGCATGGAGAATCTGGATGGCTAAGATCCAACTCTATGGAGGAAACATAGAGGTAGGTTGAACTCTTGATCTGAGAATACCCTACTAAGACACTAGAATATTAGGAGGAACAACACTTGGAGTCCATGGAGTACCACAAGCAGATATCGAGCCTAGTGGAGAATTCTTACTTGAAATTGAAGAAATACCAATGGCAGACTCTAGCACAAATAGAGATATAACGCTCAGAGCTAGAGGAACACCAAGTTCACTTAAAGGAACACCCTCCAAATAGGTAAATAAGAGAATTAGCAACCTCTCTAAAATTGGTATAGAAGAACTCTATGGGACTTGGGTGGGTCCTATTTATCCAGTATGCTCAACTTGAGACTTAAGGAAGAACCCTTTAGTGCTACCTCAAAACAGGGCAGATCCTCATGCCTTTCCACTACCTTGAGCCAATCCATAGCTCATAACTAACCTACTTGACTGATCTTTTCTCAAATTACAGCTTTGTATCTCTAGCCTCATGTGATCTAATTCTCACCATCTGTAAAGAAATAAGTAAAATATGATTTAAAACATAAGATATGAAAGACTCGCACAATTTAGATAAAATAAAGAATATTTCTTAAAGATATCGTATAGCCTCTTAAAGATAGATACGGATGTCTTTGTAATAATCCATGAGACTCTACCAGAAATCTTATTCATACACTGTTGAGACCAATAAACCTAGCTGCTCTGATCCTACCTTGTCAGAACCCAAAACCAAGGGTCATAATGGTATTTGTAGTGGCAAGCCTTGATAAGTAATCATGTCACCCAAACGGATATGAAATGAGAAAGCACTAGCAAAACCCAATGCAAGGCTAGTAGACCAAAGTTGAACAACACAAATATGTTAATAGTGGTACTACATAACCAAAAATTCCATAAGAATATCACAAAACCCAGTACAGAGTGTAACAATTACTAAATACATGTTAAATGCCAAAAGATACAATTATAGTCCAAAATGATCAAAATCTATATCTAAATACAAATAAGACATGATCTAGGTGAGAATAACAACATCAAAAGAATAGATCATCTAATACCTAAAGTACACTCTAGATACCATTAACTTGTACCTTGATCTATACCGAAAGGGTATACTCGGGGTGATTAGGGTTCATTTTTACTCAGTAGATATCATAAGTCGACTGAGAAAAGTAGAAAATAGAGCATATAAAATACTATAATGACTTGAATTTTCATAAAATACGTGAAATAGTTTTTTATATGATTTTACCATTTTACCTCTCCTCGTGGTTGCATCGTGGTATTTTTGAGGTGTGGGGATGATTGCATAGTTTTTAGTGTATTTTGGTGTGATTTATTTGATATTGTATTTTTAGGTGGCTTCAAGAGCCTCATAGTTGACTTTATTCAACATCTTTTGATTCATTCAACAGATGGAAAAATGGACTACTCCGATAGATCTAGAATGTTATGAAGCTTACCCAAGCTTAGAAGTGGAAAAAATAGCTCAAAATATTTGGTTTTCAACATTTTTGAGACTTGAAGATTAGGGTTTCATGATTTTCAGCTATTTTTTCACTTCTAAGATTGGGTAAGCTCCATAACAACTATTTCAATTATTTTCTTTAATCTTCATCATCTAATTCTAGTTTTAAACTTGAAGTATGTAATTTGAGAATTTCCGCTCGTAAGGCCTAAAAATTGTAATTCTCAAATTTAAATCTTAATTTCTACCCTTTTTACTTGGATAAGTTTCTAACCTCATAATTATCAATTTTCCCTAAATTTCATCTTCAAAACAACTATAATTCTTATTTTTAATGAACTTCGAGGGCTTTTACTCAATAAAGCTTGAAAATGATTTTTCTTTGATTTGAACCTTGTTTTAACTCATTTTTTCTTGGGTTTTCAGTTGTAGACTTCAAAAATATGTGTAATATGTTTTTTAAACAAAGTTACTATTTTACCTTTTTTTCAAAAATCCATTTCAGGGGTACGTTTTGACCTCAACTTGAAAATAGGTAATATGGGTACCATTGACTTTTTTATGCATAGATTTTATATTTCAATGTTTTAGTTGATTTTGGTTCCATTCGTGAAGAGTAAGGCTTTGAGATTGAAGTGTTGCAGGTTGGTTTTCGTCCTTCAAGGTAGGTTATGGCTTACTTTCTTTTAGATTAGGTTGGGTAATTAATTTTGATACAATATCTTGTTAAGGGTGTGGGAACTAATCATGAAAAATGGTTACCTTATTATGTTGTGCTTGTGTGGGGGCCTATATATGATGTATTTGGTGGTTTTGAGCTATTATGTGGTATGTATGACCGTGTGGGATTCTATGTGATATTGATAGCCTATATACATGAAAATAATGGTATCTTATTTGATAAAAAGCCTAGCGCAGTATCAATCGATATGTAGACATGTTCATACTCTATTGGCATATGAATCATATTGGTTTTCATGGATGGTTGGATATATTGAGTGGATATTTAGGCTCACATGTTGGTATATTGATGGATTATTGTATATTCTCATAGTCGGTTAGTTGTGAACATTGCATCATCAGTCTCATGGCATCACACGCATTATTTCACTTATTTGTTGTATACTTTATATATTTGTTATTATTTTATATCGTACTTGTTTTGTGTCTTATGTCATGTATGTGCTTTGGAATGATAGAAATACTAAAAACACTGGAATTATTGGAAACACTGAAATTTTAGAAATACTGGGAAATTTTGGAAATACTAAGAACATTGGATTCTATAGACTTTCTTCAAAAGATGTGCTGGAGATGAGTCATGGATATTGAGTTGTATATGAGTTGATGAACCCCCTATGGGTCCTATATCTTGAATATTTAGCTCTGTATGTTTATATGAAGACTGTGCAACGGTCTTAGAGGTTGTGCAATGGTCTCAGAGGTTGTGCAACAGCCTCATACATTAAATCATCATCATCATTCTTATTGTATTTATTTTATTATATTTTTTATGTGATTGGATACTCTATTTGACTTGTTACCTGTCCATTGTTATATCTTCCCTTATTTGTACTTGATGCTCTCGTATATGTTGTTCTCTTCTTTACTTTTCTTATATATGGAATACATGTATACTTGTATTCCTTTTTGGTGTACTGCTATATTATATGTGGATATTATATAAATGTTAGTGCCAGCAGTGTAGGCTACCAATATGGGACAATTTTTAATTACAGGTGATATGCCCTTAGTGTGTAATTTTTTATGCCTTATTACATACTTTACTCAGTCATCCTATGATATATACTGAGTATAGGTGGACAGTACTCACTCCCACTATGCCCTTTCGATTTAGGTGCCAGTCCAAGTGCACCACATAATGATTGATTTGGGCACGCTTTTAGAGTTATTCAAGGTAACAATTGGATTTCATACATTTAGAGTCCACTTTTATCCTTCTTTATTAGACTATATATTTACAAGTACTCGGGGACAGAGATTGTTCCTATTGGATTGTCTGATGAATTTTATTCATGGGTTATTTTAGTAGTTCTTACACTGTGACAATAGGTTTTTGGGGATTTTGGCATGTTGTCTTTGAGTTTATACTTTCTTCTATTGTTATATCTATATGGTTTGACTTTGTTCTAGGAGACTAGCCTTAGGGTCCTACTTTAGTTCCACCTAGTTATTCAACCCCAGTGTTAGAGGGGTTGTTAGTTTGCTTGTTGACCTATTTGGAGGGTTCTCTTTTGAGTGTCCTTGGTGTTCCTCCAGTCCCGAGTGTGGATTCTCTAGTTGCATCTTCTTGTACTCTTGGTACTTCTCAGACTTCGAGTACTATTCTTATTTCAGTGATGGTATTTGAGTATAGAATGTCGAGGTTGGGAGTTCGGCCTTCATCTATGTTTCCTCCTTAGATGGGATATCAGCCTGCCAAATTTACCATGCCTACTCTTATTGTAGGTACAATTATGTCTTTTGAGGATCATAAGAGATTTGAGTGGTTCACTCATTTGGGTGCTCTTAGATTTAGTGGTGTTGTAGGTGAGGATACCTACGAGTTCATGATTGATTGTCAAGAGAAGTTGCATAACTTAGGTTTGCTTAAGTCACATGGGATTTCTTATACTACTTATAAGTTGAGAGATGTTGCTAAAGATTGGTGAAGGTTGTTGTTAGTTGCAGACCTCTTGATTTTCCTGAGATGACTTATTACCAGTTTTCTGATACCTTATTTTAGAGATTTGTACCTTACAGTCTAACAGATTAATAAGAAATAAGTTTAATCGCATAGAGCAGGGATCCATGACTATTGCAGAGTATGAGGCACGCTTCTATGTCTTGTCCCGATATTCTTATACTAGCATTTCTAGTGAGTCTAGGATGACTTAGAAGTTTGTGAAGGATTTGCATGTCTCTCATCAGTAGGCTATGTCTCAAATAGGTGTATTTGGAGCATCCTTTCAGAATATAGAGGATCGTACTAAGATGAGTAAGGGTATTCTACGAGCATCTCAGGGAGGCATTGTAATAACCCTTCAGGCAATTTTTCATATTTCCACTTATTTTAACCAATAAAGCATTTTAATAGCTTCCCCAAGACATTTATGACTTGTTGGAGTTTGAAGTTCAATTATCGGGTAGTTCATTTGGTTTTTAGAGAAAGTCCCCTGTTTTGAAGTATTTGTTTGTTTCAAATGTCCACAAGGTGAAAACTTTGTAAAATGATTTTGTATGTAACTTTTACTATGCTAGCAGTTTTGGAATGTCAATTTTAGTCTAGGTGGACCTTTGGTTTTGTACCCGAGACACCCGACCTCATTTTGACCTATTAGCCAGAAAGTTAAGAAAATATAATATGGGTGTGAGACCCATATTTATTCAAAATGACCTAGGATAGAAAATCTAATTTCCCCATTGAGTGCAGAATGTAGAATTTGGTACGGTTACATATTTTGTTTGTGTATACGAGGTTTTTGATGAATCTCGAGGGCTTACAAAAACTTGGAAGATTTCTAAGATTTCCAACTTGGAAAATAGACTTGTGGACTTACACTCTTTTATCCATGGCTTGAGTCTGTGCAGCTATTATATATATATACTTATTAAGTATGTGATATTGATGATGAACGATGAATTATAGAAATATACTTTACCTTGATTGTCTTTTCATATCTATTTACTTTAGCCCTCATGGGGCTTATTATTTACTTTAGCACTCGTGGTGATTGTCATTTAGTTTATCCCTTGTTGGGCTCACCATTTACTTTAGCTCTTATAGGGCTTGTCATTTTCTTTATCCCTCATAGGCTTGCACTTTACTTTTCCTTTGTGGGTCTTTTCCTCTATGATGTCATATTGGTTTGGATATTATGATAATGATATTGATACTCGATAAGATCTCAGGATATTATGATAATATGCTCATACCCGGCAAGGTCGGAGGATATTGTGATGATGATATTGATACCCAACAAGGACAGAAAATGTTGTGATGATTATATACCCGACAAGGCCAGAGGTTAATTATGATAATGATGGTTATGATGTTGATAATTATGGTATTGTGGATTTTGTTGCATTCATTCTTTCATATGCATTGCCTATCACTAATATCCACCTATGTATACCAGCCAGTATGGGAGATTACATAGATATGGGTGATGACTATGCCTTACATTGTTGTATATTGATTGAACCTTTCGATCCTGGGTGTACGTATAGTCTCGGTTAGGTATTTGGTTGTCCTAAATAGGTGGTTACTCGCGTTGTTATTGATATTGTTTTTATCATTATTATGATTATTATTATGCCTTGCTTATGTCTTATTGGTCATTGATTCAATATCGAGATTTGAGGTATATTTTTGGCTTTTTTATCTTACAAATTCACTATTATGCATGATTACTTCATGATTAGACAAATGGATTAGAAACCCTGAGTATGTTATCACTAAATCCTGGTAGGATTATAATGAGGCCATAAAATGAAGATATGATGACCTAGGTTGTACCTCGAGATGACCTTATATTTATATGTACATATGTGTAGCTATGGTACTACTGTATATCCCTTCCTTCATTTGTTCATATTGTATATTCAATCCTTGGCCTTGTATATTGCTACATAATCTTCCTTCCTGTTTTATTCATATATTAGCCAGAGATATATGGTATAGTGTGGAGTTTTGTTTGTATGGTTAGAATAGGATAGTTCATCCTTGATACTTCCTTAGTCTTATTATGTTAGACTCTTGTGCAGGAATAGAATAGTGGTTCCTTGTTATCTCATTGGCTTGTTATATAATTATTTGACTCTTGGGTGTAGTTTTTCATTCTGTTTATAGGTTATGTATATCTACTTTATCTTGGATCTCAATTGGCAGTTGCCTACTGAGTACCATTCATTTGGTAGTCATGCTACACTTCTGCAGCCTGAAGATCATAGTATGTATTATTGCCATTGATGTGTGCATCCTGTGGAGCATCCATGGTTCGGCTCTTTAGAGTGATCTCCTGGCATTTGGAGCATTACTTATCTCCCCCTTATGTATTGGACTAGTATATATGGTATATTCAAATATAAGTTATATCAGTATAATCTTTGGTATTTCACTCTTATACTCTTGTTATATTAGAAGCTATTATACTGATACCACCAGGTTTTGGGATTATATTATGTAATTGTTTCTTTATTCCATTTATTCTACAATTCTTTTATTTACATATAGGGTAGTCAATTACAAGCCGTTCTAGAATATGGGTTTCGCTTTCCTACTGGTGGGTTATAGTAGGTGCCATGAGAACCTAAGAAATTGGGTTGTGACATTTCTTGAGAGCATTAACCCTAAATAGTGAGATTAAGTGGGATTGAAGCTTGTGGGTGATTAGGAATCTTGGTTAACACTTATTTTTGCTATTACCTTCCAAATTGAGGTAAGGATTGATCACCCTTTTCTCGGTGGATTTTATTGATTTATTGCTCAAAACCCCAAAATCTTGAGGGCCTGATTTTAGCCCCAATTTAGCTTGGATTTCACCTATTTCTAGGGTAATTATTCCTTGACCATGTAATAATGTTGGTGCAACGCCACACGGTGCCCAGGGCTACACGTAGCCTCAAGATAACCCTTTAAGCCAAAACACTACCCTTGGTATCCAAAACAACAACATACACGCTACGCTAAGGATATATATATAAGTACATATCATATCACATCGCACATGGCACGAAATATCGTTAGACTGTACATATATGAAATGTCTATACACAAACCAACCCAACAATATACTATTCTGACATAGCCTCTATACAGCAAAATCAACGAGACATTGGGACAAACCCCTAACTGACTCAACAGACCAAAGGGATCACAAAATAACAGCACCAAAACTAGCAACTTGGTCCTCGAACCATGAGGACTCACCACTGAAGAAATGTAGATGCGGTACTCGGATATCACTGTCACGGTTGCGGCTGAGTACCTGAACCTATATCATGGTAAGAATGTAGCCCATAGAGAAATATATGGTTCAGCACAAGATACGTACTGAGTATGTGGGGGCGCATGCAAAATATAAATAATATCATAAATTTTGTAAAAACGTACATACGGACCATAATGACACACCTGGTTTGAATGACATCGAATCATGCAACTCATAACATCTTAGGTAGGAAATGTAGGAGAAAACCCTCATAAATCATTATAGATCATCATAGGCAACTTGACTTACCACATCAAAACTTGGAGTGACTCGGTATTTCAATAAACATGACTCTTATGAACAGGGGAGTTTCCTATAATCGACAACCCCACGTGAGCTACGTGGAATACCAATGTTTGAAACCCTCATTAGCGGGAGAGTCATACTCTTTTCCAGGGAGTACGACCTTAAAACTGCAATAATCACAATCGGGATCTTTGGCCAATAATATCATCATCAAACAACCCTACAGTGGCACATAGGTTTGGGGAAATACCAAATTTCCCTCTCGGTGCTAAGTACTACTCCCTACCAAGCTCAGAACGCTTTAAGAAATCCACCACAACATCACAAGGGTCTATCATAAAGACCAAATCAAATCTCTTTCTTATTTATTAAATCATATCAATTTGTGGATTCCTAACCCAACACATTTTAGCTCAAAACATTTTAATCTTCCTCAACATTAACAAGGTATCAATGTGTTGAACCATAACCAACTCGATATTTGGAAAAGGATATGAAGACTCAATACATAATATTTTCAACAATTTAACTCATCAAAACCATTCGAAAAATACCAAGACTCATTGCAACTTCAATATCAACATTTCTCAATTTTCCATCCAACTCTTGTTTAAAGGTACTTGAGACATCGGCCCATAGTAGGGATATAGAATTTTCAATATCAATTATAAATTCATAATAAGGAAATAGTGGAATGATAGTATAAATCAAGGCTTAACAAATTAAATCATCATACTCTCATAATCAAATACTTTTTGAACATAATTTCATCTCAACATCATACACATATCGGATGAAATAATCCCATAGCTCGTGGACAATAATATAAGATATAAAACCATATTTCCAATTCATGGTAAAACATGTAAAATCTCATGTCAATATAACCGGATTTGAGGTCTATCTTCAAAAAATAGCTCGCACCTTGCAATTGATCAAATAAATCATTAATTCGAGGAAGCAGATATTTATTCTTGATAGTAACCCTATTAAGCTGCCGGTAATCAATACATATCCGCAAAGAACCATCTTTCTTACGCGCAAACAGGATAGGTGCACCCCACGGGGACACACTAGGTCTGATAAAGATTTTGTCTAAATGATCTTTCAATTTCTTCTTCAACTCTTTAAATTTTGTGAGAGCCATGTGATACGAAGGAATGGAAATAGGATGATTATCGTAAAGAAGGTCAATCCCGAACTCTATCTCTCTATCAAGAGGTACTCCAAGGAGATCTTCCAAAAAGATATCAAGAAACTCATTACCAACATTAATTGACTGAATGGTCGGGCTTTTAGACTTAGTGTCTTAAACCCAAACCAAATAGTGGATACGATCCTTGGAAATCAACTTCCTAGCTTTAAGATAGAATATGAAACGACCCTTAAGAATCATAGAACTCCCGAACCATTCGAGGATAGGTTCATCAGGAAACTGAAACTTGACCACGCGGGCACGACAATCAATAGACGCATAGCATGATTGAAGCCAATCCATACCCAGAATGATAACAAAGTCAACCATATTTAGCTCAATCAAATCAGCATACATAACTCGATAAAAGATAGTAATGGGACATATCTTATACACCCGCTTAGCAATGACAGACTCTCCTACCAGAGTAGAAACCAAAATAGGCTCAGAAATTAGTTTAGGATCCATTTCAAAATATACAGCAACCAGAGGTGTCAAATAAGAAAAACACGAATCGGGGTCCATCAACACATAGACATCAAAATAGAAAACACGGAGCATACCAGTGACCACATCGGGAGAGTCCTCCTGCTCCTAATTAGGTGGTATAGCATAAAAATAATTATGGTGTTGATCTCCAGTAGTACTAGATAAAGAACCCTGAGGAGGAACTGGACGGGTTGTAGGAGGCGGGAGGCGGGGCACTAGTAGCCTGACTCTGGGGACGGGCATCACAACTATGTTGTCTGGCATACGGGCAGTCTCTAAGTATATGGCCCAACTTGGCACAACCAAAACAGCCCCGCTGCCCCATATAACACTCCCCAAAATGGTCTTTACCATACTTAGCACACAAAGAAGAATGAGGCCAGTTTCCTACACTATCCTAAGACCTGGAAGGTACCGACTTATTCCTGAGCTCCTGCCTACCCCGATATATGGGAGCACTAGCTGAGAAAGGCGCAGGTATAAATGGACGTCTCTGAAACTGAGGGAGACTCCCTATAGAGAATCTAGTCTGACCAGACCCCTGTTGCTCCGATCTGACTCTCTTAATCCCTCTTACTCTTTCTCTTTTCTTTATCTTATTTGACTTAATCTATTAGTCATGAATCATTAACCTAGGAAGATCAATCTCCCTGTTGATCATAGCAGATCTACATTCTTTCACCACATAACTCGACACCCCATTTAGAAACTTGCTCATACTAGACCTCAAGTCAGCCATCATATTGGGAGCGTACTTTGATAGCTGATCCAAGAAAGCATCTTGGAATAATTGCCAAGTCACCGGAGCGGTATCTTCATCTCTACCCTTATTCCACATCTGCACAGAATTATAAGCAATATATTTCAACTGATAAGAAGCCAGCTCCACACTTTCTACCTCGTTCACGTTCATAATCTGTGTAATTTTCTTCATTTCATCAACATATATCTACTGGTCCTCACCTGCTCTCGACGCATGAAACTATGGTGGATTCATCCGCATAAAGTCATGAATTCATGCTGCTGCCAAATTATTTTCCTGTGGAGGCGGAGCGTTAGCCTGAGTATTGGTGGTAACTGCCTGGGCTAGCATCTAAAAAGCTACCCGAAATTCATCATGGGATACCATCTCATGTAATGGATCAACGGGTTGAGGTTGGTTGTTATTTTCGCGAGCTTGACTCAGAGGCATTTTCCATCATAAGAACGCATAAATTAACAGCAGAAGGAAACCGTTGTAAGCATAATAGACTCTTGTAGAAAGAAAGAAATGACTTTTCCTAGAACTCCCTGCAGACAATTGATCATAGGTGTGGCGCGCTACACACCGATGCTCAAGACTTTACGTAACGCGGCTTGTCAGACTCCCTAGGACTCTTCATAATCTTAGGCTCTGATGCCAAGTTTGTAACACCCTGAAATATCATCCCGAGGTGCCACACAGTGCCCAAGGCTACACGTAGCCTCAAGATAACCCTTTAAGCCAAAACACTACCCTTGGGTCCCAACACAACAACATACATGCTACACTACGAATATATATATAAGTACATATCTTATCGCGCATGGCATGGAATATTGTTAGACTGTACATATATGAAAAGTCTACACATAAACCAACCCAACAATACACTAGTCTGACATAGCCTCTATACATCAGAATCAACGAGCCATTAGGACAAACCCCCAACTGACTCAACAGACCAAAAGGATCATAAAACAACAGGACCAAAACTAGAAACTTGGTCCTCAAACCATGAGGACTCACTACTGAACGAACGTAGATGCAGCACTCGGATATCACTGTCGTGGCTGCAGCTGAGTACCTGAACCTACATCATGGTAAGAATGTTACCCATAGAGAAATATGTGGGTCAGCACAAGATACGTACTGAGTATGTGGATCATACATTTCATAAAAACATACATACGAACCATAATGACACACCTGGATTGACTGACATTGAATCATGCAATTCATAACATCTAAGATAGGAAATGTATGAGAAAAAACTCATAAATCATTATAGATCATCATAGGCAACTTGACTTACCACATCAAAACTCGGAGTAACTCGGTATTTCAATAAACATGATGCTTATGGACAGAGGAGTTTCCTATAACCGATAACCCCACGTGAACAACGTTAAATACCAACGTTTGGAACCCCCATTGGCGGGAGCGTCATACTATTTGCTAGGGAGTACGATCTTAAAACTTCAATAATCACAATTGGGTTCTCTAGCCAATAATATCATCATCAAACAACCCTACGGTGGCACATAGGTTTGGAGAAATACCAAATTTCCCTCTCGATGCTAAGTACTACTCCCTAACAAGCTCAGAACACATTAGGAAATCCACCACAACATCACAAGGGTCTATCATAAAGACCAAATCAAATCTTTTTCTCATTTATTAAATCATATTAATTTGTGAATTCCTAACTCAACACATTTTAGCTCAAAACATTTTAATCTTTCTCCACATCAACAAGGTATCAATGCGTTAAACAATAACCGACTCGATATTTGGACAAAGATAGAAAGACTCAATACATAATATTTTCAATAATTTAACTCATCAAAACCATCTGGAAAATACCAAGAGTCATTGCAACTTTAATATCAACATTTCTCAATTTGCTATCCAACTCTCATTTAAAGGTACTTAAGACATCGACCCATAGTAGGGATATAGAATTTTCAATATCAATTATAAATTGATAATAAGGAAATAGTGGAATGATAGTATAAATCAAGGCTTAACAAATTAAATCATTATACTCTCATAATAAAATACTTTTTGGACATAATTCCATCTCAACATCATACACCTATCGGATGACATAATCCCATAGATCATGGACAATAATATAAGATATAAAACCATATTTACAATTCATGGTAAAACATATAAAATCTCCTGTCAATATAAAATAAAAATACCGGGCACAAGATCGAAATGATAATCTTGTTCAAAGCCCCACATACCTAAAAATGGAAGATGAATATGAACTTTCGACTCCGAAACTTTATTCACAAAAATATAGGGTGCTTCTCGAAGCCCTTAACATGATCAACTCAAATCCCAAATCAATTTGAAATTTCTACAGTTCAATCAAGTGACATAGAAGGATGAAATTTGGAGTAGTATAGTTGGGGTTTAAGCCTTAGAAAATTTTGGGGAAAAATGAGCTACTGAATGCTCTTAATGGACCTAAATCCATGGTTTACCCGGATGGATTGGAGTGAGAACGACCAAAATACCCTTAAAAATCAAATAATGTCAAATCCATCCTTTGGTGGACTATTTTGATAGGCTAAAGTAGATCGACCATAAATTTTTTCTCCGATGGCCAAATTAGATGAAACCAATTTCATTGGAACGAGGAATTTCAGAGCTTTCTGTTGATATATAGTATCTCACCCAGATCATTATGTACAAGGAGTTATGACATTTTTTTCCTAGATATTTACTGTTCACCACTATTCACAGTTAGATCGAAATGATCATAACTCATCGCTCGAGTATCCATTTTGGATAATCCACATATTGTTGGAAATCTTATTCGATTCTCTACACGATGAAGGGTTACATATCCAAAAATTCCACACACAAAAATTATTAATCACAATAAAGAACAGAATTCAACACATTTTTGTCCAAGATCTTAATGAAAAAAAAATTATAGGGCATCACATTTGGGTTGGTTTTGATAATATGTTTTAGTAAGTAGGACCCACATGCAATTTCCATGTAATTTTGGGACCCAAAGCACAATGGTGTAATATGGGTATTTTTATTCTTGTATTGATGAGTAAAATGTGTTTATAATATCTTGGAATCTTGAGGAGGCTTCTCAGAAGGAAAAATAGTGGTTTTAATGGATCGTTGAGGTGTCTTCAGTATCAAGGTAAGCTAGGTTTGTCCCTTGTTAGATTGAACTACTTCATAGTATGTTTATGATATTGTGTTAGATTTGGAATGAGTTTTAGGTGTTGGATTAATGGTTTGTAAGAATAGGGTTTGTTGGACCACTTAGGTAATTTGACATTGTGAAGTTAAAATAAGGAGTTGGGTTCCTTGTGCCTTACGTGAATTGGACTTCATTTCTAATGTTTAGCTTGAGAATTCGTTAGATTACTAAACATTAATTAAAAATGCACTAGTTACTCATGCTTAAGGTAAGTTGGTGATAGTTGCTTACACTATTAAAGGTTGACTTAGCCTCCATTGTTGTGTTTGGCAATAATTTTTTCCATTAGCCTAATTATTGCTTACTTAACAGATAAGAGTTGATTCAGATATCTGTGCCTAGCCTGGGGGTAGAACTTACCTTAGATTGTATTTTGAGGGTTTAGAATTGGTCTCCTTAGCCTACCTTAAGTCAAGATTGATCATTAATTCTCTTGAAATCCTTACACGCTTGTGAAATACCTAGAGAATGCCCCTTTGTGGCAATGTTGAGGAACTTTGATACTTGAGGATTATGGTGGATAATGTAAGGGTTGACGCCTATTGATTATGCTAATTATGCTATTGATGATACTATTCATGATTGATTATATATATATATATATATGGTTTGAGTCTGAATGATGATTATGTTATTAATTATATACTCAGTTCGAGTGTGAAGGATGATTATGATGCTAATGATATAATTACCGATTGAAGACCGGCTATTAATTATATTTACCGATTCAAGTTCAGATATGCATATTATGCTAAGATGATATACTTTTTATGATTAATGATATCGGGGTGTGATTTTGAAAGTATCAAATTGGCTAAGTCGGAAAATGAGGAAATGGTTATAACATGGCATGAAAGTAAATGGACTCTAGTGGTAAAATGACTAGTTGAAAATGATGGTTAGTTGATAAATGATGACTAGTGGAAGTATGATGACTAGCTAATAATTAAATTAGTAATTAGAGATGGGTAGCTGATTAATGGTGACTAGTGTATAAATGATAATAAGGTTGATATATATTGGTAAAATTATGGAATGATGGTTAAATAGCGAGTTGGTTAATTTAAGCGATGAAAAGTTTTTTATTCTATCTTTGAGTCTAATCTCAAGTCATATGGGAGTCTGTGATTAGTTATTTACTTTTCCGCTCCAATTGTTGTATGGGAGCCAATTTTGTAGTTATGATTGCATGTGTTGATGCTCTATGTTACGTTATGTTATTTCTCTGGTTTATTTACTCATTCATGTACAGTGATGTTGGAATTATTTCAGGTTTGTTCCCTTACCTTGACTTAGTTATGTTATCTAGAACTTTATCACACTTATATTATGATTTGTCTTAGTCAATCGATGGCACCTACTGAGTACCCTTTATTTCGATACACATACTACACTTCTGTACTATTTTAGAGCAGATCCCGGTACTAGTTGTCACCATTGATTATTGATTGTGTTGCGTTGATTCTCCTAAGATAGGGTAAGCTCTTGGAGTTGGAGTCAACTATTTCCTTCCATCCTTTGATATTCAGTCTTTTGTTATTGAGACAGATATTATTGAATATTCTAGGCATTCAAGTTATATTAGTATTAGATACTCGTGTACTATCTCTACCATGTTATAAGATGGTATCTTGTATTGACTATATTTATCTATGTTGAATGTTTTACCTATTTATCAATTTTATTATTTATTTCCACCTAAGTTGGGAAATTTCCATCAAGTTAACCTATTGTGTTTAGCAATGGGTTACGATTTGGCTTACCTACTGGCAGGTAGAGTAGGTGACATCATGAATCATAAATTGGGTCGTGACAAATTAGTATCAGAGCCTAGGCGACATTGGTATTATTGGTACAAGATAATTCTTTCATATATGTCGTGCTAACTATCTGAGTTGGTTTAACGAACATTCCTTTGACTTCACTCTTTCACAGATGGCCAGGACACGAGCTACCGATACACGAGACGGGGGTCCTAACACCGAGCCTAGGGATACTTCTCCTATTCATGGATGACGCAGAGGTCATGGACATCCACAAGTTATGTCAACGGATAGGGACTCGGATTAGGGTCCTCCACCAGACTATATTCCACTCCTGACCTAGATATTCTTCTGCCCCAGCTGGGCCAGGGACCAGCCCAGGATCCACCAGGGTTTATTTCTTCTTCAGGTGCTCAGAGATGCTTTAGTTTAGATTTTGGTGTTAGTTGGTGGTGCACCATCTGATGGTGCACAGTCTACAAATTAGAGTAGTTTTGAGGCAAGGAGAACAACCTGTAGCAGCAGCTACTAGAGTTGAGGTCCCTCCTAATCTCTGTTCTGCTCAGAAGAGAACTTCCTCATTCTCGACTTCATGTCTTCCACTAAATTAGGAGCATACCTCGAAACTGATGGAACTTCAAAGTATACTCTTTCACAGACATTCTCCCTTGCCTAATATTCACAAACTCCTCTATCTTAGCTTCCCTTAACTCTTCGGGAAAGAATCGATCCATGAAGGCATCATAAAAGGTCTCCCACAAACCATCCTCTTCTATGTCACCCTTATCTTTGTCCCACTTCTCATACCATAAATAAGAAACCTCTTTGAGCTGATAAGCTGCAAAGTTTACTCCTTCCACATTATTAGCCCTCATTACCCGAAAGATATTATCCATCTAATCAAGAAAGCCCCGTGGGTCTTCCTCCACCTTCACTCCTGTAAAAGTCAGAGGACCCATCTTCATAAACTGTCCAAGCCTAGCAGCCTCAGCAGATACCACACTGGTCGTACCCCGCTAGGCCTGAGCAGCAACCAATTGGGAAATAGCATGCATACACTGATGAAACTCCGTATTCTTCTCATTGCCCTGAGGGACTTAAGGAGCAGTAGAAGGAATAGGAGGAACTCCGGTACAATCAGGAATAGGACCATTAGATCGAAGATTTACTCCATACATAGAAGGTACTCCTTCAGCATTATCCCCAAATGGGACAGAAGAAATTCCTTGTGTTCTAAATCTAGGAAGCATGATATGGAAGATGAAAAAATAAAGATTAGAGGAGATTCTAGGACTGAGAAGTCAAACTTGAAGAAACAATACCAAGAAAGTAAAACATTCCTAGATGTCTTGAAGCCTCTCTCTTATAAGTGTAACGCGCTACACGCCCCTAAAAGAGACTCTACTCAACACGGATTTGTAGACTCCTAATTGACCAAGGACCTAGGCTCTGATACCAACTTGACACAGCCCAGACCAGGCCTTATGGAAATAGGCATCCCAAGTCCACCAAGGACCAGGGACTACACCCTTAACCCAACCCAACCACCTTATACAACCTTAGATGAGCTGAATTTCGACTATATAACAAGATTACGCAATGCTCTCATAAAGACTTTGGGATAGGGTCACAACCATGACCGACCCAACTAAGTCTATCAAAACCAACCCAACCATTCATACCATACCAAACCAAAGAGAATATTGAAACATAATATGAAAGTCAAACCTAAAATGTATTATGATGGAAAAGTGAGAATTTATGTTCCATGATGCCATCCTCCTATCTCATTTCAATGCCAAGGCTGACATCGATACCGATCCTGCCTATTCCAACCCCTAGAAGTACCACAAATCCTCTATCCAAAAGAATACAAATATTCAGTTATGACATGTCCCCAAACATGGCCAAAACCAATATCCGAAAAGAAAGTAAAAAGTCTAAGAATGTCCAACATGAAATGATGCCTTTCTAAAGGAAGGAAGCTCACCACTTTGGTCCAATAATTTGTCCCCGAATCAAGTAATATGAAGGAGGATTCTAACGTCAGGTTTCTGCATAGCGTGGGTATACAGCTGCTAGTAGACGGGTTAGTGGGTGAAAACTAGCATGAATCTCGGGATAAGGATAAAGTATTGTCATTTATCAAAACCAAGTGAAAACTATCCAAAGCAAACAATAATAAATATATATAAGAGCTAGGATAAGAGATCAGGTGTAGCATGCCGTTTAAAAACCTTAATTAGGGTTGTGTAGCTTAGCCATCCTACCACCCACGGGCCATATGGGTTCAGCTCCTCGTGCTAAAAAAAGGTCCCAGTGCATGTATCCGCACGACCGACAAAACCCTAGGATGACTAGTACATCCCTCCAATATAAACGTGACACTCGCACGTGGCCATCGTAGACCCCTCATATCAGCAAATATGAGTTTTCAATTTTAATCCCCCCAAGATCGCCACCTTCCATGGCTTAGCTTATGCTTCCCGCCATTAATGCCTAATTAAAACCAAGTCTAAACAATCCAATTATCCATTTATTAACCAAGGATATTTGATAAACCAGTGGTATCGTCGTACCACTATATTTGCAAGCATTACCCTTAGCCAAACCATTTAGGTTAAGGGGATTCTCGGTGCCCTTTCTATTTACCATATTAACCTCTTGGGAGACTACTATGTTCTCCACAAGCATTACCAATTAGCCATTAACCTTTATAAACCATTGTAAAACATTAAAGGTAAAATAAGTCAATGCAACGAACATATATTTATAAGCATTTTATCAAATACCTTGGGGGCATAGTACAACCAAAACCAAATTCCATTACCATTAAACCATTACCATGAAATTCCATTATCCAAAACCACTATTAATGCATAGAAAGAATAATTAAAGCCATAAGAAATCAAAACCAAGCCTTTAACATTAAAACCCCTAAATCAATGATTGAAAACTAAAATCATGCAAAAGTAAAAACCATGAAATCAACCATATAACCATGCCTTTAATTGAAATTACAAGTAGGGAAGAGAATCATGCCTTATACAAACAAGATTGATGGAACGAATTCACCAAAACAAGCCCCAAAGTAATCCCTTAGTCAAACCAGGATGGACAACATAGCGCGACTCGTGTGCCTCAGCCAAGATCCTTTGTCGCAAACCATCTACATCAGGAACATACAACCTCCATTGGTACGGCAAAGAACCATCACCACTAATCTCAAAATCCACCACCTTTTTCTCACTAATGCTTTCCTTGATTTTCATCAAGGCAGAATCCAACACTTGTTACTCCTTAATCTCTGCACCAAGAGACATAATAACTACTTTTTGTACCATCACACCACTACTCTTGGAGTCCAAAAGACGAACCCCAAGATTGCCAAGCGATGAATATCCTTTACCAATTCTCGCTTTTCTTTTTCTACATGAGCCAAACTACCTATGGATAACCCGCTAAGAGCATCAGCAGCCATGTTAGCTTTACTTGAATGGTAGTGAAGACTCATATCATAGTCCTAGAGAAGCTCAATCCATATCCTCTGCTTGAGATTAAGCTCTTTCTATGAAAACACATTCTGCAAACTCTTGTGATTAGAAAAGGTATCCACGTGGACCCTATACAAATAATGTCGCACTATCTTCAAAGCAAACATAATAGCCAATAGATCCAAATCATGAGTAGGATAGTTCCTCTCATTCACCTTCAACTGCATGGAAGCATAGGCTATCACCTTCCCATGATGCATCAACATGCAACCAAGACCAGAGATCTTAGCAAACAATCGTTTTTCCCTTAAAGTCTGAAACACCGTATGAAGGTGATTAGCATGATCCAAATTACTCTTCAAATACACCAAAATATCATCAATAAATTCAATGATGAAGATATCTAAATAATACTGAAACACCCTGTTCATCAGATCAATAAACATTATCGAGGCATTTGTCAATCCAAATGACATCACCAAAAACTCATAATGCCCATACCTATTGCAAAAAGTCATCTTAGGGATATCCACCTCCCTAATCTTCAATTAATGGTTCCCAAATTGAAGTTCTATCTTAGAGAAGAACTTTGCACATTACAACTAGTCAAACAGATCATCTATCCGAGGGAGAGGATATTTGTTCTTACCAAATACCTTATTCAATTGCATGTAGTCAATGCACATATGAAGAACCATCCTACTTCCACACGAAAAACACTGGTGCACCCCATGGGAAAACACTAGGATGAATAAACCCTTTGTCTAGAAGATCCTTAGTTTTCTCCTTAAATTTCTTTAACTCAATTAGGGTTATTGTATATGGAGGAATATAAATTTAATGAGTGTTCAAAAGTAAATAAATACCAAACTCTATTTCCTTATCCAGAGGAACACCTAGAAGATCATCTGGAAAGGCCTTTGGAAACTCATTAGCCACAGGAATCAAAGACAAAGGAGGACCTTCCAAATTAGAATCTTTAACCCAAAATAGGTGATAAAGACAATCTTTAGAGATTAACCTTCGGGCTCTAAGATAAGAAATAAACTTCCACCTAGGCGCTAAGGAAGAACCTTCCTATTCTATTTTTGACTCACAAGGGAACCTAAAGATGACCCTATGGGTTTGACAATCCAAATTTGCAAGACAAGAATGTAACCAATCCATATCCAAGATTACATCAAAATCTACCATACCAAACTCAAACAAAGCCACCATAGTCTGCCTAACGCACACAGATGCCACACACCCCCTATAGACCCATTTAGCAATACCAAATCTCCTATAGGGTAGAAATAGGAAATAGATCCAAAATAACTTCCAGATCAAAACCAAAAGACACAGCTACATACGGAGTCACATTGGAAAGGGTAGAACCTAGATCAAGCAAAAAATATATGTCATGATAGAAAAGCTGTAACATACCAGTAACAACATCAGGCGATGCCTCAGATTCCTGATGGGATGCAAAAGTATACAACCTGTTCCGACCAACACTGGAACTAGGAGTAGTAACAGAAGAAGATGCCACACCACCAGGTGTAGGAATAGATGATGAAGCCACCAAAACCTTAGTCCCCCACGTAGCAACCCTGTTAGATGAATAATCCCTGAGCCAAGGCCTTCATGGCCATACTTGAAGCACTTATCCCTACCTTTCTCAAAGAATCCCCGATGAATACAACCGCAAAACCAACAAAGAGGACACAAAAAATAGACTAACCTCCACTTGATTGAGACTAGGCTCCCTACACCCGAGAATTATCACCACCATGATAACACTTGTTGCCCGACTACTGGGGGTAAAGAGTAATGGCAGTAAAGAAGGAACCAAAACTCCCCACTTTTTTATGTTATTTCCTACCATCTCTACCACCTTGAGACTGGTAACCTCCCTAATTGGAAAACCTACCCTGCTTACCCTATCTGTCTTCATATTTTGCCTACTCTCTTTTCTCATCCTCAACCTGGTGCATATGAACAGTCAGCCCGATATGTCTATATCCTTTATGAGCAAAACACCTTGCTCTCTAGAATTAGATCTCAGTTCATCCCAGAAGTGAACTTCCTCATTCTCAACCCCATGTCAACCATCAAATCAGGAGCATACCTCGACAACTGATGGAACGTCAAAGAATACTCCTTCATAGATATTTTCTCTTTCTTAGGTTCACAAACTCCTCCATCTTAGCTTCCCTCAACTCTTGTGGAAATAGCCCATCCATCAAGGCATCAAAAAAGGCCTCCTACAAACTATCCTCTTCTATATCACCCTTATCTCTACCCCACTCCTCATACCACAGATAAGCAACCTTCTTGAGATAATAAGCTATAAAGTTTACTCCTTCCATATTACTAGCCCTTATTACCTACAAGATATTCTCCATCTCATAAAAAAAGCCTTGTGGGTCTTTCTCCACCTTCACTCTCATAAAATTCAAAGGACCCATCTTTACAAATTGTACAAGTCTAACAACCTCAGTAGATACTATGTTGGTCGTACCCTGCTTGGCCTGAGCAGCAACTAATTGGACAATAGCATGCATACACTGATAAAACTCTGCATTTGTCACATTGACCTAAGAGGCCTAAGAAGAAGTAAAAAAAATTGGAGGAACTTTGGTTTAATTATTTTTAGGACCATGAGATTAAAGATGTACTCTAGACGTAGGAGGTACTCCTTCAGCATTATCCCCTGATGGGAAGAAAGAATTTCCTTGTGTTCTAGATCTAGGAGGCATGATCTAAAAGATCAATAAACATGGATTTGAGGGAATTCCAGGATAGAGAAGTCAATCTTGAATAAAGAATACAAAGAAAGTGAAACATTCCTAGATGTCTTGCAGTCTCTCCCTCATGAGTAGTGTAGTACACACCTCAAAAAGAGACTTTACTCAACATGACTTTATGGACTCCTAATGGGCCATCTGTTACAAACTTGATGCTGCCCGGACTGGGGCCTTATCTTAATGCGCATCCCAAGTCTACATAGGTCTAGGTACCACCATTTTAACCCAATGCAACAACCTTATAAAGCCTTAGATCAGATGAATTTTGAGCATCTAATAAGATTGCACAATGCTCTCATAAAGACTTTGGGATAGGGTCACAATCATGATCGACCCAACCAAGTATGTCCATACCAACCCAACCATCCATACCATACCAAACCAAAGAGAATATTAAAAAATAATATAAAAGTTAAACCCAAAATGTATTATAATGAAAGAGTGAGAAATTATATCCAATGATGCTAGCCTCCCAGTTTATTCCAATGCCAATGCTAACACCAATACCAATCCCACTTATTCCAACCCTCAGAAGTACCATAAAGCCTCTATCCAAAAGAATACAAATATTCAGTTGGGACATGCCCTCAAATATTGCCAAAACCAATATTTGGAAAGAAGTAAATATTCTAAGAATGTCCAACATAAAATATGCCTTTCAAAAGGATGGAAGCTCATCACTTCAGTCTAATAAGTTGTCTTTGAATAAAGTACTATAAAAGAGGAGTCAAATATCTGGTTCATATGTAGTGTTGGTATATAGACGCCAGTAAATGGGTTGTGGGTGAATACTAGCATGAATCTTAGAATAAGGATAATGTAATGCCATTTATCAAAACCAATTGAAAACCATCCAATTCAAACAACCATACATATATATAAGTGATGGGATAAGGGATAAGGATTAGCATGCTATTTAAAAAGCTTAACCTGGGTCATGTAACTTAGCCGTCCTACCATCCTCGGGCCATGTATGTTTAGCTCCCCTTGCTAAAAGAGTCCTGGTGTATATAGCCACACAATAAGACAATAAAGCTGGATGACTAGTACATCCCTCCAATATAAACATGACACTCGTACGTGGCGATCAAAGACCACTCATATCAGCAAATATGAATTTTTTATTTTGATCCACCCACTATCGCCACCTTCCACAACTTAGCTTACACTTCCCACCATTAATGCATAATTAAATCAAGTCCAAACAATCCAATTAGCCATTTATTAACCAAGGCAATTTGATAAACCAGTGTTATGTCATACCACCATACTTACAAGCATTACCCATAGACAAACCATTTAGATTAAGGGGACTCTTGGTGCCCTTTTCGTTTACTATATTAATATCTCTGGAGACTACCATGTTTTCCAAAAGCACTAACAATTAGCCATTAAACTTTGTAAACCATTGAAAGACATTAAAGGTTTCATATATAAGTTGAAAACAAGCAAGACTTCCATTAACATAAGTTAATGTAATGAACATAACTTTATAAGCATTTTATCAAACACCTTGGGGGCATACTACAATCAAAACCAAATTCCATTGCTATTAAACCATTAGCATGCAATTCCATTATCCAAAACTACCATTAATGGAAAGAAAGCATACTTAAAACCATAAGAAATCATAACCAAGCCTTTCACATCAAAACCCCCAAATCATGGATCGAAAACCAAAATCATGCAAAAGTAAAACCTTGAAATCAACCATATAACCATTCCTTTAATTGAAATTAAAAGTAGATAAGAGAATCATGACTTAAACCAAGAAAATTGATTGAACAAATTCACCAAAACAAGCCCCAAAGTAATCCCTTAGTTGAAACCCTAGATCTTTTTCCCAAAAGCTCTTGAGAGAATTATGATATGTTTTGGAAGATATTATAAGTGTTTAAGAATAAAATAACAGGGTAAATAAGCTCCTAAGTGTATTAGAAGTCATGAGTCCTTATTATGGTAAATAGAAAAATGTCCAAAATACCCCCACTTAAATCCCATAAAAACCCAACACATGGTTACAACTGACCTCCTTACAAGTTGTAACCTAGCTTATGGTTGATACCCACTCAATCATAACTAAACCTCAACGATGAATCTGACATTGTCCAGTATATAACTTATCCAACCAAGTTGTAACCTCACATACAATCCATACCCATGATTCGTATCCCTGGCAGAATGTAACACTAGGAGGATCAAACACTAACCACCCTATGAGTAACCTATATGAATCATACCCATGCCTTACAACTCATACCCTCATTTTGTATCCATTACAGCATCCAATACCATCCCACCAACTAACACTAGTCATCTTACGACAGGTCTTCACCACTCGTACCCCAGTTTAAGACTCATACCTTGAGTCATAATAGGTCTGAAGAATGAGATTCCTAGAAATTTTCTAAGGCTCCAAACTTGGGATGCTTCACTTAGTGTGGATTATACCATATTTTAGTTGGATTGGCTGCTTAACACTGGTGAAGAGATTTTTTGGATTCTAGATCAGTTTGATCTTCTCTTTTGTCATTGACTCAACTTTCCTAGATGTTCTTAAAGAAGTACATACCTCACAAACATAGAGTTATTTAAGGAATTAATTCTCTATATTAGAGCAGGGCTCCATGATAGTTGTGGAGTATGAGGCTCATTTTCACTAATTAACTAGGCATGCAACTTTTTTTTAGACACTATGTATGAGAGATTTTGTTGCTTTGTTAGAAGGTTGAAACTTTCCATTTATAAGTCTACTCAGAGTATGGTTTATGTAGGTATTTCATTTACTAATGTGTAAGATAAGGATCAGGTGATAGAGGAGATACATCGTGAGGCCCTAGAGGTTAATAATAAGAGGCTTAGATATCAGGTTAGTGTTATTGGGAGCCATTGTAGTTATCAATTTAGAGGTAGTAGTTCTCATACGGGCATCCATCATGTCCATCCTATCAACCTCAGAGCCATCCTAGTTTCTCGGTTCAGACAGCTTTCCAAATTATTAATGAAGGTCAGTCTAGTGCTAGTGAACTTCCTGGTCAGGTTGGTGGTCTGTCTTTAAGGGGTTTAAATTCCATCTATTTTAGTTATTCTAGTTATTTTGGGTCAGCTAGATTTATTAGTTCTGGTATGGCTCAAGGATCCTATTTTCATTTTGGGTCTTTGGGTCATTATTCTTAAGAGTGCCTTAGTCGTGGGGCGATTGTTATTTCAGCTAAGGGTACTTCCCCTAGTAGAGTAGTTTACCCCTCAGCTAAGGATAATTTTCATGGTCATAGGGTGGTTCCCAAGGTACTCGGGGAGATTTTTTAGGCATGTAGGATAAGAGGTCGGTAGATTCCCAACTAGGTGGTAGGCGTGGTCAAATGTATGTGGTACCTGCAAGGCCCAAGGTTGAGACTTTAGATGTCGTTTTTACAGGTATAATTTTGGTATTTCTCCATTAGTACCATAACTTATTTGATTTAGGATTCACTTATTCTTAAATTTTTTCTTATTATGCACCATAGTTAGAGCTTTCTAGGGATTTATTATCTGTTTCATTGCATGTATCTATTTTAGTGGCTTATTCTTTAGTAGTGGACTAAGCTTTTAGATTATATGTTGTGACTGTTAGTAATGTTGATACTTATGCTAACCTTATTATTCTGGATATGGTGGATTTTGATGTGATTCTAAGCATGGACTGGTTATCCCACTATCATATGGTTATGGATTATTTTGCCAAGATCGTTACCTTGGCCATGCCCAGCATACCCCTAGTCATATGGAAGGGATCCGTTAGTCATGAGCCGATGGGGATTATATCTTATGCTCATTTTAGGAGGCTTATTTCAAGGTGTTGTAAGTCTTATGTTTCTTATATTTGTGCTACTAGAGTAGAGAGTTAATCTTTTGACTTTTTTCCTATTATTTGTAAGTTTCCTGATATGTTCCCTACCGGCCTACCTGGTATTCCCCCTGTCCATGATATTGAGTTTTCTATTGACCTTGAGCCTAGCACCCCACCTATTTCTATGGCACCTTACCATATGTCTCTTGTCGAGCTTATGGAGCTGAATTCTTAGATCAAGACCTTTTTGGTAAGGGTTTTATTAGACTGAGTGGCGCCTTAGGGAGCTCCAATATTATTTGTGAAGAAGAAAGATGGCTTCATGCATATGTGTATTAATTATAGACAACTTAATGAGATGATTATAAAGAGACGTTATCCTACACATTGCAGTGATGATTTATTTGACAAACTTTAGGGTGCAGTAGTGTTCTCTAAGATTGATTTGAGAATTGGTTACCATCAATTTAGGATTCAGGCTGAGGATATCCAAAGACAACTTTTAGGATATGTTATAGACATTATATATTCTTGAAGATGTCATTTGGATTGACTAATACCCTAGTTGTGATTATGGATTTGATGAACTGAGTATTCAAGCTTTACTTAGATTCCTTTGTGGTTGTATTCATAATGACATCCTTATGTATTCGAGGAGTAGAGAGAAGCATGCACAGCATTTGAGGATTATGCTCCAAGCTTTGAGAAATCATGTGCTTTTTTCCAAATTCTCTGTATGATTTTTCTTTATTCTTTTACATTACTTTGACATGTTGTGTCTAAGGATGGTATTATGGTAGACCCAGCTAAGATTAAGTGGATTCGTGATTGGGCTACACCTATATCTTTGACTATGGTTCATAGCTTTATTGGATTAGGTAACTATTATAGATGATTTGTCAAGGGTTTTGCTACTATTTCAGCCCCTGTGACCAGATTAACTTGAAAGAAGGTTCCTTTCCAATGGTCTGAGGATTTTGATTCAAGCTTTTGAAAGCTTAAGGATTTTCTCAATGTAGCCCCTATTTTAGCTCTTTCTATTGAGTGTGAGGGGATCACCGTGTTGGTGATACCTCTAGTATTTGTTTGGGTTGTATATTGATGCAGCAGGGTTATGTTATTTCTTAGACTTCTAGACAGCTTAAGGTGCACGAGTACAACTACCATACTCATTATTAGAATGTGTGTAAGTAGTTTTCACGTTTAGGATTTGGAGGCATTATCTATATGGAGTGCATTATGACATTTTAACCAATCATCATAGTCTTCAGCATCTCATTACACAGAGGGAGCTTAATGCTAGACAATATAGATAGATTGAGATGCTTACAAAGTATGATATTTCTATTTAGTACCATCTAAGCAAGGTAAATATGGTAGTAGATGCCTTGAGTCAGAAGGCAGTGAGTACGGGTAGCTTGGCTTGTATTTCAGTCTCTTAGAGGTCGTTGGCATAAGATAGTCAGTCCTTTTCCAACTTGATGGTTTGCCTTGATATCTGAGATCCTAGGAGGATTTTGGCTAGTATGGAGGAGAGGTCCTCGTTATTTGAGTAGATTTGAGATTGTTAGTTTGAGGATATAAAGCATTTCTTTCATCGTGACTAGGTGTTGAGAGGTGAGTCTGAGAGGAACACTATAGATTCTGAGGGTATTTTGAGGTTTGATGGCTACATTTTTGTTCCAAGGATCGATGACTTGATTCCATTGATTTTAATGAGTCTCACAGCTCTAGATATTCCATTCATACTGGCACAGCTAAAAAGTATAGAGATTTGAGATAATATTATTAGTGGAATCACATGAAGAGAGATGTAGTAGACTTTGTAGCTCATTGCCTTTGTTGACAATAGGTGAAGGCAGAGAAACAGTGACCAGGTGGTTTGATTTAGAGATTACCCATTCTCGAGTAGAAGTAAGAGTGTATTACCTTAGATTTTGTTAGCAGTTTGCCTTTCACTTCTAATGATTTTGATGGTCTTTGGGTCATTGTGGAGT
Source organism: Capsicum baccatum var. pendulum (assembly GCA_030864225.1). Lineage (NCBI taxonomy): Eukaryota > Viridiplantae > Streptophyta > Magnoliopsida > Solanales > Solanaceae > Capsicum > Capsicum baccatum. Next base: position 136,121,074 of record CM061552.1, read on the forward strand.
GTTTGACCAAGTCGGCATATTTCATTCCTATTTGGATATCCTTCATTACTAATAGGTTGGCCTATATCTGTGGTCGAGAGATAGTCTATTTGCATGGTGTGCTTATTTTTATTATTTCAGGTTGTGGTTATGTGCTCAATTTAAGATTTTAGAGAGCATTTTAAGAAGAGTTCTGTACTTAGGTGGATCTTAGTACAGCTTTTCATCAACAGACAGATGGTCACTCAGAGTGGATGATTTAGGAGCTTGAGGATATGCTCTCCTATCCAAGAATGTGTTATGGATTTTTGAGGCTAGTGGGAGGAGAACTTAGCTTTGTAAAAGTTCACGTATAATAGCAACTATCATTCGAGTATTGAGATGGCATCTTTTAAGGCTTTGTATGGTAGGAGATGCCGTTCTCCGAATGGATGATTTAAGACTAGTTAGACCCCGTGGTACTGATTTGCTTTAGGAATTATTAGATAGAGTTAGGGTGATTCAGGATAGTTAGAGAGCAGCTCAAAGTAGGCAAAATGCCTATGCGGACCATAGGCTTTGTGCCTTAAGATTTGGAGTTATCGATAGTGTATTTCTCTATTTGTTGCCCATGAAGGGAAAGATATATTTCAGGAGAAAGGGCAAGATCAACCCTATATATATTTGACCTTTGGAGATTCTTTGCACAATTGGTGAGGTGGCATATTGTAACACCCTGTAAATTTATTCGTACACTTATCGCGATTATATAGAGTCCTAAAGGCTTGCGTATGGGTTAAATTAAGTTTATGGTGTTCGGAAGTATCCCGTCAATAGTTGTATGTGTAGGTATTGGAATAAGCTTTCCAAAGATATAAATTTTTCCCAAAACAGAGGAGTATTTCATATAAGCGAGCACATTCGAAATTTCAAAATGGTGGCCGGGAAGCCTGTGAACAGTAAATCTGCAGGAAAATTACTGCAGCTAGGCAATTATTTTTTTGGATCAACTTTAGACGATCATAACTCCTTGTACAAAAAGAACTGTGTGAGCTGCTATATATCGACGAATATCTCCGAGAGTCTTCTTTCCGATGAAATTGGTTTCATCTAAATCCAATGTCTGAGTAAGGAGCTATAACCGTTTTACTACAGCCTATCAAAAAAAAAACAGAATTGTGGGACAGATTTTTGGGTCAACTTTAAACGACCATAACTCCTTGTACAGGAAGAACTGGGTGGTATACTTTATATGAAACTGAAATCCCTTTGCATTATATTTCCAATGCAATTGGTTTCACCCAAATCCGATACCGGAGCAAAGATTTATGATCGATTTACTTCAGCCTGTCAAAACTGTCCACTGGGGACAGATTCGGATTTATTTAAATTTTTAGGGCAAAATGGTCATTTTCTACTACCTCTTGGACGAAAATGGGTCTTTATAAACCTACACTTAACCTCATATATATCATATATCATTCAATTATTAAGAGAAGGTGAAACCCTAGCCTAATTTCAACTTCAAATATTTTGTGATTCAACCGTAGAAAATTCGAATTGATTCCGTAGTTGTGTTCACCATCTCGAAAGCTTCGAGAAGCACCCCATGGTTATGTAAGTAGGATTCTAAATGCAAGAGTTCATTGTTAAGGTATGAATATTGTTTATTCTTGATTCTTATCCATGAATAAGTATTGATAAAGGATTATGAGTATTGTCTTGATGTTGGAAGATAACCAGAAACATAGTTATGAATTGTTTTGTATAAATTGTTAGTAGTAAATTATGGAAGTTGTTGTATTGGATTATGGAGGATGAATTGTGGTGATATATCATTATATTAGTGGTTATGTATGCCTAGTGATCATGTTGGTATTGGATGGTGATTAAGAAGGGAAATAAAGGCTAAGAGTGATGTTGAGGGATATTTCAGGAAAATGCATGATATGTGAATGTAATAAGAGTATAAGAGGATGTATGTAGCACTCTTATTGATGAGTTAAAGGATCACTTCCTAGACATTATTTGGTGAAGTTAATACCTAAATGGTAAGGTTTGGTTGCTAATACTAGTTTGCCGCAAATGACTTATTGTAGATAAGTGTTCGAAGAGTATGGGAAGTCAAGTTGGACTTGTATTGAAGTGGTTATATCAAGGTATGTAAGACATACTCTATCTAATCTTTGGCATGAATAATGACCCATGGCACTCTCAAGTAAGCTTCCAACATTGTCCTACGACACATGACACATAATAACATCATATGATCTTCGACACTACCAATTGAACTTGTTTTCACTTTTAAGATGTCCGGCTAGTCAAAAAAAATGTCCATATACTATTGTTGACTCCGAAATGGTTTAATGAGGTATCCATGATTCTCTACTTCATTTTCATGATATTGATTACCTATTTACATGTTTTTCCTATTGAGGTATCATGGTTTCAAGTTCCATAAGGTGTGACCACAAAGTAACCAATCTCAAAGATTAATTGAATTAAGAAATGGAATGTCTGTATTTTAAATTGATGATATGATGTATTGTATTAGTACCACTGATCAGTTGGCCATTGTATGACATATGTTATGTATTGATAAGGATTACGGGAAGTAATGATATGAAAGTAATGTGCAGGTATCCCATCAGCTCTTTTAAGTGTGGTCTACTCATACTGTTTATTCACTGGTATCTGGGTTCTGTTGATCTTTTGTATCTCATCTTGATACTCACTGCCTTACATACTCAGTACATATTTCTGAACTGACTTCCCTCACGGGGGACCCGTATTCATGCCTGCAGGAACAGGTACTTTAGGTCGTACACCTCCGCAGTAAGAGCCAGGACATTCTGTTGTTAGTGGTGAGCTCCAGTTGTTTCGGGGCATCCCAAGTTGTGTCTATATGTATTTTTGGTATTTGTATAAAATTCTTTTGTGGGCGGGAGTTTGTCCAGACCCTAACTCAGTTGTGTATCTATGTAGAGGCTTTTGTAGACATATTGTACAGCCATAGGAGTGTTTGGTTGATAGACGTGATGGCTCTGACGGCCAATTACTGTTTATATATATATTTATGTGTGTCTGCTGGGCTGATACAGGTACTGTTTTCTTCTATTTACAACGAAGTGTTGCCCAAATTTCTAATATTCATAAGTAATGTAAATGTGAAAGTATAGGTTATGAACGGGTTCTCCCGGGCCTCCTCGGCTATGGGTCCCAGTTCAATTCAATGGGATTTGGGGTATGACAGAAGTGGTATCAGAGAAGTTCGTCCTAGTGAGTCTACAAAGCCGTGTCTACGTAGAATCTCATTTATCGGTGTGTTGTGCAGCACATCTATAAACAGGAGGCTATTGGACATTTAGGGATTATTTCCACTCTCCATTTCTTAGATCGTGCAATATAGCCCATATTAGAGATAAAGTCATAATCGATCGCTTAATCCAATAGTTTTTTTTTATTATAGTAACGATGTCGGTTACAAGGAGAAAGAATAAGTGGAAGCGGGTGGATGTAGGGGCCGGAGAAGGTACTAGTAAGTCACCACCGGCACAAGCTGAACAAAGTGAGTCTCAAGCTGAGCATATATCAGGAACTTCTTCTCCTCCGAAAGGGCCATCTATTAATGTTGTTGATCGAGATTTGAGGGATGCAGCACAAATGCTGACGCGTATAGTTTCCGGTCAAGTTCAAGGGCAAGCTATTCCTACCACGGGTACTAGTGGTACGGATAGAGCAGCTAGCCTTCGGATACAGGATTTTCTGAAACTGAATCCTCCTACTTTTACCGGATCAGATATTAACGAAGACCCACAGGACTTTGTCGATCAAACCCAAAGGGCTCTAGATGTTATGCACATATCCGGTAAAAATATGGTTGAGCTAGTAGCATATAGACTGAAAGGAGAGGCGATATTGTGGTACGAGGATTGGAAACAATCTAGGGGTATTGATGCACCTCCAACTATGTGGGGAGAGTTCAAAGATGCATTTATTGATCATTATCTTCCATTTGAGACTCGTCAGGCCCGTACAGATCAATTCTTAAATCTTCGTCAGGGTAATATGAGTGTAAGGGAGTATAGTCTTCAATTTAACTCCTTGTCTCGATATGCTTCTAATGTGGTAGCTACTATGGATGACAGAGTTCATCACTATGTGGATAGATTGGAACCATACTTGGTTAGAGATTGTACCATTGCTGCTTTGAACAAGGACATGGATATAGAGAGGATACAAGCTTTCGCTCAGAAGATGGAAGATCAGAGGCAAAGAAGAAGAACCCAGGAATCAGAAAAAGGATATTCTAAGCGGGCCAGAGCTATAGGGCAGTTTATGGCATCTCAGGGAGGTTTTAGGCCTTCGTTCTCTCATAGATTGCCTAGCCCGTTATCTTCTTATCCGGCAATTAGTGTTCCACCGTAATCTCAAAGGTTCAGAGGTAATCAGTTCGGGCAAAGCAGTGAAAATCAGAGTTCGCGAACAGTGGGGTATCAAGGGCAAGGGAGTATGAGTCAATTGAGACCTCCACGACACCCGTTCCCCATATGTAGAAGATTTCACTTTGGCGAATGTCGGCTTGGAACGAACAATTGCTTTTGGTGCGGTAGGCCGGGGCATATGGCTAGAGATTGCCCACGCAGGACCACAGGTGGTATAACACGACCTACCGGATCAGCTGTTACATCATCATCAATGCCTCCTTTGAGTAGGGGTACACAACCTATGGGTCACGGTAGAGGTGATAGAGGAGCAGCTAGTTCTAGCGGAGCTCAGAACCGTGTGTATGCCCTAGCAGATCGGCAGAATTTAGAGGCTTCTCCAGACGTGGTTACAGGTACGTTGTCCATCTTTGCATTTGATGTGTATGCCTTAATTGATCCTGGTTCTACATTATTGTATGCTACTCCTTTGGTTGCGGGAAGGTTCGGGAGAACACCCGAATTATTAGCCAAGCCATTTGAAGTATCAACGCCAGTGGGGGAATCTCTTATAGCTAGGAATGTTTATCGAAATTGTGTTGTGAATATTTGTGGTCGTGATACGATGGACGATCATGTTGAGTTAGAAATGGTTGATTTTGATGTTATTATGGGCATGGATTGGTTAGCGTCTTGTTATGCTACAGTAGATTGCCGTTCTAAGAAGGTGTATTTCCATTTTCCAAATGAGGCAGTCCTTGAATGGAAGGATAATGTTGGCGCGCCGAGAGGTAGATTTATTTCTTACTTTAAGGCAAGAAAAATGATTTCCAAGGGGTACATATACCATTTGGTTAGAGTAAGGGATACAGAGGCAGAGCCGCCAACTTTTCAGACTGTTCCGGTTGTGAATGAATTTCCTAATGTATTTCCTGAAGAACTACCAGGTTTACCTCCTGAACGAGAAGTGGAGTTTGGTATTGATATGTTGCCAGACACACAGCCAATCTCAATTCCTACTTATAGAATGGCACCAGCAGAGTTGCGAGAATTGAAAGAACAACTAAAAGACTTGCTAGAGAAGGGATTCATCAGGCCTAGTATATCCCCTTGGGGAGCACCAGTATTGTTTGTGCGTAATAAAGATGGTTCACTGAGGATGTGTATTGACTATCGGCAATTGAATAAGGTGACTATCAAGAATAAATACCCTCTTCCCCGAATTAATGATTTATTTGACCAGTTGTAGGGTGCCCAGTGTTTTTCCAAGATTGACTTGAGATCAGGCTATCATCAAGTAAGAGTCAAGGATAAAGATATACCCAAGACAGCTTTCCGAACATGGTATGGTCATTATGAATTCCTGGTTATGTCATTCGGGCTGACAAATGCACCCGCAGTTTTTATGGATCTGATGAATAGGCTGCTTAAGCCATTTCTAGATGTGTTCGTGATAGTTTTCATAGATGATATTCTGGTCTACTCTAGATCAGAAGAGGACCATGTTAATCACTTAAGGCAAGCATTGCAGATTCTTCGTGATCGTAAGTTGTATGCAAAGTTTTCTAAATGTGAGTTTTGGCTCAAGTCAGTGGCATTTTTGGGTCATATTTTATCCAGTGAAGGCATAAAAGTTGACACTCAGAAGATTGAGGCTGTGAAGAATTGGCCAAGACCCACGATGCCTACGGAGATTCGTAGTTTCCTCGGGTTGGCAGGTTATTATAGAAGGTTTGTTGAAGGTTTTTCTTCTATTTCTGCACCCTTGACTAAGTTGACGCATAAAGCCTCCTAGTTTCAATGGAATGATGCCTGTGAAAAGAGTTTCCAAGATCTGAAGAGCAAGTTGACTTCTACACCGGTATTGGTACTTCCTGAAGGCACAGAAGGGTATGCAGTGTACTGTGATGCTTCGAGAAGTGGCTTAGGATGCGTATTAATGCAACATGGTAGAGTAATAGCCTATGGCTCTAGATAGTTGCGACCACATGAGAGGAATTATCCCACACATAATCTTGAGCTAACTGCAGTTATATTTACTTTGAAGATATGGCGCCACTACTTATATGGGGTTCATGTTGACATATATACCGATCATAAGAGCCTGCAATATATCTTCAGTCAGAAAGATCTAAACATGAGGCAGCGGAGATGGCTTGAATTGTTGAAAGATTACGATGTTGATATCTTGTATCATCCAGGGAAAGCGAATGTGATAGCGGATGCACTGAGTCATAAGTCTAAAATGGCATCTATAGAAAAGCAGGGGATGATTAAGGATCTTCACCAACTAGCTAACTTGTGAGTTCGACTTCTCGAAACTCCAGATGAAGAGGTTATTGTACGTAATGCAGCGGAATCTTCATTGATAGCTAAAGTGAAAGAGAAGCAGTATGCAGATCCAATTTTATTGCAGCTTAACGAGGATGTGTAGAGTGGCACGACAAAGGCATTTGAGCTTACGTGAGAAGGAGTGCTTTAGTGTCAGAATCGTTTATGTGTACCTGATGTAGTTGAGCTAAGAAAGAGAATTATGACAGAAGCACACTGTTCAAGGTATTCCATCCATCCAGGGTCGATTAATATGTATCAAGATTTGAAAACAATATATTGGTGGAATGACATGAAGAAGAATATTGCCGAAGCTGAATGTCCGAATTGTCAAAGAGTCAAAGTAGAACACCAGAAACCCGGTGGTTACATGCAATGTATAGATCTTCCAGTCTGGAAGTGGGACAAGATCAATATGGATTTCATCATGGGTTTGCCTCGTACATATCGGAAGTTTGATTCCATATGGGTGATCATTGATAGGCTTATCAAATCTGCGCACTTCATACCAGTTAAGACAACTTATACGGCGGAAGAGTATGCGAAGTTGTATATTAAGGAGATCGTTCGGTTACATGGAGTTCCAATTTCCATTATATCCGATCGAGGATCCCAATTTACCTCAAATTTCTGGAAGTCTTTTCAAAGGAGTTTGGGGACACAAGTAAATCTAAGTACGGCTTTTCATCCTCAAACGGACGGACAAGCGGAATGTACCATCCAGACACTTGAAGATATGCTACGAGCATGTGTATTAGATTTCAAAGGCAACTGGGATGATCACCTACCTCTTATCGAGTTTGCCTACAATAATAGCTATCATTCAAGTATCAAAATGGCACCATATGAAGCATTGTATGGAAGAAAGTGTAGATCGCCAATAGGATGGTTTGAAGCAGGTGATGCGGTCTGGTTTGGACCGGATCTTGTTTATCAAGCAATGGAAAAGGTTAAAGTGATCCAACAACGGCTTGTAACAGCTCAAAGTCGACACAAATCTTATGCGGATGTTAGAAGAAGAGGACATGAGTTTTCTATCGACGATTGGGTATTCTTGAAGGTATCACCAATGAAAGGAGTGATGAGGTTTGGCAAGAAAGGAATGTTAAGTCCACGATACATAGGTCCGTACAAGATCATTCAAAGATTTGGACAAGTTGCTTATGAGTTAGAGCTACCTCAAGAGCTCTCAGCAGTTCATCCCGTATTTCATGTTTCGATGCTTCACAAGTACATCGGAGATCCATCGCACATCACTACTACGGAAGATGTACAAGTTACAGATGATCTCACTTTTGAAGAAATGCCTATTGCTATTCTTGATCGCCAGATTAAAAAGATAAGGAATAAAGAGATAGCATCAGTAAAAGTACTTTGGAGGAATCAACAAGTTGAGGAGATCACATGGGAATCCGAGGAGGCGATGAAGATTAAGTACCCTTACCTATTCAACGATGAGAGGAAGTTCATGAGACGGAAGAAGAACAATAACAAGGAAGTGTTTATTTTTATGCAAGTATGTTATGATGATGAATATGTTAATTGTAAGCTTGGACATGTCTTAATTGAATAACTATTCTAACATTTGAGGACAAATGTTCATAAGGGGGGGAGAATGTAACACCCCGTAAATTTTTTCGTACACTTATCGCGATTATATGGAGTCCTAAAGGCTTGCGTATGGGTTAAATTAAGTTTATGGTGTTCGGAAGTATCCCGCCAATAGTTGTATGTGTAGGTATTGGAATAAGCTTTCCAAAGATATAAAGTTTGCCCAAAACAGAGGAGTATTTCATATAAGCGAGCACATTCGAAATTTCAAAACGGTGGCCGGGAAGCCTGTGAACAGTAAATCTGCAGGAAAATTACTGCAGCTAGGCAATTATTTTTTTGGATCAACTTTAGACGATCATAACTCCTTGTACAAAAAGAACTGTGTGAGCTGCTATATATCGACGAAAATATCCGAGAGTCTTCTTTCCGATGAAATTGGTTTCATCCAAATCCAAAGTCTGAGTAAGGAGCTACACCCGTTTTACTACAGCCTACCAAAAAAAAAACAGAATTGTGGGACAGATTTTTGGGTCAACTTTAAACGATCATAACTCCTTGTAAAGGAAGAACTGGGTGGTATACTTTATATGAAACTGAAATCCCTTTGAATTATATTTCCAATGCAATTAGTTTCACCCAAATCCGATACCGGAGCAAAGATTTATGATCGATTTACTTCAGCCTGTCAAAACTGTCCACTGGGGACAGATTCGGATTTATTTAAATTTTTAGGGCAAAATGGTCATTTTCTACTACCTCTTGGACGAAAATGGGTCTTTATAAACCTACACTTAGCCTCATATATATCATATATCATCCAATTATTAAGAGAAGGTGAAACCCTAGCCTAATTTCAACTTCAAATATTTTGTGATTCAACCGTAGAAAATTCGAATTGGTTCCGTAGTTGTGTTCACCATCTCGAAAGCTTCGAGAAGCACCCCATGGTTATTTAAGGAGGATTCTAAATTCAAGAGTTCATTGTTAAGGTATGAATATTGTTTATTCTTGATTCTTATCCATGAATAAGTATTGATAAAGGATTATGAGTATTGTCTTGATGTTGGAAGATAACCAGAAACATAGTTATGAATTGTTTTGTATAAATTGTTAGTAGTAAATTATGGAAGTTGTTGTATTGGATTATGGAGGATGAATTGTGGTGATATATCATTATATTAGTGGTTATGTATGCCTAGTGATCATGTTGGTATTGGATGGTGATTAAGAAGGGAAATAAAGGCTAAGAGTGATGTTGAGGGATATTTCAGGAAAATGCATGATATGTGAATGTAATAAGAGTATAAGAGGATGTATGTAGCACTCTTATTGATGAGTTAAAGGATTACTTCCTAGACATTATTTGGTGAAGTTAATACCTAAATGGTAAGGTTTGGTTGCTAATACTAGTTTGCCGCAAATGACTTATTGTAGATAAGTGTTCGAAGAGTATGGGAAGTCAAGTTGGACTTGTATTGAAGTGGTTATATCAAGGTATGTAAGACATACTCTATCTAATCTTTGGCATGAATAATGACCCATGGCACTCTCAAGTAAGCTTCCAACATTGTCCTACGACACATGACACATAATAACATCATATGATCTTCGACACTACCAATTGAACTTGTTTTCACTTTTAAGATGTCCGGCTAGTCAAAAAAAATATCCATATACTATTGTTGACTCCAAAATGGTTTAATGAGGTATCCATGATTCTCTACTTCATTTTCATGATATTGATTACCTATTTACATGTTTTTCCTTTTGAGGTATCATGGTTTCAAGTTCCATAAGGTGTGACCACAAAGTAACCAATCTCAAAGATTAATTGAATTAAGAAATGGAATGTCTGTATTTTAAATTGATGATATGATGTATTGTATTAGTACCACTGATCAGTTGGCCATTGTATTATAAAGTTTATGTATATATGCTATTCCAGGGGTGGTCCCTGATGTATTGTATTAGTACCACTGATCAGTTGGCCATTGTATGACATATGTTATGTATTGATAAGGATTACGGGAAGTAATGATATGAAAGTAATGTGCAGGTATCCCATCAGCTCTTTTAAGTGTGGTATACTCATACTGTTTATTCACTGGTATCTGGGTTCTGTTGATCTTTTGTATCTCATCTTGATACTCACTGCCTTACATACTCAGTACATATTTCCGTACTGACGTCCCTCACGGGGGACCCATATTCATGCCTGGAGGAACAGGTACTTCAGGTCGTACACCTCCGCAATTAGAGCCAGGACATTCTGTTGTTAGTGGTGAGCTCCAATTGTTTCGGGGCATCCCAAGTCGTGTCTATATGTATTTTTGGTATTTGTATAAAAGTCTTTTATGGGCGGGAGTTTGTCCCGACCCTAACTCAGTTGTGTATCTATGTAGAGGCTTTTGTAGACCTATTATACAGCCATAGGAGTGTTTGGTTGATAGACGTGATGGCTCTGATGGCCAATTACTGTTTATATATGTATTTATGCGTGTCTGCTGGGCTGATACAGGTACTGTTTTCTTCTATTTACAATGAAGTGCTGCCCAAATTTCTAATTTTCATAAGTAATGTAAATGTGAAAGTATAGGTTATGAACGGGTTCTCCCGGGCCTCCTCGGCTACGGGTGCCAGTCCGCTCCAATGGGATTTGGGGTATGACACATATGAGTTAGCTATACCTCAAGATTTTGTTGTTATTAATCTAATTTTCCTTGTTTCTATGTTGTGGTGATACATTCCTAATCCTTTTCATGTGCGTAGATAGGACTCAGTCTAGTTGGATGAGTGGTTGACCTTCATGGAAGAGCCAGTGCTCATTCTAGTGATTTTAGGCGGTTGCGCACTAGGGAGATTCCTGTAGTTAAGGCTTAGTAGAGGAACGCCTAGGGGAGGAGGCAACTTCAGAGATCGAGAGTGAGATGCGAACCCAGTATTCTCACCTATTCAAGACTTTAGGTATTTCCTAATCCTTAACTTTTGCGGATGAAAGTTCCTTTAGTAGTGGATATTATAACAACCCTTTAGGTCATTTTTTGTATCTTTGCTTATTTTTACTATTAGAGCTTTTCTATAGCTACATCAAGTCATTTATGACTTACTAGAGCTGACAGTTTAGTCAACGAGCAGATCTTATCATTTTAAGAGCCAATTCCTTATTTTGAAGTCTTTCTGGTTCCAAATGGACACCGGGCAAAAACTTTAGTGAAACAATCTCGTATGCAAATATTTACTATGCCAAAAACTCCAAAATGTCGATTTTAGGCGAGGTGAACCTTTGGTTCGGCTCCCAAAATACCTGAGATCATTTCAACCTATTGGCTGGAAAGTTAAGAAAATGAAATATGGGTGTGCCTCCCATATATGGTCAAAACAACCTCTAATGGAAAATCTAATTTTTTTTCTCTGATGATATATATATATATATATATGTTACATAGTTCATTTACCTATATGGGTTTCAGATGAATCCTGAGGGTTTGGTAGAAAGTTGGACAATTTTTCAAGTTTCAGTTATCAACTGGTACAGTTGCTCTCACAAGCCAAGGGTCGTGATCATGGTATCCTTGGCAGGAAAATTGGTACGATTATAGGATAGTTATTGTTATCAAAACACCTTGTACAGTCACCAAGTTGTTATGATCGTAGGTCTCGAGCTATGATAGCAAAACCCGAGTACCTGGTATGGATATAAATAAACCCTTATGTCGCTAATTCATCCATTTCTCACCTATTTTTGGAGAGCATAAACCCTAAATAGTGATATTAAGTGGGATTAATACTTATGGGTGATGGGGAAGCTTGATTGACACTTGTTTTAGTGATTATCTTTCGATTTAAGGTAAGGATTCACCCTGTTCTAAGTGGATTTTATTAATTTATTGCTCAAACCCCAAAATCTTAAGGGCTTTATTTTAGCCACAATTTAGCTTAGATTTCACCCATTTTTTTGGTTAATGAATCCTTGAGTATGTAAGAATGTTGGGTTGATTTTTGGAAATGTGATTTCCATAAGTGGGACCTACATTGGGGTTTTGATGTGATTTTTGGACCTGAAGCACAATGGTGCAATATAGGTATTGTTATTCTCATAGTGATGAGTATAATGTGCTTATGATAGTTTGGCATCTTGAGGAGTCTTTTCGAAAAGAAAAAGCAGTGGTTTTAGCGTATCATTGAGCGATCATCGATATCGAGGTAAACTAAGTTTATTCCTTGTTATATTGAACTACTTCATAGTATGTTTATGTTATTGTGTTGGATTTTGGAAGGGTTTTAGGTGTTGTATTGATTGAATGCAAGACTTGGGTTAGTTAAACCGTTTAGGCCATTTGATATAGTGAAGTTGAAATACTTAGTTTGGTTCCTTGTGCCTTATGTGGATTGGACTTTATTTCTATTGTTTAGCATGATAATTCCATAGATTACTCATGATTAAGTAAAAAATATTAAGTTACTCATGCTTAGGGTAAGTTAGCCTTAGTTGCTTACACTATTTAAGGTTGCCTTAGTCTCCATTAGACTTAGTTGTTGTGTTTGTGAAGAATCTCTTCCATAGGGCTATTTTTGGCTTACTTAACATCTAAGAATGGATTTAGATAACTTATCCTAGCTCAGGGGTAGAACTTACCTTGGAATGTATTTTAGGGGTTTAGAAGTGGGCTCTTCAACCCACCTTAAGTCTAGATTGATGATTAGTTCTCTTGATATACGTACATGCTTGTGAAATACCTAGAGAATGCCCCTTTGTAGCAATGTTGAGGAACTTTGATACTTTATAATTAAGTTGGATAATGTGAGGGTTGAGGCTTATTAATTATACTAATTATGCTATTGATTATACTATTCATGATGTTGATTTCATATATAGATAGATAGATAGATAGATAGATAGATAGATATCCAGTTAGAGTCCAAAAGATGATTATGCTAGTGATTATATACCCGGTTTGAGTTCGAAGGATGATTATGAAACTAATGGTATAATTATCAATTTAACTCTGAATATTTATAATTATCAATTTAACTCTGAATATTTATAATATTTACTAGTTAGAGTCTGGATATGCATATTATGCTATGATGATACACTTTTTATGATTAATGATATTGGGGTATGAGATTGAAAGTAATAATTTGGCAAAGTCAAAAAATAAGGAAATGATTATAATATGGCATTACATAAATGAACTTTAGTGGTAAAATAACTAGTTGACAAATGATGGTTAGTTTATTAATGATGACTAGTGGGTATATGATAACTTGCTGATAATTGAATTAGTGACAAGAGATGGATAGCTGATTAATGGTTACTGATGTATAAATGATTATAAGGTTGATATATATTAGTAAAATGTTGGAATGATGTTTAAATAATGAGTTGATTAATTGTAAGAGATGAAAGGTTGCTCTATTCTATCTTTGAGTGTAATCTCCAGGCGTATGGGTATTTGTGATAAGTTATTTACTTTTCCTCACCAATTGGCATATGGGAGCCAATTTTGTAGTTATGACTCCATGTGTTGATGATCTATGTTATGTTATGTTATTTCTCCAATTTATTTACTTATTTATGTACAATGAAGTTGGAGTTATTTCAGGTTCACTCCCTTAGCTTTACTTAGTTATGTTATCTTGAATTTTATTATACTTATATCAAGATTTAGCTTAGTCTATTGATAATGCCTACTGAGTATCCATTGTTTTGGTACTCATACTATACTTTTAAACCCTTTTGGTGCAGATTTGAGTACTAGTTGTCTCCATTGATCATTGATTGTGTTATGTTAATTCTCCGAATATAGCTTTATCTCTTAGAGTCGGATTCACCTATTTTCTTCCATCTTTTGTTATTTAGTCTTTTGTTATTGAGATATATGTTATTGACTATTCTAGACTTTCAAGTGGTATTAGTATTAGATGCTCTTGTACTAGCTCTACCAAGTTGTGGGATGGTATCTTGTATTTACTATCTTTATCTATGTCAAATGTTTTACCTATTTATCAATTGAGTTGTTGATTTCCGCCTAAGTTTGGCATTTTCTACCAAGTTAATTCATTTTGTTTAGCTCCGAGTTAAAATTTGTCTTACCCTACTGGATGGACAAAGTTGATGCTATTATGAGTCATAAATTAGTTCATGATAGATACTAAGAAGGTGCGTCATTGTGGTGAGCTCAGAGGCCGCACTTCTCGAGGTGGAGATTTAGAGGTTCTCATGGGTATCAGTGTAGGCTAGTGCTGGAATCCTTTCAGAGTTTGGGTAGTGGGTCTTCTAGTCCAACAGTTTAGGGTGGTCGGTCGGACCTAGTCATACCTTCTCCTATTGAGTCAAGCCATAGAGTTTTCTTTATGTGTGATAAGATTAACCATTTGTCCAGGGATTGTCCTAATCATATGATTACAGCTACTCCTATTTTAGCTGTGAGAGGTAAGGTTTCTACTAGAGGTGCGAGATGCAGAGGTAGTGGAGCCTGTGGTAGTGGTCATAGGGCTACTTAGTTAGTCGAGTGTCATGGATAGTTCTATGCTATACCTGCTAGACCAGAGCCATAGGCTTCTAATGTTATGATCACAGGTATCGTCCCTATTTATTTTAGATCTGCATTTGTGTTATTTGATTTGGGATCAACTTTATCCTATGTGTTTGTATATTTTTCTTTGGGTTTTGATTGTGTTAGTGAACCTTTTGCCATGCCTAGTCGTGTATCTACCTTATAGGAGACTCTTTAGTGGTGGATCGGGTGTACCAATCTTGTATTGTGATTTTCTCGAGGCTGGAGACTTGGATAGTTTTGCTTATGTTAGAAATGATTTTGACGTCAGCTTGGATATGGATTTGTTGTCTCCTTTCCTTGTAGTTCTAGATTGTTGTGTTAAGACCTTGACTTTAGATTTCTTAGGTGAGCCGAGGATTGCTTAGAAGGGTGTACTTCATTTAGTTCCTAAGAGGGTTATATCTTATATTCAAGCTCGTTGGTTGGTTGATAGGAGATGTTTATCTTACATACTCATATTCATGATACTAGGGTTGCTTCACCTCTTTCTTCAAATTCTATCCGTGTTGTCATGAGTTCATGGATGTGTTCCCAATGGATTTGCCCAGTATGCCTCCAGATCATGATATTGATTTTGTTATTGATGTTAAGCCGAGCGCCAAGACCATTTCTATTCTTCCTTATTGCATGGCCCAAGCCGAGTTGAAGGAATCGAAGGATCAGGTTATTGGATAAGGGATTTATCCGACCTAGTATATCGCCTTGGAGTGTGCCTATTTTATTTGTGAAGAAGAAGAAAAAGAAGGATAGATCTACGTGGATGTGTATCGATTATAAATATTGAACAAGGTAATGGTTAAGAATAAATATCCTCTTCCTCATATTGATGATTTTTTCCCAGAGATGTAGGTTGTTGAGGTGTTTTCAATGATTGATTTGAGATTCAGGTATCATTAGTTGAGGATTAGAGTTTAAGATATTCCAAAGACAGCTTTTCAGACTAGATATTGTCATTATGAGTTCTTGGCCAAGTCTTTTGGGTTGACCAATGCTCTAGCACATTCATGGAGTTGATGAACCAACTATTTCAACTGTATCTTGACTCCTTTATTATTGTATTTATAGAAGATATCATGGTTTATTCCCAGAGTGAGGCCAATCATGAGGAGTGAGGATTGTGCTTCAGAGATTAAGGGATGAGAAGTTGTATGCTAAGTTATCCAAGTATGAGTTTTTGTTAGAGATTGTTTCTTTCTTAGGTTTTGTGGTGACTAAGGAGGGTATTACGGTTGATCCAACTAAGATTGCAGCAGTTTGTAATTGGGTTACATATACTTCGCCCACTGAGATCAGATTTTTGTTGGCTTGGAAGGTAATTATTGGTGCTTTGTTAAGGGTTTTTCATCTATTGCAGATCCATTAACCAAGCCGACTCAAAAAAATATTTCCTTTTAGTGGTTTGATGTTTGTAAGGAGAGCTTTCAAAAGCACTAGGATTTGTTGAGTTTAGCTCCTATCTTTACTTTGCCCATGGAGGGTGTGCGTTTTACCATTTTTTGTGATACTTTAGGTGGTGGGTTAGGTGTTGTTTTGATGCAGAAGGATGAGGTGATTGTATATTTTTATTGTCAGTTTAATCCCTTGGAGAAGAATTACCCTACTCATGAATATAGTTGTGCACAATTGTTTTTACTTTGAAGTTGCGGTGGTACTACTTGTATGCAGTCTATTACGAGATTTTCTCAGATCATCGTAGCCTTAGTACTTCTTCACCCAGCGAGATCTTAATATGAGGCAGCATAGTTGGCTTGAGTTGTTTAAAGATTATAACTTGACTATTCTCTATCATTCGGGATAGAGTAATGTGGTTGCAGATGCCTTGAGCTAAAAGTCGACTAGCCTGGGTAGCTTGGCACATTTTTTGACCCAGGAGAGGCTTTTGGCCTTAGAGATTCATTTTTTTTGCTAATCAGATAGTTAGCTTAATATTTTGACACTTGGATGTGTTTTGTTATTTGTGGAGGCTGGGTCTTCTTTGATGGAAAAGATTTGAGCTCATTAGTTTGATGATGTTGGATTGAGGTTGATTTGAGATAAGTTGTTGAGTGGTAAGGATAAGGAAGCCTCACTAGATTCAAATAGGGTTTTGACGATTAGAGCCTAAGTTTGTATGCCCAAAGTGGGTGAGTGGATTAGATAAATTTTGAATGAAGCCCACTTTCTAGGTATTCCATCCCACCGAGAATAACTAAGATGTATCGTAACTTGAGACATCATTATTAGTAGGGTGATATGAGAAAGGATATAGCAAATTTAATAGTTAGTTCCTTTGCTACCAGCAGGTGAAGGCCAAGCATTTGAGACCTGATGGATTGCTTCCAAGATTACACATTTCTGAGTGGAAATGGGAATGGATCACTCTGGACTTCATGATCTGATTGCTTCATACTTCTCATGGTTCTGGTAGTGTTTAGGTCATCACGAATTGTATGAATAAGTTTTCTCATTTAATTTTTGTGCAGGTATCTTTTAGTGTTAAGAGGTTGACCCATATCTACATTTGTAAGATTATGCGTCTTCATGGTGTACCAGTGTCTATCATTCTGGATCAAGCATCTGAGTTCACCTCTTACTTTCGGAAGACTTTTTAGGATGAGTTGGGTACTCGGGATGATCTTAGCACCATATTTCTCCCCTAGACTGACGATCAGTCAGAGTGGATTATCCATATTTTGGAGAATATTCTCCACTCTTATGTGAAGGATTTTGATGGCCAGCAGGAGCAATATTTGGCCTTAGCGGAGTTTGCATAAAATATTAGCTACCATTCCAGTATTGATACGGCTTCTTATGAGGCTTTGTATTGTAAGCATTGTCTCTCTCAAGTGGGTTGGTTCTATGTTTCTAAGGTTAGAACTTGAGGTACGAACTTGCTTTCTGAGTCTTTGGATAGAGTTTGGATCATTCAAGATAGACTTTAAGCAGCTCAAAATAGGTAGAAGTGTTATACTGACATAGACTTTGTGCCTTGATATTTGGCATTGGTGATCGTGTTTTCCTATGATTTTTGCCCATGAATGGTGTGATGAGGTTTAGGAAGAGGGGCAAGCTCAGCCCCAGGTATATTGTCCTATTTGAGATTCTTCGTACTATTGGTGATGTGGCTTACAAGTTAGCTTTGCCCCCAGACTTATCAGCTATTCATCAAGTTTTCATGTTTCCATTCTTATTTGTTATGTTTTGGGTGAATCTCATGTCATTCATTAGGAGTTCTTTCAGTTCGATGAGAGGTTGTCTTTTGTTGAGAAGTTGGTCTCCATATTGGCTAAGGATGTTATACGGTTGCACTCTAGATATATTCCTGTGGTTAATGTCCAGTGGAGGCATCGACTTATAGATGAGGCTACTTGGGAGGTCGAGTCTGATATACGTAGTTCATATCCCCATCTTTTTACTGATTTAGGTATTTCTCTTGCCTTTAGTTCGAGAATGAACTAGATTTTTAGTGGTGGATGATGAACTACCAAAATTTTGATGAAATATATGAAAAAGGTGTTTCTATGTGATTTGGCCATTTTAACCCTCCTCGTGGTTGCGTTGTGGTATTTTTGGAGTTTGGGGATGATTGGCGCAGTTTTTGATTCATTTTGGTGTGATTTATGTGATATTATCATTCTTTGTGGCATCGAAAGCCTTATAGTTGACTTCAGTTACCATCTTTTGATCCGTACAATAGATAGAAAAATGGACTGCGCCAACAGATTCAGAACGTTGATTTTAGGGTGGTAGCGTGGTTGGTGTGATTTTATGACTTTTAAATCATATTTCGACGCTCGATTTGGAAAGTTGTGATTTTGGATTTTGGGGATCAACTTTATGAAAATGATATCATTTTGAA
Organism: Capsicum baccatum var. pendulum; assembly: GCA_030864225.1. NCBI lineage: Eukaryota > Viridiplantae > Streptophyta > Magnoliopsida > Solanales > Solanaceae > Capsicum > Capsicum baccatum. The sequence continues at coordinate 136,139,742 of CM061552.1, forward strand.
AATCTAATATCGTCATTGAATTTAATAGGGTAGCATAGTTCATTTGCATTCATGGGATTTCAGATGAATTCTAAAGGGCAGGCAAAAACTTAGAATGCACCAAGTCCCCAGCTGGTGCACCACTCAACTGGTGCACCCGTGATCGCAATGCTCCTATCAAAATCTTAATTGGGGCCTGCAGACATATCAACTGGTGCACTCGTGATCGCAATGCTTCTATCGCAATCTCAATTGGGGCCTGCAGACATATGTCGCGATCACGATACCCTTGACAGGCCAGGTACCGCTTTAGCGACACTTGGTCCGTGATCATAATGCCTTGGTATATAAATATCTGGTTTTAGTCATTTTTCACCATTTCTTAGACTTGGAAATTAGGGTTTCATCATTTTAAGCTATTTTTTTCACTTAGAAGCTTATGTAAGCTCCATAACACCTATTTCAATTATTTTCTTCAATCGTTATCATCTAATTCTTGTTTTAAACTTGAATTAAATATTTAATTGGGGGATTTTGGCCCGTATGGCCTAAAAATTGTAATTCTCAAATTTAAATCTCAATTTCTACCCTTTTCACTTGGGGGGGTTTCTAACCTTACAATTATCAATTTTCCCGTTATTTCATTTTCAAAACAACTTTGATTCTCAATTTTTAAATGGATTTTGGGGGGTTTTACCTGGTAAAGATTGAAAATGGTTTTTATTTAATTTGGACCTCATTTTTTACTCGTGTTTCCTTGGGTTTTCAGTTTTAGACTCCTAAAAATATGGGGAACATATTTTTAAAATAAAGTCTTGATTTTGCCCTTCTTTTTCAAAAATTTATTTTAGAGGTTTATTTTGACCTCGACTTTAAAACAGGCAATATGGGTATCATTGTCTTTTTGTTGACGTGCAGATTCTATATTTCTATATTATAGTGGATTCCGCATTCATTTGTGAGAAGTAAAACTTTGGAATTGAAGTGTTGTGAATTAATTTTTAACCTTTGAGGTAGGTTATGGCTTAATTTCTTTTAGACTGGTATGGGTAGTTAATTTTAATTCAAACGTATGTTAAGGGTGTGGGAACTTGTAACATCTCAGATTTTCGGTCCTTGAAAGTTTTTGAAATTTTATCCTCACTGCCAAGACTACGACTCCCCTTATGAGTCGTAAGGAGTCTTGATGGGTCTTATGGACCCAATCATAGAATGGCCAGTATGGTGGCCAAGATTTTGTCCTGACTATGACTTGGACACTACAAGTCATAGGGTCATATAACTAGTCGAATTTGGCCTTTCGTAGCCTAAATAGTGTGATGCCCAAGTGGTTCTGCTCTGATAATAACTATACTATACGAGTCGTTATGACTGAGTACGATTCGTATAGTTTGACTCGTATCCCATCCAGTGTTGGTGATCATGGAAACTATCCAAACTACTAGTTGGACCTTACGAGTCGTAAGGTGACCCTTCGATTCGTAAGGTCACCCATAGTGACTACGTGATCAATTTTCAGTCTTGTTATTAAGGGTATTCTGGTCAATTTTCTTTTTTCCTTTCTTGAACCCCATGACCATAAAGCACTTTATGGGGTTATTTCTCATTCATAACACAATCAAAAATACTCTCAAACCCTCTAAATTCTCCCAAGTAAGATACTCAAGGTTTCCAAGAATTTCATCAATTAGAGCCCTCCAGGGCAAATTCCCATTATAACTCTTTATATTTCAGGCATCTTACTTATCCCCAATTATTACTTTATGAAAATCATGTATTTAAATAGTTTAATTCGATGGTTTTGAATATAGGTTTTGATGTGGCTGGGGGTTTTGATATGGTTGATTCTTAAATTGTTTTCCCATGATTTATTGTGTATTGTCTATGTTTTATTGGTGGTTTTGAACTTATGGGGTGCATAGGAATGGTGAATAAACTAAGGGGTCATGGTTTCCCCCAAAATTGGTGTTTTGAAATTGGAATTGGTATTGAATAATTGTCTCCTCAACCCACTTGGATAAATATTTTTAGATTGTGAAATTGCCAATTGGTTTGACATACTCATCTATGATATTGCATTGCATTAATGATTAAACAATGAACATGTATTTTTAAAGCCTTGTTGGCTATGATTTGATGTAATGAACAAAGAGGGTCGAGGCATTCCCCCAAGTTAATGAGATTGTGGCATAGAGTTTTGGTCTTGTTGACATGTGTGCATAGTTTACATTATTAATATATTTATATCATAGATTGATGTGGGGTCGGAATTCCCTAGTCCTCCTTGATACCTTCAATTTATGAGGCTAAAAAGCATGGAGGCCCTTTAAGTTGGGGGATCTTAACCCATATAGCCCGTGGGTGCCTGTTTATAACGGTTGAGCTACATAGTCCAGTAAAATGTTTTACTCCATGCTAAGCCTCTTTCCCTTTCCCGGTATGACATGTATATATATATATATATATGATTATGTGTATTGATTTGAATTATTTTGAAAATATGGTTCAGGGCATTATATTATCCCCCATCCCTGAGTTACATGCTAGTGCCCAACCAACTAACCATATCTGAATGTTGTATCCCCAAACGATGTAGGCACCAGAGATACTTCTACTTTTCCTATATAGTGTTAGGTGAATAGGCTCGATTTGTTAATCGTTGGTGGTAAAGTGGTAAGCTTCCATTCTCTGGAAGACTTGGTCATTTCACTAGTTTCCTCTCATAGACTAGAATTTAAGAGTTCATATTAACATTATTATTATCATTGTTAGAGTCGGGGAAATGTCTCGACACTTTACTAATTTCAGTTTTGTTAGAAGACTTTGTGTATTACTGTGTAGTAGGGTGATGTTGGTTGGTTTTTTTTGTCATCTACTGATTATAGTTTATAGACATGTCATAAATTCTTTAAGATTATCTTATGCTATCTTGTTATATGTTCAGAATTTATCCGCTGCTGGAGGTACTGTGTTCTGTTTGTCTAGGTGTATGGGATTATCACTAGTCTTTTTTGGACTTGAGATACCCTTTACGATCAGGCCTTGGTTCAACTCATGACAAAGTTGGTATCGGAGCCTAGGTTTGGTGTCATTGTCCACAAATCCATGTTAAGTAGAATCTATTTTGTAGGTGTGTAGTATGCCACACTTATAAGGGAGGGGCTATGAGGCATTTAGGAATGTTTCGATTTCTTGTTGTTCTATTTCGGGTTATAGAGACTAAGATCTTAAAGTCTTCTCTAATTTTCGTATGTTTACTTTTCGGATCATGCCTCCAAGAAAATCTAATGCTCGTAGAAACTCCTTTATCCTACTTAAGGATAATATGGACAGGGCTTGTCCTACTCAAATAGTTCAGAACCGGTCTAGGGTTGCAGCTTCTGATTTCCCTAGTAAAGTTCCATCGATTCCCATTGAACCTTCTCCTGCTGGTAATACTTATACTTGGTGATCTCCAGGAGATATTACTAATGCTGAGTTTTAGCGTTCCATTTAATTGTTGACCTAGTTAGTGGCATTTCAATCATGTCATTCAGGTCCTGTTGGTGCTGCTATGAGTTCGTTTGAGGCCACTAGAGTTGGCCAATTTATGAGGCTGAATCCTCTAAGATTTTTTAGTTCTAAGGATGAGGATTATCCTTAAGTCTTCATAGATAAGATGGAGAAGATTCTCCATGTGATGCATGCTTTAAATTTGAGGGTGTGGAGTTCGATGTGTACCAGCTGAAGGATATGGTGTATTAGTGGTATGAAGAGTGGGATCAAACTAGGGGAGATGAAGTAGGGTTGGCTTTATGGGAGGATTTCTCTCATGCTTTTCTTGACCACTTTTTTCTCAGGAGTTAAGAGAGGATAAGGCTGAAGAGTTCATGAATTTTAAGGAGTATGCCTTAGTTTCATCAATTGTCCCGTTATGCTTCTATCTAGTATCTAATATGAGGGCTAAGATTAGGAAATTTGCTTTGGGTTTGTCTTAAGACTTTGTGTTTGAGTGTAAGGTCGCCTTATTAAATAGTGATATGGATATATCTAGGCTTGTGGTGTATATGCAATAAGTGGAGAATGAAAAGAAGAAGCATGTAGAGGTGAGTGAAAGGCCGAGTAAGAAGTTTCGATATTTGGATCAGGGTAAAGGTCAGCCGTATAGTGGTAGAGATGGTGGTAAATGGTCTAAGAAGAAGTAGGAGAATTCTGGTTGCTATTCTACACCTAGTGATCCATATCCTAAGACGTTAGGTGATCTCCATTTTTAGAGAAATAGTGGAGTTAAGACATAAGATGCCCAATTTCAAGCCAGTGGGGCTCTATTGGCTTTCTCTTATCCCCTTTGTCATTTTCATATTTAGGTGCATCATGGATTTTGTGATGAGGGGAGGAATAAGTGCTTCAGATGTCGTTAACCTGGCCATATTTAGAGGAACTGTACTTCATGCGATGTTTCTACCGTGAATAATAAGGTCTTGATTGTTGTTTCTTCTACTTCTGCACCAAAAGGTGCTACTTTAGCCCCGACATTGGTCAGAATCATCCATATGCTCTTTCCACTCATCAGGATTCTGAGGCATCTCCTGATGTTTTTATTGGTACGCTAAAACTCTTCTCTAATGATGTATATCATGTACTTGATCCTGGGTTTACTCTCTCTCATGTGACCTCTTATGTGGCTATTCATTTTGGTTTTGATCCTGAGGGTATTCCTGATCCCTTTTCTGTGTCTACCATAGTAGTTGACTCTATTATGGCTAGAAGAGTCTATAGGGGATGTGTGGTATCCATTCATGGTAGGGAGACGTTTGTGGACCTAATTGAATTAAACATGTTAGACTTTGACGTTATTTTAGGGATGGATTGGTTGCACTCATGCAATGCTTCTCTTGACTGTCGGACCCAAAAGGTTAGTTTTCGATTCCTAAATGAGTCGGTGGTTGAGTGAGAAGGTAGCTCCCTAGTGCCCAAGGGAATATTTATTTCTTATCTTAGATCTTAGAAATTGGTTTCCAAGGGATGTCTTTATTATTGGGTCCGGGTTAAGGATACTAGATCCAAAGGTCCTTCCTTGCAGTCGGTCCCTATGGTCTGTGAGTTTTCCAAGGTGTTTCCTGATGATCTTCCTTGTGTTCCTTCCCATAGGGAGATTGATTTTGGGATTGATCTTCTACCAGAAACTCTTCCTATCTCTATCCCTCCCTATAAAATGGCTCCAGGTGAGTTGAACGAACTTAAGAAGTAGTTGAAGGATCTTCTAAATAAGGGTTTTAGATGCCCTTATATTTCTCCATGGGGTGCTACGATTCTTTTTTTGCGTAAGAAAGATGGATCCCTTTGGATGTGTATAGACTATCGCCCGTTAAATAGTATGACTATAAATAATAAGTATCTGTTTCCTAGGCTATTTGACCAGCTTCAGGGAGCTAAGTACTTTTCTAAGATTGATCTTCAGTCGAGCTATCATCAGTTGAGGATTAGGGAAGTGGATATCCCTAAGACTGATTTCCGAACCCGATATAGTCAGTTTGAGCTTTTGGTGATGTCTTTGGGTTTGACTATTGCCCCGAGGGCATTCATGGATCTTATTAACTAAGTATTCTATCAATTCTTGGATCTGTTTGTTATTGTGTTCATTGACGATATTTTGGTGTATTCCAAGAATGAAGCGAATCTTGGATGATCTGTGGTTGTATGTGAAGTTCTCTAAATATGAGTTCTGGTTAAATGTTGTAACCTATCTGGGTTATGTTGTTTCTAGTGAAGGTATTATGGTGGATCCATAGAAAGTTATGGTGGTTAGGAAGTGTCCTAGACCCACGACTCCATCCGATATTCGGAGCTTTTTGGGTTTAGCTGGTTACTATAGAAGGTTTGAGTAAAGTTTCTCTTCTATTGATGCCCCATTGACTAAGTTGAATCAAAAAAAGGTAAAGTTCTTATAGTCCGATGTGTGTAAAGGTAGTTTTGATAAGATTAAAGATAAGTCAACTTTGACTCTAGTTTTGACCCTGCTCGAGGGTACCAAAGGTTTTGTTTTTTATTATGATGCGTCTTGGGTGGGACTGCGATGTGTGTTGATGAAGAATGGTAAGGTAATTGCTTATTCTTCTAGGCAGTTGAAGGTGCATAAGAAGAACTATATAACTCATGACTTGGAGGTGTTGGCTATGGTCTTTGCTTTGAATATTTGGCACCATTATTTGGACTTTGCTCATGTTGACATCTTCTCAAACCATAAGAGTTTGCAATATATGTTCACCCAGAAGGTGTTGACTCTCAGGAAAAGGAGATACCTTGAGTTTCTCAAGGACTACGATATGAGTATTCACTTCCATCTAGGTAATGCTAACGTTATTGTTGATGCTCTTAGCAAGTTGTCTATGGAATGCTTATCTCATGTGGATGAGAAGAAGTGAGAGTTGGTGAAAGATATTCACTGTTTGGTTAATCTTAGAGTTCGTCTCTTGGAATCTGAGCATGGCAGTGTGATGGTGCAAAAGGTGGTGAATTCATCTCTGTCTTCCGAGGTGAAAGAGAAACAGGTTTTGGATCCTATCCATATACAGATCATGGATGATGTGGGTCACCAGAATGTAATGGCCTTTAACATTAGTGGTGATGGTATCTTCAGGTACCAAGGCAGGTCGTGTGTTCCCGATGTTGATGAGCTATGTGAGAGGATCTTAGTCGAGTCTCATGAGTCGAGGTACATTGTTTATCCTAGTTCAACGAAGATGTCCCATTATTTGAGAGAAATTTATTAGTGGAAAAACCTAATCATGTTAAAATCCATAATCACAAGAGATGAATCTATGTTAAATCCATAAAAAAAACTAAATTAGAGGAACAAAAACCCTGTTTTCATCCTTTTAAATCGTTTCTCCAAGCCCTAAGGTCGTCCAATATGGTTACAACAATGTTTAAGTATCCTATTTATAGTAGAACAAGATTTGTCATATTTAATACAAGGGCATGCCACGCCCTTATCGCCTGGCCTAGTGTCCATGGAATTCCACTGTCGCGCTTGGATACTGGAAGTCTCCATCCACAATAAACCCGAGGGAGCTCCACGCCCTTATCGCGATGCATAGGGTCTGTGTCACGCCACTAAGTCCCAAAATTCCAGATTCACACAATGCTTGTCCCATGATTTGTCACATCATTTCAAACTTTGCAGTGGTGTTTCCTCTTGAATTACATCTTATTTATCAAATATACATCAGCTTGATCAACTCACCAAGATTCCCATCACAATACACACCACAAATTAGAGCTCAAATCTCAATCAAATACAACACGATGAACTATAATTGAACATAGCTCAAGCTAAGAGTACTAGTTTTCGCATTTGAACTTTAACTGAAAGTTTTGACTCCAAAATCATTATTAAAACACCTTAGACACTAAAAATACATAACACTTAGATATTTATTTATATCATTAACCACTCATTAATCACCCAAGATGTCCTCAAAACAAGGCTAATCAAGCATAGATAATGATACTTAGGTGCATAAATCCACCTAAGATCACCACCCCACACTTAAAGCCTTATTCATCCTCGAACAACTCTTTACATAAGCCTCAATATCATGAAAAGACTATAAAACTACTACTACAGGAAAGAGGCTCAAGCTAGCACTATATAACTACACAGATAACAAGTTTCACACACAAGCATGTTATATACAATTGAGAGCACAAGAACACTACTTCAAAACACCATAACCTCAAGAATTGACTCACCCAGTTGGCAAACTCATGCACATTACTCAATCAAAAGATCATATAAATTACCTAATTATCATCAAAAACTTTCCCTCACCATAAGAGAGTTACCCACATTCACTTACATAGATGTAATTATCAGAAAAATGGGTATAAGAATCAAATTTATGCTCACTTTCACAAAGAATTCACAAGTTGCATAAGATGAACCATAGGCTTGCCCTTCGTGTATTAATTCACTAATGTCAGAATCTTGAAGCTTAGGATCCAATAGGACTTTGAGGGTTGTAATGTAGGCTAAGGGACAGGGAGGAACTATTTTGGCTAGGAATAATGACTATCTTCCCAAAGCACTTTAATACATCACATAAACATTAAGATCAATATCTAATAACCAAACTTTTTACCACATCTACCTTCCCATTCCCTTTTGTTTTGCCCCATTTCATTAAGCTAATTCACAATTATTAAGAGGGGAATATTCTCTATCAACTCATGATCAAATTCTAGAATAATTTTCTCTAGCTATTTTCACTACAGAACTCCCAACCACAACACATATCAATTTTACAACACCAATGGCTACTATTTGGGGCTTTACTTTTACCTTATTTCTTCTTAATTTCACACTCTGTACTTCAATAATTTTAAACTAAAGTGCTTAGGAGCTTTGGATAAAATTAAGGTCAATCAAAGAAGGGAACAGGCTATATAGAAGGCTATCAAAAAATAAAGGCTAAATGATCAAAGGGGGTTAGCTAACTAAAGTGCAAAGGTAGATAAAAGAGGCTATAAAACATGGCTATCAACAATATGCCTATATTATCTCCTAAATCCACACTCTTTATTTCACTTTGCACACACACCAAGCATGTTCTAAACATCAAACACAATAAGGAATACATAAGAACCTCACTCAAACGTGGCACATGCTCAACTCAAGTATAACCATCATAGACTCTCAACCAAGAAATCACATGAGTTCATCATTAAACCAACAACGTTCAAGAGTTAAATTCATGAGCCTAGGTGTCTCAAAAGTAGTCATTCACACAATCAACATGATTTTACATTTAAAACCACTTGCATCATATAATCACACATAGCACCAATAAGAGCATCTCACTCATTCCAAATACATAAAAATTAAAATTATCCTAAAAGAAAAAGGGATACTGGGTTCAAAGGGAGCCCCTATGGAAAAAATTGAATATAAAAACCATGGGGTGGGTGAAGTATGCACCTACTAACTGGCACCAACAACTAAAAACAAACAAATAAAAATTGTTCTATGTTTTTTTCAAATTTTCAAATTTAAACCAAAACAACAAAGAAAACAATTAAACTTAAGATCTTATAGAATTAATTCATCAAAAACCATGGGAATTTCCCCACCCCCAAACTTAAAAATCTATGTTTTACCCAAAGAATACTCAAAATTAAGGTTAGAAATACTTCCTGGGGCCTCTAGGCCTATCTAGTAGCATCTTTCAACATCAAGAGGGTCTGGGGACCTCACACTTAGTCTTATCCATGCTCCTCATCTCAGGTTTCTGGTACTTAAACTTTCCATCAACATGTGACTCAACAAAAATAAAAACTACGTGAAGTAAAAACTAACAATTAAAAATAAATACCTACATTAACTTGGGTTACCTCCGAAGCAGCACCTGATTTAGTATCGTGGCAAGACCCATATCACTACATCAACAACTCTCCTTCATCCTCTTTCTCCTACTTGGAGGTTATCTTCTCACTTATTTATGACATCTTTAGTATGCACTCTTAAGGTCAACATTATTCTAAATAATATCCTTTTTAGTTTCATCAATCATCATCCCTTTGGGCTTATGTGGTGGCTTGGGAAACTCAATGAGATAGTTTGAAGAGGTCTTTAGTGGTTTGTAATCCACCAGCCCACACTCATCCACTTCTATCATGATAATAATACACAAGTCTTTATAATGGGAAAGTGGAATTGAGTGGATTATAAACTTTGAAGACCACCTCTTCATCATCCAATCTTATATTGAGAGTGCCCTCTCTAATATCTATCAACTCTCCTCATATTGCTAAGAATGGATTTCCTAAAATGATTGGCACCCTATCATCTGCATCATAATCCAAAACAATAAAGTCAGTAGGGATAATAAACTTACCAACCTTTATGAGCACGTCCTCTATAACTCTATTGGGATGGACTTAGGTTTTTCCTGCCATCCATTTAAAGCACCACAGAGCATGGTCTCAACTTCCCCAACTCAAAACTGTTAAACACTGACAGGGGCATCAAGTTTACACTCACCCCCAAATCACTCAGAGCATGGACCACGTTGTTGTCACTAATTTGTATGGGAAGGGTGCAACTATCTGGGTCTTTAAGCTTCTTGGGCATCTTCTTCATCACCACAAAGCTACACTTCCCAGTCAGTACAACAGTCTCAATGTATTGGAACTTAATCTTACTAGTCACCATATACTTCAAGTACTTGGCGTACTTAGACCTTCTTACAAAACATCTAAAAGAGAAAGATTAATGTGCAGTTCTCTAAATGTGTCAAAAAACTTAAAACAAGCATCCTCTTTGGCCTTTTTTCAGCCTCTACGGGAATGGTAGTGGTGGTCTTTAAATCGCTTTCTCAGCAACCTTAGTTTATAGGTACTCAGACTTCCCTGAATTTTTAGCATCTTTACTTGCAACCTATTGTTGACTTAACTCTGCTTGTACCTTCGGATTCTTCTTTGGAAACTTATCATTCAGCTCTTTACCACAACTCAAGATGATTGCATTAACCTATTTTGGATATTCTGTATTACATGGCAATCCATATTGGGGCCTAGTATTATGTGCCTAAGATAGTTTCCCCTACTGCTTCTCCAACTTTTATTGAGCCACTTGTTGATTTCTTATTTCACCAGCCATTTTTTCTTGCTTTGCCAGGATCTTTTTCAATGTTTCTTCAATGTTAATGGCATGTGTGGTGTGTTGCTACTGGAACTTCTCGTTCTAATTAGCCTCATGCATAATTGGGCTAAGTTTGTCACTTTTGGTTGTAGGTACTTGCATAAGTTGGCTTATGTGCATTGCCTACAAAATTTATGGATTCAGGATTAGCACCACACAAGTCTTTAGAGTGGCCACTATTGCCATAAATCTCACACCAACCTGGGTTTGTTGAAATTATTCACTTGAGCTAAAGATCGGTTCATACCCAATTTGTTGAATTCAGTCATCATCTGATTTTGGATAGCTGACAATTAGGTGGCTAAGGTTGTGATACTATCAAATCTAATCATGTTTGTAGCCTTGTTCACTGATCTTCTTGAGACGTCACCATAACTATCCAGATTACCTTGTTAATCCAGTTTAATAAGATATAGAGCTCATCATACATTTTCTCTAGTGATTGACCACTTGCAGCTAAATTAAGCAAACTTTTTACGTTATGGTTAAGTTCTTCAACAAAGGCATGACCTGATTCCTTATTGGTATATTGGTGATGTGGATAGTCCCAAAGAAGAGATTTGAGCATCAAGAAAAATCCAAATGAGAATCTTTATCATGCTTGGGAGAGATTCAAGTCTCTTCTTTGGGACTATCCACTTCATCAAAATTTTAATGAGGTATTAACTCACACCTTTGTTAAACACCTTAACCATAACACAAAAATTTTGCTAGATTCAGCTATTGGTGGTCAGGCTCTAGAGAAGACTCACGATGCATTGTATACTTTATTAAACCACATAGCTCAAGGGAGTCCTGACTGTCATGGTGACTTATACAGAAGCTCGATGAAAAAGGTTGTGGGCATGATTGAACTCGATAATATCACGTCCTTAGCCGCTCAACTGTCAGCCATGTAGAATCAGATGATGACCTAATTCAGCAAATTAGGTGTGAATCAAATCTCGGCTCAAGTAAATGTAGTGCAGTAGACCCCAGGTTGGTGTGAGATTTGTGGCAATAGTAGCCACTCTATATATATGTGTGGACAAATCTTGAATCCATAAATTTTGTGGGCAATGTACATAAGCCAACTTATGAATGCCTACAACTAAAAGTGGTAGACTTAGATGCCAAATTACTCTTAGGTAAATAATCAGCAGTATCAGTAGCAATAGCATAATACACAGGCCAATAACACAGAGGAAACTTTAAATAAGATCTAGGACAAGCAAGAAGATATGGTTGCTGAAATAAAGAAGAAACAATTATAGATAAGATTCTAATGGGATAATAGTCTTAGGATTATGTCTTCCTAGGGGAAAATAGTGCATGGGTACATGAACGTAAAATGCAAACTCTATTTAATGACATGGCTAGTCTAGGTTAGGGGTTTTGATGTTAGTTTTTTAACCAAACACCAAAATACCACCCATGGATCCTTTAGAATACCTCATAGGTGTAGTAAACAAATCAACCCAAAACCTCAATTGGGCATCCCTATTTATAGGAAGATGCCCAAGACATAGCAAATTCACAATCCATCCTTATTTCTAAGTCAATGTAAAGGAATAAACTAACATCTAACTATTGTTCACAAATACTTGTCACCCATATCCCTTTTTCAAGGATGTTATGGGATCTAAAAGAATACCCACATCCCTCATTCATAGATGATGTGGGATTTTGAGAATTTAGGGCTTTCACCCACAAATTCCCATTAAACAATCAAGTATTAGTGAAACCCAACATCATTAACCAAGAATCTACACTAAAAATCAAGACCCACATACATTTGCACCCTATTTCAACATAACACCAAGATATATGTTTAGCTACTCATGAAGTTTGAGAAAACAAATATACCCAAATTTACATTCAAAGCTTCCATCGAAGATTCAAGCAAGGGTGTTCTTCAATTCAACTTAAATTATAACTAGACTCACTTGGAAAATTAACTACAATCTTGTTTCCCAATTTAGTAGGGTTTTTACAATGCCAAAACCTAAATTCTAGTTCAAGATATCTAAAAATGAAAGGGTTTTTGCCCTTTGAAGGATTGGAACTAGCAGTGGGAAATTACAAATTTATCCCTGAGATATTTCTTACTCCATCACAATCGCTAGTGCTTGATTCTAATTGCGACTCTCACGATTGTGGTGAACCTAATGCGATCACTAGCCTTGACTGATTTGGACTCGGCGCGATCACAATCACGGTAATTTAGGGTTAGTTCCTGCTCTGAATTTTCCAGTTTTTTCACTAACTTTTCTCGTTTTGTTCTCTTTTTAGCTCACTTCTGTTTTCCTTTATTTACCTATAAACCTACAAACCATGGGAATTAGTGCATTACAATGGCAAATTCACTTCATTTACACGATTTACTCATAGCAGTGTGCACAAATTTGGATGTAAATTAGTGGTGAATTTACCACTCATCAACATCCCCAACTTAAACCTTTGCTTGTACTCAAGTAACTCTACTTCTTACTCAATGAGACTATGCAATTTTAAGCCCATTTATACGACCAAATAATCACAAGGACTTTGAACTTGATTAACACCAACAAGTAGCTCTCAAGCATGGGCAAATATATTCTTACTACTTCCCTCAATATGAAGCACAATCTCAAAGATTCAAAAGACTTTACAGAACAACAATGCAACAATCACTAACTCTCTAGAAGTGACTCTCAATCAATAGTGACTCAACTATACTCCTTAGCCTTATTTTTGAAAGATAAAAATTTTACCTACCTCGATTGGTTTACATGCCTCCTCACGAAAAAAAATCCCACACACCAAAGTATCTATCATGCAAAAAAGGATTAAAATGCAAGCTCCCACTCTTACAAAGATTCTCTCAATGAAAATAAGTATCATACCATATGATTTCTCTTATTTTCAATCGCCACTACTTCGAATACACTTAGTTGAAAATCTCGAAGGGCTTTTTTGAGCTTGTAACGTAGGCTCGGGGAAAGGGTATGATATTACTTAGGAACAAAGTGAATACACCCTTCTTAAACATCTACATCACACTATTCAGTTAAACTTTGGACCATGGGCCACTTTATTTGTTTCCAACTTCACACATGACTACTTTCAGTACCTTGATCCATCTCTTGAAATCATTTTCTTCTCAATTATTTCTTTTGTGCAATCAATGTTTTTCCTTCTTTTGGTGATTTCTTTCTTCTTCACTTTTTCACTTACTCTCTTTGTTTAGATTTTAGGTATCCACTTATACTACCATGGCCCAAGGTCACCTCTACTAAAACTTACCACCCCCAACTTAGACTTTTGGCCTTAAATTACATTTTTAAGTTCAAGAAGGGTAGGGTTCAAAAAATGGGTAAACTTCAAATGGTTCAAGGCTTGCAATGTGGTTGCCAAAGAAAGGATTGAAGGCTCAAAATGGGTAACTAAGGATACTATTCCATGTACGGGTAGTCTATTTAGGCTAAAGAAAGGATTGAAGGCTCAAAATGGGTGACTAAGGATACGATTAGTCTTGAGAGACTAATGGAGCAAGATTTAGATAATACAAGCAAGCATGAAAGTTAAACAACTATGCTCACCACACATAATATGCAAAATTTTCAAGGAGGTTCAATTGTATTTCTACTAGATACAAAATAAGGTATTTACCATGTACTACAAACTAAGGATTTTGGAGTCACAAAAAGAGGTAAAGCAGTATTACAAAATTATTCATATTTGTGCCCTTAGTTTCCAGAATTTTTGGATGGAGGTGGGTGTTTGCTTTGCATTTACACCATGCAAAATTGTCTATTGAGGGCACCAAACCAAGTTGTCGCCTCACATTTCGACTCTCATAAGGGAAAACTATATGGCTACTCAGAATTAACCATAGGTATACAAGTGATCCCAAAACTCTAATGCTCTAGTTACTTAGACTTCCCCAGCATCTATGACTCCAAACCCAATCACGATAATTTTCCCTTAATAATGTTGTCACTTAATCTATCATAGGGAACGGATCATCTGAAATTATCATAAATAAGATAAAAAAACAAATAGAAATCTAAGTATGAAACAAAACTAATCCATGAAATATAGCACCATCGGGGTACCCAATTATTACAACCCAAAATAAAAATCATACAAATCAACATAAAAACATCCGACAAATATCTTGATAATACAAACAAATTCAAAATAAATGAATACGAGTACGGTCATCCCAACTAAAAGCTTACAGTGACCTCACTGCATAATTAAGAAAGCATAAAAAGGGTAAAGGGTGCTCCCTGTAACCGCATCAAGGACTGTCATCGCCCTCGGTCTCCGGATTACCTCCAGCATTATCTAAGTTAGACCATATAGTTGGGATCTCATCATCACTCTTAGCTCTAGGAGAAGAAAGTTTGTCTTTGGGTTTCAGGACCTTCCAAAGGCCCTTTACCCCCTTCCATATCTTTGTAAAGAATTTATCTTTCTTCTTGTCCCTCTTCTTCATCTTTTCATGTGAATTCCTGAGCTCCTTGTATGACTGTGTCAAAGTTAAGTAGGCCTTATCAAGACTAGAAATAGTGGCTCCTAATTTCTTCTGGTCATTCATGTACTTCTCATAATTGAAATGAGCAGCATAGGAGTGATAGGTGGTGGAAGGCTCTCCTGGGCTCATAGGCAACCCATCCACAAGTTCCGTGATCACCCTCATCTTAATCGATATCTCCTTAAACGACCTTGTTATGGATGGCCTACAAGAGTCGATGTAGAGTCGATGTCCTCATCTATCAACATGCTTAAGTCGATTTTCCTATTCTTGCTCTTACCAAGTGCGCCTTCACCCAAATATTAAGAGGGTAAATAGGGGTTTTTAGGCGCACCAAAGTATCTACGGGGTACTCTTCGACCCCGGCTCTCCTGCAAATCTCAGTGATCAAAGAGGGAAATAAGAGTAAGGATCCATATTTTAGCTTAAAATATTGTATGTCTAGTAGAATAAGATGCCCAACATTCAGAGAAATGATATCCAAAATGCATGCAATCATCCGGGCTCTCACATCAGGGACATATGTCATATTGGTGCACGGAGAAATCCAGCTACGGATGAGAGTAAACCAAATTCAAGCCCCAGCTGTGAAATCCTGCAATGATATCCATATCTTTATGGTGGCCCACAGAACCTCTTTACGAAAATACAACTTATCAGCAAGCCAGCTCCCAAGTTCACAACCCCTATCTTCATAGGTCTTTATGCCAGCATCCGATAGACCATATATGTCATTTATCTTCTCTACTCTAAAGTGAACTTTTCTCCCAGAGATCCTCATAACAGGGTTTGAGATAGATATTATGTTAAGGTCTGCATAGAACTCCCTCACCTAATATACATTTTCTTGGCATGGATCCAAGGAAAAGCACCTCCACCCAGTGGTCACCAAGCGATCATGAAAGGTCGAGAGATTCTTCGGCACCCTGTCCAAGAAAATACCTCTCTTTAGGAATAACTTGTTTCTGGGCAAGTCTACATGGTGCAGATTCTAGAACTCAGCATCCATGAAATGAGTTTGGTTGTAATCCCCTATCTTTCGCTTTAGAAACTTGAGAACAACACTAGAGCATTAATTATCAATATTTACATGTTAAAATTATGCTATTTTAGTAAATTAAGCTAATGCGGTGGTGTCTTGGCAATTTTTGGGCAAGAAATGAACTCAAAAGATTTTTTATCCAAGCCGAAAAATAACTTCAGATGCGGTGATCACGGGCCATAGAGCCATCGCAATCACAATCCTACAACAGTGATTGTTGTAACTGAGGCATTGTCGAACCAAAATTTCCAAAGTTCAAAACTTCCAATTTCAATGACCATTTGTGTTCCAAATCAAAAATTTACATTACACACGTGAAACTTAGTCCCTAGATGTTTGATCATCCCATTGGAACATGGGAAAACTAGTAAGAACTTTATTGGGGCATTCAATCAAACACTTGGTGTGAACAGCTTATTTCTATTATTTAAAATAATTTTGGGTAATCAAGACTTCTCCAAGTATGTGCACACTAATATTAATAGCGAACCACACCAAACAATCACAATTAACACTAAGATTTAGCTTGCAAATCACAATTTTAGGTCATTCCTAAAACATGAGTTCTAAGGCCTACACATATTCATAAAAAGAGAGAATTTGAAGTACATACTGGATTAAGGGATTCAAAGGGGATGCTTATGCATTTTTGGCTGCCTAAAATACACTCAGAATTAATTTCAAATTAAGGGAGATTTTAAAAGAGGGGGGGGGAATGTGGGTGCCAATTTATTTTTAAAATTAGCATGACCACGATCGTGGTCAGTGTTTTGTGATTATGGTTACATGGTGATCACAATCGCGATAGCACGTGTACCGTGATCGCGGTAACTGAGCCCAATTTTTTATCCTCTATTTTTCCCTGTTCAGCCCACTACTCAAATGCACCACACTTCCCCTTTATCAACCTTATTCAAAATACCTCATAGTACCATAATTTATTGGATTAATCATAAACAAAAATAAAACCTACTCTAACAATTAAAATTCAAAGGATACGATCCATTTTTGTGGCATTGGTGGGTTGCCTCCCACCTAGTGCCTAATTTCTTGTCGTGAAAAAACATTCTTAAAATTTTAAGTTGGATCCTTGAGGGACCTATCATCCAATTTGGTGTCTACTACATCAATGGCGGGAACCACTTGTAGTTCGATTATTTTTTCCTCAGTTTTACACGCCAAAAATGAAACTTCATCATTTTGAACCTAGAACTTAATTTTCCCTTGCTCTATATCAACAATTGCTCTCCATATTGACAAAAAGGGTCTCCCAAGGATAATGGGTATTTCTTGGTCAATTTTACAATTGAGGACCATAAAGTTCGCTGGCAAAATGAAACGATCAACCTTAACCAAGACATCATACAAAACTCCAACAAGTTACTTAATAGAACTATCCGCCATCAAGAGCCTCATTATTTTTAGAGTAGAAGTGACTAAACCAAGTCTTTGATACATTGCATATGGCATGAGGCTGGTGTTTGCACCAAGGTCACACAAGGCTTTCTCAAATTTGTATGTCCCAATGGTGCAAGGTATTGTGAAGGCTCCCAAATCTTCTTTATTTTTCAACATAACACTAGTCATGGTTGCACTACAATCATGGGTAAATTCAAGGGTTTCTCCATCCAGAAGGTTCTTCTTGGACATTAATATCTTAATTAGCTTAGCATATCCTGAGATTTCTTGAATTGCTTTTAGCAAAGGGATAATAATTGAAAGATTGCTAAGCATAGAAATTTGACATTCTCTTTCTTTTTCTTGAGTCTTTGAGAGAAAGAAGGAGGGATTTTCATTGGAGACAAGGGATCACATAGTGGTTCATCACCCTTGGCTACTTTTGGAGATCCTTCCTCATCAGCCATTTTTTCTATTATCATGGCTCTTCATCATCCTCTTCTTGAGATTTTAGAGCCTCATCATTCGACTCACCCACATACTTCTGCTTTATGTTCACTAGATCATTATAAGACTTTTCTTTGACCTCAACCTTTTGTGCACCAAGTTCTTTACCACTCCTAGTGACAATTGCTAAGAATTGAGCATCATTTTTTATATTTTCCACTATATCACTAAGGAGGCTACCCTTGGGCCTAGCATTGAGTGTGGTTTAGATTTGGCCAATTTGAGTTTCCAATTGCTTGATTGAAGCGGAGTGTAAGATAACTATAATACCCCGTATTTCCTTAGCCTAGATGAACCCTCAGTACATGGTTTATCCTAAATAACATTTTTGAAATACTCAATAATTTAATTAACTTTCCAACGATATAAAATTTGCCTAAATCCAATAATCAAGTAAGAAGTTATGGCGATTTTAACTTTCAGTTGTTAAACATCGTCATTCAGGCCAGTTACGCGTCGCAGACTGTGTTAAAATAGAAAATTTCAAATTTCAATTTTGCTTTATGGTGTTGGCACATCGCACCACAGACCCAGTTCAATATTGTCAAATTCCAGTATACCAATGCGATTCCACCGCGTCGGAGTGCACTTTGAGTTCACAAACAAAGTGGCAACGCGATACCACCGCATCACGCCACCATGCAATTTCCTAGTTTTTATTTTCCATTAGCCTGGCGTGATAGTGGCGTGTCGCGCCAAGGTTCCAAATCGGGAAAATTTCACAAAAAATTTAAGTTGTGCCCAGGGTTAAAATAGTCTTTTTCTATGATTTTATTCTGCCCAGATATGGGATTTAAGCCCTAAAAATTTGTAAAACCCTTTATTATTCACTTTTTCCCAAAATTAAAAGGTAGTTCTTTCTCAATAAAACAAACCCTAGCTCTCAAAAATCAAGGTCAATCTCAAGAATCTCTCCAAGAACTCATCAAATTAAGGTATGCTAGATGTTCATCCATGGATCCTTACCTTCCAAGGAGCCCAAGAATCTTTTTTTAATATACAAGATTTATGATTTATGATTTTCATGTTTGAATTAGATTGAATTCATGTTCATGATGTTGTTTGATTTTTAATCCATGATTTAGATTACAAGTTCCAAGAATTGATTTTAGCATGTGTTGAATTACATGATATTCATGATAAACCCTTCAATTTGCAAGTGGATTGTTGTAACCATGTTAACCCTAAGTGTTTATGATTTAATGAACCAAGTATGCATCTTATTTGTTAGATAATTTGTTTATGACAATTAAATATTGCCATTATAGCATTCTAACATGTATTCCCCATTCATGTACAAGTTAATGCATTATAAGTGTTTGATGGAATGTCTCTATGAATGAATTATAACCAAGTGAACATTGTTATGTTATTCAAGATTATGCTTTGCTTTATTTTTCATGCTAACGAGTCCTGGGGGTATTTAATACTCGATAATCTAGCTGTTTGCCTAGAGCCAGTTTCAGTTACAGAATATTATCAGTGATGTCACGATTAGTATAACTCTCATTCTGTTACAGAACTCAGTAAGATTCAGTCAGTTATAGAACTTACAGAAACTTAGTAATCTCAGTGAATTCAGTCCAGTTTAGTCTAGTATAACAGTTCAGTGTCTTTCAGTTAGGAGTAGGATTCAGCACCGAGTGAACCCAAGGATGGAGTCTCACCTTCCAGCAAAGGGTGTGATCCTTAGAAGCAATTTTTGTATTTCAAAACTACGTATCCAGCATAGGGTGACACATCACACCTGGCAGTTGAGGGTTGATGGGGTGCTCTACCTACCAGTAAAGGGTACCACCGTTCTCGTTTAGGGAACCTACCAGTTGAGGGTTACTCTTCAACTTGTCTTTACCCATGGCATAGTACTGACACCCTTCCAATTGGGGTTACAGATTGGACCCCAGCTTAGTTATCTTATCTTATTTAGGGCATGTCAGTTAGATGATTACCTTCCACAGTTTCAGTTTTGGTCTCAGTCTTCAGAATAGAACTCAGTTCAGTTCTACAAAACTAGGACTATCAGATACAGTCACTCAGTTAACAGTAATTTAGATTATCAGTGATCCTAGATTATCAGTATATTTAGTTATCAATTATCAGATTCAGTTCTAGTATACTCGATCACAGTATGCACAGTATGTTCAGTAGTTACAGATCCTCCATGTATGTTAATCTAGCTCTTGCATATCATTCAGTTAGTTATTGATCATGCATATGAACCTATGCATTCAGCCTTACCTTATTTAGCATACCAGTACATTCCCACGTACTGACCGCATACCCATTTTTTGTGCTATGATGTTTCATATCATAGGTTCGGACGCTCAGGTTCCTGACCGCGCTTAGCTAAATTCAGTCAACAATAGCAGATTTAGCAGTGAGTCCTCATCTATCGAGGATTTGATTTTATTTTAATACTTCAGCTTAGCAGTATTTTAATAGATGGAGTTAGTTGGGGATTGTCCCATCAACTCTACTTTCAAACAGATTCACTTAGAGGCTTTTCAGACAAGATTTTTAGACAGTATTCAGTTTTGCAAATGTTATATTTTATTAGTATTTCAGATGTTTTTGAACTTTATGGCATTTTAGTCCATTATTTTGCATTTATTTTAGTATTATTATTCAGTGCTCACAACAGATATCATTCATGGGTTAGCTTGTGGTCCTTCGGTGTCGCAAGCACCGTGTGACGACTAGGGGGTAGTCTCGGGTCATTACAATAACCATTTGGTTGATTTGATTAAATTCTCCTTTTAATTATCGTATCATCTTGTTCGTACCTTCCACTCTCATCAAGATTCTAACAAGCACATCCTCAGCTTTGAATTTTTTGGGATCCATGGGATTTGCCTTCTTTCTCTTCACTCAGTCAAGGGGGCACATATCTATCATACTCTCTTTCCTTATCCCTCCAATCACTATCTTTATCTCTATCATGCCATTTCCTTTTTCAATCACGATAGGTCCAACCTTGGTTCCCACTTTGCCTTTGATAAGTCACGCGAGAACCCCCCAAGTAGTTTTCTAAATATCTTATTTCTTTGTCTAGACTCTTGGATTCTTCTTTATCATATACTTTGGATGCCATGGTATTTACCATTTTTGTGGGTGCACCCATCATATTCTTTGTAAGGAGGTCTAATTATGTCATCATTTTTGCCATGTTTTTCTCACTCTCTTTTTCTTTCTTTCTTTGCTCTTTATCCACATAGGAGGTGGTAGGGAAAGCTTTATATACCTCGGTGTCCCGGTTATGACACCCCTATTTTTTTGTGATTTGAACAAGTAAAGTTGAAGCCACTCCATATGACAACCTCATGAGTGATCCACCGGCCTCATTATCCACGATAGTCTTGTTGAGTTAGTTCAATGCCCTATAGAATATTTGTAGAAGCATCTTGTCTGGTACCTCATGGTTAGGACATTGCACAAGCTTTTTATTAAATCTCTCCCAAACTTCATATAGAGTCTCTCTATTGAGTTGACAAAAATTAATAATTTTGTCCCGCAATTGCAACATCTTAGATAGTGGGAAGTAACGATCTGACAAAATATCAAAAAGAATGACCCACGATATGATTGACCCGATGGGAAGGGACGTCAACCACAACACCGCCTTACCCATTAGAGAGAATGTAAAGAGGCATAGTCGTAGGGATTCATGTGAGATGTGAGCAATGTTGAACGGGGCATACACTTCCATAAAATTTTTCAAGTGCAAGTTTGGATCCTCATGATCTTGACCCCTAAAGAGTCCTTTCATTTGAAATATGTGTAAAATCATACTTGTGACGTGGAAGACCTAATTCCCCGCATTTGGTGGGATACGAATATGGACTTCATCATCAAGGAGCCCATCAAAGGTCCAAGCATTACTTGAATGATCACCCATTATGTCATGGGCACTATTGAAATCACTTAAAAAGAAACAAAAACAACACCAAAAATAAATAACACACACTACGGGTAAATCCAAAGTCACTGTCAACACCACACAAGCAAAAACTAAGTTTCACTCTCCGACAACGGTGCCATTTTGATCACGCTCAACTATATCATTATTTTGGTGTAGGACGATCATTGTCAATCCACGAGGAGTGTAACTAGTATTCAATTCCTATGTATTGTTGAAAGCTACTAAGTATTTACCCGCAATGTAAATATAGAATAAGAAATGAATTAAAATTGAGGTTATGGTTTGAAAGGCTGTTTGAATAAAATCAAATTAAAATACCAATTTAAAGCAATAATTATAGATAAGATTCCAATAAGATAATAGTCTTGGGATTATTTCTTCTAGGGGAAAATAGTGCATGGGTAAATGAAAGTTAAATGCAAACTCTAATTAATGATTATATGGGTAGGCTAGGTTAGGGGTTTTGATGCTAGTTTTTCAACCAAACCTCAAAATACCACCCATGGATCCTTTTGAATACCTCATGGGTGTAGCAAGCAAATCAACCCAAAACCTTAATTAGGCATCCCTATTTCTAGGAAGATGCCCAAAATAGCAAATTCACAATCCATCCTTATTTCTAAAATAATGTAAAGGAATAAGCGAAAATCTAATTATTGTTCTCAATTACTAGTCACTCATATCCCGCTTTCAAGGATGATATGGGATCTAAAAGAATACCCACATCCCTCTTTCAAGAATGATATGGAATTTTTGGAATTTGAGGCTTTCACCCACAAATTTTAATTCAACAATCAAGTATTAGTGAAACCCAACATCATTAGCCAAGAATCTACACTAATAATCAAGACCACACATATTTTCACCCTATTTCAACATAACTCCAAGATATTTGTTTAGCTACTCATGAAGTTTGAGAAAACAAATATACCCAAATTTACATTTAAAGTTTCCATTGAAGATTCAAGCAAGGGTTTTTTCTAATTGAACTTCAATTACAACTAAACTCACTTGGAAAATGAACTACAATCTTTTCTGCCAATTTAGTAGGGTTTTTACAATGCCAAAACTTAAATTCCAGTTCAATATATCCAAAAATAAAAGGGTTTTTGCCCTTTTAAGGGATTGGAACCAACTGTAGGAAATTACAAATCTATCTTGGGCTATTTTCTGCCCCATTGCAATCACTAGTGCTTGATCACGGTCACAGTGAACCCATCACAATCGCTAGCCTTGACTGATTTGGACTGGTCACAGTCGCAACCCCTAGACCGCGATCACGTAACTGAGGGTCAATTCCTACTCCTAATTTTCTATCTTTTGCACTAACTTTTCTCGTTTTATTCTCTTTTTAGCTCACATTACTTATTTTCCTTCGTTTACCTATAAACCTACAAACCATGGAAATTAGTGCATTCAAATGACAAATTCACCTTATTTACACGATTTAATCATAGTAGTGTGCACAAATTTGGATGTAAATGAGTGGTAAGCTTACCACTCATCACCAAACTATTAATCTTCTCTTCACTCATATAACTCAACCTTTTATGTTATAACTATGATGAAATGTCATTCTCTATTAAGTTTATTGAGCCTCTAGAGATGGATTCTTTAAATACATACAAGTTAAAAGACTTGTCATCTAGAGCCATAAACATTGAATCTTTAGTAAGATTTCACTAGCCAACATAATGTGTGTTAAAGAAACCGTCATGACCAAGATTTCATATAGAAATAAAATTCAAGTAAACACATGGAGCATGCTTGACATTATCGAGAACTAGTCTCGAGCTTTTGTTACTTTCCAAACAAACTATATTAATGCCAACTCCTTCAAACTCATCATCATTGTTCATTTTCAGCATTTCAAAATTAACTGGAGTATAAGCAGGAAATAATTCCTTCTTTGGCGTAACATGAGAAATAGCACTTGAATTCACAAGCCATCTATTTTGTAATAAACAAGACTAATAACATAATTAGTACAAGTAACAAGAAGATCATCCTTAGAAATAAGAGCAACACAATTTTCATTATTGTCGTATTTCTTTTGTTGTCTCATACATTACTCGTGCCATTGACGATATTTCTTGATATGTCCATTTTTTGGCAATAGTCACATGTAACATTCTTTTATGTGGACTTTGAATTATTTTTACTTTTGTCTCTGTCATTCGTACCTCTAAAGTTGATTCTCCTTTATCTTCGATAATCAAAATATTTGAGTGTGAAACTGAAGAAGATGGGCTTGAGATCCTCTTTTCGTCTCTTATTTAAGGCAACATTCTTAGTATATTTTATAGTTACAACACCAATGAGATCAAAATTAGTCAAAGAAATTCAAAAAAAAATTAAGATTCTGGTAGAGTATTAAGAAGACAAAGTCCTCGTATTTCTTAATCTAACTTTACACCCATTCTAGATAGTTTGTCAAGGACATCCTAAAAATCATTTATTTGATCAAAAATAGAATATCTCTCTTTCTATATAATATTTACCAACTGTTTCAATAGGAACAACTATATTTTCAATCTTCAGAGTATAAAATATCTCAAATTTATTCCATAAACTTCTAGAATTAGTCTCATTCATAATAGCATTTCTAATATTATCTTTAATCCATTGTTTGATACAGCCACAAATGTGTAAGTACTTAAATTTCCAATCCTCATTAGTCATGGATTGGGATTTATTAGAAGCAAGCACTGATAAGTGCATTTTCTTGACAAATAGAAGATGTTCTATCTTTCCTTTTCAAGTATGATAACTACTACCATTCAAGTACACCACCTTGCTCATATTTGTCTCCATCATTCAAATAGTTAATCAACAATAACCAAATGCTTTTACCACTTTGTTAGGAAAAAAAAAACACAAACAAAGTGTACGACATGGTAGCAATGAAAGAAACACCCAAATTTAAATTTTTCTCTTTAAGTTTGAACCAAGACAAAACAAATAAAATCAAGCTCAACAAAGATCATGAAGTAAATACTTCAACCAAATGAATACAACAAAACAAAAATAAAATCAACCATATGAGAAACCAAGATATACGTAGAAAATTCATTCAATGTGAAGAGTAAAAACTATGGAACCAAAGCTACATTGTAATCAAAAAACTAGGATAGATGTGTCAAACAACGGGCAACAATAGATAAAAGACAACACCAAAAACTAGATAATTAAAGGAGCAAAAGTACAAAAAATGTAGCTACTGTTCACAAACGAAAATCTGGAGCTCGGCACTCTAGATAAAACTCTATCACTTTCTAATCAAATATTAAGATGAGAGGAACAAATTTTCCTAAAATTAGCTCAATCGGACATAAAATGAAGCGACAATAGTTATTTGAAGTTGATTGATATAGATTAAAATTGGTGCAAGAATCTTCACTCTTTTCTCTCTGTATGGTTGATGAAATCTCTCTTGTATGTATAAAATAAGTAAAAGTTACACAAATTTCAGTCCCTTTTGGAGTTAATTACTCCCTATCTCAAATTTTTTTCAAAATTACTACAAATCTCTCATTTAGTCCACACTAATACATCATATTTATTTGGATCCATCACTTAATTTTATATGAATACATCACTTAAATTTTACAGATATACATCACATTTCACATAGATACACCATATTCTTATGGATACATCACTTAATTTTTTACGGATACATCACATTCATTCGGATACATCATTTAATTTACATAGAGATTGTAAGTAAAACTAAAAGTTTTTGTAATTTAAAAGGGTTGAAATTTTAAGAAGTTATGATAAGTTAAGTTGTTGTTTTCACAACCCGAACCAGGGCCTGGTTGTGATGGGTATCTCAAGTCCATCGAGGACTGGAGACCACCCCCTTTTTTTGCCTAGCCTAACTTGATATAACACTCTTAGCAGCGGCAAAAATCTGAACATATAACAAGATAATAAGAGTAAAAATTCAAAGACATTTAAGCATGTCAACATCAATACCTTATCCACAGGGCCTCTACAAATCTAAAAATAATCTAAGTCGGGACATACCTCCGACCCTTATAATGACAATGATAATGTTAATGTGAACTCTTTAATTCTAGTTTATGCAAAGGAACCGATGGAATGATCAAGTCTTTCAAAAAATAGAAGCACACCACTTCATCATAAATAACCGACGAACTGAGCCGATCTATCTAGCACTGCACAAAAAAGTAGGATTGCCTTTGGACCCTATATTGCATAGGGATACAGTATTCGAAGACGGTTAGTGGGTTGAGCACTAGCATGTAACTCAGGGATAATGATAAAGTAATAAAAATTTAAAAATCTAGTTCTACTCAATGTATATGTTCACATATATGTGTGCATACATATATATTTTTATAAAATGTTGGGATAGGGAATAAGGCTTAACATGCACTTTAAAACTTTGACCTAAATTGTGTAGCTTAACCATCATATAATAGTACAATGGGATATATAGGCCCCAGCTCTCACCTCATGTCGTGCCCCAGTGCGTATAGCCAACGAATTGGAGAATAATCTCATATATATGTGTGGAGGACTCGAACCTCCCAATCATATAATAAGGTGACTTAAGCACCCAATCATGTAATGTATTATAGGGGACTCGAACCTCCCAATTATATAATAAGGTGGAATCAGACCACCGGATCACAAGCAAGGGGACTCGAACCCCAGGCAGTTTAGGGTAAATGTGATTTTCAGTATTGATCCCTCGGGACTATCACTTTCACAGTCCAGCTACACAACCCTCTTTTAAGCCCCATTAAAGAATTTATCACATATTTTCATTTATTGAACCATGATACACATTTAGGCATACACTGTTGGCGTCGTCATACTAACTACACTTGAAAGGTAACATCAACATGCCATTACAATACCATTAACTTGGGAAAATAACTTCCTTTGTTTACTAATACAAAATGGGGAAAACCGACTCTCTTTGTTCATTAAATAAAACCATCATGTTTCAAGAACCACTATATCATGCAGTTGTTCCGAAAATAGTTCAATGCAATTTTACTCGTGCTCAAACCGCTTTCACAAAGTTGAGTTGGGGTTGTTACCAACTCAATTGTCAATATTAACAAAATTTGGGAAAGTCACAATCCCCTAGTTTATTCACCATACCCACGCATCAAATTGATTTTAAAATCACCATTTAAGACATAAACCATGCATATGTAAACATAAAACATCACATAAATAACAATCATTCAAAACCCTCACCCATGTTCCAAAACCACATGAGAAACTAATCAAAACACATGCTTTCACAAAGTAATAGTTGGGAAAAAGTAACATGCCTGAAATATCAAGAGTTATGGAGAGAATTTTCCTTTGGGAGACCTAATTGATCAACTTCTTGGAAACACTAAGTATCTTGGTTGAGAGAATTTGAGAGAGATTGAAAAGCTTTTTCAATTTGTTTTGGAGTGATAATGACACCCTAAAGGGGTTTTGAGCCGTGGGTCATGATTTCAGGAAAAGGAAAAATATCTAAAGTTCCCTTAATTAAAAGCTGAAAAATTATCATCAATGACTACGAGTCACTATATGACTCACATGGACACGCTACGGCTCGTCACAGTCAAGACAGTAGCTAAAGTACCCTTCTCTGGTGACCCTTTGATTCATACCATACGACTCATCACGTTACCATACGACTCATAGGGTCCAATTTATAGTTAAGACAGAACCACTTGGGGCTCATACAAGTTTGGATACAGATGGGGCCATACAACTCGTTTAGAGTCTTTACAACTCGTTAGGAGCCACTCGCAGTCAGGATAGTGACTTGGGCTACCTTAACTAGATACTGTATGATTGGGGTCCTGTGACCCACAATGAGTCGCTAAGACTCGTAGAGGGAGTCGTAGTTTGGACAATGAATTCCAAAACTCAGAATTTTCAGTAGCCAACACCTGCGGCATCACAGTTGTGTGATGCAATATTTTCATAAAATAAAACCTAAAAAAAAGAATCTTACATATGCACCATAGTAGTGGACTTATGGGCAAAAGTGGATTGATCTAGATTAAGTTTTTATTTATCCACATAGAAAGGGAAAAAATCCAATGCCCAACAAAATTTAAACAACTTTTAATTGAAATGTGTCTTATAGTTATAGTCGTGTCTTTGCATAATCTAACTAATTTTAAGAGTCTAGTTAAAGTTATTTATTTATTTATCTTATTTTTATAAGTGTATTAATGTAATTGAACTTTTTGATTAAGGGGCTTCAGTTTTTAGCATAATTTATAGTCACATAAATGTATAACGTTTATGTCAATCCAGAAATTTCAAAAATTTTCTTTCTGCTAGCATTTGGTAATAGATTTCAAATACTTTGACAAGTCATTTTTTGGTGAAGATTTGGGTAAAGTTTCACTATGTATTTGGTCATAATATTTGAAAAATATATTTCACTTTTAAAATTTCACAAAAAAAAAAAAGAATTTGGCCAAATACTAGTATTTTTTAGTATTTGAAAATTTGAATTATTTGTCAAAAATATTTGCTAAATAATGGCAAATGATATGGTCAAACACTATTTGTTAAGGCTTTTTCTAAAAAAAACTACTTGGATTAATCTATTGCTAACAACAACAACATACCCAGTATATTTCCACCAAGTGGGGTCTAGGGAGAGTAAGTGTACGCAGTTCATACCACTACCTCAAATGTGAGATAGAGAGGTTGTTTCCGATAGACCCCCGGCTCAAAAGATTAATCTATTGCCAAGTTTTTAAATTTCGTGCATGTCAAATAGTATCTTATTAGTTGGGACGGAGGAAGTATTAAGCCTTTAAATTATTATTCGGTAACCTAATGTAAGGACTTATATGATATACTAGTCCTATCATAAGCGCCTCACGTGTATACCTCGCTTCAAGGAGTTCAATTTTACAAAATTACTTTGATATCTCAATTAATAATTGTCTATAAAAAATGCATGATAATTTATTTTTATAAACATACTAAAATTTTAGAAAGCTTATATCAAATCACAAAAAAAATTATCTCTGCAATTATAGATGCTATCAATATTTCATTAAAAACTTCTTAATCAACCATTGTTTGTCACGAATACATGATAATTTATTATTATTGTAAACTTCAAGAACATACTAAAATTTTAGATTTTTTTTCTAAAATCATAATTAAATTTATTTCTTCAATCATAGTTATTATCCAAATTGTAAACATCAAGAACTAAAATTTTAGAAAGTTTACCTCAAATCACAAGCAAATTTGTAAATGATGATAACAAAGAAAATTTTGTTGTCCCAATATTTTTGATGTCCTTCTCAATTTATAAGAAATTTTGCATTTAATTTTACTTTTCTTGTCCCAATATTTTTGATGTCCTTTGTCGGTTCAAATTCGTATTTTATTTAATTTAATAAATTAGACTTTGCAGCTTTTTTTGTTTTTAGGTTTAGTTCTTTTTTCTTTTTTCATTTCTGTTCCTTCATACGTTTTTTGGGTTTCCTTTTTCAATTCAAAGTATTCTATCCTTTTATTTAATTTTATATTTAATTTAATAAATTATATATAAGGTAAAATTTTAATTGATTTAGAACTGTTAAATATTATAATTTCTTTTTTCACTTAAATAAGGACTTTAATTAATTTCAAAGTCCTATCATTAATAATAACAAAATGACAATAATTTGAGTAGACTAGTGAAAATGCAATTTTGTATTTCTAATGAAGGACAAAAATTTCGAATCTTTTCTGAACGTGTGTGCGTCAATTAATAAAACTATATACATAAGAAGAATGTACCACTGAGTATAATTTAGAAAAAAAAAATCACCTAAATAGTATGTCCATCACCTATCAACAAACACTATTTGACATAAGAATAAACAAAAGGAAAAATAGATATCTTGCAGAAAAAGAAAGAGGGTTTCACAAGTGAAAGAGAAGAATTACAGAATTTGCTACATAATCCTAAGGCAGAAGAATCTTATATTTTAATAAAAGAATTCCAATGCAACGCAATTTTTGTTTTGCCAAAAGATCATCCTACAGTAATTTTTTTATCACAAAATAAGGCAGTTATATTTAAAAGAAAAAACATTACAACCTTTTTTTAGAAGAAAATTTTATTTCGGCAAAAATATGAATTTTTATTTAAAGAAAGAAAAGAAAGGGAAACAGACAAATTTTTTATTTTTTGACTACTTGATTCGATGGTGATATGCTTATTTCGTTTAATTTTTTTTAGTTTTTTCTACAAAAAAAAAAGAAACACGAAAAATTTTATATTAAAAAAATCTATTATCAATTATTAATTATGTATAGTTTATATATAAATTTAAAATAATTAACCAAAAGAAATAAAAAAATGACAAAAAGAATGATGATAATGAATAAAGATTACGATTTAAACAAAAATCAAAAAGACATAAAAGGACAAGAACAAAAATTTGGTTAATCATAATATTATTGTGGTACTGATAGATGCATGATTTACGGAGGCAAAGTAGACTAATATGAGAAAGCAACAGAAAAGCTCAATTCATTACCGAACAATTTAGAATAAGAAGACAGAAGAAAATTTTGATCAAGAATTGATTGTAAGTTAATTCAAGGTAACTGCCATAAATCTTTAACTGATATTACATAAAATTTTGATTATTTTATTAATTATATTTTATCCCAATTTTTTAAAATAGTGATACATATATTATATGGTGATACATATAAAAAAGTGATACATTTGAAACTAACAAGATATTTATTTAAGAAAATAATAGATTCTCTTTTATTCATTATATTCTTTAATTTAAGTAAAAATATCTAATTTTTCTCTTTTTTAGATTTAATTTAAGTGTTTTAATTATGTTTCTCTTTTTCGTCTTTAATTATGAAAGATATATTTTTTTAGGTCTTTTTTCTCTTTTTTTCGTCTTAAATTTTAGTCTGTTTTTTTAGATTTAATTTTAATTATGTTTCAATTCTTCTTTTAATCTCTTTTTTTTAAATATTATTACTTTTGTTTCCTACACTAACTACACCATTACCTTTCATTAATAGCATATGAATCATCCAATAATTGAAATAAATAATTCTATCTACCATATGAATCACCATAATACCATATATATCGCCCATTAATATCATATGAGTCACCCAATCAATATATATATATATAAAGGAAAACTTTAGGCAATCCTATGTGGCATATCTTAGAAACCTCCAATGTTATTTATCTTTTTTGTGGGTTTTTTGAACTTTTTTTTCTTTATTTTCATTAATCAATCAATTTTCTTAATAACCAAAATGAATGAATCAATTACTACTCCTTCATTTATTTTTATTCTTTAATATAAAAATTAAATATTTCTTTATCATTACTCTCATGACCTTTGATGATCATAACTCCTAAATTATATTAATAGTCATGTTCATGATATCTTTGATATTCCATATTGTTGTCTTATAAATAGAAGTATTATAAGTCTTCTTTCCCCATCATCAAAATTAAGGATATTTCATTCACTATATATTTTTTGAACTTTCATATATTCTTATAAAAAAATTATTTGTATACCTTCTAAAATGTCCTCCTTATTGTTTTCTTTTGGGTATGCTATTGCTTCTTCTTCTTCTTCATGCATTGTTCCTTCGACATTTAATTGATTTGCTAAACTCATACATGAGATTACATTAAATTTGTTATTATTGTTATCTTATATTGTTTGTAACTTTTAAGCAAGAACATGTATAATTTAAATCTATTTTCTTATAATTTTTTTAATAATATATTAATTTTTGTGATGTATTATTTTTTACAGGGATAAGAAAAGATCAAATAGTGAACAAATGAAGTAAAGATGAAATGATGACTATGTAAAGATTTTAGGAGAAGAACATAAGACCACTTGAGATGAGTGTCTTTTTTTTAAATTATATATATATATAGTCTTTTTTGCCTTCTTTATATAGTTTAAATTACTATATAATTTGTTCACTTTTATTTGTCGTTATACTAAAAATAGATATAAAGAAGAAATATAGATAAGATGACGTGAAACCTTTATTTTTTTTATTTTTTTACATAATCTACTAAATAAATAGATTATTAAAAATTTCATAAAATAAATCAAAATTATCCTTAAAATAGATCTTTTGCAATAGAACCCAATTCACCATTTGTTTGAGACAACCCACATAAGAGAAATTAATATAACATAATCTTAATGATAATTAATTTATTTTTATGTATTATGTAGTTGTAACTGTAAAATTAATGTCAATGAGAAAAAAAAAGTGAAGGTAATAAAGAATAAATAATTGTAATGAATGACTAGAGTAGTAACGAAAAAGAGAAATGACCTCCTTTTATTTTTTCTTTTACATATGACTATAATTGTACATACATATTTCATTGTGTTAGGTTATAATTAGATTTTGATAATTTTTAGCGTGATACTTTTTTCTTTTATTATTTCTTAAAATTGTATTTTAGAAACATAATGACGACAAGAATAGGATAATAGATAAGATAAAATAGAATGTTGAAAAAGGGAAATGGACTCCTTTTATTTTTTTCCTTTCTTTCATATGACTATAGTTGTACATACATATTTCATTATGTTAAGTTGGGATTAGATTTTGTAAATTTTTATTGTGATATTTTTTGCAACATTCTAAAATGAACATTATGTGCTTGATGTTATTGTTTCTTTGCAGGTTAGTGCATTCCTAATTTATAAATTCGATAATGAGGTAAAAAAACGATCGTTAGAAGCATTTTGAAGAACGAAAATTTAATAACTTCAAGAACTTCGAGAGTTTTTGAATTAATTTATTTTACGTGTTTTTAGCTTTTAAGCTCCTTTTTTATTTTTATTTTTTGTTGTTTGAAGAAAAAATTATTTTAAAACATTTACTTTTAGGTCAGAAGAGTATAAAAATAAGCTAAAATTAAAAAAAATGAATATGTCCAACTTATAGCTTTAGCACTTAGCTTGTTGGCTATTTTTCTAAAAAAAATAAAAATTCAACACCCTCTTTGTTCAAGCATTAAATTAAAAAAAATTGACAATAAAATAGAGTATTTGAGTGAAAAAAAAAATATTATTTGTAATTGTTTGTTTTGAAAAGAAAAGAAGAAGAAAAATAGCATATAAGGCCATAAATTTATATTTATGTAATTATTTGGCCTCTTTAAAGTTATATAAAAAATACCTCTTTTAGTTCATATAATTATTATTTATTTTTATATTTTAATACAATATCTAACTTATTTTTCCCTCTGCTTTTTGGTTTTTCCTATTTTCTAAGTAATTAATGTAAAAATTGATTCCTTAATTATTACAATTAGGAATTTACTATCCTTTTCATATTGCTCATTATAATTATTGGTAGTTACAACTCAACATTAAAAAATGAAGCTACAATTAAGTTGATGCATATTGTGATCATGTGGCATACCCCTCCAAATTCTTTATGATAAAGCATTACTGCAAGCATATATTTTTGTACTTCTGAAATTTCATTATTAGTTAATTGGTGAAGTTTTAAAGTTTAAATTATTTTTTAATTTTTAAATTAATTAAAAATTAACATTACCACCTTCTCACATGTCAATTATAGCAGTTTCTTATTGCAAAATAATGCAATTCTCGTGATTTTAGTATAATTGCTGAGAAATGTAAATGACTAGAGGAAATGGTAATTGATATATTTATTTTTGTAAAATAATAATAATAATAATAATAATAAGTAAATTAAATTTGTAGGAATTATCAAAAAATAATAATAATAATAATTTTTTTGACCAAATAAAGGTGTCACATCACTTTTCTAATGCCTAGCTTCATATTGATGGTTAGAATTAGAAGTTTGAGTTTCCAAATATAAATTTAATATATTTTTTGAAATTTAGAGAATGTGAGTCCTAATAATAACTAAGGATCCTGATAATTTATTTTGTAGTGTCTTTTAAAATTAATTTTAAAATTTTATTACTTTAGCATTTAAGCATTATATATACGCAAATACAAAATTAAAATAATATTTTTAATTTATGAACTTTTAATTATAATTTTTATATTTATTGTGTTTTGATATATTATTTATATATTTTAAATAAAAATTTTCATAAAAAAAATATAAATTTATATCATCTACATAGAGATAGGTAAAATCAAGTATCCCTAAAAGATCATAAAGTTTTAAAGAGTGAAAACTTTGAATAAACTACACAACTAATTATAAATAATGTTATGAATTTAAAGTATTAACTTTAATTTTTTGAATTTGAATCTAAAAGAAATCTTAACGCATTCATTGCACTTGAATAATCATAAAAATTATATTTTTATTCAATAAAATAGTTTATCCCCATGCGAAGCGCGATCCCATTCCACTAGTAATTGAAATAAATAATTGTATCTACCATATTAATCACCATAATACCATATATATGAACCACCCAATAATTAAAATAAATAATTGTATCTACCATATGAATCACCATAATACCATATATATCACCCATTAATATCATATGTATCACCCATTAATATCATATGTATCACCCGTTAAAATCATATAAAATGTATCTATCGTATGAATTACCATAATACTCATATAATGATATCATGTTTAACATTCATATGAATCACCATTAAAAAAATAAACATTTATGAATAACTAAATAAATTTATATATGTATCAATAGATTTTTTTTTTTTTTAAAAAAGAGAGATTTTAGGAGAGGAAAAAAAGTTACATGCATTTAAGCATTAATGGAAGAAAAAAAATCAGGAAGGAAGATGATTTAATTGTTGATAATTAGGGAGATATTTTAGGAAAAAAAATCTTGAATGAGTTAATGGTGGAGTAAAAATAGGATGTGGGTTTTCTTGATATGTTTCACGAGTAAAATTGAAATGGATTTTATGTAAATTTTAAAATAGTAAAAAATATTAGGTAATATAGTCCGTTAAGCATGAAATTTGTGTAATTTATCCTTAATTAATTGAAAGGAAAAAGGCCAGCTAGGCTTAATACAAAAGAAGGGTTTTGACCAAGACTTGATCATGTGTAATGCAATTTGATTAAAATTTTGAGGAATATTACTTAAATATCAATTGTACAAATTTTTTTCTATATAAGGTAAATTTTTAATTGATTTAGAATGTTAAAATATTATGATTTTTAATTTAAATAGATAAGAACTTTAATTAATTTTAAATTCTAAAGTTTAGGGAAATAATTAATTAATAACTTAATTGTATTTATGCTACTAACAATTACTGCCAAAAAGTTTGTAAACTCGACCAAAACGATTAGTTAAAATAAGAAATAAAAGTAAATCATATTAGTGGTAGAGGTTTGACTACCATACATTTTTTTTATTTAAACCAAAGACATTAAAAAAAAAATTATCGTCACTGTTGATCAAAATCCTTTTCCTCAAATTCCACCGGCACATTCCCCATATTAGTAGTTTTTTTTTCCTTTCCAAATATTTTATGATTAGGAGACTTTTGTTTAACTAAATAATAAAATTAGAAAAATAGTAAAAAGATGATTTTGTCTGGAAAAAAAAACTTTTAATGAAGGGAAAAAAGTTTGAATCACTTATCTAACGGTCTTCACATTTTTAATAGAATACTCGTTTAACCACACGTGCCTCGCACATATAATATTTAATTATTTAAAATTAAATAATTTTATTTATTATAAAGATTTTTAATGAAGTATAAAAATTTCAAATCACTTTTCAAAGATCCTTCACACTTAAGTATGATAATGTAAACATAAACATATATTCTAGTGTAAGTATATATTTTACCATCAGAAGTTTCAAGTAGTTGATGGATCATAACTTTTGTGTTTGTCATGTGGTATCTATTTTCCTTGTTGTCAAAGACTGAGAGAGACACATTAATTTGAACCATTTTGTAGTACGATTTTTTTTTCTATTTTTTCTTGCTTTTAATGTCAAATATTTATAATATCATTGGTTACATTCTTAACCTACTTAAAACTTTTAAAATTTTGATACTTCCTAATTTTTTCTTATCTAATGCTTTTATGTTTATTTTTAGATCTTTCAAATCTTCTTAAAATCAAATCTAGTTGATTTAAAATTCTTAAACTAATGAATAAAGTAATAGTTTTCATTAATTCTGATGACTTCTAATAAGAAAAAATTTCACCATAAATACATTTAATTATTTAACTATTATATATTAGAAAAAAATAGTGAAAAACCGACTTTATTTAAAGTAAAGACTTTTAACGAAGGACAAAAAGCTCAAACAATATTTCTAAGGTCTTTTACACTTTTAATATATTATAGATTATAGATATAGATACTAGTTTAACCACACATGCCTCGCACGTATAAAGTTTGATTATTTAAAATTAAATAATTTTTTTATGCTAAAGATTTTTTAATGAAGTATAAAACGTTTAAATCACTTTTCAAAGATCCTTCACACTTTAATATAATAATATAAACAAATATATATATTTTAGTGTAAACACATATATGTTTACCACCAGAAGTTTCAAGTGGTTAATGGATCATAACTTTTGCGTTTGTCACGCAGTACCTCTTTCCCTTGCTGTCAGAGACTAAGAGAGACACATCAATTTGAACCATTTTGTAGTACGATTATTTTTTTCTATGTTTAAATTTTTTTTTTATTTTTAAAGTCAAATCTTTACAATATCATTGATTACATTCTTATTACGTACTTTAAACTTTTAAAAATTTGATACTTCTTAAATTTTTCTTGTTCTAACACTTTTATATTTATTTTTAGATTCCAAATCCTTTTAAAATCAAATCTAGTTGATTTAGTACTTAAACTATTAAAAAAGTATTAGTTGTCGTTGATTCTGATGACTTCTAATAAGAAATGATTTTTACCATAAATACATTTAATTAATTTTCAACTCTTAAATATTAGGAAAAAATAGTGAAACGATAATTTTGTCTAAAACAAAAACTTTTAGTAAAGGGCAAAAAGTTCAAACAATATTTTAAGGCCCTTCACACTTTTAATATTATATTATTATTATTATTATTACTATTATTATTATTATTATTATTATTATTATAGATTATAGATATAGATTATAAATTATAGATATAGATTATAGATTATGAATTTTGGATGGTGGTTTGTCATAATTTCATAATGTATGGTACAGTATGGTATGATATGGTATTATACAGTACAGTATAATACAATATTTGGATAGACCATATAGTTCACTGCTGCTTAATAATAATTTTATTATTTGGTTTGACGGTATGGTACTGCATCGTAATTGATAAGTTTATTAAAATGCCCTTAATTATTATAAATATTAAATTTATTAATAATTGTTAGTAAAATAATTTTTTCTGTTAATCTGTCATAAATTATGTCATGTAAATATATTAAGTTGTTAAATTCATGTAAATTTTAACAAAATTAATACAAGAGTAGATCAAAATAAATGTAATCAGATTCATTTTTTATGGGAATAAATTTTATTTTCTTTTAGTGTTTTGAAACGTGACCACCAACGACAAGTATAAAGTTTGAATGCATTTTTTGTGTATGCTACATGTGTGTTCAATATGAAATATAAAAAAAAATAGGAAAACAAATAGTTTCTTACTTATTTTCTTGTGTTCGTTATGCAAATAGAAAAATATTTCCTAAAAATATTTCTATATATTTAACACAAAACAATGAGAAAGAATAGATTAAGGGGATGGGGTAAGAAAAAAATTATGAAATTCTTGCTAAAAAGAATATTTTGGGGTGGGGTAGTAGAGTGGGGGTTCGAGGGTAGGGGTAGGGGTGGGCTAAGAAAAAAATATTGAATTTTTTAAAAGTAAATTAAAAATATATATTTTTTTTGTGGGTAGATGCATTGGGTTGGGGGAGAGGGGATGGTAGGAGGTGGTGGTGAGGTACAATTTTTTTTAAAACTTTTTTAAAAGTAAAAAAATTGATTTGAGAGGGGCTGGTAAGTGGGGGTAGGGCGTATGGGCGGATGAGGGTGGGGTAAGATAAAGTTTTAATTTATTTTTTTAAAATAATTTTTTTAAAAAAGATTGGGGTGGGGGTTTGATAAGGGATGGGGTCGGGGTCAGGGTAGGAGGTGGGATAAGAAAAATGTTTTAATTTTTTTTTAAAATTTAAATAATAATTTATCTTGGATGGGGTGTGGTGGGGTAGAGGGGGTGGGGGGTGGGGAGGCGGAGGGGAGGGGTGGCTCATGGGGTTGGGCCTAGGGGAGGGGTAGGAGGTGGAGTTAAATAATACTAAGGTAAAGAATAAAATAGTATCAAGGCATAATTAAAAAAAAATATAAGCGAACCATGGGATACCACCAAATCGGTGGTTAGATAAAGTGAGGATTTTTATAGTTACCAAACAATGAAAGTAAATCATACCATACCATATATTTTAACAAATAATCAAAACAAACATGGTTACTCTAGTAATCATACCATACCATGAAAAATCACCATCCAAACAGTGTATAGGATGTTTACCAAAGATATGTAAAATATCCTATTGCAATTTAAAAGCTCGTTCGTATGGTCAGAGCTGGAACTTTGGATTAAAAAGGACTCCCAAGTTGTCCAATTAAGTGGGAGTCCTTCAAGTTTTTTAAATTAGGTGAGAGGGACAATTTTTTTTTTAAAAAAAAAAAAAAATTTCGTCCCAACAACTTGTTTCAGTTGTAGAACAACTTTGATAGTTGTTCGACAGCTTTGCTAAGTTATTCAACAACTATCAAAATTATTCAACAATTGCGTAAAGTTGTTCAGACAACTAATGTAGTTATCTAACAACTATCTCAGTTGTTCAAAAAGACTTTTTTCTTAACAAATTTGTGGACCCACTTGTCCCTTTTTCTTAATCGGAAACTTGAGGGGCCTTTTGACTCTTTTTTCTCGTCAGAGCTTGTATTACTTGGTATCTTTGAACAATATGCAACAGGTATCTAACAGCAAGCATGTAGTCTTGTTCGGGCTGGTCACCTCTAACGTTGGTTGGGTGCTTTTGAAGACTTCAAACACAGTTAGGAGTATGATGGGACTGCAAGTGACGTATTTCGCGATTCTGATAGTAGTGGCTTAGAGATTTTTCAATCAAAATTGAAGATTGTACAACATTTAAAGCAGAGCTGCAGAAAGTTTGCAACAAGCCTCAGTAGGTGTTTCGGGCAGGAAGGACTATGCCTTATCTGAAGGGTGATATTATCGACCGCATTAGTCATCTCTAGGAACTAGGCTGGTGTTTGTTGCCCATATTTATAGGAAGCTAATTCAGCAGTTGAGGTGTTTGTTGCCCATATTTATAGGAAGCTAATTCAACGATTGATCGTTTAGCCAATTTGGCATATAGTCAAGACTCTTGCTTTAAATAACATTCATGGTACCTCCTAGCATCTCTTCGCTTGGTGCAGAAGATGTTAGATTCTCATTTCCTCGCTTAATTTTGGCCTAGTTTCCTATTGTTTAAGTTCCTTAAACAACTAATGTGAATATAATCGGAGTAGTTTTCTAAAACAAATAATTTTGTTGATGGAAAAGTAGGGTAGTGTCTAAAGAAAAAAAGGGTATGGACTTTGAATTAAAAGGAACAAACAAATTATCCAATTAAGCGAGGCCTTCAAGTTTTTAAAATTATGTGGGAGGGAAAAGTCTTTTTTGAGTTTTTTTTAAAGTTTTTTCGTTCCAACAATTTCTCTCAATTGTCGAACAACTTTGATAGTTGTTCGATAACTGCGCTAAGTTGTTCAACAACTGGGCGAAGTTGTTTGACAACTGTAAGAAGTTGTTCAACAACTGTGCGAAGTTGTTGAGACAACTAATGCAATTGTCCTACAACTGTCCCACTTGTTCAAAGAACTTGATTTTTCTAAAAGGGACAAATTGCGGGTTCCACTTATCCCTTTTTTTAATTGCAAACTTGAGAGGTCTACTGCCTCATTTTTGGTGTAATTAATAAATAAGAAATCAAACATTAAAAATTAACTTTAAAATATATTAAGTACTATCTCCATTTTTTCACATCCCATTACAATTGGAGTGTGTGCTTACCAAAACTGCACATTTACAATCTAAATTGCGCATCATATCAATTAAACGAATCAAATTCCACTAATCTAAGGTGCCTGTCCAAACACGCCAGACCACGAAGAGCATTCTTGAGAAAGTTGGGAGTTTATATTAAGAGATAATACATAAATATGATACTAAACTTGACACTAAATTATAACTTTGATCTTAAACTTTGATAGTGCACAAATATGATCTTTAATTATTCAAAACCTGAACAAATATGACCTCCGATTTAGCAACCCCATGCGTGAGTCTCACTCGCGCCTAAGTGGAAAGATAATTCAATCACATGGTGCCACGTCGTTAAAAGGGCTGACTTGGAGAGAGGTCATATTTGTGCAATTTTGAATAATTAAAGATCATGTTTGTGCACTATCAAAGTTTTGCTTTTTGTGTTAAAACGGCGTCGCTATTATTATTATTATTATTATTGTTGTTGTTGTTGTTGTTGTTTTTGATTATTATTATTATTATTATTATAATTTTTTTATTTATTTCTATAGCAGCAGCATCTAACTTTTTTCTAATTAAAAAAAAAATTATTATTATTATTTTATTTATTTTTATAGCAGCAACACCTAGTTTTTTTAGCAGGGATCGAACCCGTGCAGTAAGCTGAAAGAAGCATCCAAGAAGAGCAAATAACACCACTGGACTATTTAAGTGTCTTGTTTCATTTGGTTTAATATTAATATACATACATAAATATATATTTTTTATCTTATATATACAACGCAATTTTTTTACCGAGGGGGTTCGGGTGAACCCCATGGCAACCTCGTAGGTACGCCCCTCGATAATTTAATAACGTTGTAATAAAATTAATTTAATAACATTTTTATTACGTTAATTTGATAACGTTAATTTAATATACTACTACTACTATCCTTAATAATATTAATTTAATAACGTTTTATTAAAACTATAATTTTTTTATTATTAGTATAATTTCATCTTTAATTTAATATTTAAATAAATATATTTAGATATATTAGTCCTCTGCTTTATAATATATATATACCCGCGAAGATAAGGTCTTTTGGCAATAGAAGGCATATTACTAATTGATTCTTTGGCCATTTTGTGTTCGAATTCTAAACCGGCGAGGCGCTGGTGATTTTTTCGTATAAGGCTGACCCGCCTAATTAATAAATCTTCAATATTGCTCTTTTTGTGCAATGACAAAAGAAATTAGATGTCATTTTCATCTTTGAACCGAAAATAATAAAAAAAATAATAGCAAAAAGTCATTTAAAGATCATATTTGTGCAATTTTGAATAATTAAAGGTTATATTTATACACTGTCAAAGTTTAAAATCATATTTATGTATTATTCCCTTATATTTTATGTATCTTGCGTGATGAACATGCATTTTGCCACATAAGATCAGAGGTCATATTTGTGCAATTTTAAATAGTTAAAAGTCATATTTGTGCACTGTTAAAGTTTAAGATCAAAATTATAATTTAATGACAAGTTTATGGTCATATTTGTGTATCATCTCTTGTATTAAACTTCTTATAGCATTAACACTCTTCGGAGTTTATATTAAACTTCTTATATAGCATTAACACTCACTTTGCTATAAGTCAAATAAGAACAAAATATAGCACTAAACTTCTAATACATAACCACTCAATATTTCATATATCAAACTTGTAACGAACATAAAGAACCTACATGTGCTAGAGGGGGACGGTAAAAAACTAACGGCTGTCTTTCTTGATATGACCCAAAAACAATTGCAGAACAAAAACAAAATTTAAGGTATCTACAGGATTCTATTGGAGTAGTTATTACTCCATAGCATCTTCCTTGCAAATACTGACTTGATAGGTACCATAACCTGAACTTACTAACATTCTTATGGCGATTGGTGCTCAGAAAGTAAACATAACCCTACAACATATATCATTCAAAGCTTAATATCTCTACCAAATACCCAGCTGAAAGGAACAGGAGCCTTCTGCTTGGCCCGGGCTTGTGCCCTTTCCTCCAATTTTCTAATTCGCGGAGCCAGACCACATACATAATCTTGCGCTTTGTTTCCTTCACCAGAAAGACCAGTCAAATTCTCTATTTCCCATCTTCCCACCAGAAATTCAAGAATATCTGCATAATCCTTCGCAGTGTATACACCAAGGCGTTGAGCTACAGCAGAGAAGTGTTCGAAGAGGTTATCATCCCGGCCATCATACATAAGATGAGCTGGCATCGATATTTTTTTCCTCATCATGTCAGCGACAGCCAATACAGTGCCATCTGGGTCAACTTCAAATAGCTTCTCCACAATCTTGGTATATGCAGTCTCGTGGCGCTTCTCATCTGCAGCAATTATACCACATACCTGTGCTAGCTTCATGTCCCCATGCTCCTTAGCATGCCGAGCTGTATTTCCATGAGAAATGAAGGTAGCCCTCTCTTGGAAGGAAGTGTAGATAAAACCCAGATACGGGTTGTTCTCCGTGCGAGGATCCTAAAATTTTAGCATCAAATGGATGAAAAACAAAATATCAACTTAAACAAGCAGTTAAGTGAGAAAGTCTTAGCCAAAAAGGAATTATTATATAACAATTCCATCTCGGGGTGGTTTCTATTTATCTGATCAACAGCTAGAAATATGCTGCTCAATAAAACAAATTGCCAACATGTTAATCATGTACCTCAAATCTCTAAAAGCAATAATTGGCCAATATGGAACTCAGATTAATTGCAGCACAAAGTTAATACCACTGAAAAGCAACTCATCTTTGTGCCAACTCTCCGAACAACAACCAACCCAGTGTAATTCCACAAGTAGGGTTTGGGGAAGCTGGTGTCTACATAGACCTTACCCTACCTTGTTTCAAATAGATCCTCAGCTCAAGTAAAGCATTTCAAAACATGTATGAAAGGGGAATACAGTAGTGAAGAAGCCATGAAGAAAATAATGGAGAAAAGAAAGCAACAAAAAATAATACAACCAAAGCAACAGAAACAACAGGTAGTAATAAAAATCGAAGAATAAAAAAGTAGGAGAGTAATATAATAATAATACTGATAAGGAAAACTATACCAGGCTCGACTACCTTGGTTAGATAGGCAATCTAGTGCGCAAATGGAGGAAATTTCAGGATGCAGACAGATTTATCT
Source organism: Capsicum baccatum var. pendulum (assembly GCA_030864225.1). Lineage (NCBI taxonomy): Eukaryota > Viridiplantae > Streptophyta > Magnoliopsida > Solanales > Solanaceae > Capsicum > Capsicum baccatum. Next base: position 136,183,027 of record CM061552.1, read on the forward strand.
TCAAGATCTAGAGAAACACAAGTACGTAATGCATAATAAATTAATCATCTAAGTGTTTACACGTCTTTGAGATGGGGAAATGGATAAGAAAAGGGAGAGGAAGAGAATAAAATACCCTCTCTGAGTAAGAAAAGAAAGAAAACTAATATCTAATAGAACCCACATTCAACTACATAAAGAGAAAGCACTCTCATGAATATCAACAGATTCAAGTCATGCAAAGTTTGACAAGATGCGGCTTCAGTGAAAGAAAAGACGAGGGAAGTGAGGTTGAGATGGTTCGGGCATGTGATAAGGAGGTGCACGGATGCCCTAATTCGGAGGTGCGAGAGGTTGGCTATGGATGGTTTCAAGTGGGGTAGAGGTAGGCCAAAGAAATATTGGAAGGAGGTGATTAGACATGACATGGAACAGTTACAACTTATGGAGAACATGAACCTTGATAGGAAGGTGTGAGGATGCGGATTAAGGTAGATGGCTAGTGGGTGGGAGTTCACCCTTACTAGTAGGAAGGAGTGTTACGCGTGTAGCGGTGGTGCCTGTAGTCATAGTGTTACGCATGTGTCCTTGTAGTTTCTTGTTCGTAGTGTTTTGGCGATATTTGTGATTTCGGATAGATGGTTTATAGCATTACTCTGTGGGTATCGTGTTTCTTTTATTATCTAGTGGTGTTATTCCATTCTGTTGTTTGTTTTTATATTTTTTCATTTGTTATACTGTTATCTGTCCTGAGCTGAGGGTCTATCGGAAACAGCCTCTCTATTTCATCCACTTCATCTGAGGTAGTGGTATAGGCTGCGTACACTTTACCTTCCCCAGACCCCACCTTGTGGGAATACATTGGGTATGTTGTTGTTGTTGTTGCCAAGTCATGTAAATTTTGAATTCTGCAAGACTAAGAGAATGTGAAAGAAAACAAAAGGAACAGTAATTGACAGCACAAAGCATAACAGACTTGCCAAATGTACTATCACAAAAATTTATCGCTATATAACACAACTAGATTACTAATATCAATAGCTTTACCAAATCTGAGAATTTTCGCACTGCGTCAAATACAGCTCATCTATGTGCAGGCTCATTCAGACAGACAGACACAACACAGATATCACATACTCTGCAAGAGATTTGCTATTATATCATTTTAATATAAAAATAACTAGGCCAGAGAAGTCTGTATAAATTTTACCAATAATCTCCAAGATGATTTGAAAGCTTAAAAGTATCAGCAGAATATGGAGAAGCAAGCTCACCATCCCTGAACCAATGAGGTACTGAATTGTCTTCTCAATTTGCCTCATATCAACTCTTCCAGAAAGATATAAATATTTGTTGAGAAGGTCACCATGCCTATTTTCCTCAGCAGTCCATGCCCTCGTCCAAATAGCCCAAGGAGTTAGGCTGGCGCCAGTTTCATCACGAACGCCATCTAGGGTGTTAAGCATTGTTTGATAAGTAGGAAGAGCCTCCTCTGTGATCATATCTCCAACTAATACAACAAAGTAGTCATCAGGAATTTCCTTGCACCTCTGCCTCAGCTCCTTGACTTGCTCTTCAAATCCTTCTGAGGCAGGATCAGGAAGAAAATCACTGGCCTGCCAACACTTCTCGACAGGCTTTAAGTGAACCAAGATATTATTCTCAGCCCAATCATGCAGGGAATCAAAAATTTCACGCTTCTCTGGCGGCATGGAATGTGTAACTTGAACATGCACCTCTCGTGGAGGACCGAATGGCTTCTTCACATTTCCACCTTCCCTAGAATTAGCAGAATTAGAATTATGATTAGCATTTTTGAAGAGAAGATGAGCTACAACAGAAAATTCAGTCTGAGTCAAGTTTAAGGCAAACGATTATTTGGTCCAAAGAAGGAAACACTAGTCAGGAACAAAGCAATGTATGAAGCCATCCGTTCTCTCTTACGTTGTCACTCACCTTTCTACTATTGTTTTTCAAGTAGTTATTTCCCCAAAGCACGTGTGATCAAACATTCGTATATGAAAGAAAGACTCTCTATCCAAGTAAACTTTTCCAACATGACATACACCACAGAAGTCTGTCCAACCTATTTGAAGTACATTGACAAGACCACTTCTAATTCTGACAGTCGATCTTTAAAATAATAATCTTCTAAGCAATTAAGAAATTCAATTAAAATCACACAGCAGGAGAAAACTAATATGACCTTTAATAATGACTAAGTTAGTGGAAAATAAAAGATGATAGAAAACAATCAGTTAAGGAATTTCTAATTAGGGGTATGGACTGTGTACATTCTACCCTCCCCAGACCACACTATATGTGGGAATATACTGGGTTTGTTGTTGTTGTTGTTGTGGGCAAATGTAGTGCAGAAGTTGTGGGTTCATGCAATCCCAATAACTTTAGCTCGGATTTTGTATGTGTTACTAAACTCCAAGATGTATAGATAGTAGATTTTGAACCTAGTAAATCAAACAAGTTTTTATTGATAGTGGTGACCGTGTCAGCTTGTGTGCACCTTGACTATTCCACTAGGTACCTGCTACCTTCAACCGGCACGAGTAACTTTGCCTTCTCAAGCAAATAGTGAAAAGCCAACTATTGTTTTTGCCTCCGCTGGTTTCAAACATGAGACATCATGGTTCTCCTCCCACTTCGTTGACAAATGGATTGTGATAGAATTTCACATTTGTACACATTAAGTTCACATAAAAAATCATGCATATGCAGATGCACTAATCAAATTTGCATCAGATTTCAGTGTTTCTTTTTCTTTTTAGTGGCAGTGGTGCCTAAGCTAGCTTTTAAAAGCCAACATTAATTCACCGGACAGTCTGTTATAACCTACAAAGATATGTGCAAATGAACTCATTCTAAGCGTTGCAGCTGGGATTCCATCCTGCAGTCTCGGGTTGTTAGTCCTATGCGGATATGCCTCAAACGCTCAGCTCTCCACTTGGTGTCCCACTACCTTGTTATCCAATCACGCACAAGGAGAAGGGAAAATCTACTCTAGTAACACATTAAATCAATGCACCCTGAGGGGAAGAGATAAATAGATATACAAGCAGAAAAATCATATCATCCTTCAATCAGGAAAAAGAGGAAAAAATACACCAACATATGAATAAATATAAGAACTGGAAAGATCACAGATTGCAAGATACCCCATGCATTAGCATCAACTACCACAAATCTAATTTACAAACCGAAGTACAATCACGATCAGAAACACTAAATATGGCTCAAAAAGAAAACATATTTGGGGGTATACATCTCCAGAAATTTGACAAAATACAAACACAAAATAAAACTCACACAGAAAGGGGACGAAGTGTTGAAGCCATGAAAACTCTATGAGATCTGAGTGGGGAACACGGAAACGTAGTCGTTTTAATGGATTGAAACGTCGGAGGATTGAGTTTCAGAGCCATTTTTCCGATGGTTTTTTCAGGGTACCTCGATTGCTCCGCCTAGAGAGAGAGAGAGAAGTGAAAGGCGGCGAGAGTCAGATGCATCAAAATAAAGGAGAAAAATGAGTCAATAGACCTTCCAAGTTTCCAATAAAAAAAAAAGATAAAGTGAGTCCCGCAAATTATTAAATTAAAAAAAATTAAATTTTTTTGAATAATTGAGATAGTTGTTCGACAATTATATTAATTGTCTGAATAATTTCGTGCAGTTATTGAATAACTTCTCTAAATTGTCGAATAACTACGCCTAGCTGTTCAACAACTAAATGCAGTTGTCGAACAACTGCGCCTAGTTGTCGAACAACTTGCACAGTTATTGAACAACTTCAATAATTATTGAATAACTTCACAAAATTATAAAACAACTATTAAAATTGTTCTACAACTGAAATAAGTTATTGAAAATAAAAAACTTTAAAACAAACCTCAAAAAAAATTTATCCCTCCATTTTAATTTTAAAAACTTAATGATTCTCACTTATTTGGATAATTTATTTATCCTTTTTAATCTAAAGTCCCAAAATAAAAGCAAATCCTGAAGAAGGCGACAAAGGACAAGGGCAAGTGAAAATGAAAAAAATTCCAGCACTTAATATAATTGCCTTCACATTTCTAGTAAATTACATCAAACACCACTGTCGGACCGTATACGCGCGACGGTAAGAGAATGTATGCCCTTTAACATTGCCTTCGTTTTCCGCTTTATTTGACGGGTCACATTACGGTAAAAGAATATATGCCCTTAACATTTGCCTTCGTTTTCCGCTTTATTTGACGGGTAACCTTACTTTCACTGTCCAACTATACGTAGAGGCGAACCCGCTAGCATAATGGAGTGTTCTTGCATTCGATAACTTTTTAAAAGAATTATATATATATATATATATATATATATATATATATATATATATATATATTTGTATATATGTATGTATATATATATGTGTATGTATGTATGTATGTATATATATATGTGTATGTATGTATGTATACATATCTTAAGAGAAAAGACATAATTTTTCCCTTGAACTTGTCCACTCAATTAATTTTAACACTTAAACTTAAATTTCATTTATTTGTCCCCCCTTAACATAAAAGTGTATTAAAATTCCCCTTAACTGCTCGCGTGTAAACAAGCGTTGTTGGGCGCGTTAAGACTCATTTTTTTGTCAATTTAATTTTTTTAAAATGTCCATTTAAAGAAAAAAAATGCATATATTTGTAAAAAAAAAAAAAACACTAATATTATATTTAAAATATAATAACTTTTTTTTAAAAAAAAGTTTAAAAAATAGACACATTTTATTCTTTCTTCTCCAGAACATCAACAATACTCAAATTCCTCCATTAACAACCTCAAATCCATTCTCCATCAATACTCTTCTTTAATTTTTTTCATTTTCCTCCATTAACAACATCAAAGAACAACCACAAAGACACTAAATCAGAAAAATTTCTCTATTGAACACCTTTTATTCTTTCTTCTCCAAAACATCCACAACACTCAAATTTCTCCATTAACAACCTCAAATCCATTATTCATCAACACTCTCCTTCATTTTTTTAAAAATTTTCCTCAATTAACGCTATCAAAGAACAACCACAAGTACACTAAATTGAAAAACAATCTCCATTAAACACCATCTCAAACTTCAATCCAACTCCCTCCAAATTTGGACAAAAATTAAATTAAATTGATGATTTTGTTTTTAAACCACTTTTCATCAATGAAATTTCTTTTAATTTCTATTTTTGATTTTTTTTATTAATAAGATAATTTTTGAATTACTTTTTTAAACTCCAAACTTGAATCAGAAATAAGAAAAAAGAAAACGTCACAAACTTGTTTGTAGGGTTGGAGTTGCGGTTGGTAGGGGTTAAAAAAAATGAAGGTATTTTTATGTTAACAAGAAAGGAGGGAAGGAGGGGTGTTGGGGCTGGAAAGGGGAGAAAGAGCTAGGGTGGGGGGGATCTATTTTGCTGGGGAGGGGTTGCGGGGGAGAAGGGAGGCGCTGGAAGAAGACGGGGGAGGGGGGTTGAAGAAGAAGGAAAAGGAGGGGGAGGACATTTTTATTTAATATATATATATATATTTCTATTTAAAAAAATACATAAAAGTAATATTTGTGTGAAATTACTTTTTTAAAAAATTATAAATTTTTACGTGGCAATGACGTGGTGCTGATATACGGAGAGTGTAACACACTCTCCGTTATGACAGTAATAATATATATTAAGGAGTGAAACTAATACACTTTAAAAATATTAAGGGGGTAAATAAACACAAGTTAAGTTTAAGTGGTAAAATGAGTTGAGCGGACAAGTTCGGGGGAAATCATGTCTTTTCTCCTATCTTAATATTGCTGATTTGGAGTTCATGCCTCTGAACCTATGGTGCAACATAAGAGAAAGTACCATAGCGCAAATGCGTCAGTACGTCTGAATGTACTGAGTATACGAGTGAGGTAGGCTAAATACAAAGGGTTATATACATGAAAATACTGACTGATATGAATGTGAGAGTACATACATGCATACGTAACTATAACTGAACTCGTGAAGATACTGACTACTGAGTCTGAATACTGACAACATGAGTGTACTGATAATGAGATTCTGAAAGACTGAGTTTACTAATATTGATATGTAAATCACTAATAAGGGATGGATCTGATACTGTATTACTGAATACTGGGAGACTGATACTATATTACTGATAAAGGAATAATTGTTTCTGACAGTTCGAATTATGAAGAACTGGTCTGATTGACTGTATCTGACAGTCCTGAAGCTGAGTACTGATAGCATGAGTTCTGATAACTGTTGTGATTGATAGCATAAGTGACTATATCTCACAGTCCATAAATCTATAGGAAACTATCTGAGTTCCATTCTATTTCTGAGTTGACTGTATCTGACAGCCCTGATATACTGAAATCTGAAGAACTATCTAAGTTCTTTATTGAGACTGGGTATCTATAGCTGACAGTCCTGAAATCTGAAACTGAAACTGTGAAAAGTAGTTATCTAACCGACATGCCCCAAGTACTCTATAATAGCTAAGCTGGGGTCCAATCTCTGCCCCGACTGGAGGGGGGTGTCAATACCGCGCCACTGGTAAGGACAACTGTGAGAACCCTATACTGGCAGGTACTCAATGAGAATGGTGGGAATCCTAAACTGACGGGTTAAGCCACCTCATCAACCCTAATCTGACGGATTAAGATGTCTCAACCTATGCTGGCTACGTAGTTCTGGAACACAAGGATGACTTACTAAGAATCACACCCTAAAATGACGGGTGAGTTCCCATCCTTGTGTTCACTCGGTGCTAACTTCTACTTCCATCTGAAGGACACTGAACTGAATAAATAAGCTGAACTGAATAACTGAACTGAACTGATTAGCTGAACTGATACTGATTAATTGGACTGATACTAGTGGTACGATTTAACAGAGCTAAACTAAGTTTACTGGATTCCAATGACTAATGAAATTACTGAGTTCTGAGGACTGGTTGAGAGTACTGAAGTTACTGAGATTGACTGTGAATACTGAGGTTGCTGAGGTTACTGAGCCCTGACATTACTGAGATTACTGGACTACCGAGATTTACTGAGATTTCTGAGTTTTCCTGAGTCACATGACTGATTGAATTCTATAGATCATGGCTTGACTGAGAGTATCGTGAAAACATGACATGGATCTAGGCACACAACTATATTTTTTGGGTACAAGTACCCCCAGGACTCGATGGTAGGAAACTGACGCAACTTGAATTTCTTGAGTACACGACCATCAATAAAAATCCATAATACATGAGTGGGGGATTTCATGAAGTACATGGTCATCATAATATCTATCATGAATAGGAATGCTTATAATCAAGTCATAAATCTCATATTCTAATATCATGGGCATTCCGACAACATATACTATTCATAGCAATCACATGAAAACCATTCAAGCGTAAGGGAACGACAACATGTAACGTTTAGTTCATATTGTAATGATTTGGGGATATTATACTTCATGTATTTATTCAACATCTCAAACATGGTAGGGAAAGCATGGATATATTTTGTGTACATAATTTATATCTCCATTATCATACATGCTTTATACCACAACAATAACAACACATAATTTGCATGGAAATTCATATTGGAGTGTATGACTAACATGAACTTGTTATTTAGATATCATGAAATCATGTAAATATGAAGTTCTAACATACTATGCATTTTATCGAACACCTTGCATGCATTCTTTAAGGCATAGGTGGATTTCATCAAATTATACATTATGAACAACCAAATTTACATGTTTCTAACTTATGTGATATCATGAAATTAAAAAAAACATATAAAGATTTCATCTTGGGAATCACCCAATATCAACAACATGATCATCAACACCCAACAATATAGAAATCATACTTTATAATGAAAAAGAGGGTTTTTAAGCTTTATGGATGAAAGGGATCAATAAATCAACTCACGCATATTATTATATAGCAAAACAAACAAGCATCAACATGGGTATGATCATATCACCACAATCAACCAAGCTTTTGTATTTTAAAGATTGATTCTTGAACTCCACGGATGAAAGGAATCCGTGGATGAACACTACGCATACCTTGGAAGGGAGGTTCTTGATGATTGACGGAGGAATTTTCTTGAAATTGGATCTTCAAGCTTGATTGCGCAACCCTAGTTATTTTTCTCCTATGGTGCTCTTGGATGATGAGCTTTGAGATGTTAATAGAGTTGTAATATGTTTAGAAGCTATATATTTCGTTGGGTTAAGTTTAGGGACGTGTAAGGAGTATTTAAAGACTTAATTGCCTTTAAAACAACTCAAAACGGAGTGTTTTTGACACCTTGAATTGACTTAGGCGGCGTCCAAGTGATCTCCTATGCTTGGGTTGGACGGCGCCTAACCAATCGCCTATGCTTACTGTCTCTCACGAAAATGGACATAACTTTTTGCTCGGGTATTGGATTAAGGCAAAATTGGTATCGTTGGAAAGCTAATTTGATTCTCTAAAATTTGGTGGGTCTAAATCAGCCAAAATACCACATTAACATTGATTTATACTCATTCAAATATGACCCTTGCAAAATCAAATACTAAAACTTGATGGATTCAAAAACTCTTAGCTTGTATTACCTTAAGTGACTTTATGAACATGCTTAATGTATAATAAGCTATCTTATTGCTAGGATACTCATTGTAAGTCATTCACTAAAATTCTACTCACAGGATAGGAGGTTTCATATGTAGGAAAAAAAAGGTTCGTCTCCTAGCTTAGAAACATACGGGGTATTACAATATCTCCCCCTTGGAAACATTCGTCCTTAAATGAAAATTAACTAAAGTGGGAGAAATGATAAGATGAAGTACGTACAAGACATACACTACTGAAACATGGGTTCATGACTGGCATGACTGAAAGCTGAGCACAACATACTGAACATGTATATCTGTTGCATGAGAAACTGATTCATGAATATAAGTGAGGATTCTAATAAAGTAAGTTTTCTCAAAATAATAATGCATATTTGATGCACAACTGAAAGTCTGAATCCATGCATATCTGATGCATGATTATATGACTGACATGAAACGTGAATGCATGACTGAAAGTACTGATGAGCTGATCACGCATATCTGATGCGTGAATTCATGACTAAACTTACTCATGAACATGCAATGGTAAAGGTATCAAGTTTGAACTGAAAACTGAGCATGGAATTGAATACCAAGTTTGGTACTGAAATATGAACATGAGAACGAGTAAGTTTAAGGAAAACTATTACCTTGAACTGAAAATACCGATAAGTTTGAGATTAATTACTCCATATGCATGATCGGAAATATGAGAACATAATTGAGTCTGGGACGTGGTACATATACTTAATATCATGATCTGAACTAAATCTTGAAAACATGGCATACGACTGAAGTTTGAGCTTGAGGGTTATCTTATGAGTACCCCTTCTCCAAACTGGATTCATCAAAAGAAAAGAGAGCAGCATGTTTATGTCATGAAAGTTTGGGGGTATGATGTATCTCCCCCTTGGGACACTATGTCCCTCAAAGAATACTGACTTGGATGAGCTGCTGAGGCAAATTGAGGCGATGTTCAAAACACCTAGGAACTGAGTCATGACTGAATAACTAGGATATGAAACTGAGACATGATACATGAACTGAGCTGAACACGAGTGCATAAATATACTAACTTATCTGATTAATTGAATAACTGATAGCTAAATACTGGATCTGCAAAGCTAAACTGTACTTAGTCTGAATAGCTAGGCTGAGATTTTTCAGTCTTATACATAGGAGATAAGGACTAACTGAGTAAAATGAGGTATTTGAGCATGGATTCATAAAGTCTGTATTATTTGCGAATGCGAGACCAAGCGTACGACATGGCTCTGAGGTATTCTATAAACTGGGGTACTGAAACACTGATAACTGAGTACTAACAACCTGAATGCTATGGTCAAGCATGTCTGGAACTGAACTGAGTTTCAAATCTGGTTACTGAACTGAAGATAACATTATAACTAAGCCTATAGCTAGTACAGAAGTACTGAATTCAAGGACTGAACACTGATCACTGAGTGCTGGATACTGAAACTATAATTGAGTGGGCAACTGAGTTTTTGATGGCTACATGCTGGGGACTGACATAAGTCATGGATCTAAATGTACACTTACACTTTGTACTTTTCCAACTTCTAAATACAACCCCTTGCTAGATGATTACTTGCACATTTATCATGACATTCAAGCCTCTCTTCACAACTACACCCTCATGCAAAGTAAGCATGCAATAATCTTCTCTTAACAACTGCTTATCACTATACTATTCCATAAGGAGAGCTAATTGGAGGATTAAATCAGGAAGACCTGAAACATGAATAGATACAAACTAAACTTGACACACGACTGAAACTTGAGGAATAAAATATCAATAGTTTGGATTTACCAATAAGGTCTGAATTGAGGATATACATAACGTAGTCTAAATGTATCTGATCTGTAGGGGCATAGCATGGGTCATGGAAGCTAAGTATACTGGAAAACATTATATGCGTACATGAGTTATAAGCTTTATGACCTTAGTCTCGAGTTTCTGTACTCGTGGGACATAATTCGTAATACTGAGGGAGCTGGAACTGAACCCCTTATACTAGGAACTGAAGGCGCACATAATTCGATGGAAAGTGTGTGAAAGTAGATTATTCTCATGGAACATGACTCGTACTGTAGAGTAAAAGGGACTCCTTTGTTGGAAATTAAATTCATACATGATCATGGAAAAAGAGATACATGAGTATGGTTCGTGACCATAAAGTTGATATGTAAGACCTGAGTGGATTTCGTGATAGCTAAAGTACAAATCTTTGTACTGAGAAGAAGACGGGTTGGGAATTGTCTTCCCTTACTGCTTTTCTATACATACTGGCACTACTACTGGAATCTTGAGAGTCTGACTTGGTCACTTGATCTACCATCACATACCTACATTCTTTTTAACACCTGCCTATCTTACTAAACACATCATCTGATTCTGTTTTCTCATATACTGCTAATATCACATTTACACCTTCATGCTTAATTTTGAGTCAATAAACTTAAGTTTTTAGCTTGTACTGTTCAAGACCTACTGATCTAATCCCCATGAATACATAATCTAATCAAATAGAATAATACTATCCCAACTCTACTACTGCTAAACTTCTGGGTTCAAAAATAAGTTCTCATGATCATGAATTAAATCTGTACGACCTTGGAATAATAATGAACTGATGGGATACTATTTGAGTCTGTTTCTAATCCCATAACTGACAGTAGGGACTGTTTGAGAAAGCTCTGTCTTTAGGACTTTGAACTTTACTGTTTCTATTACCTTGAAAGTAAGGTAAAGTGAACATGAGGGGTGCATGATATGAATCTACATGGTTTCCTTAAAAAAACTTGCTATAGCATAATCTTGAGACATGAAAGAAGGGAAACTGTTCCTAAAACATCTCATAGCCTCTTGCACATAAGTGTGGTGCACAACACGCCCATGTACTAGACTCTACTTGATGCAGCTTTCAGACTTCCTAGGATACTGTTGAACTTAGGCTCTGATACCAAGTTTGTAACACCCCAATTCGCTGAATCGGAATGCTACACAGTGCTCATTACCCCGAGGGACCACAAGCTAACCCATGACTGATATCTGTACCTGTAAACTACATAATATCTCATAAAATATACGGAAACATGAACTGTAAGGCCATAAGGTTCAATACTAATATATATCTGAAAAATATGGTATAACAATACTAAAAAGAAAAATAAATACTGAAGTCTGAACATCTAACTGACATCTAGTCTGAAAGCCTCTAATTGAACTGAATAAGGAGTTGATGGGACATGTCCCCAACTAACTCCAACTACTGAAATAAACTGAAAACTGAAATAAAAATAAAATCATCATGTCCTCGAGGGATGAGGACTCACGTCTAACTCTGACTGCTAATCCTGGAATCTACTGTTGATTTGGAGCTCATGCTTATGAACCTATGGTGTAACATAAGAAAAAGTACCATAACACAAATGTGTCAGTACGTTTGAATGTACTGAGTATACAAGTGAGGTAGGATAAATGCAAAGGGTTATATGCATAAAAATACTGACTGATATGAACGTGAGAGCACATATATGCATACGAAACTGTAACTAAACTCGTGGAGATACTAACTATTGAGTCTGAATACTGACAATATGAGTGTACTGATAATGAGATTCTGAAAGACTGAGTTTATTGATATTGATATGTAAATCACTAATAAGTTATGGATCTGATACTGTATTACTGAATACTGGGAGACTGATACTATATTACTGATAAAGGAATGATTGTTTCTGACAGTTTAAATTATGAAGAACTGGTCTGATTGACTGTATTTGACAGTCCTGAAGCTGAGTACTGATAGCATGAGTTCTGATAACTATTGTGATTGATGGATATACCTCACAGTCCATAAATCTGTAGGAAACTATCTGAGTTTTATTTTATTTCTGAGTTGACTGTATCTGACAACCCTGATATACTGAAATCTGAAGAACTATCTTTGTTCTTTACTGAGATTGGGTAGCTATAGCTGACAGTCCTGAAACCTATAACTGAAACTGTGGGAAGTAGTTAACTAACCGACATGCCCCAAATACGCTATAATAGCTAAGCTGGGGTCCAATCTTTGCCCCAACTGGAGGGGTGTCAACACCACGCCACTGGTAAGGACAGCTGTGAAAACCCTATTCTGGTAGGTACTCAATGAGAATGGTGGGAACCCTAAACTGATGGGTTAAGCCACCTCATCAACCATAATCTGACGGGTTAAGATGTCTCAACCTACGCTGGCTATGTAGTTCTGGAATAGAAGGATGACTTACTAAGAATCACACCCTAAACTGGCGGGTGAGTTCCTATCCTTGGGTTCTTGATGATTGACAGAGGAATTTCCTTGAAATTACATCTTCAAGATTGATTGTGCAACCTTAGTTATTTTTCTCCTATGTTGCTCTTGGATGATGAGCTTTGAGATGTTAATAGGGTTGTAATATGTTTAGAAGCTATATATTTCGTAGGGTTAAGTTTAGGGACGTGTAAGGAGTATTTAAAGACTTAATTACCTTTAAAACAAATCAAAACAGAGTGTTTTTGACACCTGGAATTGACTCAGGCGGCGCCCAAGTGATTGCCTATGCTTAGGTTGGGCGGCGCTTAACTAATCGCCTATGCTTACTGTCTCTCACAAAAATAGGCATAACTTTTCGCTCGGGTATTGGATTAAGGCGAAATTGCTATTATTGGAAAGCTAATTTGATTATCTAAAATTTGGTGGGTCTAAATCAGACAAAATACCACAGTAACATCGAGTTATACTTGTTCAAAGATGACCCTTATAAAATCACAAACTAAAACTTGATGGATTCAAAAACTCTTTGCTTGTATTACCTTAAGTGACTCATATGAACATGCTTAATGTATTATAAGCTATATTATCGCTAGGATACTCATTGTAAGTCATGCACTAAAATGCTACTCACAGGTAGGAGGTTTCATACGTAGGAAAAAAGAAGGTTCGTCTCCTAGCTTAGAAACATACGGGGTATTACAACTAATGTGGCAAGGTTTCTCTTGAAATTTGGATTGTATTTTCGAGGTCATGATGAAAGTGAATCTTCCAAAAATAAAGGCCTTTTTCTAGGTCTTTTATAATGGCTGAAAAAATTGCTTCCTAATTTGAATAATGTTATTTTAAAACATGCTTCAAAAAATACTATGATGACTTCTTCAAAAATTCAAAAGGATATTGTAAGTGTTTGTGTACAAGAAACCGTGAAAGCTATAATTGATGACTTCAAGAGAGATTTTTTAAAATTTTAGTTGATGAATTGTAGAGACCCTTCCGGTTATTTCTCATATTTACTCTTATCTTCACAGTTTGATTTTCTCCATAGCTATTTCAAGTTATTTATGATTTACTGGGACCAACGGTTTGGTCACTGGGTAGTTTGTTTGGTTTTTAGAACTAATTTTCTATTTAGAAGTCTTCGTTGGTTTCAAATAGCCACCAGACAAAAACTTTAGTAAAACAATATCGGATGGGAATTTTGATTGCACCAGCAGATTTAAAATATCAATTTTAGGTTGGGTAGACCTTTGGTTCAGGTCCCAATGCACCCGAGCTTATTTCGTCCTATTGATCAGAAAGTTAAAAATTTGAAAGTTTAGGTGTGAGACCCATATTTGATTGAAATGACCTCGGATTGAAAATCCAACTTTCCCAACACGTTTTGAATGCAAATTTAGTATGGTTACATATTTCATTTGCAAAAATTAAACGTTAGATGCATCCTGAGGCATTGGCCGAAACTTAGAATCAAATTCTAAGTCTCTATTGTTATATAATGCCGCAAATGACCGCAATTGCGGAAGGAGACTCGCGATCGAGATGTCGCGATAGCCCTACCTGAGGGTCTGGAAGGGTGTTTGGACGAGAATTGGCCATCTTCTTCCTTCATTGAGACCTAGAAACCCTAATATGGTATGCTAATAACAAATTAGCCATGGTGGGTGACTTGGGAGCTTTATTACCATCTTATATCGTGATTATCTTCAAAGTTAAGGTAAGAATCCTTTGAATTCATGGTTGAATTTCCTAGTCTGGACCCAAAATACCAATTTAGCTTAGGGCTTAATTTTAGTCCAAAGTATACTTATTTTTCACCTATTTCTTAAGGTTTATGATTCCTTGATCATGTGTGAACATTGGGTTGGATTTGAAAATTTATTTTTCGTATGTGGGACCCACTTAGGGTTTTGGTGTCTTTTTTGGACCCGAAGCACAATGGTGCAATATGGGTATCATTAAACTCGTATTGATGTATACATTAAGATTTTGATAGCATGATGATATTTTAAGGATTATGCGTGAAGACGATCATATAGTATATGGAGTGAGGTTTTGCAATTTGGCATTGAGGAAGGCTTCTGTCTGCTTTGCTTCGTAGATGATATGTGATGTATATTGCGTGTGAATGTGGATGTTAGGCTTGATTATAGGTAGAATAACTTATCCTTGATTGTTGATGTTTAGGGATTAGATGAGGGTTTTGGACCCGTAAGATGGTATGTTTACATCCCTTGAGAATCCTATTGCCTTATCCGTAGTATAGATTAGTTTGTATCATAGATACGATGTGATGCTAGGTTTGGGATGTGGTTTTAGCATTGGAATCCTGATTATCCTATTTCATCTTATTGGACTAATGTGGTAGTATTGAAATCATATTTGGGTAAAGTTGACTTAAATGTCCTTGTGTCTAGGTGAAGTTCCTATCATAGGATTGGTTATGACTTACTTCACATCTAGAAGTTAAACTAGATATCTTAGTGCAATTTGGGTCGTATCGTGCCTAAATATGGAAATTAAGGATTAGAAGTGGGATTGTTCGACCCACCTAGACCAAGTTTTGTGTTAGCCTTGTGGACCTTATTGCAGATGTTAGGCACAATTGAGGCTAGTAAACCTTAGTATAAGGTTACTCCGTGGCTTATTGAACGATACTGTATTTTTCCCGCATAATGATATTTGGGCCTATAGAGATACTACTTCCTTCTTGATATGACGTCTGACCTATAGAAATACTATTCCTTCTTGGACATAATGTTGGGTGCTTAGAGATGCTATTCCTCTAAGATATAATGTTGGGCCTATAAAGATGCTATTCCTATTAAATATGATGTTGGGCCTATATATATGTTATCTACTTTTAGCTTTGATTCTTGGACCGATAAAGACATTGTTCTTCTTAGATATGACAATTGGCCGAGAGAGGTGTACTCCTCATAAGTCATGATATATGACCTATTTACATGAGATATCTTATAGATGATTATATGATTATTGATATTATATCTCCTAGATTTGAGATGCCTCCTATGTGAGAGATGATTATATGCTTATTGATATTATGCGTCCTAGATGTGAGTTTCCTCCTATGTGGAAAATGATTATATGCTTATTGATATCATGCCTCCTAGATGTGAGATGCCTCCTATGTGAGAGATGATTATATGCTTATTGATATTATGCCTCCTAGATGGGAGATGCCTCATCTGTGAGAGATGATTACATACTTATTGATATTATGCCTCATATATGCGAGATACCTCCTATATATGAGATGATTAGAGATATGTTACGGCTTATAAATATGATTATCGATATGTGTTCGGTATGTATATGGGCCAAAGATCGTAATTATGATGTTGTGATTATTCCAGACATATTATTGGGTCAAGGTTCGTGTTATGATATTGATTAGATATCTGAGAAGTATTTATCATTATAAAAGATGCCATTATAGTTTATGAATATGCTTATATATGGTTTGAATATACGTCTCTCCGGTATGGGATGGAGAAAGATGCGATATGATGCTTATTATTCCACTAATTGAATACTGGTGATGGCATGATAGATTTGGTACTTCATGATTATTATTGTAACACCCCACATTTTACATGTACTAGTAATATTCACATAAAATGACATATGACTTGATTTAATTACTACCAAAACTTTTTTTCACGTGTTCAAGTGTTAGATTGGGGCACTATATGGAAGTCTATTTAGAGACTGTGGCCTTAAACGGAGAAAATCATTGACGTGCTTATGGAACTTAGGAAGCTAGCAGGTGAGTCACCTGTGTGGTTGGCTTAAAAAAAATGTATATATACATGAGGGAGAATAATTCATTCATAAGTGAACTCACTTGAAGTCTAGACGTTAGTAAAAAGAAAGGGGAACGAAGACAAGGCTTAACGCCGAAACTTTCCAAGTCTTGTGACAAACGAAGCCCAAGTTAGGGAGGCTATTAAAGCCAATGGTTTAGCATTATATTGGGACAAGATGTTCAGCCCAAGATTTTTATATAATATGCCCAACTACATTCATTCACTACTAACAAAATTGGGCCCAAACAAAGTGCAAGAAAGATTAAGGAAAATGGGCCACTAAAGCCCATTGATTTAGAGATCCAAAAGGCCCAAGTGAAAGGGGAAAATGAGTCATTGACCAACTTGATTTAATCAGTTGCAAATATCAGGAGAAAGTCGGTCTAAGGCCTCCTTAAAAAGGGACCAAAACCGAGCTCCTTAGGTTAACTAGTAGAAGACCAAAAATTTCAGCTTTTCTCTCTAAGTTTCTCTTGGCATTTCTTCACCTTGGAAGGCAACCAAAGGCTACTTTTTGAGTTCTTGAATTAGAACTACACCTTGGGAGTTAAGGTATGTAAAAATAACCATATACTTGATATGAAGTTTCCATGGAAAACAAGATAAGTTGGCTGGTGTACTGTGCAGGAATTTCTGGACAGCTTGTGTCCTGAAAGTTGTTGTTTGATTTTCTTGGCTTTGGAACGATTCTTACCCTGATTTTTGACTTTGATATGATATAAAGTTGAGGTTATTAATATGTTATAGTGTGTATATGGTTGCCAAGGTTGCTGGACTGTTTTGCTAGTTCTTTGGAAACAAGTATCCTTATATGATCTTATGTGCTTCCAAAATGGTATTGGACTGTTTTGATGAGGGGGCTGATGTTTCACGTTTCCCCCCTGTGTTTTGAGCTATTTTGTGACTATGTTAAGGTTTATTTGATGTATATATATGTTGGGAGCATCTGGTTCAAAGTTGGGACAAGTATGAATTGTTAACGACGAAATGTAGGGAGACGACGAGATGTTGTGCTTCTTAGTTGAGCGTTTTGTAAAATGGTTCTGTGTTGTAGTTATGGACTGTTGCCAGCATGTTATAGAGCTGATATAGGCTGTGTATATCATGTATATGATAATGTGTACTGGTTGAAGACAGTTAGAATTGAGAAAGTCGGAATAACACCATTGAGTCGATGGTTATACGTTTGTTGCCAAAGTGTTGTGTTTTGTGAGATTGGGCTGTCCAGATGCATTGATTAGCTGCTAATACTAGCTTTAAAACATGATATTGTAGATAAATAGTTGGAAGAAAAGAAGTCATTTTGAGGTAAAAACAAGTTGATATGTCGAGGTATGTAAGGCTATTCGATCTCTTATTATTTGGCATGGAATCCAAAGTCTTTATTGGCACATAGAGATCTTTACAAACTTCGATATAATCACTCCACTCTTTCACATGTATTTGTGTGTCCAGATTCGAGCATTGTCACTGCTGCATACATACATTGGATACCATGACATATGAGTCTTCTTTTTAGCTAAATAAAGTTCATACGTTGTTTATGTCCTACATGTTTCACTAATTGTATAACCCACTCTTTTCATTGTGATATGATGTTACATGGTCACATACTTGTCATTTGTCATGCTTATAGTCTTATAGATCAAATGTTACGATCACCAAAGATTCATCTCAAAAGTAATAAGAAGATATATGTATACAGTTGTTTCTGTTGGGTGGTATCCCAGGGGTGAAAGAATCACCTAGCATGGGTCAATCCCAGTATTACAGGGGGTATCCCAGGGGTGAAAGGAAAGCCTAGCATGGGTCGATCCTGATATAGATTTACCACTGATCAGCTGGTCATTTGTATTACATGATGTGCACAGATTATACAAGTGATAAGAGTAAAGTAACATAATTGTTATAAGATGCATGACTCCACAATATTCATAAAGGTGGTCTTTTACCCTACAGCAGTGTATGGTTTCATTTGAGCTTTTATCTCATATATAGTACATGTTGCCTTACATATTCAGTACATTATTTCGTACTGAAGTCCCTGTTGGGGGACCTGCATTCCATGCTGCAGGTGCAGAAGCTAATAAACCTCCCCAGTAAGTGTACAAGATATCAACTGCAGTCACTGAGCTCCAGGTTGCTTCGGGGCTTTGAGTCTTATCATATCTTTTTGCATTGTATAGTATCTTATCATGAGGCGGGGCCTGTCCCGACCCTTATAAGATAATGTTTCTTGTCTAGAGGCTTCGTAGACTATGTAAAGAATAGTATGGTCATGTATCGTATCGTAGACATTGTGGCTCCAATGGCCTAGTCATACAACATCTTTTGGCTTGCTAGTCCCATTTATCTTTTGAGGGCATGTTTAGTATAAAAGTAACTTATAATGTTCATAGGTAATGTATTGCTACAGGTTGGTTCTCCCGAGCCTTACCGGCAACGGGTGCCAGTTCGGCTTAATAGGATTTGGGGCGTGACAGAAGTGGTATCAAAGCGGGTTGTCCTAGGGAGTCTACAAAGCCGTGTCTATGTAGAATCATGTTTATCGATGTGTTGTGCACCACATTTATAAACAAGAGGCTACGTGGCATTTAGGAGTTATCACTTCTTTTCATTCTTTAGATCGTGCCATAGAGCCAAATATTATAAGTGTACCATGTCTAATCCCTGAATTATTTTGTACAGTAAGTATGCCAGAGACAAGGAAAAGTAAAGGTAAAGGAAAGGAAGTAGAAGTGGTAGTTGGTATACCCAATCGGGCGAGACGACAGAGTGAGGCTCTAGATGAGTCTCTATCACAGACATCTCCAACCCCTCCATCTGTTGATGTACCAGGAAGTAGTGAAAATCCCCGAGAACCACCTGTTGATGCTTCTGTGCAGGATTTGAGAAATGCAGTTCAACTGTTGACTTGTATAGTTGCTGGCTAAGGTCAAAGACAAGAAGGCCCAGTTGCAGGTGCAGTTGGTGCAGGTAGGGCAGCTAGTACGGAATACATGATTTCCTCAACTTAGACCCTCCATCATTCACTGGGACAGATCCAAATGTAGATCCACAGGATTTTATTGATCAGATCCAACGCACCTTAGATGTTATGCATGTAAGTGGTTCGGAAGCTGCTGAGTTGGCAATATATAGATTGAAGGGTGTGGCTATACTGTGGTACGAAGCCTGGAAGCATTCCAAAGGCATAGATACACCTCCAACTACTTGGGAGGAGTTCAAAATGGCCTTTCTTGATCATTACTTGCCATTAGAGATCCGAGAGGCCCGTGCAGATCAGTTCCTGAACCTACATCAGGGGAATATGAGCGTGAGGGAATATAGTCTTAAATTTAATTCTCTGGCCAGGTACGCTCCTAATGTTGTTGCTACTATGGCAGATAGAGTCCATCGGTATGTGGATAGGCTGGATTCATATTTGGTTAGAGATTGTACCATTGCTTCTTTGAATAAAGACATGGATATAGCGAGGATGCAAGCTTTTGCACAGAAACTGGAGGATCAGAGACAAAGAAGGAGGGCACAAGAAATAGAAAGGGGGTAATTCAAGAGGGCCAGATCTACAAGACAGTTTACACCACCCCAGGGTGAGTTTAGGCCACGATTTTCTCATAGGCCACCCAGGCCATCATCCTCTTACTCTACAGCTAGTGCTCCACCACCACTTTAAGGGTCTAGAAATGATCAATTTGGGCAGAGAAGTGAGGGCCGAGGTACACGGACAACAGGATATTCGGGAAGCCAGCAAATGCCTCCTAGGCAGCCTTGCAGACAATGTGGGAGATATCATATAGGTGCGTGTCGCAGGGGAACGGATGTTTGTTATTGGTGTGGTATGCCAGGGCATGTAATAAAAGATTGCCCAAGAAGACGTAGGGGTGATATGGCACAACCTACTGGATTAGCTGTTGTATCATCATCATCAGTGCCTCCATCAGGTAGAGGTGAACAATTTCCCATAGGTCGCGGCAGAGGTATTAGAGGGGCAACTAGTTCCAGTGTGGCCCAAAATCGCACATATGCTCTAGGGACTCGACAGAACCTGGAAGCTTCACCCGATGTGGTTATAGGTACATTGTCCATCTTCTCACATAAAGTGTATGCATTAATTGACCCTGGTTCTACATTGTCATATATTACTCCATTAGTTGCTGGAAAGCTTGGTAGAACACCTAAATTATTGAATAAACCACTTGCGGTGTCTACACCAACTGGGGAGTCAATTATAGTTAGAAGAGTCTATTGTGACTGCATAGTGACTGTCTGCGACCGAGATACATTAGCTGATCTTATCGAGTTAGAAATGGTAGAATTTGATGTTATAATGGGTATGGATTGGTTGTCTTCTTGCTATGCCACCATTGACTGCCGAACCAAGAGGATGTACTTTCACTTTCCAAATGAAGCAGTCCTTGAATGGGAAGGCAATATTGGGGCACAAAAAGGGAGGTTTATCTCTTATTTTAAAGCCAGAAAAATGATATCAAAGGGATATATATGTCATCTCGTTAGAGTGAGAGACATGGAGGCAGAATCACCAACTATCCAGTCTGTTCCAATAGTGAATGAATTTATTGATGTCTTTCCTGAGGAACTCCCTGGTTTGCCTCCATAACGAGAAATAGATTTTGGTATTGACTTATTACCAGGCACCGAGCCTATTTCTATTCCTCCATATAGAATGGCCCCGGCAGAATTACGTGAATTAAAGGAGCAACTGGAAGACTTGTTAGAAAAGGGTTTTATAAGACCTAGTGTGTCCCCTTGGGGTGCACCAGTTTTATTTGTGCGTAAAAAGGATGGCACATTGAGAATGTGTATTGACTACCGACAACTGAATAGGGTGACAATTAAGAATAAATATCCCCTCCCCAGAATTGATGACTTGTTTGATCAGTTACAGGGTGCCAAATACTTTTCAAAGATCGATTTGAGATCAGGTTATCATCAGGTGAGAGTGCAGGAAAAAGATATACCTAAGACAGCTTTCCGAACCAGATATGGTCACTTTGAATTTCTTGTTATGTCGTTTGGGCTAACGAATGCACCAGCAGTTTTTATGGATTTGATGAATAGGGTATTCAAGCCTTTCCTGGATGTGTTCGTGATAGTATTTATAGATGATATTCTGGTGTATTCAAGGTCAGAAAAGGACCACGCAAATCATTTACGACTAGTACTACAAGTTCTCCGTGATCGCCGGTTGTATGCTAAGTTTTCCAAATGTGAATTTTGGTTAAAATCAGTGGCATTTTTGGGCCATATTGTATCGGATGAAGGAATAAGGGTGGATTCACAAAAGATAGAGGCTGTGAAAGATTGGCCAAGGCCAACGACACC
The DNA here is from genome assembly GCA_030864225.1 of Capsicum baccatum var. pendulum. Classification (NCBI taxonomy): domain Eukaryota; kingdom Viridiplantae; phylum Streptophyta; class Magnoliopsida; order Solanales; family Solanaceae; genus Capsicum; species Capsicum baccatum. Next base: position 136,205,149 of record CM061552.1, read on the forward strand.
TACAGAAGTTCGAAGCTTCCTTGGATTGGCAGGTTATTACAGAAGGTTTGTTGAAGGTTTTTCTTCTATATCTGCACCTCTTACTAAGCTAACTCACAAGGAAACCAAATTCCAATGGAATGATGCATGTGAAAGGAGCTTTCAAGAGTTGAAAAGCAGGCTAACCTCAGCACCTGTGCTAGTGCTTCCAGAAGGCTCAGAGGGATATGCAGTGTATTGTGATGCTTCCGGAGTTGGTTTGGGGTGTGTACTAACACAACATGGTAAGGTTATTGCTTATGCCTCGAGACAATTGAGACCACACGAGAAAAACTACCCAACACATGATCTTGAGCTAGCAGCGGTTGTATTTGCTTTAAAGATATGGCGCCACTATTTGTATGGGGTGCACGTGGACATATATACAGATCATAAGAGTTTACAGTATATTTTCAAGCAGAAAGATCTAAATTTGAGGCAGCGGAGGTGGATAGAGTTAATAAAGGATTATGATATTGATATATTATACCATCCAGGGAAAGCAAATGTGGTGGCTGATGCTCTAAGTCGTAAGACACTCATGGGTACCAGTGATCAGAAAGGGGTAAAGCAAGGCATGGCTAAGGATCTGCGTCAACTAGCCAATCTGGGTGTTCGTCTACTCGAAACTCCAAGAAAGGACATTATTGTACATAATGCTACCGATTCTTCATTGATAAGGGAAGTGAAAGAAAAACAGTATTATGATCCTATTCTACAATGCCTTAAGGAGAAAGTAAGTCAAGGTATAATGAAGGAGTTTAGGGATGCAAGTGAATTTAAGTACAACCTTCCATCCCCAAACAGACGGCCAAGCAGAGCGTACTATTCAAACACTTGAGGATATGTTGCGAACCTGTGCATTAGATTTTAAAGGTAGCTGGGTAGAACACTTGCCCCTTATTGAATTTGCCTATAATAACAGCTACCATTCGAGCATCAAGATGGCGCCTTACGAAGCTTTGTATGGGAGGAAATGTAGGTCACCAATTGGTTGGTTCGAAGTGGGTGAAACCACCTTGCTCGGGCTAGATTTAGTCCAACAAGCCATGGAAAAAGTTAAGGTGATACAACAACGGCTAAAAACAGCCCAAAGTCGTCATAAATCATATGCAGATATGCGGAGAAGAGGGCTGGAATTCTCTATTGGAGATTAGGTATTTTTAAAGGTATCACCGATGAAAGGGGTTATGAGATTTGGTAAGAAAGGGAAACTAAGCCCACGTTACATAGGGCCATATAAGATTACTAAGAGGGCCGGACAAGTTGCATATGAATTAGAGCTACCCCAAGAACTTTCAATGGTTCATCCAGTGTTTCATGTGTCAATGCTTCGAAAATGCATAGGTGACCCCTCTCGTATCACTCCTATAGAAGATGTACAGGTCACAGAGGATCTTACTTATGAAGAGGTATCGGTTGCTATTCTAGATTGCCAAATTAAAAATTAAGGAACAAAGAAATGGCATCAGTAAAGGTACTCTGGAGAAACAACCAAGTAGAAGAAATAACGTGGGAACCGAAGGAAGTAATGACATCCAAATACCCTCATCTATTTGAAGACAAGGAGGGACCAAAAGATACAGAGGAGGAACATTAATAGGTATGTGTTTGAATACTAGTTATGTTATTAACAGTTGTGTGACCAGAAATTCAAACCTGCCTAGACTATACAGTTATGTTAACATTCGGGACGAATGTTCCTAAGGGGGGGAGGATGTAACACCCCACATTTTACATGTACTAGTAATATTCACATAAAATGACATACGACTTGATTTAATTACTACCAAAACTTTTTTTCAAGTGTTCAAGTGTTAGATTGGGGCACTATATGGAAGTCAATTTAGAGACTGTGGCCTTAAACGGAGAAAATCATTGACGTGCTTATGGAACTTAGGAAGCTAGCAGGTGAGTCACCTGTGTGGTTGGCTTAAAAAAAATGTATATATACATGAGGGAGAATAATTCATTCATAAGTGAACTCACTTGAAGTCTAGACGTTAGTAAAAAGAAAGGGGAACGAAGACAAGGCTTAACGCCGAAACTTTCCAAGTCTTGTGACAAACGAAGCCCAAGTTAGGGAGGCTATTAAAGCCAATGGTTTAGCATTATATTGGGACAAGATGTTCAGCCCAAGATTTTTATATAATATGCCCAACTACATTCATTCACTACTAACAAAATTGGGCCCAAACAAAGTGCAAGAAAGATTAAGGAAAATGGGCCACTAAAGCCCATTGATTTAGAGATCCAAAAGGCCCAAGTGAAAGGGGAAAATGAGTCATTGACCAACTTGATTTAATCAGTTGCAAATATCAGGAGAAAGTCGGTCTAAGGCCTCCTTAAAAAGGGACCAAAACCGAGCTCCTTAGGTTAACTAGTAGAAGACCAAAAATTTCAGCTTTTCTCTCTAAGTTTCTCTTGGCATTTCTTCACCTTGGAAGGCAACCAAAGGCTACTTTTTGAGTTCTTGAATTATAACTACACCTTGGGAGTTAAGGTATGTAAAAATAACCATATACTTGATATGAAGTTTCCATGGAAAACAAGATAAGTTGGCTGGTGTACTGTGCAGGAATTTCTGGACAGCTTGTGTCCTGAAAGTTGTTGTTTGATTTTCTTGGCTTTGGAACGATTCTTACCCTGATTTTTGACTTTGATATGATATAAAGTTGAGGTTATTAATATGTTATAGTGTGTATATGGTTGCCAAGGTTGCTGGACTGTTTTGCTAGTTCTTTGGAAACAAGTATCCTTATATGATCTTATGTGCTTCCAAAATGGTATTGGACTGTTTTGATGAGGGGGCTGATGTTTCACGTTTCCCCCCTGTGTTTTGAGCTATTTTGTGACTATGTTAAGGTTTATTTGATGTATATATATGTTGGGAGCATCTGGTTCAAAGTTGGGACAAGTATGAATTGTTAACGACGAAATGTAGGGAGACGACGAGATGTTGTGCTTCTTAGTTGAGCGTTTTGTAAAATGGTTCTGTGTTGTAGTTATGGACTGTTGCCAGCATGTTATAGAGCTGATATAGGCTGTGTATATCATGTATATGATAATGTGTACTGGTTGAAGACAGTTAGAATTGAGAAAGTCGGAATAACACCATTGAGTCGATGGTTATAAGTTTGTTGCCAAAGTGTTGTGTTTTGTGAGATTGGGCTGTCCAGATGCATTGATTAGCTGCTAATACTAGCTTTAAAACATGATATTGTAGATAAATAGTTGGAAGAAAAGAAGTCATTTTGAGGTAAAAACAAGTTGATATGTCGAGGTATGTAAGGCTATTCGATCTCTTATTATTTGGCATGGAATCCAAAGTCTTTATTGGCACATAGAGATCTTTACAAACTTCGATATAATCACTCCACTCTTTCACATGTATTTGTGTGTCCAGATTCGAGCATTGTCACTGCTGCATACATACATTGGATACCATGACATATGAGTCTTCTTTTTAGCTAAATAAAGTTCATACGTTGTTTATGTCCTACATGTTTCACTAATTGTATAACCCACTCTTTTCATTGTGATATGATGTTACATGGTCACATACTTGTCATTTGTCATGCTTATAGTCTTATAGCTCAAATGTTACGATCACCAAAGATTCATCTCAAAAGTAATAAGAAGATATATGTATACAGTTGTTTCTGTTGGGTGGTATCCCAGGGGTGAACGGAAAGCCTAGCATGGGTCGATCCTGATATAGATTTACCACTGATCAGCTGGTCATTTGTATTACATGATGTGCACAGATTATACAAGTGATAAGAGTAAAGTAACATAATTGTTATAAGATGCATGACTCCACAATATTCATAAAGGTGGTCTTTTACCCTACAGCAGTGTATGGTTTCATTTGAGCTTTTATCTCATATATAGTACATGTTGCCTTACATATTCAGTACATTATTTCGTACTGACGTCCCTGTTGGGGGACCTGCATTCCATGCTGCAGGTGCAGAAGCTAATAAACCTCCCCAGTAAGAGTATAGGATATCAACTGCAGTCACTGAGCTCCAGGTTGCTTCGGGGCTTTGAGTCTTATCATATCTTTTTGCATTGTATAGTATCTTATCATGAGGCGGGCCTGTCCCGACCCTTATAAGATAATGTTTCTTGTCTAGAGGCTTCGTAGACTATGTAAAGAATAGTATGGTCATGTATCGTATCGTAGACATTGTGGCTCCAATGGCCTAGTCATACAACATCTTTTGGCTTGCTAGTCCCATTTATCTTTTGAGGGCATGTTTAGTATAAAAGTAACTTATAATGTTCATAGGTAATGTATTGCTACAGGTTGGTTCTCCCGAGCCTTACCGGTAACGGGTGCCAGTTCGCCTTAATAGGATTTGGGGCGTGACAATTATATTGGTAAATAATGTGATTCTAGCTGAAATACGATCTTATAACTATCTTCCTAATTAAGGGTTAAACTATGTGGTAGCTAGTTGTCTAATAGGTGACTGTAGCACTTGATGACTTATGTTATGATGTCAATTAGTTGTTAAATGAGAAGTGTGTATCAATGAGGCTAGATAATAAGAGATGTTAGTGATAAGAGCCAACTAGTTAATTATGATGAAAAGTTGGTAAACGTGGAATTATTGGTAAATGATGGTTAGTTAAGGAATGATGTTAGTTAATAAATGATGGTTAGATGATAAATGATAATATGTCGATTAATAATGATTAGCGAATATATGATAATAAGTTGATAATGTTGATTAGTTGATAAACAAAGATTATGGTCTAGTGATGAATCTTTACTAGATGTTGGGTATTGAATACTTATTAATAATACTTGTTGTTATCCTATGAATAAAGATTATGTGAAGGATAATGTATAGGCTAATAATTAGAGGTCATGTGAATACTAGTGAACTAGTGGTTTAATGATATTAAGCTTTGGTTAGCTAATGTTGAATAGTTGAGAAGTCTCGACAAGTTAGATGTTTTATGATGATATGATTATGATTATGAGTATAGTAATAGGTTTATAGAACTACCCTCCTTTTCCTATGTCTTAAGCCCGTGCACCTATTATATGTCTGTAAATATATGTGTATTGATGTCTATGATGATATATTGATACCCGATAATGCCAAAGAATATTATGATAGTATATTGATATCCGTCAAGGCGGGAGGATTTTGTGATGATATATTGATACCCGATAAGGTCGGAGGATATCATGATGATATAATGATACCCAGCAAGGACGAAAGATATTGTGATGATATATTAATATCAGACAAGGCCGGAGGATATTGTTGATGATATATTGATACCCGAAAAGGCCAGAGGATATTGTGATGATATTAATACCTGCCAAGGCCGGAAGATACTGTGATGATGCATTGATACTCAATAAGACCGGAGGTTGATTACACTGATGATGGTCATGGTGATGACAATTATGATATATATGGTTATGATAATGAAATTATGATATTAATTGTGTTGTTCGCATTCGTTCCTGAATGTGCATCGCCTATCACCAGTATGCACCTATGTCTATGGCCTCTTCTATCTTATGTTTACATTATTGTACACGATTATTTCATGTCTAGCCATATGGATTAGAAACCCTGAGTATGATAGTATTAAATTTTGAGTAGCATTATAATGAGGTCCTAGAATGAGAATTTGATGATCTAGGTTATGCTTTGAGATGACCTCATGTTTATATGTATACATATATATATATATGTATATATATATATATATATACACACACACAGAGAGAGAGATATACACACACATATATATCTATATAATCTTATGGCACTACCGTATATCCCTTCCTTTGTTTGTACATATTGTATATTGTTTCTTTGCCTTGTATATTGATATATTGACATGACCCAAAACATGGCCTAGTCATGTCAGACATCTCAAGTCCGACCGGGACTGGATACCGCCCCTAATACCAAACCGTAACTACCCTATACCCTATGTCAGATGAATTCTGAATATATAACAAGACAAACCAACAATAATTGCAAGACATTTAATAAAGTTCATAACCATAATCTACCAAATATCCAACCGGTGTCAAACTCAATGGCAATATTAATACCAAGGTTGATACCAATACCGATACCACCCATGCCCATAGTAGTGCCACAAAGCCTCTAACTGAAAACAAAGAACATCCTATCGGTACATTACCCTAACCATAGCCAAAACCAATGTCTAAGAAACAAAAATAATGTAACGAAATCCATAGCATGAATGGAGACTTTTGTAGTATGAAAGCTCACCATTTTATTCTGACACAAAGCTATCTCCAAATCCAAGTCATTAAGCAGGAAGAGTAGTATGACGCGTGGGGGTACAACGTACGGTTAGCAGAATGAACGCTAGCATGTACTCAAGAATAAGGATAAAATAACGTCATTAGTCAAACCGAAGTAAATAACCATATGCAATCACATACATATATATATATATATACATATACATATATATATATATACATATATATTTACGTATATTTATATATGCCATGCCAGGAAAGGGAACGGGTTTAGCAAGCATTTAAAACCTTAACCTGGGTTGTGTTAGCTCTGCCGTCCTAAATCTATCCATGGGCTATATGGGTTCAGCTCCTCGTGCTGAAAGGGCCCCGGTAAGTGTTATCCGCACAAACTGGAGAAAAAATCTGAGATGATTAGTACATCTCCCAAAATATAAGTGTGACATCATGCACACGATTACTAAGACCAAACCTCATAATGGTAGACATGAGTTTCCAATTTTGGTCCCCTTGGGACCTCTGCCTTCCACGACTTTGCTAACACGACTCCCTTTAAGCCCATATTAAAACCATTCACACATAACCAATCATTTACCAAGGAGTTTTTTTAAATAGTCATTAATCATTGGTATCATCACATTAAAATTAGAGCTTGCAAGTCTATCTATTCATGCCATGACAAAGCCATTAAACCAATTTGACTCTAAAGTTTTTAATTAAACAATAACCATGTACCCCAAGGCCTTTCCAAACCATCTAAAACCATCCAAACCAATTTAGGTTTTATTACATTTTTATACAATGCAAAGGTTTCAATAATAGTCAAATTATGTGAAAAAAGCATTCTCATTGACATTTTAACAAGCATGTTGAGGGCATATCATTTCCAAAAGCCAAACAAAGTATCAGTCAGACATTTCTATTGATGTGTGAGTTAATGCTAATACATTTGAGGCTTTTAACTAACAATAATTGTGAAGTCTTAAACAAATTTGTTTTTTTTTGATTGCTTCACGTTTGATTTTGTAATAGAAGCTAAGATGATAGAGAACCAACAAGAATAGAAGCAAATGAGTTGAAATTTAAAGTAAATAAAGGAGAAGTGTGGCTGACAACATTTGTGATAAGTCGTCAGCCCTGTGATAAGCTATCAGCTTCATTGTCAGCAGTAGACAGAGAATTAGCTTAATTTGAAAGTTGTGATGACATTTTATGATAGGACGTCAAGGAGTTGATGAATCGTCAAGATTCACGTCATCCTAAGGCAGAACAAAAGAGCCGAGGAAAAGCCTTGACGACATTTGTGATAGGTCATCAAGGAGCTGATAGGGCATCACCATTGTCGTTAGCGTTAGGCAGCGAGTACCAAAAGCATAAAGGAAGCTGATGGCATTTCTAATAAGTTGTCAGCCTCCTGATAGGCTATCACAAATGGCGTCACCTAATCGAAGGAATTTCTGAATTTTATTATTTTGTTTTCATAATTAGGGTGAACTATTTAAAACCTTATTTAGGGTTTTCTTTAGAGTTTCGAACATTGAATTTAGAGACACGTATTTTGATATTTTCTTTCTCTAATTTCTTGGCTTGAAACAACAATTACTTTAAAGAGATTTTAGTCATTATTTTGGAATTTCTATTATGATCTAATCTGCGATTCACTAGTCATTATTCATCTTATGGTAAGTTTATCTTTCAAAGCATGAATTCATCTAGTTGTTTCAATTATTACATCATGCGTGGCTAAATCCCTTTAACCTGAATTATGGGATCTAGGGTTAAGTCTTGATAAGTGCTAAGTGTTCAAGATTCAAAAGGTAGTAGAACTTCTTGATAATTCTATGGTTTAAATTATTGTCTGTTGGTTGCAAACAATAGATAACACCTTCTATGATTTTCTTGAGAAAGAAATCAAATATAATGGGAAGTGAATTATTAACAGGGACCTGGAAGCAACAAAAACTTCCATTTAATAATTTACGCTGTACAAGGTTGATTAACCTGAGGTAAAATTTGGTCATGAACATGAATTCCCTAAGTCCAAGAGGATTAGGTAATTAAATCTTAAGTAGGTCGAGAGACATTTAGGCATAATTTCGATAAAGATAACTTATTATCCTATCTACTGTGAGAATCTTGAACTACTATTAGCATCTGTTAAGCGCCAAAACCCCTAGTGAACATAATTCTAATTTTTCATAAACTCTTGATTACGAATACTTCAGTTAAAGCGACCAAAAATTACTAGCTAAACTTAAAACCCTTTTTTCTTGAAACATCCAACTATTAGTTGATTAAATCGCAAATGACTTACGTTCACACCATATTCCCTGTGGGATTCGACCCCAACCTAGTTGGATTTTATATTGACTACGATCGCTTACATTCTCGTTGAGAGGTATAGTTTGAGCGTTATAAAAAATGGCACCGTTGCCGGGGAATACGATTGAAAACTGAAGTTTGTGTGCACTAATTGACTTTTAGTAAAGTTTCCTAGTTTTACATTTATTTGTTGTTTTTGTTTATCTGGAGGATATTTATAGTGTATGACAAGAACCAAAAGTTTTGGAGAACCATTATTACCACCTAATCCTGAACCGCGATAAATTAGAAGAATGGCAGAACAACAAGAGGCTGACAGATTGACAGCCTTAGCTAGAGCTCAGGTGAATGTGCAAAATGTCGGGCAACAAGCACGACATCCAAATCCTGAGGATGAAGATTTGGGAGATGAGGAGTTGCTGAATCCTGGTAACCCAAGGCATGCAGAGTAAATAGCTGCACCAGTATGGCTTAATATTAATAGGAACTATCCATTCCGAGAAAGGCAAGAGTACCAGCTGGTCCAGTATGATCTCAATGATTATGATGATGGAATGGATGGATTAGGTGCAATAGGTGCAATTATTCCTCCACTATTGGCACCTGGGGTAAAATTCAACATTATGAGTACTGTGATTCAACTCCTAAATCTGAAGAGGTTGTTTGGTGGCCTTCCTGGGGATGACTTGAACTTGCATCTGGTGAATTTTGTCACCATCTGCAAATCTTTTGATAACCCAGGAGTGGGCTAGAATACTATTCAATTGAGATTGTTTTCATTGTCTCTGTCTGGGGAGGCAACATTATGGCTAAATAAGCTGACACCCAATTCTATAACTAATTGGAGAAAGTTAAATGGAGCTTTCCTAGAAAGGTTCTTTCTTCCTTCCAGAAGGGTACAGTTGAGGGATGAAATCACCAACCTTTGGCATCTCCCGACTGTAGCCTTGCATGAAAACTGGGAAAGATTCAAGAAGAAGCTGACACAGAGTCCGAACCACAACATGATGGACATACATTTAATGGAGACTTTGTACATGGATCTTAACTCCATTACAAAACCAATTATAGACAATGCTGCTGGTGGTTCGTTTGTTGATCTTACATTCCTAGAGTCTTCAGAGATGCTGTACAGAATGACCAAATAGAGTCGAGCATGGCATACTAGAGACTCTGTGGTGGCCAGCCCCACTGCTTCTGTAGGTATTACTGCAGAACAATGCAAAAGAGAAGAGGAGCGTGACCTAGACATGGCTTACCTTAAAACACAAATGGACTTACTAACCAAGCATTTTCTATCAGGGAATATTGAAAAGGTGAAAGCTGTGGGATCTCAGGATAGAAGTGAGGCTGATGCAAATAAAGAGGCTAACTATATTAATAATCAGAGGGGTTTTCGAGACAATATCTAAGGGAATCAAGGTCGGACTTACTATGATAAGCTTGGTTATAAAGATAGGAAGCAAGGAAATTGGAGGAATAATAATGACAAGACCGGGCTATATGTTCCTCCAAGATATCATGAGGCTGCTTCAACAAGTGCTAAAAATATGTCATTGGAGGACATGGTAGCTAAGTTGTTGAAGGGAGTGGAAGCTACCAGCTCTGGTGTGACCACCATGAAGATCGATCTAACATCCATCAGTCAGTTGATGCACTCACACTCTACCATAACCAAATAGTTGGAGAAGCAAATGTGCCAATTCTCTGTAGCATTCAACCAGAGGAAGAGCGGAACGTTACTAAGTGATACAGTCCAAAATCCACACAAAATGATAGCTCATGCATGGCTATTACCACTAGAAGTGGTAAGATATTACCTGGCCCTTTTATGGGCAAACCTGTAATTGATGAGGTAGTTGATGTTGAACCGAAAGAAAGTGGTCCAGTAGAGTCTGAGAAGCTGGATAATTCTAATGATGCTCCGGATAAAGACAAAGAGAAGGAGAAGTAGGTAGTGTTGAAAACTGTCCTAAGACCACCACCTCTATTTCCTCAGCGGTTGAAGAAAAGGTTGATGATGCAAAATTCAATAAATTTATGGCAATACTCAATCAATTAATAATAAATGTGCCTTTGTTTGAGGCACTTGAGAAAATTCTAGGATACATGAAGTTTATGAAAGACCTTGTGACTAAGAAATGGATGGTTAGCCATTAGCCGGTAGACAATCTCTTTCATTGTGGTGCTATCAATAGTCTTTAGTGTAAAAAATGGCAGATCCAGAAGCGTTTACCATCCTGTGTACTATTGGGTCCCTGAATTTTACAAAAGCACTATGCAATTTGGGAGCCAGTATAAACCTAATGCCACTCGCTCTGTACAAGAAACTGGGTTTGAGGGATCTTACCCCAACGAACATGCTAGTAGTGATGGCAAATAGGTCTGTAAAACGGCCAGTAGGTATATTACATAATGTATTGGTAAAGGCGGCCAACTTCATTCTGCCTACTGATTTTGTAGTCCTGGACTGTGAGGTGGACTTTAAAGTGCCCATTATTTTGGGTAGACCATTCCTTGCAACTAGGAGAGTGATAGTGGATATGGAACTGAATGAGTTGAAGTTCAGGTTCAATGACAAGGAAATAAGATTCAAAATACACTCATCCATGACACCGGCAAAGGAGATGAGTGTTATCTCAATCATGGACGTATTCCATGAAGATGGTAAAGGGGTATCAACAGGTTGTCTTGGCGAAGTCTGAGTAGTCAAGATACCTGAGTCATGCTGCGACATTAAATCAGGCGCTGCATGGGAGGCAACCCATGACTCCCAGGATTGATCTATTCCAGGTATACTCTAACCCTTAGTTTAGGTTTTCTTTGATTTTAAGTTGAGGGTGTAAGGTAAATTTGTTGTTGTAAAATTTTGTAGTCAACTAGGAGAAATACTTGCACTTGAGGCAGTGGAATTATTTTTGTGTTTTTTGTACACCTCTTCAAGTTGTATACTACTTTAAACTGAGTGATTTGCATTTTAGTGTGACCACCATGCATCTTTGTATGACATTAGTTCTAGTAACACAATAATTATTGCTAAACAGCTGCACGAACTGAATGAGTAGTCAAATGAGATATACCTGTGCACTAATTGTGTGTGTGAGATATTACTCAGTTCCCTCTGTATGCTGAAGCCAGAACTTGCCCGGTTAGTCTTACCTAGGTTGAAGGATAGGGGTTAGGAAAGGATCATAAGCCGTTTTAATATTAGCTCACTTTAGCGTAAATGACCTTCCCTATGTGTATCATATCCCTTGATCCCTGTTTTGAGCCTAATTAGCCTATTTCTTTGTATGAAACCTGTCACCTTCTCATTTAGATCATAATGAACCTGTTTTGACCCTGGTCCTCCTTGGACACTGTGCACCTTGACTTAGGCAAATAGCCTAAGTTGAGAGTGGCTATCATAGGGGTGCGTGATATAGAATGACTATGAAGAAAGGTAGCATAAAAGAAAAGAATAAAAAGTTGGGTGTAGAGGAAAAGAGTAAGAAAATAAAAATTGTGAAAAAGAATAAGTAATTGAGAAAAGACTACACCCAGCCTAAATAATTATGATCAAGAAAAGAGACGAGCGAAAAAGGCTAATGAGTGAAACCCCAAAAATCTAGTGTAGTATCAAGGAGAATTAGTTACTTTAAATACCATCGAGTATCATACCAGCTCTTAGCCTATATTACAATCCTAAGAGAAGTCCTATAATGATCCTAGCTGACCAATCTGAAGATTGGGTAATGAAAATAAAGGCAAGTCTATGGTACTTGGCATACACTGATTGGAACTTTGTTCTGAGAGTGAGTGTTTTGATTGTCCCCAATGGTTACATATATAATTCTTGATATTATATGAGGGGGATTTCTTTGCTGTGAGGGCACACTGGTTACATTACTAGTTACTAACTTGTTCGGGTAATGTAATACTGGTCTATGCATGGTTGTTATAGCTGAATTGATGCCACATCTTAATTCTTGTGTGTTGCATTGGTGTTCTTCATTATACTTAAATTGACTGACTTTGGAGATGGTGAAAGTGTTTTGAGACGATATGGATGATTGACTGCGAAATGTGCTTTGTATTCTCTTAGTTGTGCTGAGTTACTTGAGGACAATCAATTATTTTAAGTTGAGGGTGTTGATGTGTGAGCTAATGCTAACATATTTGAGGCTTTTAACAAAGAATAATTGCAAAGTCTTAAGAAACTTTTGTTGTTTTTGATTGCTTTATGTTTGATTTTGCAGTAGAAGTTAAGATGCTAGAGAACCAACAAGAATGGAAGCGAATGAGCTGAAATCTAAAGTAAATAAAGGCGAAGCGTGGCTGACGACATTTGTGATAAGTCACCAGCCCTGTGATAAGCTATCAACTTTATCATCAGCAGTAGACAGAGAATTGGCCTAAGTTGAAAGCTGTGACAACATTTTGTGATAGGACGTCAAGGAGCTGATAAGTCGTTAAGATTGTTGTCAGCCTAAGATAGAACATGAGAGATGAGGAAAACCCTTGATGACATTTGTGATAGGTCGTCAAGGAGATGATAGGGCATCACTATTGTTATCAGCCTTAGGCAGCGAGTACCAAAAGCATAAAGGAAGCTGACGATATTTGTGATAAGTCGTCAGCCTTCTGATAGTCTATCACAAATGGTGTCACCTAATCCGAGGAATTTCTGAATTTTATTATTTTGTTTCCATAATTAGGGTGAAATATTTAAACCCTTGTCTAGGATTTTCTTTAGACTTTTGAACATTGAGTTTAGAGACACGTATTTTGATATTTTCTCTTTTTAATTTCTTGGCTTGAAAAAGCAATTACTTTAAAGAGATTTTAGTCATTATTTTGGGATTTCTATTGTCATCTAATCAGCGATTCACTAGTCATTATTCATCTTATGGTAAGTTTATCTTTCAAATCATGAATTCATCTAGTTGTTTCGATTATTACATCATATGAATTCATCTAGTTGTTTCGATTATTACATCATACCTGGCTAAATCCCTTTAACCTGAATTATGGGATCTAGGGTTAGGTCTTGATAAGATGCTAAGTGTTCCAGATTCAAAAGGTAGTAGGACTTCTTGATAATTTTGAGGTTATAATTATTGTCTATTGGTTGCAAACAATAGATAACACCTGCTTTTATTTGCTTGAGAAAGAAATCAAATATAGTGGGAAGTGAATTATTAATAGGGACTTGGAAGCAACAAAAACTTCCATTCAATAATTGACGCTGTAACAAGGTTGATTAACCTGAGGTAAAATCTGGTCATGAACATAAATTCCCTAAGTCCGAGAGGATTAGGTAATTAAATGTTTAAGTAGGTCGAGAGACATTTATGCATAACTTCGATAAAGATAACTTGTTGTCCTATCTACTGTGAGAATCTTGAACTACTATTAGTATCTGTCAAGTACCAAAACCCCAGTGAACATAATTCTGGTTTTTCATAAACTCTTGATTACGAATTCTTAAGTTAAAGTGACCAACAATTACTTTCTAAACTTAAAACCCCTTTTTCTTGAAACATCCAAATATCAGTTGATTAAATCGTAAACGACTTACGTTCACACCATATTCCCTATGGGATTCGACCCCAACCTAGTTGGGTTTTATATTGACAATGATCGCTTATATTCTCGTTGAGAGGTGTAGTTGGAGCGTTATCACCTATGCAACCACATGTTCAATCCATAATTATAACATGAAAAACATTATCCAATCAATAACAACAAAAATCCCCCAACATCTATTTCAAAAACAAAATAATACCACAATAATACCATGAAAACCATTCATTAAAACATGCTTTTAGTTGAACTATCAATGAGGGAGGAGTAACATGCCTCAGACACCAAGGAAGACAGAGAGATTCACTCTAAAAAGCCCCTAATTGAGTATCTTGATGAAACCCTTGAAACAAGAGTTGAGAGGGATTTTTAAGAGTGATTGATTTAGAATAATAGGTTAATGAAGTCTCAAAAGTTGTTTTATGTCATGGGGTCAAAAGGAGTTAGGAGGGGTAATGCCCAGAATACCCCTAACTTAAACTGTAAAAATTCCAGGTAGGTACGAGTTGACCATCTAACTCGTCACCACATCATATGACTGGTACCATCCAGTCATAACTAGAACAGAAAGTTAGACATCCATACACTATACACCATACAACTCATTTTCCCAAACTCGTGACCATACCATACGACTCGTATAGTCCAGTCGTACTCAAGATAGAAACCAAAGGGATTGACATTGGACAATGTATGACTCTACTATACCATTCGTACCCTATCCTCACTGCTCTTAGTGAGCCACTCGTACTCAGAGCTAAATCAAGTCACTAAGTTTTAGATTGACTAACCTAATGACCCATCACCAAACCATACGACCCATACCCACCAAGTCGTAACCACAATAAAAAACTAACTATCACTCAGTGGACATTTTACGAGTTGGGTATCCTAACCTGTACCCACATCATACGACTCATATGGTGAGTCGATACAAGACCAGTAAGCTCAAAGCTCAGGAAATTTCCAAGGGCCAAAACTCATGTGTTTCAATTCTTCCCCACTTGGATCATTCATCCTCGAATGATGGAACAAGGAAGTACAAGAACAATTTAGACTTCACACACCTCTACTCTTACCTTTAACTATGTTAGAAAACAAAGATACCAAGAAAATCAATCTTTCCTTTAACTAAGTTAGAAAACAAAGATGTTAGGAACAACACAAACCTTTTGATTGAATTTTTAGAGCGAAAAACAAGAATGGATACTTGGACTTCATGTCCTCTTCAGCTTACAATGTAGCCTCTCCCACCTTATGGTTCCTCTAAAGGACCTTTATCGAGGCCATGTCCTTGGTCCACAACTGACGAACCTATTAATCTAAGATCTCTACTAGGATATCCTTATAAGATAGGGAGTCCAAACTACCAATATCCTTGCTAGGAAAATTTTTGCGACAGATCACCTATATACTTCCTTAACATAGAAACATGGAATACTGGGTGAATGGAGCTCAAACTAGAAGGCAACCCCAAATCATGCGCAATATTACCAACCCTTCTCAAACCAAGTACGGACCAACATACTGGGAACTGAGCTTTTCCTTCTTCCCAAACCGTATCACTCCCTTCATGGGAGATACCTTCAAGAACACCCTATCCCTAATCTCAAACTCCAACCTTCTTTGCCTCACATATGTATAGGAATTTCGGTGACTTTGGGCTACCTTAAGTCTACCTCAAATCACCTTCACCTTCTCCATAACTTGGTGAACCAAATCTAGGCCATACATATCTGCCTCACCAAACTCAAACCATCCAATGAGAGACCTACACCTTCTACCATGCAAGGCTTCAAATAGAGCCATTCCAATTCTAGAGTGGTAGCTATTATTGTACGCAAACTCTATAAGAGGCAAATCATCAACCCAAATACTACCACAGTCAACCACGACAATGTCTAAAGAGTCCTTTGTGCTTGCCTATCCAATTACGGGTGGAAAGCAGTACTCAGACTCACCTTAGTCCCTAACCCTTTTTAAAATAACCCCCAAAAGTGAGATGAAAACTATGTACCATGATCGGAGATGATAGAAACAAGTACCCCATGCAACTTTACAATCTCTTGGAGGTACAACCTCACATAGTCCTCAGTTGAGAAGTTAGTCCTTACCATAAAAAATGAGCAGACTTCGTCATTCTATCCACAATGACCCAAACTAAATCAAATTAATTTTGAGACCGAGGAAGTCCGGTAATGAAATCCATGTTGATCATTTCCTACTTCCACTCTGGCAACTCAATTTCTTGATATAATTCTTTGGGCCTCATGTGATCAACTTTCACTTGTTGCATACCATGCACTTAGCGACAAAACTAGCCACATCCTACTTTATATTGATCTACCAATACATCTCCTTAAGGTCATGATATATTTTTATCTAGCCAAGATAAATGACATAGTGTGACTCATGCGCCCCAACCAAGATTCTCTCTCGCAAACCATTAATACTGGGAACACATAATCTCTTTTGGTACAGCAAAGTACCATCACCACTAATCTCAAAGGCCATTACCTTCTGCCCACCTACATCGCCCTTGATCTTCATTAAGACAGGATCTAACATCTGTTTCTCTTTGATTTCAGCTCCAAGAGACGACTGCGCCACCTCCTGTACAAACATACCAGCATTCTCAGAGTCCAAGAGACAAACTCCAAGGTTAGCCAAATGGTGAATGTCCTTCAACAACTCCCATTTCTCCTTATCCTCATGAGCTAGAATCCCTATGGACAACCTACTAAGAGCATCAGCAACCATGTTAGCCTTACCTGGGTGGTAGTAAAGACTCATGTTATAGTCCTTGAGAAGCTCAAGCTATCTCATTTGCCTGACATTAAGCTCTTTCTAAGTAAACACATACTATAGGCTTTTATGATCAGAAAAGATATCCACATGCACTCCATACAAATAGTGATGCCAAATTTTCAATGCGAATACCACAACTAATAATTCTAAGTCATGGGTTGGATAATTCTTCTCGTGCACCTTTAACTGTCTAGAGGAATAAGCTATCACCTTTTGATGCTGCATCAAAATGCAACCAAGCCCCACATGGGATACATCATAATAGACCAGAAATCCATTCGTGTCTTCTGGAAAAGTTAAAATTAGAGTTGAAGTTAGATTATCCTTCAGCTTTTTGAAACTACCATCACAAGCATCAGACCACAAGAACTTTACCTTCTTTTGAGTCAACTTAGTCAATGGGGAATCTATAGTAAAAGAACTCTCCACAAGCCTCCTATAGTAACTAGCTATACCCAAGAAGCTTCAAATATCGGTTGGAGAGTAGGTCTAGGCCACTTCTTCACCACTGCAACTTTCTGCGGATCCACCATGATCCCTTCCTTAGAAATGACATAACCTAGAAAAGTGACACCTTTTAACAATAATTCACACTTTAAAAATTTGGCATACAACGGCTTCTCCTTCAGGGTCTATAATATAATATATAGGTGATCGGTATAATCCACCTCACTCTTAGAATATAAAAGAATATCATCTATGAACATAATGATGAATAAATCCAAAAAATGATGAAGACCCTATTCATAAAATATATGAATTTCACCGGGGCATTGGTCAACTAAAAGGACATAACCAGAAACTCAAAATGCCCTTACAGAGTATGAAAAGTAGTCTTAGGGATATCCATCACCTTAATTCTTAACTGATGATACCAGATCGAAGATCAATCTTAAAGAAACATTTAGCACCCTTTAACTGATCAAACAAATCATCTATACTAAGAAGAGGATACTTATTCTTTACCCATCACCTTATTCAATTGTCAGTAATCAAAACACATTCGAAGGGAGCCATCCTTTTTACGCACAAATTACACCAGTGCACCCTACGGGGATGCACTAGGATGAATGAAACCATTGTCTAAAAGATACTTGATTTGCTTCTTAAGCTCTCTTAACTCGGCTGGAGCCATTCTATATGGGGGAAAGTGTCCAAAACAAGATCAATCCCAAACTCAATCTACCTATCAGGAGGCACACCAGCAAGGTTAGCAGGGAAGACCTTAGGAAATTCATTCACCACCGAGATAGAATACAAAGGACCCTTCGAGTTAAAATCTTTAATCCAGACTAGATAATAGAGACACCCCTTCGAGATTAATCTCTAAGCTCTAAGATATGATATAAAATTACCCTTAGGAGCTAGGGAACCACCCTCCCACTCGATAACCAGCTCATTAAGAAATTTAAAGACAACCTTATGAGTTCGATAGTCTAGACAAGCATAGCACGAGGGCTACTAATCCTACCCTAATATGACATCAAAATCAACTATATATAATTCAAACATATCCACAGAGTCTCCCGACCACCCACAGTTACTACACAACCCCTATAGGCTCTGCTAGCTACCACAGAATCACTATCCAGGGTAGAAATAAAAAAAAGGTCTGAAATACACTCAGGACCAAAACTAAAATACACAGCTATGAATGGGGTCACATAAGAGAGAGTGGACCCCGAATCAAGTAAATAGTACACATCATGGGAAAAGATTTTCAACAAACCAGTCATGACATAACGTGATGCCTTGGACTCCTATTGGGTAGTGAGAGCATAAAGATAGTTTCGACCCATGTCAGAGCTAGATGGTGTATCCTTTAGTGCCGGAGCTGATGAAGAGGCAACTGGAACTTTGTTCACCCCCGAAAAAACCTTGGCCACTAGATAATTCTTAATTATATGCCCTGGCTGACCATAACTGAAACACTTATCCCATCATTCTTCACAGTAACCTTAATGCAATCTGCTATAAAACATACAGAGAGGATATGATAGAGCTGATTGGGCCCTACTAGCTTAAGATTGGGCACCCTTTGTCCTGAAGTTGTCACTACCATGGAAATGCCTGTTACCCAACGACTTTAAGTAAGGAGCACTAGCCATCGAGTATGACCCAAAATTGCCCTACTTTTTCTTAGGCCACTTTTCACCATCCCTTTCACTCTACTGTTGATACCCACCCTGCTTAAAGAATCTAAACTTCTTGCTCTACCTGTCTATTATCTCAACCTAATTCTTCTTATCTTTTTAAACCTGCTGCATGTACACAATCAACCTAGAGATATCTATATCCTTGTTCAATAAACTAGCTGTACTATCCAAGATCAAGGCTCGGGATAACCCAAAAGTGAGCTTCCTCATTCTAGCCCTTATATTAGTAACTAACTCCAGAGCATACTGAGATAACTGGTTAAACTTTGAGGCATACTCCTTGAATGATATCTTACCTTACTTCTGGTTTACAAACTCTTCTGTGTTTGCTTTCTTTAGCTTCTGAGGAAAGAAGTGGTCCAGAAAAGCATTAGAAAAATCCTCCCACAGGGTTAACTCAACATCGTCACCCTTTTACTAATCCCATTCATCGTACCACTGGTATGCCACATCTTTTAGTTGGTAGGTGGCAAACTCCACGCCCTCCATATTCATGGAATGCATAACACAAAAGATCTTTCAATCTCATCTAGAAAACTTTAAGGATCCTCCTCTACTCTAACACCAGTAAAGGTTGGAGGATTCAACCTCGTGAACTGGTTAACCTTGTTGCCTCATAAGATAGAGTAACAAAAGTACCATGCTCAGTTTGAGAAGCTATCAACTGTGCCAACATATGAATAGATTGACAAAACTAAGTATTTATCACATCAACCTGCGGGGCTTGACAAGGACAGAAAGGAATCAGTTGAACTGTAGGAGGGAAATTAGAAACTGGACCCCTAGATCTAGTCTGGACCTTATAAGCAGAATGGGTCCCATCAACATTATCCTCCAGTAGGACAGAGGATTTTCTATGAGCTTTATATCATTGAGGGTGCATGATTTAAAAAGAAAACAAATAAAAATTAGAGAAGAATTTAGGACCTTAGACTTTACCTATCGAAAATAGAACACAAGAAAGAGAAATATTCCTAAATGCCTCATAGCCTTTCCTTTATGAGTATGGCGTGCTACACACCCTTAAAAAACTTTAATCGACACGACTTTGTGGACTCCCAAATGACCATTAACCTAGGTCTTTTATACTAATATGACTGATCAAAACTATGGCCTAGTCGTGTCGGGCATCTCAAGTCTAATTGAGACTAGAGACCACCCCCAATACCCAATCATAACCTCCCTATACCCTATATTGGATGAATTTCAAATATATAACAAGATAAAGTAATAATAATGAAAGACATTTAACAAAGTCCATAACCATAATAAACCAAATATCCAATTGATGTCAATCCTAGTGCCAATACCAATACCAAGGCTAACTACAATATCGATACCATCTATGCCCATAGTAGTCCTACAAAGACTCTAATAAAAAACAAAGAACATTCAGTCGGGAAATGCCCCTGATAATATCCAAAACCAAAGTACAAGAAACAAAAATAATGTAAAAAAGACCATAGCATAAAATGGAGCCTTCCGGAGTTTGGAAGCTCACCACTTTAGTCTGACACAAAGCCGTCCTCGAATCTAAGTCACTGAGCAGAAGGAGTACTATGGCCAATTTCTGAATTACGTTGTGATACAGTGCTCGAAGACAGTTAGCAAAATAAATGCTAGTATGCACTCAGGAATAAGGATAAAATAATGTAATTCTTTAAAGCCAAAGTACATAAACATTCCCAATCACATACATATATATGTGCCAGGAACTAAAATTGGGTTTAACATTTATTTAATACCTTAACCTGGATTGTTTTAGCTCTACTATCCTAAATCTATCCATGGGCTATATGGTTTTAGCTCCCCCTGCTAAAAGGGCCTCGGTGCGTGTTAGCCGCATAAATCGAAGAAAAATCCTGAGATGACTAATATATCCCCTAAAAGATAATTGTGACATCATCACATGATCACCAAGACCAAACCTTACATCGACAAATATGAGTTTCCAGTTTTGGTCCCCTGGGACCTCTACCTTCCACGATTTTGCTAGCACAACCCCCTTTAAGCCCATATTAAAACCATTCACACATAACCAACAATTTACCAAGGATTTTTTTTATTTTGGCATTAATCATTGGTATTGTCATACCAAAATTAGAGCTTGCAAGTCTATCCATTTATGCCATTCCGAAGCCATTAAACAAATTTGACTCTAAAGTTTCCAGTTAAACCATTACCATGGCCACCAAGGCCTTTTTAAACCATTTAAAATCATCCAAACCAGTTTAGGTTCTATTACTGTCTTATAAAATACAAAGGTTTCAATAATAGTCAAACTATGTGACAAGAGCATTTTCATTGGCATTTTCAAAAACCAAACCAAGTATCGATTGATCATTCCCATGCAACCACATTTCAAACCATAATTATAACATGTAATAAAACATAGGAAAATATTATCCAATTAAGAACAACCAAAACCCCCAACATCTATTTCAAAACCAAAATAATGCCACAATAATACCATGAAAAGCATTCATTAAAATATGATTTTAGTTTAACTAAGAATGAGGGAGGAGTAACATGCCTTAGACACCAAGTAAGATGGAGAGATTCACTCTCGAAAGCCCCTAATTAAGTAGCTTGATGAAACCCTAGCCTTTTCTTGAACCAGGAGTTGAGAGAGATTTTTAAGTGTTTGGTTCAGAATAATAGGTTAATAAAGTCTGAAAAGTTATTTTTTATCATGGGTTCAAAAGGAGTTAAGAGGGGAAATATCCAAAATACCACTAATTTAAACTGTAAAAATCCAAGAGGTAGGTACGAGTTGACCCTTCAACTCATCACCATATCATATGACTGGTACCATCCAATCGTAACAAGAATAAAAATTTAGACATCTACACACTATCCACTATTCGAATGTATTTCCATAACTCTTGACCAGACCATACAACCCGTATGGTCCAGTCATACCCAAGACAGAAACCAAAGGGATAAATACTGGACAACGTATAACTCCACTATACCACTTATACCCTATCCTCTTGGCTCTTGGTGAGCCACTCATACTCAGAGCCGTCAAGTCACTATGGGTTAGATTAAGTGAAGGATCAAACTAATGACCTATCACCTAACCATATGAGTCGTACCCCCAAGTCGTAAACACAGCAAAAAACTAACCATCACTCACTAGAAACCTTACAAGTTAGGAAACCTGAACTATACCCACACCATACAACTCATATGGCAAGTCGTTAAAAAACCAGTGAGCTCTAAGCTTAAGAAATTTCCAAGGGCCAAAACCCAGGGTATTTCATATATACATATATCTTCTTTCGCTCTTTATTTGTATAGTGGACTGAGATATATGATAGATCATTAACATCTATTGATTGCGGTTGAAATAGGATAGTTCACCCTGATACTTTTTAGTTTTATATTGGTAGACTCTTGGGCTTGAACAAAATTGTTGACCTTTATTATTATCATTGACTTGTTATATGATTTTGGGACTCTTAGGCGTAGTTTCTATTCTATTTATATGTTGTATATATTTTCTTTATCTTTGGAGCTCATTTGGTAGTTGCCTACTGAGTACCATTTATTTAGTACCTATGCTACACTTTTGCAACCTACAGATCATAGTACGGGTTATCACCATTGATGTGTGCATCGTGCAAAGTAGCCATGGTTTAGAGACTTAGAGTAAGCTCCTAACGTTAGGAGTATTACTTGTTTCTCTCTTATTTATTAGACTAGTCTCTATGTTATATTCAGAGATAAGTTGTATCAGTGTATTTCTCTTAATATTTCACTCTTATACTCTTATTATTTAAAGCTCTTGTACTGATACCACTAGGTGTTGGGTTTTTATTATTTATTAATCTTTAATTTCATTTATTTTTCATTTTTTTCTTATATTATTAAGTAGTCCGTTACTAGCCATTTCGGACTATGGGTTGGATTGCCTACTAGTAGGTTATGGTAGGCACCATTATGACTTAAGAAAGTGGGCCGTGACAAATTGGTATCAGAGCCTAAGTTTCACCGGTTGTTAGTACAAGAGCTAAGTATTAGTAAAGTTCTGCAAATTGGTGCAGAGACTTCCGTAACCTATCTTTAGGAGGCTATAGGGATATTTTAGAAAATTCACTTCTTGACTACTTATCATGTGTCTACATTCCAATAAACCTCAAACACATTCTTTGATTCTATTTTATCCCCAAAGGACGATGTGATATTGTCGACAGATGCGGAAGAGACTTCAATATGTGTTTTTAGAGTTTTTATACAATATCAGACTAGAGAGTCAAAGATAGATATCGAAGATCTTTAGGGGCAGCCAAAAAGAATTTGGGCCAGCTTAGGCTCCAATTGAGCTTGTGACTACTTTAGCCTTTGAGGTTCAGTATTGGGAATTCAAGTCATATAGTAGATCTCTCTCAGATATGGATGATGTTTAATTCTTCGAGCATTTCTCAGACCAGAGTTGAATCTATTAGTGTTCATCAAGGTTCTTTGCGAATTTTGAGTACGAGATTGGATTTCTCATATGGTCTAGGTATTTTCTTATGCTACATCCTTCTGATCCAAACATTGATGTTTGGATGTGTTAGAGAGTTAGTATTGTCACTTCATTTGGCATCAAATCACTTGATAGTAGTAAAATCTTTCTTTATTGGTATGTTGATTATATAAGGACCATAGAGAGCACAAGTATTGAGACCTATGGAAATGGAGGTAAGAGGCATGCCATTAGTATAGTGCTATTTGTATTTTATCCGAGAGTAAGGATTCTTTCGGTAGAGTTTAGATTTACCCGCAACCCATTAGCTCTACACAGATAATTTTCTATACTATGAGTAGTTCTCAGATTAGTCATGATGATCATAGTGGGTAGAGTCCCCATCAAACTTACGGAGTATGGTATAGTTCTCTGGGCTATGTCAACTACTCTGGATTATGAGGGCCAGTATCTCGGAGTATTCCAGGATCTTATTTTGGTTGTGTCGTAAGAGACACTAGTTTAAATAATGCCCCAGAATTAAGATAGATGACCAGCTAGAGTTAGCACGTATTCTATGCCAACCAAGAGTTCCTAGGATAGGCTATGATTTTGGATTTCAGATGTATGAACATAAAATTTTGGATTTCTCTCAGTGTCAATCAGCCAACTATTTGGGCTCAATTTTTGTTCTCTCCATATTGATACTTCAAAAGTTGCTATGACTACAGAAAGATTGACTACTATTCTAGAGAGTATCTCTTACATGGGATTTCCAATTATTCAACTCATTCATATCAGCCTTGGGTTGTCGTCGTATCTTAAGTTAGAGATAATGTGTTTGGCACCTCAGTTGATGATTCAATCGATTGGTCGAAGTTGGACCCATTCAGATTAATTTTCTCTATGCCCGTTAGGAATGTGATTGTGGATGTCACCACGACTAGTGTTTTGTTATTTCTCTTATTTATCTCTTATTATATGTATTAGGGTTTTCATACCCATTGATGATTATATGCCCTAATGAATTGATGTCGGTCATTATGTGCCTTACTATTGAGTTCATGATTCTGTTACTATTCCGTGGTTTATTTCTTTTAGTAGTAGATAAAGTAGATATATATTGATGTTTTCCCTATGGGTGTGGTTTTTGGGTTTACATCCCATTTATCTTGGCACATTAGCCCTATTGTGGCCCTTGAGTGGTACATAATATTATTGTTTATTTTGATACTGCCTGTTCAATATATTGATTTTGATATTATTGTTGCTATTGCTACCACTGCATGAGGTTATTGATATTGCTTGATATTATTTCTTGATATAATTGATTCTTATTGGGTAGCTGTATAAACTAGTGTTATTTAGTTAGACTTTTGTTTTCTTGTGATATTTTTTGGTGGATTTAGTAGATATAGCCTAATGTAATGATTTCTTTTCCCTAGCGCAGCGAGGTTGATTATGTTCCCTCTTGGTTAGTTGTATTAGATTAATTCGGGAATATATTGTGATGTCGAAGGCAATTTGACCTCTTGTGGCTCTATTATGATCCTAGAGTTGGCAATTTAGTTATATTGCCTATATTGAGTTTGAGATCCTTAGGCTTGCCTTCTGGGTTGTAAAGGTTTTTTCCTTGTCTATTCTTTTTGATATAGCCTATGTTGAGATTGAACAGTTACGGGGTCCATTCTTCATTTGTGGCTAGTCTATCATCCGATAGCAATTTTGATATTGATGTTGAGATATCGTAGTTTCATCTCATAGGGTTGTTGGGTTTGTTTCCTTGGGATGGTTTTCTCTATTGTTAGCATGGGGATCGGATACTCCTTTGCCATTATGATATAGTTTTTTCTAGTAGAGCTGGAATGTTAGAGGCAGATGAACCTTCCTATGATCGTTTCATAAGTTGGTAAGTTGGAAATTCGTTATCTCAAGTCACTAATTTTGTGGTGGTGGTTTTTGACTTTGACCTTGGTTTTGAGATTGGTATATTACTTCTTTGATAATGTCATTCTCCCCATTTCAGAGTTTGTTTGGCCTAATGAGGCTGGGTGGAGTATTTCTCCTTGATGATATATGTCTATGGCTATTGCTTGATGAGATGGAATGTTAGATTAATTAGTCGTTAGCTAAAGTTACATTTTCATGATTTGCTATAGTTTCTTCCATTACTAGTATGGTTCTTAGCCTTGGAAATTTTTTAACTATGTTTGGATAGTTCATGCCCTCCAATGAATATGGAGTGGGTTATATGTATTTTCAGCCAGCGATATATCCTTTTGAACGATTCCTATTTTGTGGCCATATTTCATACCCTCCAACTGATGTAGAGTTGGTTTCTTGCATTTCAGACAATGGTTATTCCTATGGTGATTTTTGTTCTTTAGATATATCTTGACTGTGACTTGGTATTATTTATCTAGGATATGTCAGATTTGGATACTAGAGTCGATTTGGGGTAGTTGGCATTAATATAGCCTTATTGGCTTAGTTTTGGATTTGACTCCTTGGATTGGCAATTTAGAAGTATGATATATCTGGAGCTTTTATTTCTACCTATTTTCAAGTTTGGTTTAGGTAGCTGAGATCGAGTAATTCAGCATTGATATTGAGATTTCAGCTTGGTATTGTTGAGGTTGAGTGTAAATTCTGTTTTAGACTTGTCTTTGGTTAGATTTTATTTATAGGCTGGTAGAGCCTATTCTATGATTGCGTATTTGGTATTCTCAACGTCAGTTGGATTATAGTTGATAATTGTTCATCTGATAGCCCATGGACCCCATATTAGTTGTTTCAGTTTTGATCTGGAGTTTCAGTTTTCTTTGGGTATTTTGAATGATTTACTTAGTGGGAGTAATATAGTTGAGTTGGATTTAGTATGGCTTTGTTCTCAGCAAATGAGATATCTGAAAGTAGAATATTTAGTAATGAGTAGTGATACCTTGGATTTTGAGATCTTAGTTTGATTTTCATCTAGACTAGTTTTAGCAAATCAGCTTCAGTTCTATGGGGTCTCCGTGATGAGACTGCATGGGTGAGACTCAAGTGATTTTTCTCCTGGCTTGTAGTAGATAGCATGTGCAAAATAGTAAAGGAAGGCAATATTTGGATTTAGATTTGGTGGCGTGACTCATGACTTGAGTTGGCTTTGGCTCGATGAGCCTTTGTTGATTTATACAAATATAGAGATGGTACCAACATGATATGTTTCATATGTGTGTGCATCAGGTTTCTTGGTTTAGTTTGAAGTAGGGTAGCGGTTAAGTTGAGTTTGTGCTGTTTGGAAGGAGACTGATAGTGTAGGTTGAAAAAGGGATACCTATGATAAAATCCCTAAGAAGCATTTTCTCTCCACTGAGGTTATCTAGGAAGTCATTCTTGGAGCATGAGAGCCCAGTATCTAATCCTTTTGAGCTTTTGAGATTCTTCCTATCCGTTGACTTTAGGGGAAAAAAGTTCTTTTAGTAGTGGATAATGTAAGGATCCTTTTGGTCATTTTTCATATTTACACTTACCTACACCATTTGACCTTCTCCATAGTTGCCCCAAGTCATTTATGACTTGCTGGGACCGACGGTTTGGTCACCGAGCAGGTCGTTTGTTTTTTAGAACCAATTCCCATTTTGGAAGTCATCGTTGGTTCCAAATGGCCACTAGGAAAACACTTCAGTAAAATAATCTCGAATATAAATTTTAACTATGCCAGCAGATCCGAAATATTAATTTTAGGCTAGGTAAACCCTTGGTTCGGGTCCCAATACACATGAGATTATTTTGACCTACCAATTAGAAAGTTGAAAATTTGAAAGTCTAGGTGCAGGACCCCCATTTGGTTGAAACTAACTCAAACTAAAGATCCAAAAGTGCCAACGCGTTCGAAATGTGGAATTTAGTGTGGTTACATATTTCATTTGCAAAAATTGGATTTCGAATGCATCCCGAGGAATATGCCGAAACTTGGAATCAAATTCCAAGTATTAGTAGTAATAAAATGCAGCAAAGGACAGTGATCATGGAAGGAGACTCACAATCGTGATGCCGCGATTGTGGTATGCGTGTGTTCATGATTGCCCTAGTTGAGGGCATGGGAAGGGTTATTTAAATACCCATTTTTGATGAGAATTGATCACCTCCTTCCTCTATTGAGATCTAAAAACCCTAATATAGTGTGCTAATCACAAATTGGTCATGGTGACTTGGGATCTTGATTATCATCTTTTATCGTGATTATCTTCAAATTTAAGGTAAGAATCCTTTGAATTTATGGTTGAATTTCCTAGTTTAGACCCAAAATCTCAATTTAGATTAGGGCTTGATTTTAGCCCAACACAACCTTATTTTTCACCCATTTCTTAAGGGTTATCATTCCTTGTTCATGTGTGAATATTAGGTTGGCCTCTGAAACTCATTTTTCGTATGTGGGATGCACTTGGGGTTTTGAGGCCATTTTTAGACCCAAAGCAAAATGGTGCAATATGAGTATCGTTAAACTCGTATTGATGAGTAAATTATGATTTTGATAGTATGATAGCATTTTAAGGATTGTGAAGTGAAGATGAGCATGTAGTACATGGAGTGAGGTTTTGCAATTTGGCATTGAGGTAGGCTTTTGTCTAATTTTCTTCATAGATGATGTATGATATATATTGGGTGTAAATGTGGATGTTAGGCTTGATTATGCATAGAATAACCTAGCCTTAATTGTTGAAGTTTGGGGATTTGATGAAGGCTTTGGACCCCTAAGTATGTTTATATCTCCTTAGCATCCTATTGCCTCATCCCTAGTTTATATTACCTTGTATCACGGATATGATATGATGCTAGGTTTGGGATATGGTTTTAGTGTTGGAATCCTGATTAGCCTATTTAATCTTATCGGACTAGTGTGGTAGTTTTGAAATCGTGATTTGAGTAGAATTGACTTAAGTGCCCTACTTTCTAGATGAAGTTCCTATCTTAGGGTTGGTTATGGCGTACTTGACATCTAGAAGTTGAACTAAGTACCTTATCCTAATTTGGGGCATAGTGTGCCTAAATATGGAAATTGAGGATTAGAAATGGGATTGTCCGGCCCACTTAGGCCAAGTCTTTTGTTAGCTTTATGGACCAAGTTGTGGATGATAAGCATGGTTGAGGCTAGTAAACTTTAGTAAAAGGTTACTCCGTGGATTACTAAATGATGATGTATTTTCCTCGGATAATGATATTTTGGCCTATAGAGATACTATTTCCTTCTTGATATGACGTATGACCTATAGAGGTGCTATTCCCTCTTAGACATAACATTGGGTCGTTAGAGATGCTATTCCTCTTAGATATGATGTTTTGCCTATAAAGATGTTATTCCTCTTAGATATGGTGTTGGGACTATAGAGATGCTATCACCTTTTAGCTATGATTCGTGGACCTATAGAGACGTTATTCCTCTTAAATATGACAATTGGCCGAAAGAGGTAATACTCCTCATAAGTCATGTTATATGACCTATTGACATGAGATATCTTATAGATAATTATATGCTTATTGATATTATGCCTCCTAGATATGAGATTTCTCCTATGTGAGAGATGATTATATGCTTATTGATATTATGTCTCTTAGATGTGAGATGCTTCTTATCTGAGAGATGATTATATGCGTATTGATATTATTCCTCCTCAATGTGAGATGCCTCCTATGTGAGAGATGGTTATATATTTATTGATATTATGCTTTTTAGATATTAGATGCCTCCTATGTGAGAGATGATTACATGCTTATTGATATTATGCCTCTTATATATGATATACCTATTATATGTGAGATGATTAGAGATATTCTATGACTTATAAATAAGATTATCGATATGCGTTTGGATATGTATATAGGACGAAGGTCGTGATTATTATGCTATGATTATTACAAATATATTATTGGACTGAGGGCCGTGTTATGATGTTATTGGATATCCCAAAAGTGTTTATCATTATAAAGGATATGAGTACAGTTTATGAATATGCTTATATATGGTTTGTATACACATCTCTCTGGTATGTGATGAAGGAAGATGCGGTATGATGCTTTTTATTCAACTGATTGAATATTGGTGATGACATGCATAGATTTGGTGGATTGCTGATTATTATATTAGTAAATAATGTGATTCTGGCTGAAATATGATCTTATGTCTGTTCTTCCTAATTAAGGGTTAAGCTATGTAGTAGCTAGTTGTCTAATAGGTGACTGTAGCACTTGATGACTTAGTTTATGATGTCGATTAGTTGGTTAACGAGAAGTGTGTATCGATGAGGCTAGATAATAAGAGATGTTAGTGATAAGAGACGACTAGTTAATAACGATGAATAGTTGGTAAACGTGGAATTGTTGATAAACTATAGTTAGTTAATGGATGACGTTAGTTAATAAATGATAGTTAGATAATAAACTATAATGTGTCGGCCAATAATGATTAATGAGTATAGGATGATAAGTTGATAATGTTGATTAGTGGATAAATAGCGATTATGGTCTAGTGATGAATCTTAACTAGATGTTGAGTATTGACTGCTTTTTAATAATGACTATTTGCTATCCCATAAATATGGATTATTTGAAGGATAATGTTTAGAGTAATAATTGGAGGTCATGTGAAGACTAGTGAACTAGTGGTTTAATCACAATAAGCATTGGCTAGCTAATATCTAATAGTTGCGAAGTCTCGACAAGTTAGATATTTTATGCTGATATGATTATGATTATGAGTGTACTAATAGGCTTGTAGATTTACCCTCATTTTCCACGTCTTGATCTCGTGCACCTATTATATGTCTATAAATATATGTGTATTGATGTCTATGATGATATATTGATACCCGACAAGGCATGAGGATATTGTGATGATATATTGATACCCAAAAAGGCCGAAGGATATTGTGATGATATATTGATACCCGAAAAGTCCAGAGGATATTGTGATAATATACTAATACCTATCAAGGTCGGAGGATATTGTGATGATACATTGATACCCGACAAGGCTAGAGAATATTGTAATGATATATTGATACCCGGCAAGGCTGAAGGATATTTTTGATGATATATTAATACTCGACATGGCTGAAGGATATTGTGATGATGATATTGATACCTGGCAAGGCCAAAAGATACTATGATGATTCATTGATACCTGACAAGGCTGGAGGTTGATTACGCTGATTATGGTCATGATGATGATAGTTATGAAAGAGATCATTATGTTGATAAGATTGTGATATTGATTGTGTACTTTGCATTCATTTCTGCATGTGCATTGTCTATCACCAGTATGCACCTATGTCTATGTAATACCCCGCAAAGTCCTATTCCAGTCTGAACCTTAGAGCGTATTCAGTAAAGCGAAAATTTGAGTCTAAAAGTTTCAAAAATATCTTTATAAGTATGAAATATTTTAAATCGTGTGGAACTTACCTAATTTCAACTCTTTATCATGTAGATCATTGAATAAGCTTTCCATCGATACCAAATTTGCCAAATCCGACACTCGGGTGAAGAGTTAGAGCCATTTTAGTGAGTCAGTTTGCCACCTGGCACTTTAGCGTGTCGCGGAGCCAGCCAAAATTACAATTCTTAAATTCTAGTGAACCTCCACGATTCCACTACGTCGCGGTATAGTTTCAGTTCGCAACCCAGGGGGCTATGCGATTTCCACCGCGTCGCGCCGTTATGCAGTTTTCCAATTGTCCAAATTCCAGTGAGCTGGTGCGATTATGGAGCGTTGCGCCAGCATGTAAAATCGGGATTTTTTAGTTTAATTCCAAGGTCAAAAAGGGGATTTTCCCAACCCCTATATATACTCTATTACACGGGAGTTGGCCTCATTTTCTCTCCTTCCACTCCAAAAACTAGGGTTTCCAAAATCAAAACCCTCTCTTTTTCTTCAACAAAAATCAAGAGAGAATCAAGAGAAATCAAGAAATCTTTCCAAGAACCTTCAAGAAAAGAGTTTCCCTAGGTATGTAGTGTTGATTCTTGGGTCCCTTTCATCCAAGAAGCTCAAGTACCCTTTTCTAAAACTCAAAGATTTTATGTTTATGAGTTGTTAATGATTCATGTGAGTTGAAATTAATGTTCCATGTATTGTTGAGTTTTGATTCATGTTTGTCTACAAGATTCATGAACTTGAACCCTAGTATGTGGAATTTTTGTATTGGTGGTGATGAACCTTAGTATGTGGAATTCTTGTGTTGGTAGAGATAAACCCTAGTATGTGGAATTCTTGTGAGGGCGGTGATGAACTTTCTTAATGATGCTTCCTATATGAAGTGTTCATGTTAAATAGGAGTAGAAATGGTTGAATAAGCGAAGCATGTCCCCCATAATTTTGATAAAAAGTTTAGGTGAAACATAAAGGGCAATTATAGTATCTTGAAAAGGAAACCCCCAAATTGGGAGCTAGTCCATGCATGCCTAGTGATTGATAAAATGCCTTAGTGAGTGAAATATGCCATGATAGTATGAAATCACCAAGCAGGTGTAAACCCGTACTCGCTTAGTGTTGTTGAAAGACCTTAGTGAACAAGTCGAGATATAATGGTTGTAAATTCCCCAATTATGTGCTCTCTGATATATACTAAGCTTTTATTACATGCCAAGTGGTTAGCAAGTAAGTTGAGACATGATAGTATGAAGTTTTCCCCAAATCATGTGATGTCCAAATACATGTAAAGACTGATTTAGGTGTGAATTACTTGAGGTAAGACCTTGTTGAAGGAAGTATAATCTAGTAGCATATTTTCCTACGCTAGTATATATTGATGTTTCCTAAATGCTTGATGCCATGCCTTAATGATTGTAAAGGTGAAGGTATGTTATGTTTCCTAAATACTTAAAGAGATGATTTAATGATAATGATGATGACTGAATGACTGTGATGATGAATGAATAATTGTGATGATGATGATGAATGAATGGTTGTGATGATAGAGGAATGATTATGCTTTATTTTATGTTATCGAGTCCTGGGGGTATTTATACCCGATAATTTAGCTGCTGTCTAGAGCCTGTGTCAGTTTCACGATAATTCTAGTTGAGCCATGACTCTCAGAACTCAGTGAATTATAGAATGCTGTATCCTCAGACAGTTACAGAACTTAAGAAATATCAGTAGTCTCAGTTATCTCTGTAATCTTCATATTGCTAGTAATCTAGCCTCAGTCCTGTAATCAACTCAGATCCAATAGTATTCAAGTGTATAATTCTAATCTCAGAAGCAATTCGAATAATCTGTTTAAGCTCTATATCGTCAGCCAGATACCGTGATTTAGTACCATTTCTGTCAGATACAGAACTAAGTAATCTCAATGTAACTCAGTCAGATCTTTTAAGAAACATGATCAGTGTCATAATTCAATTCAGAGTCTTTTAGTTGGGAGTAAAATCTAGCACCGAGCGAGGAAAAGGATGGCGGCTCCTCCCATTCAGCGAGAGAGAGGCTGAAGTCGTTAGTAGAAATATCTGATCTCCAGAAAGTTGTATCATTGTATTTTTCTTATTATTTCACTCTTGCACTCTTATTATATTAGAAGCTCTTGTATTGATACCATCAGGTTTTGGCGTTTTATTATTTATTGATCTTTATTTTCATTTATTGCACATTCTTTTCCTTATATTATTAAGTAGTCCGTTACTAGCCGTTCTGACTATGGGTTGGCTTGACTACTGGTGGATTATGGTAGGCGCTATTATGACCTAAGAAATTGGGTCGTGACATGAATCTAAGGACATATCACACCATGAAAAGATGGTCACCGCGTTGAGGTATGTTAACAAAAATGGTAAAGTGAATAAGCAAGTTATTGCTATTGTTTGTATTGGTGATACATCGGCAGAAACATTAAAGAAAATAATATGCTCTTTACTTACGAGACACTCTTTAAGTACATCTAAAATATGTGGATAAGGCATGATGGGGCTAGTAATATGCAGGGAAAGATGAGTGGTCTTAAAGCTTTAATTTATTGTATTTATTATTTTGTTCACCAATTACAATTGACACTTGATCCATGGTCAAAAAATATTTGCTCGTGGATGATTTTTTTATATTATTACTAATGTGTTGAATGTGGTAGGAGCATCATTTAAGCGCAGAGATCAACTTTGAGACCATCACGTAGAATTTTTGCAGCAACTACTAGAAAGTGGTGAAGTTCAAATTGGAAAAGGGTTAAATAAAGAATGAGGAATTCAAAGGCCAGGTGATACTCGTTGGGGTTCACATTTTATAAACATTGGATAACTTTATTATTCTATTTTCATCTATAGCTCATGTGTTTGATGCGATTAAATGTGGAAGCTCTAATCCCAATGCTAGATTCCAAGCAGGAGCTTTTTTGACTATGATCAATGAATTTGAATTTGTTTTCTTGCTTCACTTGATGTTGAAGATATTGGTGATGTACAATGAGCTGAGTGCATCATTACAAAGGAAAAAGCAAGATATTGTCAATGCCATGATATTTTTTGATATTACTAAGACAAGATTGCAATTGTTGAGAGATGATGGATGAGATTCTCTACTGAATGAAGTTTGTGTATTTTGTGATAAACATGAAATCTTGGTGCCTAAGGCGGAAGATTTTTATATTCACAAAAATTCCAAACATAGACTTTCTAGTGTTACTTACTCACATCACTTACTTGTTGAGCTCTTTTGTGCTATAATTGACTTGCAACTTCAAGAGCTTAATAATTGTATTGATATTGTAAGTGGTAACTTGCTTCTTTGTATAGAAAGCTTAAATCCAGCTAATGTTTTTGCTAATTTTGATAAGAAAAAAATAATGATATTGGCCAAGGATTATCTAGATGAGTTTGGTGAATCAAAGCTTTGAGAGGTTAGTTACCAACTTGATACTTTCATTATACACATGCGACGTGGTGATCCTATATTCTCTAATTTGAAAGAAATTGGTGATTTGACAGTAGCACTAGTTAGTGCAAATCTTGTGGAGATTTATTCTCTTGTGTACTTACTTGTGAAGTTAACGTTGATATTACCGGTCGCTACTGCAATTGTAGAGAGAAATTTTTCACCCATGAAAAATATCAAAAATGAATTGTGCAGCATTATTGGTGATGCATTTTTAAGTGATTGTTTAGTTTGTAACATTGAGAAGGATATATTTGTAAATATAAGCAACGATGCAAGTTTTGACAATTTTTCAGAATATGAAAACGCGTCGATGTCTAGTATGAAAGGATGGTCTACTTTTGTTATATTAGTACTAAATTAATGACATTTGATCATTTTAAAATTTATAATTTGCTAATAAGTTTTTGTAATTTTTAAGTTTGAAGAAGTTGTATTTCAAATTATATAGTTGATAATTGACATGACTATGTTAAAGATAATGGTGCACCCGCCATCTTCAAATCTTGGATTCTCCTCTGATTATATGTAAAAATATTATTTTCTCCCACTTTCTTTTCTTTTCCTAACTCAAAATCTGGCAACTAAATGATTCTCATTTCTATTGAATTTGATTGAACTATTTTGATTGGGTAAGAGATTTAAGGGAAAAAACATAAATTTTACAATTTTAGATTAAAAAATATAGCAAATATTATTTAATCATATGATTTTAAATAAGTGACGTGAAAAATTTGAATTAAAAATTATAAAAAGAAAAAAAGTCCTTCTTTTTTAGACAGATTTAAATGAAAATTAGATCAAACAAATTGAAACAGATGAAATACTTTCTTTATTCAAGTATAAGTGAATTGTTGGGACATTTTTTAGTAGTAAAAGATAAATAATTTTTTCAAAGTTCAAAAGTGTATTGATTATTTTTTTGCAAGTTCATCCTTCTTTTTATGGAGGTTTTAAACTATTTTATATTTTCTAGAGAAATGAATTGCACTTCTTAGAAAGATTTTGGAAAGAATCAAAAGGAAATATCTAACAATTATCCTTTTATTTATGTCCTTAAAATGCACCCTTAACAATTCATTTATATTGAACCAGAGAGAGTATTTTTTTAGAAAAAAGAAGTTGAAGAAGGAAGAAACAGATACCACATGGTATTAGCTTCCTTTTGACAAATGCTATTAAAATAGTCTCAACAAAATGTAATGAGTTGTATTATTTTGATTATTTATCATAATTCAAGGGTCACGATAGCATCCATATTATTTCTTTGATAGGCAAGTCAGTCCTTCACTCAAATCAAGCACCAAGTACATATGCAGAATTAATAAAAATAGTAAAAGTAAGTCTAAACATTCAAGTTTTCACAAATAGGATTGAAGTGTGAAAAATAATATACACAAATGATCTAATTTCACCAGTACAAGTGCATTTTAAAGATTAGTATATTTGTTTTGAAGTTACATAACAGTTTGAAAAGGTAAAAGTCAGAAAATATAAAGATAAAGAAAACTACACATCGCTCTGAACACCAAGTATCTCACAAAGCTTTCAGATAATGCTGCTTCAGACAAAATAATCAACCTTGTCTACTTGAACTACGATCTGTATCAAATGATACACTAAATATAGTATGAGTACAATAACACGTGTACTCAGTAGACATTATAGGTCGACCAAAAGAGTTAAATAGTTATATAGTATGAAGTATGAAACGAACCATGTTCAGTCAATAAATTAGTTCAATAATTTGAAAAAAAGTATAGTTGCTGACAAAAGTATGAAACGAACCATGTTCAGCAAAATTAATATATGTAAAGATCCAAGCCTACACCCTAAATGAGACACGATGCTTAGAACCACAAGTAATCTTAAGCTAACCCTTGACATAACACAATTAAGCATAATACTGAGATAAAATGGAAGTTGTAATTGAAATCATAACTTTTAAGTTCTAAAACACAACCGGAAGTTTTAATAAAAAAAATATTTAGCTTGAAGGGCTAACATAAATCATACTATAATGTTGTCAAGCCTAGTCTGAGTAAAATAATATGTCGGGACAAGGCCCAACTATCCATAAAATAATATTTGAAATAAAGGAAAGAATAACTAAACTAGGTCCCCGAATGAGAACAAATCACCAACTACTGCTAATATCTAGCCACAAATCTAAGAATGATCGTTCATATCTACATCAATGAAAATATAACTCTGAAGAAGTAAACGATCTGCACAGGAATGGTACATAATATGTAGGAACAAAACTAAATAACTGAAAGCATAATTTTAATATAATTTAAATAAAAGATCAAAAATGTGAATTTCATTAGTATGATATAAAGATAAGTGTCACGACCCGAGGCTACCCCCTAGTTGCGACAATGGTGCTTATGATCACAAGTAACCACAAGCTAACTCATGAGCTGGTACCTACTGTGAGCGCTGAATAAAATGTCACTAATATAACTTATGCGGAAAATAAGATGATAAATACTAAAAATTTGAATACTGAATATATGTGAATGACAAGTCTAAAATATCTGTGACAATTGATAATACTGAGATAACTGATTGACTATCTGAAAGCCTCTAACCTTCATGAGGAGTTCATAGGACAAGCCCCCAACTAACTTCAACTATCTGAACATAAGAAAATACTTAAATAACAGAGATAAATAAGTTATATCCTCAATAGATGAGGACTCAGAGTTGCTATCGCTGAGTAACGCTGAGCTGTCTAAGAACGATCGAGAAACTGAGCATCTGAACCTACGTTATAAGATAATATAGCACAAAGAAAAGTATATAATTAGTACTTTGAATGTACTGGTACATGAGATAAGGATTGACTGGAATACATGGGATAACTTAGCATAAATGCATAAACATGTAATATCCGAGAATACAAGAACAAACAAAATTATATTTTTGAGATAATCTATAATCTAAAGACTTAATTCTGTATAACTAAATGACTGAAAATATGTACACTTGGCCAAGAAAATCTAAACTGAAATACACTGAATACTATACTGAGACTGTGGGAGCTAGCTATAACCGACGTGCCCTAATCTGAACTATCGAGGTCGAACCTGTAAACCTAGTTGGAAGGGTGCTGGTACTTTGCCAAGGGTACTAACACTGACTGAAAATATGGATCCACAAGGCTGAGCTGAAGTCCCGAATAACGAGCCTGTCATTTCTAACTGACTGGGGACTCCTCAAAATCTATAGTGGCGCCGTAGGTCTGGAACTTAGGGACTGCTACTAATATCTTATGCCTAACTAACGGGGGAGACACCATCCCTACGTTCACTTGATGCTAAGTGTTACTCCTAACTATATGACACTGATACTGGACTAAACTGAATTAAATTCAACTAAACATAACAACCGACATTGCTCATCATGATCATAACATCTGAGTAAATGGTAATATTTATGTTTTAACTAAAATCATTACTTGAAAGGTCTGAAGTAATATAAAACACGTAGCTATCGAATGTTTATAACCTGCCAATACTAGATGACCATGATTTATGACAATAAACTTTTAAAATAATATATGGGATCATGGTTCAAATCCAAAGCATAGATATTTTATCAAACATGTAAGAATCATGAACTTGAACATGGGAAGGTGTTAAACATAGGAAATCAACATGATTCACATGGATAAATTCATAAATTGGGGAATTTAATATGAAATTCACTTAAACAAGACATGGGAACTAAAATTTAAAGTATGAGGAAATCAAATCTTTCATGAGATCATACATGGGTTGAACTGAATTTGAATTACCAAGGAAAAACATGAATTAAACCCATCTTGAACATATAAAATACCATAGCAAAGGAAAATTCCATAATTTAGTTGAAAAGAAAGTTTTTGGGCTCCATGGGTGAAAGGGACCCATAGATGAACATCCCGCATACCTTAAGCTTCGTAACTTAGGAAAGAAACCCTATTCAATATGTTTTTTGAAGGTTATTGAACTTGGGGAGCTTGAATTCTTGATTACTTGGGGAAAAAAATTGAATTTATACTTGGGGAAAGGAGGAGGGTTTTCTTGAGAGTGATTTTGAGAAGAAGGTAAAATAATACCCTAAAAGATGCCCAAGTCGTGTTATGGAAGATTTTGGTTAAGGAGGAAAAGACCTAATTGCCCCTCAATTATTTAAGTCAAGAACTAGATGCAACACCCTCACTGTGATATAGTTTTATTGCGGTGAAAATATTCTCTCACTGCGATACAGTCAGCATGAGGTTGGGACTAGCTACTGTGATGTGGGCTTATCGCAGTGACCCGCTGGTTTTGCGATCCAAACATGCCCCAAACCTTATTCAAAAAATCCAAAATTCATTGGGGGCATAATTTTTACATCCCTTAACATGAGTTATCTCAAAACTAACGTCTCGGGGTCGGGAAGACCAAAATAAAAATCGTTAAAGTTTAGGCTCTTAAAAATGATTAAGTCTCCAATACTTAGTGAAATTTTCAAGCCTTAAACCTCATATGCATTCAACTAGGAGCTGAATCGAGCTAAGAATATTACGGGGTATTATAATATCTCCCCCTTAAAAACATTCATCCTCTAATGAGGCTGGTTAAACTGAGAGTAGACTAAGGCATCTAAGATCATATACTAAACGTGAATGACTTGGAACATGATTACACAACTGCGTCTGAAATATGATACATGAATTGAATTGATTTTGGGAATGCATGTAATGACATGAAAATGGCTACATAGCTGGAACAAAGAACAGAAAAGATTCAATTTAAGAATGAATCGTTACGTCAAGCTGAATCTGAGTTTGCAGAGAAAAGATGAGGGTACTTGGTTCACATACCTCCTTCTATTTCCCAAGTATCTGTCTCAACAGTCTGATTCTGCCAAAGGACTTTAACAAAGGGAATTCTTTAGTCCTAAGCCTATGAACCTGACGATCAAGGATCTCAAGTGGGACTTCTTCGTAGGAAAGGCTATCCTTAACGTCCACATCTTCTAAAGGAATAACTACAGCAGAATCATTAATGTACTTCTTTAATAAGGAAACATAAAACACTGGATCTACTGACACCAAATCTGCAGGAAACTTTAGCTCATAAGGCACTTTTCCAAAATGGTTCAAGATTCTCTAAGGTCCAACATAGCGGGAACTGAGTTTCCCCTTCTTACCCTTCACTCTCTTTATAGGAAAAATTTAAAATAAAATAAGTCACAAATATCAAAGTCAAGATCTCATCTCCTCACATTTGCATAATATTTTTGACGACTTTAGGCTATCTTCAGCCTCTCTCGAATTAACTAAACTTTCACTATTGCCTCAAACACTGAATCTGGCTCTATCAAAGTAGCCTCACCAGCTTCAAACTAACTAATAGGATATCTACATCTCCATCCATAGAGATCCCCAAACAGACCCATCTGAATACTGGAGTGATAGCTATTATTGTAAGAAATTCAATCAAAGGTAATTGGTTATCCCAACTACCTTTAAAGTAAATAACACATGCCCTCAACATGTTTTCCAAGGTCTGAATAGTCCTCTCTGCCTGACCATCTATCTGAGGATGAAAAGCTGTACTGAGATGAACTTGGGTACCAAATCTCTTTTAAATGGCCTTCTAAAAGTAAAAGGTAAACTCAGTACCTCTATCCGAAATAATGGACAACAGAATCCCGTGCAACTTAACCAACTCCCTAATGTAAAGCCTGGCATAATCCTCATCTGAGTACAAAGTATGAACTGGCAAGAAATGAGCTGGTGTGGTCATTCTATCCACAGTGACCTATATCGAATCATGTTGACGACGCGTATGAGGCAACCCTTTCACAAAATCCATGTTCACCACTTCTCACTTCTAAGTGGGGATTCTAAACTCCTTCAATGTACCACTAGGCCTTTGGTGCTCAACCTTAACCTATTGAAAATATGTGCATTTAGACACAAACTCTGTAATATCCCTCTTCATACCGCTTCACCAAAGATTTCCTAAAAATCATGGTATATCTTAGTGGTTCCTGGATGGATCGAGTATCGTGCACCATGCGCTTCCGTAAGTATTCACTGTCTCAGACCATCAACACACATAATACATAACCTACCTTGATAATGAGGCACATCATCTCCCCATTAGGAGAAAACCTCTACTTTATGATCTCTAACTGCCTCATTCAACTTAAACAAACTAGGATCCTTATCTTGCTTTTCTTTCACTTTGGCAACCAATGAAGATTCCACACCATTCTGAACCCATATACTACCTTCAGCTGAATCAACAATCGAACACCTATTCTATCAAGCCGATGAACCTCATGAACTAATATCTTTTTATCATCCTCTACATAGGCAACACTACCGATAGACAACCTGCTAAGGGCATCTGACACTATAATGGCGTTGCTCGGATGATAAAACACACTCATATCATAATCCTTTAATAACTCAAGCCACCTTCTCTAATGAAGATTCAGATCTTTATACATGAACACGTACTGTAAACTCTTATAGTCAGGGAACACATCAATATGAACCCCATAAAGATAATGTTTCCAAATTTTCAAGGAGAAAACAACAGTTGCCAACTTAAGATCATGGGTAGGATAATTCTTCTCATGGGGTGTAATCTGTCTAGAGGCATAGGCTTTCCCCTCTGTATCAAAACACAACCAAGACAAACTTTGGAAGTATCATAATAAACTACAAACCCATCTGTGCCTTCTGGAAAATTAAAGACTGGAGCATAAGTGAGTCGAGTCTTCAACTCCTAAAAACTCTTCTCACAAGAATTTGACCACTGAAATTTGACTTTCTTCTAAGTCAATTGAGACATGGGGGAAGAAATATATGATAACCCTTCAAAAAATCATCTGTAATAGCCAGCCAAACCCAAGAAATTTCTTATGTCTGATAGAGAGATAGTTCTAGGCCAATTTTTTACTGCTTTGGTCTTTTGAGGGTCAACTCTAATGACATCACTGGAAATAATATGGTCAAGAAAAGCTACTGATCATAGCCAAAATTCGCATTTATTGAACTTGGAAAACAACTAATGAGCTTTAAGGGTCCACAACACAATTCTTAGATGATCGGCATGATCATTCCCACTATGGAAATAAACAAGGATATCACTAATGAAAACTATAATAAACATGTCCAAGTACTGATTGAATACTCTATTCAT
This sequence comes from Capsicum baccatum var. pendulum, assembly GCA_030864225.1. Taxonomy (NCBI): domain Eukaryota; kingdom Viridiplantae; phylum Streptophyta; class Magnoliopsida; order Solanales; family Solanaceae; genus Capsicum; species Capsicum baccatum. The sequence continues at coordinate 136,246,844 of CM061552.1, forward strand.
CAAATGCGTGAACGCTGTAGGGGAATTCATTAGTCCAAGAGACATAGCTAGGAATTCAAAGTGACCATACCGAGTTTTGAAAGCTGTCTTTGGAATTTAACATTCTCTAACTCTAAGCTGATGATAGCCGAATCTGAGGTCTATCTTAGAGAAATAACTGGCACCCATAAGTTGGTCAAAAAAGGCATGAATTCTGGGAAGTGGATACTTATTATTGATGGTGACTTTGTTCAACTGACAGTAATTGACGCACATTCTATAAGAACCATCTTTCTTATGCACGAACAAGACTGGAGCGCCCTATGGAGAAACACTGGGCCTGATGAAACCCTTATCTAAGAGATCTTTTAACTGTTTTTTCAAGTCCTTAAGCTTAGCTAGATCCATTCAATAAGGTGGAATAGAAATAGGTTGGGTATCTGGAAGGAGATCTATTTCGAAGTCAATTCTCTTTCGGGAGAAACTTTGGGAAGATCTACAGGGAACACATTTGGAAATTACCCTACTACTTAAAATGACCCAAGACTTGGAGTCTTAGAAGTTGAGTCTTTAACTCAAAAAAATGGTATACCTACCCATTAGACATAATCTTTCTTGCCTTAAGATAAGAAACAATCTAACCCCTAAGCGTAGAGGTACTACCCCTCAATTCAATAACTAGTTAATTGGGAAACTGAAACTAGACGACTCTATTTCTATAATGAAATGAGGCATAACATGATTAGAGCCAATCCATGTTGAGAATGATATCAAAATCAGTCATCTCTAACTCTACATGATCAACTATAGTGATTTTCTAATATACTATAATCGGGCAATTTCTGTATATCCGTTTGGCTATAATAAATTTACCCATTAAGGTAGACACTGAGAAAGGCTCTGCTAATATTTCGGTACTAACATCAAAGTTGACGGCTATATAAGGGGTCACAAAAGTAAATGAAGCTATAGGGTCTAATAAAGCATAAACATGAAGTTGAAAGAACTGTAATGTACCTGTAACCACATCAGGAGTACTTTTCTGATCGTGCCGAGTCTGGAGTGTGTATAAACAGTTCTAGCACTGCCCACTAGCTGTACTAGAAGTGGCGCCCTATTGAGTCAGGCACCTGCTGGGGATGCTGAAGAATTAGTCTGACCCTGCTGGCGATTATTCCTACCCTTCCACATATGTATAAGGAATCCCTCATCCCATGGGATGGATTACCACATACAAAACACACATCACTGCCAATCCTGCATTTATCTGGATGATTTCTGCCATACTTTTAACAAAGCAGATTCGTACAACCACTGTTCACACTACCTTGGGATTTAGAGCCTGGCATCCTATCCCGACTATATTCCGTGAATATAGGCACTGGCGCACTAGCTGAAGATGGAGATGGGGATGAAATTTTTTTACTGAACTGAGAATGGTTACCACCTTTTGACCTTGGCTAAGAAAAGTTGAAACTACCAGTTCTGGCCCTCTTATTTTCTCTGTCCCTCTCATTACACTTCTCCTCCTTAATCTACTAAGCATGAACCATAAGCCTAGATAGGTCCTTCTCCTTAATTAACATGGAAGTCCTACACTCCTTAACTACACTATCAGATACACCAAACATAAACTTATTCTAGATCTATTGTCTGCCACCATAGTTGGAGCAGACCTAGCTAACTGAGTGAACTTAAGCGAGTACTCCTTTACGCTCATATTACCCTGCTTTAAATTGATAAACTCCTGAACCTTATATTATCTAAACTCTAATAGAAAAAACTTGTCTAAGAAAGTCGTGGAAAACTCCTCCCACTATATAGACCCTGCCTTCATACCTCGGTCCTTATTCAGTTGCTTAAACCATATGTGAGCTATATTCTACAACTAATATGACGCCAATTCTGCACTCTCACTTAAAGTGACGCCCATGATATTTGTCACTTTTTTCACTACATCCAAAAACTCCTACGGATCCTCCTCAGACATGGATCTCGAAAATAAAGGGGGATTCATCCTAGTAAAATCCCAAATCCTAAATACAACTATATTTGCCACTGGATTGATTGGGGAAATAGCTTGATGGTTGTTCTAAGTAGCTAATGAATAGTCTAAGGTAGTGAAAGAAGCTTGGAATTTGGTGTGGGAGACATAATCATTCAGGGGATCTTCTTAAATAGGTGGGGGTACAGGCTGATCCCTAATTCTTCTTCTGTTATTTTTCCTGGGAGGCGTTGTCTGAAAATAAAATAAAGGATGAGTTACAAAAGAGTTTAAATAGAGATCATGCTCTTTCACACGACATGAACACCGAAAGAAGGGAAAATCTCCTAAAACATTTCATAGCCTTTTGTCCATAAGTGTGGCGTACTTTACACTCATGCACAAGACTCTACTCAATATAGCTTTCAGACTCCCTAGGACACTTTATAACCTTAGGCTCTGATACATAGTTTTTTCACGACTTGAGGCTACCCCCTAGTCATGATAACAGTGCTTACAATCACAAGTGACCACAAGCTAACCCATTAGCTGGTATCTGCTGTGAGCACTAAATAAAATGGCGCTGATATAAATAATTTGAAAGATAAGCTGATAAATACTAAAAATTTGAATACTAAATATATGTAAATGACAAGACTAAAATGTCTATGACAACTAATAATATTGAAATAATTGACTAACTATCTATCAGATTATCTGAAAGCCTCTAACCTTTCTGAAGAGTTGACGGGAAAAGCTCCCAACTAACTCTGACTATCTGAACATAAGAAAATACTAAAATAATTGAGATAAATATGTCATATCCTCAATATATAAGGACTCACCACTGCTATTACTGAGTAACCCTAAGTTATCTAAGAACGGTTGGGAAACTAAGCATCCGAACCTTTGTTATAAGATAACATAGCACAAAGAAAAATATGCAATCAATACTTTAAAAGTATTGGTACATGAGATAAGGACTAACTTAAATACATGGGATAACTGAGCATAAATGCATGAACATGTAATATCTGATAATGTAAGACCAAGTAAAATCATATTTCTAAGATAATGTGTAATCTGAAAGACGAAATTCTATAAAACTAAATAACTAAAACTCTATACATTTGGTCAAGAAAACCTAACTGAAATACATTAGATTCTATACTGAGATTATGGAATCTAGCTATAATTGACATACCCTACTCTGAGATATTGGGGTCTAACCTATAACCCTAGTTGGAAAAGTGCTGGTACCTTGCCAAGGGTACTAACACTGACTGGCAATGTGGATCCACAAAGCTGAGCTGAAGTCTTGAAGGACGTGAGTGTTATGCCTAACTAATGTGGGACCCCTTAAAATCTATAGTAGTGCCATAGGTCTAGAACTTAGGGAGTGCGACCAACGTCTTATGCCTAACTGACAGGGGAGACGCCATCCCTATGCTCACTCGGTGCTAAGTGTTACTTCCAATTGAATGACACTGATACTGGGCTAAAATTAATTATATTCAACTGTGATACAATTCAAATGGCTGCCTTAGATTTTGATGGTGTCATTCAAAGTCACTACACAAAGAATTAAGCTTTGGTAGCATGGAGAGCATGGGATCATACTTAGAGGGGTCATCTTGAGTATGCCATTAAACAAACCTGAGTGTGGAAGATTTCTCGAAGCCTTAATGACTTAAGGACTCTCAGGTTTGGGCCATACTTGGTGGTTTGCGGTTTTGGTTCTCTTTATTAAGGACATTTTGGTCACTTAGACTTGAGGGCATTTTGGTCATTAAGACTTGTCTAAATGACACTCTATGGACACCCCACCTCATTAAGGGCATTGGAGTCATTTTGTCTTTATTTTATAATATATTATATATAGTGTCTTTAGTTTTTGAATGATTAATGTATGAAACACTTGAAAATCCTCTCTCTTGAGAGTAGACCACCTTAGTGTAGTCTTAGTTAGGTCTTGGAAAAGCCAATATTGACCTTTTCTTGTAAACGGTGGATCTTAAGGTGAGTTGATTCCCTTGGAGGTCACCGTAAGAGTGTGGTTCTGATTATTACATTTATTAGGGGTTAGTTTTGAAATAAACTTGGTTCTTAATCTTGTAATAATCTTGGTCTCACTATCTATCTTTATTTTTTATGAACTTTCTCTTGTGTTTGTGTTGAATCCGTGTTTTGTTTTATCTTGTGTCATTGTTATCATCTTCATCTCCTTTTCTTTAGTTATAGTTTCGGTTTCTAGCTTTGTTTTTCTTATTTGGTATCAAAGTGTGGCTTGATCTTGTTCCTATAGGATCAAATCTTAGGCTTGCTTGTTAGAAAATAAAGAAAAATAAAGTGTTCTTGAAGATCTTGTTCTTGGTCGAGGAAATTTTTTGTTCTCGTAAAGTCGTCTTGGCCAAGATTTGTACTAGATCTAGTATTATTTTACTTGTTTAGTGTGTTTCTAGTGTTGGTTTCTTTCTCACCAACACTAAAAGTGTCTAGATCTAAAGTTGAGCTTATAAAATTGAACATTGTTGTGGTGACTTGAAGATGAATGTATGTGGTACCTTGTTGTTGACAATTGATAGTGTTGTGTTGTGTTCTTGAAGAAGTTGTTATTTTGTTCTTGAAGGTTGTTATGGTGTTCATCTTGTTCTTCATCTATTCTTACAACTTAAGACAACAAAAAGTGTAAAATAGATCCAAAAAGTTGTAAGACAAAATGTAAAGTTCTTTGTTAGAAGACTTTCACACATCACTTCCTAGACTTGAAAACCACTTTTCCTTAAATCAAGGGACCTTGTCTTGTGGGACTAGTAAAGTCAAATCTCACCTTTTTGAGTTTGAAAATTTGAAAAAGACTACAAGACTTTTACTTTCCCTCCAAAACCAATTGTCATCCATTCCAAGTTGTGTGAATATTAAAATTTCAAATTTATGACTAAAATTCGTGTGGGACCAAGATCAATTCCATGTTTACAAATCACCATTGCTACTGTACACATTGCTAATAAACTAAAATTTGGAATTTTCTAGTTTCTAATTGTTAATTCTTGGTTTCATTACTTGGTTCTAGAACTAATTAACAAACTAGTACACTCCTACTAGGTTGTCAATTAGTCCTTTGAGTTCATCTCTTTCATGTCTTTGTTATTTGTGTGTTTTTATCGCTTTTAACTCATAGAAATTTCTTTGTTTCAAGTTCTTAAGTAAATTTTATTTTTGTGTCTTGAGTTGATCAACCAAGAATCCATTCTGGCCGCCAAGTAGAATTGACATGTTATTGACTACCGGAGTATAAACAAATTTTAATATTCGCCACTCCAATTGTGAAGATCACAAAAATGAGTGTCTACGAGTGTTGGTGAGTATCTTTTACTACTAATCTTGTTTGTTCATTTTGTATGTTTATTTCTTTGTTTGTTTTAGGTACAATTGCAATGGAACCCGAGGCTTTCACCTCTCAAACCATAGACAACAATATCACCAATGTCATTTTGGCCTACCTTGATATTATTTCCTGAGACATGGCTGTGGTGAATGAAATATTGGATCATATGGTAGGTCCAAGGGAGAGAGTGGGATGCCTGGAAACATGTCAAGATGAAGACTATAGCTCATGTGAGTTAAATGGTAAAATAGCTAACTCTTACACTTTGGTGCGTGTGAATGATAATTGTGTGGCTAGTATCCTATTGAGTATGAGTTGTAGCTTACTTACTTGTGAGTCTAATGATTCTTTGCCTCTTGTTAATGATGTATATGTTATGAGTATGGATACACTAGTTGATCCTATTGATGATGAAATTGACTTTTATTGTAAGATCAATTTATGTCCACCTAGTTTTGAAGCCAACATATTGAATAAAAGTACATCGTCTTGTGTAATTGGTATTGATCAACTTATGTGTGAAACTTACCTATCTTTTAAGGTTATGTGTGATTTGCTTAATAGAACTCAAGTGAGTGAATTATTTGAAAATGTTGGTCAACAGAATGGGAGTAAACCCGAGAGCTATTCTTGGGATAATCTTGTACTTGAAATCTCTTTGAAACTTGATATTGATCTTTTAGAGAGTGATGAACATATTTGTTCTGAATCTTCCCATGAAATAGATTATTCTCTCTTTAGGTATAATGTCTTGTTTGAAGATGATATAAATACTCCTAACAGACCTAGTGGTGAAAATGATGGTATAGCTTGCCTTGGAAGCTATAACTGATATGCTAACCCACTATGGTGTGACAATATTCCTCCTAAAAATGGAAATCTCTTCTTGGAAGATGAGAGTCCTCTTAATGGTAAGGGATGTGTGGTCTTGGAAACTACTTCTCCTTCTACTTTGTGAGACTTTATTGTTGAGAGTACTCATGGTGATGATTGGGAAACTAGTAGTGAGTACACACATGAGGGCACCTTAGTTGAAGTCAACTTGAGTGATACCTTTCTCTACTCTCTATTTTCTTTAGATGATATATATGCTATTGTAGAGAGTATACTATTTTGTTTAGATGGAGACCACGGGAAAAGAGAGTATTGTCTAGACCCTTGTCTATGCAAATTCTTCCCGTTTAACCCCAGTGCTAAATATAGAAATGGTAATGTTGGTGCATCCAACTTGTTGCTTGGTCCACATGACAAGAAAAATGTTATTCTTGGTGAATCCCATAACCCAATCCTTTGTACATATTTCATTGAGTTTTTAATATTTCATTCAAAGGATCCTTGGTTATACTTCAATTATGTGTCGCTTTGGCATGATGATGTTTATTATGTGCTAACCCTAACCCTCATGCCATGAGGATGTTGTGCTTATTTGTCCTTTCTCTAGTTTTTCAAGGTACAAATTTGAGGTTGAATCCTTTTTAAGAAGAAGAGGATGATACAAGTCAAATGGCTGTCTTAGCTTTCAATGACATTATTCAAAGTCACTACGTGAAGAATCAAGCTTTGGTCGTATGGAGGGTACGAGATCTTACTTGGAGGGGTCATCTTGAGCATTCTATTAAACAAACCCGAGTGTGGAATATTGCTTGGAGCCTAGATGACTTGAGCACTCTCAATTTAGGGCCATACTTGGTGGTTCATGATTTCTGTTCCTTTTATTAAGGGCATTTTGGTCACTTAGCCTTGAGGGAATTTTGGTCATTTAGACTTGTCTAAATGACACTCTATGGCCACCCCACTACATTAAGGGATTTGGAGCCATTTTGTCTTTCTCTTGTAAAATACTATATGTAGTTTCTTTTAGGTCTTTTCTCATAATTTACGAATGATGAATGTATGAAACACTTGAAAATCCTCTCTATTTAGAGTAGACCACCTTAGTGTAGTCTTAGTTAGGGCTTGGAAAAGCCATCCTTAGTATAGGGCTTGGAAAAGCCAATATTGACCTTTGCTTAAAAACTGTGGACTTGAGGTGAGTTGATTCCTATGGAGGTAACCGTAAGAGTGTGGTTTTGATTATTACATTCATTAGGGGTTAGTGTTGAAATACACTTGGTTCTTAATCTTGTAATAATCATGGTCTCACTATCTATCTTTATTTTCTATGCAATTTCTCTTGTGTTTGGGTTGAATCCATGTCTTGTTTCATCTTGAGTCATTGTTATCATCTTCATCTCCCTTCTTTAGTTATAGTTTTGGTTTCTTTCTTTGTTTTTGTATCAAACTGAGCATAACAACTGACATTGCTCTCATGATCATAAAATCTGAGTAAATGGTAATATTCATGGTTTAACTGAAATCATTACTTGAAAGGTCTGAAGTCATGTAAAACATATAGGTATTGAATGTTCATAACCTGCCAACATCGAATGACGATAATTTAGGACAATAATCATTTAAAATAATAATATGGGATCATGGTTCAAACCCAAAGGCATAGACATTTCATCAAACATGTGAGAATTATGAACTTGAACATGGAAATGTGTTAAACATAGGAAATCAACATAATTCACATGGCTAAATTCATAAATTGGGGAATTTAACATGAAATTCACTTAAACAAGAATGGGAACTAAAATTTAAAGCACGAGGAAATCAAATCTTTCATAGGATCATACATGGGCTGAACTGAATTTGAATTACCAAGGAAAACAAGAATTAAACCCATCTTGAACATATAAAATACCATAGTAAAGGAAAATTCCATAATTTAGTTGAAAAGAAGGTTTTTGGGATCCATAGGTGAAAGGGACCCATTGATGATCATCCCACATACCTTAAGATTCATAACTTAGGAAAGAAACCCTATTCTTGATGCTTTCTTGAAGGTTCTTGAACTTGGAGAGCTTGAATTCTTGATTAAATGGGGAAAAAGGAATTAAATTTGTTCTTGGGGAAAGGAGGAGGGTTTTCTTGAAAGTGATTTTGAGAAAAAGGGCAAATAATACCCAAAAAGATGCCCCAAGTTGCGTTATGGATGATTTATGTTGAGGGGAAAAAGACCCTATTGTCCCTCAATCATTTAAGTCAAGAAGTGGACGTAACACCCTCACCGCGATGCGGTCTTATCGCGGTCGAAGGATTCCCTCACTGTGATATGGTCAGCATGAGGTCAGGACTATCTACTGCGAAGAGGGCTTATTGCTGTGACCCACTGGTTTTGTGATCAAAGCATGCCCAAACCATGTTCGAAAAATTTAAAACTCCTTCGAGGCATACTTTTTACATATCTGAACATGAATTAACTCAAAAACCAATGTTTTGATGTCGGTAAGACCAAAATAAAGATCTTCAAAGTCTAGGGGTTTTTAAAATGACTAAGTCCTCAACACTTAGTAAAAATTTCAAGCCTTAAGCCCCTTATGAATGCAACTAGGAGCTGAACCGAGCTAAGAATATTTTGGGGTATTACAAAAAAACAAAAAATATGAATTTCATTAATGTAAGAATAAATTAAGAGTAAAAGTAGCTAAGGACTATAAACAATGATTTTATAAAAAAATGCATAATTGAAATCATATTATATGAAGTGACATAAGGATCATATCATGTAAACTATAAAAAAGGGAGTTAAGTGTTTTGGGAGGGATTTTCCTATAATTGATATAAATCATATGAGCATAATGTTATCTAGTTCCATACATCTACACTGAAAAAGGTTCATCTAATTGGCCAAAGTTATAGCCATAACATAAGGGTTCTAAAATTATGCCTAGAAAGGGGAAAAACCCTATGGTGGCAATATAATCATGAAACTTGAATTTATGTTAATCCCTATTTTCTCGGTGATAAATAATACTCGTAAAATTATTTACATAATCATATACTCATATCATACTTAAATCATGTCCATTCATATGTAAAGCTTGAATTTTTACAAGAAAAATTCATATTTCTAAACTATCATGGAATTCACCCTTCTTTGGATTTAATTCTAATTTCTTCAAGTCTGTAATATCGTAAAGATTTTGAAATCATATGAAAAACAAAATGGGCAAGCAGAAAACCTTACTAACCTTAAAAAAATACAATTTTCATAAATATCATAATCATAAGTAAAAGCTTCAAGAAATTATGAAATTTGTTTTTATAAAATATGAATTTGAAAGTGGATTTATGAACCCAAACAATAAACTTAAATTCATAAAAATCTATTGAAATTTATATACGAAGATAGAAGAGAATCCTCATTGAATTCCTACATACATGAAAATACAAGAATTTTAGAGAAAAACTTTGCTAAGTTGTTATACTCTATTGCTTAAAGCCCTAGGTGCTTGGGAGTTGCAGAATGGAATTGGAAGAGAATTGTCCATGTTTCTTTCTGAGAAACAAACCTTCTTGGGTGTTTAAAGATGTCAGGAGGAGCCTTGGATGAGTAAAGGACTAAACTACCCCTCAAATAAATATTTAAAAATGCAAAAAATTTCATTGGATAGATTATCCCATGAATCGTAGGAAGGTCCATGAATTATTGTGTGATATATTATTTTGAATAGATAATTTAATCACTAGTTCGATCCCATAACTATCCCCATGGATCGTGAACTATCCATAGATCATAGGACAAGTCGTGTACTTCAAGGGCATTCTTAATGCTCATTGGTTCATTCCCACAATTAGTTCCGCGGATCTTCGTCCTTTCCTGTACAGTTTGTGGATCCAATTCATCACCTTTGGATAGATTGACACTCTAGTAAAAAATTCATAAATTTTTACTCTTGAATTAATTAATAAATGATCAGTGGTGTTAAAAAGAAGACTCAAAGATTCTTAATTTAGTGGCTATCTATCCAAAGGTGATGAATAAGAAGACTCAAAGATTCTTAATTTAGTGGCTATTGTTTCTCGTACCTATTTGTATACTAGAATCTTATTTGAAAACTCAATTAGTAAAGAAGCTTTCAACTCAATTTTGAGTTAGGAGTTCCTTATGGTATTAATTCATATTCAAAGTTCTTTCCACACTAAGAAATTTATCTTAACATCTATGAACAATCAGAAATGATCAGATTTAGGTCTATACATATTTGAACAATGGATCATTTCTTAGTTCAAAATTTTAGGACGTTATAATATCTCTTCTTTAGGATCATTCTTACTTAAGTTATGACTAATGACAGAGTGAAAATATAAATGAAGTTTCTCTTTATTTAGTTGGAAAAGTTTTGTCCTTCTAACATAAACTGAATTAGTTTATATCAAGACTTTGAGCTAGCCTAGAAAGTACATGACTCAAACACGATCATGGAACTATAAGATGATAACCTTAGACATGATTTTTATATGAATTTATACAAAAAGATGATCATTACATGATACATTATCATTGGGAGGAGTAACTAGGTGTAGATACTTAAGACTTCATTGCTTCTTCAGTCTCGCTAGTAGCTTTTTATTTCTTAGTTTCTCCACAATAACTTAATTGTGTTACCTCTTTCATTATCAATTTACTAATTTGATGATCTAGAATTCCAACTGGAATCTATACATATGAAAGGCTATAATTAATCCCAACACTTTCTAAAGGAACCACAAGCAACAAATCTCTTAACACATTTACTTTTGCATGGATACATGAAATACAGGATGTACCGCTAAAATTTATATATGAAACTCCAACTCATCAGCTGACTTCTGAATCCTACTCAAAATTTGAAAAAGATCTATGTAACGAGGACTAAGCTTCTCTTTCTTACTGAATTGCATCAACCCCTTTAAGGTGAACCTGTGAGAAGACCAAATAATTAACTTGAAACTCTAGCTCTCTTTGCCTCAAATCCAAATATGGTTTTTGCGTATTTGAGTAGTTTTCAACCTCTCTCTAATCAAATAACTTTCTCAGTGGACTAATGAATTAGTCTGGACCTATCAAAGTAGCATCTCCTACCTCGAACCAACACTAAGAGACCTACATCTCCGTTCATAAAATGCCTTAAATGGATCCATCGAAATATTGAAATGATAATTATTATTACAAGAAATTCAATAAAATAAAAATAAACATCCCAATTACCTTTTAAGTTAATAATGTATGTCTCCAATATTTCCCCAAGAGTATGACTAGTACGCTCTACCTGTGGAATAGTTTGTGGATGAAAAGTCATACTGCGGTCTACTTTGGTAACTTAGCCTTTCCAAATTGACTTTTAGAAATAAGATATAAAATGAGTACCCTCCATCTGAATGAATAGATAGGGGAACACCATGACTATTGACTTAATATCAAATACATTACTTAGCATAATCCTCTCTTGAATTTGTAGTTTTGATAGTCAAGAAATAAACCAATTTAATCATCTTATGTTCTATCTCCTAAATTGAATCATGTTGACACGTGTATGAGGTAAGCCTATGATGAATCCATATTTATCATCTCCCTTTTCCGTGTAAGAATACTAATACCTGGAACCTTACCGTTAGGCCTTTGATGTTCTACCTTGAATTGCTGACAATTAGGATATTTTTCTACAAAGTCTAAAATGTCCTTTTTTATATTACTCCGCGAAAAAACTTCTCTTAAGTAGTGATACGTCTTAGTAGAACTTGGTAAATTGAGTATCTATAACTTTAAGCCTTTGACATAATTTATGCTCTCAACCTATCTACATCGGGCACATATAACCTACCTTGGTGCCGACAAATACCGTATTCCTTATAATAGAAGATTTCACCTTTTTCCTTATGAACTTCATCCTTTAACTAAATAAATATGGGATCACTATATTGCTTCTCTCTCACTTTAATCAACAATAAGGAATCAAAAATATTTGCACTAATACACCTCCACAATTGGATTCCATAATACGGATTCACAAAATATACAAGTCTATGCACATTCTTCATAAGATCTTTATTATCCTTTTCTATATGCGAAACACTTCCCAAAGACAACCTATTAAGAGAATCAACAACCTCATTATCATCACCCAAATGGTATACTCACTCATATCATAATCCTTGAGGAGCTTAAGCCATCTTCTCCATCGGAGATTCAACTCCTTCTAAGTGAAGACATACTACATAATCTTGTGATTTACTAACATATAAACATGTACACAAGATATAATCATGCCACTTTATTAAAGCATATACTATAGCAAATAAGCATATACTATAGCAAATAACTCAAGATCATTAGTCGGGTAGTTCTTCTCACGAACACAACTAAGAAAAACTCTAGAAACAATACAGATAACATGAAAAAACTATCTATACCCTTTGGTTGGGTCAAAATAGGAGCAAAAGTAAGAAGAGCTTTCAATTTCTCCAAAACTTAGACCACAGCCAACCTACTCAATGGAGATAAAATTGATTTAAACTATGAACCTCCTGTAATAACCCACGATGCCCAAGAAACTCCTAATATCTGATGGAGTTTTCGGACTAGGAAAACTCTTGACTGCCTCAATATTTTGAGATTTAATATATATCTCCTCTCCAGATATAATATGACCAAGTAAAGCAACTGATGTTAACTAAAATTCACACTTAAAAAATTTAGCAAATAGTTATCTATCTCTAAGTGTTTGTAGAATAATTCTAAGATGGTCAACATACTTATCCTCATTAGGGGACTAAATCAGAATGTCCTCTATGATCATAATAAGAAATATGTCAAGATACTATTTGAACACCCTACTGATTATGTCACTGGTTACAGGAGCATTGGTTAGTCTAAAAGGCATAACAAGAAACTTGTAGTGTTCATAGTGAGTTAGAAAGTTGTCATTGGATTATCACATTTTCTAACTATAAACTAATGGTAACTCGACTTGAGGTCAATCTTAGAGAAATAAGTGATAACCTAAGTTCGATGAACAAGTCATCAATACTAGGAATGAGATACTTATTTTTTATTGTGACCTTATTCAACTTATTAGTAAGCAATGCATATTCTGAGGGAACCATCATTTTTATGCCCAAAGAAGACTAGAGTACCCCATGAGGAAAAACTAGTATTGATAAAACCCTTATCTAAAGCTTTTTCAACTACTTCTTTAACTATTTTAAATTAGCTAGGCCATTCTACATGGAGAAATAGAGACCGGCTACAAATAAAAAAAATGTCAATTGCAAAGTCTATTTCCCTATTGGAAGGAACTTTTGAGAGATATTTGGGAAAAACTTTTAGAAACTTATTGACAATTGGAACTGTCTGTAGAGTTGGGGTCTTAAAAGTAGAATCCACAACCTCACTGAATAATAGATATAGACCTTTGATATCATTTTTCTAGTTTTGAGATATGTGATGAAACGACCATTAGGTACTGTGAAACTATCCTTTTATTCTAAGATTGGTTCATTAGGAAATTGGAATTTAACAACTCTAATTCTACAATCAACTGGGGTATAACATGAATACAACCAGTACATACCCAAAGTAATATCAAAGTTTATCATATCTAATTTTATTAGATCAATGGTAGTGTTATTTGATTGATAGAAACAAGAAACCTTTGATAAATCAGTTGACTTCTCCAACTGAGTGGAAACAGAGATGGGATTTAGGAGTTGTCCTAACTTGACTCTAGAATTTATAACAACGTAAGGAGTTATAAAGGATAAGGTAGATTTAGGGTATAGTAAGGCATAAATGTTAAGAGAAAAGTCTTTTAACATACTATTAAAGACATCGAGGGATGTCTCTTGATCCTAATGACAAGGAAATGTATAAAATTGGTTTTGACTACTGCTTTCACCTGAAATGGTGCCCTTCTAAAAATTTTAGCCCACGAAAGTTGATGATGAAGTAGCCTGAGGTCTATTATCCCTCATTTTTCTGCCTAACAGTAGTAATTCTTAAGCACTTGGCTTTCCTGACGACACCTGAAGCAACCATCCTTACCATACAAATGCTCAACAAGATGATTCTTTCCATAATTATTACATGTAGGGTAAGATGTGAAACCTCTAGCAACACTATCCTAGTAACACAATATCCTAACCTACAAATCATACCTAGGCCTAAGTAAATGTACTTTTCCTGAAGATAGAGCTGGAATAGATAACCTTCTCTGAAAAGATGACCAATTTCTAGTATCGACTTTTTACTAACAAAGTTCATTACCTGATGTTCTGGACTTCATATTACAAATTCTTTACTATTTTTCAATCTTTACTCCTTAATCTACAGAACATAGGTCATAAGTCTAGAAATATCCATATCCCTGATCAACATAGCTGTCTTACCCTCCTTAGCTGAAAGTAGAGAAGCCGCATAAATAAATATATCCATCCTTCTCCTCATAAAGCATCCATGTCCTGAGCATAGCCAGACAATTGAGTTAACTTGATGTTGTAATCCCCCATACACATATAACATTTCTCCAGATAAAGGAAGTCTTAGTTATTTGCCTCCCTCAACTCAAGGAAAAAGAAAAACCCCAAGAAAGATTCTTCAAACATGTCTACTCTGGAGGTGCACCATCTTTACTCCGCACTTTTGCCACTGATCAAAACAAATTTGAGAAACATTCTTAAGATGGTAAGAAGAAAGATCAATACTTTGAACATCATTCAAGTGCATTATATGAAAGATCCTCTGAATCCCATCAATAAAATTCTATGGATCTTTACCCAACTTTGGCCTATAGAACTCAGATTAATTCATCCTAAGAAGCTCATAGATGCTAGAAGTGTCTCGATAACCTTGAGAACCTCCAAGTGCTACTCCTTGACAATCAAATTAGGTTATCATATCCAGAGTTAAGCATTTTGATAACATTCCAAAATTCTGCATTAGTGACGTAGGGCTGAGGTGGATGGACAACAAGTGTAGTAGGACCCCTTGGTTTGACTAACATCAGCGACACCTATAATTTTTATTCCTAACTTGTCTTGGACATCCTATAGCTCTACATTGAGGTATAATCTAAAACATATCAAGAGTTAGAGTTAGGAAACATCTGTAACATCCCGTATTTTGCTTGTACTTATTCTAATTATATAGAACTTGGTATAGCCTTGTGGTATAGGTAATGGATGAGATTTGTTATGAAAATGTTAAAGGAATAGATAGAATTATAGACGCTGCCCATACAGTTTAATGTGATGCGACCAAGTTAACGTCGATACAATTATTTAAACTTGGGATCGTAATTTAGTATTTGAATCTAAAGTTTAAAGTGACCAAGTGTGTATAATTTGAAGGTTAGATTAGGGATTAGGAGCTAAAAATGGAACAAAATATTGAGGTGCTTGCTTGACTTAATTAAGCTAGTAGGTGAGTCACCTACTTGAGCTATTTGGACCAAATTAATGGACCCATGGCTATGGAACAGATTTGGGCTTATATTAATGTACTCATTTGAGCCCAAAATTAAGTAAAAGAGAAATAAAATGGATGAAATGGCCCAATACTCAAATCTGCCAAGGCCCAAGTTAAAGAAAAGAAAAGGAGAAAAAATGGGTAGATAAGGCCCAATAACTTTGGATCCACAAAAGCCCAATATATTGTGAAAGTAGACACATTATTTTCTTGATAAAATTTAGGAAAAAATTGTCATGAAATTCAGCCAAAGAGAAACTTCTTTATATGGATTGAAATCAGCAAATTTTGCTCATTTTTAACTTACACAAAAAATTCCAACTTTCTAGGTTTTTATCTCTTGTTCTCTCTTGGCTATGAAGCAATCCTATAATTCCACAAGGGTTATTGGGATTGAACTTCCTTCCAAGGTAAAGGTAAGTGAACAATTTATGAGTTTTTACTAAGGAAACTATGTGTTCTTCAAGATTAATTTCCGGACACCCCTCTTTAGAAGTTTGGGCAGTCCATTGTTATTAGTTAGTAAAGGATTTATATTTTCTCTTTTGGTGTATGTATGAAGGGATTAAGCTATTGAAGAGATACACATTAAGTGACTAAACTACCAAGGAAATCAAGGCATGGTTTCTGTCCACTTTTGTCCTTTATCCATATACATGTATTGGTAGAGGATTACACATATTTGGTTGCTATTAAAGGATGATTGGGGTGTTATTTGAGGACTAGTTTGTGTGTTTGCATTGTGGGATTCCCGGTTGCTATTTTAGAAAGGTGTAATTAGTTTGTATTGAATTATAGAAGAAAGGTGTGGTGGTACACCACCAAACTAATTATTGCATTTGTTTACTGCCTTATCTATTTTGCGTATTGTTTGGAATATGTAATGAAGCCAAGGTCATTTTGGTGAAAATTATAAGGACATGTATGGTATGTAGATGTAATTGGATTATAAGAGGGTTAAAGTGACACCCTTTATTGATAAATTAAGGGCTTACTTCCTGGCCACTAGTATGGTGAAGTTAAATAGCCAAAATATGATGGTTGGTTGCTAATATTAGTTTGACATATATTTTATGGTAGATAAGTAATCTAAAAGGGAGGGAAGTTGAGTTGGGATGGTATTGGAGTTGTACAATCAGGTATGTAAGGCATTCTCCACTTTGTACTCTTTGGTATGAAATCAAACATTTGTTCCATCTAGTAAGTTTCCAATTTTATCCTGTAACATGTGACATAATAGTAGAATATTATATCCCATGAAGCCAATGAATTTGTTCCCACTCTTTAACATGTAAAAACACCTCAATACATACTTATTATTAAACCTGCACACCTATCTTTATTTGAAAATTTCAAAAATTCTCCGTTTACTCAAATAAGACCCATGTGTTATTTTCAGCTCCTAAATACTTTATTTGTGTACCAATAGCTCCCTACCTTATTGTTGTTGGATTAAGTGACCATTTACATGTCTCTTAGTGACCGATTATTATTTCAACATACCATAATGTTGTGACCACCAAAGTAACAATCTCAAAGGCTAAATAAACTAAGTAACGAAAATCTGTAAATAAGTGGCAGCTCAGGAGCATAAGACTAGCATGGTCCAATCTCAATACCTGTATATGTGGGTGGCAGCTCTGGGGCATAAGCCTAGAATGGGATGATCCCAATCTTTATTTGTAAGTGGAAACTCAAGGGCGTAAGCCTAGCGTGGGCCAATCCTAGTTTTTATATTTACCACTTATCAGCTGGTCATTTGCATTATATATGGCTTACAAATATTTTGAAGTAAGAAAGGTAAAAATGAAGACAGAAATGTAATGTACGTAGTCCCAAGAGTATATATAAAGGTGTTCTACTAGTACTACTTATACACTTGTATCTGATTTCTATTGAGCCTTTGTGTCATGTATTATTACTCTTCCGCCTTACATACTCAGTACATATTTTCATCATGACTCCCCTTATGGGGGACCTATATTTTATGCTACAGGCATAGGTGCTTCGGGAAACGCACCTCCCCAATAGGAGCCCAATAAATCCAGCTGTTATTGGTGAGCTCCAGATTGCTTCAGGGATTTCTGAGTCTATTCCATATATTTTGGTATTGTACAGCAGGTCAAGAGTAGGGCGGGGTTTTGTCCGAACCCTAACTAAGTCTATGTACCTTTTAAAGTATTTGTACACTAATGTAAAGTTATGGTAGTGTCTTGTCTCTAGATGTGGTGGTCCTAATGGCCAAGTATTGTATATATCAATTTGTGATTGCATGTGTAAATATTCTCATCGATACATAATATCACGTTTGTCAGAACCTTTGGTTGTCATAGTTACATGCATGAGAAGTATAAGGTTATGAATTAGTTCTCTCGGGCCTTTACGACTATGGGTGCCTATCTGCCCCAATAGGATTTGATGCATGATAAAAGTGGTATCAGAGCAGGTCATCCTAGGGTGTCTACAAAGCCGTGTCTATATAGAGTTTTATTTATAGGTATGTTGTGTACCATATCTATAAACAGGAGGCTATGGGACATTTAGGGGTTGTCTTTTTTTCTTCATATCTTAGATCGTGCAATAGAGACCATGTTGTAGGTAAAGTCATATTTAACTATTGAACCTATTTTTTCCTCTTATTATAGTAAAGATACTGGTTACAAGAAGGAGTAAGAATAGGGGTAAGCGAATAGATGTGGCTGCAGGGGAAGGGACCAGTAAATTACCACCTAGATGAGCTAATCAAAGTGAGGCTCAAGCAAAGTTTGTGTCCCAAACTTCTTCTACTCCTCCATCTCTAAAAGAGCTAAGAAGATGAAGAAACGCATCCGTAGAACCACCTACCAATGCTACAGACCAAGATCTAAGGAATACGGTGCAATTATTGGCTCGTATAGTTTCTAGACAAGCTTAAGGACAAGCCATTTCAACTATAGGTTCTAGTGGTGTGAATAGGGCAGCTAACCTATGAATGAAGGATTTTCTTAAATTGGATTCTCCCACGTTCATCGGATTATATCTTAATGAAGACCCAAAGAACTTTATTGATCAAATCCAAAGGGATCTAGAGGTCATGCATATATCAGGTAAAGAGGCAGTTGAGCTAGCAGCATATAAATTCAAAGGGGAGGCTATATTTTGGTATGAAGACTGGAAACGATCTAGGGGTATTGATGCTCTTTCTGCTACTTGGAAAGAGTTCAAAGAGGCATTTCTTGATCATTACCTTCTATTCGAGATTTGAGAGGCTCGTGCAGATCAGTTCTTGAATCTTTGCCAAGGGAATATGTGCATGGGAGAGTACAACCTCCGGTTTAACTCTTTGTCTAGGTATGCTCCTAATGTTGTAGCTACTATGGATGATAGAGTTCATCTATATATGGATAGGTTGGATCCATATTTATTTAGAGATTATACTATTTTTTCTTTGAACAAAGACATGGACATAGCAAGGATACATGATTTTTCATAAAAAATGAAGGATCAGAGGCAAAGAAGAAGAACACAAGAACTGGAAAGAGGATATTCCAAGAGGGCTAGATCTAGGGGGCAGTTTATGGAATTGCAAAGAGAGTTTAGGCCTTGGTTTTCTAATAGACCACCTAGGCCATTATCTTCTTATTCGGCAGCTAGTGCTCCACTACAGTTTCAAGGGTCTAAAGGCAACCATTTTGGGCAAAGAAGTGAGAGTTAGAGTTTACGAATAATGGGGTATCAAGAGCAAGGGAGTATAAGCCAATTAAGGCCTCCTCGATAGCCATGTAAATAATGTGGAAAGATTCATTTAGGTACATGTCAGGTAGGGACAAATACTTGCTTTTGGTATGATATGTCAGGATATATGATGATAGAATGCCCTTAATGGGGCATAGGTGGTATAGCACAACCTATTGGATTAGCTATTGCTTATCATCATCGGTGCCATATTTAGGTAGAGGTGTACAACCTATGGGTCATGGTAAAGGTGATAAAGGAGCAGCTAGCTCTAGTGGAATTCAGTAGCGGATCAACAAAATTCAGAGGTTTCTCTAGATGTGGTTACAGGTACATTGTCCATCTTTTCACTTGATGTATATGCGTTAGTTCATCCGGGTTCTACATTATCATATGTCACTCCATTGGTTGCTGGAAAGTTCAAAAGGACACCAAAATTGCTAGTTAAGCCACTTAAAGTTTCTACGCCGATTGGTGAATATGTTATAAGAGAGTGTATCGAAATTGTATAATAACTATTTGCGGTCGCGATACAATGCTAACCTGGTTGAGTTAGAGATGGTAGAGTTTGATGCTATAATGGGTATGGATTGGTTGGCTTCTTGTTATGCCATAATAGATTGCCGAACTAAGACAATGTATTTCTATTTTCCAAGAGAGGCAGTCCTTGAATGGAGAGGTAATATTGGTGTGCCAAGAGGTAAATTTATTTCTTATTTTATGGAAAAAATATGATTTCTAAGGGTTACATATGTCATCTAATTAGAGTGAAGGATACAGATGAGGAGACACCAACTCTTTACACTATTCCAGTGGTAAATGAATTTCCTGATGTATTTCCTGAAGATCTTCTGGGTTTTCCTACAAAACGAGAAGTAGAGTTTGGTATTGATGCAATTCTAGGTACTCAACCAATTTCATTTCCTCCGTATAGAATGGCCCCGATAGAATTACGGGAGTTGAAAGAGCAATTGAAAGACTTGCTAGAAAAAGGATTCATAAGGCCTAGTGTGTCCCCTTGGGGTGCACCAGTGTTATTTGTGTGTAAGAAGGATAGCTCATTAAGAATGTGTATTGACTTTAGACAATTGAACAAGGTGACAATTACGAACAAATATCCCCTTCCGAGAATTGATGACTTATTTGATCAGTTGCAAGGCACCAAGTGGTTTTCAAAGATTGATTTAAGGTCTGGTTACCACCAAATGAGGGTCAAAGAGAAGGACCTACCCAAGATAGCTTTTAAAACATGGTACAGTCATTACGAGTTCCTAATCATGTCCTTTGGGCTAACTAATGCACCTGTGGCTTTTATGGATTTGATGAATAGGGTGTTCAAGCCATTCTTGGATATGTTTGTGATTTTTTTTATTGATGATCTTCTGGTTTATTCGAGATCAAATGAGGACACCATGCCAATCACTTACGATAGGTGTTGCAGATTTTTCGTGATCGTAAGCTATATATAAAGTTCTCCAAATGTGAGTTTTGGTTAAAATATGTGGCATTCTTAGGTCATATTGTATCTGAAGGAGGAATAAGGGTTGATACTCAAAAAATAGAAGCCGTGAAGAACTGGCCAAGACCTATAACGCCTGCGGAGGTTTATAGTTTCCTTGGGTTGGCAGGTTATTATAGAAGGTTTGTTGAAAGATTTTCTTCAATTTCTGCACCTTTAACAAAGCTAACATACAAAGCGTCCAAGTTCTAATGGAATGACGCATGCGAAAGAAGTTTTCAGGATCTAAAGAATAAATTGACTTCTACACCCGTATTGGTACTTCCTAAAGGCATAAAAGGGTATCCAGTGTATTGTGATGCTTCAAGAATTGGCTTTGTATGTGTATTGATGCAGCATGGTAAAGTCATAGCATATGCCTCAAGACATTTGCGGCCACATGAGAAAAACTATCCAATGCATGATCTGGAGCTAGAAACGGTTATATTTGCCTTAAAGATATGGCGTCACTACTTGTATGGGATTCATGTTGACATATATACTAACCATAAGAGTTTGCAATACATCTTTGATCAGAAGGACCTAAATTTGAGGCAACGAAGAAGGCTTGAGCTGTTAAAAGATTATGATATTGATATCTTGTATCACCCAGGGAAAGCAAATGTAGTAGCAGATGCATTAAGTCATAAGGCTATGGAGCCGTCTATAGAAAGACAAGGTATGACTAAGGATCTACAACAACTAGACAATTTTTGGGTTCACCTTCTTGAAACTATAGATGAGGGGCTTAATGTGCATTATCAGGCAGAATCTTCACTAGTAGCTAAAGTAAAAGAGAAGCAATATGCAGATCCCATTTTATTGTAGCTTAAAGAGAATGTGCAATATGGTATGATAAAGTTATTTGAGCTTACGCTAGAGGGTGTACTTCGGTGATAAAATAGATTGTGTGTGACGCATGTAGATGAGCTATGAAAGAGGGTTATGACAAATGCAAATCATTCAAGGTATTCCATCCATCCAGGGTCAACTAAAATGTATCATGATTTGAAAGGAATGTATTGGTGGGGTGACATGAAGAAGAACATTTCAAAAATTATAGCCGAATGTCCAAATTGTCAAAGAGTTAAAGTAGAGAACCAAAAGCCCGGGGGTATATGCAATGTATAGATCTTCCAATCTAGAAGTGGGACATAATCAACATAGATTTCATCACTAGTTTGCCTTGTACATCTCAAAGGTTCGATTCCATATGGGTGATCGTTGATAGGCTTACCAAATCAGCGCAGTTTCTACCGGTTAGGACCACTTACACAGTTGAAGAATATGCCAAATTATATATTAAAGAGATAGTTCGACTGCATGGAGTTCCAATCTCTATTATATTAGATTGAGGAGCTTAATTTACTGCAAATTTTTGGAAGTCTTTCCAGAGAAATTTGGGAACACAAGTGAATCTAAGTACTGCTTTTCACCCTTAAACAGATGGACAAGCAGAACGTACCATTCAAATACTTGAAGATATGCTGCGAGCTTGTGTATTGGACTTTAAAGGTAGTTGGGATGATCATTTACCTCTTATCAAGTTTGCCTACAACAATAGCTATTATTCAAGTATCAAAATAGTACCATATAAATCTTTGTATGGAAGAAAGCATAGATCACCAATTGAATGGTTTGAAGTGGGTGACATTGCCTTGTTCGGGACAGATCTTGTTCATCAAGCTATGAAAAAGGTTAAAGTGATCCAACAGTGGCTAGAAACACTCCACTGTCGACACAAGTCATATGGAAATGTTAGAAGAAGGGGGCTAGAGTTTGCTATAGGTGATTGGGTATTCTTGAAGGTGTCACCAATGAAGGGGGTTATGAGATTTGGTAAGAAAGGAAAACTAAGTCCACGTTATTTAGGACCATACAAGGTTACTCGGAGGTTTGGCCAAGTCGCTTATGAATTAGAGATACCCCAAGAGCTCTCAACAGTCCATCCAGTATTTCACGTCTCAATGCTTTGAAAGTGCATAGGAGATCAATCTCATATTACTCCTACTGAAAATGTTCAAGTTACGAAAGATCTCACCTATGAATAAATACCTATTTCTATCCTATACCGAAAAGATAAGAAGTTAAGGAATAAAGAAATAGCTTCGGTAAAAGTGCTTTGGAGAAACCAACAAGTAGAAGATATAACATGGGAAGCTGAAGAAGCGATGAAATCCAAGTACCCCCATTTTTCCAAATACGAAGAAAAAGTCCAAGATGCTGAATTGGAGCAATAACAAGTAAGTATAATATATAGGTACTATGTTATAATAGGGATATTAAACTTAGGCTTGAACTTGTGTTGGTTGGACAGTTATGCTAACATTCAAGGACAAATGTCTCTAAGGAGGGAAAGCTGTAACATCCCGTATTTTGCTTGTACTTGTTATAATTATATAGAACTTGGTATAGCCTTGTGGTATAGGTAACAGATTAGATTTGTTATGCAAGTATTAAAGGCGTAGATAGAATTATAAATACTGCCTGTACAGTTTAATGTGATGCGACTAAGTTAACATCGATACAACTATTTAAACTTGAGATCGTAAGTTAGTATTTGAATCTGAAGTTTAAAGTGACCAAGTGTGTATAATTTGAAGGTTAGATTAAAGGGATTAGGATCTGAAAATAGAACAAAATATTGAGGTGCTTGCTTGACTTAATTAAGCTAGTAGGTGAGTTACCTACTTGACCTATTTGGACCAAATTAATGGACCCATGGATATGGACCAGATTTGGGATTATATTAATGGATACGGACCAGATTTGGGATTATATTAATGTACTAATTTAAGCCCAAAATTAAGTAAAAGAGAAATAAAATGGAGAAAAGGGCCCAATACTCAAATCTGTCAAGGCCCAAGTTAAAGAAATGAAAAGGAGGAAAAATGGGTAGTTAAGACCCAATAAATTTGGATCCACAAAAGACCAATATATTGGGAAAGTAGATACATTATTTGCTTGATAAAATATAGGCCAAAAAGGGTCAATAAATTCGGCCAAAGAGCAGCTCCTTTATATGGATTGAAATCAGCAAATTTTGCTCACTTGTAACTTAGACAAAAAATTCCAGCTTTCTAGTTTTTTCTCTCTTGTTCTCTCTTAGATATGAAGCAACCCTATAATTCCAAAAAGGTTCTTGGGATTGACCTTCATTCCAAGCTAAAGGTAAGTGAACAATTCATGAGTTTGTATTAAGGAAACTATGTGTTCTTTAAGATTAATTTCCAGATAGCCCTCTCTATAAGTTTGGGCAGTCCATTGTTCTTAGTTATTAAGGGATTTATCTTTTCTCTTTTGGTGTATGTGTGAAGGGATTAATCTATTTAATAGATATACATTAAGTGACTAAACTACCAAGGAAATTAAGGTATGGTTGCTGTCCACTTTTGTCCTTTTTCCATGTACATGTGTTGGAAGAAGATTGCACATATTTGGTTGCTATTAAAGGATGATTGGGGTGTTGTTTACGGACTGTTTTGTGTGTTTGCATTGGGGGAGTCACGGTTTATATTGGAGAAATGTGTGATGAGTTTGTATTGAATTATAGAAGAAAGGTGTGGCGGTACACCACCAAACTAATTATTGCATTTGTTTACTGCCCAATCTGTTTTGTGTATTGTTTGGAATGTGTAATGGAGCTAAGGTGGTTTCGGTGAACCTTATAAGGACATGTATGGTATGTGGATGTAATTGGATTATAATAGGGTTAAAGTGACACCCTTTATTGATAAATTAAGGGCTTACTACCACTAGTTTGGTGAAGTTAAATAGCCAAAATGTGACGGTTGGTTACTAATATTAGTTTGCCATATATTTCATTGTAGATAAGTAATCTAAAAGGGAGGGAAGTCCAGTTGGGATGGTATTGGAGTTGTAAAACTAGGTATGTAAGGCATACTCCATTTTGTACTCTTTGGCATGAAATCGAACATTTGTTCCATCTAGTAAGTTTCCAAGGTTATATTATAACAAGTAACACATAATAGCAACGTATTATATCCTATGAAGCCAATGACCTTGTTCCCACTCTCTAACATGTCAAAACACCTCAATACATCCTAATTATGAACCTGCATACCTATCTTTATTTGAAAATTTTAGAAACTCTCCGTTTACTCAAATAAGACCCATGTGTTATTTTCAGCTCCTAAATACTTCATTTGTGTGATAACAGCTCCCTACCTCATTGTTGTTGCATTAAGTTCCCCTATATGTCTCTTAGTGACAGATTATTATTTCAAGGTACCATAATGTTGTGACCACCAAAGTAACAATCTCAAAAGCTAAATAAACTAAGTAACACAAATTTGTATATGAGTGGTAGCTCAGGGGCATAAGCCTAGCATGGGCCGATCTCGATACATTTATATATGGGTGGCAGCTCAGGGGCATAAGCCTAGCATGGGCCGATCCCAATCTTTATACGTAGGTGGCAGCTCAGGGGCGTAAGCCTAGCATGGGCCGATCCTAGTTTATCTATTTACCACTGATCAGCTGGTCATTTGCATTATATATGGCTTACAAAGATTTTGAAGTAACAAAGGTAAAAATGAAGAAAGGAACGTAATGTACGTAGTCCCACAAGTATATATAAATGTGGTCTACTAGTACTACTTATACACTTGTATCTAATTTCTATTGAGCCTTTGTATCATGTATTGTTACTCTTCCACCTTGCATACACAATACATATTTCCGTACTGACTCCACTTATGGAGGACCTATATTTCATGCTACAGGTACCGGTGCTTCAGTAAACGTGCCTCCTCAGTAGGAGCCCAGGATATCCAGTTGCTATTGGTGAGCTCCAGATTGCTTTGGAGCTTTCTGAGTCTGTTCCATATATTTTGGTATTGTGTAGGAGGTCAAGAGTAGGGCGGGGGTTTATCCTAATCCTAACTAAGTCTATGTACCTTTTAGAGGCTTTGTAGACTAATGTAAAGTTATGGTAGTGTCTTGTCTCTAGATGTGGTGACCCCAACGGCTAAGTATTGTATATATCAGTTTGTTCTTGCATGTGTAACTATTCTCATCGATACATAATATCATGTTTGTCAGAACCTTTGGTTGTCATAGTTACATGCATGGGAAGTACAAGGTTATGAATTGGTTCTCTCGTGCTTTTATTGCTACGGGTGCCTGTCCGCCCCAATAGGATTTGAGGCGTGACACATTCTTAAAGTAAAATCTATTAGACAAACTTAGAGCATGAAATAAGGTAAAGTATAGTGCTCTATAGCCACCTTGTTATAAGTATGGCGAGTTTCACGCTTATAAAAAGGACTATACTAAATGTGGCTTTTCAAACATCATAGGATTCTTGAACTTGGTGATTTAATAACAAGTTTGTCATGATCCAAGTCTACATCTTGAATGATGCATAATGCTTAAAACCATAAGTGATCTCAAATTAACCCTTCAAATAACATATTTAAGCATAATAATGACATAAAGTGGAAGTTGTAACTAAAATCGTAACTTCTAAATCAGAAGAACTGAAAGTTTTAATGAACAAAATATTGAGCATGAGGGGCTAGCATAAACCATACCCTAATGTTTGTCAAGTCTTTAAGTTTGAGTAAATAATATGTCAGATAACGCCTCAAGCTACCTATAAAACAATGTCTGAAATAAAGGAAAAAAATAATAATCTAGGTCCCCAAATGAGGATGTCTTACCAACCTTTTTGATCTGAACTGCCATTATCAAGCCACGAGTCTAAGAATGATTGCCTGTATCTACATCAATGAAAATGTAGTGGAAAACAGGTATGTGATCATAATAGGGATAGTAATTAGTATGTAGGAACAAAACTAAATAACTAAAAGCACAATATTAGCATAATATAAAGAAAAAAAAATATGATCTTTAGAAATGTAAGCATCAACTGATAATAAAAGAAGCTAATGACTATAAATGAGGATGTTCTAATAACAATGTTGTCACGACCAAACTAACAAAATTGTGAGGGTACCTACTCTAATCCATCTAGTTATGAGAACCATTATCATCCATTTCAACATACGTACATAAGTTTAAGCAATTTCATTAAGGATATCAAAATTTGATAAATGATATAATCTTTTAAATTAAATCATAAATGAAAACACTTTACTCGAGGACCTAATCTAGATAATGTACAAGATCTTCTAATGAGTATATGACAACACAAGGACATAACTCTCACTATAACAATGAAAAGAGTAGAAGTTGCTAGACATTAGCATCCACATCACCTAAAAATCAACTTACCATGCAACCAAACTATACCCTAAAAAGGGTATAACAAGTTTAGCATTAGGAAAAATGATAGGTATTGGTAGGCATCATTGTTGCCTAAGTTTAAAACACCTAACATATAATATAGAAATTAAAGATAAATCATGTTCATATAATGTGATACTTTAACTACCCTATGTCTATAGTTCTTGTCATCACTTAATGTAAGTAACTTTCATTTTTCGCACAAATACTCTAGCCTTTAGATCTTTGGCCTAGGTTAAATATGAGTACACACAACTTTACAATCAAGCTAGGATACAAGGATTAACTATCAGATATTTCCTTAACCTTTACTCATAAACTATTATTATTAAACTATTATTATTATTATCTCCAGTTACCATCTTATAGAAAACAACCATGACATATAATTTAAATAGTCAATAACAATGTCTACATTTAGACAAATATACAACAACTACATGTCAACACATAAGACTATTTTACAACAGATTCTAGTTGTTCTTTATTTTATAAAGTCTTGTCAAATATCAAAATTACAATTCTCAGCATGACAAGTGCAATTATAAGCCAAGAAAATTAGTTCACGCTAGAAATTGAAGTTCAAATAGCAAGTAGGAATATCAATTCAACAGTTCACTCAAAGAATCCATCTCAATAATACCAGTAATGGTTCAAAAAGGAGCACCACATATCATTATCATCAACCATACCACACGAGGATCCCAAATATCATTAAGTGAATAAACAAACCCAATCTACTCGATGAACCAAATATAAATAAATCAATAAACCAAATCCACTCAAGGAACTAATTATAAATAAATCAACAAATAAACTTGATCCACTCAAGAAATTAATTATAAATAAATCAATAAATAAAAGCGGTCTAGTTATAAATAAATCAGCAAATAAACTCTATCCGCTCAAACTACCAATCATAAATAAATTAACAAATAAACCCTGTCCACTCAAGAAACATCAACCTCAACAATCCTTGTACATATATGCTAAGGATCTTATGATTTTCTACTAGACATGACTTGTAGGGACTTAGCTTTGTCCATGTATTGTACCATCATGGTACCTGAGACAAACAATGAATCATATTACTATACCAGTATGGTACCTGAGCTGACCAATGAATAAAATCATATTCAACACTTAGTGTCATCACTTCTACCAGCATGAAGTTGCCAACCTTATTTTAACCAATCCCATGATGCTGTCCATAACTTTCTTATCTCAAAATAATAATAACAAATCCTATGAAGATGTTCTTTATCGGATCATCCCAAAAATAACATATATATCACAACAATCACAACTACAATGGGAATAAACAACCACACTTGTACTATCCACAAGGCTTTAAGATAACTTCATTATATAGTGATTAATACTTAGGATATTAGCTAATAATTTACTTTCTTTGAACATGTATTGTAACAAGTATACGAAGAAACACTTAACTTGCACACATAAACCAAGTAAGGATTCCAACTACGTTTAAGCATCAACTATTAGTTCAAGTGCAATCATTAAGTAAGTTTACAAATATCACCATTCATACCACAATATAATTCTTATCAAGAAATACAATGATTTCATTATTCAATAACCTTTTTTGACAAATTATTTAGTATGTTCATTATCTTCTCAAACAAAATCAAGTACTCATATTTACTAGCATGTAGTTCAACAAATGAACAAGCATTTATTAAATCCATTCATTTATAGACAATTAGCCTTAATTCAATTCTTAATAACCATAAAAATATGACAAGACTGTAACTTAAACTAATTCATCGCCTAATGCCTCAAATATAGTTACAATCCACCAATTCAATCAAACTGTTCAACCCATTCACTACCATTCCTACTTCACTAAAATCAATTTACATTAACACATTTTAATTTTGGAAAACCCCATAATTACTAGTTACTAGTTTTCATAACCCATAGTCTCATAACGGGACACCAACATATATATACTCTCCCGAATTATCACAATTAACACATAATTCAATAAATCATCAAATACTATCCCCAAAATAATAATTAAAATAAATCACATTCCATTCATATTCATATTTTATTATTACCAACTATTCACCATGTCGTAGGTCTAAGGATGAAATCTCCCATCAAACTATATTATAGTCATGCAATTTAACCAAGCTCTACTACACATTAAACCTAGCTTACCTGAGTGCAAAGTTGATACAATAAGTAAGCTATACCATAAATATTTCTTTTCTTCATGTTTTTTGAATGCTAAATTATTTCAATAAAGGATTTCCACTCCAACCATGAGAAAATCACCCCTTTAGGGCTTAGGAATGAAATTTTGGAGTTTGTTTTAACCGAAATTAATCCAAAATAGGCTTATACACAACTATCATCCTACTACATTAGCCTCAACTGTTCAACATGGATAGTTTTTAGTAAAATGATCATAATATTTTACTCCAAAAGTGGATTAAAAAATGGCAATATGCGTTAAAACAAGACTCAAAGTTAATTAATTTAGTGGGTATTGGTACCCATTACTCTTCATGTTTTAGGATGAATAATGGTTTAAAGATGAACCTAATTTAAACTTAGCCCGAAACTCAATTGGTAAGGATACTTCCAACTTAACATTGTTCTAGGTGTATTGTATCACCTTAATTCATATGTGATGCACTTCCATACTAAAGAATTAATCCGAAATAACTGGTTGTTACACCAGATACTACTTTACTATCCATTCATCAATAAATAGACATTGGGTGAATGTTGGAAATTAGAAAAACCTATCTTCAGAGTTACTTATATTGCACCTTACTCACCCACTCACTATTATTTATCAACTAAACTATAGTTATATTTTGCCCCTCTATTGAGGCTTTTCAAGACAAGAAGATGTGGAGCCAAACATTTGCGAGCAAATATTTATGTCTCTCAGAGAGATATAAGAACAAAACCTTGAGAGTTCATGATGAGATAACATCAAAACCTAGAAAAAGATGAACAACTTCTACATCGAGCCCACTACAACAGTCTAATTCCTGTTATAGCGACTCATTATAGCGGGATGTACCTACTATAGTGCCACTGACCATTATTAATCCTACTAGAGTGAAAAAATTATCACTATAGTGGCTTCGTAGTTTCGACCTTCCTCCCACTATAGCAGGGTATGCATGGTAGAAATGGGATTTCCCTAATTTTACCAATTTTACAACATAAGCCCAGATTTTGACATTTTGAACTAACCCCTTACATCAAATGCTATGTTCGAAATTCAACTAATTTGAATTTTATTCCAAAAGTTTCTATGGGCCCCTCATCTATCACAATATGACCTTAATTTCATCAAACACTATACCTCGAGAAACCAAATATCTCAAAACCATACAATACTGCATTTTCATTGGAACCCACCCTAGCTTGATATTTTATCAACTCTCATCTTAGTAAAATCACCACCTAGACATTTTACCCCAAAAAATTCTATAGCAAACACAATGCCACCAGTCAGTACACCATGTTTTCCCTTACGACATCTACTTTATGACTCTATTTACACCCTCATGATCAGAACACAAGCATGAATCCTCTATAGTACAAACACTAAATGCAGTACAATAGGTTTCATTAATATATAAATTTTCTACCATAACTTCTATTAAAATATTTGACCCTCAATAATCAATTATTTTTAAATAAACCATCTTATTGATTATCACTCAAGGACAAACTATACATATTTTTCCTCACATCTAGCTTATGACTAGTTGAATTACTAACTCAATATACCTCAACCACAAAAGAAGAAATACTAACCAAGTACTATCATTCAATGATGAGAGAGATATGAATATTTAGGAACATATCTAATAACTCTACTCCCTCAATTGACCCTACAGCTAAGGGTCATCAATTATAGTAAAGTTACTTTTTTTCCAAAAGCTAAGCAATTCAAGTTTACCATTCTCAAGGGATACTGTTAATCAATAATTATTTTCATATATTAAGAATATGAGTCAAACCATAATAATTCAATTATAATTTATTTTTGAAATTAACACATGACTGACAATTTTTACCACTAGACAGCTAATTTTTCCTTATTCATGAATATAAGAAACCTAGTTCCACTATAATCTCATGATTTCCTCATAAACTACACATTATCATCAAAATAGAGATAGTTTATGCAGTCAACATTGAAAATCACCAAGTCAAATAAGCCTAACATTTAAATATGTAAGTCACCTCAAACAGATAACAACACTCATATAAGATATTTAACTTTTCAACATATCATATCTTATCTACTACATCATTCAACTTTAAGTCTTAGAGAAATCATATCCACCCTTTCATTCATTTAACTGAAAATTAGTCAAAAAAATGACATTTTAGTCATCAATCAAACCTTCAATTTATCAAAAAAGTCAAAACCATAAACAAATTATTTTTAAACAGTTAATGCAAATAATAGTTTTATTCACCATACCAATTACTACTTTCAAGCCAAGCAACAATCACAATCATATATTATAATACACTAATAAAGTTATAATCAATCAATTTCATCATAATTTCCATGAAAATATTATTTCCTTGATCTTATGGACATATACCAATTGGAAACAACTAGGTTCCAATTGTGAATTCCTCAACATACCAAATGAAAATGATTAGATTCAAATTGTGGTGGCTAAGATCCTATTGGAATCAAGTAGGAACCAATTGGGCTCAACCCTGATAGAAAACAACCAAGTTAGCATGATAAGAAAGAAAAAATAAAAATAATTCATAGAACGATTTATAGCTTCTTAAGGATTTGAGGTGGACATCAACATACTAATCTGTAGGACTCTACTCGATATTTGCACTTGTACTTGTGAGATTGGAAACCAAAAGATCTGATACCAACTTTCATGATTCAAATAACTGGATCATGAGGGCATTTACTCTAGTCTACCTAGATAGGTAAACCCTTATCACCTATTTGAAAATACATGCAAAATTTTAAGAAATTTTGCTAAGGATATCAAAATTTGATAAATGATATAATCATTTATGGTAAATTGTAAATGAAAACACTTTCCGTGAGGACCTAGTCTGGACAATATACAAGAGCTTCTAATAAGAAAACAACAACACAAGGACGCAACTCCTACTTTTAGAATGAAATGAGTAGAAAAAGTTGGAGATCACTACTATATCATCTGAAAAACATCAACTAATCCTACAACCAGATCATACACCCAAACGGGTATAGAAAGTGCAATATTAGTAAACATAACATTTACTAATGGGCATCATCAATCAACAAAGGTTAAAGCATATAACATGTAATATAGAAATATAAGATAAATCATGTACATATATTGTGATAGTTTAACTCCCCTTGTTCTATAGTTCAAGACACTCCCCAAACCTTGGGACATGTTGTATGGGAACCTCAAGCTCACATAAACCAGAGGTAACCCATCCCAATCACCAATAAATCTTTCACAAGGGTTGGGTGGATCGCGACCATATAATAAGAATAGCAAAAATATGAGACTAATATCCAATGATAGACAATAACTATCATTTCATTTATAACAACAGTTTAGCCATTATGGCTAAGTCCACAGTCATTCACAATAGCTCTACTAAAACTAAGTCGATAATACGTCGGGATAAACCCCCGACAATAGCCAAGTACCACCCTATATAAGTCTATGACATAGAATAAAATGACTATGAAAGATATGTCTTTCAGAGAATGAAAGCTCACTACTTCAAGGTCAATGAAAAAATCTGCTCGAACACCTGTTCACTGCATAACATAAGATGCTCCAGCACCTACGTCGCATGGGGACATAGCATCCGAAAATGGTTAGTGGTTGGTGCGCTAGCATGTAACTCAAGGATAAGGAGAAAATAGTACCATCATTTAAAAACAAGTCAATATATCATCTTATATCATATTTATATACTTATCCTTTCATATTAGTATTTCACATGATAATCAAGAGATAAAAGCTCAATAACATTCTGGAACATATATTCAGATGGTGAGTGGACCACAGACCAATACACCTTATATGGTAAGAAAACTTGGACCACAAACTAACAAGCCTCGTATGGTAAGAGGACTTAGACTACAAACCAATACATCTTGCACGATAAGCGGACTAGGACCAAAAACTAATACATCTTGTATGGTAAGCAGACACTTGGACCACAAACCAATATACCTTGTATGATTAGAGGACTTGGACCACAAACAACCATACCTCATATGGTAAGCGGACTTAAAGCACAAACCAATAAGTCTTGTATGGTAAGCAAACTTGGACCACAAACCAATACGCTTTATATGGTAAGAGAACTTGGACCATATACCAACCTGTCTATACATATGTGCTAACACCCATTCAATATATAATATAGGAGCTCAACCCATCTCAGGGAATTCAGGCCATCAAGGATACACATCAACACCATAGATCATCACATGATCTCTACCGACCCTTTTGGCCATTTCTCACAAGGTTAGGCCCAAGGCCTTAGTTCATAAAATAATGCAAGTTTATTCATGGTCATCAAGACCCGTATCAACAATCATTCATACTTATTACTCTTATACAGACCTTTTATTCAACAAAATATGAGTTCATACTTTAGGGACTATGACCATTTAGTCAACCAATCATTAAGGATATACATTTAGTCATCATGTGGCCAACAAGTCCTTTACCAACCATTTACCAAGAATTCACATGCGTTCAATTCCATACATAAGGGCTTTAACATATTTGACCAAATTTAACACGTTACATGATTATATAGCCCTCATGGGGGCCTTCAATACTCAAATATGTCAATAGGCCAATGCCTTAACTATTTCATCACAAAGTTTAAATTATGATCATCATGACCCACACAAACTATTCACCTTTTATTAGTAATGTTAAATCATATTTTCATCCCGCTTGGTTCAGTACACAACTTAAACTCATTATCTTGCCTAGGGTTTTACCCTCTCATTAACCATTAACCAACAAGGTTGTCAATTTCACAATACAAGTCTTATAATACCTTTTACAACATAATTTATCAACAATTTATAATCATTTGGGACAATGCCATAACTCAATACACCATCAACATGTAACTAGTGATTTCACTTAGACATTTTCACAAACACCTTGTGAGCATACCTTTAACAAGGTCATTTTCATGGTAGATATTACTAGATTAGGGCTACTAAAGACCCCCATGTTAAACAACCTACAACATTCATCCACATTTAAAATCTACCATCAATAACATGTATTAGCACACATATAAGCAATAATCATCAGTACTCATTGTTGTGTACCAATACCCTTTTCATTTGATTCAAAACCACCATGTTCACTTACTATTCCATGTGTGAAATACATTAGTTATAGATATATTTAAAAAAGAAAATATATACATGCCTTAAAAAAGATGACACACCAATAATATTAACTCTTCTTTGCCTCTTGAAGACAATTCTTGAAACCCTAGCCTCCAATATTCCAAAGATATGCTTGAGAGAGTGTTTAGAGTATTTGAGTCTAGTAAATAAAGACTTAGGAGGCTAAAATACCTTATATAGGGAGAGGGTTTAATGTTTTACACATTAAAAATGACCAAAAGGTCCTTGGTTAAGATTTGGAGAGTTAACACGCATAGGGGTACCACTCTCCCATATGGGTCCTATGGTAATCGTGACCTAGGGTACACGTGGTACCCTAACTTGTACCATAGGATTACCCTAGGTCATCCATACTATTATGGGTATGAAAGGTCAGCCTTGAGTCATAACCAAGGGTATGACTCATTTTCCAATCGTGAACTTGATTCGTGACCAAAATAGTCCACTCAATTTTGATGTTTCTCTCCATACGGTTGGGTAGCATACGACTCGTATACATTAGTTAGGAATGAGGAAAGGTCAAATTGTATATAAACCAATATGATACCTTAGTTTTATGACTAGGATAAAAGAGGGAAGGAGGATAAGGTATGAGTTATGACCAAGGGTACGACTCAAGCCCTTCAATCGTACCTACCCTAGAGACTTCCAAAATTGTGGTTCTTTCAAGAGTTCAAGTATAGGTCCTTCAATTCTCTCCCACATGGACCATGTGTCCTCGAATAAGGGGCGAGGAAAGCATAAAAACAAGTTAACACATCAATATGCATCAAGGAAACCTTTACATAAGTTAGAAACAACACGCCACAAGGATACAACACAACACATATCATGATCATCACCAACCAACCAAATTTTTTTTGCAAGGCAACATTCTTGGGAGTTTCATTCTCCACCACATAGGATCATTCATCTGTGAATTATGGTGAAGAAATGCTTATTCTAAAGTTAATACATTATCAACCATCAAAATAATTTTCACACAATTAAGGACATGGAATACAACAAAGGTAGAATTAACACATATTATGGTTATTATCAATCAACCACTTCATTTTAATATCCATGGGATTCTATCCCACCATTTATCAAAAAAACCTAATCAATTTAAAGCTTAAGGGCTTGATCCCTTCGTCTTTCAAAGATATAAAGCAACTAAAACATTTGGGAACTCAAATCCCTTGTCCATCAAAGACATCAATCAATCACAAACATCGGGGATTTCAACTCATCGCCTATCGAAGACTTAAACTAAGTTAGGAACACCAACACATACCTCAAGCATGAGTTTCCTAGATGAAACAAAGTCATGGATACTTGGAATTCATGTCCTCATCTGCCCCCCAAATAGCTTGCTCAGACTTTTGGTCCCTCCATGGAACCTCTACCAAAGCCACCTCTTTCTTTCGCAACTGACAGACTTGCCGATCTGAGATCCTCACCGGGACCTCTTCACAAGTCAAGGAACCAAAATACCAATATTGATTCCTTAAAGTTCTCAACATGGCACAGAGGTAATATACATGACCTGCCTCTCTCTTAGAATACACTAAAAAATCATCAATGAAGACAAAGACAAGTATGTCTAAGAATGGATGGAAGACCTTATTCATTATGCCCATGAATGTCGCCGAGGCATTGGTTGACCCAAAGGACATGACAAGAAAATCATCAACCACGGAAGCGAATTTTCTAGAAGACCTTTTTGAGTTAGGACCTTTAACTCAAACCAAAAGATACTAACACCCCTTTGATATCAACTTTTGGGCTTTGAGATAAGAAATGAATCTTTTCTTAGGTACTAAAGGACAAAAGAACCATCTTCCCATACAATGACTGGATCATTAGGGAGGTTAAAAATGACCCTATGGGTCTTACAATCTAAGAAAGCATAAGACGAGTGCAGCCTATTTTCCCAAGTTGGGATAGTAAAGTTTGCCCAAATATCAGACCTTCTTGGATACATGATTTGAAAGATGAGAAAACAGAAATCAGAGGAATCTAAGAACTTAGACTCTATATTTCTTGAGAATAAAACACAAGAATGGGAAACATTCCTCAATGCCTCATAGCCCCTCTCTTATAAGTGCGGCGCGCTTCACACCCATAAAAGAGACTCTACTTGACAAGATTTTGTGGACTCCAAACTGACCATGAACCTAGGCTTTAATACCAACTTGGTATGCCCCAAACTTTGGGACATGTCATATAGGAACATCAAGGTCTCATAACCCAGTGGTCACCTAGATAACCCATCCTAATCACCAGTAATCTTTCACAGGGGTTGGGTTGATCCTAACCATATAATAGGAATATAAGAAATATAAGACTAATAGCCAATGCTAGACAATAACTATCATTTCATTTATAACAACAATCTATCCATTATGCCTAAGTCCATTGTCATCCATAAAACCTCTCTACCAAAATGAAGTCAACAAAACGTCGGGACACACCTCGAACAATAGCCAAGTACCACCCTATACACGTCTATGATATAGAATAAAATGACTATTAAAGGTAGGTCTTCTGGAGAATGAAAGCTTACCACTTCAAGATAAATGCAAAAATCCGCTCTTACACCTGTTCACAGTGTAGAAGAAGAAGATGCTCTAATGCCTACATCACATGGAGACGTAACATCCGGAGAAGGTTAGCGGTTGGAGTGCTAGCACGTAATTCAAGGATAAGGATAAAATAGTATCATCATTTAATAATAAGTCAATATATCATCTTATATCATATTCATATACTTATCCTTTCACATAGATATTTCACATGCTAATCAAGAGATCAAAGCTCAACAACATTCTTGAACATATACTCATATGGTGAACCGACTTAGACCACAGACTAATACACCTTGTATGGTAAGCAGACTTAGACCACAAACCAATATGCCTCGCATGGTTGCAGACTTGGACCACAAACCAATACGTCTTGTATAGTAAGCGAACTTCGACCACAAACTAATATGTCTTGTATAGTAAGCACACTTGGACGACAAACCAATAGGCCTTATATGGTAAGTGGACTTGGACCACAAACCAATAAGCCTTGAATGGTAAGCGAACTTAGACCACAAACCAGCATGGTAAGCGGTCTTCAACCATAAACCAATATGTCTTGTATGGTAAGTGGACTTAGACCACAAACTAATACGCCTTGTATAGTAGGTGGACTTAGACCATAAACCAATATGTTTCTAAATACTTACTAACACCCATTCGATACATCACACAAGAACTCAAACTATCACGGGGCATTCAAGCCATCAAGGCTACACATCAACACCAAATATCATCACATGATCTCTACCGGCCTCTTTGGACATTGCTCACATGGTAAGGCCTAAGGACTTTGTTCATAACACAATGCAAGTTTATTCATGGTCATCAAAACTTCTGTCAACAATCATTCATTCTTATTAATCTTATGCGCACCTTTTATTCAAACACAATTTGAGTTTATACTTTGTGGACTATGACCATTTAGTCAACCAATAATCAAGGATATGCATTTAGTCATCATCTAGCCAAAAGGTCTGTACCAACCATTTACCAAGAATTCACGTACTTTCAATTCCACACATAAGGGCTTTAACACATTTGACCAAATTCAATACTTTACATGATCATATGGACCTCACTGGGGCCATCATTACTTAACCATGTCAATAGACCAATGCCTTAACTCATTTTATCACACAATTAAAATTATGGTCATCATGACCCGCACAAACTATTCACCTTTCATTAGCAATGTTAAATCACAGTTTTACCCTACTTGGTTCAATACATAACTTAAACTCATTATCTTGCCAGGGTTTCACCCTCTCATTAACTATTAACCAACAAGGTTGTTAGTTTCATAATAAAATCTTACAATACCTTTTACAACATAATTTATCAATTATTAATACTCATTTGGGCCATTTACCGAACTCAATACACCATCGATATGTTACTAGTTATTTCAATTAGATATTTTCACAAACACCTTGTGAGCATACCTTTAACAAGATTATTTTCATGGTAGATATCATCCAAATTAGGGGTACTCAAAACCCTCATGAGAAAAAACCTACAACAAGCATCCACATTTGAAATATACCATCAATAACATGTATCAACACACATATAAGCAAGAATCATCATTATCCATTGTTAGGTAACAAAACCCTTTTCATTTGATTCAAAACCACCATGTACACTTAATAATCCAAGTGTGAAATACATGTGTTTTATATATATTTAAAGAGGGGAAGATATGAATTCCTTGAAAAAGATAACACACCAAAAATCTTGACTCTCCTTTGCCTCTTGAAGACCACTCTTGAAACCTTAACCTCCAATCTTCTAAAGATGAGCTTGAGAGAGTATTTAGAGTGTTTGAGTCTTCTATATGAAGACTTAGAAGGATACTAGACCTTATATAGGGAGAGTATTTAGGGTTTTAGGCAAGGGAAATGATCAAAAGGTCCTTGGTTAAAAGCTGGACAGTCCACATATGTAGCA
Organism: Capsicum baccatum var. pendulum; assembly: GCA_030864225.1. Taxonomy (NCBI): domain Eukaryota; kingdom Viridiplantae; phylum Streptophyta; class Magnoliopsida; order Solanales; family Solanaceae; genus Capsicum; species Capsicum baccatum. The sequence continues at coordinate 136,285,959 of CM061552.1, forward strand.
TGCAGGGGTACGACTTCCCCATATGCGTCCTATGGAAATGTGACCTAGGGTATAAGTGTTACCCTAACGTGTACCCTAGGATTCCCCTAGGACAACCACATTGTTTTGGGTATGAAATGGTACCCTTGATTCATAAACAAGGGTATGAATCATGTACCAATCATGAGCTTGATCCGTGACCAAAAAAGTCCATTCAATTTTGAGGTTTCTCTACATACAGTTGGGTAGCATATGACTTGTATGCATTGGTTATGATTGAGTGAAGGTCAAATCATATATAAACCAGTATAAAATCTTATTTTTATGTGTAGGACACTAAAGGGGAGGAGGAGAAGGGTACGAGTAGTGACCAAGTGTGTGACTTAAGACCTTCAACCGTACCCACCCCAGAGACTCCAAAAGTTGTTGTTATTTCAAAGGTTCAAGTCTAGGTGCTTCAATTCTCCCCCACTTAGAACATGTGTCTTAAAATGAGGAGAGAGGCAGGCATAAACACAAGTTAACACATCAACATGCATCAAGGTAATCTCTACACAAGTTAGAAACAACACACAACAAGGATACATTATAATACATATCATGATCATCACCAACCAACCAAAAACTTTTTGCAAGGCCATAATCTTAGGTGTTTCATTTCATGTCATCACTTAATGTATACGTAACTTCTATTATTCCCTCAAATACACCAGTCTTTAGATCTTCGGCCTAGGCTAAATATTATGCACAAAACATCACTATTGAGCTAAGACTACAAGGATTAAACAACAAATATTTCCTTAACCTCCAATCAAAAAAATCATTATTATCATCTCCGATCACCATCTGTTATCATCTTCAGTCAACCATACTATAGAAAGATACCATAATATATAATTAAAATAGCCAATAACAATGTCTACACTTAGACAAATATGCACCAAAATACAAGTAAACGCACAAGTCTATTTTACAAGAAACTCTAGTTATTTTTTATTTAATAAAGTCTTGTCAAATATATAAATTACGATTTTCATTATAGAGAGGATAATTATAAGCCAAGAAATTCATTTCATGCTAACAACTCAAGATCAAATAGCAAGTTGGAATATCAATTCAACAATTCACTCATGGAACTCAACCTAATATTATTAGTAATAGTTGACACAAGGAGCATCATATGTAATTATCATCAATCGAATAACACAAAGATCCCAAATATCATTAAGTCATTAAAAAACCAAGTCCAATTATTGAACCACATATAGCTATATCAAAATAAACCCAGTCTACTCAAGAAACCTATTGTAAATAAATCAACAAAAAATCTAGTCCACTCAAGAAATAAATTATTAGTAAAAGAATAAATAAACTCGATTCACTCAAGGAATCAATTATAAATTAATTAATACGTGAACCAGGTCCTTTTGGGGAACAACCAAACTCACCAATCTTTGTATATACATGATAAGGATCTGGTGGTCTCCCATTAGCCATGTTATACAGGGGTCAAGCATCTATGTATTGTACTAGTGTGGTACCTAACCTAACCAATGATCATATCATTGTACCGACGTGGTACCCGATCCAACAAATGAATAATATCATATCCAGTACTTTGTGCCATCATCTCTACTAGCATAAAACTTCCAACCTTATTCCAACCAACCCATGATAATGTCCATTACCAGCTTATGTATAAAATATAATAAAAAATCCTGTGAAGATATCATTTACCAGCTCATCCCACAATTAGCATAATGTCATAATAACCACAACCACCATGGGAACAAATAACTACACTTGTACAATCTGCAAGCCTTTAATATAACCTCATTATATGTGATTAATACTTAGAATATTATTTGAGAATTTACTTTCTTTGACCATGAATTGTAACAAATTTACAAAGAAATAGGTAATATACATACATAAATCAAGTAGATTTTTCAACTACCTTTAACCACCACCTACTAGTTCAAGTGAAAACATCAAGTAAGTTTACAAATAACATCATAATTAAATCATATATATTCATATGCATATCTTGAATCATTACTAAAATTTTCATATTTCAAAGCTATCATTGAATTCACCCTTCTTTGAATTAATTCTAGTTTCTTCAAAGTCCATAATGTCAAAGATTCTAAAATCATATTTGAGATGTAATTCAAGAAAATAATTTGTGAAAATTATATGAAGAACAAAAGTGGAAACAAAGAAACCTTGTTAAGGTTAAAAATAAATACAATATTCATAAATATCATAATAATAAGTAAAGGCTTCAAAAAATCATGAATTTGTTTCATAAAAAGATGAATTTGAAAGAGAGTTTATGAATCATAACAATAAACTTAAATTCATGAAAAACTAATAAGTTTTGGACATGAGGATGAAATAGAATCCTCATTGAAGTCGTACTTACCTGAAAATAGAGAATCTTGGAGAAAATCCTTTCTAAGTTATTATATTCTGTTGCTCAAAGCCCTAGGTGCTTGAGAGTTGATGAAAGAAATTGGGAGAGAACCACTGATGTTTTTTCTGAGAAATAACACTTCTTAAATATTTAATGATGTGGAGGATCCTTAAGTATGGAAAGAACTAAACAGACTCTCAAATAACTATCTAATAGTGCAGAAAATTCCCATAGGATGGATTATCCCATGAGCTACGGGCTGGTCCATGGACATCCCATGAACTGTGGGCTGGGCCATACATTGTGGTGCATTTCATCATTTCGAGAGATTAAAATTTCGAAGCTTCTAGTTTGATCCCATAATTGGCCCTATGATTAATGGGCCATCCTACTAATTATGGTCTAAGTTGTCAGATTCAGAGGTGTTTTTAAAGATCATCAGTTCATTCCAATAATTGGTCCCACAAATATGGCCCTTTCAATAGTTTGTGGATCCAATTCATCACTTTTTATCAAACTGAAAATCTCTAGCAAAAATATAATATATTTCTACTCTAAAATTGTATTAAAAAATGGTAAGAAGCATTGGAAAAAGACACAAATACCTTTAATTTGGGGGTGCTGGGTCTCCTAACACTTTATATTCTAGGAATAATGCTTATTTAAAGTTGATGCTAGTAAAATAATATGCAAAAACTCAATCTTTAAGAAGCTTTCAACTTAACTTTAAGATAGGAGTTCCCGATAACCTTAATTCATATTCAAATCTCTTCCTAGATTAAGGATTTGGCAATAGTAGATTTGTATATTTTAAAACCATCTTATTCAAGTTTTTAAGTATTTGAAGAATGATTCAAATTTAGTGTAGAAGTTTCGGGAATTAAATATAATTAATGAGATGCAAAGCAAAGTAATGATATGCAATAGACAATTATCATACCATTATACACTTGAATTAACCCATGAAATGCTAGGAGCTAGCAACCATAGGAGCCTCCTAAGGTTCATACACCCACTTGAAACCATTTTCCATTAGACTACTATTCAAATTTATCCTTGGTATCATTAAAATCAATCATTTGAAATAACATTCGTTTTAATATGTATTTACATGCAATCTTATATCATTTTCATAATACCTTGCCTTTTATCCATGATAATGAACAAGTTGCATTATTATCATATCAGCAAAGATAAATTCAAATGTAATATATATATGTGTGTGTGTGTGAGTGAATGTATTTCTCACCACAATAGTCGTAGACTATATGCCTTCATTAATAATAGATTTACTTTATAAAAGTGTCTCAAGCCCTATTTCGTCAACTAAGTATATTGATTTCCACATGATGCCTATTTAAGTCATAACACCTCAATTAAGTAGACTCCTTTCAGCACGATTTCCCTAGGTCAATGTCTTTCTTAAATAATCAAATTTGTTTCAACAATGCCTTTAGGCTTATAACTTTCTCAGATAAGAAGATTGATTCTAAAACACTGCCTCTTTTATAACTAAATCTCTTTCAGATATGTGTCTATAGGTCGATAGTATAACTTTTCAAAGACTGCATGTAGGCCATACACTAATAAATGTAAGATGTAACATAAGAAAATAAAGTAATCCAAAACAAGTATACCTTGCAACTTATATAACATGATTAGCTAGATCCCAACCTTGATTTCATGACAACAATTTATTTCTCTAACTCTTCAGCCCTATCAATGCGCCCAACATATTACATGATTTATATAATAAGTTATCACCAAACCCAAGTCTAAGAGAGTAAGGCATAACCTACCTTGAATGTCAAGTAAATACATCGTAAATCCTTAAATGCATTTGCATTACCTAAAATCCTTAAATATGTACTTTACGTGAGTATCCTAGTATAAATATACACATATTCTTAAACTTCTATTCAAACCTTAAAAACCAACATTGAGCTCTCAAGGTGAAATTGTAATTGTCATTAAAATCAGATTACCAATACAAGGGTCTTAAAAATTAAAGTCCTTGAAGGATCGAGTTCAAATCGACCCACAAATAAATTATTTTTTAATTTCTTATCTTTAAGTAAAATCCCAACTAAACATCAAGTTTGTGAATCAAAGCATCAAATCAATAGGTATTTTAGAACAATTATGAAAATAAAGATAAAATCACGTACCAAATATTTATACAAGAAAAATATTTTAAAAATATCCAAAATCCAAGATTTCTCAAAATATTTAATATACTAATATTCTAAAATCTGTCCATTTATAATTTCATGAGACTTTTTGTGACAACACTTTGCAATAGCAAAAGGGCCTCATTCATGACTAGAATCTATCGATCTCATTATTAATGCTTTACGACTACGATCATAGTAGCTGGAACATCAATTTTTCATACTTAAAAAACCCGTAACTCTCTCTTACAAATTTGAAATTCAATAATTTTTGTGTTATAGTTCAAAAATCTTGATACAAATTAAATATTTCAATCAAAAAATAATTTGAAGATCATTTCCTTCAGCTGGTACCCCTTTTTCTTAACAATGTTGAAATATCGATCTTCAAACAAGCACTCAAAACTCATCTGATACCCCTATGTTTAATGCAAATGAATCATAAAAGCACTTTTTAAGCTATTTGGAATGATCAAATCACTAACTTGAAATAGTCTTGATCACATATTGATTGTGGTAAACCTAAAATTAAACTTGAGAAACTCAACCATGAGTCAAAACACTTGCAAGAACTTTAGAATCTGTACAAACCACCAAAATTAAGTCATAAATCACCATTCGAACCTTACAGTGTTTTCACAACTTGAACTAACTCTGTTAACTCAAAATATTTAGTTTGGTTAACTTTCTCCAAGACAATGCTCCCAAAATATAAGATCTCTTCCAGAACTCATCTAATCACCTCAAAAACTAAATCATTCATACCCATATGTCACTATGCAAAACTCAAGGTCATGATGGAATATATCTATAATAACCTAAGTTTTTGAGCTCTAGGCTCCTCAAAAGATAGTCCATTGAATTAGCTTTCCAATTCCACTAGTCTTACCTTTATATGATTTCGTAATACAAAGTTTAGTAAATTTTTTTGAAAGGTCTGTCCACTTCCAATGACAATGACTGGCAAAGACCTATTGTCGAACACAATAAGTCATTATGTGGAGTTGTTTCCACAATCGTGATGGATACCATAATTTAGCTTAGTAGTAAAGAGTCTAGCATATGACTTATTATTCGTCCTAACTAGTCATTAGGTGGAATCATCAACTCAATAGAAAGACATCTAAAAATCAAGTCCCTGATAATGAATCTTCCTAATGACCAATTATTAGACCCAATAAGTCATTAGCAGGGAAGTCATTTTCATAATAATAAGGTCCCAAGGTGTAGAACCTCTAACAATGACTCCTGGCCATGACTCATTACCTGACCTAACGAGTTGTTACCTTAGTCATTACGACTGGTATTAGCTTTTTCCTGCATCTTTTGAAAAAGGCTATTTAGTCCTTTTTGATCCTTTTAACTCCTATCCCTCATCTTTTAGGCTTCCTCAAGGGTGGTATATAAGCCTAAACTTTAAATTCCTCATTAAATCATAAGTTTAATTGAAACTAAGAAAAGGGGCGATTATTCTTCTTTAAAGCCAAGTTAAGGTTTCTCAACACCAAGTTCTAATTCCAAGGATTTCTCTAAGGCTTCTACCTCTAGGTATATGGTATTTCATAAATGGGTTCCTTTCATCCATTGAGTCTAAAAAAATATTGCAATTCCCAAGTTTATTACTTCCTTAAAGTTTTGAGTTCCACGACAAATATAAGATTTTTTACTTCCTTCATGTTATTCTTATAATTATACCATGAGCACATGTTTTCCTATATAAGTACCATCTTATCATGCTCATAATCAGAAATTTCCCTTTGGTTGATAAATCATTGAGTTTGGCTTGACTTATGACATTCCCTATTATGATCAACTTTTATTAACATCATGTTTAGTTTGCATTAGTAAAAGCTGGTGGGTTATGAAAACCCAAAACCTAGGGACTCATGTATATATCAGATTACATGTGTTTAACCAATTCAGATTATCCACAATTGACACTTTTAGAATGATATCATGATGAGAAATTTATTTTATGTTTCAATGTCATTCATTTAGGAGTAGTACTTAGCACCAAGAACGCAGGGATGATGGATCACTTGTCAATTAGGCTAAGACTATTAGAAGAAGTCCCTAATTTCTAAAACTACGTCACCACCTTAGTTTATAAGGGGTCACTTATTAATTGATGCATGACACCCTAGTCCTTTGGGACCTTAGTTTAGTGGATCCATGTCATCCAGTGTTGGTACCCTTGGCAAGTTACTAGCATCCTTCTAATTGGGACTACAGGTTGGACCTCATTTTTCTTAAATTTGAGTTTGTCAGTTATTTTTAGCTCCACAGTCCTTAGTTTAGGTTTTTGGTTATGTTTAGTTTAGGTTTGCTTTAGCAAGTATTAAGTTATTCAATTTTATCCAGTACATATTTATACTTAGTCTTACATTCAGTTTGTATGTTCATGCATTCATGTTCAGTTTATACGAATTAGTTTCCAGCTCGTACTCTCAATACATTCAAAGCATTGATCTCATACTTCTCGACACTATATTATCTTATAATATAGGTTTGAACGCTTAGTACTTGGATTGAAATTAGCATATTCCTATACTAATTAACAATAGTTTGGTGAGTCCTTATTATTTGAAGGCTAGTTATTAGTTATTTATTTAGGTATTTCATTTTATTTCAGTAAGTTGGAGTTAGTTAGGGGCTTGTACCAATAATGCATTATGATTTGGAGGCTTTCATCATCTTTTTAAGTATTTCAAATAATATTAGCATTGATTCTATTCCTATTTATTAGTAGTTTACTTTCAGTTTGGCTTTTGCACATTATTCTGCTAATTTTCTTCGGTATCCTAGTGCTTGCCATGGGTTAGCTTAGGGTCACTTATGGCTCTAATCATCATGTTACGACTAATTGGAAATATCAATTGTAAAAGACTTAGTATTAGAGTAGCAGTTTTAAAGTGTCCTAGGGTGTCTAAAAGTCGCATAAAGTAGTCTTTTTCATCGGTGTAAAGCGCGTCACAATTATGAGCCAGATGCTACGAAACATTTTAGGAAAGTCTTACTTATTTCATGATTCATGTAATTCAATAGAGTATGAAGTCTATTAAAATTATTCTCCTAACTCATCCTCTATCCATTTATTGAAAATGCCTCCTAAGAGAACCAATGAAAGAAGAAATTGGAACTAGAAAACACCACCGCCAATTCTTGAACAATCTCTAAATGAGAAGGTATCTCATGTGAGTTCAAGGCTTCTTTCATAACATTGGATTAATCTATGACTACTCTGAATAGCCAATAGGTTATTTCCCCAGCCAACCCAATAACGAACATGCGGTAAGTAGAATTTGGGACTTCACTCAAATGAATCTGCCAATATCTTTTAGGTCTAAATCTAAATAGGATCCACAGGAGTTATTAGACAGTGTTTAGAAAGTAACTGATATCATGGGTGTCAATTTGAGTAAGAGTGCTAATTTGGCTGTATACCAACTGCAAAGAGCGGCTCATACTTGGTTTAAGCTGTGGAAGAAATATAGTGGTACAGATGTAAGGCTAGTAGTGTGTGATGAGTTTGTTGTTGCATTTTTGACAAGTTCTTTCCACTTGAGTTAAGACAAACTCAGGTGCAGGAGTTCATAAACCTGAAGCAAAGAACCATGAGTGTGAAAGAGTATTCACTCAATTTTACTTAGTTGGCAAGGTATGCTCCAGCTATGGTTGGTGACTCTAGGGCCCTAATAAGCAAATTTTTGTTTGATGATTCTGAATATATGGTTAAGATGTTTTGAATAACTATGTTGATTAAGGAGATGTAAATCTCCAGGTTGATGGTGTATGATCAATAGATTGAGAAAGAAAAGATCAAAAAGAAGGATAAGGAGAATAAGAGCGCTAGAACTAGTAGTTTTAATTTCTCTCAGTTGAGGTCAAATAGTGTAACCATTCTCAGTTCTACCAAAACTATTTGGCTTCATCCCCATTTCTACTAGTGTATCAATGCCCAAGTTCAGATCGGATACTCAAGATAAGGCACTAAGCTCTAAGTTCTAAGGTAGTATAAATAGTTGTCACACTAACCCAGTTTGCAAGAGATGTGGTAAGAACCACAAGGGTGAGTTCATGGATAATAGTGATGCTTGTTTTGGGTATGACAAGTCAGTCCATAAAATAAGAGATTTCCAGTGGTTACACAAAGAGGTAGGAATAATCATCAGTAGGGTCAGACTAATTCTTTAGAAATTCCAATAGGTTGTGTGACTCAGCAGGGTGCCACTTCTAGTGCAACTAGTGGATAGTGTCAAAATTGATTTTATGCCCTTCAAACTCGACAGGATTAGAAGGGTTCTCTTGATATGGTTACTAATATGTTACGAGTTTTTTATATTAATGTGTATGCATTATTAGACCTCAGAGCTACACTTTCCTTTGTGACTCCCTATATAGCAGTAAATTTTAGTGTCAGTCCTAAAATTCTTTTAAAACCCTTCTCAATTTCTACTCCAGTCGGTAGTTCAATCACAACCAATCGGGTATATAGAAATAGCCCAGTCACAGTATCCCAGAATGTCACTTCATTAATCTTGTAGAGTTAGACATGACTGATATCAATATCATTCTTGGCATAGATTAGAACCACTCTTGATATGCCTTAGTTGATTGTAGAAGTAGAGTAGTCCAATTTTAGTTTTCAAATAAACTAGTCTTAGAGTGGAAAGGTATCACCTCAGCCTATAGGTCAGTTTGTTTCCTTCGATAAGATAAGAAAAATGATTTCCAAAGGGTGGATCTATTATCTTGTCTGAGTCAAGGAATCAAGGTATGAAATTCCAAGTTTGAGTCAGTCCCAATATTGAATAAATTTCCAAAAGTGTTTCCTAAAGATCTACCCAAAGTTCCTCTCAAGAGGGAAATTGAATTCGGAATAGACTTCCTTTTAGATACCAAGCCTATTACAATTCTACCTTATAGAATGGCTCCAACTGAGTTTAAGGGATTGAAAGAACAGTTGAAAGATATCCTAGAAAAGGGTTTAGCTAGGAATAGTGTCTCTTAATGGGGTTCTATATTTCTTTTTGTGCACAAGAAAGTTGGTTCTCTCCAAATGTGCATCGACTATCGTTAGTTGAACAAAGTCACAATCAAGAATAAGTATCCCTTCCCTAGGACTGATGACTTGTTTGACCAATTTTAGGGTGTAAATTGTTTGTCTAAGATAGACCTCAGATCCGGCTATTATCAGTCCAACGTCAAAGAAGGTGACATCCCAAAGACAACCTTTCGAACTTGATACATTCACTTTTAATTTATATTTATTTCTTTCGGTCTAATGAATGCTCTAGTAGCTTTCATGGACTTGATGAACAAAGTGTTCAAGTAGTACTTGTACATGTTCATTATAGACTTTACAGATAACATCCTTATTTATTTCGAAGAGGATGAAAACATAGATTATTTGAGGATTGTCTTGTAGACTCATAAGGCTCACTAGTTATTTACTAAATTTAGCAAGTGTGAATTTTAGTTGAAATCAATAACATTCTTTTCTCATATTATTCTGGTTAAGGCATTTGAGTTGATCCTCAAAAGACCAAAGCAGCAAGGAACTGTCCTAAACCCATTTCTTCATTAGATATCAAGAGTTTCTTAGGTTTAGCTAGTTTTTACTAATGGTTTGTTGAAGGATTTTTCTTTATTTCTTCTCCCATGTCCAGAATAACTCTAAAAAAGTCAAATTCTAGTGAAATTCAATGTTATTAATTCCAGGAGATAAAGAATAAACTCACCTCCACTCTAGTTTTGCCTCTACCAGAGGGTTTAGATGGTTTTGTGGTTTACTGTGATGCTTCTAGAGTTGGTCTTGGTTGTGTGTTGATGTAGAAAGGCAATATTATAACATATTCCTCTAGACAACTCAAATCTCATGAGAAGAACTACCCGATTCATGATCTTGAGTTGGCAGTAGTTAGTTTTGCCTTATAGATTTGGATGGACTATATTTATGGGGTTTATATTGATGTGTTCACTAATCACATGATCCTTCAGTATGTTTTTAGTCAGAAAGCTCTAAATCTTTATTATAGGAAGTGGCTAGAGTTGTTGAAGGATTATGATATGAGTGTCTTATATCGCTCGGGTAAGGCCGATATTGTGGACAAAGCCTTTAGCAGATTGTCTTTAGGAATTATTGCTCTTGTGGAGGATAAAATAATGAGTTAGTTCATGAGGTTCCTTAGCTTGCTAGGTTGGGGGTTTTATTGCTTGATTCGACCGAAGATAGTGTTTGGGTTCAGAATGGTTTAGAATCTTCTTTGTTAGTGAAAGTAAAGGAAAAGCAAGATAGAGATCCTATTTTGCTTAAGTTGAAGGATGCAATTCAGAATCAGAAGGTTGAGGTTTTCTTCTAAGGGGGAGATGGTGTTCTTCTTTATCATAGCAAATTATGTGTTCTGAATATGGATGGTTTGAGGCATCGGATATTAGCAAAATTTCATAGTTCTCGATATTCTATTCAACCAAGAGCCATTAAGATGTATCGTGATTTACGATAAGTCTATTAGTGGAATGGTATAGAGAGGGATATTGAAAAATTTGTGGCAAAGTATCCAAATTACTAGCAGGTTAAGGTTGAGCACTAGAGATCTCATGGTAAGATTAGGAAGATAGGACTATTCATAACTTAAGAGGAAATGTTTAGGGCATGCGCGATTGACTTCAAAGATAGTTGGGATGATAACTTGCCTTTGATTGAGTTTTATTATAATAACTATCACTCCAGTATTCACATAGCCCTATTTAAGTCTCTTTATGGTAGGAGGGGTAGATCCTCTATTAGGTGGTTTAAGGTTTGTGAATTGACTTTGATAGAGCCAGATGCAGTATATGAGGTAATGGAAAAAGTTTAGCTGATTAGAGAAAGGCTGAAAATTGCTAAGAATCATCAGAAATCTTATACTAATATGAGGATGAGGGAGCTGGAGTTAGTTATTGGTGATTTTGTCTACTTGAAAATTTTGCCTATGAAAGGGGTAAAGAGATTTGGTAAGAGGGGGAACTCAGTCCCCGCTATGTTGGCCCATATATGATTTTGAGTTGATATGGTAAGGTAGCCTATGAATTTGAGTTTCTTGTAGATTTAGCATCAGTGCATACAATTTTCCATGTCTTCTTATTGAAGAAATGCATTGGTGATCCTTCATCAGTAGTTCCTTAAGAAACGGTTGGCGTGGAAAACAGCCTCTTATGAAGAGGTCCCAGTTGAGATCCTTGATCATTAGATTCATAGGTAGATGAATAAAGGGGTTGCTTTGGTAAAAGTTATATGGATAAATTAGTAAATCGAGGGAGATACTTGGGAAGCAGAGGCAGATATGCTAGCCAAGTACCCCCATCTTTTGTCTTCGAACCCAATTCTAGCTTAAGGTAATAGTTTCCCTTAATTAATTAATTAATTTATTTATATCTCAGGACATCCATCTATTTCTATGTTATATCATGTATTCATGATTTTAATTTAGTTCATGCATCAGTCCCAGACTTAGATATTAACTCATGGTTCAACTCGTACATGTTAAGTGCAAAATTTCAACTATCCCTAGCCTTTCAGATTACTCAGTTTCATTCGAGGATGAATGATCCCACTGTGGAGATATTATAATACCCCAAGCTTTTTAGTACTAGACCTCTCAAAAGATAGGCCATTGAATTAGCTTTCCAATGCCACTAATTTCACCTTAATCCGATATTGTAGTAAGAAGTTTTAGGAAATTTGCCTAAGGGGCTGTCAACTACCAGTGAAAATGAATCTGGCAATAACCCATTGTAAGATACAATGAGTAATTATGTGGACTGATTGGCACAATAGTGAGGGATCCTAGATTTCAGCTTAGTGGTAATGATTCTAACATATGACTCGTTATTAGTCCTAATGAGTCATTAGGTGGACTTATCATCACAATAGAATGAAATTAAAAAATCAAGTCCCTAACAATGAATTCTCCTAACAATCCGTTATCAGACCCAATGAGTCATCATGAGGGAATTCTTTGTCATAACAGTAAGAGCCCAAGGTGTATAACCTTTGACAAAGACTCTAGGCCATGACTCGTTACCTGACCGAATGAGTATTTACCCTAGTCATTATGACCGGTATTAACTTTTTCTTGCACATATTAAAAAGGGTTGTTTAGTCTTTTCCCATTCTTTTAACTCCCAACCCACATCGTTTAGACTTCCCCAAGGGTGGTATATAATCCTAAACTTCCCCATATTCTCCATTATGTCACAAAATCAATTAAAACCAAGAAAAGGGGAGATTATTCTTCTCCAAGGCCAACTTAGGTTTTCTCAACTTCAATTTCAAATTCCAAGGATTTATCCATGGTTTCCACCTCCAGGTATGTGGTATTTCGCCAATGGGATCCTTCCATTCATTGAGTCCCAAAAATGTCTCAATTTCCAAGTTTATTGCTTCCTTAAGGTTTTGAGTTTCAGATTAAATATGAGATTGGTTACTTCTTTCATGTTATTCTTGTAATTATACAATGAGCACATTTTTACCCATAAAAGTACCATCTTGTCATACTAAGAATAATAAATTTCTCTTTGGCTGATAAATCTTTGGGTTTGGCTTGAATTATGAAGTTCCCTATTTTGATCATCTTTCATTATCATCATGTTCAGTTTGTATTAGTAAGAGATAGTTGGTTATGAACACTCGATACCTAGGGACTCATACATATATTAGTTTACATGTCTTTGATCACTTCATACTATCCATAGTTGATACTATAAAAATGATATCATAATGAGTAATTAGTTTATGTTTCAGTGTCATTCAGCTGGGAGTAGTACTGAGCACCGAGTGAACGCAGGGATAATAGCTCACTCGTTAGTTAGACTAAAACTATTAGTAGAAGTTCCTAAGTTCCAGAACTATGACATTACCATAGGTTATAAGTGGTCACGTGTTAGTTAAGTTATGACACCATAGTCCTTCGGCACCTCAGTTTAGTTGATCCATGCAAGGCAGTGTTGGTACCCTTGGCAAGGTACTAGAACCCTTCTAAATGAGGTCACAGGTTGGACCCCAATTTTCTTAGTTTGGGGTATGTTGGTTATTGTTAGCTCCCACAATCCTTAGCTCATGTTTCATTGTATGTTTAGTTTAAGTTTTCTTGTCCGAGTATTTAGTTATTCATTTTTACCAGTACATTTTTATATTTGGTCTTATATTTAGTTTACGTGCTCATGCATTCATGTTCAGTTTATACCAGTTATTTTCCTATATCACATACTCTGTACATTCAACGTATTAATCGCATACTTCTTTGTTCTATATATTCTGATAATATAGGTTCGGATGCTCAGTACTTGGATCATACTTAGCACATTCCCATATCACTCAATAGTGATTTGGTGAGTTCTCATCATTTGAGGACTAGTTATTCTTTATTTATTTCAGCATTTCATTTTATTTTAGCCAGTTAGAGTTAGTTGGGGGCTTTTTACAATAGTTTGTTATGATTTAGAGGCTTTCATACAGCTAGGTTGTTTTCAGATAGCTTAGTGTTTCAGAAAGTATTAGCATTGATTCCAATGCCATTTATTATCAGTTTACTTTTAAGTTTGGATTCTACCTAGTATTTTGTTAATTTTCTTCAGTATCCTAATGTTTGCCAGACCAAGGATTAACTTGGGGTCACTTGTGGCTCTAAGCACCGTGTTACGACTTGGGGTAGTCTCGGGTCGTGAAAATATTACACTCTCATTATAAATAAGATAACCAAATACACATACAATAATTCACAAGGTATACAAGGAATAAAATATAATGCCAAATCTTAATACAGAATTATATAAAAACCACCCAAAACATAGAAGTAAAAAAGTGCAAGCCTCTTAGGGATAACAAAGTATAATTAAGAGTCTGGAGTACCTAAATACAAGATAAATAACATAAATAATATAGAAGAGATAATATAGGCATTGGGGTTGATCAACCACTACTTTTGAATCCCAATAAGGTAAAATACAATGCATGATCTCTAAATCAGTGACTGCGAATCACCAACTTAGAACCTACACATAAGATACAGAGACAAACAAGCATGAGACCTAATCCATATATACTTAATAACATCATTGAATGATATTAAGAAACCACCTATGACATTGGAGTGATTGCCCAAATGCCCCCTTCTCTTATTATGCTAACCAAGTTGCTAATTCCTCTTATGAGTTTGGTAGGTCCTATGATGAGGAGAAGGAAGAGCAATATACCATATCCACTAGTCTTAAAGAAATACTTCAAACTATTTAGGATTGGGTAACTACAATGGGGTAGAACGTGCAAGACATAAATCAATCCCACGAGGCATTTGGAAGGGAAATTGTCAAGATAGAGGAAATAGACAATGAAAAAAGTCTTCAAAACATCACCACTATGCCCATTTCCTAAGAGGGGGTTTATTAAGAAGATAAACTAAGCTATGATAATGAGCCTGGTAGTAAAACTCCTCAGAGATCTCCCAATTTACTGAATCAAATGAGAAGTAAGATGCCAAAATAAAGGAAATGGTACTAGAGTCAAAAGAAGAAATAAGCCAAATCTCTTATGATAACTCTAGTTCATTTTGGGGTAAAAATGCTTTGGAGGAGGCAATTTTGGAATTAGTGGTTTGATCTTATCCGAACCACTTCTCAACATTGTGCTTGGATGATGTGATGAGAATCCATCCATCTAGCCAAATGATGGATTATTGGGAGAAAGTGGACCGTCTCTATATTTTAGATTTGATGTTCCAAAAGATTACATGGAACCCCATCCATCAAAGTCCAAGAAACTCAATGCTTGATGTGATACTAGTGGCCTATTAATGTGCTTCGTTTTGCCCAATAACCCAAACCAAAAGGTCGATGTGAATTTGGGTAAAAGATTCAGGTCTTCAAAATGGTGAGATCGAAGATTGCTTGCCATCTCTACACATATACCAAGTTTCATCTTGGAAGATTTAAATCTTCTATCCCTATGCCGCTCATAGCATACTGAATGAAAGTTGGGATGGAGATTCAAATCTTCTAAGTGGAAACATAAAAGGAAATGGTGAAGGCATCATGCCACGATGTTAAACTAAGTGCTCGATGGGAGGAAATCGATCACTCCATAAAATGTGGAATGTATCCTTTTATTTTGCATTTATTTATGAATAATACATAAAAAGGTGGTGCTAGGAGGAATATTGATTGAGCTTGAACAGAGAAATGTGGAAATTGTAAAGTTTGGACTTAACAGGAAGTACAAGAAACCTGATTGTTTGGTCTAGTTACTGCGACCGTAGTCCGTGCCACCATGATTATGGAGTCTGCATGACCATAATTGCATAACTAGAACCACGATCATGGTTAAATTAGTTTAAATGACATCCATATTCCCATTGCCCATATGCATTCTCTCTCAATTTCTCTCAAATTCTATCAAATTGTTGGCTTTGCTTTGCATATCCAAGTGTTATTCCATTCCAAATGCATCATCCAAACTTGGTATGTTGTAACACTATTATTTTTAGCTTAATTGCATGCTTAGAACTTATAGTTTAGAGAAATGCCTGAACTAATGCTTTAATTACAAAATGCATGCTTGTTGATGATCATGGCTATGCTTAGCTATTGTAGTTGGAGTAGACACTAATGTGAAATTCTTGAGTACCCAGATTTAGGCCTAAAATGATTGAAATGATCGTGTACACCATGTGTTTGATCTAATGCCCCAAATGAGTTCAATTTGAATTCTTTCAAGTTTAGGGACATGATCACACATTCTAGGCTTAAATTCCCTGCTCATAATGTTGATATGCCTAGTTGAAACAAAGAATTTGGGTTAAAGTTTTGTTTTGATCATTGTGCAGAATCTATCAACTAAGGTCTTAGGTACCGTGATGTGGTCCGGATGACTACATGGAACCGTGGTCGCGGTCAATGCTTCACAATTTCCATACCTGAGTGTGGTGTCTATCGGAACCAAAGTTTTTTCACATCTATTTATCCCCCCAAAACTCTCTATAAAACTACCACATGAGCTTATATGCTTGATATAACATGTTTTGGTATGATAATGCTAATGATAGGCTGAGTTGCACTTTTTACAGGTTCTAACCTCAAAGATGGGAGATATTGATGACACCAGGTTCTTGGTCGCACATTTCCAATACCTCTACTAAATGAATTTCAACAAGACCAAGTTACTCCCTGAAAGAGGTATTATCCTAGACAAGGTAGAGGAGAAGCTCCTAGAATTCCATGCTCGACTCACCTTAACCCGGTGGATGTGCTTTTCCCCGAATCCTTGCTATGCAAATGAGCACTGGGTACGTGATTTCTACGCGAACCTCAGTGCAGTTTCTTTTACAAACCCAGTAATGATTATTCAGGGTAAGAAAGTGAACTTTAGAGCGGAGAAAATCAATGAGGTGTATGGGTTGTCGGATGCAGACTAGGAGCAGTTCCAAGAAAGAGCATGTGAACTAGGGACCTAGATGGAAAACATTTTATGTAATACCCCAAAGATTTCAAGCAAATTTCATCCCAAGAATGCCTATTATTAGCTTCTAAAGTGAATGATAATTATTACATAAGGAATTTTCAAGATTTTCAATTTTTGTCATGTGAAAAATTCAATAAGCTCTCCATCGATATATGATTCACTTAAATCTGATAATCGGATAAGAAGTTATGACTATTTCAAGTTCTCATCAAAAAACAGTGCCATATTTTTCAGTGGTGCACTACGCCACAAGAGTAAATGGTATTTGGCAATTTCCAGTTGGTGCCCACGATTATGGTGCGTCACGCCAACACTTAAATTCAGAATTATCCTTTTTCCAGTGTCTCAGCGCAATTTCCCCTGTGTCGTGCCAAAGTTCCAGGTCACAAAGGTAGGAGCAACGTGATGGCTCTACGTCACGCCATCCCTTAATTTACCAATTGTTAATTTCCAGTGACACGACATGAAAATGACGCGTCGCGCCGGGGGCCAGTTCCTGAATTTTTCACTGAAATTAAATGACGCGTTCAGGGTTAAAAGTGTCAATTTCCTACCCCTATTTAAAGCTAATAACATGTGATTTAGCTATTATTCACCCAAAATATACTATTTTATGTCAATTTTCTCTCAAGAACAAGCTAGGATTTCTATTGGGGATTGAAATTCCAGAAGGTTTCACCATCAATCTTCATGATATCACGAACTAAGGTATGCATAGTGTTCATTCATCGACTTCTTTCATCCATGAAGCCCAAGAATCCCTTTTCTAAATTCAAGTTATGGATTTCTTTATGAATTTCATGTTGGGTTAGTTTTGTGTATGTTGAGAATGGTCAATTGAATTCAAATCCATGTTGGGTGATCAATTTTATATGGAATTGATTTGTATAGATGTATATTCATGTGAACCTATGAATAAACCTTAGGATGATGAAATTAGAGATGAATCATGATGATTAATTGTTGTATAATGTTGTCTACATGTGCTATGCCTACCATCTGTTTGATTAAATGCCTAGATGAAGGAACGAAGCCCAACTAGTATGATATCATGAAATCCCCATGTATGTACAAGTTATGCCTATCACATGTTTTGATGGAATGCTTCTATAAATGTATTATGGATTATGATGTTAGTTATATGTTCAAGTAAGTTATGGTTGGTCAGTTTTCTTCCATTGAATCCTGGGGGTACTTGAACCCAAAACATTAACTGTGTACCTAGAGCCATGTCATATTTTCACAATACTGTCAGTCAAGCTATGAATCCTTAGACTTCAGATAGTATTATGACTCAGGAAAAATCTCCATGATCCTATGACTCAGTCAGTTGCCAGATATCAGTAGTATTGTGTTAGTCAACAAAACTTAGTAACTCAGCTTATGTTTAGTTCAGTAAATCATGTTCAGTATCCATTTAGATAGGAGTAGGTTGAACCCAAGGATGGGGACACACACTATCAGATGAGGGTGTGATCCTTAGAAGTCATCCCTGCATTCCAGAACTTTGGAGCCAGCATAGGTTGAGACATCAACACTGTCCGATGAGGGTTGACGAGGTGGATAAGCATAGTTAAATAAGGTCCCTACCATTCTCTTTTGGGGACACTATCAGATAAGGGTTGCCCACAGCTCGTCCTTACCAGTGGCGCAGTATTGACACCCTTCCAGTTGGGGTTACAGATTAGACCCCTACTCAACCATAATAGTGTATCAGGGGCATGTCGATTAAATACTACCTCCCATAGTTTCAGTACCAGTCTCGGTAAAAGAACTTAGATAGTCCTTTAGATTCAAGACTGTAAGATACAGTCGACTTAGATACAGTAAGGAACTCAGATAGTTCCATTAGATTCAGGGCTGTCAGATACAGTCATCCATGTTATCAGTTACATTTAGATACATCTATTTATGCTATTAGTTATATTAGTTATTAGTATGTCAGTTCATCAGTATTCAGATTCAATAATCATGATATCATAGTGTCAGTTACAGTTACGTATTATGTATGCATTCTCACATTCATGTGAGATAGTTAGCTAGAATTATTCATGCATGTTAACCCTTGCATCAGCCTACCTCACATGTATACTCAGTACATTCCATTGTACTGACGTATTTGCACTGTGGTTCTTTCTTTTTATGTTACACCATAGGTTCAGAAACATGAGTTCCAGATCAACAGTAGATTCCAGTCTTAGCAGTCAAAATAGAAATGAGTCCTCATCCTTCGAGGACATGATTATTTCCCCACTATTTCATTAATAGTTATTAGTTGGAGTTAGTTGAGGATATATCCCATCAACTCCTTATTCAGATTATTTAGATAATAGAGGCTTTTATACTAGATGCAGACTATTGTGTTTCAGACTTCAGTGTTTACAATTTTGTTTTGGGTATTCTATTACCCCACAGATATTATCTTATCCATGTTATGTTCAGTATTGAACCTTATGGCCTTTCAGTATATGTTTCCACATTATTCAGTATTTTATACAGTATACAAGTATAGATATCAGTCATGGGTTATCTTGTGGTCCTTTGGGGTTATGAGCACCGTGTAGCATTCCGGTTCAACAAATTGGGGTGTTACATGTTATATCCTGGAAAGTAGCTCCCTAGGTCATCACCAAGAGAGATATTTTATGAACGACTTCACAGCAAAGCCAAGACTTTGGCTGAATATCACGTGCAGCTGAGTATCGACATGCACCCATATGATCGTTGTCACAAATTTGCAAGCTCAGATGGTGGATTTTATCCTATCTAGAATCCTTCTTAATATGGGTGAGATTATTTTTTCATACTAGAGGTACTTCAAAAATCATGGAGTTACACATCTTTTTTCCCCTTTCTTTATTACTAAGCTTTGCAAGAGTATAGAAGTAGAGGAGTACGCTGCATATACTTGGGTACACCTAGGTCCCTGGATATTCCCACTCAAACTTAGGGGTGAGGGTGCCTGGTCCAGAGCATGAAGAGGAAGGTAGACTTTAGAAAATCTACCTAAGAAGACACAGACTCTTGTAGACCTTCATCAATCAACCCCCTCGATGACATATTAGGTCAGATGCGAGTGGTTTGGGAGCTATTATCGAGATTACCTCAGGGATGGAGAGAGTTCTCTACTGCTCACCCCTCATACATAACCCAATCAAACTATGAGAAATACAGAGAGGAGTAGAAAAAAATGTAAGCTACTGTCCTATGAGGAGGTCCTTGTGGAAATCTTAGATCAACAGGTTTGTCGGTTGTGGACCAAGGATATAGGTTTGGTAAAGGTTTTATGGAGAAACCACCAGGTGGAAGAGGTTACATGGGAAGCTGAAGAGGACATGAAGTTCAAGTATCTATTCCTATTTCCCAGTTTGGAATATCGTGCTTGAGGTATGTATTGATTTTGACATCTTTGTTTTCTATCTTTGTTAAAAGTAGATTGTGAATTCCTTTGTTATCTATTTTTTGTCTTAAAGGTAAGAGTAGAGATGTTTGGGGGTTTAATCAAGATAGTCATTGCCTTGTCCTATAATTCGAGGATAAATAATCCAAGTGGGGGAGAATTAAAACACCCTGGGTTTTAACCCTTGGAAATTTCTTGAGCTTTGAGCTCACTATCTTGTTGACAACTTCACCATATGAGTCGTATGGCATGGTTACAGTTCAGGTGACCCTAGTTGTTAGGTATCCAGTAGGTGGTGTTTGGGTTTTTTTATCTCGGTAACAACTTAGTAGTACGAGTCGTTAGGGGTGGTGATGGGTCGTTGGATGATCTTTAACCAAATCAGTAACTTAGTGACTTATCTCGGCTCTGAGCATGAGTGGCTCACTAAGAGCCGTGAGGATAGGTTATGAGTGGTAAGGTTGAATCGTATGTTGTCCAGTGTCCAATCCCTTCGGTTCTGTCTTAGATAAAACTTTACCATACGAGTTGTATGGTCTGGTAATATGTGGGATCATAGAGTTGTATGGTGGATAGTGCATGGGTGTCTTACTCACTATCTTGGTAACAACTCAAGGGTACGAGTCGTATGTTGTAGTCACTAGTCACAGGGGCCGACTCCTAACAACCTACGACCTTTCTACAAGTTTAAGTTAGGGGAATTTTTGACATTTCCCTCTTTAACTTCCTTTGATACCACAACTTAAAACACTCTTTGGGACTTTATTAACATATTATTCACAGTAAAACACTCTCAAATGCTCTCTCAAACTCTTAGTTCAAGCAAAGGCTAGGGTTTCATCAAGATAATCAATTAAGGCTTTCAAGGGTGGTTTCTCTCCGTACTTCTTAATGTCTATGGCATGGTACTTCTCCCTCATTGTTGTTTTACTAAAGGCATATGTTTTAATGTATGGTTTTCATGGTGTTGTTTTGGTTTTAAATAAAGGTTAGAGGTTTTGGTTGTTCATGGATGAATATTGTTTCTCATTATTTAATTATGGTTTTCCTTGTTTTGAATTATGGTTTTGCACATGTTGGTGCATGGGAATGGTGATTTAATTGATGGGTCATGGTTGAGCCCTAAATTTGATTATTTTTGGTCTTGATAATGGCATGCTCTCAACATGTTTGTAAAATTGTCAATGAGAATGATATTGTTACCATTTAAAAATTGTGTTTTAAACTAAAGCTTTGGCATAACCTAGGTAAAAAAAATTGAAGAACTTATAAAGGATTTGATGGTAATAAATTAAATTGCACTAAAAACTTGTGGGGTACATGGGATCCCCCCAAATGATTTTAACAATAGAGTCTATGGGGAACACGGAAATCCCCTAATGGCTGGCTAATGACATTGCTTGCAAGCTATAGTCGGTATGGCGATACCACTTTATAATGCCTTAATAATTGACCCCTGGAATTGGTGGTTTGGTTGTGTATAAAATGTTTAATTGGAAAATAATGGTGGATTATGATAGTTATCATTGAAGGTGTGAGTCCGATGGAATAGACGGACACTGAAAACTCATGTTTGACGATGTGAGGTTTGGTCAAGGTCACCGTGTGCATGATGTCACACTTATATTTTGGGGGATGTACTAGTCATCCCAGGTTGTTCCCTGCTTAGTACGACTAAGACATACTGGGGCCCTTTCAGTAGGGGGAACTTAACCCATATAGCCTAAAGGTGTATTTTATGATGGTTCAGATACACAACCCAAGTTTAGTATTTTAATGCATGCTAAACCTTATCCCATATCCCATCACAATATATATATGTAAGCAAGTGATTGCATATGGTTATTTGATTTGCTTTTGAATGATGACATTATTTTATCTTTATCCCTGAGTACATTCAAGCATTCACTCTGCTAACCATCTTCGGGCATTGTATCCCCACACGTTGTAGGAGCAGACCATACTATCATTCCTCCTGCTCAATGACTTTGATCTGGGGATATCTATGAGTCAGATTAAAGTGGTGAGCTTGTATATTCAGGAAGACCCTCTTTCATATTATGGACCTCTTTATGATGTTTTTTCTTGTTTGGTTTTGGTTTTGGTTTTGGCTATGGTCGGGGGCATGTTCCCACTGAATGTTCATTGATCTAGTTAGAGGCTTTGTCGGACTTCTATTGGCATGGGCGGTGTCGATATTAGTGTTTGAATTGGTATTCATATTGGCATTGGGATATGTGATGGATGGTTAAATATTTGTGGTTTTCGACTTTAGTTTTAAGCTTACTATCATGTCTTTAATTCTATATTGTAAAGTGTTTGGAATTCATCTGATATGAGGTGTAGGATGGTTAACGGTGGGGTATTGGTAGTGTTCTCCATTCCTGGTTGGACTTAAGCTACCGGACATGAATAGGCCCTAGTTCAAATCGTGTCAAGGATCCTTCTCCACCTTAACACTAAGGAACATAGGAGGGTTAAACCTCATAAACTAGCCAACCCGTGTGGCCTTAAAAGATGAAGTAACATAATCTGCACTCTCATACTGAGAAGCTACCTACTGAACCAACATATGAATTGACTGATGAAATTTTGTATTTAACACATCATCCAGAGGAGCTTAGGGAGGACTAGAGGGGATCAAAGGAAATCCAAGAGGTAAATCAGGAACTAGACCCTTAGACTGGGTATGTACCTCATAAGTAGCACATGTCCCATCAATATTGTCCTTAAGTGGGACCGAGGTATTTCCATGAGCTTCAGATCATCGAGGATGTATGATCTGATAAGTAATTAAATGGGAATTAGAGAGACTTCTGACCTTAGACTTTATGGCATGAATTAGAACAACAAGAAAGGGAAACTTTCCTAAA
The DNA here is from genome assembly GCA_030864225.1 of Capsicum baccatum var. pendulum. Classification (NCBI taxonomy): domain Eukaryota; kingdom Viridiplantae; phylum Streptophyta; class Magnoliopsida; order Solanales; family Solanaceae; genus Capsicum; species Capsicum baccatum. Next base: position 136,309,294 of record CM061552.1, read on the forward strand.
TGTCTTATAGTCTCTCCCTTATAAGTGTAGAGTGCTACACACCTATAAAAGAGACTATACTCGACATGGCTTTGTCGGATACCCAAAGACACCAAACCTAGGCTCTGATACCACCTTTGTCACAACCCGAACCAGGGCCTGGCATTGATGGGTATTTCAAGTCCCACGTGGACCAAAGATCACCCCCTGTACCTAACCAAACCAAACACACCATACACCAAAGTAGGATGAATTTTGAGCATATAACAAGATAAAATAATATTAATTTAAAAATATTAAAATAATTCTACAACCAAGACCGGCTGATATCGGTGTCAATGCTAATACAAATACCAACACCGATACCAATACCAACTTTGCCTATGCCAATAGTAGTCTTACAAAGCCTTTAATCAAAACCAAAGAGTATCCGGTTGGGACATGCCCCCGACCATAGCCAAAAACCAAATCCAAAGGAATAGTAAAAATGTAAAGAAAACCATAAACATGTAATAGGGTCTTCCAAAGTATGGAAGCTCACCACTTCAATCTGAATCGCTAGTTGATCCTAAATCCAAGTTACTAAGAAGGAGGAGTAGAAGTTTTACCAGTTCCTACATCGCATGGGGATACAACATGTGAAGACGATTAGCAGGGTGAATGCTAGCATGTAACTCGGGAATAAGGATAACATTATTAACAATTTAAAATAATTCAAATTCAGTGCACATAATCAAATGCTTAAACACACACACATATATATATATATCATATGCCGGGATAAGAAACAAGGCTTAACATTGGTTTTAAAAAACATATCCTAGATTGTGTAGCTCAACCATCATATCACAGTACCCACGAGCTATATGGGACTTAAATCTTACCCTCTGGACGGGCCCTAGTGTGTGTAGCCGCACAAATTGGAGAATAATGTCATATATATATATAAAGATGGGGAAATCGAACCCTCCAACATATACAAAGGTTACTTAAGTAATTGTCACACATTCCCATTCAATGAGCCACAATACACTTTTAGGCATACATTATTAGTATCGTCATACCAATTATTCTTACAAGGTAACACATTATGCCAAAATAATTTCCATCAACTTTGGGAGAACAACTCCCTTTGTTCATTAATACACATTGGGAAACACCGACTTTCTTTGTTCATTAAATAATGCCATTGTATTTCAAATACTTCTCTATATCATGCAATGGTTCAAGACTAGTTCAATTTTACAAATTCCCATAATTTCATATTATAAGGGTTGAGGTTATAACCACTTCAAAGCCACAAGTTTAGAAAAATCACAGTTCCCTAGTTCATTCACTATACCCATACATCCACAAGTTCATAACCATATTAAAAGCATGAAAATCATATGTATAAACCATCAAAAACAGTGCTCAATTCACGATATTCAAAAACCCTAACCTTTGTTTTTAAAACCAAATAATAATCTTATGAACAATACTTTAAATCACATACCTTTACAAAATTAACAATGAGAGAAGAGTAACATGCCCGCATTATAAAGATTTACGGAGAGAAATCAATCCTTGAGCCCTTAGATAACCAAATTAGTGGAACACTAGATTGACTTTTTTGAGAGGATTTAGAGAGAATGTTTAATCCATTAACATGTTGAATAAATTACCCAAAATGTTTTTATTGTCGTGTGGTCTAAAGGGTTTTACGTGTGAAATGTCTAAAGTGCCCCAAACTTAAAAGATGAAAAAGCATCATCTTTGGTTACCATTCAATCCCTTTACTCATACCCATACATTTTAACTTGTGACCACGAGTCATAACCAAGACAGTCTCTAGGAACCCCAAATCTATTATCCTTATGACTCAACCCATAAACTCGTAACATGACCCTACAACTCATAGGGTCCTACTCTTGAGCAACATAGAGCCCAAATAAATTATACACTAGATATCCTATGATTTAAACCTATCAATTAATACATATACTTATGGCTCATAGTGAGCCACTCGTATTAAGAGCATAATTAATCCTCAAACTTATTAGTTCCTCCCAATAAGTCGTTAAGACACCCTACAACTCTGGGGTCCAATCATAACCAAGGCAGTGAGACCAAAGCTTAACAAATTTTCAAGGTCTAAAATTTAGGGTATTTTAGTTGGTCCATATTATATTTTGAGGATAATTGGGAATGTGGCATATGAGTTAGATTTGCCTGTAATTTTAGCTTCGATTTATCCATTTTTTCATGTATCCATGTTGAAAAAATGTGTGGGTGATCCTTCCTAGATAGTGCATATTAAAGATGTTGGTGTTATAAATTCATTGTATTATGAGGAATACTCGATTGAAATATTAGATTGGCAAGTTCCTAGATTATGGACCAAGGATGTATCTTCTATGAAGGTCCTTTGGAGAAGGCTATATGGGAAGCTGAGAAAGATGTAAAGGCCAAATACCCATTCTTGTTCCTAGGGTTGGATGAAAGTCCTTAAGGTATTATTTATGTTTTCCTCTTGTTACTTTTTGAGATTATAGTTTGAATTTGGTGTATTCTTATGCTAAAAGTGTCTTATATCATTATTCAGGGATTAATGATCCTTGTGGGGGTGGGGATGAGGGTGGGGGAGGGGAAATAACGCATGAACCCTTAAAATTTTGATCATTTTATTTTTGACCCTATCACATATGTGATATTGATATTTGACTTAAATTATGTCCAGGGATGTTAAAAGGGTGTTTGGGAAAACTTTTGAATTTTTCAAAAGGGGCTTGGGGTCATTTTGGGACCCCAAGGTAGTGAGGGTCCATGATAAGGCTGTGTCACAGAGGTTAACCTCCACGATATCAGCGTGACACGGAGGCTAACCTTTGTGATATTGATGTGCCACACTAGTGTTTTAATTTCATCTAGTTTTGGTTTTTTACTTGGGGTGAGGGGATTTTGGTCATTTTACCCCTTGTACAACCTTTAAACATAAAATAACACCATTCCTTTCCGTTTTTAAAGATCTAATCACCCTTTTTCTCTCTCAAACTCAAAACCTTAGAATGTTCAAGGGTTTTACGTGTATTTATCATTCGGGATCCAAACACTGAGTTGGCTTCAATTTCTTGTGTATTTCAAGCATTTTACTATTCCTTAAACTTTAATTTTACATTATGGAACTAATTGAATGGATTTTCATGTGATTTAAATTTTGGATTTTGGGTTTTGAAATCTAGTTGAGGGGTTTGGGTTGTTACTAATTGAATTACTCGTCCCTTATTTTGAATTAATTATTTATGCTTTAAGTTGATATTTTTTTGGACTAAATTGATGCATTGTTAAATAATTATAAAGAGGGACATGGGTTTCCCTAAATTGGATGAATTTTTTTTCGGAATTAGAATTAATCTCAACCCACTTTGTAAACTTGATCCTGAATAAGGAAAATTCCATGGTTTAACTTGATTTGAAATCCAATATATTGCAATAATGGATAAATGGATATAAAAATGGATTTGGATGGCCTTGGTGGCCATGATTTGGATTTTAAATGGAACTTGGGGGTCAAAGTGATTATATGGATTGGTTTGTCATTTTTAATTTAGCTTGCAAGCATATTGATATGATGATACCAAACGGTAAATTCTTTAATGAATGACTCTCGGGTTACTGGTTTATTTTATATGAATTTTTTTTTAATTTGGGCTTAAAGAGGATTGTATAGCTCACTGTAAAGGTGTAAGTCCTAGAGGGACGAACACCAGAAATAATGTTTTCTTGCACTGGGGTCTATATGACTGTGTGCTTGATGTGCACTTGATATATATATATATATATATTAGGATGGCTATTGACTTACTGGCTTTAGTTTTCCCTTATTTTTTCCTTAATTTATGTGACTAACATGCACTGGGCCCTTTCAGTAGGGAAGCTGAGCCCATATAGCCCATACGTGCCTTTAGGATGGATCAAGGTACACATTTCAAGTTAAATCTTTAAATTCTCATGTTTGTGACCCTTTACCCTATCCCAACATCTTATATATATATATATATATAGGTAAAAATGTGCATGAGGTTTGACTGATTTTGGGTATGGCATTATCTTATCACTTTCCCTAAGTTAAATGCCAATTCTTATCCCACTGACCTCCTAGGACACACATCATTTTTTGATGTAGGGCCCAAAGCCTTTTTTGTTTCTCCTATGCAGCATTAGGCAGTTGAGCACATCTGTTGAGTTGCTATGAAGTGGTGAGCCTCCATCTTTTGAAAGGCCTTATCATTTCATTATTTTTTATTTATTGACTGAGTACCTTTGAATTAATTTTGGTCATAGTCGCAGGCATATCCCAACTTAGATGTTATTCTAGTTTCGGGGCTTTCGTGGATAGATGTCGGTTGGTTGTTATTTTGACTTTTACTTTTCAGTTGAGTTATCTATTCATCTATTATTACTATCTTGATTGGATTCTTCTTTAATGTTATTTTTGTGCTCTTGAGTTTAGACTAAGGGGGTGGTCTCAGGTCCATGGTGGGCTTGATATACCCATCATGGCTAGGCCCAGGTTCAATCGTGACACATATCATTAGTGTCAACATTAGAAACATGTGCTGAAAATAATACTAATAATGCATTGGCAAGATTAAAACTACATATAAATCAATTTTTCATATATATGCAGGTAAATATTAGTTACATGTATGCACGGACAACAACTATATAGTAAGAGTACATAGTATACTAGGAGTCTAATTATTAATTAATTATCGTGTATTATAGGTAGGACTCTATATTTAGTACATGTATAAATATATGATATGATATCCACATGTATTGACAAATAATATGCAGATACTTCTCATATTTCTATGGTAGTGTACTTCCACAAGGTATCAAAGAATTAACCCACAATGCTCCACTGCGTAGAAACTTTTATAAAAAATAATGGTCTCAACCTCTATCTTACCAACCTTGTCCCTTTCATCCTCTTCTTTGCACCATTTGATTTCAGCCTCTTCTTATTCTACCAAGCTTAAGCCTATGAATTGCCTTATTTGGTGGATACAAATCATGTAGGTGATACAAGTCTTGAAGGACCAAGAGCATGTTAAAAGACAAACATAATAACATTGAATCACTATCTAAGAGTGATATTGGAAAGGTAGTAGAGAGTGGAGAAAGACTAAAAGTAAGCGGGATAAACATGATGTCTTGTTAAAAACTTGAATTTTAGGAATATGACTAAATAGAGCATATACCTAATAGTAGGTTGTTTAACAACCAAAGAAATATGGGAGTGCTTGAAAGACACTTATCTTAAAAAAACTAAGGACAAAGAGTTTAAACCTAGGAATCAACAAATATCAAATTTCGAACAAAGCAACTTATTACTACTTGAAAGAATTAAAAGTCATATACGATGGACGTGCTACAGACACAAGCAAGTAGAGGATTAGTTTTGAAGTATAGAGCCTTCAAGGCTACGAAGTTGGGAATACCTCCCTATCCCACACTTAATAAATTTTTGGATGCCTTTAGAGGCTTTTACATGAGAGAAGAAGATAATGAAGCCCCTCCATCTAACCCTAATATGACTTTTACTTCAAATAGAAGAAGAGGGAGATGCAATAACAACCAAGGGAGAGAAAACTCTATCTATACCTCAAGAGGATGAGGCTTTACGACAAGAAAATAGACTAACAAAAATAAGAATACACACAATTTACAGATCCTGCTAAAACTGAAAAAATAAAGTATGTGCATGAAGCATGTAAAATTTGTAAAAGGAATAATCGCTCATCTTCAAAATACATATACAAGCAGTATTAATCCTACCAAGATGAAGAAAACCTTTATCATGCCTTAAATACTGTTAATTTTTAGAATTCCATAAGTGAGGATGATCCCATGTATGTGGATTCTAGTGCCACAACAAATATGACAAACAATTCAGGTAATTTATCTAATCTTTATATTTGTAATGTAAGAGGCAAGATAATTATTGGAAATAGATCACAGTTAAATATTTGTAACACCCTTCAAATTTTGAGCATTTTGTTTTTGGCCCTCTTGTGTTTGAAATGTTAGTTTTTAACTTAAATTGTATTTAGACATGTGAATAGGGTATCCCGGGAGAGTTTTAGAATTTTAGATGGGGTTTAGGGTGATTTTGGACACCAGAGGCGGTGAGACTCCATGATATCACTAAGTCATAAAAGCTACAATCTGCAATAGCCAGCGTATCATGGAGGCTAGCCTCCTTGACAGGTAGCGTGGTATAGAGGTTAGCCTCTACGATGAGGTCCGTACCATACCAGTATCGAAAATCTATGCAGTGTTTTCTTGGTTTACTTGGAATAAGGGGTATTAGGGTATTTTAACCTATGTACGACCCTTAAGCATAATATAGCTTATTCCTTTCAATTTTAAGAGATTAAAAATCCCCAATTCCACTCTTAAACTCAAAACCCCAAGAGATCCTAAGGATTTCATCTTACATTTTGGGTTTCAAGATCTGAATTTATTTTAAATTATCGTGTGTCTAAGGTATGTACCTCTTTTTCTATATTTGCATTTTCTTAATGGCATGAAAATGGATTTATTAATCATGGTTTTGATGTTGGGTTTATAACTATGGGTTGAGAGTTTTGGATATAAATTGTTGTAATGTTTTTTCATGATTACTACTAAACTACTATGCTTTACTTTTTTTATTTATGCACTCATTTGGGTGCATGGTAATGGTGAATTGAATAGGGGTACAATTGATTCCTAAAATAATTAGTTTTGGTATGAAAATTGATAATAACCTTAACCCACTTACATAATTGATTTTGGAATGCAAATTATCATTTGGTTTGGCTTATTCTCTTCGAAACTAATGCATGACATAAATGGCTAATTGGATAATAATAGCCTCGATTTCTAAAACCTTTAGGGTACGAAGGCACCCCTAAGTTATTTTAATAATTAATACTACAGGGTACAAAGGAATCCCCTAAATAAATTTGATAATGTAGTCTGTGGGTTATGAAGGGATCCCCAAAAGGTTGGCCAATGATATTGCTTGCAAGCTATAGTCGGTATAAAAATACCACTTAATGATGCCTTACTAATTAACTCATGGAATTGGTGGATGGAATGTAATAAATGTTTTAACTTGGGGTTATTGGGGGTTGTGTTAGTTGGCCGTGATGGTATGAGTCTCAAGGACTGATACTGGAAACTCATATTTTCCGACGTGATGTATGGTTTTGATGACCATATGCATGGATCACTCTTGATATATACATTTTGGGATGGGTAGTTGCCTTGTTGGCTTTGGCTTTCCCTTAATTTCTTTTTCCGGTTCATACGAATAACACATACTGGGGCTCTTTCAGCAGGGGAGCTAAGCTCATATAGACTGTGGGTGCAATTTTAGGATGGTCAAGCTTCACAATCTACGTTTATGTTTTAAAGTTCACGCTAAGCCCTGTTCTTTTTTCTAATATGTGATATATATTTGTATGTATTAAATATGTTATTGTGAACTAATTTTAATGGTTTTTGCATTGTGGATCATGGCATTATTTTATCTTTTTCCCTAAGTTATATGTTAGTGCTCCAACTACTAACCATCCTCAGATGTTCTATCCCTATATGATGCAGGAATTGACCATACTTCTACACTTCCTTGTAGGTAACTAGGTTATTTGGGGATAGCTCGTGAGTCAAACTGAAGTGATGAGTTTTCATACTTTGAAAAACCCTATTTTTTTAGGTTTCTTTATGTTTTGACTCTTTGTTTTGGAGTTGTTTTTTTCTATGGTCGGGGGCATATCCCAACAAGACTATTTTTGGCCTTGTTGAGAGGCTTATAGATATTAAAGTAGACATGGTATTGGTTATTGAATTATTAGACTTCTTTTGAGTCATATTTACTAATCCTATTTTACGTTTAGAATTCTCTTATTATATTATATTGTGTATTGGTTAACTAGGCAAAAGGAGGTAGTCTCCGGTCCTCGGTGGACTTGAGATACCTATCATGGCTAGGACCTAGTTTTGTTTATGACAAAGTTGGTATTAGAGTCTAGTTTTAGGGTCAATTGGGTGTCCATAAAGCCATGTCAAGTAGAGTCTCTTTTATAGGTGTGTAGCTTACCACACTTATAAGGGAGAGGCTACGAGTCATTTAGGAATGTTTCCCTTTTTGTCTTACTTTTGGGCTATAAAGTATAAGGTATTGGATTCCTCTAACTCCCATTTATTTGCATTTCAAATCATACCTCCCAGATGATCTAAAGCTCATGAAAGCTTATTTGTCCCACCTAATGACAATGTGGTCGAATCTCATCCAACTTATAGGGTACAAACCTTGTCAAGGGTCCCTGCTTCTAATTGTCCCTTGGAGTTTAACCTATCTCCACTGATCTATCTTCAGCTTGTAAAACTTATACACTCACCTCAGGGAGATATTACTAATACTGAGTTTTGCCAATTTATTAATTTGTTGACCTAGTTAGTGACATCTCAGTCCTGTCAGATGGGTTATGATAGTATTAGTGGGAGTTTATCTGAGGTCACTAGAGTTGACTAGTTTATGAGGTTGATCCCTCTAACTTTCATGGGTACTAAGGTTGAGAAATATCTTCGAGGTTTTTTAAATGAGATGGAGAAGATCTTTTGGGCTATGCATGCTACTGATATGGAGGGTGTGCAATTATCTACTTATCAATTGAAGGATGTAGAATACTAATCGAATAAAGAGTGGGAATAGCTTAGGGGTGATGATTCTAAGACCATTTTGTGGGATGACGTCTCTAGTTCTTTTCTTGATTTCTTCTATCCTCAGGAGATGAGAGAGGCAAAAGCTGAGGATTTTATGAACTTAAAGTAAGGCAAGATGATGGTGAGAGAATATTTCTTGAAGTTACACTAGTTGTCGTGATATGCTCCTGAGTTAGTGTCTAGCATGAGGGCTAAAATGAGGAAATTTGCTTTTAGGTTATCTTATGTATTGTTTACTTGATTCGGGGTTTACCCTTTCTTATATGACCCCATTTATGGCTGTGCATTTTAGTTTTGATCCCGAGTGTATTTTAGACCCTTTTTCCATTTCCACCATAGTGGGTGGCTGTTTGGTTGATAGAAGAGTCTATAGGGGTTGTGTGCTATCTATTGGTGGTAGGGAAACTTTGGTAGATTCGATTGAATTAGACATGATTGATTTTGGTGTTATCTTGGGGACGGATTGATTGCATTTGTGCTATGCATCTTTAGATTGTCTGACCCATAAGGTCATTTTTAATTTTCCTAAGGAACCGGTGATAGAGTTGTAAGGGAGTTCCCTAGTGCCTAAGGGGAGGTTTATCATATCTTAGAGCCCAAAAATTAATTTATAAGGGGTGTCTCTATCATTTGGTTTGGGTTAAAGATTCAAACTCGGAGGGTCCTTTATAAATGGTTCCTATAGTTAGTGAATTTCCTGAAGTTTTCCCTAACGATCATTTTGGTGTCCCCCCCAATAGGGAAATTGAGTTTGGGATCGATCTTTTTCCAAACATTTGTCCTATTCTATCCCTCCTTATAGAATGGCTCCAGCTGAGTTAAAGAAGCTGAAGGAGCAGTTAAAAGATCTTCTTGACATGGGTTTTATCTGTCCTAGTGTGTCTTCATGGGGTTCTTCCATTTTTTTCATTCGTAAGAAGGATGATTCCCTTTAGATGTGTACATATTATCGTAGTTGAATAAGGCAAAAGTCAAGAATAAGTACCCTATTTCTAGGATTGATGACTTATTTGACCACCTTCAGGGTGCTAAGTATTTTGCTAAGATTGATCTCCATACGGGATATCATTAGTTGAAGATTCAGGAGGAGGATATCCCTAAGATTGTCTTTTGTACTTGGTTTGATCATTTTGAGTTCTTGGTCATGTTTTTTGGGTTGACCAATGCCCCGATGTCATTTATGGAATTGATGAATCGGGTATTCTATCAGTTTTTGGATTTATTCATCGTTGTGTTTATAGATGATATTCTTGTATATTCAAAGAGAGTGGTGGATCATGCCTATTTCATCCGTATTGTACTGTAGACCCTTAAGGATTAGAATTTGTATGCTAAGTTTTTGAAGTGTGAATTTTTATTGATCGTTATTGCTTTTCTGGGTCGTGTTGTTTCAAGTGAAGAGATCATGGTAGATCCACAAGAGGTTGAGGTAGTTAAGAAATAACCTTGACCCATAACTCCAACCACTTCTTGGGTTTAGTCACTTATTATAGGAGGTTTATGGAGATCTTCTCATCAATTGTCTCACCTTCGACTAAGTTGACTGTGAAGAAGGTGAGGTTCTTGTGGTTTGATGCTTATGAGTGGAGTTTTAAGAAGCCAAAGGGTAAATTAATTTTTGTTGTGGTTTTGACCCTGCCCGAGGGCACTGATGGCTTTATGGTTTATTATGATGCGTCCCATGTGGGGTTTGGTTGTGTATTGATGCAGCATGGCAAAGTAGTAGCATACGCTACTAGGCAGTTGACTGTTCATGAGAGGAACTATTTGATTCATGATTTGGAGTTGCTAGCTGTGGTATTTGAATTAAGGATTTGGCAACCCTATCTATATGGGGTCCATGTTGATATTTATTCAAATCATAAGAGCCTACAATATGTATTCACCCAGAAAGAATTGAATCTCAGGCAAAGAAGATGACTTAAGTTGCTTAAAGACTATAACAAAAGTCTCCACTATTACTTAGGTAAAGCTAATATGGTAGCTAATGCTCCTAGCATGTTATGTATGGGGATATTTTCTCACATGGATGAAGCGAAGTGAGATTTGGAGAAGGATATCAACCATTTGACTAATCTTGGAGCTCATCTCTTAGATTTTGAGCATAGTGGTGTACTTGTACAAGAAGTGGTGAATTCATCTCTTGGTGCTGAGGTAAAGGAGAAGCAGGTGTTGGATCCTATCTTGATGTAAATCAAGGATGATGTGGGTAGGAAAAAGGTGATGGCTTTTGAGATTGTTGGTGATGGTATCTTGAGGAATCGAGGGAGGTTGTGTGTTCCTAATGTGGATAAGTTTTGAGGTAGAATTTATCCAGTTCGTCCTGGTTCACCGAAGATGTATTATAACCTTAAGGAGATTTATTGGTGGAATAATATGAAAAGGGATGTGACTAATTTTTTGGCTAAGTGCATGGTGTGTCAACAAGTGAAGGTGGCTCACTTGAGGCCCAGTGGGTTGTCTCAAAAAATTAAGTTGCCTGTGTGGAAATAGAAAGTGATTAATATGGATTTCTTTACCAATTTCTACAAACTCAGAACTAGTTTGATTCTATATGCATCATCATGGATAGGATGACTAAGTCAGATCACTTCTAATCGGTGAGGACTAATTATTTTGTCGAAGAATATTCAAGGTTGTTTATTCAGGAGATTGTGAAGCTATATGGTACTCCAGTTTTCATCATTTAAAATCATGGTATTAAGTTATCCTCTTATTTTTGGTAGTTATTCTAGTGAGGTTTAGGGACTAAGGTGAACCTTAGCATCACATTCCACCCGTAGACAAATGGATAAGCAAAAAGGACCATTTAAACAATGGAAGATATGATTTGAGATTCTTTAATTGACTTTGGTGGTAGTTGGGTATACCATTTGCCTCTTATAGAGCTTGCATATAATAATAGCTATCACTCCAGCATTGGTATGGCTCCAATTTAGGAAATGTATGGTAGGAGGTGTAGATCTCTTATTAGGTGGTTGGAAGTTGGAATGACCAAGTTGTTTGATCCTAATTTAGTTTATCAAGCAATGGACAAGGTGATAGTTATTCGAGAAAGTCTTAAGACTACCCAAAGTCGCCAAAAATCCTATGTAAATGTGAGGACAAGAGAGTTTGAGTTCAATATAGGTGATTGGGTGTTCATAAAAGTGTCTCCCATGAAAGGGTGATGCAATTTGGAAAGAAGGGGGAGCTTAGTCCCCATTATGTTAGCCCCTATTTGATTTTAAAGAGAGTGAGGAATGTTGTCTATGAGCTCGAATTGTCTGAAAGCTTGAGTTCTATTCACCCTGTGTTTCATGTGTCTATGTTGAAGAAATGCTTGGGTGATCCTTCCTTGGTGGTGCCTATTGAGAGTGTTGGTATTTTGAATTTCCTGTCAGGTCCCGGTAGAGATCTTGGATCGAAAAGTTCGTAGATTGAGGACTAAAGATGTAGCTTCAGTAAAATTCCTTTGGAGGAACCAAAAGGTGAAACAAGACACTTGGGAAGCAGAAGAAGTTATGAAGCCTAAGTACCCATTCTTCTTGCATATGTCAGACAAAAGTGCTTAAGATATGAATTCCATTTTCCCCTTGTTACTATCTAGGTTTATCATTTGATTTTGGTGTAATATTTTTATTCTCATGTAAAAAGTATCCTAGCTCATCATTTGGGGATGAATGATCCTAAGAGGGGATAATCTAACACCCTCTGAATTTTGAGCATTTTATTTTTGGCCCTTCAATGTACAAAACGTCTATTTTTAACTTAAAATATGTTTAGGCATGTGAATGGGGTATCTTAGTTTTGGAATTTTTGGATGGGGTTCGGTGTGATTTTGGACCTCGAAGGCATTGAGAGTCCGCGATATAACTGAGTCATGGAGGCTACAATATATGATAGCCAGTATGTCATGCAGGCCAGCCTTCGCGATAGGCAATGTGGAATAGAGGTTAGCCTCCACAATAAGGTATGTGCCACACTGCTATGTATATTTTTTGCACTTTTTGCTTAGTCTACTTGGGATGAGGGGTATCAGGGTATTTTCACCTTTGTACGGTCCTTAATCATAAGATAGCCTATTCTTTTCTATTTTAAGAGATTAAAACTCCCCTATTCCACTCTCAAACTCAAAACCCCAAGAGATCCTAAGGATTTTATCGTACGCTCATCTTTTAGGTTTCAAGCTCTAAATTTCTTTCAAATTCTCATTTGTCTAAGGAATTTACTTCTTTCCCTATACTTGTATTTTCTTAATGGAATGAAAATTGGTTTATTATTCATGGTTTTGATGTTGGGTTTTGAACTATGGGTTGAGGGTTTTGGAAATAAATTCTTTTAATATTTTCTCATGATTACTATTGAACTACTAGTCTTTACATTATAGATTTATACACTCATTGGGGTGCATGGGAATGGTGAATGGAATAGGGATACAATGGATTTCCCAAACAATTTGTTTTTTTTTATGGAAATTGATAATAACCTCAACCCACTCGCATAATTGATTTTAGAATGGAAATTATCATTTGGTTTGGCTTATTCACTTTGAAACTAATGCATGACATAAATGGTTAATTGGATAATAATAATAATAACAATCTTGAAAACCTTGTGAGGTATGAAAGAATCCCCCAAGTGATTTTAATAATGGAGTCTGCGGTGTACCAAGGAATCCCCCAAGTGATTTTTATAATGGAGTCTACGGGAAATGAAGGAATCCCTAAAGGGTTGGCTGTGATATTGCTTGCAAGCTATAATTGGTATGATGATACCACTTAATGATGCCTTAATAATTGACTCCTAGAATTTATGGATGGATTGTTTGTAATAATTGTTTTAACTTGGGCTTAATGGGGGTTATGTTAGCTATCCGTAAATAAAGTTCCAATTGTCATGTCATCAACTCCTACACCAAAGGGTGCCACTTCTATTACTGGCACTAGCCGGAATCGCTTTTATGCTCTTATTGCCTGTCAAGAGTTAGAGGTATCTCCTGATTTCTAAGGGGTGTCTCTATCATTTTGTTTCGGTTAATGATTCTAACTCGAAGGGTCCTTCTGTACAAATAGTTCTTATGGTTAGTCAATTTCCTTAAGTCTTCCCTGATGATCTTCCTAGTGTCCCTCCCGATAGGGAAATTGAGCTTGGGATCGATCTTGTTTTGGACACTCATCCTATCTCTATACCTACTCATAGAATGGCTCTAGCTGAGTTGAAGGAGCTTAAGGAGTAGTTAAATAATATTCTTGAAAAGGGTTTTATCCGCTCTAGTGTGTCTCCATGGGGTTCTCTCATTATTTTTGTGTGTAAGAAGGATGGCTCCCTTAGGATATGTATAGATTATCGTTAGTTGAATAAGGCAATAGTGAAGAATAAGTACCCTCCACCTCGGATTGATGATCTGTTTGACCAATTTCAGGGTGCTAGGAATTCCTCAAAGATTGATCTCCATTTGGGCTATCATCAGTTGAAGATTAGGGAGGAGGATATCCCTAAGACTATCATTTGTATTTATATGGGCATTTTGAGGTATTGGTTATGTCTTTTGGCTTGACCAGTGCCGTGATGACATTTATGGACTTGATGAATCAGGTATTCTGTTAGTTTTTAGATTTGTTCATCATTGTGTTTGTAGATGATATTTTGGTATATTCAAAGAGTGAGGTGGATCTTGCCGATCACCTATGCATTGTGCTATATTACCTTAAGGATCAACGTTTGTATGCTAATTTTTCAAAATTTGATTTTATTGGACGCTGTTACTTTTCTTGGTCATGTTGTTTCTAGTGAACTAATCATGGTATATTCACAGTAGGTTGCAGCAGTTAAGAAGTGGCCCAGACCTACGACTCCAATTGATATTTAAAGATTCTTTGATTTAGCTAGTTATTATAGGAGGTTTATGGAGAGCTTCTTGTCTATTGTCGCACCTTTGACTAAGTTGACACTGAAGAAGGTGAGTTTTCTATGGTCCGATGCTTGTGAGAGGAGTTTTGAGGAGCTGAAGGGTAAATTAATTTTTGCTCTAGTTTTGACCCTACCCGAGGGCACTGATGGCTTCATGGTTTATTGTGATGAGTTCTCTGTGAGGCTTAGTTGTGTGTTGATACAGCATGGAAATGTGGTAGCATACGCTAGTGGGCAATTAGAAGTTCATAAGAGGAATTATCTGACTCATAATTTATAGTTCCTGGCTGTGGTGTTCACAATTAAGATTTGTTGACACTATCTATATGGGGTCAATGTTGACATTTATTCAGATCTTAAGAGCCTGCAATATGTATTCACCGAGAAAGAGTTGAATCTCAGGTAATGAAGATGGCTTGAGTTAGTCAAAGACTAGGACATGAGTCTCCTCTATCACCCAGGTAAAGCTAATGTGGTTGCTAATGCTCCTAACAAGCTATGTATAGAGAGATTATCTCACGTGGATGAAGAGAAGCAGGATTAGCTGAAAGATATCCACCGTTTGGCTAATTTTAGAGTTCATCTCTTGTATTTTGAAGATGGTGGTATGTTTGTGCAAGAAAGGGTGAATTCATCTCTTGGTGATGAGGTAAAGGGAAAATAGGTGTTGGATCCTATCTTGATGCGAATTAAGGATGATGTGGGTAGGCAGAAGGTGATGGCTTTTAAGATTGGTGGTAATGGTATCTTGAAGAACTGGAAGAGGTTGTGTGTTGCCGATTTGGATAAGTTCTGAGGTAGAATTTTGGCTGAAACTTATGAATTGTGTTATTTGGTTCATCCTAGTTTGGCGAAGATGTATCATAACCTTAAGGAGATTTATTGGTGAAATAACCTGAAGAGGGAAAAGGCTAATTTTTTGGCTAAGTGCATGGTGTGTCAATAAGTGAAGGTGGCACACTTGAGGCCCAATGGTTTTTCCGAAAAAAATGAGTTGTTTCTAAGTAAATTGGAAGTGATTGATATGGATTTCATCATCAGTATTTCGTGAACTCGAAACCAGTTTGATTCTATCTGGGTTATTATGGATAAGATGACTAAGTTAGATCATATTTTACCGATGAGAACTAATTATTCTGCTGAGGACTATGAAAGGTTGTTTATTCAGGAGATAATGAAGTTTCATGGTGCTCTAATTTTTATCATTTTAGATTGTGGTACTCAGTTTTTATCTCATTTTTTGCAGTCGTTCCAGCGATATTTGGGGACTAAGGTGAACCTTAGCACTGCATTCCACCCGCAGATAGATGGGCAAGCTGAAAGGACCATTCAGACATTAGAAGATATGCTTTAATCTAGTGTAATTGACTTCAGTGATAGTTGGGTTGACCATTTGCCTCTTGTAGAGTTTGTATATAATTATAGTTATAACTATAGCATTTGTATGGCTCCGTTTGAGACGTTGTTCGGTAGGAGGTACAAATCTCCTATTGTGTGGTTTGAAGTTGGTAAGATCAGGTTGTTATAGTCCTGATTCAATTCATCGAGCTATGGAGAAGGTGAAGGTGATTCATTATCAGCTTTATACTTCCTAAAGTCACTAAAAGTCCTATGCATACATAAGGCGAAGAGAGTTCGAGTTCAATGTGGATGAATTGGTGTTCTTGAAGGTGTCTCCCATGAAGAAGGTATTGTGATTTGGAATGAAGGGAAAACTCAGTCCCTGTTATGTTAGCCCCTATTTAATTTTGAAGAGAGTGGGGACTGTTGCCTATAATCTAGAATTTCCTGCAAGCTTGAGTTTTATTCACCATATGTTTCATGCGTCTATGTTGAAGAAATAATTAGGTGATCCTTCCTTGGTGGTGCCTATTGAGAGTGTTGGTATTTCGGATTCCTTGTCATACGAAGAGGTACTGATAGAGATCTTGGATAGACAAGTTTGTAGATTGAGGACTAAAGCTATAGCTTCAGTAAAAGTCCTTTGGAGTAACCAAATAGTAGAAGAAGCCACTTGGGAAGCTGAAGAAGATATGAAGATTAAGTGCCTATTCTAGTTCCATGTGTCAGACGAAGGTGATTAAGGTAAGAATTCCATTTTCCCCTTATTACTATCTATGTTTATTATTTGATTCTGGTGTAATATTACTATTCTCATGCAAAAAATATCCTAACTCATCATTCATGGATGAATAATATTAAGGGATGAGGGGGGAATAATGTAACACCCTAAAAATTTTGAGCATTTTATTTTTTGCCCTTCTATTTTCAAAATGTCAATTTTTGACTTAAATTATGTTTAGGCATGTGAATGACGTATCTCGGGAGTGCTTTGGAATTTTTGTATAGGGTTCTGGGTGATTTTGGACCCCAGAGGCAGTAAGCCTCCAGGATATCACTGTGTCACAGAGGTTACGATCCGCGATAGCCAGCGTGTCATGAAGGCTAGCCTCCAGGATAGGCTACATGGCATGGACGTTAGTCTCTGTAATAAGGTCCGCGCCACGTCGCCATGTAAAATCCCTACATTTTTTGCTTAGTTTACTTGGGATGAGGGGTATTGGGGTATTTTCGCCTATGTACGACCCTTAAGAATAATATAGTCTATTCCTTTAAGTTTTAAGAGATTAAAAATCCCCAATTTCACTCTCAAACTTAAAACCCTAAGAGAGCCTAAGGATTTCATTACACATTCATCTTTTGGGTTGCAAGCTCTAAATTTCTTTCAAATTCTCGTGTGTCTAAGGCATGTACCTCTTTCCCTATACTTGCATTTTCTTAATGGGATGAAGTTGGTTTGTTATTCATGGTTTTGATGTTGGGTTTTGAACTATGGGTTGGGGGTTTTGGACATAAATTGTTTGAATGTTTTCTCATGATTACTATTGAACTACTATGCTTTACACAGTTAATTTATACACTCATTAGGGTGCATGGGAATGGTGAATAGACTAGGGGTACAATGGATTCCCGTAATAATTTAATTTGGTATGAAAATTGAAATAACCCCAGCCTCCTTGCATAATTGATTTTGGAATTCAAATTATCTTTTAGTTTGGTTTATTCTCTTTGAAACTAATGCATGCCAGAAATGTCTAATCTGATAGTAATAATAACGATCTTGAAAACCTTGTGGGGTACGAAGGAATCCCTTAAGTGATTTTAATAATAGAGTCTACAGGGTACGAAGGAATCCCTAAGGAGTTGGCTAATGACATTTCTTACAAGCTATAGTCGGTATGATGATATCACTTAATAATGCCTTATTAATTGACTCCTGATATTAGTAGATGGGTTGTGTATGATAAATATCTTAACTTTGGCTTATGGGGGCTTTATTAGCTGGTTGTGAAGGTGTGAGTCCGAAGGATTGATACTAGAAACTCATGTTTGCTGATGTGAGGTATGGTTTTGCTAACTATGTAAATGGGTCACACTTGATATATACATTTTAGGACGGCTAGTTACCTTGATGGATTTAGATTTCACTCGATTTCTTTCTCTGGTTTGTGCGGTTAACATGCATTGGAGATCTTTCAGCAGGGGAGCTGAACCCATATAGCCCATGGGTGCTGTTTTAGGACGGTCAAGCTACACAATCTTGGTTAAGGTTTTGAAGTTCATGCTAAGCCCTATTCCCTTTCCTGGCATGTGATATATATGTATGTATTACATATGATTTTGTGCACTTGTTTTAATGGTTTGTGCATTTTAGATCATGGCATTATTTTATCCTTTATCCCTGAGTTACATGCTAGCACTCTAACCGCAAACCGTCTTCAGACGCTGTATCCCCATGCGATGCAGGAGCTGGCCATACTTTTACTACTCCTACGTAGTGACTAGGTGATCAGGGGATAGCCCTTGAGTTAGACTAAAGTGGTAAGATTTCATCCTTCTAAAGGTCCTATTTCTTGTTTTGAATTTCCTTATGTTTTGACTCTTTCTTTTAGAGTTATTTTTTGCTATGGTCGGGGGCATGTACCGACCAGAATATCTTTGGTTTTGTTAGAGACTTGTTTGAGATTACTATGGACATGGGATTGGTTGTTGAATTCTTAGAATTCTTTTGAGTCATAGATATATATCCTATTTTACTTTTTGAATTCTGCTGTTATATTGTATCATGTTCTGGTTGACTAGGCGAAGGAGGTGATCTCCAGTCCTCGATGGACTTGAGATACCCGTATGGCTTGGCCATGGTTTGGGTCGTGATAATATTACTCATGCTAGAAACATCAATAATTCAAGCTTGAAAATCAAAAATATATTAGTAGTTTCTGAGATCACAAAGAATCTTTACTTAGTTAGTAAAGTAGAAAAAGACAACTATGAAAAACTTGAGTTTGATAAGTTTAGTTTCTTATAAGGAAAAGATGTCAGGGATACTACTGGTCAAGGGATCTAACACATAAGGAATCTATCACCTGGAAGAACACAATTTCTTTTCCTTAACAACCTCACAATATTATATGATTTGGCACTTCAAATTCGGACATATTTATTAACATTGTTTAAGGTTCTTAAATAGAAGAAGACACATTGATGTTAAGATTTGGAGTAAAGTACATACCATTTGTACTATCTATCAGTTGGAAAAAATTAGTAAGTTTTATTTTGAATCAAGAAATACAATTCAATAATTTCTTTACATAAAATTCATTGTGATCTTTCAGGGCCAACATCTGTTTAGTCATCCCAACATATGGAGTACTATCTAATCTTTGTGGATTATAATATAAGATTACGTGGATCTATCCTATAAGAAAGAAATTTGAATTCCTTGAAGTTATTCTAAAATTTTAGAAAATAGTGAAAAACAGTTTCCAAGTATCATTAAAATCTTTTCCTGTGATGGCAGTGAATTTATCGGTACATTGTCAAGCACTTAGAAAACTGTGGGATCATTAGACATTTCTTGTCCACATACTCCTAAGTAGAATGGGATATCAGAAAGGAAATATAGACACATTTTGGAGACTAACTTAATATCATTTTTTAATGCTATATTGCCTTAATTTTTATGAGTTGAAGCCTTCCTAACTGCAGTGTTCCTGATAAATAGGATATCTCAATACCAAAGAATAAGATGCCCTTTGTAAAATTGCATGTTGCCTCTCCTGATTACAACAGTCTAATCTAGCGTCTGATCGTATGTTTCCAAATACTTTTGGGAAGTCATTTTTGGATAAAGTTTAATGTGTTAGATCATAGTTTTTGGAAAACATATTTTACTTTTTTAAGAAATATGATTTATACTCATAAGTTTTAAAAATATTAAAAATATCCATAAGTTTATTATCATTTTATAATAAACATGTTCCGTGATAAAAATTAAACTCATAGATTATAAGCTCCATCCTGCTGACTTGATCTTCAGTTCTGACAATTGGCAACGTATAATTGTCATGACCCAACCTACAGATCATGCACACACCTACCCAAATTAACCCTAGATAGGAGAATCCCTACTATCTAACCATTCAATTAATGCTTAAGTAAAATAATATGATCTTTAAAAGTAGAAAAACCCTTTAATTATAAATCAACTTCTATTCAGTGGATTTAATAAATATAAACAATACAAAAAATAATTGACAAAACATCCCCGAAACCTAATCTAAATTGGTATAAAAGCACCAAAATAGGAACATGAAAATTCAGGACACAATATTCAGAATGAGAGAGAAAGGACATGAACTGTTGAAGGGTGATCACTATCACACCTATAGAAACTCCAACTGACCCGTAACATGGTTGTACCCTCAAATTAAACTATTTTAAGTGTAGTATCAGTATAATCACACATATTAGTAGGTATTATTTGGCGATTAGGGTTAGAACTAATAACAACAATAGAAGAAAGGGAGAAAATCATGACAATAGTTTAGGTTTTGAATAACTAAACCTCCCAAGGCTCGTCTATTCAGGTCTTTCACATGTTTCCCTTAGCATCTTCGTGACCTACCAGTCATTTTATATTTTTGTGTCGTTTTTCCCTTGAAAATTTGGCCTCTCCTCTAGTTTCTATATGTCTTGTCTTATTTCGCTAACAACATAATCATATGATTCAACCCGACCCTATTATGACCTTTTATTTCACCCCTAACAATTATAGACAATACTACAATCCCCACAATATTAGTATTACCATAAGAAATAGCCTGGGTTTCCCATTATGCCCCTCATACCGATATGACTCGAAACACAATCAATTATTGACATCATACTTTATTCCAACAAGTCTACAGATATACAATGCATCAATTATACTCAAGCATACTCTATATTAAAGTTTAATATATATGTATACACACTCAAATGATTATGATGAATGCATGCATGCAAAATATAGTTATCATCTCAACCTCATCATCAATATTATCTCACCAACACCAATAACATCATCTCATCAACAATAACATAACAATATCATCTCAACATCTTTTTGACATGATCTTAATATCATCTCAACATCATTGTCAATATCATCTCAACAACATCACCATATCAATAATCAATGTTGTGCTTATATTATATGAGAATGCAAGGTGTAGTCAATAAACATAAGTAAGCCCAAAAGAATTAATAAATTCCCAATTCACTTAAGCATAGAGTCTTACAAGTCTTTACCACTATTGGCCCCATTGTACCGAAGACTATACAAACACCTACATCATATGCTTGCATCCATAAATGTATCTATAAGCCTTTATGAAAACATATAGAATTTGGACCCCAACAGAAACCTAATAATTCACACTCACCGGCATACACTCATACCTGAGGTCATCACTCAAACCCTTCCTAGCTACTCCAATATTAATTACTATGCCTACCTCTCACTTTCCTTTCCATATGCTACAACTTTACCTAAGCCACTAAAAAAAATACACAAATACAATATGCATACCCATAAACTTATTTTTCACAATTGTCACCTTAATATCCTCTCCAACTCTGCCAAACTTTAATGAAACCACCAAATGCATACTATGGCCCTAATTTTTTCTCATTAAATTCATAGTTTCCCTAACCCTTTCACTAACTCATAAATACACTGACTTTTATCGCCTACCTTTAGTTCATGCAACACTCATACTCTTAGATAATTACATGAGAAAAATGGTTTGATATCATATTATTTAAGTCAGAATTTTATCATCCTAGTCCCATTACTATTCCATCTATCTAAACTCCATATTTGAATGCCTAAGACATGAAATACTCCAATGTTACTAGAATTATTAAGTGAATCTAGCCAAGTTTACTATAATTAAATCATAACCTACTTCATATATAAATTCCACTGCTATAGAGAGCGAGAAGTAGTCCCATGTACCTCTTTTAATATTGGAATCTTATTGAGAATGCCGCAAAATTTCCCTCATAGAGTGTGGCCACCAAAATCTCATTGTTCTAGGTGTTAAGTTTATCTGGAGTGTTTTTAGAGAAAAAGAACAACGTAAGGAGGATCAGCTGAAAGAGGATTTCAATTAAACCTCGAGATGGATACTACTCAATTACCATGCAATAGTTGAATAACGTTGCAATGGTGGATATACCAGTATAGTAGCGGGAAACAGGCCTAGCTCAATGTTTTTAATTTTTTGACCCAATTAATGTTGGGTTCCAATTTCTACCATGAAATAATTTTTATCCAACTAGGAATGAGGATTTTCTTATTTGTTAATTTTTTGTGATATGATTTTGATACAAAAATGATTTAGATCATTATATTAGATACCAATTTACCCATTGTTCATCCCTAAATGGTTATAGAGAGAGAAAAAGATAATAGGCATGACTTCAGAATTTAATGTATATGGTGGTGTCAACAAGTAGGGCTATCCTTTATTCTTATTACTAACCCATTAAATTTCACCAAACCTTGATTAACTTAAGCAACTTAATGTAATTTCTGAAACTATGCATTAGCAGTATTGGACTTCCTAACCTATAATAACCCTCTAGGTCATTTCCCTAATTTTCATGAATTTATAGTATTTTGATCTTTCTCACAATAGCTACATATCATTTATGACTTGTGAAATTGTTAGTTTGGTTATCGGATTGTTTATTTTGATTTAACACTCATTTTTTTTTGGAGCTTTCACTGTTTAGAATTTGGTTTTAGGCCAAAACTCCAAGTGGATTACCTCAGATAAGAATTGTGATAGTGCCATCAGCTCTGTAGCATCTATTTTAGGCTAGTGGTATCCTTGATTTAGGTCCTGAGGCTTTCAGACTCATTTTGAGTTATTGGGCAAATTATATAAAAAACCTATAGATGTCAGTCCTATATTTAGTTAAAAATATCTCGAATGAAAGTCTTAATGATTCCATTGGATCCATAACATGTTTTACAATTAATTTTCACAATTATTTCATATTCATAGGGTTCCAGATGAGTTCCAAGGATCAAAAACATATTTTGGAAGTCGTTAGTGCTGGTGTAGCCGCGTAAACGACTATTAACCATTTGGTCGGATGGCTTAAGCAAAAATTTGGCTACTTAAGTGATATTTTCACCCTTTGACCAGGTCGCTTAAGCGATTAAAGTGTTGCTTAAGCGACCATTGCAAAGTATAAGACCCAAATCAAATTCTTTTCATATTTTTAAAATTTTGAAAGCTAGGAAGCTCTAATTTTGACAATTATCGATGTGTTTTTTCTCGTTGAAGCATTTTCTATAAATTAAGAACTTAATTTTTACCATTTTCCAAGAACTTCTATTTTATTTTTCATGATTTCCATCCAAGTTGCGAATTAAAACCTCATTTTCATCATTTTTGGGACTTGGGAGATCGGATTTAGGTGATTACAAAGGAGTTTTTAAGATTTCTTCCATGAATAAGTTTTATAATCTTGTAATTAGCATATTCCCTTAATTGCATTTTCAAAGTAACTTCAAATTCTTGTTTTTAAAATAGATTTTAGGGGTTTTCTGCATTGAAGCTTGTAGATATTTATTCTTTGATTTGGACCTTGTTTTTATCTCATTATTTTCTTGGGTTTTTAGATTAGACTCCTATGAGTATGAATAATATATTTCTAAAATAAAAATATAGTTTTATCCTTTCTATGCCCGAACCCATTTTTGAGGTCTGATTTTAGACTCATCTTGAATATAGAAATTTGAGTCTCATTTTACTCCTAACGACGTGTAGATTACTATTTAGATAGCATGATGGTATTTTGAGATCATAGATCAAAGAAAGACTATTTATGGGAAATTGAAGGATTGCAGTTCGACATCGAGGTAGGCTTTTATCTGCTCTTCTTCATGAGATGGTGTATTATATATGTTGTATGTTAGATAGAGATGTTAGGATGTGGTATTGGGTCGAACACCATGGCTTAGCCTAATTTACAAGTTTGGGGTATAGAAAGGCAATTGACCTTTAAGGTGAAATATTTACTATGCTTGTCGGATCCTATTATCCTAGCTTGCTAGGCATAATTGAGCTAATGAACCTTTATTATAATGTTTACTGTGTTACTCAGTGGATTATGATGATTTTTCCTAGATTATGATGATATTCTTATGTCGGATGTATATATATATATATATATTTGGGCCCAAGTTTATGATTTCGATATCGGTTGGATTTAGAAAAGTAATTTATCCTTGTAAAGGATGTGACCATAGTTTATAGATGTTTTGATACTTATGATTGCGTTGTTTGGATACCGGTGATGGCATACATAGATTTGGTCTATTCATGCTCACAAAAATAGTAAATACTATGATTCCAACTAAAAATATGATTTTACTACTATTTTTTCTAAAAAGATAATTATTCCAACTTTTCACTTTTAAAAAAATTTCTTTCATAACAGGAATCATTCAATCTTCATGAATAACTTATGAGCATTTAAGACAAAAAATGATGTTTGAGAGATTTGACCGAGATAGATTTCAATACATGATTTTTCTAACCGTTTACCTTGCTCGAGAAATATTCCAACCTCTTTCTATACTTTTATGACGATTTAGTCCCAGAGTTTACCCCGAACAATGGATTTATAGACTTACATTCTTTTAGCCATGGTTTTAGACTGTGTATTATATATATACATCTTCGATAATGGATGGAGTAGATTCATGATGATGATGGTTATTGAACATCCTGGATTTGGACCAGGTCGGTATATACGAGTACTCTCAAACCTCTATGGGACCCTTTACCCATGAGCCGTTGTGGTGAAGAAGAGATATCATCATAGGTCCTGCCTATGTGAGTCGTTTAGCTGGAGAAGTATATACTCTAGGTTAATTTATGATATTGGGACTGGTTATGGTATTATGGATTCACTTTGCATTCATCCTTGCATGCACATTGCGTATCACCACTATACGCCTATATCTATCAGCCTTATGGGGGTTGCATTTATATAGGTGATGAGTATTGCTTACTATGTGTCGTGTTTCAATTGGACATTGCAAGTTATGGGGCCTAATTTAGGTATTGTTTGTTCCGGCTAGGCGGTTACTATATTGTATTAGTATTAGGGTTAGTTCATGACAGGTTGATATTGGGCTAGTACTGAGATTTGAGGTGTGATTCTAATTTAATTTTTCTTACAGTCTTTTTAGTATGAATAATTATATCATGTTTAGACATACGGATTAGAGATTATGATTATGTTAGTACTAGTTCCTACTATAATTCGGAGGCCTTAAGATGCTAGTATGACTACTTTAGGTTATACCTTTGTCTTAACATTGTTTATGTACATACATTTATATATGTAGTTATGGTATTACCGTATATCCTTCCGTTTCTCCATGTGTTCGTGTTGTATATCTATTACTCCATCTTGTATACTATTATATATTTTTCATCTTCTCTTTATTTATACATGCACCAGCAATATACGGTATAATGCTTAGGTTCCTGAGTATGTCTAGAATAGAATAGTTTATCCTTATGGTCTCCTTAACTTTACTATGTTAGTATCCTGGATATTTGAGTGTAGTTTACATTCTTTCTCAAATATTAATTATATGTTCATTATCTTTGGAGCCCAGTTGACAGTTCCCTACTGAGTATCGCATGATTAATATTCATACTATAGTTTTGCAGCCTGCAGATAATAGTATAGGTTCTTTCGTTGTTATGTGCGTCATACAGAGAATCAATGGTTCGAAGACATAGGGTGAACTACGGAAATTCAGAGTATTACTATCTCCCTCTTATGTACTAGACTAGCTTATATGTTGTTCTCAGAGCTGGGTTGTATCAGTATTTTATTTCAGTACATTATTTTATAGTATGATTTTATTAGAATCTCTTATACTGATATCACCAGGTTTTGGGACTATATTATGTATTTTAGTATTTTACGTTATTTATTCGACATTCTTTCTTGTTTTCTCTTGGTAATCCATTACTAGTAGTTTGAGACATCGAGTTGTCTTACCTACTAGTGGGTCATAGTAGATGCCATCAAGATCTGGAAAATTGGGTCGTGACATAACTCGATGCACAAGTATTATAAATAACCACAGAAAGAAATTTCGGTCCTATTTTATGTAACGGGCTATTTTTAAAATACACCAAACATTAGTTGCAGACCCGTTAGTGCAGTGATTGCTACAGCGACAAGACTATTGTTGCAGTGTACATGACAATCAAATAGGGAAAATGAAATATTTCCCCCATTTTCAACTTCTACTTTTTTGAAATATCCTCTCAAGTTCGCTTGGGAAATCTTTTTTCGAGGTAGTCCAAGGTAAATTCCTGTCATTACTCTTTCTTTTATGCCATTATTTTCATAGATTCACAAAATCTAGACCAAAAATATATTTTTCAATTGGTTTATTGGTGCAATTTTTGAATTTTAAATTTTAATGGTGTTCTTGCATGAAATGCTAAGCATGATAGATTCTCTTACGTTCCCAACACTCCTATAATTATCTAGTATAGATTGATCATGTTCATGGTTATTTTAAAGCATGGAAAGGGTGAAAGATGATGAGTCACCCTTTCCAATGATTTCAAATATTTTGGGCTTAATTTTGAGTGTTATCATCTCTATTTTAGTGTTAAAGAGTTCATACGAACTCCAAACCCTGACATAGGCTTAGAAATAAAAATTCAAAGAAAAATAAAAAATCTATCAAGGGAGGGGGGTTGGACTAGTTGGGGACGATGGTGCTGCTGTAGTCGAGCTTCTGCTACTATAAAGGCACCGTTGTAGTGACGCCTGACATTAGCTCCTCATATTATGATTTTTCTGAGGTTTTGAGTTTCCTTCCCTCACCTAGAATCTTGACTTGGTTTCTAATATCGTATTTGCAATATTTACAAGACTACTATAGATCACCAATCCCATTACCAAATATCTCATGACTTTGATAGTCGTGATCTTTATGAGGAGGGATAGCATAATAGGGATTTCCTTCGTGAGAGAGGTTTTGTGATGAAATATGTGGAGGATGAGGCACCAGACTTCTATAATTGACTGAATGTCCTTGGTTGGGAGATGATAACGGAGCCCGTCCCTGAGTGCAACCAAGCCATAGTTTGGGCGTTCTTTGCCATACTAACAACCGTGGATTGGTCTGCATCCCTCTTGTCGCGCCTCTTTTTTAAGCTAGCCAAATTTGCAACATTCAACTCTTTTGCCTAGTTTTTAAAAGATTTAGAGTCGCTACCTAATCTTTAGGAAAAATTAGGAGAACCATTTTTCATAAAGTAAAACTCTATTTTGTTCTTTGAAAATATTTGAGATTCAAGATAAGAGTTTTGGTTACTAGAGGAGGAAGTGTTAAACATCCCTCAAAGCCTATCTGAAGATAGTCCTTAAACTTAGTTTTAGAAAACTATTTGGAAAAAGTATTTGCATTATTATTTGCTAAAATGATGATAAGAAAATATTATTATATTTGAATAAAATGAACTCATGGCATATAAGATGTACTGCTACCATATACAAACAAATGATATAATTATTGCAAAATATACATGTATGTTTTCAAAAATATGAAAAATAAAAAAGAGTAGTATATACTGATTTTATAATAAAATGTGTTAGAAAAGTATATGAACTTAAATATGTAAATAAAATTGTTATAAAGCAAAAGAAGGTATATTTTTAATGTATGTGAGAACTTATTTATGATAAACATAAATATGTATGTTAAAAGTACATAAAAAAGATGTGAAAACTCATTTAATTTATGAAATACCAAACTAAATGGCAAATAAAATTTAATAGTAAAAGGCATATATAATAAAGTTGAGATGACGTATATAGAGTAACATAATAGTAGAGATAATAATAATAATGATGATGATGATAATAATAATAATGATGATAATAGTAGTCTTAATATAGTAGCATAAGAACACATATATACTTTGCGTTTCAGAAACTTTGAAACTATGAAAACTTAAAATAATATTCAAAAAATAAATATAGAATACGGTAAATATAAGTCATTGAAAAATTGAATTTTGGTGGGTGAATTATTTGGAAAATTGGAAGGGTTTGACTGATCAAAAGTCATTGAGTGATTTATTTAAAAGGCTCCAATAAGGACGACTAAAACTAATAATTAATATTTTGGAAAATCGCTAACCATTTGAATTAATTCTGAAAAATATTTTCGTTTAAGCTCGCACTTAAAACCATAATTGCCTCTTTTATTCTAAAAAGGTTTCATTCCTGATTAAATTTGTAAACTTCGAATATATAAAAGGTTAGCCGAGGAAAATTAGTGCTAGATAATTTTACTAAACAAAATAAACATTAATCAATTTCAATCAAGCCGCACTCGATATTTAGATCAGAATGAGTTTCGACTGAAATTTCAACTCCCGACTTTACTTGAGCCAAAAGAATATAAGGATTAGGAATGAGTTAAATATAGGAATAGATCAAATGAAAGCACATGAACACTCAAATATTGAAACTTAAACTATTACGGCTAGTGCTAGAACATTTAAATAAAAACACCTAAGTCATACCCTTGAACAATTGTAAGAAGTAATCCTAAAAATATAAAAATGTATAACTACATACATGCATCTGAAAACAAAATAATAATAATACTAATATCAAGACATATTTCCCCCTAAACAATGTCTAAAAATTTAACTACTCCGAATTCTAGTGTGCGTGAATAAATAGGTACGCCAATAAGACTTCTAACAATTTTTAATTCAAGAGGAACTGCATTTGACCCTTTCCCATGAACACATACATGAATAAAACTAAACTTCCCAAGAACTCATGACCAAAATTCAAAACAACAATCACTTTAGAGACTATTAAAATTAGTCGAAAACCTTAAGAAACACTGCCAATCCTAAACATATACACCCATATATGTACGGGACAAATCCATTCATTCAATACAACCATTTCCCTTACGTTTCAAACATCAGTCCATATTAGAAGAAAAAACAAGCACGAAAGAACAGTGTTAAAAAACTAATCAGAATATATTTCTGAATCAACTTAGTCAAGCTTCTAATAAATTGTTTAGGCCGAACTTAGTGAGGACTTCATTAACGAACTTTTAGTTTAAAGAACTCGTACGAGACAACCAAAAGTTGAAACATACTAAAATGGAACCAGATTTAATTCGATTTTGAAGAGAACGAACAATACCACAATAAAGCTTGAAAACCAAATAGATCACGTAGTCACATAACCCATAATAGAAGAGAAAAGGAGGAGACGAAGGTGGAATAAGATGACTGGTTCGTACCTTATTGGACTAATAAAATAAGTGATAAATATAGCTCCACGACATATGAATCCCGAAATGTTACAAGAGCAATTAGTTTCTTAGTTTTAAGACAATGAACAGGGTAACAAATTCATTCAAGCCATTTAAAATAGAACATTAGGTCTGCGAGAAAAGCTAGTTGGATTATGTGCTTGTAGAACTCAATCAGTAAGAATAAATTTAGAAGGTGATGGAAACAATGTAAGAATAAAGTAAGAACGTGATGCAACCAAAGTACATACCGGAAAAAATAGATTTTTGGAGGAAACAAATATCTAATCTTGGTACATATCAAAACAGGAGGAGAAGGAAAAACCTTTGCATCATTATCCGTATTTGGATGCAAAACAGTCATGTGTATTTGAAAGAAAGTCATATTTCGAACTCAAATTGAGTGAAACGATCAGTATTAGCTTAAAACAAGATGAACACATGCATATACACATATTTACAGATCCGTATATAAAATGACTTGAGAATTAGGAATTATGTTTTATCCACTGAATCAAAGGAAAATAATAATGACAACGAATATGCAGCACTTCAAACCATTTTACTTGCTGGTTTTTATTAAAACAGTAGCAAGATACTTCAAGAAAGAATTTTGAGTGAACAAACAAGTTGTTTAAATAAATATATATATCCTATGGATAATGTACTTTTTTTTTCAACATCTAAGCCTAATTAAAACCAATTAAAAGGAATCATAGAGCCCTCCCTTTCGATTAGCGGCTACCATTATACAGGCACTCCAACAAATACATAATGATCTCAAGTTGAACAATTAATCCTACTTTAATGCTAAGAGCTTATGAAAACTTTTCCGTGCTTACTTGGAAGCTGAAATTTTTCAATCAACTTCATAACCCATTTGAAGACACGTCAAGCAATTGATTCCATATTCAAGTAAAAAGTTAATTCCATGATGGACTGCCAAAAATAAATATGTGAAGTTGTAAGCTTTACTAAACATATGTCAGACAACATTAAGGTTGGCAGGACCTTGTGAACAGACAAACCAAATAGGGACACATCTAATTCACTATTACCATGTTAAAAGAATCCAAACCGACACCAGAACAATCTCAAATAGCCTATTGAACATATATAGGAAAAAACCTCAAAGCTTCATGGAGTTCATTCCAAGCCTATTCAAAGTTGTGAATTATCTACACACATACCATCCAATATATATATGAAACCAAACGATGCAAGAACTGCCATTTTGAGTTTACTGTCCACAACCAGCTGAATGAAAGAACCAACCCCATTAAAGGATAAGAAATTCATCAAATAAATTCAATTCAAACACTTTTATGAACACATAACACATAACCTAATGTACATAAATCATAAAGTTAGAAACTGATTTTATTTCAAGTTTTCATGTCTAAAATCAGTCGGCTAGAATGGCTAACATCTCGAATGGTTAAGAATTTGCTAAACTAAGCATAATATAATTAAGAAGAGATAGAATTTACTTTGTGTAGGGCGGTGATTGAGGCATCGATGTATCGAAGTTCAAGCTCCTCTACTCCTACTTCGAGTTTGGATAGTTAGAAGTAACAACGAAAGGTGTTAGTTTGATGAAAAGAAAGAAAATAAGCAAAAGAAATACAAAACTTTGGAGAACAGAGAAGATGAATTCTTTGTGATAGAAAAATACACAACAGCAGCAATGAAAAGAAAGAGACTCTGCAAGTGTGGAAATTTACTCTGTATTCAAGTTACGAACACGAAATTACAAGAGTTCTTAAATAAGATAAAAATCACTAAAGAAACGTTTATTTGTTCCTAAAATATCTGAATCTAATGCTGACTCCACTACTCCTGCAGCCTAAAGACTAGGAAACTACTTATTGACTCCTAAATAAATACAACAAACTAACTACTGACTGACCACAAAGCTGATCACATTGCTAACATTCCCTCCCTTAAACTGAAACAACTTTCAGTTTAATTTGCAAACACCAAGCTGATCACTTAGCTTTAGAAATGACACTGGATTCAAGAGCTTTGTGAATATGTCTGCAACCTGCTCTTCACTTCTGCAATAGATAAGACTAATCTTTGCATCTTTACGAACATGAATTCTTTGAAAGATTAATCGCTGAAGTATTATCACAATAGATTGGCGTTGGTCCTTCCTGCTTAAAATAAGGTTCGTCAAGGATGTTCCTCAGCCAAACAGCTTGATAAGTGCATGATGCTGCAACAACATACTCTGCCTCTGTAGTCGACAAAGTAACAATAGGTTACTTTTTTGAAGACCAAGAAATAACTCCAGACCCCAACATAAAAACATATCCCGATGTACTTTTCCTGTCTTCAAGATTTTCGGCATAGTCACTATCAGTGTAACCAACCAAATGTCCAACTACTTTTATCTGATAAAAAATTCCAAAGTCACCGGTACCATTCAAGTACCGTAGGATCCTCTTAGCAGTTTGTAGATACATTTCTTTTGGACTTTTCATGAACCTGCTAATGAGACTTACATCATGCATAACATCAGACCTTGTTGATGTCAAGTACATCAAGCTTCCCTCAATTTGTTTGTATAAAGTGCTGTCCACTTTTCTTCCTTTAGGTTCTTTGACGAGCTTCAGACCTTTCTCCATTGGTGTGCTCATAATGTTGCAGTTTTTCATCTAGAATCTGTCCAGAATATCTAGCACATATTTATTTTGAGAAATAAAAATGCCATCAATAGATTGATTCACTTCTAGACCAAGAAAATAATGCATCATACCCAAATCCGACATGTCAAACTCAACCATCATGGACTTCTTAAAATTCTTAATCATGGGCAGATTACTTCCGGTATAAATTAAGTCATCCATATAAAAACACACCTTTAAAACCCTGTACCCCTCTGTTTTATATAAAGAGTATGTTCATATGGACACTTTCGAAATCCCTCCTTTACAAACTAAGCATCTATACGACTATACCAAGCTCTTGGAGCTTGTTTTAGTCCATATAGAGCCTTTTTCAATCTAAATACTTTATTGTCAGCACCAAATTACACATATCCAGGAGGTTGTTTGATAAATACCTTTTCTTGAAGTTCACCATGTAGGAAGACACACTTCACGTCCAACTAGAAGATTTTCCAAGCATTTTGAGCGGCCAAAACAATCCCCAATCTTATGGT
This sequence comes from Capsicum baccatum var. pendulum, assembly GCA_030864225.1. Classification (NCBI taxonomy): domain Eukaryota; kingdom Viridiplantae; phylum Streptophyta; class Magnoliopsida; order Solanales; family Solanaceae; genus Capsicum; species Capsicum baccatum. The sequence continues at coordinate 136,341,828 of CM061552.1, forward strand.
ATCTAATCAAGAAATGAGAGCATACACCTCTTCGTAGTCAATACCATATTCTTTCTTATAGCCTTTTGCTACTAAGCGAGATTTAAACTTGTTAACATTTCAGTTTTCCTTCAACTTTGTTTTGCAAGACCATTTAACACTGATGATTTTCTGATTTTCTGGAAGACTTATCAACTCCCAGGTATCATTTCCTTCAATTGATCTAATTTCCTCATCCATGGCTTGCTGCCACTTTGGATCTTTGACGGTATCACTGAAAGATATAGGATCACAATCTGAAAACAAAGAGAAATAAATGGTCGTATTTCTAGATTTACCTTATAATCTTCCATCCAGCTCAGTGCACCTCTTCTATATTGAGGACGTTCATTACTGAAGTGAGCATCACCTGATTTATGTTCAACACCTTGTACTGTTGGACTTGCTTATAAACTGATCTCCAAAGACCGTTCTAGTTCATTATCTTCTTTAACAGAAAAGGGAAATTATGGAAACGAACTGTTGTAGCTCCAATTCCAGATTGATTTTTCATCAAAAATAATATCTCAGCAAATAACAATTTTCTTGGTAATAGGATTGAACAAGCGATAAGCTTTTGATTTTTCATTAATACCAAGGAAAATGCATTTTTAACCTTTATTGTCCAACTTCTTCCTTGCAACATCTGGAATACAGGCATATGCTTTACACCCAAAAATTCGAAAGTACTCAACATTCGGTTTATGCCTGCTCCAAGCTTCATGAGGTATCATATTTTTAAAAGAGCTGGTTGGACATCTATTTAATATATGAATGCTTCAATGAACTGCTTCTGCCCAAAAGTCTTTTAGTAGGCCACTGCTATTTAAAAGACTACACAACATATCAAGAATTGTGCAAATTTTCCTTTCATACACACCATTTTGTTGAGGTGTGTAGGCAGCCGTAAGGTTCCTTTTAATTTCATGCTTCTCACACAATTCTACAAATTCTAGTGAGTTGTATTCTCCACCCCGATTAGTCTGCAAAGATTTAATTTACAACCAACTTCATTTTCAACAAACACTTTAAACTTCTTAAAAGTTTCAAATGCTTCTAATTTTTCTCTTAAGAAATAGACCCATGTATTTCTGCTATAATCATCAATGAAGCTAATGAAATAACGTTTACCTCCATTAGACGTAGGACTTATCGTACCAAAGATATCTGAGTGCACCAACTCCAGCACCTTCTTTGCCCTCTAAGACTTTTCTGTTGGAAATAATTCACGATATTGCTTGCTAACTACACACTTTTCACATACTTCATCAGGAGATTCAAGTTGCTGAAGACCTAACACCAACTGTTTTTGCTTTAAGAACTTCAGGCTTCCAAAATTTAAATGCCCATACAAAAAATGCCACTTCCAGGCATCCTCTTTAACTTTGGCAGAAAGACAAGACTTTATGGATTTGTGAAGATATAATGGAAACAAGCGGTTTGATGACATGTTAATCTGAGCGATTAATCCCAAACGAGGATCTTGTATCTTACAAACTCCACCTTTAATATTAAGTTCATATCCCTTTTCTTGAAGCTGCCCGACACTTAATATATTTGTTTTAAACTCCATGACATAAAACATATCACCTATGGTATGAATAGAGTTGGTTTTGTTTGAGACTTTTACCTTTCCTTTTCCCTGAGCAGATACCACAGAATTATATCCAAATCTCATGGTATCTTAAAAAGTTTCATCCAACTCTGAGAATGCCTCTTTCTACCCACACATATAATTACTGCAGCCGGTATTGAGATACCACAAATTCATGGGAACTTTCTCTCTGGAAATATAAGCCATCAAAAGTGAAACCTCTTCTTCTTTTGTTGTTTCTGTATCTTTCTTTCTTACTGCAAAATTAGATCTACGACTACGATTCTTACTTAAATTGGTACACCCTTAGATTGGTAGTGTCCAAATCGAAGGCATTGATAGCATTCAACTTGAGACTTATCACATCTTTTAACTTGAGACTTGCTACGTCTTTTTTCCTTTTCTTGGGAATTGCCAGCTTTATTTTTCTCCCCTTTCTGGTGATAATTTTTTCCTTTCCACTTGTCTTTTTCTGGATCTCTTCCTTTTGAAGACATCACTACCTTCAATACTACTTCATCCTTGTCTTATTGGTTTAATTTCTCATCATAAACCAACCAAGAATCTTGTAACTCATCAATATAAAGAACATCAACATCTTGGGATTCTTCAATGGAGCAGACGATATAATTGAACTTTGCAATCATCGAGCAAAGTATTTTCTCAATGATGGTAACATCCTCTAATTTTTCTCCATGAATACGCATTTTATTTGTGATAAACAAAACTTAGAGAAATATTATGTTACCAACTCACCACTTTGCATACGTAGAGCCTCGAACTCACCACAAAGTGCTTGAAGCTACACGTGTTTTTGCTTCGTCGTTCCTTGATACTTCTTCTTTATGGAATTCCATATTTGTTTAGAAGTATCCTTGCAAAGAATTGTTTCCAGTATTGAGCGATCAATAGCCTGAAAAAGGTAATTCTTCGCCTTCAGATCTTTTAACCTTAGACTGTCTAACTCTGCCTTTTGTGCTTCCGACAAGGGAGTACCAGTGGCTAGCTTTTGTACGCCAATGCTCACAATTGGCCAAAAATCTTTAGACCTAAGAAAGTTCTCCAACAACATACTCCATTAGTCGTAATGACTATTGAAACGCAAAATAGTGGGCTGAACAAAATTTTCAGTGGTCATTGTTTTATTATTGCAATAGTACTCCAAAAAGGAAAAACACTTTTTCTGGCTCTGATACCAAATGATAGAAAAATACACTACAGAAGCAATGAAAAGAAAGAGACTCTACAAGTGTAGAAATTTTCTCTGTATTCAAGTTACGAATATGAAATTATAAGAGTCCTTAAATAAGATAAAAACCACTAAACAAATGTTTATTTGTTCCTAAAATATCAGAATCTAATGCTGACTCCACTATTCCTGTAGCCTAAAGACTAGGAAACTACTTATTGACTCCTAAATAAATGCAACAGACTAACTACTGATTGACCACAAAGCTGGTCACGTTGCTAACAGTTTGAAACTGTTAAACTATTTAAAACTTTCAAATGTTGCCCTCGAAAGAATGGCCAAAGTCCCCTTTTATAGGCACTTTTGGAGTGTAAAATCTTCTCAAAGAGACTCCAAATTAAATTCAATAATCAGAATTTTAAATTATCCATGGAACAACACATATCTTGAAAAGGGATAGAGTAAGGAAAGAGAGGGATACATGTTTACCTCTTTTAGATTGACTTGAAGTAGATAAAGAACAAAAAATGAAGTTGTAGGACCTTATCCTGATGATATTCATATTTTTTCATCTCTTCCAAGATAATAGTAGAGAGAATGAGACTTTTGCAACCTGAAAAGTCAAAGAAAATAGAGAAAGGGGCAACATTTATGATGACAACTGGATTTTCTGTTGATCTCATTGCAAAATCTGCTGAGTTTTGGGTGAGAGAGATGGAAGTGATGGGTTATTTGGAGTTTTTCTAGGCTTTGTTGATGGAGGGATTAGGGATGATGAGTTTGATGAATTGAAGCAAAAGAGGAATTACACTTTATTTGGATGATGGTTTAAAGTTGTTTCATAATGTATGTTACAGTATGATATGGTATCGTACTGTATAGTGTATAGTATAGTATAATATAATATTTGAATGGATTGTATTGTTTACTGCAGTTTAATAACAGTTTTATTAGTTGATTTAGTGGTATGACATTGTATCGTAATGGGTAAGTTTATTAAAATACCTCTAATTATTATAAATTTTAAATTTATTAATAATTATTTATAAAATAATTTTAAATATTTTTTTTCTTTTTGCAAATTTCTCACAAATTATGCCGTGTAAACATATTAAGTTGTTAATTCATAAAAATTCTAACAAAATTCTAACTTTACATTTTGCTCCTATTAGTAAATTATTTTTTTGAAAATTTGTTCAATTATTGTATATAATCGAATAATTTCAAAAGTTTCTATGAAAATTATAGATACTTTAAACCATGAAAAAAATATCAATATGGTTGCACTAATAAACCAATCATATAACACATCAAAGATGTACTCCAGTAGTAATATTTTTGTTTTTCTCAAAAATTAATGTTCTAGGAGACTTTAAAATTATAAAGTTCTAAAAAGTTTCACCTAAACTCAAGCAAAGAACACTTTCATTTAAGCAATCAATGGAATTTATCAGGTTCACTTGACCACTTCAAGAATGCCACAAACCCAAAACAAGTAGACCTTGTGCACAACGTGCTAACAAAAATTCAAACTTCTATTTTTGTCAACAATATAAATCATAAAGAAAAAAATAGTAGACAAACTTAATTATCTTCTGGCATCATTTTTGATAAAATTTCTTTTCACTGTTCCTTTGGACATTATATTAGTATGTGACATACACTTGCATTTTTTGGCAAAGAAATATATATTTGCTTGTATTCATACCAAATTCAAAAATTTTCATATCTCATTTTAAGCTATAGGAAAGGGATGAAAGTCAATTAATGGCACCAACCAAGTTGTGAATCCAACCTCTCAATATGTCATCATGCCTTCAAGATGATTATATTTAATGTTTTTATTTCTGGTAAGCACTGGATCTTCTGCATAGACATTAGGTGCAGGTGCGTCATTAGTTACTTGATTTTGGTTGCTCTGTTCATGTCCCTCTATATATTCCAATGATCGAGTCAGTATTTATATAACTCATTTCATCTATCTCATCAATAGTTAGTGAATAAATACTTAATTTTTTGGATTTCTATGAGAATTTCTTTTTAGAATATCTGAACCAGTCTCAACTTGTTTTTTAGTAGCTCTGTCCTTTTCATATAACATCACCAGATTTTTATAATTTTGAAATGACTTGATCTTCAACTCAACAGCTTGAGGCTTAACCTATATATTGTAAGTGCAAAATATTATTGAAGAAAATAATATTATGAAAAATAACTTATTCATATTTATTGAAGAATTTCACCACTTTAAATTGATATCATATCGTGCATTAATTAAAAATATATTTTTCAAAAATAAAAACAAATAAGAACATTAAATGTCAAATTGTTCTAATGAGATGATGATATTAGAGGCAAAGTTTAGTTAATGTGATAATGCAATCCAAAGTAGTCTACTTCCTCAACACTAATTTACTCAATCCCCTTATTTGAAATAATTATTCTGATTTACTTGTCTAATTTATGAAATCAAGAGCATGATAAACTTCTCTTGCTACCTTAAAATTCCTGGTATGCCAAGCTCTACTTGTCTTCGTTAGCCTATCCAAAATATCAGCAGGCTCAGTAAAGGTGTAGTCCATAAAAGCTCCTCCAGCTGCATTGTTTACTGTTGGCTTTATGTTTAAGTTCAAAGCCAGATAGCATGGCTCCATTAAGTGCTGATCCATTAATTTATGATTTGGGTATTGAATTAATTTCTTCTTAATCTTAGCCATGTTTCATAAAGGGCTTCATTAGGAAAATTTTTCAAGTTACTGATTTCATCCCCTAACTACAACATTTTGGAAAACAAAAAGAACCTTTTTAGGAAAGCTTCTTTCAATTGCCTCTAGTTTGTTATAGAATTGGGTGCTATTTCAGTCAGCCACAAAGTTGACTCCCAAAACAGAGAAACTAGAAAAAATCTCAAACGATTCATATTTTTTTCCACTCTAGGATAGTCAAAAGAATTACATATGTTGATAAAATACACCAAGTGCATGTTAGGATCATCGCCATGTAATCCACCAAACAACCTTTCTAAGTTGAGCAGTTGAATCATCATGCATACAATGTTGAAATTCATCCTAAGAGACAATGGGGGTGGCACAATTGCTTTAGTAGCACCAGTTCTATCCAAATCAACATTATCATCATCAAAAGTAAATTGCACTGCAAGCTGTTGGTGCCCTCTGTTTTATGCTTGCTAATTTCAATTAGTTGATGTAACATTATCAACACATTGCCTACTTATCGGGTCAACCAACTTATCATCTCCTAATTTCTCATTATCTTTATTCAAAATACGTCTGAGTGCAATAAAATTTTATTGGTTAACATATGTAGCAGCTAGTGCAGCCAATATTTTAGAATTTTGTTGAGCTTTAATATTCCTCCTCAAAGTCCATGAAAGTTTGAGATGAAATGGTACTAGAGGCTCACCTGACCGACGAATTCGTGCTATACATAATTTATAGCCTACAAAACCCAAAAGACAACAAATAAAAGTAAAATTAGAAAACTTATCTAAGAGATAGTTAATGCACAATAACTTAATTTACAATCGTATTCCTCGACATTAATGCCAAAACTGATAATGCCTAAACTATAACTCCTTACAAGTGTGTTAGCGGTCATAGTCAAATATATAACCCAACAAAGTTTGGGTTCAAATGCCATAGGGACTAAGGTGCTAATTAAGTTGTATGCAGATTAATTGACTTTTAATCATACATTTCTGTTGAATAGGAAGGTTTTGAATGAATATTAGTTTAGTAATTGCAGACTAGTAATGACCAATGTTTACTTTATAATAATTTGAAAAAATCGAAATGGTAAAACTAGGACTTTTTTTGCCACGGTGTATTAATTCTTTCTTGGTTATCGGTACCATGAATTTATATCACCGTTTGTGATTATATAGAAGTTATATAAAATTTCCATCTAAATGTTTCTCAACCTACAAAGATGGATCACTTTAATTTCTTCAAATTCAAAGTGATGTCACTACACATTGTAACAAATTCTCCAATAGATCAATGCGATTAAGGCATCAATCTGTAAATTAGAGAGTAAGAACTCAAATATCTGGTTACTTTTCTCTTTTCCTAACAATAATTTCTTTATTCAAGCAAGTTATGTTTTAGGGAACACTCTCAACTATACAACCATTAGAAGTCAATATGATATGGTCATAATGTCATTGCAAATTCAGCATGCCAAAACCTAAAATTGAGCTTTTACCAAGGCCCCTATAACCCAGTTTTGGAGCTTTATCCATATAAAGATAGATTAAAAGAATAATTTCATTAAATTATAGGTATAATTTACAATCCAAAATAAATCAAAATCCCCAATCCAAAATTCCAAGAAAAACAGTGTATTCTTCAACTCTAGGCTTGTTTCTCAGCCAAACTTATATTTCAAAGTTGAAAAAAATCCAAAAGATGCATATTTTAACCCTTAAAAGGGTATTTATAGACTCCCCAAAAGTTGGGATTTACAATTTGAATTTGGGCTACTGCGTTAATACTAATTGTTAGCCTGGCGTTAATCCAAAATTGCATGGTTGTTGTTGATTGTCCATCATGACAGATCGTTGCTCCTTTCATTACTGGATCCTAATTTTGCATATATTCTGGTTAACTCTAATAATTGTGACGATGACCCATCGCGACCTTAAAGATCTATTGCTTAGGTCATCATCCATATACAAGATATTTTACATTCTACTTAAGAGTACCAGGAAGTAAGCTTATTAACCTATTGAAAAGTCATAGATCCTTAACTTTCTGAACTTTTCATACTTCTAAGTTTAAATCCTGAGAACAAGCATAAAACACATCAAATACCACTAACAGTAGCTATAAAAAAACAATTATCCCTCATTAAAGATACAAAATATACCATCTGAAGCAGGTATATTAACACTCTCAACTTAGGACGATTGCTTGTCTTCAACCAACTTAACACAATATCATATATACATCTATATCACAAAAAAATAAGTAACTGTTAGATCTAGCAAGGATTAAATATTTAATATGCACACAAATTCTATAATCTAACTCATAAGAATCCATACATGGCATCACACTCTAGCTAGGTTACATGTATACACATAGAACACCACATCCAAGGAAGGACAGTCACAAGTTTAGTTCACATTCTCCCACCTCTAAAGAAATCCTTTTTACATTGATAGATTTAAATCAAGGACCATTATTCAAATTTCTCACTCTCATAATAACTTCCAAATAAAGTGTATGCAAATCCATAGGTTTGCCCTTATCATTCCATCAAGTACTACAGTTTTTCAGCAAGGATTACTACAAGGCTTACTTAGGCTTGTAATGAAGGCTTGGGTGTAGGTAAAATGTTATTTTAGAATCGTGACTCAACCCTCATTCTCATTGTTGCTGCTATATAACTTCAATTTCCACTTTATGCTACCCTCTTAGTGCCCTAAAGCCCCCTTTTTTGAAATATATGTGTACATCTCCTATTCAACAGTTCTCGCCCCTTGATTTAGCTTATTTATTAAACCCTTCACACTATCCACCCACAACTTATGCTAATTCCAATTGTTGAGGTGCACAATATCTACTAGGGACACGGGCTAATGAAAAAGTCTAATACCCAAAATTTTCTAAACTTATCATTCACTTGTTAACTCTATATAGTATCCACCCTTAACTTAGACAATTTACCTGAGTTGAAGTGTACAATGTAAAAGGAAGGAACAATGCCAAAACAAAGATTTAAAAATAGAGAAGGGTGAGTTTAAAGGCAACAAGTAAAAAGGTTATTGCCTCAAAAGGGGATCAAAGAAGTATACAAATAACTAAATTTTTGGTTACACCTATAAGGCTAAGTGGAATCAAGTGAAAAATGGCTTATGATCTTATCCTATTTAACCAACTATCACTTAACACAATGAACCGAGCAAGTTCTAGAAGTGTACACAAAGTAGGAAATGCAAAAATCGTTGCACACATATAGCAGTGAACTAGTACTCATAATACTAATCTTCAGACCTATGTTTATCTTATACATGCTCGCTTTACCTAGAGATTATAATGCCAAGTACATATCCACAATGGTTAATCATCATAGAATATGAACAAGATTAATTTTACTGAGGATTAACCTTATTTCATAATATTTTAACAACTCGAACAACTTTTCATTCAATCATTTTCTTACAACACACGTGATATGTACAATCACATTAAAGTAATAAAAACAGAACATATGTATAATCATATGAAAACAATAAAAATAAAACAATGAAATAAAACTCCTAAATATGACGGTTCTCCTAGATAGCACACAAGGGAAAAGAACGCAGGTAACAAACACCCATGTGGTGATAAACTACCTAATAGATACAAGTACCCCACCCATACTAAAATAATACGTTGTACTCAATGCATCATTAGTAAAGTACATAGGAGTAGAATACTTGAAAATCTCTTAGGCTTGGGAGTCTGTAGAGTCATAAGGCCCCGCTAGCCTCAGTAGTAGCAATAGTGACCCCAGTGGTGACCAGGGTGCTTAAATCACCCACTTTCACATAAATTGGAGTGGGTACTAGTAGAACCAATGGTTTATGCCCACCTCCCAGGGATGAACTAGTAGACACATCAACAACTTTATCTTTTACTCTCTTATTTCTTGCTTTTTCATCTTTTCTCGATCTTCTCATTGCTTTCGGCACTGCTCTTTCTTTATTCATCCCATCCCTGTGATTTCTCCTTCTTTAAGATCTTTTATTTCCACTTTCACTCACATTTTACCTTTGTATTTTAAGGGCAGACCCATTATATCAATAATGTTATCATCTTTATCTACTTTTCCAAATGTTGGGTCAAAAACTCCTAGAACTAGTTGCCTTTTCAACTCAGCTATATCAGCCTATGCCTGCTTCAATTCTATAGTGAACCTAGCTAGACCTGGAATTGATAACTCACTCAGCCTGGTGTTTACCCTTTATTCCATATCATCAATTCTCATATGTAAGTTCTTATATGGCTCCAAATCCTCCATTACAACTCTATCTACAAATGACTTAAACTCTTTTGCCCAAATATTAAGCTACCATTCAAACTTATTTTGAGCTTTAACCACTTTCACAAAATTTTTTGGGGTCAACTTGTACTCCAAACATAATGGTGGCAAGGATGCCATATCTATAGTCTTAGTAGCAAAACGTGTAGGCATAAACCATGATATAGCAAAAGTGCCCTATGAAACAATAATAGCAAGAGAAAACGGCATACCTAAAGGTACATCTAATGCCTATGGAGTGGTTTGGGATTGCATCCCAAATGCTAGTGGCTTATTCACTCTCATCTCAAACTTTATGTCGTCCCTCATCTTCTTAATGTCTTGACTTCTTATAGCTCCAACATTATTTTCTACTTCTCAAATGATTGTCATAATTTCCTGCCTACAAAGCTTAGTAATAAGACAAGGAAAAGGTAGAGCACTCTTAGTTTTGTGTGCCCTCACAAATAACTCATCAACTATAATTTGGCAAAAGTTAATTTTTAACCCTTCAATCAAACTGGGCACCAACACTGCTCGTTGTGGATCCAAATTCATATCTCCCCATGCTAGAATCAACCTTGATCTCACTCTAGCCCACCAAAATTTAGTTCTAAATCTCAATAAAGATTTTGCAATTCTCTCTTTATTCCTTAGCCATGATGGGTTCCTACTATCTGTTAGAATTCTTGCTAACCATGGCCTCTTATTAAATCCAACAGGTATTTGGTGGTCAAGATTTACAGTTATTTTAGTAGTGATATACAACTAATCAAATAATATTTGATGGATGGTATGCTTTGATATACCTACAGTTACTCCTCTCATTAAGATTCTAGTTTTGTTCCTTATATCAACCACCGTTGCCCCTTTTGGATAATATTTATCCAATATTTCAGGTAATTTGCGGGAAATTCTCTAATAATAGTGGGGTAGTATGATTCAGGGGGTTTACTCAATCATCCCAAATCATACTTATTAAATTGCCTCTCCAAATCAGGATATTCTGAAAGATCTGTGGTGATGATTTGACATTCATCAGCCTTTTCATACTTATGCTTTGTGTATGTTGAAGGACATTATAGTAATGTTTCTTTGACCCTTCAACCTTCCACCTGATTGTCCTCTGGACCTCAGGGTCTTTGCTACAAATTACATCACTTTTCTCCTATTCTGGATCTTTGGCATAATTTACAGCGTTGGAGGCTAGAGTTTTTTTCCCAACACCCTTGGAATTAAATTGAAGTTTCTTATTGTTAAATCCTTAAATCTTTCTTCTTTCCTTGCTTCATTTAGATTATTTGGGTGTTATTTGAATTTGGTATTTAAGTATTATTGTTAGACATAATGTAATATATGAATATTCAATTTGAGTTTTATTTCTATCTTATGATTTCATGTTGATTGATTACTCTTGACATAAGAATAGTTTTTTTTAATCTAAATTAATCTCATATTCCACTATTCCTACTCTAGTTAAGCTAGAAAGAGGATATTAGAGCGGGTGTTTCCCATCTACATCAATTAATACTTAAAAGAGCTAATTAAGGCTGGGATATGTTAATTTAGCACGATTTGGGTTGTATGACCTATCTTATGGAATTTGATGTTAAAAATGGTAAATCCTAATGTAGCTCAAAATTTCTTTTGTATTTTATGCTTCCAAGCTTGGTTTGACAAAACACGTGAGGGCTAAACCTTCAATGGTCGACGTACATTAGTGGGTGATATTAAATTTAAGGCTAATTTACTAGATCCATGATTGATTTGAGAGTAGTTGGTTAAATATGATGTTTCATTAATAGATTTTATTCCTCGTGTAACATGACTCATTTTCCATCATTGTGATAGCCATTGATCATGTGTTTATATTTTATACTGCTTTTATCCGTGTTTCACTCTTATTATCAAACCCCCCCAAAATACTTATATCATAGGTTTGATTTTAGGAAGTTACTTTTATTTCAAGCTTACTCGATCACCACTCACATTGTTCCTTATGGATTTGACCACGACTTTTTGTTGGATAAATATATTGGAAACATACGCTATACCAATTCAAGAGTGTAATCTGAGTGTTATAAAAATATATTGATATTTTTTTCAAACGGATTCCATTTGGGTTCTGCAATGCTCCAGCTATGTTTCAAAGATGTATGACATCAATCTTCTCCAACATGGTGGATGACACTTTAGAGGTGTTCATGGATAATTAATCGGTGGTTGGAGATTCATGTGATAATTGTTTGTTAAATCTGAGTCATTCCTTACAGAGGTGTGAGGAATTTAATTTGGTGCTTAATTGGGAAATGTAATTTAATGGTGAAATAAGGCAAAGTGTTGGGCCATAAAATCTTAGAAAAAGGGATTGAAGTGGATAGAGAAAAAATTAAAGTGATTGAAACGCTACCTCCATGTATTTCGGTAAAAGAAGTACAAAGCTTCTTGGGGCATGTGGGATTTTACAGGAGGTTCATCAAAGACTTCATCAAAATTTCAAATCCTTTATGCAAGGTATTGGAGAAAGAGGTTAAGTTTGAATGGAATAAGGAGTGCTTGAAGGAATTCAACTGTCTTAAGGAGAAGTTGGTGGAGGCGCTTATTATGATTGCACCCGATTAGTCCAATCCCCTTGAGATAATGTATGATACAAGTGGAGTAGCCTTTGGTGCAATACTTAGACAGAAGAAAGAGAAATTGTTCCACTTGATATTCTATGCAAGTAAAGACTTAAATGGAGCACCAAAAAATTACAATGTCATGGAGAAGGAGTTTCTAGTTGTGGTCTATTTTTTAAAAATGTTTAGAGCATATCTGTTGGAAACTAAGGTGTTAGTGCATACCGACCATTTGAAATTTTGCTATTCTATGTCCAAAAAGGATGTTAAGCCATGGTTAATGACAGCTCCCAAGCACACACGCAAGTGTACGTGGTCTATCAAGTAGTAAAGTGGCCCTAAAGAAAGCCAAGCATCGATCCCGTAGAGACTTGTGTTAAACAACTACCCAAATCTAGTTTAACAACTTGAGAAAAGTAACCAATAAAGTTTTAGAATTGTAAACTAAATGTAAACTAAACTAATGCCGAAAAAGAATGACTTAGGACAATTAATGGATAGAGATCTTGGATTAAGTGGTACGAACAATCATACTACATTATTGAATTTTATTAGTTAAATTGCTTATCTTGGTTGTTGATTCATAGGGTTAATCGCATGATCATGGTCTCCCGACCTCTAACCGTTTACCTAACTTTGAAATTATAACTACATCGTTGAACGGGGATGTAATAATCCAACTAAATAATTTAAAGCTATCATCCCACATGCAAATCAAGTAAGGCTTCTAAGTACATCCCTGTCCCAGACGCTAATTTGAAATCCTTATTTTATAAAAGACTACGAACCTTACTTTGCGTATCCCCATATTCTATCATCCTATTCCCCCTCTCGGGATCACAAGGTAGACAATTCTAAGGGTAGCTAATCCTTAAAATAGTTAAAACAAGTATAAACAAACAACCATATTGATAAGCAAATCAGTAAACTTAATTTTTTTAAAAAAAGTATTCTTGATCTTGGCCTTAATCCCGAATAGGGAGTTTAGCCCTTAATGGAAATATTCATTACCCAATTACTTGGATTGATGATGCAAACCATGAAAGAAACTAAAATAAAATATTATGAACCCTAATTACGTGTATAGCAGCCTCCACAAGTATCCAAGGACATCCAAAAGTGATTAATAACATGTCCAATGATGTATTTATTGCACAAGGGTAAGCCAAAGCTGTGTAGGACAAGGATTCCAACAATTTGAGAGCATTAGAGTAGAGGTCTTGCCGCCCTGGGTATTGCACCACTCCATATAAGGCTGAGCCTGCTATAGAGTTCTTCTCCAGCAAGGGCTGAGCCTACTTTAGGCCCCCACTATGGCTAGGGCGCCGCGGGCTTATCGTTTCAATACACTGGAAGTTGCTTCCACGATTTTGGTCAAGTGTTGATTGTCCAATCTTTCATACCTTGACTTATGGTGTATTTTCAATGGATTTTCAACATTTATATCATCAATATATCACCATATTCAGCTCAAAAATCTTCCTACATAATCACACACCAAGAATTACAGACAATCACAACACACTATCCATGATGATGAATCAAAACATCAGCTAAGATTATGCTAGTTAATGTTAATCTTCAACTTATCATTCCGACTCTTAACTTAATCAAATTGAACTTTTCATAATAACAACAAATTTTTCAACTCATAATTACACATTTAAACCATTTGTAACTCCTTTAATACATTAGAATCAAACTAAACCAACTAGACATATAACTAGCTCAAGCTAGTAAAACTATTTTTCTCAATTGAACTCTAAATGACTCAATTAAGCACAAACTTGTTGGAAGACACTTTGAACCATTGTAAACACGTCCTTGTACACTTATATGCTTGTTTATAACATAATTAACACATTAAGCACTCAAGTTATCCTCAAAACAAGACTAAATAAGCTAGAATAGTAACACTAGAGTGCATAAATACACCCAATATCACCACCCCACACTTAATGCCTTGTTCATCCACGAAAAACTCTTTTCTCTAAGCATAATCAGTTGAGGAGACTCTACACTTCCACTAAATGCAAGACACTCAAACGAGCACTACAATGATTATACAGAATGCAAGTTTCTTCAATAAGTATGGTATTTAAAAAATGGAAAGCTAATGAACACTACTCTAACACATCCTAGCCTAAAAAATTTAGTCACCTTATTGGAAAACTCATGCTAATTGTTCAATCAAGGACAACATACAAATCACCAAAATTCATCAAAATGTGCCCCTCACAACAAGAGAGTTACCCATAATCACTCACATAAAAACATTTTATAACATGATGGGTACAAGAATAAAATTATGTTCACTCTCACAAGAAATTCACAAGTTACACATAATGAACCATAGACTTGCCCTTAGTGTAGTACTCCACTAATATCAGAATACTAAGCGTAGGATCAATTAGGTCTTTTCTGAGTTGTAATATAGGATAAGGGGCGGGTAGGAACTATTTTGATTAGGAATAGTGATTATCTTACCTAACACTTTAATATACTGCGTTATATAATTGAGGCCATTCTCCAACAACCAAATTACACCACTTTTGTCTACCCTATTCTTTTGTTTTCACCCCATCTTATTAAGCTCATTTATAGACACTATGGTGGGAGTATTTTATGCACAACCCATTCACATTGCACAAATTTTATTCTTTTCATTACTCAACTCCCTACCATAACACACTACAATTCTTTTCGAATACAAATCATTATCACTTTGGGGGCTTCAATTTCACCTTATTCTTATTCAATTTCATATTCCTAACTCAATAAATTTTTCATTAAAGTGCCTAGGATCTTTGGATCAAATTATGGTCTATTAACGAAGGGTATTAACCTACACAAAAGGCTGCCAAAGAAAAAGATAAAGGCTCAATGAGGCTGACTAAGATTAAGCACAAAGATAGGTAAAAAAGAGGGTCTAAACAGAGCTATCAAAGAAATTCCTATATCATCTCCTAAACCCATACTCTTTATTTCACTTTGCAATACACCGAACAAGTTCTAGACATCACATGCAATAATAAATATACAAAAAATCACATCACACATGGCACATTCTTGGCTCAATAGGATCATTATAGACTCTTACCAATATAATAACATGAATTCAAATTTAAGTGAACAAGTACAAGATTCAAAAACATGAGTCTAAGAGTCTCAAAAGTAGTAGTTCGCACAATTCAACATGCTTTTACCAACCAAAACACTTACACCATGCAATAAAAAATAGCACCAACAAGAATATCTTACATAATTTTTTTTTAAATTGAGCCTAAAGTTGGGAATTTACCCATGTAGTATAGTGGTGAGTAATCCCGCCTATCACGCGGTGACTTAGATTTGTTCTCCGACAACAGTGCCAAAAACTTGACAGCACCCAAGAGTACACACAAGTGTACGTGGTCTATCAAGTAGTAATGTGGCCTTAAATAAAGCCATGTATTGATCCCATAGGGACTTGAGTTAAAAAACTACCAAAGTCTAGTTTAACAACTTGAGAAAAGTAACCAAAAAAGTTTTAGGTTTGTAAGCTAAAGTAAACTAAACTAATGTGGAAAAATCATGACTTAGGACAATCAAAGGATAGAAATCTAGGGTTAAGGATTATGAACAATCATACTACGTTATTGAATTTCATTCGTTAGATCTCTTATCTTGGTTGTTGATTCGTAGGGTTAATCGCATGATCATGGTCTCCCAATCTCTAACCGTTTACCAAACTTGGACATTACAACTACATCGTAGAGCGGAGATGTAATAATCCAACTAAGTGATTTAAAGTTATCATCCTATATGCAAATAAGTAAGTCTTCTAAGTACATCCCTATCCTAGAAACTAATTGAAAATCTTTCTTTTATAAAAAACTACGAACCTTACTTTGCTTATCTCCATATTCTATCTTCCTATTCCCCCTTCCGAGATCACAAGGTCGACAATGAATATATTTTATGGGAAGCTAATCCATAAAATAGTTAAAACAAGGATAACCAAAAAACCATATTGATAAGAAAATAAACAAACTTAATTCAAAATGAAAGTAATCATGATCTTGGCCTTAACACCAGGAAGGGAGTTTAGCCCTTAATGGAAATATTCATCATCCAATTACTTGGATTGATGATACAAACCATGAAAGAAACTAAAGTAAAATATTATGAACCCTAATTACATGTATAGAAGCCTCCACAAGTATCCAAGGACGTACTAAAGTAATTAAAACATGTACAATAATGTATTTATAGCACAAGCGTCAGCCAAAGATGTGTAGGACAAGGATTCCAACAATTTGAGAGCATGGGAGTAGAGGGGGCGCCACGTTGGGTATAGCACCGCTCAAGATGGAGATGAGACTAATGAAGAGCATCGCTCCAACCAGGGTTGAGCCTGCTTTAGAGCCCCTCTATGGCTAGGTCACTACGGGCTCATCGTCTTAACACACCGGAAGTTGCTTCCACAATTTTGGCTAAGTGTTGATCGTCCAATCTTTCATTCCTTGACTTATGGTGTATTTCCAATGGATTTCCAGCCTTTATATCATCAATATATTACCATATTCAGCTCACAAAGTTTCCTACATAATCACACACCAAGAGTTAGAGAAAATCACAACATAATATCCATGACGATGAATCAAAATAAGATCTAGTTCATGTTAATCTTCAATTTATTGTTTTGACTCTTGACTTAATCAAATTGAAAATTTCACATTACCAACAAGTTGTTCCACTCATAATTACACATTTTAACTATTTGGAACTACTTTAACACATTATAATCAAACTAAACCAACTAGACACACAACTAGGTCAAGCTAGTAAAACTAGTTTTCTCAATTAAACTCTAAATGACTCAAATAAGCACAAACTTTTTGGAAAACACTTTGAACCATTGTAAAAACGTCTATAAACACTTATATGCTTGTTTCTAACATAATTAACACATTAAGAACTAAAGTTATCCTCAAACCAGGACTAAATAGGCTAGAATAGTAACACTAGAATGCATAAATACACCCGACATTACTACCCCAAACTTAAAATATTGTTCCTTCTTAAACAACTCTTTAATCAAAGCATAACCAGTTGAGGAGACTCTACACTTCCACTAAATGCATGACACTCAAGCTAGCACTACAATGATTACATAGAATGCATATTTCTTCACTAAGCATGGTATTTACACAATTGAAAGCTTATGAACACTACTCCAAAACATCCTAGCATCAAGAATTTACTCACCTCGTTGGCAAACTCATGCTAATTGTTCAATCAAGGACATTATACAAATCACCATCATATATCGAACATGTGCGCCTCAAAATAAGAGAGTTACCCATAATCACTTTATAAAAGAATTTTATAACATAATGGGTACAAGAATAAAATTCCGCTCACTCTCACAAGAAATTCACAAGTTACACACAATGAACCATAGGCTTTCCCTTAGTGTAGTGCTCCACTAATATCAGAATGCTAAGCGTAGGATCAATTAGGTCTTTTCCAGGTTGTAATATAGGCTAAGGGATGGGCTGGAACTATTTTGATCGGGAATAGTGACTATCTATCTTAAGCACTTTAATACACTACATTATACAATTCAGATCATTCTCCAAGAATCAAATTACACCATTTTTGTCTACCCATTATTTTGTTTTTACCCCATCTTATTAAGCTTATTTACATACACTATGGTGGGAGTACTTTATGCACAACTCCTTCACTTTGCATGAATTTTTATTCTTTTCATTACTCAACTCCCCACCACAACACATTATAATTCTTTTTGAACACCAATAACTATCACTTTGGAGGCTTCAATTTCACCTTATTCTTCTTTAATTTCATACTTCTAACTCAATAAATTTTTCATTAAAGCACCTAGGACCTTTAGATCAAATTATGGTCTATCAACGAAGGGTATTAGGCTACACATGAGGCAGCCAAGGAAAAATCTAATAGCCTAATAGGGCTGACTAAGATTAAGCACAAAGGTAGGTCAAAAAGAGGGTCTAAACAAGGCTATCAAAGAAATGCCTATATTATATCCTAAACCCACACTCTTTAGTTTTCTTTGCACTCGCATCGGGCATGTTATTGACATCACATGCAACAAGGAATATACAAAAACTCATAGCACACATAGAACATGCTTAACTCAATTGGATCATCATAGACTCTTACCCAAACAATAATATGAATTCAAATTTAACCCAACAAGTCCAAGAGTAAAAAACATAAGCCTGAAAGTCTCAAAAGTATTAGTTCACATAATTCAACATGCTTTTACCAACCAAAACACTGGACCCATGCAATCAAAATAACACCAACAAGAATATCTTACACAAAACATTTTTTTAAAATTGAGCTTAAAATTGGGAATTTTCCTCTATAGTATAGTGGTGAGTGTTTTTGCCTGTCATATGGGTGACCCGGTTTCATTCCCTGGCCACGGTGCCTAATACATGACAGTGACCAAGTGCACACGCAAGTGTACCTAGTCTATTAAGTAGTAAACTGGCTTTAAATAAAGCCAGTTATCGATCCCATAGGGACTTAGGTTAAAAAACTACCCAAGTCTTGAGAAAAGTAACCAATAAAGTGTTATAAAGCAAAACTAAAAGTAAACTAAACTAATGCAAGAAAATAATGACTTAGGACAATCAATGCATAGAGATCTAGGGTTAAGGTTTACGAACGATCATACTACGTTATTGAATTTTATTTGTTAAATCACTTGTCTTGGTTGCTGATTCATAAAGTTAATTGCATGATCATGGTCTCCCGACCTCTAACCATTTACCCAACTTAGACATTACAACTACATCGTTGAGCAGGGATGTAATAATCCAACTAAGTGATGTAAAGGTATCATCCTACATGCAAATCAAGTAAGGCTTCTAAGTACATCCCTATCCTAGATGCTAATTCAAAATCCTTATTTTATAAAATACTACAAACCTTACTTTGCTTATCCCCATGTTCTATCTTCCTATTCCCCCTCTCGAGATCACAAGGTCAACAATGAATATATTCTAAAGGTAGCTAATCCCTAAAATAATTAAAATAAGGATCAACAAATAAACATATTGATAAGCAAATCAACAAACTTAATTCAAAACAAAAGTATTCATGATCTTGGTCTTAACCCCTAAAAGGGAGTTTAACCCTTAATGGAAATATTCATTGTCCAATTACTTAGATTAATGATACAAACAATGAAAGAAACTAAAGTAAAATATTATGAACCCTAATTACGTGTATAGCAGCCTCCACAAGTATCCAAGGATGTCCAAAAGTGATTAAAAATGTGTACAATGATGTATTTATAGAACAAGGGAAAGCGAAAGCCGTGTAGGACAATGATTCCATAATTTTGGTTAAGTATTGATAGTACCGCTCCAGATGGGGATGATCCTGCTATAGAGCATCGCTCTAGCCAAAGTTGAGCTTTCTTTAGAACCCCGCTATGGCTAGGGAATCGTGGGATCATCGCCTCAAAAACCTGGAAGTTGATTCCACAATTTTGGTTAAGTATTGATAGTCAAATCTTTCATCCCTTGACTTGTAGTGTATTTCTAATGGGTTTTCATCCTTCATATCATCAATATATCACCATATTAAGTTCAAAAAGCTTCTTACATAATCACACACAGTATCAATGAAGATGAATCAAAACAAAAGCTAAGACTAGGCTAGATCATGTTAATCTTCAACTTATTATTCTGACTCTTGACTTAATAAAATTGAACTTTGCATATTACCAATAATCTTTTCCTTTCATAATTACACATTTAAACCATTTGGGACTCCTTTAACACATTATAATCAAACGAAACCAACTCGATACACAACTAGCTCAAGCTAGTAAAACTAGTTTTCTTAATTGAAGTCTAAATTACTCAATTAAGTACAAACTTGTTGGAAACACTTTCAAGCATTGTAAACTCATCCTTCAACACTTATATGTTTGTTTCAAACATAATTAACGCATTAAGCACTCAAGTTGTCCTCAAAACGGGACCAAATAAACTAGAATTCTAACGCTAGAATGTATAAATACACCCAACATCACCATCCCACACTTATATCCTTGTTCGTACTCGAACAACTCTTTACTCAAAGCATAATCAGTTGAGGAGACTCTATACTTCCACTAAATTTAAGACACACAAGATAGCACTACAATAATTACATGGAATGCAAGTTTCTTCAGTAAGCATGGTATTTAGACAATTGAAAGCTCATGAACACTACTCCAAAACATCCTAGCCTCAAGAATTTACTCACCTTGTTGGAAAACTCATGATAATTGTTTAATCAAGGGCATCGAACAAATCACCCATATTTATTAAACATGTGCCCCTCACAACAGCAGAGTTACCCATAATCACTTACATAACAACATCTTATAACATCATGAGTACAAGAATAAAATTATGCTCACTCACAAGAAATTCACAAGTTACACACAATGAACCATAGGCTTGCTCTTAGTGTAGTGCTCCACTAATATACGCATGCTAAGCTTAGGATCAATTAGGTCTTTGATGGGTTGTAATGTAGGCTAAGGGACAGGTAGGAACCTTTTTTTATTAGGAATAGTGAGTATCTTCCCTAAGCATTTTCAACAACCAAATTACACCACTTTTGTCTACCCCATTCTGTTATTTTCACCCCATCTTATTAAGCTCATTTACAAACACTATGGTGGGAGTATTTTATGCCCAACTCATTAACTTTTCACAAATTTTTATTCTTTTCATGACTCAATTCCCCACCACAACACATTATAATTCTTTTGGAACACCAATAACTATTACTTTGGGGGCTTTAATTTCCCCTTATTCTTCTTCAATTTCACCTTATTCTTCTTTAATTTCATACTTCTAACTCAATTGATTTTTTTATTAAAGCACCTAGGATCTTTGGATCAAATTATTATCTATCGACAAAGGGTATTAGGCTACACATGTGGCTGCCAAAGAAAAAGCTAAAGGCTCAATGGGGTTTACTAAGATTAATCACAAAGGTAGATCAAAAAGAGCGTATAAACAAGGATATCAAAGAGATGCCAATATCTTGTACTAAACCCACACTCTTTATTTCGCTTTGCACACCACCGGACAAGTTCTAGACATCACATGCAACAAGGAATATACAAAAACTTACTTTATAAATGGCACATGCTTGACTCAATAGGATCAGCATAGACTCTTACCCAAATAATAACATGAATTCAAATTTAAGTCAACAAGTACAAGAGTAAAAAACATGATCCTAAGAGTCTTAAAGTAGTTGTTCACACAATTCAACCTGCTTTTACCAACCAAAACACTAGCACCGCGCAATCAAAAATAGCACCAACAAGAATATCTTACTCACAAAAAAATAATTTTAAATTAAGCCTAAAATGAGGAATTTTCCCACCCCACACTTAAAAATCTTCTTTGTCCCCAAAGTGAATTTAAGAGTAAGAGATAGAAATAATCCTTGAGTATTCTAGGCCTAACTAGTAGCATCTTTATATATCAAGAAGATTTGGGGACCCCACACTCAGTCTTTGCCATGCTTCTTAGCTTAGGTTTTCTGGTACTCAGACTTTCCATCAACTGGTGACTCAACAAAACAAAAACTAGTAAAATAAAAAACTAAAAACTAAAAACAACACAACTTATCTTGGGTTAACCCCTAAGAAATGCCTAATTATGTTGTGGCACGATCTACATCAACTTTTTTCTCCACCTTAAGGATATGAATTTCACCCCCAACTTTGTATCCATCTTTTTGCCTCGCTCATAGGGAGGTGGTACAAAGATTAAGGAACCGATTAATTGAATCTGCATGGTGACCCAGTCGAACTTATAGTGAGGTGCATTTTTGTGTTTCTTATCTGGTATAAAATTAAGAATAGAGGATTCTTGTTCCCCATCTTTACACTTTTCTACTGTTTTAGATGATTCCACAGACAAGACATCATCTAAACAAAATGTAGAAAAGTTCTTTGAATGAGGCCCAACCAATCCTACTTCAAACTTTACACAATTTACAACATCCTCACTCATATTCACCTTCTCAAGTACAACCTCAAGAGAAAGATGACAGTTGAGTAGTTGCGATTCTTATGTTTATTCCCAGATTGATTAATATCATCTTCATATTTTTCTTTTATTAGCATATGTTGACAAGGTTGTGGTGGTATCTCCTCAACCTGTTCATCAACTTTAGTTTTCAAGTACAAATACTTCCTAAAATTATCATCTTTATCTTCCATCGGTTGGGGAGTCAATTCTGCATCTACCGCCTAAGTTGCTTATTGAGCATTGCCTATAAATATTACTGAATCAGGATTAAAATCACACATATCTGCAGAGTGATTCATATTGCCACAAACCACAAACTAACTTATGGTCTGCATAAGTCGGTAATAAGAAGGTCTCCTCCAAACACTTGCATCAAAATCTGGACAAAAAGCCTTATCGGGTCCTTCATAAAAATGATAAGAATCATCATCCCTCAAAAACCATCTATCCAAGACTGACATCTCAATAAGTGTGATAAAAATAGAGATAACTTAAAACAAATAGAAAAAAAATACAAAAACTATTTACAACTCAATTTAGCTAACTAAAGATAAGATAGTTGCCAATTTATAAGTCCCCTACAACGGCGCCAAAAACTTGACAGAACCCAAGCACACACATAAGTGTACATGGTCTATCAAGTATCAAAGTGGCCTTACAGAAAGCCAAGTATCAATCCCATAGGGACTTGTGTTAAGAAACTACCCAAGTCTAGTTTAACAACTTGAGAAAAGTAACCAATAGAGTTTTAGAATTGTAAACTAAATGTAAGCTAAACTAATGCAGAAAAATAATGACTTAGGACAATTAATGGATAGAGATCAAGGGTTAAGGCTTATGAACAATCATACTACGTTATTGAATTTCATTCATTAAATCACTTATCTTGGTTGTTGATTCGTAGCGTTAGTCTCATGATCATAGTCTCCTGATCTCTAACCCTTTACCTAACTTGGACACTATAACTACATCATTGAGCAGGGATGTAATAATCTAACTAAGTGATTTAAAACTATCAACCTATATGCAAATCAAGTAAGGCTTCTAAGTACATCCCTCTCCTAGAGGCTACTTCAAAATCCTTATTTTATAAAAGACTACGAACCTTACTTTGCTTATCCCCATGTTCTATCTTCCTGTTCCCCCTCCCGAGATCATAAGGTCGACAATGAATATATTCTAAAGGTAGCTAATCCCTAAATAGTTAAAACAAGGATAAAAAACAACCATATTGATAAGAAAATTAACAAACTTAATTCAAAATAAAAGTATTCAAGATTTTGGGCTTAACCTCTGAAAGGGAGTTTATCCCTTAATGGAAATATTCATCATCCAATTACTTGGATTGATGATACAAACCATAAAACAAACTAAAGTAAAATATTAAGAACCCTAATTACATGTATATCAACCTCCACAAGTATCTAAGAAAGTCCAAAAGTGATTTAAAATGTGTACAGTGATGTGTTGATAGCACAACGGCAAGCCAAAGCCGTGTAGGACAAGGATTCCAACAATTTGAGAGAATAGGAGTAGAGGGAGCACCGTGTTGGGTATTACACCACTCCAGATGGGGCTAAGCCTATTGTAGAGCACTACTCTAGCCAGATCTGAGCCTACTTTAGAGTCTCGCTATGGCTAGGGCTCTGTGGGCTTATTTCCTCAATATACTGGATGTTGCTTCTATGATTTTAGTTAAGTGTTGATCGTCCAATCTTTCATACCTTGACTTATGGTGTATTTCCAATGGATTTCCAGCCTCTATATGATCAATATATCACCATATTTAGCTCACAAAGCTTCTTAAATAATCACACACCATGAATTAGAGACAACCACAACATAATATCCATGACGATGAATCAAAACAAGGGTTAAGACTAAGCTAGTTCATGTTAATCTTCAACTTATTGTTTCGATGCTTGACTTAATCAAATTGAACTTTTCATATTACCAAAAAGTTGATCCACTTATAATTACATATTTAAACCATTTGGAACTCTTTTAACACATTAGAATCAAATGAAACCAGCTAGACACACAACTAGCTTAATCTAGTAAAACTAGTTTTGTTGATTGAACTCTAAATGACTCAATTAAGCACAAATTTGTTGGAAAATACTTTGAACCATTGTAAACACATCCCTGAAAACTTATATGATTGTTTATTATATAATTAACACATTAATCACTTAAGTTATCCTCAAAATAAGACTAAATAAGCTAGAATAGTAATACTAGAATGCATAAATACACCCAACCTTTGATTAGATGGGTGTTGTTGTTATAGGAGTTCGAATTTGAGGTACAACATTGAAAAGAATATGAAACCAAGTAAATAATTTGTATAGGTTGGAGCATGAATGGATCAAAATAGATGCATTGGAAATTGATTATTCATTTCTAGATAAACAAGTCCATCTAGCAACCTTTAATCTTGTTTTGTGGTTTACGGATTTTACAAACTACCTTTTGTGCGATATTATTTTGGATAAATTGAGTTATCAATAACAAAAGAAGTTCCTTCATGATATGAGCAGGTATTTCTGGGATGAGCCTCATTTATTTTATTCGTGTGTTGATAATATTGTTTGTAGGTGTCTACCTAAAGTGGAGATTCTTGAGATATTGAAAGCATGTCACTCTTTACTTGTGGGAGGACATCATGCAGGTGATCGCACTACCCAAAATTTTTTATAGAGTGAGTATTACTAGCCAACAATATTTAAGGATTCTTATTAGTTCATGAAATAATGTGATCAATTCCAACAATAAGGATCAATTTCTAAGAACCAACAAATGCCTATGTCAACTATATTAGAGGTTGAATTGTTTGATATGTGGGGCATCAACTTTATGGTCCTTTTCATGACATTGTATCATTGTAAGTACATTCTAGTTGCGGTGGATTATGTATCCAAATAACTCGAATATGTGGCATTAGATGATAATAAGGCAAAGAGGGTAATATTGTTCTTAAAAAAGAACATCTTCTCCCGCTTTAAAACTCTATGGACAATTATTAGGAATGAGGGATCATATTTCTATAATAATGTGTTTAGGGATACATTGGAAAAATATGGTGTAAAGCAGTACAACGTGGCTACACCTTATTACCCCCAAATGAGTGGGCAAGTTAAAGTGTCCAACAGGGAGATTAAATAATTCTAGCCAAGTCTATAAATGCTAATTGCAGTGATTGGTCAAGAAAGCTTGATGATTCTCTTTAGGTTTACCATACCGCTTCCAAAACTCCTATAGGTATGTCACCATACCGATTGGTGATTGTTAAGGCATGTCACTTGCCAGTGGAATTGGAACATAAAGCATTGTGGGAACTGAAGCATTTGAATTTTAGTTGGAAAGAAGCAACTAATTTAAGACTGGATATATTAAATGAAATCAATGAATTTCTTCTTCGAGCATATAAAAGGTCTAGCCTTTATGATGAATGGATAAAATTGTACCATTATCAAAGAATTGAAAAGAGGAGTTCCATGTTTGGGATTTGGCCTTGAGTTCAATTCAAGATTCAAATTGTTTCTAGGAAAGCTGAAATCATAATGGTCCAACATATTCAAGGTAATTCAAGTATTTGCATTCGGAGTAGTATAGCTTGAGAAAAGTGATAGTATGCTTTTTAAGGTCAATGCTAAATCTATCAAAAAATATATTGGTAAAAAATAAGAGGCTAAAATGGTAACATCAATCTATCTTGATAAAGTTTAAGTAATCAAGATAACTGGGTCGTGCCGCAACCTTAAATCAAGCGCTAATGGGAGGCAACCCACAATGACTTGTAAAACCATGTAGTTAGGTGTGTTTTATTAATTAGTCTGTATAATTTGGGTGTTGAGTGTGTAGGATTGAAAACTCTAGATAAGAAGAGAAGAAAATAACAATGGGTTGTCAAGCAAACAATGAACTATCTTTTCAACCAGCCTAAGAGGGCCAGCAAAAGCTAGTTTTTGGATAAGTCGCGATGGTAGGTGCGATGATCCATAGATAATATGATAGTCTGCCAACCCAACCACCATATATCAACCATTTTAGCAACATTCTAGTAAGAATAAACGGTGACATCGATGGGTTATCGCTACTATGATAGACCATCGACAAAACTGTCGCGGGTCAGTTTATCTAATTAGCTAAAATTTTGGCTAGACCAAGTGTGATAATTTGAAATTATTATTAAATTAGGCCTGTGACCCAACCCAAGTGAACTCAAGTATTAAATCTGGGATAAATACCCATGTTCATGCACAACCTTTCCACTCCAACTTTTGAAACGGTTGAAACTCCCACATCCATCCACGTTTAAATAACATTCACTCCCTCACTAACTTTTCAGTTCACTTTCCTCTGTTATTTAAAACTTTCCAGCCATCACATTTCCCATTATCACTAAGTATAAATTCTATTTTCTTTAAAGTTATTTTTCCTTCTTTGCTTAACATTCATCACATTAAAGTTGTTATGAAGTTGCATTCTAAGAACAGGTTTGTCTCATGGACTTAATCTATTGGGTTTTGATGTTTGAAATAACTTGAAGGAGATAAAATTTTTCTTGTGTATGTTAGTGAGAGTTGAAAAATAATAATGTATGTTATACTATGGTAGAGACTAGATTGGGTTAAACTCTGAGGAACCCCATTATGACATGAATCTTGATGGGATCTCGAATGAAAATTGAGATACTATTAAGTATAAAACATAGGCACACTAGGTGTTCGACAAAATGCCCCAAATATATTAGGTGAACTAGGTGATGCAATGAGGTACCTGATAGACCGTCATATGTGCAGCAGATCACTGGTACAACCTTTCTCCCAAATTTTTTGGAGCCTAGAAGACTGGTTAGAGCACGATGGGTAGGGTGACTGACCATCGAAGTTGCAATGAATCATCGCTTGTACCCATCATCTCTATATTAAATAAAAGGTAATTTTGGGATGGTATAATGATTAACCTGATAAGAAATTAGACATATGATGAACTGTCTAGTTTTCCATCATTGTTCTGCTGGTAACACTGATTAAGGTACAATGGGCGGGGTGACTGACTTCCACTTACTCGTGGGACTGCCAGCCTAGTTATTGTTTTTAAATATATTTACACTTTATTTCTACTAAGTTCATGATTCCTGTTACCTAATTTTGTTATGTTTACCTCATAACTCAGGTACTATGAACCAAAATCTATCTTTAAGGAGAGGTGGAGGTAGGTATCGGCTATCTCAAAAGGTAACCACCTCATGATGAACCTAAAGAGGATACCGAAGCCACAACCTATCACACTTTAAAAGTTAAAAAGAAATATCACCCATTCTCCAAGTCTAATAAGGAGGGGGAAGGATCGACTATGGTGGCCAAAGTGAAAGGAAAAGCAATGGTTGTTCTAGTTTAAGCTTAGATAGTCAAGGAGAAAATGGGATGACAACGATCCTACCAAAGAGCCAGAACAGAAGAAAGATTATAATAAGAACTTGAGGTCTAGGAGAAAATAAGGTGGAAGGTTCAAAGAAACATTACAATAATGGCCTTAAACCTACACAAAGTAGAAGTATTGAAAGACCAACTGCGGAAGAATGCCAAATCATCCCCCGAAATCTTTCAAAATATCCTAATTTGGAAAGGCAATTTAATGAGTATAAGTTGGGATGTTTGAGTAAACCCCATGGATTGTATTACCCCACTATTGTTAGGGAATTCTTCATGAATTACCTAGCAATATTGGATAAAGAATGTCCAGAAGAGGAAAAGGTGGATGATATGAGAAACAAGACTAGAATCCCAATAACAGGAGCAACCATGGATATCTCAGAGAATACCATCAACCAAATATTATTCGTCTAGTTGTATATCACTTGCATAATCATCCCAAATATTAAGAATCAAATAACTACTGCATCTACTCAGAGGTAGTGATTATCAAGAATTCTAACAGATAGCGGGGACCCATTATGGCTAAGGAATTGAAAGAGACTTGAGAAATCTACATTGGGCTTTAGAATGAAATTTTTGTAGGCTTGGTGAGATTAAGGTATATGAAAATTTGGGGATATATGAATTTGTATCCACAATGGTCAATGTTAGTGTCTTGTTTGACAGAAGGACTAAAAATTAACTTCGGCCAAATTATAGCTGATGAGTTATTTGTGAGTGATCTGCCTTTTATTTGTCTTATTACTAACCTTTGCAGGCAAGAAAATGTCCCATATAGGCATGTAAATTTAGTATTTTATTTATCTTCTAATGCAATAGGGATTTGTTGTAATTAGAATAACCATGCAAAAAGCAGTACCATCCCTTTCTTGCTATCAAGTATCTGATCCATAAAAAGCATTGGAAAGTGATCTCGGAGTTTCCACGAGTTCAACTTTTGATAGAACATACACACTCTCCACCCTGTCACCATCCTAAAAGGGACTAATTTGTTATTTTCATTTTCCACCAAAGTCATTCCTCGTTTTTTCGGTACACATTCCAAAAGACTCACCTATTTACTCTCTGAAATTGGATACACCACTCCTACATCAAGCCATTTAATTATCTCCTTCTTCAACATCTCTTTCATAAGTTTTTTGAGCCTCCTTTGATGCTAATTACATGGTGTACAATCTTTCACTAACTATATTTTATGAGTACATATGCTCGGTGAGATAGCGGTGACTTTCCACCCTATAGCCCTTTTGTAACTTTTCAATACTGATACAAGCGCTTCAACCTGATGTTCTACTAAATAAGTTATGATGGTAAAGTGTTGCTTTCTCCTAACACATATATCGAAGATAACCTGATAGCTTCTTTAACTCCAACACCGGTTGTTCTTTAATAGAAGGCTTAACAGGTGGTGCTGGTCTATTTTTCAAGTCAAAGTATAGCTTCTTAGGATAATATGAATATGATCCCATTCTAGCCAGAGCACATACTATCTCATCACACTCTTCGAGGCCCTTGCTATCAAACAATAAATCTCTCTTCAATCGATATTGGTTGGTCAACCTCATCCATAATATTAATAATTAAAACTACATTCATCTCATTTAGTTGATTCATAGACTGAAAAATAACAAAATTGACTTCTTCATCATTAATCCTAAAATTTAGGTCATTTCGCTCCATATTTGCTAACACTCTCCTAGTTGGTAAAAATGGCCTTCCTAAGATTATAGGCATATCAAAGTCAACTTTGCAATAAAGTATTACAAAATCAATAGGGAATATGAAATTTAACACTCTCACTAGAACATCATAGAGAATCTTAGTGTGCCGCCAGTTAAACTTTGCTCTTTTAATTTAGGATCCACCTATTCCTATGTGTCTGCTTATTATGCCCCTCGGTTAGAGTTATCTTATGATTCATTATCTATGTTACTATGTCTATCTACTCTCGTGGGTGATTTTTTGGTAGTAAATTGGGCTTTTAGATCATGTGTTTTGACTGTGGTTTTTGATACTTATGTTAATCTTATTATATTGGACATGATAGATTATTTGATGTGTTTCTAAGCATGGATTGGCTATCCCATTATAATGTGGTCATGGAATGTTTTACCAAGATCGATACCTTTACCATATCTAGCATACCCTAGTCATATAGTAGGGAGTGATTTTCCATAAGACGATGGGATTATTTTTTATGTTTATGCTAAGAGTCTTATTTCAAGGGGTTTTGAGTCTTATCTATCTTTTATTCGTGATGTTGGTATGAAGAGCCCATTGCATTACTATATTCCTACAGCTCATGAGTTCAATGATGTTTTCCCTATTAATATACCTGGTATTCTTCCTGTTTGTGATATTAAATTTTTTATTGATATTGATCCTAGCACCCGACCTATTTCTATGGAATCTTATCATATGGCTCCTACCGAGCTGAAGGAGCTGAATTCTTAGCTTCAAGATCTTCTTAGTAAGGGTTTTATTAGATTGAGATGTCTCCTTAGGGATCTCTTATATTGTTTGTGAATAAAAAAAGACGACTCCATATGTATGTGTATTTATTAAAAGCATCATAATAAGGTGAGGATAAAGAACTGGTATCCTATTTCTTATAGTAATGATTTGTTTGACCAGCTTCAAGGTGTAGTAGCATTTTCTAAGAATAATTTTAGGTTCGATTACATTTAGTTGAGTATTTGGGCTGGGGATATCCCAAAGACAGCCTTCAGGACCTGTTATAGTCATTATAAGTTCCTAGTGATGTCTTTTGGGTTGATTAATGCCCTAGTCACATTTATGGATTTGATGAATCGAGTGTTCAGGCCTTATTTGGATTCCTTCGTGATTGTGTTCATTAATGACATCCTCGTGTATTTAAGTTGTAGAGAGAAGTATGCATAATATTTAAGGATTGTGTTCTAGACTTTGAGAGATCATTTGATTTTTTCCAAATTCTCTATGAGTTAGTTTTACCTTTAGTTGGTGACATTTCTTAGGAAAATGTTATTAACGGATAGGGTTATGGTGGACCTAGTGAAGATTGAGGCTATTTGTGATTAGGCCAGGCTTACATATCCGACTGATGTTCATAGCTTCATTGGTTTGGTGAGTTACTATAGGAGGTTCATGGAGAGATTTGCTACTATTGCAGCACCTATAACTATCTTAACTCAGACAAAAGTTCCTTTCCAATGGTTTGAAGAGTGTGAGTTGAGCTTTGGAAAGCTTAAGGATTTTCTTACTCTGTTCCTATTTTAGCTCTTGATGTGCTATGGTTTTAAGGGACTTACGATGCTTAGACTTGGAAAATATCCATTTACTTAGGGATATTTTGTTGGATTTGATTTTTTTGGAGTATTTTGCAAGAAATTAGGTATTGGAAGCTAACCAAAAGAAAACAGAATGAAAAGATAAAAAATGGCCACTTACCTTGGCACCTATGCCCCGTAGGTACCACCTACTAGGCGTAGGTTGGTCCATATGTGTCAGAAAGTGAAATCCAGAGAGAAGTTTTTTGGGCACCACCTACAGCCTCCCATCTAAAGGGGAGTAGGTTCCACCTACAACACTTAGGTTCCACCTATAGCCCATAGGTGGGTCTGTAGATAGTCATCGATGCACTTTTCGTAGATTAGTTCGAGTTGATTTCCTAGGGTTATCATGTAACCTATATACACTCCTACAATATTTTAGTCATTATTATGTATGTTTACTTAAATTTTCCTCTTTTACTTCGTATTTGATTTCTAGAGCTTCCATGTATTCTACAAATACCCTTTTTACGTTTTCTAGTTAGTTTAAGATGAGGAATGCCTAGACAGGCCCTTTGGGGCTATGTTTACATCATATATACTGTTCATCTTTTAATTCCAAGGTTAATTTTTCATCTTGTGATCTTATTGTTCTTGGTTTGTTCTTCCATTTGAGACTTTGGGTTTTCCTCTTTCATTATTGTGAGATTAATTCTATGATTTTTTGTATGAATTCTATGAGTTGTCTCACAACTATGAATAGTTAATTCTCTTATCTAGGGTTGTGGAACCCAAACGGATTAATGAAATAGAGGAAGTTACACATTTTTCTAAATAATAATTCTTGCATGTATTGTGGATTTCTTTACTTTGATTGCTTTCTTAATGGGTGTATATGTTAGGATCCAACATGTATTCACTACGAACTCAAGAGAGAGGTAGAGATTGGGAAAAGGAAATTACTACGGTGATTTGGAATTAATTGCCAAAATATCTAATCTACACTATCTACTTAAGATGATTAACTTTCATCTAATAATATTGAGACCGAGAGGAGATAGTTAAATCCAAGTCCAAGGCAAGAGTTAGTAATGCATCATTCTGAGACCAAAAGGAGATGAGTGAAATTTACCAAATGGTGTCAAGAGGTTGTTGGTAATTCATAACTTGTCAGATTCTTCATGCAAGGCTTTGGAGTAGGTCGACAGTGCACGATAAATCTACGAAGTTAGAAGCCAGGGGGAACACAAGCCTAGTGTTCATCTTAGGTTGCTTACAACCAAAAGCATTCAATTCTTGTTACTTCCTACCAGTCACTACAAATCCCCCATTTTTATTTTTTTGCACTGCCTGGTGATTTTCACATGTTTGAGAAGGATTTCTGACGTATTCCTTGTGGGATTGACCCCAACCTACTTGGGTTACTATATTTTGAAAGCGACCACTTTATCCTTCTAAGGAGGTATAGTTTGGGCTTTATCAAAATTTTGGTGCCTTTATCGGGGAATAAGCTTACGAATTGACTGATTGGAGTTTTTGAAGTTATTAGGTTTTTCTTTCTTATTCTTATTTAGGCATTCACTAGTGTAGGCCTTTCCTTCTTGGTATGATAACTTGGCCAGCGGAATTATGGAGTGATGATGACTCCTTATTTATTAATTCTTATTCTTTTGATATAGTGCATTACTGTAGGAGTGTGATAGATATATTGTTAAAACATAATGAGAGCATGCTCTCCAACTTGAGGAGCTAAAATTAGAGGAGTCAACAATTACTCATACTTTTGTGGATGTTATCACAATTGAAAAGAGCACACTAGAGCTATGTGGGAATGTAACTAATAATGCAGTTCATGAGTTGGGATGTATTGGACCTCATTTTAAGAATTTTTCCACATTATGTTTGGATAGCATTATATTAATTAAGCCATCCGAGCTTATACAAGATTGAAAAGAGGAGGAAGAGTATGTATATTGCCTTGAATTTGTAGTGTGAAAATGGAAAAATTTCTTCCCTCTCTTAAGGTCCAAGAGTTGCAATATGCCACACATATTGTTTAGTTTCTATATTTTTATACCACCGCCCCTTGAGTATAGTAGGAAATAAGAAAAACAATTAGGGGTTAAATTCATAAGTTCAAAGTGGAAAGAGAAAACTAGAGGCCAACTCTTGGGCTACCTTGATGAAATATGAGTAATCAAGGTACCTATGGGATTGTTGGTGAAGTCTAAGTACCAACATTACTGCGTCATGTCGTGACGTTAAATCAATTACTTCTTGAGAGGCAACCCATGGTATTTTATTATTTGTACGTGTTACTATAATTAACATAAGATTTACGCAACTATGGTGATACAAGTATGTTTCTAACTCTTTTGATTTCTAGCAGCCCAATGCATTGGGAACAATGCATGTCTTAAGTTGAGGGTGGGGATGGTTGGGGGTCTTAATGTCCTCTTAGGGTTTTTATTTATGTGCCTCTTTTCCTCAGAGTATTATTTCTATTTGAGCCGGCATGTTTAGGTGTATTGTGTTTTGTTTCATATTTTGTCTGGATTTAACTCAGAGAAAAATGAGTATCTAAGGTAGTTGATGTACTTTTTTTTTTATTTTTGAGAAAAATGATACCCCTTCAAAATATTTTTTGAACTGCGTGATGTGTATATATATGTGATTATGAATCTTGATATGTCATTAGGATTAGGGACATGACAATCATAGCTAACAATTGCATAAACCGGATAGGTAGTAGCTTATAATGTGATCATATGACTGATTTCATATGAGTGTTGGGGAGTTCATTGTTGTGATAGTTCATGAGTTGTGTTGCTAGTTGCTTACGTGTTTGGGTAGTGTAAATTTTACATATGTATGGTTGTTTCTATCTAGTATAATGCCATAGCTTTATTCCTTTATGTCACATTATTGTACTTCATAGATAGGTAAATTTGGTTTTAAAGTCTTGATCTTGGAGAGGGTAATGTGTTTTTAGCTAAATTTGATGATTGACTACCATAGGTATCTTAGGTTGCTTTTGGTTAAGCATCATCGTATGTTTTGTTGGGTTTTTGTTAACTGAGGACATGCAATGTTTTGAGTTGAGGGTATTTATATGTCATGGTCTTATGAAACTTATGATGCTTAAACTTGGATAATATGCATGTACTTAAGGCTATTTAGTTAGATTTGATAGGTTTTTGGAGTGATTTTGCAGGAGAAAACTAGATATTGGAAGCTAATAGGAAGAATATGGAACAAAAAGCTAAAAAATGGACACTTACCTTGGCATCTATTCCCCATAGGTACCACCTACTGAGCGTTGGTAGGTCAGTATGTGTCAGAAAGTGAAATCTAGAGAGACGTTTTTGGGGCATCAGCTACGACCGCAAGTGGGTCCGCTGGTGGTGATCGGCACACTTTTCCCAGATCATTTTGAACTTATTTTCTAGGGTTTTCATGTAACCTATATACATTCCTTAGATGTTTTTAGTCATTATTATTTATGTTTACTTAGGTTTGCCTCTTTAATTTAGGATTTGATATCTAGGGTTTCCATATATTCTATAAATACCTTTTTTACATTTTCTAGTTAGTTTAGCTGAGGAATGCCTAGATAGGAACTTTGGGGCCAAGTTAACATCATATATACTATTCATCTTTTGATTCGAAGGTTGACTTGTGATCTTGGGGTCTTATTAATCTTGGTATGTTCTTCAATGTGAGACTTTGGGTTTTCTTTATTCATTGTTGTGAGATTAATTTTATGATTTTGTCTACGATTTCCATGAGTTGTCTGACAACTATGTGCGGCTAATTCCCTTAGCTAGGGATGTAGGAACCCTGGAGGATTATTGAAATATAGGAAGTGCCAAGTCATTCTAGATAAAGATTTTTGTATGTATTATGATTTTCTTTGCATGAATTGCTGTTTTAATGGGTGCACATGTTAGGATCCAACCTTTATTCACTATCAACCCAAGAGGGATGTAGAGATTGGAAAAAGGAGATCACAATAGTGGTTTCGAGTTAATTTCTAAAATAAGCTGATAGGCACTATCTACTTAAGACAATTAACATTCATCTAATAAACGTAATAAACGTAAGACCGAGAAAATATAGTTGAAACTAGGGTCCAATACAGGGGTTAGTAATGCGAATAAGATCGGGAAGAGACGAATAAAGTTTACTAAACAGTGTCAAGAGGCTGTTAGTGACACAAAACTTGTCAGATTTTGCATATAAGGTATTGGAATAGTTCAATATTCCACAATAAATCTACAGAGTTGGAAGCTAGGGGTAATATAAAACTAGTGTTCCTCTTAGATTGTTTACAACCAAAATAATTCCATTCTTATTACTTCCTGCTAGTTACTACAAATCCCCCTTCTGTATGCAGTTTTGATGATGAGCAACTAAAATGCAAAGGACCAGGTCCCTGGATGTGCAAAATAAGATACAATTGGTATATGGTATCTGCACAGTTTTATCCTCGTTTAACAAACTTTCAAATGCTATTTTGTACCGACTTGGACAGCTGGTCCAATAATATTACATCCCTAATCATTACACAACTATATAAGGAAAAAGATGCCTCTTCAACAATAAGTTTTTTCCAATATTAAATAGAGAGAAGAGAGGTAGAAAAAACTTTATTTCAAGACTGCTCAAGCATTGCTCATGTTCCAATCTTTGTAATATGCTTAAAGAGTGCGTGAGTGGTGTTGAGTGCTAATTTTTAAAAGAACTACTCATGTTATAAAAGTAATGTTTTCTTGTTGAGAGTATTGCTTAGGTAGAGTTGCCTAGTGTAAATATGATTAGAGTTAATCAGTATAGAGTGAGTCCTTGGTAGAGTTACCAAAATGAGCTTGTAGTAGAGTTGCTACTAGTGCAGGGAGCTTAGAGTTAGGCTGAAATCTAGACTGTAATCGGGGGGTTGATTATAGTGGATTTTATTTGTGCTTATGAGGGCAAGCCGTGGTTTTTCCCATCCCGTGTTTCGACGTAAAAATCCTTATGTCTTTTACTCTTTTTGCACTGCCTTTAGTTTTCTTGCACTCTATTGTTGATTGCCTGTGATTGATTCTGAGGTACCTGGTCCCTTATTGTGTGGAGAAACTCTAAAAGGTTTCTACAATTGGTACCAGAGCCTGGTCACTCTAAAAGATTCATACGTAGAGTGTCCTGGTTGAATGGCTGCTCCACCTAACCTAGAAGAAGGTAAATCTACAACTAGACCACCAAGATTCATTGGACAATACTATGGGTGGTGGAAAACAAGAATGTTTGATTTTTTTATGGCTAAGGACAGTGAGCTTATGAACATTATTCTTAATGGTCCTCATGTTCCTGTTAGGGAAGTCAAAGAAAGAGACGTACAAATATGATTGTCAAAACTAGGAGAGAGTACAATGACAAAGATGGGAAAAAAATAAAAAAATTACAAGGCCAAGAAACTGCTAGTATGTGGAATAGCACCTGATGAATACATTAGTATCTCAACCTTTGAAAGTGCTAAAGAGATCTGAGATTGCTTGAGGACTGCTCATGAAGGCACTACTTATGTGAGAGACTTTAAGGTAGATATGCTGACTAACTAGAATGAAACCTTCGCCATGAAAGGAGGAGAAACCATCCAAGAAATGCATACCATATTTACCTAAATAACAAATAAACTTTACTGTTTAGGAGAGGTGATCCTAGTGTATAATTAAGTGAGAAAGATTCTCAGGGTTCTTCCTAAGTCTTAGGAAAGCAAGGTGGTTGCTACAACTAAGGAAAGGAACCTCAAAACCCTTACCATGGGTGAAATCATTAGTAATATAAATACCCATGAGCTCAGGAAATAGCAAGAGATTGAGAAAAAGGTAGAAAAAAGAAAAATCCCTTGTTTTGAAAGCTTCTAAATATGATCCAGATATGGTGAAGATACTGATGTTGCGTATTTGTCAAATAGGA
Source organism: Capsicum baccatum var. pendulum (assembly GCA_030864225.1). Taxonomy (NCBI): domain Eukaryota; kingdom Viridiplantae; phylum Streptophyta; class Magnoliopsida; order Solanales; family Solanaceae; genus Capsicum; species Capsicum baccatum. The sequence goes on from CM061552.1 coordinate 136,379,020, forward strand.
TTGTTAGAGCCATAAGGATGAGTAGTCTGTTCCAAAGAAAGGGAAGCAATAGAGAAAAGAGAAATAGTATTGAGACAACAGGTGACAAAGGAAAGATCAGGGAATAGGTCCTTGATAATTCAAGAAAGAAGAAGCCAACCGAGTATGCTTGAAAGAAATCTAGAGGAACATGGGGTGATTCTTTCGGTGATTTAGATAAAGTTAAGAAGTCGTTTCTATACTAGAAGTAGAAGAGGGTTTAGTTATCTATGATTCCTTGTTTTCACTTAGGGTAAACACATAAGATGAAGAAAAAGAGGTAACTCTATCCGATATTAAGGAAAATCTAGATAATTACACTTCTAGAAAGATAAAAAAACTTCTAAGTGTTTTGTTAGACTCTATATGTGAACTAGCCACTGAGAAGAATACCTTGGAAGAAAAAGTAGAGAATAAAGAGCATGAGCTAATTACTCTAACTCTCAAAATTTCTTAAACTAAAGAACTGTTCACAAAGATGAACTTTGAACATCTGAGTCTAATAAGGTATTTAAATAAATTAAATGCTATTGATAGCAAATGGAATATGGGAGCCTCAAGGATTCAAATTGATCTTAAGGAGAAATTGAAAGCTTCACAAAAACACCTCATGGAAGCACTACACAAGAATGAAGAATTAGAAATGGACTTGGTCCTCCTGAAAGAAGAATTGAACATGTCTCTTACATAGACTACTTCCTCACTAATTCTTTTTAATTTAACTAGTCAAAAAGCTAATAATGTTAGAGGTATGGGTTACCAAAAAACATACCAAACTAGTGAGTCTACAGGAAAGATTGTTCATGATGATAGAAGGAAAATATATAAAACTCTTATGCACTCACTATGGAAGAAATACACATTTAAAGGAAGGATGTCACACTTAAATAAGACAAAATTATGGAATGCTGAATATATTCAGCAGGAAAGTGCTCATCCTAAGGGCTTCGAGTCTTTGAAAGAAGTGAAGAAAAACCCATCAATGCCTAGGTAGGCTAAAAAGAATTTGATCACTCCATTGTCCTACGACTAGGAACTCAGACTCAAGTGGTTTCCTAAATCTAAAAAGTGATCATAATTCTAGGCATGAGAAAGGGATTACAGTCAGGACAAGCTTATTGGAGGAAGGTTTAACAGTGTTCTCTCTCTCACAACACTTCTGATGAAGGTGTCATATGTGAATAATCTTTCCTATCCTAAGAATGAGCTCAAATATGTGAAAGAAGATGGAAAGTTCAAAGAAATGCAGAAGTAACTCTGGACATTTGAAGAATGTCAAGTCTAGAACCAGGTCCTCAAAAATATTTTCGAAACAAATTGAGATATTATGAAGTGAAATAAATCTAACAAGTTGATGCTGAGATTGATCAAATAAGCCTGACCTACTATCAAATGAATTAATGTCTCTTCATAAAATTAGTTATGTCTAGAGGAACGTATCCTTAGTAAACTAGGCACATGTTAGTCTAACCCAGTACTATATCCCTGCGGGTATGCACCCAAGGGAAGAATTTTGAATATGTACATATATGAAAAACATAGAGTTGAAGATTCATGCAAACTAGAGAGGGACCTGGTCCTATCTCTCAAGTTAGTATCTTGTATGTGCATATTTTGTCTGTTCTATCATGAAAAAGCCACATCCTTCTTATCTTAGTATTAGAACAAAATTGTCCTATTTAAAAAGGAAAGGTGAGTTACCTAAAAATCATATATTGATCATATCCTATTCCCTCAGAAAATCATCCCTTGTGCCTATTGTTCTCTTAAATCCAGCTAAAACTACTCCTTTTTCTCTCAAAAATAAAAAAATCTAAATCCTAAATAGCCCTACAAGGAAAACGACCTTTTGATGGCTGAAACTTTCCTATTTTCTTATCGTTTAAAGGATATTGAGCTTACTATTGTGAAAAATACCTTCCTAAGCCTTCCTGAAAAACATCCCTATTCTCTTATTCATCCAAAGCTTAAATTCTTCATTACTCTACCTATCAATAAAGAATCATCCTTGAATCTTCAAAACTATTCTAATGATGTTGTAATGGATGAAACATGGGTTGTTGAAAATCTCATCATGTTATCAAATAGCCCACGAAAGATCTTGACTGATCATAAGAAAATAAATGTAAGTAAAACACCAATTTTTTTAGAGAATGGTCTAGAAGTTTTACTGATAAGTATTTGAATCTTGAGGGACCTGTTCCCAAGAAGAGAAAAGTAGTTGAAAGAGAATCTGTGATCATTTACACTAGAAGAAATAATGGGGAGAAAAATGAGGGTGTATCGAAGGAAGAAAGAAATAGGTTCTTGAAGAATTAGAAAGTTTTAACTGGAAGGATTTTTTACTCAAACATGCTAGCAGAACCTAGTATGGTGGAACTTGTTGAGATGGTTAAACATCAAGGGTGGATAAATCTCATAGAAGGACTTGTTCCCACTTTTTTTGATAAGATATTCAGGGAATTCTATTTCACTTTAGAATTCAGAAGATGGGATGCATCTGACTTCACAAGTCTAAGGAAAGAAGATAAAACTAAGTGAGGAATCACTGGGAAGGAATTTGAAAGTTCCTACATATGGGGTAAGAACTATCACCAAGAAGGTTCCTTCAATAGAATTCTTAGCAAATACATCCAATATCAATGGGGTATTTGTGGATGTAATGAATAGGAAATCACTAAAGAGTGAGTTTCAATTGGTCTTTGACTTTGTGAACAAGGTGATTCTGCCTAGGTCACAAAAGAACAGCATTGCCTCAATCACTAATTTTTTTGTAATGGAATAACTCAACAGATTTGAATTCATTAATCTACCTGCATTGATGATGGAGCAAACTCACAAAGTGATTCTTGGAAATAATGGAAAGCATCACATTCCATATGGATATTGGTTGAACAAGGTATTTGAGTAGTATAGTATTATCTATGAAAATGAAACCAAAAGGACTGTGCTTTAAATGCTTGGCATAAAACCATTAATCAGGACTAGAAGTGTCAAGTCAGGTAGCACCTATAAAAGGGAGATAATAAAGGAAATAGAGGAAGTTAAGGTCAAGTCAGCTGGCAAGGATGAAGAAATTAGCAAGCTTTAGGAGAAAATTCAGCATCTCTCCAAAGAATTCCCATGTGACAGTAATATGCTTAAAGTTGAGAATGCTGAACTCAGGAAGAAGGTGTCAATCCTAACTAATGAGATCCTAAGGTTGAATGCAGCGATGAGGTATATTAACAACAACTGTTTCTACTCATTTAAACTCTTTTGAGTCCTTCACTTGTTAATTCTTCCTAAAATCCATGTGACTCTTTTTTACATTCAAATTATGCACTGTTTTGATACTTACTCTACTTTTGAATGAATATTTGATTTGAGTGTTATATATGTTATCTTTGAATTGCAAAGTTGTTCTACATGTTAGTATTGCCTTAGTGGCAATCAGTTAACTAATATATGCTTATCTTTACTCTTGGTTTACTTTTAGTTCTTTTCAATGATGCCAAAAGAAGGAATACATCACTGAGTTCATATAGGAGGGACCAAGCACCAGATAGGTAAATTAAGATGAAGACCTAAAGAGAGTAATACTGATAAGAGGAAGTATGTAAATGCAAAGGCACCTAATAAAATGAAGGTGCACAATGGTAGGGGAAGTTTTTATTACAAAATGACAACAAGGGACCAGGTGCCTGTGTTGCATGATAGACTAAGGATGATAATATGGGGAACATTCATCCTCAGGTAGTAATCACTCTGATTAAATATGATGAATGTGTATTGATGCTCAAAATTGTATGCTTTGGTTTATCATCATCAAAAAAGGGGAAAATTATATATGTAGTTTTAATAATGAGAAGCTAAAATGCAAGGGACGAGGTCCCTGGATGTGCAAAGTACTGTACATTTGGCACATGGTATCTGCACAGTTTTGTCCTCTTGTGTAAAAAAATTATAAGCGTTCTTTTGTACTAACTTGGATAGTTGGTCCAATGATATTCCATCCATAATCATCACACAACTATAAAAGAAAAGAGATGCCTCTTCAACAATAAGTTTTTTTTGAATCCTTATTAGAGAGAAGTAAGGCAGCAAAAACTCCATTTCAAGATTGTTAAAGAATTATTCATGTTCCTTTCTTTGTAATATGATTAAAGAGTGAGTGGGAGTTCCTGAGTGCTAATTGATAAAAGAACTACTCTTGTTATAAGAGTAGCTTTTTCTTGTTGAGAGTTTTTCTTAGGTAGAGTTTCCTAAGCTTAAAGCTGATTAGAGTTAATTAGTGTAGAGGTATTCCTTGGTAGAGTTACCAAGATGATCTTGTAGTAGCGTTTATACTAGCGTAAGGAGCCTAGAGTTAGGCTAAAATCTTCACTATAATCAGGATGTTGATTATAGTTTAATTTATTGGTACTTGTGAGGGCAAGCTGTGGTTTTTCCCATCCTGGGTTTCCACATAAAAATTATTGTGTATTTTAATCTTTTTATTGTTCCTTTAGTTTTCTTGCACTCTATTATTTGATATCTTATAATTGATTCTGAGGGACCTTGTCCTTTACTATGCGGAGGAACACCAAAGGGTTCTGAGGAACACCAAAGGGTTTCTACACACTTTTTTCTTTTCCACATTGCCTAGTGATTTTAATAAGCTCAAGAAGGATTTCAAACATATTCCCCACGGGATCGAATACAACCTAGTTGGGGTACTATATTTTGAGAGCTATTGTTTTTTCCTTCTAAGGAGGTGCAGCTTGGTCATTATCAGCTCTTCCTATTTAGTGTTAGGGATTCACCATGTATTATTATGCTTCTAGTATTGGATAGGTTCTGTATTGATATATTAAGGTTGCATTAATGCCTATGCTTCGAGGCTTTTAAAGGGGCACGAGTGATGTACTATGGTTTCATTGGACTTTCGACACTTAAAACTATTAAAATATGCAATTTCTTAGATTGTTTTGTTAGAAATGATGTGTTTTTTAGAAAAACTCATTTTGGGAGCTAAACAAAAGAAAAAAAGTGAAAACTTGAGTTTTGGACCATCTATGTGTGAACTTACGACTCGTAGGTACTACCTACGTAGCGTAGGTGGTAGAACAAGTGTCAGAGAGCTGAGAAACAAAGATTCACAGGCTGAAAAAATGGACACTACTACCTATAATAGGCACCTACGGCACGCAGTTGCAACCTATAGTCCATAGTTGCCTCGTATGGTCTGTAGGTGACAATACAAGTTCCATAGAATGAAGTTTTAGAGACCCTATAGAAGTTTTGGGAGTTTGGAAACTACGTGGGGCAACCTACGACCTGTAAATGGCTCTGTTGGTGGCCACCGACCCCAATTTTTCTCATTTGTTTTGGAAAATTTTCCTAGGGTTTCTATGTAATATATAAATACCCTTTTGACATTTTTTATTTAGTTTACGCGCTATTACTATTCACAAACATATTTTTATTCCATTATTGGCTTTTGATCTAGGGATTCTTGTGTTCTTGGATATTTTGGTTTATTATTGATTTGAGATTTTGGATTTTCTTCGTATCTTATTGTGATATTGATTCTAGTTATGAATTCTGTGGATTGTTTCACAACTATGAGCAACTAATTCCCTAAGCTAGGTTTGTGGGAACCTTAGATGAATAAGTAAGTAGTTGAAGTGCAATGTTGTTCCCAACCAATATTCTTATATGTATTGTGATCATTTAGAGTATAATAGACTTCTTAGTGGTTGCAAATGTTAATAAACCACCTGTATTCACTACTTACTTCACGAGAGAGATAGAGATTAGTTAAAGAAGATCATGACCGTAATTTGAGATTCACCTCCCTCTTATAATTCCACTATCTCATCTAATTAACAAGAAACATAAAAGGTAATAATTAATCTAGAATCTAGGATAAGGGTTGGTAAAGCTACACTCTGAGTCTCAAAAGGTAAAAAGTGGAATTCACTAAAGGCATTCACAAGATGGTTAGTGATACATAACTTATCAGATTCTACATGCAAGATATTAGGTTAGTTAAATTCAATAAAGCATGATAAACCTACGAAGTTAGAAAGCTAGGGTGAACACAAGCCTAGTGTTCATTTCAGGTTGATTTACAACCAAAAGCATTCAAGTTTTGTTACTTTTTACTATTCAAAACAAATTCCTCCATTTACTTTTCTGTACTGCCCGACTTTTCTATTAGGTTTAAGATATAGTTCCACATTTTCCCTATGACTTTGACCCCAACCTAGTTAGGTTTCCATATGTTGGCATAGACTGTTTGATACTTCTAACAAGGTTTTCTTTTAGGCGATATCAAAATTTTAGGATCGTTGCTGAGAAATATGATTATGGAGTTATTGATTGAAGTTTTTAAAGTTTTGGGTTAATTTTTTTGTTTTTCTTGAGGCATATGCTAGTGTATGCATAGCACTAGGATTGAACAAAATGCCTTACTACTACTTCATATCGGATCAGAGAGAATCCTACAGCCGTATCATAGAGTGTTAGAACACGGATGAGAAGATGATCTTAAAGGGAGTCGGTAGAAACCTAATAATTTACCTCTCCCTTCGTTGGGTGCAATACATGAGACAACAAATTAAACTACTGAGTGATTTTGGATACAAAAAATATTGTAAAGTATAATGAAGCTGCCCGTCGTGCAGTCTAGGAGGGAGATCTAGCAAGGCAAAGACTGGCAGTTGATCATCAAGCAAAACTCGACAGATGTAGATGGGGCATAGCTCAAGTACTCCCATCCTTTCAGTACTATCTATTGTATGATGATCTAGAGAAGTATTTGGGATACGTTGAGCCTACAGAGATAAGAGCTATCATTTCTTTTGCATTGCCACCGAATGTGAAGTTTGATATCACTAGTTCTATGTTCCAGTTGTTGAATCTAAAGGGTGTGTTTGTTGCCTTGCCTACTAATGATGAAAACCTACAACTTATTAATTTTATTAGGATTTTCTCATTTTGATCTATACCTAGGGTAGACCAGAAAGCTCTCAGACTATGGTTGTTCCTATTTTCTCTAACTAATGATGCTATATTATGGTTAGGGGAACTTCTTTGTGGGTCCATTACAACTTAGAACGAGTTGCAGAGAGAATTTGTATACTATTTCCTTCCACCATTTAGAAAGATACAATTGAAAGACGAGATCTATAACTTTAGGTAGTTGCATTCTGAGTCAATGTATAAGGAATGGTTTTGGTTTAAGAATAAATTGATAAGGGTTCCTAACCACATGATTTTGGGGTAGAATTTACTTGAAATATTCTATAGATCCATTAATACTAGTTCTATATCTATGAAAGAAACTAATACTGGTGGAGCATTCATGCACCAACTTTGGAAAACAATATAAGAGATATTATATTAGATCTTTCTCACCAACTAACAGTGGCATATATGGGAGGTAGAGAGCGGCGCTAGCACTTATGCTATTCAAACTTCTAACGAGCACAAAGTTATTGATGACATAGTGGAACAAGAGGTTACTTATATAAAGAAATAAGTTAGATACAATTAGATTTCTATTGCTCCTGAGGACCAATAAAAAACTACCTTTACCTACCCTTATGGAACTTTTGCTTTCAAGCAGATGTTGTTTGGGTTATGCAATGCTCTTTCCACCTTTTAGAGATGTATGATGTCTATATTTTATAAGATGGTGAAGGACCTGATAGAGGTCTTCATGGGTGACTTTCAGTCATTAGGGACTCTTTTAATGACTGTTTGAAGATTTGGCAAACACATTCCATATGTGTGAGGAGTATATCCTGGTGTTAAACTTGGAAAAGTGCCATTTTATAGTGAAGGTGGGTATTATCCTTGGGTATAATTTCTCAAAATAAGGTATTAAGACGGATAGATCAAAAATTGAGGTGATTGACAAATTACCTCCTCCAGTAGATGTGATATGGATTCATAGCATTTATGATGCTTAAACTTGGAAAATATGTATGTACTTTAGGCTATTTTGTTAGATTTGATGTGTTTTGTGTTCTATTTTTAGTAGATCAGGTGTAGGATCTAATCAAGAGAAAAATTTTGAAAATTGAAGTTTTGGACCACCTACATGACCACCTATGGCCTGTAGGTACTACTTACTAAGAGTAGGTGCTAGAATAAGTGTTAGAGAGCTGAAAACCAAAGATTCAGAAGCTGAAAATTATACTCTATCTCCTACTAGGGGCACCTATGGCCCGTAGGTACTACCTACGGCCTATACGGGCTAATACATCAATGTTCAGAGAGTTTTTTAGTAGTTTTAGAGTCAGGAACCTATAGTGTGCTACTAATGACCAGTAAGTGGCCCCATAGGTGGCCATCGACTCTAATTTTCCTTTTTTTTCTTGAATTGGTTTACTAGGGGTTTCCATGTAATCTATAATTTCCCTTTTGATATTTTTAGTATATATATCCCTAGATAGGACCTTGGGGGATACCATATACTCTTATTGTTCTTGCTTTGCATTTGGTTTGTTATTTAATTTGAGACTTAAGGTTTTTTCTTTCGTTATTGTGAGAATGACTATATGATTTTCTCTATGAATTTCATGAATGATCTTCTAACTATGAGTGGTTAAATCTCTTAGTTAGGGTTATGGGAACCATGGAAGATCAATAAACTTAAGGAAGTGCCAAGTTTTTCTAGATAAATATTCTTACATGTATTGGGTTTTCTCTGTTCTTATTGATTTCTTAGTGGTGTCCAATGTTAAGATCCTACCTATATTCACTACTTGCTTCATAAGAGAGATAAAGAGTAGGAAAATAAGGTCACAACAATAATTTGGGGATTAATTATCAATCTCGGCTAATTAGTATCATCTACATAAGATAATTATCTTTTATCTATTACCTTTAGACTCAAAAGGTGATAGTTAACTGGGATATAGGATCAGGGTTAGTATAGTGACACCCTGAGACTCAAAAAGTAAAGGGTGAAATTCTTAGTTAACTGGGATATAGGATCAGCGTTAGTATAGTGACACCCTGAATCTCAAAAAGTAAAGGGCAAAATTCGTCAATAAGTCTAGAAAATAGTTGATGGGACATAAATTATCAGATTCTGCATACAAGATATTAGAATAGTTTGACAGTGCATGCTAAGTTTATGAAGTTAGAAGCTAGGGGAAACACAAGCCTAGTATTCTTCGTTGATTGTTTACAACCAAAAGTATTTAATTCTTGTTACTTCTTACTAGTTCCTACACATCCTCTTTTTCACTTTTCTGCACTACTTGGTGATTTCAATAAGTTCGAGAAGGATTTTTGATGTATTCCCCGTAGGATTGACCCCAACTTAGTTGTGTTTGTATATTTTGATAGTGACCATTTAATCCTTCAGCTGGAGGTTTAGTTTGGGTGACATCAAATTTTTTGTGCCATTGCTAGGGAATACGGTTGTAGATTGACTAATTGGAGTTGTTGAAGTTATCAGCTTGTTATTTTCTATTCTTCTTTGGGCATATGCTAGTGTATGCCTACTCTTCTTGATATGAAAACTTGGCCAAAGTAAGTATGGAGTAATGAAGACTTCTTTATTATTGATCTTTTTCCTTTTGATTTGGTACGTTAATACAGGAGTGTGGTTGATATAGTTTAGGAACATAAGGAGAGCCTGATAGAAAGTTAACACAAGTATTAAGCTTATTCTAAAGGTTGATAGGTTTGTCTTGGTTATTCACCATTTACAAGTAGAGTTGAATGAAAAATTTGTTGCATGTAATGTCCTACAACTTAGTTATGGGTGGTGTGAGACTAAAACTTTTTTGAAAACCCAACTTGAGGAGTCGATAATTACTCATACTCTTATGGATAGTTTCACTTTGAAGAAGAGCTTACTAGAGTTATGTGGGGATGTAAAAAAGACTGTAATTCCTAAGTTGGGGCATATTATACCTCATTTGAAGCATTTTTCCATATTGTGTTTGGATAATAAGATCTTGATCGAGCTATTTGCACTGAAAGAACAGTGCAAGAATGAGGAAACAAATGTCTATATTCTTGAATTTGTGGAGCTGGAAACAAAGAATTACATTCCTCACATAAGGGCCAAGAAGTATTTCACACCTCATCTATTGCTTAGTTTTTTATTTTTATACCACCACCCATTGAGCATAATGGGAGATTAGAAATACAGTTATGGGTGAAATTCATAAGTTCACAGTGGAAAGAGAAAACTGAAGACAAACTATTGGGCTACCTTGATGAAGTTTGAGTAATCAAGGTACCCATGGGCTTGTTGGTAAAGTCTTAGTTACCAACCTAGCCATGTCATGCCGCGATGTTAAAACAGGTTCTTCTTGGTAGGAAACCTATGGTACTGTCTTATTTGTATATATGTTCCTATGATTGACATTGGGCACCTATGGTGCGGCAGGTATATTTCTAAACTCTCTTGCTTTTTAGCAGCCCCATCCATTTGGGACAATGCATGTCTTAGGTTGAAGGTGGGGTTTCTTGAGGGTCTTGATGTCCTCTTGGGGTTTTTGTTGTCTTGCCTCTTTTCCCTGGAGTCCTATTCTTAGTAGAGCCTATATGATTAGGCGTATTGTGTTTTGTTTTGTGATGTTTTGTGTTTAACTAGGAGAAAATGGAGTATCTAGGGAAGTTGACATTTTTTTGATGATTTTTGAGAAAAATGATACCCCTCAAACATTTTATTTTTAAACTACGCAATATGTATATATATGTGGCCATTATAATTATGTTATGGCATTAGAATTAGGGACATGATAATTATTGATATAATTGCATGAACTATATAGGTCGCAACTTATGATATAACACTGTGCCATGTGTGTGTAAGACACTACTTAGTTCCTTTTGTGTGTTGAATCCAGAAGTTGCCCGGTTAATCCTGCCTAGTTATAGGATAGTCAAATAGGAAAGGATCATAGTTCGTTCATGAAGTAAGGCCACTTTTAGCCTAAACTACCTTCCATGTGTATATTAGTATCCCTTGATCCCCTTTTTGAGCCTATATAGCCTATTTTTCTTATTATACCTTTCACCTACCTATTTGTGTTATAATGAACCTATTTTGCCCTGGTCTTCCTTAGACATTGTGCACCTCAACTTAGGAAAATTATTTAAGCTGAGGGTGGCTATGATAGGGGTAGGAAATGTAAAGTGGGTGTGAAGAAGGTTAAAATAAAAAAAAGAGTATGGTTGGGTGTGGTAGGAAAAAAAAAGGAAAAGAAAACAAGATTGTGAAAAAGAAGAAAAAGAAAGAATAAAAGAAACCATACCCAACCTGAATGTGCAATAAAATAATAATAAGGGTGGAATAAAAGGAAATTGGCTGATAATTGAACCCCAAAGTATGTGTAGTGCTTTAGTACCCTCAACTTTCTTTAAGTCAAATCTTGTCTCCAGAATAGTTAGTGATAACTTCCTAAATGATTAATGTTTAAATCAGATATAATTTCCCAAATTTTGACTTTTCATCATGTGGGAAATTGAATTAGATTTCCAACGATGCCAATTTCGTCCAAATATGGTATCGGAGCAAAAAGTTATAGACGTTTTACAGAGAACTATTAGAACTACCCAGAAATGATGGTCAGGCCGATGGACCATTGAGCTAGTGATGGACCGTCACCCAAGCCATCACGACTAAGGCAGTGAACCCGTCTTCTGGAGGAGTGTGATGGTCTGGACCGTCGGATCGTCGAGCTAGCGACGGACCATCACCCAAATTATCACAGACGAGGCAGGAAGTTCAGGTTCTGACCAAGTACAATGGGATGGACCGATGGACTATCGAGCCAGTGACGGACCGTCGCCCAAATCATTACCACTTCCGATCAACGATTTTAAGCCATTTTTAAAAGGGTATTTGGGTCGTTTCCTACCCGTTTTAAACCCTAATTAAACAAGACCAGAGGTGATAACTTCATTATTCATCTATAACACCAAATTAGGGTTTCTCTCGAAGATCAATCCCCAAGAACAAGAAAACCAAGGTGTTTAATTCCAAGTCAAGAATTCAAGATTTCCTCCACCAATATTCAAGAAATCATCCACACAGATATGTAAAGTGTTGACCCATAGGTTCCTTTCACCCATGACGCTCAAGAAAACCTATTTGAAATATAAACTTTGGAGTCCATGGTATGAATTAAATTATATCCATGTTTATGTTGTTGTTTGATCTCCAAGTTGAAGTCTTTAATGACTATCATGAAAATATGTTAGTATGTGGTTGAAATTCTTGCATTGGAAGTGTAAAATGTTGCCATGAAGTATTATTTCAATATTCATGCCAAAGCCTAAAGATATGCATGTAAGGTCCTTGATAAAATGCCTAAGAGAATAGGAATTATGCCTTATGACTCATTTGTGACCAAAATTGATGAATCCATGTTTCTCCCTTATGTTCGATATGACTCCCACATTGTTGTTATGCTTTGTAATAGATTGACATAATGCTTATGAGATTAGGCTTATGAAATTATGATATGTTTACATGCATTCCTATTCATGTTTAAGCTTATAGCATGCGGATATTTCATGAAAATCCCCAATGATTGTACTATGAATTTTTGACTATGGTCATGTGTCAAGAAGAGTCACGTCTCGTCAGTTTCATGCTATCAAGTCCTGGGGGTACTTGTACCCAACAATTTAGTTGTGTGCCTAGAGCCAGTGTCAGTTTTCAAGATACTCTCAGTCAAGCCATGCTTAGTAGAATTCAGTCAGACATGATTCAAGAAAACTTAAAAATCCAAATAATCTCAGAAATCTCAGTAACTTAATAACCTCAGTAGTATTTCGTTAGTCAAGGGAACTCACTAACCCCAGTCCAGTTCAATTCATCTAATCATGTTTTAGCATCTATTCAGATAGGAGTAGGAATTAGCACCGAATGAACCCAAGGATGAGGGAACACACTGAACGTTGAGGGTGTGACCCTTAGAAACAATCCTTGCATTCCAGAACTATGCATCTAGCATAGGTTGATACATCAACACTACCAGTTGAAGGTTGATAAGGTGGATTAACATTGCCAGTTGGGGGTCCCACCATTCTTCTTTAGGGACACTTCCAGATGAGGGTCACTCATAGCTTGTCCTTACTAGTGGCGCGATATTGACACCCTTCCAGTTGGGGTTACAGATTGAACCCCAACTCTATACAGAAAAGGGGCATGTTGGTTTGATGACTACTTCCCACAAATTATAGTCTCAGTCTTTGTTTTAGTAATAAAACTCAGATAGTTATACAGAATTTAGGATTGCCAAATACAATCAACTAGTTCATTATGGAACTTAGCTAGTTCCATCAGAAATAGGACTGTCAGACACAATCATTCAAATAATAGTATATCAGTTATACAAAACTTATGTTATTAGTATTCAGATTTAGTGATGTCATGATCTCAGTTATAGTTCACGTATTCATGCATGTATTTTCACCTTCATGTTATTCAATCAGTTAGTATTGTTCATGCATATAAACCTCTTGCATTCAACCTACCTCACTTGCATACTAGTATATTCAATCGTACTGACGCATACTTTTCTTTTGTCCTATGGTGCTTTATACCATAGGTTAAAAATCACGAGCTCTAAAGCATCTGTAGCATTCCAGTTTTAGCAGTCATAATAGTAGTGAGTCCTCACAATTCAAGGATATTATTATTTGATTATTTCATTCTTTTAGTACTTAGTTTATTTTAGTAGTTGGAATTAGTTAAGTACATGTCTCATCAACTCCTTATTCAATCAGTTTGAGAGGATTTTAGACTATAGCATGTTCAGACAGTTAGTTTAGTCATTTTGGTATTGATATACCGTATTTTTCAGATGTTATAATTTATCATATATTTGAACTTTATTTTCTTTCAGCCTTTTATTCTGTATTTATACAGTATATTATGCAGTGCTTAGGTACAGATGTCAGTCATGGGTTAAATTGTGGTCCTTTGGGTTCATGAGCACTATGTAGCATTTTAAGGACCAGATTTGGGGCATTACAAGTGCCAATTACATAAATTCCTATATGTACCACACCATCCCCTAAGCCTACATTACAGGCAGAATAAAGTCCTTTAGTGATCTTAACTTGGGACCTTTGGAGAAAAAAAATTTCTCTCTCTGCCTAACATTTCTTTCTCAGCTTTTTACCTAAACTAACGTCTATCGCACCCCGTTGACATGACATTGGTATGCCAGCACTGGCAATGTCTCAAGAACGTCGATAGTAGGTAAGTGTGCACACCCTCTCTCTCCCTCAATTGGTTTTCTCTATCTTTCCTTATCTCTCTCTCTTCTATTTTAGCATTCTCTACTGCTATCACCAGCAGGATGGGATAAGGTTACTGTCAGCTCAAGAAGATCAATGTTTGGCATGTCTAAATAACCATATTGTGCTCGACCAAATCTGATTCCAACATCACTCCAGCGAGAACTTTTCGACAAAATTTGTTTGCATCAGTTTGCTAATTCGATGACTTCTAACCTTTGCCACCTACTTTTTCTTGATTATTCCATCTACTTTGCGTGTACCTTATTTTTTATTATTGTTGCTTTATTAGTATCATTGTTTATATTTTCTTAGAGTAGTGGCTATGGGTGTTGATTGTAGGATAGGGTCATGTTTGAGGGGGTTGAGGTGGGGGCTATTTTAGGGGTAGGGAGAGGGAAAGGCAAGTGTGGAAGTAGGGGAAAGGTCTGGCATTAGGGGCGGTAGAGGAAGATGTGTTGCTAAAGTTGATGGGATGAGGGTTGGGTCTTGGAATATAGGGACTCTCCAGGGTAAGTCCATATAGCTGGTGAAGATTCTTAGAAAGAAGAGAATTAATATTATATATGTCCAGGAGACTAAGTGGGTAGGGTATAAGGCTAGGGATATGGATGGTTACAAGATTTGGTACTCTGAAAGAGAGAGGTGTAGGAATGGTGTTAGCATCTTAATAGATAAAGATCTTAGAGGGAAGGTAGTGGAGGTTAAGAGGATCAGCGATAGGTTGATGAATATTAAGTTGGTTATTGGGGGTGTGCCTTGAACATGTGTAGTGTTTATGCACCGCGGGTGGGCTTGGATAGGGAGGAGAGATACGGTTTTGGGTGTCTTTGGATGAGGCAGTAAGAGATGTTCCTAGCTTTGAGAATATTGTTATAGCAGGGGATTTCAATAGTCACATCGGGGTGTTACTGGTAGGCTTTAGCAATGTGCATAGTGGTTTTGGTTTTGGGGAGAGAAATGAAGAGAGAGTCACTCTATTGGATTTTATGAGGTCCTTTGGCTGGTGATAGTGAATTTGAACTTTTCGAAGAAGGACGATCTCCTAATCACCTTTCAAAGTGTGATAGCCAAGACCCAAATTAACTTTTTGCTGCTTAGAAAAGGGGACAGGGTGTTTTGTAAGGACTGTAAGGTCATTTTGAGTGAGAATCTTTTGACCCAGCATAGGCTCTTAGTGATGGACTTAGGTATGAAGAAGGATAAAAAGAGAAGGGGTGAGGAAGGTCGACCTAGAATTAAGTAGGGTGGCTTGATATCGGTGATTGTGTGGGAGATAAGAGAGAAGGTGGTTGGAATGAGTGTGTGAGAGTGTAGGGGGACATGGATGATATATAGGATAAGGTGGCTAGGTGCATCAAGGAGACTGCTAAGGAGGTATTGGGTATTTCCAGGGGCTGGACAAGTCATCATCGGGGGGATTGGTGGTGGAATAAAGAAGTTAAGAAGAAAGTGGAGACTAAGAAGGGGGTGTATGCTAAGTTGGTTAAGAGTAAGAATGAAGAAGAAAAGTGGGTAAATAGGGAGGAGTACAAGTTAGCCAGGAAGAAGGCGGAGTTAGTTGTTATGGTTGCTAAGACGCTAGTAATTGAGAGCTTGTATACAGGGTTAGAGGAGAAAAAAGGTTGTTTAGGCTTTCTAAGACTAGGGAGATTAAGGGTCATGACCTCGATCAGGTGAAGTTCATTAAGTGGGTGGAATATAGAGTGTTGGTAGAGGATGATCACATTAAGAAAAGATGACAGTCATATTTGCATAGGCTCTTAAATGATAAATGGGATAGATTTATTGAGTTAGAGAAGCTGGAGCACTCAGAGGAGTGTCGTGATTTTAGTTATTGTAGACATTTTAAGATGGAGGAGGTCAAAGAGGCAGTTCGCAGGATGCTAAGGGGTAGGGCGACAGGGCCTGACGAGATTTCTATAGATTTTTGGAAGTTTTCTGGAGAGAATGGTCTAAGGTGATTGACTGAATTTTTTAATGGCATTTTTAAGTTGGCGAAATGCTCGAGGCTTAGAGATGGAGTACTATGATCCCTCTTTATAAGAACAAGGGTTATATTCAGCATTGTAACAATATAGGGGTATTAAGTTATTGAGTCACACTATGAAGATTTGAGAGAGAGTGGTTGAGTTGAGGTTGAGAAGGATAGCGTCAATTTCGGAGAACCAGTTTGGATTTATTCCCGACACTCGATGATGGAGGCTATTCACCAGGTTCTGAGACAGGTAGAATAGCATAAGGAAAGGAAGAATGATCTGCACATGGTGTTTATCAACTTAGAGAAAGCGTACGACAAATTCTTTAGGGAGGTTCTTTGGAGATGCTTGGTGGTGAGTACGGTCCCAGTAGAGTATACCATAGAAATCGAGGACATGTATAATGGAGCTAAGACCCAGTTGAGGACGGCGGGAGGAGATTCAAAGAATTTCATGTCTTGACAGGGTTGTATCAGAGATCTACTCTTAGGCCATTTTTATTTTCTTTGGTGATAGATGTTTTGGTGCGACATATACAAGGACAGGTGCCTTTGTGTATGCTCTTAGTAGATGATGTAGTTTTGATTGATGAGACGTTGGGGGTGAATTATAAATTAGATATATGGAGACAAACCCTTGAGTCTAAAAGGTTTTGGTTGAGTAGTAGCAAGAAAGAATATTTGGAATGAAAGTTTAATGACTTGAGGTAGGAGAACGAGGTGGTACTAAGGTTGGACTCCCAGGTGGTATGTAAGAGGGATAGTTTCAAGTATCTCGGGTCTATGATTTAGGGGAATGGTGAGATTGATGAGGATGTCTCCCACCGTATTGGGGTAGGATGGATGAAGTGAAAGCTCGCCTCAAGGGTTTTGTGTGATAATAAGGTACCGCCAAAGCTTAAAGGCAAATTCTACAGGGTGACAGTTCATCTGGCCATGTTGTGTGAAGCAAAGTGTTGGCCATTCAAGAACTCCCACATTCAAAAATTGAAGGTGGCAGAAATATGGATGTTGCGTTACATGTGTGGGCTTACTAGGGGTTATAGAATTTGGAATGAGTCTATCCAGGAGAAGGTTGGAGTGGCTTCGGTGGAGGACAAGATATGGGAAGTCCAATTGAGATGGTTTGAAAACATGATGAGGAGGGGCATGGATGCCCCGATTACTAGGAATGAGAGGCTAGATTTGGATGGTTTCAGGTGGGGTAGGGTTAGACTAAAGAAATACTGGAGAGAGGTGATTAGGCAGGACATAGAGCTATTACAACATACTAAGGACATAACCCTAGATAGAAAGATCTGGAGGATGCGAATTAGGATAGAAGGCTAGTGCCAGTTTGGGTCGTTAGGGTAGGGTTTTACTTTGTGGGAATATTTTTCTTGTTATGCCACCCTGTTTCATGCTTTATTATGAACATGTTTACTAGTATTTGTGTACTATTCCTTATGGGTGTCTTATTTATGTCATGTCATCTTGTTTTATGCTTCATTACATATTTGATTATTATTCTTTGTCTTGAGCTGGGGGTCTATCAAAAATAGTCTTTCAACTTCTCCAGAGGTAGTGGTATAGATTGTGTACATCTTACCATCCCCAAACCCCACTATGTGGGAATACATTGGGTTTGTTGTTGTTCTAGTGATCTTAACTTAACGGTCTTAAAGCTAAGGTAGAGAAAATAAGGGCAAGCCTATGGTATTCTGCGTACACTAATTGGCACCTCTCTTGAGTGTTTGAGTGCCTCTTGACTTTCCCTGTATTTACATGCATGCTATCATTAAGTGATTGGGACCTTTTTTACATAAGGGCGTATAGATTATGTTGTTTGCTGCTTACTGATTTGGGTAGTGTAATTTGTACATATGTATGCTTGTTCGTTGGAAGTATAATGTCATATCTTGATTCCTTTGAGTCATATTTTTGTGCTTTATGAATGCGCATAGTTGGATTTAAGTATTGAACATGGAAAGGGTAATGTGTTTTGAGCTAAATTTGATGATTGATTGCTATAAATATCTTAGGTTTCTCTTAGTTAAGCATCACATATATTTGGTTGTTTTTTTTGCCTGAGGATATGCAATGTTCTAAGTTGAGGGTCTTGATATGTTATGAATTGATAACACTTATGATTCTTAAACTTGGAGAATATGCATGTACTTAAGACTATTTTGTTAGATTTGATGTGTTTTGTGCTGTTTTTCTAGGAGATTAGGTGTTGGATCTAAGCAAAAGAAAATGAGTGAAAATTAAAGTTTTGGACCACCTATGTGGGCACCTATGACCCATATGTACTACTTACTAGGCGTAAGTGCTAGAATAAGTCTAGAAAGCTAAATGACAGAGATTCAGAAGCTGAAAAATTAGACCCTGCCACCTGCCAAGGGAACCTACGACCCCTAGGTACTACCTACGGCCCATGGATGCCAATACATCAAAGTTTAGCTATTGTTTTAGTAGTTTTTTAGTTTGGAACTACCGTGGGCAACCTAGGCTCATAAGTGGCCTTGGAGGTGGCCACCGACTCAAGTTTTTATTTTTTTTATCTTGAATTGGTTTCCTAAGGTTTCCATGAAATATGTAAGTTCCTTTTTTGATGTTTCTTAGTAAATATATCTAGAGATAGGCCCTTGGGGGCTACCATACACTCTTATTGTTCTTGGTTTGTTATTCAATTTGAGACTTTAGGGGTTTTCTTCTTTCATTATTGTGAGATTGATTATATGATTGTCTATGAATTCGATGAATGATCTCATAACTATGAGTGGCTAAATCCCTTAGCTATGGTTGTGGGAACCCTGGCAGATCAATAAAATAGAGGAAGTGCCAAGTCGTTCTAGATAAAGATTCTTGCATATATTGGGTTTTATTCATTCTTATTGATTTCTTAGCAGTGGAAAACCTTATGATCCTACCTATATACACTACTTGCTTCACAACAGAGGTAAAGAGTAGGAAAACAAGATCATAACAGTAATTTGGACTTTAATTATCGATCTTGGCTAATCAGCACCATTTACCTAAGATGATTATTTTTTTTCTAATAACTTGAGGCTCAAAGGTGATAGTTAATTGGGATCTATGATAACGGTTAGTAAAAAGACACCCTAATAATTAGAAGGTAAGGGTTAAATCTGTCAATAAGTCCACAAGAATGTTTGTGGTACATAACTTATCTAATTCTTCATACAAAGTATTGGAATAGTTCGACAGTACACGATAAGTCTACTGAGTTAGAAGTCAGGGGAACAAAAGTCTAGTGTTTGTCTTTGATTGTTTACAACCAAAATCATTAAATTCTTGTTACTTCTTGCTAGTTACTACAAATTACCCTATTACTTTTCCTCACTGCCTTGTGATTTCAACAATTTTGAGAAGAATTTCTGACATATTCCCTGTAGTATCAACCTGAACCTAGATGAGTTACTATATTTTGACAGCAACCACTCTATCCTTTAATTAGATGTGTAGTTTGTGTGACAACACCAATCTCAGTCAAAGGTATCTGTAGTTCTTTGTGTTATGCTGACTTTTATAAGACGTTCATGAATGATTTCTCTAAAATTGATAATCCTCTATGCAAACTTTTATAGAAGGAGGTGAAATTTATTTTTGATGATGCATGTCTTATGGCCTTTTATTTCCTTAAGGAACGGTTGATTTCGGCTCTTATTATTGTATCCCATGATTGGTCTTTACTATTTGAAGTTATGTGCAATGCGGGAAAAGTGTCCTTAGGTGCTGTCCCTGCCCAGAGGCATAAGAAAATTCTTCACCTGATCTATTATGGCAGGAAGGCATTAAATCCCGCATAAAAAAATTATACAATTACTGACAAGGAGTTTCTTATGGTGGTTTTTTCCTTTGAAAAGTTCCAGTCTTACTTGATTGAGACCAATGTCATAGTCCATATAGATCATGCAACATTGAGGTATCTTATATCATAAAGGGATACCAAGCCGAGATTGATATATTGGGTCCTCTTTCTACAAGAATTCAACATTAAACTAAGAGACTTAAAAGGCACAGAGAACCAGGTTGTTGTTTGCTTGTCTCGCCTTGAGGAGGAGGCAATTACCAAAATTTGGGGATGAGATTTACATAGATGATACTTTTCCAGATGAGTGGGTCCTTAAATCATAAAATATTTAATCCCTTGGTTCACTGATTTTGCAACTTTTTTGGCAAGTGATCTTATTTCATATAATTTTTCAGTCTAGCAGAGAAAGCAGTTCATGCATGAGGTGATGAAATTTTTCTGTGATGAGCCTTATCTCTTTTATATTTGTACGGATGGTGTTATTCAGAGATATATTCTTGAGGTAAATATGATGATTATCCTTGAGGCTTGTCATTCATCACCAATGTGAGGTCATCATGGTGGTACCCGTACGCTCCATAAGATTCTACAGTGTGGGTATTATTGGCCTACTATCTTCAAGGATGATCATGATTATGCTTAATCCTGCTACCAGTTTCAGTATCAAGGCAATATATCATGAAGACATAAACTTCCCATGACACCTATTTTGGAGATAGAGTTGTTTGATGTATGGATAATTGATTTCAAAGATCCATTTGTGAGCTCCTATAGTATGAAGCACATTCTAGTGGAATTTGACTATATTTTAAATGGGTAGATGCAATTGCGCTTCCCAATAATGAGGGTAGAAATGTCACTACTTTCTTAAAAAAGAATATAGTTTCTCAATTTGGCACTCCACGTGCTATAATCAGCGATGGTGGGTCTCACTTCTGCAATTGTCATTTCAAGGCCCTATTAAAAATTATGGTGGGAAGCATAAGGTGGTGACACCTTACCATACTCAGATAAGTGGGAAGGTTGAGGTCTCCAATAAAGTGATCAAGTTCATATTGGTGAAGACTTTAAATGCCAACAGGACTGACTGGTCAAGAAAGTTAGATGATGCTTTGCAGGCCTACTGAATAACTTTTAAGACCCCCAAAGGTGACTTCCCATATCATCTTGTGTACGACAAGGCATGTCTCTTGTGAGTCTAATTTGAGAATAATACACTATGGGCATTCAAAAAGCTTAATTTGGAGTGGCATGATGCAACAACATTAAGCTTGAGCAAGGTGAATGAGTTGGATAAATTTTGAATCTGTGCTTATAAGAGTTTTGATCATTACAAAGAAAGGATTAAGTTGTATCATGATAATAAAATTGAGAAAAGAGTGTTTGAGCTCAGTGATTTGGTCTTTTTGTATAATTCAAGATTTCTCTTGTTCTCTGGCAAGTTAAAGCCTAGGTAGTATGGATAATTCACCGTGATTCTGGTGTTCCCACAGGTGCTGAGAGAACAAGTGTGACGGTGAAGCCCCATTTAAGGTAAATGGGCAGCGGGTGAAGTTTTACATAGGAAAACTTGATGATGTAAAAGTATGTGTTAACATGGACCTTGGCGAAGTCTGAGTAGCCAAGGCTACCAAGTCATGCTGCGTTGGTAAATTAAGCGCATCTTGGGAGGTAATACAAGGTATCTTGTTATTGTTGCATCAATGTAAGTTCTGGATACCTAATGTATCCCAGGTATATCCTTATTTCCTTTCTCTTTATTATCACGAACTAGGGGTATTGCGTAATCTATTAGTTAGGGTGAGGCATACCACAACCGCACATGGGTTTTTGTTGTGCTTCTATTCTTGTCGGTCGCAGTATGATTGTAGAACCAGCATATCTAGGAAATTATGTTTCATATTGTGTTTTGTTGTGTATTGTGTTGTGTTTCTATGCGATTAGGAGAAAAATGAGTATCTAAGGAAGTTGATGATTTTTGTTTAGAAAAAAATGATACCCCTCCAAAAATTTTGTTTTAAAACTGTGTGATGTATATATCTGGGACTATTGTGAATCTTGTTATTGAATTAGGGATAAAATAATCATATCTAACAATATCATGTACCGGATAGGTAGTAGTTTGTGATGCTATCATGTGTCATGTGTTTGTGAGATGCTTACTTTGTTTCCTTTGTGTATGAAAACCAAAACTTGCCCGATTAGTCTTTCCTAGGTCATAGGGTAGTCGGTTAGGAAAGAATTATAGGTTGTTCTTGAAATTAGTCCACCCTGAGCCTAAACAACCTTCCCAAATTTAATAAGTATTCATTCATCCTTATTTTGAGGTAATGTAGACTTCTTTTCTTGTTTCACCTTTCACCTTCCTATTTTTGTTACAATGAACCTATTTTGGCCCTGATCCTCCTTGGACATTATGCACTTCAACTCAAAAAAATCGCCTTAGTTGAGGGTAGCTATATTAGGGGTGCATGATGTAAAGTGGGAATGAAGAAGGTTAAATTATATAAAAGAAAGTAGGGTTGGGTGAGGTAGAAAGGCAAGAAAAGGAAAAAGAAGAGTAAGAAAGAAATAAGAAAATTTAAATGTAAAAAGAAAGAATAGAAAGTAAACCATACCCAACCTGAGTGAGGTATAAAAGAATAAAAGGGGAGAAATAATGGTGGAATAAAGAAAATTGGTTGAAAAGTGGACCCCTTAAGATAAGTTTAGTGTAAAGGAGGCTTAGTCACTAAATTACCATATATACCATACCAACCCTAATCCTACATTACAAGCCGAGTAAAGTCCTATAGTTATCCTAAGCCGACTATCTTAAAGCTAAGGTAATGAAAATAAGGGTAATCCTATGGTATTTTGTGCATATTGGTGGAACTTTTTTGTGAGTGTGAGTGCCTCGTGATCATACCTGCAGTAGCATGCATGATTCTATTAAGTGAGTGAAACTTCTTTGTTGTAAGGGTAGATAGGTTGTATAGCTAGCTTTTTATTTGTAAGGGTAATGTAACTTGTATATATGCATGATTTTTTATTGCTAAAGTAATTCCATATCTTGATTTCGTTGTGTCACATCGTTGTGCTTCATTGATACACACAGTTGGTTTTGAAAAGCCTAAATAGAAAGGGGTAATGTTATTGAGCTTAAGGTTGATGATTGACAACCATAGATGTCTTCGTATTCTCCTAGTGACACAAACTGATACCGGGACATGTTGTATGGGCACCTCAAACCCATATAAATTAGAGGTCGCCCCAATAACCCAACCTAATAATCACACAAATAACAAGGGTCGAGTGAATCCCGACCATATAATAAGATTGTGGAATACACCCAAGTCCACAATCATCCATAATACCTCTAGACAAATCGATGTTTAGAAATGTATATGTTGGGAAAAACCCCCAACAATAGCCAAACCACGTCAAAATGAGACTAAGGATAGGAGACCAAGAAGAAATGTCTTCTAAAGTAAGGAAGCTCACCACTCCAAAGTCAATGCATGAACCTCTTCGATCACCTAATCACAGTACAGGAAGAGAAGATAATAATCTGACCCCTATGTTGCGTTGGGAAATAGCGTTCGGAGACAGTTAGGATTTGGAGCGCTAGCATATAACTCAAGGATAAGGATAAAATAGCATCATCAACAAACAACAAGTCAATAAATCATATTCAACCATATTCAATACCTTATCCGTACATAAAGGTATATCACCTGCTAACAAGTAAACAATTCATAACAACATTCTCAAAGCACTAAATCATGAGACATGAAGTGGAGGATCCGACCTTCTATACTTAGATTCAACAATTCTTATTAAGTATGAGACTTCAACCACATTCACATATCACTTAGACGAAAGGATTTAACCATGATACACTCATTAGGCAAGGGACTCTAACCACACACACACCCATTTAAGAAAGGTACTTTAACCACTCACTCACATTTATTTAGGTAATGGACTCTAACCACGTGCCCACACATTAGGCAAGGAACTCTAACCTAAAACTGTATTATATAGGGGACTCTAACCCAAGCTATTTCATTTAGTGAGACACTTCAACCTCAAGAGATATTATTGTGCAATGGACTTTAACCACAAGCAATTTTATTAGGCAAAAGACTTTAACCTCAAGCCCTTTTATCAGGAAAAGGGACTTTAACCTTAAGCTATTACGACTATTATTATCCGATATTGGGACTCAAACCCTTTGTCCATACATCATAATGTATTTAATTCACACTCAAGTTGTTGGTACTATGTAGTTCTGATGATTGACAAACTGACATACGAATGAAATATGTTACTTGAGCTAGTCCAAGCATAGAAAGACAGGTTTTAGGTTTCACTGATAGATACAAACAAGATTGCTTAAAGTCAGGAATGAATGAGCCAATCTAATTTTGATATACTCAAGTTAATGATCATGTGAGAAATATAAGAATTTGATTATTGATTCTAACACTTGATTATAAGGGAAAACAAGTTGAGTTAGAAAAAAGAGTCCTATGGGAAAAAGGAGTTTCACTTCTAAGCATATCCTGAAGAGTCCTATGTGTGGATAGAGAAATATTATAAAACTTGAAGAAGTGGTGTTTGATCACAACACACGAAGATAAGCGAAAGAAAGAGATTCACTCAAATAAGGAGTTTGACTTGATAGAAAGACTTTCACATAACAACAAACTGTGATGAATTAAAGAGTCCAACTGAAGATAGAAGATTGATGACATGAAGAACTCTTTGAAGAGTTGTTAATTAGAGAAAGTAATTCACATAATCATTCATGAACTTACAAATCTTAAAAGGACAACAAACAAATTGACTTCACAAAGTGCTACTCAATTACTAAAGAGACACGTTGAAGAACCTGGTCCTCGTATAGAATCCGGCTAAGAGTTTTAGCATTGATTTTTAGGAGTTGTTCATTGTGTTGAACTATTGATGTAATATTAGTTTCAGTGTGTTATAAACTAAACTAGGGTCTTGTCTTTGAGATGGTAAGAACTCAGAGACTTTACAAACACATACCATGGGGTGTGTGTATAGATAAGAATTAGAGTATATAATTCTTAGTTGTTGTGTTATTGGAATTTGAGTTTATAATTCCTAGGTTACAAGAGTTTTTAAATCAGTTGTTGTTGGGGCTCATTGTTGTATAGTGAAGTTGGGGTTAAATCTTGTAGAGGTGCAGGTCATGTTTTTTCACACCTTTTTGAGTCAGGTGTTTTCCACTTAAAAACCCACTGTGTTATTTTCTTACTATTTTAGCTAGTTTTGTACATGTTAGTCAACCTGTTCCATTGATAGGCATTAGTTAGGCAAAAATAAGAAAATCAGAAGGGTACGTACTCTAACAAGTGGTATCAGAGTGAGGTTGTATTAAAAAGGGTTAGCACCTAAGACAAAGATCAATATGATGAATTCCGCACCAACTACTGGTCACAGTAAAGGTCAATCCACTACTATACCTCTACTTTTTTATGTATCTCACTTTATTTGGTGGAAAGCTAGGATAGAAAAGTATCTTCAAAGTAAATATTATGAATTATAGGACAAAATTATTGATGGAACAACAATTCCCATGAAGACAGTGGATGGAGAACAAGTGGAAAAGGTAAGGAATGAATTCACCCCAGAAGATCTTGTTGCACTAAAAAAATGCAAAAGCCAAAAACGTTCTTGTTTGTTGCCATGGTCCAGCCGAGTACAATAGATTGTATAATTACAACACTACTAAAAAAATATGGGATGCATTGATGAATGCAAATGAAGGCACTAGCCAAGTGAGAAAATTCAAAATTGCACTACGTTTCACTGAATATGAGGCTTTCAAAATAGAGAAAAATGAGTCACTACAAGAAATGATAAATAGGTTAACTTGATTGGTAAGTGAGTTATCATATCTAGGAAATGTTTTATCTACTGAGAAACAAGTAGATAAGGTCTTGAGAGTCCTACCAAAGTCTAAGTGGGATGTCAAATTTATAGCCATAAGAGAAGCTAAGGATCTCAGTAGAATGTCTTTTGATGAGTTAGTTGGTAATTTGAAGACCTATGAGATTAACATGGAAGATCTAAATAGGGTATCTAAAAGTGATGAATCAAATGACGAAGAAGATGATGAAAATTCTCTCATGACCCTTGGAGATTCATACATGGAAGAAGATGATGGAACCTCTGAGGTAAGTATTCTTGAACTCAAAGAAAAATTGATCTATTTCCAAAAAGTAAACTTGTTTCTTTAATAAGTGCTTTAGTTGATGATTTTCAAGAACTAACATCTGATAAGGATGAAATCTTTAGCAGTATGGCAAGCCTAAATTTTGATTATATTGATCTAGAGACTTGTAAGAACACTGTTGAAATGGAAAACTGCACTCTTAAGGAACAGTTTAACAGACTTGATTCATCAAAACTAACTCTCCAATATGAAGCTCTAAAACTCTCTTTTTGAAAAAGGAAAAAAGGTCAAGAGTTAGGAATAAGAAAAAATTGAGTCAGAATTGACTAATATTAAACATGAATGCTTTTGTGAAAAAGAAAAGATTAGTCAACTAAGTCAAGAAGTTTCTAAATATAAAATTGATCTTGAAATAGATAATAGATGGACAAATTCTTCAAGAATTGTTCATAAGCTAGGTTAAAGAACTCTCAATGAAATGGATGGATTGGGATTTTAAATTTTTTTTAATGTTATTAAAGATCTATATTATATTTTTGGTAACCTAGGGCATCCAACCATTGAATATCCAATTACAGCATAAAGCAAATCAAGAAGCATAATCCTAGAAAAAGAATCTTATTCCATGTTAGCACAAGCTAACAAGAAGGTCAAAAATGGTTAGAGAAATAGGTCACATAACTTGTTGTCTCGACGGGCCAGAAGAAACTTCATTCATCTATTTGATCATAAGAAAGGACCCAAGTTTTTTAGGGTGCCTAAAGTTAACCCCTAATTTGCTTTGCAGGTGAGATTTAAAGAAGGCAAGCAAAATTAGTACATGGATAGTGCTTGCTCAAGGCATAAGACTGGAAGAAAATAAAGAACCTTTTACTCACTAGATTTAAAGGGGGGTTAGATTTTTTAGAGATAGAAAAAAGAGCACAAAGATTGGGAAAACTAAAAAAAAGCCATTTTTAAAGATGGTCAGATTTATACTTCTCATTTAAGGTGGAAGCAAGGGAAATTCTCTTTCCAAAAAATTATCCAGTGCTTGGACCTAGTTCGTAAGAATCTTTGTGGACTAATGTAAGAAAAAAAAAGGTAAGAGGATGAGAGTGAAACTAATAAGCAAGCATAGGAACCTATTGTACCACCTGGTCCAACTGTTGTACAGAGTGAGGGCCTATTGATAGGGGGAGCAACAAATTATGAAATTGATTCATCAATAACACTAACATAAGCTGCTGATAATTTTTTGGTAATTCAAAAGAATTGGTATTGTCAAAATAATCTTGAGATATCTCATGGGAATCAATGACTTGAGACTATGGTATCCATAGGAAAGCAATTTCACTTTTGTGGACTTTAAAGATGTTGACTATGTTGGTTACTTAATTAACTGGAGAATCACCAAAGGCACAAATTAGAGGGAATTTTAAAAAAAATAGGTTAGACTTGGGGATTATTAAAATTGCATGATCTCCCCTCAATGATTGACTAGAATAACAATTTTCTTTTTAATTTTGTTAGCTAATATATTATTAGATTTAGCCTTGCACATTTATTTGTTTGTCCTAATTTTAGATTTTGACTCTTCTAACTTAATATTGTAGTAGTTTATGCATAAAAATAGGTACAAGAAATAAATTATGACCACAAAGTTCTTCTTATCAGGTATGTTCTTGTAACACCCCGAATCTGGTACCCCAAATACTACATGGTGCTCATGGCCCCGAAGGACCACAAGCTAACCCATGACTGATATCTGTACCTGAGCACTGAATAATATACTATAATTATGTGGAATATAAGCTATAGGTCCATAGGATTCAAAACAAAACTAAAACTGAATATAAAACAATGTCTTAATGGGGTATAATAATACCTAAAATTGAAATAAATTGTCTAAACCATGTTGAAGTCTGAAAGCCTCTACACTATCTGAAAACTGAGGAGTTGATGGGACATGTACCTAAATAATTATGCTATCCTCGAATGATGAGGACTCACTGCTAGTCTGGCTAATGAATGTCTAATCTACTAAGGATGCTTGGCAGCTCATGCTTCTAAACCTCAGGTATAAAATATCACAATGCAAATACATCAGTACGTTAAATGTACTAGTATGCAAGTGAGGTAGGGTAAATGCAAGGGTTCATATGCATGAATAATAATAACTGACTGTATAACATGAACATGAGAATACATACATGAATACGTAACTGTAACTGAGATCGTGATAATGCTGACTCATGAATTCTGATAACGTAGATTTACCGATATCTGAGTACTAATACTGGGATACTGAATGACAAATTTTACTGAATACTGAGGAACTAATGTCATATTACTAATAAAAGAATGACTGTTTCTGATAGTTCTGATTATGAAGAACTGGTCTGATTGACTGTATCTGAAAGTATTGAAACTGAAT
The DNA here is from genome assembly GCA_030864225.1 of Capsicum baccatum var. pendulum. Classification (NCBI taxonomy): domain Eukaryota; kingdom Viridiplantae; phylum Streptophyta; class Magnoliopsida; order Solanales; family Solanaceae; genus Capsicum; species Capsicum baccatum. Next base: position 136,407,689 of record CM061552.1, read on the forward strand.
GCTGATAACATAGGTTTTGTATAATTAATATACTATTAACTGAGTTCATGATAACATGATTATTGATTCTAAATACTGATAACATAAGTGACTATATCTGGCAGTCCTGATATTGATGGAGCTAGCTGGGTTTCGCACTGTATTGATTTGACTGTATCTGACAGTCTTGGATTTCTGTAGAACCGAACTGAGTTCTATTACTGAAACTGGATCTAAAACTTAGACTGTAGGAGGTAATCGTCTAACTGATATGTCCCAAAACTGAACTGATGGGGTCCAACCTATAACCCCAGCAGGAAGAGTATTAGTACCGTGCCACGGGTAAAGACAAGCTGTGAGTATACCCTCTCTGACAAGGAGCTCTTTCGTCAACCCCTCCTAGTAGGAAACTCAAATGAGATGTATAAATCCTAAAATGTGTAGGGTGCATCTCAACCTACGCTAGCTATGTAGTTCTGGAACATAAGGATTACTTCTAAGGATCACACCCTTCACTGAATAACTGGTGAGTCCCCATCCTTGGGTTCACTCGGTGCTGAATCCTACTCGCAACTGAATAGAAATTGAACTGATTAACTAAACTAAACTAATACTAATGGTATTGTTTAGCAAAGCTAAACTGAATTCACTGAGTTTCATTGACTGACAAAATACTACTGAGATTTGAGGACTGATGGATAGTACTGAAGTTATTGAGATTTTGGGGAATATTGAGGTTACCGAGATTAATGAGTACTGATGTTACTGATATCACTGAGGTCACCAAGATTACTGAGTAGGACTACACTAATACTGAATTTACTGAGTTTTCCTGAGTCATAAGACTGACTGAATTCTAAGGATCATGGTTTGACTGAAAGTGTCGTGAAAACATAACATAGGCTCTAGGCACATAGCTAAATTGTCGGGTACAAGTTCACGCAGGACTCAATAGTATGAAACTGATAGGACATGACACTTCTTAAATACATGATCAATATCAAAAATTCATAATACATTAATTTGGGGATTTCATGAGGCACATGGTTATCATAGTCTTGTACATGAATGGAATCGCATACAAATATGTCATACTTTCATCAACCTAATCTCTTGAACATTCCCTCAACCATTCATAATGCACACAATATTATGGAAGTCATTCTTAGTCAAAGGGTAAAACATACACTTATAACTTGGGCCACAATTAAGCTATAATGCATAATTTCTATTCTCTTAGGCAGTTTATCAAACACCTAGGATGCATGACTTACGGCATAGGCATGACCATCAAATTAATACAACAAAACTCCATATTTCAACTTAATTTTATATGTTTTAGACCACATACTAGCATAGGTTCATGAACAACATCTAAAGATTCCAACTTGGGAATCATACAACCATAATCACATTAACATAATCAACCCACAAAAAAATATTCATAATACAAGATTTAAATCTTGATTCTTGGGATTCATTAATGAAAGGAATCCATGAATGAACATTGTACATACCTTAGTTCTTGATTCTACGAAGATTGACGGTGAGATTCTTGAATTTGAGTCTTTAATTTGAATCCCCAATTGAAAACTGTAGCTTGTTCTTGAGAGAAACTTGAGAGAAACAATATATTTTGGGTGAATTATGGATGAATCACGTGCTATTGGGTATATATAGGGGGTGATAAATTGACCCTTTTAACCTTTGGACGCGTATTTTAATTTTATGAAAATTTTTTGACATGGACCACTGGTGTGATGTGGTGTTATTGCGCCGTGTCATTGGAATTTGACAACTCTAAATTTGAGCCTTGGAGAGACACGCCAAAATTGCGAAGGCTCACTGGATATTGATGATTTCTATTTTGGCTGGCTCCGCGATGCATTAATGGCTTAGGTAGCACACTGTCTTACTAATATGGCTCTAACTCTTCGCCCAAGTGTCGGATTTGGGTAAATTTGATATTGATGGAAAGCTTATTCAATTTCCCACATGATATAAAGTGAAAATATTTAAAATACCACATGTATAAAAGTGGATTCATCTTTGAAACAAGTATTTAACATTTCTGGGATGATTTTAAGCTAGGTAGAAGTACGTGGTATTACAATATCTCCGTCTTGGGAACATTCATCCTTGTATGAGACTAATTTAGATGGGAGAAATGATAAGCTTAAGTACATACTGAACATGAATAGCTAAAACATGATCACCTGACTGGCATTACTGAGATTCATACTGAGCATGAGGTATGATTTTATGACTGAGCTGATACATGAATGCATGATTGAGAGTACTGATAAGATGATCATGCATATCTAATGCATAAATATATAAATGGACTGACTTATGAACATGCGACTGAATATGTAAGGGTAACGATACCAAGTTTGAAATAAAAATTGAGCATAGAACTGAATACCATATTTGTAACTGAAACCTGAACATAAAACTGAATAAGCTTAAGAAAAGCTATTACCTTGGGTTGAGTCTAAGATTAATTACTAAATATGCATGAGCGGAAACATGAGAATATAATTGGGTCTGGAACATGATACATGAGCTGAATATCGTCATCTGAACTAAATACCTTAAATACGTGGCATACAACCAAGATTGGAGTTATAGGGTCAACCTATGGGTACCCATTACTCCAAACTGGATTCATTATGAGAAGAGAGCGGCATGTTTATGTCAGGAAAGTTTTGGGGAATTATAGTGTATCTCCCCATGGGACACTAGGTCCCTAGAAGAATATTAACTTCACTGTGATACTAAGGAATAACTGGGATGATGCATAGGGCACCAGCAAACTGAATCGTGACTGAATATCTAGGATATGAAACAAAGGCTTTATACATGAACCAAGTTGAACACGCAACTACCTAGTTAGTCCATCTTAGAATGATCACATTCATGAGATTTCAAATAGTATGATTGGGTGGAAAGATAGGGAAACCACACCATCTGAACTTGTCCGTCTGACTGCTAAACTGAAGTATTGGCTTTGCGGACTAACTCATGCTGAAAACTTATACTCGATCGGAGAATTTCTATGACACTCTTTCTATAGAGTTCTAATGACTGTAGAGAGAAAGCGAATCTTGGCCTAGTCTGAGTAGGACATCTGAATGGGAGATCACTATATGGCTTGGGTTCTTGTATTAGGAGGAAAGTCCTATGAAACCTCATCGTAGATAAAGTAACCAAACCTTATGCACTGCAACTGATACTGCTGAAAAGGTTCACATGGTGTTGAGCACGAATGCATAAATATACTAATTTATCTGATTAACTAAATTACTTATAGATGAACACTGCATATAAGACTAAACTGTACTTAGTCTAAACAACTAGCCTGAGGCTGTAGAGCATTATGCATAGGAGTTTAAGACTGACTGAGCGATATGAGGTGACTTGACATGGATTTATGTAAACTGTATTACTTGAAATTGCGAGACCAAGCGTATGACATGATTTACAAACATTACGTAACTGAGGTACTGAAATACTAATGACTGAGTAACTGATAGCTATATACTATGGTTGGGTAATCCTGAAAGTTAACTGCGTTTCTGATCTGGCTAAACTAGGACTGGGACTGAGATTTAGCTAAGACGGTAATTGAGACTGTAACCATAACTAAGACTGTAACAGGTATTGAATGCTAGCTTTTTATAACTGAGGTTTAGATTAGTATGGGAGCACTGAATTCTGATGGCTAAATAACTAGTAGCTGAAAGATATGGTTCTATAGGACTATCTGAGTTCTTTACTGGATATTGACTACTAAATGACACTGTAACTAAGGCCTGCAAAACGAAACATTAACACTATGGATTCACTGAGGTATCTAAACTGAGAGTATTTGTGACATAATCTGAGTTTGACTGAACCCTAAGAGCAAAGTCATGAATCATGTGGGCTAAGCATATTGTAAGGAATGACATGAGTAAATGAGTCATGAGCTACATGAACTGAGTCTGATGTTTCTGTACTCATGGAACTTAATTCGTAACACAAAGTAACCCAAAACTCCTCATACTAGGAACTTAAATCACACACTATTTTTATGGAAAGGGCGAGAATATAAGTTGGGTGCATGAAATTATAAAATAAAGCATCCATAAGTATCCGGAGGGTTGAAGTTTAAAACTTTGCATTACGATAGGAATAGGTTGGGAATCACCTTTCCTTATTGATTTTCTACACATACTGGTATTACTACTAGAACCTGAAGGCCAGGATTTTAGCGATATCATAACCGGACAGTTACTGCATGCCTGCCGGGATGTGTTAAACCGACTCACTAGGGTAGAGACTGGAAAAGGTACTCTTAATATTTGGTTTAATGGTATGGAAGGAGTTACAAAAGAAAAGAAGCTTCTAAATCTGAAGAAGCAAGAACATGTAAATGAAGGATCTATAACATACCAGTGGCTGCATCAGGAGGACTTTTCTAATCCTGTGAGGACTGAAGTGCATAGAGTTTGTTTGGGCGTTGCCCACTGATAGAGCTGGAATTGCCACCTTGCTGATTCGAGCGATCGGACTGAGCTGAAGGACGACCGTGTTGATTTCGAGGACTGGGTTTAGGATAGTCTCAAACCTTATGACCTGACTCTCCACATCCGAAACACACATTACTGTCGGCTCTACACACGCCCTTATGATGCTTACCATACTCTTTGCAAAACGGATGAGTAAAAATCCTACTCTCACTACCCTGGGCCTTGGAGCCTAGCGCCTCATATCTACGGCCATTTCTAAACTTTGGTGCTGGTGCACTAACTGAAGATAGAACTGGGGGTGGAAACTTTTGTCTATGCTGAGAACGGTTAACACCCTGTGACCCTGGCTGAGAAAAACTATAACTACCAGTTCTGGCCCTCTTATTTTCCCTCTTCTTCTTCTTAAGTTTCCACTCCTCAATCTATTGAGCATGGACCATAAGCCTATAAATGTCCATCGTCTTAATCAACTTCACAGTTCTTCTCTCCTTAACCACTCTACCTAATATCCCAGACATAAACTTACTCATTTTGGATCTACTGTCTGCTACTACTATATGGGGAGTGTACCTGGCTAATTGAGTAAACTTGAGGTAATACTCTTTTACGATCATTCTACCTTGCCTGAGGTTTATGAACTTTAATACTTTGGCTTCTTCCTGCTCTAGGGGAAAGAATCTATCTAAGAATGTTTAAGCAAACTCATCCCACTCTATGGGCTCTACATCTATACCCCTATCTACCTTCCACTACTTGAACCACGTATGGGCTACATCTTGTAGTTGATAAGCGGCTAACTCTGCAATCTCACTAGACGTCACTCCCATGATGTCTGTGATTTTCTGAACCTGGTCGAGGAATTCTTGTTGATCCTCTTCGGACTTAGAACCTGAGAATAAGGGAGGATTCATTCGGATAAAGTCTCAAATCTTGGCTGCAGCTGAACTGGACACTAGGTTGGTTGGAACAGCAGCTGGCCGTTCATTTGAGATACGACTGAAATGGCTAGAGTAGTGAATACAGTCCTAAATCCTACATGAGAGACATGCTCATCCAGAGGATCTACCTGAACAGGCTGAGGTTCTGACTAATTTCCCGTTCTCCTTTTGTTAGTCTCGTTGGGAGGAATGTTCTTTAAACAAAAAAGAGAATGGATTAGACTGAGAGAAAATTTCGAGCTTATGCTCATTGGCATGACATGAACATTGAAAGAAGGGAAACTGTTCCTAAAGCATCTCATAGCCTCCTGCACATAAGTGTGGTGCACAACACACCCATGTACAAGACTCTACTAGATGCAGCTTTTCAGACTTCCTTGGATACTGTTGAACCTTAGGCTCTGAGACCCAGTTTGTAAATCCACGAATCTAGTATCCAGAATGTTACACGATGCTCATGACCCTTAAGGACCACAGGCTAACCCATGACTAATATCTGTAACTGAGCACTGAATAATATAATGTAATTATGCGAAATATAAGCTGTAAGTCCATAAGGTTCAAAACTAAACTAATACTGGATATAAAACAACGTCTGTAATGGGGTATAACAATATCCAAAACTAAAATAAATTGTCTGAAGTATGTTATAGTCTGAAAACCTCTAAACTATCTAAAAAATGTAGAGTTGATGGGACATGTCCCCAACTAACTCCGAACTACTAAAATAATAGAGTAATAAAATAATCATGATATCCTCGAATGATGATGACTCACTGCTAGTCTGGCTGCGGAACATATAATCTACTAAGGATGCCCGGGAGATCGTGCTTCTAAACCTATGTTATAAAATACCGCAAATGCATCAGTACGTTGAATGTACTAGTATGCAAGTAAGGTAGGCTAAATGCACTGTTTCACAAGCATCAACAGTAATAACTGACTGTATAACATGAACGTGAGAATACATGCATGAATACATAACTCTAACTGAGATCGTGAATACGCTGACTGCTGAATTCTTATAACGTGCATTTGTTGATATCTGAGTACTAATACTGGGATACTGAATAACTAAGTCTACTTAATACTAAGGAACTAATGTCATATTACTAATAAAGGAATGACTTTTTCTGACAGTTCTGATTATGAAGAACTAGTCTGATTGACTGTATCTGATAGTCCTGAAATTGAATACTGATAACATTGGTTTCGTATAATTAATATACTATTAACTGAGTTAGTGATGACATGATTACTGAGTCTTAATACTGATAACATGAGTGATCGTATCTAATAGTCCTGATACTGATGGAACTAGCTGGGTACAGTACTATACTGATTGGACTGTATTTGACAGTCCTAGATTTCTGTAGAACTAAACTGAGTTCTATTACTGAAACTGGATCTAAAACTGAGACTATGGGAGGTAATCATCTAACCGACATTCCCCAAAACTGAACTGGTGTGGTCCAACCTATAACGCTGGGTGGAAGGGTGTCAATACCATGCCACGGGTAAAGACAATCTATGAGTATACCCTTTTTGATAAGGAGCTGCTCCTAGTAGGAAACTCAAATAACATATATAAATCCCTAAACGCATAGACGTCGTTCTGGAACAAAAGGATTGCTTCTAAGGATCACACCCTCCACTGAATAACAGGTAAGTCCCCATCCTTGGGTTCACTCTATGTTGAATCCTACTCCCAACCGAATAGACACTAAACTAATTAATTGAACTAGACTAATACTAATGGTATTGTTTATCGAACCAAAACTGAGTTCACTGAGTTGCATTAACTGACGGAATGCTACTGAGATCTGAGGACTGATGGAGAGTACTAAAGTTACTGAGATTTCTGGGAATACTGAGGTTATCGAGATTACTGAGTACTGATATTACTGAGACCACTGAGGTCACCGAGACTACTGAGTAAGACTAGATTGATACTGAATTTACTGAGTTTTCCTAAGTCATAAGACTAACTGAATTCTTAGGATCATGGCTTAACTGAAGTATCATGAAAACATGACACAGGCTCTAGGCACACAGCTAAATTGTCTGGTACAAGTACCCTCAGGACTTGATAGCATAAAACTGATAGGACATGACACTTCTTGAACCCATGACCAATATCAACAATTCATAATACATTAATTTAGGGATTTCATGAAGCACATGCTTATCATAGTCTTGTACGCAAATGGAATTGCATATAAACATGTCATTCTTGTACGCGAATGGAATTGCATATAAACATGTCATACTTTTATCAACCTAATCTTATGGACATTCCCTTAACCATTCATAATGCACACAATAGCATGGAAGTTATTCTTGGTCATAGGGTAAAGCATACACTTATCATTTGGGTCACAATTCAGCTATAATGCATAATTTCTATTCTCTTAGGCATTTTATCAAACACCTAGGATGCATGACTTAGGTCATAGGCATGACCGTCAAATTAATACAAAAAAACTCCATAGTTCAACTCAATTTCACATACCACATACTAGCAAAGGTTCATGAACAATACATAAAGATTCCAACTTACGAATCATACAACCATAATCACATGAACATAATCAACCCACAACAAAATATTCACAATACAAGATTTAAAACTTGATTCTTGGGCTTCATGGATGAAAGGAATCAGTTGGTGAAGTACTCTAAATCAAGGACTTTAACCCATTTTGACAACTCAACACTATACTTGACCACATGGTCCTTATGGGAGACTTTGTTTCTCCACAATTTCAATTGGCCAATGCCTTAATTCAATTCATCATACAATTCAATTTATGGTCATCAAGACACTCACAAACTATTCATATTTCATTAGCAATCTTATACCACATTCATACCACACTTTAGTTCAACACACAATTCAAGTGTATTTTCATGTTTAGGGACTTTAACCCCTCCTTAACCATCGCCCAACAAGGTCATCAATTTCACCATACATGGATTATAATACCTTTAAAATATAATTTAACAACTATTCATACTTATTGGGACATTTCCCCAGTTCAAAACATCATCAACATAAGACTAGATAATTCACTTAGACATTTTCACAAACATCTTAGGTGCATGCCTTTACCAAGGCCATTTTCATAGTAGAAATCATCAAGATTAGAGTTATTAAATACTCACATGTTATACCACATACAACAAGAACCTACATGTGCAAATTATCATCAACAATATGTAAAAATACAAGTCTAAGATAAAATTCCACATTATTCATCGTTAGGTAACAAAGCCCTTTCATTTGATTTAAAAGTCACCATGTACACTTTCTAGTCCAAGTTCAAAATACATGGGTTTAGAGTTATTTATCAAGGAGAAGATTTACATGCCTTGGACAACTGGATTCACCAAGAGTCTTGACTTTACTTTGCCTCTTGAAGATCATCCCTTGAAACCCTAGCCTCCAATTCTTCAAAGATGCATTGGAGAGAGTGTTTATGGTGTTTGATCCATCAAAATGGATATTTAGGAGGCTACAAGCACTTATATGGAGAGGGGACTTAGGGTTTTAGGCATAGGAAATGACCACAAGGCCCTTAGTTAAAAGCTGGAAAAGGAACCCATCCAAGGGTACGACTCACTAAAGGAACCAAACCCTATGGTATGAGTGGTACCCTAACTCATACCCTAGGATTCTCCTAGATCACCTACACTGTTAAGGGTATGACCACTTATCTTTGAGTCATATCCCAAGGGTACAACTCGACCCCTAACTCGTATGCTTCAACCGTATCAACAATAGTCAACTCAATGTTCAAGTACAAACTCTATACGACTCACTTGGTATGACTTGTACCCTTTGGTACGATTGAGAAGGGGATCACTCATACCTAGGATAGTAAGTAACCCTCACCAAACTACATAGGAAACGAGAGGGGAGGGAAGGAGGATACAACTCATATCCATGGGGTACGACTCATGCCCCTAGTCATACCCAACTCAGAGGCACCCATTGAAGAAGTTTTTCTCATGGTTCAAAACCTAGGTGTTTCAATTCTCCCTTACTAGGATCATTCGTCTGCAAATGATGGGTAAGTCAAGTATTACATAAGTCAGTACATTATCACACATCAAAGAAACCTTCAAACAAGTTAGGAAAAAGCACACAACAAGGATACAACACAACACATATCATAATCATCATTAAACAACCATTTTATTTCATTGATCTTGGGACTCAAACCAATCATTTATTAAAGACACTTGTTCATTTCAAAGCTTGTGGACTTAAACCCCTTACTTATCAACACTTACTCATTTCACAACTTAGGGACTTCAACCCATCAAATTATTAAGGATACTTGCTCAACTTATAGACTAGGTACTTAAACTTATCATTTATTAAAGACATGAATTAACTCAAGGTATTAGGGACATAAACCCATCACAACCAAGAAACACATGACTTCAAAGAATTAGGGACTTGAACCCATGGTCTAACAAGACACAAATCAATTGAAATCTTGGGGACTTTAACCCATTTTCTAAACAAGGCATAATTCAATTCAACATATTGGGGACTTTAACCCATTGTCTATCAAGACATAAATCAAGGTAAGAAGATTAACACATACCTTTATCATAAGTTCCTGGGATGGGAAAGAAATGTGGATACTTGGACTTCATATCCTCTTCGGCCTCCCAAGTAGCTTACTCAGTCTTTTGGTTCCTCCATAGAACCTTTACCAAAGATAATTCTTTCATTCGCAACTGATAAACTTGCTGATCCAAGATTCTTACTAGGATCTCCTCATAGAACAAAGAGTCTGAAATACCAACATCCCTCATGGGAACAACCAACAAAGGATAACCCACACATTTCGATAACTTAGATACATGGAAAATCGGGTGAATGGAGTTCATGCTAGAAGGCAACTCCAACTCATAGGCAACATTACCAACCCTCTTAACAATAAAGTAGGGACTAAAATACTGGGGACTATCCTTCCCTATTTTACCAAGCCGCATCACTTTTTTCATGGGAGACACTTTCAAGAATACCCAATCACTAATGCTAAACTCTAAGTCCCTATGCCTCACATCCATAAAGGAATTTTAGCAACTTTAAGTGGTTTTCAATCTATCAAGAATCACCTTCACCTTCTCTAAGGCTTGGTCAACTAAATCGAGGCCAAGCAACTTACCCTGGCTAACTTCTTACCAACCAATAGGAGATCGACATTTCCTACCATACAATGACTTATAACGGGGCATACCAATGCTAGAGTGGTAACTATTATTATAAGAGAACTCAATCAAAGGCAAGTGGTCATAACAAATACCACCATAATCAATGACACAAGCCCATAATATATCATCCAATGTTTGGATGGTCCTCTCCACTTGCCCATCCATTTGCAGGTGGAAGGTAGTACTAAGGCACACTCTAGTACCCAAACCTTTGTGGAACAACTTCCAAAAGCGGGATGAGAATGGAGGACCATGATCCAAAATAATCGAAATAGGAGAATCATGCAACTTCAAGATCTTTACAAGATATAACTAAGCATAATCTTTCGTCGAGTAATTAGTTCTAATGGGCCAAAAGTAAGCAGACTTGGTCATTCGATCAATAATGATCCAAATAGAATCACACTGATTCTGAGATCGAGGAAGACCAATAATGAAATCCATATTAATTACCTCCCACTTCTGTTCGGGTAATGGAATCTCTTAATACAAGCCTTTGGGCCTTATGTGCTCAACTTTCACTTATTGGCAGACCGCATACTTGGCCACAAAGCTAGGCACATCTTGCTTTATATTACCCCACCAATACAACTCCCTAAGATCAAGATACGTCTTTGTGGAATAAGGGTTAATAGCATAAAGGGATTCATGAGCCTCAACTATGACCCTTTCCCTCGGTCCATCGACGTCAGGAACACATAGTCAATTAGTATCTTAAGATAACATTACCACCACTCACAAAGTCTGCAACTTTATATTGACCCACATTACTCTTGATCTTCATCAAGTCGGGGTCTAATTCTTGCTTTTCCTTTATCTCAACAATAAGAGACATCTGAGATACCAGAAGCACAAATACACCACCATCCTCGGAGTATACAAGTCAAACTCCAAGATTAGCCAAATAGTGAATGTCCCTCACTAATTCCTACTTATCCTCATTCACAAGGGCCAAACTTCCCATGGACAATCTACTAAAAGCACCAGCGACTACATTAGCTGTATCGGGGTGGCAATGAAGACTCATCTCATATTTTTTCAATAACTCAAGCCATATTCTTTGCCTGAGGTTCAACTCTGTAATGACCTAAAATCACCTCCCGAGGCTTCACACGGAGCTTAAGGCTACAAGTATCCCCAAGCTAACTCTTTGAGCCTATTACTACATATAATAACTCAATTCGAGATGAAATAAACAAAACACTGATACTGTCATATCAAATGATATGAAATACGAAGAAAATACTCGGTCCTAACGACCATAAAACTAGAAATCTCAACATACTAAAAATCTGATAACTAGTCTGAAAAAGCCTCTACTACTCCATGAACTAGAAAGATATTTGGACAGGTCCCCAACTGACTCAAACTGAACTAAAAGCAATAACATGTCTACTAAAATATAAAAATTTCTGAAGATAGGTCCTCGAATCATGAGGACTCACCACTGTGGAGATGTAGACAAAAGTACTCAAAAATCACTAACGAGGCTGGGACTGAGCACCTGAACCTATATTATAAGACAATGTAGCACATAGACAAATATATGGATCAGCACTTAGGAATGTACTGAGTATGTGGGGTGTATACATATACATAAAACATTATCCATACTTTTTAATCAATTCATGCATGCAAATATGAATGGCTCACATAGCTTGAATAAGTCTAATATAATAAGCTCATAAATCATGTAGAATGAAGCATGTAACACAAATATCATGAATAATTATACTTTAGCTTTAAAATCTATACTCTCCTCTTAATCTCGTTACCCAAAGACTAAAGAAATCTTTAAACAATACTTTCCAACTCATGTATATATCTCATGGAGAGTAAAACTTCTTTAATTCTCAAGAACTTAGAACTCTTCTAAACTCAAGACACTTGGAACTCGAAATTCTATAACTCTTACTAGTAGAGAAAACTACTTTCTTCTTGGGAAAATTTTACTTCAAGAAACTATTTTGAAAATATTACTATTTGGGAAAATCACTTATCCTAAAGCTTTAGGAAAAATATTCTAGCTTAAGGGAGGTTCTCTTAACCGACATAAACCATGCGAGCTACATGGACACCAACGTCTTGTCCTCCTAATAAAGAAATCTTGCATTGGGGAAAAGAGTCATACTCTTGCCAGAAAGTATAACTTCAACTCAGTGATCACCCATAAATCTCACTCCTACAATGGTACATAGTTCTGGGGTATTAAACCATAGTAACTTATCCGATTCGGTGCTAAATACTACTCCCTTTAGTTAGCAACGCTCATATTAGGGAAATCCACTTTAAAATAATCTCATGGTTGATAAGAACCCAACTATAAAATCCGTAATCACATTTGGTAAAGTGCATTTCAAAGTTACTATGACCATTAAGGTCAAAACTTTCTTAATAATCTCAAAGTACTCAAATCATGGGTGCTTATAGACAAAAGTTCATGAAATTGCAAATCTCAAGTAGGGCTTAGTGACCCATAATCAAATCTCAAGTTAAGACTCATCAAAATGCATACTAGATATCATATGGACTCATAAATCATATATAAATATGGAATTTACAGCAATTTGTCTCAAAATCTCAATGTACTCAAATACTTCAATTTCTAGAGCATTGCAACCATTAAATTCTCAAGGAATAATAATAAAGGGTATAAACACAGCTTCAATTTCTTAAGAAAACATGTAAAATCATGCTATTTGAGTTTTAATTCATGAGAAACATCAAAAGCTTGCAACCAATAACAATGGGTGAAAAACCCTCATTCAATTTCATGTAAAATATCATAAATTGTAGAAAACTTATAGTTTAAAATAAGTCTTTGGGCACAAGGGTGAAAGCATTACCCTTGTTCAAAACCCCACATACCTTAGATTGTGAAACTAGATGAACAAGCTTGCTTGAAACTCTTCTTCTTACTCTTTGAGAGAGGGTTCTTAAAGCCTTGGACTTGGGGAACTTGAATCTCAACTCAAATTGTAGAATCTATAGTGAGTACTTGAATTTCTTGGAGAACGGTTTTGGGATTGTTCTTGAAAAAGAAACCCTATCCTTTGGATGTTTTGGGAGATAATGAATTCATATACTTCATTTTGCATATATCTAAGTGTTAAAAGAGGAAAAAGGCCAAAAAGTCCCTTTAAAACGACTTAAAAATAATAAACAAGATTTCAATGGCTGGAGTTATAGTTCATCGCTAGTTTGATGGTCTGTCAGATCATTCATCGCACATTTGTTAGAAAGAGGCTACACTGCCATAGCTACGACGGTCCTAGAGACGGTCCATTTCTAACTTGATAGTCCATCGTCTTGGCCGTCGCACTTGGGCTAGAAGAGGGAGTCACTGTCTTGGTTGTGATGGTCCATTGTAAACTCGATGGTCCATCAAACTGTCCATCATACCTTGAAGGTTTCGACAACTCTCATTAAAACGGTCATAACTTCACACCCCGATACTAGATTTGGATGAAATTGGTATCATTGGAAAGATAATTCAATTCTCTACATGTCAAAAAGTCGATATTAGGGAAATTTTACACTGTTTAAAATATTTATTACTTGGGAAGTCAAACCTTACTCTTCTTAAAGATTAAACTCAACTTAAAGAAAAATTTAGGGTATTACAAACTCTTTTTGAGTAAACACATATTGAAGACTCTTATGATCGGAAAAGATATCAACATGAACCAAATAAAGATAATGTTACCAAATCTTTAACACAAAAACCATATCTAACCGCATCTATCAACATGAACCCAACATCACTTCCTTACTTTGAAAGACATTAACCCATTTAGACAACTAAACACTATACATGACCACATGGCTCTCATGGAAGCCTTTGTTGCTCAACCATTTCAATAGGCCAATTCCTTAATTAAATACATCATACAATTAAATTTATGGTCATGAAGGCCCTCACAAACTATTAATATTTCATTAGCAATCTTTTACCACATTCATATCATACTTTAGTTCAACACATAATTCAAGTTTATTTTTATGTTTAGGGACTTTAACCCCTTATTAACCATCACCCAAAAAGGTTATAAATTTTGCCATACATGGCTCATAATACCTTTACAATATAATTTAACAACTATTCATACTTATTAGGCCATTTCCCTAGTTAAAAACATCATCAACATAAGAATAGATAATTCACTTAGATATTTTCACAAACACCTTGTGTGCATGCATTTACCAAGGCCATTATCGTGGTAGAAATCATCAACATTAGAGTTACTCAATACTCACATGTTATACCACATACAACAAGAGCCAACATGTACAAATCATCATCAATACCATGTATAAACACTAGTCTAAGCAAAAGTCCACATTATTCATCATTAGGCAATAAAACCCTTTTATTTTATTTAAAAATCACCATGTACACTTACTAATCCAAGTGAAAATACATGGGTTTAGAGTTATTTATCAAGGTAAAGAGTTACATGCCTTAGAAAACTTGATTCTCCAAGAGGCTTGACTTTACTTTGCCTCTTAAAGATCGCCCTTGAAATCCTAGCCTCCGATTCTTCAAATATGAGTTTTAGAGAGTGTTTAGGGTGTTTCATCCATCAAAATGGATATTTAACAAGCTATAAGAACTTATATAGTGATGGGGTTTAGGGTTTAGGCATTGGAAATAACCACAAGGCCCATAGTTACAAGTTGAAAAATGGACCCATCCATGGGTACGACTCAATAAGGAATCGTACCCATAGGGTATAAGTGGTACCATAACTCGTACCCTAGGATTCTCCTAGGTCACTTATACTGTTAAGGGTAAGACCACATTCTTGTATCATATCTAAAGGGTATAACTCAACCCCTAGCTCGTATGCTTTAACTGTATCAAAAATAGTCCACTCAAAGTTCAAGTCCAAACTCTGTACGACTCACTTGGTACAACTTGTACACTTTGGTACGATTTAGGAGGGGTAACTCATACCTAGGACAGTGAGTAACCCTCACAACACACCCTCGGATACGATAGGGGAGGGGAAGGAGGATACGACTCATATCCAAGGGGTACAACTTATGCCCCTAGTTAAACTCAAAGCATAGGCACCCAATGAAGAAGTTCTTCTCATGGTTCCAAACCTAGGTGTTTCACCCGATTAAGTGTTTTATTGTTTAGTTGTGTTTTGTTGCTTGAGGACATAGAACATTCTAAGTTAAGGTTGATGATGTGCTATGGTTTCATAGAACTGTCGATGCTTAAAAATATGAAAATATGCAGTTACTTAGGTTGTTTTGTTAGATATGATATGTTTTGTGTTGTGTTTTGTAGAAAACTAGGCTATGGGATCTAAACAAGAGAAAAGAAGTGTAACGTGAGTTTTAAACCACATATTTAGGTGTCTACGACCCATAGGTACTACCTACATGGCGTATGTTTGAGAACAAGTGTCAGAGTGCTGAGAAATAGATATTTAAAAGCTGAAAAAATAAACCATTCTACCTACGATGGAAACCTACGACCCATAGATTCCACCTACGGTTAGTAGATACTAGTACAAGTTCCAAAGGATGAAGTTTTAGAGAGCCTATAGATGTTTTAGGAGTCTGTCACCTACATAGGCCTCCTATAGCCGTAGGTCCACCTATAGCCCAAAAGTAGCCACCAACCCTAGTTTTTCTCTTTTATTTTGGATAGGTTTCCAAGGGTTTCCATGTAATATAAAAATACCCTTTTGATATCTTTAGTTAATTTATGCACTATTACTACTCACAATCATATTTTGATTCAAACATTGGCTTTTGTTCTAGGGATTCTTGTATTCTTGGATTTTTTTGGTTATTGTTTATTTGAGACTTTGGATTTTCTTCGTATCTTATTGTAATATTGATTATATTGCTGAAATTATGAATTCCATGGATTGTTTCGCAACTATGAGCGGCTAATTCTATTCGCTAGAGTTATGGGAACCCTAGCTGAATAACAAAGTAGAGGAAGTACAATGTTGTTCCCAACTAATGTTCTTGCATGTATTGTGATCATATTCATTATAATAGACTTCTTAGAGGTTGAAAATGTTAATAACCCACCTGTATTCACTACTTACATCACAAAAAGAGATAGAGATTCAGAAAAGAAGATCATAACTATAATTTGAGATTCACCTCCATCTTATAATTCTGTCGTGTCATCTAATTAAATAGAGATTCAATAGGTTATAGTTAATCTGGGATCTAGGATAACGGTTAGTAAAGTAAAACTCTAAAACTCTTAAGGTAAAGAGTGAAATTCACTAAAGGCATTCACAAAATGATTAGTGATACATAACTTATCAGATTTTGCATGCAAGATATTGGGTAAGTTCAATAGAACCCTATAAACCTATTGGAGTTAGAAAGCCAGGGTAAACACAAGCCTAGTGTTCAATTCAGATTGATTTATAACCAAAAGTAGTATAGTTTTTTTACATTCTACTATTCAAAATAAATCCCCCAATTTACTTTTTTGCACTGCCAATTGTTTCAACAAGTTTGAGAGATAGTTCCATGTATTCCCTGTGAATTCAACCCTAACCTAGTTAGGTTACTATATTTGGGCATCGATCGCTTGATACTTCTAAAGATGTTTACCTTTGTTTGACATAAATTTTTTTAGAAGGACAAAATTTTCTATGGTTGATTTTTGCGCTATCTCACTCATGATTTAGAGTTGGCGACAATAGTTATTTTTTGCTTAAGATTTGGAGGTATTATCCTTATGGGGTGCATTGTGAGATCTTCACAAATATCAGTCTTCAGCATCTTATGACCCCAGAGAGAGCTTAATTCTAGGGAAAATAGATGGATAAAGCTATTTATCGAATATGGTATCTCTATCTTGTATCATTCAGGCAAGAAGAATGTTGTAGCTGATTCCTTGAGTAGAAAGGTGGTGAGTATGGGTATCCTGGTTTGTATTTAAGTTTCTCAAAGTTTGTTGGCATGGGACATTGAGTCCTTAGCCAAATTGATGGTATGAATTGATATTTTAGACCCTAGGAGAATTCTTTCTAGTGTTGAGATGAGGTTCTCTCTATTTGAGAAGTTTCAAAGTCGTCAGTTTGAGGATAAGAGACTTTGCATCATACGTTATCAGATGTTGATTCATGAGTCTAAGAGGGATACCATAGATTCAGAGGGTGTTTTAAGGTTTGATAGCCACATTTGTGTTTTGAGAGTTGATGGCTTGCTTCAGTCGATCTTGCACGAGGCGCACAGCTCTAGATATTTTATTCACTTAGGTACAACTAAGATGTATAGGGATTTTAGGCAGCATTATTGGTCGAGTGGAATGAAGAGAGATGTGATAGACTTTGTTGCTTTTTTCCTATGTTGTCGGCAAGTGAAGGCCGAACATCAGAGACCTAGTGGATTAGTTAAGAGGTTGCCCATTCCTGAGCAGAAGTGGGAGTTGATTACTGTAGATTAGGTTAGTGGTTTGCCTCATACTTTATATGGTTCCAATGGTATTTGGATAATTGCGGATTGGTTTACCAAGTCAGCCTGGGACGTCTTGTGACTGAGTACACAGGCAAGTTTACTAATCTACCAAGTGGTAAAATGGCTTTTTTCAAGCTAAGTATTGGTCCCACGGGTACTTCTATTAAAAAAACTATCCAATTCTTGTTCGACTATCAATATTAACCAGTGCAAACATAACCCAAAAGTATTTGAGAGTTAAAAATTACAGTAAAGTAAAAAATATGGTAAATTTAAGGTTCTTGAGTAACAATTGGAAGAATCCAAATGTTAAGACACAAAGAACAATCATACTCGGCTATGTAAATTCATTGGTTAGGTTAATTATCTTTGGTATTGATTCAAGTGGTTGATATTATGACTACGGTCCGAATCTCTAATCAACTGTCTAACTTTGCCCCACTAATACATCGTTGAGCGGGAATGCGTATACTAAGTTAAACGAATTCATAGTTAATCTTGTAATTGACCTAAATAGGATGTATTAGGTATATTCCTATCCTAAACACAACTCATAACTTCTTTCAAGTGATAGATTATGATCCTATTCCATCTATCCCACGTTCTAGCCTATTATTCCTCCTTTCGGGCTTATGATAGAATCTAGCATGTATTCTAAGGGTCATGAATCCTTAAAATAGATATAACAAGAATAAAAAAACAACCAAAAATGATATATAACACAAACCATATCAATTCATGACAAGAGTAATCATGTTCTTGGCCTTATCCCCTGAAAAAGGGTGTTTATCTACTCATGGACATACATGTAATCACAATAGGTGAATCCTTGATATAATCCATAAAACAACTATGAGAAAGGAATAAAAACCCTAATTTAAGACATATCCAACGTATTTCAAAGCCCCAAGGTCGTTACATAAGATTTTAAGAGTCCAACTTATAGTAGGACTAAAGCTGCCAATTTTGACTTAACCAACATGCCAAGCCCCTATTATGTGGCGTTGGTTCTGTGTCACCTTGGTATCGTGGTGAGCTACTGGAATTAATATTTTTGGATGCCACCAATGGTTGTGTCACGGCCTTAAAGTGGTGCCTAAGGTCCATGTCACACCAATGAGTCCCAAAATTACAGATTCGGTCGTATTGTACCCTGTGCATTTGGTTCTTTATTCCTTACATTGTGGTTACTTTTTCTCTTGATTTTCATCTTGTATATCAACCATAGATAAACTTTATCAACTAACCAAGCATCCTACAACATCAAACACCAGAAATTAAAGCTCAAAACACAATCAAATCCAACACGATGAACTAGGAAGCAACATAGGTCAAGCTAAGAGTACTAGTTTTCGTGTTTGAACTTTAACTAAATGTTTTGTGTCTTAGATTATTTCAATTGAACCTTAAACACTATTAACAAGTTATTCCACACATAATTACACTATTACACCCTTATTAATTCATTAAAAACACTAGTAACTCATTCTAAACTAGTTTGACAAACACCTTAAACATTATAATTGACACGACCCGCCCTGGGGCCTTGTCGTAATAGACGTCCCAAGTCCGGCCAGGACCGGAGACCACCCCCGTTACCCAACTCAACGTCCAACCGCCTGGCATGATTTGGATGAATTTCGAGCATATAACAAGATAGTTTAATAGCTTACATAAAGACTCTGGGAATAGATCACAACCGTGACCAATCCAACCGAGTCCAACCATCCCGTACCAATAACCAACCAGGCCATAACCAATGATGTTCTAAATTATAATATAATTAATCCCAAAATGGAATATGATGGAACCACCAACAATATCATCTAATTTGACCACCATCATATTCCAATGCCAAGGCCAACACCAATACCGATCCTATCCACATTCCAACCCATAGAAGTACCACAAAGCCTCTATCCAAAAGTGTAATGAAATCTGGTTGGGACATTCCCCCAACCATAGCCAAAAACAATATCCAAAATAAAGTTAAAATTTCTAACAATATCCATAACATGAAATTATGCCTTTTGAGATGATGAAAGCTCACCACTTCATTCCAAATGTTCTCCCTGAGTCAATCGCTATGTAGAAGGAGTAGAACGGTCGGTTCCTACATAGCATGGGTAGATAGCTACCAATAGACGGGGTTAGCAATTGACCAATAGCATGATCTCAGAATAATGACAAAATAATAAACCTAGTAAAATGATCCATATGCATACAATGATACATATATATTTATTTGTAACCATGATGGGAAGAAGGGATCGAGTTTAGCATGACTTTAAAACCTTGACCTGGCTGTGTAGCATTGTCGTCCTAAATCACCCACGGGATATATGAGTTTATCTTTCCCTTTTGAAATGGACCTAGTACGTATATCCATACGACTAGGGAAGTATCCCATGGGATGACTAGTACATCCCCAAATAAAGTGTGACATCATGCACACGGTCACCAAGACCAACCTCATATCGACAAATATGAGTTTCTAGTTTTGGTCCCTCCTGGATCTCTACTTTTCACGACTTTGCTACATATCCCACCATTATTACCTAATCAAAACCAATTTCCAAATAACAAAACCATTATCAATTTATTAACCAAGACCATTGATATTGGTATCATCATACCAACCCTTACTTCCAAGTATCTTCCATACCCAACCATTTATACATTTAATTAGACTTTCAAGTTCCCTTCTATTTACCATATTAAACCACTTGGGAGACTTACATGTTCCCCAAAAGTATAACCAATTAGATTTTAGCCTTTCCAAACTATTTACACCATGTATAATTCCTTTATCAAGTTTAAATTATGGAAGAGTTCCATTAAAAGAAGTCAATGCGATGAACATATCTTTAAAAGCAATTTGTCAAACACATTGGGGGCATAAGATGAACAAAACCAATTCCAATTACCAATAAACCATTCCCATTCATTTCAATTATCCAAAATCACCATTAATGTGTATAAAAGCATAATAAAAACCATCAGAAACCATAACCAAGCAATTAACGTCAAAACCCCCAAATCATATTTGAAAGCCAAAGTCATGCAATAGTAAAACCATGAAAACATTCATATAAACCATGCCTTTAATTAAATTAACAATGAGGAGAGAGAAACATGCCTTAAACCAGGATAATAACGGAAAGAAATCACCAAGACAAGCCCCAAAATTGATCCCGGAGTTAAAACCCTGGCTTCCCTAGCCTAAAAGCTCTTAAGAGAACTATGGAGTGTTTAGGAAGAGTTTCTAAGTGTAAATGAATAGAATATTAGGATAAATATCCTCCCAAGTAGGTTAGAAGTCATGGGGATTTATTAGGATAAGTAGGAAAATGTCCAGAATACCCCCACTTAAGTTGCACAAAATACCGCCACAGGGATACAACTGGCCCTCACGTGTCGTAATCTCCCAATACAATTGGTATCCACCACCCGTATCTAAACCTCAACCCTTGGACCAAATAGTGTCTAGTATACAACTCATCTAACCAAGTCCTAACCATAGCATACGATCTATATCCATGACCCATCTCCCTAGAAAAATAAAATACCAAGACGATCTAGCACTACCCACCATACAAGTTCATGATACGACTCGTACCAAGCGCTACGATTCATATCTCTAAGTCTTACCCATTCCAATAACTAAAATCTATCCCACCAACCAATGGTAATCAGTATAGAATAGACCATACCACTCGTACCCCAACATACAACTCGTACCCATGAGTCGTATTGGGTCCAGAGATCAAAATTCATGAAAATTTTCTAAGGTCCAAAAACTAGGGTGTTAAAATAATCAAGTATTTTAACACTTAGATGCTCAATTATATAAATATTAACTGAATAAGCAAAAGAGAAATCCCTATAACTAAGCTAATTAAGGTTGGATAACTACACTTAGATAAATAAATCCACACAAGATCAAGTTAGAAGCCTTTGCCTCTGGTCTGGCAGGTATAGCATAGCACTATCCACGTTCCCTACCTAAGTTAATAGATTTGCGACCACCCACATGGGCACCATTACCTCTGCCATACGAACCTCTAGTAGTACCTCTACCTCTTTGAGGGTCACCAGATGGCCGAACTCATCACAAACATAGCAAACTTTGCTTCCTAACTCAATTAAAAGATATACAACTAAACTAGAATGACTACCCCAAACTGTTAAACTAGAAGACCTACTCTCTTAACCCTATAAGAATGCCTGTAATGGTCTACCATGATACCCAAAGGAAGCACTAAAATCTCTGTCTCAAGAAGTGTGACTACTGAACTCACCTTGATGGTGCTCCCACTTAATGCCTTCCTTAGATGCTCAAAGAATAGACTTAGTCATCTTTACATGATCCACTATAATTTGAAATGATGACCCTAAAACTACCATGTGGGTAGTAGCCAACTAAAGTGAAACATCCAGCCCCTTCACAAACTTATGAATCTTCTTAGAATAAATAAAAATACTCACAAAAGAATATCTAGACAAGGCATAGAAATATGTCTCATACTCAGCAACTATCATGGAGTCCTAATCCAAATGATCAAACTCATATCTCATCTGATCTCTCAAACTAAATGGCACAAATCTTTCCAAGAAGGCCTCATTAAATTAATCCTAAGTCATCTCTGGAGAACCCAAAGGTCTACAACTAACAAGTGATCTTCAGCATTCTCTAGCTGTATCTCTCAACTAGTAGGTTATTTTACCTAAATTACACCTCCTAAAAAGTATAACGTGGTCTTTTGTAATATATAGAACCCAACGAGTTTGGGGTCAAACCCATAGGGAATAGGATGGAAATAAGTGAGAAGATTGCTAATGTAGGTGGAAAATGTACAAAGTAAATAGGAGGTTTTGTAAGAACAGTAGTAATAGTAAAAATTTCTGGCAAATAGGGTTCTTATGAATAAGAGATGATCACTAGGATTGTGTTCCCCCTAACTTCTAACTCTACAGACTTATCAGGCTTATCAACCAATCTTGGTTTCTTTAATGTAGAATCTAACAAGGCATGTATCACCTAATCGTCTCTCGACCTTTGTTTAGGGAAATTTCACTCATTTTCTCTCGGTCTCAGGGTTTCGTATTTCTAACCCTTGTCTTGGATATGAGATTAACTATATCTTCTCGGTCTCAAGTTAATTAGATGAAGATTCATAGCTTCAAATTACTATTATGGTTTTCTTTTACTAATCACAGCCTTTCTTTCAAGTTAATATCAAATACAACTAGGTTCTTAACATCTATAGTTGTTAAGAAAGAAATCAATATGAAGAATACCATAATACATGCACGAACATCAATTAAGAATGATTTTGCAATTTCTCTACTTTGTTAATGTAACATCCTGAGATCCTATCCTGAGATGTCACATGGTGCTTATGGACCCGAAGGACCACAAGATAACCCTTTAATGATATCTGTACTTGTACACTGCATAATATATGAAATAAATACAAAAACTGGCTATAAGGTTCAACACATCTATACATACTCAAAACTGAAAACTAAATACTAATACATTGTCGTCTATCTAAAAAGCCTCTAAGCTGTATGAACTGTGGAGTTAATGGGACAAGTCCCCAACTAACTCCGTAAACTAAAAATAATAAAAATCTGATGCAAATAATAGTAAGTTAAAACTCGTCCTCAAAAGAAGAGGACTCACTGCTATGACTACTGCTACTGACTGGGACTAAACTGCTGAGGAAACTCTGGGTCCTGTGCCTCTGAACCTATGGTGCCAAATAAAACACCATAGGGAAAATGTGTCAGTATAGGGATGTACTGAGTATGTAAATGAGGTAAGGCTTAATGCAAGGGCTCATGCATACATAATATCTAAACTGAATGATCATGAAAATGTCGCATGAGAACATATACATAAATACACAGACCATAAACACAATCATCACAACTCTATGTACTGAAACTTGAATACAACTTTACTATAGACTAAACACACTACTGACACTGAGATACTGAATCACTAACTCATCTGATACTGAGAATTGAGGATCTGGATGTACTTACATCAAGGACTAAATTTTGAACTTTACTACTTTGGATTGACAGGATTAGAGATCAACCTCTCTAACGAATAATATTTATAAACTATTATCAATGATAAGAAATATGATTATATCTGAATTTGAAAACAAGGATACTTAATAGAATCTGAGACTGTGAATCAAGCCTTTCTAGCAACATATCTATGAATATGATATCAAATAATTTTATACGTGACCAAGACTATCTATCGAGATGGTCCATGAATTATTGGAACTATCTGAGTTCCTCATAATAATAGATGACTATATCTAATAGTCCTAATTTTTGAAGATTGATACTAAAATGAAACTGTGGGAAGTAGTTACTTAATTGACATACCCCGACCTACCACAGGTAGGGTCCAACCTATAACCCCAGCTAAAAGAGTGTCAATACCGTGCCACGGGTAAAGACCTCTCTCTGGTCAATCCTCTCTGATGGATGACCCTACCAGGTAGTCGACCTAAGGCAATATAATAGTCAAATACTCTCATCTCTAGAGGTGACAGCGTTTTCTGGTGGTGACTCCTAAATCCTGCACTGGCTATGCAGTTTTGGAGTTCGGGGATTGCTACTAATGACTCTGGACTCACTTTTTCACTAACAGGAGGAGCCGCCATCCCTTCCCTCGCTCAGCGCTAGTTTCTACTCCCAACTAAAATAATCTAAACTGAATTCCTAACTAAAAGCATCTGAACTGAATCTGATACTGATCAAGTTTTTCAAAGCATACGAATGAATAAGTAGAAATCACTTAATTTTGTATCTGCTGGAAATGGAATTGAATCATGGTATCTGACTAATGACACATAGCTTAAATAAATTACTCGAATCATTTCTGAGATTAGAATTAAATAACTTGAATACTATTACATCTGAACTGATTACAAGACTGAGGCTAGATTACTAGCGATACAGAGATTACAGAGATAACAGAGATTACTGAGCTTTCTTAAGTTCTGCAACTGTCTAAGGATACAGAGTTCTATAATTCACTGAGTTCTGAGAGTCATGGCTCAATTGGAATTATTGAGAAACTGATACAGGCTCTAGACAACAGCTCTATTGTGGGGTATAAATACCCCCAAGACTCGATAACATAAAAGTAAAGCATAATCATTCTTTCATAATCACGACCACAATCATTCATTATCACAATCATATAGGCGTCTTTTTATGCAACCGAGAATCATAACATACATTCATCCATATAATCATTAAGATATCACTTCAAACATTTACGGATCACCATCATTTATTCGTCATCACAATTATTAAGGGGTCACTTCAAGCATTTAGGAATCATCAACTTATGCTAGCGTAGGAACAACAGGCTACTAGATTATACTTCTTTCAATAAGGTCTTACCTCAAGTACTTCACACCTAAATCAGTCTTGACATGTATTTGGACATCACATGATTCAGGAAAACTTCATACTATCACATCACAACTTACTTGCTAACCACTTGGCATGTATTAAAAACTTAGCATACATCAAAGAGCACATAATTGAGGAATTTACTGCTATCACATCTTCACTTGTTCACTAAAGGACTTCAATAGACACTAGTCATACACGGGTCCACATGTATTTAGGGATTTTCTACTATCATGGAATAATTTATCTACTTGGGAATTTTATCAAACACTAGACATGCATAAACTAACTCATACTTTGGGATTTCCTATTCAACATACTATAATAGCCTTTATGTTTCACCTAAGATTTTCATCAAACCTATGGGGGACATGCTCTGCTCATTCAACTATTTCTACACCCAAATATCATGAACACATCACATAGAAAGCAACAAAAGGATAATTCAACTCAAATATTATATGGATTCTACCTAATAGGGTCAAAGCTCTTGAATCCTGTAAACAAACATGAATCAAAACTTAACAACACGATAACATTAATTTCAGCTCATACAAATCATTAATAACTCATACAAATTATTAATAACTCAAGCAAATCATGGAATGTTACAAACATAAAATATTTATATTTTAAAAAGGGTTCTTGAGCTTCTTGGATGAACGATACCCAAGAATCAACAGCTATATACCTTGAGAAAACTTTTTACTTGAAGGTTCTTGGAGAGATTCTTGATTTCTTGACTT
This sequence comes from Capsicum baccatum var. pendulum, assembly GCA_030864225.1. Taxonomy (NCBI): domain Eukaryota; kingdom Viridiplantae; phylum Streptophyta; class Magnoliopsida; order Solanales; family Solanaceae; genus Capsicum; species Capsicum baccatum. Next base: position 136,433,996 of record CM061552.1, read on the forward strand.
CTCTTGATATCTCTTGATTTTTTTTGAAGAAGAAATAAGGGTTTTGATCTTGGAAATAAACTATAATTTGATGTTTTAGATGAATGAGATGTTATGTGCCTTGATTTGGGATGATTGGATGTAAATAGGGTGAAAAATGACCCAAAAATCTCTTTAAAATGGTGTTTCAGTGCTGTCTCGGACAAATCTGATGGTCAGAGTGACAGACCATCGGTCAGAGTGACAGACCGTCACTCTGGTGACTAACCGTCACTCCCACCATCACTTTTGGTCCATAAAAGGGCCTTACTACCCCAGTTTTGATGGCCAAAGTGATGGGCCATCACTGACTTGACGGTCCATTAGTTTGTCTGTCACTCCTGGTTAGCTCGGATAGCTCTCAGTAAAACGGCCATAACATCTTACTATGATATTAGATTTTGGCGAAATTGGTATCGTTAGAAAGATAATTCAATTATATATATGTTGGTAGGTCATAAGTTCTAAAATTCTTTGTATAATGGGAGATATTCTTGTTTGAAGTTGACTATGGCAATGTTTTTCTCAAGAATTCAATCGGTAAGGGATATTTTGATTCGTCTAATAGCTAGGACGTATTTAAGGCCTTAATACACATCAAACTTGATCATAAAACTATCAAATAACTAAGATTTATTTATCATGAGCTTGAATCATGGTTCTACTATCGGTTGGGATTTTTGGGGTATTATAATATCTCCCTCTAGTAAACATTCATCCTCGAATATCGCTTGATAGACTAAGATTACGGATCAACAGAAATTATTCAAGAAGCGAAAACATTTCAAGGCATGACTACGCAACTGGAATGACTGACATACTGATTTTTCATACTAGGCATGTATATCTGATGCATGGAATACTCGACTGAACCTACTCATAGCTGAATTCTCATAATACACATGCATATCTGATGCATGGATGTCTGGCTAAGATGATTTTCAAAATCAAGACTTGTCAATGCAATAACGACTGATGCTAACTTTATAAAGAAAATTTTAACATGCATCTGGATGAATCTAATGACATGCAACATCATAATACTATAGGGTCTCTCTTCCTTGGGACTCTATGTCCCTCTAAACACACTTCGCTGAAATATTAGGGCGGCGCACGGGGCACCTACAGACTAGGTCATAATTGACCGATTGATATAAAAAACACATGCATGACTCATTCTAGCATATAAGCTCAAAATGAAAGCAAAGTACCTAACAATGCATATCATAAAGATGAAGGGCTCATAACTTACCCGGGTCTATTTCAGGGAATCCTTCCCGATCAAGGCGAGCCTGAAGCACCTAGAGTCTACCCCTTTGAGTCAGCGCTCTACATTCTCGCATTATATGGCCTGGCTCATCACACATCACTACCAGATCTACACATACCTTGGTGGCGCCTGCCATACTTCTCACAATGCGGATGGGTACAAACACCACTAGCACTACTCTGGGCTTTAGAGCTTGGTGCTCCCTTAGATCTAGCACCCCCAAACACAGGTACGGGTATACTAGCTAAAGATAGATATGGGACTATAAATCTATGACTATGCTGGTAACTACTACCACCCTGGGACCCTGACTGCGAGAAACCACGACTACCTGTCTTAGCTCTCTTACTCACTTTCTCTCTTTATTTCATCTTATCATCCTCAATTTGTTGTGCATGTGTCATTAGCATAGAAAAATCCATATCTCTATTGAGCATAGCATCTCTACACTCTTTCAACATATAACTCGACACCGCAGATAAAAATTTACTCATACTCGCTCTAGGGTCAGCTACCAAGCCAGGAGCATACTTAACTATTGGTTAAACTTAAGACAATACTCTTTCACGGTCATGGAACCTTGCCTCAGGTTCATAAACTCTTCTACCTTAACCTCTCTCATTTCTAGAGGAAAGAATCTATCTAGAAAGGCACTCTGAAACTCCGACCAAGTCACAAGAGCTGTATTCGCCCCTCTACTCTTCTCCCATATCACTACCCAATCATGAGCAACATCCTTTAACCTATATGATGCTAACACAACACTCTCCTCATAAAAAATATGCATAATCTGGGTGATCTTCTTCACCTCCTCTAAATAAAGTTGCGGATCCTCACCTACTATTAACCCAAAAAATTCCGGTGGATTTATTTTCATGAAATTTCTAACCCTGGCTGCAGCAGAATCCCCATCTTGCTAAGGTGGGACTGCAGTTTAACGATTACTCTAAACATTAGTCATAGCTTGGGCTAACTCTTGAAAAGCTTCCTGAAACTCTGCGTGTGATACACTCTCATTCTCGAGATCTACTGGCTGTGGGGGCTGGTCATCAACCCCATGAACAAAATCTCTGCGAGGAGCCATACTCTGTAAATAGAAGGAAGAAGTGGATTAGATTGAGAACCAACTTGAACTCATGCTCACTCGCATAACATGATCACTAAAAGAAGGGAAACTTCTCCGAAGAACATCCCGTAGCCTTTTGTACATAAATGTGGCACGCTACACACTCATGCACAAGACTCTACTAGATGCAGCTTTTCAGACTCCCTAGGACACTTATGAACCTTAGGATCTGATACCAAGTTTGTAACACCCCGAGATGTCACATGGTGCTTATGGACCCGAAGGAACATAAGCTAACCCTTTAATGATATTTGTACCTGTACACTACATAATATATGAAATAAATACAAAAACTAGCTATAAGGTTCAACACATCTATACATACTCAAAATTGAAAACTGAATACTAATACATCCGTTGTCTATCTAAAAAGCCTCTAAACTGTATGAACTATGGAGTTGATGGGACAAGGCCCCAACTAACTCCGTCAACTGAAAATAATAAAAATCTGATGCAAATAATAGTAAACTGAAACTCGTCCTTAAAAGAAGAGGACTCATTGTTATGACTACTGCTGCTGACTGGGACTGAATTGTTGAGGAAACTCTGGGTCCTGTGCTTCTGAACCTATGGTGCCAAATAAAACACCATAGGTAAAAGCATCAGTATAGGGATGTACTGAGTATGTAGACGAGGTAAGGCTGTCACATGAGAACACATACATGAATGCACAGATCATAAACACAATCCTCAAAACTCTAGGTACTGAAACTCAAATACCACTTTACTGTAGACTGAACTTACTACTGATACTGAGATACTGAATCACTGACTCACCTGATACTGAGAATTGAGGATCTGGATATACTTACAGCAAGGACTGAATTCTAAACTTTACTTCTTTTGACTGACATGATTAGACATCAACCTTTCTAACGGATAATATTCAGAAACTATTATCAATGATAAGAAATATGATTATATCTGAATCTGAAAAAAAGGGTACTCAATAGAATATGAGACTGCGAATCAAGCCTGTCTAGCGGCATATCTTTGAATATGATATTAAATAACTATATACGTGACCAAGCCTATCTGTCAGGATGGTCCATGAATCAATGAAACTATCTGAGTTCCTCATAATGATAGATGATTGTATCTGACAGTCCTAATTTCTGAAGATTGATACTGAAACTAAAGCTGTGGGAAGTAGTTACTTAACCGACATGCCTCGACCTACCACAGGTGGGGTCCAACCTATAACCCCAGTTGGAAGGGTTTCAATACCATGCCATGGGTAAGGACCTCTCTTTGGTCAATCCTCTCTGATGGATGACCTTACTAGGCAGTCAACCTAAGGCAATATAATAGTCAAATACTCTCTCTCAAAAGGTGATATCCTTTACTGGTAGTGACTTTTGTATTCTGCACTGGCTATGCAGTTCTAGAGTTCAGGGATTGCTACTAATGACTCTGGCCTCTCTCTTGCTGATGGGAGAAGTCGACATCCCTTCCCTCGCTCGGTGGTAGTTTCTACTACCAACTGAAAAACTCTGAACTGAATTCTTAAATGAAAGCAACTAAACTAAATCTAATACTAATCATATTTTTCAAAGGATAAAAATGAATAAGTAGAAATCACTTAATTCCGTATCTACCAGAAATGGTATTGAATCATGGTATCTGACTGATGATAATAGCTTGAATAAATTACTTGAATCACTTCTGATATTAGAATTGAATCACATGAATACTATTAGGTTTGAACTGATTACAAGACTGAGGTTAGAATACTAGCGATACAGAGATTACAGAGATAACTAAGATTACTGAGCTTTCTTAAGTTCTGCAACTGTCTGAGGATACAGAGTTCTATAATTCACTGAGTTTTGAGAATCATGGTTCAATTGAAATTATTGAGAAACTGACACAGGCTCTAGATAAAAGCTCTATTGTCGGGTATAAATACGCATAGGACTCGATAAGATAAAAGTAAAGCATAATCATTCTTTTATCATCACGACCACAATCATTCATTATCACAATCACATAGGTGTCTCTTTATCTAATCGAGAATCATAACATACATTCATCCATATAATTATTAAGACATCACTTCAAATATTTAGGGATCACCATCATTTATTCATCATCGCAATTATTAAGGGGTCTCATTGAGCATTTAGGAATCATCAAATTATACTAGCGTAGGAACAACAGGCTACTAGATTCTACTTCCTTCAACAAGGTCTTACCTCAAGTACTTCACACCTAAATCAGTCGTGATATGTATTTAGACATCACATGATTCAAGGAAACTTCATACTATCATGTCACAACTTACTTGATAACCACTTGGCATGAATTAAAAACTTAGCATACATCAAAGAGCACATAATTGAGGAATTTAGCGTTATCACATCTTCACTTGTTCACTAAAGGTCTTCAACAAACACTAGTCCTACACGGGTCCACATGTATTTGGAGATTTCCTACTATCATGGAATAATTTATCCACTTGGGCATTTTACCAAATGCTAGGCATGCATAGACTAGCTCATACTTTGGGATTTCCTATTCAACACACTATAATAGCCTTTATGTTTCACCTAAGCTTTTCATCCAACCTGTGGGGAACATGCTCCACTCATTCAACCATTTCTACACCCAAATATCATGAACACATCACTTAGAAAGCAACATAAGGATAATTCATCACAAATATCACATGGATTCCACATAATAGGGTCAAAGATAACGAATCTTGTAAAAAAACATGAATCAAAACTTAACAACTCATGTAACATCAATTTCAACTCATACAAATCATTAACAACTTACACAAATCATGGAATCTCACAAACATAAAATCTTTATATTTTAAAAAGGGTTCTTGAGCTTCTTGGATGAATGGGATCCAAGAATCAACATCTACATACCTTGGGGAAACTTCTTTCTTGAAGGTTCTTGGAGAGATTCTTGATTTCTTCACTTCTCTTGATCTCTCTTTATATTTTTAGGAAGAAATAAGGGTTTTGATCTTGGAAATAAACCCTAATTTGATGTTTTGGATGAATTAGAAGTTATGTGCCTTGATTTAGGGTAATTCGATGTTAAATAGGGTAAAAAATGGCCCAAAAATCACTTTAAAACGATGTTTCAGCGCTATCTCAAACAAATCTGACGGTCAGAGTGACGGACCATCACTTTGGTAACTAACCGTCACTCCCACCGTCACTTTTGGTCCATAAAATGTCCTTACTGCTTCAGTTTTGACGGCCAAAGTGACGGGCCGTCACTGACTTGACGGTCCATCAGTTTGTCCATCACTCTTGGACAGCTTGGAGAGCTCTCAGTAAAACGGCCATAGCTTCTTATTCCGATATTGGATTTTGGTGAAATTGGTATATTTGGAAAGATAATTCAATTATATATCTGTTTGTAGGTCATAATCTCAAAAATTATTTGTATAATGGGATATATTCTCGTTTGAAGTTGACTATGGCAATGTCCTTCTCAAGAATTCAATTGGTAAGGGATATTTTGATTCGTTTAATAGCTAGGACGTATTTAAGGAGTTAATACACATCAAACTTGATCATAAAACTACCAAATAACTATTATTTATTTATCATGAGATTGAATCATGGTTCTACTATCAGTTGGGATTCTTGGGTTATTAGAATTAATCCATCAGAGTTCCCATAACCCTCATTAAGAGGTTTAGCTGCTCATGATCATAAGAACACGCATACAATTCATAATTGAAAGACTATGAATGATCTCACAAATAGTTAATAATGGACACCAAAATCTAAACAATATATCACACCCTAAAAAACAAGAACAAGTATCCAAAAATCAAAAGTGTATCTTGGAACTCAAAACAATGTAATAACTGTGTAAAGAGCATAAAGTAATAATGAAACATCAATGGGATACTTATAGTTACATCAGAAAACCTAGAAGTGCATAAAATAATAAGAAAGCATCAATGGTGTATTTATAGCTACACCAGAAAACCGTGAAAACCTATCCAAAATAAAGTAGGAAAATAAGGTCAGAATCAACGTAAGACCCCACTTACGGGTTGTACGTAGTAACTACTGACCCAACCTATGGGCCCATAAGTAATACCTATGGACCATAGGTGAATCATGTAGGTAACCTTCTTCTCCCTTTCATCTCTTTTTACTCCTTCTCTACTCGAAACACCATTTTCCTGCAAATCCAACATAAAAACACATCACATATAACAAAAAACCTAAGTACTTGCATAATTTCCTTGTTTTAAGCATCAAAAGTGCCATGAATCTATGGAACATCAACGCCATCAACTTAGAATGTTTTCACGTCCTCAGGAAACTAATACATATTAATAAAATATAATACTTGACAAAAAGAAACCTAAGGCACAGTTAACTCAATTTAGCTCATAGTTTTTACCCCCTCATATTTCAAACTTTTCAAAACCACTGCGTGGATCAATGTAGAACAATAGTATGACTTAAAGAAATTAGTAATGGCATTACATTAGCAATAAACAACCAAGCGTGTATGCAACTTATACTACTCGAACAGATAAGAAATTAACAATACAATCCATGTACCATCAATGCAAAGAAGTCCTAACTCTCACAGTATCATCATACATGTCAATGCAAGGGACTATATCAATACACTTACACTCATAAAAGAAGTTCCAATCACAATTCATAAAATACCATAGGTTGGCCCTTATTTTCTATACCTTAGTTTTTAGAAAGTTTGACTAGGATCACTATAGGACTTTGCTAGGCTTGTAATATATGCTTGGGAACAGGTATGGCACATTTTGGATGTGGTGACTCATCCTCGTTGATACTACACTTATATTTTAGGCTCCACTTCTCAACCATTCTTCTTTTATTTCTTCCTTTTTTTCTTTTATTGATTATTCAAATTGGGTGTCATTTTCTTCTTTATTTTCATTTATTCACTTTTTTTTATTTTCTATTTTTTCAATTTTCTATCTTTGTTTTTCTACCATACCCAACGTTATTTTTTTTCATTTATTCAACACCGTTGTGCATACACAATTTCAACTACACACCCCTATGATATCCACGCTCAACTTAGGCAATTTGCCTGAGTTGAGGTGCGTAGTATCCAAGGAAGGACCCAGGCCAAAATAGGTTCATTGTAATCAAATGGGAAGGTGAAAGATATAAAAATAAGAAAATAGGTCATCTTTAGCTCAAAATTGGGATCAAGGGATACTTATTCATATTTGGATGGTCATTTAAGATAAGAGTGGATTTATTCAAAAATAACCTATAATCATGTCCTAACAAACTAGCCTACAACCTAGGCAATACTCATCGAGAAAGTTCTGTGTTAAATGCACAAACGGAACTAGGTTTCTGCCTCACATACACATGGTGCAGAGTTATATTATCAACTACTACCTATCTAGTTCATGCAATACTAATCGTTGATTATTTTGTCCCTTATACTAATGCCATAACAAGATTTAAATAATGGTCACACACATATTTATATCACATAGTTCACAAAAAATTTTGAAGGGGTATATTTTTTTAAAACACTTAAGAACACAAAACAAAACATGTCAACTGCACTTAAGTTCCTTTTTTTATACTACTTAAATATAACAACACATAGCACAAAGTAACACGAATAATACTAAACGTGACGATTCTAACTAAGATGAAGTGGTCGATGGGAAAATAAACACGACAACAAAAAACCATTGGTTTTGTTACACCACCTCCCTAACTAGAAGCTAATGCACTATCCCAAGTTTTGATGCTTAAACTGATGAAAATATGCAAGTGTCTTAGGTTGTTTTGTTAGATATGATGTGTTTTGGGTATGTTTTGTAGAAAACTAGGTTTTGGATGCAAATCCAAAGAAAATGAAGAAATTTGAAGTTTTGGGTACATACAAAGGCATTTTAGGGGGTATATGCTACTTACTTGGCGTATGTGAGCAGAGTATGTTGAAGAACTGAAATTCCAAAGGATAAGCTGTAGGAAAAGTCCAGAGAGTTGCAAGTTCAAATTCTGAAGCCTAGCACATACAAACTGCCACATATGATCTGTATGTGACCTTCATATATGCAAAAGTGCAAATTTCACAGAGTTGCAGAATCAAAGATGGAAGGGTGGTCATATATAGGATCATATACAGTCTGTATGTGTAATATACAGTCCATATGTGACCTTTGTATGTGTCCACCAACTTCATTTTTCCTTTTTCATTTGGGATTTGATTTTTTAAGGTTTCCTTGTATCCTATAAATACTCTATTTCATTTTGTATTTATTTTACTCAATCCATATAATAACAAACATATATTCTGATTCTGAGATCCGAATATGGTCCTGGAATTACTTTGTATTGATGTTGGTTATTAATTCAATTGCAACATTAAGTTTGTACTTATTGAATATTGTTGAAAGTTTTCAAATATTAATTTGTTTAATCATTTCACATCCATGAGTAGCTAATCTCCCTTATCTAGGATTATGGGAACCCTAGATATAGAACGAAGTAGGGGAAGTGTTCAATCCTTCTAGATTATTATTGAGGATGTATTGGGGTTTCCTTCGAGTTTACGGATTCCTTAATGGGTGAAAACTTTAAGACCAAGCCTATATTTACTATGAACCTGAGAGGGAGGTAGAGATTAGGAAAAATAAATCACAACAATGATTTAGGGTTAACTGCTGAAATAAGCTTACCTATATTATCTTCTTAAGATGGTAAACTTCCATCTAATCAACTTGAGACCGAGAGAAGATAGTTGAAATTGGATTCCATGGTAAAGGTCAGTAATACGACACTCGAAGACTGAGAAGAGATGAGTGAGATTCACCAAAGAGTGCCGAGAGGCGGTTAGTGATACCTATCATACTAAATTCTACATGCGCAACAATTGTATAGTTGGATATAGCATGATAAGCTTATCGAGTTAGAAGATAGGGAGAACAAAATCCCAGTGTTCGTTTACGCCTGAATTATAACCAAAGTTGATATTCATTATTTGTCTAAAATTATCACTAAAATCCCCCCATCTACTTTTTCAGTTCTACCCATGATCACAAAGTTAAGAGCTACAATTTGACGTATTCCATTGGATTTCGACCCCAACCTTTGTTAGGTTACTATATTTGACAGCAACCAGATATTCTTTAAATAAAAGGTGTAGCTTGGGCGTTATCAAATCTTGGCGTTGTTGATAGGGACTACATTGTTGAGTTGTGGGTCGAAGTTGTTTTAGTTTGGAGGTATTTGTGTTCTTGTTTATAGTTGGGTATACTCTGGTGTATGCCTAGTAGACAGAGTAGAGGCAATCCCTTACTTTCACTAAATCCATATCCAGGGAAGATCCTTGTTACGATATGAACTAGGGCCTGTCCGTGACAGGTATCTCAAGACCACCGTGGATTAAAGACCACCCCCTTTAACTAGTCATCAGAACATAATACACTAAAGTGGCTTAATTTCAAACATATAACAAGATAAATAACGATGAGATCAAGGAGTCTAAGATACTTCAACAACCAATGCCTAATACATAGTAATCCAAAAATCTTCTAATCCAAGCAAAAAAAATCTAAGTCGGGACATGCCCCCCACGATAACCAAAAATAAGCCCAAAGAAAAGTCTATGATAATATATAAACCAAGAAGCAATGGTCTTCCAAAAGAAGGGGGATCACTACTTTAAGATAACTCTCGAGTAAGTGCCTATTGACCCTGCATCTCATGGGGATACAAAGTTCGGAGACAATTAGGGTCTGAGCGCTAATATGTAACTCAAGGATAAGGGGAAAAATAATGCCTTACAAAAATTCAATTTCAAACTCAATGTACATGCTCACATCAATTCATAAATACATACATACATATATATATAATAGATTCTGGGTAGGGAACAAGTTTTAGCATGATAAAACATTAGCCTGGACTATGTATCTCAACTGTTATAAACAGGCACCTATGGGCTATATAGGTTTAGTTCCCCTACTGAAAGGGCCCAGTGTGTGTTAGACGCACGAATTAGAGGTATTAAGGAAGACTAGAAAATGTCCTAACCCCATGTCAATCCTGGATAGAAATGTACATATATATATAGTGTGAACCATGCACACAGTCATCAAGACCAACCCTTAAATCGGCAAACGTAAGTTTCCAGTACCAGTCCTTTGGGACTCACACCTTCATGACTTAGCTACATAACCCACATTAATCATAATCAAACAAGTTTCACATAACCCATTCACTAACTAAGGAATTAAACATTAACACATCATAGGTATCATCATAACATTTAGCTTGCAAGTTCATAATTATTCCATTACATTTCTATTAAATTGGGGGAAGGTATTGACCCTCTTTATTCCTTAAATCAAGTTAAAGGAATGACTTGAACTCCTTTAATTTATCAAATCAAATTGGGGGAATGGATCGAGACCCCTTGTTCGTTAAATAAAAAATAGCCAACAAGGCCTTTAAAATCCATGCTCATTGGCAAACCATTTATGCAATGCAATAGTATGGGTAAGTAAATCAAACCAAGTAACAATTCTACAATTTAAAGCTATTTACACAAGTGGGTTAAGGGAACATAATTTTTCAAAACCAATTTCAAGTTGAAAACATCAATTTGGGGTCATACCTTGACCCCCTTCCCAATTCCCACACATATGCACCCCATTAGTTCAAAACATTTTATTCAAAGTATGAAGAACTCATGAAAACCATTGGAAAATAATTCAAGCATTAACCATTCCAAAACCCTCAACCCATATCAAAAACCACATTCAAATCTTTACAAATAAAACATTTAAAACACATGTTTTTTATTTGGGAAAGAGTAATATGCCTGAAAGTATCACAACTATGGAGAGAAATTACCCTTGGGAGCCCTAATTAACCAACCTTGAGAAACCTTAGCTCGTGCTTGCTATGGAAAATTGAGATAATTTAAGAGTGTATTTGATGTGCTAAAGAATGAGAAATAACCCTATCTTGATTTCTTATGGACGTGGGATCTAAGTAGGGGAAAAGGAAAAATTACCAAAATGCCCTTAATTAAAGAAAAAATTTGCCACCTGGTCGCTATGAGTCACATGATGACTTGTAGCGACTGGCTATGAGTCGTCACTTAGACTCATAGTCTGGACGATATCATGGGTCATGCACACTGGTCTGAATACGAGTCATATCCTATGACTTGTACTCAGACTTTTTAACTCGCATGGTCTAGTTGTTGTCTAAGTAAAAACATTAGACACCTTTACTGGTTAGGTTACGAGATCCACTATATGAATTGTAATGAGTCATGATGACTTATTGGGTGACAATTGTGAAAAACACAGAGACTTAGTCAAACACACTACTCAGGCTACGATTAGGGTGCCACGACCCATAATGACACCCTACGAGTTGTATGATGAGTCATAGTATGGGCAGTGAGCTCAAAGTTCAGGGATTTTCAAAGACCAAAATCCGGGGTGTTTTATTTCCCCCTCAGGATAATTCATCCTCAAATGACAAGTCAAGGCATCCATTAGCACTTTTTAACACATAAATCAACCATAATTTCCTTTTACAAAGACAAAATGAAAAGATATTAAGGAATACACATACTTTACGAATGATTATCCAAGGCGGGAAACAAGAATAGATACTTGGACTTCATGTCATATTCGGCTTCCCAAGTAGTTTCTTCAAACTTTTGGTTCCTTAATGGAACCTTCACCACAGCCACATCCTTAGTCCTCAAAGGACGAACTTTTCTTTCAAAAATTTCATTCGAAACTTCCATATATGACAAGGAATTCAAAATAACCATACTTTCCAAGGGGACAATCATGGAAGGATCACCTGTGCACTTCTTCAACATCAAAACATAGAAGACCGAATGAATGGAACCAAACTTGAAGGCAAATCCAATTCATAAGACACATTACCCACTCTCTTCAAAATAAAATATGGACCCACATGATAGGGACTGAGCTTCCCCTTTTTTCCAAACCATATCACTCTCTTCATGGTACACACTTTTAAGAACAACTAATTTCCAACTTCAAGTTCTAGCTCCCATCACCTTATGTCCACATAGGACGTTTGGAAACTTTGGGTGGTCGTAAATCTATGTCAAATCACCATCACCTTTTCCATTGATTGGTGAACTAAGTCAGGACCATACAACCTATTCTCACCAACCTCAAACCACCCAATAGAAGATCTACACCTCTGATACGCCCAAATTACAACTCTCGTTAGAAAGTGTAAGCGGTCACTGTCAAATATATAACCCAACTGGGTTGGGTGTCGAATCCCATTGGGAATACTATAGTCACTAAGTATTGCAATTATAATTAGACTGTTGGTTGAAAATTCCAAGGAAAGGGGGGTTTTGGTTTAGGTGCAAAATACTACTATCAGTGTAACGATGAAATGATATGCGTAATTATACTTGATCACAGAGAATGACAAGTTAGGGTTATGTCCACCTTGTAGTTTCTACTTCTCTATTAACTATGAGTAATACGGAATTTATGCATGCATGCACTTATAGAGAGACGTATTCTAATTCTAAACCCAAGTGTTTTTCAACCATCGAAGACACTTTAGTTCGTTTGAACCCAAAGTGTACAACAAATTATACGAACTCTCCAAGAAGTTAATCCTGCTAGGGCATTAACGTGTAAATAGAGGTTGGAAACCCTATTTTCTTGTCACATTCTCTTTTCCAAATAATAAATTTTCTATCGAACAAGTTATTGCTATACTGGCGCATTTCCTATGTTTTCAACCACGAGAATTCAATCAATATGAAGAGAGTAATGATATAAGTGGCATGACACACCATAAATTCACAAACTCATAGCAATAGAGAGTATATTACAAGGTTTCCATAACCCTAACAAATAACTTAGCTACTCATGGATAAAACAGAAATCAAACTAGAAATATTCATCATACCAAAATGTAGAATGATCTTAGTGATGAAGGTGATTAGCGAAAATAAGAGAGAAAGATCGTTTCTCTCCCTCTTCCGCTCAGAGCTAAGCTGTTTTTCTCTGTTCCCTAAAATATTACAGAGTCTGAATAATGAATATCTTCTAAAAATTCAGCAATAATGCTTTTAATAACATCCTTGTCTAATAAATTGCTACTGCATCCTTAACTATTTAAAAATTCTGAGTTTGCCCGGGAAAAAGTTCTCATGCATCACATTCAGTCCAAAAGCTGCCTTCCCTTTTATGTGAAGTTTTCCTTTGCTGTCCACAAGTCCACAAAGTGCTGAAATCTTTCTCATTAGTACTTGAAAAGCATGCTAATTACATAGGTCAGCTCACTTAACTAAAAATGGACTAAAAGTGCAAGAAGTACGTATTTTATCATCAAAACTTAGCTAAAACATGGGTAAATTATGGTGCTTAGACGTATAAATACGCCCAACATCACCACCCCACACTTAAAGCTTTGTTTTTCCTAGAACAAAATAGTACATCTATGCGAATAGCTAGTTAGAATCCATTAGAGCAACACAAAATTTTCAACAAGACATGCACGTCAATTATTAACAAAGAGTAGATTTCTTGGTCATTACTAGAAACAACTCACCCTCTAACATAGACTCATTAAGTTGGTTAATTCGTATACACAAGTTAAGCCAAAGAAAATTATATAAAACTACCCAACAATCATCAACCATGTGCGCTCACACAAATGTTACCCATAATCACTCATAGTTTTGCATTTTTTAGAAATATGGGTATAAGACTTTTCTTGCTCTCACTCTCACAAAGAATTCTTAGATTACAACTGATAACCATATGCTAGCCCTTAGTGTAATGCTCTACTAATATCAGAATGCTAAGGTTAGGATCAAATAGGTCTTTACGGGTTGTAATGTAGTCTAAAGGGACAAGTAGGACTATTTTGGCCAGAAATAGTGACTATGTTCCCTAAGCGCTTTGATACACTACATTATGCCATTTACACTATCTTTTAACAACCACTCTACCTTCCTTTCATCTACCAACCCCCTTCTCTCACCCATTTTGTCACTCAATCAAAAACATTATGATGGCAATATACAACTTTTTTTTATTATTATTAAGAATCCCTATGATAGCCACCCTCAATCACAATATTTTCATGTGCCAATAACTAAACTTTGAGAGATCACTTTCAAAATTTTCTTCTTTTTTTGCCACACTCTTTACTCAACTTGATTCCACAATTTAATGCGCTTAGGAGTTTTTTGGATCAAATTATGGTCTTTTAAAAAAAATGGATTAGGCTACATATGAGGTTACCAAAGAAAATAGCTAAAGGCTCAAAAGGTGTTCACTAGGAAAATGTACAAAGGTAGGTAAAAGGAAGATAAACAAAATCAGGGCTGCCAAAGAAATACCTAAATCATCTCCTAAACTGACAATCTTTATTTTGCTTCACACATACACCAGGCAAGTTCTAGCATCAGTCACAACAAAGAATATACAATAACCTTACACACACACGGCACATGGTCAACTTAATTAGGAGCATTATAGATTCTTGACCCAACAGATGAATGAATTAAAACACAAACAATTATTACAGAATGAGTCACAACTTAGAGCCTAAATGTTTCAATAGTAGTGATTCAGCACAAACTCCTGTTATAATGCCATGCCGTCCATAAGAACAATTTTATGCAAACTCTGACTAATTAAAACTAACTAACTATGACTAAATCAAAACAAATATACAATAAATCCAGGCAAAGTAGTACGCAATATAGCAGACAAGGAAATCCGCAAACATATACCCGCACCCCACACTTAGACAGAAATACTACCCTCAGTGTAAATAAATAAGAAAAAACCTGGTTAGTCAGACTCCTCCGATACACCCGGGGTCATACCTCCTGTGTCAGAATCATCATCAGAGTCTTCATCATCAGAGTTGTCCTCCACATCAGAGTCTAGCAGTCGGTGATCATCGTCTGTCGGCATATCATCATCTAGAGGTTCCTCAAAATTTACCCCCACTCCACACATGGCCCGAGCATGCTCATTAAGCGGGTAGTCATAGTCCAACTTTCGAAGCTCTGCATCAGTCGGCAAACGACCCCCATTCATCATAGTAAACCTAGTCATGCCATACAAATGGCGGAAGAAAGTCTCATCTAGAGCATGTCTCTCAGTAGTGGTAAGGTTGATGCCTTGACCAGTTTTTGGATCTTTGATTTTCGTGAGATCTACCTTCTTCGGGTTATGTGGCAACTTATGGTCTGCTGGCTCCTCCTCAATCTGCTCTTTTCTCAAAATTGCAGTCAACAAGTTGCCAAAGTTGAAATAAGACCTTTTGTGCAACCTTGCTTTCCGCATCAATGTTCGTATAACTGCATTAATGTCAATGGGAACATTTGTCATTAGATCATATACCAAGCAGACTCGATCACACATGACCTTAGTGTACTGTGTCCCAGGAATCAAGCAGGAGTTGACTATTCTTAACCATATGCGAGCTTCTCTGTTCAAACAAGCATATGGGTAAGTATTGTGATGACTATTATCTTTGTGTTGAGTCCACCGGGTCATGGACCTTGATCCACATAATATATGTCTGATGGCTCTGTAGGGAGGTCTATTGTAGAGCTCCTTGAGTGGTGATGGATCCACACTTGGAGTTCCCAGGAAAGAGTTGAAGAAATCAGCATTCAATTGCAAGACTTGCCCCCGAATCTTTACTTCATTTCCCGTAGTCCTTGGGTACCAGTTGGCATAAAATTCTCGATTCAAATCAAGATTACATTCGCTCATGTCTCGAAAGATAAAGTCAAGATTTAGTGCCATAATCTTTGCCAAAATGCGAGGGTCTCTCTTTGCTAAACTTTCCTTCTGCATCAACTCCATATGGACATATTTCTTCACTTTATTTTTTCTATACCATTCCTTCCCTTCCTCTTATAGAACCCACTTGATTCTAAAAGTGCGTCGAGGCACTTGAAGAGAGGAGGAATCAGCTTGGTCCTTTTTTGACCTTTTCTGACCTTTTTGTGAGGTGGATGCTTTCTCCTTTCCCTGTCGACCTTTCAGATCCATGTTACCCAAGATCACAATAGAGTCATGTTAGTTTCATTACAGAAGATTCACTATAATCGAGAAAGAAAATAGTGATGGCACCACCCCACACTTAATTTGTTTGCACAAACTAATTGAGTGAGTGATGTCGATTACTCAGACTTCATCGACATACATTTAAGTGGTATGTGCCAACAACATTATTAGCGTAGTCACACTTTCAACCCTTCACTTTACATAACAATTTTGCAGTTTGATATAGAGAAGCAGCACACAATGGTCATGTAATCTTGACTATCATTTCCAAGTTTATTTCATTGGAGCAATGCAACCTTTGAACAAGACTACCACATAGAAATCTTGTCATGCTATAGCATAGAAACAATCACACAATCGTATGCTTGTGGTCAATCATGATCATTACATTGATGAACGAGTCATTCAAATAGTCAAGCTTACAACTCCCAAATTTATGCATTAACTTCAAAATTTCAACTTCATAAAAAAAATTATGACAGTGAATACCAATCAATACATGCCGGAGTGAAATCAAGAATACCCACTAGAATCCTTTTACACAATGAGATGTATTCTTCAAAAATCATAACAAACTAACCATACTCTTATTACTAAGCACTACTACAAAATCTAACTAACCTTTATAAGCGTAGCACTGCAACACTGATGGAATATGAAAGAACAACTTACTTGGTGATAGATCGGGAAGGTGAGCCTGCAAGATTAGATGAGAAAATAGAAAAACTTGGAGAGGGCAAGGGAGCTTGGGCGGCTCCTAGGCTTAAAAGAAATTGAGTGGTGTTTAAAGGTAGAGGATATATTTAAAGGATAAGCCATGGGTCGGATTGGTCCAATACAGCTATGAACAGCTTGTTGCAGAAATATGATCCTCCATCTCTTATGATGGTACGAGGTACCCCAAAACGAGAGAAGATATTTCTCTTTAAGAATGCTACAACACTCTTACCTTCATTATCTGTTAGCGCAACTGCTTCGACCCATTTGGATACATAGTCCACAGCAACTAGGATATATTTCATCCCAAATTATCTCACAAATGAAATCAATACCCCAGACATCGAATAACTTTACTTCAAGCATTTTGGACATGAGCATCTCATGGTGCTTTGAGATAGAACCTTGCCTCTGACACTGATCACATTTTCTTACAAAGTTGTAGGCATCCTTGAATAATGAAGGCCAATAGTAGCCACTTTGCAGTACTTTCTTGGCCGTACGATCACCTGCATGGTGACCTCCAACTTGGGAAGCATGACTTGCTTCCAGTATGCTAGGCACCTCTACATCTGGGATGCACCGTCTAATAATACCATCCGCACATCGTCGAAAAAGATAGGGCTCATCCCAGAAGTAATGTTTCATATCATGCCTGAACTTTTTCTTTCGATGAAAGGAGAGATGCTCAGGAATCACTTAGCTCACCACGTAGTTGGCAAAATCTGCATACCACGGTAAGTTTTCCACCATAGTTGCTAGAATCTCTTCGTCGGGGAATGCATCATCAATATCAAGGTCGGTTTGCACTGTGTGCTCACTCTCAAGTCTAGATAGATGATCAGCTACTTGGTTTTCACAACCTTTTCTATCCTTTACCTCGAAATCGAATTCTTGAAGCAGTAACACCCACCTAATTAGCCTTGGCTTAGTATCCTTCTTTGCCATTAGATATCTTAGAGTTGCATGACCTGTATGAACCACTACCTTGGTTCCCAACAAGTAAGCACGAAACTTTTCGAAAGCATAAACAACCGCTAGAAGCTTTTTTTCAGTGACAGTATAGTTCTTTTGTGCTCCATTCAAGGACTTACTCGCGTAATAGATTGGATGAAATAACTTTTCTCTTTTCTAACCAAGTACAACACCCAAGGCTACACCACTTGCATCCCATATAACTTCAAAAGGTAGAGACCAATCAGGTGCTACAATAATAGGGGTTTCAACTAGCTTTCCTTTGAGGCATTCAAATGCCTTCAAGAAATCTTCACCAAAGTGAAACTTTGCCTCCTTCTCCAAAAGTTTGCATAATGGGTTTGCAATCTTGGAGAAGTCCTTAATAAACCTCCGATAAAAACCAGCATGACCAAGAAAACTACGAACCCCCTTTACAAAAATTGGAGGCGGTAGTTTCTCGATAACTTCAATCTTTACTCGATCAACATCAATTCTCTTTTAAGAGACTTTATGCCGGAGAGAAATGCCTTCTTTAACCATAAAATGGCACTTCTCCCAATTCAGCACCAGATTGAATTCAACACATCGCTAAAAAGCCATACTTAGATTTGCCAAGCATGACTTAAATGACTCACCAACAACAGAAAAGTCATCCATAAACACCTCCAAGGTGTCTTCAACCATATCAGAGAAAATGGACATCATACATCGCTGAAAAGTGGCAGGTGCATTACATAGCCCAAATGGCTTTCATTTGAATGCAAAAGTACCATATGGGCATGTAAAAGTGGTCTTCTCTTGATTTTCAGGAGCAATGCAAATCTAATTATATCCGGAATAACCATCTAAGAAACAAAACTATCCCTTCCCTGCCAATCGATCAAGCATTTGATCCATGAATGGCATTAGAAAGTGGTCCTTTAACGTCCACGAATTCAGCTTCTGGTAATTTATGCACACTCTCCACCCTATGACAGGCCTGAGTGGGATTAGCTCATTCTTCTCATTTGCTACTACTGTCATGCCCCCTTTTTTGGGCACACATTGTACAGGACTCACCCATTTATTATTTGAGATTGGATACACCACCCCTGCATCTAACCACTTTATGATCTCTTTCTGTACCACCTCTTGCATAGGTGGATTCAGACAACGCTAATGCTCAATAGTGGGTACACAATCTTCCTCGAGCTGAATCTTGTGCATACATATACTAGGAGGGATACCAATTATATCAGGAATAGTCCAACGAATGGCTCTCTTGTACCTCTTTAGAACAGAGATGAGAGGCTCTACTTGTTGTTCACCTAAATCAGCAGCAACAATATTCGGTAGTGTATTTCCACTACCCAAGAATGCATACTTTAGATAACTGGGTAGCTCTTTCAACTCTAGCACCGGTGGCTCTTCAATGGATGGCTTCGCTGGTGGTAAAGGTCGGTTCTTAAGGTCAAGGTCCAGCCTCTTAGGGGCATATGAATATGACCCCATTCCTGTCAGAGCACAGATAGTTTCTTCGTACTCTTCAATATCCTCACGCGTAAAGTTCAAAAGCACAGCAGCCAATGGCTCAAAAGTAAGTTGCTTCTCTAAAGATAATTCCTTCTCATCCTCATAATAAACATCAGCTATAGAGAACACATTCATATCTTTGGGATGCTTCATTGATTTGCATACATCAAAATGTACCACTTCGTCATTCATCTGAAATAAAAGCTCATTTGCTCATAAATTAATAAGCACACTTCCTATTGCGAGGAAAGGACGACCCAATATTATGGGAACTTCAAAATCCACCTCGCAATCCAAAATAACAAAGTCTGCAGGGAAAATGAAGGTATAAACCTCACTAGTACATCATATAAGATAACAACAGGTCGTTTTATCGACCTATCTTCCATTACGAGCTGCATGTTGGTTAGTGTAGGATCCCCCAACCCCAACTGTCTATAAATGGCTAGTGGCATCAAGTTAATGCTAGCCCTCAAATTGCACAATGCCTTAACAAAATCTAAAGATCCAACCGTGCAAGGAATAGTGAAAGCACCCGGATTTTTCTTCTTCTGTACTAAAGACCTCGTGGCAATTCATAACTTGCTGCCCTTTTCTTTGTCAGAAGGTCCTTCATGAATTTGGCGTACCCTGGCATTTGCTCTATTGCCTCCACCAAAGGCACATTAATAGTCAGCTGCTTTAGCATGGTCATGAATTTACTGAACCTGGTGTCATCAGCCTTCTTTTTTAGTCTCTAAGGAAAAGGTGGTGGTGAATTTGGAAGAGTTTTCTCCACCACTTCATTTTTATTTTGCTTCCCATTATCAATCTTTTCAGATTGCTGACATCTAGGTGTAGTATCATGAACGTTCTTATTTAGATTTTCAGCTTCTACAGAATCATCATAATCTGCTTCAATAACATTCTCTTCCATATTATCACTACCGGCTTGCCCTTGGATGGATTTTCCAACACCTTACCACTCCTGGTAGTAATAGTCAAACATGATCCATCATTCCTTGGATTTTGTACAATGTCACTAGGTAAAGTGCCATCTTTTCTTTGATTGAATACCGCTGATAGTTGACTCATTTGTTGTTCCAGCTGTTTTAATGCAGTGGAATGCGAGTCAACCAATTGATTTATTGAGGACAAATCATTTTTTACCTCAGTTTCTCTCGTGTTGGTTGCCTCCACTCCTTTCAATAGCTTAGCCATCATGTCCTCCATGGACATCTTCCCAGAGCTAGATGCAGCAGCTTTACGATTTCCGGGAGGAACATACAAACTGCTCCTGTCATTCTTATTCTTCCAACTCCCTTGGTCTCGGTCTTTGTATTTGGATTTTTCATAATACTTCCGACCTTGTTTTCCTTGGGCATTGCCTCAAAACCCCCCTGATTATTCAAGTAATTTTCTTTCTTCTCAGAATCGGAGTCATCTCTTCCCTGTGATACAATAGCCTTGACCTTTTCTGTCTTCCCTAATAATAAATGCTTGGTAAGAAGGTCCATCTGCATTTTCATATGAGCCATATCCTGGTCACGCTCCTCTTCTCTTCGCCTCTGTTCTGCTGTCATGCCAGTAGATACAGTAGAGCTTGCTACCTCAGAATCCCTAGTATGCCAAGATCTACTCTGCTTTGTCATACGATCTAGCATATCACATGCCTCAATAAAAGTAAGGTCCATGAATGACCCACCCGCAGCATTATCAACCACTGGCTTAGTCACCGAGTTCAAAGCCCTGTATAATATCTCCATCAAGTGGACATTGGTCATCTGATGATTTGGGCACCGCATAAGCTTCTTCTTGAACCTCTCCCATGTTTCGTGGAGAGCTTCAATTGGAAGATGTCTGAAATTGCTTATCTCATCTCTTAACTGTGCTCTCTTGGATGGTAGAAAGAACCTTTCTAAGAAAGCTTCTTTTAGTTGACTCCAATTAGTAATAGAGTCATGAGTTAGCCCGTTTAACCATAGAATTGCCTCTCCAGATAGAGACAATGGGAATAAGCGCAGCCGGATTGCATTTTGTCCAACCCCTGGATTGTCAAATGATTTGCATGTTGAGATAAAATTAATCAGATGCATATTCGGATTGTCGCCTGCAAGTCCACCAAATAACCCTTTGAGTTGCAATAGCTGGATCATGGTGCTAGTGATATTGAACTTGGCTCCGGGTGCCAAGGCCGGAGGAATAATAGCCCCTGTGGCACCAGCCCCATCCAAATCGTCATCATCATTATCAAAAGGGACCTGCATAGCTCGGCGTTCAGGTCTCATTCTAGCTTGATAATCTCTATTGGCATCCCTGTTCACAGGTGCAGCCACATCATCTGCATGCCTTAGATTTAATAACTCATCATCACCTAGGTCCTCATCATCAAGATTTATTGTCCGACCTGGGTTATCAGAATTTTGTTGATTTACTTGTGCAGCTGCCAATGTAGCTAATCTCGCCTGCTCCTATTGAGCAGCCATCCTTTCAAGGTCTCGTTGTGAATCAATTCTGCCAATAAGATGTGGTTCAGGATTTATAGGTAATAATGGTTGACCAGAACTTTGTGTATTTGGCATGCACTCCACTAAACCTGAACAAAAAACAAACAACAAATAAACAAAAAGGAAAATTTGAGATTCTTTGACCAAAGGGTCTATTAACTATCACAAACTTAGTTGACAACCATACTCCCCAGCAACGGCGCCAAAATTTGATACACCCAAATTACAACTCTCGTTAGAAAGTGTAAGCGGTCTCTGTCAAATATAGAACCCAACTGGGTTGGGTGTCGAGTCCCACAGGGAATACTATAGTGACTAAGTATTACGATTATTATTAGACTGTTGGTCAAAAATTCCAAGGAAAGGGGGGTTTCAGTTTAGGTGCAAAATACTATTATTAGTGTAACGATGAAATGATATGTGTAATTATACTTGATCACAGAGAATGACAAGTTAGGGTTATGTCCACCTTGTAGTTTCTACTTCTCTATTAACTATGAGTAATACGGAATTTATGCATGCATGCACTTATAGAGAGACGTATTCTAATTCTAAACCCAAGTGTTTTTCAACCATCGAAGACATTTTAGTTCTTTCGAACCCAAAGTGTACAACAAATTATACGAACTCTCCAGGAAGTTAATCCTGCTAGGGCATTAACGTGTAAATAGAGGTTGGAAACCCTATTTTCTTGTCACACTCTCTTTTCCAAACAATAACTTTTCTATCGAACAAGTTATTGCTATACTGGCGCATTCCCTATGTTTGCAACCATGAGAATTCAATTAATATGAAGAGAGTAATGATATAAGTGGCATGACACACCATAAATTCACAAACTCATAGCAATAGAGAGTATATTACAAGGTTTCCATAACCCTAACAAATAACTTAGCTACTCATGGATAAAACAGAAATCAAACTAGAAATATCATCATACCAAAACATAGAATGATCTTAGTGATGAAGGTGATTAGCGAAAATATGAGAGAAAAATCGTTTTTCTGTCTCTTCCGCTCAGAGTTAGGCCGTTTTTCTCTGTTCCCCAAAATATTACAGAGTCTGAATAATGAATATCTTCTAAAAATTCAGCAATAATTCTTTTAATAACATCCTTGTCTAATAAATTGCCACTGCATCCTTAACTATTTAAAAATGCTAAGTTTGCCCAGGAAAAAGTTCTCATGCATCACATTCAGTCCAAAAGCTGCCTTCCCTTTTATGTGAAGTTTTCCTTTGCTGTCCACAAGTCCACAAAGTGCTGAAATCTTCCTCATTAGTACCTGAAAATCATGCTAATCACATAGGTCAGCTCACTTAACTAAAAATGGACTAAAAGTGCAAGAAGTATGTATTTTATCCTCAAAACTTAGCTAAAACATGGGTAAATTATGGTGCTTAGACGTATAAATATGCCCAACATCACCCTCCTACCATAGAGGGCCTCAAAAAGAGCCATCCCTATACTAGAGTGATATTTATTATTAAAAGTGAACTCTATGAGAGGCAAATAATCAACCTAACTATAACCAAAGTTGATCACACAGGACCTCAGCATATCCTCGAATTCCTGGATGGTCCTCTTTGCTTGTACATCCACTTGAGGATGGAAAGCGATGCTAATGCTCACCTTAGTTCCCAAATATTTCTAAGAAGAACACAAAAATTAGACAAGAACTGAGTACCTCAATCAAATTTGATGGAAATTTGAGCACTATCAAACTTCACGATCTCTTGGATAAACAATTTTGCACAGTCCCCCCCAGAATAGTTAGTCTTCACGGATGAGTAAAAAGGAAACATAGTCATTCTATCCATGATAACCTAAATTGAGTCATACTGATTCTGAGACCACGGAATACCATTAGTGAAATCTATATTATTCACGTATCACTTCCACAAAGACAACTTAATTTCTTGAAACAACCAACTAGGCCTCAAGGGCTTCACCTTTACATACAGATACACTATACACTTAAGCACAAAATTGGTCACATCTCTCTTCATTTTATTCCACTAATTGATCTCTTTCAAGTCATGGTACATCTTCATAAAACTAGGATGAATAGCATACCTCGAATTATGAGCCTCATCTAAGATCCTATCTCATAACTCATCAATATCTGGACACACGATCTGGCTTGGTAATTCAAGATAGAATAACCACCAATCTTAAAATCCTGGACTTTCTATTTTTTTAGAATTTGAGAATTTTATTAATCACAAAGGAAAAGTATACATAGAGGGGGACATAGACCTGACCTCCAATCTGTGCTTACAAAAAAAGTGCAAATACTATAAAAGAAATACAAAGAATTTTCTCTAAATATATGAGCTGGTAAGTTATCTTTATGATGTCTCATGTAACTTATTTAGTTTCCTTTTTCAAAAACTTGGTAGTCCCAACTTGTCTAGCTAAAAGTATCCTGTTACTTCTGGGTGAAGTTGACAGTAGTGAAAATAGTGATAAAGCTGGTTAGACTGCTGACTAACTTTGGATAAGGCATCAGCTACAAAGTTAGCTTCCCTGTAGATATGTCTACAAATACACAAAGAGAACATTGATATAATCTTTAGTAGGAATTCAACAAGATGTTACAGCTGGCATGGGATTTGTATTTTCTTTTTGATCTATCTGATCAAGAGTTCAGAGTCCACCTCCAAGATAACCTATTGTATGTTGTTCCTCTGACACCAAGAAAGACCCTAGATAGAAGTCTCCACTTCTTCTTGGTTGTTGATCCCCTAGCCCAACGGTGTAGCATAAGTATAGATAAGATCTCCATTGTGATCTCTAATGACCCTTCCTGCTCCAATCTTACATGGATTAGAGAGAGCATTGCCATCAGAGTTCAGTTTAACCATATTACATGGTAGTTTGGACCAGTATACAGGTGTTACATTTGTCCCTTGTCTGCACTTCTCAGCATAAGTCACCAAGTTGGACTATCCAGTAGGCCAAGGGATGTATGGAAAAGCAGTATGTAATAAGTGGGATATGTCTTTATAAATGAGGAATTTAACTCTGGCCAGTTGAGGATGTTTCCCACCATACTTGACAGCATATCTATTTTTCCATATATTCCAACAGATAATAATAGAAAGAGCCTACATGATCAACTTTTGAGCACTACTACTAGTCTTAGACTTCCACCACTTCATCAATAAGTTTCTGAGGGAACTTGTTCCTTGTATCATACCCAGGGATACAGAGAAAACTGCCATATGGGTTTAGTAAATAGTCTATCAAAAAATATATATGGAATGGTATCCCATCCAGAATTAGAGCAACAACTACAGGTAGCAAGGGTAATACGAAATTGGTGAAGCCTTCCTTTTATAGGTAATGTCCTTCTTAGGATTCTCCAAAGCAAGAATGGTCATTTGAAAGAAATCAACCTATGCTAGGTGGGAGTGCTCATCATGGTTTTAGCTTTGTGTTCCCTACTAATCCCCCAGGCATAGGTACAACTAAATTCTCCACTGTTAGTTAGTGTCCAGATTGGGAAGTCTGCAACCCCTTCTCGAATTGGATTTCAACTTTGAGCACAATTTGCAGTAACTACTAGGGAATGGTTGTACTTAATTTTTGCATATTCCATGTACCCTCAGTTATGAAAGATGCAATCTTAACCTTGTTTGATCCAACTCCATTAGTCCTATATTTGTGAAGAGGCCCTAATCCTGGCCAATTATCCCACCAAAAGAGGCATGTACCAGATTTGATTTTCCATAATATATGTTGTTCAGCTTTTATCTTGTTTCTTATCATGGCCCTCTACATTATGGATTGACCATAGCAATCTTTCTTGGCCACAGCATTGACCCTCTGACAGTATTTAGCTAGTAGGAATTTACCCCACAAAGTGTTCTTAGTTCTAAGGATCCATTACTATTTCAACTATAAGGTTTTACATATATCAACAATGTATCTAATACCAATCCATCCCTCATTAGTAGGAAAACAAAGATTTCTCCAAGATGCCCTATGATATTTTCTCTTGTGTCTTTCTACCCCTAGAAGAAATCAGCAAACAGACATACAAGTTATTTTATAATGGTCTTGGCAGGGATACATGCAGAAAGAGTGAATGGGGATTGATTGCAGAACATGTTTCACCAATATAGCTTTACTACCATAAATATGCAATCTAGACTACCAACCTGTTATCTTGGAAGAAACTTAACTAACCATCCTAGTGTAGCAACTGATCCTTTGTTTGCCAATATAAATTGGGCAACCTAGATATGTAATAGGACTGTGTTTCTACTGGAAGCCAGTTTCATCTTTAACCCTTGAGATTGTAGAAGGAAATTGTTGATTTGGTAGCAGAAAATGATTTTTATCCTTATTGATTAGTTATCTAGATACCGCTTATAAGCTGCCAGAGTGTTCATTAACAATCTCAGAGTTTGCCTCCTTCCAGTAATGATAATGATTATATCATTAGAAAAATTGATATGATTAATTTGAGGGCCTTGCCATGCCATGTGAAAACTATAGTATTGGGGATGCTGATGTAAACTGTTTAGAGCTCTTTACAAAACTTCATCCCCAAGAATTAACTGAGCAAGAGAGAGGAGAACTCCTTGCTTTAGTCCCTTAGTAGATTGAAAGAAACCTTGTTTGGTACCATTTACAAGCATTGGGTACCAATAATTTGATAGAGTTCTCCATTGGGGTCAATAATTGTCTCACCAAAATCTAATTTTCTCACCAAAACTAAATCTCCTCATAACAAGGCAAGTATAGGACCAAGACACCCTCTCATAGGCCTTGTCCATGTCAAGTTTAATGCCCACATTACCAACCACCATTGGTTTTTTGATTTCACTGATGATTTCTTAGGCAAGCATTATGTTTTCTGTGATATTTCTTCCTTTCACAAAGCCAAACAGATTGCTAGATATAAGAGAGGGAAGGATAGAAGCAATTCTGAGATAAATGAGTTTAGAAATAACCTTGTTGGTGAAGTTACTTAGGCTAATAGGTCTATATTCAGAAAGTTTATTAGGGTGAGTAACTTTAGGGAGTAGAACAAGACATGTATGGGAAAAATATTTGGGCATAGGGTGACAACAGAAGAAGGCCAATATGCCCTAAAAATATTTCCATATAGCATCAGCAATAGCAGCATCCCCTTGAATCCATTTTCTTACCTCATTCTTTATTTTATGTATAAACATTTTCCTTCTTCTCCCCCTGATAATAGCATAAAAATAACTAGAATTTGCATCTCCATATTTGAACTAGTGCAATTGGGATTTTTTCCTTAAGATAGCATCTTCAACCTTGAGATGTCTGACATATTCAGCCTATAATCTATGGACCTCTTGTCTATTCCCATCTGAGTTATGTAAGATCAACTTTTTTCAGCTTCCTTAACCCTTTCTTCATAAATTTTCAAATTAACATGTATGTCACCAAATTTTCTTTAGACCAATGACTAAGAGTTAAAGTTAATCTCTTTAGCTTCTGATGATAGGCGAATTTACACGCCTATATCAATATATTTTGCCCATATTTTAGCCTAGTTTTGAGAACAAATTATATATTTCATGCACTTTTAGTCCTTTCTCCTATAAATGAGCTAACGAACATGATTAGTAAAGTTTCAGGTATAAATGATACAAAATACAGCATTTTATGGCTTACTTGACGCAAAAGAAAGCTCACAAAGGAAGGGAAGAAATTCTACACGCCTAAGGACCAAAACTGCTGCATGGAAAATCTGTCCTGGGCTAAAACAGCATTTCTGAAGAATTTGGGGACTTACAGACACAAAGCTGGATTTTGACAATGATACATTAACCTAGTACAATTGGGTTATGTATTTCATTAGTTTATTTGGATTATGATAATGTTACATTAACCTAGTACATTTGGGTTAAGTATTTCATTAGTCTAGTAGGATTTGGTTATTTATTTCATTAGCTTAGTAGAACTAGGATATGGGTATTATAAATACCCTATCATGCTACAGATTTTAAACAATCTTTCTATTCTTCACTTAATTCAACAATTAATTTTCTTCCATCCCTCTCATCTTCCACCACAAACACTTCTAATCTACTCTTCTATTCTTAAATTCCACAACAAGAGAATCGTTACTTGCTAAGGAATCACGCCACACACCTATCACCTAATCAACACGCCATTACTCAACAATAACAATGCAAATCGTGATCTCCTTTGCATTCATGGGTAACTAAACTTCTCTATTGGGGTTATGGAAGCCGAATGAGTTACTATCTATTGCTGTGAGTTTGTGAGTTCGAGACACGTATATTGCTTATATCATTATTCTCTTCATCTTAATCCACATTCTTTGCGGTTGCAAACGCAAGAATACGCCAGTCTAACATTTAACTTGTTCGCGAGAAAGGTTATTTGTCTGGAAAAGAGATAGTGTCAAGGTAGTAGGACACCCTTTCCTATTAAAAAGCTAGTGCCGTAACTGGACTAACCTCTTGGAGAATTCGTACCGTTAGACACGCTTTAAGCTCGAGAGAGTTAAAGTGAAATAGTCCTTGTTTAGGTCGAGAGACGCTTGGATTTACCATCGACTACAATTATCTATAAGAAATTACATGTCAAGACTCTACACACTCATAGCCAATAGAGACGTATACCTCAGAAGGTGGACATAACCCCAACGCCTCAATTCTCATTGTTTACAACTTATGTAACATTCTTCCTCTTTTTACTTTGCTATTTTCAGCTTTTACTTTATTGTTTTGGTTACACATTACAATCCCCCCTTTTTACGAGACTTGCACTAAAAGTCTAGTAATTTTACTTACTTGTTTGCCAACGACTGCTTTACACTCCCACGAGAGTTGTAGATTGAGCGTTATCAAAAATTGGCGTCGTTGCCGGGGAATACGAGTGTCAATCAAGTTCGTGATAATTACTAGGCCTTTTGGTCAAAGACTCTTGTACTTTTACGTTTAGTTTTTGTTTTTGTTTATTGCAGGTTTTTACTTTAGTGCATGCCCCATACTAGAAGTTCTGGTCAACCGTTATTACCAATTAATCCTGAACCACAACGAATTAGAAGAATGGAAGCACAAGCTGAAATCAACAGGATGGCTGCTCAACATGAGCAAGCAAGATTAGCTGCTCTTGCCGCTGCTCAAGTCCAACAACAAAACATTGATAATCCTGGGCGAGCAACAAATCCTGACGATGAAGATTTAGGTGATGACGAGTTACTAAACCCTAGGCGTGATGCTGAAATTATAACACCTGCCAACAGAAGAGGTCGACAAGCTCGGTATAGGTATGATCGCCAACCTTTGCAACCAGCTTTCGACGATGATGATGATGACTTGATGGTGTCGGAGCCACTGGAGCAATAATTCCACCACCATTAGCGCCCGGAGACAAGTTCAACATCACAAGCACCATGATTCAGTTATTGCAACTCAAGGGATTATTTGGTGGACTAGCAGGCGATGATCCGAATATGCATCTCATCAACTTTATTTCTACATGCAAGTCCTTTGACAATCCTGGTGTTGGTCAAAATGCTAATCGTCTACGCCTATTTCCATTGTCTCTCTCTGGGGAGGCAACACTGTGGTTGAATGGGCTGACTCCTGATTCAATTACAAATTGGAGGCAATTGAGAGACGCTTTCCTAGAAAGATTCTTTCCGCCATCCAAAAGGGCTCAATTGAGAGATGAAATCAGCAACTTTCGTCAGCTTCCCTCTGAAGCTCTTCATGAAACATGGGAGAGGTTCAAGACAAAGCTAGCGAGATGCCCAAACCATCACATGACTAATGTTCACCTCATGGAGATCTTGTATAGAGCCTTGAATTCAATAACTAAACCAGTGGTGGACAACGCAGCTGGAGGTTCTTTCATGGACCTCACCTTTGGTCAAGCAAGCAATATGCTAGATCGCATGACAAAGCAAAGTAGAGCTTGGCATACCAGGGATTCTGAGGTAGCAAGCCCCACTTTATCTATTGGCATGTCTGCAGACCAAAGAAGAAGAGAAGAAGAACGTGAGCAAGACATGGCGCACATGAAAACACAATTGGATCTTCTGCCAAAGCACTTATTATCAGGGAAGACCGAAAAAGTGAAAGTTGTAGCGCTAAAAGTAAGAGAAGAATCTGATTCTGAAGAGGAGGCCAACTACTTGAACAACCAGGGGGGTTTCTGTGGGAATGCCCAAGGAAACCAAGGTCGGAACTATTATGATAAATATGGAAGCAAAGACCAAGGTAGTTAGAAGAAAAATAATGAAAATAGTGTTTTGTACGTTCCCCCTGGTAAACGTGATACCACCACATCTAATTCTATGGAAGACATGATGGCTAAGTTATTGAAAAGAGTGAAAGCAACGAGCGCGGGAGTTAAGGAGGTGATTGATGATTTTTCCTCCATGAAGCAACTAGTTGATTCTCATTCCACTTCTATCAAGCAAATAGAGCAGCAGTTGAGCCAACTTTCAGCAGCATTTAATCAAAGAAAGGCTGGCACCTTACCAAGCGATACTGTGCAAAACCCAAAGAATGATGGGTCATGCATGGCCATCACTACCAGAAGCGGTAAGGTTCTGGAAACTTCAGCAAAAGGAAAGCAATTGGTTGACGAAGTTGCAGACATGGATGCTACACTTACTGACGTTACAAGAGGAGAAGAAGCCGCAACAACTACTCCCAACGTCAAGGACGTTTCACCTAGTGACGTGCAGCCTGGAAAAGTGGAAAAACGGAAGCTAGAGGAGAAGAAAGCCGTGGAGAGAACACTTCCATACCCACCACTACCTTTTCCCCAAAGATTGAAGAAGGTGGCTGATGACACTAAGTTCAGCAAATTTATGACCATGTTGAAGCAGCTGACTATTAATGTTCCGTTGGTAGAGGCACTTGAACAAATGCCTGGGTATGCAAAGTTTATGAAAGATCTTTTGACTAAAAAGAGGGCAGCAAGTTATGAGCTGAAGGATAATGTGCATCATTGTAGTGCAATTACTA
Organism: Capsicum baccatum var. pendulum; assembly: GCA_030864225.1. Lineage (NCBI taxonomy): Eukaryota > Viridiplantae > Streptophyta > Magnoliopsida > Solanales > Solanaceae > Capsicum > Capsicum baccatum. The sequence continues at coordinate 136,465,147 of CM061552.1, forward strand.
CCCGATCGATAGTTCAGAAGAAGGCCGACCCCGGAGCTTTCACTATTCCTTGCACCGTCGGATCTTTGAAATTTGCCAAAGCATTGTGTGACTTAGGAGCCAGCATCAACTTGATGCCATTATCAATCTACAAGAAGTTGGGGTTAGGAGATCCTACACCAACTAATATGAGGCTTGTTATGGCAGATAGGTCGGTAAAGCGACCGGTTAGTATTCTATGCGATGTCTTGGTAAAGGTTTCTTCATTTATCTTTCCAGCAGACTTTGTCATCTTGGATTGTGAAGCAGATTCAGAGGTTCCCATAATATTGGGAAGCCCTTTCCTTGCTACGGGAAGTGTGCTCATAGATTTGAGAGCTAATGAGCTTTCATTCCGAATAAATGACGAAGTGGTTCGCTTTGATGTTTGCAAATCAATGAAGCAACCCAAAGATCTGAGTGTATTTTCTGTGGCCGATGTTGTCTTTGATGATGAGAAAGAGTTACTTGTAGAAGAGCAAATTCTTGATGATCCTTTGGAGGTTTTGCTCATGAAAGGAGAGAATGATGATGCTGAAATTTCTAATGAAGATATTTGTGCTCTATCGGGATTAGGGACATATCGCTATACCCCCAAGAAGCTGGATCTTGACCTCAAAAATCGACTCACACCACCAGCTAAGCCATCTATGGAAGAACCACCCACGTTATTATTGAAGGAGCTGCCAAGCCATTTGAAGTACGCATTCTTAGGAAGCGGAAACACTCTTCCAGTCATTGTAGCAGCCGATTTGGGTGAGCAACAAGTTGCAGCTCTTATTGCAATCTTACGCAAGTATATTAGAGCTATTGGATGGACCATTGCGGATATTATTGGTATTCCACCTGGGATTTGTACACATAAAATTTAGCTTCAAGAAAAGTGCACACCCACCATTGAAAATCAAAGGCGATTAAACCCACCAATGCAAGAAGTGGTGAAGAAGGAGATTATCAAGTGGTTAGACGCAGGAGTTGTATATCCTATCTCTGATAGTACATGGGTGAGTCCTGTGCAATGTGTTCCCAATAAAGGAGGTATGACGGTGGTCGCGAATGCAAAGAATGAGCTTATTCCACTCAGGCCCATTACTGGATGGAGAGTATGCATGGACTACCGCAAGCTGAATTCCTGGACGCTCAAGGATCACTTCCCCATGCCATTTATGGACCAAATGCTAGATCGATTAGCGGGGAAAGGATGGTTTTGCTTCTTGGATGATTATTTAGGTTATAATCAGATTTGTATTGCACCTGAAGACCAAGAGAAGACAACGTTTACATCCCCATATGGTACGTTTGCCTTCAAACGTATGCCATTCGGGTTGTGTAATGCACCAGCCACCTTTCAACGTTGTATGATATCTATTTTCTCTGATATGGTTGAAGACACTTTGGAGGTATTTATGGACGACTTTTCAGTTGTTGGTGAGTCTTTTGAAGCATGTTTGGCAAACTTGAGCATGGCATTGCAAAGATGCGTAGAGTTCAACCTTGTGCTGAATTGGGAGAAGTGCCACTTCATGGTAAAAGAAGGAATCGTTCTTGGGCAAAAGATATCCGAAAGAGGAATAGAGGTTGATCGCACAAAAATAGAGGTAATCGAGAAGCTACCACCTCCAATTTCGGTGAAGGGAGTCCGTAGTTTTCTTGGCCACGCTGGGTTTTATCGTAGATTCATCAAAGACTTCTCCAAAATTTCTAGTCCATTGTGCAAACTATTGGAGAAAGAGGCGAAGTTTGACTTTAATGACGATTGCTTAAAGGCATTCGAATGCCTTAAAGGAAAACTCATTGAAGCCCCTATCATGGTAGCACCAGATTGGACGCTCCCGTTCGAGGTCATGTGTGATGCTAGTGGTGTAGCCATTGGTGCTGTTCTTGGACAAAGAAAGGAGAAACTATTTCATCCTATCTACTATGCGAGTAAGGTCCTAAATGAAGCCCAAAGGAACTACACTGTTACTGAACAAGAGCTCCTAGCGGTTGTGTATGCGTTTGAGAAGTTTCGCGCCTATCTATTGGGTATTAAGGTGATCGTTCATACAGACCATGCAGCTCTTAGGTACCTAATGACAAAGAAGGATGCAAAACCAAGGCTGATTCGATGGGTGTTGCTGCTGCAAGAGTTTGATTTTGAAGTCAAAGATAGAAGAGGTTGCGAGAACCAAGTGGCTGATCACCTATCTAGACTTGAGAGTGAGCAAGTGGCGCAACCTGAAATTCAGATTGATGATGCATTCCCTGACGAGGAGATATTAGCAACAACAATGGACAAATTACCATGGTATGCCAACTTTGCAAATTTCGTGGTAAGCAATGTGCTACCCGCCAATTTATCTTACCACCAAAGGAGGAAGTTTATGCATGACGTTCAGCACTACTATTGGGATGAGCCTTATGTGTTTCGAAGATGCGCTGATGGTATAATTCGACGATGTATATCCCATGAAGAAGTGCCTACTATATTGGAAGCATGCTACACCTCGCAAGTTGGAGGACATCATGCAGGCAATCGAACATCGAGAAAAGTATTGCAAAGTGGATATTATTGGCCTTCGATATTCAGAGATGCATATGACTATGTGAAGAGGTGTGACCAATGCCAACGGCAAGGTGCTATTTCAAAACACCATGAAATGCCCATGTCCAAAATTCTTGAGGTATAACTCTTTGATGTGTGGGGTATTGATTTCATGGGGCCATTCGTGAATTCGTTTGGAATGAAGTACATCTTGGTTGCTGTGGATTATGTGTCAAAATGGGTTGAAGCTGTAGCATTGGCCGATAACGTAGGAAAGCGTGTTGTAGCGTTCTTAAAGAAGAATATCTTCTCTCGCTTTGGAGTACCTCGTACTATCATAAGTGATGGAGGATCTCACTTTTGCAACAAGCTATTCAAATCTGTATTGGCCAAGTATGGTGTCAAGCAACATAAGGTAGCTACGCCGTATCATCCCCAAACTAGTGGACAAGTAGAGGTTTCCAATCGTGAGATCAAGCAAATCCTTGCAAAGACGGCCAATGCGAATCGGAAGGATTGGTCTCAAAATCTAGATGATGAACTATGGGCGTATAGGACTGCATTCAAGACACCCATTGGCATGTCTCCTTATCAACTAGTTTATGGAAAGGCTTGTCATCTACCCATCGAACTTGAATACAAGGCATTGTGGGCATTGAAGCGATTGAACTTGAATTGGGAAGATGTGAAGAATCTGAGGTTGGAGCAGCTGAACGAACTAGATGAATTCCGGCTCCATGCATATGAACGATCAGATTTATACAAGGAGCAGATGAAGAAGCATCATGATCAGCGGATTATTCGACGAAATTTCCAAAAAGGTGACATGGTGCTACTCTTCAACTCCAGATTTAAGCTCTTCCTAGGTAAGTTAAAATCGAAATGGTCTGGTCCATTTAAAGTCATCCAAGTCTACTCGTCTGGAGTAGTCGAATTGGAAGACAATGAGGGTGTTATCTTCAAAGTGAATGGCCAACGTGTCAAGCCATATATCGGTCCTCTTGACTCGATGAATGACATGGCCATCACTTATCTCGACGAAGTCTAAGTACTCGAGATTACTACGTCGAGCCACGACAATAAATAAGGCGCTAGATGGGAGGCGACCCATCGTTTTATTGTTTTATCGTTTTATCGTTTCGTCGTTTTAGTATTTTTTTTCTCTTTTTAATAAATGAAAATCTAAAAATAAGAGTTGTGCCACGACCAAAACCACGGCGCTTGGTGGGAGTCAACCCATCGTACTAATCGTTTTCGTTTGATTTTGAGCAAAAATAGGTGCAAGAAGTATTCAACGAGGAGATCGATTTCAATTGACGATTTGGACGCATTGTATGGTAAAGTTGGTAAGTTAGGAATGGTGATGCATAAGGCTATGGATTGAGCCTTTTCCTCATCAAAATAGGCTTCGAGGAAGGCTAGGCCTTTGTAGAACTAGGCCACGAACGATGCACGACCTATCCTATAGCCTAAGGTCTCGGAATCTAGTGTGCTATACACTATGCGCCGCCTATTCCTAGGTATGCTTTTGACTATGCGCCGCCTATGCTATGGCATTTGGTCTCAGTATCTCATGTGCCATAGACTATGCGGCGCATATGTCTACAAATGCCATAGACTATGCGGCGCATATGTCCCATTATGCCATAGACAATGCGCCGCATATGTCATTGATATGCCGAGTGATATGCGCCGCATATGTGGTGTTTTTGTCTCCAAATCCGATTGTAAATGGGTCATAACCCGACCCATACTCTTCCTATATAAAGGGGACTTAGTTTTATAACACAACCACATTAGAAAAAAACCTAAGGGCGCCGCATAACCTTCCAAATCCTCTCAAAATTTTCTTCTTTTGCTCTTCCAATTCACAACACCATCTCCACAAGTTTCAAGCAAGTAAGTACTCGCATATTCCTCATTTATTTCTCGCAAATACTACGTTTATGATGAATTGCTAAATCATATATGATTGATGGTGATGTTTATGTGTTTGGATTGTTGTTACAAAATCATGTGAGTAAACATATACGTAGGAAATTCTTGGCTTGTTTCCGACTTGAATTTGGTTTCAATAGCATTGTTATGATAATTGCTGAATTGATATGGCTATGAATATTGCTTAAGATTGTTGTTTGGATGCTTACATGTTAGACCATCCCGACCATCGGGATAAGATTATAGTGCCTATCGACTTAGGCGGTTGTGCTTGTTGTAAAAATAACGATTCCATGTGGTAACCCCTAGGTCGTAGTGTTGCTATATATACCATGAAAGTAGTCCAATGGATGCAAATAAGTGATGCCATGCTGATTTTCTTGTCAGAATACAATCCTAAAATGTATGTCGACGAATTCTGAGTAAATCGACTACGTTCACCTCACTGATTTGCATAACAAAATTAAGTGTGGGGTGGTACCCTTAGTGCTTACATATAGATTGTATCAAGTGATATTGTGCTGCAACTTACATTATTTCTAGTCTCAGGTACAATGGCACCTAAAGCAAGGCAAGGCAAGGAGAAGGCTACCACATCCCAAAAGGGCAAGAAGAGAAGTCGCAAAGACCAAGGAGAATCATCCTCAGCACACCTACCACGCAAAATGTTCGGAATAAAATGGGATCTTGAGGAAGAAGCCAAAGCATGGTACAGCAGCAACAGAGAAAGAAAATATGTGCACGTCGACTTGATCAACAAGGAGACCTTAGCAAAGAAGGAGCCGCGAATGTTGGCAAAAATAATGGCTTTGAAGCTGGATTTCATCTTCCGCTACATGGGAGAGTGCAATCTTGACTTTACAAGAGAGTTTTATGCCAACTGGTCGCCGAATACAACAGGCAATGAAGTCAAAATTTGGGGCCAAGTGTTACAGCTCACCACGGATTGGATCAACTCTTTTCTTGGCTTACCTTCGGTCGACCCAGCACCATTCAAAGAACTGTACAGCAGGCCTCCTTATAGAGCGATATGACATATGCTTTGTGGAAGTAGATCAATGGCAAGGTGGGGCAGACATAAAGAAACAGGTCGACACAACACTTTCCCCTATGCTCCACTAAATAGGGAAGCAAGAATCTGGATGCGTATTGTCAACTCATGTCTTATTCCTGGGACTCAATACACCAAGATATCGATAGATAGAGTGTGTTTGGTCTATGCTTTGATGATGAATGTCCCTATCAACTTTGGGGCAATCATTCGATCTACCATGAGGAAGGACAGACTCCACAAAAGGTCCCATATCACGTTCGGCAATTTGTTAACAGCAATGTTGCGGAAGGAGGATATTGAAGAGGAACCAGCTGACCACAAACTCCCATACAACCCAAAGAAGGTTGACCTCACCAAGGTCAAAGATGCTGAAACAACTCATGGAGTTAACCTTACTAATGCGGAGAGACATTCTCATGACGAGAGTTTCTTTCGTCATCTCTATGGCATGACACGATTCACTATGATGAGTGGTAGACGTATTCCAACTGCTGAAGAGCTCCAACAGCTGGACCACGACTACCCAATGAACATGCATGCACGGGAGATGTGTGGAGTGGGTGTATATTTTGAGGAACCACTAGACGATGATGTGCCGACTGATGATGATAGACTCTTGCCTGATTCTGACGAAGAGGAGAACTCTGACGACGACTCTTATGATGATTCAGACGAAGGGGGTATAAGCCCCGACATTGATGAAGGGTCCGACTAACCAGGTTCTTCGAATTTATTTTCCACTGAGGGCAGTGTCCCGTCTAAGTGTGGGGTGGCAGAATCGCATGCTATACTTCTTTGTTTGCACCTATGTTTGTATGTTTGTTTGTTTACTTTGTTTTTTTTGAGCCCGTTTTTTTGTTGTTTTTCGCTTGACGTTTTTTTTAGTTTTTTTTAGGAGCCAAATTTTTCTAGCTTAGCATGAAATTATTTTGATAGGCAGCATGAGATTATAACAAGAGTATGTGCTACAATTGTGACTATTGAGACGTTTAGGCTCTAGTTGTGACTCATTATGTGATAGTGTGTGATTCAATTGTTGGGTCGAGAGTCTATATTACTTCCAATCAAGTCGACCATGTGCCTTGTGTGTGTGAGATTAATAGTATCTTCTATGTATGTGGCTGATGCTAGAACTTGCCTGGTATGTATGCAAAGCAAAAATAAGGAGTGTAAGTTTAGGATATGATTTAGGCATTTCTTTGGCAACCTATACATGTTTACCTTCAGTTTTACCTACCCATGGACATCATCCTAGTTAAACCTTTTTGAGCCTTTAGCCTATTTCTTTGACAACCTTGTATGTAAGCCTAATCCATTTTTTTTCAAGACCGTAATTTGATCCAAATTCCTAAGTGCTTTAAAGTGAAAAAGTCATGTGACAACATAAGAGGAAATTGGGTGAGTATGATGCTATAAATTGTAATGGTTCTTGAATGTGTTATGAAAAAGAAAAAAAAGAAAAAAAAAAGTGCTATCATAAGAGGGATGTTGTGAAAAGAAAAAGGAAAAGAAAGCTGAAAAGTGAGTTGTGCTTAAAATTGAAAAGAGGCGAACAAGGGTGGTAGAACAAAAGAAAGAAGAAAGGTTGAAAGAAAAAAGTGTCAATGATACAAAGTGATGTATTAAAGCGCTTAGGAACCTAGTCACTATTCTTGGCCAAAATAGTCCTACCCGCCCCTTAGCCTACATTACAACCATCAAAAGACCTACTTGATCCTAATCTTAATATTCCGACATTTAGTGGAGTACTACATTAAGGGCAAGCCTATGGTAATCAGTTGCTACATATGAATTCTTTGTAAGAGTGAGAGCAAGGACATTTTGATACCCATGTTTGAAAAATATGCTATATTTGTGAGTGATTATGGGTACTATATTGTGAGACACACATGGTTGATGAGCTTTAGATAGTTGTATATGATTCTATTCACCTTAATGTTTGCATGTGAGTTGATCACCATCACGAGTCTATGCTAGAGGTTAAATTGTTTCTACTTATAATCAAAAAGCTACTCTTTGTTGATAATTGTTGTGCTTGTCTTGAAAAATGTTTTGTGTTGTTGTTGTAAAAACCCTAAGTTGATGTTTAGAGGGACATGATATTTTGTTCGAGGACGAACAAAGCTGCAAGTGTGGGGTGTTGATGATAGGCGAATTTACACGCCTATATCAATATATTTTGCCCATATTTTAGCCTAGTTTTGAGAACAAATTATATATTTCATGCACTTTTAGTCCTTTCTCCTATAAATGAGCTAACGAACATGATTAGTAAAGTTTCAGGTATAAATGACACAAAATACAGCATTTTATGGCTTACTTGATGCAAAAGAAAGCTCACAAAGGAAGGGAAGAAAGTCTACACGCCTAAGGACCAAAACTGCTGCATGGAAAATCTGTCCCGGGCTAAAACAGCATTTCTGAAGACTTTGGGGACTTACAGACACAAAGCTGGATTTTGACAATGATACATTAACCTAGTACAATTGGGTTATGTATTTCATTAGTTTATTTGGATTATGATAATGTTACATTAACCTAGTACATTTGGGTTAAGTATTTCATTAGTCTAGTAGGATTTGGTTATTTATTTCATTAGCTTAGTAGAACTAGGATATGGGTATTATAAATACCCTATAATGCTAGAGATTTTAAACAATCTTTCTATTCTTCACTTAATTCAACAATTAATTTTTTTCCATCCCTCTCATCTTCCACCACAAACACTTCTAATCTACTCTTCTATTCTTAAATTCCACAACAAGAGAATCGTTACTTGCTAAGGAATCACGCCACACACCTATCACCTAATCCACACGCCATTACTCAACAATAACAATGCAAAGCGTGATCTCCTTTGCATTCATGGGTAACTAAACTTCTCTGTTGGGGTTATGGAAGCCGAATGAGTTACTATCTATTGTTGTGAGTTTGTGAGTTCGAGACACGTATATTGCTTATATCATTATTCTCTTCATCTTAATCCACATTCTTTGCGGTTGCAAACGCAAGAATACGCCAGTCTAACATTTAACTTGTTCGCGAGAAAGGTTATTTGTCTGGAAAAGAGATAGTGTCAAGGTAGTAGGACACCCTTTCCTATTAAAAAGCTAGTGCCGTAACTGGACTAACCTCTTGGAGAATTCGTACCGTTAGACACGCTTTAAGCTCGAGAGAGTTAAAGTGAAATAGTCCTTGTTTAGGTCGAGAGACGCTTGGATTTACCATCGACTATAATTCTCTATAAGCAATTACATGTCAAGACTCTACACACTCATAGCCAATAGAGACGTATACCTTAGAAGGTGGACATAACCCCGATGCCTCAATTCTCATTGTTTACAACTTACGTAACATTCTTCCTCTTTTTACTTTGCTATTTTCAGCTTTTACTTTATTGTTTTGGTTACACATTACAATCCCCCCTTTTTACGAGACTTGCACTAAAAGTCTACTAATTTTACTTACTTGTTGGCCAAGCTATTCCCTGTGGGATCGACACCCAACCCAGGTTGGGTTCTATATTTGCTAACGACCGCTTTACACTCCCATGAGAGTTGTAGATTGAGCGTTATCAGCTTCTATTGAAATCTCCACATAGGTGTACCTGTACAGGGATTCTGCCAATATCTCTCCACTGTGTTGAAAAAAGTAGGGTTATCCATCCAACAGTCTAAAAATTTAAAGTATTTAATGTGAGAGTCCACCCTATCTTGTAACTCCATAAGTAAAGGATAGTGACCTGAACCTACAAAAGACAGATGAGTAATTATGGAAAAAGGCATTTTCTCCAACCATTCATCAGATACCAATTCTCTATACAATCTTTCCCAAATTTTGAACTGGATACCTCTAAGATTAGTCCATGTGAATTTGGGATCATGAAATCCAAGGTCAGTTAATCCACAAGCTTTAATCACCCCCAGAAATTCAAAGATCTTCCTCATGTCATAGGGAATACCACCCAGTTTTTCATCAACTTCAAAAATGACATTAAAGTCACCAACAATGCACCAAGGTAAAGAAGTAGCAGACAATTGCACCAATTTATTCCATAAAAGCTTTCTCAGGGTGTCTCTACATTTAGCATAGACAAAGGTCAGGAGGTATATTTTGACAAAAGCACTATAAGAACCTGAACAAGTGAGTTGTTGTTCATCAGTTGTAATTATTTTACAAGACACATATACATTCCAAAAAACCCATATTTTGCCATTGGGATTGCTGAGAGCATGCTCCATCTTTAGTTTCTTTTAGATTCATCACGATGAATATTAGTAGATAATGGTTCCATAATTGCTATTAAAGACAATTGGTCAATGATGATGAGTTACTGAAGTCTCTCCAAGACACCTTGGGTAAAGATGCCCCTTGCATTCCAAATGATATGCCTAATCATTTAGCAGTTTTGTGAATATGAGAACTGGTAAAAGACCTGGTGGTATGTCCAGCTCTGCTAGACATAGCATGTTTTATCCCTTTCTTATCTTTTAGTAAGGATCCCCTGGAATAAAGTCCCTGTTGTCTAGCAAGTTGATCCACCTCCATAGCATACTCTTCTTGATCCCCTAGATCAAAAACATCATTCAAAATTGTCATCATCATCTCGTATGTGATCCAGCTTGCTATCATCCATTTCATCTTTATAATGAATTAATTTGTACTTATCTTCTAGCTCCTGAGAAGAGTCATGAAAATTTTCCTTGAATGGACTAGAACTATGATGATCCTTATCTTTAGAGGTGAGCACCTGGTCAAGAATCCTTATCTTTTGATGACCATTTTCCTTATTAGAAAAGACACCTTGGACAATTTCTGTACCCATCACATACTGCTGTATATCAATATCAAGAATCTCTATATTGGTTGTATAGTTCAGTTGTTTCTTCTAATTAGTAATAATTGGGATAATCCTGTTACATCTTTCAGCAATCTCTATGGTATTAGACACATTGCCTGTGACATATCTTGGATAATCTCCTCAGTACTGTCAGGACAGTTATGTTCATTTCTATCTTGATCTTGTTGGAGAGCATTAAAGGCATTGGATGTAGATGGAGCAAAATTATTAAGTTGACCCCCTATATACTTATTTGGAGACCTAGGTTTGAAGATCATTCTTTGGTTGTCCCTGTTCCTCTTTTTTTAGTTTTTCCACTCATTGATAGGTGCCTCGCCTCTATCTATAATTTGCTGCTGCATTTTTCAGGTGACATCTTCCCTTTTTGACTTGGTTGAGGAACTTCATCATGTTTACTTCCCCCCTGAGGAGCCTCATTAGACATCATTTTTTGTCTTGCAACCTCATCTCTTTCTTTGGTAACACAGGATCTTGCAGTATGCCCTTAATGTTTGAAATAAGAGCAATACTCAGGAATATCTTCATACATAATGGATTTCCATCTACCTTCTCCATGTTCATTAACATCATATCCCATCTAAATATGTTGGGGTCTTGGCTTGGTGAGGTCAATCTGAAGTTTGACCTTAGCCACACTACCCATGGTTTTCTTGTAAGTAGCCAAATCAAGAAACAACAACTTGCCAATAGGGGATAAAAGTGGTGTCACTACCTCCAAACAATAACAGTTCCATGGGAGCTCAGGCAGGCTAACCCATACAGGGACCAAAGGGGTTTCTTCTTCAGGGTTAAAGGTGGGGGTCCATAATTGAATTCTCATCAATTGACCTTGAATGTACATCTTTCATTTTGACCAGACTGTTGAATGGTCATATTCATTATCCATATCAATGTAAAGATGCCAGGAATTAAATGAGTAATTTTGACTTTTCCTTTTAATTGCATTTGCAAAGTAAATTGCCTCCTAATCACCTCCATTTTGGGCATACTATTTTCAAATTTCCCAATCAATGTAAACTTGCATCTCTGTGCTAATTTGATTCTGTAATGCTCAGCTTTAAACACAACCGCTGGCATACCTTTCTTGGTTGTTATTTTTGGAGGCTCGATTTTAATAAATTAAACTTTCATAGCCTCTTGTGCTCTCAATTTCATGGCTAAACAATGAGTAACCCTAGGATTGGGGGGACCATGTCCATGACTTAGCTTGGGACAAACAACAGAATTACTTAGGGCCCCTACAGGTAAAGGGACTTTAGTCCCCGGTATGGATATCGAAGGATCCATATTAGAATCCTTCTTTCTAAGAACTGGAGGATTCACCTTGTCCATTGCTTCACTAGATAGTTGCGAACAGGAGTAAGAAACTTACCTTCATTGTTAGACATTGGAATTGAATTTACCTTCTCAGTTGACATTAGCTCAGAATTCACCATCATAATTGACACTAACTCTGATTGAACGTGTACTGGATTGGATGTTAGAGTCAGTGGATTTAGTTTCTGCATTACCTCTCCTATCTTGCCATGATTTTCTGATAGGGCTTGATTGATGATCGCTTGAGCCCATTGAAACTATTCTTCTAAAATCCTAGCTGGGTAACCATCTGACTGGTGTACATGATGAAGGATATATGGTAAATGTGTGGGTGGTGTTTTCTGTAGAGAACGGATGCAGACATGTCGGTCATGTATGGCATTGTCCGGTAGTTGGAGAAGCTCCGCTGGTAGCTGAGAAGCCATTGTAGAAGCTGGAAATGGCGAGAAGTACTTAGCTGTAACCGTCAAGTGATAGAATTTTTAGAGAGAGAATTTTTAGGAAGGATGGTAGCAGGACAATCCAAAATCTTTTACCATCCTTTATATACTACAAAATAGGATCCAAAATATGTTTCTCCTTTACCTAGCACCAAGAGATGACTTCACCACCTCTTGAACAATTACACCTCCATCCTCAGAATCCAAAAGACGAACTACAAGATTAACCAAGCAATAAATATCCTTCACCAAACCTTGCTTCTCTTCATCAACATAAGAAAATCTCCCCATGGATAACCTGCTAAGAATATCAGCAACTACATTAACTTTACCTGGATGATAATGAAGACTCATATCATAGTACTTGAGCAACTCAAGCCATCTCTTTTGATTTAACTCATTCTTGGTGAACACGTACTGGAAGCTATTATGGTATGAATACATATCAACCTGAACCCCATAAAAATAATGGCACCAAATCTTGAAAGCAAAGACCACAACCAACAACTCCAATCATGAGTCAGATAGTTCATCTCATGCACCTTCAACTGCCTAGAAGCATAAGCCACAACCTTGCCATGCTACATCAACACATAACCCACCCCATATAGGACACATTACAATAAAAAACAAAGCCATAAGTACCATCAAGTAGGGTCAAAATTGGAGTAGAAGTTAACTTATCCTTCAACTTCTCCAAGCTACCCTGAGCAGTAGGTCCTAAAGCTATGGCATCCTGAGTACCCTAAGTGGATGAAGAAATCTCCTGAGGAACCTAAGATACATCATTAATCTCATCAAACTGGGGTGCAGCTTAAATTGATGTGACTCACCACCAATTGAACTGGATGAAGACTTCAACCCTTCCTCAGATTCGAAGTCGGCTGCACCCTCTTTTTTACCATTATTGGTGTCTGACTACTTCAGTAGGTAGTATCTATGGGCCTGTAGGTAGGTTCTATAGGTAGAAGTTCAGAGACCCAAAATTTTCTTCTGATACCCAGTACCCAACTTACATATCATCGGTCGGACCTACGACCCCGTAAGTAAGGTTGTATGTCCACTTACCTAGACTTGTCTGAAATTTTGCAATTCTTTCTATTTTTTAGGTGTTTCTCCATGATTTTAACCTACAAAACAAAATCAACGTGAACACTAAAACCATGGGTAACCTACCAAGTAATGCTTTATTTAACGTCATAATACGAAATAGCTATGTTGGGTGCTAAGAAATCACCAACAAGTCTGTAGGTTGCCTCCCATGTAGCGCCTGATTTAATATCGTGGCACAAATCGATTGCCTTGACTACTTAGACTTTGCCAAGGCTAACATCCTCACACACTTTCAATTTTTTCATACTTTCCATGTAATTCTAGACAGGATGCCCACTCACCTTGAATGGGGAATTACCATGTCGTTTTAGCTCAATTGAACCATATGGAAATACTCTAACCATGGTGAACAGTCTAGACCACCTAGAAATTTAACTTGCCAAATGACAAGAAAAGTCTCAAATTATACAACAATACCATATCATTGAGTTGGGATACCTTTTTCTATATCTTCTGGTCACGGTACAACTTTATCTTCTTCTTATACAAGGCTGACTCTCATATGCATAGAGGCGGAATTCATTTAACTCATTCATCTTGTCCATCCTCAAGTGCACAATATCACTCCACTCAAAATTCATCTTCTTCAATGACCATAGTGCCTTATACTAAAGTTAGAATGGCAAGTGACATGTCTTGACATACACAAGCTAATAAGGAGAGACACCTATAGAAGTTTTGTAAGATAAATGGTAGGACCGAAGTGCATCATCTATCTTTCTCGACCAATCAATCTGGTTGGCATTCATAGTCTTAGCCAAAATAAACTTGATCTCATGATTGGAGACCTCAACCTGCCCACTTATCAGCAGATGGTAAGGCATTGGCACCTTATATTTCACACCATAATTCTCAAGTAGAAACTTAAATTAATGATTGAATAAATTGGACCCACCATTACTAATGATAGAATGTGGAGTGACAAACAAACAAAATATTCTTCTTTATAAATACTATGACACTGCGACCCTCATTACTAGGAAGTGCAACTGCTTTCACCCACTTTGATACATAGTCAATAGCCATCAAAATGTTTTTTATGCCATGCAAACTAACAAATGGACCTATGAAATCGATATCCCATATATCAAAGAACTAAAGCTCAAGAATAGGTGTCATAGGGTGCTCATGATTTCACGAGATATCCCCTTTCTGATGGGATTAATCACAAACTCGAGCATATTCATCTATATCTTTATAACTCATTGGATAATAGTAACCACACTATAAATTTTATGGGTTGTACGAGTACCTCCATGGTGATTCCCAAAAGGAGAGGAATGACAGTCCTAAAGAATGCTTATTATCTCAACTATAGGAATACACCTCCAAATCACACCATCCATACACACCTAGAATAAGTTTCATCCATGAAAAACTTCCATACCTCATGCATAAATATTTTTCGTTGCTAAAATAATATGTCTTTCGGGACGAGATCACTTGCCAAATAATTGGTAAAATTAGCAAACCATGGGATTAAGTCTTGTGATGCTTCCAAGACCTGCTTATCTAGAAAAATATTGTCATCTAAAGATCAACCCCTAATTTAAGTATCGCCACCTCTCCTAGGTGGGATAGATAGTCTACAACCTCATTTTCAGTGCCCTTCTAGTACTTTACCTCAACCTCAAAAACATACATCAATAGTACCCATTAAATCAAACTAAGATTCATATCTTTCTTCTTCATGAAGTACCTCAGAGTTGCATGATCAGTATGCACAATGACTTTGGTCCCAATCAAATAGGACCAAAATTTCTCAAAAGGAAACACCACCACAAGAAACTCACATTTAGTAATCATGTAATTTGTTGGTGCGGGGTTGAGTGTTATACTAGAATAATAAATGGGATGAAGTATTTCTTGCATCTTTAGCCCTAGGGACACAGCATTAGCATTATATAATACCTTAAATAGGAGAGTCCAATCGAAGACACAGTGATAGGAGCAAAAATCAACCTCTCTTTTAGGCACTCAAAGGCCTTGAGATAAGCATCATAAAAAAACAAAATTCACCTTTTTCTCTAATAATTTGACCAATGGGTTCTCAATCTTTGAGAAGTCCTTGATGAACAGCCTATAGAACTCTGCATGACCCAAGAAACTTCAAATACCTTTTATAGAAATTGATGGACATAATATCTTAATCACCTCAATTTTATCCCTATCAATTTCTATTCACTTCTTTAAAATCTTGTTCCCGAGAAATATATCCTTTCTAACCATGAATTGACACTTCTTCCAATTCAGAACCAAGTTGCACTCCTTACATCTCTCAAGTGCATTACCAAATGAGCCAAATAGTCAGTAAATAAGTCACCATCAATCTAGAAATCATCCATAAACAACTCTATAGTATCCTCTACCAAATCAGAAAAATATAGATTTCATATAATGCTAAAAGGTAGTGGGTTCATTAGAAAGTCTGAAAGGTATATTCTTAAACGCGAATTGCCATATGGACATATGTGAAAGTGGTTTTCTCTTAGATTTTAGAGATAATAGAACTCTAATTATACCCCGAATAACTATCAAGTAAACAATTCCATTCTCTACCTGAAGTATGGTCTAACATTTGGTCCACGAATGACACAGAAAAGTAATCCTTTGGCTCTAATTATTCATCTTCTAATAATCCATAAAAAATCTCTATCCCATGACTGGTCTCATGGGAACTAACTCATTCTTATCATTAGGGACCATAGTGATCTCACCCTTCTTTGTCACTCACTAAATTAGGCTCACCCACTTAATATTGGCAATAAGTTAAACCACACACGTATCTAATCACTTGATAATTTCCTTCACTACCTCTTATATATATGAGTTCATATGATGTTGATGCTCAATGCTAGTCACACACTCCAATTCTAGATGAATCGTATGAATGCAAATTTTGGGTGGAATCCTGATAATATCCACAATAGTCCAACCAGTAGAATATTGAAAACTCTGCAAAACTCAAATCAAGGCCTCAACCTATGTATCCACTAAATCTGAAATAATGATAACTGATAAGGTATTGATTACCATCAATAATGAATAACCCAAATAAGAAGGGAGGGACTTCAATTCTAAGATCGATGGCTCCTTAATAGATGGCCAAGATGGTGGGTTTTTTTTATTTTTTAAATCAAGATCCAACTTCTTTGGAACATTTAAATAAGATTCTATGACAACAAATGCCCTCGCCATCTAATCATACTCATCAATAATATCACTATCAAAGTTCATGACCACTTTCACTAATGCCTCTACACCAAGTCTCTCCTTAATGGGTGCAATCAATGCATCTTTTTCTTTTTCTTCAGTGTCTATCATAGACAACAACAACATAGACACCACCAATATATCTTTTGACTGTCACATAGCCTAACATACATCAAAAGTAACCTGGTTATTATTTAGCCTGAATTTCATTTGTCTTATCTCCATCTCAACTAATGCCCTACTCATGGCTAGGAAGGGCCTTTCCAAGATAATAGGGATGTTAAAATCCACCTCATAGTCAAGAATTAAAAAATCAACTAAGAATATGAAAAAATATACCTTTACCAACATATCACACAATGTACCAATCGATTTCTTCTTAATACAATGACCCATCAATAATCTCATAAATGTCGGCTTAGGTAACCCCAACCCTAACTGCTTGTACACAACTAGCGGCATAAGATTAATACTAGCTCCCAGGTCATATAATGCTCTTGAAAAATTTAGGGGCCTAATAGTGAAAGGAATAATTGAAGCTCAAGGATCTTCTTTCTTCTGAACCAAAGATTGAGAAGGAATAGCACTGCAGTAGTGCATATTATCAATGTGCTCAAAACTCACCATCCACTTCTTAGTCACTAAATCTTTCATGAACTTTTTATAACCCGGCATATAATTCAATTCTTCTATAAGAGAGATATTCACATACAATTCCTTCAACATCGATATAGATTTTTGATATTTGCCTACTTCTTTCTTTTTCTTTCAACCTTTAAGAAAAAGGTAGGGGAGATTATGAAATAGGCTTTAAGACTAGTTTGACTGCTTTACTGATCTTGGGCATATTTATACGTTGAAGTTCCCATATTTACCATATTTTTACTTCTTATATGAGCTAAAACTTACAAAAATGTATTGGGTTTGAGTTAAAAATTGCATTCTCAAGCAAATAGATTTGCTTAGTATTGCAGGGCTTAATCATGGTGAAATTAAAAATGTAGTGATGCATTAATGAGAAACTTTTGAATCATGGAAGCACTTGGAGTAATATTTTGAGCATAAAGATATTGGAACAAGGTTTTAAAAGCATCGAAAAAAATCCATAAGCAAGATAACATTAAAGATGCTAGAAATAGAGAAAAGAATATGCCAGCATGCCATGGACTTTAGCCTATGTGTTAGGCTTTATGGTATGTTAATGAATTAAAATTACATTGAAATTATAGTAAAGGTTCATAATATCCCCATTCCATGAACCTTAGTATCTATGATAGACTCCATAACAAGGAAGCTAGTGAATTTCGCAAGTGACATTCCAATATGAATCTGCAATACTGGTATATAACGAATCATAGTCACGACAATAAGGTCTATGACATGGTAGAGGGTGATTTTAATACAATTGAGACCTACTATAAAAGAAACACTTAAACACAATTGTGAACTTCTTTTAAATATAGAAAAGCAAGGCAAAAGCACTTATGAGAGTTTTATTAGGGTTAATTCCTTTTTAATCTTTCAACTTTGTATTTGGTATGATCAATTATATATCTTGGATATTGATTTTGAACATGAGTGGCAAAATACACTTTTTCTGGGGCTGAGGCCAAAGACATGATTGTATTTTATCATTCTTAGAGTGATTGAACATTGGTTTATCTCATGGGTTATACTTATTCTCTTGTTTTTACTATTTTAATGCATGAGAAACATTTAAATACATGTTTAATACTTTTATGAACCTGAAGAAGAATCATTAGGATATATTAAAGAGTTTAAGGAACAAGTTCTTATTCTTTTACAGATCAAAAGATATAAAGCAACATCTAGGATAGGAATATACCTAGAAGCCTTGTTTGGTTCAAATGTTGGATTATAACTTAAAGCATCTAAATGGATTATTACATCTCCTCTCAATGATGTCGTTGCAAGGTCTTTTTAGATAGAAGATTAGAGTCTTGGAAAACCATGATCCAAAATTAAACCAGTGAATCGGCAACCCGATAACCAACATAATAACAATAAGGATAGAGACTTACATAATTGTTAATAGTGCTTATATAGTACCCCATAATATTCTAAGCTCGATTCAGATCTTAATCTCATACTTAAGGGGCCTAAGGCTTGAAAACTTCACTAAGTGTATAGGACTTAGTCATTTTTAAGACCCCTAAATTTATGAATTTTTATTTTGGCCTCTCGACTTAGAAATATTGGTTTTTGAGTTTGTTCATGTTTAAGGTAGTTAAAAATATGTCTCGTGAGAGTTTCACTGCTTTTGGAAAAGGTTTGGGGCTTATTTGGATGGCTAAAGTAGAGATCCAACATGATAAGGTTGTGACACCTTAGTCTCTCCCATGGTGAGGAGGTCTGCGGTATGTTGCTTTCTCCCCTTGAGTAAGCAGCATGGCATGTTTCTTTCTCCCACGGAAAGAGAGGTTCATCGCATGGCTTTGTCTCACACAGTTATATGATCTATGTGTCCAAGGGGTATTTGAGTCATTTTCCTTGACCTAACTCATCCTTAACATGATTTGGGACTTTTAAATGGGAATGATTTTCCCTTTTCACTTCAAATTTCTCACAAGAAACCCTCCTCTTTCCCCAAAAATAAAATCTAAGCTCTTTCTCAAGAAATAAAGAGTTCAAACTTCTAAGTTCAAGAAATTCTCAAAAAACTAGCTAGTAAGGTATGTTGGATGTTCATCCATGGGTCCCTTTCACCCATGGAGCCCAAAAACCTCTTCTTTGATTAAAATATGAGTTTTTACTTTCATTATGAAGTTGCATATGTTCAAGATGAGTTTAATTCAGATTTTTTCCTTAGTAGTTTGACTCAATTCATGTCCTATTATGATTTCATGGAAAGTTAGGTTATCTCATATTTCAAGTTTCAATTCCTTATGTCGTTTTCAATTGAATTTCATGTCATAATATTGAATTGTGAATTTAGCCATGAAATCAGGTTGTTTTCTAATGTTTTAAGACATCCCTATGTTCAAGTTCATGTTTTTAACTTAATTGGTGGGGTGTTTACATTTTAGGTCTTTGAACCATGATTCGTTACTAAAGTTTTAAGCTTTAATCTTGTATTTTGCGACCATTCAGTACTGGCGGGTTATGAACACCCAATACCTACATGTTTACTTACATTTCAAATCTTTCACATAATGATTTTAGTTAACATGAATATTAATATTTACTCAGTTGTTATGATCATGATTAGCAATATCAGTTGTTATGTTCAATCGAATTTAGTTCAGCTCAGTACTAGTGTTAGTTCAGTTAGGAGTAGGATTTAGCACCAAGCGAACCCAGGGATGGGGGCTCACCTTCCAATAGAGGGTGTGACCTTTAGTAGTAGTCCCTAAGTTCTAAAACTACGTAGCTAGCGTAGGCTTGAGATATCTTCCTACTAGTTGAGGGTTGACGTATATCTCATGAGAGCACCTGCTAGTAGAGGGTGACACCTTAGTCCTTAGAGACTCTAGTTTGGAGGATCCACACAGCCAGTTATAGTACTCGTGGCATGGTACTGACACTCTTCCAACAGGGGTTACAGGTTGGACCCTGATTAGCTAGTATTGGGGCATATTCGTTACATGATACCTCCCAAAGTTTTAGTCAGTATTCAGTATGTCTTAGCTCAGGTTTGTTTGACCAAAGCATATAGATTTTCAGTTATTCATTTACATAAAATTTAGTTTTTCAGATTTTAGATTATCTAAGAAACATTTTATGCTTGGTCCTGCATTCTTAGATATTACATGTTCATGCATTTCATGCTCAGGTATCACACGCATTTCAGCCAGACCTTATCTCATATACTAGAACATTTAAAGTACTGACCGCATACTTTTATTTGTGTTATATTGTCTTATAACATAGGTTCAGACACTCAATTTCCCAACCGTTCTTAGACAACTCAGTATTACTTAGCAGCTGTAGTGGTCATTCCTCATCCATTGGGGACATGATATGTTTATCTCAATTATTTTAGTATTTTCTTATGTTCAGTTAGTTAGGGTTAGTTGAGGGTTTGTCCCATCAACTCATTATATTTAGAGGCTTTGAGACAATCAGTTAGACAGTCAGTCATTTCTTTTAGTATTATCTGTTGTTTAGGATAGAAAATTTGGTTTCTAGCATTTTATTAGATATTTCAGACATATGATTGCCACATATTTTCATATGTAGATTTATAGTACCTTATCAGTTTATCTTTTGCCTATGTGCTATATTACTATTTTACACATTACTCGTAGCAAGTACAAGCTCATGGGTTATCTTATGGTCACTTCTGGGTGTAAGAACCATTGTCACGACTAGGGGGTAGCCTCAGGTTATGACAAAACTTGGTATCAGAGCCTAAGGTAGTAAAGTATCCTAGGGATTCTAAAATCCACATTGAGTAGAGTTTAATACATGGGTGTAAAGTGCACCACACTTATATACAGGAGGCTATGAGATATTTCAGGAAAGTTTCCCTTCTTTTTGTGTTCATGTTGTGCGAAAGAGCATAAGATTAATGTAATTTCTCTTTCTAACTCATCCTTTATTCCGTTTACAGACAATGCCTCCTAGAAGAAACAATAGAAGAAGAAAAGGGGATCAGCTTGCACCACCTATTCAGGAAGATCCCCTTAATGAGTATGTCTCTCTTGCAGAATTTAGGGTTACTTTTATAACCCTATCCAATTTCGTAGATGCTTAGATTAACTTGCAGGTTGTTTCTCCAGCCAATCCAGTGGAAAATACAGCTGCAGTTAGATTCAAGATTTCACTCAGATGAATCCCCCTCTAATTTTGGGATCTAAGTTTTAGGATGATCCACTAGAATTTCTGGACATGGTGCAGAAAGTGATAGATATAATAGGCGTTGCTTTAATTAAGTGTATGGAGTTGGATGTTTATTAGTTGTAAAATATAGCTCACACCTAGTTTAAGTAGTGGAAGGGGGATCGAGGTGTTGATGCAGAGACTATAGAGTGGGAAGAGTTAGCCACAGCTTTCTTGGATAGACTCATTCCCCTAGATTTGAAAGAAGCTAAGGTTCAGGAGTTCATCAACTTGAAGCAGGAAAGTATGAGCATGAAGGAGTACTCATTTAAGTTCACTCATTTGGAGAGGTATGCCCTTACTATGGTGGTGGATAATAGGTCTATAATAAGTAAATATGTATCTAGAGTAGCTGATAGTATGGTTAAACAGTGTAGGCCCGCCATGTTGATAAAAAAGATGGACCTATCGAGACTCATGGTTCATGGTTAGTAGAATAAAAAGGAGAAATATAAAGAGAAGGAGAGAGAATAAGAGGGCCAGAATAGGTAGTTTTAATTTTTCTCAGCCAAGGTCAAAAGGCGGTAACCATTCTTAGTTTCGTTAGAAGTTTTTACCCCCAACTCCATCTTCAGCTAGTGTGCTAGTACCTAAGTTCAGGCAAGATAGTTTAGATAGATCACTAGGCTCTAAGTCACAAGGTAGTGTAAATAGTAGTCTCACTAATCCATATTGCCAGAAATATTGTAGGAATTATTAGGGTGAGTGTAGAGCTAGTAGTGATGTGTGTTTGTATGTGGAAAGTCATTCCATAGAGTTAGGGATTGCCCAGGGGCTGGTCTGCAAGGTCAGTGCAATCGTTCCTTAGCTCCCGGTGGTTGCCCGACCCAATAGGGTGCCACTTCTTGTGAAACTAGTGGGCAGCAACAGAATAGATTGTATGCTCTCTAGACTCGACATGATTAGGAAAGTTATCCTGAGGTGGTTATGGGTAAATTACAGGTTTCCCATCTTTATGTTTATATTTCATTATACCCCAGAGCTTCACTTTATTTTGTGAACCCTTATATAGCCATCAAATTTAGTGCAGTATACCCTAGTGGGTAAAATAATTGTTCGGTTACAGTGTCTCAGAAAATTACCTCAGTTGATTTTGTAGATTTAGAGATGACTGATTTTGATCTCATTCTCAACATAAATTGGCACCACTCATGCTATGCCTCAGTTGATTGTATAAATAGAGTCATTCAACTTTAGTTTCCTAATGAACCAGTCATTGAATAGAGGGGTAGTACTTCAGTACTTAAGGGTCAGATTATTTCATATCTTAAACCCAGAAAGATGGTTTCTAAGGGGTGTGTTTACCATCTTATTTGACTCAAGGACTCTAATTCTGAGACTCTGAGCCTTGAGTTAATTTTAGTAGTAAGAGAATTTCTAGATATGTTACTTGAAGATCTTTTCAAAGTTCCTCCTGAGAAGGAAATAGACTTTGGAATAGATCTTTTTCCAGATACCCAGCCTATCTCTATTCCACCCTATTGTATGGCTCTTGCTAAGCTTATGGAATTGAAGGAACAATTAAAAGATTTCTTAGATAAGGGTTTCATCAGGCCTAGTATTTCTCCATGGGGGCGCTCCAGTTCTATTCGTGGGTAAGAAAGATGGTTCTCTCAGAATATGCATTGATTACCATTAGTTAAGTAAAGTGATAATAAAGAATAAGTATCTACTCCCTAGAATTGATGACTTGTTCAACCAACTTCAGGGTGATGATTATTTCTCTAAGATAGACCTCAGATCCAGCTATTATTAGCTCAAAGTTAAAGAATGTGACATCCCGAAGATAACTTTCAAAACTCGGTATGGTTACTTCTAATTCCTAGTTATGTCTTTTGGACTAATGAAGGTCACTGCATCTTTCATGGACTTGATAAATAGGGTTTTCAGACAGTACTTGGACATGTTCGTCATAGTCTTCATTGATGATATCTTTGTCTATTCTCGTAGTAAGAATGATCATGTAAACCATCTAAAAATTGTATCACAAACCCTTAGAGCTTATTAGTTTTTCACCAAGTTAAGTAAGTTCAAGTTTTGGCTAAGATCAGTAGCTTTACTTGGCCATATTATTTTTGATGATGGCATCTAAGTTCACTCTCAAAAGACCAAAGTAGTGAGAAACTTTCCTAGAACGCTCTCTCCATCAAATATCAAGAGTTTCTTGGGTTTGGCTGGCTATTACAAATGGTTTGTTGAAGAGTTTTATTCTATTTCATCTCACATATCTTTATTGACTCAAAAAAAGGACAAATTTTAGTGGTCAGATTCTTGTGAGAAGAGTTTTTAGGAGTTGAAAACTCGAATCACCTCTTTCCTAGTCTTGACTTTACTAGATGGTTCAGATGGATTTTAAATTTACTGTGATGCTTCTAGAGTTAGTCTTGGTTGTGTTTTGATGTAGAGAGGCAAGGTCATAGTCTACTCCTCTAGACAGCTTAAACCCCATGAAAAGAATTATCCTACCCGTGATCTTGAGTTGCCAGCTGTTGTTTTTTCCTTGAAAATTTAGATGCATTATCTTTATTGGATTCATGTTGATGTGTTAATGGATCATAAGAGCGAATAATACATGTTGACACAGAAAGATCTAAAACTTCATCAGAGAAGGTGGCTTGAGTAGTTAAAAGATTATGATATAAGTTTGTTGTATCATCTAGGCAAGGACAATATAGTAGCAGATGCCCTTTGTAGGTTATCCATAGGTAGTATCGCTCATGTTGAGGAAGATAAGAAAACGTTAGTTAGTGAGGTTCATCTGCTTGCTAGATTAGTTCTTTGATTGGTTGATTTAGTTTAAGGTAGTATATGCATTGAGAATGGTTTAGAATCTTTATTGGTTGTGAAAGTGAAAGAAAAAAAAAGATAGAGATCCTAGTTTGGTTAAGTTGAAGGAGGCGGTTAGAGATCAGAAAGTAGAAGTTTACTCACCATGGGGAGATGGTATGCTTTCTTGTTAGGGCAAGTTATGTTTTTTGTGTGTTGATGGTTTGAGACAGTGAACACTTGAAGAAGTGGATGGTGTGCGATACTCTATCCACTAAGGAAACACTAAGATGTTCCATGATTTTTGGGAAACATATTGGTGGAATGGTATGAAGAAAAATATTGCCATGTTTGTGGCTAAGTGTTCAATTTATCAGTAGGTTAAAGTTGAGTACCAAAGGCCTAGGGGTATATTATAGGAGTTCAGCATCCCCACTTAGAAGTGAGAAGTGGTGAACATGGATTTTGTGATAGGGTTGCCTCGTACGCATCGTCAACATAATTTAATATAGGTCATTATGGATAGAATGACCAAATTATCTCATTTTTTCTATTCCATACTCGTACTCAGTTGATGATTATGTCAGGCTCTATCTTACGGAGTTATTGAAGTTGTATGGCCTTCCGTTGTCTATCATTTCAGACAGAGGTACTCAGTTTACCTCTTACTTTTAAAAGGTATTTCAGAAAGGTCTTGATACCAGAGTTTATCTCAATACAACTTTTCATCCCCAGATGGATACTCTGGTAGAATGCACTATTCAGACTTTAGAGGACAGGTTGAGATCCTGTGTTATTAATTTTAAAGGTAGTTGGGATGACCACTTACCTTTGATTGAGTTTGCCTATAAAAATATCACCACTCCTGTATTCAGATGGCTCTGTTTGAGGTTCTCTATAGAAGAAGATGTAGATCTCTCATTGGTTGGTTTGAATCATGTGAGGCTACTTTGATAGGGTTATACTTAGTATTCGAGGTGATGAAGAAGTTTCAGTTGATTCGGGAAAGCGTAAAGAAGGCCCAAAGCCATCATAAATTTATGCTGACATGAGAAGAAGAGATCTTATGTTTGAGGCTGGTGATATGGTCTATTTGAAGATTTTGCCTATGAAGAGAGTGAAGAGGTTTGTAAAAAAGGGGATACTCAGTCCCTACTATGTTAGCCCATATAGAATCTTGCTATAATTTGGGAAGGTAGCTTATAAGGTTGAGTTGCCTACAAATTGACATCAGTACATCCGGCATTCCATGTTTTCTTGTTAAAGAAATGATCAGTGATTCAACTATTGTTATTCCTTTAGAAAGTATGGATATTCAGGACAACCTTTCCCATGAAGAAATACCAATTAAGATCCTAGATAATCAAATTCATTGACTAAGGAATAAACAAGTTTCGTTGGTTAAAATTCTATGGCGGAATCAATCTGTTGAGGGAGCTACTTGGGAAGCAAAAGCAGATATGCGAACCAAGTACCCTTATCTTTTCTTCATAAACTCGGATTCATCTTGAGGTAACAATTTTCCTTTTATTGACTCTTTTCTATTCTCAGTTTTAATTGTGTATCCATTCTCATGTCATTACATGTATTCACTAAATTAGTTCAGTCCATGTATCATGCTTCAGATTCAGTTATGTAATCATGTTCCAAGTCATGCATGTTTAGTATATGACCTCGGTTGCCTTAGTATTATCAATCTAACCATTCTCATTCAAGGATGAATGTTTTTAGGGGGAGATATTGTAATACCCTGTAATATTCTAGGCTCGATTCAACTCTTAATCGCATGCTTAAAGGGTCCAAGGCTTGAAAATTTCATTAAGTGAGGAGGACTTAGTTATTTTCAAGACCCCAAAACTTTATAGATTTTTATTTTAGCCTTCCCGGCCCCAAAATGTTGGGTTTTGAGTTTGTTCATGCTTAGGGAGGTTAAAAGTATGTCTTAGGAGAATTTTGAGGCTTCCGGGTGAGGTTTGGAACTTGTTTGGATGGCTGAAACATAGAGCCAATGCGATAAAGTCTCGATGCCTTGGTCTCTATCACGGTGGGGAGGTCCACAGTGCATTGCTTTCTCCCCTGGAGTAAGCCGCATGGTGCATTGCTTTCTCCCATGGAGAGAGAGGCACGATGCATGGTTTTTCCAACACAATTATATGATCTAAGTACCCAAGGAGCATTTGAGTCATTTCCCTCGATCCAACTCATCCTTAACATGATTTGGGACTTTCAAAAGGGCATTATTTTCCCCTTTCATACCAAATTACTCTCAAGAAACCCTCCCCTTCTCCCAAGAACAAAACCCAAGAACTTTCTCAAGAAATAAAGAGTTCAAGCTTCTAAGTTAGAGAAATTGTCAGAAAACTAGCTAGTAAGTTATAGGGGTGTTCATCCTTGGGTCCCTTTCACCCATGGAGCCCAAAAACCTCTTCTTTGATTAAAATATGAGTTTTTCCTTCATTATGAAGTTGCATATATTCAAAATGAGTTTAATTCATGTTTTTCTTTAGTAGTTTGAATTAATTCATGTTCTATTACGACTCCATGGAAATTTAGGTTACCTCGTGTATCACGTTTTGATTTCCTATGTCATATTCAATTGAATTTTATGTCATAATATCAAATTATGAATTTATCCATGAAATCATATCGTTTTCTCATGTTTTAAGACATCCCCATGTTCAAGTCCATGCTTTTTACTTAATTGGCGGGATGTTTATGTTTTGGGCCTTTAGACCATGATCCCATACTAAAGTTTTAAGCTATAATATTGTATTTTATGATCATTCAATTCTGGCGGGTTATGAACACCTGATACCTATATGTTTACTTATATTTTAGATCTTTCACGTAATGATTTTAGCTAAATCATGAATGTCACCATTATTCAATTTTTAGGATTATGATAACCAATGTCAGTTGTTATGTCCAGTCAAATTTAGTTCAGTTTAATACAAGTGTCAGTTCAGTTGGGAGTTGGATTTAGAACCGAGCAAATCCAGGAATGGGGGCCTACATGCCAGTAGAAGGTGTGACCTTTAGTTACAGTTCCTGAGTTCTAGAAATATGTAGCTAGTGTAGGTTTGAGATGTATTCCTTTCAGTTGAGGGTAGACACATAGCTCATGAGAGAACCTGCCGGTAGAGGGTGACTCCTTAGTCCGTTGGGATGCCAGTTTAGTGGATCCACACAGCCGGTGTTAGTACCTATGGTATGGTGTTGACACATTTCCAACTGGGGTTATAGGTTGGATCCGGATTAGCTCAGATTGGGGCATGTCGGTTATCTGATACCTCTCATAGTTTCATTCAATGTTCAGTATGTCTTAGCTCAGATTTGTTTGACCAAAGAATATAGATTTTCAGTTATTCATTTACACATAATTCAATCTTTCAGATTTCAAATTATCATAAAAATATGTTTATGCTTGAACCTGCATTCTCACTTCTTACATGTTCATGCATTTCATGCTTAGCTATCTTATGCATTTTAGTCAGACCTTGTATCATATACCATTACATTTAAAGTGCAGACCGCATACTTTTCTTTACGCTATGTTGTCTTATAATATAGGTTCGGATGCATAGTTTCCCAATCGCTCTTAGACAGCTCAGCGTTACTCAGCAACAGTAGTGGTGAGTCCTCATCCATTGGGGACATAATATGTTTATCTCAGTTATTTTAGTATTTCCTTATGTTCTCTCAGTCAGGGTTAGTTGGGGGTTTGTCCCATCAACTCCTGATTACGTTTATGGGCTTTCAGACAATCAGTTAGACAGTCAGCCATTTCTTTCATTATTATCAGTTGTTTTGGATAGATAATTTGGTTTTTAGTATTTCATCAGATATTTCAGACATGTGTTTGACACACATTTCAGTATTCAGATTTACAGTACCTTATTATCCTCTGCTCATTTATTATATTACTATTTTACACAGTGCTCGTAGTAGGTACCATCTCATGAGTTAACTTTTGGTCACTTGTGGTCGTAAGCACATTGTTGCAACTAGGGGGTAGCCTTGGTTCGTGATAGTTTCAACCCTAGAATTCCCCATCGTATTGTTTGCAACCTTATTTACATTGCCATGGACACAGTTTTATTTTTATTTATTAGTTAATTAATTACTAAATTGTCACAACCATTTTGATACTCTAAAACACTTCAATATAATATTGTTGGAACAAAAATTAAGTAAATTTATCATCAACTAGACCTCATCGGTTTGATACTCAATTCTTTTGAGTCACTATATTACTTGTACGATCACGTGCACTTGCATGTGTGATAGACACTAACAAGTTTTTGGCGCCGTTGTTGGGGACTCAAATAATTAATAATTTTCTAAATTTCTGCGTTTGATAATAAATTTAAGTGTTAAGAACTTGATCTTAATGGCTATATTGTGCAGAAAGAGTGATGTATCAGATTGGCTAGAGCAAAAGAATTGGTTGACCCTTATTTGTAACTTGAATGGATATTTCATCATTGGCGAAGGACAGCAACAATTCTATACCCAATTCATCAAATTCAAATGGACGATTAGGTAAATCATGTTCCTGTTGTTCCAATTGCTCCTGCTCCGATGGCACCAGCCGCTCCTGCAAACAAAGAATATTCTACACCTGTTCGTGAAATGGAAATTCCACTTACAAATAATGCAACTAATAGCATCCGTAAGCCAGTTGTGGGTTGCTGGTTTAAATTAAAGAAAAATATGGTGCAACTCTTGCACACGAGTGGGCATTTTATAAGTTTATCTCATGAGGACCTATAACAGCACATACAAAACTTTCTTGAGATTAGTGGTACCTACATTCCTACTGGGGTATCTACTAATTATGTTAGACTGACTCTTTTCCCCTTTTTTCTGTTGGAGGAAGCAAAGAGGTGGTTAAATACTGAACTAACAGA
Source organism: Capsicum baccatum var. pendulum (assembly GCA_030864225.1). Taxonomy (NCBI): domain Eukaryota; kingdom Viridiplantae; phylum Streptophyta; class Magnoliopsida; order Solanales; family Solanaceae; genus Capsicum; species Capsicum baccatum. The sequence goes on from CM061552.1 coordinate 136,494,143, forward strand.
ATCCACCACTTCTTAGGGAAATCTAGCTTTGAAATTCCTTATTTGATTCTTTCTATTTGGGAAAACAGCACATTTAAGAGGTGAGATTCTGAGCTTCAGTCATAAAGATGGAGAGAATCTTTACCAAGCCTGGGAAAGATTCAATGTTATGCTCTAAAATTGCCCTCACCATCATCAGACTAATGATGTGTTGGAAGATACTTTCATTGAGGGTTTTCAGCAAAACACAAAGATTCTCCTAGATTTAGTAGCAGGTGGACAGGCACTAGAGAAGACATATGATGAATTATACACACTGCTGCTATATCTTATTTTGACAATTATCAACTGACGATAAGGGACCAGGTCCGTGGGTCTTCATGAAAACATACAGATGTCACTGTCCTATAAAGTTTTATTTGTTAGTGTAACAAATTATGCAAGTGAGATATGTACCATTCAGGATACCTAGCCACTTATAAATTCTACCATAGTCATTATCCAACTATAAATAGAAAATAATGTTCCTCAATTTATAGTTTTTGCAATCTGATTATTCAAAGAAGATAAATCAGCGAAAATGCAAATATTGCTCAAGATGCAAGCTTTTATGTATTGATAGTGTTTGTTCTTCAGTCAAGTCTTGGTCTGTAATTGAATTACTCGTATTATAAGAGTAATGATTTCCTTGTGTTTGTTGAGTGCGTAGATAGAGTTACTTGAGTTTCATATTAGTTAGGGTTAATCAATATTCAGGTTAGATCTTGACAGAGTTGTTAAGGGGAGTTTATATTAGAGTTATTGCAAACTAGTAGGGCCTAGAGTTAGGCTCCAATAAAGTTTGTAATCATGAGTTTGATTATAGTGGATTGTTGAGTTCTTATAAGGGCAAGCCATGGTTTTTCATTCCTTGAGCAAGGAGGTTTCCACGTTAAATCTTTGTGTTCTTTAATTTCCAGCAAAGTTTTTATTTCCTTACTACTTTACGGTTTTATTGCCTGTGTCTAACTTTAAGGGATCTGGTCCCTCGTAGTGTTTTACAACTCCCTACTTATCAACAATTTGTATCAGAGCAATGTAACTCTAAAAGGTTCATGCCTAGAGTAAATTATTGATCATGGATGCTCCACCTAATTTGGAAGAAGGGAGATATACCATTCGACCATCCCACATTAATGGGCAGTACAATGGGCGGTGAAAAACCAAGATGTATGATTTTATTATGGCTGGGTACAGTAAGCTAATGGAAATAATACTTTATAGTCCTCATATTCTTGTTAGAGAGGTCAAATAAGGAGACATAACAAGCATGGTTTTTAAAACCACGAGAGAGTTTGATGATGAAGATCATAAGACAGTTGAGAAAAATTACAAGGAAAAGAAATTTCTTTTCTGTGGCATAGGACCTGATAAATATAATAGGATTTCTGCTTATTAAAATTCTAAGGAAATCTAGCATAGCTTAAGAACTGCTCATGAAGTAACGACTGATGTGAAGGACTCCAAAGTTGATATACTAACTACTGAATATGAAATCTTCACCATAAAAGTAGGGGAAACTATCCAAGAGATGCGTACTAGATTCACTTGAATCACCAATGAGTTGCACTACTTAGGAAAATTTATTCCTTTGCATAAATAATACGCCCAAATTACAACTCTTTTACAAGAGTGTAATTGGTCGCTGTCAAATATAGAACCCAACTGGGTTGGGTGTCGAATTCCATAGGGAATACTGTGTTCACTAAGTACTGTGGCTATTATTAGACTATTGATTGACGGTTCTAGAGCAAAAAGAGGGTTTTCAAATTATCAATTCTATAAAAATGCTTGTCACAGAATGTAATCCACTTATTGAGTGTATTAAAAATAGTAATTCAGTAAAAGTAGTCCACTAGATTTATGGTTACAAAAATAGTTAAGCAGCTAGGGTTGTGAACTATTTTGAATTTCCTATGAACAATTCTAATTGCAAGAGTAATTGAATTCTATGGTTTACTCATTAGTTTCTCAACCTAAATGAGTAATTTTATCCCTTCAATCTTTTAAACATAAGGAACATATTATTTGTTCAACTATATTCTCACATGGTTTGATCCGGTTAAGGCATCTACCCTCTATCCCAAGGTTAACGCCTTTAGATTTGTATAAACCCTTTCTTTTCCCAACAAACACTTTTTCATTCGAAAAAGTGATGTTCTTGGGCCCACTTTTCAAGCTTGCAACCAAGAAAAGTCATTAAAGTGAAGAAGGATTTATGCAATAACAATTAATCATGGGAATCTACTAAATTCACAACCCAATTCAGCTTTTCACATCAAGGCTCCCATAACCCTAGTTATGGGAGCTTAGCCACACATCTCTATAATAGAAAGAGAGGAAATCATTGTGTTCTTCATAAATTAATTCAAGATTTACTTACAAAGGTTGCAAGAATTTGTTCTTCAATCGTCAATAGAAATGGAATGATTAGATCCACAAGATTTTCGTAATTTTCAAAAAAAAAAAGTACTAGGTTATAAAGAGTTTCTCAATATGGAGACTATGATAAAAGATGAAAATAAAAGATAGATTTCCCCTAATAAAACCTAAAACTGGTAAATATACATTCCCAGGCAAAAAAAATCTAAAATTTGAATTCAGAAAACCGTGTCCAAACTAATGGCCGAATTGGTGGTCTGTGTAGGGGTTGATGGTCCACTATTGGTTTCGTCGCTGTTGATCTTAGATAGGCACATTTTGGATAAGGTTGACGGCCAATTTGGTGGTCTATCAAAAGATGGGCGGTCCACCATTTGGTCTGTCACTGAGTCTTTTAGGAGGTAATGTTCTAGATAAGACTGACGGCCAATCTGGTAGTCCGTCGCATATCTGATGGTCCACCATTTGGTCTGTCACTTAGTCTTTCAGGAGGCAATGTTCTAGATAAGGCTGAAGGCTAAGCTGGTGGTCCATCGCAGAACTCACGGTCCATCATTTGGTCTGTCGCTGAGAGTTCTGCGACCTTGAATTCTACCTAAGACTTGACGGTAAGGTTGGTGGTCCTTCGAAGGTGGGACGGTCTATCATTTCAACCATCAGAAGCACTTTTCTGCCACTTTCCAGAGTATTTTCCTTCTGCTAACTCCTTTCCCTAAAACACTAAAACCCAACATCAAATGCAACCTTGGTTACTTCAAAACATCCAATTTTCCCAAGAAAATATGCAAAATATTCCATCAAAAGCTGGAACATCAACACCCTCAACTTAAGATAATTGCTTGTCCTCAAAAAACTCAACACCTAATTGTGAAAATGAACAATATCACGACATGTAACCAACTAATAAATCATTTTTTTACAATCATTCACTCATTATTTCACTCATATGAATTTAACACATTAGGCTCTATACCCAGCATTGATTATAATTCTGTACACACACATGGATGTTATGTCCCACAGAGAAAAGCAAACTAAAGTAAAACTCCAGTTGCCCTCATAACAAAGAATTCTACCACTCATTATATTATGTGGACACAATCTAAGCTCTCACACTCACAAAGAAGTTACAAGCATAGTCCAAGTGCCCATAGGCTTGCCCTTGCCATACGACTCACCCTCAAGGTTGATTTGCTAAGATCAAAAAGGTCTTTTCTAGGCTTGCAATGAGGCTTCAAGCTAGGTGAGGATGTGCTTTTGGGTAAAGTTACTCATAAATACTGAACTCTCCTTGCTCTAGCATCTTTGAAACCCTAATCTGCTAATTTAAACATCTAGCTTTCACTCTCCATTATTCTCACTTCTATTTTTTTCTTTTTTTTAATAAAATCAGCCTCCCTCAACTTATGCTGATGTACCAAACTAAGGTGAACAATAACTTTTACAGATCAGGGCCAAATGCCTTTAACTAAGTTCTAAACCAAATTTACACTGGGCACTTTTATTTTGACAATATCCACCCTCAATTTAGGTATTTTTCCAAAATTAAGGTGCACAATACCCAATATTTGGCCAGGGCCAGAGTTGAACTTGAATGCTTAAGTCTTACAGAGAGTTAATTAAAATTATTATTCAAGAAGAAAACTACTAAAAGCTCTAGATGGGTTCAAGTGAGGGAGCAATCATTTTAGTAGGGTTAATTATTTAGACTAAGCGGACTAAAGGTACAAGGAAGACTGCCATCCTATCCTAATGAATCGGCTAGAAGATAATATCAATGACTCAGGCAAGTTCTAGGCATTAGACTATGCAAAAACTGAAGATAAATCCTCACACACAGTGGAAACTGAGTTAATCTTCTTCTGCTGCTCTTAGGATTTCCATTACATAATATATGCACCTCTTTTATGTTAATGCCAAATGTAAACTCACTGAAGTTTATACACACATGCTACGTGATTAGAGTAAATAATTACACATTTATGCTCATAGTCTTATGCCAACATCATACATTATTCAAATCTACAAAAGGATACTGAAACCGGGAAAATTTTTATAAATAACATTAAACACAGAAATAAAAATACCCTAGACCAAAAATTAAAGATGTGAAAATAAATAAACCCTAGACATGCCGACTATACAAGATAGCACATGGAGGAAAATAGATCGGCAATACAACCCACCATGGTACAAGTACAAGTACAAGTACAAGTTCACCACTCCCTCAGAAAATAGATGTATTGTCCTCAAGAATTGATTAAAAGTATAAGGAAATGGTTTTACTTGTTTTGCCTCTTATTTATCTGAGGCATCTATGAAGTGTGCCGAGGCTCCTGCGTTCTCACCTAATGTAATGTTGGCCCCTATTATGGAAGGAGAGCTCACAACCTCACCCTCTAAGATTGAAGAAATCGTCTCTCGAACAGATTCTGCATTGTGCCCCCTTGCTGGGGCAGCGCTAGTGGATACCCCTGCTGCTTTATTTTTTTATTTCTTTCTCTTCTTTTCTTCATCCTTCAATGGATTTTTCTGAGCCCTCTTAATATCATACCATTCTTGTTGTTCTGGTGTCATTCCTGCTCTTTTCCTCCTCTTTGCTTCTTTCTTTACAACTTTTTCATCCATTTGCTCCTTCCCTTTGGTCTTCACTGGTCTGCCAATCAAGTCCACTATAACTTTATCAACATCACTTTCCACGAAGGTTGGGTTGAAAACAGGTTGTTGTGGCTGCTTATTGTTTAGCTCTGCAATGTACACCTTTGCCTGTTCAAATTCAACCATAAGCTTGGCAAAATCGGGGAGGGACTGTGAATTAAGACTTTTGTTGATACAAAGTTCCATAGTGTCCATCCTAGCCTGAATGGTTTGGTATGGAAGGATTTTATCAGCCATAATTTCATCAACAAAAGGTTTGAAGTCTGCAGCCCATTTATCTAGCTGTCTCTGAAACCTTTTTTATGTCTTGATAGACTTAGCAAAGTTTTCTGTTGTGAACTTGTACTCAGCAAAATCTGCTTCACCTATATATTGTGTGGAACCTGACCCTGTAAAAGTGCCTTGGGGTACGAACTCGGGTGGCACATAGGTGGTAATAGGCAAAGGCATATCTATGGGGATATCTGTAGTATCAGGAGCTGGTGTAGATTGAGTCTGGTAAGCTAGAGGCTTTTTGACACGCATCTCGAATTTCAAGTCATCTTTCAACTTCTCAATGTCTTATTTGTGTGCAGCCTAGACTTCATTGTCTACTCCACGGATCAAGGGCACACCATCCTTTCTACATAAAGCTGTGATTAAGCACGGAAATGGCAATGCGCTGGAAACTTTGTGGGCCCTCATAAATATCTTATCTGTAATTATCTGGAAAAATTCAACTTAAAGTCCTGAGATCAATCTTGCCACCAACACGGCTCTGTTTTTATCCAAGTTTCCATCCCTTTTTCTTGGCATTAACCTTAAACGAACAACAGCCCACCAAAATTTATCATTAAAACTAAGGGAGTATTTTGCAATGCGCTCCCGTGAGTTGGTCAACCAAGAGGGGTTACCATCCTCAGTAAAAAATAAAACCACCCACTATCTTTGAGAAAAAGCATTTCTCAATTTATACTCAAGATCAGGTACAGCAAGTGGGGCCTCATACTCTTGTCTAAAAATATCCTGTTGATTGTTCGGGCTGAAATATCAACAGTGACTCCTAGGACAGGTACAAACTCTCTATTTGGCAAATTTGTAATTGATGTCCCCTTTGGGAAATCCTGCTCTACCAGTGCAAGATAATTTGCAAGGAATTCGCTTACCCAATTTGGTTGATAGGATCCCGGTGGCTGGCTCATCTATGCTAGTTCATACTCGTTGAAATGATGTTCCAACTCAGGATATTCATGTAAGTCCTTTTTCAAAATCTAATGCTCTTCCGCAAACGATTTCTTGATCCCTCTCTAAGTGGGTATTAACCCGTCATAGAACATCTCACGTGCTTCTTCTATCTGCCATCTAATCGCCTCTCAAACTTAAGGATCCTTTTGTATGACAATGTTAGCAACTTTAGGTTTAGTTTATACGTTCTCTGCTTTATCTTTCCCTTATATATTGGAATCCTCAGTTTTAACATCAACAGGTTCAGGCTAAGTTACATCAACTGCGGCCTTGTCTATGCTTGAACTGGTACTGCTAGTACTATCCTCACTCTCCTCTTCAGACCAGGAGAGTGGGGGATTTTACCTTCCACTTTGTCTGGTGTTGTATCCTAATGCAAGTCCTCCGCCACTCCTTTAAGATATTCCTCTTTTGTTTACTGGTAGTTTGGGAGCCATAACACCTGAAAAAAAAGTAAGAAATTAGTTCAAAGCTCAAAAACAGTCAAATCATTTCATTTTGTGTCTTGACGATCAAAGTGGTGGTTCACCAGTGATGGGATCGTCTACCATTTTGGTCGTCATACCTTAACCAGTATGTAAAAAATTTTAGAGACTTGTGATGGTCAATTTGGTGGTCCCTCACAAAGTTGACGGTCCACCGGCTTGTCGTCGCGGCTTATCCAGTAAGTGTCATTTCAATGAGTCCTATGACGGTCAATTTGGTGGTCCCTCACAAAGTTGACGGTTCACCAGTTTGGTTATAGCAACGCCATGAAATTCACATTTGAAGAAATTTTCTTCTCATTTTAAGTAATTTAATTAGTTCATACTTCACCCAATAGGATACATTAAAGTTTCAACTCAAAACATCCATACTCAACACAAAAGAAGCACTTCAAGAGAACAAATCATGCTTTTACACTTCTTATAGAGAACAAAAAGAGAAGGTTATGCGCATACCTTCTTTTTGTAGTAATCTACTTGGTTGGAACTTCAGGGGCAAAAATTAACTTAGATCTTTAGAAATTCTTTCACTCTTTGTTTGTGATGAAGAGAGGGAGAGATTGAGCTTGATTAAATAAGGGTAGTTGAAGGAGATGAGGAGTCTTAGACAGAAGAATTCCCTTCAGTTTCTTTGAATACTAAGGTAGTGGAACAATTAAAGTACGCAAAATGGTTAAAATTAATGTGACCGCTCAATTTTATCCTTAGAACTAGATTGGGTCAAATACGGAGCACTTAAGAAAATCACAAACTTAACCTGACCTAATTTGGAATTAGGGTTAAAACGATGGTGATCCTGATGGTCCGTCTTATGTACGATGGACCACCACCCCAGCCGTCGCTACTTACCAATATTTTGGTGGTTCTATTTCATTGTGACCATCAGTAGGATGGACCACCAAGATTTTGACGGTCCACCAGTCTGACCGTCAAACCTTACCAGAACGTAGGTCACCCATCTTTAGTTTGATCATTTTTTTGATGGCCCATCATGATTGTGATGTCCCACCACTTTTACATCAACTCAGTCCAGTGAATGAACTTTTTTTTCCTTTTTTTGATGGTTGAAGTGGTAGTCCGTCAGATGACTAGTGGTCCACCAAATCAGCTGTCAATTTTATTTGTAGTAACTCAGATTTGTGTCCTATCTTCATCTATATCCCTCTTTCCCCTTTTTTACTACATTTTTGGTCCTGCTCACTCCACAAACACATAAAAAATGCACAAACACGTAACATTAACTCTAACTATGGTTACAACAACAATTTATAGGTTGCCTCCCACTAGCGCATGATTTATCATTGCGGCACGACTCAGATATCTCGATTACCCAAACTTCATCGAGATAGAAGGTATTAATACTTTTTATCGAGTCTTTTGGACTGATATAAAGTTTGATTCATTGCCCATTAACTTTGAAGAAGCTTCCGTCTTTATTTTCAAGTTCCACTACTCCAGATTAGTAGACTTAACTGACTTTAAACGGTCCTGACCACTTAGACTTGAGTTTACCTGGAAACAATTTGAGTCTGGAGTTGAATAAAAGCACTAAATCACCTTTTTAAAAGTCTCTACTTTCAATTCTTTGATCATGGTACTTCTTCATCTTCTCTTTGTAAAGAACTGCCCTTTCATAAGCCCCAAGACGGAATTCATCTATCTCATTCAGTTGCTCCAATCTTAGCTATGTTGCCCCTTCCAATTCAGATTTAACCTTTTGAGAGCCTACAAAGCCTTGTGTTCTAGCTCGATCGATAAATGACATGCTTTTCTGTAGACTAACTGATATGGTGACATACCAATTGGTGTCTTAAAATCAATCTGATACGTCGACAAAGCATCATCTAGCTTTCGAGACCAATCTTGACTATTAGCCTTCACTATTTTGGCTAGGATGGCTTTAATCTCCCGATTCGACACCTCCACTTTTCCACTAGTCAGTGGATGGTATAGAGTTGCTACTCTATGTTGTTTCACCCCATATTTTACCAAAGCAACCCGAAATACTTTGTTGCAGAAGTGAGATCCTCCGTCTCTTATAATAGTACGTGGTACTCCAAAGCGAGAGAAGATGTTCTTCTTGAGAAATGCCACGACTCTCTTCCCTTCGTTATCATACAAGGCAATGGCTTCTACCCATTTAGACACATAATCCATAGCAACTAAAATACCCATTTAGACACATAATCCACAGCAACTAAAATGTACTTCATTATATACGAGATTACAAAAGGGCCCATGAAATCGATGCCACAGACGTCAAACAATTCTACTTCAAGCATCTTAGTCAAAGGCATCTCATGCCTCTTGGAGATCGACCCCTGCCTCTGACATTGGTCATATTTTATCACAAACTCATGAGAATCCTTGAATGACATTGGCTAATAGTAGCCACTCTGCAACACCTTTGTAGCCGTTCTGTCACTTGCATGGTGACCTCCAACTGGGGAAGCATGACATGCTTCCATTATGCATAATACATCCACTTCTGGCACACATATCCTAATAATGTTTTCAGAACATCACCAAAAAAGATACGGCTCATCCCAGAAGTAGCGTATCACATCATGAAGGAATTTCTTTCTTGGATAGAAAGAAAGATTTTCTGGAATGACCTCGCTCACCATATAGTTTGAAAAATTAGCATACTAAGGCACTTTCTCCATAGCAGAAGCTAAGATCTCTTCATTAGGAAATGCATCATTTATATCAACTTCCTCACCAACTACTTACTCACCTTCCACCCTAGACAGATGATCTACAACTTGGTTTTCGTAACCTTTTCTATCTTTGACTTTAAATTCAAATTCTTAGAGCAGAAATATCTACCTAATTAACCTTGGTTTTGCATCCTTTTTAGCCATCAAATACCTTAAGGCTGCGTGGTCAGTGTGGACCACAACCTTGGTCCCTAGAAGATAAGCTCAGAATTTCTCAAAAGCACAGACTACAGCAAGGATTTTTTATTTGGTGACAGTGTAGTTCTTTTGAGCTCCATTCAGTGATTTGCTGGCATAATAAATCAGGTGAACAATTTTTCCTTCTTCTGTCCCAACACTGCTCCAAGGGCAACACCGCTTGTATCACACATGTTCCTAAATAGTTTTGACCAGTCTGGTGGAACAATTATAGGGACCTCAACCAGCTTTTTTTTAAGGCATTCAAATGCCTACAACCAATCAGCATCAAAGAAGAACTTAGCTTCCTTCTCTAAAAGTTTGCAAAGTGGATTTGCAACCTTTGAGAAGTCCCTTATAAACCGCCGATAAAACCAGCATGCCCAAGGAAACTACGCACACCCTTCACTGAGATGGGAGGTGGTAGTTTCTCTATAACTTCAACCTTGGCTCTATCAACCTCTATCCCTTTTTCTGAAATTTTATGCCCAAGAACAATGCCTTCCTTCACTATGAAGTGGCATTTTTCCCAATTGAGCACCAAATTGAATTCCACACACCGTAGCAAAGCTCTACTACAGTTCTCCAAGCACAGCTCAATCAAATCTCCAACCACAGAAAAATCATCCATGAACACCTCTAGGGTATCCTCCACCATATCTGAGAAAATAGACATCATACACCTTTAAAAGGTGCCTGGTACATTACATAATCCAAATGGCATCCTCTTCAAAGAAAAGGTTCCATACGGGCATGTAAATATCATCTTCTCCTAATCTTCAGGAGAAATACAAATCAGGTTGTTGTCCGAATATCTATCCAAGAAGCAATACTACCCCCTTCCTGCCAACCGATCAAGCATTTGATCCATGAAAGGCATAGGGAAGTGGTCCTTTAAGGTCCATGAGTTTAGTTTGCGATAGTCCATGCAAACTCTTCACCCAGTCATATTCTTGATTGGAATCAACTCATTTCATTCATTTGCAACAATAGTCATGCTCCCTTTCTTAGGCACACATTAAACTAGGCTCACCCATTTACTATAGGAAATAGGATTAACCACCCCTGCGTCCAACTACTTAATAATTTCCTACTTAACCACCTCTTGCATTGGTGGGTCAAGACGGCATTGGTGCTCGATGGTTGGAGTACAATCTTCTTCAAGTTGTATCTTATGAGTGCAGATGCCAGGGAGAATACCAATAATATTTGCAATAGTCCACCCTATTACTCTTTTGTATCTCTAAAGTACCAAAATAAGTGCTTCCACCTTCTGCTCACCCAAATCAGCTGCAATAATAATGGGTAGCGTGTTTCCATTTCCTAGAAACACATACCTCAGATGCCCTGGTAGTTCTTTTAATTCCAACATCGGTGGCTCTTCTACAGATGGTTTAGCTGGTGGTGTTGGTAGATTAGTAAGATCAAGATCTAAATTGTTAGGAGCATAAGAGTATGAACCCATTCCTGTCAAAGCGCAAATAGTCTCTTCATACTCCTCAATGTCTTCACGATCAAAATTCATCAGCACTGCAGCTAAAGGATCTACAGCAAATTTCTTCTCTATTGGCACCTCATGCTCATCCTCATAATATACATCAATAATTGAGAACACACTCATTTATTTATTCTTCTTCATTGATTGGCATACATCAAATTGCACCACTTCATCATTCAGCCTAAATAAGAGCTCATTAGCTCGCAGATTAATCAACACACTTCCAGTTGTGAGGAAAGGTCTACCCTAGATTATGGGCATCTCAAAGTCCACCTCACAATCCAGAATGATGAAATCTTCCAGAAATATGAAGCTATCCACCTTCACCAGCACATCATACAAATTACCAAGAGGTTATTTTATCGATCTGTCCAGCATCAAAAGTCGTATGTTAGTGGGTGTGGGGTTTCCCAAACCCAACTTTTTATAAATAGCTAGCGGCATCAGATTAATGCTCGCTCCCAAATCACATAAGGCTTTTGCAAAGTAAAGAGGTCCAATAGTGCATGGGATATTAAATGTTCCTAGATCAGCCTTCTTCTCCACCAAGGATCTTATGGAAATAGAACTACAATGATGGATATTATCCCCCAGTTCATAGCTGACTGCTCTTTTCTTCGTCAACAGATCCTTCATAAATTTAGTTTATCCTGGAATTTGCTCAAGTGCCTCTACCAAGGGCACATTTATGATCAACTACTTCAACATTGCCATGAACTTACTAAACTTTGTGTCATTGGCCTTCTTTTTCAATCTCTGAGGAAATAGAGGTGGTGGTTTTGGGAGAGTATTCACCTCTACTTCCATTTTCTTCTCTTTTACTTTTTCCAACTCATCAACCTGCTAATGATTAGAAGGGATATCAATGCCATCCAATTTCTCAAACTCCACTTGATTACCTTCTTCAAGCTCAGCAGCTTCTTCGATTACCTTATTATTCACAACTTTGCCCAAAGAAGGGCCTAATAAAATGTTACCACTCTGTATGGTAATAGCCATGCACGAACTATTATTCCAAGGGTTTTGAATTGTATCACTTGGTAACATTCCACTTTTTCTCGAATTCAACGCTACAGAAATTTGGCTTATTTGTTGTTCCAACTATTTGATCGAAGTGGAATAAAAGTTTACTAACTGGCTCATAGAAAACAAATCGGTCTTCATGGTAGTCACCCCAGAGTTGGTACCCTCAACTCCCTTTAATAATTTATCCATTATATCCTCCATGGACATCTTGCCATAGCCAGTTGTAACATTATCTCTACTTTCGAGAGGTACATACAGCCCACTTCTATCAGTCTTGCTTTTCCAGTTTCCTTGATCTTGATCCTTATATCCATCCTAGTCACAATAAGTCCGACCTTGATTTTCTTAGCTATTGCCTCAAAAACCCCCTAGTTATTGAAATAATTTGCCTCTTCTTCTAAATCAGAATTATCTCTACTATGGGATGCAACAACCTTCACTTTTTCAGTCTTTGCAGATAATAAGCTCTTTATCAACAAGTCCATTTGCATCTTAAAATGTTCCATATCTTGATCGCGTTCTTCCTCTTTCTTACGTTGTTCTGTAGTAATACCAACAGAAACAGTAGGGGTTGCTACCACAGAATCCCTGGTATGCCAAGCTCTGCTTCATTTAGTCATCCGATCAAGTATCTCTAAGGCCTCTTGAAAAGTTGGATCCATAAATGATCCCGCTGCAGTATTATTAACAACTGGTTTTGTAATAGAGTTCAAAGCCTGATAAAGAGTCTCTATCAGATGAATATCCACCATATTATGGTTTGGGAATGACATCAACTTCCTTTTAAACCTCTCCCAAGTTTTGTGAAGAGCTTTGGTTAGGAGCTATCTAAAATTACTGATCTTATCCCTAAACTGTACCCTTCTGGAAGGCAAAAAAAAACTTTCTAGGAAAGCCTCCTTCAACTGCCTCTAGTTGGTTATAGAATTGGGCGTCAGTTCGTTAAGCCACAATATTGCCTCCCCAGATAGACACAATGGAAATAACCTCAAGAGAATAGAATTCTGACCTACTCCAGGATTATCAAAATATTTGCAAATAGTGACAAAATTCACCAAATGCATGTTAGGATCATCTCCTAGCAGACCACCAAATAACCCCTTTAGATTCAGGAGTTGGATCACCATACTGGTGATATTGAATTTTTCTCCAGGTGCTAGAGGTGGAGAAATAATATCTCTAGTCGCTCTTGCTCTATCAACTTCATCGTTATCGTCATTGAGATTATACTGAACAAGTTGGTGGTCTTGTCTTCCCCTAAAAGGGAGATTCCAATGTACATTTGATTCATAGGTGCATCTACATTCCCAGCACGCCTTTGGTTTACAGGATCCAATAAGTCATCATCTCCAAGGTACGCATCATCTGGATTTGGCACCTGACCTGGGTTATCAGTATTTTGCTGATTTACTTGAGCATTAGCCAAAGCATCTAATCTTTTTGCCTCTTATGGATCAGCCATTCTACCGATCAACTAATGCTCTGAATGAATTGGTAATAATGGTGCACCTGATCTCTGTGTATTATGCATACACAATTATCAACCTGCACAAACAAAAACAACAAACAAAAGTAAAGTTTTAGGACACTTTGACCAAAGGGGAGATTAATAATCACAAACTTAATTGACAATCATATTCCCCGGAAATGGCGCCAAAATTTGATATGCCTAAATTACAACTCTCTTACAAGAGTATAAGCAGTCGCTGTCAAATATAGAACCCAACTGGGTTGGTTGTCGAATTCCACAGGGAATACTGTGTTCACTAATTACTGTGGTTGTTATTAGACTGTTGATCGAAGGTTCCAGAGCAAAAAGGGGGGTTTTGATTTATCAATGGTATAAAAATGTTTGTCACAGAAAGTAATCCACTTGTTGAGTCTATTAAAAATAATAATTCAAAAAAAGTAGTTAAACTAGAGTTATGGTTACCAAGATAGTTAAGCAGCTAGGGTTGTGAACTGTTTTGAATTTCCTATGAACAATTCTAATTGCAAGAGTAATTGAATTCTATGGTTTACTCATTAGTTTCTCAACCTAAATGAGTAATTTTATCCCTTAACTCTTTCAAACATAAGGAACATATTATTTGTTCAACTATATTCTCAGATAGGTTGATTCGGTTAAGGCATCTACCCTCTATCCCAAGGTTAACGCCTTTAGATTTGTGTAAATCCTTTCTTTTCCCAACAAACACTTTTCCATTCGAACAAGTGATGTTTTTGGGCTCACTTTTCAAGTTTGCAACCAAGAAAAGTCATTAAAGTGAAGAAGGGTTTATGCAATAACAATTAATCATGGGAATCTACTAGATTCACAACCCAATGCAGCTTTTCACATCAAGGCTCCCATAACCCTAGTTATGGGAGCTTAGCCATACATCTCTATAACAGAAAGAGAAGAAATCATTGTGTTCTTCATAAATTAATTCAATATTTACTTTCAAAGGTTGCAAGAATTTATTCTTCAATCGTCAATAGAGATGGAATAATTAGATCCACAAGATTTTCTTAATTTTCCCCCCAAAAAATATAGGTTATAAAGAGTTTCTCGATATGGAGACTGTGATAAAAGATGAAAATATAAGATAGATGTCACCTAATAAAACCTAAAACTGGTATTTATACGTTACCAGGTAAAAGAATCTAAAATTTGAATTCAGAAAACAACATCCATACTGACGGCCAAATTGGTGGTCTATCGAGGGGTTGACGGTCCACCATTTGTTCTGTCGCTGCTGATCCTGGATAAGCACATTCTGGATAAGGTAGATGGCCAATTTGGTGGTCCGTTGAAAGACTGACGGTCCGCTATTTTGTTTGTTGCTGGTCTTTTAGGAGGAAATCTTCTAGATAATACTGACGGCCAAGCTGGTAGTCCATCGCAAAACTAACGGTCCACTATTTGGTCCATCGCTGAGAGTTCTTAAACCTTGGATTCTACCTAAGACTTGACGGTAAGGTTGGTCATCCGTCGAAGGTGTGATAGTCCACCATTTCAACTGTCTGAAGCACTTTTGTGCCATTTTCTAGAGTCTTTTCCTATAGCTAACTCCTTGCCCTAAAACACAAAAAAACAACATCAAATGCAACCTTGGTTGCTTGAAAATATCCAATTTTCCCAAGAAAAGATGTAAAATGTTCCGTTAAAATTTGAAACATTAATAAACAAGTGAGAAAAAATCTAAGTGTTCTTTATAAATCCCTTGAAAGCAAAGTGGATGCTTTCACTAAGGAAAGAAACTTGAAATCTCTCACAATGGAGGAACTTATTGGTAATCTGCAGAATTATGAACTCAAGAAGCAGCAAAGGCAAGAGAAAAAGGAAAAAAAAGAGAAAAATATCTGGCATTAAAGGCTTCAAAATCTGTTTCAAGTGAAAAAGACAATGATGTTTCCTATTTGGAAAAAAAAAGGATTGTTAGAGATATAAAGAAAAGTGGTAAGTTTCAAAGAAGAGGAAGTAGCAGCAAAAAAGGAGGCATTATTGAGGTTCATCACAAATATGGAATTCCTGAGTATTTTATTAAGGACTGTCTAATGCAAGAAATGGATTATAAATAATATCTCAAGACTGGAGGTGACAAAATAAAAAGAAAGGTTGCAACAGATTATGCAGTAAAGCAGGCCTTGGTAGTCTCGAGAGATTCCTCCAGTGAATCTGATGAAGCTAATAAATCTACAGATATGTCTATGATAGTTGTGGTAGATAGTGAGGTTATATATGATTTCTTATTTGCTCTTATGGAAAACATAGAAGATGAAGAAGAAAATAAGGTAACTCTCACTGATATTAAGGAAAATTTAGATAAATACTCTGCTAGAAAAATAACGAAACCTTCAAATGTGTTGATTGACTCTGTATGTGAACTAACTGTTGAGAAAAATGATTTAGAAAACAAAGTAGAAAATTGAGAGCTTAAATTGATTGCTATAACTCTCAAGATATATGAAACAGAAGAATTGTTCACAAAATTGAAAGTTGAAAATCTGAGTTTAATGAGTCAACTGGAGAAAGTAAATGATTCTGATGGTAAAGGGATGAAAGAAGACTTAAGGCTTCAGATTGAGCTTGAAGAAAAATTGAGGGATTCTTAAAAGCACGTTATGACTACACCTCATAATAACGAAGATTCACAAAGAGACCTTGTCCGTATTAGAGAAGAACTTAACAAATCACTAAAATGGACCACATCCTCTCAAATCCTTTCTAATTTAACTGGTCAAGGAATCAATAATGGTAAAGTCCTTAGATACCAGTGTAAGACCTAATCATTTGGGTCTCAAGGGAACGTTGTTCATGGTATTAGAAACAGGGTCAAAAAACCTAGATGTACTCACTATGGAAAAGATGGACACGTGAAGGAAAATAGTCAGTATTGGGTTAGAGCTAGAATAAGCAGTACTAACTACATCCAATAGGAGAATTATTATCCTGAGGGTTCCATGCTCTTGAAAAATGTGAAGAAGAACTCTCTACCTAGATGATGTAAGAAAGATTTGATGACATGACCTAACCGGGGGCATTGTTATAATGGGTATCCCGAGTCCAATCGAAATTAAGACCACCACCATTACCCAACTCAACCTCCATCCGCATTTCCTGAGTTAGCTGAATTTTGAGCATATAACAAAATAGTGTAACAGCTCACATGAAGACTTTGAGGTAGGATCACAACCGTGATCAACCCAACTGAGTCCAATAATCCCACAACAATAGCCCAACCATACCAAACCATACCAAAGGCCACAAACCAGGCCATAACTAAATAAGTTCCAAAACAAAATATAATTAATCCAAAAAAAATATAATGGAACAACTAACAATTTCGTCGACTGGTGTAATCCTTAATGTCAATACCAATACCGATCCCACCCATTCAAACCCATAGCAGTACCACAAAGCCTCTAACCAAGAGAGTAATAAAATACGATTGGGATATGCCACCAACCTTGGACAAAACTAATATCAAAAATAAAATCAAAGATTATAGAAATATCCATAACATAACATGGAGCCTTTCGAAAGGATGAAAGCTCACCACTTCAGACCAAATGTTGATCCCCGTGTCAATCACTATGTAGGAGGAGTAGAATGGTTGGTTCCTACATAGAGTGGGTATATAGTCGTCATTAGATGGGTTAGCGAGTGGACGCTATCATGATCTCATAATAAGGATAAGACAATGACCTTTATAAAGACAAGTAAAACCATCCATATGCTTACAACCATACATATGTATATATATAACCATGACGGGAAAGGGGACTAGGTTTAGAATGCATTTAATACCTTTACCTGGGCTATGCAGCTTTGCCATCCTAAAATACCCACGGGTTATATGGGCTCAGCACCCCCAGCTGAAACGGCCCCAATACGTGTAGCCACACGACTAGGGAAGAAAACCTAGGATGACTAGTACATCCCCCAAAATATAGAGTGACATCATGCATACAGTCACCAAGACCAACCTCACATTGAAAAATATGAGTTTCCAGTTTTGGTTCCTTGGGACTCCACCTTCCACGTCTTTGCTACACATTCTTTGTTATATTACAGAAAATTTATGATTTTATGATTTATTTGCTTAATAATCTGTCAAAAATTAGTGAAAATATATAGGGACAACGTCAATAATTAAACATGTCGAGTAATTTCTAATGGACTTCCATATTTTCAATCATATGATATATAAAATATGAAGGGAAATAATTCTCTTGCTTTTTCTTTTGGTAGGTTGACAAGTGGAAAATGTCTTTCCCAATAATAAAAATAAACCCAATGAATCAATCAAATTGTAGACAAAAATTGATCTGATAGCATAGAACGATAGATATAATAATAATAATATATCTAGTGAAATTTAATAGGTAGAGTTCGGGATTATTAGTAGAGTGTACGTATATCCTTATCCCTACCTAGTTCTTGGAGATACAGAGGTTGTTTTCAAAAGACCTTACGCTTAACTAATATATTATACCAAAAAGTTTGAAAAAGAAATACTACAAAAGTAGAAAATATATAGATAATAATAGAGAAAGTATTATACAGCATTTAACAGCACCAAAAAGGAATAATAACATCAACAAAATAATGTTATAATAAAAATATAGCACGGTTTAAACATCATTCACTTTGGAAGTCTTTCCCATTCGTTCAAAAGATGAATTTATGCTAACAAAATGGTCGGGGTATTACAATATCCCCCCCTTGGAAACATTTGTCTCGAATGTTGCTCGTTAGACTCAAGGTCAAAGAGGACACTTGAAAATTCGCTACTGAAATAATCTATTCAACAGACTTACTTTACTCTAAACTTTCATATACTTTACTGGATGCACAAATCAAGATGGAAAACAATTATATAACCGAATACACTGGATTAGGATGTAACTGAATTAAGGAAAAATAATACCTTCAGCTTGATTTGAACTTGCGAAGAAGAGATGGGGGGTACTTAACTCGCATATCTACTTTTGCTTACCAAGTATCACCCTCAACTAATTGATTTCTCCATAGAACTTTAACCAAAGGAACTTCCTTATTCCTTAGTCTACGGACTTGAAAATCTAGCATTTCAACCAGAATCTCTTCATAGGAAAGGCTATCCCGAATGTCTAAGTATTCTGATGGATCAATAACAACAGAATCGCCAATGTGTTTCTTAAGCATGGAAACCTGGAAAATAGGGTGGAAAGCTGACAACTCTGCAAGCAACTCAATCTCATAAGCTAATTTCCCAACACGATTCAAAACTCTGTAAGGGCCAACATATCGGGGACTAAGCTTTCCTTTCTTATCAAATCTCTTCACCCCTTTCATGGGTGAAATTACCTATCTTCACCTATTGGCATGTTGTACACTTCTGTACGAACTTTGCTATATCCTTCTTCATACCATTCCATAAATAGATTTCCCACAAATTATGGTACATCTTGGTACCACGGGATGAATACAATATCGCGCGCCATGCGCTTCAGCCATAATTCTCTATCTCAAAACATCAACGCCAGGCACACACAACCTATTCTGAAGCCTCAATACACCATCTCCCCCTTGGGAGAAAACCTCTACCTTTTGGTCTTTAACTAACCTTTTCAATTCGACCACACGAGAATCCATATCCTATTTTTCCTTCACTTCCAAAACTAGGGAAGATTCAGAACTATTCTGGACCCAAACATTTCCCACAAATGAACCAAGTAATTTGACACCTAACCTAGTCATATGATACACTTCATGGGCAATCTCCTTTTTACCTATCTCTATATGCGCTACACTATCCATGGACGAACTACTAAGGGCGTCTGCCACTACATTGGCCTTTCCTGGATGATACAACATGCTCATATTGTAGTTCTTCAGCAATTCAAACCATTGCCTTTGTCTAAGATTCAATTCTCTCTAAGTAAAAACATATTGCAAACTCCTGTGATCTGTAAAAACATCAACATGAACACCGTACAAGTAGAGTCTACAAATTTTTAAAGGAAAAACCACTGCAGCTAATTCGAGATCATGGGTCGGGTAATTCTTCTTATGCGGTTTCAACTGCTTAGAGGTATAGGCTATAAACTTACTTTTCTGTATCAATACGCAACCCAAACTAACTCTAGAGGCATCACAATACACCACAAAATCATCTACACCATTAAGAAGGGTCAACATCGGGGTTGAAGTGAGTCGAGTCTTCAACTCCTGAAAACTCTTCTCACAAGAATCTGACCACTGGAATTTAACTTTCTTTTGAGTAAACCGAATCAAAAGAGATGTAATAGAAGAGAAGCCTCCAATAAAACGATGATAGTATCCAGCTAGACCCAAGAAACTCATAATATTAGATGGAGCGATAGGTCTAGGCCAATTTTTCACAGCTTTTACCTTTTGAGGTTCAATTTGAACACCTTCAGAAGAAACAATATGACCCAGAAAGGAAACTGTCCTTAGCCAAAATTCACACTTGCTAAACTTGGAAAATAACTGATGATCTCTAAGGGTTTGCAATATAATTTGGAGATGATCTGCATGGTTGTTCTTACTTTAAGAGTACACAAGAATATCATCTATGAACACAATAACAAACATATCCAAGTACTGTCTGAACACCCGATTCATGAGGTCCATAAAAGTTGCTGGGGCATTACTTATCCCGAAAGACATGACCAGGAATTCCAAATAACCATAACGGGTGCAGAAATCTTTCTTTAGAATATTGCACTCCCTAACTTTAAGCTGGTGGTAACCGGATCTCAAGTCTATTTTTGAGAAATAGTTGGCACCTTCCAGCTGATCAAATAGGTCATCAATTCTAGGAAGAGGATATTTATTCTTGACTGTAACCTTGTTAAGCTGACGATAGTCAATGCACATATGCAATGAACCATCCTTCTTTCGCACAAATAGAATGGGTGTGCCCCAAGGAGACACACTAGGCCTTATAAAATACTTATCAAGAAGATCTTTGAGTTACTCTTTCAACTCTTTAAGTTCTGCGGGGGGAATATGATACGGAGGAATAGAAATAGGTTGCGTATCGGGAAGAAGATCAATCCCAAACTCTATCTCTCTATCGGGAGGTACCCCTGGGAGATCTTCCAGGAAAATATCATGAAACTCATTGACAACACTGATAGACTTAACAGTCAGAGTCTCAGACTTAGTGTCTTTAACTCGAACCAAAAGATAGATGTAACCCTTGGATATCAATTTTCTAGCTTTAAGGTTAGATATGAAATAACTCTTAGGGGATATAGAATTTCTGGATCACTCAAAGACTGGCTCATTGGGAAACTGAAACTTGACTACGCGGGTACGACATTCTATAGACGCATAGCAAGAGTGAAGCCAATCCATACCCAGAATAATGTCAAAATTGACCATGTCTAGTTTAATCAGGTCTGCAAACAAGACTCTGCGAAGGACAGTGATAGGACACTTCTTATACACTTGTTTAGCAATAAAAGATTCGCCTACTAGGTAGAAACTAGGATAGGCTCAGGAATTTTTTCATCACTGATCTCAAAATTCACTACCACCAACGGAGTCAGATAAGAAAAGCTTGACCCAGGGTCCATCAACAGATACACATCAAAATAAAACACACGGAGCGTACCAGTAACAACATCTAGTGAATCCTCCTACTCGTGGTAGGGTGGTATAGAATAAAAGTGATTCAGGAACTGACCACTTATAGTACTAGACGAGGCACCCTGATGAGGAGTAGGACAAGCTAAAGGGGTTAGAGAACTAATAGCCTGACTCTGGGGACGAATGTCATGACTACCCTATATAGTGTATGGGAAATCTCTGAGTATGTGGCCCAACTTACTGCAACCAAAACAACCCCACTTATCGGCTAAGCACTCTTCTAGATGGTCCCCACCACACTTTGGACATAGGGGAGGACAAGGTCTGTTACTCACACTGTCCTAGGACCTGGACATAGTAGACCTATTACCCTGCTCCTGACTAATTCTGGATACGGGAGCACTAACTAATGAAGGAGTTGGTACGAATGAACGATTCTAGAACTGAGGGCGGTTCCCTTCAGAAAATCTAGTCTGACTATACCCCTACTGCTCTGACCTAACCCTCTTATTCACTCTTACTCTCTCTCAGTCTTCTTCACCTTGTCCGCCTCAATCTGCTGAGCATATATCATTAGCCTTGAAAGATCCATATCTCTATTGAGCATAGCAGATCTATATTCTTTCACAACATAACTCGATACGCCAGTCGGAAACCTACTTATACTATTCCTTAAATTAGCCATCATACCGGGAGCATACTTAGATAATTGGTTGAACTTAAGACAATACTCCTTAACTATCATGGAGCCCTGTATTAAGTTCTTAAATTCTTGTACCTTCGCTTCCCTCAATTTTGGGGGAAAGAACCTGTCTAAGAAGGCGTCCTGGAATAATTTCCAAGTAAGGGGAGAGGCATCTTCCCCTCTACTCTTCCTCCATATCTCTACCCAATTATAAGCAACATCTTTCAAGCGATAAGAAGCTAGCTCCACACTTTTTTACTCCATTACATGCACAATTTGGGTGATCTTTTTCACCTCATCAAGATACATCTACGGGTCCTTACCTGTATTTGACCCACAAAACTCTGGTGGATTCATCCGCATAAAATCACGAACCTAAGCTACCGCTAAATTACCTTCCTGCGGAGGGGGAATTGTGACCTGATCATGGGTCTGAGCATTGGCAATAACCGCCTGGGCTAGCACCTGAAAAGCTACTTGGAATTCAGCGTGGGACACCATCTCATCTAAAGGATCGATGGATTGAGGTCGTTAATTATTTTTGCATCCTCTCTTTAAACCTTAGGCTTTGATACCAAGCTTGTAACACCCCACATTCCTATGTCGAGATGCCACATGGTGTTTAAGGCCACACATGGCCTCAAGTTGACCCTCTAAGCCTGTCATCCCTTTCAGAACTCACTTTGATGGAAGTCATAGCAAAATAATAAAGGATAACATATCATGGGCATACTCAAAATCAAAGCTATGTTGTCCTGTACAATGAACAAAATAACATTCTGTACATACTGATACTCTAGTCTGACAAATCCTCTACTAATCAAGACTAAAGAGCCATCGGGATAGACCCC
Organism: Capsicum baccatum var. pendulum; assembly: GCA_030864225.1. Taxonomy (NCBI): domain Eukaryota; kingdom Viridiplantae; phylum Streptophyta; class Magnoliopsida; order Solanales; family Solanaceae; genus Capsicum; species Capsicum baccatum. Next base: position 136,516,955 of record CM061552.1, read on the forward strand.
CAACGAACTCACAATGAACTAAAAAGAAATAATCATCTGCTTAACAAATAAATCTCAGGGACATAGGTCCTCAAACCATGAGGATTCACCAACTGCAGAAGTGTAAATGAAGGTACTCGAAGATCACTGTCGCTGCTGAGACTGAGCACCTGAACCTACATCATGGAGAAATATAGCACACAGAAGAGTATGGGGAATCAGTACTTGGGAATGTACTGAGTATATCGGGTGTATGCAACATTATAAATAATATCATCAATGAATAAGAAAAATCATGCATGCTGACGACAGTGACTCTCTTACCTTGAATTAAACTGTAATATAGTTTCTCATAATTCATCAATAGTAACACATGATTTATAATTCTCATAAATCATTTTACTTTACTCAACTCAAACTCTTTGACTAAAGACTTAGAGTGACTCGGTAATACATTAAACTTGAACTCTTATGGACTTGGGAGTTTCTTTTAACCGACATAAACCATGTGAGCTACATGGAGTCCAACGTTCACCCACCTAAGGAAGGAACCCCACATTGGCGGGAGCGTTATACACTTGCCAGGGAGTATAACCTCAAACTCGTCTCTGTGATCACAAACTCGTCACTTTGGCCCTCAAATCTCAATCCTATGGTGGCACGTTGTTCTGGGGAAGTAGGATACGCTGACCCCACACTTCCCGTGCGGTGCTAAATACTCCTCCCAGACTCAGCTCAGAACGTGTTAGGAAATCCACCTCAATCAACTCAAGGTTCTATCATAGAGACCAAAATCATAAATATATCCTATCTGTAAATCATAAACAATTCATGGATTCCTAACTCAACTCAACACAAAACAATCTTTCTCAACATCAAGTGGACTTGATTATTAACTCATATCAAATGTCACAAAATTCAAGAAAATATCATAGAACTCATTCTTGAATCTCAAGCTCAAACATCAATATGTGTTCAATAATCAACTTCGCGTAGAAACGCTTAAATCATGAAACTTATCTCAAATCACTTAGAAATCATCAATACATAATAACGATATATAACTCATGGCATAAATTCTCATTTTAAGAAATATGATGGTAAAATAATCATCAATATCAAACTTAATCAACTCAAATCTCATAGATCATCAATAAAGTAATTTGGGTGTAAACCCGCTTGCAAAGATCATGAAATTCTAAAAGTAAAAATCAATTATTTGGGCACAAGAATGAAAGGATATTGTTGTTCAAGCCTCACATACCTTGAATTATAACTTTAAGATGAAAAGACTTGATTGGAAACTCTTCTTCACACTTTTGAGCTAAGTTTTCTTGATGCCTTTGACTTGGAGAACTTGGCTCTTGAACAACTTGGTGAAATCTATGGAAAAATTCTAGAATTTCTAGGAAAAGTTTTGATTTGGATTTGGAAGAGAGAAACTCTAGTTCTAGAAATTTCTTGGAAGAGAAATAGAAAAGAATGGATTTCTCTTCTTTACTTGAATCTATATATAGAGGGTCAGACTGGGCGGAAAGACCAAAATGCCCTTGAGCAAATTTTAAAACTGGAGCCCAATTTTTGGCCCTGGCATGACGCGCCATGATATTGGTCCTTCAATAGATTTGGACAACTGGGAAACTGCTCAGTGGCACAACGCGGTGAAATTGCATTGCCACCTTGGTTATGTCTTAGAAGGGCACCGCGATGTGGTGGAATCGCGTTGGTGTACTCGAATTTAACAATCCTAATATTGACCCTTAGCGCGATGACTTAATATCGTGGAGGCTCACTGGAAAGTGACAATTGGGATATTAATTATCTCTGCAATGCACTGAGCATTTAAATAACGATGTTTCATGATTGGGACTTCTGATGGTCATAACTTCTTGCTCCGATCTCCGATTTTGACAAAATTGGTATCGACGAAAAGCTTATTCAAATCTCCACATGATAGAAAGTATAAATTAGGTAAATACAGCATGGTTTAAACATCATTCACTTTAGATGTCTTTACCATTCACTCAAAAGACGAATTTAGGCTTACGAACGGTCGGGCTATTATAATATCTCCCTCTTGGAAACATTTGTCCTCGAATATTGCTAGTTAGACTCAAGGTCAAAGAGGATACTTGAAAATGCCCTACTGAAATAATCTATTCAGTAGACTTACTTTGCTCTAGTCTTTCAGATACTTCACTGAATGCACGAATCAAGATGGAAGACAACTATATAACCGAATACACTGGATTAGGAGGAAACTTAATTAAGGAAAAATAATACCTTCAGCTTAATTTGAACTTGAGGAGAAGAGATGGGGGGTACTTAACTCGTATATCTACTTCTGCTTCCCAAGTATCACCCTCAACTGATTGATTTCTCCATAGAACTTTAACCAAAGGAACTTCCGTGTTCCTTAGTCTACGGACTTGATAATCTAGCATTTCAACTGGAATCTCTTCATAGGAAAAGCTATCCCGAATGTCTAAGTTTTCTGATGGATCAATAACAACAGAATCGCCAATGTGTTTCTTAAGCATGGAGACCTGGAAGACAGGGTGGACAGCTGATAACTCACCAGGCAACTCAATCTCATAAGCTGATTTCCCAATGTGATTCAAAACTCTGTAAGGGACAACATATCGGGGACTATGCATTACTTTCTTACCAAAACTCTTCACCCCTTTCATGGGTGAAAATTTTAGGTTCACTAAATCATCAACTTCAAACTCAAGAGCTCTTCTTCTTACATCTACATATGACTTCTGACGACTCTGGGTTGTCTTCAACCTTGCTCAAATCAGCTCAAATTTCTCCATAGCTTCAAATACAGAATCAGGTCCAATCACAGTAGCTTCACCCACTTCAAACCAACCTATGGGTGATCTACATCTCTTTTCATATAAAGCCTCAGATGAAGCCATTCCAATGTTATCATGAAATTTGTTGTTATAAGTAAATTCAATCAATGGGAAATGTTTATCCCAACTTTCTTTGAAATCTAGAACACATGCCCTCAACATATCCTCCAAAGTCTGGATGGTCCTCTCACCTAACTATCTGTCTGCGGATGAAAAGTGGAACTAAGATGAACTTTGCTGCCAATACCCTTTTTAAAGGCTCTCCAAAACTAAGAAGTAAATTGAGTATCTCTATCGAAGATGATAGACAACAGAACTCCATGCAACCTGACTAACTCTTGGATGTACAGCTTAGCATAGTCGTCAGCAGTGAAAGATGTATGCCCTGGTAAGAAATGCGTAGAATTAGTCAACCTATCTACAATGACCCAAATCGAATCACGATGACGACGAGAGAGAGAAAAACCGGTCATGAAATCCACATTCACCTCTTCCTACTTCCAAGTAGGAATGCTGAATTCATGCATCATACCACCAGGTCTTTGGTGCTCTATCTTTACCTGCTGGCAAGTTGCACACTTCTTAATGAATTTCTCTATATCCTTCTTCATACTATTCCACCAATTGATTTTCCAAAAATCGTGGTACATCTTGGTAGTACCGGGATGAATAGAATGTTGTGCACCATGCACTTTTTCCATAATCTGCTATCTCAAATCATCAACGCCAGGCACACATAACCTATTCTAAAGCCTTAATAAACTATCTACCCTTTGGGAGAGAACCTCCCCCTTTTGGTCTTTAGCTGACCCTTTCAGTTCGACCAAACAAAAATCCATATTATGCTTCTCATTCACTTCCAAAACTAGGGAAGATTCAGAACTATTCTAGACCCAAACATTTCCCACAAATAAACCAAGCAATCTGACACCTAACCTAGTCAGACAATGCACTTCGTGGGCAATCTCTTTTTTACCTACCTCTATATGTCATACACTGTCCATGGACGATATGCTAAGGGCATATGCCACCACATTGGCCTTACCTAGATGATACAACACGCTCATATCGTACTCCTTCAGGAATTTTAACCGTCGCCTCTGTCAAAGATTCAATTATCTCTGAGTAAAAACATATTGCAAACTCATGTGATCCGTAAAAATATCAACATGACCATCGTACAAGTAGTGTCTCTAAATTTTTAAAGTCAAAACCACTGCAACTAATTTGAGATCATGGGTTGGGTAATTCTTCTCATGCGGTTTCAACTGCTTAGAGGCATAGGCTATAACCTTACCTTTATTCATCAATACGCAACCCAAACCAACTCTAGAGGTATCACAATAAACCATAAAATCATCTACACCATTAGGAAGGGTCAACACCGGGGCTGAAGTGAGTCGAGTCTTTAACTATTGAAAACTCTTCTCACAAGAATATAACCACTGGAATTTAACTTTATTTTGAGTTAACCGAGTCAAAGAAGACACAATAGAAGAGAAGCCTACAACAAAACGATGGTAGTAGCCAGCTAAACCCAAGAAACTCCTAATATCAGATAGAGAGATAGGTCTAGGCAAATTTTTCATAGCTTCTACCTTTAGAGGATCAACTTGAACACCTTCAGAAGAAACAATATGACCCAGAAAGGCAACTATCCTTAACCAAAATTCACACTTGCTAAACTTGGTAAATAACTGATGATCTCTATGGGTTTGCAAGGCAATTCAGAGATGATCTGCATGGTCGTTCTTACTTTGGGAGTACACAAGAATATCATCTATGAACACAATAACAAATATATCCAAGTACTGTCTGAACACCCAATTCATGAGGTCCATAAAAGCTGCTGGGGCATTAGTTAGCCCGAAAGACATGACCATGAATTCCAAATGACCATAACGGGTGTGGAAAGCTGTCTTTGGAATATCACACTCCCTAACTTTAAGCTGGTGGTAACTGGATCTCAAGTCTATTTTTGAGAAATAGGTGCCACCTTACAGCTGATCAAATAGTTCATCAATTCTAGGAAGAGGATATTTATTTTTGACTGTGACCTTGTTAAGCTGATGATAGTCAATGCACATACGCAATGAACCATCCTTCTTTCGCACGAATAGAATGGGTGTGCCCCAAGGAGACATACTTGGCCTTATGAAACCCTTATCAAGAAGATCTTTGAGTTGCTCTTTCAACTTTTTAAGTTTTGCGGGGACATACAATACGGAGGAATAGAAATAGGTTGCGTATCGAGAAGAAGATCAATCTCGAACTCTATCTCTCTATCGGGAGGTACCCTTTGGAGATCTTCTAAAAAAACATTAATAAACTCTTTGACAACAATGATAATCTTAATGGCCGGAGTCTCGGACTTAGTGTCTTTAACTTGAACCAAAAGATAGATGTAACCCTTGGATATCAATTTTCTAGCTTTAAGGTTAGATATGAAATGACTCTTAGGGGATAACTGGCTCATTGGGAAACTGAAACTTGACTACACGAGTATGACAGTCTATAGATGTATAGCAAGAGTGAAGCCAATCCATACCTAGAATAATGTCAAAATCGACCATGTCTAGTTCAATCGGGTCTGCAAACAAGACTATATGAAGGACAATGATAGGACACTTCTTATACATTTGTTTAGCAACAACAGATTCGCCTACTAGGTAGAAACTAGGATAGGCTCAGCAATTTTTCAGCATTGATCTCAAAATTCACAGCCACCAACAGAGTCACATAAGAAAAACTTGACCCAGGGTCAATCAACACATACACATAAAAATGAAACACACAGAGTGTACCAGTAACAACATCTAGTGAATCCTCCTACTCCTGGCGGGGTGGTATAGCATAAAAGTAATTCTGGCACTGACCACTTGTAGAACTAGATGAGGCACCCTGAGGAGAAGTAGGATAAGCTAAAGGCGCTGGAGCACTAATAACCTGACTTTGGGGATGAAAGTCATGACTTTCCTATCTAGCATACGGGTAATCTCTGAGTCTATGGCTCAACTTACCGAAACCAAAACAACCCTTCTTATCGGCTAAGCACTCTTTGGGATGGTCCCTACCATACTTCAGACATAGGAGAGGATGAGGTCTTCTACTCACACTGTCCTAGGACCTGGATATAGTAGACCTACTACCCTGCTCTAGCCTAATTTTGGATACGGGAGCACTAACTGATGAAGGCGTTGGTACAAAAAAATGATTTTGGAACTGAGGGCGGTTCCCTTCAAAAAATCTAGTCTGACTACACCACTGTTGCTCTGACCTAACTCTCTTATTCCCTCTTACTCTCTCTCTCTCCTTCACCTTGTCTACCTTAATCTACTTAGCATATATCATTGGCCTTAAAAGATTCATATCCCTATTGAGCATAGTGGATCTACATTCTTTCACAACATAATTCAATACGCCAGTCAGAAACTTACTCATACTAGTCTTTGAATAAGCCATCATACCAGGATAATAATTAGATAACTGGTTGAACTTAAGATAATACTCCTTAACTATCATGGAGCCCTGTCTCAAGTTCACAAATTCTTGTACCTTTGCTTCCCTCAAATTCAGGGGAAAGAACCTGTCTAAGAAGGCATCCTGGAATAATTGCCAAGTCATGGGAGCGGTATCCTCCCCCCTACTCTTCCTCCACATTTACACCCAATCATAAGCAACATCTTTCAAGCGATAAGAAGCTAGCTCCTCACTTTCTTCCTCTATTACATGCATAATTTGGGTGATGTTTTTCACCTCATCAAGATACATCTGTCGGCCTTCCCCTGTCTTTGACGCATAAAACTCTGGTGGATTCATCCATATAAAATCACGAACTCGAGCTGCCACTGAACAACCTTTTTGTAGAGGAGAAATTGTGATATGAGCATGGGTCTAAGAATTGGCGGTAAGCACTTGGTCTGCTGCCTGAAAAAACTGCTCGAAATTCAGCGTGGGACACCGTCTCATCTAAAGGATCGATAGATTGAGGTCATTCATTGTTTCTACGACCTCTACAAAGAGGCATTTTTTGTCATAAGAGAGCACAAATTAATAGCAGTGAAAAAAAGTTATAGGCATGATAGACGTTTTGAAAGAAGGAAATGACTTTCCTAAAATGTCCTGTATACTGTTGCTCACAGATGTGGTGCACTACACACCGATGATCAAGACTCTATGTAATGCGCCTTGAGAGACTCCTTAGGACTCTTTAAACCTTAGGCTTTGATACCAATCTTGTAACGCCCCACATTCCTATCTCGAGATGTCACACGGTGCTTAAGGCCATACGTGCCCTTAAGCTAACCCTCTAAGCTTGTCATCCCTTTCAGAACTCGCATTGATGGAAGTCATGGCAAAATAAGAAAGGATATCATCTCATGGGCATACTCGAAAGCAAAAACATACTGGCCTGTAAAATCAAAATGATGATATTCTGTACATACTGATACTCTAGTCTGACAAAGCCTCTACTAATCTAGACTAAAGAGCCATCGGGACAGACCCCCAACTGACTCACACTGAATTAAAAAGAAATAATCATCTACTTAACAAACAAAACTTAGGGACATAGGTCCTCGAACCATAAGGACTCACCAACTGCAGAAGTGTAAATGAAAGTACTCGAAGATCACTATCACTGCTGAGACTGAGCACCTAAACCTACATCGTAGAGAAATATAGCATACAGAGAAGTATGGGGAATCAGTACTTGGGAATGTACTGAGTATATGGGGTGTATGCAACATTATAAATAATATCATAAATGAATAAAAAAAATCATTCATGCGGACGACAGTGACTCTCTTTGCTTGAATTAAACTGTAAAATATTTTCTCATAATTCATCAACAGTAACACATGCTTTATAAATCTCATAAATCATTTAATTTTACTCAACTCAAACTCTTTGACTCAAGACTTAGAGTGACTCGGTAATTCATGAAACTTGAACTCTTATGGACTTGGGAGTTTCTTTTAACAGACATAAACCATATGAGCTACATGGAGTCATATGTTTTACCCACCTAAGGAAGTAACCCTACATTGGCGGAAGCATTATACTCTTGTCAGGATGTATAACCTCAAATTAGTCTCTATGATCACAAACTCGGCACTTTGGCCCTCAAATCTTAATCCTACGATTGCACGTTGTGCTGGGAAGCAGGATGCACTGACCTCACACTTTCCGCTCGGTGCTAAATACTCCTCCTAGACTTATCTCAGAACGTGTTAGGAAATCCACCTCAATCAACTCAAGGGTCTATCATAGAGACCAAAATCATATATATATCTCACCTGTAAATCATAAACAATTCGTGGATTCCTAACTTGACTCAACGCAAAACAATCTTTCTCATCATCAAGTAGACTTGCTGATTAACTCATATCAAACATCACAAACTTTAAGAAAATATCATAGAACTCATTCTTGACTCTCAAGCTCAAACATCAATATATATTCAATAATCAACTTCTCATAGAAACGCTTAAATCATGACACTTATCACAAATCACTTAGAAATCATCTATACATAATAACGATATACAACTCATGGCATAAATTCTCAATTTAAGAAATATGATGGTAAAATAATCATCAATATAAAACTTAATCAACTCAAATCTCATAGATCATCAATAAAGTAATTTGGGTGTAAACCCGCTTGCAAAGATCATGAAATTCTAAAAGTAAAAATCAATTCTTTGGGCACAAGAATGAAAGGTTATTCTTGTTCAAGCTCCACATACCTTGGATTATAACTTAAAGATGAAAAGACTTGATTGGAAACTCTTTTTCACACTTTTGAGCTACGTATTCTTGATGCCTTTGACTTGGAGAACTTGATTCTTGAACAACGTGGTGAAATCTATGGAAAAATTCTTGAATTTCCTAGAAAATGTTTGATTTGGATTTGGTAGAGTGAAATCCTAGTTCTAGATATTTCTTGGAAGAGAAATGAAAAAGAATGGATTTCTCTTCTCTACTTGAATCTAATATAGAGGGCCAAACGGGGCAAAAAGACCAAAATGCCCTTGAGTAAATTCTAAAACTGGAGCCCAATTTTTGGCCCTGGCACAATGAGTCATGATCCCGGACCTTCACTGGATTTGGACAACTGGGAAATTGCTCAGTAGTGCGATGCAGTAAAATCACGTTGCCATCTTGGTTATGACCTAGAAGGGCACCGCGATGTGGTGGAATCGCATTGGTGCATTGGAATTTCACAATCCTGATATTGAGCCTTGGCACTAATCGTTAATATCATGGAGGCTCACTGGAAACTGACAATTGGGATATTACTCATCTCTACGATGCACTAAGGGTCTAAATAATGATGTTTCACGACTGGGACTTCAGATAGTCATAACTTCTTGCTCCTATCTCTGATTTTGACAAAATTGGTATTGATGGGAAGCTTATTCAAATCTCCACATGATAGAAATTCAAAATTATTGAAATACAGCAAGTTTTAAACATTATTCACTTTGGAAGTCTTTCCCATTCGCTTAAAAGATGATTTAGTCTTACAAATGGTCGGGGTATTACAATAATAAGGTAAATAACCTCCCAAGTAGGTTAGAAATCATGGGAAATTATTAGGATAAGTGGATAAAAATCTAGAATACCCCCACTTAAGTTCCACAAAATCTCATAACAGGAGTACAGCTAAGCCTCATAAGACGATTGGTACCCTCTACTCGTATCCAAGACTCAACCATTGAATCAAATACTGTCCAATATACGACTTATCCAACCAAGTAAATTACAAAGCATACAATCCTACCCTTTATCCGTGCCCCAGCATATTAGACCTAAGGAAGATTTAGATACTGTCCACTATACGAGTGTATGGTATAACTCGTACCCTGGCTTACAGCTCATAATGAGCCACTCGTACACAGATCCAACCTAAGTAACCAAGAATAAGATTAATTTAAGGAGCTAAATGATCCGTACCCACCAATATGACTTGTACCCCTAAATCGTATCCATTCCAGTAACCAAAATCCATCCTACCAACCAACACTGGTAATCATACAAGAGGACCTAAACCATTTGTACCCCATCATACAGCTCATTCCTATGAGTCGTATTAGGTTTAGAGACCAAAATTCTAGGAAATTTTCTAAGGATAAAAACCAAGGGTGTTATAGTCTCCCCCACTAGGAACATTCATCCACGAGTCATTTGTATCATCAAATATATTCCAAATCTTTAGTTTGAAAATAAAGAGGAAAAGATATTAATCTCTCATTTAACAAACTCTGAAAATAAAGATGTGTTGAAGACGCATACCTTCTGCATGAATCCCAAGATCAAAAAACAAAAATGGATATTTGGACTTCATGTCCTCCTCCTCTTCCAAGGTAGCCTCTTCCACCTTATGGTTCCACCATCGAACCTTAATCGAGGTGACATCCTTGGTCTACAACTGATGAACCTTCCTATCCAACATCTCAATAGGGATTTCCTGATAAGATAGAGAATCTGTGATACCCAATCCTTCCAAAGAAACAACCGAAGAAGGATCACTAATGCACTTCCTCAATATAGAAACATGAAAGACCGAATGAACTAAGCTCAAGCTAGAAGGACACTCCAGCTCATAAGCAATATTACCAACTCTCCATAAAATCTCATAAGGACCAATAAATCAGGGATTGAGTTTCCCCTTCTTTCCAAACTACATTACTCCCTTCATGAGAGATACCTTAAGGAAAACCTTATCCCAAACCTCAAACTCCAAGTCTCTATGCTTAACATCTACATAGGACTTTTTGCGACTTTGGGCAGCCTTAAGCCTATGCTGAATCACCTTCACCTTCTCCGTTGCTTGGAAAGCTTAAACTAATAAATATCCACCTCCGCAAGCTCAAACCAACAAATAGGATATCTATACCTCCTACCATACAATGCCCATACAAATCCATACCAATACTAGAATAATAGTTATTGTTGTAACCAAACTCTACCAAAGGTAGATGCTTAACCCAACTGCCACCATAATCAATCACATAATCCCAAAGCATATTCTCCAATGCCTGAATAGTTTTCTCTACTTGCCTATCCATCTATGGGTAGAAAGAAGTACTCAGACTAACCTTAGTCCCCAACCCTTTGTAGAAAGATCGCCAGAAGTGAGATGTAAAATACATGCCAGGATAAGAAATAATCAAAATAGGCACCCCATACAGCTTCACAATCCCTTAAAGATACAGCTTCAAATAATCCTCCATCGAGAAGCTAGTCCGCACTAGCAAAAAGTAGGCAGACTTAGTCATCGTATCCATGATGACCTAAATTGAATTATATTGATTTCGAGACCAAGCAAGACTGGTAACAAAGTCCTTATTGATCACTTCCCATTTCTATTTGGGCAAATCAATTTCTTGATATAACCCTCATGGCCTCATGTGCTCAACCTTATTCAATTGACACACCATTCACTTGGCCACAAAATAATCCATAGGCCTCTTTATTCCATTCCACTAATAGATTTCCTTGAGATCATAATATATCTTAGTCGAGTCGGGATAAACAACATAATATGATTCATGCACCTCAGCCAAAATCCTTTATCAAAAACCATTGACATTGGGAACACACAACCTCTCTTGGTACCATAAAGTACTATCACCTATGATCTAAAACACCACTACCTTTTTCCATCCAATGTCACTCTTGATTTTCATTAAGATGGGATCTAGAACCTGCTTTTCCTTAATATCTACACTAAGAGATGATCGAACCACTTCTTGCACCATTATACTACCATCCTTGGAGTCTAAGAGGCAAAATCCAAGATTAGCCAAGCAGTGAATATCCTTCACCAATTCCCATTTTTCTTCTTCCATATGAGCTAAACTCCCCATGGACAGCCTGCTAAGAGAATCAACAATAACATTAGATTTACCTAGGTGATAGTGAAGACTCATATCATAGTCCTGGAGAACCTTAATCCATATTGTCTATCTAAAAGTAAGCTTCATCTAAATGAACACATACTACAGACTCTTATGATCAAAAAAGATATCCACATGAACACCATTCAAATAATACCGCCATATTTTCAAAGCAAATACAACCACCAACAGTTGCAAATCATGAGTAGGATAATTCTTCTCATGCAGTTTTAACTGCCTGGAAGCATAGGAAATCACCTTCCGATGGTGCATAAATATACAACCAAGCCCTACCTGAGATACACCATAATAAACTATGAACCCATCATTGCCTTTCGGCAAAGTTAGAATTAGAGCCAAAGTTATCTTATCTTTAACTTCTCAAAACTTCCTTTAAAAGTATCTAACCAAGAAAACTTAACCCTCTTCTGAGTTAACTTAGTCAAAGGAGCAGCTATCGATGAAAAGATTTCCACAAGCTGCCTATAATACCCGGCTAGACCCAAAAAGTTCCAAATGTTGGATGAATTTATGCATCTATGCCACCTCTTCACTACAACCTTTTGAGAATCCACCATTATTGTAAGACCCTATAAAGTTCCCTAATATTTGAGCCTTCGAGCATGTCGAATGAAGAATAATTTTGACTCTAAAAGATATAGGAATGACTCCTAAGTGATTATCATGTTAACCATATAGAATTTTCCTAATTTTAAATTTTTTATCATGTGGGAAATTTGATAAGCTTTCCATCGATATAAGATTTGCCTAAATCTGATACCCGGGTAAGAAGTTATGGCTAATTTAAGACCTAATTGTAAAACGATGTCATTTTAGTGCTTGGCGCATCACGGAGAGGGTTGATTTGACAATTGTCAAATTCCAGTGGAACTCCATGATATTGGTGTGTCGTTCTGAGGTATTTGGTCCTAACCAGTGGGAAAATGCAATGGCTCCACATCCGGTGACTCCCATATTGCCAACTGTCAATTTCTAGTGAGCCACCGCGATAAGTGGCGCATTGCGGTGACCCCTTAAATTGGGTTCCCAGTTCAATTTTTCTAGCTTTGTAGAGATGTTAAAAGGGACATTTTTGACTTTTTTTAAGCTTTTAAAACCGTGCAAACACCAAATCAAAGTCATTTGCAAGCATCCTATGAGGTTTTTCTCAAGTTTTCTCTCATCAAAAACCCTAAGTATCCAAAACCTCTTCCAAGAATCTCATGAATCCACCATGAATTTTCTAAATTGAGTCAAGATTCAAGGTTACCAAGTCAAGCACCTCAAGAACCATCATTCAAGAGTACGAATAGAGTTCTAAAAGTAAGAGTTCATCCAAAGCTTCTAATTCAAGGTATGTGAGGTTTTGAACAAGGGTAACCCTTTCAAACTTATGCCCAAAAGGCTTATTTACATCATGAATTTCCTGAAAGCTATGAAGTTTTTACATGAATTTGAATTGGGGGTTTTCACCCATTATTATTTAATGGATTATCTTGATATTTACATGAATTAAGAGTCAAATGGCATGATTTCTGCATGTTTTATTGAGAATTTACAGCTGGGTATAAACCCCATGATTTTACTCCTTAAGAAGCTAATATTTGTAATGTTGAGATATTGATGCATATGACTATATTGAGATTTTGAGATAAATTGCTGAAATTCTTAGATTTCCACATGATTTATGAATCTATTTTTATATGTTATGCTTTAGATGAGCTTTAACTTGAGATTGAATTATGGGTTAGTAAGCCCTATTTGAGAATTGTGAAATTATGAACTCTTGTGCTATAAGCACCCCATGATTTGAGTATTTTGAGATGATTGATAAATGAATTGACCTAATAGTCCAAAAGCTTTGAAATCCACTTCATCATATAAGATTATCAATTTGATTATTGGGTTCGTGGTGAACCATGAGATTATTCTAAATATGGATTTTTATGAGAAAAGAGCAGATAATCTAAAGGAAGTAGTACTTAGCAATGAGCAGGTAAGTCACTATAGTTTCTTACCCCAAAACTACGTACCATTGAAGGTTGGGCCTGAGGTCGAGTTTATGATGATTATGATTGGGCCCGAGGCTGAGTTTCATTTAGTGATCACCTAGACCTAGGTTATACTCCCAGGAAAGAGTATGACGCTCCTTCCCAACGTGGGGTCTCCTCTTTAGGAGAATAAAATGTTGGACTCCATATAGCTCGCATGGTTTATGTCGGTTATGAGAACCTTTCTTGCCCTTTTAAACTTCCAAATTTGATACTTATTTTCCCTTTCTATGAGTTATTTTCCTAAATGGTGGAATTGCAAAGTTGTTCCCTAATTGAAGTTCTTCCTTGAGGTGAGTTATTTCCCTAAATGAAAGTATCTTCCCTTGATATAGTACTTTTCATAAAGCTTTGAGATAAGTTATTTTCTTGAGCTAGAATAATTTTCCATTTGAGATAGAATGATTTTTCTAAAGCTTGAAATGGGATATTTTCCTAATATGAATGAAATGCCTTCAAATATGTTTCCAAGTCATATAATTCTGAATTCCAAGTATATGAGTTCTAAATAATTATGAAATGTTGAGCATTGAATTGGTTTTACTCTCCATGAGACATATGCATGAGTTCAAAGTGTTGTTCAAAGTCCCTTAGCCTTTGGGTATTGAGAATAAGAGAAGATTTCTAATTTTTTTAGGGTTAAAGAGCGATGACTCACGAGATTTGTGTTGCATGCCTCTTTCTACATGATTTATGAGCTTTATAATTTATACTTTTTCAAGCCATGTGAGTCGTCTCATTTTGCATACATGATTTGATTGAAGAAGATCGATACTATTTTTATGCATTTGCATTCACCCCCGCATACTCAGTACATTCCAAAGTACTGATTCACATATATGTCCATGTGCTACATTGTCTAATAATGTAGGTTCAGGTGCTCAGTCCTAGCCTCATCCATGATTCTTTGAGTACTTTGCCTACATTTTCTACAGTGGTGAGTCCTCACAGTTCGAGGACCGATCTTCAGATATTTTCTGTATTTAAGAGACTATGTTTTATCTTCAGTTTATTTTGAGTCAGTTGGGGACCTGTCCTAATGTCTCTCTAGTTTTTGATTCGTATAGGTTTTGTCAGACTAGTATCATACTTATGATGTGTTGAGGGTTCAGTATTGTGGTTTTGTTGTGGTTTATCTGTATTGTGGTCATATGGACCGAGTATCTTTCCGAGATTTCCTTTCATGTGATATGACTATGCGAGTGTTAAGTCTATTTTATCTTGAATTGAGTGTTATTTTTAGAAACTGGCTCTAAGGATTAGCTTGGGGATACTTGTAGCCTTAAGCACCATGTGAAATCTCGGGAGACGATTTTGGGTCTTTACAATGATCCCCTCAATAGAAATAATATGACCCAAGAAAGTTAAAGCATCCAACAAAAACTCACATTTAGAGAACTTGGCATACAACTTCTATTCCTTTAAGGTCTACAACACCACATAGAGGTGATTAGAATGATCCACCTCAGTCTTTGAATAAACCACAGTGTCATTAATAAATACAATAACAAAGTGATCCAAATATTAACGAAAAGCCTTGTTCATCAGATTCATAAATGCTGCCAAAGCATTATTCAACCAAAATGACATTACCAAAAACTCAAATTGCCCATACCAAGTACGAAAAGCCATCTTTGGGATATCCACCTCCCTAATCTTTAGTTGATGGTACCCAGACCGAAGATTTAACTTAGAAAAGAACTTAGTACCTTGAAACTGGTCAAACAGATCATCTATCCTCGGAAGAGGATACTTGTTCTTGAATGTAACCTTGGTCAACTGTCTATAGTTAATGCACATCCGAAAGGAACCATTAATCCAAACCGTGAACTGAAATCGAATTGTTGCTGAATCAAGTCTCTGTGGAATCAATACTTGGCTACTTTAAGGCCACTTTTCTACTTGATAAGACCACGTACACTTGTGTGTGTATTTGGGTACTGTCAAGTTCTTGGTGTCGTTTCTAGGGACTTGTAATTTGGAAACTATTTTATTTTTAGTTTTTCATTTTAGATTTCTTTGGTGTTCTTACACTTGGTCTTGATTTTGTATTTGCAAGAAATAGGTTTACAAAGTAGTAAGCTGGCAAAGGATCAGGATTTGGTTGATCCAAACCCAGAACCCGAGCAACTTTACTATCAATGAAGGAGAGAATCAATCCTTCTCTCCCAAATTCCTTAAATCATAGAAGACCAAGAGAATCATGCTATAATGGTTGCAGAACAACAAGCATGCAGGACATTTAGGGAAGTGGCAGTCCCACTTCCAACGAACTTGACTTCCCCAATTCAAAGATCGACTGCTTGGGGAATTTTGAGTTCTGCTGGGGGAACTTTGAGTTTTGCTGAGGGAATTTTGAGTTAAAGCACAACATAGTGCAACTTCTAATTTGCATGGGCAATTTGCAAGGCTTTCACACGAGGATCCATAAGTCTACTAGCAGAATTTCACTGAACTTACTGATACATTCATTCCGACGGGTGTGAATATAGATTATCTGAGGTTGAGACACTTTTTCCCCATTCATTATTAGGGGAAGCAAAAAGGTGGTTGAATACGGAGCGGTCCAATTCAATCATATCATGGGATGGCTTAGCCAAAAAGTTCCTCATCAGATTTTTTCCATTTGGCAAGACTGTGAGACTTCACAGTGAGATAGTGAATTTCAAACAAAAGCCAAATAAAAACCTCTATCATGATTGGGAATACTTTAAGGCTCTTCTTCGAGATTGTCCACATCACCAATAGTCCAATAAGGTACTTGCTCATACTTTTGTAGAAGCACTTGATCACAATACAAAGATTTTTCTAGATTCAGTTGCAGGTGGTCAAGCATTGGAGTTGACTTATGATGAGCTATACACATTGTTGAACCGCATAGCACAAGGAAATTATGAGTAGAATTCAGATGCTAGAAGTTACATTGTAGGTGTATTAGAGGTGGACCAGTTCACTGCCTTATCAGCTCAGGTTGTCGTATTACAAAACATAATGAACACTCAGTTTAGCAACCAAAAATTTAGAGCTCCACAACCTACAGCAGCAGTCAATGCAGTTCAGCAAACTAGTGGTTGGTGTGAGATCTTTGGAAATAGTGGCCATTCAGCAGCCATATGAGCTTAAAATCTAGAATCAATAATGTATGTGGGCAATGCTCAAAGGCCAAATTATGGTAATGCCTACAACATAAAGTGGCAGACTCAGCTGTGGAACGCATAATGATAACAAATTTAGCAACCACAGGCACAAGGGAATAAGTCAACTAGTAACATAGAAGAGATGTTGAAACAACTTCTATCTAATCAAACACAGCTGGCTGTGAACATGAAAAATTCGTAAGATGCCCAGAGAAGCTTAGAGTTGCAAATGGGGAAGTTACAGCAAGCATTGAATACTAGGCCTCGAGGTGGTCTGCTAGCGGAAACAGAAAATCCAAAAGAAGTTATGGCAATTACCTTGAGAAGTGGTAAAGAGCTTCAAGGAGAACCTCCAAAGATAACTAAGGAGGTAGATGCAGACTTGACTCCTCAACAGGCAAATGATAAAGTTGATGAAAAATCAAGGAAGTCTGAGTACTTGAAGGAAAAAATTAAAGCGAAAGAGGATGCAATGTTTAAGAAGTTCTTTGATACATTTAGAGAACTTCACATTAACTTACCTTTGTTAGATATTTTGTAGGGTATGCCCAAGTTTTCAAAGTACATGAGAGATATGGTTGCTAATAAGGTGAAATTGTAGGATGTGGGGGCGATAACACTTACTGAAGAGTGTAGCACTGTAATGACATAGAAAATCCCTAAGAAATTAAAAGATCCGAGGAAGTTTACTCTCCCTATCCAAATTGGGGCTAGAGTGGTCCATGAACTGAGTGACTTAAGGGCAACCATAAATTTGATGCCCCTATCTTTGTTTGAAACATTGGTCTTGGGAAAGCCTAGACAAACCATCATGGTTTTATAGCTTGTAGACGGATCAATGGCATATCCGAAAGGAATAATAGAGGACGTCCTCATAAAGGTTAGTAAATTCATTATTCCTATTGACTTTATTGTACTTGATTTTGAGGCAGATAAATAGGTACAAATCAACTTAGGGCGTCAATTCTTAGTAACTGGAGGAGTATTGATTGATATTAGAGAAGGTATGCTCAAAATGAGGGTAGAGGATGAAGAGATGGTATTTGATGTTTACAAAGTACCCAATATAATGTCCCATTATAAATATTTATGTATGATTAATATTATTAAAGAGGATAAGTGTGGGTGGTTAGACCACAAAAGACTTCTTCGAACTACCTGATTGAGTGTCCTAAGCCAAAATCATAGCTTCCCAACATGATGAAAGTTGAAAAAGAGGTTGACCTTGAGAGTGCAAACTCAAGAGGTTAGAAATGAATGAGAAAATAGCTCAAAAGGGGGAGTAAAAGGATGAACGAATATAGTTGAGTTGAGTTGGGTTGTGTCGCGAGACTAAATCAGGCGCTGCTTGGGAGGCAACCCAAGTAAAGCAGGTATGTTTTATTTTCAATTTTTATTTCACGTAGTTTTTGTTATTAATTGAGTCACAAATTTATGGGAAGTCTAAGTACCAAAAACCTGAGCTAAGAAGCATGGAAAAAACTGAGTGTAGGGTCCCGCAGATTCCATTAATGCAAAAGATGCTACTAGCTAGGCCTATAGGCCTCAAGGAGTATTTATATCCCATTCTTTTAAGATCACTTTAGGGATAAAGTATATTTGTAAGTGTGGGTGGGGAAATTCTTAGTTTTTGGCTCAATTTCAAAAAAAAATTATGTAAGATATTCTTATTGGTGATATTTTTTATTACATGGTGCAAGTGTTTTAATTATAAAAAGTACGTTGAATGAGTGAATTGCTACTCTTGAGACTCTTAGGCACAAGTTTTTGACTCTTGTACTTTTTGCCTTAAATTTGAATTTATGTTATTGTGTGGTTGGGAGTCTATGATGATTCTATGTGAGTTGAGCATGTGGCATGTGTGTGTGAGGTGTTGTATATTCCTTGTTGAATGTTATGTCTAGAACTTACCCGGTGTGTGTGCAAAGTAAAATAAAGAATGGGGGTTTAGGAGATGATTTAGGCTTTTCTTTGATAGCCTTGTTTTATACCTTCTTTTTGACCTACCCTTTGTGCTTAATCTTAGTCAGCCCTATTGATCCTTTATCTTATTCTTTGATAGCATCATGTGTATCCTAATACCTTCATTTGATAAACTATAATTTGATCCAAAAATCACCTAGGGCCTTTAATAAAGAATTAATTGAGTAAGGAGTTTGAGAAAAAGAGGGAAAGGGCGAATTTGATGCCCCAAGGTGATAGTTATTGGTGTTGATAATTGATGTGTGGTGGATGGGTATGAAAGACATTATGTTTGAAATAGTACCATGGTTGTGAAAAAGAAAAATAAATTTTTTTTGTGATAATAAACAATACTCCCACCATGTGTTTGTGAAAATGCTTAAAAGAGATGGGACAAAACAAAGGTGATGGGTGGATGGAAGAAAGTGTAATTTAGTTGTTGGAGATTAATTTAAATTGTATAATTTAGTTTATTAAAGCTCTTAGAGAGGTTAGTCACTATTCCCAAATAGTTCCTACTTATCCCTTAGCCTACATTACAACTAGAAAAAGACCTAATTGATTCTAAGTTCACAATTCTGATATTAGTGGATCATTATACTAAAGGCAAGCCTACAATTAATTATGTGTAATTTGTGAATTCCTTATGAGAGTAAGCGTAATTTTATTTTTGTACCTATCTTGTTATAAATTGCATTATTGTGAGTGATTATGGGTACCTTTTTACTTGTGAGGGCATATGTTTGATGAATGTGGGTGATTTGTATGATATCCTTGATTGAGCAATAAGCATGAATTTGTCAACAAGGTGAGTCACTTCTTGAGTCTAGGTTGTTTGTGAGTAGTGTTCTTGAGCTCTCAATTGTGTTGTAACATCCTTAGTGTAGTAACTTGCATTCTGTGTAATCATTGTAGTACTAGCTTGAGTGTTTTGTATGTAGTAGAAGTGTGGATTATTTTCAGCTCATGATGCTTATATATAATAATTGTTCAAGGACGAACAAGGCTTTAAGTGTGTGGTAGTGATGTTGGGTGTATTTATGCGTTCCAGCCTTGCTATTTTAGCCTTTTTAGCCTTGCTTTGAGGATAATTCATGTTCTTAGTGTGTTTATAATGATATAAATATGAATTCAAGTTTCCATGTATGTGTTTATAATGTTTAATGGTGTTTTCAAACAAGTTTTGATTCAAATTGATCATTTAGAATTCAACCGAGAAAACTAGTATGACTAGCTTAAGCTAGGTGTTTGTCAAGTCTATCGTACTGGGTGTCAATGTGATTAATGAGTTATTGAGGTTTTTATTGTGTATTTAACTGTGAAACAACTTTTTTATAATGTTCTAGGGTCAATTGGATCAATACAAGAGTCAAAACAATAAGCTTAAAATTAATATGGGCAAGCCTAGTCTTAGCTCGTGTTTCTAGTTCACCGTCTTGGATGTTGTGTTGTTTTGAGCTCTAAATTGTAGTATTTAATGATATAGGATGATTTTTTAATGTATTATTATGATATATGAAGGATATACAAGCTTCAAATCTAGTATAAACAACTCAAAAAGTCTTGGAATGGATCAATAGAAGCAGAATACACAACTTGGACTCAATTTGGACACCTGGAATGTCTAGGGAGAGTGAGGTCGCGTGGAGAGTGCGATAGGTGAGTGTAATTCACCAATAGATTCATATAGAACCTAAAATAGTGTGTCCTTGAGTTTATCCCACTACACACCCCCTATCCCAATGAAATGGAGCCCGCGGCGCCCCATCCATTTTAATGCTCCCTTGCCTTAGAAAGTATTTTGAGATCAACTTCCAGTGGGAGCCCGCGATTAGCCCGCAACACGAGCTCTATTTCGGCGCAATTGATCCTGTGGTGGATGATTTAGAATGGTGAAATGGAACCCACAACATAGGCTCCATTCCAGGTCTAACTTACACGTTGATTCCTTGTCCAACACGGCTTTGGCTTATCCTTTTGCTATAAATACATCCTTGGACACGTTTTTTATTCTTCTTGGACACATTTTGGAGATTTAGGGGCTTCTACAACTTCATAATTAAGATTTTATTATTTTATTTTAGTTCATTCATGTTTTTAGTCATTAATTACAATCTTGTGATTACGATTATGACTATGTGTGGTTAAACGCCCTTTTTCCGGGGTTAAAGCCAAGAACATGAGTACTATTGTTTTGAATTAAGTTCGTTTGATTTGCTTATCATTGTTGGTTGTTTTTTTATTCTTATTTTGATTATTTTAAGGATTAGATACCCTTAGAATACATCAATTGTAAACTTTGTAATCTCGGGAGAGGGAATAGGGAGATAGAACATGGGAATAAACAAAGTATGGTTTGTATTCTTTTATAAAATAAGGAATTCAAATTAGTATCTAGGACAGGGATGTACTTAGATGCTTTACTTGATTCATACGTAGGATGAGAGCTCAAAGAAATTAATTGGACTATTACATCCCTGCTTAACGATGTAGATGTAAGGTTCAATTTAGGTAAAGGATTAGACGTCGGGACACCATAATCATATAATTAACCCTACGAATCAACAACCAAGATAAGCAAGTTAACGAATTAAGTTCAATAACATAGTATGACTGTTCGAAGTGCTTTAACCTTGGGATTTACTCTATTGATTGTTCCAAGATCTTTATTTTATGCATTGTTTACTTTTCTACTATTTAAACTTCCAAACTCTCTTGTTGATTACCGTTGCATCGAATTAATCTAAACTAAGAGCTGAAATTGATTCATTGTTGAATCAAGTCTCTATAGGATCGATACTTGGCTTCTTGAAGGCCACTTTCCTACTTGATAAGACCACATACACTTGCGTGTGTGCTTGGGCACTGTCAGATATTGTCGATGAACACAGTCACAAAAGAATCCATATAAGGCATGAACACGTGGTTCATTAAATTCATAAATGCAGCTGGGGAATTGGTCAACCCAAAATACATCACTAGAAAATTATAATTACAATAACGGGTACTAAAGGCTACCATTGGGATAGCCTCAGTACAGATCCTCAACTGATGGTAACTGGACATCAAGTCAATTTAGATAGCACCGCTGCTCCCTAAAGCTAGTCAAATAAGTTATTAATATGAGGCATAAAATACTAGTTCTTCATCATCACCTTATTAAGATGGTTGTAGTCAATGCACATATTCAAGGAACTATCCTTCTTCTTCATAAGCAAGACAGGAGCACCCTAAGGAGACACACTCAGCGTAATGAAACCCTTACCTAGAAGATCCTGAAGCTAAAAATTCAGCTTCTTAAGCTCAGCAGGATCCATATGGTAAGGTGTTATACAAATAGGCCGGGTGTCCGGCTTAAGATCAATAACAAACTCAATATCACACTCAGAAGGAAGACCAGATAGATCTGTAGGGAAAATATTTGGAAACTCATGAACTACATGAATGAATTCAAGCAACAGACTCTCCGCACTAACATCACGAATATAAGCAAGACAAGATTCGCAACCTCTCAAAATAATTCTCCTTGCCTGATCCCCGTCGGCTTGGGCTAATAGTTTCCTGCCATACAGCCGGGGTAATGTCGGACATGGATAACGTAAAGGTCTTGGAAAAACAATCCAAGACTACATGTATCATGACCTGACATCGATCTTAGTCGTGACAGGTATCTCAAGCCCTTCGAGGGCCGAAGACCACCCCCATAGACTGTCCAATCCGAATATAATCCAAATAATAACAAAAGGGAAGAAAACCAAAGAATAAATATTAAATAGTTAATATAACTCAAGAATAAGCTGTAAGAGTAAACAACACTATCCAACCGACACATGTCCACAAAATCCTCTAAACCAATCCAAATTTCAAACTAGGTCGGGACATGCCCCTGACTATGATAGTGACAATGACAATGATAATGTTAATATGAACTTTTCAATTCTAAAATATAAAAAGAAACCAATGGAATAACCAAGCTTTTTGAAAGATGGAATGTTACCACTTCACCACAAACCTGATAGATGACCGCACCACCTAATACTACACAAACCAACAGAAAAAAACCATTAGGATCCTAAATCATGAAAGGATGTAGCATCCGGGGACGTTTAGCGGGGTGATTAGTAGCATATAACTCAGGGAGGGGATTAAATAATGGCATTTCAAAATCAAATCCAAACGCAATATACATGTTCACGTACATGCATATATACATAAATACGGAATGCTGGGATAGGGAACAAGGTTTAAGCATGAAATTTAAAGCCATTAACCTAGACAATGTAGCTCTAACTGTCCTAAGGGCACCCACAGGCTATATGGGTTTAGATCTCTCTGCTAAAAGGGTCCCTGTGCTTGGTAGCCGCACGAACCAAGAAAATCTAAGGATGGGCCAAAGAATGCCTAAACCCCAGCCAATTCTATATGTGTGTGTGTGAACTATGCACAAGGTAATAAAGACCCCCACAATGGCAAATATGGTTTCTAGTTTTAGTCCCCCCTCGGGACCTCCACCTTCTACGGTGAGCTATACAACTCCCTTTAAGCCCAATTAAAACATTTGCACATAACCCATCCATTTAACCAAGGAATTACTCATTTAGGCAATTACCATTTGGTATCGGCATACCAATTGAACTTGCAGTCAATTTCCATTATGCCATTCCACTTATCCATTATCTTGGGGGAATCCACGACCCCCCAAGTTCCAATTTAAAACCAATCCATGGACACCAAGTCCTTTCAAAACTATCTATATTCCATTAACTTTTTATTCAACACAATAGTTTCAAAAGCGGGTTAAATCATGCATATGTCCATGTTCCAAAACCAAATTTATATGTGGGTTGAGGTTAATTCTAATTCCAAGCGAACTTTCATAAAATTGGAGGAATGCCATGACACCTTTCCCATTCACCAAACCCATGCAAAAATTTAGTTTAACAACTATGATATAAAGCATGAATAATAATTCCAAAACCACAAGAAAAGCAACCAAGTAACAATCATTCAAAACCCTCAACCCACATCTTAAAATCACATAAACAATGATTAAACACATTTCATTTATGAAAACACAAGTTAAGGAAGAGATACATGTCTGAAAACATCAAGAATTTTAAAGAAGAAACCACAATAGAGCCTTAGATGACCAACTCCTAGAAACCCTAGCCTTGCTTTTAATTGGGAAATTTGAGAGAGAAGAGAGTGTTTACGTTATGCTAAATAGGTGGAAATAGGGTTAAAAGGATGTTTTATGTCGTGGGAATGGTGTAAAGGAAGGGAAAAAACCAAATTACCCTTAATGAGAATCGTGCAGAAAAATAACTCCCAGTCACTATGGGTCTCATAACGACTCATGGTCACTGACCATGAGTCGTCACCATGACTCGTAGTTTGGGCAGTGACTCAGGGCCACCTCACTGGTTTGGTCACGAGTCCCACCCTACGACTCGTGACTAGACTTATGATTCATGGGTTCCTAGTCGTACTCAAGATATAAACATAGATCATCCTCACTGGTTAGACTACGACAAGCACTGTACGACTCATATAAAGTTACTATGACTCTTAGGGTATTAGTCATTACCTGAACAATGAGGTCAACACACATGAAACATTTTAGAGTCCAAAACATAGGGTATTAGATTACCCTCCTAGGATCATTTGTCTCCGAATGAGAAGTCAAGGCACCAATAAGCATGAAACAATAAAGAATATAACCACAAAACCATGAAAAATATCTGAAAGCAATTAGAACAAAAAGGAAACCATAGCTTAAGCACTTTCATTCAATGTGGGGAATAGAAATAGATATCTGGACTTCATGTCCTCTTCAGCATCCCAAGTAGCCTCCTATACCTTATGATTCCTCTAAAGTACTTTTACCGAAGCCACATCCTCAGTTCTCAATCTACAAACTTCCCTATCCAAAATCTCTACCGGGACTTCCTCATAGGATAAGGAATAAAAAATATCAACATTCTCAATACACACAATCAAAGAAGGAGCACCCGCACACTTCATCAACATCGACAGATGAAAAACTGGATAAATAGAACCCAAACTCGTAGGCAACTACAATTCATATAAAACATACCTCACTATCCATAAAATCAAATACAAACCAACATAATGGGGACTAAGCATGCCCTGCTTTTCAAATTGCATTACTCCCTTCATAGGAGAAACTTTCAAGAACACCCAATCACCTACATCAAACTCCAACTCCCTTTGCCTCGCATCTGCAAAGGAATTTTAGCTACTTTGAAAGGTATTGAGTATTTCTCTAATTACCTTCACCTTCTCTATGGCCTAATAAACTAAGCCAGGACCAAAAAACCTAGTCTCACTAACCTCAAACCTCCCAATGGGAGACGTATACCTCTTACCAAAAAGAGCCTCAAATGGATCCATCTGAATACTCAAGTGATAACTATTATAATATACAAACTCAATGAGAGGCAAATGATCCACCCAACTACCTCCAAAATCAATCACACAAGCCCTTAACATATCCTCCAATGTCTGAATAGTCTGCTCCACTTGTCCATCTATTTTAGAGTGGAAAGCGGTGCTAAGGTTCACCTTAGTCTCCAAACCTTTCTGAAATAAACATCAAAAGTGAGAAGAAAATTGCATGCCTCGATCTAAAATAATGGACACCGAAGCTCCATGCAATCTAACTATCTCCTCAAAAACAACTTAGAATAATCCTCTCTAGAGTAAGTAGTCCTAATGAGCAAGAAGTGAGCAGATTTAGTCATCCTATCCACAATAACCCAATTCAATTAATATTGATTGAGAGACCACGGAAGACCCATAACAAAATCCATATTGATCATCTCCCACTTCAATATAAGCCTCTCTATCTCTTGAGATATGCCACCGGGCATCAAGTGTTCTATCTTCTCATGCTGACAGAATATACATTTAGCCACAAAGTTATTCATATCCCTTTTCATATTGTTCCACTAATAGATCTTCTTAAAATTATAATATAGTTTGGTCAAACTTGAAGGAATTATATACCTAGCTCATGAGCCTCGGTCAAAATTCTTTCATACAAACCATCAATATTAGGAACACACAACCTACCTTGGTACCTCGGGATACTATCACCATAAACCTCAAAGGCCATAACCTTTTGATGTCCCACATCATCCTTAATATGTATAAGAATAGGATCCAAAGCCTGCTTTTCTTTTACTTTAGCACCAAGAGATGATTTAACCACCTCTTGTACAATTACTCATCCCTCCTTAGAGTCCAAAAGATGAACTCCAAAATTAGCCAACCGGTGGATATCCTTCACCAACTCTCACTTCTCCTCATCCACATAGGATAAGCTCCCCATGGACAACCTGCTAACAACATCAACAACCATATTAGCTTTACCTGGATAATAGTGAAGACTCATGTCATAATCCTTGCGTAATTCGAGCCACTGCCTCTGTCAAGATCAACTCCTTCTAAGTAAACACATAAAGCAAGCTCTTATGATCAGAATAAATATCTATATGCACCCCATACAAATAATAGAGCTAGATATTCAAAGCAAATACAATAGCTACCAACTCTATATTACAAGTTGGATAATTCTTTTCATGAACCTTAAGTTTCCTAGAAATATAGGCCTCAACCTTACCATGTTACATCAAGAAACAACCCAGTCCCACATGAGATGCATCATAATAAACAACAAATCAATTAGTACCTTTTGGTAGGGTCAAAACTAGCTCAGAAATGAACCTATCCTTCATCTTCTCAAAGCTACCCTTACAAGCATCGAACCACAAGAACTTTACTTTTTTCTGAGTCAACTATGTCAATGGAGCAATAATAGAAAAAAAACTCTTCACAAACTATCTATAATACCTAGACAAGCCTAAGAAGCTCTGAATTTTGGTTGGGGTCGTGGATCTAGGCCACTTTATAACCACCTCAACTTTCTGTAGATCCATCATGATCCCCTTACTAGAAACAACATGACTCAAAAAGGTCACAATATTTAACCAAAACTCACACTTAGAGAATTTAGCATATAACCTTTGATCCTTAAGAGTCTGCAACAAAATATGAAGGTGATTGGAATAATCCTCCTCTCTTAGAATACACCAAGATGTCATCAATAAACACTATAACAAATAAACCCAAAAACTACATTAACACACGATTCATGAGATTCAGAAAAGCAGCTGGAGCATTAGTCAACCCAAATGACATAACCAAAAACTCATAATGACTATATTGGGTTTGCAATGAAGCCTTAGAAATATCATCCTCCCTAATCTTCAACTGATGATAACTCTAAAAGAGATTAATCTTAAAGAATCATCTAGCACCTTGAAGCTAGCCGAAAAGATCATCAATCCTAGGAAGAGGATGCTTATTCTTCATAGTAACCCTAATCAACTGCCGATAATCTATACACATCCAAAGAGATACATTTTTCTTACACACGACAAGTACTATGGCACTCCACGAAGAGACACTAGGATGGATGAAACCCTTATTAAGAAGATCTTTTAACTGCTTCTTTAGCTCCTTTAACTCATTCAAAGCTATTTTATAAGGAGGAATGGAAATGGGAAGAGTATCCAATAAAAGCTCAATCGTAAAATCTATTTCCCTATTGGGAGAAATACTAGAAAGATTATCGAGAAACACTTCAGCAAATTTGTTAACAATAAGGACAAATTGTAAAGAAAAAACCCCAGTACTAGAATCCTTAACACAAACTAAATGATATAGAAACCCCTTGGAAATAAACTTTCAGGATCTAAGATACGAAATAAACCTCTCTTTAGGCACTAAGAAACTCCTCTCCCATTCTATTACCAATTTATTTGGGAATTAGAAATAGACTTTTTAGGTCCTACAATCCAAAGAATCATAGCACGAAGGAAACTAATCCATCCCTATGATTACATAGAAGTCTACCATATCCAGCTCTACCAAATTCACCAAGGTCTATCTATGAAAGATAAACACCACACAACCCCTAAAGATATTTCTATCCAAAATAGAATCACCCACCAGAGTAGATAAAAAAAGGGTTGGAAATAGTTTCGAGATCAAAACCAAAATGCACAACCACATAAGGGGTCACATAAGAGAGGGTAGACCCCAGATCAAGCAAACAATACACTTCATAAGAGAAGAGTTTTAACAAACCAGTGAAAACATCAGGAGATACCTCAGATTCCTAATAGGTGGTAAGAACAGAGAGATAATTTCGGCCACTGCCGTTACCAAAAATAGCATCCTGTGGTTCAGGAGCCCAAGAAGTACTGACCGGGACCTTATTAGCTCCAGTGGCCACCTTAGATGAATAACAGTTCCTCTTAATATAACCAAGATAGCCATATTTAAAACACAAGTTCCTTCCCCATCATAATAACCACGATGAAGCTAACTATAAAATCTACAAGGAGGATAGGCTGGGGCTAACTGAGCTCCAGTAGCCTGAGGCTGGGCGCCCTCTTCCTTAGGATCACCACTAGTCTGAAATCAACAATCATTAGATGTCCTGGGATAGGGACCACTAGCTGACGAATATGAATTTGAACTCCCCCAGTTCTTCTTATCTAACCATTATCTACTATCTCTTCTATTATTTTGTTGATTCACACCCTGGTCTGAATATCTGAACTCTTTATTATGCCTCTCTCCTATCTCTTTTCATTATTTTTGTTTATCCTCTACCTGCTGCATATAAACCATAAGTCTAGAGATATCCATATTATTATTTAGCATAACGTCCTTACACTCCAAGACTAAGTCATGAGACAATCTCAAAGCAAACATCTTCGTCCGAACCCTCATTTTTTACAGCAACTCTTGAGCATAATGAGACAACTTCTGGAACTTTAGGGCATATTCCTTCATACTCATCATACATTTCCTCAAGTTCGTAAACTCTTTATCCTTAGCTTCCCTTAACTCCTAAGAAAAGAAATGATCAAGGAAGGTATTGAAGAACTCCTCCTACATAGCCTGCTTAGCATTATCATCCTTTAACTACTCTCACTTTTCATACCACTGATATGCCATATATTTTAGTTGATAATCAACAAACTCTACATATTTACATTAGTAGCATGGATCACCCTAAAGACCTTCTCCATCTCATCGATAAACCTTTGAAAATCCTCCTCAACCATAGAGCCAGTAAAGGCTGGTAGATTCAACCTCATAAATTGCCAAACTCGAGTAACCTCAGAAGAACTCACAACAGAACCAACAGGACCAGGCTGATGAGACTGGGATATCACAAAATGAGTAAGCAGATGAATCAACTGATACAAATCCACGTTAGAGATATCTACATAAGGTAACTAAGAATGAATGTCACCAACTAGAGAAGGACTAGTGGGGACCAGTGGAACTCCATGTGGGACTGTACAATTAGGAGTAGGGACCCTAAATTGGGTCAACACTCCATAAATAGGGTAAGTTCTATCCACATATCCTTAGGTAGGATAGAGGGTCCAACAGAGTTCCTACAAATATCAAATATTTAAAGAGGCATGATCTAAAATATAAGCAAACTAGTAGTTAGGGAATTCCATGACACTAGACTATATGGCCAAAAATAGAAAACAAGAGAAACATTCTTAAATTCCTTACAGCCTCCTCCTTATAAGTATGGCATGTTACACACCCATAAAAAAGAACTCTACTCAATATGGCTTTGTGGACATCCAACAACCCCGAACCTAGGTTCTGATACCAAGCTTGTCATAACCTGACCCCCAGCCTAGACGTGATGGGTATCTCAAGCCCTCCGAGGGCTAGAGACTACCCCCATAGCCTATCCAATCCGAACATAATCCAATTAATAATAAAGAGAAAGCAAAGATAAGCTGTAGAAAAAAAATGTAAGTACTTTAATAGTCAATATACATTAGTATCGAATAATGAAAGATGGAGAAAGATAATATAATGACTCAAATTTAGATAAATTATGTGAAATATGTGCTTTAATATGATTTGACTATTTTACCCCTTCTCATGGTTATGTTGTTGTATTTTTGGTATGTGGGTGTGATTGGCATGGTCCCAATACATTTTGGGGAGTTTTATGTGATATTATGATTTTTGGTGGCTTTGAGAGCCTTATAGTTGACCTCAGTCAATATCTTTTGATCTATGCATCATATAACAAAATAGACTATGCCATTAGATTTGGAACATCAATTTTAGGGTGATAACATGGTTGGGGTGGTATTATAGCTTTTAAATCTCATTTTGACCCTCACTTTGGAAAGTTGTAATTTTAGATTTTGGGGGTCAACTCTATGAGAATTATATTTTTCTACAATATTGATATCTCCATTAAGTATGGAGTGTTGAATTTGATAAGTCTTCATAGTTTGCTTGCATTAATGAGATTTTGGTGAATCCTCAAGGGCCACAGAGACTTGGAATTTCACCAATTCCCCAGCTGGTGCACTACTCAGTTGGTGCACCCGCCATTGCAAGGTACTACTACGATTGTGATTGGGTATGCAGGCTATGTATCATAATTACGACACCTGGTTTGCAATTATAATAGACAAATTATCAAGGTACCATGATCACGATACCTAATACACGATCGTGATGCTTAGGTATATAAATATCCATGTTTTGCTATTTTTCACCATTTTTTAAACTTATAGCTTAGGGTTTCATGATTTTAAGAAACATTCTCCACTTATAAGCTTGGATAAATACCATAACACCTATTTCAATTATTTTATTCTTTCTTAATCATCTATTTTTTGTTATAAACGTGGATTAAAGTATGGAATTTAGGTATTTTGGCCCATAAGGCCTAAAAATTATATTTCTTCAGTTTAAACCTTGATTTCAAACTTTTTTCACTTGGGTGAGTTTTCAATCTTATAATTATCAGTTTTATCTCAATTGCATCTTCAAAACAACTTCAACTCTTGATTTTTAAATAGATTTTAAGGAGTTTTACTCGATAAAGCTTGAAAATGGTTTTTCTTCGATTTGGATCTCTTTCTTAACTGGTTTTTGCTTGATTTTCATTTGTAGACTCCTAAACTCATTTTCGCTTGATTTTTATTTTTAGTCTCCTAAAACTATGAGAAACACATTTTTGAAATAAAGCTATAATTTTGCTCTTCTTTTTTGAAAACTCATTTCGAGGGTCCCTTTTGACCTCGAATTAAAAATGAGAAATATGAGAATCATTGTCTTTCTTTTGGTCTGTACATTCCATATTTCCATTGTCTTAGATAATTCTAGAATAATTCATGAAGAGTGAGGCTTTGGGATTGAATGCTTTTGTTTTAGTTTTCGATATTCAAAGTAGGTTAGGGCTTAACTTTTTCAGATTGGGTTGGGTAGTTAATTGTGATACAAAAGCATGTTAAGGGTGTGAGAACCAATAATGAAAAATGGCTATCCTATTGTGTTATTCTCGTATGGGGGCCTATATGTGATGTATTTACTTTTGGGATATTATGTGTTATTTTTGCTCGCCTAGGGTCCTATGTGATGTTGATAACCTATATACATAAAAATAATTGTATCTTGTTTGACAAAAATCCTATTGCGGTACCAATTATGTATTATAATATATTTATACTCTATTGGCGTATAAATCATTGTTTTATCATGAATGGTTGGAAATATTAATTGGATATTTGACTCACTTGGTTGGCTATGAAAATACTCATTGTGGTTGGTTATGAGCATTACATCCTCATATCATGAACGTTCATGAAACATTGGTACAACCATGGAAATACTAGAAACACTGGCTTTTTCTTATAGAAAATGTGACATCTTATTAAAACCCTCCCAAAGGGATATGTTGGGGAGGAGATATTGAAATGTGTTATATACAAGTTGATGAACTCCCTCTGGGTCCTACGTCGGTAAACTTTAACTTCGTATGTATATGCAGAGGTTATGTGATAGTCCTAAAGGTTTTGCGATGACCTCATGCATTACATCATCATCATCATCTTCTCATTATTTTCATTATATTCATTTTATTATACTTGTGATGTGATTGTATTTCTGCCTTGACTTGTTACCTATCCATTTATTATATCTTTCTTTACTTGTATTTGATGTTCTTGTATATATTGTCCTTCTGTGCTTTACCTGTATGTGGTATAATATATACTTGTAGTCCTTTCTAGTGTTTATTGCTATATATATATATATATGTATTATAGAACTGTTAGTGCAAGAGGTGTCAGCTACCATTGTGGGATATTTTTTAATTGTAGGTGGCATGCCTTTAGCATGTATTTTGTATGCTTTATTATCTACTTTGCTCAGTCAACCTATGATACCTACTAGTACAAGTGGACCATACTCACTTTTACTATGTCCTTTCAGTAGAGATCCTGGTTAGGGTATGCCTCAGTTTGGTTGATTCAGGTGATATTTGGAGCGTTATGAAATAGCAATAGATTTCATGTATTCGGAGACTTCTACTACCTCTTCTTTTTAGACTATGTCGTTATTACTATTTAGAGATAGGGTTATTCCTATGTATTATGTTTTCTTGAGTTTTATTAGTAGTTCTTACACTATGACACCAGGTTTTGGGAGTTATGACATTATTATTTATGTTTCGTTCTGCTTTAATTATATTGTTTATGGTCCGACTTCATTCTAGAAGCCTTTCCTTAGGCTTTAAATATTACTTTCTCTTTCATATCATTTTGTCTAATAAGCTTACTTGTCAAGGTTTGTCATGACAGGTGCAATTCAGGACCTTTGGAGTTTTAGGTCATGATAAATTAGCATCAGAGCTAGGTTTATTGGTCTAAACTAGGTAAGAACAAGGATATATGATAGAGTCTTATGTATTAGTATGTGTATATTTATATCTATCTTTGAGAGGCTATAGGATGTATTTGAGAATTTCCCTTATTTTATACTTTATCATGCATATTCCTTTCATACTTTGTGTTATAAGTTAAATTTGAATTTTTTTGTGCAGATGGTAATGATAAGATTTTGTGAGGTTAGATATGTAGAGCCTTCATCCAAGGAGAGAGCCCAGTCTAGAGGGCAAGTTATGAGTCGTGGACGGACTGAAGGTAGTGGACCAGCACATGGATTTGCCTTATATAGGAGTATTGCTAAGGGAATTTCCCCTAAGACTCATGTTGAGCATATTGGAGGTATGGGTTCTTCTTTAGTTTCACCGAGTTCTTCTACCCCAGTCTTGGAGGTGTTGTTGAATCATTTGTTGATCCATTTGGAAGGTGCTCCTTTGAGTATGCCTGGTGTTCCCTTAGCTTTGAGTATTTCACCTTGACTATGCTAGAGTTTGCTTACGGTGTTTCTCCAGTCCTAAGTGCAGATCCTCTAATCGCACCTACTTTTACTCTTGGTACTCCTCAGATCCTGAGTATTACTCCTTTTTCAGTGTTGACATCTAAGTATGGTATCCCAAGATTAGGAGTTCAGCCTTCATCTATGTTCCTCCTCAGGTGGGATCTCTATCTTCCAGATTTACCATGTCTCCTCTTATGAGTACGGTGATGTCTTCTGATGATCAGAAGAGGTTTAAAAGATTTTCTCATTTGTGTCCTCCTAGATTCAATAGTGTTATGGGCGAGGATGCCTATGAGTTCTTGATTGATTTTTAAGAGAAGTTGCATAATTTGGGTTTGCTTGAGTTGTATGGGGTTGCTTATACTACTTACCAGTTGAGAGAGATTGCTAGAGATTCATCAAGGTCATTTGTTAGCTGTAGACCTCTTGATTCTCCTGAGATGACATAGGATCAGTTTGCTGGGAACTTTTTGGAGATATTTATGCCATATAATCTGCGGTATCAGATAAGAGATGAGTTTGATCACCTAGAGTAGGGCTCCATGATCATTGCAGAGTAAGAGGCATGCTTCCATGCCTTATTTAGATATTCTTATGCCAGCATTGACACCGAGTCTGAGAAGATTCAAAATTTTATAAAGTGGTTGGATGTTTTTCTTCAATTATGTATGTATCAGATAGTTGTATTTAGAGTATTTTTTTAAAGTATAGTGGATCATGCTAAGTTGACTAGGGATATTTTTCTTTAGTTTTCATGTTGAGTCGATCTGTAGAGGTTGCTTTATGTGTGATAAGATTGGTCATTTGGCCAAGGACTATCCTCATCGAGTGATCAGAGATACTCTTATTTCAGTTGTGAAAGGTAACGATTCTACCAAAGGTGCAAGAGGTAGAGGTATTGGCGCATATAGTAGTGGTTAAGGGTTGACTTAGCCAATTGGTGGTCATGGACGGTGCTATGCTATACCCACTAGACCAATGGCAGAGGCTTCTGATATTGTTATCACAGGTATCATCCTCGTTTGTTTAAGATTTGCATCTTTGTTATTTGATTTGAGATCAACTTTGTCTTATGTGTCTGCATATTTTGCTTTAGGTTTTGATTTTGGTAATGAGCCTCTTATCATGCCTATTTGTATATCTACCTCGGTAGAAGATTCTTTAGTGGTAGATCGGGTGTACTAATCTTGTATTGTGACTTTTGCTGGGCGTGAGACTTGGTATAGATTTAATTGTCTTAAATATGGTTGATTTTGATGTCATCTTGGGTATGGATTGGCTTGCTCCTTACCATACTATCCTACATTGTTATGCTAAGACCGTGACTCTAGCTTTGCCGGGTGTACTGAGAATTTCTTGGAATAGTGCATTTTATTTAGGTAATAAGAGGGTTATATCATATGTTTAGGCTCATTGATTCGTTGAGAGGGTATGTTTGTTTTACTTGACTTATATTCATGATACTAGTGTGGTTTTACCTCCCTCTTTAGATTCTGTTCATGTTGTACATGAGTTTATAGATGTGTTCCTTACGAATTTGCCTAGTATGACTCTAGATTGTGATATTAATTTTGCTATTGATATTGAGTTGGGCACCAAGCCTATTTATATTTCTCCTTGTAGGATATCCCCAGTTGAGGTGAAAGAATTAAAGGATCAGTTGCGGGAGTTATTAGATTAGGGATTTATCCGACCTAGTATTTCGCCATGGGGTGCACCTATTTTGTTTGTGAATAAAAAAGATGGATTTATGTGGATATGTATCGATTATAGATAGTTTAACAAGGTGATAGTTAAGAACAAGTATCCTCTTTCTCGTATTAATGATTTATTCAATCAGCTTTAGGGTGTTGTAGTGTTTTCGAAGATTAATTTAAGATTCGAGTATCACTAGTTAAGGATTAAAGCTTTGGTTATTTTTAAGACAGCTTTTTAGACTCGATATAATCATTATGAGTTCTTGGTCATATCCTTTGGGTTGACCAATAACCCAGCTATATTTATGGAGTTGATGAACCGGTGTTTTGATAGTATCTCAACTCTTTTGTTATTGTATTTATAGATGATATCTTGGTTTATTCCAAGAGTGAGGCCATTTTTGCAGATTGTGCTTCAAAGATTGGGGGATAAGAAGTTGTATGCCAAGTTCTCCAAGTGCAAGTTTTGGTTGGAGTCTATTTCCTTCTTGGGCCATATGGTGACTAAGGAGGGTATTATAATTGATCCATCCAAGATTATAGCTATTCATGATTGGGTTAGGCCTACTTTGTCCACCGAGATTCATAGTTTATTTGGCTTGATAAGATATTATCAGCGTTTTGTTGAGGGTTTTTCATCTATTGCGGCTCAATTGACCAAGATGACCCAGAAGAAAATTTCCTTTCAGAGGTTTAATGCTTGTAAGGCGAGCTTCTGAAAGCTCAACAATTTGTTGACTTTATCTCTTTTCTTGATCTGTCCAAGGAGGGTATGTGTTTCACCATATTTTGTTATGCTTCAGATATTAAGTTAGATGTCATGTTGATGTAGGAGGGTAAAGTGGTTGTGTATGCTTCTCATCAGTTGAATCCCTATGAGAAGAATTACCCTACCCATGATTTAGAGTTGTGTGCGATTGTTTTTACTTTAAAGCTATGGAAGCATTACTTGTATTGAGTTCATTGTGAGATTTTCTTAGATCCTCATAGCCTTTTTTACTTTTTCATCCAGTGATATCTTAATATGAGACAGCTTTGTTGGCTTGATTTGCTTAAGGATTATGACTTAACAATTATCTATCATTTGAGCAAGGCTCATGTGGTTGTAGATGCCTTGAGCCAGAAGTCAACTAGCACGGGTATCTTGGCGCATCTTTTGACCCAGGAGAGACCTTTAGCCTTAGAGGTTCAGTCCTTATCTAATAAAATAGTTAGGCTTGATATTTCAACACCTGGGCATGCTTTGGCAGTTGTGGAGGCTAGGTCTTCACTGATAGAGCAGACTTGAGTTTATTTGTTTGATGATGTTGGATTGAGGTTGATTTAGGATAAGGTATTGAGTAAGGCTATGGAGCCTCACTTGAGTAAGGCTAGAGGACGAGTTTATATACCAATGTTAGGTGACTAGATTAGATTGATTTTGGAAGAGACCCATTCTTTTAAGTATTCCATCCACTCAAAAATGACTAAGCTGTATTATGATTTAAGATAGCATTACTGGTGAGGTGGTATAAGGAAGGATGTAGAGAAATTTATAGCTCGTTGTAGCAAACTTTATAGCTCGTTGACCATGTTGCCAATAAGTGAAGGTCGAGCATTTGAGACTTGGTCGATTACTTCAGAGGTTACCCATTCCTAAGTGGAAGTGAGAATGGATACTATAGACTTTGTGACAGGCTTGCCTCTCACTCCTTATAGTTCTAATAGTGTTTGGGTCATCGCAGATTGATTGACCAAGTTTTCTTATTTTGTTTTGGTCCAAATCTCTTTCAGTGCTGAGAGACTAACCCGTATCTATTTTTGTGAGATTGTGCATCTTTATGGTGTGCTAGTATCTATTATTTCAGATCAAGGTTTCATGTTTACATCTTTTTTTTGGAAGACTTTTCAGGAAGAGTTGGGTACTTGGGTTGATCTTAGCACCTTATTTTACGCCCAGACTGACAGCCAGTTAGAGTGGACTATCCAGGTTTTAGAGGATATGAGTCGCTCTTATGTGATGGATTTTGGTGGTCAGTGGGAGCAGCATTTAGCCTTAACAGAGTTTGCATATAATAATAGCTACCATTCTAGTATTGATATGGCTCTTTTTGAGGCTTTGTATGGTAGGCATTGTCGCTTTCTAGTGGGTTTGTTTAAGGCTTCTGAGGTTAGACCTTGAGGTATGAACTTGTTTCATGAGTCTTTGAATAGAGTTCAGATCATTTAGGATAGACTTTGAGCGGGCCAGAGTAGGCAGAAGTGTTATGCAAATCGTAGACTTCGTTCCTTGAGATTTGGTGTTGGTGATCGTGTTTTCTTTTGAGTTTCTCCCATGAAGGGTGTGATAAGGTTTGGAAGGGGGCAAGCTTATCCACAGGTATATTAGCTCGTTTAAGATTCTTCAAACTGTTGGTGATGTATCTTATGAGTAAGTTTTTCCCCTAGACGTATCAGTTGTTCATCTAGTTTTATATTTTTCCATGCTTCACCATTACATTTTGGATTAGTCTCATGACATTCGTTGGTAGTAGATTCAATTAGATGAGAGGTTGTCTCTTGATGAGGAGTTGGTATCCATGTTGGCTAGGGATGTTAGACAGTTGCGCTCTAGGGTTATTCCTGTGGTTAAGTTCTAGTGGAGGCATCGACCTATAGATGAGGCTACTTGAGAGGTCGAGTCTGATATGCGTAGTTTTTATCCATATCCTTTTACTTATTCGGGTATTTCTCTTACCTTTAATTTGAGGATGAACTAGTTTTTAATGTTGGATGATGTAATGACTCAAATTTTGATGAATTATGTGAAATATGTGCTTTTGTGTGATTTGACCATTTTACCCCTCCCTATGGTTGTGTTGTGTTGATTCTTGGATGTGGTAACGATTGATACGATTCTCGATGCATTTTGGGGTGTTTTTGCAATATTGTGATTTTTGGTGGCTTCGAGAGCCTTATAGTTGACTTTAGCCTATATCGTTGATCTGTTCATCGCATAACAAAATGGACAGTGTCAGTAGATACATAACATTGATTTTAGGGCAGCAACATGGTTAGTGTGGTTTTATGGATTTTAAATCTCATTTTGACTCTCGATTCAAAAAGTTATGATTTTGAGCTTTGGGGGTCTACATTGTGAAAATGATGTTTTTCAAAAAAACTGATATCGCCATTGAGTCTAGAGTGTCAACTTTGGTAAGGCTCCATAGTTCATTTCTGAGTGAATCCTGAAGGGCCACAGAGACTTGGAATTTCACCAAGTCTCCAGCTGGTGCACCAGCGATCGCGAGGCTACTGTCACGATCGTAATTGGGCGTGTAGGCTAAGTGTTGCAATTGCGACACCTGGTTTGCAATCACAACACCTGGTCTACAATCGCAACACCTGGACCGTGATCTTGATAGCCGCTTCATCCAGGTACCGCGATCGCGATGCCTAGGTATATAAATACCTATATTTCTCCATTTTTCACTATTTTTGAGACTCGGAGCTTAGGGTTTCATTATTTTGAGAAACTTTCTCCACTTTTAAGCTTGGGTAAGCTCCATAACACCTATTTTAATTATTTCCTTTAATCTTTATCATCTATTTCTTGTTTTAAACTTGGATGAAAGTATGAAATTAGGGGATTTTGCCCCGTAAGGCCTAAAAATTGCATTTCTTCAATTTAAACCTCGATTTCAAACCTTTTCACTTGAATGAGTTTTTAATCTTATAATTATTAGTTTTCTCTCAATTGCATCCTTAAAACAACTTCAATTCTTAATTTTTAAATGGATTTTGGGGATTTTTACCTGGTAAAGCTTGAAAATGATTTTTCTTCGATTTGGACCTTATTTTTAACTTGTTTTTCTTGGTTTTGAAATAAAGTTATGAGTTTGCCCTTTTTTTTAAAAATCCATTTCAGGGGTCTGTTTTGACCCTGATATGAAAATGGGCAATATGGATATCGTTGTCTTTCTTTTGGTGCATAGATTCTATATTTGCATTACTTCAGTTAATTTCAGGACAATTCGTGAGGAGTGAGGCTTTGGTATTGAAGGCTTTAATTTCGATTTTGACATTTGAGTTGGTTATGGCTTAACTTTTTTCAGACTAGGTTGGGTAGTTAATTTTGAGACAAAAAACATGTTTAGGATGTGGAAACTAATCATAACAAATGGCTATCTTATTGTGTTGTGCCCATGTGGGGGACTATATGTGATGTATTTAATAGTTTTCGGATATTATGTGTTATGTGTGATCGTGTGGGTCCTATATGATGTTGATACCCGATATATATAAAAATAATTGTATATTGTTTGACGAATAACCTATTGTGGTACCAATTATGTATTGTAATGTGTTCATACTCTATTGGTATAAGAATCATGTTGGTTTTCGTGAATGGTTAAAAATATTGAGTAGACATTCGGTTTACTTATTTAGAATATTTGTTGGATATGGAAACACTCATTGTGGTTAGTTGTGAGCATTACATCCTCATATTATGTACATTCATGAAACATTGGTACCGTTATGGAAATACTAGAAAGACTGAGAAATACTGGCTTTTTCTAGAAGAAAATAAGACACCTTATAAGAACCCTCCCTGAGGGATGTGTCAGAAATAGATATAGATATGGATTTTATAGACTAATAAACCCCTCATGGATTCGACATCAGGAAGATTTAGCTCCATAAGTGTAAAGGAGGTTGTGTGACTGTCTCGGGGGTTGTGCAATATAACATCCTGGGTTTTGACCATTAGAAAATTTCCTGGAATTCTGGTCTCTGGACCCAATATGATTCATTGGAATGAGCCATATGATGAAGTACGAAAGGTATGGTCTCGTCGTATGCTGACCAGTGTTGGTTAGTAGGATGGATTTTTATTAGTGGAATGGATACGACTTAGGGATAGAAGTTGTATTGGTAGGTACGAATCATTTAGTTCCTTAACTTAATCTTAGACTTGGTTACTTAGGTTGGATTTGAGTATGAGTCGCTCACCATTAACTTTGAGCATACCAATATGGAGGGGGTAAACTTTGCAGCTTATCAACTCAAAGGGGTTTCATATCAGTGGTATGAAGAGTGGGATAGGGATAGGGGTGATATGGAAGAATTAATCTTGTGGGATACTTTTTCTAAGGACTTTTTTTATCGTTTCTTTCCCCAAGAGTTGAGGGAAGCAAAGATGGAAGAATATGTGAACCTCAAGCAGGGGAGGATGTCTGTCAAGGAATATTCCTTAAAGTTTCACCAATTTTCAAGGTATGCTCCTGATTTAGTAGCTAACATGTAGGCAAGAATGAGAAAGTTTGCTTCTGGGTTAAATCAGGATTTTATTTTGAAGAGCAAGACTGCCTTGCTAATTAAAGATATGGACATCTCTAGGTTGACTTCATATGCAGCAGGTAGAGCATGGGAAGTGGAAATAGGGGGAGTTTGGAGATAGACAAGGTAAGAGGAGCAGGTTTTCTGAACAAGGAGGTGCTCAGTCTCAGGGAGATCGAGATGATGAAAAATGGCAAAAAAGAAGTGGGGGAGTTCTGGCTCTTTTTCTTCTGCTAGTGCTCCTTACCAGTCGAGTGATAAGCGTCATCAAGGTAGTGATAATTTTCGGGCACAGGGTGCCCAATCTCAGGCCAGAAAAGGTCAGTCAATTTCTTTATACCCTCTTTGTTAATTTTGTGGTCGTCCTCATTGAGGTTATTCTGATTAAGGAAGGGCCAAATGCTCAAGTGTGGATAGGCAATCCATCGGCTCAGGGATTATTCAGTTAATAAGGTTTCTATGGGGACGAATAAAATTCTTCTGGCTTCATCTTCTGCTCCTACACCTGGTAGTGTGGCATCTACTTCTGTTACTACTCCTGCTTCTAGTGTTGGTCGAAATAGGTTGTATGCTTTAGCATCCCAACAGGAATCTGAGGCATCACCTGATGTCGTTACTTATATGTTACATCTTTTCTCTTGGGATGTATATTATTTGCTTGATTTAGGGTCCACTCTCTCCTATGTATCTCTTTATGTGGCTATATCTTTTGGTTTAGATTCAAAAGTTATTTTGAATTTTTTTTCTATTTCTACCCTGATAGGTGACTCGGTTACTGCTAAGAGAGTCTATAGGGGGTGGCATCTTTGGTGGCCAGCAGGCCTTGGAGGATCTATTTGAGTTGGGTATGGTGGATTTTGATGTCATTCTGGGTATGGATTGATTGCACTCTTACTACGCGTCATTGGATTTTTGGACCCAAAGGATTATCTTTAGGTTCCCTAGTGAGCTGGTTATTGAATGGAAGGGTGATTCTTTAGCTCCTAGGGGCGATTTATTTCCTATCTTAGAGATCGGAAGTTAATCTCCAAAGTTTGTCTTTATCACATGGTCCTGGTTAAAGATTTTAACTAAAAATGTCCTTTTTTCCAGTCATCTCCGGTGGTTATGGGTTTACAGAGGTCTTTTTGGATGATCTTCCTAGTGTTCCTCCGGATAGGGAAGTTGAGTTTGGTATTGATCTAGTTGTGTACACTCGTCCAATTTCTATTCCTCCATATAGAATAGCTCCAGCTGAGTTTAGGGAACTCAAGGAGCAACTTAAAGATCTTCTGGATAAGAGGTTTATTCATCCTAGTGTATCTCCGTGGGTGCACCCATATTGTTTATGCGCAAGAAGGATGGTTCCTTTCGGATGTGCATTGACTATAGGCAGTTGAACAAGGTGATGGTCAAGAACAAGTATCCTCTTCGGAGGATAGATGATCTGTTTGATTCATTGCAAGGTGCCAAGTTCTTTTCTAAGATAGATCTTCAATTTGGGTACCATCATCTAAAGATTAGGGAGGTGGATATCCTTAAAACGGCTTTTCATACTCGATATAGGCCCTTTGAGTTTTTGGCAATGTCATTTGGGTTGACTAATGCTCCGACGGCATTTATGGATCTGATGAATAAGGTTTTTCATTAGTATTGGAATCCTTTCATTATTGTGTTTATTGATGACATTCTGATTTATTCAAAGAGTGAGATGGATCATGCTAATCACCTTCGTGTGGTGCTGCAGACCTTAAAGAAACAACTGTTGTATGCCAAGTTCTCTAAATATGAGTTTTGGTTAAAAGTTATAACTTTATTAGGCTATATTAATTCTAGTGGGAGGATCATGGTGGATCCGCAAAACGTTGTTGTGGTGAAGAAATGGCCTAGACCTATGACTCTATTCGACATTTAGAGGTTCTTGGATTTTGCTAGGTATTATAAGTGATTTTTCGAATGGCATGAAGAGGGATATGGCAGATTTTATGGCCAAATGCATCAGCAGGTTAAGGTTGAGCAATGAGGCCAGGAGGGTTGTATCAAGAAATTGATTTGCCCAAATGGAAATGTGAAGTGATCAATATGGACTTCATTACCGTTCTTTCTCGGTCTCGAAATCAATATGATTCAATTTAGGTCATCGTGGATAGGATGACTATGTATTCCCATTTTTTGCCAATGCAGATTACCTTCTCAGCGGAAGATCATGCGAAGCTGTATCTTTAGGAGATTGAGAAGTTGCATGGGGTGCCTGTTTTAATTATTTCTGATCATGGCACAGAGTTTACATATCACTTCTAATGATCTTTCCAGAAAGGGTTGGGGACTAATATTAGTCTTAGTACTATTTTCCACCATCAGATAGATGAGATATAAGCAGTAAGCCAGGGTATGAGTCATACCATGGACTCGTTTGGTGGACAGTGTCTAAATTTTTCTTTGGTAGAATTTGCCAAGGGTACAGATGAAGGGTACAGATCATATGCTTTGAATACGTCTTGGTCAGATGAGTCGTATGTTGGATAGTGTTGGATCCAAATGTTGAGGCTAGGATATAATTAGAGGCTACCAATCATATTGGAGGGTACGACTCCTGAGGGTCAGTCGAACCCTTGTGGTGGGATTTTGGTGCAACTTAAGTGGGGGTATTTTGGATATTTTTTTCACTTATGCTAATATGGTCCCACTACTTCTAACCTCCTTGGGAGGTTTTTTACCTTATTATTCCATTCATTAACACTTAGAAACTCTTCTAAAATAATCTATAATTCTCTCAAAAGCTTTTGGGCAAGGGAAGTGATGATAGGCGAATTTACACGCCTATATCAATATATTTTGCCCATATTTGTGCCACGTTTTGAGAACAAATTATATATTTCATGCACTTTTAGTCCTTTTTCCTGTAAGTGAGCGAAAGAACATGATTAGCAAAGTTTCAGGTATAAATGATGCAGAATTCAGCATTTTGTGGATAACTTGACGCCAAAGAAAGCTCACGAAGGAAGGAAAGGGAGCTTGGACGCCTAAAGGACCAAAAGTGATGCATGGAAAATCTGTCCCGGGCTAAAACAGCATTTTTGAAGACTTTGGAGACTAGCAGTAACTTATTTGGATTAGGATAATAATACATTAACCTAGTACAATTGGGTTAAGTATTTCATTAGTTTATTTGGATTTGGATAATGTTACATTAACCTAGTACAATTGGGTTAAGTATTTCATTAGCTTAGTAGGATTTGGTTAAGTATTTCATTAGCTTAGTAGGATTAGGATATGGGTATTATAAACACCCTATCATGCTAGAGATTTTTATTCATTCCTCCCTTAGTGGAGAGATTCATTCACTTACTATTCCAATAATTCTAATTCTTCCATTAATTCTATTTTTATTCTTCTTCTATTCTTCTATTAAATTCCACAACAAGAGAGACGTTACTTTGCAAAGGACTTCACGCCATCCTCACCCTTACACCTAACGTGCAAATCTTTATTGGGGTACAATGATCATGTTTATTATGACTTCCTTCGCACTTATGGGTAACTAAACCTCTCTGTTGGGGTTATGGAAGCCGAATGAGATACTATCTATTGCTGTGAGTTTGTGAGTTCGTGACACGTATGCTGT
Source organism: Capsicum baccatum var. pendulum (assembly GCA_030864225.1). Classification (NCBI taxonomy): domain Eukaryota; kingdom Viridiplantae; phylum Streptophyta; class Magnoliopsida; order Solanales; family Solanaceae; genus Capsicum; species Capsicum baccatum. Next base: position 136,560,766 of record CM061552.1, read on the forward strand.
TTATATCATTGTTCTCTTCATCTTTATGCAAATTCTTATGGCTGCAGACGCATAGAATAACGCCAGTATAACATTTAACTTGTTCGAAAGAATGGTTATCTGTCTGGAAAAGAGATAATGTCAAGGTAGTAGGGTCCCATCCCCTATTAAAAAGTTAGTGTCGTAACTGGATTAACCTCTTGGAGAATTCGTACCGTTAGACACGCTTTAAGCTCGAAAGAGTTAAAGTGAAATAGTCCTCGAATAGGTCGAAAGACGCCTGGATTTACCATCGAATACAATTCTCTATAAGCACATGCATGTCTGAATTCAACACACTCATAGCTAATAGAGACGTAAACTCAGAAGGTGGACATAACCCCAACTTCTCAATTCTCATTGATCAGCAACCTACCAAGCAAACCGTTTTTACTCTTCTATTTTCTGCTTTTACTTTATTATTTTGTTTACATTACTTGCACGACAAAACTCCCCCCTTTTACGAGACTTGCACTAAAAGTCTAGTAATCTTTGCTTACTTGTTGACCAAGCTATTGCCTGTGGGATCGATACCCAACCCATTTGGGTTCTATATTTGCTAACGACCTCTTTACACTCTTACAAGAGCTGTAGATTGAGCGTTATCAAAAATTGGCGCCGTTGCCGGGGAATACGGTTGTTAACTAAGTTTGTGATAATTACTAGACCCTTTGGTCAAAGATTCTCGTACTTTTACTTTTAGTTGTTGTTTTTGTTCTATTCAGGTTTCGTTGACAGAATGGATGCACAACGTGACATAGAAAGAATGGCTGCTCAACAGGAGCAGGCTAGGTTAGCTGCTCTAGCAGCCGCTCAAGTGCACCAACAGATTATTGATAGCCCAGGTCGTGCAACAAATCCTGATGATGAGGACCTGGGCGATGAGGAGCTACTAAACCCACAGCTCACTACTGAGATGGTGGCACCCATGCAGAGGAGAGATGGTCAAGCGCGATTGAGGCCTGATCGCCGAGCTGTACAGATTCCTTTTGATGACGATGATGACGATTTGGATGAAGCTGGTGCCACAGGAGCCATTATTCTGCAACCCTTGGCACCTGGAGCAAAGTTCAATATCACTAGCACCATGATTCAGCTTTTGCAACTCAAGGGATTATTTGGTGGACTAGCAGGCGATGATCCGAATATGCATCTGATCAACTTTATTTCTACATGCAAGTCATTCGACAATCCTGGCGTTGGACAGAATGCAATTCGACTGCTCTTATTTCCATTGTCTCTGTCTGGGGAGGCAACTCTATGGTTGAATGGGCTGACTCCTGATTCTATTACTAATTGGAGGCAATTGAAAGACGCTTTCCTAAAAAGATTCTTTCTGCCATCCAAAAGAGCACAGTTAAGAGATGAGATCACAAATTTTCGGCAGCTTCCAACTGAAGCCCTCCACAAAACATGGGAGAGGTTCAAGACGAAGCTTATGCGGTTCCCAAATCACCATATGACCAATGTCCACTTTATGGAGATATTATACAGATCTTTGAATTCGATGACCAAGCCAGTGGTAGATAATGCAGCAGGTGGATCATTTATGGACCTCACCTTTGTGCAGGCAAGCAATATGCTAGATCGGATGACAAAGCAAAGTAGAGCTTGGTATACCTGGGATTCTGAGGTAGCAAGCTCTACTGTATCTTTTGGCATGACTGCAGAGCAGAGGCGAAGACAAGAGGATCGTGACAAAGACATGGCTCACATGAAAATGCAGATGGATCTTCTTACAAAGCATCTATTATCAGGGAAGACCAAAAAAGTTAAAGCTGTTGCATCAAAAGGAAGAGAGGAATCCGATTCTGAGGAAGAAGCCAACTACTTGAACAATCAGAGGGGTTTCCGAGGCAATGCCCAAGGAAACCAAGGTCGGAACTATTATGATAATTCAGGATATAAGGATCGTGATCAAGGTAGTTGGAAGGATAAGACTGAAAAGAGTGGTTTGTACGTCCCCCCTGGAAGACGTGACGCCACCACATCTAGTTCTGGAAGTATGGAAGACATGATGACTAAACTATTGAAAGGAGTGGAAGCAACGAGCGCGGGAGTAACGGAGGTAATAAATGATTTGTCCTCCATGAAGCAATTAGTTGATTCTCATTCCACTTCAATCAAGCAAATAGAGCAGAAATTGAGCCAACTTTTAGCAGCACTCAATCAAAGAAAAGCCGGCACACTACCCAGCGACACTATGCCAAATCCAAGAAACGAAGGATCATGCATGGCTATCACTACCCAAAGTGGTAAGGTGCTGGAAACTTCAGCAAAAGGCAAGCAAGTGGTTGACGAAGTAGTGGACATTGATGATAAGGCGACAGAAGAAGCATCCACAGAAAAAGGCCACAACGGCCATAACGACGACTTCAATAGATTGCAACCTAAAAAAGCTAAAAAACAGAAGCAAGAGGAGAAGAATTCAGCATTTTGTGGATAACTTGACGCCAAAGAAAGCACACGAAGGAAGGAAAGGGAGCTTGGACGCCTAAAGGACCAAAAGTGATGCATGGAAAATCTGTCCCGGGCTAAAACAGCATTTCTGAAGACTTTGGGGACTAGCAGTAACTTATTTGGATTAGGATAATAATACATTAACCTAGTACAATTGGGTTAAGTATTTCATTAGTTTATTTGGATTTGGATAATGTTACATTAACCTAGTACAATTGGGTTAAGTATTTCATTAGCTTAGTAGGATTTGGTTAAGTATTTCATTAGCTTAGTAGGATTAGGATATGGGTATTATAAATACCCTATCATGCTAGAGATTTTTATTTATTCCTCCCTTAGTGGAGAGATTCATTCACTTACTATTCCAACAATTCTAATTCTTCCATTAATTTTATTTTTATTCTTCTTCTATTCTTCTATTAAATTCTACAATAAGAGAGACGTTACTTTGCAAAGGACTTCACGCCATCCTCACCCTTACACCTAACGTGCAAATCTTTATTGGGGTACAATGATCATGTTTATTGTGACTTTCTTCGCACTCATGGGTAACTAAACCTCTCTGTTGGGGTTATGGAAGCCGAATGAGATACTATCTATTGCTGTGAGTTTGTGAGTTCGTGACACGTATGCTGCTTATATCATTATTCTCTTCATCTTAATGCAAATTCTTGTGGCTGCAGACGCATAGAATAACGCCAGTATAACATTTAACTTGTTCGAAAGAAAGGTTATCTGTCTGGAAAAGAGATAATGTCAAGGTAGTAGGGTCCCATCCCCTATTAAAAAGTTAGTACCGTAACTGGATTAACCTCTTGGAGAATTCGTACCGTTAGACACGCTTTAAGCTCGAAAGAGTTAAAGTGAAATAATCCTCGAATAGGTCGAAAGACGCCTGGATTTACCATCGAATACAATTCTCTATAAGCACATGCATATCTGAAATCAACACACTCATAGCTAATAGAGACGTAAACTCAGAAGGTGGACATAACCCCAACTTCTCAATTTTCATTGATCAGCAACCTACCAAGCAAACCATTTTTACTCTTCTATTTTCTGCTTTTACTTTATTATTTTGTTTACATTACTTGCACGACAAAACTCCCCCCTTTTACGAGACTTGCACTAAAAGTCTAGTAATCTTTGCTTACTTGTTGACCAAGATATTCCCTGTGGGATCGATACCCAACCCAGTTGGGTTCTATATTTGCTAACGACCGCTTTACACTCTTACGAGAGCTGTAGATTGAGCGTTATCAGGAAGCTAAGGTTTCAACTAGAGGATTAATTTTGGGCTATTCTTGGTGATCTTTTTCCATCATCATCTTGGTTTAAGGCATGTTCCCATCCCTCATTGTTAATTCTAAATAGAAGCATGGTTTTTATGAACGTTGTCATGACTTCATTGATTGTATGATTTTGGTTTTCAAATATAAATTATGGTTTTTTATATTAACTGGTTGGTTATGGTTTTTCATGGTTTTAATTATGCTTTATTGTTATTAATGGTGGTTTTGGTTAATTGGATTGCATGGGAATGGTTTGATGGTAATTAGAATTGGTTTTAGTTATATTATTCCCTCATTGTGTTTGACAAAATGTCTATCATAATGTTTTTATTACATTTATGTCTTTTAATGAAACTCTTGCTTTAAACTTGGTAAAGGAATTATGCATGGTTTAAATGGCTTGGAAAGGTAAATAGCTAATTGGTTACGCTTATGGGGTACATGGAATACCCTATGTGGTTTAATATGGTAAGTGGAAGGGTACTTGGAAGTCTCCTTAAACCTACAAATGGTTGGCTGTGGATAGTACTTACAAGTATAGTCAGTATGACGATACCACCATAAAATGGCCTTGGTTAATAAATGGTAAATGGATTGATTGGTTGCTTGGTAATGGTTTTAATTGGGCAATAATTATGGGATATGAAGTAAAGTTGTGGAAGGTGGAGGTCCCAGGGGGACCAAAATTGGAACTCATATTTGCCGATGTGAGGTTGGTCTTGGTGATTATGTGCATGATGTCACATTATATTTTGGGGGATGTACTCTTCATCCCAGGTTTTTTTCCCTGGTCTTGCGACTTTATGCACTGAGGACCTTTCAGCAGGGGGAGCTGAACACATATAGCTCGTGGGTGGTTTAGGACGATAAAGCTACACAGCCCAAGTAAAAGTTTTAAATGCATGCTAAACCTGGTCCACTTTCCCAGCAAAGTTATATATATGTGTGTGTATGTGTGTGTGTGTATGGTTGTATGCATATGAATGGTTTTTACTTGGATTTATAAATGGCATTATTTTATCTTTATCCTGAGATCATGCTAGCATTCACTTGCTAACTCATCTACTGGCGGTTGTATACCCACGCTATGCAGGAATCGGCCGTTCTACTTCTCTACATAGTGATTAACTTGGGGATCAGCATTTGGATTGAAGTAGTGAGCTTTCATCCTTTCGGAAGGATCCATTTCATGTTATAGATATTTCTAGGCACTTTCATTTTATATTGGATATTGGTTTTGGTCATAGTTTGGGGCATGTCCCAGCCGAATTTTATTACTCTTTTGATTAAAGGTTTTATGGTACTGCTATGGGTTGGAATGAGCGGGATCAGCATTGGTGTCGGCCTTGGCATTGGAATAAGCTTGTGGCTGACATTATTGGACAGAATTTCTCACTGTTCCATTGTATTTTATTTTGGGATTAATTATATTATGTTTTGGAACGTATTTGAGTATGGCCTGGTTTATAGCCTTTGGAATGGTTTGGTAAAGTTTGGTGGTTGGTGTGGGATGGTTGTACTGGATTGGGCCAATCAAGGTTTTGATCCTATCCCAGAGTCTTCATGTGAGCTGTTACATTATCTTGTCATATGCTCGAAATTCAGCCAACTCAAGAAAGGCGGCTAGAGGTTGGGTTGGGTAATGGAGGTAGTCTCCAATCCCGATCGGACTTAGGACGCCCATTAGGATAAGGCCTTGATTGGGTCATGTCAAGTTAGTATCAGAGCTTTAAGTTCATGGTCAATGGGGAGTCCACAAAGCCATGACGAGTAGAGTCTCTTTTAGGGGTGCGTAGCACGCCACACTCATAAGGGAGAAGCTACAAATCATTTAGGAATGTTTCACTTTCTTAGTATTCTATTTTAAAGCTTGGAGTATCAGTCTTGGAATCTTCTCTAATCCTTGTTTGTTCGTCTTTAGATCTGAAACATAAGAAAATTTTTCTATCCCATCTGGGGGTAATACTGAAGGGGTGCATCTTGCTTCTTGGATTCATCTTTGATCTCATGGTCCTATCCCTGATAGTTCTGATATTTCACTAGTTGCTATTAGTCCTCCTTAAGGCGAGGTGATTAATGTAGAATTTCGTCAGTCTGTTCATGTTATTGCTTAGATGGTCGCTACTCAGGCTGAGCAGGGTGTGACTGGTTTTTTTCTGATAAGGCCACAAGGGTTGGCTAATTTATGAAGATGGGTCCTCGCACTTTTTCTAGAGTGAAGGTGGGAGAGGATCCTCAGAGATTCATGGATAAAATAAAAAAAATATTTTGGGTGATGCAGGTTACCAATGTAGAGGGGTAAACTTTGCAGCTTATCAGCTCAAATGAGTTGCATATTAATGGTATGAAGAGTGGAACAGGGATAGGGGTGATGTGGAAGAATCAATCTTGTAGGTTACTCTTTCTAAGGCCTTCTTAGATCGTTTATTTCCCAATAGTTGAGGGAAGCAAAAATAGAGGAATTTGTGAACCTCAAGTAGGGGAGGATGTCTGTCAAACAATATTCCTTGAATTTTCACCATTTGTCAAGGTATGCTCCTAATTTAGTGGCTAACATGCGGGCAAGAATGAGTAAGTTCGTTTCTGGGTTGAATCAAGATTTGATTTTAGAGAGCAAGACTGCCTTGATGATTAAAGATATGGACATCTCTAGGTTTATTGTTCATATGCAGCAGGTAGAGGATAAGAAGAGGAAACAAGTAAGGTTTGGAGATAGACAAGAAAAGGGGAGCAGGTTTTCTAACCAGGGAGGTTCTCAGTCTCATATGGTCGGGATGGTGGCAAATGGTAGAAAAAGAAGTGGGGGAGTTTGGGTTCATTTTCTTTTGCTAGTGCTCTTTACCAGTCGAGTGGCAGGCATCATCAAGGTGGTGACAATTTCTAGGCACAGGTTACCCAATATCAGGCAAGTAGAGGTCAGTAAGTTTCTTCATGCCCTCCTTATTGGTTATGTGGTCATCCTCATCGGGGTTATTGCGATGAAGGAAGGAAAAACTGCTTCAAGTATGGCCATGCAAGCCATCAACTCAGGGATTGTCCAATTTATAAGGTTGCTACGGGGGCGAATAAGATTCTTGTGGATTCATCTTCTACTCCTAAACCTGGTGGTGTGGCATCTACTTCTATTACTACTCTTGATTCTAGTATTAGTTGGAACAGGTTGTATACTTTGGTGTCCCAACAGTAATTCGAGGTATTACCTGATGTCATTACTTGTACATTACAGTTTTTCTCTTATGACGTATATTATTTGCTTGATCTGAGGTCCACTCTCTCCTATGAGACTCCTTATATGGTTGTATTTTTTGGTTTTGATTCGAAAGTTATTTTGAATCATTTTTTTATTTCTATCCTGATAGGTAACTCAGTTACTGTTAAGAGAGTCTATAGGGGTGTGGTATCTTTAGTGGCAAGCAAACCTTGGTTGATCTGTTAGAGTTGGGTATGGTGAATTTCGATGTCATTTTAGGTATGGATTAAGTGCACTCTTGTTATGCGTCCTTGGATTGTCAGACCCGTAGGGTTATCTTTAGGTTCCTGGTAAGATGGTTATAGAATGGGAGAGTGGTTCTTTAGCTCCTAGGGGGAGATTTATTTCTAATCATAGAGCTCGGAGGTTAATGTCCAATGGTCGTCTTTATCACATGGTCCAAGTTAAAGATTCTAACTCAGAAGGTCCTTCTTTTCAGTCAGCTCCGGTGGTTAATGAGTTTCCAGAGGTCTTTCTGGAAGATCTTCTTAGTATTACTCCAGATAGGGAAATCGAGTTTGGTATTGATCTAGTTCCAGAAACTCATCCAATTTCTATTCCTCCATATAGAATGGCTCCGACTGAGTTGAGAAAACTCAAGGAGCAACTTAAGGATCTTCTGGATAAGGGGTTTATTCATCGTAGTATCTTCGTGGGGTGCACCAGTATTGTTTGTGTGAAAGAAAGATGGTTGCCTTTGAATGTGCATTGACTATAGGCAGTTAAACAAGGTGACGGTTAAGAACAAGTATCCTCTTCCAATGATAGATGATCTATTTGGTTCGTTGTAAGGTACCAAGTTCTTTCCTACGATAGATCTTCAATTTGGGTACCATCAGCTAAAGATTAGGGAGGTGGATATCCCTAAGATAGCTTTTCATACTCGATATGGGCACTTTGACTTTTTGGTAATGTCACTTGGGTTAAATAATGCTCCAGCGGCATTTATGGATCTGATGAACAAGGTTTTTCGTCAGTATCTGGATCTCTTCATTATTATGTTTATTGATGACATTCTAATTTATTTGAAGAGTGAGGTAGATCATGCTAATCTCCTCTGTGTCATGCTGCAGACCTTAAAGTAACAATAGTTTTATGTCAAGTTCACTAATTGTGAGTTTTGGTTTAACGCTATAACTTTCTTGGGTCATACTATTTCTAGTGGGGGGATCATGGTGGATCTGCAAAAGGTTGTTGTAGTAAAGAAGTGGCCTAGACCCATGACTCAATTCAACATTCAGAGCTTCTTGGATTTAACCAGGTATTATAAGCGATTTGTGGAATGGCATGAAGAGGGATATGGCAGATTTTGTGGCCAAATACATGGTGTGTCAGTAGGTTAAGGTTGACCACATGGGGGCATGAGGGTTGTATCAAGAGATTGATTTTCCTGAATGGGAATGGGAAATAATTAATATGGACTTTGTTATCGATCTTCCTCGATCTCAAAATCAATATGATTTGATTTGGGTCATCTCGGATACGATGACTAAGTCTGCCCACTTTTTTCCAGTGCAGACTACCTTCTCGATGGAGGATTATGCGAAGCTGTATCTTTAGGAAATTGTGAAGTATCACGGGGTGCCGTTTTGATTATTTCTAATCATGGCCCACATTTTACATCTCACTTTGTCGATCTTTCTAGAAAGGGTTGGGGACTAAGGTTAGTCTAAGTACTATTTTCCACCTGTAGACAGATGGGAAAGTGGAGAGAACTATTCATACATTGGAGGATATGCTTTGGGCTTGTGTGATTGATTATGGTGTCACTTGGATTGAGCATCCAACTTTGATGGAGTTTGCTTACAACAATAGATATTATTCTAGCATTTGTGTGGCCCCTTTTGAGGCATTATATTATAGGAGGTGTAGATCTCCTATTAGGTAGTTCGAGCTTGGTGAGGAGAATATGTTTGGTCCATACTTGGTTTACCAAGCTATGGAGAAGGTGAAGGTGATTCGGGATAGGCTTAAGGCTGCCCAAAGTCGCCAAAAATCCCATGCGGATGTTAGGTGTAGAGACTTGGAGTTTGAGGTTGGGGATTCCTCAAGGTATTTGTCATGAAGGGAGTAATGCAGTTTGGCTAGAAGGGAAAGCTCAGTCCCCGGTATGTTGGTCCTTATGAGATTTTACGGAGAGTTGGTAATGTTGCTTACAAGCTGGAGTTGCCTTCTAGCTTGAGCTTGGTTCATCCAGTCTTTCATGTTTCCATGTTGAGAAAGTGCATTGGTGATCCTTCGACGATTGTTCCTTTGGAAGGATTGGGTATCATGGATTCTGTCTTTTGAGAAAATCTCGATTGAGATCTTGGATAGGTAGGTTCATCGGTGGTAGATCAAGTATGTAGCCTCGATTAAAGTTCTATGGTGGAACCACAAGGTGGAGGAGGCTACTTAGGAAGCAGAGGAGGACACGAAGTCTAAATATCGCTTTTGTTTGCTGCTCCTGGAATTCGTGCGGAAGGTATATGTCTTCAACACATCTTTATTTTCAGAGTTTGTTAAAGGAAATATTAATATCTTTTCCTCTTTGTTATCAAACTTTGTTAAAGATTGGAAATATATTTGATAATGTAAATGGCTTGTGCGTATGGTTACCCCTACCTTATCCGTCATTCGGGGATGAATATTCCTAGTGGATGAGACTATAACACCCTGGGTTTTGACCATTAGAAAATTTCCTAAAATTCTGGTCTCTGGACCCAATACGACTCATTGGTACAAGCCGTATGATGGGGTACGAATGGTATGGTCCTGTCGTTTGCTGACCAGTGTTGGTTGGTAGAATGGATTTTGGTTATTGGAATGGATATGACATAGAGGTACAAGTCATATTGGTGGGTAAGGATCATTTGGTTCCTTAACTTTATCTTAGACTTGGTTTGGATCTGAGTACGAATGGCTCACCATAAGTCATAAGCCAGGGTACGAGGCATACCATGGACTCGTATGGTGATCAGTGTCTAAATTTTCCTTGGGTTTAATTTGCCAGGGATACGGATGAAGGGTACGGATCGTATGCTTTGGATATGTCTTGGTTGGATGAGTCTTATGCTGGATAGTATTGGATCCAAAGTTTGAGGCTAGGATATGAGCGGAGGCTACCAATCGCATTGGAGGTACGACTCGTGAGGGTCAGTCGTACCCTATGATGAGATTTTGATGCAACTTAAGCGGGGGTATTTTGGACATTTTCCCACTTATCCTAATAAGGTCCCACTACTTCTAACCTACTTGGGAGATACCCTATTATTCCATTCATTAACACTTAGAAACTCTTCTAAAACACTCTATAATTCTCTCAAAAGCTTTTGGGCAAAGGAAGCTAGGGTTTCAACTAGATAATTAATTTGGGGTTTGTATTGGTGATCTCTTTCCATCATCATCTTGGTTTAAGGCATGTTCTCATCCCTCATTGTTAATTCTAACTAGAAGCATGGTTTTTATGAATATTTTCATGACTTTATTGATTGTATGATTTTGGTTTTCAAATATGAATTGGGGGATTTGATATTAAATGGTTGGTAATGGTTTTTCATGGTTTTAATTATGATTTATGTGCATTAATGGTGGTTTTGGATAATTAGATTTCATGGGAATGGTTTAATAGTAATTGGAATTGGTTTTGGTTATATTATTCCCTGTTGGAAAAAATGCCTATAATAATGTTTTTATTGCATTGAGTACTTTTAATGGAACTTTTGCTTGTTTTAAATCTTGGTAAAGAAATTATGCATGGTTTAAATGGCTTGGAAAGGTAAATATCTAAATGGTTATGCTTGTGGGATACATGGAATCTCCCAATTTGTTTAATATGGTAAATGGAAGGGCACTTGGAAGTCTCCTTAAACCTACATATGGTTGGCTATGGATAGTACTTGCAAGTATGGTCGGTATTATGATACCACCACTAAATGGCCTTTGTTAATAAATGGTAAATGGATTGATTGATTGCTTGAAATGGTTTTAATTTAGCAATAATGGAGGGATATGTAGCAAAGCCATGGAAGGTGGAGGTCCCGAAGGGACCAAAACAAGAACTCATATTTGCCGATGTGAGGTTGGTCTTGGTGGCCGTGTGCATGATGTCACACTATATTTTGGGTGATATACTCGTCATCTCAGGTTTTTTACCCTGGTCGTGCAGCTTCACGCACTGGGGCCAGGGAATTGAACCCATATAGCATGTGGGTAGTTTAGGACGGCAAAGCTACACAGCCAAGGTAAAGGTTTTAAATGCATGCTAAACCTTATCCCCTTTCCCAGCATGGTTATATATATACACATATATTAATATGGTTGTGTGCATATCGATGGTTTTTACTTGGCTTTATAAATCACATTATTTTATCCTTATTCTGAGATCATGCTAGCATTCACCTGCTAACCCGTCTACTGGCGGTTGTATACCCACTCTATGCATGAACCGGCCATTCTACTCCTTTTATATAATAATTCGACTCCGGGATCAGCATTTGGATTGAAGTGGTGAGGTTTCATCCTTTAGGAAGGTTCCATTTCATGTTATAGATATTTATAGATGCTTTGATTTTATTTTGGATATTGGTTTTGTCCATGGTTGGGGGCATGTCCCAACCGGATTTTATTACTCTTTTGGTTAAAGGCTTTGTGGTACTGCTATGGGTTGGAATAGGTGGGATCAATATTGGAGTCGGCCTTGGCATTGGAATAAGCTGTTGGGCCAACATCATTGGACTAATTTCTAACTGTTCCATTATATTTTATTTTAGGATTAATTATATTATGTTTTGGAACTTATTTGGTTATGGCCTGGTTTATGGCCTTTGGAATAGTTTGGTACGATTGGGCGGTTGGTGTGGGATGGTTGGACTCGATTTGGTTGGTCACGGCTGTGATCCTATCCCAGATTCTTCATGTGAGATGTTACACTATCTTGTTATATGCTTGAAATTCAGTCAACTCAGGGCAGGCGACTGGAGGTTTGGTTGGGTTACGGGGGTGGTCTCCGGTCCCGATTGAACTTGGGATGCCCATTACGACAAGGCCCTGATCGAGTGGTGTCATGCGATGACCTCCTATATTACATCATCATCATCATCAGTCTCATCATTTTCATTGTATTTACTTTATTATGCTTGTAATGTGATTGTATTTCTTCCTTGACTTGTTACCTATCCATTTGTTATATCTTCCTTTACTTGTACTTGATGTTCTTGTATATGTTGTCCTTTTGTGCTTTACTTGTATATGGTATAATGTATACTTGTGGTCCTTTCTGGTGTTTGTTGCAATATATGTGAGTATTATAGAACTGTTAGTGCAAGCGGTGTAGGCTACGTTGTGAGATATTTTCTGATTGTAGGTGGCGTGCCCTTAGTTTGTATTTTGTATGCTTTATTATCTACTTTGCTCAGTCGTCCTATGATATCTACTGAGTACAAGTAAATCACACTCACTTCTACTATGCCTTTTTTGTGAAGATCCTGGTTCAGGTACGCCCCACATTGGTTTATTCGGGTGATATTTTGAGATTTATGAGGTACTAATGGATTTCATGTGTTCGGAGTATACTACTATCTCTTCTTATTAGACTATGTCTTTATTTATATTTAGAGATAGGGTTATTCCTGTGTGTTGTGTTTTCTTGAGTTGTATTAGTAGTTCTTACACTATGACACCAGGTTCTGGGAGTTGTGACATTATTGTTTATGCTTCTTTCCGCTTTCATTATATTAATTATGGTTTCGCTTCGTTCTAGGAGCCTTGCCTTTGGTTTTGAATGTTAATTTCTCTTTCATATCAGTTTGTGTGATGGGCTTATATGTCAAGGTTCATCGCGACAGGTGCTATCATGACCCTTGGATTTTTGGGTCGTGATAGATAAAGAAAGGAGAAAAAGGCAACTACGGCTTTGAGAGCTTACCCTGCCTCTTAACTCTAAGCAGGACGATCGTAATGTCAGCGGCAGCCACTAATACTAGGATCTGCACTAAAAAGGTACACTTTGATACTCAAGAGGCATCATCAGCCGACTAACCGGTGCAATAAAGATGCAAGATAAATAAGCTAAGTCTAGGTAAAAGGGCAAACCTGAAATAATGCTCCAATACTATGAATAAATAATTGAAATGGATATAGTAGGAAAGAAAACATAATTAATACTACAATACTGGCCCCTATAAGCTAGTAAGTGCTGAAAAGTAAATAACTCAATGCGGGCCTCCATAAGCCCGAAGGGTGTAATCAAAGAAAGTAAATAGTCAAAATTTCATAAATTTACCAAATAACAAGCCGTAACCATGGATCCATCTATTTTATAATAGACCATAAATAACCTCTCAATGTTGGACTCGAACCAAAACTCATATCATCATCATCATCATTTGTTGGACTTGAACCAAAACTCATGTCATCAATTGCAGGACTCGAGTCGAAACTCAATAGCGATTGTCGGACTTGAATGGAAACTCAATATAATAAATCATCAACAAACATATGTGATTTAAGGATATAATACACCCAGTAAGTCTACAAGGATCTAGCAAGAGTCTTGGATTAAGGTTGCCAGACAGGCCCATTTCTAATCTCCAAAATCTATTCTAAGGCAAAATCTATCCTGGACCAGGCTAAGGTATTGAAATTTACTTGTACATGTTAAATAAGCCATAATTAGTCTTAAGATAGCAATTTTACCTAAAGCATGATAACTAAGTCAATTATGCCTAATTTATGGTTTTTCAATAGGCTAAATATTCCAAATAACACTAACTATATTTCCAAGACCTAATTCTCAATTAATATCTGGCATAATATCATAAATATACTATGAATTAGCTCAATCTAAGAGAAAAGTAAGTCTAGATTACCTGGACCCCAAAGAAAAGCCCAAAGAAATTTGCTAAGTTGATAAATTTCTCCTTTGAGAAGCTTTCGCAAGATGCAACCTATCAAAATCATAATCTACTCATCAATATGAGAACAACAGTATCTATATTGCATTTTCATGCTTCGAGTCCCAAAATACGTAAAAATCCCATGTGGGACCCTGTTGTGGAACCGCACTTCCAAAATCACCAACACGTCCCTCTATAATCAAGGAATATTTATCCTCAAGAATGGATAAATTCTGAGCTCAAATGGTACTACAATCAACCCACTAATATTCTAGAAATTTTGGAAAATAATAGAGAAATTAACCATGAAATTGATAAAAAATTATCAAAAATTCGGAGAAGAAACGAGTAATTCACGCTTACGAATACCCCAAAATCACCTATTAACGTCTCTCTCAAGTTTTCACACGTTTTAGGATTTTTCAATCTTGAACTTGTGTGAAAATGGGAGAGAATTTGAGTAAATAGGACATTTAATGGTTGCCTAGGTGTCGCTTAAGCGGTCATGAGCTTGCGGCCAAGTTTTGCTTTAGCGGTACCCGCTGCCTGCATGACTACCGCTTAACCGGTCCTCTTGTTTCTTAAGCGGTGAGAGATCCGCTTTAGCGGTCCTCAGCTGGGCAAGTCTGGTCTCTCAAGTGACTGGCTGGACGCTTTAGTACCCCTTCTCTGAAGCGATTCAAAGGACGCTTAAGTGGGTGCATCAGTTGGCGACTTAGACTCTTTTTAGTCTCCACCGACCTCTCGAGATTCATTCGGAATTTCGTATACGCAAACAAACTATTCTACCCTATCAAATTCGATGTTTTGAATTTAATGGCGCAATCGAAATTTTCATTCGAGGTTAGTTCGACGAAAAGTGGATCCTACACCCAAGTGTCATTTTCTCAAGTTCTAGCCAATAGCCGAGAATGAGTCTGAAAGCCCTGGGAACCCAAACCAAAGCTCCACCCAACCTAAAATCAACATTTTGAAGTTGTTGGAACTGTTAGAACCTGCATACGAGGTTGTATGACTAAAATTTTTTCCTGATAGCCAATTCTAACTAATGAAGACTCCAAAACAAGAAATTGACTCTAAAAAACAAACGAACTGCTCGGTAATTGAACCGTCAGTTCCAAAAAGTCATAAATGACTTGGCAGTTACAGGAAAGTTCTGAATGGTGAAAACGACTGAAAATACAGAAAATGACATAGAGGGTCATTACAGTTTTAATTTAGTTTTCTTTATTTTATCCAATTCTTTTATTTACTCAAATACTATTATTATGTATTAATCAAATTGTGTGGAGAGAGGAAAAGAGAGAAGGAAATAACCTTCAAACATCTTTCAACGTATAAAATTTTATCATCCGACATTTCATCATATACTCCTGCAAAACCAAACTTATAAAGAAAAAATAAATAAGCAAACAAAAATTTCAACTAACTACAAAAACAAAGTGCCAATATAAGCAATATATATATATATATATATATATATATATATATATATATATATATATATATATATATAATCAATAAAAAATGATAATAGATTTTCTTCTTACAAAATATGAGCAAGTTCTTGACATTTTATAATTAATTATGAATTAGAATGCAAATCAATTTCTGTGAATAGAGAACTATCTTCAACAATACAAGATGGTATTATCAAATTTTAAAAATAGACTAAAATTTTAGAAAATTAACTCAAATTACAAGCAAAAATTATTTCTTCAAACATATATACTATCAAGCTTTCAATTGATAAAAAAAATAGTTAGCTCACTTCATTGTGGCACTTTTGACAAGATTGCGAGGTTGACCAATAGTGTATCCACGCAGTAAAGTCAGATGATACGCTAATAACTGAGACAAAGGACAAACACAAGAAAATAATTTAGTTGGTCATAAAATAATAATTAGAAGAATAATAAAGAAGACATTACAATATCTAATTTTCGTAGTAAAATTTTTTGATTTATTAAGCTACGTTAATATGGAAATAATAAATTAACTTTTTTGGTCATAACTGCAACATAGGTGAGAAAAACTCTCCCATTCAACTCTATAAATAGCCATTAAAGTACAATAATATTTCAAAAAAAATTAGAAACTCACAATCAGAAACAACGAAATAAAAAAATATAATTGTGATAAAAAATAAGATCTTAGCAACTTATCAGTTACCAGAGACATGATCGACGACACAAGCAAAATCAAGAATAGACTAAATGTAAACCTAAACCTAATTTTTCAACCTACGACAGAATAGAAATTAAAGAATAGTCTAAACTTTAAATAAATAGAGAAAACTAATGGAAGTAATATCAAGAATACTAATCCTATCAAAACTGGTTTCAGAAAAACGAACTTAATGAATTTTATAAATTTAAACTTCTTTCTATATTTTAATAATAATTTAATAAAAGGGTGAAAAGAAGATTTTATCTATTGCAGAATCTTTTCGTGAAGGGTTCATTATTTGAGAAAAGGTAACAAAGATAAATACGAGCTTGTTTTATAGCAAGAATAATTAATCGTTATTGTATCAAGGTCAATCTATTCATGCGTCTTGATAATATTTTTCCTTGTTCACTAATAAATTGACTAATGAAATTCATGTTTTTATAACCAATCCAAACAATATTTCTAAGACTCTTCAAATTTTTAATATATTAGAGATATTATATATAATCATATTTTAATTTTTACTATCGCAATCAAAAGAAATGAATAAATATAATACTATTATATAGAAATTTGCCTATAATTAAACCATTTCTTAGAATTTTTTCTTTTAAAACAAAGATATTTTTCAGAGTAAACACTTTGGGTATGTTTGGTAATGTTTTCTTAGTTTTATTGTTTGGTTAGACAAAACAAAAATTAAAATATTTTCTCTAAGAAAAACAAGTTATTTACAAAAATAAAGAAAATAACAAGTATGGAAAACAAATTTTATAATTGACATTGTGTATTTATTATATTTCCCACTAACCCAATATCCCTAATCTCTATTCCTTGATCATTTCATTTGCAAACCTCAAAGGACCCACACCTACCCTCTCTCACTACTATAGTTTTTTTTGTTAGATTCTTGTTTTGAAAAATTATCCTGATAATTGAATTTGGTATAGTTACGCTGTTTGACCTATTGGTTGCCAGGTAATTACTTGACAGGTAATTGAGTGTAATTGGCACGATTAGTTACACTCTCCAATTTCTAAGGGGAAGCTCTAAATTGTTGGTAATTACATGGTGTAATTATAAGGTGATTATTTTTTAATTTATTTATTTTATTTTTATCTTTGTTTTAATTTATTTTTATTTCTATAATATTAAAAAAAACTATCATTCTAATAGTTTAAAAATATTTTTTATTTTACATTATTTATATTTCATTTCCTTACTTCTCATTTTTCAACCTTTACTTCTTGTGATTCCATGCAATTATTCGTATTATTTATTATTTTTTTATTTAGCATAGTCTTGTTAATATTTTAATTTTTAAATTAAAGTAGAACTAATTATTGAATTATAGAGTTATATTTTCTTTTCTTTTGAATTATATTTATGTACATTATGTTGAAATTTAACATAAGAGTATTATGTTAATTTTTTTGTTGAATTTTGAACTTATATTATATTTTCGGTTTCAACTTATTTGTTTCAGTTTTATTGACTTGATATCTCACATTGTTTTAGTAGTTAGAATTGATAGATTATCTTTTTATCAAAGATTAATAATGTTATGGCATTATATTATAATATTAATTTTTTTTGTCAAACATGCATTTTATGATGTTCTAAAAAAAACATGTATTTTTAGTTTTTATGATTAATATAATTTAAAATATATATATATTATTTTTTATATTATTAGTTAAGAACATATATTTGTCAATTAGTGTATTTTCAAAAGACAATATATACCTTAATACCTAATTAATCCTTTATAGAGCTCTTATTTATCAAATATTAGTAATTTTTAATGTTTGATAATCAAATTTTATTTTAAAGATTTAATATAATCAATTGATTACTCTTGTGGAATCAAACTGTACACTTAAATTACGATAATTACATCGTGGTAGATAAATAGGTCGGCGTAATTACTAGATTGTATAATTAATAAACTGATAATTATTATCCAGTAATTACACCAATTTCAATTACCAAGTGTCTTTTCAAATAGACCTATGTTTGAACATCATGAAAACTAAAAGTACATGATTTTTTTAGAACAACATGAAATTCAAGATTAATGTTATAAATATAATGTCATAAAAATTTTAAAATATTTGACAAAAAGATAATTCATTGATTCTAACTAAAAAAGATGAATGACTTGCAATGTAAAATATCAAATCAATACTATTAAAACAAATAAATTAACTAAAAATATAACATAAATTCAAAATTCAAAACAAAAAAGTTAACATAATACTCTTATGCCAAATTTCAACATAACGTACATAAATATGATTCAAAAGAAATAAAAAACGTAAGTATATAACCTTATTCAATAATGAATAATATTTTAATTTAAAATTAGAATAGTAACAAAATCACGCTAAATGAGAAAAACATAAAATAACTAAAAAATAGATAATACGAATAATTGACATGGAATCACAAGAAGTAAAAGTTTGGTAATGAGAACTAAGGAAATGAATATAAATAATATACAATAAAAATATTAGAATAATAAAAATAAAATTAAAATAATAGTAATGAAAAATTAAAATGAAAAAAAATAAAAATAGATTTAAAAGAAAAAAGTTAAAAAGTAACAAGCTTGTAATTACACCATGTAATTACCAATAATTGACAGCTCCCTCCAACAATTGAAGAGTGTAATTGCTCCTTGTCAATTAGACTCGATTATCTCCTACCAAGTAATTACCTAGCTAATCAAACAGTAGAATTACACCAAATTCAATATGCAGAATGACTTTCCAATCCCTTAAGATAACATATAAATAATATATTTTTTTCTTACTTATCAAACACTAAAAATAAATACCCCCTCCATGCATCTTTACTTGTCCACTTTTCGATTTTGTGATATCTAATAATACTTGTACAATTTATAAAATCAATAGATAATTTACCTATTTCTATTTATATTAACTTTATCATTAAATACAATTTATTATATAATACATTTTTGAAAGTATTAAATTTATTATATTCAAAGAATAATATGATAAAGTTACCCCTATTACTGCTTTTTAATCCCTCTACTAGTAAAAAAGTGAACAATTAAAAATGAACAGAGGAGAATAAGTAAAAAATCAACTTATTTATATTTATAGTTTATATATATATATATACACATATATATAATATATTAAAAGTGTGAAGGGTCTTAGAAATGTCGTTTGAACTTTTTTCCCTTAATTAAAAGATTCTGCAATAGACAAAATACTCTTTTTACTTATTTTCTTTAATTTTTAATTAATTGTTAAACAATTAAACCATATTAACATATATGGTAAGAGTAATATATAAGATAAGTTAGTATTGATATGTGTAGGCAACGAAATTTTATTAAATTGAAATCCGTACGAAATTTGAATTATGTTATATTCAAAATAGATTAGTCCCAAATAAATATTGTGGATTAATATAATTAGATTAATCATTTAAGTCCAAACATGTATGGATTTAAATAAAGTCCAATCTTTATTGGGCTAGTTCATTAATTTGGGCTACAAATAATGAGCCCACTTTGCTAAGCCCAAGATATTGTCATATTCTAGAGGCCTAAATAAGTGCCACATGTCAAATGACGTGACATGCCAAGTCAAGGAAAGGAGCCAATAGGACCATGCCACATGTCAAAATGATGCAGCAGGTCCAATGAAATCAAAGCCCATAAAAGGTGTCATGTTACTCAAATCTGATTGGTCAAAGAAAGTTTATATTTATCATGACTCTTCCCTTTTCCACAACTATAGATAGGGATCTCATAATTCAGAAAAAAAGCCCCAGAACTCTAACAAGTAGCAAGAGAAAGCTCGTGGATCAAACGCCACAATTTTTCTAAAAAGCTCAAGTATTCAAATCAAGTTCATCAAGATTCAAGATCAAGACCACAATGTTCAAGAACAAGCTCAAAAGCCCTTAAATTCAAGCACAAGTCAAGATCAAGTCTCTCAAATCAAGTTCAAATTCAAGATCAAGCTCCAAGACCTTGAATTTATATTTGAAAAGGCGAATCAGAAGATTCATAGAGATTGTAACTCTCACATATTGAAATCAATAAATTAATTGTTGCCATATTTTCTTGTCCCGGTTTATTTATTTCCCAACTCGAGAATTTTATTGTCCAACAAATTCTGGAATGTCCAGTGGGATAATCTCTACCTCTCATCTCAATTTTTCATACTTCAAAGTTTAAGAACAACAAAATGACTTCCAAGAAGGTTAACTCTCAATCAACTGCTTCCAAGGCTGTTGATTCAAAGTTCTCTGCTGAAGTGGAAAGCATCTTTGGTGTTACTTTCGGAAGCTTGGAAGCTGTCACAAGGAGCAAAGCATGCTTGCTAAGACAACAAACACATCTAGTATCGTCCGCGCCAACTCTAGTTTTTGGATCTTCAACCCTAAAAGGAACGAAGTCTAATACAAGTGCTTCGAAAGGAGGAAGCAATATGGCGTAATCGCTTAAGAGATCTAGATCTACTTGAGTACTCTAGCTCCAAATACTCTGGCGCTAAGAGCGATGGTCGTTCAACAAATGCGTCATCTCCACTCACACCGCATAAGTTGAGCACTTCAAAAATTAACTTATGCGACAATCCATGTTACTCTTTGACATCTCTAGTGATCATGCATGCATTGGTGACTGATGACTCATCTATGTGGAGCAGTTTGTGAATCTGACAAAGGAAATTGAGAGCCTAACCAAATATGTTCAGAATCAAAATGCTTCAATTGATAAGATAGTAGATAGGGTGAAAGGTCTGATAAATGAAGAGTCTAGCCATGAGCCTGGAAAATCTCCAAAGGTTCATGAGACAGAACATCCTGTGAAACAAACACCACTAACTAAAGAGGTGCAAGTTTTTTCTAAGGGAATGATCCCAATTGATCAATTAAAGGAATTCATTAAAGGGACCCTCAAAGACAAGTATGATGTTACCAAGTCTTTTCTTGCATATTCCAAGTCCTACACTGCGAGGATAGATAGCCTCAAAATGTCTTTCGGCTATCAACCCCCCAAATTTCAATAATTTGAGGGCAAAGGAAACCCAAAACAGCATGTCGCACACTTTGTTGAGACATGTAATAATGCTGGAACTTACGGTGACTATCTTGTCAAATAGTTTATTCATTCCCTAAAGAAAAATGCCTTTAATTGGTATACGAACCTCGAGCCTAACTTCATTGATAGTTGAGAGCAATTATAGCACGAGTTCCTAAATTATTTTATAGCACAAGGCGTACAGTGAGTATGGTAGAGCTAACAAATACTCGGCAAAGAAAGGATGAACCAGTCATTAACTTCATCAATCAATGGAGAAATACTTGCCTAAACTGCAAAGATAGGCTCAACAAAGCTTCTACAATAAAGATGTACATCTAAGAAATGCATTGGGAGCTTCTCTAAATATTTCAAGGCATTAAGCTTAAATCCTTTGAAGAGTTAGCTACTCGAGCTCACGATATGGAGTTGAGTATGTCTTCTGCTGGAAAGGGTGCAACGCCTATCTATGACCCTTGAAGGGGAAAGGATAAGTAGGAACCCAAAAGATGGGGAAAGTTTGTCCCCAAAAATGACAATAAAAAATCTATGAATATTGACGTGTCTCCTGTGAAGTTCACCACGAAGGTGAGCAAGAAGCAAAGTGTAAAGATGACTTCTAAAGCATGTCTAAATTAGAAAATTTCAAAGGAGATGCAAGAAAAGGAATATCCCTTCCTTGATTCTAATATTGCCGAGATTTTCAACGAACTCCTTGAGCATAAGCTCATTGAACTCCCAGAGATGAAGTAGCCCAATGAAGCTGGAAAGACCAATGACCGTAATTATTGTAAATATCATAGGCTTGTGAGTCACCCTCTCAAAAAGTCCATTGACTTTAAAGACAAAGTCATGCAACTGGTAAGTGAGAAAAAGATTTTCTTTGATGATGAGATGGCCAGTTCTTATCAAATCTCTATCACTTTTAGCTCGCTCGACCTAGTCCAAATATATGTTGAAGAGCGTAATAAAAAAATATTAGAGCCTGACAGGTCTTTATTTGACGAAGGGGATAATGAAGGTTGGACTCTGGTGACCAGGCGCAGACGCAAGAAGATGAGTCTGCACAAGGAGACGTCCGAGCAGCCAACCAGAAGAAGAATGGTAAATAAACCAAGGAAACAAAAGTTGGTTGAACTTTCAAAGAAGACGAGGGTGACAGAGCTTAACCACTAAAAACCATGGTGTCAAGTAACTTTGGAAGAATTCTTACCAAGTAGGTTTCTTGCAAAGACTGCTCAAGTCAACCTTGAGGCATCTTGTTTTAATACTGCCAAAGAGGGGGCAAAGGGTGAAAACCTACCCGAGGAGATTCCTTCATCTTCTGAAAAGTCTACGGAGCCACTTAGCCAAGAGGCACATGTATGTGATACAAAAATCACATCTATAACTAGCGACCTTCTTCTTGGAGAAATCCTACATAATTGTCCCTTGTACATGGTAGGTCAAGTTCTAGAAAAAGAGATAAATAAAATCTTGATTAATGAGGGATCCGGAGTTAACATCCTGCCTATTCGTACAATGAAGAAACTTGGCAGCGCTATTGATGAACTGGCCGAAAGCTATATAATGATCCAAGGCTTCAACCAAGGGGGTCAAAGGGCCATGGAAGTTGTCAAGTTGGGGATTTGTATGGATGATTTTCAATCAAATGTATTGATGCATGTGATTGATGCCAAAATTTCATACAATATATTACTTGGTAGGCCTTGGGTACATAAGAACAAAATTATCTCATTATCTTACTATCAATGCTTGAAGTACCTCAAAGGCAAAGTGGAAAGAAATATAGTTGTCGTTGACCAACCATTCACTGAAGCTTGTCGATGTAAAATTCTACTTAAAGAATTATGTTGTGAATAAGAAAAGAGTTGAAGATGTCACCAAGACAAGGTATGATGATCTTTCATCTAAGAAGATCATGGCGACTATCAAAAAAGTCACCACCAAGAAGCCCCTCTTCACTTGGAATAAAGAAAGCATTGCATCTACAAAAAAAAGGCAACTCCCATTCTTCGATACATACCAAAGGTAAAGAAAGAAGAAGGTCACCCATCTGATGCCCAAGATAATGTACTAAAAGGGATAACTTTACCTATCAGGAGGATTGATGCAATAAATCCATCCTCAAGAATACTTGGAGAGTCTGTGGCTCAAAATTCACCACAAGATGTGAGACTCCCTACGAAATGTACGAAGGATGGCTTTGACCCAAATGCATACAAGTTATTTGTAAAAGTTGGATACAATCCTAATGAGCCATCAAGTTTGGGCAAAATTCCATCGGAGGGTACAACCAGGCAGGCACATGAAGGCCTAGGATACACGCAACCACTTCCAATTCACATCTCCAAAAAAAGGGCAGTCAGTAATTACATCATCGTGGAAGAAGAATCCACTACTGCTAATAAAAGACCTTTTGTATTTGATTGACTTAGAGAATCAACCACAAAAACTTCTGTGTTTGAAAGGTTGGTTCCTCTAAATAAAAAGAAAAATAATAAGCATCGGAGAAGTCATCAAAGTACAACAATGCTCTCTTTGCCTAAGATCCAAAAGGATTTCCAAAGTTTGATTCCTTCTAGATTGAGGTGGAAGACGGAACTGGAAGTTTTATATAACGAGGTGCTAAATCAAAGGCTAATACTGTGGTTTATACCAAGTAACTCAAGGAAAAAAAAGAGTGTTGGCTTCTCATATCATGTTATGACCTAAAATGAGAAAGATGTCTCATCTTAAATAAAGGTTGATGAAGAGATAGAAGATATTTTCTGGTGTTATTATATATCCATCAATGAAAATGATCCTCAAGAGGAGGAAGATACGAGAGATGCTCTATCACAACTTAAAGAAGAAATAAAGGCCCTAATAGATCCCTTGAAGGAAGTTAATCTTGGAACCAATGAAGACCCAAGACCAACTTACTGAATGTATTTCTAGAAGTGGAGAAGGAAATCACTTATATGGACATACTCAAAGAATATATGAATGTATTCACTTGGAGCTATAAGGAAATGCCTGGCTTAGATCTAAAAGTAGTTGTCCATCAGCTGGCGGTCAAGAATGGTGCTCATCCTGTTAAGCAAGCCCAAAGGCACTTTAGGCCAGAATTGGTTCCATTAATTGAAAATGAAGTTAACAAACTCATTAAAGCTGGATTTATTCACGAAGTCAAATATCCCACGTGGATTTCAAGTATTGTTCCAGTACGAAAGAAGAATGGTCAAATTCTAGTTTGTGTCGACTTTCAGGATCTCAACAATGCTTGCCCTAAGGATGAATTTCCAATCCCCATATTAGAGTTGATAATTGATGCCACCACTAGTTATGAGGCAATGTCCTTCATGGATAGTCATCTAGCTACAATCAAATCTGCATGGCGCCAAAGGATGAAGAACTCATTGCATTTCGCATGCCCAAAGGTATTTATTGCTATAAGGTAATACCTTTTGGTTTGAAGAACGTTGGCGCCACTTATCAAAGGTCTATGAAGAACATCTTTGATGGTTTGCTCCATAAAAATATTGAATGTTATGTGAATGATCTAGTGATGAAGTCAAGAAAGAGAGACGACCACTTGAAAGACCTAAGAATGGCGTTTGAGTTGCTTCAAAGATATCAACTTAGGATGAATCCATTGAAGTGTGCCCTTGGAGTTACTTCCAAAAAATTTCTTGGCTTTATTGTGCGACACCGAGGAATTGAAATTGATAAAGACAAGGTCGATGCAATTTTGAAGATGCACGAGCCTCAAAATATTCATGAGTTAAAAAGCCTTCAAGAAAGGCTAGCATATTTAAGGAGGTTCATCTCAAACCTGGCTGGAAAATGTCAACCATTTAGTCATCTCATGAAGAAGGACACTCCCTTCAAATGGGACCAAACTTACAGTAATGCCTTTAAGAGTATCAAATCATACTTAATGAAGCCACCAGTTCTTGCGGCACCTATAACTGGGAAGCCGTCGATACTCTTCATCGTAACACAAGAGAGGTCATTTGGAGCACTACTGGCTCAAGAAAATAGTGAAGGAAAATAAAAATCTCTTTACTATCTGAGCAGAATGATGACACCAAATGAGCTAAATTATTCTCCAATAGAAATGTTATGTTTGGCATTGGCCTTCTCAATTCAAAAGAGGAAGCACTACTTTCAGGCTTATATTGTTCGTCTTGTGTCTAGGGCGAATCCCATCAAGTTGGTAATGTCGAAATCAGTCCTTAGTGACCGACTTGTAAGATGTTACTTTTAATTTCAATAGTTTGAGATTGTGTATATTCCCCAAAAGGCTATAAAGGGACAAGCATTGGCTGACTTCTTGACAGATCACCCGATACCTGATGATTGGGAACTGAACGATGAACTTCCTGATAAAGATGCAATGGTTATTAAATCCAGACCTCCATGGAAGATATACTTTGATGGTACCGCATATTGAGATGGAGCTGGTTCCGGTGTGGTATTCGTCCCTCCACAAGAAGAGGTCATCCCTTACTCTTTTACCCTAACAAACCGTTGCTCTAATAATGTTGTTGATTATCA
Organism: Capsicum baccatum var. pendulum; assembly: GCA_030864225.1. NCBI lineage: Eukaryota > Viridiplantae > Streptophyta > Magnoliopsida > Solanales > Solanaceae > Capsicum > Capsicum baccatum. The sequence continues at coordinate 136,586,440 of CM061552.1, forward strand.
GGAATTAATACTTGGACTTGAGATGGCAGTTTACATGAAACAACTGTAATTACAAGTCTTTGGTGACTCCCAATTAGTGATCAAGCAGTTTTTGGGAAGCTATGAAGTCAGAAAGCCTAAACTACGACCATATCATGATTGGGTGGCTTGGAGAAGTAACCCTCCAACATGTTCTAAGGAGAGAAAATAAGTAAGTTGATGCCCTAGCTACCTTGGCCTCAACCCTGACTCTTCCAAATCAGATGCGAGTTACTATCCGCCAAGAATGGGTAGTACCGTCGTCAAATGAGAATGTAGAAAATAAGGTTGAATACCTCATTGCCATGTATGAAGCTGTAAAGAAAGATTGGAAACAACCTATCATTGACTATTTATGTTATGGGATACTTTCAGAAGATCCAAGAAGAAGGACTGATATTTGTCGTTGTGCATGTCATTTCCTTTACTACAAAGACACACTGTATAGAAGATCATTTAAAGAAGTACTCTTACGATGTTTGGGAGAGGAAGAAGCAATTTAAGCTTTGCAAGAAGCATACTCGAGAGTTTATGGATCGTATCATTCTGGACCGAAGCTCCATTTTTACATTAAAAGGATGGGATACTATTGGCCAACAATGGTGAAAGATTGCTTGGACTATGCTAGAAGATGCAACGCTTGTCAATTCCATGCAAATTTCATTTATCAACCTCCTAAAGTACTACACCCAACTGTAGCATCTTGGCCATTTAATGCTTAGGGAATGGATATTGTTGGTCCACTACCAAAATCTTCTGGTGGACACTTATATATCTTGGCCGCAACAGATTACTTCTCAAAATGAGCCAAAGCTATTACTCTCAAAGAAGTAAGAAGGAGAATGTTATGAATTTCATCTGATCTCTTTGGCTTCAAGCAGCTCAAGTCTTCAATGTACTATGTTACTGCTAATGGTTTAGCTGGAACATTTAATAAGACTTTATGCAATCTATTGAAGAAAGTCTTCTCCAAGTCCAAGTGAGACTGGCATGAACGAATAGAAGAAGCTCTATGGGCATATAAAATGACTTACCGCACACCAACGCAAGCAACCCCATACTCACTTGCTTTTGGGGTTGAAGCAGTCCTGTCACTTGAGCGTCAAATACCTTCTTTGAGACTGGTTATTCAAGAAGGGCTCACCGATTAAGAAAATTCTAAGTTGCGTCTTGCGAAGTTATAAGTTCCTGATGAGAAGAGGTTGGAGGCTCAACAAAATCTTGAATGTTACCAAGCCCGTCTATCTCATTCTTTCAACAAAAGAGTTCGATTGAGGTGCTTCCAAGTTGGAGATTAAGTTTTTACAGTGAGAAGGCCCATTATTACTTCTCAAAAGTCTGGGGGAAAATTCACTTGTAATACCCCGTACTTCTACCTAGCTTAAATTCATCCCAAAAATGTCAGAGACTTGTTTTAAAGATGAATCCACCTTTATAAATGTGGAATTTTCAAGATTTTGACTTTCACTCTATGGGAAATTGAATACGCATTCCATCAATATAAAATTCACCCAAATCTGACACCCGGGCAAAGAGTTAAAGCCATTTTAGTATGACAATGTACCACCTGGTACTTTAGCACATCGCGGAGCCAGCCAAAATGACATTTGTCAAAAACCAATGAGCCTCTGCGATATTGGCACATCGCGCTAAGGCTCAATTTTAGAATTGTCAATCTCTAGTGCACCAATGCGATTCCACCGCGTTGTAGTGCCCTTCCAGTTTGCATCTAAGGTGGTAACGCGATACCACCGCATCGCACCACCGACCAGTTTCCTAGTCGTCCACTTTTCAGTGAACTGGCACGACTTCAGCGCGTCGCGCCAGCATGTAAAATCGAGATTTTTGTTTAGGTTCTGTTATTTAATTTCATGGACCATTTGGTAATTTCCAAAAGCCCCTAATCAGCCTAAATACAGGATTTATACCCTCAATAGCCAAAAATTTCTCATTATGTTTACTATTCCTCAAGAATAAAAGCACTCTCTCTCAAATTAGCAAACCCTAGTCCCAAGAAATCAAGGTCAATCCCAAGAATCTCTCCAAGGACTCCAAGAAACTCATGAATTAAGGTATGTTAGATGTTTATTCATGGGTCCCTTCCACCCATGAAGCCCAAGAATCTCTTTTCAAAGTACAAGATTGTGTATTTATAAGTTTTTCATGATTTACCTGAATTGAAGATCATGTTTATGTTGTTATTGGGTGTTGATTTATGTTTTAGATTTCAAGTTTCAAGATTTGATTCTAGTATGTGATGATTTGCATGATGTTCATGATAAACCCTTCAAGTTGCAAGTTTATTGATATAGCCATGATATCTACATGTAGTAATTGTTGTATAACTAAAGCATTTTCCCCATATGTTTGATAAAATGCCTATGTGAATGAATTAGTGTCATTATAGCATTTTAACATGAGATCCCCATTTATGTACAAGTTAATGCATGCTAAGTATTTGAAGAAATAACTCATTTATTATATTGTGAATGATAGACTATTGTCATGTTATTCCAAAAATCATCATGCTTTATATTTTCCATGCTATCGAGTCCCGAGGGTATTTAATACCTGATAATTTAACTATTTTCCTAGAGCCAGTATCAGTTACAAAATAGTCTTAGTCATGTCACACTCAGTAGTACTCTCAGTCAGTTTCAGAACTCAGTAGAACTCAGTCAGTTATAGAACTTAGGAAAACTCAATAATCTCAGTATCTGTCCAATCTAGTTTTAGTAATAAATTCAGAAACTCAGTAGCATTCAGTCAGTTAATAGATTCCAGTAGTATTCCATCAGTCAAAAGAACCCAGTAAACTCAGTTAGATCAGTCAGATAACATGATCAGTAATAGATTTAGCCCAGTCCAGTACAGTCTAAAAATCAGCTCGGTGTCTATTCAATTGGGAGTAGGATTCAGCACCGAGCGAGAGCAGAGATAACGCCTTCCCCATCAGCTAGGCAGAATCGTTAGTAACAGTCCCTGTACTCCAAAACTAGCCAATTCAAGATGAGGGGTCACCCATCAGATTAAGGCTTGGCTACCTCCCAGGGGTCACTCGTCAGATTAGGCTTGACTTCCTGTTCAGGGTCACCCGTCAGATAGGCTTGACCACAATAGTGTCTTTACCCATGGTACAGTACTAATACCCTTCCAACTGGGGTTACAGGTTGGACCCCACTAGTTCATATTGGGGGCATGTCGGTTAGATGATTACTTTCCATAGTTTCAGTATCAGTCTCAGTCTTCAAAATAGAACTCAGTTCAGAGTTTTAGAAAGCAGGACTATCAGATACAGTCACTCAGCTTAGTAAAGAACTTAGATAGTTATACAGATTCAAAATTGTTAGATACAGTCAATCAACATTAGTATCAATAAATTCAGGGATCATCTACTAGATAGGACTGATCTTGGGGGTCACCCGTTAGATAGGATCGACCCAACAGCAGTCATCAGTAATATAATACTAAGAGATATAGTTATCAGTATTACAGTATCAATAAACTCATAAAATAGTTAAACAGTATTCAAAACTCGATATCCAGTGTTAGTACGACCTCAGTTACAGTTTACGTTTTTATGCATGTATCCCCATTCAGTAGTCTCATTTTATTCAGTCAGTTTTATGTTCATGCATATAAACCCTTGTATTTAGCCTTACCTCATCTAGCATACCAGTACCTTCCTACGTACTGACGCATACTTTTCTTGTGCTATAGTGCCTTATACTATAGGTTCAGACGCACGGGCTTCCGAGCACCCTTAGCAGTTCAGATTCAGTCAGCAGCAGTAGACTTAGTAGTGAGTCCTCATCATTCGAGGATTTTCCTTATTTTATTATTGCATTAAATTTAGTATTTCAGTAGATGAATTTAGTTAGGAGATTGTCCCATCAACTCCACAGTTCAAACATATTAGAGGCTTTTTAAACTAGAGTATTTTCAGACAGTTGTTTTGGTTTTGGTATTGTTATACCTTATACAGTTGTATTTCAGTTTTGAACCTTATGGTAAGTTTCCACCAAATTTCTACATTATACAGTAATATTATCCAGTTATTGCAACAAGTACCAGTCATGGGTTAACTTATGATCATTCAGGATTATGAGCATTGTGTAGCGTTCGGGGTTCAAAATCTGAGGTGTTACATCACCCCAAAGTGGGATGGACCATATATCATACAAGAGGCATATACAAATAGTGCTTACAAGTTTTTTGATGCAGATGGCGTGAAAATCAGCCCTATCAATGCTAAGTTCTTGAAGAAGTACTATCCTTGAAGGAAGATAACACTCCTTAAGGTACGAGTATAAACCGCATGTCCACTCTTGGCCTGCAAGAGTATAAACTATGTATGGCTAAAAAAAAGAAAGTCGGCTAGGTTGAAAACCTCAAAAGAGGTGACCTAGGCAAAAGTTAGGATAAAAAAATACTCACCCCAGAACTACGTTGTGACTTGATCCTCTTTATTTAGGTACGTAAGCGCTTGAAATTTCATTCTAAGTTCAGTTGCATGAGTTTCAAAAAAAAATATGTTCCTATAGTATTTACCATATGGATACCAAGTATGAAAATATTCTAATTAAATTTTGGACTCACTCCAAGAATTGGTGGCTTAAAGGGGGAAAACTCCAATGAAATATGAGCTTCATTCACATAAGATAAAGTCTCCAAAATCCCCAAATGTGGAAGTTGAACCACTCAAAATGCCAAATTTGGGAGTGAAAGTTGACAAAATTTTCAAGTCTTCAAATCAAGACCTCCAAAATTTCCATGCCTTAAGGTGGACAAAATTTGTCCCTTTGCAACTTAAGCTGGCTTCTTACGGGTTTATCCTTAAAAGGATATCAAAATTTTCATGCCTTAAAGGTGGACAAAATTTGTCCCTTTTCACCTTAAGCTAGCCTCTTATGGGTTTATCCTTAAAAGGATCTCAAAATTTTCATGCCTTAAGATGGATAAAATTTGTCTCTTTGCACCTTAAGTTGGCCTCTTATGGGTTTATCCTTAAAAGGATCTCAAAATTTTCATGCCTTAAGGTGGACAGTTCGGGCCAAATCCTGAAGAAAGCTAAAAAGCGTTGTTTGATGAGCCTGCATAGTATTAGGTAGTTAGTTAGGTAAAGGCTGACCAAGCCAATGATGCTTAGCTGGTATTTTCGGATGATCAGTCAGCAAAAGATTCATCATTCCAGGCTGAAAATACATGCATAGATAGTGGTTTAATGCCAAGGCCGACGGCGGAAGCTCGGGATGGAGCCATATGAGGTGGAAGTCTTACGTACGGTTCTCTGAGAAGGGAGTGGCTACCTACTGGATCTTCGACCAAGCACCACCGGTCAATTCCTCTTATTTAGATTTTTTTGGGTGAATACAATCAAATATAATCAAACAGAAGCCAATTCTGATAAAATTTATCCCTTTGTACCTTAAGCTGACCTCTTATGGGTTTATCCTTAAAAGGATCTCAAAATTTACATGCCTTAAGTTGGACAAAATTTGTCCCTTTGCACCTTAAGCTGGCCTCTTATGGGTTTATCCTTAAAAGGATTTCAAAATTTCCATGCCTTAAGGTGGACAAAAATTGTCCCTTTGCACCTTAAACTGGCCTCTTACAGGTTTATCCTTAAAAGGATCTCAAAATTTCCATATCTTAAGGTGGACAAAATCTATCCCTTTGCACCTTAAGCTGGCCTCTCACGAGTTTATCATTAAAATGATCTTAAAATTTTCATGCCTTAAGGCGGACAAGATTTTCCCCTTTGCACCTTAAGTTGAACGTTAAAAGGGCTCATACTTAAAGAAAACCATTGCATCTTCAAGTAAAATTGGTCGAGTCTTGAGGTGACGAAGCCTCGCACCTTAAGCCGACGTCCACCATCTTCAAGCAAAATTGGTCGGGTCTTGAGATGACGAAGCCTAGCACCTTAAGCCGACGTCCACCGTCTTTAATCAAAATTGGTCGGGTCTTGAGGTGACGAAGTCTCGCACCTTAAGCCGACATCCATCGTCTTTAATCAAAATTGGTCGGGTCTTGAGATGATGAAGCCTCGCACCATAAGTCGACATCCACTGTCTTTAAGCAAAATTGGTCAGCTATTAAGGTGACGAAGCCTCGCACCTTAAGCCAACGTCCACCATCTTTAATCAAAATTGGTCGGGTCTTGAGGTGGCGAAGCCTCACACCTTAAGACAACGGCCACTGTCTTCAAGCAAAATTAGTCAGGTCTTGAGGTAACGAAGGCAAATTAAACCCTCGCACCTTAAGCCGATGACCACCGTCTTCAAGCAAAATTGGTCGGGTAGTCTTAAGGTGACAAAGGTAAAGTTAAACCCTTGCACCTTAAGTCAACATCCATCGTCTTCAATCAATGGTCGCATATTGTTATTTGTTTTAACCCTACGAAAATTTAAAAAAAATATACAAGAAAAAAGAGAGAATGAGAGAGAAAAGAAGAAATGCTCACCTAAATATGCGAGTATCTCGATCGGCAAAGATGGATCAAATTACACCCTTGAGTTTGCTTGCCTACCAAAAGTGTTGTAAATATTAGAGTTTTCTTTCCAACAGAAAAGGACACTCATAATTTCAATGCTTCCACGCCTAGATATGATTTGTCTCGTGAAGCCACGCAAACCTAAAATTGAAAATGTATCAGCATTCAGAAGCAACTTTAAAAAAATTATCTGGGATAATTCTAAAGGTGTTAATCACAAATTTTGGATGTGTTATATATTTTGAGCTAGTTTCAAAAAAATTAAGCGGTTCATGATTTCATCGCTCCAACTTTGAGATATGGAAGTTTTAGTAAAGACGTGCAAATCTGGAATTTTTAGCATGATAAAATTCAGGGATAACTTCAAAAAATTATCAAGAATTATATTGAAGGTGTTTAATGCTGAATTTTGGATATATTGTACATCTCAATGTCTAGTTTCTAGAATATCAAACGGTTAATGTTTTCGATATTCCTACAATTAGATATGAATTTTCTACTACTAACATGCTGTGCTAAAAAAAAGTGATGAAAATAAGAGAAAAGTAGGAGGGAAAGAAATTACCTCAATATTATTGATGGCTTGGAAATCTCAAGATTGATACTGAAAAAGTGGGGAACCTACATCCTTTTATAGAGTTGTAGGATGGTTATTTTGTTCTCCCATACAAATTCAAATTAGAGGTAGTTTCCTTCTCCCATAGAAATTTAAATTGGAGGTTGTTTCCTTCCCAATACAAATTGGAAAAGTTTCCATCTCCAATACAAATTCAAATTGGAGTTTATTTTATTCTCCCATACAAATTCAAAATGAGGGTTGTTTCCGTCTCCAATATAAATTCAAATTGAAAGAGTTTTATTCCTGATTAAGTAAGATAAAAAGTTTTCCAAAATCTATTTGGAATGGGATGTCATGCCTCACCAATGGGTCTTACGTGTAGAAGATCATGAAAGAAATAAGAGATTTTTTTAGAGGCGATATCTATGTAAATTGCATGGTTCAACTTTATGGAAATCATTAAAGTACGAAGAAAGTATGTTTAAATAAATCATACTTCAAGTCTAATCTCAAAAAGATTAAATATCTCGACAAGTCTTGAAGTAGGGGGCATTTTGTGGGCAACGAAATTTATTAAATTAAAATCCATACGAAATTCGAATTATGTTAAATTCAAAATAGATTAGTCTCAAATAAATATTGTGGATTAATATAATTAGATTAATCATTTAAGTCCAAATATGTATGGATTTAAATAAAGTTCAATCTTTATTAGGCTAGTCCATTAATTTGGGTTACAAATAATGAGCCCACTTTAGTAAGCTCAAGATATTGTCATATTCTAGAGGCCCAAATAAGCGCCACATGTCAAACGACGTAACATGCCAAGTCAAGGGGATGTGTGTTTGTTTTAATTATATGTGTGTTTGTTTTAATTATATGTGAGTTAATAATGTGTGTTTGTTTTAATTATATGTGTGTTTGTTTTAATTATATGTGAGTTAATAACTTTGTTTACTCCTTATTGGTTATTGATGATTTTTGTATGTATACAGGGATGCTTTTAAAGTTGACAGAGAGATATGTTGATTTAAATATTGAATTGTAAAGGGACGCTAGCTTGGCCTTAAACGATTTAATGAGACTATAGATAATGTTTTTAGTTCTTTTTAAAAAAAATAAAATAAAGAAAGTATCAAGTTGGCAATCTTTGTATATATGTAGAGAGATGTTTGTAATTGAAAGTTTGATATGTTGATTTAAAGATTGAATCGTAAAAGGATGCTAGCTCGGCTCTAAACAAGGTAGTCGTACTAAATACAATGTTGTTCGTTTTCTTCTCCTTTTTTATGATAATATGTTCATGCACTTTTTCTTAGATTCGAGATTATTTTGATCAAATTAAATTTATTTATTTATTACAAGAGGAGAGTTAAAAAGAACAATAGACATGTAGTTGAGGTATTCACGGAGGATCGAAATCCTAGAATAACTTTGCTATCTCTATAATTTGCATTAGACAAGATTTTTAGAGGTCTGAAGCTTATTCATTCAAATAGAAAGATTTAAGAAGTTTGGGTGAAATGAGCATCAAAAATAGAACAAGCTGCATGTGGCAAAATTCGTGATTCCTCTTTTAGTTTTTTTCCTCTTTCAAGCTGTTTGTTTCTTCATTTTTTAATCATTTTGAATGTTTCTAGAAAGCAATCCTGGTGTGGATGTATGATCCAGCAGGAAGGGATGTTATTTGTATGTAATTTTTGTTTGTCAGGAGTTTTAAAATATGTGATACTAGAAATATATCTAAAATTTAAAAAGTCCCGAATATATGATAAAAGAAAAATATAAGAGTTCTATGATTTTATGTTATGAACATGTTTTCCTTTTTCAATGTGTGTATGCTGCTGAAAAGAAAGAATACGCTTTTTGTTGCTTCCGTGGGCATGTTAATGCATTGACTTATATTTTTATTGTTACTAGTTTAGATGTAGGCGTCTTGTGCGTGTACCTTATTTTATTGAGTTTAAATGTTACATTTAATAGAATATTTGTTTAAATAATAAAGATGAATACAATAATTAAATTCATCATTTTTTGAAGAATTTATTTAATTAAATTTAACCTTTATCAAAAAATTTGTTAAGTCGATCGACGTTCATCTAGCACCTGTAAATTATAACAAAATAATAGGATAAGAGAGATAGCAAAATAATACAACTAAATTTAATTTTTACACAAAAATATTCTTAAAGCAAAGATATAAATACAATACAATTAAACCTAATCTTTATCTAAAAAATTTCTCAAAGTAGACTGGCATTCATCTACTATCTGTAAATTCATCTACGACCTGTAAACTACAATGAAATAATATAATAGTGATCACAAAGCTTCAATTTTGATGAAAATAGTTCTTGTCTGAGCAAAAAATTTGACCCTAAAGAATTACTTGAATGAAAACAAAGAATATATATATATATATATATACACACACGCACATTGAATTCTATTATGTTGACGAAAATAGTGAAGAAGTGAAGGTAAGAAAATTAAGCATCCACCAATCTAGACATGTAATCGAATCAAGTTAGATGACCATCAATCATATTTTTTCAATAAGTAAATCGGCTTCATCTCTAGTTTAACGTGTATCTCAATATTTATAGAAGTATTTTATTAATAGAGTCCTATTTTAGGAGTATTTTTCTATCCTATTTTATGAGTATTTTTCTAATTGATCAGTACAAAGAAAAAGAGTAATTGATTCTCTTTCCATATATTTTAGGAGTCTCATATATTTTAGAAGTCTAGCTAATAAATAAAAATAATTAAATAATAAATTATAGAAAATAGTGAAAAGACAATCTTGTCTAAAAAAGGATCTTTTAATGAAGGACAAAAAGGTTAAATAATTTTTCTAAGATCTTCACAGTTTTAATATATTACAGATATAGATTAGAGATATAGATTTATAGTATAAATTAGTCATTGGCTTGATTTAAGCCTATAAATAAATGGGATAACTACATGACTTAGCAAATATAGACTTCTAATTATTTTATTTAGCCTAAATTTCAGTTAATTACAATTCATAGCCCCTCTTGCATACTTAATATAATTCATAGTGTCTCTCATTTATTTTCTCTCTTTCTCTATTTTCTATTACTCTCCTTTTTCTATTTTTTAATTTTTTTCTTCATTTTTTCTTTTCCCTTTTTCCCTTTGTTTTCTCTTTCTTTTTTCTTTTCCATTTTTTTCTTTTTCTGTTTTTTTTCCTTTTCATCCTTTCTCCTTTTTTTTCGTATTTTTTTTTCTCATTTTTGTTGTTGTTGTTGTTGTTGTATTTTATATTTTTTATATTTTTATATTTTATAATTATTTGTATCATACTATATATTTTAAAAAAATTTATTATTTGAAGTTGAATAGTTTAACCGTGAATATGTACAATTTATCATTTAAATTTGTATACAAATAAGTATATGAATTATAGTCTTTGCTTGGGTCTTAAATATATAAATATGCAATGTGTCATTAAATAGAAATATATCGTTAGTATTTGTATTTCAAATTTATCATTTATATTTGTATATGACCAAGTATCATTTGTATAAGTATGGTTCAAATTGTATAAACATGTATCATTTGATGAAAATGTAACATTTGTATTTGTATAATTTATCATTTTTATAAATACAAGTGTTTGTAGAAAGAAAAATAAAAATTATTTTTCAATTGCTTAAAAATATAAATGATCTTGTCAACTACAAATTCAAATACAAACAAATGAAATAAATTAAATTAAAAATAAAAATATAATATGCGGTCAACTTACAAATATAAATACAAAATAGTAGTTCTTTAAAATTACAAGTGCATCGATAAAAATAATACACAAATACAAATAAAATGAAACCACAAAATATAAATACAATGTCTAGTCAATTACAAAATACAAATACAAAGTAATTCTTTAAAATACAAGTGCGAATTGTATAAAATATAAATGATGGTGCTAATTAGCAAACACAAATACAACTGTGAACTATAAAATACAAATATAAATGTGAACTATAACATACAAATACAAGTGCGGACTATAAAATAACACATGCGAACTATAACATACAAATACAAGTGTGAACTATAAAATACAAATACAAATGTGAACTATAATATACATACAAAAACAAGTGCAACCATAAAATACAAATATAATTGTATCAACGAATACAAAAATATAAATGATGATGTTAATACAAATACGATAAGCAATTGTGAAAGGCCATCGAAATATTATTTGACTTTTTGTCCTCTTTAAAAGTCTCTATCTCAGGCAAAATCGTCTTTCCACTATTTTTCTAATATTTAAGAGCTTGGAAATTAATTAAATAATTATATTAAACCTTTCGTTATTAGAAGTCATCAAAATTTGTGACAGTTAATATCTTTTTCATTAGTTTAAGAATTCTAAATCAACTAAAGTTGAATTTAAGAAGATTTGAAAAATCTAGAAATAAATATGAAAGTATTAGAATAAGAAAAATATAAGAAATACCAAATTTGTAAAGTTTTAAGTAAGTAATCAAAGTTTTTTTAAAGATTTAACTTTAAAAATAAAGAAAGATTTTAAATATATAAGAAAAATAATCGTACTATAAATATGGTTCAAATCGATGCGTCTCTTTTAGCCTCTAGCAGCAAGAAAAAAGAGGTACTACATGACAAACGCAAAAGTGGCGATTCATTAACCACTGGTAAAATATATCTGTGCTTACAATAAAATATATATTTTGAACTTTTTGCACTTCATTAAAAATTTTGTAATAGACAAAATTATTTAATTTTAAATAATCAAAAGTTACATGTGCGAGGCACGTGCGGCTAAACTAGTATGTTAAAAGTGTGAAGGGACTTAGAAATATAGCCTAAACTTCTTGCCCTTTATTAAAAGTCTTTGTTTTAGACAGAATCGTCTTTTTACTATTTTTCCTAATATTTAAGAGCTAAAAATTAATTAAGTATATGTATTATAAAATTGTTCCTTAGAAGTCATCAGAATTGATGACAACTAATTTTTTTTATTAATTTAAGAATTCTAAATTAACTAAATTTGATCTAAGAAGATATAAAAAAAATCTATAAATCTACTCGATGTTGAACTTATAAAAGTTGAAAATCATAAACGAAATAAAACGTAATACTATTGGAGGAGTATATAGAAAGGAAGTGAGAACAAGATATGAAGGGTTACATATTTTATTATTGTTTTTTATTTAATAACCATAATCGAGTTTTCTATTAATTTGATTTTGTATGATTTTTTTATTTGATCTGTACAATTCTATTTAAAATATTAGGACTTGATTTATTTATTTTATAAAACTGCTTTTATGTTTTTTTTTGGGGACTTTTTTGAAAAAAAACAAAGTTGATTTGGATTTTTTGTTTTTAAATAAGTTAATATTATACATTATTTAGGTTGTTTTTTTTTTTATTTAAAAACAAGTCAATAATACATTATTTAAATTTTTGAAATTAATGAAAAGTCCTTATTTCATATAGATAAAAAATCATAATATTTAATACTTTTAAATCAATTAAAATTCACTTTATATAAAAAGAACTTTTACAACTCTATTTAAGTAATATTTTCAATTAAATTTTACAAGAAACATAAACATTGACTTATTCTATTTTTAGTTTTCCTTTTATCTTGACTTTGATTCGAGTCATATTATGTAACAGCCCAGGCCACCGGCGCATGCGAAATTGTCCGCTTTGGAGCCTCGGCCCCTCACGGTTTTAAAACGCGTCACATACGTGGAAGGTATCCATGCACCTATAAGGCACACTTCGTTTCCCTTCACTACCGATGTGGGATTTGCCTAAGTGAATGCAGACGTTACGTATCGTCGTTCCTACACTCACCCCCCGTAGGGACTCAGCGTCCTCGCTGAGGTTTGCCCCACCACCGGCACCGGCACTGGCTCTGATACCAACTATAACAGCCCAGGCCACCGGCGCATGAGAAATTGTCCGCTTTGGAGCCTCGGTCCCTCACGGTTTTAAAACGCATCACATACGTGGAAGGTATCCATGCACCTATAAGGCACACTTTTGTTCCCCTTCACTACCGATGTGGGATTTGCCTAAGTGAATGCAGGCGTTACGTATCGCCGTCCCTACACACTTAACTTCCCGTACTCTTCGAACACTTATCTAGAATAAGTCATTTGTGGCAAACTAGTATTAGCAACCAAACCTTACCATTTAGGTATTAACTTCACCAAATAATGTCTAGGAAGTAATCCTTTAACTCATCAATAAGAGTGCTACATACATCCTCTTATACTCTTATTACATTCACATATCATGTATTTTCATGAAATATCCTTCAACATCACTGTTAGCCTTTATTTCCCTTCTTAATCACCATTCAATACCAACATGATCACTAGGCATACATAACCACTAATATAATGATATATCACCACAATTCATCCTCCATAATCCAATACAACAACTTCCATAATTTACTACTAACAATTTATACAAAACAATTTATAACTATGTTTCTGGTTATCTTCCAACATCAAGACAATACTCATAATCCTTTATTAATACTTATTCATGGATAAGAATCAAGAATAAATAATATTCATACCTTAACAATGAACTCTTGCATTTAGAATCCTCCTTACATAACCATGGGGTGCTTCTCGAAGCTTTCGAGATGGTGAACACAACTACGGAACCAATTCGAATTTTCTACGGTTGAATCACAAAATATTTGAAGTTGAAATTACGCTAGGGTTTCACCTTCTCTTAATAATTGGATGATATATGATATATATGAGGCTAAGTTTAGGTTTATAAAGACCCATTTTCGTCCAAGAGGTAATAGAAAATGACCATTTTGCCCTAGAAATTTAAATAAATCCGAATCTGTCCCCAGTGGACAGTTTTGACACGCTGAAGTAAATCGATCATAACTCTTTGCTCCGGTATCGGATTTGGGTAAAACCAATTGCATTGGAAAGATAATTCAAAGGGATTTCATTTTCATATAAAGTATACCACCCATTTCTTCCTGTACAAGGAGTTATGGTCGTTTAAAGTTGACCCAAAAATCTGTCCCACAATTCTATTTTTTTTCTGATAGGCTGTAGTAAAACGGGTATAGCTCCTTACTCAGACATTGGATTTGGATGAAACCAATTTCATAGGAAAGAAGACTCTCGGATATTTTCGTCGATATATAGCAGCTCACACAGTTCTTTTTGTACAAGGAGTTATGATCGTCTAAATTTGATCAAAAAAAATAATTGTCTAGCTGCAGTAATTTTCCTGCAGATTTACTGTTCACAGGCTTCTCGGCCACCGTTTTGAAATTTCGAATGTGCTCGCTTATATGAAATACTCCTCTGTTTTAGGCAAACTTTATATCGTTGGAAAGCTTATTCCAATATCTACACATACAACTATTGACGGGATACTTCCGAACACCATAAACTTAATTTAACTCATACGCAAGCCTTTAGGACTCCATATAATCACGATAAGTGTACGAAAAAATTTACGAGGTGTTACATTCTCACCCCTTAAGAACATTCGTCCTCGAATGTTAGCATAGTTACTCAATTAAGACATGTCCAAGCTTACAATTAACATATTCATCATCATAACATACTTGCATAAAAATAAACACTTACTTGTTATTGTTCTTCTTCCGTCTCATGAACTTCCTCCTCATCGTTGAATAGGTAAGGGTAATTAATCTTCATCGCTTCCTCGGCTTCCCATGTGATCTCCTCAACTTGTTGATTCCTCTAAAGTACTTTTACCGATGCTATCTCTTTATTCCTTATCTTTTTAATTTGGCGATCAAGAATAGTAATAGGTATTTCTTCAAAAGTGAGATCTTCTGTAACTTGTACACCTTCCGTAGTAGTGATGTGCGATGGATCTCCGATGTACTTGCGAAGCATCGAAACATGAAATACGGGATGAAATGCTGAGAGCTCTTGAGGTAGCTCTAACTCATAAGCAACTTGTCCAAATCTTTGAATGATCTTGTACGGACCTATGTATCATGGACTTAACTTTCCTTTCTTGCCAAACCTCATCACTCCTTTCATTAGTGATACTTTCAAGAATACCCAATCGTCGATGGAAAACTCAAGTCCTCTTCTTCTAACATCCGCATAAGATTTGTGTCGACTTTGAGCTGTTTCAAGCCGTTGTTGGATCACTTTAACCTTATCCATTGCTTGATAAACAAGATCCGGTCCAAACAAGACCGCATCACCTGCTTCAAACCATCCTATTGGCGATCTACACTTTCTTCCATACAATGCTTCATATGGTGCCATTTTGATACTTGAATGATAGCTATTATTATAGGCAAACTCGATAAGAGGTAGGTGATCATCCCAATTGCCTTTGAAATCTAATACACATGCTCGTAGCATATCTTCAAGTGTCTGGATGGTACGTTTCGCTTGTCCGTCCGTTTGAGGATGAAAAGTTGTACTTAGATTTACTTGTGTCCCCAAACTCCTTTGAAAAGACTTCCAGAAATTCGCGGTAAATTGGGCTCCTCTATCGGATATAATGGAAATTGGAACTCCATGTAACCGAACGATCTCTTTAATATACAACTTCGCATACTCTTCCGCCGTATAAGTTGTCTTAACTGGTAAGAAGTGCGCAGATTTAGTAAGCCTATCAATGATCACCCATATGGAATCAAACTTTTGATATGTACGAGGCAAACCCGTGATGAAATCCATATTGACCTTGTCCCACTTCCAAACTGGAAGATCTATACATTGCATGTAACCACCGGGTTTCTGGTGTTCTACTTTGACTCTTTGACAATTCGGACATTCAGCTACAAATTCGGCAATATTCTTCTTCATGTCATTCCACCAATATATTATTTTCAAATCTTGATACATCTTAGTCGACCCTGGATGGATGGAATACCTTGAACAGTGTGCTTCTGTCATAATTCTCTTTCTTAGCTCAACTACATCAGGTACACATAAACGATTCTGACACTGAAGCACTCCTTCTCGCATAAGCTCAAATACCTTTGTCGTGCCACTCTGCACATCTTCCTTAAGCTGCAATAAAATTGGATCTGCATACTGCTTCTCTTTCACTTCAGCTATCAATGAAGATTCCGCTGCATTACGTACAATAACCTCTTCATCTGGAGTTTTGAGAAGTCGAACTCCCAAATTAGCTAGCTGGTGAAGATCCTTAATCATCCCCTGCTTTTCTATAGATGCCATTTTAGACTTACGACTCAGTGCATCCACTACCACATTCGCTTTCCCTGGATGATACAAGATATCAACATCGTAATCTTTCAACAATTCAAGCCATCTCCGCTGCCTCATGTTTAGATCTTTCTGACTGAAGATATATTCCAGGCTCTTATGATCGGTATTTATGTCAACATGAACCCCATATAAGTAGTGGCGCCATATCTTCAAAGCAAATACAACTGCAGCTAGCTCAAGATCATGTGTGGGATAATTCCTCTCATGTGGTCGCAACTGTCTAGAGCCATAGGCTATTACTCTACCATGTTGCATTAATACTCATCCTAAGCCACTTCTCGAAGCATCACAGTACACTGCATACCCTTCTGTGCCTTCAGGAAGTACCAATACCGGTGTAGAAGTCAACTTGCTCTTCAGATCTTAGAAACTCTTTTCACAGGCATCATTCCATTGAAACTTGGAGGCTTTATGCGTCAACTTAGTCAAGGGTGCAGAAATAGAAGAAAAACCTTCAACAAACCTTCTATAATAACCTGCCAACCCGAGGAAACTACGAATCTCCGTAGGCGTCGTGGGTCTTGGCCAATTCTTCACAGCCTCAATCTTCTGAGTGTCAACTTTTATGCCTTCACTGGATACTATATGGCCCAAAAATGCCACTGACTTAAGCCAAAACTCACATTTAGAAAACTTCGCATATAGCTTACGATCACGAAGAATCTGTAATGCCTGCCTTAAGTGATTAACATGGTCCTCTTCTGATCTAAAGTAGACCAGAATATCATCTATGAAAACTATCACGAACACATCTAGAAACGGCTTAAACAGCCTATTCATCAGATCTATAAAAACTGCGGGTGTATTTGTCAGCCCGAATGACATAACCAGGAATTTGTAATGACCATACCGTGTTCGGAAAGCTGTCTTGGGTATATCTTTATCCTTGACTCTCACTTGATGATAGCCTGATCTCAAGTCAATCTTGGAAAAACACTGGGCACCCTGCAACTGGTCAAATAAATCATCAATTCGGGGAAGAGGGTATTTATTCTTGATAGTCACCTTATTCAATTGTCGATAGTTAATACACATCCTCAGCGAACCATCTTTCTTATGCACAAACAATACTGGTGCTCCCCAAGGGGACATACTAGGCCTAATGAATCCCTTCTCTAGCAAGTCTTTCAGTTGCTCTTTCAATTCTCGCAACTCTGCTGGTGCCATTCTATAAGGAGGAATTGAGATTGACTGTGTGTCTGGCAACATATCACTACCAAACTCCACTTCTCATTCAGGAGGTAAAACTGGTAGTTCTTCAGGAAATTCATTCACAACCGGAACGGTCTGAAAAGTTGGCGGCTCTGCCTTTGTATCCCTTACTCTAACCAAATGGTATATGTACCCCTTGGAAATCATTTTCTTGCCTTAAAGTAAGAAATAAATCTACCTCTCGGCGCGCCAACATTACCCTTCCATTCAAGGACTGCCTCATTTGGGAAATGGAAATACACCTTCTTAGAAGGGCAATCTACTGTAGCATAACAAGACGCTAACCAATCCATGCCCATAATAACATCAAAATCTACCATTTCTAACTCAACAAGATCGGTCATCGTATCACGACCACAAATATTCACAACACAATTTCGATAACATTCCTAGCTATAAGAGATTCCCCCACTGGCGTTGATACTTCAAATGGCTTGGCTAATAATTCAGGTGTTCTCCCGAACCTTCCCGCAACCAAAGGAGTAGCATACGATAATGTAGAACCAGGATCAATTAAGGCATGCACATCAAATGCAAAGATGGACAACGTACCTGTAACCACGTCTGGAGAAGCCTCTAAATTCTGTCGATCTGCTAGGGCATACACACGGTTCTGAGCTCCGCTAGAACTAGCTGTTCCTCTATCACCTCTATCGTGACCCATAGGTTGTGCACCCCTACTCAAAAGAGGCACCGATGATGACACAACAGCTGATCCGGTAGGTCGTGTTATACCACCTGTGGTCCTACGTGGGCAATCTCTAGCCATTTACCCCGTCCTACCGCACCAAAAGCAATTGTTCGTTCCAAGCCGACATTCGCCAAAGTGAAATCTTCTACATATGGGGCACGGGTGTCGTGGAGGTCTTAATTGACTCATACTCCCTTGCCCTTGATACCCCACTATTCGCGAACTCTGATTTTCACTGCTTTGCCCAAACTGATTACCTCTGAACCTTTGAAATTGCGGTGGAGCACTAATTGCAGGATAAAAAGATAATGGGCTAGGCAATCTATGAGAGAACGAAGGCCTAAGACCTCCCTGAGATGCCATAAACTGCCTTATAGCTCTGGCCCGCTTAGAATATCCTTTTTTCTGATTCCTGGGTTCTTCTTCTTTGCCTCTGATCTTCCATCTTCTGAGCGAAATCTTGTATCCTCGCTATATCCATGTCCTTGTTCAAAGCAGCAATGGTATAATCTCTAACCAAGTATGGTTCCAATCTATCCACATAGTGATGAACTCTATCATCCATAGTAGCTACCACATTAGAAGCATATCGAGACAAGGAGTTAAATCGAAGACTATACTCCCTTACACTCATATTACCCTGACGAAGATTTAAGAATTGATCTGCACGGGCCTGACGAGTCTCAAATGGAAGATAATGATCAATAAATACACCTTTGAACTCTCCCCATGTAGTTGGAGGTGCATCAATACCCCTAGATCGTTTCCAATCCTCGTATCACAATATAGCCTCTCCTTTCAGTCTATATGCTGCTAGCTCAACCATCTCTTTACCGGATATGTGCATAACATCTAGAGCCCTTTGGGTTTGATCGATAAAGTCCTGTGGGTCTTCGTTAATATCTGATCTGGTAAAAGTAGGAGGATCCAGTTTCAGAAAATCCAGTGTCCGAAGGCTAGCTGCTCTATCCGTACCACTAGAGCCCGTGGTAGGAATAGCTTGCCCTTGAACTTGACCGGCAACTATATGCATCAGAAGTTGTACTGCATCCCTCAAATCTCGATCAACAACATTAATAGATGGCCCTTCCGGAGGAGAAGAAGCTCCTGATATATGCTCAGCTTGAGACTCACTTTGTTTAGCTTGTGCCGGTGATGACTTACCAGTACCTTCTCCGTCCACTACATCCACTCGCTTCCACTTATTCTTTCTCCTTGTAACCGGCATCGTTACTATGATAAATAAAAAAAACAATTGGATTAAGCGATCGGTTATGAATTTATCTCTAATATGGGCTCTATTGCACGATCTAAGAAATGGATAGTGGAAACAATCCCTAAATGTCCAATAGCCTCCTGTTTATAGATGTGGTGCACAACACACCGATAAATGAGATTCTACGTAGACACGGCTTTGTAGACTCACTAGGACAAACTTCTCTAATACCACTTCTGTCATACCCCAAATCCCATTGGAGCGGACTGGCACCCGTAGTCGAGGAGGCCCGGGAGAACCCGTTCATAACCTATACTTTCACATTTACATTACTTATGAAAATTAGAAATTTGGGCAGCACTTCGTTGTAAATAGAAGAAAACAGTACCTGTATCAACCCAGCAGACACGCATAAATATATATATAAACAGTAATTGGCCGTTAGAGCCATCACGTCTATCAACCAAACCTCCTATGGCTGTACAATATATCTACAAAAGCCTCTACATAGATACACAACCGAGTTAGGGTCGGGACAAACTCCCGCCCGCAAAAGACTTTTATACAAATACCAAAAATACATATAGAAATGACTTGGGATGCCCCGAAACAACTGGAGCTCACCACTAACAACAGAATATCCTGGCTCTTACTGCGGAGGTGTACGACCTGAAGTACCTGTTCCTGCAGGCATGAATACAGGTCCCCCGTGAGGGATGTCAGTACGGAAATATGTACTGAGTATGTAAGGCAGTGAGTATCAAGATGAGATACAAAAGATCAACAGAACCCAGATACCAGTGAATAAACAGTATGAGTAGACCACACTTAAAAGAGCTGATGGGATACCTGCACATTACTTTCATATCATTACTTCCCGTAATCCTTATCAATACATAACATATGTCATACAATGGCCAACTGATCAGTGGTACTAATACAATACATCAGGGACCACCCCTGGAATAGCATATATACATAATCTTTATAATACAATGGTCAACTGATCAGTGGTACTAATATAATACATCATATCATCAATTTAAAATACAGACATTCCATTTCTTAATTCAATTAATCTTTGAGATTGGTAACTTTGTGGTCACACCTTATGGAACTTGTAACCATGATACCTCAATAGGAAAAACATGTAAATAGGTAATCAATATCATGAAAATGAAGTAGAGAATCATGGATACCTCATTAAACCATTTCGGAGTCAACAATAGTATATGGACATTTTTTTGACTATCCGAACATCTTAAAAGTGAAAACAAGTTCAATTGGTAGTGTCGAAGATCATATGATGTTATTATGTATCATGTGTCGTAGGACAATGTTGGAAGCTTACTTGAGAGTGCCATGGGTCATTATTCATGCCAAAGATTAGATAGAGTATGTATTACATACCTTGATATAACCACTTCAATACAAGTCCAACTTGACTTCCCGTACTCTTCGAACACTTATCTACAATAAGTCATTTGTGGCAAACTAGTATTAGCAACCAAACCTTACCATTTAGGTATTAACTTCACCAAATAATGTCTAGGAAGTAATCCTTTAACTCATCAATAAGAGTGCTACATACATCCTCTTACACTCTTATTACATTCACATATCATGCATTTTCATGAAATATCCCTCAACATCACTCTTAGCCTTTATTTCCCTTCTTAATCACCATTCAATACCAACATGATCACTAGGCATACATAACCACTAATATAATGATATATCACCACAATTCATCCTCCATAATCCAATACAACAACTTCCATAATTTACTACTAACAATTTATACAAAACAATTTATAACTATGTTTCTGGTTATCTTCTAACATCAAGACAATACTCATAATCCTTTATTAATACTTATTCATGGATAAGAATCAAGAATAAATAATATTCATACCTTAACAATGAACTCTTGCATTTAGAATCCTCCTTACATAACCATGGGGTGCTTCTCGAAGCTTTCGAGATGGTGAACACAACTACGGAACCAATTCAAATTTTCTACGGTTGAATCACAAAATATTTGAAGTTGAAATTACGCTAGGGTTTCACCTTCTCTTAATAATTGGATGATATATGATATATATGAGGCTAAGTGTAGGTTTATAAAGACCCATTTTCGTCCAAGAGGTAATAAAAAATGACCATTTTGCCCTAAAAATTTAAATAAATCCGAATCTGTCCCCAGTGGACAGTTTTGCCAGGCTAAAGTAAATCGATCATAACTCTTTGATCCGGTATCGGATTTGGGTGAAACCAATTGCATTGGAAAGATAATTCAAAGGGATTTCATTTTCATATAAAGTATACCACCCATTTCTTCCTGTACAAGGAGTTATGGTCGTTTAAAGTTGACCCAAAAATCTGTCCCACAATTCTGTTTTTTTTTTTGATAGGCTGTAGTAAAACGGGTATAGCTCCTTACTCAGACATTGGATTTGGATGAAACCAATTTCATCGGAAAGAAGACTCTCGGAACTTTTCGTTGATATATAGCAGCTCACACATTTCCTTTTGTACAAGGAGTTATGATCTTCTAAAGTTGATCAAAAAAAATAATTGCCCAGCTGCAGTTATTTTCCTGCAGATTTACTGTTCACAGGCTTCCCGGCCACCGTTTTGAAATTTCGAATGTGCTCGCTTATATGAAATACTCCTCTGTTTTGGGAGAACTTTATATCGTTGGAAAACTTATTCCAATAACTACACATACAACTATTGACGGGATACTTCCGAACACCATAAACTTAATTTAACCCATACGCAAGCCTTTAGGACTCCATATAATCGCGATAAGTGTACGAAAAAATTTACGGGGTGTTACATATTATTGGTTCATAATCATCATCCTCTTTGTCTTTCTTTTTTTGATTTTCAGTTTACTTACTTCTTTCTTTTGTCTTCACTTTTGCAGGTTCCAAAACGTATACAGGGGAAAAATAAGTTTATGCATAGAATATTTTTATTCAATGAAATCTTAATAGTATCTATGATAAAGAAATATTATCAATAGTATAGGTAGATTTTAGGTGAAAAAAGGACTCCTAATTTTTTTGTTTCAAGGATTTTATGTGTACGTTGTGTATGTGTGCATTTTTTTTAAGAGAAAAGATATCTCCCCCCCCCTCCCCCCGAACTTGTCCTCTCAACTCACTTTATCACTTAAACTTAACTTTCGTTTATTTACCCCCTTAACAATTTTCAAGTGAATTAAATTCACCCCCTATGACTGACATGGCAAAAAAAAAAGCGAGTGAATTTTTTTTTCAAAAAAAAGGGTCCACTTCTTCTTCTTCTTCTTCCTTACAAATGTGAACATATAGAGAGATGAGATCCATTAGTGTTTGCACCCAAAACAATTTCAAGAAGGAAAAAAGAAAACACAAATTCAACAAACACAAATTTCAAACATCATGATTTTAATTTCACAACAAACACAAATTCAATCGTAAAAAAAAAGGTAAAACAAGAAGATGAAAAACATCAATCATCATCTTCCTTACACCTTTTCTTCAACCTTCTAAAACATTCCTTTAACAAAAAATGGATTTTCAAATTCGACATGAAAGAACCCGAATCATGACCCGAAATTCATATTTCTCTTTTTTTAGGACAGAAAATCTCACATCCTTTTCTCTTATTCCTCATCAATCAATCACAATTAGCCAAAACTTACTTTAGTTACAGTGATTTAGCCAAGTTGTTTGGAAGAATCCCGTGGTAGAAGAAAGAAAATTTCAAACTTCTACAAATCTGAACATATGGGTGTGATCTGAAGGATGTGTCCGTCAATGGTGGTCGTTAGTAGAATTAATATTGTAATTTTGGGGATCTTCAATGGTGGTCTGTCAATGGTGATGTTAATGGCAGTGGTGGTGTTAATTTTGTGCGTATATTCTTTTGTGGTTTTGTTTTAATCGTTTTTCGGTGAGTTTTGTCAGAATATATCGGAATGAAGAATTTTGAATTGGGACGTGGTGATGCTATTGCATTGTTGTTTCTTGAATTGGTGGTTTGATGAAGGAATGACTATTGGTAATATGCTTTAAGTTTGAAGAAGATAGAAAATGAAGGAGAGGGAAGAGATGGAGTGGTTTGAAGAAGATAGAAGAGGGGAGGCTGCGTTTGCAGGGTAGGAGGCGGGGTGGGCTGGGGGTTGTGAAGAAGAAAGAAAATAGGGGTGGGGGTGCCTTTTTATATTTAATATATATAAATATATATATACATTTATATAAATAAAATAGTAAATATATATTTTTTTAAAATAAATATATAAAAATAATGTGTGGGGGGTTAATTTTTTTTAGAAAAATCAAATTTCTTACGTGGCAATGACGTGGCTCCAACATGGCATTGACTTGATGTTGATGTGTAGGCGAGTGTAACACACTCTCCGTTGTGAGAGTAGTATTCAGTTTCGAGGGATGAAATTAATACACTTTAAAGATGTTAAGGGGGTAAATAAATGGAAGTTAAGTTTAAGTGCTAAAGTGAGTTGGAAGGATACGTTCAGGGGGAAAATTGTCTTTTTTTTTTTTTTTTAATGTTCTACACTTTATCCTAATTGTTTTATCAAATTTACTTGAAAGTTACATAATGAAATGACAATAGTATATATTTTTCTTTTTGATAATTAACTTTTATGATAAAAGAATGACAGTAGCATATAAGTTGCCACCAACCCACCATAGTTGTTTGATACGTATTTGTATTTGTATTTATATTTATATTTATATTTATATTTATAATCTATAATTTATAATATATTAAAAGTATAAAGGACCGTAGAAATATTATTTGAACTTTTCGCCATTTATTAAAAGTCTATGCTTTAGACAAATTCTAAAGATTTAACTTTAAAAATAAGAAAAAAATTTAAATATAGAGAAAAAAAATCGTACTACAAATATGATTCAAATCCATGAGTCTCTCATAACCTCTAGCAGTAAAGAAAAGAGTTACTACATGACAAAAGCAAAAGTGATGATTCATTAATCACTTGAAATTTTTAGTGATAAAATATATATGTGCTTATAATAAAATATATGTTATGTTTACATTATTATATTAAAGAGTGAAAAATCTTTTAAAATTTTTCGTAATAGATAAAATAATCTAATTTTAAATAATTAAAAGTTACTAAACTGGTTTCTTAAAAAAACATCTCTCCCGTGCCAAACACTCCCTTTGTTCCATATCAAATATTCCGCGATGAAAGGGAAAATTGAAAACACGTTCAAAGATGAGAGATCCTGTGTAATCCAAATTCCATGAAATAAATAAATAAATTTCCATGGGCATCTGTTTGGAAAAACAGAAAACTGTATGGTAAAAGAAAAGAAAAGGAGAAAAATCAACCAAACGTCTATTTAAGAAGCCGCTGCATCCATTTTCAGAATCAATAGCTGTGCTAATTTCGTGGGAAGAAAGCGCTGCGGTCACTAATCATTTGGTTGGTCTTCAATTAAAGTGTTTCCACCCCTTGCCCCTTTGCTTCTCTTCTCACCAATATACGCATCCCTTTTTGCGTATTGGGGTGAAAAGCAAGTAGCTTGGGCTGGCTTTGGAAATTGAAGAAGAGGAAGGAGTTCTGCTTCTTCAACAAGATTTTAAAATGGAAAATGACCACAACGATGTTTATGGGGGTACTTCTGCCCATTCTCGTAGGGAGAAAAAAGGCGATCAGGCCTCTGTTATCATTCCTGAAACTGCCCATGAAGTTAGCAACGGTTAGTTTTTCACTTCTACGAAATTTCTATGCCCTCTTATTTGTGTCTAATTCATGAAAAAAGGAGGGAATTTTAGAAACTTTGAATCCATTTATTCACCTTAAATTCCTTCTTTGTTGAGAGTTTTTTTGGAAAGTTTCTTGGGGTCGCGTATTCTATCAAAATTCTTGATAATCTGTCTTTTTGCCCTTTGTTGTTTTATACTAATTTTTTGGGGAAAAAACAAAAAGAAAAGGGAACGATAATTCTTGGTCCTTTATAAGCATTTCCGTCCTTTCCAAATGGTTAAAAGAGCGATTCAGGAAAAAAAATTATCCAGAGGGATTAAACAACTTATATATGTGCAATAGAAATCATGTTTGTCCTATTTACAAGTGTAATTTTTCAGCGAATCCCGTTGCATCCCTTTGTCTAATGCCCTCTATTGATGAGACTTCCATGTTACAAACTTCCAATCAAGCGTTTATAAGTTCTTTTTGGCTCTCATTAGTAATGAGAAAATAAATTCATTTTTCTGCTTCGTCTCTTTGACAAGCTCCAAAAATAGGTTCCCTGATCCATCAGTACAATTGATTATTTTTGTTTCTTTTATCATAATTTCTTTTTTGTAGCACTGGCATGAATGCTGTTTGACTCTTTTGTTGATTCATGTGTTTCGTGAAATGTAGATTCATGGTTTCAGGTGGGAATTGTTCTGAGCATGGGTGTCAACAGCGCGTATGCACTAGGATATTCTGGCACAATCATGGTTCCTCTGGGTTGGATTGGTGGAGTAGTTGGTTTGGTTTTGGCCACAATTGTGTCTTTATATGCAAGTGCTCTTATGGCTAAGCTCCATGAAGTAGGGGGCAAGAGGCATATCAGATATAGAGACCTTGCTGGATTTTTGTATGGTATGAACAATGACAAAAATAAAACTGGATGATTTTCAAGCTCTCTTCAACAATAGCTTGTTTTATTGTTTGATTTTCCTTCACGTTTAATTTAAATTGAGCTTATTTTATTGCTGCAGGTCGAACAGCTTATTTGCTTATATGGGCATTACAATATGCGAATCTCTTCTTGATAAATATTGGATATGTTATCATGAGTGGTTCAGCCCTAAAGGTTAGACAAATTTTCGCTGGTGCAAACTTTGTTTTTTTCTTTGGATACTTAGATATGGTGAACTGGAAATTCTTTTACCACATATGGAGGAGAAAAGAAAGGAGGCAATGCATTGCCATTTATAGATACCACTGATTGAATGAGATTTTTGTGTTGGCGCTTTATTGTTTCATTGCACACTGCAAATATTGAGTTCAGTAAATCTTGACAAAAATGATCTCTTTTAGGTTTCTAAGTGAATATAAACTCTAAAATTGTTCTGATGCATTTTTTCTTTGAGTTGATTGCCAGGCTTTCTATATTCTCTTTAGGAATAACCATGAGCTAAAGTTGCCACACTTTATAGCAATAGCTGGATTTGCATGCATCCTCTTTGCCATTGCAACACCTCATTTATCAGCACTGAGGGTTTGGCTCGGATTTTCATCACTATTCACTCTACTCTATCTCACCATAGCATTTGTGTTGTCCGTTGAAGATGGTACGCGTGCTACTTCCTTTAATGTTTGACCAGCCATCAGAGAACACTGTGCATGCGCCAACAGTTATATTACACATGACTAATAACGTGGAACGTGTAATGACTTGAAATTAACACTAGAATTACATACAATGTGAAGAAGTTGTAAAATAGGTCTCTTACAGAAAACTATTGAACTGATGACAAAATTGAATATTGTGTGAGTAATTGAAGATTTCCTTCCCAGTTGCAATTGACTACACGGTCATTGAGGATAAAATTTGATGATATAATTAGACCACAAAATCATGATTATCACTGTTGAAACTATTGTATAAGTTCAAAAGCCTGTGCCTATTTTCAGGATTTGTACTGAATATTGCCATATGTCAGTAAGAAAAGCCATAGGCTAGTTGCATATCAAAAAGACTTGCAAGCTTTTGGTGATCATCATGTAGTTTTGTTTTTCTCTGCATTATGAAAACAATCTTCTTATAAGAAAACTAATGCATGTTTAAGAAAATCAATTGTGTTCAATTGATTGCATAATCAGATAACTATTAATTATTAAGCAGTGTTTGATGCATAATTAATTTCGAGGTCTATCCCAATGGCAAATATCACCAGTTTGTGAAATTATACATGGGAAGACAACTAGATTTATCAGCACAAGATGTCACCTTTTTTTTTTCTGTCATTCATTCCTAGAAAGTGTTCAAAAATCACTAGGAACAATTGCTTGATGTAAACTTTGCTCCCTTACCCAGCAGCCCCTCAAAACTTTGGGTCTATGCTTATGTGGATTTTGTTCTTGCTTATCAACAATGTTTTTCTCTATCTAGACTGTTCTATGTTGTCCAAGTCTGCAAACAAGCTTTATGACCGTAGAAAAAATATCGTATTCCCTGCCATTTAATCATCATATCAGGAGAATAGTTCGCATGTTGGTATCTACACATGGAGGGGCTTATCCTGCATACGTGATATGTAGTTGATGTCACAATGAAGTATTCCTTTGATGCACAAGCACCGTGCTCTTATATAAAATTTTTATGGTGTTCAGAATTAAGGAATAAATTTTTCAATGATTATATCGAAGAGAAAATATGGTTTCAGGAAATTGTTCTTTTGGCCCAAAAACTATCTCGTAGAGGGAGATAGAAAACAACAACAACAAATTACCCAGTGTATTCCCATCAAGTGGGTTCTGGGAAGGGTAAAGTGTACGCAGTCCATCCACCACCTCTGATAAAGTAGAGAGAGACTGTTTCCGATAGTCCCCCGGTTCAGAACAGATAACAATATAACAAACAAAACACATCAAAGCATGCAACAACAAGGTAATACTATAATAACAGATGGTAAAGGATAATCACAGAAACAAGACACGCCTAAGGTGATTCTAAAAAATATCTATCTGAAAAACATAGGTATCACCAATACACCACAGCTGTACTCCTACACACTAACCCTCTACCCTAATCCGCATCCTCCACACCTTCCTATCAAGGGTCATGTTCTTCGTAAGCTGTAACTGCTCCATGTCATGTT
Source organism: Capsicum baccatum var. pendulum (assembly GCA_030864225.1). Lineage (NCBI taxonomy): Eukaryota > Viridiplantae > Streptophyta > Magnoliopsida > Solanales > Solanaceae > Capsicum > Capsicum baccatum. The sequence goes on from CM061552.1 coordinate 136,614,790, forward strand.
TAATCACCTCTTTCCAATACTTCTTAGGCCTACCTCTAACCCTGCCTAAAACCGTCCATAGCTAGCCTCTCACACCTCCGTACTGGAGCATCTGTGCCTTCCTCATCACATGCCTGAACCATCGTAGCCTCACTTCCCGTATCTTGTCCTCCACCGAATTTGCTCCCATTTTCTCCCGGATAATCTTATTTCTACTCCTGTCCCTCTTGGTAAGTCTACACATCCATCGCAACATTGTCATCTCCGCCACCTTCAATTTCTGTTCGTAGGAGTTCTTAACTGGCCAACACTCTGCGCCATACAACATAACCGGTCGAACTATCCCTCTGTAGAACTTACCTTTGAGTTTAGGAGGCACCTTTTTATCACACAAAACTCTCGAACTGAGCCTCCATTTCAACCACCCTGCACCAATACGGTGTGTGACATCCTCATCAATCTCCCCATTCCCTTGAATCAATACACTTAAGGTACTTGAAACACTCCCTCTTCTGGACAATTTGGGAATCAAGCTTCACTACCACGTCCGCCTCGTGCGACAAATCACTAAACTTACATTTCAAGTACTTCGTCTTAGTCCTGCTCAACCTAAATCCTTTAGACTCAAGGGTCTGTCTCCAAAGCTATAACTTATCATTAACTCCTCCCCGAGTTTCATCAATCAGTACATCATCATCAACAAATAATATACACCAAGGCACCTCTCCTTGGATATGCCGTGTCAAAACATCCATCACCAAGACAAATAAAAATGGGCTAAGAGTCGATCCCTGGTACAACCCTGTCAAAATCGGAAAGTGCTCCGAATCCCCTCCTGCCGTCCTCACATGAGTCTTCACATCATTGTACATGTTCTGGATCGATCTAGTGTACGCTATGGGCACCCCTTTAGCCTCCAAGCACCTCCGCAAAATCTCTTTTGAGAATTTTTTCATACGCCTTCTCAGGATCGATAAAACCATGTGCAAGTCCTTCTTTTTCTCCCTAAACTGCGCTACTAATCTCCTCACGAGGTGAATGGGCTAAGTAGTCAAGCGACCTGGCATGAAACTGACTTGATTCTCGAAAATAGTCACGATCCTCTTTAGTCTCAACTCTACCACTCTTTCCCAAACCTTCATGGTATGACTCAACAACTTGATACCCTTATAGTTGTTGCAACTTTGAATGTCCCTCTTATTCTTATATAAAGGAACCATCGTACTCCATCTCCACGCTTCGGGCATTTTTTCCGTCCTAAAAATGGTGTTAAAACAAATCTCGTTAGCAACTCCAAACCTGCCTCGCTAGTGCTCTTCCAAAAGTCCACCAGAATCTCGTCTGGCCAGTCGCCCTGCCCTATGCATCCTGCGAATAGCCCCTTGACCTCCTCCACCTTGATACGCCTACAATAACCATAATCGTGACTCTTCTCTAAGTTCTCCAAGCCCCCCAACACGAAACCTTTATCCCCCTCGTCGTTCAAAAGTCTATGAAAATAAGATTGCCACCTTTTCCTAATGAGGGCATCCTCCACCAACACTTTGCCATCCTCCCCCTTGATGCACTTCACTTGGTCAAGGTCACGAGCCTTTCGCTCCCAACCCTTGGCAAGCCTATACAACTTCCTATCCCTACTTTTCTCCTCTAAAGCCGCATACAAGCTTTCGAAAGCCGTTGTAACCGCTACCTATACTCCTAGCTAACTTATACTCCTTCTTATTCGTCCGCTTCTCCTCGTCATTCTTGTTCTCCACCAACTTAGCATACGCCACCTTCTTAGTCTCCACCTTCTGTTTGACTTCTTAATTATAATGGAGGAGAAGCAAATTTTTGTAATATGAGATATTCCCTTTTAGTTTCAGACGAGGTCTTTTAAATGCAAAAATATCTTGTGTAGTCTCTCACTTTTTTCTCGCAGACCAGTCAAGGGGAAGAATTTGAACTTTTCCTTGCTATGCGTTTCTCACTTTTATCTTCTGAACTTTTTATTTTCCAAAATATTGTGATGCCCACTTAATGAATATGAACCGTCTGATATATTTGTTTATTTGCAACCCTACAATTTTTGTATGGACTTGTACTTGATAATGAATATCTATATTAATCACATGCATGTCTTTGGGATATGGCGGCAGCAGCTTTAAATTTTAAGCAGGTCCTTTGGTTTGATTTTATCGAGTGACCAGGATGCCTACAGTTTATTTCATTAGTTTGTCATTGATTGGTCCTTGAGAATTACTTGAAGCTACTACTTTAGTATCATCATGCTGGTCTCAGAGGCACTAAGTTTACTGAAGTGTCTAAGTTCCATATCACAGGTGTAAAGGCTCCTCCGAGGGACTATAACATTCCAGGATCAAGAGACAACAAAATTTGGGCAATTATTGGTGCGGTTGGAAACCTTTTCTTTGCATTTAACACTGGAATGATTCCTGAGATACAGGTTTGCAAATACATCCACCAACTTTTGTGATGACTTCCATCCTTCGTTGTGAATTTCAAGTTACAATGACGGGTTTATCCTTTGAATCAGGGTTCATGATCAGTATATGTGTTGCCTATGCTCAGTTATATATCCGAAATTTATCTGAAATTTCAACCAGTGGTGGCTGGATTATTATCTGTTTGATAATTGATTTGGATTGAAATGTCTTCCTCTTAATTGAATTGGATAAACTCAAAATTAATTTGAAGTTAAATGTTTGGATTTCAAAAATTTGCTCTCAGTCTTCGTTGATGTTTCTTGCTGATTGAGAAGTATTCTATCTTGCTAATTTAACTGTTGCATGGAAAACCCGCTAGGATTGTGGAAAAAGTGGTTTTCTGGAGAATACTTCTGTTGATTTCTCTCTAACTTTTCTGTTGACTTCTTCGTTTTCTTTCAACCTCTGTTTTATACTATTTTCTTGATTTTTTGTTGCAACAGGCTACAATCAGACAACCTGTTGTTGGAAACATGGTGAAAGCGCTCAACTTTCAGTTCACGGTGGGAGTTGTGCCCATGCATGCTGTTACTTACATTGGGTATTGGGCTTACGGATCTGGTGTTTCGTCCTATTTGCTCAACAATGTTCATGGTCCAGCTTGGCTGTTGGGGGTGGCTCACTTATCTGCTTTTTTCCAAGCTATCATCACCTTGCATGTAATAATCACCGTGTGACTATTTTTCTTTTCACTTAAAAAAAGGCCAACAGTTCACTCAGTCGATTATTCTAATCTATAGTTATTTCTTCCTGTTGCTTGTAGATATTCGCAAGTCCAACATATGAGTACCTAGATACTAAATATGGAATCCAAGGAAGTGCCTTGGCTCCGCGAAACATTGTATTCAGACTGATTGTCAGAGGTAGTTACCTTATCATGACCACCTTCCTCTCGGCTTTGCTACCTTTCCTTGGAAACTTCATGAGCCTTACTGGTGCTATCAGCACGATTCCGCTCACATTCATACTCCCAAACCACATGTACATTGTCGCGAAGAAAAACAAGTTATCTAGTTTACAGAAGAGTTGGCATTGGCTAAATATTGTCATCTTTGGTTGCCTGTCAGTTGCTGCATTCGTAGCTGCCTTGAAGCTTACCGTTGTACAGACTCAAACTTACCATGTCTTTGCTGATTTGTAATTTATTTTCCTGTTTTAGTAGTTGGAAGGTTTTCCAGGCTTATTCTTTGTTAGCAACTTTTATTTTGTATTTTTGGAACAATGCAATTTGGGTTGCATTTGTTCATCGATAATGATCTGATTAAGTTCAAACTTCAAATATATTAGCGGTCAGGCTTTGTGAATTTGATGCTGCCAATTAATTTTATCCAGTTGTTGGTACCTTGTAACATGCTAACCCACTTGTGATATTGTTCAGTTTTGGTCTCGGGTCATACGACTTTATAATGAGGAATTGACACATGTACAACACTCATACGAGTGACAGTCTCGATCGCCAAATAAAAATTGAGTAAACAACATATATCTCACTACTGTAGGAGCTACTTCCTCTCCTATAAGTTATCATTATTGCATAATGTAAAAATGACTTGGACACATTGCGTAGTCGTGGATCCATGATTAACTGGGAATACATTGTAGACACGTAACTCTCTAGATACACGTGGATACATGTTAACGCATCCGGAGACATGATTTAGTCTCAGATACATGTGGAAATCCGGAGAGTTACGGCTACGGGTGGGTGTTTAGTTTGATTTTGTCAAAGTTTGCGTTCAGTTCGATTTTGTCAAATTCGGTTCAGTTCTTCAGTTTTGCAAAAATAAGCACCGAGCATCGAACCAACTTGATTTGGTTTAGTTCGATTTTTAAGCTCGTTGGACGTTCAGTTTGATTCAATGTTTCTAAATCAGTTTTTTCGATTCAAGTGAAAAACAAAACAAACAAAATGTGAAGGTTGCAAACTACATCGTAGTTACTGCTTACTAACCCTTTCACCAGTGTAATAATTAGTTACTTTAGCTCATTTTGAGCTTGTGTCTTTTTTGGCATCCACAAGTACTAGGCAGTAAGTACCTGCGCCACGAGTGCTGGTATCAAACGAAGAAAACAGAGCTAACTGCTAATCAAAATACCAACAGGTAAGAATGAACTTGAGATATATCTATACCTATATCTATAATATATTAAAAGTGTGAAGGGCTTTAGAAATATTGTTTCGAACTTTTTACCCTTTATTAAAAGTCTTTGCTTCAGACAAAATCGTCTTTCACTATTTTTTCTCTAATATTTAAGAAGTGAAAATTAATTAAATATGTAACGCCCCGAGTCTGGTACCCCGGACGCTACATGGTGCTCATAATCCCGAAGGACCACAAATTAACCCTTGACTGATATCTGTAACTGAGCACTGAATAATACACTGTAAAAATATGAAAAACTGACGGAAAACTTGCCATAAGGTTCAAATATCTGAAATACAACTGAAAACTGAATACTGACACATCTGTTTGAAAAACCTCTAAACTGTTTGCACTGTGGAGTTGATGGGACAGGTCCCCAACTAACTCCATCTACTAAAATACTGAATCTAGTGAAATAATAAAATAAAGATTATCCTCGAATGATGATGACTCACTGCTATGTCTACTGCTGCTGAATGAATCTGAACTGCTAAGGGTGCTCTGGATCTCGTGCTTCTGAACCTATGGTATAAAACACCATAGCACAGAAAAGTATGCGTCAGTACGATGGAATGTACTGGTATGCTAGAGGAGGTAAGGCTAAATGCAGGGGTTCATATGCATGAACAATACTGTCTAAATAATCTAAGTATACTGAATGAGGATATATGCATGAATGCACAAACTATAACTGAAATCATAGGAACACTGAATACCGAATTCTAATAACTGGATTTCTGATAACTGAGTCTAGATACTGATATCTGATTGACTGAGGTTGAGATTAGTCCTATCTAGCGGGTGATCCCTAATTATACTGATAATACTAATGAGTTACTATATCTAACAGTCCTGAATCTATGCTACTGAGCTGAGTTCTTTTACTGAGATTGATTCTGAAGCTAAGACTGTGGGAGGTAGTCATCTAACCGACATGCCTTGAATCTGAACTAGTGGGGTCCAACTTGTAACCCCAGCTGGAAGGGTGTCAATACCGTGCCACGGGTAAAGACAACTGTTATGGGGTCAGTCCTAATCTAGCGGGTGACCCCTGAGATCAGTCCTGTACTAGTGGGTGTTCCCCGAGTATGTTAGTCCTATCTAACGGGTAACATCTCATGCCTACGCTGGCTACGTAGTTCTGGAACTTAGGGATTTCTTCTAGGGACCTCAGTCCTATCTAGCGGGTGAGCCCCCATCCTTAAGTTCGCTCGGTGCTGAATCCTACTCCCAACTGGAAGACACTAAACTGATTACTAATTCATACTAGGCTTGACTGAACTGTTACTGATCGTACTTGTTTGACTGAGCTAAACTGAATTCACTGAGTTCCGTTGACTGACGGAATATTACTGAGTCCTTAATCGATTACTGAACTGAAGCTAGAATGCTACTGATACTGAGATTTCCTAAGTTCTGTAACTATCTGAGTTTTGTTACTGACTGAGAGTACTACTAATCATGGCATGACTGAGATTATCGTGAAACTGACACTGACTCTAGACAAACAGCTAATTTGTCGAGTATAAATACTCCAGGACTCGATAACATAAATAATACAACACAGGACAACTCGTACAGAACATGGCAATAGGCTATCATTCACAACACAATCAATGAGACATCTCTTCAAGCACTTGGAAGTCTTAAACATGTAAATGTATAGGGAGTGCATACTATTACCTCATAATTCATTAAATAAGGAATTCACATGAGTAGGAATGCATGCAACATATCATAATTCATTGACTAAGGCCTTTCAACAAATACTTGGCATGCATTAACTTATATACAATTGGGGATTTTTTGTCAGCATGATATAATGGCTCTATTTCTGTCACATAAGCATTTTATCAAACATATGGGGAACATGCTTTATTCAATACACCTAATTAACATGTTTACATCAATCAACATGTATCTTGAAGGGGTTTATCACGAACATCACATAAATATCATATATTAGGATTAAAGCTTGGAACTTTGTAAACAAAACAAGAATTAAAACTCAATAACAACATGAACTTCAATTTCAATTCACATTAATCATGAAAACTCATAAATATATAATCTTTGAATATAGAAAAAGATTCTTGATCTTCTTGGGTGGAAGGAACCCAAGAATCAACATCTAACATACCTTAGTTCTTGATTTTACAAAGATTGACGGTGGAATTTTCTTGAATTTGGATCTTCAATTATAAACCCTAAACTTGTTCTTGAGAGAAATTGAGAGAAACCACTACAGTTTGGGTGAAATATGGCTTAATCACGTGTTTTAGGGTTATATAAGAGTGGGAAAAAGACTGAAATAACCTTGGGGTCGCGGCTACGTTAATGACTAAAAAACTGGGTGCTGACGCGCTGGTTGACGCGGCACGTCGATGCCATCGACACGATACCGATGCGTCGCGTCGAGCCTTATTACTTTTGACTATGGAAATCTGCAACAATGTTAACCAACGCGATAGGTGACGCGGTGCGCCAAGATCGCATTGGTCTACTATTTTGAGACCTCAAATGTGGTCTAAACGCGGTCCGAAAAATCCAAAACTGACCGAAAACACCTACCGACATAGCTGATCATGAATCAACGTAAAGATCGGCATTTAAGGATCATATGGATCGAGAAATAAGCTTGCCAACTTATGAAGGCTAAAAAAAAGATTCTAAGTGTAAACACTTGATTGAAGTTTTTATGTTTGGGACCTCTTTTTAAGCTTTAACTGACTGAGTAAAACTTGAAATTTTGCAGGGTTTTACAAAATATATTTATGGTAAAATCTTTCAATATTAAAAGACATCAAAATTAATGATAACTAATACTTTTCTATTAGTTTAAGAATTCTAGATAAACTAAATTTGATTTTAAGAAGATTTGAAAAATCTAAAAACAAAAAATTCAAGAAGTATCAAATTTTTAAAAGTTTTAAGTACATAATAAGAATGTAATCAATTATTTTGTAAAGATTTGACTTTAAAAAGAAATATTTTAAATATAGAAAAAAATAATCATACACAAATATGATTTAAATTGATGTGTCGCTCTTAGTCTATGTGATAGCAAGAGAAAAAGTTACTACATGACAAACGTAAAAGTAATTTCACCAACCACTTGCAACTTCTAGTGATAATATGTGTGTGTGTGTGTGTGTTTATGCTAAAATATATGTTTAGTTTTACATTATTAGATTAAAATGTGACGGATTTTTGAAAAGTACTGATTTGAACTTTTTACCCTTCATTCATTAAAATTTCCGTAATAGATAAGATTATTTAATTTTAAATAATCAAACGTTACACGTGCAAGACATATGCAGTTAAACTAGTATTTATTTATTTATTTCTTTATTTTTCTAGCTCTTTTAGACGCAAGTTTACATGCAAAACTCTACTTAATAATGAGTTGTTCCCATTTTCATGCTAAGGCATATTCCATGTAAATTCTTCTTAGTTTTTCTTCTTTTTTTTCTCTTCAAAAAAATATGGGTTATTCTCTCCTTTTTATGCTAATAAATAATTTTTGTAATTTTTAATAGTATATATAACTAGTTATGTACGAAAATATGGGCTCTCATAATTACGGGTCTCTAGACAATTGACTAAATGGTCATATGGATGAGATATCCTGGATATTAAGATTTTAGAGTCTGATGACTGATAGGAATTAGGATTTTAGCCTTTAGAACATGAAAAATAAATGGGCTTGGGCCTTGGGTTTGGGGGCATTCGGCAAAGCAATCATATAAATTAAAATATCCATATAAATTAAATGTATATATTAGTTCTTCAATGCATTGAAGAACCGTGACCCTTAAATCGAAGAGTCAAAATTATGAAGTAAAAAATCGAAATTGAATCGAAGAACGGAATTAATTTGATTCAATTTAGTTTTTAAATTTTTTGATTTTTATGTCCACCCCTAGTTATGACTAGTCACATGTATTTGGGGAGTTATATCATGTATCCACATGTATTTGAAAGGTTACGACATGTATCCATGTGTATCTGGGGTTTATTATTAAGAAGTAGGATATTATGTAATTAATTTAAAGTTGTGGGAGAATAATTAGATATAATAAGGGTGTTTAAGGATTTATGTAATGGCTTAAATTAAGTGATATTAATTAGCTAATGAACAAAAGTTTTAATTCCTAATTTAAGTGTATTAAGTAATCACACTACTCTTCCCCGATGTCGTGTTCAATGGAATTGTGAACTCAAACCGTTCTCTACTAAAATCGCCGAAACCCTAAATTTAGCTACCATTGTCTCTAACCATGGCCATTTTGGTCGTTGGCCAGCCTTAACACCAGAGGTTGTGCCAACAACCATCAATACGAATACCATAGGACAACATCCATCAATACGAACACCGTAGGACAACTAGGACCAAGCACTTATGCAAATTCACTAAACTCAATAATTCCAAGAAACCCACAATACAAGGCAACAAATTGCTTATCTACATGGTAAACCAAGAATAGTTTAGGAAGAAGAAGTCAATCAAATGGTTATTAATGATGATATACAATATGTAGTAGTAGAGAAATTTTCATATGGGTGGACAGAAGTACAAAATCTGAAGAGGCTGATTACTTCTTCAAATGGTTATTAATGATGATCTACGATATGCAGTAGTAAAGAAATTTTCATATGGGTGGCCAGAAATACAAAATCTGAAGAGGCTGATTCCAAAGCAATGTAATCTCAAACGAAGTTACTATAAGCCTGCTAAGCAACAAGTATATTCCAATTTGAGTATTAAAAATAGAAGACTACGTAAACATACTCTCTATATTATAATTCTACATCACTCTTAATTATTGGTCTTATCCAATACGCATTTTAAAGCGGGATTTACTTTTTGATTCGGAGAAAGAACAACAATAATTATATAGATATATTTTTCATCATCACCACCTAATGTTTTTGGTTAGGAAAAAGTTTTCTCTGTATCTACTGTAGTAGGAAAATCCTAACAAGTAGATTTGGCAATAAAAAACAAGATGAGACCTAGTTGCTAGGGTCAAGGTGGAAGTAGATCTACGAGGGGAATTTCCTAAAAGGATAAATGTAGGACTGAGAAACAAACAGGGGAAATAATGGAGAAATGGGTCACTATCAAGTATGATTATGTACCTAAGCATTGCGAAACATGTAAACTGTAAGGCCATAATGAGAAGGAGTGTATTATGATCCACATAGAATTTATCCTAAGGAGGAGAAAGAGCTAGTAGGGGACAGACAGAGAAAAAGGATAGGGAAAATGAAAAGTGCAAATAGATTGATGTCAATGAGGAGAACATACTACAAAGAGAAGATAAAAAAATGACCACAAAGGGAAAGGGAAGCAGAAGGAGAATGAATTTTTGGTACAAAAAAAATAAATGGCTAGAAGAGAGGAAGGCAAAAGTCCAAGAGAATATATATGGAATCCTAGAACACAAAAAAAGGTGATCAGAAGGTCTAAACAATTAATAAGTTTGGTGCACTGGAGGTTGAAAAAAATGAGTGAAGAGAAAGTGAAGAAAAAGAGCAGACAATAAACAACAACAGATAGAGAAAGAGAAATACAGAAGGACTATCAAAAGGGAGAAAGTTCACCAGGAAGTCCTAGTTCGCATAATAAGGAATTGGGGAGACGTGAAGATCAATCACAAAATATAGACATCAATTTTATCCCCAAGGATACACATATACGTAACCCCTCTTTATTTGCATCAACTGTTGATAGACAATCACAAGAAGGACTATCAAGTATTGAGAATGAAGCAAATATAACAATAGATAGTAGCAATGAAGGGGTACCAAATAAAGCCCGAGAAGATGATTATAGCCCTGACAAGGATAATGATAAATATGTTACTAGTACATTACATGGAGATAGAATAGAAAATTTAGTCCATGAGGACCTAAAGATACTTACGATAATAGAATAAGAGATCCAAGAGTAATAAAATACTTAGAAGGATGAGAATTTGGAGGAGAACAATGAGCAGAATAACAGAGATGGAGAATAATATCCAGATAGGAAGGGCAACTCAAATGGAAGAACAACACCACACCCATATCATATGATAAAGAATTATTCTTTGCTCCAATTCATCTGACATCCTATAACAACTAAGAAGAATAAAGAAATGGAAAGGTTACCAACAAAAGAAGAAGTTAAGCAAGTGGATTTTGCCTTAAATGGTGCCAGTGCCTCTGGACAAGATGGTTTCTCAGGGTAATTTTTTAGATCTGATGTAGTATTATGGGGGAAGATATCATCAATATGGTGAAGGAATTCTTTTATGGACAAGATCTTTCAAGGTACATCACTCATACTAATCTAGTACTAATTTCTAAGAAATAAGTGGTAAATAATTTTGGAGATTTAAGGCCTATAATCTTAAGTACTTTTGCTAATATAATCATTTCAAGAGTGATGCATGAAAGAATAGTTTCAAGCCTCCCTAATCCGATATCTACTAATCAAACAAGTTTTGCTAAAGAAAGAAGGATAACAGAGAATGTGTTATTAGCATAATATATTGTTATAGATATCATCAGAAGAAACAAACTACACAATGTATGTAAAGTTTGACATGGAAAAGACTTACAATATGATTTCTTGAAAATTGGTACTTAATTTTGATAAATAGGCGGCCTTTTGGATTTTTCCAATCCTCAAGAGGGCTGAAAAAAGAGACCTTATGTTTCCAACTATGTTTTAATTTCTACATATGTGTTAGCAAGGAATTTAAACATACCATTTAGAGACCCTAAGATCAAAGGTTATTGTCATGATTGATAATTCAAGGTCATGATGGCACCTACCCTGACCCAAACTTGGTATGTAAGTCTAATACCAAAAAAGATATAAATGATGAAAAAAAGATAAATAAACTCAAATATGAGACTTTAGAAAAAGTCAGACCTATAATATAAAACAATTACAAAATTTAAAATAGATACAACTCAAATCCCAATCTAGCGTCATGAGTAAAAAGCACTCTAAAGTACGACACATTATACAAAAATACATAAAATTTATATCTGAATGTAATATAAAGACATAAAACTAGATGAATCCAAGCACAAACTCCAAAACAGAGAGCTCAACCTGACTTTGAAAAACTTAAACAATAAGAACTCATGATCTATTGGTCGCACTAGAATTAGGATTTGTATTGAAAGAGTACAAAAAGTAGGAGTGAGTACGGTCTACTTGTACTCAGTAGGCATCATAGGCCGACTAAGCAAAGTAGAAAACTAAACATGCAAAGAAAACTATGAGCAATGCTTCCATCTACACATAAAAAAGTTTCCAATAGCGGTTGCTCAAGCCATACAAATCCTAATAGAATAAATAATACAACTACAATAACGATATAAGGGTAACTACACAATAGATATATGTAGAAAGAAAGACTAAAATACATGATAGTAATTAGATAAAGGAAATGAAAGTGATGTAATGCAATGAAATGATAAGGATGTAATATATCAATGTCAGCTCATATACACTTTCCAAGTATAAGTTTCCATGAGAGGACCCATAGAGGGTTCATAACCTAGACACTATCACAATCTCATTAATAAACCTTACTGGCACATCCTCAGTTAAGGCATTTTATAAAGTATTTTATTTCTCACCATCAAACTTATCAGCACATCCTTCGATTAAGGCATTTTATAAAGTGTCTTATTTCTTTCAAAAGTAGAGTTTCTCAGTCGTACCAATTCCATGAATATGGATGAATGAATGAGGATGCATGCTTATAACCAATTCAACATCATTTAATAAATTAACTCACTAATGGCATAAATAAGCTCAAGTCACCTTAAATATCAATAGATTATGATACAAGCCATCTCATGGCAACACCAATAGTAGAAAGTCATTAAGGCATTGCTATAATCAAATCGAGCCCCCAAACGAGCATCACAATAACAATAAAAGAAAATAATGCTCAAACAAAGACAAATACCATCTTCCACATGGGAATCTCAATAATAATAATTTCTGAAGTTAAGAAAAAGATTTACACAAGCCCCCACACAAGTAATAAGAAAAAATAATAATAACAAAAAATGAATCTTATGATAAAATCCCTAACCTATACCATACTTTACATGAATAGTTAACTACCTAGGCCGATTTGAAGAAAGATATAACCTACCTTGAAATCCAAGACACAAGCCTGTACCATTTAACAAGAAGCCTTTCCCTTCTTAGCAGTTTTAGAATGATCCCCATCTATCAAAATAGATTCGATACAAGATTAGGAGTCTATTGATACCCATATTAGCTAGTTTTATTTGGGTCCAAACATAATTTAAAAATTAACCTTGAAATAAAACAGGTAAAACTAAAATTTTAATAAAGGATCCTGTTACCCATACTTTAAGGATTCTAAATATGCCAACCCATAAAAAACAAGTTGAAATCGAGCTTGAAATCATTGAAAAATCATTTTCTCACTTTACCAGGTAAAACCCAAGCTCTCAAGTTTAAAATCCATATTTTAAAGGTTTTAAACAATATAATCAATGGGTAATGATAGAAATTAGGTTTGGAAGCTTCCTAAAAAATATTTGAAGAAAATTCCTTATTGAAATAATCCAAAACAAGGTCTCAAAGCTCACAAATTGGTGAAAATAGAGTAAAATCACAAAAATAGGGTTCTTATACTATTATGTGAACAGTGACTCACAGACATGGTCAACCCCTTGCATTCCTGAAGGCTAACAACCCAAACCTACCACAAACTCAATTGCTAATTGCAAACACAAAGAACAAACCCAACCCGACCTTGTAAGCTATTTGCGAATGCACTCCCTCCATTGAACTAAAGAAGGAGAATAAATTCCTTCTCCGCAAATATGGCTGCATGGCCATAAATGCGAAAAAGGCCTAAGGCCTGCACCAGTAATAGTTTAGGGCCACAAATTTCTCCAAATAAACCCTTAAAATTCATTTGAGGCCTCATAGAAACAAACCAATAATGCTACTATGTTGATTTTAATATTTTGGACTTAATGGAATCATTGGATTTACCGAAGGAGGTCGTTATCCAGAAGTTACCCTCTTAGAACCCCTTTTAGGCCAAATAAACTAGCTTCTCGTCTAAACACTCAAAACTCAAAATAAAAACTCAAAGCCCAAACCAACCATACTACTAGACCTAAATTGGTATTCCAAATCTTATAAAATTAACATAATCACCATCTGACACTTGGATCACAAAATATCGACCAAAGTTAAATATACCTCTTTAAGGCTACTTAAAACCTCAAACTTACATAAATCATTCCCAAATGCTTTGTTGATTGTGACAATTATCCCCATACCTCATAAATTATATAAAGCAACAATGGGAAAGGGTAAAATAATTAAAATATAGAAAAATTTGAAAAATCACAGTGAGGATTGTTACAATATCCATTACTAAAACACGTATTTGCTCTCAAATGAAAAAACAAAGAAGTACCTGATTTGGTAAGAATTTGGGGGAATCTATTTCGCACATCGAACTCAACCTTCCATGTAGCCTCTTCAATCAGGTGATGTCTCTCTTGAACTTTCACATAATCAATATTCTTGGATCTCAACTTTCTAATCTACCTATTCAAAATAGAAAAAGGCTCATCAACAAACGAAAAATCATAATCTAATGCAACTAAATCCCACTAGCTTACATAATAATCATTGGACGGTATTACTTTAATATCAAAATATAGAGTATCGGATGAATAGTTGACATGTTCGGAGGTAGAACCAACTTATAGTCCACATCCCTAAATTTCTCAAAAATCTTAAAAGGCATGATATATCTTGGACTAAGCTTCCCCTTTATCCCAAAATCTCATTACACCCTTCATGGGTGATATCTTCAACAAAACCCATTCACCAAAAATGAATGCCACATTGCAAACCCATCGATCGATGTAACTCTTCTACCTACTCTGGGCAGCTACAAGTCTATGCTGAATCATCTTTGTCAATCCATTGAGTCTCTTAACAAATTAGTGTCCCATTGCCTGATGATGTGCTATAGGAATATAGCACTTTTGATGCTTAAAACTATAAAAATATGTAAGTTTCTTAGGTTGTTTTGTTAGCTATGATGTACTTTGGGTATGTTTTGTAGAAGACTAGGTTTTGGATTCTAAGTTCGTGAAAAAGATCAAAAATAGAGTTTTAGGCTACTTACTTGATTAATTTTGGGTATTCGTGATACTTTTGGATGTACGTGACCAAAGCATATGATGGAAGTTGAAGATTTGAAGCTTGGTTGCAAGTATTGGAAGGCTTGACACTTACCTATGTTTACATATAAAAAACATGTAGCATATATGGTCTGTACAAGACTAAGGTAAGTATTAGAATTGATGATCCAGAGAGTGAAAGAGTTGAAAAAGAAATTTTGGCACTTACCTATGTCAACATGTGGACCGCATGTAGCACATGTAGACTGCATGTGGGTAAGGTAAGTGATATAAGTCCAAAATACCAAGAGGAAAACCTGCAGGATTTTTTTTGGCACTTGTAGGTGTCTACATGTACCCAGTCTCAGGCCGCATGTAGCACATGCACCCTGGGCCATGCCGCATGTGGAAACAAATAAGAGGCCACCAATATTTTTTTGTCCTTGATTTGATTTTAGGGTTTCCTCATGAACTATAAATATCCCTTATGTGTTTTTTAGTACAAGTTACACACTCTTGATACTTATAAATGTATTTTAATTCTGAGATTTGATTTTGGTTTTGGAATTCTTTTGTAATGATTTTGGTTGATTAATTTAGTTAAAGTTTTGGGTTTTCTAGTTGTTATTATGGTGATTCATGTTATGATTTAAATTATGAATGTTGTTAATTACTTCACAGGCATGAGTGACTAAAAACCCTTGTCTAGGATTGTGGAAACCCTGGCGGATTGACAAAGTAGGGAAAATGAGATTGTTGTTATGAACCGATACCCATGCACGCATTGTATTTTATTCACTTTAATAGTTATCTTAGTGGTTGAAAATGTTTGGATCCCACCTATATTATTGCTACTTACTCCAAAAGATGAGTAGTGACTAGGAAAAGATAATTACAATAGTGATTTGAAGTTTAACTATTGATCCATGCTACTAGGTATTATCTAAGTAATATGGTTAGCTGTCATCTAATAAATAGAAACTCAAAATATAATAGTTAATTGGGATCTAGGATAAGGATGAGTAAGGCGACATCTTAAGACTCAAAAGGTAATGGGTAAAATTTGTCAACTAGTTCAAAAGACTGTTGATGGTCAATAACTGATCAGATTCTGCATGTAAGGTATCAGGTTGGTTCAATAAAGCACGATAATCTTATGGAGTTGAGAATACAGGGGGAATACAATCCTAGTGTTCACCTATGACTGATTACAACCAAAGTTGATAGTAGCTACTTGTTCGATATAGCTACTCAAATCCCCCTATTTTCTTTTCCAATTTTTGCCCGTTGATTAAAGTATCTGAGAGCTAAAATTCCATGTATTCCCTTAGGATTCGACCCCAACCTTTGTTAGGTTACTATATTTGATAGCAACCATATAATTTTCAGAGTGAAGGTATAGCTTGGGAGTTATCACCTAACCACAAAAGTATTGAACCATCCCAGGGAGAATTTATACCTCCTTCCATACAAAGCCTCACAAGACACATTCTAAATGCTAAAATAGTAAATGTTATTATTGATAAACTTTTTTAAGGACAATAATTAGTCCCAATAACTACCAAAATCCTGAACACACGTGATGTTCCATGGAAATACAATACATTATATGCTTAGAACAAAGAATTTATGCTTGGACTTAGGTTATTCTGAGGGATATGATGTGTCTATTTCTTTAGTTCAGAGAATTTAGGAAGGAAGTATCTTGGAATAAAAAAATGAAAAAAATCTCTGAATATGTTGAAGTCTGATAAAATTACGAGTCTGCCATCAAGTCATTATATGTTTTATAGCCTTACCTGTGAACAAAATAGTAGAAAAAGTCAATCTGAAGAAGCTAAATAAAGAATGATCATGACTCGTAAGGATTTACTACGAGTCATGAGGAGTATTTGTAGAGAAATAAGAATCCAAAGTTAACATTCAGAGGTGAAGTCATAGAACACCACGCGTCATAATTTCTGATTACGACTCATAATGAGAAGTCGTAAAGAGACCAGTGTTCAAATCCCTAAAGTATAAGGCTCAAGTGATGACGGGTGAAGACTACGAGTCCTAAGGACAGACTATGAATTATGGTAATGAGTCGTAAGGACAATAGAAGTTTGAAGCCCTGAATATCGGTCACTAGAATTCCTATGATTAGCATCGTATGACTCATAAGGAGACCTTACAAGTAGACTACACGATTCGTAATGAGTGCCGACTTACTTTTTCTGTTCCATTTTTATTAGGATTTCTTTATTTTTTGAGATACTATAAATACCTTGGGGTTATTTCTTTATTAGGTTATGCACTTTTTCATTACTTTTGATACTTTTTGCATACTTTGATCATTGAGATTTTGGGTGTTTATTCAATTAGAGACTTTGGATTTTCTCTCTCTCATTATTATAAAATTAATTACATGGTTCTTTGTTGATTATTATGGATTATTGCATGAACATGAGAGACTAATCTCCTTGAATAGGGTTGTGGGAATCCTAGCGGCTTAGCTATGTAGATAAAGTAGGAGATTCATCTATTATATTATAGTAGCATGTATATTAATCTTCTTCATATTCGTTGACCTTAGAGCTACTGCAGAAGCTTGAGGATTGCCCATATTCAAGAACATCCTTACAAGGGAGTTTGAGATTAGGAAAAGGGGATTAATATAGTAATTTGAGATTCATTTTCATCTTATAATTCTGCCATCTCATTTAATCAACTTGAGTCCAAAAAGGTAAAAGTTGAACTGAGGTTACATACAATTGGAAATAAGGTGACACCGTGAGACTCATAAGGTAAAGAGTGAGATTTATCAATACGTTCATAAGACGGTTGATAATCCATAGCTTTCCAAATTTACATACAACACAGTAGAATAGGTGAGTTAAACATGAGAAGTTTATGAAGTTGAGATGCTAGGAGAACATAGTCCTAGTGTTCGTCTTTTATTATTTACACACTCAAGCATTCAAGTGTTGCTACTTGCTACTTTTGACTTCAAATTTCCCTCATTTAATTTTTTGTATTGCTTGTAAATTTTGTCAAGTTTGAGATATTGTTCAATGTTTTCCCTGTGGGTTTGACCCCAACTTGGTTTAGGTTTGGGCGACATCAAATTTTACACCATTACTGGGGAAGATGGTGTGAATTATTGATTGAAGTTGGTGAAGCTCATGGGTTTTATTTCTTGTTCTTCATTTGGTATACGCCCGTTTATGCCAAACACTATGAGTATAGGTAGTTCCTTACTCCCATTAGATTCAGAGCTCAAAAAAATTCTACAAACACCATGGAGAATGGCAGAGTAAGTTCATGATGGTGTCCCTGCTGGGGTTCGAGACACTCAGAATGTACCTTCTCCCCTACCTGCAGATCCACAGAATATTGCAGATAGATAGATAGACTAATTTTTAGCAGAGGTAGCTAAAGAGAGAAGAGTGGCTGAGGAAGCCAAGTTAGCTCCGCAAGCACAACTATCCAGGCGAAGACCAATAATTGATCCACGCACAGTTGTCGATGTGGTAAGAAGAGAGCTAGGGATACATAGCTCGAGTTATACCTGTATATCATTATATACCACTGTATGATGAGGATAAAGACATGGGGTACGTAGAGCCTGCTGAGACTGGAGCCATTGTTCCACTTGAGTTACCCCCGAATGTGAAGCTCGATATTACTAGTGCAATAATTCAGTTGCTAAATCTTAAAGGTGTCTTCTTAGGGGCAACATATATTACTAGTGCAATGATTTAGTTGCTAAATCTTAAGGGTGTCTTCTTAGGGAAAGCAACAGATGATCCAAATAGGTACTTAGCCAATTCCACTGGGATATATACTTCATATACCATTCCGGGGGTGGATCAAGATGCATTGAAATTATGATTGTTCCCCTTTTCCCTAATCGGTGAAGCATCATTATGGATGGGAGACCTTCCTAAAGACTTAATCATGATTTGGCATGAGCCGCGTAGATAATTTTTGAATCGATTTTCCCTCCTTTCAGGGCACTGTAGTTGAAAGATGAGATCTATAATTTTAGGCAGTTACTTGCAGCGTATATGTATGAAGCGTGGTTACGATTCAAAAAGAAGTTGAGTATGGTACCTCATCATAAAATATCAAGATTAAATTTATTAGAGATGTTCTATAGATCCTTGAATATCAGCTCTAGAGCAATGGCAGATGCGTCTACGTTGGGAGATGGACTAAAAGTTGTTAGATGAGATTTTTGTCACTAACCGAGGTTAGCCTACTCAGGAGGCTGATAGAGGAGCTGGTACATATGCTATTAGGTCTACAATTGACTATAGAGCTTAGATGATACAGTATCACAAAAATTTGCACAACTCAGAACTGATATTGGGTTATTTTTAAAGCAATTTGCAGCAATGACGGCTAACAAGGTGAACATAGTGGGAACACAGAGATCTATTTCTAGAACATATGAGTCTGATATAGATGAGAAAACATAGTATTTAGATCACGAAGTGGCAAGTTTTCGAGCCAAAGGGCAAGGAAATCAAGGTCGAAACTATTATAGTGATAGGTACCAAGACAGAAGCATAGAACAAGATAGTGATTGGAGGCACAAGGATGAATACAAAGAGAAGAGTGATAGATATGTCCCATCAGGTAGCCGAGATAATGAATCTAGAATATAAGAAATGCTGTTAAAATTAGTTAAAGGCCAAGAAAGTCAAGAGAGCTGTCTTAAAGAGATTAAGTCAGATCTATCAGGGCTGATAGGTTGAGTCATATGCGACTGCGATCAAACATTTGGAATAGCAGTTTGGCCAGATGTCGGCCACATTAAATCAAAGGCAGCTTGGCACTCTTCCTAGTAATAAATTGTAGAACCAGAATAATGATAGTCATTTCCTTGAAATTACTACTCGGAGTGGCAAAACCATCATAGATCTGCACGTGTCTACCCCGAATGAGCCAAAAAATGATGCTGATCTTGTTGATATTGAGGGAGCACCTGATTTAGAAGCAGAGAAGTCACTCGATATTGAGGATAATAGTATGGATGACAAAGGTCTGGGTAAGGTTGAGGAGCCTATTCTGAAAACCATTCTAAGACCTCGACCAATATATCCTTAGAGATTAAAAAAGAAGGTGATAAAGAGCAAATATCAGAACTTCCTATCTATATTAAAGAAGCTGTTGGTAAACATTCCATTAGTTGAAGTGTTTGAGAAAATACCAGGCTATGAGAAATTCATGAAAGATATGGTCACTAGAAAGTGGACTGTGAGCTATGAGCCTGTGGACAATATTCATCGTTATAGAGTTGTTGCCTCTAGATCGTTAGTAGAGAAGAATAATGACCCCAAAGCCTTTACTATTCCATGCACTATTGGGTCTTTCATCTTTTCTCTGGAGTTATATGATCTAGGAGCAAGTATAAATCTCATGCCACTTGTTGTGTTTAAAGAGTTGGGGTTAGGAGCACCCAAAATAACATCGATGAGATTATTGATTGCTGATTGTACAATAAAAAATCCGATTAGTATTCTATGTGATGTGTTGGGAAAATTGGTATCGTTCATCTTCCCAGTCGATTTTGTAATACTTGATTGTGAGGTGGACTTCCAAGTTCTTATCATCTTGGGCAGGCCCTTCATAGTTACGGGTAGGGCATTGGTTAATATAGAATTGGGATAGATGAGGTTCACACTCAATGATGAATAGGTAATCTTCAATATGTACCAGTCAATATGACAATCAAATGATATAAGAGTTGTGTCTGTGATAAAGACTATTGATAATTCAAATCTGGGTACAATGACTATTACTATTGAAGAGAGGCTGGGTGTTGAAGCCTTAGCAGGAATGATTATAAACTTAGACAACAATGGTATTGATGACTATGGGAATGGTTCTTATAGTTTTGCACCAAAGAAGCTTGATTTGGATCTAAAGAATAAAACCACTTCACCTATTTGCCCATCTACTAAGGAGCCACCCATCTTAGAGTTGAAGGCCCTCCCTTCTCATTTGCGATATGCACTTTTAGGGGCCGACAACACTTTATCTGTAATAATAATAACTGACTTGATGCAGACAAAAGTGGAAGCTTTATTATCAGTGCTACAGAGATTCAAGAGGGCCATTGGTTGGTCCATTATAGATATTTTAGGTATTTCACCTAGCTTTTGTGCTTATAAGATCCAACTTGAACCAGATTGTATTCCAACTATAGAACATTAGTGTTAGATTAATCCTCCTATGCAGGAGGTGGTGAAGAAATAAATTATCAAGTGGTAAATTACTGGTGTAGTGAATCAATTGCTGATAGCAAATGCATTAGTCTGGTGCAATATGTTCCAAAGAAGGGCAGTATTACTGTCGTGCCTAATGAGAATAATGAGCTAGTGCTAATGAGTCCATTCACAAGATGGAGAGTGTTCATTGATTATAGGAAATTGAGTGCATGGACCTAGAAGGACCACTTCCCTATGCCCTTTATGGACCAGATACTCGACATACTTATGGGCAGGGGTGGTATTATTTTTTGGATGTTAGTCAGGGTAAAACTAAATCACTATTGTGCTTGAAAACCAAGAGAAGATGAACTTCACTTGTTCGTTTGGGACCTTTACATTCAGGTGCATGCCATTGGGGTTGTTTAATGCTCCAACCACATTTCAGAGATGTATGAGTCAATCTTCTCTGATATGGTAGAAGACACCATCAAAGTATTCATAGATAAATTTTTAATAATTGGTGATTCTTTTGATGACTGCTTGGTTCACATGGAAAATGCTCTTCATAGGTGTGAGGAATGCAACTTGGTACTTAATTATGAAAAGTGCCATTTCATGGTTAAAGAAGGTCTGGTGCTTGGGAACAAGATTTCAAAAAAAGGTTATAGAGGTAGACAGAGCTAAAATAGAAGTAATCGAGAAATTACCTCCACCAATTTTCATAAAGGGTATTCTAAGCTTTTTATGACATGTGGATTTTTACAGGTGATTCATCGAGGATTTCTCAAAGATTTCTGAACCTATTTGCAAGCTTCTTGAGAAAGAGTTAAAGTTTGATTTTGAAGAAGCATGCTTGAAGGCTTTTGAATGTCTAAAAGAAAAGTTGACGATGATTCCTATCATCATGTTCCAGGATTGGTCCTTGCCATTAGAGATCATGTGTGATGGAAGTAGAGTGGCCTTAGGTGCTGTCCTAGGCCAATGAAGAGAAAGGATCCACCATCTCATCTACTATGCCAGCAATGTATTAAACCCTACTCAAAAGAGCTACATAGTTATTGTACAGGAGTTATTAGCAGTTGTTTTTGACTTTGAGAAATTTTGGTCTTTTTGGATTGGGACGAAGGTAATAGTGCACATTGATCATGCATCATTGAGGTACTTGATGTAAAAAAAGGAGGCAAAGCCTAGATTAATTAAGTGGTTTCTTTTGATGCAAGAGTTTGATTTTAAGGTCAAGGATAGGAAAGACACTAAAAATGAAGTTACAGATCACTTATCTATACTTGAGGAGAAATCAATGTAGAAAGTTAAAGATGGGCTCAAAATTCATGATAGTTTTCTAGACGAATAGGTGTTGGCTTCTTCTTAAGATCAAATTCCATGGTTTGCTGACAACGCAAATTATATAGCAAGTGATCTAGTCCCAGAAGATCTGTCCTTCCAGCAAAGAAAGAAATTTATGCATGAGGTAAAGAATTTTTTCTTAGATGAACCTTACTTATTTTGAATTTGTGTGGATGGGGTTATTCATATATGTATCCCTGAAGTGGAGATGATGAGCATCCTTGAGGCTTGTCATTTTTCACCAGTTGGGTAGCACTGTGGAGGAACCCTTATAACCCACAAGATCTTACAATGTGGGTACTAATGACTTACAATATACAATGACACTCATGACTTTGCTTTAGCCTGTGACTAATGCCAGCGTCAAGGTATCTCTAGGTGCCATGAACTTCTTATGACCCCTATTTTAGAACTGGAGTTGTTTGATGTATGGTGTGTGGAATTCATGAAACTCTTTGTGAGATCCTTTTGTATGAAGTACATTCTCATGGCAGTGGATTATGTGTCGAAATAGGTGGAAGAGATTGAGCTCCCTAATAATGAAGGAAGAAGTGTCACCTTCTTTTTGAAGAAGTATATCTTCTCTTAATTTGGCATACCATGTGCAATTATTAGTGATGGTTGGTCATATTTCTGTAATCGCCTGCTCAAAAGTCTGCTTACGAAGTACAATGTAAAGCATAAGGTGGCATCGCCTTACCATTCGTAGACTAGTTGATAGGTTTAGGTGTCTAACAGAGAGATAAAGTCCATTTTGACGAAGACTGTGAATGCCAGTAGGACTGTTTGGTTAAGAAAGTTAGATGATGCATTATGGGTCTATCAAACAACTTTCAAGACTCCTATAGGTTCTTGTCCTTATCAGTTGGTGTATGTAAAAGTATGTCACTTGACTATTGAACTTGATCACAAAGCACCGTAGGCATTGAAGAAGATGAATTTTGAGGGGCAAGATGCGGCAAAGGCATGGATAAGTAAGATGAATGATTTGGATGAATTTTGACTCTGGGATTATGAGATTTATACACTTTACAAGGAGAAGATGAAGCTGCATCATGAACACAAAATTGGGAAAAGTGTATTTGAGCAAGGTTACAAAGTATTGCTATGTAACTCAAGACTTTGCTTGTTTCCAGGTAAGTTGAAGTCTTGGAGGTGTGGTCCATTCACTGTGGTAAGAGTTTTTCCATATGGTTCTTTAAAATTGAAACATAATGTCGAAACCCCGCTTTAATTAAATGGGCAAAGGGTTAAGCACTATATGGGTAATACTAAAGAAGTTAAAGTGGTTCTTGAAATGGACCTTGGTGAATACTGAGTAACCAAGGCAATTGCGTTGTGCCATGACGTTAAATCAAACACTATATGGGAGGAAAACCATGTGGCTAGTTAGTGAAGTCTGAGTATCCAACTTAGCCATGTCATGCCGTGATGTTAAATCAAGCGCTGCGTGGAAGGCAACCATGTTTTGTACTTTATAAATTATAGGGTAATATGTATGTTAAGTGTGCAGTATTGAAGATTGCAAGAGTTAGCTAGAAATGCAGAAATAAGGTCATACGGGCTCTTTACAAGTTGTAACCAAACATTATAACTCGTTAGAAGGAGGTGTAAGGACCTGGAACTTAGATCACATTCAAGTAATTGGTTACTAGAGTCCTTAATACTCTCAGAATAAGTCATAACCTGGTTACGACTCATCACCTTTAATAGTAATGAATCCAGACCCAGGTAAGGTTCCAAGTCTTTATGAAGGAAGTATGATATCCTTACTCATTGGTTATGAGTCATATTCATGACTTGTAACCAATTTTGACAGCTCAGGGGTCGCGGGTCAATTTGGCCCAAATCAACTTTTAAACAAAAAAGGGGCATCCAAATCAGGCAGTCAATAATTCTAAATGAATACTTCGTCCATTGCTGTTGATTTTCAATCTCTATGAACTCCAAATTCAATCCAAAGCATCAAATCAAACAATATATTCCTCCCAAAATTTAAAAATTCATCCAGAAATATGGCCCAATAACGTTCAAACTCAAGAAACCTAAAACCTCAACAAATCAATTAAGTTGTTATGCTTAAAATCTTTATGTGTTAAGTTAAACACAAAAAATGCTACGAGGTCTTAGGATTTGTTTCTTTGAATATGTGTATACACAAGTAATAAAACCCTATTTCTTGATAAATTGTGCTACGTAATGATAATGGGAGTGAACTCAAACCTTGTTCTTTAAAAGTATGTTTTTGGATAAATGTAGGGTGTAGTGAAGTATGTTATAACACGTGGGATTGAAAATTGGAACTAAATTAGGCTAAACCCCCATGTTACAGTAGATACGAGGCTCCTAACAACTTATAACGACAAGAAACAAGACATCACAAGACATGTAACCACTGATAACATGGAGGATTAGATGAGTGTGGGTTGTAGTATTGTTATGAATCAACCATGTGAGTCGTAATCAATCCTTAAGACTCATCCACAAAAGTCGTAATGACTAGGTTTGGTTATACATAATACAATATGTTTTTAGTTAGATTATGAGTGTTGGTAATGATTTGTAAACTAACCTTATGACTTGTTAGGAGGACTCATAACCTAACCAATAAACATTGGCTTATCTACTATTTACCTTACGACTCATTTATATGAATCGTACCTAGTGCTCATGACTTATACCCAGTCGTAAGTAGTCCAGTACATGTACACTGATATCAAATTAATAAGAACTCACTAATTGGTTTAATGCAAGCAGGCACTAATGGCTCCTAAAGTTGGTTCATCATCCAAGCAAACCCCAAAGAAGAACACCAAGAAGAAAATGACCCCTATGTCTGATTGCCAACTGAGAAATGAGAAAACAGATGAGTCAAGTGGTGACCTCATAGAATGCCCACTCAAGGGGTATACAAACCCCAGGAATAAATGACATTGGGTAAAGAAAATAGTCAAAGAAGAGGACACACCTTCAAGGGGTCCAAAAATAAAAAATCCAAGTACTTCCCTACCGCACTTATCATATCTTCTGAGGATGATGCTGATGATGAAGAAAAAGAATATGATAATGATATAGGTGTGGAAGAATCAAGATTCTAAGAGGTAGAATCAAATAATGGAAGTAAATAGGAAGAGAATGTTACTCCTACTGTCATTCAACCACCACCACCACCACCACCACCACCACCATCCTAAGGACAGTTGTCCTTTGAACCCGCTCTGGTGCCCATCATTGAATGGTGAGGGTAACTAAGAATGCAGGAAATATATAATATAGGGTTGGAGATAAACCCAACTATAGGAAGTCCAAGGAGGAGGGACATACCCAGAATGAAGATTGACGACAGCAGGCATGTCTGAGATGCCTGGGTTCACAGGTATGTTTCAACAGTATGGATTTCAGTGGATGAATTTTACACCTGGAAAATTTTGTCTAGCATTGGTGTGGGAGTTTTATGCTACATAAAAAGGTGAACCAAAAAGGCAATACCCTCAGGGAAACTTGTGGAAGGGTGGTGACCCAATCACATCATTGATCCTTAGTGGTGTTCGAGTGAATATTTATCCAAGAACTATTTCTCGATTCCTACATAAACCTGAGTTTCAACGTCTAGTGAACATCACTAAAATTGAGTACCACATCGAGGAGATATGGAAGATTACAAAGAGGTAACTGGTTTTGATAGACAAAATGATGAACTTCAGATGGATAGCTAATCTCATTGCTATAAATGGGGAAGAAACAAGTTGGTTGGTAGGTGGTCCAGGAGTGACCTCGCAGCAGATTGCAAAGTAGACTCTAAATTTTGAGACAAAGGCATGGTGGACATTGGCTTGACATAGATTGTGTCCCACTACTGGGGAAAAAATGTCCAGTCCTATCCATATAGCATTAATAGCATGAATCATGGTAGGTTATGAGTTTGATATTACATAGTTCATCTCTACAGAGATACGCGACCGAGAAGTGGGTGGTGAAAAGGTAATTCTAGCATTTCCATGTTTGTTGATGCAGAATTACTTGGAAGAGGGGGTGCCAGAACTCCCAGATACTGATTAATACATTGAGCTGAAGACCTCCACTTATCTGGGATTTATAAGAGATGCAGCTAACCCCATGACCAGGAAAGCAAAATAAGGAGCTATAATTTTAGCTGAAATACTCAAGAACAGGGATGCGAACTCTGAGGATATTGGTTTGAATGAGACAAATGAAATTTTGGTTTAAGGTGCGCCATCTAAGCCCAAGTCGTCTGATGCAGCGTGTACATATAATGCCCCCACTTTCTCACAATCTGCACCACTATGCCCATCCTCATCTAGATTAGCTTCAGCAGGTTTTCTGGTCATCTCACAAACTATGTGGAATGAGGTTATAACAAGGTTGACGACTTTAGAAAAGAAGGTCCAGTTAGTGGAGGAGGGTGTGTAACCCTGGGTTGAGAACAAACTGGAAGAACAAAGCATGAAAATCTAGAGAAGGTTAAATAATTTTGAGCAGAGAGTCACACATCGATTGTAAAGTGGTCAAACTTTTGATATTTGTGAGGTGAAAACTGAGGTAACCGAGTTGCAAAAGCTGGTTAATGAATTGAGTGAAAGACCAATTTTTCCAATGCCTGTTATTAGAAGATCTAGCCAAAAGTAGAAATAATTTTTTTTTGGAATGTTGTAGTTAGAGAAGAAGGAGGAAATGAAAATAATAATAAGAAAAAAAAGAAAGAGCATCGAAGATGAATATATTGAGACATTGGTACGAGATAGCATCGTGAGTGAGAAAGTTTGGCAGGTAAAGGTCCATGAGATGGCTGCTAGTGTTGGTAGATCAAAACCAAATACGGATGTTGAATGAGACAGTGACACAACCCTATTACCCAATATACAATTAAGAGCACCGGCCATAACCGGTGCCACTATTGTGAAGATGGTCCTGCCAGTTGATGAGACTAATACAGCGGAGAGTGGGACCCAATCTGAGGATCCCCATGATGATATAGTATGAGCTGGCGCCTAGAGTGCCCAAGTATTCCATCGATCCCTATGATTTATTGCTAAATACACTGGGGAAAGAGTATAGGTTTTAGTTGGGGGTGGGGGTGTAGCACAGTCACCACGGGTTATGGTTTCCATATTTCAAAACCCGTAGGCCACAGTTTGAAAATTACTAAATTAGCACATTTTGCATTTTTGTTTTGTTTCTGTGTTATGTTGAGTGATGCTTAAGTGGGAGGAAAATTTTCACTTAAGGCGGTAGACATATTTTGAATAATTGTGCTGAAATTGTGGTAACTGTGGTGAAAAATTGGTACCCCTCTTAAACTTTTGCTAATTGTGTTATATGTGTATGCATAGGGGACAACTGTAAATTTGATAATGGAATAAGAATAAGGGACATAACAACTATGTCGAACAATTGCATAACTGGACAAGTAGTAACTAGAAATGTGACCCTGTACGATGTATGTGTGAGGTGTTACCTAGTTCATGGTGTGTATGGAATCTAGAACTTGCTCGATTGATCTTACCTAGGGTCTAGGGTCTAGGGTGGTCAGTTAGGAGATGATCATTGGCCATTTTTTTTGTTATTAGTCTACTTTATCCTAAATTGCCCAACCATATGATAGATGAGTCCCTTGATCTGGATGTTTGAGCAATAATAGACCTATTTTTTGTTTACACCAATTCACCTTTCTATTTAAACTGTAATGAACTTATTTTGGCCCTGGTCCTCCTTGAACACTGTGCACCTCAACTCAGGAAAATCGCTTAAGTTTAGGGTGGCTATCATTGGGGTGCATAGTATAGAGCGTGTATAAAGAAGGGTGTGAATAGAAAAAAAGTTGGGTGTGGTAGAAAAATAGAAAAAATATGAAAAATAAAAAAAGATCAGAAAAAGAAAATTGTGAAAAATGAGCAAAAGAAAAAGAATAAGAAACCACACCCATTCTGAAAAAGTAAAAAAAAAAGGATAAATAAAGATGGAATAAAAGGAAAAAAGTTGAAAAATAAGTGGACCCCAAAGTAATCATAGTGTCAAGGATGCTTACTCACTGAAAAATTCCAAAAAGATACCATACCAGCCCTAAACCTATGTTACATGCTTAACGAAGTCCTATAGTGATCCTATCTCGATAGTTTGAAAAATCAAGAAAAGAACATATCAGCAAGCTATAGCATTCTGTGTACACCGTTCAAAAATTCTTTATGTGTGAGAGTGTCTCTTGACTGTCCCTAAATAAATTTATTGATTTATCTGAGTGAACGGGACCTCTTTGATGGCGAGAGTACAAGGGTTGTGTTGTTAGATTGTTAGATTTTTCGGTTAAGGTAATTTGTATTCAATCCGAGTTGTCCATTGCTAATGTAATACCATCATTGGATTCCTTTCTATCACATCATGTACCAAATAAATATATATAGTTGGGTTCTTGAAAAGGTTAAGAATAGGAGGGGGAATAACGGGTTGTAAACTTAAAGTTTAAAATTTACTGCCAAAGGTAGCTAAAGATTGTCCTGCTTAAGCATCGTGTTTTGTGTCTTTGATTTTTGTGTTTCCTGAGGACACACAAACATCTAAGTTAAGGGTGTTGATGCATCATGGAAACACAACACAATAGATGCTTAAAACAAAGAATTTATGCTTGGACTTAAGTTATTTTGAGGTATATGATGTGTTGTTGCTTGAGTGCAGGGGATTTAGGAAGGAAGTAGCTTTGAATTAAAATGGAATGAAAAGATTTGAATATGTTAAAGTCTGATCAACTTATGAGTTTGCCTATAAGTCATCAAGTCATTATCTGATCCGCAGCCTTACTCATGAACAAAATAGGCCAAAGTCAAGCCAATAAAGCTAAGTGAAGAATGATCACAACTCGTAAGGAGTCACTATGACTCGCCACGAGTCATGAGAATTCATAAAGAGAGCAGAAGCCAAAGATAAGAGGTGAATTCATAAAAGGCCACGAGTTGTAAGATTGGATTACAACTCGTAATGAGGTCGAAAAGAGACCAGTGTTTAAGGCCTTGAAAGTCTAAGGCTCTAGTGATGACGAGTGAAGACAACGAGTCTTAAGGACTTACTAAGAATCATGGTGATGAATAATATGGATAAAATAAGCTTGAAGCCCTAAAAATCAGTCACTGGAATGCCTACGATTAGCATCGTACGACTTGGTAACGAGTGCTGACTTACCTTTCCTATTTCGTTTTTATTAGAATTTCTTTTCTGTTTTGAGATACTATAAATACCTTAGGGTTATCCCTTTATTATGTTACATACTTTTACATTAGTTTTGATACTTTTAGCATACTTTGATAATTGAGATTTCATTCTTGAGATTTGTTTTTATTGAATGGGAGACTTTGGATTTTCTCTCTCATTGTTGTAAAATTAATTGTATGTGTTCTTATCATGGATGTTACATGAACATGAGCGGCTAATCTCCTGGACTAGGGAAACCTTGGAGGATTATCTATGCAGAGAAAGTGGGAGATTCATCTATTCTATTGTAGTTGCTTGTATCTTAATCTTCTTCATATTAATTAACCTCAGAGATATTGTAGTAGCTTGAGGATTGCCCGTATTCAAGAACGTCCTCACAAGGAGAGTTTGACATTAGGAAAAAGGGATTAAGATAGTAGTTTGAGATTCACTTCCATCTTATTATTCCGCAATCTCATCTAATCAACTTGAAACTAAAAGGGTGAAAGTTGAACTGAGGTTATAGGCAAGGGGCAATAAGGCGACACCTTAAGACTCACTAGGTAAAGGGTGAGATTTATCAATACGTTCACAAGATGGTTGATAATACATAGTTTGCCAACTTTACATGCAGTGCAGTAGAATAGGTGAGTTGAACACAATAAGTTTACGGAGTTTATAAGATAGGAGGGGAACACAGTCCTAGTGTTCGTATTCTATTGTTTACACCCTCAAGAATTCAAGTTCTGCTACTTGTTACTTTTGACTTCAAATTCCCCCATTTAGTTTTCTATATTTCTCATGAATTTATCAAGTTTGAGAGACTGTTCAATGTTTTCCCTGTAGGTTTGAACCCAACATGGTTTAGGGTACTATATTTGACATCGACTGCAACATACTTCTTTGGAGGTTTGTTTTGGGCAACATCAACAAGTTCGAAACATATACTTTAATACATGAATAATCTGCTCTGATGACCATCCATTTGTGGAGAAAAGCTGTGCTCATCTCAGGTTGGGTAT
Source organism: Capsicum baccatum var. pendulum (assembly GCA_030864225.1). Lineage (NCBI taxonomy): Eukaryota > Viridiplantae > Streptophyta > Magnoliopsida > Solanales > Solanaceae > Capsicum > Capsicum baccatum. The sequence continues at coordinate 136,645,368 of CM061552.1, forward strand.
CCAACTCACTCTACATAGAACTCTAAAAATTTGAGGTAAACTATGTACCTTTATAGAAATAATGGAGATAGGCACCCCACAAAATCAAACAATCTTTCAAATGTATATCTTTGCCAACTTCTCTACATTATAATTCACTTTCATAAGTACAAAGTATCATCTAATTTAGTAGACCTATCCACAATCACGCAAGTGGAATCAGACTTCCCCAAGTTGGGAGTAGACCAACTACAAAGTCCATAGTGATATGCTCCCATTTCCACTTTTGGATAGGCATCATTTGCATCGTACAACCTAGTCGCTGATGATCATACTTCACTTTTTGACAATTCAAATACTTGACCACAAACACTACAATGTCTTTGTTCATCCCACACCACCAATAGTGATGCTTTAAGTCGTAGTACATTTTAGCTTCTCCTGGATGAATAGAATACCTGAAACAATGAGCCTCTTCCAAGATTAATCCACTCCAACTACTAACTCTCAACACATAATATGATCACTAATCCTCGAAATACTCTTGGGATAAAGAGATGTCTCCATTGACTCACCACTTTATCCCAAATTACTCTCAACTCCTTCTCATCAAAGTATCAACCTTGATTCTTCTATATCACTAAAGATCTAGCCTCACTATATGCCAAAATATGCCAGGTGCTGAAATATCAAGTCGAACCAACTAGTTAGCCAAAAACTGAACATCTAAGGCCAAATGCCGCCCTTCTGCCAAAAGATTAGACAAACTCTCTATACTCACTGCCTTCCAACTCAAGGAATCCACTACCATATTAGCCTTTCTCCAATGATATATAATAGTGAGATAATAATAATTTAGGAACTCTAACAAATTATGCTATATCATAGTAGGATCTCTTGAGTGAAGAGGAATTGGACCCTACGAAGATTCGGGAAAATCTCACAATGAACCCCTTACAATTAGTGACACCAGAATTTCAACACAAAAATACCTACAGCTAACTCCAAATCATGGGTATGGTAGTTCTTCTTATGGACCTTCAACTATCTAGAAGCATAGGCTATCACCTTATGCTTCTTTATTAACACACCACCAAAGTCAACTCTAGAAGAATCACAAACATTGTGAAACCCACGCTCTCCTCAAACAAATTCAAGATAAGAGCTAAAGTGAATACCTCCTTGAGTTTTGAAATATCCTTTTACAATCATTTGACCACTAGAATAAAACCTTTCCTTAGTTAACTTAGTCAAACAAGCCACAAAAAAAGAGAATCCCCACACAGATATTTGATAATATGCCTTTAACACAACAAAACTCCAATTCTCAATAGGAGAAGTAGTTCTAGCCTAATCACGCACCACCTCCACCTTGGTCAAATTGATCATGATAACATTCTCGGTCACCACATGACTTAAGAAAGAAATAGAATCCAGAAAAAACTTACATTTAGAGAACTTGGCATATAGTTGCTAATCCCTTAATTTCTGCCGTATAACCCTCAAATGCCTCACATGTTCAACCTCATTCTTGGAATAAACTAAGATATAATAGATGAACACAATTACAAAAGAATTAAGATAAGGTTAAAACACTTTGTTAATCAACTCCATAACCATTGCTGGGGCATTAGTCAACCCAAAATACACAATCAAGAAGTCATAATAGCTATATTGCACCTGAAAGCAGTCTTCAAAACATTTGAAGCTCTAATCTTTAGTTGATGGTACTTAGATCTAAATCAATTTTAGAAAACACTATCACACCCTAAAGCTGATCAAATAAGTCATTAATATGTAGAAGAGGATACTTGTTCTTGGAAAGTCATATCAAGGATGACCTAGTCTACCTAAGTATCAAGCCCTAAAAAGGTCACCACACATGATAGGCACACTAGATCTAGCACTAATGAATCGACTATGGGGTAAAAACACAAATGAGCATAGCAAGGGACTTACATATAACATCAACACCAGTAGCAAAATATACAACAACATAAGAGAAAGTAGACCCAGAGTAAAATGACACTGAAGTAGGATGATGGCAAATCAAGACGATACGTGTAATCAAAATATCAGAGACCTCTGCCTTAGGTCTCCTAGGAAAGCCATAATAATGCCCACATCCTATAATAGACTAAGCAACTCCTTGTACACTACCATGAGCTCCTATAGATCAACCTATTATACCCTTAGATCCCCTTCTACTACCATGTGTACCATATCTAACTAATAACATTGACACTGGAAAAAGCTAAATCTGGGAACATTGTTGGGGAGGACCTATAGCACGTTGGGGATAATTCCTCACTACGTATCAAAACTTATTAAATATAAAAGATTCCCTACTACTTGAATCACGCTATGAGGGCCCAAAAGAACCAATAAAACCTCCATAACCTAATAAAATATAATGAGACCCTCAACCTATATGACTTGATATCTGACCACTTAAAGCTTTACAAACTGCAACCCTACCTTCTGAATTCTACAAATCTACCTAAATTAGTTTGTCGTGGTAACCATGAGAACATCTACCTAAGATATACCTACCTCGATATGAATGACCATTAAAACTGCTCTGTTAGCGTTTTTTTTTACTGCCACCACTTTGAGTACCTTGATGAATAGTCTCAATCATCTTGGCGTGATCTATAATATAATTAAAGGATTCACCTGAAATTACTTACTAAGACGTCATTAACTAATAATAAATAGTCAATCCCTTAATAAAATTTCTAACTCTATCATGCTTTATAAAGATACTACTAAAGGCCTAGCTAGTTAAGGCATGAAAATGACCCTTATATGTAGAAATATTCTAGAGCTCTACTCTAAATCATCAAACTCACCCCTAATATTGTCCCTCAAGCTAAAGGTAATAATTCTCTATAGGAAAGTCTCAAAAATTTGGGTTGATGTCTGTCAAGACCCAATTTCTCAAGCCATGATGGCATCTATTATAATCCACTAGCAGGTAAGCCAACCCATAGTCTAGAATAACTAGTAATGAAATGCAAAGGAAAATAAAAAAAGGATGCAGGATAGACATAGTAAAAAGGCTAAAATACATAAGAGAGTCTCAAAACCTAGTGGAATCAGTATAAGAGATTCTAATAATACGACTATCAAATGAAGTACTAAATGAATATACTAATACAACCTATCTTTGAATTCAATATAGATATTAGTCTAATTACACAACATAGAGAATAGTAATACTTTGAATACCAGGAGCTTACCCTACATCTTCGTACCATAGCTGCTCTGCACAACGCACACAACAATGGCGAGAACCTGCACTATGATCTCCCAACTGAAAAAGGGTAGTATGAATACTAAACATGTAGTACTAGCAGGCAACTACTGGCTGAGCTCCAAAGATAATGCAAATATAAATAACATACAAGCAGGAATGTAAATACACCTAAATATCTAGGAACTAACATAGTAAAGCTAAGGATACGATAAGGATAAACTATCCTATTCTAGGCATACTCTAGGACCTAAGCACTATATAGTATATCGGTGGCCAATATACAAATAAAGAGCAGAAGAAGGATAAACATAGTAGTATACAAGGCCAAGAAAATATATACAACATGAATAACTAAAGGAAGGGAAGGACATATGGTAATACCATTGGTACACACACATACACAATTATATATATATACATACAAATAAATAAGGCTAACTTAAAGGTACAATGAAAGTAGTCATACTAGCATCATTAGGCCTCTTAATCATAGTAGGAACTAGCTAACATAATCAAGGTCTCTAATTATGTATCACAATAGGAGATAATTATCCATAATAAAATAACCATAAGAGAAAAAAATCAGAATCATACCTTAAATGATAGTACTAATCTAATAATCAACCAATCACATACTAACCATAATAGCAATAACAATATAAATTAACCAGGTAGCTCGGACAAATAATATTTAAAATGAGCCCCATAACTTGGATGTCCAATCAGCGCACAACACAACACGGCCAATACTCATCACCTATACATGGAAAAGAATTGGTTGCTCTTATTTGTAAACAATCTAAGATGAGCACTAGGCTTATGTTCTCCCTGGCTTCTCAACATCACAGATTTATTGTGAACTATCGAACTATTTTGATATATTACATGTAGAATCTGATAAGTTATGTCCCATCAACTGTATTGTGGGCCCATTAATGGATCTCACCCTTTACCTTTGAAGTCTTAGGGTGTTGCCTCACTAACCTTTATCCTAGATCCCAATCGAACTATTAAATTTTAGGTATCAAGTTACTAGATGAGAGTTAACTTTCTCAAGAAGATAGTACGATAAGCTTATTTCAACAACTAACCCAAAATCATTATTGTGATCTCTTTTGCTAGTCACTACTCCTCTTGTGGAGTAAGTAGTGATATTCTAGGTGGAATCTTAATGTATGAACCCATTAAGACATCAATAAGAATAAAAAAACCCAATACATGGAAGAATATTTATCCAGAATCACTTTGCACTTTCTCTACTTTGTTCACCCATAAGGGTTCCCACAACCCTAGCTAAGGGAATTAGCTACTCATAGTTATGAGATCAATCATGGAATCCACATATAAAATTACAAAATCAATCTCACAATAATGAAATAAGAAATCCCAAAGTACTAAATTTAATAAAAAACCAAGAACAAACTAAGAACAATAAGATCCCAAGATCACAAGTCAATCTTGGAATGAAAAGATGTTTGTAACCTTAGCCTCAAAGGTCCTATCCTAGTCTCCCTACTAAACAACGTCTAAATGATATTTATAGATACAAAAACCCCTAAAAATCAAATCATAAATAAAATAGGAGAACCTTGACTAAATGTTCTTAATAAGACTTAAAAATATCATAAGAGTGTATGTAGGATACATGAAAATCCTAGGAAATGATTTTGGAATGATCTAAAAAAGTTGAGGTCGGTGGCCACTTACCTAGGTCACATATGGACCATATTTACCACATACAGATGTATGTGGACATACGTTAGTACGAAGTCCCTGAAATCAAATAGATAATTGAATTACCTGAAATCAAATAGATAATTGAATTATCTTTCCAGCGATACCAATTTTGCCTTAATCCGATATCGGGTTGAAATGTTATGGCCAAATTACTGAAGCACTGTCAGAGCTCCATTGACCACAATCCTTTCTTTTTTTCTACTTTTGATCCTCTGGACTTCAATTTCTGATACATACTTAGGTCTCCTATGCCCTATAAGTGTCACTTACACCCAAAAATGCCTCGATAAGTAGCCAAAAACTTTAATTTTCATCCCTTTTCTTCAATTTGGCATCCAAAACCTAGTTTCCTACAAAACACTCAAAAAACACATAAAATCTAAAAAAATAGCCTTAAGTACATGCATATTATCCAAGTTTAAGAATCATAAGTTCTACAAAATTCATAGAACATTAAGACCCTCAACTTTGAACATTGCATGTCCTCAGGAAATAAAAATACAACCCAATATACAACGATGCTTAATCAAGAGAACCCTAAGATACCTATGGCAATCAATCATCAAATTTAGCTCAAAACACATTACCCTCTCCAAGTTCAATACTTAAAAACCAACTGTATGTATACATGAAGTGAAATAATATGACACAAGGGAATCAAGATATGGCATTTCATTAATAACAAATAACCATGCATATGTTCAAGACAGACTACCCAAACAAGTAAATAGCTAGCAATACAACCCATGTGCCCTCACGTCAAAGAAGTACCACTCACTCATATGAAGTCATGTATGTTAATGCAGGTACGATCAAGAGACAATCATGCGCAAAAGAGATGTTTCACCAACGCGCATTAAATACCATAGGCTTGCCCTTATTTTCATTACCTTAGTTTTCATACTGTCAAGTTAGGATCACTATAGGAATTTTATTGGCTTGTAGTGTAGGCCTGGGGCCTGGTATGGTTCATCTGGATATATTTAATGACTCAACCTCCTTGTTACTACACTTTGGGGTCCATTTATCAACTAACTTCTATTTTTTATTTTTGCCCTTATTTCTCCCTTTTTAATTTAATGCGCATTCAGTTTAGGTGTGGTTTATTTTATTCATTCTTTCCTTTTTACTTTCTTCCACACCCAGCCCTGGTTTTTTTCTTTTATTCTTTCCTTCTTCATACCCTGTTTACATTATGTACCCCTATAATAGCCACCCTCAACTTAGGTGATTTACCTGAGTTGAGGTGCACAATGTCTAAGGAGGACCAGGGACAAAATATGTTCAATGTAACACAAGGTGAAAGGTGTAACAAGAAAAATTGGCATACAGGCTCGCAATAGGGGTCAATGGATACTAATTTACACATGGAAGGTCATTTAGGCCAAAAGTGGACTAATATAAAAAATAGCCTATGACCCTTTCCTAACTGACTATCTTACAACCTAGTTAGGACTAATCGAGCAAGTTCTAGATTTTAGATAGAAAGGGAACTAAGTAGTATCTCACACGCACATGGCACAGGGTTATATCACAAGCTACTACCTATCCGGTTCATGCAATTGTTAGCTGTGATTGTCATGTCCCTAATCCTAATTCCATAACAATATTCACAATAGTCACATATATATACATAGCACATAGTTCAAAAAAAATTTATTGAAGAGATATCATTTTCTCAAAAATAAAAAAAAATGTCAACTACACTATATACTCATTTTTCTCCTAGTTAAACACAAAACATCACAAAACAAAACACAATATGCCTAAACATGCCGACTCTACTAGGAACGGGACTATGGGGAAAAGAGGCACAATAATAAAAACTATAATAGGACAATAAGACCGAGAACCAACCCCACCCTCAACTCTAAATCATGCATTTTCCTCAATGTATCAAACTGCTACAAAACAAGAGAGTTAGGAATATACCTGTGGCACCATAGGTGTAGAGATCTAACATCAATCACGGATATAAATACAAACAACAAATACCTTGGGTTGCCTCCCAAGCAGTGCCTAGTTTCACGTCGCTACATTATGGGGGCTATGTTGGTTACTAAAACTTCACCAACAAGCCCATGGGTACCTTTATTACTCAGACTTCATCATGGTAGCCTGCGAGTTGGCCTCAAATTTTATCTTTCTTCTTTGAACTTATGAATTGCACCCCTAATCATTTTTTTAATTTCCCATTATGCTCATGAAACGGAGGTAAAAATATAAAGGACCTGACAAATAGATGTGGCATGTCGTACTTCTTGGCCCTTACATGAGAAATGTAATTCTTTGATTTTGCATTAGCAAATTCAAGAATATAGACATATGTTTCCTCCTTCTTGCACTCTTCTTCGAGTTTGAATGGCTCAATCAAGATTTAACTATCCAAAAATAATATGGCAAAATGCATCTAAGGGGGATTTGCTTAAATAGTAAAAAGGAAAAGAATTGGTTGCTCTTGGTTATAAATAATCTAAGATGAACTCTAGGCTTGTGTTCCCCTTGGCTTCTTAACTCCACAGATTTATCATGAACTATCAAACTATTCTGATATCTAGCATGCAGAATCTGATAAGTTATGTACCATTAACTATCTTGTTGACTTATTAACGGATCTCACCCTTTACCTTTTGAGTCTCAGGGTGTCGCCTTACTAACTCTTATCCTAGATCCCAATTTAACGATTACCTTTTGAGTCTCAAGTTATTATAAGAGAGTTAACCTTCTTAAGAAGATAGTACAAGTAGTCTTATTTTGGTAGTTTACCCCAAATCACTATTGTGATCTTCTTTTCCTAGTCACTACTCCTCTTATGGAGTAAGTAGTGATATTGTAGGCAGGATCTTAATATGTGCACACATTAATACATCAATAAGAACAAAGAAAACCCAATACATGCAAGAATCTTTATCTAGAACTTCTTGGCACTTTCTCTACTTTGTTAATTTGCTAAGGTTCCTACAACCCTAGCTAAGGGAATTAGCCACTCATAGTTATGAGATCAATCATGGAATCCATAGACAAAATTATAAAATCAACCTTATAATAATGAAAAAAGAAATCCAAAAGTCTTAAATTGAATAACAAAACCAAGAACAAACTAATAACAATAAGATCCTAAGATCACAAGTCAATCTTGGAATCAAAAGGTGTTTGTAACCTTAGCCCCAAAGGGCCTATCCTAGTCTCCCTACTAATAAAGTCTAAAGGGTATTTATAGATAAAAAAAACCCTAGAAATTAAATACTAAATAAAATAGGAAAACCTTGATTAAACATATATAATAAGACTTAAAAACATCATAGGAGTGTATGTAGGATACATGGAAACCCTAAGAAATGATTTTGGCATGATCCAAAAAATTTAATGTCGGTGGCAACTTATATAGGTCATATATGGATCGTAGGTACCACATAAGGACCATATATGGACATGGTAAGTTCCAGAATTCAAGTACAAATCCTGCAGCTCTCTAGAATTTTAATCTCTACATTATCTTGGGTCATATATGGATCGTATGTACCATATAAGGATTGTATGTGGACATAGTTTAGTGTAAATTCCCCACCATCAGATAGATAATTGAGCTAGCTTTCCAAATATAACAATTTCTCCTTAATCCGGTATCGGGGTGAAAAGTTTTGGCAAAATTACCGAAGCACTGTTAGAGCTGCCATTGATCACGATCCCTTTTTATTTTTGCTTCTGAGCCTCTGGACTATGATTTATGATACATCTTAGGTCACCTACACTCGGTTAGTGGCATTCACGCCCAAATATGCCTCGATAAGTAGCCAAAAACTTCAATTCTCATCTTTTTTCATCAATTCGGCATCCAAAACCTAGTTTCCTGCAAAACACTCCAAAAACATATCAAATCCAGTAAAATAGCCTTAAGTACATGCATATTCTCCAAGTTTAATCATCATAAGTTCTATAAATTTATAGCACATCAAGGCACATACTTGTGATAGGCAATGCACATGCAAGGATGAATACAAGAATAATCTTAACTAGGATAACTGGACCAAATACTATAATGTAACCCAGTGTATACACCTCCTCCATCTCAACGTCTCATAAAGGCAAGTCCTACGGTGGTCTCTCTTATCCAACATGATGGCTCACAGATGAAAGAGCGCCTAGGGGGTTCGGTGTACCTATATACACTGACCTAATCCTGATCTAGGATTTCTAATAACCATCTTCATCAATCTACTCCGTCCAGTACCACACACACACACATTTATAAACTATGGCTAAAAGAGTGTAAGTCCGTAAATCTATTGACCGGGGTAAACTTCAGGACTAAATCATCATAAAAGTGTAGAAAGGGTTAAAATCTCTCTCGATCGAGGTAAATAGAAGCAGCAAAATTGTGGTCCAAAATCTATTTTTGTCAAATATCTAAAACATTATTTTTAGTTTCAAAATCTCATAAAGTTATTCATTAAGATGGTATAATTCCCATTATGAAAGAACCCATTTTAACACTGAAAAGTTGTAATAAATCCTTTTTTTAGAAAGAATAGTAGTAAATTCATATTTTTAATTGGAATCGTATTATTTATAGTCTTAGTGAGCATGAATATACCGAATCTATGAATACATTGCTAGTATCCAAACATTACAATTATAAGTATCTAAATGTGTATAAACTACGACCACGTCCTTTACAAGGATAAAACACTTTTCTGAATCCAACTAATATCATAATCATGGCCTTCGGCCTAATAATGTATATCTGACATAACCATATATTTTCAGAAGCCATCACAATCAACCTATTATCATAGTAAACATTATTCTAAATGTTCATTAGGTGTAACTATGCCTAACATGCTAGAAACCTAGGATAATAGGATCCTAGAAGCATAATAGGTATTTGACCTTAAGGGCCGATTCACCCTTCTATCCCCAAAATCATAAATTATGCTAATTCATAGTGTTCTACACCCAATTACATCCTAACATCCCTATATAACATGTAACATATATATTAAACTATCTTATGAAGAAGAGTATACAAAAGCCTATCTCGATGCCAAACTACAAATCCTTAAATCACCCCCAAATCATTCATCTTTGATCCATGAACCCAAAATATTACCACACCATCAAAATTGTAATCTACATATAATTGGAGTAAAATGAGATCCATATTACTATATTAATGATCGGATCAAAATTTGGGTCAAGATCAGGCCCACGGGCCCCACAAGAATCCAAAATTGAATCCAACATGAGGTCCCACGAAGGACAAACAATATGTGCTCAAAAGTTGAGCACAAATGAAGCATAAATCGGGTCTCAAAGCAACCCTTAAAGTTTAGGAATTTAAGACCTAATTTCTAAGAATTTACCATGAATTATAATGGAAATTAAAAGGAATATTAATGGAGAATGACCTAAGAGAGTTAGGCTAGCTTACATTAGCTTCTTTGAATGATTTTCCACTTTTCTCTCTCTTTGAGCTCTTAATTTAGTGTTAAAATACTGGAAAATCCGGTGGGCAAAAAAGATATTTAATCCACCAGGTGCCCCTTACGCGGTCACCCTATCTCTTAGATGACAGTCGCTTAGGCGACTCCACGATCGCTTAAGCAATCTAGCATCAGAGGTTTGGGTATCGCTTAAGCGACTTTCAAGTCTCTTAAGTGATGCCCTCTTAAGAAGACACAGAGAAACCCTTGACCAAATGGTCAAGGTCGCTTAAGCCACGCTATATCATATACGCGATTACCGTTTAAGGGGTCATATGATTGCTTAACAAGTTGCATCAACATTCTGGTGCCTTAGATTTTTGTAAGTGCAAAATAAACTCCTACTGGGTGCTCAGGATTTGTTCGGAACCCCATGCATGGAAATGAAATATGCTAACATACTAAATTTGATGTTCTTGACTCAATAAAGCCATCAAAAATTTTATTCAAGATTGTGTTGACTAAATCTGAGCCCCACACCTATAGTTTCATTTTTCATATAATCCTCCCAATAACACAAAATGAATTTGGAAGCCTCAGGACCCAAACCAAGTGTCCTCCTATCCTAAAATCAACATTTTTGAGCTGATACCACTATCAAAATTCTCATCCAAGGTCATATACTAACATGACCCAAACCAGGGCCTAGTCGTGTCTAGCATCTCAAGTCCAACTAGGACCGGAGACCACCCCAATACACAACCATAACCGCCCTGCACCCTATGTCGGATAAATTTTGGACATATAACAAGATAGAACAACAATAGTTTAAAGACATTAAATAAAGTCTATAATAATAATCCAACAATCTCAATCAAATATCAAACCGGTGCAAACCCCAATGCAAATACCAATACTAAGGCTGACGCCAATATTGACACTGACCATGCCCATAGTTGTTGACAAAGCGTCTAACTAGAATCAAGTAACATCCGATCGGGACATACTAATAAGCATAGCCAAAACCAAACCAAGAAAATAAGAAAAATAAAAGAAGTCTATAGCATGAAATGGAGCCTTCCAGAATATGGAAGCTCACCACTTCAGTTTGACTCAAGCTGTCCCCGAATCTGAGTCACTGAGCAGGAGGAATGGTAATATAGTCGGTTTTTGCATTACGTAGGGATACAACACTCAAAAATGGTTAGCAAAGTGAACACTAGCATGTAATCAGGGATAAGATAAAATATACATATACATATACATATACATATACATATACATATACATATACATATGCATATACATATGCATATATATATATACATATACATATGTATATACATATACATATACATATGCATATACATATAAATATTCATATACATATATATATATATGTATATATATCGTGCTGGGATAGGAAACCAAGTTTATCATGCATTTAAAACCTTTACCTAGGATAAGTAGCTTTACCGTCGTAAAACCACCCATGGGCGGCTATATGGGGTTATCCCCTCTGCTAACAGGGACCCAGTGCGTGTTAGTTGTACGATTGGAGAAAAGAACTTGAGATAAATAGTACATCTCCCAAAATATAAAGTTTGATATCATGCACATGGTCACCAAGACTAACCTCACACCAACAAACATGAGTTTTTAGTGCCGGTCTGCTTGAGACCCCCACCTTCCATGACTTTTTTACTCGACCCTCTTTAAACCTATATTAAAACCATTTACACATTCCAACCATTTACCAAGGAGTCTTTTGTTTAGGCATTAACTGTTGGTATCGCCATACCACTATTAGAGCTTGTAAGTCTATCATTTTATGCCATACCAAAACCATTAAACCAAGTTGACTCCCAAGTTTCTAATTAAACCAAAACCATGGCTATCAAGGCCTATCTAAACCATTTAAAACCAACCAAACCAATTTAAGTTCCATTACCTTTTATGCAATGAAGGATTTCAAGAATAGTCAAACTGTTCGATAAAATCATTCTCATTGGCATTTTAACAAATAGGTTGGGGGCACATGTGTCTCAAAACCAAGTAATTTTGGGGAATCCAAAGTAGCCCTAGATCCATTTACCATAACCATGCATTCCAGAATGTCAAATTTATATTAATAGTATTAAAGAAACATCATTAAACCATAAGAAACATTATTTAACCATGAAAATCCAAAACCCCCAACCATTATTTCAAACCATAACAATATCATGAAAATCATACATTAAAAGCATGCTCTTTGTAAAATAATAATGAGGGAGGGGTAACATCCCTTATGCACCAAGGAAGGCGAAGAGAAGCCACCCTTGAAAGCCTTAATTGATTATCCTGGAGAAACCCTAGCCTTTTGCTTGAGAGAGAGTTTGAGAGAGATTTTAAGAGTGTTTTATTGAGAATAATAGGTTAATGAAGCCCCAAAAGCTGTTTTATGTCTAAGGGAGTTAGTTACAAAGGGGGAAATATCTAGAATACCCCCAACTTAAATTGTAAAATTATCGTAGGTGGTTACGATTCGATCTCTTGAGTCGTGACCACAACATATGACTCGTACCATAGAGTCATCACTAATACAATGAGTTGAACACCCATACACTCTTCACCATATGACTCCTTAACCCCCACTCATGACCAAACCATATGAATGGTATGGTCCAGTCGTGCCCAAGATAGAAACCAAAGGGATTGGACACTGGAAAACATACAACTCAAGCTTACCACTCGCACCCTATCCTCACGGCTCTTAGTGAGCCACTCATACTTAGAGCCATGTCAAGTCACTAAGTTACTGATTTGATTAAGGGACCAACTAAATAAACCATAACCACCCCTAATGATCCATATCTACTAACCGTAACCACAGCAGAAACCCATCTACCCTTCAATGGCCTCCTAACGACTAGGTCCCTTAAGCTGTACCCGCACCATATCTTATATGGTGAGTCATTACTAGGACAATAAGTTCAAAACTCAGGAAATTTCCAAGGGCTAAAACCCAAGGTGTTTTATATACTAGGTGTTTTTGGCCCAAGACCAAACCCTAATCAGCATAAGCTCCAAAATAGGGAAATAAACCTAAAATCCAGATGAACTATTTGATAACGAAATCAATAGTTTTGGTAAGTCATAAATAACCTATAACTGTTATGAGAAGGTTCAAAATATCAAAAATACATGCAAATCAAGGAAATTATGTGGAGGGTCATTATAAAGTCAAATGTAGGGAACCCACAACTCTACAACTGACAAAAGACCTCTACCACTGCTTGGCTAATCAGTTAACTAGAAGGTAGTGAAATCAACACTCTAGTACTCATGAAAATCAAGGTTATGGAGGCTCTCCTGACAATCAACCAATAACTTAAGCATCCTCTACAACTCCTGATTAAGTACTCACCATAAGCGCAAAAAGAGGGAGATATAATTTTAGAATACCGGGCATGAACAACACGAACGATAAGGAATACAATTAGAAACGTTTTCCTCAAAATGTACCATATCCTCCTAAAGATTGACACAGACATTAACATATCAATCTGAGAGACTCTATTTGACATCTTTCTCATGAGACCAGTGAACCTAGTGCTCTGATACTAATTTATAACTATCCAAAATTTGATGTCATGTGCGTACCTACTGTAATCCAAATCTGGTAGGTAGTCTAACTCTACAGGCAATATAAAGGACAAAAAATATAAATAATAATCAAATACAAGATTTTATAATACAATAAAGTCAATTATATAAAAAAATACTAGAATCTTAAATAGATATAACTCAAATCCCAAAATCTAGCGGCATGAGTAAAGACCACTCTAAAATCCGACATAGTTCTATGAGTTGCACTAGAATTAAGATTTGAACCAAAAGGGTATAAAAAATAAGAGTCAGTATGGTCTACTTTTATTTAGTAGGAATCAAAGTTTAACCAAGAAAAGTAGAAAATTAAACATTTAAAGAAAACTATAAGCAATCATTCCACCTGCATACAGATAAGTTTCCAATGGAATAAGTCGTATAACACTTCCACCTGCATATAGATAAGTTTCCAATGTCTTAAGTCATAAAACTCCTAACAATATAAATAATACAACTACAATTATCATATAAGAGTAACTACACAATAGATACACATAAAAAGAAAGACCATAATAAATGATATCAATCATGTAAAAGAAATGCAAGTGATGCAATTTAATGAAATGATAAGAATACGATGTCTTATTATCATCTCATATACACCTCTAGTGGATGACCCATGGGGTCATCAATCAACCTTACCAGCATATGCTTCTATTATGGCATTTTATAAAGTGTTTTATTTCTCCTCAATCAACTATATAAGCACATCCCTCGGATAAGGCATTTTATAATGTGTTTATTTCTTTTAAAATAGAGTTTCTTAGTGGTACCAATCCCATCAATATGGATGAATAAATGAGGATGTATGCTCATATATTATTCAACATCATATGATGAATAGATGGTATAAATGAGCTTAAGTCACCTCAAATCTCAATAGATCATGGTACAAGCCATCTCATGGCAACAGAATAGTTAAAAGTTATATAAGGTATCAGTAAAACCAATCCAATACCTCATACGGGAATTACAATAATAATAAAAGATAACTACCTAGATCGATCTGAAGAAATTTAAGCTATAACCTACCTTAAAAGCCAAAGCAAGAGCCTAGGCCCCTAAAAAGAATCTTTCCCCTTATGAACAGCTTCAGAATGCTTCTAATGTATCAAAAATAGATTCTATAAATGATTATCAGTCTATTGATATCCATATTAGCTACTTTTACTTCAGATTCAAAAATACTTCAAAATTGACCCTAAAATAAAAAGGATAAAATTGAAATTTTAATAAGGAATGATGTTACCCATACTTTAAATATGTAAACCCATTGATGATAGGCGAATTTACACGCCTATAGTACTATATTTTACCCATATTTTAGCTAAGTTTTGAGGACAAATTATATAATTCATGCACTTTTAGTCCTTTTTCCTATAAGTGAGCTAACGAACTTGATTAGCAAGTTTTCAGGTATAAATAATGCAGAATTCAGCATTTTATGGATAACTTGACGCCAAAGAAAGCTTCACGAAGGAAGAAAGATGAATCTTGGACGCCAAGGACCAAAAGTGGCGCATAGAAAATCTGTCCCTGGCAAAAATAACAATTCTAAAGACTTTGGGGACTAGCAGTAACTTAGTAGGATTAGGATAATGATACATTAACCTAGTAGGATTGGGTTAAGTAATGCATTAGCTTAGTAGGAATAGAATATGGGTGTTATAAATACCCTATTTTGCTAGAGATTTAAATTCATTCTACCTCTAACACAATTCCCTCATTCCATCAATTCCTATCCATCCACCATCCATCCATCCATCAAAATAATTCTCTTTATTAATTCATTGTTGACATTATTTTTCATCTATTCAATTCTTAATTTCCACAATAAGAGAAACGTTACTTAGCAAAGAAGTCACGCCAAACGCCTACCACCCTATACCTAACAAGATCTTTATTGTGGTATAATAACAATGTCGATTGTGATTTTCTTCGCACTCATTGGTAACTAAACTTCTCTGTCGGGGTTATGGAAGCCTTATGAGATACTATCTAAGGCTATGAGTTTGTGAATTCATGACACGTGTGTTGCTTATATCATTATTCTCTTCATCTTAATGCAAATTCTTGTGGCTGCAGACGCATAGAATAACGCCAGTATAACATTAACTTTTTCGAAAGAAAAGTTATATGTCTGGAAAAGAGATAATGTCAAGGTAATAGGGTCCCATCCCCTATTAAAAAGTTAGTACCGTAACTGGATTAACCTCTTGGAGAATTTGTACCGTTAGATACGCTTTAAGCTCGAAAGAGTTAAAGTGAAATAGTCCTTGTTTAGGTCGAAAGACACTTGGATTTACCATAGAATACAATTCTCTATAAGCACATGCATGTTTGAATTCCGCACAACTCATAGCCAATAGAGACGTACAACTCATAAGGTGGACATAGCCCCAACTTCTCAATTCTCATTGTTTTACATCTTACTAAACATTGTTTCTTTTTACTTTGCTATTTTCTGTTTTTACTTTACTATTTTGATTACATTATTTGCACATTAAAATCCCCTCTTTTATGAGACTTGCACCAAAAGTCTAATAATCATTACTTACTTGTTGACCGGCTATTCCCTGTGGGATCGATACCCAACCCAGTTGGGTTCTATATTTGACTACGACCGCTTAACACTCCTACGAGAGCTGTAGATTGAGCGTTATCAAAAATTGGCACCGTTGCCGGGGAATACGAGTGTCAATTAAGTTTGAGATAATTACTAGACCCTTTGGTCAAAGATTCTCATACTTTTACTTTTAGTTTTTGTTTTTGTTTTCTGCAGGTTTTTATTCAGTGCATGCCCCATACTCGAAGTTCTGGTCAACCGTTATTACCTATCAATCCTGAACCACAACGTATTGGCAGAATGGAGGCTCAACACGAAATTGAAAGGATGGCTGCTCAACAGGAACAGGCGAGACTAGCTGCTCTTGCCTCTACTCAAGTACATCAACAAAATATTGATAACTTTGGGCGAGCAATAAATCCTGACGACGAGGAACTAGGTGATGACGAGTTACTAAACCCTAGGCATGCTACTGAGATCGCAACACCTGCCAACAGAAGAGATCGTCAAGATAGGTTTAGGCCCGAACGCCGAGTTATGCAACCAGCTTTTGACGATGATGATGATGATCTTGATGGTGCCGGAGCCACAGGAGCCATTATTCCTCCACCATTGGCACCCGGAGCCAAGTTCAACATCACAAGCACCATGATTCAGTTATTGCAACTCAAGGGATTATTTGGTGGACTAGTAGGCAATGATCCGAATATGCATCTCATCAACTTTATTTCTACATGCAAGTCGTTTGACAATTTTGGCGTTGGTCAGAATGCAATTCGATTACGCCTATTTCCATTGTCTCTGTCTGGGGAGGCAACTCTATGGTTGAATGGGCTGACTCCTGATTCTATTACAAATTGGAGGCAATTGAGAGACGCTTTCCTAGAAAGATTCTTTTCACCATCCAAAAGAGCACAATTGAGAGATGAAATCAGCAACTTTCGGCAGCTTCCAACTGAAGCCCTTCATGAAACATGGGAGAGGTTCAAGACAAAGCTAACAAGGTGCCCAAACCATCACATGACTAATGTTCACCTAATGGAGATACTATACAGAGCCTTGAATTCAATAACTAAATCAGTGGTGGATAATGCGGCTGGAGGATCTTTTATGGACCTCACCTTTGGTCAAGCAAGCAATATGCTAGATCGTATGACAAAGCAAAGTAGAGCTTGGCATACCAGGGATTCTGAGGTAGCAAGCCCCACTTTATCTATTGGCATGACTGCAGACCAAAGGAGAAGAGAAGAAGAACGTGATCAAGATATGGCACACATGAAAACACAAGTGGATCTTCTTACAAAGCATTTATTATCAGGGAAGACCGAAAAAGTCAAAGCTATTACGTCGAAATGAAGAGATGAATCTGATTCTGAAGAAGAGGCCAACTACTTAAACAATCAGGGGGGTTTCCGAGGGAATACCCAAGGAAACCAAGGTCGGAACTATTATGATAAATCTGGAAACAAGGACCAAGGTAGTTGGAAGAACAAGAATGAAAAGTGTGGTTTGTATGTTTCCCCAGGAAGACGTGACACCACCATATCTAGTTCTGGAAATATGAAAGAGATGATGGCTAAACTATTGAAAGGAGTGGAAGCAACGAGCGCTATAGTAACGGAGGTAATAAATGATTTGTCCTCTATGAAGCAATTAGTTTATTCTTATTCCACTTCAATCAAGCAAATAGAGCAGCAATTGAGCCAACTTTCAGTAGCACTCAATCAAAGAAAGGCTGGCATTTTACCTAGCGATACTGTGCAAAACCCAAGGAATCATGGGTCATGCATGACTGTTACTACCCGAAGTGGTAAGGTCCTGGAAACTTCATCAAAAGGCAAGCAAGTGGTTGACGAAGTAGCGGACATTGATGATAATGCAAAAAGAGAGGAATCCGCGGAAGCCACCCACGACGTCCATGATGTCACACCGAGCATGTTGCATCCTGAAAAGGCTGAAAAACAGAGGCAAGAGGAGAAGAAAGCCGTGGAGAGAACAATTTCCTATCCACAACCACCTTTTCCTCAAAGATTGAAGAAGGTGGCAGATGATACAAAGTTCAGCAAATTCATGACTATGTTAAAGCAGCTGACCATTAATGTTCCATTGGTAGAGGCACTTGAAAAAATGCCTGGGTATGCGAAATTTATGAAGGATCTTTTGACAAAGAAGCGGGCAGCCAGCTATCAATTGAAAGATGACGTTCATCACTGCAGCGTAATCGCTACCCGATCACTAGTTCAGAAGAAGGCTGACCCCGGTGCTTTCACTATTCCTTGAACCATTGGATCTTTGAATTTTGCCAAGGCATTATGTGATTTAGGAGCCAGCATCAATTTGATGCCATTATCTATCTATAAAAAATTAGCGTTGGGAGATCCTACTCCAACCAATATGAGGCTCGTAATGGCGGATAGGTCGGTAAAATGACCTGTTGGTATTCTATGTGATGTATTGGTAAAGGTTTCTTCATTCATTTTTCCAGCAGACTTTGTTATTTTGGATTGTGAGGCAGACTCAGAAGTCCCCATAATCTTGGGGCGCCCTTTCCTTTCTACGGGAAGTGTGCTTATTGATTTGAGAGCTAATGAGCTTTCATTCCGAATAAATGACGAAGTAGTTCGCTTTGATGTGTGTAAAGCAATGAAGCAACCCAAAGAGCTAAACGTATTCTCGGTGGCTGATGTTTACTTTGATGATGAGGAAGAATCACTTAAAGAAGAACAAATTATTGAAGACCCATTGGCAATTGTGCTCATGAAAGGAGAGAGTAAGGATGCTGAAAATTGCGAAGAAGCTACTTGTGCTCTATCAGGATTAGGGACATATCGCCATTCTCCCAAAAAGCTGGACCTTGATCTCAAAAATTGACCTAGACCACCAGCTAAGCCATCTATTGAAGAGCCACCCACGTTAGAATTGAAGGAGCTGCCTAGTCATTTAAAGTATTCATTCTTAGGAAACGGAAACACACTTCCAGTCATTGTGGCAGTAGATTTGGGTGTGCAACAAGTTGCAGCTCTCATTGCTATTCTACAGAAATATATAAGAGCCATTGGTTGGACCATTGCTGATATTATTGGTATTCCACCTAGAATTTGTACACACAAAATTCAGCTTGAAGAAAAATGCACACCCACCATTGAGCATCAAAGACGTCTCAATCCACCTATGCAAGAAGTGGTGAAGAAAGAAATTATTAAGTGGTTAGACGCAGGAGTTGTGTATCCAATCTCAGACAGTACATGGGTAAGCCCGGTACAATGTGTTCCCAAGAAAGGAGGCATGACTGTGGTCGCGAATGAAAAGAATGAGCTTATTCCACTCAGACCCATCACCGGATGAAGAGTATGCATGGACTACTGAAAGCTGAATTCATGGACGCTCAAAGATCACTTTCCAATGCCATTTATGGACCAAATGCTAGATCGATTAGCGGGGAAAGGATGGTTTTGTTTCTTAGACGGTTATTCAGGCTATAATCAGATTTGAATTGCCCCCGAAGACCAAGAGAAGACAATGTTCACATGTCCATATGGCACATTTGCCTTCAATCGTATGCCATTCGGGCTATGTAACGCACCGGCCACCTTTCAGCGTTGTATGATGTCCATTTTTTCTGATATGGTTGAAGATACTTTGGAGGTATTCATGGACAACTTTTCAGTTGTAGGCGAATCGTTTGAAGCGTGCTTGGCAAACCTAAGTATGGCATTGCAAAGATGTGTAGAATTCAACCTAGTGCTGAATTGGGAAAAGTGCCACTTCATGGTAAAAGAAGGAATCGTTCTTGAACATAAAATCTCCGAAAGAGTAATTGAGGCTGATTGAGCAAAAATTGAAGTCATCGAGAAGCTACCGCCCCCAATTTCAGTGAAGGGAGTTCATAGTTTCCTCGGTCGTGCAGGTTTCTATCGGCGGTTCATCAAAGACTTCTCCAAAATTACAAGTCCATTGTGCAAACTCTTGGAGAAAGATGCAAAGTATGACTTTAATGAAGATTGTTTGAAGGCATTCGAATGCCTCAAAAGAAAACTCATTGAAGCCCCTATCATGGTAGCACCAGATTGGTCTTTACCGTTCGAAGTCATGTGTGATGCTAGTGGGGTTGCTGTTGGCACTGTACTTGGCCAGAGGAAGGAGAAATTATTTCATCCTATCTACTATGCTAGCAAAGTCCTAAATGAAGACCAAAAGAACTATACTATCACAGAACAAGAGCTCCTAGCAGTTGTGTATGCTTTTGAGAAGTTCCGGGCGTATCTGTTGGGAACCAAAGTGATCGTTCATACAGACCATTCAGCTCTGAGGTATCTAATGACAAACAAGGATGCAAAACCAAGACTAATTCGATGGGTTTTGCTGCTGGAAGAATTTGATTTCAAGGTTAAAGATAGAAGAGGTTGTGAGAACCAAGTGGCTGATCATCTATCTAGACTCGAGAACGAACATGTGGCGTAGCCTGAAATCGAGATTGATGATGCATTCCCTGACAAGGAGATCTTAGCGACAATAATGGAAGGACTACCATGGTATGCCGACTTTGCAAATTTTGTGGTGAGTAATGTGATACCTGCAAACTTATCTTACCATCAAAAGAGGAAGTTTATGCATGATGTAAAACACTACTTTTGGGATGAGCCATATTTGTTTAGACGATGCACGGATGGTGTTATCCGACGATGTATATCCTATGTAGAGGTGCCTGATATATTGGAAGCATGCCACACTTCCCAAGTTGGGTGACATCACGCAGGTAATTGGACAGTAAGGAAGGTATTGCAAAGTGGCTACTATTGGCCTTCGATATTTAGAGATGCCTACGACTTTGTTAGAAGATGCGACCTATGCCAAAGACAAGGTCCTATTTCGAAACACCATGAGATGCCCATGTCGAAAATCCTTGAAGTAGAGCTCTTTGACGTATGGGGTATTGATTTCATGGGTCCATTCGTAAATTCGTTTGGAATGAAGTACATCCTAGTTGCTGTAGATTATGTCTCAAAATGGGTTGAAGCTGTAGCGTTGGCCGACAATGAGGGAAAGCGTGTTGTAGCATTCTTAAAGAGAAATATCTTCTCTCGCTTTGGAGTACCACGTACTATCATAAGCGATGGAGGATCTCACTTCTGCAACAAGCTATTCAAATCCGTATTGGCAAAATATGGTGTCAAGAAACATAAGGTAGCCACGCCTTATCACCCATAAACTAGCGGCCAGGTAGAGGTTTCCAACCGAGAGATCAAGAAAATCCTTGCTAAAATGGTAAATGCTAATAGGACAGATTGGTCTCGGAAGTTGGACGATGCACTATGGGCTTATAGGACTGCATTCAAAACACCAATTGGCATGTCCCCGTACCAACTAGTTTATGGGAAGGTTTGTCACTTACCCATTGAGCTTGAGCATAAGGCATTGTGGGCTTTGAAACGATTAAATTTGAACTGGGAAGATGCAATGAATCTGAGATTGGAGCAACTGAACGAGATGGATGAATTCCGTCTACATGCTTATGAAAGATCGGATCTCTACAAGGAGCGGATGAAAAAGTATCATGATCAGTGGATTGTTCGATGAAACTTTCAAAAGGATGATATGGGACTTCTCTTAAATTCCAGATTGAAGTTATTCCCAGGTAAGTTAAAGTCCAAGTGGTCTAGTCCATACAAAGTTAACCAAGTCTACTCGTCTGGAGTAGTTGAGTTGGAAGACACTAATGGTGTTGTCTTCAAGGTGAATGGCCAACGAGTAAAACCATATATCGGTCCTCTTGATTCGATAAATTATATGGCCATCACTTATTTCGATGAAGTCTAAGTAATCGAGATAGCTATGTCGTGCCGCGATAATAAATCAAGCGCTTGGTGGGAGGCAACCCATCGTTTTTCAATTTTTTTCTTTCTTACGTTCATTACGTGTTTGCTTTTGATAAATAAAAATCCAAAAAGAAGAGTCGTGCCATGACCAAAACTAAGGCGCTTGATGGGAGGCAACCCATTGTTCTAATCGTCTTTGTTGTTTTTGAGTAAATGTAGGTGCAAAGAGGTGTAAAACAAGGAGGTCGATTTCAAATTTTGATTTGGACGTATTGCATGTTAAATGTGGTAAGTTAGGAATGAAGAAGCAAAAGGCTATGGATTGAGCATTGCTCATGAAAATATAGGCATCGAACAAGGCTAGGCCTAGGTAAAACTAGGCCACGAACAAGGCAAGGCCTATACTATGGCCTAAGGTCTTGGAATCTAGTGTGCCATAGCATAGGCGCCGCCCATGCCCAAGTATGCCATAGCATAGGCGCCGCCTATGCTAATGCCTTTTGTCTCTGAATCTCATATGCAAAGTGAAAGGCGCCGCCTATGCTAGACAATGCTTTGCAAAAGGCGCCGCCTATGCCAAGCATAGGCAAAGCTAAAGGCGCCGCCTATGGTCACTTCTTGTCTCCAAATCCGATTTTAAATGGGTCAAAACCCGACCCAACCTTTTCCTATAAATATGAGACTTAGTCTTGAACCAAAAACACATTGGAAACCTAGCTTATGCGCCGCCTATAGCTTACAAATCCTCTCAAAAATTTTCCTTTTACTCTTTTTCTTCACAAGAACATCATCCAAAGGCATCAATCAAGTAAGTACTACTTTGTTCTTCATTTATATTCCGTAAGTACTACACTACTACGCCCATTATGAATTGTTGAATCTTCAAAGTAGTATTGATGATTTGAATGTGATTGAATTATTATGATACAACCAAGTGGGTGAATGAATACGTAAGGATGATCTTAACTTATTTCCAACTAGAATTTGATTTTGATGCACTATCATACTTCTGTGGAATTGATATGGTCACAAAAATTGCATAATCTTGTCACTTGAATACTTACATGTTGGAATGACTTGTTCATCGGAATAAGAATTATAGTTGCCTACCGACATAGGAGGTTGTGATTATTGTTAGATGCTATACCTTGATTCAATCCCTATGTAGTAGTCTTGATATATCAAACATGAAAGTATTGCCAAGATTACAAGAAGTATGACTGCTCTGATTTTATTGTTGGAATATAGCACCTAAAACGTATGTCGATCAAGTCTGAATAATCGACCACTTTCACTTAACTAGTCTGTACCAACAAATTAAGTGTGGGGTGGTGCCCCTATTGCTTGTTTATAGATTGTATCCATCGAGATGATGCTAACATGGACATTATTTTAGTCTCAGGTACTATGGCAACCAAAGCAAGACAAGGCAAAGATAAGGCTACCACTTCCCAAAAAGGCAAGAAAAGAGGCCGAAAAGAGCAAGGAGAATCATCTTCGATGCAGTTACCACGCCGCATGTTTAGAATAAAATGGGTTCTTGAGGAAGAAGCGAAGGAATGGTATAGGAACAACAAGGAAAGAAAATATGTTCATGTGGACTTGATAAACAAGGAAAGCCTAGCGAAGAAGGAGCCGCGCATGTTGGCCAAGATCATGGCATTACATCTTGATTTAATCTTCCGAGACATGGGAGAATGTAATCTCGATTTGACAAGAGAATTTTATGTCAACTGGTCGCCGAAAACCACAGGCAGCGAGGTCAAGATACGGGGCCAAGTTTTATAACTCAATGCGGATTTCTTCAACTCCTTTCTTGGCTTGCCTTCAGTCGATCCATCACCATTCAAAGAGCTGTACAGTAGACCTCCATACAGAGCCATTCGACACACACTTTGTGGAACAAGATCCATGGCACGATGGAGCAGACATAAAGACACCGGATGACACAACACCTTCCCATATGCTCCTTTGAATAGGGAAGCAAGGATATGGTTGCGTATAGTCAAGTCTTGCCTTATTCCAGGGATACAATACACCAAGATAACAAGATATAGAGTGTACCTGGTATATGCATGGATGACGAATGTCCCTATCAACATCGGGGCAATCATTCTATCCACAATGCGGAAAGCTAGGCTACACAAGCGATCCCACTTCAGCTTCGGCAATTGGTTGACTGCAATCTTGAGGAAGGAATACATCGAAGAGAAATCGGCTGATCATAAACTCCCACACAATCCGAAGAAGGTTGACCTCACAAAGGTCAAAGATGCTGAATCAACACATGGAGTCAACCTTACTACGGCAGAAAGACATGCTCGGGATGAGAGTTTCTTTCGCCATCTTTATGGCATGACTCAGTTTACAATGATGAGCGGAGGTCGTATTCTAACTGCTGCAGAGCTCCAACAGCTGGATCATGACTATCCAATGAATGTGCATGCAAGGGAGATGTGTGGAGTAGGTACATACTTTGAGGAACCTCTTGATGATGATGTGCCGACCGATGATGATCGACGAATGCCAGACTCGGACGTAAAGGAGAATTCTGATGACGACAACTCCTATGATGATTCCGACGAAGGGGGTATGACCCCCGATATAGAGGAGGAGTCCGACTGACCAGGTTCTTCGTATTTATTTTCCACTGAGGACAGTGTGTCCCGTCTAAGTGTGGGGTGGTGGTATTTGCATGCTATACTTCTCTATCCGCATTTGCATTTTGTTTGCTTTAGTTTTTTTTGTTTTTCATTTTAGTTTTTTTTTCATTTTTTTAGTAGTTAAATTATTTTACTTAGATTTGCATGAAATTATTCTAATAGGCAGCATGAGATTATAACAAGAGTTTGTGCTAAAATCATGACTATTGAGACGTTTAGGCTCTAATTGTGACTCACTATGTGATATTGTGTGGTTCAATTCCTTCATCTGTTGGGTCAAGAGTCCATGCTTCTCCCAATAAAGTCGACCATGTGCCTTGTGTGTGTGAGGATATAGTATATTCTGTGACTGTGGATGATGCTAGAAATTGCCTGGTATGTATGTAAAGCGAAAATAAGCAGTGCAAGTCTAGGAGATGATTTAGGCATTTCTTTGGCAACCTAAACTTGTTTACCTTCTTTTTACCTACCCATGGACATTATCCTAGTTAACCCCTTTGAGCCTTTAGCCTATTTTCTTTGACAGCCTCATATGTAAGCCTAATCCATTTTTTTAAGACCATAATTTGATCCAAATTCCTAAGTGCTTTAAATTGTAAAGTTATGTGACGAAATAAGAGGAAAATGGGTGAGTATGACGCTTTAGAATGTAATGGTGCTTGAATTTGTTATGAAAAATAATTGCTATCATAAGAGGTGTGTTATGAAAAGAAAAAGGAAAGGAAAACTAAAAAGTTAGTTGTGTTTAAAATTGAAAAAACAAAAGAGGAGAAAAAGGGTGGTAGAATAAAAGAAAGAAGAAAGGTTGTTTGAAAAGAAAGTATTAATGGCATAATGTGATGTATTAAAGTGCTTAGGAACATAGTCACTATTTCTGGCCAAAATAGTCCTACCCGTCCCTTAGCCTACATTACAACCTATAGAAGACCTATTTGATCCTAAGCTTAGCATTCTGACATTTAGTGGAGTATTACACTAAGGGCAAGCCTATGGTCATCAGTTGCAACATATGAATTCTTTGAGAGAGTGAGAGCAAGGATAATCTTATACCCATGTTTCGATAAATATACTATAATTGTGAGTGATTATGGGTAATAAATTGTGAGACACACATGGTTGATGAGTCTTGGGTAGTTGTGTATGATTCGATGTACCTCAACTTGTGGACACGAATTAATCACCATTACGAGTCTATGTTGGAGGTTGAAGTGTTTCTACTAATGATCAGAAAACTACTCTTTGTTGATAATTGTTGTGCTTGTCTTGATGAATATTCTGTGTTGATACTGTGAAACCCTAAGTTGATGTTTAGATGGACATGATAGTTTGTTCGAGGACGAACAAAGCTTTAAGTGTGGGGTGTTGATGATAGGCGAATTTACACGCCTATAGTACTATATTTTACCCATATTTTAGCTAAGTTTTGAGGACAAATTATATAATTCATGCACTTTTAGTCCTTTTTCCTGTAAGTGAGCAAACAAACATGATTAGCAAGTTTTCAGGTATAAATGATGCAGAATTCAGTATTTTATGGATAACTTGACGCCAAAGAAAGCTTCATGAAGGAAGGAAGATGAATCTTGGACGCGAAGGACTAAAAGTGGCGCATGGAAAATCTATCCCGGGCAAAAACAACAATTCTAAAGACTTTGGGGACTAGCAGTAACTTAGTAGGATTAGGATAATGATACATTAACCTAGTAGGATTGGGTTAAGTAATGCATTAGCTTAGTAGGAATAGGATATGGGTGTTATAAATACCCTATTTTGCTAGAGATTTTTATTCATTCTACCTCTAACACAATTCCCCCATTCCATCAATTCCCATCCATCCACCATCCATCCATCCATCAAAATAATTCTCTTTATTAATTCATTGTTGACATTATTTTTCATCTATTCAATTCTTAATTTCTGCAACAAGAGAAACGTTACTTAGCAAAGAAGTCACGCCTAACGCCTACCACCCTATACCTAACGAGATCTTTATTGTAGTATAATAACAATGTCGATTATGATTTCCTTCACACTCATGGGTAACTAAACTTCTCTGTTGGGGTTATGGAAGCCGTATGAGATACTATCTATTACTATGAGTTTGTGAGTTTGTGACACTTATGCTGCTTATATCATTATTCTCTTCATCTTAACCTAAATTCTTTGTGGTTGAACATGCAAGAATACGCCAGTATAACATTTAACTTGTTTGAAAGAAAGGTTATCTGTCTGGAAAAGAGATAATGTCAAGGTAATAGGGTCCCATCCCCTATTAAAACGTTAGTGCCGTAACTGGATTAACCTCTTGGAGAATTTGTACCGTTAGATACGCTTTAAGCTTGAAAGAGTTAAAGTGAAATAGTCCTTGTTTAGGTCAAAAGACACTTGGATTTACCATAGAATACAATTCTCTATAAGCACATGCATGTCTGAATTCCGCACAACTCATAGCCAATAGAGACGTACAACTCATAAGGTGGACATAACCCCAACTTCTCAATTCTCATTGTTTTACATCTTACTAAACATTCTTTCTTTTTACTTTGCTATTTTCTATTTTTACTTTACTATTTTGATTACATTATTTGCACATTAAAATCCCCTCTTTTATGAGACTTGCACCAAAAGTCTAATAATCATTACTTACTTGTTGACCGGATATTCCCTGTGGGATCGATACCCAACCCAGTTGGGTTCTATATTTGACTGTGACCGCTTTACACTCCTACGAGAGCTGTAGATTGAGCGTTATCACCCATTAAAACAAGTTGAAATTGAACTTGCAACTATTAAAAAATCATTTTCTCACTTTACCGGGTAAAACCTAAAATCTCAAGTTTAAAATCCATGTTTTTGAAGGTGTTTAAGCAATATAATCAATGGGTATGATAGAAATTAGGTTTAGAATCTTACTCAAAAAAGTTTTAAGGAAAACCCTCTATGAAATCATCCAAAGTTGAGATCTCAAAGCCCACAAATTGGTGAAAATAAAGTAAAATCATGAATATGGGATTTTTATAATGTTCTGTGAATAATGATTTGCTAATGTAGCCAAGCCCTCACTTTTTAAGATCTACCAACCCAGAGCTACCACAAACGTGATCACCTACTTATAAACAGGATGAATAGAATCCAACCTGACCTCATAATGCTTTTCACAAATGAAGTCTCTCTGTTGCATTCATGAAGGAGAATAAATTACTTCTCCAAAAATACAATGACATGGTCAAGAATGCAAAGAAGGATTGATTCCTGCACCAATGTCCTTACACCAGCAGTGGTTTAAGGTTACAAATCTCTCTGAATGGACCTTTGGGATTCATTTAGGTCCCCACAAAAATAAACTAATAATGCTACTAGAGGTCCCTATAAGAAAATAAGCTAATAATTCTACTAGGCTAATTTTGACATTTCAGACTTAGTGGAACTCTTAGACTTACCAAAAGATATTGTTATCAATAAGTTACCTTGGGGAACCCTTTTAGTTCTAATAAACTATTTCTCTTTTAAATGCTCAAAACTCAAAATAAAGACTCAAAGTCTAAACTAATTATGCCATTGAAAAAAATGATATTCTGAATGTAATGAGACTAACGAAACCACTTTCTGACAATTGGGTCACAAAATGTTGACCAAAGTAAACTTACTACTTTAAACCAACTAAAATCCTAAAACTCATATAAATCTATTCTAAATGCTTCAGGGACCACGCCAACCCATCCCCATAACTTATAAATGGAATAAAGCAACAATAAGAAAGGGCAAAATAGTTTAAACATGAAAAGCTAAAAAATTACAATGAGGATTGTTGTAGGTATGAAATGCCTAAATAGAGTACAAAGATAAACCACTTATCATATGCAATGACACTATATTGTTTTATTTAGGAAAGCCAACTTATATGAGGAAAATGATGAAGGTATTGAAGAACTATGAATTGGTGTCAGTGCAAATGATAAACTTACACAAGAGTTTGGAGTATATTTATGAGATGGTTACTATTGGGGTATGAAATTATATCTAGATAATTAGAGGGATTAGGTAGTGATTCTTTTCTTTCACCTATTTTGTTCCCAATTTTTATGATAGAAAGAAGAAAAGCCACTTTGAAGAACTGATAAAAAAGTAATGACAAATCAGTCTCTATGGAAAAATAGGTTATTGAAATCCGAACGAAGGAACATCCTTATTTATCATTTTTTAGTGTCCATGCTTTTACTTATTATTGTAGTGAACCCCTTACCAGTATTATAAACCAACTAAATATAATTTTTTCTAAATTCTTTTAGAGAAATATAGTTGGGGCCAAAAACAAACATTGGGTTACATAGAAGAAAATGTATTATCAAGAGAGAGTTTTAGGATTCAGATGTCTATATGATGTATACAAAGCTCTTCTTAGAAAGCTTTAGTAGAACTTTAGAACATTAACCACATCTATGTGGAGTTCTTTAATATGATATAAATATAGTAAGAAACTCTACCTTAGCGTGGCACAGGGATTTGGATCTTCACATGTGTGGAGGAAGATCACTATAGTCAAGAAAGAGGTAGAACTCAACATTTAGTGGTAGATCAGACTAGGAAATGCAACTATCAGTTTGACAACTGGACAAAGCAAGGGGAACTTTATTTTGTAGAAAGGAAGAATGCCAAGGAAGAAGAGTTGGAGGTCAAATCCTTTGTAGATATATGAGAAAATGACATAATACATTATTGAAAGCATCAAATCTCCAAGCAATAAGCAAGTAAATGATGTACCATGATAGATGGTAAATGCTCAAAGGATATTTATAGTGAAGTCTGCTTGGAACCTAATGAGGCAAAAGAAGGAAAGTAGGAGAGACTATGATCTAATATGGACAAGGGGATTACCTTTAAAGATTAGTTTCTTTCTTTGGAGAGTATGGAAGAAGAAAATTAACATTAATGAAAATCTTAAAAAGATGAAAATTATCATTTTTTATAGATGCTAGTGCTGTAAATTAAATCCTGAGGAGAACATGTCATATATTTTTCTAATATACCTCATAGACACTAGGTTATGGAGGCAGTTTTCTATTTTTTCTAGTATTAACATGGAAGGCATGCATTTGTAGCAACTCATAATCACCAGGTAGAGAAATAACACTCTAACTAAACTACATGTTATATAGGTTTAAGCTAGTAATCATCATGTTAACTCAATGGAAGAGAAGGAATAGTAGAAGAAATTAAGGGAACATAACCCTTACAAGGAAGGTGATGCAAATACATAACTAGTGAAAAAACTAATTAAGATGATGTATCCATTAATTATAATGGACACATAGACTTGGAAAAAGGTATTTGGGAAACTAAGGAAGTACAAACACAAGATAAATTATCATAGTATTTCTTGTAAACCACCATAGGAACACAAATTTTAGTGTAACATTGATGGGCTAGTAGAGAAAATCTAGGTCTAAGTTTTTTTGGATATTGCATAAGGGATGATAGAGGTGACTCAGTCTATAAAAGAGTTAAAGGTATAAATTCGGAAACAAATAAAGAAACATATACAAGGGCTATTCAATAATCACTTTAATACTGATCTTCGGTGGATTTAAGCACCTGAGTGTTGTTATCGATGCTTACTTAGCTTAGTTTTGGGGACTTTTCTTGTACTTATTAAGTTAATATTTATTTAAATAAGCATTTAAATATGAATTTATGTGTTTATAAAGTTTAATGTGTGTTGGAGTCAAAAAATTAAGTTAAAGTTCAAACAAGAATACTAGTACTCTTAGCTTGAGCTATTTTCTATTCTAGTTCATCATGTTGAATTCAATTATGCTTTGAGATCTAATTTGTGGTGCTTGATATTGTAGGATGATTGGTGAGTTGATTGGCATTAAATATGGATGAGATAAAATCTAGAAATCAAGAGGAAATATTACCATAAAGCTTGTACTTAAAAGACAAATACATGGGACATAGCATTACAAAATCTATAAAATTTGGACTCATTGGCGTGTCACAGTGTATAGGAACCACGATAAGGGAGTTGAACGACCTTGTATGCATTGAGAAATGTCAATTACATTATCCCTCTTCATGTTTGGTATGCTACGGTGCTATGTTAAAATTGGGCTGGTTGGTCATAGTACAAATAGGACATTCCAACTATTGTACATTCATCTTGGATGACCTTGAGGAATTAAAACACACTATAAAAGGATTAAATTAGGTTTTTTACTCTTTTACTTTAGTTTTTCTATTATGGATATAATATGGATTCATCTATTGGGATTATGTGTATTTCCATGAGTGGCTAAAAGCCTTTTTTCGGGGTTGAGGCCAAGAACATGATTAATCTTGCTAATTAATTGAGTTTGTTATTGTTATTATTAGTGTTGGTTGTTCTTATATCCTTGTTTTAACTATCTTAAGGATTCAAGCCCTCAGGATAGATGCTTAATTCTATTATGAGTATCAAGTTGAAGTTATAATTTATGTTTAAGATAGGAATATACCTAATACTATCTATTTGGTTAAAAAATGAGAGGAAATATAAAGGCATTTAGCTTAGTACTTGCATCCCAACTCAATGATATAGTTGTAAGGACATGTTAAACAGATTGGTTAGAGGTTGGAATGGTTGTAATCATATAGTCAACCTCGAGAACTAACGACCAAGATAATTAACTTAACCAATAAAGTTATATGGCTGAGTATGATTATTCTTAGTTCCTTAGACCTGGGTTTCTCCACATAATTGATTAAAACTTTTATTTTTCCATATTGTTGAGTTTACTTCTTGTATTAATAACTTTCATACTCTGTTTTGGTTTCATTAGCACTTATTTAAATCTTCACGATTAAGCTAGAATTGGATAGTTGTTTAACATAAGTCCCTTAGTGATCGATACTTGTCTTTATTAAGGTGACTATATTACTTAGGTGGACCAGTTTATATGCTTGGGCGTAGTAAAATTTTTGGCGTCGTTGACAGAGAACTTATACGTTGGCAACAACCTTAGTTTTAGTTTTACTTTTTGATTTCTTAAGTGCTAATTACTTGATCTTAGCCTTCAAATTTACAGGCACAGGTTTGAAAATTAATTAAGCTAGCACGGGATAGGGAGTTTGTTGAACCATATCCTAAGCCCGAGTAATGCTTACATAAACTGAGGAGAGAAGCAGTACTTCTTTATAGGATCTTACAAATTCATCAAGAAGAGTCTATTAATGCTCCTATAGCTGAAGATCAACTAGCCCACAGGACCCTACGTAAAGTAGCAATCCCACTTGTAATAAATGTCACCTTCGTAATACACAGACCGATAACTAGAGGTATATTTGAGTTAAAACAAGAAATGGTGAAACTTTTACTCAACAATGGTCAGTTCACTAGGTTGTCACAAAAAGATCCATATGTTCACTTGTAGAATTTCTTAGAGATCATTCATACATTCATCCTAAATGGAGTGTCCACTGATTATGTGAGGCTAATACTCTTTCCCTTTTCACTTTTAGGGCAAGGGAAGATGTGGTCAAATGCTTAACCAACAACTTCCATCACTACACATGATGACTTAATCTAAAAATTCCTCATAAGATTCTTCCCATCCGATAATATTGTGAGGTTGCTGATAACGCTCAATCTACAGCTCTCGTAGGAGTGTAAAGCGGTCTCTAGCAAATATAGAACCCAACTGGATTGGGTATCGATCCCACAGGGAATAGCTTGGTCAACAAGTAAGCAACGATTACTAGACTTTTAGTGCAAGTCTCGTAAGAAGGGGGATTGTAATGTGTAGCCAAAATATTAAAGTAAAAACTGAAATAGCAAAGTAAACAGAAAGAATAGTTATTAAGTTGTAAACAATGAGAATTGAAGAGTTGGGGTTATGTCCACCTTCTGAGTTATACGTCTCTATTGGCTATGAGTGTGTTGAATTTCGACATGCATGTGCTTATAGAGAATTGTATTCGATGGTAAATCCAGGCGTCTTTCGACCTATTCGAGGATTATTTTACTTTAACTCTTTCGAGCTTAAAGCGTGTCTAATGGTACAAATTCTCCAAGAGGTTAATCCAGTTACGACACTAACTGTTTAATAGGGGATGGGACCCTACTACCTTGACATTATCTCTTTTCCAGACAGATAACCTTTCTTTCAAACAAGTTAAATGTTATACTGGCGTATTCTTGCATGTTCAACCACAAAGAATTTAGGTTAAGATGAAGAGAATAATGATATAAGCAGCATAAGTGTCACAAACTCACAAACTCATAGTAATAGATAGTATCTCATACGGCTTCCATAACCCCAACAGAGAAGTTTAGTTACCCATGAGTGCGAAGGAAATCACAATCGACATTGTTATTATACCACAATAAAGATTTCGTGTAATAATGGTGTGGTAGGCGTTTAGGCATGAATTTCCCTAGCAAGTAACGTTTCTCTTGTTGTGGAAAAAATAGATGAATAGAAGAATAGAAGAAGAATAAAAAGTAGATTTAATGGAAGAATTAGAAGTAGTAGTGAATGTATATTAGAAAGATGGAAAGATGTTCTAAAATCTCTAGCAAAATAGGGTATTTATAATACCCATATCCTATTCCTACTAAGCTAATGAAAAACTTAACCTAATCCTAATAAGCTAATGAAATACTTAACCAAATCCTAATAAGCTAATGAAATACTTAACCCAATTGTACTAGGTTAATGTATCATTATCCTAATCATAATAAATTACTGCTAGTCCCCAAAGTCTTCAGAATTGCTGTTTTAGCCCGGGACAGGTTTCCCATACATCACTTTTGGTCCTTAGGCGTCCAAGCTTCCTTTTCTCCTTTCGTGAAGCTTTCTTTGGCGTCAAGCAATCCCTAAAATGCTGAATTCAATATAATTTATACCTGAAACCTTGCTAATCATGTTCGTTAGCTCACTTACAGGAAAAAGGACTGAAAGTGCATGAAATATATAATTTGCTCTCAAAACTAGGCTAAAATATGGGTAAAATATAGCACTATAGGCGTGTAAATTCGCCTATCATCAACACCCCATACTTAAAGCTTTGTTCATCCTCGAAAAAAATATCATGTCCCTCTAAACATTTAACTTAAGGTTTCACAGTAACAACACAAAATATTCGTCAAGACAAGCACAACAATTACCAACAAAGAGTAGTTTTCTGATCATTAGTAGAAACAATTCAACCTCTAATATAGACTCGTGATGGTGGTCAAATCATACTCAAAAGTTAAGGTACAAAGAATCATACACAACTAACCAAAACTCATCAACCATGTGTGTCTCACAATATGTTACCCATAATCACTCACAAGTATAGCATCTTTTTCAAACATGGGTAAAAATATCCTTGCTCTCGGTCTCTCAAAGAATTCATATGCAGCATCTGATGACCATAGGCTTGCCCTTAGTGTAATGCTCCACTAAATGTCAGAATGCTAGGCTTAGGATCAACTAGGTCTTTTACGGGTTGTAATGTAGGCTAAGGGACAGGTAGGACTATTTTGGCCAGAAATAGTGACTATGTTCCTAAGCGCTTTAATACATCACATTGTATCATTAACACTTTTTCTTTCAAACAACCTTTCTACTTTCTTTTATTCTACCACCCTTTTTCTCTTTTAATTTTAAGCAACTTTTCAGCTTTTCTTTCCTTTTTCTTTTCATAATATACCTCTTATGATAGCAATTCTTTTTCATAACAAATTCAAGCACCAATACATTCTAAAGCATCATACTCACCCAATTTCCTCTTATTTTGTCACATGACTTTCTACTTTAAAGCACTTAGGAATTTGGATCAAATTATGGTCTTGAAAAATGGATTAAGCTTACATATGAGGCTGTCAAAGAAAATAGGCTAAAGGCTCAAAAGGGTTTAACTAGGATAATGTCCATGGGTAGGTAAAAATGAAGGTAAATAATCATAGGTTGCCAAAGAAATGCCTAAATCATCTCCTAGACTTACACTCTTTATTTTCGCATTACATACATACCAAGCAAGTTCTAGCATCAGCCACAAACATAGAATATACAATATCCTTACACACACAAGGCACATGGTCGACTTTATTGGGAGTAGTATAGACTCTTGACCCAACAACTGAAGGAATTATACCACACAATATCACGTAGTGAGTCACAATTAGAGCCTAAACGTCTCAATAGTCATGATGTTAGCACAAACTCTTGTTATAATCTCATGCTGCCTATTAGAATAATTTCATGCGAAGCTAAAAAAATTAACTACGAAAAAAATGAAAAAACAAAAAAAATGAAAAAAACTCAATCAAACAAACATAAATAAATAAATACAAATGCGGATAGAGAAGTAAAGCATGAAAATACCACCACCCCACACTTAAACGGGACACTTCCCTCAGTGGAAAATAAATACGAAGAACCTGGTCAGTCGGACTCCTCCTCTATGTCGGGGGTCATACCCCCTTCGTCGGAATCATCATAGGAGTCATCGTCAGAATTCTCCTCCACGTCAGAGTCTGACATGCGTCGATCATCATCGGTCGGCACATCATCATCAAGAGGTTCCTCAAAGTATGTACTTACTCCACACATCTCCCTTGTATGCATGCTCATTGGATAGTCATGGTCCAGCTGTTGGAGCTCTGCAGCAGTTGGAACACGTCCACCACTCATCATTGTGAACCGAGTCATGCCATAAAGATGACGGAAGAAACTTTCATCTCGAGCATGTCTCTCCGCAGTAGTAAGGTTGACGCCATGTGTTGTTTCAGCATCTTTGACCTTTGTGAGGTCAACCTTCTTTGGGTTATGTGGGAGTTTGTGATCAGCTGGTTCCTCTTCGATGTCCTCCTTCCGCAAGATTGCTGTCAACAGATTGCCAAAAGTGAAGTGGGACCGCTCGTGTAGTCTAGCCTTCCGCATTGTAGAGCGAATGATTGCCCCAATGTTGATAGGGACATTCGTCATCAAAGAGTAGACCAAGCACACTCTATCTCTTGTTATCTTGGTGTACTGAGTCCCAGGGATAAGGCAAGAGTTGACAATATGCAACCATATCCTTGCTTCCCTATTCAAAGAAGCATAGGGGAAGGTGTTGTGTCGTCCGGTGTCTTTTTGTCTGCTCCACCTTGCCATGGATCTACTTCCACAAAGTGTGTGTCGAATTGCTCTATAAGGAGGTCTGCTGTACAGCTCTTTGAATGGTGCTGGATCGACTGAAGGCAAGCCAAGAAAGGAGTTGATCAAATCCGCATTGAGTTGTAGAACTTGGCCCCGAATCTTGACTTCTCTGCCTGTGGTTTTCGGCGACCAATTGGCATAAAATTCCCTTGTTAAATCAATATTACATTCTTCCATGTTGTGGAAGATGAAATACAGATTTAATGCCATGATTTTTGCCAACATGCGCGGCTCCTTCTTTGCTAGGCTGTCCTTGTTGATTAAGTCGACATGAACGCATTTTCCTTCCTTGTTGTTCCTATACCATTCCTTGGCTTCCTCCTCAAGAACCCATTTTATTCCAAACATGCGGCATGGTAATTTCATTTAGGATGATTCTCCTTGGTCCTTGCGACCTCTTTTCTTGCCCTTTTGGGAAATGGTAGCCTTATCTTGTCTTGCTTTGGGATCCATTGTACCTGAGATTTAAACAATGTTCCTATTCGCATCAGCTCGATATATACAATCTATACACAAGCAGTAGGGGTACCACCCCACACTTAATTTTGTTGATACAAATTGGTGAAGTGAAAGTGGTCGATTACTTAGACTTCGTCGACATACGTTTTAGGAGCTATATTCCGACAAGAAGATTAGAGATGTATTACTTCTTGCAACCTTTGCAATGCTTTCATGTTAGGTCTAACAAGACTACTACATAGGGATTAAATCAAGGTATCGTATCTAACAATAATCACAACCTCCTATGTCGGTAGGCAACTATAAGTCTTATCCCGATGAACGGGATCTTCTAACATGTAGGTATTCAAGTGACAAGTTTATGCAATGTTCATGGCTATAGTGATTCCGCAATTAGTATAACAATGCATCAAAATCAAATTCAAGTCAGAAATAGTTTAAGATCATCCTAACGTATATGTTCACTCACATGGTTTTGTATCAATCAATTCAAACACATTAACAACACCAATATTTTTTCAAGATGTAGCAATTCATAATAGACGTAGCAACGTAGTACTTACGAAAAATAGGTGAAGAACAAGAGAGTACTTACGTGATTGAAGCCTTTGGAGATGTTCTTGTGAAGTGGGAGAGCAAAAAAAAATTTTTGAGATGGTTTGGATGCTATGTGCGGCGCCTAGGTCAAGATTTCAATGTGTTTATGTTTTAAGACTAAGTCCCCTTTATATAGGAAAAGAATGGGTCGGGTTTTGACCCATTTAAAATCGGTTTTGGAGACAAAAAGTGACCATAGGCGGCGCCTTTAGCTTTGCCTATGCATGGTATAGGCGGCGCCTAATTCAAAGCATTTGCTAGCATAGGCGGCGCTTAGTGAAATGCCCAAAGTGACCATAGGTGGCGCCTTTAGCATGGCATATAAGATTCCGAGACCAAATGCTTTAGCATAGGCGGCGCCTATGCTATAGCATACTTGAGCATGGGCGGCGCCTATGCCTTTGCACACTAGATTCCGAGACCTTAGGCTATAGTATAGGCGTTGCCTTGTTCGTGGCCTAGTTTTACCTAGGACTAGCCTTTCTCGATGCCTATTTTGTCATGAGCAATGCTCAATCCATAGCCTTGTGCATCTTAATTCCAAACTTACCACCTTTACCATACACTACATCCAAATCGTCATTTGAAACCAATCTCCTCGTTGAATACCTCTTGCACCTACATTTGCTCAAAACCAATGAAAACGATTAGTACGATGGGTTGCCTCCCACCAAGCGCCTTAGTTTTGGTCGTGGCACGACTCTTATTTTTGGATTTTCATTTATCAAAAGCAAAACACATACTAAAAAAATGAAGAACGATAAACGATAAATGATAAACGATAAACGATGGGTTGCCTCCCATCTAGCACCTTATTTATTGTCGTGGCTCGACATAGTTACCTCGAGTACTTAGACTTCGTCGAGATAAGTGATGGCCATATAATTCATCAAGTCAAGAGGACCGATATAAGGTTTAACACGTTGACCATTCACCTTGAAGACAACACCATTGGTGTATTCCAACTCAACTACTCCAGACGAGTAGACTTGGATAACTTTGTTTGGAACAGACCACTTAGACTTTAACTTACCTGGGAACAGCTTCAATCTAGATTTGAAGAGAAGCACCATATCATCCTTTTGAAAGCTTCGTCGAACAATCCGCTGATCATGATACTTTTTCATCCGCTCCTTGTATAGGTATGACCTTTCATATGCATGGAGATGGAACTCATCTAATTCGTTCAGCTGCTCCAACCTCAGATTCATTGCATCATCCCAATTCAAATTCAATTGCTTCAACGCCCACAATGCCTTATGTTCGATCTCAATGGGTAAATGACAAGCCTTCCCATAAACTAGTTGATAAGGGGACATGCCGATGGGTGTTTTGAATGCAGTCCTATACGCCTACAGTGCATCATCTAGCTTTCGAGACCAATCCTTCCTATTTGCATTTACCATCTTCACAAGGATTTGCTTGATCTCCCGATTGGAAACCTCTACTTGTCCACTCGTTTGTGGGTGATAAGGCGTGGCTACCTTATGTTGCTTGACACCATACTTGGCCAACACGGATTTGAATAGCTTGTTGCAAAAGTGAGATTCTCCATCACTTATGATAGTACGTGGTACTCCAAAGTGAGAGAAGATATTCTTCTTCAAAAATGCTACAACACGCTTTCCCTCGTTGTCGGCCAATGCTACAGCTTCAACCCATTTTGAGACATAATCAATAGGAACTAAGATGTACTTCATTCAAAACGAATTCACGAATGGACCCATGAAATCAATGCCCCACACATCAAAAAGTTCTACCTCAAGAATTTTCGACATGGGCATCTCATGGTGTTTTGAAATAGCACCTTGTCTTTGGCATTGGTCTCACCTTCTAACAAAGTCATAGGCATCTCTAAATATCGAAGGCCAATAATATCCACTTTGCAATACTTTCCTTGCTGTCCTATTACCTGCGTGATGTCCACCAACTTGTGAAGTGTGGTATGCTTCCAATATATTAGGCACCTATACATGGGATATACATTGTCGAATAATACCATCCGCATATCGTCGAAACAAATATGGCTCATCCCAATAGTAGTGTTGTACGTCATGCATAAACTTTCTCTTTTGATGGTATGATAAATTGGCAGGTATTACATTACTCACTACAAAATTTGCAAAGTCGGCATACCATGGTAACTTTTCTTTTATCATCGCTAGGATCTCCTCTTCAGGGAATGCATCATTAATCTCGATTTCAGGCTGCGCCACATGCTCGTTCTCGAGTCTAGATAGATGGTCGACCACTTGGTTCTCGCAACCTCTTCTATCTTTAACTTCGAAATCAAACTCTTGCAGTAGCAATACCCAACGAATTAGTCTTGGTTTTGCATACTTTTTTGTCATTAGATACCTAAGAGCTGCATGGTCTGTATGAACGATCACCTTAGTACCCAATAGATAGGCACGAAACTTCTCAAACGCATACACAACCGCTAGGAGCTCTTGTTCTATCACAGTGTAGTTCCTTTGGGCTTCATTGAGGACCTTACTCGCAT
The DNA here is from genome assembly GCA_030864225.1 of Capsicum baccatum var. pendulum. Taxonomy (NCBI): domain Eukaryota; kingdom Viridiplantae; phylum Streptophyta; class Magnoliopsida; order Solanales; family Solanaceae; genus Capsicum; species Capsicum baccatum. The sequence goes on from CM061552.1 coordinate 136,685,186, forward strand.
AGTAGATAGGATGAAATAATTTCTCCTTTCTCTGACCAAGCACAGCTCCAACGGCTACACCACTAGCATCACACATGACTTCGAACGGGAGAGACCAATCTGGTGCTACTATGATAGGGGCTTCAATGAGTTTTCCTTTGAGGCATTCGAATGACTTTAATCACTCTTCATTGAAGTCAAACTTCGCATCTTTATCCAAGAGTTTGCACAATGGACTAGCAATTTTGGAGAAGTCTTTGATGAACCGACGATAGAAACCTGCATGGCCGAGAAAACTATGAACTTCCTTCACCGAAATTAGAGGTGGTAGCTTCTAAATGACTTTGATTTTCTCTCGATCAACCTCAATTTCTCTTTCGGAGATTTTGTGCCCAAGAACGATTCCTTCTTTTACCATGAAGTGGCACTTCTCCCAATTCAGCAATAGGTTGAATTCTACACATCTTTGTAATGCCATGCTCAGGTTTGCCAAGCACGCTTCAAAAGTCTCACCAACAACTGAAAAATCATCCATAAATACCTCCAAAGTGTCTTCAACCATATCAGAAAAAATAGACATCATACAGCGTTGAAAGGTGGCTGGTGCGTTACATAACTCGAACGTCATATGTTTGAAGGAAAATGTACCATATGGGCATGTAAACATTGTCTTCTCTTGGTCTTCGGGTGTAATACAAATCTGATTATAGCCTGAATAACCGTCTAAGAAGCAAAACCATCCTTTCCCCGCTAATCGATCTAGCATTTGGTCCATAAATGGCATTAGAAAGTGATCTTTGAGTGTCCAAGAATTCAACTTTCGGTAGTCCATGCATACTCTCCATCCAGTGATGGGTCTGAGTGGAATAAGCTCATTCTTCGCATTCGCGACCACTGTCATGCCTCCTTTCTTGGGAACACATTGTACCGGGCTTACCCATGTACTATCAGAGATTGGATACACAACCCCCGCATCAAACCACTTGATTATTTCTTTCTTCACCACTTCTTGCATAGGTGGTTTAGACGTCCTTAATGCTCAATGGTGGGTGTGCACTTCTCTTCAAGCTGAATCTTGTGTGTACAAATCCCAGGTGGAATACCAATAATATCCGCAATGGTCCATCCAATGGCTCTAATGTACTTCCGTAGAATAGCAACGAGAGCTGTAACTTGTTGCTCACCCAAATCTGCTGCCACAATGACTGGAATTGTGTTTCCGCTTCCTAAGAATGCATACTTTAAATGACTTGGCAGCTCCTTCAATTCTAATGTGGGTGGCTCTTCAATAGATGGCTTAGCTAGTGGTGTGGGTCGATTCTTGAGATCAAGGTCCAGCTTCTTGGGAGCATAGCGATATGTCCCTAATCCTGATAGAGCGCAAATAGCTTCTTCAGAATTTTCAGCATCCTTATTCTCTCTATTCATGAGCACAACCGCCAAAGGGTCATCAATAAGTTGCTCTTCTTTAAGTAATTCTTTCTCATCATCAAAGAAAACATCATCCACCGAGAATACACTCAGATCTTTGGGTTGCTTCATTGATTTGCAAACATCAAAGCAAACTACTTCATCATTTATTCGGAACGAAAGCTCATTAGCTCTCAAATTAATAAGTACGCTTCCCGTAGCAAGGAAAGGGCTCCCCAAGATTATGAGAACTTCTAAGTATGACTCACAATCCAAAATAACAAAGTCTGCCGGAAAGATAAATGAAGAAACCTTTACCAAGACATCATATAGAATACCAACAGGTCATTTTACCGACCTATCCGCCATTACGAGCCTCATGTTGGTTGGAGTAGGATCACCAAACCCCAACTTCTTATAGATAGATAATGGCATCAAATTGATGCTGTCTCCTAAGTCGCATAATGCTTTGGCAAAATTCAAAGATCCAACAGTGCAAGGAGTAGTGAAAGCACCGGGGTCTGCCTTCTTCTGAACTATTGATCGGGTAGCGATTGCGCTGCAGTGATGAACATCATCTTTCAACTCATAACTTGCTGCCCGCTTCTTTGTCAAAAGACCCTTCATAAATTTCACATACCCAGACATTTGTTCAAGTGCCTCCACCAATGGAACATTAATGGTTAGCTTCTTTAACATAGTCATGAATTTACTGAACTTTGTATCATCCGCCACCTTCTTCAATCTCTGAGGGAAAGGTGGTGGTGGGTATGGAATTGTTTTCTCCACGGCTTTCTTCTCCTCTTGCTTCCATTTTTCAGCTTTTTCAGGTTGCACATTGTTGGGATTGACGTCATGGATGATAGGATTAGTTGCTGCGGCATCTTCTCCTTTCGTCTTATCATCAATGTCCACTACTTCTTCATCCACTTGCTTGATTTTTGCTGAAGTTTCAAGCACCTTACCACTTCGGGTAGTGATGGCCATGCACGACCCATCATTCCTTGGGTTTTGCACAGTATCGCTAGGTAAAGTGCTAGCCTTTCTTTGATTGAGTGCTGCTGAAAGTTGGCTCAGTTGCTGCTCTATTTGCTTGATTGAAGTGGAATGAGAATTAACTACTTGTTTCATAGAGGACAAATCATTAACTATCTCCGTTACTGCAGTGCTTGTTTCTTCCACTCCTTTCAATATTTTGGCCAGCATGTCTTCCATACTTCTAGAGCTAGATGTGGTGGCGTCACGTCTTCCAGGAGGAACGTACAAACCACTCTTTTCATTCTTGTTCTTCCAACTACCTTGGTCTTTGTTTCCAGATTTATCATAGTAGTTCCGACCTTGGTTTCCTTGGGTATTCCCTCGGAAACCCCCCTGATTGTTCAAGTAGTTGGCCTCTTTTTCCGAATCAGATTCGTCTCTTCCTTTAGACGCAATAGCTTTCACTTTTTTAGTCTTCCCTGATAATAAATGCTTTGTAAGAAGATCCACTTGTGTTTTCATGTGCGCCATATCTTGATCACGTTCTTCTTCTCTTCTTCTTTGGTCTGCAGTCATGCCAATAGATAAAGTGGGGCTTGCTACCTCAGAATCCCTGGTATGCCAAGCTCTACTTTACTTCATCATACGATCTAGCATATTGCTTGCTTGACCAAAGGTGAGGTCCATAAAAGATCCTCCAGCCGCATTATCCACCACTAGTTTAGTTATTGAATTCAAGGCTCTGTATAATATCTCCATTAGGTAAACATTAGTCATGTGATGGTTTGGGCATCTCGCTAGCTTTGTCTTGAACCTCTCCCATGTTTCATGAAGGGCTTCAGTTGGAAGCTGACGAAAGTTGTTGATTTCATCTCTCAATTGTGCTCTTTTGGATGGCGGAAAGAATCTTTCTGGGAAAGCGTCTCTCAATTGCCTCCAATTTATAATAGAATCAGGAGTCAGCCCATTCAACCATAGAGTTACCTCTCCAGATAGAGACAATGGAAATAGACGTAATCCAATTGCATTTTGACCAACACCAGGATTGTCAAACGACTTTCATGTAGAAATACAGTTGATGAGATGCATATTCGGATCATCGCCTGCTAGTCCACCAAATAATCCTTTGAGTTGCAATAACTGAATCATGGTGCTTGTGATGTTGAACTTGGCTCCGGGCGCTAATGGTGGAGGAATAATGACTCCTGTGGCTCCGGCTCCATCAAGATCATCATCATCGTCGTCAAAAGCTGGTTGCATGGGCTGGCGATCATACCTAAACTGAGCTTGACGACCTCTTCTATTGGCAGGTGTTGTGATTTTAGCATCATGCCTTGGGTTTAGTAACTCGTCATCACCTAAATCCTCATCGTCAGGATTTGTTGCTCGCCCAGGGTTATCAATGTTTTGTTGGTGTACTTGGGCGGCGGTAAGAGCAGCTAATCTCGCCTGCTCCTGTTGAGCAGCCATTCTTGCGATTTTCGTTTGTGCATCCATTCTGCCAATACGTTGTGGTTCGGGATTGATAGGTAATAACGGTTGACCAGAACTTCGAGTATGGGGCATGCACTAAATAAAAACCTGCAGTAAACAAAAACAAAAACTAAAAGTAAAAGTACGAGAATCTTTGACCAAAGGATCTAGTAATTATCACAAACTTAATTGACACTCGTATTCCTCGACAACAGCGCCAATTTTTGATAACGCTCAATCTACAGCTCTCGTAGGAGTGTAAAGCGGTCGCTAGCAAATATAGAACCCAACTGGGTTGGGTATCGATCCCACAGGGAATAGCTTGGTCAACAAGTAAGCAACGATTACTAGACTTTTAGTGCAAGTCTCGTAAGAAGGGGGGATTGTAATGTGTAGCCAAAATATTAAAGTAAAAACTGAAATAGCAAAGTAAACAGAAAGAATAGTTATTAAGTTGTAAACAATGAGAATTGAAGAGTTGGGGTTATGTCCACCTTCTGAGTTATACGTCTCTATTGGCTATGAGTGTGTTGAATTTAGACATGCATGTGCTTATAGAGAATTGTATTCGATGGTAAATCCAGGCGTCTTTCGACCTATTCGAGGATTATTTCACTTTAACTCTTTCGAGCTTAAAGCATGTCTAACGGTACAAATTCTCCAAGAGGTTAATCCAGTTACGACACTAACTGTTTAATAGGGGATGGGACCCTACTACCTTGACATTATCTCTTTTCCAGACAGATAACCTTTCTTTCGAACAAGTTAAATGTTATACTGGCGTATTCTTGCGTTTGCAACCACAAAGAATTTAGGTTAAGATGAAGAGAATAATGATATAAGCAGCATACGTGTCACGAACTCACAAACTCATAGTAATAGATAGTATCTCATACGGCTTCCATAACCCCAACAGGGAAGTTTAGTTACCCATGAGTGCGAAGGAAATCACAATCAACATTGTTATTATACCACAATAAAGATTTCGTGTAATAATGGTGTGGTAGGCGTTTAGGCGTGAATTTCCCTAGCAAGTAACGTTTTTCTTGTTGTGGAAAAAATAGATGAATAGAAGAATAGAAGAAGAATAAAAAGTAGATTTAATGGAAGAATTAGAAGTAGTAGTGAATGTATATTAGAAAGATGGAAAGATGTTCTAAAATCTCTAGCAAAATAGGGTATTTATAATACCCATATCCTATTCCTACTAAGCTAATGAAATACTTAACCAAATCCTAATAAGCTAATGAAATACTTAACCAAATCCTAATAAGCTAATGAAATACTTAACCCAATTGTACTAGGTTAATGTATCATTATCCTAATCATAATAAATTACTGCTAGTCCCCAAAGTCTTCAGAATTGCTGTTTTAGCCCGGGACAGGTTTCCCATGCAATACTTTTGGTCCTTAGGCGTCCAAGCTTCCATTTCTCCTTTTGTGAAGCTTTCTTTGGCGTCAAGTAATCCCTAAAATGCTGAATTCTGCATCATTTATACCTAAAAGTTTGCTAATCATGTTCGTTAGCTCACTTAGAGGAAAAAGGACTAAAAGTGTATGAAATATATAATTTGCTCTCAAAACTAGGCTAAAATATGGGTAAAATATAGCACTATAGGCGTGTAAATTCACCTATCATCAGTTGCACAGTGAGATTTTAAGTTTCAAGTAGAGGTCGAATGAATACTTATATCATGCTTGGAAGAGGTTTAAATCATTTCTCAGGGATTGTCCACATCACCAGTAGTCTAATAAGGTATTAGCTCATAGTTTTGTTGAATATCTTGACCATATATGACACCCTAAGTTCTTAAACTCTAGACCCTTCAAGAGTTAAGTAATTGAATTAGCCAAGTTTCTGAAGTGATACAAAAACTGATAGTGAAAATGGTCCAGGGTATGAGTTATTGTGAGACATAACGAGTCATGATGAGGACTCATTATCAAGGTAGTGAGGAACATAGTTTTTTGTCCCTTGACAATGAGTCTAGGGTATGACTCATTGTGAGACATAATAATCCGTTAGGAGGGACTCATTGTCACAATAAAAAGTTACTCAGGTGTTCAGTCCCTTGACCACGAGTCTTTGTTATGACTTGTGTTGTCAGACAATGAGTCATGATGAGTGACACATCATCATGAAAGTAAGGGACCCAATTTTTTACCCTTAGGTAATGACTCCGCCTATGACTCATAGTCAAGCCTCACGAGTCATTACCCAAGTCGTGATGACTGTTCTTAATTTCTTTTTATGTTTTAGTTAGGGTCTTTTTGGTCTTTTCCTCCCTTCACACTCTTTTACATGAATTAAAAACACTTAAAGGATCTCTTTGCCTTCAGTATTAATGATTAAACTCACTCTTTTCCTCTTTAACTCCCAAGGCAAGAGATACTAGGGTTTTGCAAGGAAATCTAACATTTAAGTTCCTAGACTTTGAATTCCTTTCAATTTCTTACATATTGCAGGCATGTATCTCATCCCCAAACTTATATTTTTCATTTTGGCATAAATAGATTCAATATTCATGTGATTAAATAATTGGGTTTGAAATGGGGTTAAGGGATTTTGATTGTTATTCTTTGAATTATTTTTCCCTTATTTTAAATGGATTATTCATGCTTTAATTTATGATTTTTAGGACTGAATGGGTGCATTGTATGAGGATTGGAATGAAGAACATGAGTTTCCCCAAATTGATGGATTTTTGGCTTGGTATTGGGATTGACCTCAACCCACTTTGTAAACTTTGTTTTAAACATGAATATTAACATAGTTTAACCTACTTATGAAATATTACATTGTATTAATAGATATTTGGATGATAAAAATACATTGGGAATGGACTTGGTGGCAACTGATTGGACTTTAAATGGAACTTGGGAGTCTAATGGTTAATTGGATTAGTTTGGCATGATTATATAAGGTTGAAATCATATTGGTATGATGATAACATATTGGTAAATACCTTAATTAATGAATTCTAGGTTAATAAGTGGGTTTATGTGCAAGGTATTTTAATTTGGGCTTAAAGGAAATTGGGTAGCTCATTATGAAGGTGTAGTTCGGGGGTGACCAATAACGGAAATCACGTTTTCCACTATGGGCATATATATAGCTGTATTCTTGGTGCATACATTATATTTTGGATGGATATTTCCTTGGTGTCTGTAGCCTTTCCTCTATTTCCTTGGCTCATACAGCTAACATGTACTAGGGATCTTTCAATAAGGGGAGTTGAACTCATATAGCTCGTGGGTGTCTTTACAGCAAAGTGAGCTATACAGTTCAGGATAATGGTTTAAGATCTCATATTCATGACCTCTGTCCCTATCCAGGCATCCTATATATGTATATATAACTATTGTGCATATGGGTTTTTCTAATTTTTGGCAATGACATTGTTTTATCACTTTTCCCTGAGTTACATGCTTGTGATTGCCTTACTGATCATCCCTGGATGCCACATTATTTTATGATATAGGTTCGGAGAGATTTTTTAGTACTCTTGTGTAGTATTGGGTGGTGTGTTATATTGGTTGAGTTGCTATAAAGTGGTGAGCCTCTATCTTTTGAAAAGTTTTGCCATTTCTTTAGGTTCTTTTTTATATTTTACGGATTATGAAATTCTTTTCTGTCATGGTCGGGGGATGTCGTGATCTAGTTATGTATTCCTGGTTTAGAGGCTTTTGTGGATAGTAGCGGTATATTTTGGTCATTGTGTTGACTTTTAGAACTTATTTGGACTTATCTACCTTATTATATATTTTTGTTGGCTTCGTCTACTTACCTTTATTGTACTTTGGGGGTTAGGCTAAGGGGGTGATCTCTTAACCACGGTGGTCTTAAGATACTCATCATAAGTAGGCCCTTGTTCATGTTGTGACAAACTTTCTATCTAAGCCAGGTTTAGGGTTTTTCGGTGTCCACAAAGCTGTGTCGAGTAGAGTCTTTTTATAGGTGTGTAGCATGTCACACTTAAGGGTGGCTATGAGGCATTTAGGAATGTTCCCCATTCTTGTGTTTTATTTCGAGCTATAGGGTCTAGTTACTTTGAATCTTCTTTAAATCATGGCTTACTTGCATTTTATGTCATGACTCCCCAAAGATTTGATGATTATAGAAAATCTATTGGAAACTCTGTCCCACCTGGGGAAGACATGGAGGGAACTCACACTTTTAATAGAGTAAAAGCCCAATCTAGGGTCCCTGCTTCTGACTATACTTCCCTATATAGGGTTCCATCGGTTGCTACTAGTCTTCCTTGGGATTCTCGAGCCTGTGATACTTATGCACATACGCCCCAGGGAGATATCTCTAATGTAGAGTTCTGATAGTCTATTCAGATGCGTGCTCAACCAGTGGCATCATACTTTTGTCGTCTGATCATGTTAGTCCTACTGTTAGTTCATTTGAGGTTTCTCGAGTTGGCCAATTTATGAAGTTGAATCCCCCAACCTTTAAAGGCTCTAATATTGAGGAGGATCCTTAAGGTTTTATTGATGAGATAGAGAAACTTTTTAGGGTTTGATTGCTATTGATTTAGAGGATGTGGAGTTTACTGCATATTAGTTAAAGGATATGGCCTACCTGTGGTATGAGGAGTGGGAAGCGATGAGGGGTAATGATACCGAGTCAGTGGCATGGGATGCATTTTTAGGTACTTTTATTGATCATTTCTTTCCTTAGGAGTTGAGAGAATCTATGGCAAAAAAGTTTATGAACTTGAAGTAGGGTAGGATAAGTATGAAGTAGTATGCCCTAAACTTTAAGCAGCTGTCATGCTATGCTCCAGAGTTGGTATCTATTATGAGGTCCTGGATGAGAAAGTTTACTTCTGGGTTATCCGCAACTTGGTGTTAGAATGCAAGGCTATGATGTTAAATAATGGTACAAATATCTCCATGCTGGTAGTTTATATACAACAGGTAGAGAATAAGGAAAAAAGTAGGTAGAGATGGGAGAGAGGCAAAGATAGAAGTTTAGATATTCAAAGCAAAGTGTAAGTTAGTAGAACAGCGGGAGAGATGGCAGGTAGTGTACTTAGAATAAGATTTGGGGAAGTTCTTATTCTACATCTAGTTCTCCTTATCCTAAGACTTTAGGATATCTTCATTTCAAGGCTAGCAGCGGTCCTAAGGCATAGGGTGTCTAGTTATAGGCTAGTGGAGCTTCGTCAGCCCCACCTTACCCTCCTTGTTAATTTTGTGGGCTACTTTATCATGGTTATTATGAGGACGGGAGGAACTTGTATTTTAAGTGTGGTCAACCTATTCCTATGCAGCGGAATTATCATATAACTAAAGTTTCCACTGGGGCTAATAAGGTTTTGGTCACCATTTCTTTAGCTCCTACACCTATGGGTGCCACTTTAAGTACCGACACTGGCTGGAATTATGTCTATGCTCTTTCTATTCATTAGGAATCTGAGGCATCCCCTGATGTTGTCACTAGAATATTACAACTCTTCTCTTGTGATGTTTATTATTTACTTGATCTGGATTCTAACCTATCTTATATGGATCCTCATGTGGCTTTACACCTTAGTTTTGGTCTCAAAAATATTTTTGACCCCTTTTCTATTTCTACTTTAGTGGGTGATTCTATTGTTGTTAGAAAATCTATACGGGACTTATAGTGTCCATCTTTCATAGGGAGACTTTGGTGGATTTGATAGAACTTGATATGGTGGATTTTGATGTGATATTAGGGATGGATTAACTTCATTCGTGATACACTTCTATGGATTGTAGGACCAAAAAGGTCACTTTCTATTCTGCTAATAAACCTGTGATTGTATGGGAGGGGAGTTCCTTAGTACCTAAAGAAATGTTTATTTCTTATCTTAGAGCTCAAAAAAAATTTCTAAAGGGTGTCTGTATCATCTAGGCTGGGTTAAGGATTTTAATTTTTAAAGTCCTTTTTTGCAATTTGTCCCTATGGTTAATGAATTTGCTGAAGTTTTTCCGATGATCTTCCTAGAATTTTCCCTAATAGGGAGATAGGTTTTGGGATTGATCTTCTACCGGATACCCATTCCATTTTATTCCTCCTTATAGAATGGCTCTGGCTGAACTAATGGAACTAACAGAGCAGTTAAAGGATCTTCTTGAAAAAGATTTCATCCGTCCTAGTGTTTCTCCATGGGGTGCTCCTATGCTTTACATATGAAAAAAAGATGGGGTTCTTTGGATGTGTATAGACTAACGTCAGTTGAATAAGGTTACAGTGAAAAATAAGTATCCTCTCCTAGGATTGATGATCTTTTTGACCAATTTCAGGGTGCTAGGTGTTTCTCTAAGATTGATCTTTATTCGGGCTTCATCAGTTGAAAATTAGGGAGCTCGATATTCCTAAGACTGCTTTTTAGACCTGATACTACCATTATGAATTCTTGGTTATGTCATTCTTATTGACTAATGCTCTGACTTCTTTCACAGATCTTATAAATCGTGTGTTTAGGTAGTTTCTGGAGTTTGTTATAGTCTTTATTGATGACATCCTGGTGTACTCTAAGAGTAAGGAGGATCATGCCAATCACCTCTAAATTGTTTTGCATACTCTTAGGGATTAGAAATTGTATGCAAAGTTTTCTAACTGTGAATATTGGCTAAGTACTGTGACCTTTATTAGGCAAATTATTTCTAGTGAGAGGACCAAGGTGGATCCACAGAAAGTTGAGGAAGTTAAGAAATGGCCTATACCCATGACCCCAACTGACATTAGGAACCTTTTGGGTTTGGTAGTCTACTATAGGAGGTTCTTGAAGAGTTTTTTTGTCTATTGCTTCTCCATTGACAAAGTTAACTCACAAAAGGTTATGTTTTTATGGATCGATTCTTGTAAGAGTAGTTTTGCGAAGTTCAAGGATAAGTTCACTTCTGCTCTTATTTTACTTTACTTGACAACACTGATGGGTTTGTTTTTTATTGTGATGCATCCTGTGTAGGACTGGGTTATGTTTTGATACAATACAAGGTTGTGGTCTTTGCATCTAGGTAGCTTAAGGTTTATGAGAGGAATTACCCGACTTACGATCTAGAGTTGGTGTCTATGATCTGTGCTTTAAAAATTTAGTGCCATTTTATATATGGGGTGTATGTTAATATTTATTTAAACCATAAGAGCTTTCAGTATTTGTTTACGCAGAAAGAACTAAATCTTAGGTATAGGCGGTAGATCGAATTGCTTAAGAAATATGACATTAGCCTTCACTACCATCCAGGTAAAACTAATATTGTAGCTAATGCTCTTAGTTGGTTGTCTTTTGGGATCTTATCTCATGTTGATGGAGAAAAAGGGTTGGTGAAGGAGATTCATAGGGTGGCTTACCCGGGGGTTCATCTCTTGGATTTCAAGAATGGGGAAGTGATTATTCGAGAAGTGGTCAAATCATCTCTTGGTGCTGAGATGAAGGAGAAGCAGGCTCTGGATCTCATATTTATACAGATTAAGGATAATGTGGGTGAGCAAAAGGTTACGACATTTAAAATTAGAGAGATGACGTTCTGAGGTACTAAGGAATGTTGTGTGTTCCTGATGTTGATGGGTTGTGGGAAAGGATTTTGATGGAGGATCATGAGTGCAGCTACACAGTTTATCCGGGTTTGACAAAAATGTATCATGATTTGAAGGAAACCTATTGGTGGAATAATACGAAAAAGGTTGTGGCAAATTTTGTTGCTATGTGTATGGTTTGTCACCAAGTTAAGGTGGAACATTTGGGGCCTAGTAGTATGTCTCAAGATATAGAGTTTTCCATGTGAAAGTGGGATATGATCAATATGGACTTTGTTATGGGTCTTCCACGGTCTTGCAATCAGTATGATTCTATTTGGGTCATTAGTGATAAAATGACAAAATATGCTCACTTCTTGCTTGTGAGGACTTACTACTCAGGAGAGGATTATTCTAAGTTGATAATTTAGGAGACAGATAAGTTTAATGGAGTGCTGGAGTCCATCAATTCAAACTGGGGTATGTAATTCACTTTGCACTTCTAGCATTCATTCCAGAAAGGTTTGGGTACTCAGGGGAACCTTAACACTGCTTTCCACCCTTAAATAGATGGAAAAGTGAAGCATACTATTAGGACTTTGAAGGATATGCTAAAGGGTTTGTGTGATTGATTTTAAGGGAAGTTGGGTTGATCATATGCCTCTTATTATGTTTTCTTACAATAACAATTATCATTCGAGTATTCAGATGGCTTCTTTTGAGGCTCTTTATGGTAGAAGGTGCATGTCTCCTATTGAATGGTTTGAGGTAGGTAAAACTATGTTGTTTGTCTTTGAGTTGGTTTACCAAGACAAGTAGAATGTAAAAGTGTTTAGAGAAAGGCTTAAGACTGCTTAGAGTCACCAAAAGTCTTATACAGATGTAAGAAAGAGGTAGTTGGAGTTTGAGGTTAGTGATTGGGTGTTTTTCAAAGTTTCTCCTATGAAAGGAGTCATTAGATTTGGGAATAAGGGGAAGCTTAGTCCCTGTTACGTTGGACTATATCATATTATGATGAGAATTGGGAATGTCTCTTATGAATTAGATCTACTGGAAAGTTTGGCCCCTATTCATCCTATTTTCCATGTTTCTATGCTGAAAAAGTGTGTGGGTGACTCTTCTTTGATAATTCCTATTGAGAATATCGGTGTTTCAGACTTTTTATCTTATAGGAAGTTTCGGGGGAGATATTGGATAGATATCACAACTCAAACCAGGGCTTGGCCGTGACAGGTATCTCAAGTCCCACGTGGACCGAAGATCACCCCCTTCACCTAACCTAACCAGTACAACAACCACAAGTGTCAGATGAATTCTTACATATAACAAGATGATAAAGAAATAAGACTAATGATAACTCATGAAGTGCCTAAATTAATCCACAAACACAACAAACCCAAGTCCACAATAGTCCAACAAAGCCTCTACAAATCTAAATTCAATGACATGCCCCGGATAATAGACAAAATCAAAGTCTAAATAAGTCTAATACATAGAATATATAGACTTTGAAACGAAGAATTCCGAAGTATGGAAGATCATCACTTCAATGTCAACTCATGAATCACTCAAACACCTGATCACTATGCAGGTAAAGTAGAAGAAGTTTCGGTACCTGCATCGCATAGGGATACAATGTCCAAAGACGGTTAGCGGTTGGAGCACTAGAATGTAAATCAAGGATAGAGGCATAAAGTAATGCCATCATTCAAAACCAAGTCAAGTCATCATATGCAATCACATACATACATGCATACATATATATATATCATTTCGGGATAGGGAACAAGGTTTAACATGAACTTTGAAAACCTTAACCTGGGATGTATACCATTACCATCATATGACAAGGGACCCACGGGCTTTATGGGCCCAACTCTCCCATAGCTTGAAGGGTCCCAGTTGTATAGCCATACGATCTATAGAATCCATATCCGTATATGCCATTATGGGGGATTCAAACCTCCCAATATAATTAAATTGACTTAAGAACCAATGTATACAATATGGGGGACTCGCACCTCCCATTCATATATCTATTCAGGGGCCTCGAACCTCCTGACCATATAGACACCTGCACCAACTAGTGCAATTTCCAGTGTTAGTCTTTTGGACTCCACTTTCATGACCTGGCTACATATCTCGCTTTAAAGCCTAAATTAAAATATTCATTACACATACACAACTATTTTTCCAATTTCTTACTAAAGGCATCCCATTGGTATCATTATACCAACCCCACTTACAAGTGTACAACGTGCCATAACCATTATGAATCAACTTTGGGACTCGAACCTATTATCTAAACCAAGACATCAATTCAATCAACATTTGGGGACTCAAACCCATTTAGACATTTAAACCATCAAGGTTACAATTCAAATCAATTTATGGCCAACAAGCTTTCATAAAACCATTTACCAACCATCACATTCACAGGCCAATGATTTAGTTCAAAACACAATTCATATGTGACAAGATTCTTCTCATTAACTTTTTCACGAATAGGTTGAGGGAATAACATTATCAAACCATTATTTAAGACAAAAAACATCAATTTAGGGTTAATCATGAGCCCTTAGCTTAAATTATAATTTCCAAGCACCCACATGTGCAAAACCATTATCAAAACATGTACAATCATAATTTAAGACATGAGAAAACAATACTCAACATTATGCATTCAAACCCTCAACCATGGTTTTTAAAACCACCATCAGTGATTCATGAACAATGTTTAAAACTCATGGTTTTTGTGAACTAACAATGAGGGAATAGTTACATGCCTGAGTTATGAAGATTCACGAAGAGATTTCAATCCTTAAGCCTCTAGACAACCACTTTGATGAAAACCTAGCCCAATCTCCTTGAGAGGTTTTTTTGAGAGTTTTGAGAGTGTTTTGATCTTCTAAGGAGAATAATGAAAGCCAATATAAGTGTTATAAGATTTTGTGTCTTAAGGGCTTGGGGTGGGAATTTTCCAAAATACCCTCAGCTTAAAAGCTATAAAAAGAACGCAAGTGGGTACGACTGGACCCTTCAACTCATAACAACATAATATGAGTGGTACCCTCAACTGGTAACTTGATTAAAATGTTGGAAACCATATTCTATCCAACATAAGGCTCCTTAGCCTAAATCATACCATCATTATACGACTAGTACCCTTCTAAGCTGAACATCAAAGGCTAGACATTGGACAACATACAGTTGGGCACTATAACTCTCGTATCATGAATATTGACCTAGAGTATTTTCAGATCTAGGTTAGAACTTGGACAATATAACACTAACCAATATACTACTATCATCTTAAAACTATCACAACATCATACGACTAGTATGGTGTGAGTCGTATGATGATAAGAAGATTTAAGACTCAAGAAATTTGTAAGGGCCAAAGTTTGGGGTGTTTCAATAGACAAGTTCGTAGCTTAAGAAATAAGGATGTAGCTTCAGTAAAGGTTCTTTGAAGAAATCAAAAGATAAAGGAAGACACATGGGAATATGAAGAAGATATAAAAGCTAAATACCAGTCCTTTTTTCCAGCACTGGATGGAAGTGCTTAAGGTATGATTTTTATTTCCCTCTTATTATTTTTTAAACTTTTCATTGGATTTTGTTTTCATTCTTTCTGTTATAGTTCCAAGGTTGCCCTAACTTCTTATTTGAGGATGAATGGTCCTAAGAGAGGGGGGTAATATGACACCCCAAGTTCTTAAACTCTAGACCCTCCAAGAGTTGAGTAATCAAATAATCTAAGTTACTGAAGTGATGCCAAATTGCAAGTGACAATGATCCAAAGTATGAGTTATTATGAGAAGTAATGTGTTATGATGAGGAGTCATTATCACAGCAATAATAATGCCAGATTTTGGTTCCTTGACAATGAGTCCAGGGTATAAGTCATTATGAGACATAACGAGTTGTTAGGAGGGAATCACTATGACAACAAAAAGTTACCCAGGTGTTTAGTCCCTGACAACGAGTCTTTGTTATGACTCGTGATATCAGATAATGAGTCTTGATAAGTGACATCACCATAGAAGTAAGGGACCAGATTTTTGATCCTTAGTTAATGACTCTAGGCCACAACTTGTGGTAAGGAATAATGACTTGTTACTCAAGTCTTGATGATTGTTCCTGATTTTTCCTGCATGTTTTAATTAGAGTTTTTTGGTCTTTTCCTCCCTTCACACTTATCCCCGTGACTCAAAAAGACTAAAATTAACTCTTTGTCTTTAGTATCAACAATTAAAGTCACTCTTTTTCTCTTTAACTCCCAAGGCAAGAAATACTAGGGTTTTGCAAGGAAATTTTACATTTAAGCTTCTAGACTTCGAATCCCTTTCAATCTCTTAGATATTTTAGGCATATCTCTCATCCCTAAACTCATATTTTTTATTGTGGCATAAATTTTTTCAACATTCACATGATTAAATGGTTGGGCTTGAAATAGGGTTGAGGGATTTTGATTTTTATTCCTTGAATTGTTTTCCCTATGTTTTAAATGGATCATTTATGCTTTGATTTAGATTTATAGGACTGAATGGGTGCATTGTATGGGGATTTGAATGGGGAACATAGGTTTCCACAGATTAATGAATTTTTGGCTTGGTATTGGTATTAACCTCAACACACTTTGTAAACTTGGTTTTAAACATAAATATTTATATAGTTTAACCTACCTTTGAAACATTGCATTGAATTAATGGATAATTGGATAATGCAAATAGTTTTCTAATGTCCTTGCTGGCAATGGTTTGGACTTTAAATGGAACTTGGGAGTCTAATGGTTAATTAGATTGGTTTGGAATGATTATATAAGCTTGCAAGCATATTGGTATAATAATACCATGTTGGTAAATGCCTTAATGAATGACTCATTGGATAAGGGTTGGGTTTATGTGCAAACTATTTTAATTTAGGATTAAAGAGAATTGTGTAGCTCACCGTGAAGGTGTAGTCCCGGGGCGACCAATACTGGAAATAATATTTGCCAACATGAGGGTCTATATGAGCACGTGCTTGGTACACACATTATGTTTTAGATGGATATCATATTGGTGTCTTTATCCTTTCCTTGGTTTTCTCAGTTCATGCGTGTAGTAAGCACTGGGTCCTTTTCAGCAGGGGAGCTAAACCCATATAGCCCGTTGGTGTCCTTAAGAAGGAGCGAGCTATATAGTCAGGTTAATGGTTTACACTTTCATGTTCATAACCCCTATCCCTATCCTAGCATCCTATATGGTTCTGATTGGTTTTTGGCAATGGCAATATTTTATCACTTTTCTCTAAGTTACATGAGAGTGAAATTTTGACGTTATGTGTGCACTATCTCTTGAGCCATTCACCGTAATGTATTTTTAAAGTCAACTTTAACATAATCAGGGCTACTCCGATGCTAGGTACGACTTAGATACACTAGAAATAGGTTAGTGTACACCCTATCTCTCTTTCCTTTTTTTCCTATTTCTCCCCCTTCTCTTGCTACTTCATTGGAGGTAGCGGTATGGACTTCATACATTTTACTCTCCCTAGACCTCACTTTATAGGAATATATTAGGTTTTTTGTTGTTGTTGTTATTGTTCCCCTCTCTTTTGTTTTTGTTCTTTCACTACTATAGCTGATGGGATAGGAACACCGTTGGCTCGACCCCAATGACGGTCATTAGTATACAACATCGGTCGCTCAGGTTAGTCCAATAATAGTCGGTGCTCAAATTAATAAGCTATCTCGACCATACCTGATTTCGATGATACTTTGATGACATTACAATGATGATACAATAATAGTATTCTAGCAACCAATTTCTATATCAATATGTCGGAATCCAACATAGCTTACAAGAAGAGAGGACTTGGTTAACAAGCATACCCCAGTGACTTCTAACCTTTGATATTTAGTTTCTCTTACTATTTTATGTCTCTTGACTTCCCTTTATTTTTTGACTGACTGCTTATTGGTATTGGTGGCTACTCTTTTATACTAATGTTTTCTTATTTTGTTTTTATTTTGTTTTTAAGTAGTGGTTTTAGAGGTTGATGGTAGGATAGGGTTATGTCCAAAATAGTTGGGGCTGGGGGCTATTTTAAGGATAGGGGAAGAGGGGAGAATAGGTTTGGGAGTGGGTTTAAGGTCTGGGATTAGGGCTAGTTTTGGGTAGGGGAAGGGGTGGTAGAGGTAGGCATAAGGTAAGAGAGAATAGGTTGAGGGTAGGTTCTTGGAACATAGGGACCCTTCAGGGTAAGTCCATAGAGCTTGTAAAGATTCTTAGGAAGAGGAGGATTAATATTGCGTATGTTTAGAAGACTAAGTGGGTAGGGTCTAAGGCTAGGGATGTTGATAGGTACAAGCTATGGTACTCAGGAAGTGAGAAGCATGGGAATGGTGTATCCTAGTAGATGAGGAGCTTGAAGGGCAGGTTGTAGAGGTTAAGAGGGTCAACGGTTGGTTGATAACAATCAAGTTAGTCATTGTGGGGTTTACTCTAAATATGTATAGTGTTTAGCAAGTGGTTTTAGGTGAGAAGGAGAAAATAAGTTTTTGGGAGGCTTTGGATGAGGTGGTAAGAGTGTGCCTAGCTCTAAGAAGATTGTCATAATAGGGGATTTCAATGGGCATATTGGGGTATTGTCGGGAGGCTATGGTGATGTGCATGGAGGTTTTCGTCTTAGGGAAAGGAATGGAGAGGGAACTTCCCTATTGTATTTTAAGATGGCCTTTAGGCTGGTGGTAGTGAATTTGAGCTTTTCAATGAAGGAGCACCTGATTACCTTCTGAAGTGTGATAACAAAGACTTAAATTGACTTTTTGCTTCTTAGGAATAGAGATAGGGCATTGTGTAAGGACTGTAAGTTCATTTCAAGTGAGAACCATTTGACCCAACATAGTCTTCTGCTGATGGACTTGGTTATCAAGAAGGGCAATAAAAGAGAGACTGGGAGGGTCGACCTAGAATTAAGTGAGGTGGCTTGATGTCGGTTAGTATGCTAGAGATAGGAGAGAAGGTGGCTAGAATAGAGGTATGAGAGTATGGGTGGGGGGAACATGTATAGTATGTGGGATAGGACTTCCAGTTGCATCAAGGAGTCTTCTAAAGAGGTATTGGGTGTTTTGAAGGGCTGGGCGGTGGAATAAAGAAGTTAAGATAAAAGTTAAGATGGGGTGTATGTTAAGTTAGTTGAGAGTAAGAATAAAGAGGAGAAACAAGTGAAGAGGGAGGAGGATAAGTTAGTTAGGAAGGAGGCTAAGTTAGCGGTCATGATTGCTAAAATAACAGCATTTGAGAGCCTATATGCAGGGTTAGAGGAGAGAGGCAGGGAGAAGAAGTTGTATAGGCTTGATAATGCTAAGGAGCATAGGTTAATGACCTCGATCAAGTGAAGTGCATTAAGGAAGAGGATGGTAGAGTGCTGGCAGAGGACATTCATTTTAAAAGAAGATGGTAGATATATTTTCATAGGCTCTTGAATAATGAACGGGACAAAGACATTGAGTTAGGATAGCTGGAGAAATAATAGAAGTGTCATAATTTTAGTTACTGAAGACATTTTAGGGTTGAGAAGGCCAGAGATGCTATTCGCAAGATGCATCAGGGTAGGGTGACAGAGCCTAATGAGATCGCAATAGATTTCTGGAAGTATATTGGTGGGACAAGTTTAAGTTAGTTGATTGATTTATTTAAGAACAGTTTCAAGATTATGAAAATGCCCGAGGATTGGATATGGAGTACTATGATTTCTTTATATAAAAACAAGGGTGACATTCAGAGTTTCAACAACCACAGGGGTATTATATTGTTGAGTCACACTATGAAGATTTGGGAAAGAGTGGTAGAGTGGAGGTTGAGGAAGATCATGTCTATTTTGTAGAATCAATTTAAATTTATGCTCGGTCGCTTGATGACAAAGACAATTCACTTGGTGTGAAGATTGGTGGAGCAATATAGGGAAAGGAAGAGGGACTTACACATATTGTTCATCAACCTAGAGAAGGCATATGAAAAAGTATTTAATGAGGTTCTTTGGAGATGCTTGGAGGTGAGAGGGGTCCCGATGGTGCATATTAGATCTACTAAGGACATGTATGATGGTGCAAAGACTCAGGTGAGAATGACAGGAGGAGATTCAGAGCATTTTCCTGCCTTCACAGGGTTTCTCTAAGGATCGACTCTTAGATCATTCTTGTTTGCATTGGTGATGGATGTGTTGACATAGAGTATTCACGGAGAGGTTCCTTAGTATATGTTATTTGTAAATGACATAGTTCTAATTGAGTAATAAATTAGAGGTTTGGAGACAAACCCTTGAATCAAAAGGGTTCTAGCTGAGTAGAACTGAGATGACATATATGGAATGTAAGTTTAATGACTTGAGGCAGAAGGATGAAGTGGTATCAACGTTGGAATCCTAGGATGTTTGTAAGAAGGATAATTTTAAGTATCTTGGGTCTATAATACAAGAGACTAGGGAGATTGAAGAGGATGTATCTCATCATATTAGGTCATGTTGGATGAAGTGGAGGGTCACCTCTAGAATGTTGTGTGATAATAAGGTACCCCCAAGATTAAAGGAAAATTCTATAGAGTGGAAATCCATCCAACTATGGTGTATGAAGAAGAGTGTTGGCTAGTTTAGAACTCCCACATTCAAAGACTGAAGGTGGCAGAAATGAGGATGTTGCATTAGATGTATGGACTGATTAGGTAATATAGAGTTAGAAATGCGACTCTCTGGGATAAGATGGGAGTGCCTTCGGTAGAGGAAAAGATGTGGAAAGTGAGGCAGAGATGGTTTGGGCATGTGATAAGAAGGGGCATAAATGCCCCAGTTTGTAGGTGTGAGAGGCTAGCTTTGGAGGGTTTCAAGAGGGGTAGAGATAGGCCGAAGAAATACTAAAGGGATGAGATTAGACATAACATAGATTAGTTACAGCTTACTAAGGACATGACCCTAGATAAGGAGGTATGGAGGATGCAGATTAGGTTAGAAGGCTAGTGCGTGTGGCTGAGTCGTAGCAAGTAGTTAGGAGAGTTTTGGTGTTGCTGGTCTAGTCATATTTGGGCTGTGTCGATAGTTTGGGGCTGCTAGTTAGGAGAGTTTGGGTGTGGTGGGTATCTTTGGTTTGTGAGTGTATGGCATTACTCTATGGTGTTGTATTTCTGTTATTCCATCCATCCTGTTACATATTTTATTACGACATTGTTCGCTATCCTTTGTCTTGAGTTGGGGGTCTATCAAAAATAACCTATCTACTTTCTCGGAGTTAGCGGTATGGACTGCGTATATTTTACCCTCCCAAGACTCCACTAGGTGGAAATACACTGGGTTTGTTATTGTTGTTGTTGTTTTGTTTTCCCTAAGTTACATGCCAGTTCTCGCCTCACTAACTATCCCTGGATACTTCATCATTTCATGATGTAGGGTTCGAGGGCTTTTCTATTACTTTTGTAAAGTGTTAGGTAGTTCGATACATTGATCGAGTTTCTAAGAAGTGGTGAGCCTCAATCTTTCAGAAAGCCCTGCTATTTCATTAGGTTTCTTTTCAGATTTTGGGAATTGTGAAATTCTCTTTTGTCATGGTTAGGGGTATGTCCCGACGTAGTTTGGTATTCCTGGTCTAGAGGCTTTAGTGGACAACATTGGGATATTTTTGTCATTTTGTTGACTTTTAGAATTTGTTTATACTTATCTACCTTTATTATATATTTTGGTTGGCTTCCACTGTTTATCTTTATTATTCTCTAGGGATTAGGATAAAGGGTGGTCTAAGGACAATGGTGGGATTGAGATACCCATCATGACTAGGACCTGGTTTGGGTCGTGATAATATAATTCAAAATTTTTTCTAGATTTAACTGTAGGTGGTCAAGCACTAGAGAAAAATTATGATGAGCTGTATACCTTGTTGAATCGCATTACACAAGGTAACCCTGACTAGCATGGTGACGTATCTAGATTTGCAGTGAAAAAGACTATAGGGATGATACAAGTTGATAGTGTCGGCCTTAGCTACCCAATTGTCTGCTTTTCAGAATTAGATGATGACATAATTTAGCAAGTTGGGTGTGAAGCAGTCCCAATCCAGATAAATGTAATTCAACCGACCCCATCTTGGTGTGAGATTTTTGGAAATAGTATCCACTCAGCAGACTTGTGTAGAGCCAATCCCAAATTCGTGAACTTTGTAGGCAATGTACAGAAGCTGAATTATGGTAATGCCTACAGCCATTAGTGGAAAGTCAACCAAATTACTCATGGGGCAATAATCGGCCGCAACAGTTTTAGCAGCAGCATAATGCACAGGCCGATGTTATAGAGGAAACTTTAATGAAGATTCTGGCCAATCAAGAAGAAATGGTTGTTGAGATCAAAATAAGCAAGTGGCTCAGAAAAAGTTAGAAACCTAGTTGGGGTAGGTAGCTCAGGCACAGAATACCAGGATCCAAGGTGGATTGCCAAATGATATTGAAAACACAAAGCAAGTCATGGCTAAAACCTTGAGGAGTGGTAAGGAGCTTATTGACAGGACTCCAAAGGAAACCAAGGAAGTGGATGTAGTGTTGGTTCCATAACAGGGTGCAAGTAAGGATACTAAAAATTTAGAGAAGTCTGACACCCAATAACAAAAATTGATGAGCATATTGCTAAAGAAACCACCACCACCATTCCTTCAAAGGCTCAAAAAGTCCAAGAAGGATGCTTGTTTTATGAAGTTCTTTGACACGTTAAGAGAACGTAACATTAACCTTTCTATTTTAGATATTTTGCTTTGAATTCTTAACTATGCTACGCACTTAGAGGATATGGTGACTAACAAGATTACACTATAGGGTATTGAAACGGTAGCATTTATTGAGGAGTGTAGCTCTATGGTGTTGAGAAAAATGCCCAAGAAGCTAAAGGACCCTGGGAATTTCAACCTCCATATACAAATTGGTGACAATGATGTGGTCTGTGCCTTGAGTGATTTATGGATGAGCATAGACTTGATGCCCTCATCAGTGTTCAATACTCTTAGTTTGGTAAATCCTAGACCATGCTCTATGGTCCTCCTAATGGCAGATCAAACCAGAGTCCATCCTGAAGGAATAATTGAGGACGTGCTCATCAAGGTCAGTAAGTTTATTATCCATGCTAAATTTATTGTTCTTGTCTATGATGCAGATTACAATATGTCGATCATCTTGGTACGTCCATTCTTAGCAACGGGAGGAGCACAAATTGATGTGAGAGAGGGCACTCTTAAGATAAGGTTAGATGATCAAGAGGAGGTCTTTAAAGTCTATAAACCACTTAATCCACCTTTCCACTACAAGGATTTGTGTATGATTATAGTGATGGAAGTAGATGAGTGTGGGGTCGAGTACAAATCACCAAGGACCTCTTCAGACTGTCTTATTGAGTTGCCCAAGGAAGCACCGCTTAAGCCTAAAGTTATGATGATGGAGGAGCTTGAAAAGGCCGTTGTTAAGAAAGTTCTAGATCTTGAGAGTTCACACTCAAGAGGTATAAAATGAGCGAGAAGATGGACTATAAGTAAGAGGAAAAGAATGAAAGAATATAGATGAGATATAGTGATGTTGGGTCATGCCGCGACACTATATTAGGTACTTCTTGGGAGGAAATTCAAGTTGAGGTAGGTTTTATATTTTATATGATTAGTTTTTATATCACGTAGTTTTTTTTTGTTAAGTCATAGGTTGAAGTGAAGTTTGAGTACCAGAAATCTGAGCTAAGAAGCATGGAAGAGACTGGGTGTGTGGTCCCCCCAACCTCACTATTGATGAAAGATGCTACTAGCTAGGCCTAGAGGCCTCATAGATTAGTCCTATCCTTTCTTTTAATTATACTATGGGGATAAATAGATTCTTTTAAGTGTGGGGTAGGAAAATTCCTATGGTTTTGGGTCAAGTGATTCTATAGGATCTAAATTCTTAGTTGTTTTCTAGTTTTACGCTAAATTTGAAAAAAAATTACAAAAATATTTTCCATTTAGTTTTTTAGTCTTAGTTGAGTCAGTCTAGTAGCTGCAAACTTCACCCACCCCGTGGTTGTTCTTTTCGGTTCTTTTCTATGGGGTACCCTTTGAACCTAGTATCTTTTTTATTTTTACCAGTAAATTTTAGAATTTTTGTGTTAGGTAAGTGTGATGTTCTTGTTGGTTCTATGTGAGTACATGATGTAAGTTGTTTTGATTGAAAAACATTTTTATTATGTGAATAACTGATTTTGAGACTTCTAGGCACATGTTTATGACTCATATATTATAAACATAATGTTGAATTCATGTGATTGCTTGGTTGAGAATCTATGATGATCTTTCTTGAGTTAAGCATGTTCCATATGTTACTGAGGTTTTGTTGCATTTTTTTATTGCATAGTGATGTTTAAAACTTTCCCGGTGTGTGTGTATACAAAAATAATAAGTACTGGTTTAGGATATGATATAGGTATTTCTTTGGTATCCATATTTCATATACCCTCTCTTTTTATCTAGCCTTGCGTATAATACTAGTTAGCACCATTAAGCCTTTAGCTTATATTCTTTGGTAGCCTCATAATTAGCCCGTTCCCCTTCTTGGATTGACCTAAAATTGGTCCGAATCTCCTAAGCACTTTAGTTGAAAATTAATTTGGTTAAGGAGTAAGAAAATAAGTAGGAAAAAAGTGTATATGAAGCCCTAAAGTAGTATCTATTGGTGTGACAAAATGATATGTTGTAGCTTGAAGTTGTGTATTGAAAAAGAAAGAATGAAAGAATTGTGATGAAATTTAATTATTACGTGATTACAAATACTCCTTCCACAGTAATTATTAACTAGCATAGTAAGATAGGTGAAAACAAAAGAAATATGGGAAGGTATAGGTGGTGAAAGTTGGTTGTTAGAGATTAGTTCAATGTTAAGTATGATGTATTAAAGTGCTTAGGGAAGATAGTTACTATTCTTGGCCAAAATAGTCCCTACCTGTCCCTTATCCTCTATTCAACCCTCAAAGACCTATATGATCTTAATCCTTAACATTTTAACATTAGTGGAGTAGTACACTAAGTTCAAGCCTATGGTTCATCTTGTGTAACCTGTGAATTCTTTGTGAGAGTGAGCGTAATTTGATTATTATACCCATTCTTATGATAATTTCTTCTATGTGAGTGAATATAGGCAACTCTCTTGTGGTAAGAGCACATGTTTGATGATAGTTGGGTAACTTGTATGATTTCTGTGATTGATTAATATGAATGAGTTTTCCAACTTGGTGAGTCAAGTCTTGGTGTTAGGATGTTTTAAATTAGTGTTCATGAGCTTTCAAGTGTATGTAACATGCTTTGTGTAAAACTTGCTTTTTATATAGTCATTGTAGTGATAGATTGAATATCTTACTTATAATAATAGTGTTGAAGTCTTCCGTGATTTTATGCTTAAGGTAAGGAGTTGTTCTAGGACGAATAATGCTTTAAGTGTAGGGTTATGATCTTAGGTGGAATTAAGCACCTAACTGTTGTTATCTACACTTAGCTTAGTTTTGAGGACTTTGCTTGTGCTTATTGAGTTAATCTTTGTGTAAATGAGCATCTAAGTGTAAAGGTATGTGTTTATAATGTTTAAGGTGTTTTGGTACTATGGTTGGAGTCACACATTAAGTTAAAGTTCACACGAGAAAACTAGTACCCTTAGCTTGAGCTATATTCTATTCTAGTTCACCGTGTCGGATTCGATTGTGTTTTGAGCTATAACTTGTTGTTATTGATGTTAGGATGCTTGGTGAGTTTATTGAAATGAAATATGGATGATATAAAATATGGAAATCAAGAGGAAAAGTTACCACAAAGCTTGGACTTGAAGGACAAACGCATGGGGTAAAGCATTACAAAATCTAGAAAATTTAGACTTATTGGCGTCCCACAAAACCTAGTCACCGCTATAATGGAATGGAACGTGGTTGGTTGCATTGTGAAATTTTAATCCTAGTATCCCTCCATATTTTTAGCATGCCACTCTGCCTACATATCGCGATATTGGCATGGCATACTATTATGCAAAAATTAGGCAACTTGGCCTTGTACAAATAGGATACTCCAACTATTGTGCATTCACCTTGGATGACCTTGGGGCATTAACACACACTTTAAAATGCTTTAATTAGGGTTTTTACTCTTTTACGTTAGTTTGTTCATGATTATAACATGGATTCATCTATTGTGATTACGCATATGTCCATGAGTGGGTAAAAGCCTCTTTTTAGGGTTGAGGCCAAGAACATGATTACTCTTGCTTTTTAATTGAGTTGGTTATTGTTATTATCAATGTTTGTTGTTCTTATATCCTTTTTAACTATCTTAGTGATTCAATACCCTTATAATAAATGCTTAATTATATTGTGAGCCCAGAAGGAGGAACGATAGGATAGAACGTGGGATATACGAATAGGATTGCAACCTTTTAATTAAATTGGAGTTATAATTTGTGTTTAGGATAGGAATATACCTAATATACCCTACTTGTTTCAAAAATAAGAGGAAATATAAAGGTTTTTAGCTTTGTACTTGCATTCCCGCTCAACGGTTTAGTTATATGTCTAGGGTAGATCAATTGATTAGAGGTTTGGAAGACAGTAATCATATAATCAACCTCGAAAACCAGCAACCAAGATAATTAACTGAACCAACGAATTTATATGGCTGAGTATTATTGTTCGTAGTGCCTTGGCCTTGGATTTCTCCCTATAATTGTTCAAAACCTTTATTTTCCCGTATTGTTGAGTTTGCTTTTAGTTTTAACTTTCAGACTCTCTTTTGGTTACATTAGCGCTTATTTAAATCTTTGGATATTTGTTTAACACAAGTCCCTGAGGGATCTATTCTTGGATTTCTTAAGGCCACTTTATTACTTGGGTGAACTATGTATACTTGTGTATGCACTTGGGCACAACAAATAATATTTGGAGGAGAATCTAAATGAAGAAACAATTGAGATTGGCTCATTTAGTCTCACAAATATCATTCAAATGCAATTGAGGGTGCCCAGGGAACATGAGAGAATGAAAAATATAAAGAGAAGACTACAATAGCCAATTTCACATATTATACATACATTTAAAGAAGGTAACATAGTGGCAGATCAAATGGGTATTGAAATGATTGAATCACAATAGGTTTAGGCATATCATACTTTCTAGGAATTACCAATCAAGATAAAAGGGTCATTAAAGCCTGAATCTTGAATGTTAGATCAAGACCAAGAATAATCATACCATAAAAATAATATATTTGAGGCAAGAAATCAAGAAGGAAGTTGTTGCATCCAAGCACACACGCAAGTGTATGTGGTCAAACAAGTAGTAAAGTGACTCTTACGAGCCATTTATTGATCCCACAGTGACTTGGTGATTGACAGACTATCCAATTCTAGAGTTAGTTATGAAGATTAAATAATTATGAGTTTGTAAAAAGAGTATAATCTTTGTAATTATAACTAAGTAACAAAAAATAATAATGACATGAAGTTTGGACAATATGTGAAGAGTTCCACGGTAGAGGCATTTACTTTACAGTAATGCATAGCTATTATTTCTAGCTGGTGTTGGTGTTTATCATGATTATTGATTTACAAGGTTGATAATATAACTTGAGAATGGTCATCCTCTAAGTCATCTACCCAAATTAATATAAAAAAAATACATTGTTAATGGGGATGTAAGTCTTTAATTTGGATGCATTAAGCTATCTTCCCCTTTCATTAACCAAGTGGGGTGTTTAGGTTTATCTCTATCCTATACACAAATCATCTTTAATAATTACTATCTAATGATTAAAGACATGATCCACACTCCATACATTTTTCATTCCTCTCTCCACTCCTATGGTCAATTCATTATGGAATTTATATTTATCCTAAATTACATAATGCTTTAGAATAGTAAACCAATAACGTAACATACTTGATAAAAATATAAACCAACAATCAAACCATAATTAAATATTCATGTTCATAGTCTCAACCTATAATGAGGGTGTTTAACCGCTCATAGTTTTACTAAGAATCACAACAATGGATTTAATAAGTAAAAACTACAAGGAAAACCTTATTTGTAGCCTCCTTCATGTGTTTTCTTCCTACTATAATAGAAAAAGAAAGGACATTAAGAAGTTTCTACCAACCATCTTGATCTGAATAAGATAGGTTTTATTCTTTGGCCCCTTAGGGAAAAACACCGACTACCTAAGGAAAAACATAAGATGGTAAGGTCTCAAATTAGAAAAGGAGTAGTGTCACGACCCTATTTATGAGTCATGATGGAACCTACCTTGTCCCATCAGTAGGTAAGACAAATCATAGCACAAAGCTACATGTAATAGGCTAACTTGGTGGAAAATGGCCTAAAATTCAAAAATCAACATTTAAAGAGTTAAAATAATAATAAAGTAAGCTTAAATGTCTAATAGATAGATAAAGGGTCAAGAACCATCCCAACACTCAGTTATGTCAGTACAAGAGCTACTACAAATAAACCATAAGTACTGAATAGTCAAATACAAGCTATCTCAGAAATAAATGACCAAACATGGATAAGTAGAAAGAAAAAGGGGAACTCTGACTCAAAGAGCTCTCCCAATCCTTGAAATCAACCCTACATGAGTGTCACATCAACAACATTAACTAGTACTCAGATCTTCATAAAAAAAGGTACAGAATTGTAGTATGAGTACCAAAACCACAGGTACTTAGTAGGAATCACTAGCTTACATAGCTAAATCATTGTTTAAATACGATAAAATACAAGATAAAATAACTAAGTCAATATAAAAAGGCAAACCTAAAAATAAGATCCCACACCACTGTGCATAAGTAAATAAATGAATACAAAAATTAACATAAAGATCACACCATTATGACTACAAAATTGGCCCCCATAAGACAATAACTGCGATAAAGTAAATAACCCGACGGAGGTCCCCCTAAGACTGGAGGGTACAATCAAGGAAACTGAATAACCCAATAACCATAAATTACTAACTATCATGCCATAACCAATAATCCATTAAAGCCATATCATATCATAAATAACTCCCAAAATGATGTAGTTGAACTGCAAATAGTATCATCATCATTACCATCATTTGCCAGACTTGAATAAAAAATCATATTATCAATATCATCATCAAATATCAAACTTGAATCGGGACTCATATATATATATATATATATATATTATCATCATCAATTACTGATATTGAACCAAGACTCATATATCATTAGAACATATCAATAGACTGTGTAAATAAGTCATATTGCTAAACCCCAATAATTACCCACCAAAAGTTACCCAAAATTAACACTAACTCTAAACTACCGAACTAGCATAATCAATAAGAATATAATCACTTCTAAGTCCCAAAATAGCATTAATAAGGGTAAATCAGTGTAATTAAGTCTACAAATAGTAACGCAAGTCTTGGCCTAAGATGGGTTGGAGGGGCTCACTTTTAGTTTTTGAAATCCATTTTTAGGCAAATTCTATCCCAGACTAGGCTAAGGTATCTACATTCATTTCTAGATGTTAAATAAACCCTAATTAGCCCTAACATTACAATTTATCCTAAACCATGAGCATCAAAGTCAATTACACCTAAAATTATGGTATCAAGATAGCCTAAACAGTCCAACTAACCAAAATAAGTTCAATCATAACTCTAACACCTAAATCCCATCCTATATCTAGCATAATATAATAACCATACTATGAAATAACTCTATCTATATATTGGGTAAATCTAGCCTACTTGGATGCCAAAAAAGTTTGAAGAATCTGCTTAACAATTGATTTCTCTTTCTGAGAAGATTCCTCAAGATGTCATCCTAGAAAAATCATAATCCACTAATAAAAATGAGAAAAATGATACCCATATTGCATTATTGTACTATAGGTCCAAAATTACGTAAAAATCCTATGTGGGGCTCGTTTACGAAATTACACTTTTGAAACCAGCACAATGTTCCTCTATGCTCAAGGAATATTTACCCTAAAAATGGGTGAATTATGATCTCTAATGGTGCTACAATCATGACACCAAGATTCTAGGGATTTTAGAAAAATATGGAGAAATTAACCATGAAAATAATAGAAGCTTACCACAAATTCGAAGAAGAAATGCATGAATTAATTATACCAAATCTTCAAAATCTCCTAAAATTGATTCTCTCAAGAATTACCACTTTTTAGGGTTCAATATTCTAGAGAAGGGTTTAAAAGTGGTGAAAATTAGGCAAAGTGGGGGTATTTATATCCTTTCTAGGTACGCGGTTTACGCTTAAGTGGACACTAGACCACTTTAGTGGTAGGTGCTAAAGCACCTAGTTGGCTTCTAAGGAGGGACGTCGCTGACATGGCAAGCCACTAAGGCGGTCAATTGGCGTTAAGGCAACTGGCACTTTAGTGATCAACTAGACACTAATGTGACACTTCCCGATTAAGTATGGTCTGCTAAAGCACCCAAAGGGCTGCTAAAGCTCCTTTTGCTAAAGTGTCAAAGGATGCTTTAGTGATTGCACTAGATTTTCTTGCATTAGCTAGAGACTTGGAATATTTTTGAGTCTCCACTAACCCCTATAGATTCATTTGGAATGCCGTATACATAAACCAACTATGGTACCCTATCAAATTTGATGTTCTAGACTCAATGACATAGTCAAAATTTCCATCTAAGGTTGCTTCGATGAAAAATGTATCCTACACCCACTTTCCATTTTTCTTAACTTTTGATCAATAGCCCAAAATGAGTCTGGGAGCCTAGACTCAAACCAAGGATTCACCTAGCCCAAAATTGATGTTTCAGAGCTTTTGAGATATCCAAAATTAGAATACAAGGTTGTTTGACTGAAGTTTTCATTTGGTAGCCAAATTAAACTAATGAAGACTTCAAAGTAGGAAATTGCTCTAAAAATCAAACAAACTACCCAATAAATGCACTGCTAGTTCCAATAAGTCATAAATGATTTAAGGTAGCTGTAAGAAAGATTTAAATAGAAAAAATAAGCAAAAATGCAGAAAATGACCTGGAGGACATTAAAAATAGATGTAAAGGGTAAGAGGTTACCTAGTAACAATTGTGAAAGAGATATATAGAGTTTCCATAACAAGTTCCATGGAATCAGGATGAAGATGGCCCTAAGGAAAAACTTTAATAACGGCCAGTTTCACCAGCATCATCCTTGGTCAATGGTGCTATGTTTTAGGAAGAGTACTAGATTCTTTTTTTCAGATTCTTAGACAAAAGTTTATATTAGGATTTTTCTTGCTTTCCTTTTTTGATCAAGCCATTATTTTGGCCTGGTCCTTTTTAACTATTTTAGCTTTTTTCAATTTGGGCCTTTTGGCCATTTTTGTTTTTGTTTAATTCAATGAAATAGTCTCCCAACATAAAATTTAACTAAAACAATGTTACTTTTCTCAGAATAAAGAGTTTAATATATTTTTTATTGAGTAAAAATAGGGAAAAGAATATAATTTTCCCTTATTTTTCAATTGTCTCTTTAAAATAAGGAAGTTATATTTTCCCTTTATTTTCTTTACCTGACATTCCTAAAATTAGGGATCTTGTTATTATATTGTCCATTTTTATCCGGTGAAACACTTTGAGTAAGTTTTCCCTTATTTAATATTGAATATAACTAAAACTAGGGATTCAATTATTTGTTTCCCTTTAATTTTCTATGAACTTATGACACTTTTGATGTTTAAAATTATGAATATTTGTAAGTACGAAGGTATTTTTAAGTAGTTATGATGCATTTTGAGGTATTTGCAGGTCAACTAGGTATGGATTAGGGGACTGCTAGATTTTGGACAAAAATGCATCAAAAAAACCAATTCCACGATTGTGGGATCTGACCATAGTCATACTATGTTATCATGATATGACTCAGAGGAAGTCCCTCAGGACAGGATCAAATGAATGCCTCCCATAATCATATTTTTATGTCACAATCATACAACTTGATTATGGGAAGGAATTCATAGAAACATGATTGTATAAGTAAAGTGAGAAAAATATAAGACGATTGCCTCTTAGTCCATTACTTAAAGTCACAATCACACCAAGGTGTAATGGGAGGAGAGTTCAGTATTGAAGTCTACAGGAGTTGAAGTGTCGGAGGGTTAGATGGCCATATTATACAATCATAGGTAGAAAATACAAATTCATAATGAGAATTATACCATTAAAGATCTAAATATGACAAAGTCCATGGACAAACCACGAGCACCAAGGATTACTTTTGGATCAAACCACGATCATACCTTCTACTCATTCGATATGTCCGACTCAACAATATTAGGATGAATTTTATTTGGTATATAAATACTCTTATTCATTATTTTGTATGTTGTATTACAATATTGTAAGGTTTTAAGTCATATTCTTGGTCTTGGAATTACAAACATCAATTTTTAGAGTTTTAGTTCAAAGTGAGATCTTGGAGTTTGTCTTCTTATTTTTATTGAAAGTTCATAATTATATTTTCTCATCAAAATTATTCTTATGTTCTTGCAATTATGAGTAGATAAACACCACAACTGGGTCATGAGAACTATGATGGATTAACAAAGTAGGATTCGTAGTATATAGTAATGCTCAATTGGTGTTTATACATATATTATTATTTCCTTGGGTTTGCTTGTTTTTTGGTGGTGTAAAACATTCAAAATCAACTTATCTTTATTATATGTGAAAGAATAAGTAATAGATAGGATAAGGGTAATAAAGATCTGAGACTTAGAGCTACCAACCACCACGTAATAGCTTGAACCATTAATCTTGGATAGATAATCTGAGATCTAAGATAGGGGTTAGTAATTCAAGCTTTGTAGAAGAGAAAATTTAATTAGGGATATTGCTTAGTAAGAGCGTAAATATGTTTTAAGTATAGCCTATTAATTCTTCATGCCAAATGCCGATAGAAATTATGAAGTATGAAGAGTCTACGAAATTGTGAAGTTATTGAGGAACATAGTCCTAGGTCCTCTTTCATACTGATTACAAATCCAACAATCAAAAGCAATTAATACTAAATTAATTTTTTTAAAAACCCCTCTTTACAATTGTTATTGATTACCTCAACTGCACATTGATTTGACCTATTTCTTATAGGATAGACCCCAACGTAGTTGGATTCTATATTGATCAACGTCTGCTATACACTTTCTTAGTGGTGTAATTTGGGTGACATCAAATTTATGAACTATTGTTGGTGAATAATTATGAAGATCTGATTGTGTTTGTTGGGATTGTTAGTTTTTGTTTCATGATTTTACTTTTCTATTATGTTTAAGGAACACACTGGTGTATGCCCAATATCGATATTGAAGGCAATTCCTTGATTCCACTTGATATGGAACTTTAGAGAGCCCCAAGAACTAATTAAAGAATGGTGAATAAAGGAGTTCATAATCAAGGAGCCCTGCTCAAGGGTGTTCATAATGATACCTCAATCTTGAATTAGCCATTGTATCAACATGATATTTAGAAGACTATAGAATAAATCATGATTTGATTGATAGATGAGGAGAAACCTAGGCAAGAAGATTCCAAGCAAGAAACTAGGGAAGAAAGAGCCATACAAGATGATGTAAATCATTTAGTCCCACTTGATGATATGTAAAGGAAGATAAGAATAGAGGGATCAACCCCTATAATAGTATCTTCCTCACCATCAGGATCAAGAAAAAGATTTAGATTATTTGGAGCTGGTTGAACTTAGTGCTATCTTTCTACCAAAATTGCCTACAGGGACTATGTTTAATATTAGTAGTACCGTGATCTACTTACCGAACCTAAATAAGGGGGTGGAGGTGGGGTACGATTCTCAGGACTTCTTACTAATGATGCAAATATGCATGTGATGAACTTTTTGGGAATTTGCACTTCTTATAATATACTTGGAGTGAGTCAAAAGGCAGTTGGATTGTGAGTATTCTCACTAATAGGAAATGCTATGTTATGGTTGGTTGAGTTATCGCATGGATTAATTACTACTTGGAATGAGCCGAAGACTTAGTTATGGGACATATTTTCCTACCTTTCAAATTGGTGTAGTTGAAAGGTAAGATTTATAATTGTAGGCAGTTATATTTAGTGGCACTATGAGACTTGGTTGAGGTTCAAGAAGAAGTTGCAAAATATTGTAAATCACAGGATGACTAGTAGAACCTTTGTTGAGACCTTCTTTAGAATCTTGAATTCAAACACCAAGGTTGTATCAGACACTATCACTGGTGCAACATTCACGAGTCTACATTAGAAGCACATTTCTGAGATCCTAGTGCAAATTATAAAAACTAATCAAGGTTGACATACCCGAGATATGGACAGAACCTTATGAACTTATATAATTGGAGAATCCCTAAAGTAGAGACCATAAGATAAATCAGTAGCTCTAGAGTAGCGTAGATAAGGACTGAGAATGGTTTGCTTATGAAGTAATTTGAATTAATGGGAGTGGAAAAAGGTAAATGCAGTTGGTTTGCAAGATATGATACCCATGTATAAATATTTGAATTCTACGGAGGAAACAAAGTATCTAGATAGAGAGGTAGTGAGTTTTTGAGCCAATATCTAAGGGTCTAACCAAGATAATTAGAATTCTAGGTGATGGAATCAAGGTCTGAACTATAATTGGAGATTAAAATTATAATAAGTTTGGGTATAAAGACATGTGTAGGGATTCAGATGGCGATTGGAGGAGAAATGATGACTACATTGAGCAAAGTTTCCTTTATGTTCCACCTGGGGATAGTGATACTGGTTTGAGAAACTTGAGAATAGAAGACATGATGCAAAAGTTGTGAAAGGGGTTGAGAAAATGGAAGATTACCTGAATAAGATTAAGCTGGATATTTTGGGGATGGATCATGAGGTTGAATAATGTGTTATAACCATAAAATAGCTTAAGAAATAATTTGGTGAAATTTTTTCTACATTAAATCAACATTAACAAGGTGTAATTCTAAGCAACACCATCCAAAATCTGAAGAATAATGGTCATTTCTTACCCATTACTATTAGGAGTAGTAACATAACCCCAAATCCACCTATGCCTGTAATAATTGATAATGAGGTAAAATAGATGATCATCAATGATGAGAAAGTTGTTAAATCAGAAGACTTGGTTGTGAATGATAACGCACCTAAAAACCCTTTAGTTGATAAATATGAGGCCAAGGAAATAAAAAGGAAAGACAAGGAGGTCCCAAAAGTATTTACTCTCAATCCATAATCTCCTTCTCCATTTCGACAAATACTGAAGAAGAAATCCTAAGAGGAAAAGTAACAAAAGTTTATTTCTATGCTGAAGGAGTTGACGATGAATATCCCTTTAGTTGAGGTCCTTGAATAAATGCCAGGCTATGTGAAGTTTATGAAGGATTTGGTGACTAAGAAGAGTACAATGAGTTTTGATCCTATTAACAATGTACACCATTGTAGTGCAATAACTTCTATAACTTTGGTTGAGATGAAGGAAGAACATAGAGCATTCATGATTCCATGCACTATTTGGTGTTTTAACTTTTCATAAGATTTTTGTGATATAGGTTCTAGCATTAATTTGATGATGCTAGAAATTTATAGATAATTGGGGTTAGGGTCACCCAAATCGACTTTAATGAAACTTCTTAAGGAGGACTGTACTATGAAGAAGTTGGTAGGAATTTTGTGTCATGTTCTTATATGGGTCACATCCTTTATCTTTCAAGCTAACTTTCTCATTCTTAACTAAGAGGTTACTTTTGAGGTTCCCATTTTTTTGGGAAGAGCATTCCTTGTGACAAGGCATGTGTTGGTTGATATAGAGACTAGGCAGATGAAGTTTTAGTTAAATAATAAATAGTTTACCTTTAATGTATGACAGTTCATAAACTAGCCAAAGGATATGCATATGCTCTCTATGATAGATATAGTTGAGAAGGATAATTTAGTAGCTCCTATTGATGAGAGGCTTGGAGTCAAGGCTCTGGTAGAAATAATTATCAATTTTAAAGGTAATGATATTAAGGGTTATGATGAGATGGTAGGGGTTCACATAGTTATGCACCAAAGAAGTTAGATCTTGATTTGAAGAATAGAGGGACCCCACCAGCTCAACTGTCTATTAAGGTGCCTCCAGTCTTGGACCTCAAAGCTCTTCCATCTCTTTATTTTTATGTATATTTGGGAGAAAACAATACATTTTCTATTATTATTGAAGCTAATTTGATTAACTAACAAGTTGAGGCTTCAGTTTCTGTTTTAAAAAGGTTCAAGAAGGCTATTAGATAGTCTATTACTGCTATCATTAGGATTTTACCTTGGAATTTGCATACACAAAATCCAACTTGAGTTAAATTATGTGCCTACTATTGAGCATCAATAGAGATTGAATCTACCAATGCAAGAGGTAGAGAAAGAAAATCATAAAGTGCTTGTATACGGGTGGTTTATTCAATTTAAGATAGCAAGTGGGTGAGCCTAGTCTAATGTGTGCCAAAAAAGGGTGGAATCACTGTGGTTCCAAATAACAAGAATAAGCTTAGTCCTATGTGGCCAATTATTTGGTGGTGTATTTTCATGGACTATAGGAAGTTGAACGCATGGGCTAAGAAGGATCACTTTTCGATGCCTTTCTGGATTAGATGTTAGATCATATTAATGGTAGAGGATGGTATTAATTTCTAGATGGTATTTTGTTTACAATTAGATTCAAATTTCTCCCATAGTTTAATGAACCTTCAGGTCATTTTCATACTTTTTCACCTTTTAGAGATTTCATATAGCTGCCTTAATTCATTAGAGACTTGTTGGAACCAACAACTTAGTTATTGGGCAGCACGTTTGCTTTTAGAGCTAATTCCCTATTTTGAAGCCTTCATTGGTAAGGATTGGACATAAGGAATTAAATTTAGGTTAATGATTTCGTATGCTAATTTAATAGTTCCATCATCTTCTAAATGTCGATTTTAGGCTAGGGGGCCTTTGGTTCAGGTCCCAAGGCTCCCATAATCATTTTGGGCTTTTGGATAGATTTTGGTAAAAGTTTCCCTGATTAAAGAGACCAGCTATTACTTGTTAAACTAAAAACCCCCTATTTCTGGGAACATCCACTATATCTGTTGATTGATTTGTAAATGACTTATGTTAACACCATATTCCCTGTGGGATTTGACCCCAACCTAGTTGGATTTTATATTGAAAACGATTGCTTACATTCTCATTGAGAGGTGTGTTTCAGTGTTATAAAAAATGGCACTGTTGTCGGGGAATACAGTTGTAAACTGAAGTTTGTGTGCACAAATTGACTCTTAGATAAGATTCCTAGTTTTATGTTTATTTGTTATTTTTGTTTATTTGCAGGATCTTTATAGTGTATGCCAAGAACCAGAAGTTCTGGTGAACCATTATTACCACCTAATCCGGAACCTCAACGAATTAGAAGAATGGCAGAACAACAAGAGGCTGACAGACTGGCAGCCTTAGCTTGAGCTCAGGTGAATGTGCAAAATGTCAGGCAACAAGCATGACATACAAACCCTGAGGATGAAGATTTGGGAGATAAAGAGTTGCTGAATCCTAGTAACCCAAGGCGTGTAGAGCAAATAGTTGCACCGATATAACGTAATGTTAACATGAACCGTCCATTCCAAGAAAAACAAGAGTACCATCTGATCCAGTATGATATCAATAATGATGATGATGGAATGACGGAGTAGATGCAATGGGTTCAATCATTCCTCCACCGTTGGCACCTGGGGACAAGTTCAATAGTACGAGTACTATGTTCCAACTCCTTAATTTAAAGGGGTTGTTTGGTGGCCTTCCTGGGGATGAACCAAACCTGCATCTAGTGAATTTTGTCACCATTTGTAAATATTTTGATAACCCAGGAGTGGGCCAAAATTCTATCCGGTTGATATTATTCCCATTGTCTCTGTTTGGAAAGCCAACTTTGTAGCTAAATGAGCTGATGCTTGATTCTATAACTGATGAAAGGCGAATTTACGCGCCTATATCAATATATTTTGCCCATATTTTAGCCTAGTTTTGAGAACTAATTATCTATTTCATGCACTTTTAGTCCTTTTTCCTATAAATGAGCTAACAAACATGATTAGGAAAGTTTCAGGTATAAATGATGCAAAATACAGCAATTTATGGCTTACTTGACGCAAAAGAAAGCTCACGAATGAGATGGAAAGGAGCTGGACGCCTAAAGGACCAAATCTGCTGCATGGAAAATCTGTCCCGGGCTAAAACAGCATTTCTGAAGACTTTGGGGACTTACAGACACAAAGCTGGATTTTTACCAAGATACATTAACCTAGTATAATTAGGTTATGTGTTTTATTATTCTATTTGGATTATGATATTGTAACCTTACCCTAGTACATTTGGGTTAAGGATTTCATTAGTATATTAGGATTTGGTTATTTATTTCATTAGCTTAGTAGGAGTAGGATAGGAGTATTATAAATACCCTATCATGCTAGAGATTTTTAATGTCAATATTCATTCAATACATTCTTACAATTCATTCATCTCCTTACAATTAAGACATCTTCCTACAATACATTCTTAATTCTTCATTCTTCTACTCTTAAATTCCACAACAAGAGAATCGTTACTTGCTACAGAATCACCAAAACCACACGCCAAACACCTACTATTCACGCCATTCACCATGCAAAACGTGATATCCTTCGCATTCATGGGTAACTAAACCTCTTAGTTGGGGTTATGGAAGCCGAATGAGTTACTATCTATAGCTGTGAGTTTGTGAGTTCAAGACAAGTATATTGCTTATATCATTACGCTCTTCATCTTAAATCTACATTCTTTATGGTTACAAACACAAGAACACGCCATTCTAACATCTAACCTGTTCGAGAGAAAGGTTATTTGTCTAGAAAAGAAGACGCATAGAATAACGCCAGTCTAACATTTAACTTGTTCGAGAGAAAGGTTATTTGTCTGGAAAAGAGATAATGTCAAGGTAGTAGGACACCCTTTCCTATTAAAAAGCTAGTGCCGTAACTGGACTAACCTCTTGGAGAATTCGTACCGTTAGACACGCTTTAAGCTCGAGAGAGTTAAAGTGAAATAGTCCTTGTTTAGGTCGAGAGACGCTTGGATTTACCATCGACTACAATTCTCTATAAGCAATTGCATGTCAAGACTCTACACACTCATAGCCAATAGAGACGTATACCTCTGAAGGTGGACATAACCCCAACGCTTCAATTCTCATTGTTTACAACCAACGTGACAATCTTTCTATTTTTAATTTATTATTTTCAGCTTTTATTACTTTGGTTACTTACTACAATCCCCCCTTCTTACGAGACTTGCACCAAAAGTCTATTAATTTGCTTACTTGTTGACCAAGCTATTCCCTGTGGGATCGATACCCAACCCAGGTTGGGTTCTATATTTGCTAGCGACCGCTTTACACTCCTACGAGAGCTGTAGATTGAGCGTTATCAAAAATTGGCACCGTTGCCGGGGAATACGAGTGTCAATCAAGTTCGTGATAATTACTAGACCCTTTGGTCAAAGATTCTCGTACTTTTACGTTTAGTTTTTGTTTTTGTTTATTGCAGTTTTTTCTTTTAGTGCATACCCCATACTAGAAGTTCTGGTCAACCGTTATTACCAATCAATCCTGAACCGCAACGAATTAGAAGAATGGAAGCACAAGCTGAAATCGACAGGATGGCTGCTCATCACGAGCAAGCAAGATTAGCTGCTCTTGCCGCTGCTCAAGTCCAACAACAAAACATTGATAATCCTGGACGAGCAACAAATCCTGACGATGAAGATTTAGGAGATGACGAGTTGATAAACCCAAGGCATGGCGCTGAAGTTGCAACACCTGCCAATCGAAGAGGTCGACAAGCTCGGTGCAGATATGATCGTCAACCTTTGCAACCAGCTTTCGACGATGATGATGATGATCTTGATGGTGCCGGAGCCACTGGAGCCATAATTCCACCACCATTAGCACCCGGAGCCAAATTCAATATCACAAGCACCATGATTCAGTTATTGCAACTCAAGGGATTATTTGGTGGACTAGCAGGCGATGATCCGAATATGCATCTCATCAACTTTATTTCTACATGCAAGTCTTTTGACAATCCTGGTGTTGGTCAGAATGCTATTCGATTACGTCTATTTCCATTGTCTCTGTCTGGGGAGGCAACATTATGGTTGAATGGGCTGACTCCTAATTCTATTACAAATTGGAGGCAATTGAGAGACGCTTTCCTAGAAAGATTCTTTCCGCCATCCAAGAGGGCTCAATTGAGAGATGAAATCAGCAACTTTCGTCAGCTTCCCTCTAAAGCTCTTCACGAAACATGGGAGAGGTTCAAGACAAAGCTAGCGAGATGCCCAAACCATCACATGACTAATGTTCACCTCATGGAGATCTTGTATAGAGCCTTGAATTCAGTAACTAAACCAGTGGTGGACAACGCAACTGGAGGTTCTTTTATGGACCTCACCTTTGGTCAAGCAAGCAACATGCTAGATCGTATGACGAAACAAAGTAGAGCTTGGCATACCAGGGATTCTGAGGTAGCAAGCCCCACTTTATCTATTGGCATGTCTTCAGACCAAAGAAGAAGAGAAGAAGAACGTGATCAAGATATTGCGCACATGAAAACCCAAATGTATCTTCTTACAAAGCATCTATTAGGGAAGACTGAAAAAGTGAAAGCTATTGCGTCAAAAGGAAGAGACGAATCTGATTCGGAAGAGGAGGCCAACTACTTGAACAATCAGGGGGGTTTCCGTGGGAATGCCCAAGGAAACCAAGGTCGGAACTATTATGACAAATCTGGAGGTAAAGACCAAGGTAGTTGGAAGAAAAATAATGAAAATAGTGGTTTGTACGTTCCCCTTGGTAGACGTGATACCACCACATCTAATTCTATGGAAGACATGATGGCTAAGTTATTGAAAGGAGTGGAAGCAAAGAGCGCGGGAGTTAAGGAAGTAATCGACGATTTAGCCTCCATGAAGCAACTAGTTGATTCTCATTCCACTTCTATCAAGCAAATAGAGCAGCAATTAAGCCAACTTTCAGCAGCATTCAATCAAAGAAAGGCTAGCACCTTACCGAGCGATACAGTCCAAAACCCAAGGAATGATGGGTCATGTATGGTCATCACTACCAGAAGTGGTAAGGTGCTGGAAAATTCAGAAAAAGGCAAGCAAGTGGTTGACGGAACAGCAGATATGGACGCCACACCTAGTGACGCCACTAGAGAAGATGCCGCAATATCTACTTCCAACGTCAAGGACGTTTTACCTAGTGATGTGTAGCCTGAAAAAAATGATAAACGGAAGAAAGAGGAGAAGAAAGCCATGGAGAGAACACTTCCATACCCACCACCACCTTTTCCGCAAAGATTGAAGAAGGCGGCCGATGATACTAAGTTCAGCAAATTCATGACTATGCTCAAACAGCTGACTATTAATGTCCCCTTGGTAGAGGCACTTGAACAAATGCCTGGGTATGCGAAGTTTATGAAAGATCTTTTGACTAAGAAGAGGGCATCAAGCTACGAGCTGAAGGATGATGTGCATCATTGTAGCACAATTGCTACCCGATCCATAGTTCAGAAGAAGGCCGACCCCGGAGCTTTCACTATCCCTTGCACCGTCGGATCTTTGGACTTTGCTAAAGCATTGTGTGACTTAGGAGCCAGCATCAACTTGATGACATTATCAATCTACAAGAAGTTGGGGTTAGGAGATCCTACACCAACTAATATGAGGCTTGTTATGGCAGATAGGTCGGTAAAACGATCGGTTGGTATTCTATGCGATGTCTTGGTGAAGGTATCTTCATTCATATTTCCGGCAGACTTTGTCATCTTGGATTGTGAAGCAGATTCAGAGGTTCCCATAATCTTGGGACGCCCTTTCCTTGCTACGGGAAGTGTGCTCATAGACTTGAGAGCTAATGAGCTTTCATTCCGAATAAATGATGAAGTGGTGCGCTTCGATGTTTGCAAATCAATGAAGCAACCCAAAGATCTAAGTGTATTTTCTGTGGCTGATGTTGTCGTTGATGATGAGGATGAGTTACTTGCTGAAGAGCAAATTCTTGATGATCCTTTGGAGGTTTTGCTCATGGAAGAAGATGATGATGATGCTGAAATTTCTGAAGATGATATTTGTGCTCTATCGGGATTAGGAACATATCGTTATACTCCCAAGAAGCTGGATCTTGATCTCAAGAATCGACCCACACCACCAGCTAAGCCATCTATTGAAGAACCACCCACGTTAGAATTGAAGGAGCTGCCAAGCCATTTGAAGTACGCCTTCTTAGGAAGCGGAAACACTCTTGCAGTCATAGTGGCAGCCGATTTAGGTGAGCAACAAGTTGCAGCTCTTATTGTAATCTTACGCAAGTATATTAGAGCTATTGGATGGACCATTGCGGATATCATTGGTATTCCACCTGGGATTTGCACACATAAAATTCAGCTTCAAGAAAAGTGCACACCCACCATTGAACATCAAAGACATCTAAACCCACCAATGCAAGAGGTGGTGATGAAGGAGATTATCAAGTGGTTAGACGCTGGAGTTGTGTATCCTATTTCTGACAGTACATGGGTAAGCCCAGTACAATGTGTTCCCAAGAAAGGAGGTATGACGGTGGTTGCGAATGCAAAGAATGAGCTTATTCCACTCAGGCCCGTTACTGGATGGAGAGTATGCATGGACTACCGCAAGCTGAATTCTTGGACGCTCAAGGATCACTTTCCCATGCCATTTATGGACCAAATGTTAGATCGATTAGCGGGGAAAGGATGGTTTTGCTTCTTGGATGGTTATTCAGGATACAATCAGATTTGTATTGCCCCCGAAGACTAAGAGAAGACAACGTTTACATGCCCATATGGTACTTTTGCCTTCAAACGCATGCCATTCGGGTTGTGCAACGCACCAGCCACCTTTCAACGTTGTATGATGTCTATTTTCTCTGATATGGTAGAAGACACTTTGGAGGTATTTATGGACGACTTTTCAGTTGTTGGTGAGTCCTTTGATGCATGTTTGGTGAACTTGAGCATGGCATTACAAAGATGTGTAGAGTTCAACCTTGTGCTGAATTGGGAGAAGTGTCACTTCATGGTAAAAGAAGGAATTGTTCTTAGGCACAAGATCTCCGAAAGAGGAATAGAGGTTGATCGCGCCAAAATAGAAGTAATTGAGAAGCTACCACCTCCAATTTCAGTGAAGGGAGTTCGTAGTTTTCTTGGCCATGCTGGGTTTTATCGTAGATTCATCAAAGACTTCTCCAAAATTGCAAGTCCATTGTGCAAACTATTGGAGAAAGAGGCGAAGTTTGACTTTAATGATGATTGCTTAAAGGCATTTGAACGCCTTAAAGAAAAACTCATTGAAGCCCCTATCATGGTAGCACCAGATTGGACGCTCCCGTTCGAAGTCATGTGTGATGCTAGTGGTGTAGCCGTTGGTGCTGTTCTTGGACAAAGAAAGGAGAAATTATTTCATCCTATCTACTATGCGAGTAAGGTCCTCAATGAAGCCCAAAGGAACTACACGGTCACTGAACAAGAGCTCTTAGCGGTTGTGTATGCGTTTGAGAAGTTCCGTGCCTATCTATTGGGTACTGAAGTGATCGTTCATACAGACCATGCAGCTCTTAGGTATCTAATGACAAAGAAGGATGCAAAACCAAGGCTGATCAGATGGGTATTGCTGCTGCAAGAGTTTGATTTCGAAGTCAAAGATAGAAGAGGTTGCGAGAACCAAGTGGCTGATCACCTATCTAGACTTGAGAATGAGTATGTGGCGCAACCAGAAAATCAGATTGATGATGCATTCCCTGACGAGGAGATACTAGCGACAACAATGGAGAAATTACCATGGTATGCCGACTTTGCAAATTTCGTGGTGAGTAATGTGTTACCTTCCAATTTATCTTACCACCAGAGGAGGAAGTTTATGCATGACGTTCAGCACTACTATTGGGATGAGCCTTATTTGTTTCGAAGATGCGCGGATGGTATCATTCGACGATGTATATCCCATGAAGAAGTGCCTACTATATTGGAAGCATGCCACACTTCGCAAGTTGGAGGACATCATGCAGGGAATCGAACGGCAAGGAAAGTCTTGCAAAGTGGTTATTATTGGCCTACAATATTCAGAGATGCACACGACTATGTGAGAAGGTGTGACCAATGCCAACGTCAAGGTGCTATTTCAAAACACCATGAAATGCCCATGTCCAAAATTCTGGAGGTAGAACTCTTTGATGTGTGGGGTATTGATTTCATGGGACCATTCGTGAATTCATTTGGAATGAAGTACATCTTGGTTGCTGTGGATTATGTGTCGAAATGGGTTGAAGCTTTAGCATTGGCCGATAACGAAGGAAAGTGTGTTGTCGCATTTTTAAAGAAGAATATCTTCTCTCGCTTTGGAGTACCTCGTACTATCATAAGTGATGGAGGATCTCACTTTTGCAACAAGCTATTCAAATCTGTATTGGCCAAGTATGGAGTCAAGCAACACAAGGTAGCTACGCCTTATCATCCTCAAACTAGTGGACAAGTAGAGGTTTCCAATCGTGAGATCAAGCAAATCCTTGCCAAGACGGTCAATGCGAATCGGAAGGATTGGTCTCGAAAGCTAGATGATGCGCTATGGGCGTATAGGACTGCATTCAAGACACCCATTGGCATGTCACCTTATCAGCTAGTTTACGGGAAGGCTTGTCATCTACCCATCGAGCTTGAATACAAGGCATTGTGGGCATTGAAGCACTTGAATCTGAATTGGGATGATGTGAAGAACCTGAGGTTGGAGCAGCTGAATGAACTAGATGAATTCCGTCTCCATGCATATGAAAGATCAGATTTATACAAGGAGCGGATGAAGAAGTATCATGATCAGCGAATTGTTTGATGAAACTTCCAAAAAGGTGACATGGTACTGCTCTTTAACTCCAGACTCAAGCTCTTCCCAGGTAAGTTAAAATCAAAGTGGTCTGGTCCATTTAAAGTCACCCAAGTCTACTCGTCTGGAGTAGTTGAATTGGAAAATAATGAGGGTGTTACCTTCAAAGTGAATGGCCAACGTGTTAAGCCATATATCGGTCCTCTTGACTCGATAAATGACATGGCCATCACTTATCTCGACGAAGTCTAAGTACTCGAGATTACTACGTCGAGCCACGACAATAAATAAGGCGCTAGATGGGAGGCAACCCATCGTTTTATCGTTTTATTGTTTTATCGTTTCATCGTTTTAGTATTTTTTCTTTT
Source organism: Capsicum baccatum var. pendulum (assembly GCA_030864225.1). Taxonomy (NCBI): domain Eukaryota; kingdom Viridiplantae; phylum Streptophyta; class Magnoliopsida; order Solanales; family Solanaceae; genus Capsicum; species Capsicum baccatum. Next base: position 136,729,869 of record CM061552.1, read on the forward strand.
TGATAAATGAAAATCCAAAAATAAGAGTCGTGCCACGACCAAAACTACGGCGCTTGGTGGGAGGCAACCCATCGTACTAATCGTGTTCATTTGTTTTGAGCAAATATAGGTGCAAGAAGTATGCAACGAGGAGATTGATTTCAATTAAAGATTTGGTCGCATTGTATGGTAAAGTCGGTAAGTTAGGAATGGTGATGCATAAGGCTATGAATTGAGCCTTTCTCACGTCATAATAGGCTTCGAGGAAGGCTAGGCCTTGGTAAAAATAGGCCACGAACGATGCACAACCTATTCTATAGCCTAAGGACTCGGAATCTAGTGTGCTATACACTATGCACCGCCTATTCCTAGGTGTGCTTTTGACTATGCGCCGCCTATGCTATGGCATTTGAGATACTGAGACCAAATGCCATAGACTATGCGGCGCATATGTCTAGAAATGCCATAGGATATGCGGCGCATATGTCCCATTATGCCATGGACAATGCGCCGCATATGTAAGTGATATGCCGAGGGATATGCGCCGCATATGTGGTGATTTTGTCCCCAAATCCGATTGTAAATGGGTCATAACCCGACCCATACTCCTCCTATATAAAGGGGACTTGTTTTTATGTCACAAACACATTAGAAGCAACCCTAAAGGCGCCGCATATCATCCCAAATCCTCTCAAATTTTTCTTCCTTTGTTCTTCCAATCCACAACACTTTCTCCACAATCTTCAAGCAAGTAAGTGCTCTCTTATTCTTCATCTATTTATCATAAGTACTACGTTGCTATGCTTATTATAATTTGCTAAATCATGTGAGATTGGTGGTGATGTTCATATGTGTGGATAATTGTTGCAAAATCGTGTGATTGAATATATACGTATGGAATTCTTGACTTGTTTCCGACTTGACTTTTGTTTCAATGGCATTGTTATGATACTTGCTGAATATATGTGGCTATGAATATTGCTTGAGAGTGTTGTTTGGATGCTTGCATGATTAACCATCCCGGCCATCGGGATAAGGTTATAGTGACTATCGACTTAGGAGGTGGTGTTTGTTGTTCAAATAGCAATTCCATGTGGTAACCCCTATGTTGTAGTGTTGCTATATGCACCATGAAAGTCGTCCAAATGGCTGCACATAAGTGATATAATGCTGATTTTCTTGTCGGAATACAATCCTAAGACGTATGTCGACGAAGTCTGAGTACTCGACCACTTTCACTTCACTGATTTGTGCTAACAAGATTAAGTGTGGGGTGGTACCCCTAGTGCTTGCATGTAGATTGTATAAAGTGAGATTGTGCTGCAACTAACATTATTTCTAGTCTCAGGTACAATGGCACCCAAAGCAAAGCTAGGCAAGGAGAAGGCTACCACGACCCGAAAGGATAAAAAGAGAAGCCGAAAAGACCAAAGAGAATCATCTTCAGCACACCTACCACGCAGAATGTTCGGAATAATGGGTTCTTGAGGAAGAAGCCAAGGCATGGTACAGCAGCAACAAAGAAAAGAAATATGTGCACGTCGACTTAATCAACAAGGAGACCTTAGCAAAGAAGGAGCCGCAAATGTTGGCTAAAATAATGTCTTTGAAGCTGGATTTCATCTTCCGTGACATGGGAGAGTGCAATCTTGACTTGACAAGAGAGTTTTATGCCAACTGGTCGCCTAACACAACAGACAACGAAGTCAAAATTCGGGGCCAAGTGTTACAGCTTACAGCGGATTGGATCAACTCTTTTCTAGGCCTACCTTCGGTCGACACTGCACCATACAAAGAGCTGTACAGTAGGCCTCCTTACAGAGCAATAAGACACACGCTTTGTGGAAGCAGATCAATGGCAAGATGGGACAGACATAAGGAAACAGGCCGTCACAGCACATTCCCCTATGCTCCACTAAATAGGGAAGCAAGAATCTGGATGCGCATTGTCAACTCATGCCTTATTCCTGGGACGCAATATACAAAGATATCGAGAAATAGAGTGTGTTTGGTTTATGCGTTGATGACGAATATCCCTATCAACTTTGGGGCAATCATTCGATCGACCATGAGGAAAGCCAGACTCCACAGCAGGTCCCATTTCACATTCGGCAATTTGTTGACAGCAATGTTGCGGAAGGAGGATATAGAAGAGGAACCAGCTGACCACAAACTCCCACACACCCCAAAGAAGGTTGACCTCACAAAGGTCAAAGATGCTGAAACAACGCATGGAGTCAACTTTACTACTGCGGAGAGACATGCTCGTGACGAGAGTTTCTTCCGTCATCTCTATGGCATGACACGATTCACTATGATGAGTGGTGGACGTATTCCAACTGCTGAAGAGCTCCAACAGCTGGACCACGACTACCCAATGAACAGACATGCCCGGGAGATGTGTGGAGTGGGCGTATATTTTGAGGAACCTCTTGATGATGACGTGCCAACTGATGATGACAGACGCTTGCCTGATTCTGATGCTGAGGAGAACTCTGACGATGACTCTTATGATGATTCTGACGAAGGGGGTATGACCCCCGACATTGATGAGGAGTCCGACTAATCAGGTTCTTCGACTTTATTTTTCACTGAGGGCAGTGTCTAGTCTAAGTGTCGGGTGGCAGAATCTGCATGCTATACTTCTTTGTTTCCACCTATGTTTGTATGCTTGCTTGTTTTACTTTGTTTTAGTCATTTTTTTTATGTTTGTATGTTTGCTTGTTTTACTTTGTTTTAGTCTTTTTTTTTTGTTTTTTTTTTCGTTTGACGTTTTTTTTAGTTTTTAGGAGTAAAATTTTTCTAGCTACGCATGAAATTATTTTGATAGGCAGCATGAAAATAGAACAAGAGTATGTGCTACAATGTGACTATTGAGACATTTAGGCTCTAGTTGTGACTTATTATGTGATATTGTGTGATTCAATTCCTTCACTTGTTGGGTTCAGAGTCTATATTACTTCCAACCAAGTCGACCATGTGCCTTGTGTATGTGAGATAATAGTATATTCTATGTATGTGGCTGATGCTAGAACTTGCCCGGTATGTATGCAAAGCGAAAATAAGGAATGTAAGTTTAGGATATGATTTAGGCATTTCTTTGGCAACCTATACATGTTAACCTTCAGTTTTTCCTACCCATGTAAATCATCCTAGTTAAACCCTTTTTGAGCCTTTAGCCTATTTCTTTGACAACCTTGTATGTAAGCCTAATCCATTTTTTTAAGACCATAATTTGATCCAAATTCCTAAGTGCTTTAAAGTGAAAAAGTCATGTGACAACATAAGAGGAAATTGGGTGAGTATGATGCTTTAAATTGTAATGGTGCTTGAATGTGTTATGAAAAAGGAAGAAAGTGCTATCATAAGAGGTATGTTGTGAAAAGAAAAAGGAAAAGAAAGCTGAAAAGTGAGTTGTGCTTAAAATTGAAAAAACAAAATAGGATAACAAGGGTGGTAGAATAAAAGAGTAAAGAAAGGTTGAAAGAAAAAAAGTGTCAATGACCCAAAGTGATGTATTAAAGTGCTTAGGAACCTAGTCACTATTCTTGGCCAAAATAGTCCTACCCGTCCCTTAGCCTACATTACAACCATCTAAAGACCTACTTGATCCTAACCTTAACATTCCCACATTTAGTAGAGTACTACATTAAAGGCAAGCTTATGGTCATTAGTTGCTACATATGAATTCTTTGTGAGAGTGAGTGCAAGGATACTTTGATACCCATGTTTGAAAAATATGCTATATTTATGAGTGATTATGGGTACTATATTGTGAGACACACATGGTTGATGAGTTTTGGATAGTTATATATGATTCCTTGTACCTTAAACGTTTGCATGCGAGTTGATCACCATCACGAGTCTATGCTTGAGGTTAAATTGTTTCTACTTAATCGGAAAGCTACTCTTTGTTGCTAATTGTTGTGCTTGTCTTGAAGAATGTTTTGTGTTGTTGCTGTAAAAACCTTAAGTCGATACTTAGAAGGACATGATATGTTCGAGGACGAACAAAGCTCTAAGTGTGGGGTGTTGATGATAGGCGAATTTACGCGCCTATATCAATATATTTTGCCCATATTTTAGCCTAGTTTTGAGAACTAATTATCTATTTCATGCACTTTTAGTCCTTTTTCCTATAAATGAGCTAACAAACATGATTAGGAAAGTTTCAGGTATAAATGATGCAAAATACAGCAATTTATGGCTTACTTGACGCAAAAGAAAGCTCACGAACGAGATGGAAAGGAGCTGGACGCCTAAAGGACCAAATCTGCTGCATGGAAAATCTGTCCCGGGCTAAAACAGCATTTCTGAAGACTTTGGGGACTTACAGACACAAAGCTGGATTTTTACCAAGATACATTAACCTAGTATAATTAGGTTATGTGTTTTATTATTCTATTTGGATTATGATACTGTAACCTTACCCTAGTACATTTGGGTTAAGGATTTCATTAGTATATTAGGATTTGGTTATTTATTTCATTAGCTTAGTAGGAGTAGGATAGGAGTATTATAAATACCCTATCATGCTAGAGATTTTTAATATCAATATTCATTCAATACATTCTTACAATTCATTCATCTCCTTACAATTAAGACATCTTCCTACAATACATTCTTAATTCTTCATTCTTCTACTCTTAAATTCCACAACAAGAGAATCGTTACTTGCTACGGAATCACCAAAACCACACGCCAAACACCTACTATTCACGCCATTCACCATGCAAAACGTGATATCCTTCGCATTCATGGGTAACTAAACCTCTTAGTTGGGGTTATGGAAGCCGAATGAGTTACTATCTATAGCTGTGAGTTTGTGAGTTCAAGACAAGTATATTGCTTATATCATTACGCTCTTCATCTTAAATCTACATTCTTTGCGGTTACAAACACAAGAACACGCCATTCTAACATCTAACCTGTTCGAGAGAAAGGTTATTTGTCTAGAAAAGAAGACGCATAGAATAACGCCAGTCTAACATTTAACTTGTTCGAGAGAAAGGTTATTTGTCTGGAAAAGAGATAATGTCAAGGTAGTAGGACACCCTTTCCTATTAAAAAGCTAGTGCCGTAACTGGACTAACCTCTTGGAGAATTTGTACCGTTAGACACGCTTTAAGCTCGAGAGAGTTAAAGTGAAATAGTCCTTGTTTAGGTCGAGAGACGCTTGGATTTACCATTGACTACAATTCTCTATAAGCAATTGCATGTCAAGACTCTACACACTCATAGCCAATAGAGACGTATACCTCTGAAGGTGGACATAACCCCAACGCTTCAATTCTCATTGTTTACAACCAACGTGACAATCTTTCTCTTTTTAATTTATTATTTTCAGCTTTTATTACTTTGGTTACTTACTACAATCCCCCCTTCTTACGAGACTTGCACCAAAAGTCTATTAATTTGCTTACTTGTTGACCAAGCTATTCCCTGTGGGATCGATACCCAACCCAGGTTGGGTTCTATATTTGCTAGCGACCGCTTTACACTCCTACGAGAGCTGTAGATTGAGCGTTATCAATAACCAACTGGAGGCAGTTGAAAGGAGCTTTCCTAGAAAGGTTCTTTCTGCCTTCCAGAAGGGTACAGTTGAGGGACGAGATAAGTAACTTTAGGCAGCTTCCAACTGAAGCCTAGAATGAAACATGGGAAAGATTCAAGTAGAAGCTGACACAGTGTCCGAAACACAACATGAAGGATATACACTTGATGGAGACTTTGTACAGGGCTCTTAACTCTATTACAAAGCCAATTTTAGATAATGCTACTGGTTTGTTTGTTGATCTTACATTCCTAGAGGCTTTATAGATGCTGGATAGAATGACCAAACAAAGTCGGGCATGTCATACCTGAGACTTTGTGGTAGCTAGCCCCACTGCTTCTGTGGGTATTACTGCGGAATAGTGCAGAAGAGAAGAGAAGGTGACCAAGACATGGCTTACCTTAAAATGCAGATGGACTTGTTGACCAAGCACTTGCTATCAGGCAAGGTTAAAAGGGTGAAAGCTATGGGATCTCAGGATAGAAGTGATACTGATGCAAACGAAGAGGAGAACTATGTTAATAATCAAGGGGTTTTTAAGTAATAACCAAGAGAATTAATGTTGGAATTTGTATGATAAACCTGGTTATAAAGATAGGGATAAAGGAAATTGGAGAAATAATAATAACAGGAGCGGGCTATATGTTTCTCCTAGAAATCATGAGGCTGCTTCAACAAGTTCTAAAAAGATGTCCATGGAGGCCATAATGGCTAAGTTATTGAAGGGAGTGGAGGCAACCAACTCTGGTTTGACCACCATGAAAATTGATTTGACATCCATCAGTCAGTTGGTGTACTCACACTCTACCACAATCAAATAGTTAGAGCAGCAGATAAGACAACTTTCTGCAGCATTCAACCAGAGGAAAAGTGAAACATTACCGAGTGATATAGTCTAGAATTTTCGAAATAATGGCTCATGCATAGCTATTACCTAGTGGTAATATGTTACCTAGACCTTCTGTGGGCAAACCTATTATTAATAAGGTAGTTATTGATGAACCGAAAGAAGGAGGCCTAGTAGAGTCTGAGAAGCTGGATAATTCTAATGATGTTTTGGAGAAAAAGGTAGTGCTAAAAACTATCCCAAGACCACCACCTCTCTTTCCTCAATGATTGAAGAAGAAAACTGATGATGCAAAATTCAGCAAATTCATGGCAGTACTCAAGCAATTGACAATAAATGTGCCTTTAGTTAAGGCACTTGAGCAAATGGTAGGATGTGCGAAATTCATGAAGGACCTTGTGACTAAGAAAAGAGCAGTGAGCTACAAATTGGAGGGAAATATTCATCATTGTAGCAATATTTCTACAAGGACCTTGGTGCAGAAGAAACCAGACCCAGACGCATTCATTATTCCCTGCAAAATTGGGAGCATGGACTTTGCCAAGGCATTATGTGATCTGGGAGCAAGCATAAATTTGATGCTGCTGGCTTTTTATAGAAAGTTAGGTTTGGGAAATCCCACACCACCAACATACAACTCGTGATGGCAGATAGGTCAGGAAAATAACATGTTGGTATTTTGTATGATGTGCTGGTGAAGGTGTCCAACTTTATATTCCCTACAGACTTCGTCGTTCTGGATTGCGAGGTAAACTTTGAGGTGCCCATAATATTGGGTCGACCTTTTCTCACAACAGGAAGTGTATTGATTTATTTGAGAGCCAATGAGCTCTTATTCTGGATGAATGATGAAGTGGTATACTTTGATGTGTGTAAATCAATGAAGCAACATGAAGAAATAAGTTTGTTCTCAGTATTTGATGTGTATTATGAGGACGAACAGGAGGTGTCAATAGCTGAGCAACTTGTTGTCGAACCTTTGGTTGTGGTTATGATAAATTTTGATAGTGAAGGCATCAGGGAGGAGGAAGAGACTATTTGTGATTTGGCAGGAAGGGGTTCATATCCTTATTCTCCTAAAAATCTAGACCTTGACCTTGCTAATTGACCAACACCGCCAGGTAAGCCATCTATTGAGGAGCCACCAGTGTTGGAATTGAAAGAACTACCTGGACAATTACAGTACGTGTTTTTAGGCAATAGAAACACGATACCTGTTATTATTATGGCTGATTTGGGTGAGCAACAGGTAAAAACACTTATGTTAGTACTTTAGAGGCATAAAAGAGCTATTGGATGAACCATCACTGATATTATTGGCATTCCCCCTGGCATTTGCACGCATAAAATTCAACTTGAGAAAGATTGTATTCCAACCATAGAGCATCAGTGCCGTCTTAACCCACCAATGCAAGAGGTAGTTAAGAGGGAGATTATTATGTGCGTGGATGCAGGAGTGGTTTACCTTATTTATGATAGCAAATGGGTGAGCCAAGTTTAATGCATGCCCAAAAAAGGGGCATGACTGTGGTTGCAAATGAAAGGAATGAGTTGATTCCACTCAAACCTATGACTGGGTGGAGAGTTTAAATGGACTACCGTAAGTTGAATTCATGGACTTTGAAAGACCACTTCCCGATGCCCTTTATGGACCAAATGCTTGATCAATTGGCTAGAAGGGGGTGGTATGGTTTTATGGATGGTTATTTTGGATACAACCAAATCTATACTGCTCCTGAAGATCAAGATAAGACGACATTCACATGTCCATATGATACCTTTGCATTTAAGAGGTTACCGTTTGGTCTATGCAATGCACCCTCCATTTTTCAATGGTGTATGATGTCTATCTTCTCAGATATGGTGGAGAACACCATAGAGGTATTCAAGGATGATTTCTCTATGGTGGGAGATTTATTTGAGATGTGTTTGGCGAACCTGACTATAGCCTTGCAATGATGTGTTGAATTCAATTTGGTGCTTAACTGGGAAAAATGCCATTTTATGGTAAAGGAGGGCATCGTTCTCGGCCACAAAATTTCAGAAAAAGGAATAGAAGTTGATCGAGCAAAAGTGAAAGTTATTAAGAAACTTCCACCTCCCATTTTAGTGAAGAAAGTACGTAGTTTTCTTGGACATGCTGGCTTTTATCGGAGGTTTATAAAAGACTTCTCAAAGGTTGCAAGTCCACTTTGCAAGCTTTTGGAGAAAGAAGTGAAGTTTTCCTTTGATGATAATTGCTTGAAGGCATTCGAATTCCTTAAAAAGAAGCTAGTTGAGGCCCCTATTGTTGTTTCACAAGATTGGTCAAAACCGTTTGAGATCATATGTGATGCAAACGGTGTTGCCCTTGGAGCTGTAATGGGACAAAAGAGGGAAAAACTATTTTATCCGATATATTATGCCAGCAAACCACTAAATGGAGCATAAAAGAATTACATCATTACTGAGCAGGAACTTCTGGCTGTAGTGTATGCTTTTGAGATGTTCAGGTCTTATCTTCTTGGGACCAAAGTGGTGGTCCACATTGACCATGCAATCTTGAGGTACTTGATGGAAAAGAAGTATGCAAAACCAAGACTGATTAGATGGGTGTTGCTGCTACAATAATTTAACTTTAAGGTCAAAGATCGGAAAGGTTGTGAAAACTAGGTTGCAAATTATTTGTTTAGAATGGAAGGTGAGCAAGCAATTTGTGATGAAATGGAAATAAATGATGCATTCCCTGATTAGAAGATCTTGGCGGCTACTGTGGAATAATTGCCTTGGTATGCTGATTATGCAAATTTTGTTGTGAGTGAGGTCATCCCAGAAAATCTTTCTTTCCATTAAAGAAAGAAATTCCTACATGTTGTGACACATTACTTCTAGGATGAGCCGTATCTTTTTCGGTGATGTGCGGATAATATTATATGGAGATGCATACCGAAAGTAGATGTATTGTTCATATTGGAAGTATGTCATGCTTCCCCAGTTGGAATTCACCATGCAGGTGACCCAACATCTAAGAAAGTATTGTAGAGTGGTTACTATTGGCCAACATTATTCAAGGATGCCCATGAGTTTGTGCTGAAATATGACAAATGTCAGAGGCAATGGCCAATCTCCAAAAGACATGAGATGCCTTTGACTAAGATGCTTGAAGTGGAATAATTTGATGTATGGGGCATCGATTTCATGGACCCTTTTGTAAGCTCGTATGGAATAAAGTATATTTTAGTTGTCGTTGACTATGTATCAAAATAGGTCGAAACTGTTGCCTTGTTTGATAATGGAGGAAAGAGAGTTATTGCTTTTCTCAAAAAGAATATGTTCTCTCACTTTGGAGTACCACACACTATTATAAGTGATGGAGGATCTCATTTTTGCAAAAAAGTGTTTTTAGAATCTTTAACAAAATATGGGGTGAAATAGCATAGGGTAGCCACTCTATATTACCCACAAACTAGTGGGCAAGTGGAATTGTCAAATCGAGAGATTAAAGCCATCCTAGCCAAAATGGTGAATGCTAGTTGGGAAGATTGGTATCGAAAGCTCGATGATGCCTTGTGGGCATATCGGACTTCTTTTAAGACACCCATTGGCATGTAACCATTTCAGTTTGTCTATGGAAAAGGTTGCCACCTACCAATAGAGCTAGAGCACAAGGCCTTGTGGGCACTCAAAAGGCTGTATTTGAGTTGGAAGGAGACAATAGAGCTTAGACTAGAACAATTAAATGAGATGGATGAATTCTGTCTAAGGGCATATGAACGAGCGAATCTATATAAAGAAAAGATGAAAAAGTAACATGACTAGAGGATAGAGAAATGAGACTTCCAAAAGGGTGACTTGGTGCTTCTGTTCAATTCTAGACTTAAACTATTCCTAGGCAAGCTGAAATCCAAGTGGTCAGGCCCATTTAGAGTTAGAGAAGTCTACTCAATGGAATAGTAGAGCTTGAAAATAAATATGGAAGTACCTTCAAGGTGAATGGGCAACGAATCAACCTTTACATTGGTTCAAAAGAATTGATAAAAAACATCACTATTATCTGTCTTGATAAACTCTGATGTAATCAAGATACCTGAGTCATGTCACGACGCTAAATCAAGAGCTGCATAGGAGGTAACCCATGACCCCTGGGATTGATCCGTTCCAAGTATACTCTAACCCTTAGTTCAGATTTTCTTTGATTTTAAGTTGAAGGTGTAGAGTAAATTATTGTTGTAAAATTTTGTAACCGATTAGGAGAAATACTTGTACTTGAGGTATTTGAATTGTTTTGCAATTTTTGTACACCTCTTCAAGTGGGCTACTCCTTTAAATATGTGATTTGTATTCAAGTGTGACCACTGTGCATCTTTATATGGCATTAGTTCTAGTAACATAATAATCATTGCTAAACAACAGCATAAACTGAATAAGTCATAGCTTGTGATATACGTGTGTGCCATGTGTGTGTAAGGAACTACTTAGTTCCCTTTGTATGCTAAAGCCAGAACTTGCCCGGTTAGTCTTATCTAGGTTGAAGGATAGGGGTTAGGAAAGGATCATAGGTCATTTTGATTTTAGCTCACTTTAAGCCTAAATGACCTTCCCTATGTGTATAATATCCCTTGATCCCTGTTTTGAGCCTAATTAGCCTATTTCTTTGTATGACACCTGTCACCTTCCCATTTAAATCACAATGAACATATTTTATCCCTGGTCCTCCATGGACACTATGCACCTTAACTTAGGCAAATGGCCTAAGATGAGGGTGGCTATCATAGGGGTGCGTGATATAGAGTGAGAATGAAGAAAGGTAGCATAAAAAGCTAGGTGCAGAGGAAAAGAGCAAGAAAAAGAAAAATTGTGAAAAAAATTTAGTAATTGAGAAAAGACTGCACCCATCCTAAATAAGTGTGATCAAGAAAAGAGAAGAGTGCAAAAGGCTAATGAGTGAAACCCCAAAAACCTATTGTAGTGTCAAGGAGGCTTAGTCACTTTAAATACCATCGAGTATTATACCAGCCTCTAGCCTACATTATAAGCCTAAGAGAAGTGCTATAGTGATCCTAGCTAACCTATCTAAAGATCTGGGTAATGAATATAAGGGCAAGCCTATGGTACTTGGCATACACTGATTGGAACTTTGTTATGAGAGTGAGTGTTTGATCATCCCCATGGTTAGATATATAATTCCTGATATGAGATGAGGGGGATGTCTTTGCTGTGAGGGCACACTAGTTACACTACCAGTTACTGACTTGTTCGGGTAGTGTAATAAAGGTATATGCATGGTTGCTATAACTGAATTAACGCCATATCTTGATTCGTATGTGTTGCATTGGTGTTCTTCATTGCTTTTTGAATTGTGTGACCTTGGAGATGGTGAAAGTTTTTTTAGATATTATGGATGATTGAATGCAAAATGTGCCTTGTATTCTCTTAGTCGTGTTGAGTTGCTAGAGGACAAGCAATTATTTTAAGTTGAGGGTTTTGATGTGAGAGCTAATGCTAACACATTTGAGGGTTTTAATTAAGAATAATTGCGAAGTCTTAAGAAACTTTTATTGATTTTGATTGGTTTATGTTTGATTTTGCAGTTTAAGCTGATATGATAGAGAACCAACAAGAATGGAAATAAAGAAGTTGAATTCTGAAGAAAAGTGTGGCTGACGAAATTTGTGATAAGTCGTCATCCCTATGATAAGTTATCAAAGTCATCGTCAACAGTAAATACAGAATTGGCCTAAGTTGAAAGATATGATGACATTTTGTGATAAGTCTTCAAGGGTCTGATAAGCTGTCAAGAATGCCGTCACCCTGAGGCAGCACAAGACAACTAAAGCAGAGCTTTGATGACATTTTATGATAGGCCGTCACGAAGTTCATAAGTTTTCAAGTTTGTCATCAGCCTTAAATAGGAAAAGCCAAAGATAAAGAAGGAGCTGACGACATTTGTGATAAGTTGTCAGCCTCCTGATAGGCTATAACAAATGTCGTCACCTAATCGAGGGATTTCTGAATTCTATTATTTTGTTTCCATAATTACGGTGAACTATTTAAAGCTTTATTTTAGTTTTTTCTAAGGAGATCCGCACATTGAGTTTTGACAATACTTTTTGATATTTCTCTCTCTCTAATTTCTTGGTTTGAAAAAGCAAATATTTTGAAGAGATTATTATCATTATTCTAGGATTTTCATTTGTGATCTAATCTGCGATTCACTAGTTATTCTTCTTCTTATGGTAAGTTTAACCTTCCAAGCATGAATACAACTTGTTTTTTTTAATTTTAGCATTAGGAGTGGCTAAATTCCTTTAACCTAAATTATGGGATCTAGAGTTAGGCCTTGATAAGGTGCTGAGTGTTCGAGATTCAAAAGGTGGTAGGATTTCTTGATAATTCTGAGGTTTTAATTAACGTTTGTTGATTGCAAATAATACATAACACCTTCTTTGGTTTGCTTGAGAAAGAAATCAAATATAGTGGGAAGTGAGTTATCGACAGGGAGTTGGAAATACTCCGTTTAATAACCAGCGCTGTAACAAGGTTGGTTAACCTGAGGTAAAATCTGGGCAGTGAATACAAATTCCCTAAGTCTGAGAGGATTATGTAATTAAATACTTAAGTAGGTCGAGAGACATTTAAGCATAATGAAGATAAAGATAACTTGTTGTCCTACCTACCGTGAGAATCTTGAACCACCGTTAGCATCTGTCAAGTACCAGAAGCCCTAGTGAACATAATTCTATTTTTTCAAAAACTTTTGATTACAAACACTGATTAAAGTAACCAACAATTACTTGTTAAACTATAAACCCCCATTTTTGGGAACATCCAACTATCAGTTGATTGATTTACAAATGACTTATGTTCACACCATATTCCCTGTGGGATTCGATCCCGACCTAGATGGGTTTTATATTGACAGCAATCACTTACATTCTCATTGAGCGGTGTAGTTTGAGCGTTATCAGTAACCCCTTAAGTGAACTTTTGATCACTTTAGCAGTGGTCTCTTTAGTGGCCAAAAGGTTAGTTTAAAGGCTAGGACTATTCTTTGCCCCATTCTTAAAGTGGAGGCATGACCATTTTAGTGGATATCGCTAAATTGATGTGTTGTCCTCTAAAGTGGAGATTATCTAGGCATAAGTGTCACTTAGCGACCATGTGCCACTTTAATTATCAAGTGATCTCTTAAGCGGTAGCTACATGGGCACTTATTTTAGTCCTCACTAATGTTTGTCCCATTTGTCTCATGTGCCAAGAGCTTTAAACCCCTAGAGAGCTTAGAAAATTAGCATATTGATCCTTGGGTGATCGTGGGGTGTTGGTGAGCTTGGGAAATTTGTTTCATCATCGTAATCCTTGTAAGCTTCCATATAATTCCTGATTTAATTCTCTGATTTAGTCCTAAAACCCTAGTTTCTTGATGGGTTGATTTTCGTATCATTTGAGCATGGAATTTACCCATTCTTTAGGTTAAATGAACCTTGAGCATTGAGGGACGCATTGACATTTTCAAAGTTGTGATTTCACTAGGTGTCCCTACGTGGAATTTTGACTCAATTTTGGATCAAAAGTATTAAAATGTAATATAGGTATCATTATTCTTATATGAATGTGTAGATCACTATTTTGGTAGTGTGGCTTTACGCATAGTTTCCTAGAAGGGAAAATATCCCATTTAATGAACCTTATCAGGCATTCTTCATCATCAAAGTAGGCTAGGCTTACTCCCATCTTAGATTGGGATTTATTATGGTTTTGGCATGATATTATTATAGCTTTGGGTAGGGAAGCATGAATTATTAGAATAGCTAACAATATTTAGATCATTTAGCCGGTTAGTGAGCTGTAATTAGATGAATTAGACCTAACTACCCATTTATTGGATTGATTTGCTAGCTTAGGACTTAATGAGAATTATTTAGCACTTTCTGGTGAGGTTTTGAAGCTTTAGTATAGTTTGGGGTAGAAATTTCCTTAGATGAACTTTCAAGGTTAGAGTGGGTTCCTCCATCCCACTTTAAGTCAAGATGATAATTAGCTCCTTGTAGACTTAAGAGGCCTTTTTTCGTCATCCTATTTACATTATTGAGCTCGAGGATGATTTTTACATTTTTTGCTTGACTAGGCTAGGGCCAAGGGTTCATTTTAAGACCGGTTCGAGTTTAGCTATTATAATATTTAGACTATAGTTACTGATATTTACTTTGATATTATTTACTTGGTTGTTTTATTTTAATATTTGAATCACTATTCTAGGTTATCCCTTTTCGTCGATTTTAGTTATTATGTAGTATGTTGTTGTATTATATTATGATTTAGCTAAGTTGATGGATGATGCCTATTGAGTACCCATTATTTTGGTACTCATACTACACTTCTACATCTTTTTCTAATACAGATTCATGTAATGGCTATCACCGTTGATGCTAGTATTAGTATTGGTCAGAGTTTAGAGATAGGGTGAGTGTTCAAAGCCATAGATGACTTTCTCTCCTTCTATTTTTGGATGTTCAAAGCCTATAGGAGGATATAGGATATTCTTAGCAGAACTTCACTTTATTCATTTATTTTGTGCTAAGAGTTTGAGTCGGTTTCTAAAATCCACCTTATTTTACTCTTTCGTAGATGGATAGGACGTGAGCTACTACTAATGGAGATAAGGACCCCGAGTCCACAACTAGGGAACCTATTGGAGGTTGTGGCTGACCTAGAGGTCGGTTGTAGTCTATAGTTACAGCCTCAGCTAAAGATATAGATAGGGATCATTCAGCTGGTCCTATTCTTTCTCCCACACCAGAGATTCCTCCAACCCAGCTTGTGGTAGGATAGGGGTTATCCAAAGCTCTACTAGGATTTGTTTCTTCACCGTTGCTTAGAAAAAAAGAATGAAAAGTGATTTTTTCTCGACTTCAAGTGTAATATGCGCAAGTGAGTGGTAATGTAGAGTAGGCTTCCCTTTTGAATATTTAAATGTGAGAGGAAAAGTTTGAATTTCAGTAGGAAGTCGTAACAAATCAATTTATGGGTCAAAGGTTTAGGTTTAGGGTTTAAATAGTGTGGGTGACCTGATCTGGGTTAGGTTATAAGGGACCGACCCATTATTTTTAAAAAATTTAGCCTAGGCTTTAGACCCTCCCTACACCCTTACTTATGGGATGTAGGTAGTACCTACGAGACCATAGATAGGGATTGTTGGTGGTTCCTTCAATCCCTTTTTAGTTTTGATTTCTATGAACCAACCTATGGGGTCGTAGGTTATACCTATAAGGCTGTAGGTAGGAGTCGTAGGTTGAAGTTCAAACACCCAAATTTTGCCTCCGATTCCCACAGTTTAACTTACATATCGTAGGTTGGACCTATGACCCGTAAGTTGAGTCTTAGGTCAACTTACTTGGACTTGTATAAAGTTTTTCAATTTTTTACCATTCTCTTGTTACTTCTCCATGCTTTCTAAACTACAAAACCAAAACAATGTGAATGCTAAAACCTTAGGTTGACTCCCAAGCAATACTTGATTTAATATCACGACACGACATCACTATGTTGGGTACTCAAACTTCACTAACAAGCCCATGGATTTCCTCCTATGAAGCACCTAATTTAATGTCCTAGCATGACTCAGCTCACTTGGCTACTCAGACTTTGCCAAGGATAACATTCTCACACACTGTCAACTCTTCTATGCATCCTATGTATTACTTAACGAGATGCTCGTTCACCTTGAATGGGGAGTCCCCCTCTCACTATAGATTAATTGCACTATGTGGAGATAATCTTACCACAGTGAATGGTTCATACCACATATACTTCAACTTCCTAGGAAAGAAACAAAGTCTTTAATTATACAACAAGACCACACCACCGGGTTGGAATACTTTCTTCTCAATTTTCTCATCATGATACAATTTCATATTCTCCTAATACAAGGCTGAACTTTCATAAGCATAGAGGCAAAACTAGTCAAACTCATTCATCTTATCCAATATCAAGTTTGCGAAATCACTCCACTCAAAGTTTAGCTTCTTCAATGCCCATAGTGCCTTATGCTCAAGTTCAACCAACAAGTGGCATGCCTTTTAGTACACAATCTAATAAGGTGAGGCATCTATGAGAGTTTTGTAAGCTGTTCGGTAGGTACATAGTGCATCATCTAACTTTCTTGACTAGTTAGTCTGGTTGGTATTCATAAACTTTGCTAAAATGATTTGATCTATCGATTGGAGGCCTCAGCTTGCCAACTTGTTTGTGGATGAAAAGGTGTTGCCACCTTATTTTTCATTCCATTTTTATCTAGTAGGGTTTTGAACATAAGATTGCAAAATTGGACCCACCATTATTGATGATAGCTCATGGGGTACCAAACCAAGAGAAAATATTTTCTTTAAGGATGCTGTGACACTCTGACCTTCATTATTGGAAAGTATAACTACTTCCACCCACTTAGACACATAGCGGACTTCCACTCAGTTTTACTTCATACCATGTGAAATCATGAATACCCATGAAATCAATACCCCACACATCAAATAATTCAAGCTCAAGAATAAGTGTCATAAGAATCTCATGCTTTCGTGAGATACTGCCCTACCTCTGGCATTGGTCACATGTCCGAGAGTAGTCATGTGCATATTTTTAGATCATCTGCCAATAGTAACATACTGCAGAATTTTATGGGCCTAACCAGTACCTCCATAGTGACCCCCAACTGGACACGAATGACAGTCCTCCAGAATACTCATCATCTCTACTTTGGAAATACATCTATTAATCACACTATCCACATACACCTAAAATAAACAAGGCTCATCCCAAAAAAACTTTCGTACCTTATGCATAAATCATTTTCGTTGCTAAAATGACATGTCTTATGAGATTGGGTCACTTGCCAAATAATTGTCAAAGTCAACAAAGCAAGTGATTTAGTTGTCACGACCCAATTTCTCAGGTCATGATGGTGCCTACTATAACCCACTAGTAGGAAAGCCAACTCGTAGTCCAAAACTGCTAGTAACGGACTAAAGAAATTGAGGAGAATGAAGAATAAATCCAGTAAAAAGGATAAAATAGATAAGACAGTCCTAAAAACTGGTGGAATCAATACAAGAGCTTCAAACATAATAAGATTACAAAGTAAAGTGCAAATGAATATACCGATACAACCTATCTCTGAATACAATGTAGAGACTAGTCTAGTTCATAAGACGGAGGAAACTAATACTCTAAATGCTAGGATCTTACCCTACCTCTCCGAACTATAGCCGCTCCATACGACATGCACAACAACGACGATAACCCATTCTATGATCTGCATGTTGCAGAAGTATAGTATAAGTACCAAACACATGACACTCAGTGGAAAACTGCCGATTGAGCTCCAAAGATAATGTAAATATACATAATATGTAACCAGAAACATAAACTACACCCAAATAACCAACAACTGCATAACCTAACAAATGAGATAATATGAATAAAGTATCCTATTTATATCCAAGAAACTAACATAATAAGGCTAAAGAGGTATTAAGGATGAACTAACCCATTACATCCATACCCAGGAATCTCAACACTATATCGTATATCACTGGCCAACATACGAGTAAAGGTGAAAAAAGAATATATACTAGTATAAAAGGCCAAGAAATAAGTATACATATACATATATAATATATAATATATAATATATATATATATATATATGTATACATATATAGCCAACTCGAGGAACAACCTAAGTCATTAGACTAGCATCATAAGGCCTCAAAATCATAGTAAAAACTAATACTACCATAATTAGGGTCACTAATCCATACACCTAATCATGAAACAATTATCTATAGTAAAGGAACCGTAAAGGAAGGAATTTAAAACATACCTCGAATCTTAATACTGAATTATAAGCCAAACTGTCAAGGACTAGCCATAGTAGTGATAACAATTATATGAATAACAATAAAAGTACAAGCAACCGGCTAATGCGTACATACCATATCCGGCCAAGGGTTTCAAAAATCCCCACTGCCACAGGCTTAGAAGGTTTAATCAACACTAAAACAAATAACATTATGAGCCTATACTTATGCAACCACCCATAAGTCTGATAGATACATGCTCCTTGCAATATACTACACAGCCCTCCATAAGTCTGATAGATACATGCACATACTGGTGATAGGCAATGAGCATACAAGAGTAGATATCAAGACATAATCCATAATACCATAACCGATCAAATACCATGCAATAACATATTGTATATACCTTCTCCAGCTCAACAACTTGAAAAGGTAGGACCTACGGTGACCACCCTTCTCCAGCACAACAACTCATAGATAAAGGGGTTCTTATGGGGTTCGAGAGTACCCATATACACTGACCTAGTACCGATCATGGATTTTAATCACCATTAACATCATCAATATCATCAAGATTATCAACACCATCAACATCATCAATATCATCAACGCCATCAACCTTCTTCGTCCCGTACCAGAGAGGTGCATATATATAGGTATAATAAATGCACAAACTCTAAATCATTGCTAAAAAGAGTGCAAATCTATAAATTCATTGCCAGAGGAAAACTCTGAGACTAAATAATCATAATGGTGTAGAAAGGGTTAGTAATCTCTCACAACCAAAGTAAATAATAGTAACAAAAATCATGGACCAAAATCTGCCTTGGTAAAAATTTTAAAACACCATCTTCAATCTCAATGCACATAAGTAATTCATTAAGATGGTACGATTCTCATTATTCTTGGCAATAATAAAACATTATAATAATCACTTATCAAGGATAAAAGAATATATTACTAAATCTACTCACTTAAATCCAAGTATTTCATTATTTTAAAGCAATTTAAGCACTGTAATGGCTAACTTGTATATTGTAAGGGATAAGAATATATATTATCATTAGCAATTTAAGGGTTAACATCCACTTAACAATTAAATAAAAAGTTATATGACACATCACGATTATATCCTCACTATTAATACAACCATCACAACTGGCATGAGATAATCTATTATTGATAACTTATAACTAATTCTATTTGTACCTGATTCTTATATCACCACAATATCAGCAACTTACTAAGTTTTCTTAGGTTCCCCAAAAATCTATCAACAACAACTCATGAGTCTTATTATATTACACAACTTTCGGAGATATAATGCATGTGGTGTAGGCGTATACTCTAATATCTGGCCTCATAGGCATGAAATATAATGTATATGCACCATATGAATGGCAAAAAATACATAAATTATATCATAATATCAATTGAAGCTAACAATAAATCCATAATAAAAATAGGTAAATTGTTGTACAGGCCGACAAGACCATCATAGTGTCTGATATGAAATCAATCATGTAATACATTTTATGATAGATAGAAACTCCACCAATAATAGCATATATATGAATATACCTCCTATGTACCAAAAACAAAATATCAAGATTGACCCCACCACAAAAATACAATAGTGAAAACATCAATTTCACTATTTTAGGGATCACAAGGACATGGTCTTCTCATAATATGTATCAAAATAATTAAGGAGAAGCTTTGTATGAGTAAGGATTATAACACAAGAAAAGTGTAGTGGTATGTTTTGGTGTTATCTTAAGGGTACGATACACCAATGATGAGTAGTTATTCTACCACTCATTCGTACTAAATATTCATGCACAACATATTGTTTTGAATGAATAAATGAGACATAATTATGATTAAATGCAATAATATCCACTCTTTGTAGGCATAGAGTTGAAGGGATAAAAAGATGAGGATTGGAGCTTAAAATGATCAAAAAGGGAGCAAGATAGTGCAACTGAAGACTTGGAGCAGGAATTAGCCTTATTTAACACTGTCGTGGCTTGGTGGCCATAGTCACGTAATTAAAGTAGAAGTAACCCAACCGTGATCGCAAAAGATATTTATGGCTACATAGTCTCGGTCGCGATCAGACCCGCATAATTTTGGTTTAGCAAAAAGTGGCAGCGCAGGGGAAAATATGGAAATTCGCATAGCTGATCCTAAATTTTTGGCAAAAATACTCAAACCCTAAGTCATTCAATACATATTCCATCTTTTAAAATTTTAGATTTAGCTATTGAGTTCATATCCTCCATACTTGGAGAAGAAAATATTGTATAAATTTTGGGTAAAGAATACATTGGTGACTTTTTAAGTAGAGGATTAGCTCACTTCCAATGTTGATTTGTGGGAGTGACAATTTTGAAGTAACATTCACTTAGTCTTCAACAAGTCATGTCAATGGAGATTTTGGGTATATCTATGCTTATTTATCTTATGTGCAGCTAGATCCCCCTCTTGAGGTTATGTGCGAATAGGGGCTAATAGTGTGTGCGTGGATTGTTATTGTTGTCTTTTATTTCATAGTATGCTAACTTGGTTGGGATTTTTGGGTGAAATACTTAAATACCCACATGGATTTGATTGGTGAAAGCTCCAAACTCTACAAAGCTCAAGGCCATCTTTGAAACAAGGGTTTTGGGTAAATTTTAGGAATCCATATCATCCTTGAAAGAGGGATGTAGAGACCAAAGCAATGGTAGATTATTATGTGTATAGTTGGCTAATCTATCACTATCTTAGGCATAAGGATGGTAATAAAGTTTACTATACCATGGGTATTATACTAGAAATAGGGATGCCTAGATTGAGGTGTGGTTACTGATTGTTAAACACACCCATTAGGTATTCAACAGAATCAATGGGTGAAAGTTTGGTGTTTAGTTTAAAGACTAGCATCAAAACCTATAACCAAACCTACCAGCACTTAATCTACTAATAATGAAGTTAACTATTAGCATACACATATCACTTCCCTTAGTAACATATAATCCCAAGATCCATGCATAATTCTTTAAACTTTAATTATTCGTAACCTTGAATTTATACTAGAAAACTCAAAAAGAAACATTGTTGTAGACACCTATCTCCTGTATTTTTATCTTTTTGTAGTATTGGTTTTAATTTAACTTATATATGTTATTCTGAATTAATTTGATCGCCACTCATATTGTTCCTTGTGGATTCGACCCTGACTCCAAAGTTGGGTAAATTATTGACGAAAACCTCTTTGCACTTCAATTGATGTGTAAGTTGAGTATTATCTATCATGGCTCCATTGCCTGGAAAAAAATTAGTGTATTAAGTTAGTTCGGAATTTTAGCTTACTTGCTTGAATTCAAGCTTGTATTTATTTTTTTGTGATTTTTCTTTTATAGGTAGATTTCTATTTTATATTACTTGTCTCTATGGCATCTTTCGACAAGTATGATGTCAGCTATTGGGAATCCTATCGTGATGAACTATGTCCAATTTATGATGGACCACACTTTAGGAGAGATTATAGCTATATTTCCCAGAGAGAGATGGACCCACCATCTCGATCCTATGGGAAGTATAGGTGTTCTTTATATAATGGTCGAAAAGGATATTAGGATAACTTCCCAAATTTCTCTCCTCCTTATTATTCTAACCCGGTTTCTAGTTCTTCATATGAGCTTGATAGGTCCTATGATAACAATAAGGAAGAGCAACATACCAAGTCCAATATCTTTGACACAAAGCTACTAGCTATTTTATATTGGTTGGATATAATAGGCGAGAATCTATAAGACATGTATCAAGAATCATTAAGAAGGACAAGTGTCTAAATGGAGGAAATAAGCAAAGAAGAAAAGCTTGAAATCACCACTACTTTACCCATTTCCCAAAAAGAGGTTCATTAAGAAGAGAAACAATGCTATGATGATGCACCTAATAGTGAAGACTCCTCAGTGAGTTCCCAATCGAACATATCAAATGAGGAAGAAGAAGCCCGGCTAAAGTTTAAAAGTTCATGTTAAGCCTTGTTACCTATCCCGACATATAATATATATGAATATGCATTTGGTTATGTGGATTGGATTTTGTATGATTTGAAACTAATGATCATGACATTATGTTGTCATTATCCCTGAGTATCATGCTAGATTTTACCCTACTAACCATCTTCCAACATTATATCCCCACATGATATAGAAAATTGCCATACTTCTACTCCTCCTACCCAGTGATTCAAAGTGGGGATTAGTTTGAAGTGGACATTAAAGTGGTGAGCTTTCATACCTCGGAAGTCTACATTTCATGTGTTGGTTCATTATGTCTTAGACTATTTAGACTTATTTTTGTCTATAGTCAGGGGCATGTTGCGATACTCTATTGATGTTCAATTTTGGTAGAGTCTTTTTTAGATAATTATGGACTTGGGTATTATTTGTTGATTGTTGGTTATTGATTATAGAAGTATATTTTATTCTTTGAATTTATCATTTATATGTTCTAAATTCATCTGATAGAGGTGAAATTTTTGTGGTTGGTTAGGTGCAAGGGCGCAAACTCCGGCCCCTGATGGACTTTAGATACCTGTCATGGCCAGACCCTAGTTTATGTCATGATAATATGGTATTAAGGCCTAGGTTTGGTTTTATTAGGTGTCTAACAAAGCCGTGGAAAGTAGATTCTATTTTATGGAAGTATAGCGCGCCTCACTTATAAGGGAGACACTATGAGGCATATAAAATATTTCTCTTTCATAAGATATATTCTTTGATCTATAGAGTCTAAGGTCATGAAATCTCCTTTAATTCCCATATGTTCTCTTTTGAGATCATGCCTCCTAAAAAATCTGATGCTCATGGAAACTCTTTTGTCTCACTTAAGGAGATTATGGAAAGAACTCATCCTACCCCTGAGGTACAGACTTGGTCTAGGGTCATTGATTTTGATTGCCCTAGTGGAGTACCATTGGTTCCCTCTGGTCCTTCTCAAACACCTTAAGGTAAAGTTTCTAATATTGAGTTCTACTATACTATTTATCTGTTGACACAAATAGTAGTCTCTCTATCACACCACTCTTGTCTTGTTAGTGGGAGAAGGAATTAGGATATGATAAGGGAGAGAAAAAATAAGAAGTTCAGATATTCAAAGAAGGGTAGGGGTTATCACAATAGCAATAGACATGGGAGACAATGGACTAAGAAAGAGAGCAGAGGAAATTCTGGTTCAGACCCATCAGCTAGAGCCCTTTACCCAAAGTTTTCTAGTGATTATCATTTTTAAAAGATTATAGGTCCTAGTGTACAAGGATCCCAATATCATTTTAGTAGAGCTCAATTAGTCCCTCACTATCCTTCTTGTCGATTATGTGGTCAGTGGCATCGTAAATTTTATCATGAGGGAAAGAATCAATTCTTCAATTTGGTCAACACAATCATACACAGTGGAATTATCCTTTGATCAATATTGCTACTGGAGCTAATAATATTACAGTTGCTATATCTTCGATTTTCATACCAAAGGGTGCTACTTCGAATACCGGCACTGGCAAAAATTGTCTTTATACTCTAGCTACTCTCTCAGAGTCTGATGCATCACCAAATGTCATTGCTGGTATGATACAAATCTTTTCTTTTAATGTGTATTACTTTCTTGATCTAGGGTCTACTATTTCTTATGTTACCCTTTTTGTGGCTGTTCATTTTAGTTTGATCCCGAGTGTATTTTGATTCCTTTTCTATTTCCTTTTCGATGAGTGACTTTATTATTGCTAGAAGGTTATATAGGGATTGTGTGATGTCATTTCAAGATAGGGAGACCTTGCTAGATGCAATAGAGTGAGACATGGTAAACTTTGATATGATTTTATGGATGGATTGGTTGCATCCATGCTATATGTCTTTGGATTATCAAACCCATAGGGTCAATTTCTATTTTCCCAAAGTATCTAGTAATTGAATAGAAAGGTAGTTCCCTGGTGCCTAAGGAAGGGTTCATTTTGTAAATTAGAACACAAAAATTGCTTTAAAAAGAGTTCCTCTACCCTATAGTGCATGCTAAGGATTCCAGATCTGAAGGTCCTTCTTTGTAGTCTGTCCCTGATGATCTTCTTGATGTCCCTCCCAATAGTAAAATTGACTTTGGGATTGACCATGTTCCAAACATTTATCCTTCTTTATCCTTCTTATTGAATGGCTCTGTTGAGTTGAAATAACTTACGGTGCAGTTGAAAGATCTTTTTAATAAGAGTTTGTCTTCCCTAACATTTCTCTGTAGGGTGCTTCTGATCATTTCTACGTAGGAAACATGGTTTCCTTTGAATATGTATTGGTTATCTAAAGTCCAATAAAGAATTTAGGTGACCTCCTTGTGGGGTGGAATATATAAATATATATATTTTATGTGGGGTACTCTATTAGTTATGCATGGATACCAAGTTTGAACCTTAGATTTTGATTTTGGAGAAAAGAGTATGTTATCTAGAGAATAATAATGTGAGAATTATGGGAGTAAACTGGTAGGTTCGATGAGGTATATGGAAGGGATAAGGTTGATAACTTAGTAAATACTGGAGTTGGAAAGTTATGATATATAGGCAAGAGGTCTAGGTTGGAATTGATGGATTAGGGGGCTAGGTCATTGGATGTATTAGGGCATGAAGTTTTTAAGTATATGATGAACTCCAGGTAGCATCTGGATAGATGAGGTTTTATGTATAAGAGGGCTAAGTGTCCCTAGTATATGTCCATGGTGATACCCATTTGAGCAAAGTGTTGTTCTTATAGGTGTAGTAAGACGGAGATCGAGGGCTAATCTTAAGTTTTCTCCCAGTGGTGGGCATCAGGGGAGAGTCGGGGTGAATTTAATCCTATTGTAGAGATTCCATCCTATTTCAATTAAGAGGGCACTATACTAGTGATGTATGCATTCTAATAGTGCTTTTACCTAAGGCCTGCATTCTGTATGTCGCATATGTCCATACTCCATCCCCTGAATGAAACAAAATAGTAGTTATCAAAAATTCAAGATTCTAAGTGTTCAAGATCTATATTATACCATTTATGATCCATACATTCATGCCTCACGGTATGCCTAGTTCCAAGAAATAGTGGTTTCAAGAAAAAATCTGAGCCTTATTCCCTGAATATAAATCTCGGCTTCATCATATTTTACCCATGATATATTCATTCGAATTACTCTCGGTTATGCTATGGTATATTTATGTTGGAATGAACTCTATTTATAACCTAGGTGGTTTCTATGAGGTACTTCATGCCTATTCTACTTTGTCTTATTTCACAGGTCTCACCTTGAGTAGTACGATAAATAGGAGTTGTAATTGAGAAGTAACACCTCCCCATTATTGATGCTTGTACTCTAAATTCCTCAGTGACCCTTCTTATGTTAGGCAAGTAATGGCTATAGAAATGTAGTAATGTTTTGGATGAGAGAGTAGGTTTTTTTTATTGTAAAATTTTGGTATGACTACTCAGGAAAAGGTTATAGATAAAGATGGGAGATAAAGAGAAAACTTTGTTATGTGAAATAGTTGGGAAAAAGAGATATGGTAAAATCCATTATGTTAGTGATCAAAGTTTCTACTTTTGGGTTGGGAGATCCATAAAGTAGGGGTAGAAAGATAGGCTAGAATACTCTGGTTGATAGATATACAAAACCATTATGTTATGTGGTTAGTACTCCTTTATTAAAACCTATAGTTACCTGATTATTGAGATAAGATTGAGTAATACTAAAAGAGTGGTGTAAAGTATAAGGTCCTATGGCTTACACTAGCACCTTCAACTCTGAGTTAGGCTTGAACATGGGAGAGATATGCGGTTATACTAAAACCATTGTAGTTATATGTTCACAAGGGAGTTAGGAGGTCAAAATGGCAGTGTGTTGTATTAATAATTGAAAGCATACTGGAGTATGTGGTCATATTTAAGGGTTATTGGATGTATCGTTTGGGAGGAAGGAGCTAAGTGGGAAGCAAATGAGGACATAAAATCAAAGTACCCATTCTTATTTTTTGCTATGGATAATCTTCCTTAAGGTAAGTGTTATTTTTAACATTTTTTTTTCCAACTTTGTTAAAGAAAATTGTGATTCCTTTATATCTTTGCTTTCTGACTTTGTTAAAGGGAAGTGTGGTTGTTAGTTCTGCTAAAATTGTGCTTGTAATTGCCTTGACCCACCATTCCAGGATGAACTTTCCAAGTGGGAGGGAATTGAAACACCCCAAATTTCAACCCTTGAAAAAAATTCTTCATCTTTGAGCTAACTGCTTCGACTACTACTTATCCTATGAATCGTGATGTGTCTTTATGGGTCATAGTACCTAGTTGTAATGACACCAAACGGATTTTCCTAAGTCCTTTCCTTGATAACGACTGGACTTAACAAGTCATATAGACTCCTAACGAGTCGTAAGAAGGGTATTTCTAAATGTGTCAAGTCTAGTGCCTCTATTGAAACTGTTGAGACTACGACTTTACCCTATGAGTCATTTTATGCAACACCCCGTACTTTTACCTAGCTTAAATTCATCTAAAAAATGTCAAAGACTTTCTTTAAAGATAAATACACTTTTAAACATGTGGATTTTTTTTTTCAAGATTTTGGCTTTTTGTTGTGTGGAAAATTGAATAAGCTTTCAATCGATATAAAATATGCAAAAATCCAATAATCGGTAAGAAGTTATGGCAATTTTATGTTTCAGTCGTTAAACACCATTGTTCAGGAAAGTAGCGCATTACAGAGTGTGTCAAAATAGAAATTGTTAGTTTCTAGTGTTGCACAGCGATGATTGGCGCGTCGCGCCATAGACCCAGTTCATAATTTTCAATTTCTACTGTGCCAACATGATCCCACCGCATTGCAGTGCACTTCCAGTTCGTGACCAAAGTGAAAACGCGATACCACCATGTCACGCAACCATGAAAATTAGTCGCGCGTCACGCCAGGTGTCCAAATCGGGAAAATTTCACAAAAAAATTAAAGTTATGCCTAGGGTTAAGCCCTAAAAACGTTTATGCCTTTCATTTTTCACTTTTTTCCCAAAATCAAAAGGTATTTCTCTCTCAAGAAAATAAATGCTAGTTCAAGAAATCAAGGTCAATCCCAAGAATCTCTCCAAGAACACTAAGAAACTCACAAATTAAGGTATATTAGACGTTCATCCGTGGATCCATACCTTCCATGTAGCCCAAGAATATTTTTTTCAAAATACAAGATTTATGATTTATGATTTCTATGTTTGAATAAGATTGATTCCATTTTCATGATGTTGTTTGGGTTTTAGTCCAAGATTTAGATTACAAGTTCAAAGAATTGATTCTAGTATGTGTTGAATTACGTGATATTCATGATAAACCCTTCAATTTGTAAGTTGATTATTGTAACCATGTCAGCCCTAAGTGTTTATTATTGAATGAACCAAGTATGCTTCTTACGTGTTTGATAAATTATCTATGAGAATGAAATAATGCCATTCTAGCATGCTAACATGTATTCTCCATTCATGTAAAAGTTAATGCATTACAAGCGTTTGATGAAATGTCACTATAAAAGAATTTTGACCAACTGAACATTGTTATGTTATTCAAAATTATGCTTTTCTTTACTTTTCATGCTATCGAGTCCTGGGGGTATTTAATACCCAATAACTTAGCTTTTTATTTTGAGCAAGTGTCACTTACAGAATAGTGTCAGTCATGTCACGACCAGTAGTACTCTTAGTCCGTTATAGAACTTAGTAGAACTCAGTAGTCCAACCTATTTTAGTATATTCAGTTTAGTATCTTTCAGTTGGGAGTATGATTCAACATCGAGTGAACCCAAGGATGGGGGATCACCTACCAGCAGGGGGTGTAATCCTTAGAAGAAATACTTACGTTTAAGAACTACATAGCCAACATAGGTTGAGACATCAAACCTTCTAGTTGAGGGTTGATGAGGTGCTTTACCTGCCAGTAGAGGGTACCACCATTCTAGTTTTGGGAACCTATTAGTAGATGGTCATTCTTCAGCTTATCTTTACCTGTGGCACGGTACTGACACCTTTTCAATTGGGGTTACAGACTAAACCTCTATTAGTTCAGATTTGGGCATGTCTTTTAGATTATTACCTCTCACAATTTTAGTTTTGGTTTCAGTCTTTAGAATAGAATTTAGTTCAATTCTGCAAAATCAGGACAGTTAGATATAATTACCTAGTTAACATTAAATTAGATTATCAGTGATCCCAGATTATCTTTATATTCAGTTATCAGTTATTAGATTCAATTCCAGTATACTCAGTCCCAGTATGCACAGTATGTTCAGTAGTTATAGATCCTCCATGTGTGCTAATCCAACTCTTGCATATCATTTAATTAGTTATTGTTCATGCATATGAACCCATGTATTCAGCCTTACCTCAATTTGCATACCAGTACATTCCCACGTACTATTTGCATACCTATTTCTTGCGTTATGATGATTCATATCATAGGTTTGGATGCTCAAGTTCCTGACTGCGCTTAGCCAGATTCAGCCAGCGGTAGTAGATTTAGCAGTGAGTCCTCATCTATCGATGATATGGTTTTTAATTTAGTATTTTAGTTTATCAGAAGTTGAATAGTTAGAGTTAGTTGGGGGCTTGTCTCATCAATTCTATATTCGCTCAGTTCAGTTAAAGGCTTTTAGACTAGACCAGTTAGGTAGTGTTTAGTTTTCAGATGTTTCTACCAGATGTTATTATTTATTAGTATTTTAGATGTTTTGAACCTAATGGAGTTTCCACTTATTTCTCAATATTAATTTAAGTATTATTATTCAGTGCTCACAATAGATATCATTCATGGGTTAGCTTGTGGTTCTTCAGGGTCATAAGCATCGTATGATGACTATGGGATAGTCTTGGGACATTACAAACTTAGTATCAGAGCCTAAGTTTTAAGAGTGTCCTAGGGAGTATGAAAGCCACATGGCGTAGAGCCTTATGAATGGGTGTGTAGCATGCGGCAATTATGGATATGAGGCTATGGGATGTTTTAGGAAAAGTTTCTCTTCTTTCATTTCTTAGATCGTGCTATAGAAAGGTCATCTAAAAAAGTTATATAGATTCTCATCTTGCTCTATTCTTGCCAGACCTGCCTTGTTTTTCAAGGTAACAAAAATAATCAAGATCGATCAATACTTACAGATAGAGATTTCTCCGCCAGTTCCTTACAGATAGTCATGGGATTTTATGTAGGCTCGAAATTATCCCATCAGTGCCCTTATGAGTAAGAAAGATTTCATTCATGATTTATGAAAAATCATACATTTATCCAAACTCATGTGTTCTTTTATATCCCTCCTCAGAATCCTATGATAACATAAGATATAGAATTAAAAGTAAGGACCTAGAAGTTTAGCAGTAGTTAATTGAGGATAGTATTATCTAAATTTGAGCAGATTATATTTCATGGGGCTAGTTGTATGAATGGTTAATTAGTAGGCTTAATGCAGTGTATGGACGAACATAAGTTTGTTGATTTAAAATATAAGTTGTGGATGTGATATTTGCAGGCTATGATGAAAGTATAATAATTATTAAAGATTTACAGATATGCATGTTATGTGTTACAATCTAATTGTGAATGTTTGAAGATTGAGCTAGTAGAAAGAAGAGTGAGAATTATAAGATTTGTCGGTGTTGATGTTGGTAAATGATGATTGTTGGGGCTATAGAAAGCTAAGAATTATGTTTCAAAAGAAAGTACAATCAGTGGACCTTACATAGTCAAGAGTAGTCCTTCAGGATGAGTTCAGTGTTTATGAGTATAATTTTATCTCAGACTCTAGAAGTAAAGTGGTGACATTTTAGTTTGGAGTTTATTAAGTAATTCGTAGATTTAGAATAATGGCTTTAAGCCAAGGAGAAAATGGTTGTAATACCCTGAGACTCTAACCAATAGTGCAACCATGAATCAAGCTCATGAGAAATAAATTAGAATGTCTTGGGTTGTTTTCTGATCAAGGATGGTGTGTATTAAGGACTTAAAGATGTCCTAACAATTGGGTGAATCAAAACATTCCTTACCGATTGAATTCTTGGGAATGATATTGGTATAGTCAACTTTGAACAAGCATATCTTTCATTATACTTATAATTTTTGAGCTCATGACCTATCAACAGAAAGATAATTTAATTAGCTTTCCAAGGATACGGATTTTGCCAAAATCCGATACTGGAGCAAAGAGTTACACCAATTTTACTCCAACATGTTAATCTAGAAAAAGGTGACGACATTTCTGACGGCCTGTCATATTTCTGACGACATTTCAGACGACGTCATCACATTTTTGATGATATATCTGACAACATCGTCAAACTTAGATAGAAAATCAAAAAATTTGACCCTTTTGTGACGATATTTCATGACGGCCTATCACGGGTCTGACGGCCTGTCATGGATGTCATCAACTATTTTTTTAGAAATTTAGAGACATTTTTGGAAGGGTATTTTGGTCTTTTCCCATCTTTTAGAGGTCTCTATAAATAGGAGAATCCCATCTAAACCCTAATTCAATCATTTTTTCTTCCAATTCTCTTGAGATAATATATCTAGGGTTATATCAAGAACATAAATCTTCCAAGAATCATCCATAAATCTTCAAAATTTCTTCAAGAACCAAGTTCCTTGTAGTGTGGGCTTCCAGAATTATTTATTTCAAGTGTGGATAAAGTCTCAAGCACTAAAGTTCATCCAATTTCAAAGATTAAGGTATGTGGAGTTTTGAATAAAAACACTCCTTTTGTTCTTGCGCCCAAAGATTTAATTTCTATTGAATTTCATGAATTTTCCAAAGTGGGTTTACACCCAAATTACTTTATCAAGGATTTATGATACTTGAGCTATAAAAGATTGACACATATGACTACTTCATTGTCTTATTTCTTAAATTAAGAATTCATGTCATGAGTTGTATATTGTTATCATAAAATGATAATTTCTAAGTGATTTATGATAAGTGTCATGATTTATGTTTTTCCATGAGAAGTTTGTCTATTGAATATATATTGATATTGAGCTTGAGAGTCAAGAACGATTACTATGATGTTTTCTGGAAGATTTGATACTTGATATGATTTGATAAGCAAGTGTACTTGATGATGAGAAAGATTATTTTGAGATTTAGTCGAGTTAGGAATCCACAAGTTGATTATGATTTATAAGTGAGATATATATTTATATTTTGGTATTCATGATAGACCCTTGAGTTGATTAAGGTGGATTTCCTAATGCGTTCTGAGCTTAAGTTTGGGAGTAGTATTTAGCACTGAGCGGGAAGTATGGGTTTAGCACATCCTACTTCCCTAGAACTACGTGCCACTATAGGATTAAGAATAAGGGCCAAAGGATAAGACAGTTATCACTAAAGTTAAGGTTCTACTCTGATGGCAAGGATAGAACATTTCTCCCTAACGTGGGCAAGATATTGGACTCCATGTAATCTCACATGGTTTATGTCGGTTATAAGAAACTCCCAAGTCCATAATAGTCCAAGTTTCATGAGTTACCGAGTCACTCTAAGTCATGAGTCAAAGAGTTTC
Organism: Capsicum baccatum var. pendulum; assembly: GCA_030864225.1. Lineage (NCBI taxonomy): Eukaryota > Viridiplantae > Streptophyta > Magnoliopsida > Solanales > Solanaceae > Capsicum > Capsicum baccatum. The sequence goes on from CM061552.1 coordinate 136,761,674, forward strand.
AGTTGAGTCCAACGGTTTGTGAGATTTATGAAGCATGTGTTATTATTGATGATTTATGGAAAATATGTTTCAGGTAACTCAAGAGAAGAGAGTCATTATTATCAGCATGCATGATTTTCTTATACATTTATGATATTATTTAAATTTGTCCTACACGCCCACATACTCAATACATTCCTAAGTACTGATTCCCATACTTTTTTATGTTCTATATTTACTCGTGATGTAGGTTCAGGTGCTCAGTATTAGTAGTGACAGTGATCTTCGTTTACTTCTATCTACATTCGTATAGTTGGTGAGTCTTTCTGGTTCAAGGACCTATGTTCCCAATTTTTTTCTTGATAGTAGATGGTTGTTTATTTCCAGTTCATTACAGGTCAGTTGGGGATCTGTCCCAATGGCTCCTCAGTCTTATGTAGTAAAGGCTTTGTCAGACTAGAGTACCAGTATGTATAGAACTTCAGTATTTTGATTTTATAGGATAATATTTCTTTGTATTCCAGTGTTCATGACATAATTATTCTTCTTTATTACAGCTTGATTATTGTCATAGTGAGTTATAGAGGAGATGACAGGCTTAGAGGGTTAGCTTGAGGTCGTGTGTGGGCTTATCCACCGTATAACATCTTGGGATAGGATCTTGGGGCGTTACAATCTTGGTCTCAGAGCCTAAGGTTTAAAGTAGTCCTAGGGAGTGTGACAAACTGTGTTACATAGAGTCTTGATCATCAGTGTATAGCGCGCTACATATATGAGCAAGAGGCTATGTGGCATTTTAGGAAAAGTCATTTCTTTCTTTCAAAAGTCTTTCATGACTACGACTGTTTCTCTCTACTATTAATTCGTGCTCTCTGATAACAGAAAATGCCTCCTCGTAGAGCTCGCAGAAATAATGAATGAACTCAACCCGTTGATCTTTTAAATGAGATGGTGGATCATGCAAAATTTTGGATAGCTTTTTAGGTGCTAGCCCAGGCAGTTACTGCCAATGCTCAGGCCAATGTTCAGGTCGCTGTTCCACCTCTGCAAGAAGGTAATGAGTTTAGGATTTTATACGGATGAATCCGCTAGAGTTTTATGGGTCAAGGGTAGGTGAGGACCCACAGATGTATCTTGATAAGGTGAAAAAGATCACCCAAATTATGCATGTAACAGAGGAAGAAAGTGTGAAGCTAGCTTCTAATCGCTTGAAAAATGTTTCTTATGATTGAGTAGAGTTGTGGAGGAAGAGTAGAGGGGAGGATACCGCTCCCATGACTTGGCTGTTGTTCCAGGATGCGTTAATATACCGATTCTTTCCCTCGGAGCTGAGGGAAGCAAAACTAGAAAAATTTATGAAATTGAGACAAGGCTCCATGACAGTTAAGGAATATTGTCTTAAATATAACCAGTTGCCTACGTATGCTCCCAGTATGATTGTTGATTCCAGGACCAGTATGAGTAAGTTTTTGACTGGCGTATCGAGTTATGTTGTGAAAGAGTGTAGGTTCTCTATGCTCAATAGGGACATGGATCTTTCTAGATTGATGATACATGCCCAGTAGATTAAAGCAGACAAGGTGAAAGAGAGAGAGCGAGAGGGAATAAGAGAGTTAGATCAGAGTAGTAGGGGTATAGTCAGAGTAGATTTTTTGAAGGGATCCACCCTCAATTTCAGAGTTGTTCCTTTCTGCTAGCACCGTCATCAACTAGTACTCCCACATCCAGAGTCAGGCAGGAGCAGGGTAATAGACCTAATGTGTCTAGGTCTCAGGATAGTATGAGTAATAAACCTAACTATCCCCTGTGTGCTATGTGTGGTAGGACGTATCCTGAAGATTGTATGACTGAGCAGAGAGGTTGTTTTGGTTGTGGTAAGTTGGGCCACAAATTCAAGAATTGCCCATATGCTAGGCAGGTGAGCCGTGATGTTCATCCCCAAAGTTAGTCTATTAGTGCTCTAGCCCTTTGGGTTCATCCTAATCCTCCCCAGGGTGCCTTATCTAGTACTGCCGGTGGTCAGTGCCACAATTATTTTTATGCTATACCAACCCACTAGGAGTAGGAGGATTCACCAGATATTGTTACTGGTATGCTCCGTGTATTTCATTTTGATATGTATGTGCTGATGGACCCTGGGTCAAGTCTTTCGTATGTGACTCCATTAATGGCTATGAGTTTTGAGATCAATCCTGAAAAGATTCCTGAGCCTTTTCTAGTTTCTACTTCCGTAGGTGAACCTGTTGTTGCTAAGCAAGTATATAAGAAGTGCCCTATCACTGTCCTTCATAGAGTTACATTTGCAGATTTGATTGATCTAGACATGGTTGATTTTGATATTATTCTGGGTATAGATTGGCTTCACTCTTGTTATGCGTCTATAGACTATCGTAGCCATGTAGTCAAGTTTTAGTTTCTTAATGAGCTAACCTTTAAGTGGTCTAGAAATTCTATATTTGCCAGGAGTCATTTCATATCCTATGTTAAAGCTAGGAAACTGATATCCAAGGGTTGCATCTATCATTTAGTTCAAGTTAAAGATACTAAGTTTGATACTCTGACCATTCAGTCAATCAGCATTGATAATGAATTTTGTGATGTTTTTCTAGAAGATCTCCCAGGGGTACCTCCCGATAGAGAGATAGAATTTGGGATTGATCTTCTCTCCGACACGCATCCTATTTCTATTCCTTCATATCATATGCCCCCCGCAGAACTTAAAGAGTTGAAAGAGCAACTCAAAGATCTTCTAGATAAAGGTTTCATAAGGCCTAGCATATCTTCTTGGGGTGTACCCATTTTGTTCATATGAAAGAAAGATGGTTCATTGTGGATGTGCATTGATTATCGTCAGTTTAACATGGTCACAGTCAAGAACAAGTACCTTCTTCCTAGAATTGATGACATCTTTGATCAGCTGGAAGGTGCTAACTATTTCTTAAAAATAGACTTGAGATCCGGTTATCACCAACTTAAAGTTAGGGAGTGTGATATTCCAAAGACAACTTTTCGCACCTAATATGGTCATTTTGAGTTCTTGGTCATGTCCTTCGGGCTAACAAAAGCCCCACTAGCATTTATGGACCTCATGAATCAGGTGTTCAGACAGTACCTGGATATGTTTGTTACTGTGTTCATAGATGATATTCTTGTATACTCCCGAAGTGAGAACGACCATGCAGATCATCTCAGAATATTCTTGCAAACCCTTAGAGATCATCAACTATTTGTCAAATTTAGCAAGTGCAAATTTTGGCTAAGGTCAGTTGCTTTTCTAGGTCATATTGTTTCTTCTAAATATATTCGAGTTGACCCTCAAAAGATAAAAGCCATGAAAAATTAGCCTAGACCTATTTTTCCATATGATATTAGGAGTTTCTTGGATCTAGCTGGATACTACCATATTTTGTTGAGGGTTTGTCTTTCATTGAATCTCCTTTAACTCAGTTGACCCAAAAGAAAATTAAATTCCTGTGTTCTGACTCTTGCGAGAAGAGTTTTCAAGAGTTGAAGACTCGACTCACTTCGACCCATGTGTTGACCCTTCCAAATGGTGTAGATGATTTTGTGGTGTACTGTGATGCTTCTAGAGTTGGGTTGAGTTGCGTGTTGATGCAGAAAGGTAAGTTTATAGCCTATGCCTCCAGACAGTTGAAACCGCATGAGAAGAACTACGCGACCCATGACCTTGAGTTAGCTACAGTGGTTTTTGCCTTGAAAATCTAGAGACACTATTTCTACGGTGTTCATGTTGATATCTTTATGAATTACAAGAGTTTCAAGCATGTGTTTACTCAGAGAGAGTTGAGTCTTCGTCAGAGGTAATGGTTGGAATTGTTAAAGGACTAGGATATGAATGTGTTGTATCACCCGAGAAAGGCCAATGTAGTGGCAGATGCCATTAGCAGGTCGTCCATGCGTAGTGTAGCACAGGTCGAGGAAGATAGAAAGGAGTTAGCTTGTGAAGTGCATCATCTGGCTAGGTTAGGAGTTAAATTACTTGATTCAGATGAGGGTAATGTTTGGGTCCAAAGTATTTTTGAGTCTTCTCTAGTTTCGGAAGTAAAGGAGAAGCAAGATATGGATCCTAGTTTGGTCAGACTGAAGGAGTCAGTTAAAAACCAAAAGGTGGAGGTTTTATCCCAAGGGAGAGATAATGTATTGAGATTTTAGAATATATTATGTGTGCCTGATGTAGAAGATTTAAGGCAGAGAATTATGGCTGAAGCGCATGGCGTGCGATATTCTATTCATCCCGGTGCTACCAAGATGTACCGCGATTTGCGAGAAATCTATTGGTGGAATGGTATGAAAAAGGATATAGCAAAATTTGTAGAGAAGTGTACAACTTGCCAGCAGGTTATGATAGAATGCCAAAGACCCGATGGAATGATGCAAGAATTCAGTATTCGTACTTGGAAGTGGGAGGAAGTAAATATGGATTTTGTGACTGGTTTACCTCCTTCTTGACATTATCAATAATTAATTTGGATCATTGTAGATAGGTTGACTAAGTCCGCACATTTTTTTCTAGTGCATACATTTTTCACTACTGAGGACTATGCTAAACTGTACATTCGAAAGTTAGTCAGGTTGCATGGAGTTCCTTTGTCTATTATCTCCGATAGGGGTACTCAATTTACTTCTTATTTTTTGAGGGCTTTTCAGAAGGGTCTTGGTACCCAAGTTCATCTTAGCTCTACTTTTAATTTGCAGACTGGTGGTTAGGCTGAGAGGACCATCCAGACCTTGGATGATATGTTGATGGAATGTGTACTTTATTTCAAAGAAAGTTGGGATGGATATTTGCCATTGATTGAATTTTCTTACAATAATAGTTTTCATACTAGAATTGGAATGGCTCCATTTGAGGCTTTACATGAAAGTCAATGTAGATAACCCATAGGTTGGTTTGAAGTGGGTGAAGCTGCTGTGAGTGGACCTGATGCTGTGTTTGAGGCTTTGGAGAAAGTTAAGCTGATTTGGGAAAGGTTAAAGAAAAACCAGAGTTGTCAGAAGTCATATACAGATGTGTGAAGAAGATCTCTTGAGTTTGAGGTTAACGATCTGGTGTACTTGAAGATTTCACCCATGAAGGGGGTGAAAATATTCGGTAAGAAAGGGAAGCTTAGTCCTCGATACGTTGGCCTTTATAGAGTTTTGAATTGTGTTGGGAAGCTGTCCATTCTATCTTTCATGTTTCTATGCTCATGAAGCACATTGGTGATTCTGTTGTTGTTGATCTGTCAGAAAGTTTTGATGTTCAGGATAGCCTTTTGTATGATGAAGTTCCGATTGAAATCCTAGATTATAAATTTCGTAGACTAAGAAATAAGGAAGTTCCCTTGGTCAAAGTTCTGTAGTGAAATCAATCAGTCGAGGGTGCTACTTGGGAAAAAAAAGCAGATATGCGAACCAGATACCCTCATCTTTTCTTCATGAGTTCAAATTTAGCCGAAGGTACTATTCTTCCCTAATCCAGTTTCTTTCTAATCTAGTGTATTCAGCTATATGGTTATTCTCTCTATAATTCATGCATTTTGTGAAGTACTCAAAAGTTTAGAATTAAGTAACCCCTTTTAGTGAGTCGTTCTAGCTATACGTCCTCATTTTCTCTTGTTCTTGGCCTCTCTAGCCACATTCGAGGATGAGTGTCTCTAAGTGGGGAGATATTGTAATACCCCAAGACTCTAACCATTAGTGCAACCATGAATCAAGCTCATGAGAAATAAATTATAATTCTTTGGGTTGTTTTATGATCAAGGATGGTGTGTATTAATGCCTTAAGATGTCGTAATGATTGGGTGAATCAAAGCATTCCTTACCTATTGAATTCTTGGGAAGGATATTGGTATAGTCAAATTCAAACGAGAATATCTCTCATTATACTTGGAATTTTTGAGATCATGACCTATCTCAACAGATAGATAATTTAATTAGCTTTCCAACAATACTAATTTCGCCAAAATCCGATACTGGAGCAAAGAGTTATACCCATTTTACTCCAGTATGTCAATCTGGAATAGGGTAACGACATTTCTGACGGCCTGTCACATTTCTGATGACATTTCAGATGATTTCATCACGTTTCTGACGATATTTTTGACGACATCATCAGCCTTAGGAAGAAAATCATAAAATTCAACCCTTTTGTGACGACATTTCATAAAGTCCTATCAAGGGTCTGACGGCCTGTTACGGATGTCGTTAACTATTTTTTTCAGCAATTTAGAGACGTTTTTGCAAGGGTATTTTGGTCTTTTTCCATATGTTGGAGGCCTCTATAAATATGAGAATCCCATCCAAAAATTAATTCCATCATTTTCTCTTCCAATTCTCTTGAGATAATATATCTACGGTTATATCAAGAACATAAATCTTCCAAGAATCATCCATAAATCTTCAAAATTTCTTCAAGAACCAAGTTCCTCATAGTGTGGGCTTCAAGAATTATTTATTTGAAGTGTGGATAAGGTCTTAAGCACTAAAGTTCATCCAATTTCAATGATTAAGGTAAGCGGGATTTTGAACAAGAAAACTTCTTTTTTTCTTGTGCCCAAACATTTAATTTCTATTGAATTTCATGAATTTTCCGAAGTGGGTTTACACCCAAATTACTTTATCAAGGATTTATGAGATTTGAGCTATACAAGATTGACACATATGACCACTTCATTGTCTTATTTCTTAAATTAAGAATTTATGTCATGAGTTGTATATTCTTATCATGAAATGATAATTTCTAAGTGATTTATGATAAGTGTCATGATTTATGTTTTTCCATGAGAAGTTTGTCTATTGAATACATATTGATAGTGAGCTTGAGAGTCAAGAATGAGTTCTATGATATTTTCTGGAAGATTTGATACTTGATATGATTTGATAAGCAAGTGTACTTAATGATGAGAAATATTATTTTGAGATTTAGTCATGTTAGGAATCCGCCAGTTGATTATGATTTACAAGTGAGATATATATTTATATTTTGGTCTTCATGATAGACCCTTGAGTTGATTAAGGAGGATTTCCTAATGCGTTCTGAGATTAAGTCTGGGAGTAGTATTTAGCACCGAGCGGAAAATATGGGTTCAGCATATCCTACTTCCCCAGAACTATGTGCAACCGTAGGATTAAGATTAAGGGCCAAAGGCCAAGACAATTATCATTAAAGTTAAGGTTCTACTTCGATGGAAAGGACAGAATAGCTCTTCCAAACGTGGGCAAGACGTTGGACTCCATGTAAGCTCACATAGTTTATGTTAGTTATAAGAAACTCTCAATTCCATAATAGTCCAAGTTTCATGAGTTACCGAGTAACTCTAAGTCATGAGTCAAAGGGTTTTAGTTGAGTCCAACGGTTTGTGAGATTTATGAAGCATGTGCTATCATTGATGATTTATGGTTATATGTTTTAGGTAACTTAAGTGAAGAGAGTCATTATTATCAGCATGCATGATTTTCTTATACATTAAGATATTATTTAAATATTGCTTGCACCCCCACATACTCAGTACATTCCCAAGTACTGATTTCCATACTCTTCTGTATTCTATATTTTCTTATGATTTAGGTTCAGGTGCTCAGTCTCAGCAGCGACAGTGATCTTCGAGTACCTCTATCTACATTCGTACAGTTGGTGAGTCCTCACGGTTTGAAGACCTATGTTCCCAATTTTTGTCTTGATAGTAGATGGTTGTTAATTTCCAGTTCAGTACGAGTCAGTTGGGGATCTGTCCCAATGGCTCCTCAGTCTTATGTAGTAGAGACTTTAGCATACTAGAGTACCAGTACTTACACAACTTTTGTATTTTAATTGTACAGGATAGTATTTCTTTGTATTCTAGTTTGTTCATGAAATAATTATTCCTCTTTATTACTTCTTAATTATTGTCATAGTGAGTTATAGAGGAAATAACAGGCTTAGAGGGTTAGATTGAGGTCGCGTGTGGCCTAAAACACCATGTGACGTCTTGGGATGGGATCTTGGGGAGTTACAATGGTATAATAACTAACCAAGTCAGGATTTCAGATTTTAGTAGTAATTTCTGTAGTGTCAGTACTCATGCCTTACTTGTTATCTCTATGATCATAGATCATATTAGTTCACATTATCCAAAACCATGCATGAATGCAGTTCCTATTACAAGGAGTCCCGGTTGACTTAGTACTCAGTTCCAGTACACTCTTAGTTATAGCCTCAGTCATACTCTTAGCCCAGTATTCAGATCAGTGCCTCCATTTATAGACTATTTCAGAATCATGTTATACGCTTGATCTTGCATTCTTAAATAATCTCATTCTCTTGAATTGATGCTCAGTCATCTCTGATTACTCAGTCTGTCTTTCCCTCATATTTATAATACTCTAAAGCTTCAGATAAGTTATTCAAAATAAGTACAGTTCTGTCTTACATGGCCAGTATTCAGCTATCAACCATTCTGTTAATAAGATAAGTTAGTATTTTTAAGAATTCGTGCTCAGCACCTATATGAATATTTTTAGTAGTTGCAAGTGAAGTGCCATACTAAGGTGTAGTGTATTGTTGAGAGAGTACTAGATGAATATGCAAAATTTCAAAAATTTGTAGTTACAGTGCATATGGCTTAGTCACTCTATTTTAAGATAGTGTTTCGTAGGCCTCACCTTATGTTACAAAATTTTATCCAAGTTACGTGTTTAGGCCATTTTATGTATCATGCCTAGATTCAAATCCCAGATATTCAGTCTTGATTAAATTCGTAGGTTCCCCGTGCATCGTCTCATTCTTTTCCTCAGTTCTCATTCAAGTCAATATTCCTCGAGGGACATGGTGTGCCATGGAGGAGATGCACTATAATCTCTGAACAATCATGCTCTAAACTTTCCATTTTATCTTCACGTAACAAATTCAATTTGAAATAGTGGGTACTCATAGCTGATCCTCTAGTTCCAATCATAACCGTATGACCATCCCCATGTTATGAAATATATCTAAGAAACCAGTTCAGTTCATGTATCATGATTCAGACTTAGTCATGCCCTCAGATTCCCTTTCATGCATATTCAGTCACGTATTCATTAATCTGTATAGATATGTACTCATGCATCAGATATGCATGTTTAATATGTAAACTCAGTTTATCAGTTGCTTCAGTCATGTATCTCGTGCATCAGATATGCATGTTCAGTGTGTCAGTATAGTCAATCAGCAGTCCTTAGCTTAATCAGCCTCATTGGAGGATGAATGTCCTCAAGGGGAGAAATTGTAACACCCCTTACTTTTACCTAGCTTAAATTCATCCCAAATATGTCAAAGACTTTATTTGAATATGAATACACATTTATACATGTGGATTTTCTCAATATTTTGTCTTTTTTTTGTGTGGAAAATTGAATAAGCCTTCCATCGATATAAAATTTGCCTAAATCCGATAACTGGGTAAGAAGTTATGACTATTTTATGTTTCAGTCATTAAGCACCGTAGTTCAGGCAAGTATCACATCGCGAAGTGTGTCAAAATAGCAATTGTCCATTTCTAGTGTTGCTCCATAATGATTGGCGCTTCGCGCCATAGACCCAGTTCATAATTGTCAATATTTAGTGTGCAACGCGATCCCACCGCATCGAGGTGCTCTAGCAGTTCGCAACTAAAGTGGAAACATGATACCACTACGTTGCGCAACCATACAATTTCCTATTCTTCCTTTTCCAGTTGACTGGCGCGATAATGGCGCGTCGCGCCAGAGGTCCAAATCAGGAAAATTTCACTAAAACAGACTTTACCCATAATTTTATTCCGCCCAAATGTGGGATTTAAGACCTTAAAATATTTAAACACTTCATTATTCACTTTTCCCCCATAATCAAAATTTATTTCTCTCTTAAGAAAATAAACCCTAGGTCAAGAAATCAAGGCCAATCCCAAGAATTTGTCCAAGAAAATCATGAATTACGGTATGTTAGTGATGTTGGGCGTATTTAAACACCTAAATACCATAATTTACCCATATTTTAGGCTAAGTTTGGAAGATAAAATATGTAATTCCTGCACTTTTAGTCCATTTTCCTGTAAGTGAGCTAACCAACGTGATTAGCATGTTTTCATGTATTAATGATGAAGATTTCAGCACTTTGTGGACCTTTGGGCAGCAAAGGAAAACTTCACGAAAGAAGGAAGGCAACTTTTGGAAGCTTGTGGACTAAATGTGATGCATGGAGAACTTGTCCCGGGCTAAATCAGTATTTCTTAATACTTAGGGGTGCAGCAGTAACCTAGTAGGACTAGGACATGGATGTTATAAAACCCCTATTTTGCTGAATTTTTCAGCAGTCAAGCTTTTTGATAATTCATTCGACACTTTTAGTATTATTCAGTTTACAGATTCTGTAAGTACAATAGAGAAAATGCTTCTTTTGAGAGCAACAGACCAAAAGGAAAAATGTCATCCCTCTTTGACGTTGAAATCATCCCCTCGCGAAGAATATTCGAGTTGTGGTATGTTGATTATATCTATTGCGAATTCCGTTGTAATCATGAGTAGCTAAACTTCTTTGTTCGGGTTATGGAATCCTTGTGATATACTATCTATTACTATGAGTTTGTGAATTCTTGATGCGTATGTTACTTATATCATTACTCTCTTCGTTTTAATTGAATTCTTATGGTTGCAAACATAGGGATTACGCCAGTATAACATTAACTTGTTCGAGAGAAAAGTTACATGTTTGGAAAAGAGAGTATGACAAGGAAATAGGGCTACTAACCCCTGTTTACACGTTAATGCCTTAACCGGATTAACCTCTTAGAGAGTTTGTACCATTAGTTGTACACTTTAAGCTCGAGAGAGTTAAAGTGAAATAATCCTGGATGGTCGAGAGACACTAGAATTTACCATTAGAATACGAATCTCTATAAGTGCATGCATGTCTAAATTCCGCATAACTCATAGTTAATAGATACGTAGAACTCATAAGGTGGACATAACACTAATGTATTATTCTCTGTGATTAAATCTTACTACATTGATTGTTTCTTTCTTAATTTTGTTAACATTACTTCACGCCTAAAACCAATCCCCCCTTTCCGTAGAATTTTCGACCAACAGTCTACTAAAAATTGCAACACTTAGTGACCAAGTATTCCCTGTGGTATTCGACTCCCAACCCAGTTGGGTTCTATATTTGACAGTGACGGCTTACACTCTTACGAGAGCTGTAGTTTGGGTGTTATCAAATTTTGGCGCCGTTGCCGGGGAATACGGTTGTTAACTAAGTTTGTGATAGTTAATAGACCCTTTGGTCAAAGATTGTCAAATTTTACTTTTCATTTGTTGTTTTTGTTTTATTCAGGTTTTGCTCAGTGCATGCCAAATACTCGAAGTTCGGGTCAGCCATTATTACCCATAAACCCTGAACCGCAACTTATTGGCAGGATGGAGGCTCAACGAGACATTGAATGAGGGGCTGCTCAGCAGGAGCAGGCTAGATTAGCTGCATTGGCCGCTGCTCAAGTGCATCAACAGAATATTGATAACCCAGGTCGTGCCACAAATCCTGATGATGAGGACCTGGGTGATGATGAGCTACTAAACCCAAGGCGTGAGATGATGTGGCGGCACCTGTGAACAGAAGAGATCGTCAAGCTAGATTGAGACCTGAACGCCGAGCTGTGCAGATTCCTTTTGAGGATGATGATGATGACGATTTGGATAGGGATGGTGCCACAGGGGCTATTATTCCTCCACCCTTGGCACCTGGAGCCAAGTTCAATATCACTAGCACCATGATTCAACTATTGTAGCTCAAGGGGTTATTTGATGGTCTTGTAGGCGATGATCCAAATATGTGTCTGATTAATTTTATCCCTACATGCAAGTCATTCGACAATCCAGGCATTGGACAGAATGAAATTCATCTACGTTTATTTCCATTGTTTCTATCTGGGGAGGAAACTCTATGGTTGAATGGGCTAACTCCTAATTCTATTACTAATTGGAGGCAATTGAAAGACACTTTCCTAGAAAGATTCTTTCTGCCATCCAAGAGAACACAGTTGAGAGATGAGATTAGCAATTTTTGATATCTTCCAACTGAAGCTCTCCACGAAACATGGGTGAGGTTCAAGAAGAAGCTTATGCGGTGCCCAAATCATCATATGAACAATGTCCACTTGATGGACATATTATACAGGTCTTTGAATTCGGTGACTAAGCCAGTGGTTGATAATGCTGTAGGAGGGTCATTCATGGACCTCACTTTTATTTAGGCAAGTGATATGCTAGATCGTATGACAAAGAAGAGTAGAGCTTGGCATACTAGGGATTCTAAGATAGCAAGCTCTACTATATCTATCAGCATGACTGCAGAACAAAGGCGAAGAGAGGAGGAGCGTGATCAAGATATGGCGCACATGAAAACACAGATGGATCTTCTTACCAAGCATTTATTATCAGGGAAGACCGAAAAAGTCAAAGCTGTTGTGTCATAGGGAAGAGATGAATCTGATTCTGAGGAGGAGGCAAACTACATGAATAATCGGGGGGGTTTCCGAGGCAATGCCCAAGGAAACTAAGGTTGGAACTATTATGATAAATCTATAAACAAGGACCGTGATCAAGGTTGTTGGAAGAATAAGACTGGCAGGAGTGGTTTGTATGTTCCTCCTGGAAACTGTGAGGCTGTGGTATCTGGATCTGGGAAGATGTCAATGGAAGATATGATGTCCAAGCTGTTGAAGGGAGTGGAGGCAACCAATACAGGAGTAAACCAGGTAAAGAATGATTTTTCATCAATAAATCAATTGGTTGACTCGCATTCCACTTCAATAAAATAACTGGAACAATAATTGAGTCAACTTTCAGTGGTATTCAATCAAAGAAAGGCTGGCACTTTACCTAGCGACACTATGAAAAATCCAACGAACAACGGATCATGCATGGCTATTACTACCAAGAGTGGTAAGGTGTTGGAGAATCCATCCAAGGGCAAGCAGGTGGTTGATGATATAGCAGATAATGTTATTGATGCAGAATGTTAAGAGGCTGAAGAAGCTGAAAAGAAAGTTCATGATGTCACCCCTAGACGTCTATAGCCTGAAAAGATTGATAATCGGAAGCAAGATAAAAAGGAAGCGGTGGAGAAAACTATTCCTCTTCCACCACCACCTTTTCCTCAGAGACTGAAGAAGAAAGCTGATGATACAAGATTCAGTAAATTCATGACTATGTTGAAGCAGCTGACTATTAATGTTCCGTTGGTAGAGGCGCTGGAACAGATGCCTGGGTACGCGAAATTCATGAAGGACCTTTGGACAAAGAAGCGGGCAGCAAGTTATGAGTTGGCAGACAATGTTCATCATTGCAGCGCAATCGCTACAAGATCATTAGTTCAGAAAAAGGAAGATCCCGGTGCTTTTACTATTCCTTGCACTATTGGATCCTTGGATTTTACCAAGGCATTATGCGATTTGGGGGCTAGCATCAATTTGATGTCGCTATTCGTCTACAGGAAGTTGGAGTTGGGCGATCCTACACTAACCAATATGTGATTCATAATGGCAGATAGGTCGGTAAAATAACCTGTTGGTATCTTATATGATGTATTGGTGAAGGTTTCTTCCTTCATTTTTCCTGCAGACTTTGTTATTTTGGATTGTGAGGTGGACTCTGAAGTTTCCATAATCTTGAGGCATCCTTTCCTTGCAACAGGAAGTGTGCTTATTAATTTAAGAGCTAATGAGCTTTTATTCCATATGAATGATGAAGTGGTCCGTTTTGATGTATGCAAATCAATGAACTAGCCCAAAGATATGAATGTGTTCTCTGTAGCTGATGTTTATTATGATGATAAGAAAGAATTATCTGTAGAGAAGCAGCTTATTATTGATCCATTGGCGGCTGTGCTTATAAATGAAGAACGTAAAGATGTTGAAGATCATGAAGAAACTATTTGTGCTCTAACAGGAATAGGGTCCTATTCTCATGCTCCTAATAAGTTGGACCTTGATCTCAAAAATCGACCTACACCACCAGCAAAACCATCCATTGAAGAGCCACCAATGTTAGAATTGATGGAGCTGCCCAGTCATCTAAAGTATGCATTCTTGGAAAGTGGAAACATATTTCCGGTTATTGTGGCGGCTGATTTGGGTGAGCAGCAAGTTACAGCTCTCATCTCTGTTCTGAGAAGATACAAGAGAGCCATCGGTTCGACTATCGCTGTTATTATTCGTATCCCACCTGTGATATGTATGCACAAGATTCAGCTTAAAGAAAATTGCATACCCACTATTGAGCATCAAAGACGTTTGAATCCACCTATGCAAGAGGTGGTGAAGAAAGAAATTATTAAGTAGTTAGATGCAGGGGTAGTGTATCCAATCTCCGACAGTAAATGGGTGAGTCCGGTACAGTGTGTGCCCAAGAAAGGGGGCATGCCGGTAGTTGCAAACGAAAAGAATGAGCTAATTCCACTCAGACCTGTCACAGGGTGGAGAGTGTGCATGGACTACCGAAAGCTGAATTCGTGGATGCTTAAGGATCACTTCTCAATGACATTCATTGACCAAATGCTTGATAGATAGGCAGGGAAAGAATGGTTTTATTTATTAGATGGGTATTCCAGCTATAATCCGATTTGTATTGCCCCCGAAGATCAAGAGAAGACAACGTTTACATGCCCATATGGTACATTTGCTTTCAAACGTATACCATTTGGGCTATGTAACGCACCTGCCACTTTTCAGCGTTGTATGATGTCCATTTTTTTGATATGGTTGAAGACACCTTAGAGGTCTTCATGGATGATTTTTCAGTTGTAGGTGAGTCGTTTGAAGCATGCTTGATGAATCTAAGTATGGCATTGCAGAGACGTGTTGAATTCAACTTGGTACTAAACTGGGAGAAGTGCCACTTTATGGTTAAGGAAGGTATTGTTCTTGGGCACAAAATTTCCGAAAGAGGAATTGAGGTTGATCGAGCTAAAATTGAAGTTATCGAGAAACTACCACCTCCAGTTTTTCTAAAGGGAGTTCGTAGTTTCCTCGGTCATGCAGGTTTTTATCGAAGGTTTATTAAAGACTTCTCCAAGATTGCTAGTCCGTTATGCAAACTTTTGGAGAAGGATGCAAAGTTCAACTTTGAAGAAGATTGCATGAAGGCATTTGAATTCCTCAAAGGGAAGCTAGTTGAAGCCCCTATCATTGTATCGCCTGATTGGTCTCTACCATTTGAAGTTATGTGTGATGCAAGCGAGGTAGCGTTGGGTGCTGTACTTGGTCAGAGAAGAGAAAGGTTATTTCATCCAATGTACTATGCGAGCAAGGCTTTGAATAGAGCCCAAAAGAACTATACCATCACGGAACAAGAGCTTCTAGCGGTTGTTTATGCGTTTGAAAAGTTCCGTGCTTACTTGTTGGGAACCAAAGTGGTGGTTCATACAGATCATGCTGCTCTGAGATATTTAATGGCAAAGAAGGATTCTAATCCAAGACTAATTCGATGGGTGTTATTTCTGCAAGAATTTGATTTCGAGGTAAAAGATAGAAAAGGTTGCGAAAACCAAGTAGCTGATCATCTATCTAGACTTGAGAATGAGCACATAGCACAACTTGATCTTGAGATTGATGATTCATTTCCCGACGAAGAGATCCTAGACACGATGGTGGAAGAATTACCATGGTATGCAGACTTTGCAAACTACGTTGTAAGTAATGTGATGCCTGAGAATATATCGTTTTATCAAAAGAGAAAGTTCATGCATGATGTGAAATACGAATTCTGGGATGAACCATATCTTTTTCGACGATGTGCGGATGGTGTTATTAGGCGATGTATATCTCATGTGGAAGTGCCTAGTATATTGGAAGCAAGTCATGCTTCCCAAGTTGGGGGTCACCATGCAGGTGATCGGACAGCCAGAAAGGTATTGCAAAGCGGCTATTATTGGCCTTCAGTATTTAAGAATGCCTATGATTTTGTGAGAAGATGTGATCAGTGTCAGAGGCAAGGCGCGATTTCAAAGCATCATGAGATGCCCATGTCTAAGGTTCTTAAAGTAGAGCTATTTGATGTATGGGGTATTGATTTCATGGGACCATTATTGATTTCGTTTGGGATGAAATATATCCTAGTAGCGGTGGATTATGTATCCAAATGGGTCGAAGCAGTAGCGCTGACTGATAATGAAGGTAAGCGAGTTGTAGCATTCTTGAAGAGAAATATCTTTTCTCGTTTTGGAGTACCACGTACCATCATAAGCGATGGAGGATCACACTTTTGCAACAAGCTGTTCAAAGCCGTGTTGGTGAAATATGGGGTCAAGCAACATAAGGTAGCCACACCTTACCACCCACAAACTAGTAGGCAGGTAGAGGTTTCTAATCGGGAGATCAAGCTAATTCTTGCTAAAACTGTAAATGCTAGTAGGAAAGATTGGTTTCGGAAGCTTGATGATGCCTTATGGGCTTATAGGACTGCGTTCAAGACACCAATTGGCATGTCCCCATACCAACTAGTTTATGGGAAGGCTTCTCACTTGCCAATTGAGCTTGAACATAAAGCATTGTGGGTGTTGAAGCGGCTTAATTTGAATTGGGGTGATGCTATTAATCTGAGATTGGAGCAGCTGAATGAGATAGATGAATTCCGTCTACATGCATATGAAAGGTCAGACCTCTACAAGGAACGGATGAAAAAGTATCATGATCGGCGGATTATCCAATGAAACTTTCAGAAGGGTGATATGGTACTTCTTTTCAACTCCAGACTGAAGTTATTTCCATGTAAGTTGAAGTCTAAATGGTCTGGTCCGTTTCGAATTAGCCAAGTCTACTCGTCCGGAGTAGTAGAGTTAGAAGACAATAATGGTGGTGTCTTTAAGGTGAATGGCCAACGAGTGAAGCCATATATCGATCCTCTTGACTCGATAAAATGCATGGCCACCATCTATCTCGATGAAGTCTAAGTAATCAAGGTAACTATGTCGTGCCGTGACAATAAATCAAGCGCTACGTGGGAGGAAACCCATCGTTTTTAATCGTTTTGTTTTACTAGAAGTTTGTCTTGTTAAATGAAAAATCCAAAAAGAATCATCGATCCATGACCAAAACTAAGGCTCTTGGTGGGAGGCAACCCATCTTTCTAATTGTTTTTGTTGTTTTTTAGTAGGTGTAGGTGCAAGACGTATAAAAGAGGAGATTGGTCCCAAATTTTGACTTGAAAGTGAGCTATGTTAAAGGTGGTAAGTTATTAATGAAGAAGCAAAGGCTATTGGTTAGGCATTGCCTATGGAAATCTAGGCAATGGACAAGGTAAGGCCTATGTAAATCTAGGCAACGGACAAGGCAGGGCCTATTCTATGGCCTTTGCTCTCTGAAT
This sequence comes from Capsicum baccatum var. pendulum, assembly GCA_030864225.1. Lineage (NCBI taxonomy): Eukaryota > Viridiplantae > Streptophyta > Magnoliopsida > Solanales > Solanaceae > Capsicum > Capsicum baccatum. The sequence continues at coordinate 136,779,008 of CM061552.1, forward strand.
CTACAATGCCATAGCATAGGCGTCGCCTATGCCCAACAATGCGACGCTTATGCTCAACTAGTAAAAGACAAAGGCGCCGCCTATGCCATTGCCTTTTCTCTCTGAATCAACAATGCCATAGCATAGGCGCAGCCTATGCTCAACTAGGCTTTGCAAAAGACGCCGCCTATGCTAAGCATAGGCAAAGCATTAGGCGCCGCCTATGCTTACTTTTTGGTTTCCTAATCCGATTTTACATGGGTCAAACCCGACCCAAGCCTTGTCCTATAAATAAAACATCAACCTTAGAACAAAACACACTTATTTGCTCAACCGAGGCGCAACCTTTACTTCCCAAATCTCTCAAAAATTTTCTTTTTGCTCATCTAACCTTGCAAGATCATCTTCCGAGTTCATCACCTAGTAAGTTCTTCTTTTATATTCCGTAAGTGTTACAATACTACACTTATAATGATTTGTTAGATCTTGAATTGGTGTTGGTGATTTGGATGTGGTTAGTTTGTTAGTTTATTCTAGTTGAGCGAAAGAATACGTGAGGTTGTTCTTGACTTGGTTCCAACTTGTATTTGATACACTATCATACTTTTACGAAACCGACATGGTGAAATTAATTGCATAATCTTCAATGTTGAAAGCTTGGATGTTTGAATGACTCGTTCATCGATATAAAAGATCATGAGTGAATTCAAGCATAAGATGTTGTAATTATTTCTATGCCATAACTTGATACGATCTCTATGTAGTAGTCTTGTTCAAAAGATGCATTAATCCAAACATGAAAGTATAGTCAAGAATACATGAAATAGAGTTGGAAAGGATAGTTAAAGATGACATGAAAGTATGACAGTGCTAAACATGTTGTTGGAACATATCACCTATACGTATGTCGATGAAGTCTGCGTAATCGACATCACTCATTTAATTAGTTTGTACCAACAAATTAAGTGTGGGGTGGTACCATTATTTTTTTCTTGTCGATTAAATCTGCCGAGATAAGCTAACACGAATGTATTTTAATCTCAGGAAGAATGGCACCAAAAGCATGACAAGGAAAAGAAAAAGCGTCCACCTCACAGAAAGGTCAGAAAAGGGGAAGGAAAGAACAAGCTGAATCCTCCTCACGGCAAACACCTGGCCGCATGTTTGGGATAAAATGGTTCCTAGAGGAGGAAGGCAAGGAGTGGTACAAGAACAACAAAGTGAAAAAATATGTTCACGTGGAGTTGATACAAAAGGAGAGCCTAGCAAAGAAAGAACCTCGCATTTTGGCTAAAATCATGGCGCTACATCTTGATTTCATTTTCTGAGATATGGGAGAATGCAATCTTGATCTAACGCGAGAATTCTATGCTAATTGGTCCCCAAAGACTACCGGAAGTGAAGTGAAGATTTGGGGCCAAGTTTTGCAACTGAATGCGGAGTTCTTTAACTCTTTTCTAGGTTTGCCATCTGTAGATGATGTTGGGCGTATTTACACGCCTAAAGTACTATAATTTACCCATATTTTAGCTAAGTTTTAAAGACAAAATATGTAATTCCTGCACTTTTAATCCATTTTCCTATAAGTGATCTAACCAACGTGATTAGCATGTTTTCAGGTATTTATGATGAAGATTTCAGCACTTTGTGGACCTTTCGGTAGCAAAGGGAAACTTCGAATAAGATGGAAGGCAGCTTTTGGAAGCTTGAGCACTAAATATGATGCATGGAGAATCTGTCCAGGGCAAAAACAGTATTTTTACATACTTAAGGGTGCAACAGTAACCTAGTAGGAATATGACAAGGATATTATAAAAACCCTATTTGCTGAATTTTTCAGCAAGCATTATCATACTTTGGATTTTACTTCTCTTTAGACACTTTAGTATTATTCAGTTTACATATTCTGAAAGTACAACAGGGAAACACGCTACTCTTGAGAAAATTGGTCAAGGGCTAAATCGTCAATCTCTCTTTGACGCCATTCTCATCCCCATCGTGAGATCATTCGAGATTTTGTACGATGATGATGTCTATTGTGATTTCCGTTGTAATCATGAGTAGCTAAACTCCTCTGTTAGGGTTATGGAAGCCTTGTGATATACTATTTATTACTATGAGTGTGTGAATTCTTGATACGTATGCTACTTATATCATTACTCTCTTCATCTTAATTGAATTATTGTGGTTGTAAACATATAGAATACGACAGTATAGCAGTAACTTGTTTGAGAGAAAAGTTACATGTCTGGAAAAGAGAGTGTGACAAGGAAATAGGGCTACCAAACTCTATTTACACGTTAGTGCCATAACTGGATTAACCTCTTGGAGAGTTTGTACCGTTAGTTATACACTTTAAGCTCGAGAGACACTAGGATTTACCATTAGAATACGAACCTCAATAAGTGCATGCATGTCTGAATTCCGCATAACTCATAGTTAATAGATACGTAGAACTCATAAGGTGAACATAACCCTAACTTATTATTTTCTGTTATTAAATCTTACTACATAAATCGTTTCATTCGTTACTTTGTTTACAGTAATTCACACCACAAGTTAAATCCCCCCTTCCATAGAATTTTTGACTAACAGTCTACTAATAGTTGCATACTTAGTGACCAAGTATTCCCTGTGGGATTCGACACCCAACCCAGTTGGGTTCTATATTTGACATCAACCGCTTACACTCTTACGAGAGCTGTAGTTTGGGCGTTATGAGTAGATCCATCACCTCTTAAGGAGCTTTATCAAAGACCTTCGTACAGGGTAATCAGACACACACTGTGCGAAACTAGATCAATGGCACGTTGGAGTCATCACAATGACACCGATCGGCACAATACCTTCCCGTATGCTTCCCTGAACAGAGAAGCTCAGATATGGTTAAGGATAGTCAACTCTTGCCTGGTTCCGGGGACACAGTACACAAAGATCACACATGATAGAGTATGCGTAGTGTACACGCTGATGACTAATATCCCCATCAACATTAGTGCGGTGATACGATCATCAATGCGTAAGGCTAGGCTGCATAAGAGGTCCCACTTCAACTTTGTCAATCTGTTGACTGTAATATTGAGGAAAGAGGACATTGAAGAGGAACATGCAGATCATAAACTTCCACACAATCCAAAAAAGGTTGATCTTACAAAGGTCAAAGATGCTGAAACTATGTATGGCGTCAACCTGACCACTACAGAAAGACATGCTCGCGATGAAAGATTCTTCCGCCATTTATATGGCATGGTGAGGTTTACTATGATGAGTGGGGGTCGTATTGCAACTGATGCAGAGCTCCAGCAATTGGATTATGACTACCCGATGAATGAGTATGCAAGGACTATGTGTGGAGTAAGCATATATTTTGAGGAACCTCTTGATGATGACGTGCCAACTGAGGATGATCGCCGAATTCTAGACTTAGATGTGTAGGGGAACTCTGATGATGATGACTCTGATTATAATTCCGATGCAGGGGGTATGACCCAAACATAAAGGAGGAGTCCGACTAATCAGGTTTTCCTTATTTATTTTCCACTGAGGGCAGTGTGTCCCGTCTAAGTGTTGGGTGCTGGTATTTGTATGTTGTATTGTACTTGTTTGCCTGCAGTTATTCTCGTTTGTAGTTAAATTTTTAGATTTTTAGATTTTTTTTAGATTATGCATGAAATTGTTCTGATAAGCGGCATGGTATATTACAAGAGTTTGTGCTAAAATCATTGCTATTGAGACATTTAGGCTCCAAGTGTGACTCATTGTGTGATATCTGTGTGGTTTATTTCATTCATCTATGGGGTCAAGAGTCTATAATGCTCTCAATAAAGTTGACCATGTGCCTTTTGTGTGTGAGATTATAGTATATTCTGTGCTGTTACTGATGCTAGAACTTGCCTGGTGTGTGTGTAAAGCAAAATAAAGAGTGTGAGTTTAGGAGATGATTTAGGCATTTCTTTGGAAGCCTGTAATTATTTACCTTCTTTTTACCTACCCATGTACATTATCCTAGTTAACCCCCTTTGATCCTTTAGCTATTTTCCTTGACAGCCTCATATGTATGCTGTATTGTACTTCTTTGCCTGCATTTATTCTCGTTTGTAGTTAAATTTTTAGATTTTTAGATTTTTTTTAGATTATGCATGAAATTGTTCTGATAGGCAGCATGGTATTAGGACAAGAGTTTGTGCTAAAATCATTGCTATTGAGACATTTAGGCTCCAAGTGTGACTCACTGTGTGATATCTGTGTGGTTTATTTCATTCATCTGTGGGGTCAAGAGTCTATACTGCTCCCAATAAAGCTGACCATGTGCCTTGTGTGTGTGAGATTATAGTATATTCTGTGTTGTGACTGATGCTAGAACTTGCCTGGTGTGTGTGTAAAGCGAAATAAAGAGTGTGAGTTTAGCGTAATCCATTTTTTTTCAAGACCATAATTTGGTCCAAATTTCTAAGCGCTTTAAATGGTAGAGTCATCTGACAAAATAAGAGGAAATTGGGTGAGAGTGATGCCTCATAGCATATTGGTACTTGAAATTGTTGGGAAAACGAGTGGCTATCATAGAAGTGCTATCATCGAGGTTCTTTATAATATAAAAAAAAGAGAAAGAAAAAAAAAAGAAATAGAAAACTAAAAAGATAATTGTGTTTATGTTTAACAAAATAAGGTGAAAAGGGGTGGTATATGAAAGAAAGGTACCAGATTTGTTTAAAAAAGAGTGTTAATGGCATAATGTGATGTATTAAAAGCGCTTAGGGAACATAGTCACTATTTCTGGCCAAAATAGTCCTACCTGTCCCTTAGCCTACATTACAACCTGTAAAAGACCTATTTGATCCTAAGCTTAGAATTCTGGTATTAGTAGAGCATTACACTAAGGGAAAGCCTATGGTCATCAGTTGCAACATATGAATTCTTTGTGAGAGAGAGAGCAAGGAGAGCCTTATACCCATATTACAAAAATTGCAAAAATTTGTGAGTGATTATGGGTGATATATTATGTGAGACACACATGGTTGATGATTGTTGGGTAGTTTTGTATGATTCTTTGTGCCTTAACTTGTAGATACGAATTAACCATCATCATGAGTCTGTGTTGGAGGTTGAGGTTGAATTGTTTCTAGTAGTGATCAATAAAACTACTCTTTGTTAATGATTGTCGTGCATGTCTTGTTGAACATTTTGTGCTGTTACTGTGAAATCCTAAGTAGATGTTTGCGTGGACGTAATATTTTGTTCGAGGACGAACAAATCTCTAAGTGTGGGGTGGTGATGTTGGACGTATTTACACGCCTAAACACCATAATTTACCCATATTTTAGGCTAAGTTTGGAAGATAAAATATGTAATTCCTTCTCTTTTAGTCCATTTTCCTGTAAGTGAGCTAACCAACATGATTAGCATATTTTCAGGTATTAATGATGAAGATTTCAGCACTTTGTGGACCTTTGGGCAGCAAAGGAAAACTTTACGAAAGAAGGAAGGCAGCTTTTGGAAGCTTATGGACTAAATGTGATGCATGGAGAACTTGTCCCGGGCTAAATCAATATTTCTTAATACTTAGGGGTGCAGCAGTAACCTAGTAGGACTAGGACATGGATGTTATAAAACCCCTATTTTGCTGAATTTTTCAGCAGTCAAGCTTTTTGATAATTCATTCGACACTTTTAGTATTATTCAGTTTACAGATTCTGTAAGTACAACAGGGAAAATGCTTCTTTTGAGAGCAACGGACCAAGAGGAAAAATGTCATCCCTCTTTGACTTTAAAATCATCCCCTCGCGAAGAATATTCGAGTTGTGGTATGATGATTATATCTATTGCGAATTCCGTTGTAATCATGAGTAGCTAAACTTCTCTGTTAGGGTTATGGAAGCCTTGTGATATACTATCTATTACTATGAGTTTGTGAATTCTTGATGCGTATGTTACTTATATCATTACTCTCTTCATTTTAATTGAATTCTTATGGTTGCAAACATAGGGATTACGCCAGTATAGCATTAACTTGTTCGAGAGAAAAGTTACATGTTTGGAAAAGAGAGTATGATAAGGAAATAGGGCTACTAACCCCTGTTTACACGTTAATGCCTTAACCGGATTAACCTCTTAGAGAGTTTGTACCATTAGTTATTCACTTTAAGCTCGAGAGAGTTAAAGTGAAATAATCCTGGATGGTCGAGAGACACTAGGATTTACCATTAGAATACGAATCTCTATAAGTGCATGCATGTCTGAATTCCGCATAACTCATAGTTAATAGATACGTAGAACTCATAAGGTGGACATAACCCTAACTTATTATTCTCTGTGATTAAATCTTACTACATTGATCGTTTCTTTCTTTATTTTGTTAACATTACTTCACACCTAAAACCAATCGCCCCTTTCCGTAGAATTTTCGACCAACAGTCTACTAAAAATTGCAACACTTAGTGACCAAGTATTCCCTGTAGGATTTGACACCCAACCCAGTTGGGTTCTATATTTGACAGCGACCGCTTACACTCTTACGAGAGCTGTAGTTTGGGCGTTATCAGTTAGATATTCATCTATGGATCATTACCTTCCATGAAGCCCAAGAATCCCTTTTTCAAAATACAAGATTTATGATTTATGTTTTTCATGTTTGAATTAGATTGAATCCATGTTTATGATGTTTTTTGAGTTTTACTCAATGATTAAGATTACAAGTTCCAAGAATTGATTCTAGTATGTGTCGATTTATATGATATTTATGATAAACCCTTCAATTTACAAGTTGATTAGCGTAACCATGTCAACCCTAAGTGTTTATGATTTAATTAACCAAGTATGCTTCTTATCTTTTTTGATAAATTGTCTATGAGAATGAAATAATTCCATTCTAGCATGCTAACATATATTCTCCATTCATGTACAAGTTAATGCATTACAAACATTTGATGAAATATCTCCATGAATGAATTACGACCAAGTGAACATTGTTATTTTATTCAAGATTATGCTTTGCTTTACTTTTCATGCTATTGAGTGATGGGGGTATTTAATACTCAACAATTAAGCTTTTTATTTAGAGACAGTGTCAGTTACAGAATAGTATCAGTCGTGTCACGACCAGTAGTACCCTTACTCCGTTATAGAACTCAGTAGAATTTAGTCCGTTACAGTACTTAGGAAACCTCAGTAATCTCAGTATCAATCCAGTCTAGTTCAGTATACTCAATTCAGTATCTTTCAGTTGGGAGTATGATTCAGTACCGAGTAAACCCAAGGATGAGGGCTCTCTTGCCAGCAGAGGGTGTAATCCTTATAAATAATACTTGAATTCCAAAACTGCGTAGCCAGCATAGGTTGAGACATCAAACCTGCCAATTATGGGTTGAGGAGGTACTCTACTTGCTAGTTGAGGGTACCACCATTCTAGTTTAGGGAAACTATCAGTAGAGGGTCACTCATCCACTTGTCTTGACCTGTGGCATGATACTAAAACCCTTCCAATTAGGGTTACATATTGGACCCCTATTAGTTTAGATTAGGACATGTCGGTTAGATATTAACTCCCATAGTTTTAGTTTCTCTTTAACTCTTAAGAATAGAACTTAGTTCAGTTCTACAAAATTAGGACTATCAAATACAATCACTTAGTTAACAGTAAATCCGATTATCCATGATCCCAGATTATCAGTAAATTTAGTTATCAGCTATTAGACTCAATTCCTTTATATATAATCCCAGTACGCACAGTATATTCAGTAGTTATAGATCCTCCATGTGTGGTAATCCAACTCTTGCATATCATTTAGTTAGTTATTGTTCATGCCTATGAACCCATGCATTCAACTTTATCTCATTTAGTATACCAGTACCTTCCCAGTACTAATTACATGCCTGTTTGTTGCGCAATGATGTTTTATATCATAGGTTCGGATGCTTAGGTTCCTGATCGTGCTTAGCCAGATTCAGCCAGGAGTAGAAAATATAGCAGCGAGTCCTTATCTATCGAGGTTATTTTTTTTTATTTCAGTATTTTAGTTTATCTGAAGTTTAGTAGTTGGATTTAGTTGGGGGATTGTCCCATCAACTCTATATTTAGATAGTTCAGTTAGAGGCTTTCAGACTAGACTAGTTTAGGCAGTGTTTAGTTTTCAGATATTTGTACCAGTTGTTATTATTTATCAGTATTTTAGATGTTTTGAACCTTATGGTATTTCAACCCATTTTTCAGTATTAATTTTAGTATTATTATTTAGTGCTCACAACCGATATAATTTATGGGTTAGCTTATGGTCTTTTGAGGTCGTAAGCATTGTGTGATGACAAGGAGATAGTCTCGAGTCGTTACTAACTTGGCATCAGAGCCTAAGGTTCAAGAGAGTCCTAGTGAGTCTGAAATCTGCATCTTGTAGAGTCTTGTTCATGGGTATGTAGCGCACCACAATTATGGACAGAAGGCTATGAGATATTTTAGGAAAAGTTTCCTTTCTTTTGTTTCTCAGATCGTGTTATAGAAAGGTCCTCTAAGAAAGTTATATAGATTCTCATCTTGCCCTATTCTTTTCCATTCAACCTTGTTTTTCAAGATAAAAGAAACAATGAAGATCGATCAATCCGTACAGATAGAGATTTCTTCCGTAGTTCCTTACAGACAGTTATGGGATTTTATGCAGGCTTGAAATTATCCCATCAGTGCCCTTATGAGTAAGAAAGATTTCATTCATGATTCATGAAAAATTGTGCAGTTATCCAAACTCATGTGTTCTTTTATATCCCTTCTCACAATCTTATGATAGCATATAACCTAGAGTTAAAAGCAAGGACCTAGAGGTATAGCAGCAGTAAAATGGGGATAGTGTCATCTGAATTTGAGCAAATTATATTTCATGGGGCTAGTTATATGAAAAGTGAATTAATAGGCTTGAATCAATGTATGCAAGAACATAAGTTTGTTGATTTGAAATATAGGCGGTAGATGTGATATTTGTAGGCTATGATGAAAGTATTATAGCTATTAAAGATTTGCAAGTAACCATGTGATGTGTTAAAATCTAATTTTTAATCTTTGAATATTGAGCTAGTAGAAAGAAGAGTGAGAATTCTAAGATTAGTCGGTGTTAATGTTGCTATATGATGATTGTTAGGGCTATTGAAAGCTAAGAATTATATATCAAAAGAAATTACTAGCTGTGGACCTTACGTTATAGAGAGTAGTCCTTCAGGATGAGTTCCGTTTTATGAGTATTATTGTATCTCATAGTCTTGAAGTAAACTGGTGTTAGTTTGTTTGGAGTTTATTAAGTGATCCGCAGATTAAAAATAATGGCTTCACGCTAAGGGGGAGATGTTAGAAAAAGTAACCAAGTCAGGCTTTCAGATTTTAGTAATAATTTAAGTAATGTCAGTATATATACCTTACATGTCATCTCTATGATCATAGATCATATTCGTGCACATTATTGAAAATCATGCATACTTACAGTTCCTAGTATAAGGAGTCCCAGTTCACTTAGTACTCAGTTCCAGTACAGTGTAAGTTATCGTTTTAGTCACAGTCTTAGCCCAGTAATCAGATCAGTACCTCCGTTTGCTGACTATTTTTGAATTATGTTATACGCTTAGTCTAGCTTCCTTAAATAATATCATTCTCATGAATTTATGCTCAATTATGTATTATTACCCATTTTGTCTTTTCCTCATATTCATAATGCTCTAAAACTTTAGACAAGTTATTCAAACTAAGAACAGTTTAGTCTTACACGCCCAGTATTCAGCTATCAACCATTCAGTTTATAAGATAAGTTAGTATGTTTAAGTATTCATGCTCAGTACCTATATGAATATTTTTAGTAGTTCCTAGTGAAGTACCGTGCTGAGGTGTAGTGTATTGTTGAGAGAGTATTCGATGAATATGTCAAAGTTCAAAATTTTTTAGTTATAGTCTATTTGACTTATTCACTCTATTTTAAGATGGTGTTTCGTAGACCTCATCTCATGTTACAGAATTTTAGATAAGTTACGAGCTTAGCCTAGTTTATGTATCATGCCTCAAATTCAGATCCCAGATATTCAGTCACAATTCAATCCATAGGGGCCTCATGCATCATCTCATGCTTTTCCTCAGTTCTCATTTAAGTCAACATTCCTCGAGAGACATAGTGTCCAATGGGGGAGATGCACTAAAATCCTCGAACTATCATGATCTAAACCTTCCATTTTCTCTTCACATAACAAATTCAGTTTGAGGAAGTGGGTACTCATAGTTTACTCTCTAGTTTCAATCTCATCCGTATGACCATCCCTATGTTATGACACGTATCCAAGAAATCAATTTAGTTCATGTATTTAGTTCATGTATTATGATTTAGACTTAGTCATTCCCATAGATTCCTGTTCACGTATATTCAGTTAGGCACTCATTAATCAGTATAGACATGTACTCATGTATCAGATATGCATGTTCAATATGTAAAATCAGTTTATCAGTAGCTTTAGTCATGTATCCTATGCATTAGAGATGCATGTTCAGTGTGTCAGTATAGTCTATTAGCAGTCCTTAGCTTAATTAGCCTCATTGAAGGATGACTGTTCCCAAGGGGGAGATATTATAACACCTCGTACTTTTACTTAGCTTAAATTCATCCCACAAGAATCAAAGACTTTCTGAAAAGATGAATATACTTTTATAAATGTTGATTTTTTCAAGCTTTTATCTTTTTTTATGTGTGGAAAATTGAATAAGCTTTCAAAAGATATAAAATTTGCCTAAATCTGATAGCCGGGTAAGAAGTTATGATGATTTTATGTTTTAGTCATTAAACATCATAATTCAGGAAAGTAGCACATCGCGAAGTGTGTCAAAATAGCAATTCTCAAGTTTTAGTGTTGCTCTATAATGATTGGCGCCTCGTGTCATAGACCCAGTTCAAACTGTCAATTTTTAGTATGCCAACGCGATCCCACCGCATCGCAGTGCTCTAGCAGTTTGCAACCACAGTGGCAACGCGATACCACTATGTCGCACATCCATACAATTCCCTAGTCATCATTTTCCTGTTGACCGGCACGATAATGGCACGTCGCGCCAGAGGTCCAAATCGGGAAAATTTAACAAAAAAATCAAAGTTGAGCCCAGGGTTAAAACAGTCTTTTTCCATAATTTTATTCCGCCCAAATGTGGGATTTAGGCCCTAAAAACATTTAAACCCTTCATTATTCACTTTTCCCCAATAATCAAAAGGTATTTCTCTCTCAAGAAAACAAACCCTAGTTCAAGAAATCAAGGACAATCCTAAGAATCTCACTAAGAAACTCATGAATTAAGGTATGTTAGATGTTTATCCATGGATCCTTACCTTCCATGGTGACCAAAAATCCCTTTTTTCAAAATACAAGATTTATGATTTATGATTTCCATGTTTGAATTAAATTGAATCCATGTTTATGATGTTGTTTGGGTTTTAATTAATGTTTTAGATTAGAAGTTCCAAGAATTGATTCTAGTATGTGTTGATTTATATGAAATTTATGATAAAACCTTCAATTTGCAAGTGTATTATTGTAACCATGTCAACCCTAAGTGTTTAAGATTAAATGAACCAAGTATGTTTCTTATATTTTTGATAAATTCTCTATAAGAATGAAATAATGCCATTATAGCATGCTAATATGTATTCTTCATTCATTTACAAGTTAATGTATTACAAGTGTTTGATGAAATGTCTCTATGAATGAATTATGACCAAGTGAACATTGTTATGTTATTCAAGATTATGCTTTGCTTTACTTTTCATGCTATCAAGTGCTGGGGTATTTAATACCCAATAATTCAGATTTTTATTTAGGGCCAGTGTCAGTTACAGAATAGTATCAGTTATGTCACTACCACTAGTACTCTCAATCCGTTATAGAACTTAGTACAATTCAATCAGTTATTGTACTTAGGAAAACTCAGTAATGACAATATCAGTCCAGTCTAGTTCAGTGTACTCAGTTCAGTATCTTTTAGTTGAGAGTATGATTTAGTACTGTGTGAACCCAAGAATGAGGGATCTCTTGCCAGCAGAGGGTGTAATCCTTAGAAACAATTTTTTCATTCTAGAAGTATGTCACTAGCGTTTGTTATGACATCAAACCTGCCCGTTGAGAGTTGATAAGCTTCTCTACCTTCCAGTAGAGGGTACCACCATTCTAGTTTTGGGAACCTATCAGTAGAGGGTCACTCATCAGCTTTTCTTTACCCGTGGCACGATACTGAAACCCTTCCAATTAGGGTTATAGATTGGACCCCTATTAGTTTAGATTGGGATATGTCGGTTAGAAAATTACCTCCGATATTTAAAATTTTGGTTTCATTCTTCACAATAGAACTTAGTTCAGTTCTAGAAAATCAGGACTATCAGATATAATCTCTTAGTTAACAGTAAATCAGCTTTTCAGTGATCCCAGATTATCAATATATTCAGTTATAAGTTATTAGATTCAGTTCCTGTATAATTAATCCCAGTATGCACAGTATGGTTAGTAGTTAATCCAACTCTTCCATATTATTTAGTTAGTTATTGTTCATACATATGAACCCATGCATTCATCTTTATCTCATTTAGCATACCAGTACATTCCCACGTACTAATTTTATGCCCATATATTATGCTATGATGTTTTATATCATAGGTTTGGATGTCAGGTTCCTAACCACGCTCATCTATCGAGGATATGCTTTTTATTTTAGTATTTCTATTTATCAAAAGTTCAGTAGTTGGAGTTAGTTGGGGGCTTTTCCCATCAAGTCTATATTCAAACAATTCAGTTAGAGGCTTTCAGACTAGACTAGTTTAGGCAGTGTTTAGTTTTCTAATATTTCAACCAGTTGTTAATATTTATCAGTATTTTAGATGTGTTGAACCTTATGGAATTTCAACCCATTTTTTAGTATTAATTTTAGTATTATTATTCAGTGCTCACAACTGAATCATTTATGGGTTAGCTTATAGTCCTTCAGGGTTGTAAGCATTGTGTGATGACAAGGAGATAGTCTAGGGTCATTGGAAACTTAGTATCAGAGCGTAAGGTTCAAGAGAGTCTTAGTGAGTCTGAAAGTTGCATCGTTTAGAGTATTATGCATGGGTATGTAGCGCACCACAATTATGGACATGAGGATATGAGATATTATAGGAAAAGTTTTCCTTCTTTCATTTCTTAGATCATGCTATAGAAAGATCCTCTATGAAAGTTCTACAGATTCTCATCTTGCCCTATTCTTGCCATCCAACATTGTTTTTCAAGGTAATAGAAACAATGATGATCGATTTATCCTTACAGATAGAAATTTCTTTGGCAGTTCCTTATGTTCATTTATGGGATTTTATGCAGGCTTGAAATTATCCCATCAGTGCCCTTATGAGTAAGAAAGATTTCATTCACGATTCATGAAAAATCATGCTGTTTTCCATACTTATATGTTCTTTTATGTCCCTTTTCACAATCCTATGATAGCGTATAACCTAGAGTTAAAAGCAAGGACCTACAGGTTTAGCAGCAATAAAATGGGGATAGTATTATCTGAATTTGAGCAGATTATATTTCATGGGGCTAGTTGTATGAAAGGTGAATTAATAGGCTTGAAGCAGTGTATGCAAGAAGATAAGTTTGTTGATTTTAAATATAGGTTATGGATGTGATATTTGTAGGCTATGATGAAAGTATTTTGGCTATTAAAGATTTGCAAATATCCATGTTATATGTTAGAATCTAATATTTAATCTTTGAAGATTGAGCTAGTAGGAAGAAGCATGAGAATTCTAATATTTGTTTGTGTTGATGTTTCTATATGATGATTGTTGGGGCTGTAGAAAGCTAAGAATTGTGTATCAACAGAAATTACTAGCAGTAGATGTTACGTTATAGAGAGTAGTCCTTCAAGATGAGTTCAGTTTTATGAGTATTGTTGTATCTCATATTCTTGAAGTAAAGTGGTGAATGTTTGTTTGGAGTTTATTAAGTGATCTGCAGATTTAAAATAATGGCTTTAAGCTAGGGGAGGGGGGATGTTAGAACAAGTAACCAAGTCAGGCTTTCAGATTTTAGTACTAATGTAAGTAGTTTTAGTACTTATGCCTTACATGTCAGCTCTATGATCATAGATCATATTCGTGCACATTATCGAAAATCATGCATACTTATAGTTCCTAGTATAAGGAGTCCCAGTTCACTTAGTACTCAGTTCCAGTACAGTGTAAGTTATTATCTTAGTTACATTCTATGCCCAGTAATTAGATTAGTACAACCATTTATAGACTATTTCAGAATCACGTTATACTCATAGTCTTGCTTTCTTAAATAATATCAGTCTCACGAATTTATGCTCAATTATCTCTTATTACCCATTCTGTCCTTTCCTCATATTCATAATGCTCTACAACTTCAGACAAGTTATTCAAAATAAGAATAGTTCAGTCTTACACGCCCAATATTCATCTATCATCCATTCAGTTAATACGATAAGTTAGTATGTTTAAGCATTCATGCGCAGTGCCTATATGAATATTTTTAGTAGTTCCAAGTAAAGTGTCGTACTTAGGTGTAGTGTGAATGCTTAAACATACTAACTTATCGTATTAACCGAATGGATGATAGATGAATACTGGGCGTGTAAGACTGAACTATTCTTATTTTGAATAACTTGTCTGAAGTTGTAGAGCATTATGAATATGAGGAAAGGACAGAATGGGTAATAAGAGATAATTGAGCATAAATTCGTGAGACCTCATCTCAAGTTACAGAATTGAGCATAAATATGTCAAAGATGGTGTTTTATAGACCTCATCTCAAGTTACAAAATTTTAGACAAGTTACGAGCTTAGCCCAGTTTATGTATCTTGCCTCAAATTTAGATCCAGATATTCAGTCATGATTCAATCCATAGGTTCCCCGTGTATTATCTCATGATTTTCCTCAGTTCTCATTCAAGTCAACATTCCTCTAGAGACATAGTATCCCATGGGGATATGCACTATAATCCCCAAACTATCATGATCTAAACCTTTCATTTTCTCTTCACGTATTAAATTCTGTTTGAGGTAGTGGGTACTCATTGTTGACCCTCTAGTTCCAATCTCAGCTGTATAACCATCCCTATGTCATAACATGTATCCAAGAAATCAATTCAGTTCATGTATTTAGTTCATGTATTATGATTTAGACTTAGTCATGCCCATAGAGTCCCATTCACGTATATTCAGTCACGCACTCAATAATCTATATAGACATGTACTCATGCATCAGATATGCATGTTCAATATGTAAACTTAGTTTATCAGTAGCTTCAGTCATGTATCCCGCGCATTAGATATGCATGTTCAGTGTGTCAGTACAGTCTATCAGTATTCCTTAGCTTAATCAGCTCATTGGAGTATGAATGTTCCCAAAGGGGAGATATTGTAACACCCCATACTTTTACTTAGATTAAATTCATCCCAAAAGTGTCAAAGAGTTTCTTAAAAGATAAATACACTTTTATACATGTGGATTTTTTCATGATTTTATCTTTTTTTTTGTGTGGGAAATTGAATAAGCTTTCAATCGATATAAAATTTGCCTAAATCAGATAACTGGGTAAGAATTTATGATTATTGTATGATTCAGTCGTTAAATACTGTAATTCAGGGAAGTAGCGCATCGCGAAGTGTGTCTAAATAGAAATTGTCAGTTTCCAGTGATGATCCACAATTATTGGCGCATCGCCCATACACCCATTTCACAATTATCAATTTCCAGTGTGCCAACGCGATCCCACCACATCGCGGTGCTCTAGGAGTTTGCAACCACAGTGGAAATGCAGTACCTCTACGTCGCGCATCCATGCAATTTCTCAGTCATTAATTTCCAGTTGACTAGCGCAATAATAGCGCTAAGCGCCTGATGTCCAAATCGGGAAAATTTCACAAAAAAATTATAGTTGCGCCCAGGGTTAAAATAGTCTTTTCCCATAATTTTATTCTACCCAAATGTGGGATTTAAGCCCTAAAAATATTTAAACCCTTCATTATTCACTTTTCCCCCATAATCAAAAGGTATTTCTCTCTCAAGAAAATAAACCCTATTTCAAGAAATCAAGGCCAATCCTAAGAATCTCTCCAAGAAAATCATGAATTAAGGTATGTTAGATGTTTATCCATGGATCCTTACCTTTCATGGAGCCCAAGAATCCCTTTTTTTCAAAATACCAGATTTATGATTTATGATTTCCATGTTTAAATTAAATTGAATCCATGTTTATGATGTTGTTTGGGTTTTAATCAATAATTTTGATTACATTTTCCAAGAATTGATTCTAGTATGTGTTGATTTATATGATAATTATGATAAACCCTTCAATTTGCAAGTTTATTATTGTAACCATGTCAACCCTAAGTGTTTATGATTAAATGAACCAAGTATGCTTCTTATGTTTTTGATAAATTCTCTATGAGAATGAAATAATGCCATTCTATCATGCTAATATGTATTCTCCATTCATGTATAAGTTAATACATTACAAGTGTTTGATGAAATGTCTCTATGAAGGAATTATGACCAAGTGAACATTGTTATGTTATTCAAGATAATGCTTTTCTTTACTTTTCATGCTATCAAGTGATGGGGTATTTAATACCTAATAATTCAGATTTTTATTGAGGGCCAGTGTCAGTTACAGAATAGTATCAGTCATGTCACGACCAGTAGTACTTTCAGTCCGTTATAGAACTTAGTAGAATTCAATCAGTTATAGTACTTAGGAAAACTCAATAATCTCACTATCAGTCCAGTCTAGTTTAGTATACCTAGTTCAGTATCTTTTAGTTGGGAGTATGATTTAGTACCGAGTGAACCCAAGGATGAGGGCTCTCTTGCCAACAGAGGGTGTAATCCTTAGAGACAATCTTTGCATTCTAGAACTACGTTGCCGGCGTTGGTTGTGACATCAAACCTACCAATTCAGATTTGATAAGGTACTCTACCTGCCAGTAGAGGGTACCACCAATCTAGTTTTGGGAACCTATAGTAGAGGGTCACTCATTAGCTTGTCTTTACCCGTGGCACGATACTGAAACCCTTCCAATTGGGGTTATAGATTGAACCCCTATTAGTTCAGATTGGGATATGTCGGTTAGATAATTATCACTCATAGTTTAAATTTTAGTTTCAGTCTTCAGAATAGAACTTAGTTCAGTTCTAGAAAATCAAGACTATCAGATATAGTCACTCAGTTAACAGTAACTCAGATTATTAGTGATCCCAGATTATCAATATATTCAGTTATTAGTTATTAGATTCAGATCCTATATAATCAATCCTAGTTTGCACAGTATGTTCAGTAGTTAATCCAACTCTTGCATATCATTTAGTAAGTTATTGTTCATATATATGAACCCATGCCTTTAGCTTTATCTCATTTAGCATTCCATTACATTCCCACGTACTAATTACAAGCCCATTTATTGCGCTATGATGTTTTATATCATAGGTTTGGACGCTCAGGTTCCTGACCGCTCTTAGCCAGATTCAGCCAGCAGTAGTAGATATAGCGGTGATTTCTCATCTATCGAGGATATACATTTTATTTTAGTATTTTAGTTTATTAGAAATTCAGTAGTTGGAGTTAGTTTGGGTCTTATCCAATCAACTCTATATTCAAATAGTTCAGTTAAAGGCTTTCAGACTAGATTAGTTTAGAGAGTGTTTAGTTGTTAGATATTTCTACCAGATGTTATTATTTATCAGTATTTTAGATGTTTTGAACCTTATGGAATTTCAACCCATTTTTTTTATTTTGATTTTAGTATTATTATTCAGTGCTCACATCAGATATCATTCATAGGTTAGCTTGTGGTCCTTCGGGATCATAAGCACTGTGTGATGACTGGGAGGTAGTCTCGGGTCATTAAAAACTTGGTATCATAGCCTAAGGTTCAAGAGAGTCCTATGTGTCTGAAAGCCGCATCGTGTCGAGTTTTGTGCATGGGTATGTAGCGCACTACAATTACGGACAGGATGCTATGAGATGTTTGAGGAAAAGTTTCCCTTATTTCATTTCTCAGATCATGCTATAGAAATGTGCTTTAAGAAAGATATATAGATTCTCATCTTGCTCTATTCTTGCCAGCCGGCCTTGTTTTTCAAGGTACTAGAAATAATCAAGATCGATCAATCCTTACTGATAGATATTTCTTAGGAAGTTCCTTATAGACAGTTATAGGATTTTATATAGGCTTGAAATTATCCCATCAACGCCTTTATAAGTAAGAAAGATTTTATTGATGATTCATGAAAAATTATTCATTTAGCCAAAATCATGTGTTCTTTTATATCCCTCCTTACAATCCTATGATATCATATAACCTAGAGTTAAAAGCAAGGACCTAGAGGTTTAGCAACAGTAAAATGGGGATAGTATTATCTAATTTGAGCAGATTATATTTCATGGGGCTAGTTGTATGAAAGGTAAATTAATAGGCTTAAAGCAATGTATGCAAGAACATAAGTTTGTTAATTTGAAATATAGGTTGTGGATGTGATATTTGTAGGCTATGATAAAAGTATTATAGCTATTAAAGATTTGCAGATATCCATGTTATGTGTTAGAATCTAATTTTTAATCTTTAAAGATTAAGCTAGTAGAAAGAAGAATGAGAATTCTAAGATTTATCGGTGTGGATGTTGCTATATGATGAATATTGGGGCTATAGAAAGCCAAGAATTGTGTATCAAAGAAAAGTGCTAGCAGTGGACCTTATGTTATCAACAGAAGTCCTTCAGGATAAGTTCAGTTTTATGAGTATTATTGTATCACAGACTCTAGAAGTAAAGTAGTAATAGTTAATTTGCTATTTATTAAGTGAATTGTAAATTTAAAATAATGGCTTTAAGCTTAGAGGGAGATGGTAGAACAAGTAACCAAGTCAGAACAAGTAACCAAGTCAGACTTTCATATTTTAGTACTAATATAAGTAATGTTAGTACTTATGCCTTACATGTCAGCTCTATTATCATAGATCATATTCGTGCACATTATCGAAAACCATGCATGATTACAGTTCCTAGTATAAGGAGTCCCATTTCACTTAGTACTCAGTTCTAGTACAGTCTCAGTTACAGTCTCAGTCACAGTCTAGCCCAGTAATCAGATCAGTACCTCCATTTATAGACTATTTAAGAATCATGTTATACGTTTGGGCTTGATTTCTTAAATATTATCAGTCTTATGAATTTATGCTCAGTTATCTCTTATTGCCAAGTGTGTCATTTCCTCATATTCATAATGCTTTACAACTTCAGACCAGTTATTCAGACTAAGTAGAATTCACTCTTATATGACTAGCATTCAGTTATCCACTATTCAATTAATTAGATAAGTTAGTATGTTTAAGCATTTGTGCTCAGTTGATATATGAATATTTTAGTAGTTACAAGTGAAGTGTCGTACTGAGGTGTAGTGTATTGATGAGAGAGTATTCAATGAATATGTGGAAGGTCAAAAATCTGTAGTTACAGTGCATATGGATTAGTTACTCTATTTTAAGATGGTGTTTCATAGTCCTCACCTAATGTTACAGAATGTTTTCCAAGTTATGAGTTTAGCCTAGTTTACATATTATGCCTCAAATTCAGATCCCAGATATTCAGTCACAATTCAATCCGTAGGTGCCTCATGCATTATCTCATTCCTTTCCTCAGTATCTCAATCAAGTCAATATTCCTCGATGGAGATAGTATCCCAAGAGGGAGGTGCACTATAATGCCCGACCTACCATGATCTAAACCTACCATTTTCTCTTCACATAACAAATTCAGTTTGAGGTAGTGGGTACTCATAGTTGACCCTCTAGTTTCAATTTCAGTCATATGACCATCCCCATGTCATGACATGTATCCAAGAAATCAACTTAGTTTGTGTATTCAGTTCATGTATCATGATTCAGACTTAGTCATGCCCTCTTGTTCCCGTTCATGGATATTCGATCACGCATTCATTAATCCGTATAGACATGTACTCATGTATCAGATATGCATGTTCAATATGTAAACTCAGTTTATCAGTAGCATCCGTCATGTATCCCATGCAATAGATATGCATGTTCAGTGTGTCAGTACAATCTATCAGCAGTCCTCAGCTTAATCAACCTTATTTGAGGATGAATGTTCCCAAGGGGGAGATATTGTAATATCCCATACTTTTACCGAACTTAAATTCAGCCCAAAAATGTCAAAGACTTTCTTTAAAGATGAATACAATTTTATGCATGTGTATTTTTTTAGATTTTGTCTTTTTAATTTGTGTGAAATTGAATAAGCTTTCCATCAATATAAAATTTTTCTAAATTCCAAAATTGGATAAAAGGTTATGGCAATTTTATGTTTAAGTCATTAAACACCGTCATTCAGGCAAGTAGCACATGGAAAAGTGTATCAAAATAGCAATTGTCAGTTTTCAGTGTTGCTCCTCGATGATTGGCACATCGCGCCATAGACCCAGTTCACAATTATAAATTTTCAGTGTGCTAACGTGATCCCACTGCGTCGCGGTGCACTAGCAGTTCAAAACTAAAGTGGCAACGTGATACCACTGTGGTGCGCCACCATGCAATTTCTTAGTTGTCATTTTACTATTTCTTGACATGATAGTGGTACGTTGCGCCAGGGGTCCAAATCGGGAAAATTTCACAAAAAGATTAAAGTTATGCCCTAGTTAAAACAGTTTTTTCCCATAATTTCATTCCATCCAGATGTGGGAATTAAGCCCTAAAAATGTTTAAACCCTTCATTATTGACTTTTTCACCAAAATTAAATGGTATGTCTCTCTCAACAAAACAAACCCTAGCTCAAGAAATCAAGGCTAATCTCAAGAATCTCTCAAAAAAAACTCAAAGAGACTTACGAATTAAGGTATGTTCGATGTTCATCCATGGATCCTTACCTTCCATGGATCCCAAGAATCCCTTTTTTAAAATACAAGATTTATGATTTATGATTTCCATGTTTGAATTAGATTGAATCCATGTTTATAATGTTGTTTGTGTTTTAATCAATGATTTAGACTACAACTTCCAAGAATTGATTCGAGTATGTGTTGATTTATATGATATTTATGATAAACCCATCAATTTGGAAGTAGATTATGGTAACTATGTCAATCCTAAGTGTTTATAAATTTATGAACCAAGTATGCTTCTTATGTGTTTGATAAATTATCTATGAGAATGAAATAATGCCATTCTAGTATGTATTCTTCATTCATGTACATGTTAATGCATTACAACTGTTCAATGAAATGCATCTATGAATGAATTATGACCAAGTGAACATTGTTATGTTATTCAAGATTTTTCTTTTCTTTTACTTATCATGCTATCAAGTCCTGGGGGTATTTAATACCCAATAATTCAGCTTTTTATATAGAGCCAGTGTCAGTTATAAAATAGTATCAGTCATGTCACGACCAGTAGTACTCTCAGTTTGTTATAAAACATAGTAGAATTCAGTCAGTTACAGTAATTAGGAAAACTCAGTAATCTTAGTATTAGTCCAGTCTTGTTCAGTATACTCAGTTCAGTATCCTTCAATTGGGAGTATGATTCAGAACTGAGTAAACCCAAGGATGGGGGCTCACCTACCAGCAGACGGTGTAATCCTTAAAATCAATTCTTGCATCCCATAACTACATAGACAACGTAGGTTGAAACATCAAACCTTCCAGTTAAGGGTTGATGAAGTGCTCTACCTGCCAGTAGAAAGTACTACCGTTTGAGTTTTAGGAACTAATTAGTAGAGGGTCACTTATCAGCTTGTCTTTTACCATGGCACAATACTGACACTCTTCCAATTGGGGTTATAGATTGGACCCCTATTAGTTCAGATTGGGGAATGTCAATTAGATGATTACTTCCTACAGTTTTAGTTTCGGTTTTAGTCTTCAGAATAGAACTTAGTTTAATTCTACAAAATTAGGAGTATTAGATACAATTACTCAGTTAACATTTAATCATATTACCAATGATCCTGGATTATCAGTATATGCAGTTATGAGTTATTAGATTCAATTCTTCTATACTCAGTCACAGTAAGCACAGTATGTTCAGTAGTTACTTATCCTCTATGTGTGCTAATCCAACTCTTTCATATCATTCATTTAGTTATTGTTCATGCATATGAACCCGCTCATTCATCCTTACCTCATTTAGCATACCAGTACATTCCCACGTACTAATCTCATTTCCATTTCTTGTGCTATGAAAGTCGCATCGCGTAGAGTTTTATGCATGGGTGTATAGCATTCCATAATTATGGATAAAAGGCTATGAGATGTTTTAGGAAAAGTTTCCCTTCTTTCATTTCTTAGATCATGCTATAGAAAGGTCCTTTAAGAAAGTTACACAGATTCTCATATTTCAATATTCCTGCCAGTTCGACTTTGTTTTTTATGGTAAGAAAAACTATCAAGATCAATCAATCCTTAAAAATAGAGATTTCTTAGACAGTTCCTTACAGACAGTTATGGGATTTTATGTAGGCTTGAAATCATCCCATCAGTGCCTTTATGAGTAAAAAAGATTTCATTCACGATTCATGAAAAATTATGCATTTAGCCAAACTCATTGTTCTTTTATATATCTCCTCAAAATTCTATGATAGCATATGACCTAGAGTTAAAAGTAAGGACCTAGAGGTCTAGCAGTAGTAAAATGGGGATAGTATTATCTAAATTTAAGTAGATTATATTTCATGGGGATAGTTTTATGAAAGGTAAATTAGTAGGTTTGAAGAAGTGTAAGCAAGAACATAAGTTTGTTGATTTAAAATATAAGTTGTGGATGTGATATTTGCCGGATATGATGAAAGTATAATGGTTATTAAAGGTTTGTAGATATCCATGTCATGTGTTAGATTATAATTTTGAATGTTTGAAGATTGAGCTAGTAGAAAGAAGTGTGAGAATTCTAAGATTTGTCGGTGTTGATGTTGCTATATGATGATTCTTGGGGATATAGAAAGCTAAGAATTATGTATCAAAAGAAAGTACTAGCAGTGGGCCTTACTTTATCAAGAGTAGTCATTCAGGATGAGTTCAGAATTTATGAGCATTATTTTATATCTTACTCTAGAAGTAAAGTGGTGACAGTTTAGTTTGGAGTTTATTAAGTGATCCGCAGATTTAGAATAATGGCTTTAGGCTAAGGGTGAGATGGTAGAACAAGTAACCAAGTCAAGCATTTATATTTTAGTAGTAATGTTAGTAATGTCAGTACTCATGCCTTACATTTAAGCTCTATAATCACAGATCATATTCGTGCATATTATCGAAAACTATGCATGCTTACAGTTCCTAGGATAAAGAGTCCCAGTTTATTTAGTACTCAATTCTAGTGTTCGATGAAATGTCTCAATGAAAGATTTATGACCAAGTGAATAATTTTATGTTATTCAAGATTATGCTTTGCTTTACTTTTCATGTTATCGAGTCTTGGGGGTATTTAATACCCAACAATTTAGTTTTTTATTTAGAGCCAGTGTCAGTTATAGAATAATGTCAACTATATCATGACCAGTAGTACTCTCAGTCCATTATAGAACTAAGTAGAATTCAACCAGTTACAGAACTTAGGAAAACTCAATAATCTCAGTAACTGTTTACTCTTATTCAGTATACTCAGTTCAGTATCTTTCAGTAGGGAGTATGATTCAGCACCGAGTGAACCTAAGGATAGGGGCTCACCTACCAACAGAGGGTGTAATCCTTGGAAGCAATCCTTGTATTCCCGAACTACGTATCCAGTGTAGGTTGAGACATCAAACTTGCCAGTTGAGGGTTGATGAAGTGCTCTACCTGCCAGTAGAGGGTACCACTATTCTAGTTTTGAGAACCTATTAGTATATGGTCAGTCTTCAGTTTATCTTTATCCGTACCACGGTACTGACACCCTTCTAATTGGGGTTACAGATTGGACCCCTATTAGTTCAGTTTGGTACATGCCGATTAGATGATTACCTCCCAAAGTTTAAGTTTCGATCTCAGTCTTCTGAATAGAACTTAGTTTAGTTCTGCAAAATTAGGACTGTCAGATACAGTCACTCAGTTAATAGTACTTTAGATTATCGGTGATTCCATATTATTAGTATTTCAGTTATCTGTTATCAAATTTAGTTCAAATATACTTAGTCCCAATATGCACAGTATGTTCAGTAGTTACAGATCCTCTATGTATGCTAATCTAACTCTTGCATATCATTCAATTAGTTAATATTTATGCAAATGAACCTATGCATTCAGCCTTATCTCATTTAGTATACTAATATATTCCCATGTATTGATCGCATACCGATTTCTTGCGCTATGATGTTTTATATCATAGGTTCAAATGCATAGGTTCCTGACCGCGCTTAGCCAGATTCAGCTAGTAGTAGCAGATTTAGTATTGAGTCCTCATCTATAGAGGATATGTTTTTTATTTCAGTAGTTTAGTTTATCAGAAGTTTAGTAGTTGGAGTTAGTTGGGGGCTTGTCCCATAAACTCTTTATTCAAATAGTTCAGCTATAGGCTTTCAGACTAGACTAGTTTAGACAGTGTTTAGTGTTCATATATTCTACTAGATGTTATTATTTATCAGTATTTTAGATGCCTCGAACCTTAGGGCATTTTAGCCCATTTTTCAACATTAATTTTAGTATTATTACTCAGCGCTCATAGCAAATATCATTCATAGATTAACTTATGGTCCTTCGAGGTTGTAAGCACCATGTGACGACTAGGGGGTAGTCTCGAGTCATTATATTTTGTCTCATTACGAGACATAGGGTGCCAGTCGTAGTGTTCACAGTGAAAAGCCCAAAGGGTTCTGGTTTGTCTATGGCTAGAGGGTATGAATCGTAGGGTGACTCTATGAGTTGTAAGGTCACCTATAACGACTGATGATTTTATTCCATCTTTTAATAAGGCTATTTTTGACATTTAATTCTTTCCCTAAACATATCCAACGACATATAATACCTATTGAGACTTTATTCTCACCGATAAAACAATCAAAACATATCCTTTTCTGTCTTAACTTCTCTTAAGCTAAGCAAGCTAGGGTTTCCCTAAGCTTGAGCATCCAAGGGTCAATTCAAGGTTTTTTCTCCATAATTATCAATATTTAGGAATGTTAATCTTCCCTCATTGTTAATTTATTAAAAGCACATATTTTAAAGTATTGTTCACAAGATATTCATGTTCACAAGATATTCATGTTGATTTTATAAGAAGGGTTGAGGGTTTTGAACAGTTATTGTTGAACAATGTTTTCCATGGTTTAATTATGGTCATTCATGTTTTAAATATGACCTTAAACTTGTGGGTGAATGGGAATGGTGGTTAAACTAAGCGGTCATGGTTAAACCCCAATTTGATGATTTTACGTTGATTATGATTTTGGAAATGGTATGCCTTTAACATGTATGTGAAATTGTCGATGAAAAAAAAGGATTTTTCCACATAGTTTTGTTTACCCACTTGAAAAAAATGCATTGACATAGAAAGGATAATGAAGTATGCATGTTTTTCTTGAAAGGGCTTGGTGTCCATGTATAAAGGGTGGACTTGGAACCTTGTGGGTTTGGTTGTTTAAATAGGTTCAAGTCCCAAATGATTGATCATTTGAATATCTTTTGACCTATGGGTTTGAGTCTCAGTTTGTTGAGTAGATGAGATAGAATGATGATATTATCTTACAACCGAGGTTGACATGGCGATACCAATGGATGTCGTGGTGAATAATTGGTTTAACAAAAATGGTAATATGTGTTAAATGTTTTAATTGGGATTTGAGAGAGAATTGTATAGCTGAGTTATGAAAGTGGAGGTCCGAGTGATCGACACTACAAACCACGCTAGCCAATGAAAGGGCCTTTATAGTTTGAGGGTTTCAGTCTCCTTGCTTGTGACCGGTGGTTCGAGTCCACCTTGTTGGTATTATTATGATTAGAGGATTCAAGTCCCCCATATCATATTTCATGATTGAGTGCATAAGTTGCCTTAGTATATGATTGAAGGTTTCGAGTCTCTCGTGCATATACATATCATCTTTCTGTAATTCATGTGGCTACACACACTAGGGCCCAGCCAAGAGATGAGAGCTTGGGACCATATATCCCATAGTTATTTTTATATGACAATTGACCTACACGCCCCAAGATAAAGTTTGAAAGTGCATGTTAGGGCTTTTTCCATATCATAGCATGTAATATATATATATATATATATATGTATTTGGTTATGTGTATTTGATTTTGTATGATTTGAAATTGATGATCATGGAACTATGTTATCCTTATCCATGAGTATTATTCTAGCATTCACCTCTCTAACCGTCTTCAGATGTTGTATCCCCACATGATGCAGGAATATTTTATATTTCTACTCCTCCTACCTAGTGTTTCAGATTCAGGATCTGTTCATGATTTTACATTAAAGTGGTGAGCTTTCATACCTCAGAAGTCTAGATTTCATGCTTTGGTTCCTTATCTTAGGCTGTTTAGACTTGTTTTTGCCTATTTTTGGGGGTATGTCCCGACACTCAATTGTTGTTTAGCTTTGGTAGAAGCTTTGTTGGATTGCTGCGGAATTGGATGATGTTGGTCTATTTTTCATTATATATTATAGAAGTATAATTTATTCTTTGAATTTATCTTGTCATATGTTTGGAATTCATCCAACAGAGGTGATATTATGGTGGTTGGTAAGGTGTAAGGGGGTGATCTATGATCCCTAGAGGACTTGAGACACCAATCACGATTAGGCCCTGGTTTGGGTCATGACAATAAATAACTATGAGTCGTTAGGTGGAGTCTTAGTCTGAGGTTTAATTTTGGGTCAGACATTGTTATGCCTATGATTTCTCTCCTAATGACTCTTTATCTTCAACTAAAAGTGGTTAGGTAGATTTGTAATTTGAGGATAAATTCTTGGATAACTCACTAGTCAGGCTACGAGTTCACATTACAACTCGTAAGGTGTGAATATAAATACTATGCTAGACTCGTAACCACTGGGATGAATTCTTGGTTTCACACTTGTTTGGCTACAAGTCCCTCCTAATGACCTATAGCCACTGATTATGGGTAGTAGGGTGGGGTCGTAGTCACTGGAAAATGATTGGAACATAGGAAAAACTTGCATAACTTCTTGCCACAATATAAGATTAAGACAAGGCTTAATGCGGTGGAAAGCTAACTTAGTGGCATATCTTTCTAGGGTTCCAGGGATTGACTATTTGGGGCATTAAAATATCTCCCCACTTGGGATAATTTATTCTCAAATGAAACTATTTGAGATGGGGTATAAGGAAAACTTAGATCATGCACTGAATATTTATGTGCTGAATCATGATTAAATATCTGGATTTGAAATATGATGCATGGACTGATTTGAACTCATGAATGGATTCTATTACCAGAGAATGGTTGGATAGTTGAGATAGAAATGATAGATTAAATTAATTAAGGAAACCCCTACCTTAAGCTTAATATGGATTCAAACAGAAAAGATAGGGACACTTGGCTCGCATATCAACTTCTTCTTCCCAAGTATCCCCCTTAACCATTTGGTTTCTTCATACAAATTTCACTAAAAAAATTTCTTTATTCCTCATCCTATGAATCTGATGCTCAAGGATCTCAACTAAGACTTATTCATAGGAGAGGCTATCTTCCATGCCCACACTCTCTAAAGGAACGATTGGAGTTGGACCACCTATGCATTTCATTATAAAAGATACATAAAATACTGGATGTATTGATCCTAACTATGTAGGAAACTCTAAATCATAGGCTACCTTACCAAAAGAGCTCAAAATCCTATGTGGTCCAACATAGTGGGGACTAAGCTTCTCTTTCTAACCAAATCTCTTCACCTCTTTCATAGGCAAAATTTTTAAATACACCAAATCATAAATATCAAGCATAAGCCTCTCCGCCCCATATTTGCATAGGATTTTTGTCGACTATGGGATGTCTTCATCCTTTCTCAAATCAACTAAACTTTCTCCATTATAATGACCCGAGACTACTCCCTAGTCATTACATGGTACTTAGGGTCCCGATAGACCACAAGTAAACCCATGATCTGGTGCCAGCTGTGAGCACTGAATAATATGATCATAAATGTAGAAGAATATTCACATGCCATAAGTTTTTAAATATCTAAATTTAAAATGAAATATGAATCTAGGAAAATGAACTATCTGAATCTTATAAAGTACTCATAAACTGAACAACTAACTGACTATAATGTCTAAAAATCCTCTAAGACTGACTGACTGAGAGCTGATGGGATAAGCACCCAACTAACTCTACTGAATTCAAAAATAAAGACATGAAATTATATATTCTTCCCTCGAGTGATGAGGACTTACCACTGATATTGTAATGCTAAGAATCTGAGGGACTAAGTGCGATCCGAGAACTGAGCATCAAACCTATGATATGAGACATCATAGCGCAAATGAAAGGTATGCGATCAGTACTTTGAATGTATTGGTATGCTAAATGAGGTGTGGTAACTTGCAACGTTTCATAAATAGGAGCAATGATCTATCTGAATACACATGTATAGTATGGGATACTAAATTGCAAACATGAAATTTGTAGATACTGAACATGCATGAAACTCTGTAAAATACTAAAAATACATTTAAAACTGTAGACACTGAGGATGCATGACCAAGCATATGATATGAAATGAGTAAAATCTATAAACTAAAATACTTAAATGATTGAAATCTGTATAAAATGGTCAAACAATACTAAGATTGAATAACTGAACTGAGACTATAACTGAGACTATATCTGAGACTGTGGGAGGTATCATCTAACCAACATTCCCCAATTCAAGCTAATCGGGGTCCAACCTATAACCCCAGTTGGAAGAGTGCTAATACTATGCCGCGGGTACTAAAGTTGGCTATGTGGATCCTCTAAATTGATATAATGTCTGAAGGACTAAGGGTGTCAAGCCTGAACTGAAGGGTGACTCCTGCCAGATAGTCAACCCTAATCTAATGGGTGACTTCTAATATTCTACACTGTCTACATAGTTCTAGAGTATAGAGACTGCTACTAATGACTCTATCTATCTGACGGTGAAGCTGTCATGCTTACACTTGCTCGGTGCTAAATCCTACTCCCAACTGAAGGACACTGAAATACTATACTATTCTGAGTTTAACTGACTGGTATTTGACTATTCTGAAGTGCTTATAGTATATTTTGAAGACTGTTTTGTAATTTACTAAGACTAGACTAAATAAAAAACTATGGATTTTGGGTATTCAATATCCTCGGGACTCAAAACAATAGTTGTAGCCTGATACTAAAAAATTGAAGGACATAACATGAAGGCCCTTATTAAATCAATTACTCTTGTAGGCATTTTATCAAACACTTATAGTTCATAGTTTAAAATAATCATAGAATTACTAAAGGACTGGCATATATGACTTGAAATTATCATGGAAAACACAAAGTCATGATTTAATTCAACAAATGATAACACTAAATCATAAGGAATCGAATAACAATAATAACTTCATTAAAAATTGGTATTAGATCATAGTTCATAGGGATTAATGGATAAAATCATTATTTAAAATCAAATAACTTAAAAATATCATAAATTTATAATTAAAAAGGTTAATTGGGTTCCATAGATAAAAGGAATCAATGGATGAACATCTAACATACCTGGGATGATGAATTAGGAAGGATGGATTGAGAGTTCTTACTAAATTACCTTGAATTTGAGAGCTAGGGTTTCTTGTTCTTGAAAAGAGGGTCTTTAATTTTGAAGAAGAATTGAATAATGATGACTACTTAGGGTGTTTAGGGGTTAAATTTTGTGTTTTAGGTTAATTAGGTCCATGGAAAAAGACCCAAATACCCTTAAATGAATTTAAAAAACGGAAGCTGAAAACTGACCATCCTAATTTTTGGACTTGGTACGATGTGCCACTATCGCGCCAAGCCACTGGAAAAGGCACAATTGGGAACTGAGGGCATAGCACGATGTGGAGGAATTATGGTGCCCTTTTGGTTATAAAATTCACCTTTGGCATGATGGGCTATTATCGTTATGTACCATTATCATGATAGGACATTGGAAAAGGATAATTGGGATTTTGGCTGACGGTGCAACGCGGTGATTTCGTGGAGCTTCACTGGAAATTGACAATCGCCATTTATACTGGCTCCGCGATGTGTTAAAGTTTAAAATTACAATGTTAATTGACTGAAACTTAAAATCGCCATAACTTCTTCCCCGATTATCAGATTTAGGTTGGAAAGCTAACTGAATTTCCTATAAAATGACAGGCTCTAAACTTAAAAAATAATAAGTTCTTCAAAAATTTCATATAAGAATACTCATGTATTGGGACTTAGATTATGCTAGGGAAATATGGGGTGTTAAAGTATCTCCCCCTTGGGATCATTCATCCCCGAATGAAACTGGTTAAGCTAAGGGAACTAATGGACTGAGCTTTCACATTAAATATGTATGTCTGATGCATAGAATGCATGACTAAATTGATTTATGAATGCACGAATAACATGAACATGATGTGCGGCTGAAACTGAGCATGACAGACAAAAGAAAATCTTAAGAATATTGGTAACTTGTACTGAATATTGATTCACGAAGAAGAGATGAGGGTAGTTGGTCCGTATATCTGCTTCTGCTTCCCAAGTGGCTCCCTCAAAGGACTGATTCCACCAAAGAACTTTGACTTGTGGATCTTTTTTGTTCCTTAGTTTGGGAACTTGATGATCAAAAATTTCGATGGGGACTTCCTCAAAGGAAAGATTGTTCTAAATATCTACACTTTCTAAGGGAACAACTACAGTTGGATAACCAATACACTTTTTCAACAATGAGACATGGAACACTGGGTGTACTGAGGCTGAATCTAAAGGCAACTCTAGCTAGTAAGCTACCTTTCCAAAACGACTGAGAATTCTGAAGGGACCGAGATATCAGAGACTAAGTTTTCCTTTCTTTCCAAATCTCTTCACTCTCTTCATGGAAGAGATTCTAAAGTACACGAAGTTACCAACCTCAAACTCAAGATCCTTTCTCCTCACATCTACATATGATTTCTATCTGCTCTAGGAAGCCCTAAGCCTTTCACTGGTCAACTGAACCTTTTCTAATGCATCAAATACCAAGTCAGGCCCTACTACTGCAGCCTCACCTAGTTCAAACCAACCAATTGGAGATCTACATATCTACCATAGAGAGCCTCAAATGGAGCCATATGGATACTGGAATGATAGTTGTTATTACATACAAATTCAATTAAAAGGAAAATCGTCATCACAACTATCTTTAAAATCAACAACGCATGCTCTCAGTATATCCTCAAGAGTCTGAATGGTCCTTCCTGCTTGACCGTCTGTCTGAGGGGGGAAGGATGCACTAAGGTGTACTTGGGTACCAAGACCTTTTTAGAATGCTTTCTAGAAGTGAGAGGTAAATTGAGTACCTCAATCTAAGATGATAGATAAGGGAACACCGTGCAACCTAACCAACTCTCTAAGAAAGATATTGGCATAGTCCTCAGCTAAATAAAAGGTATAGACTGGCATGAAATGAGCTGATTTGGTCATGCTATCTATAATAACCCAAATAGAGTCATGTTTACGATGGGTATAAGGCAAACCTATTACAAATTCTATGTTCACTTCCTCCCATTTCCACATGGGAATACGGAAATCCTGCATTGACCCACTAAGTTTTTGGTGCTCAACCTTAACTTGCTGATATGTGGAGCACTTAGCTACAAACTCTACAATATCTTTCTTCATCCCACTCCACCAATAGATCTCCCACAAATTGCGGTACATCTTAGTGTCCCCTGGATGAATAGAGTAAGACGCACCATGCACTTCTGCAAGAATTCATTGCCTCAAACATCTAAACTAGGCACACACAATCTACCCAGACAACGCAAAACACTATCTTCTCCTTAGGAGAAAACCTCCACCTTCTGATCTATGACAGATTCCTTCAGACTTAAGAAAAAATTATCAAAATTGAAGAGGAGCTGACGACATCCATGATAAGTCATTAGCCTCCCGATAAGGCGTCACACATGTCGTTACCTAATCTGAGAAGAACACTGAACTTTGTGATTTTGTTTCCATAATTAGGCTGACGTATTTAAAGCATATCTTAGGTTTTTCTAAGGAGATTTCAGAACTTATTTTGTAATGCACGTATTTTGTTATTTTTTCTCTAGTTTCTTGGCTTGACCAAAACAATTAACTTTGAAGAGATTATCATCAATATTTTGGGATTTCTACTTTGATCTAATCTGAGAAACACTCATTGATATTCATCTTGCTATAAGTTCTTATTTCAAATTATGAATTCAACTTGTTGTATCGATTATTACATTATGAGTGGCTAAATCTATTTTACTCGAATTATGGGATCTATGGGTTAGGTCTTGGTAAGTTGCTAAGTTTTCAAGATTCTAAAGGTAATAGGACTCCTTGATAATTTTGAGGTATTAATTATTGTCTACTGGTTTCAAACGATAGATATAACTTGCTTTGATTTGCTTGAGATAAGAAATCAACAATAGTAGGAAGTGAATTATTGATAGGGACTTGGAAGCTACCAACCTTCTGTTTAATAATTGATGTTGTAACAAGGTTAATTAACCTGAGGCAAAGTCTGGTCAGTGAATATAAATTCCCAACGTCTGAGAGGATTAGGTAATTAAATGCTTAAGTAGGTCGAGAGACATTTAGGCATAACTTCTATAAGTACAATCTATTGTTCGTACCTATCATGAGAATTTTGAATCACTATTAGCATCTGTCAAGTACGAAAACCCATAGTGAACATAATTCTGGTTTTTCATAAACTTTTGATTATAAACACAGAAACTAAAGTGATCCTATAATTATTTGCTAAATTCTCATAACCCCCAATTTACCGAAAACTACTAACTATCAGTTGATTAACTTGCATACAACTTAGTTTCATACCATATTCCCTGTGGGATTTGACCTTAACATAGTTTGGTTATATATTGACAACGATCACTTATATTCTCACATGAGAGGTGTAGGTTGAGCGTTATCAAAAATGGTGCCATTAACGGGAAATATAGTTGTAACTTAAAGTTTATGTGTGCTAATTGACTGTTAGTCAAGTTTCCTAGTTTTATGTCTATTTGTTATTTTTATTTATTGTAGGATCTTTGTAGTGTATGCTAAGAATTAGAAGTTTTGGAGAACCATTATTACCATTTATTTCGGACCACAATAAATTGGAACAATGGCAGACCAGTAGGAGACTGACAGGTTAGCAACCTTGGCTAGTGGTCCGATGAATGTGCAGAATGTCTGTCAGCAAGTACAGCATCAAAATCCTGAGGATGAAGATTTAGGAGACAAGGAGGTTCTAAACCCTGGTAACCCAAGGCGTGCAAAGAAAGTAGTTGTACCAGTACAGTTTAATACTAACAGGAACCATTTGTTCCGAGAAAGGCAAGATTACCAGCCGGTCTAGTATGACCTCAATGATAATGATGATGGAATAGATGGAGCAAGTGCAACAGGTACAATTATTCCACCACCGTTGGCACCTGTGGAAAAATTCAACATTATGAGTACTACGATTCAACTCCTCAATCTGAAGGGGTTGTTTGGTGGACTTCCTGGGGATGACCCAAACTTGCATCTGGTGAACTTTGTCACCATCTGTAAATCTTTTGATAATCCAGTAGTGGGTCTAAATGCGATTCTCTTGAGATTGTTCTTGTTGTCTCTTTCTGGGGAGGCAACAATGTGGTTCAATAAGCTAAGGCCCGATTCGATAACTAACTGGAGACAGTTGAAAGATGCATTCCTAGAATGGTTCTTTCTACCCTCCATAAGCATAAAATAGAGGGATGAGATCAGTAACTTTAGACAGCTCCTGACCGAATCTTTGCAAAAAACATGGTAGATATTAGAAAAGAAGCTGACAGAATGTCTGAACCATAATATGATAGACACACACTTGATAGAGACTTTATACAGGGCTCTTAAATCTGTGACAAAACCAATTATAGATAACACTGTTGGTGGTTCGTTTGTTGATATTACATTCCTAGAAGCTTCAAAAATGCTAGAGAGAATGACCAAAAAGAGTCGGGCATGGCGTACGAGAGACTTTGTGGTAGCAAGCCACACTATTTCTGTGAGTATGACTATGGAACAACGTAGAAGAGACAAGGAGCGTGAACAAGACATGGCTCACCTAAAAATACAGATGGACTTGCTAGCCAAGCACTTGCTATCAGGCAAGACTAAGAAGGTGAAAGCTGTGAGATCTCAAGATAGAGTTGATACTGATCCAGAAGAAGAGGCAAACTATATTAATAATCAGGGGGGTTTCTGAGGCAATAGAAAAGGGAATCAAGGTCGGAATTATTATGATAAGCCTGGTTATAAAGATAGAGAGTAGGGAAATTAAAGGAGAAATGATGATAGAAGTAGGCTATATGTCCCTTCTAGAAATCGTGAGGCTGCTACAAGTTCTGAAAAGATATCCATGGAGGACATGGTGGCTAAATTAGTAAAGGAAGTTGAGGATACCAAATCAGGAGTGACTAACATGAAGAACAATCTGTCATCTATTAGTTAGTTGGTAAACTCGCACTCCGCTTTGATCAAGCAGCTGGAACAACAAATAAGCCAACTCTCCATAGCGCTGAAATAGAGGAAGAATAGAACATTACCTAGTGATATAGTCAAAAATCTATGGTATAATAGATCAAGTATGGCGATTACCACTAGAAGTGGTAAGATATTACTTGGCCCTTCTATGGGCAAAAATGTAGTTGAAGAGGTAGTTGATGATAAACTGGAAAAAAGTGGTCCAGTGGAGTCTGAGAAGCTGGATGGTTCTAAAGATTCTCCAGAAAAAGGGAAAGAGAAGAAGAAGGAGGTAATGGTGAAAACTCTCCCAAGTCCACCACCTCCTTTTCCTCAATGATTGAAGGAAAAAACTGATGATGCAAAATTCAGCAAATTCATGGCAACGCTCAAACAATTGACATTGAATGTGCCTTTGGTAGAGGCAGTCGAGCAAATGCCAGGGTATGCTAAATTTATGAAGGACCTTGTGAAAAAAAAAGCAGTGAGCTACGAAATGAAGGATAATCTCCATCATTGTAGCATTATTTCTATGAGGACCTTGGTGCAGAAGAAGACAGACCCAGGACCATTCACTATTCCTTGTACAATTGGGTCTCTAAAATTCGCTAAGGCATTATGTGATCTGGGAGCGAGCATTAATCTAATGCCGCTGGCTATATATAGAAAAATAGGTTTGGTAAATCCTACACCCACCAATATGGAACTCGGGATGGAGGATAGGTCAGTAAACTGACCTGATGGTATTTTGTATGATGTATGGGTGATCGTATCTAGCTTTATATTCCCTGTAGATTTCATCATTCTAGAGTGCGAGGTAGACTTCAAGGTGCCAATAATCTTGGGTCGACCTTTCCTCGCAATCAGAAGTGTATTGATTGATTTGAGAGCTAATGAGCTCTTATTCAGGATGAATGATGAAGTGGTGCAATTTGATGAGTGTCAATCAATGAAGTATCATGAAGAAATGAGTGTGTTCTCGGTTTTTGATATGTATTATGAGGATGAACAGAAGGTGTCAATAGAGGAGCAACTTGTTGTCGAGCCTTTAGTCGTAGTTCTAATAAATTTTAATTGTGAAGGCATTGAGGAGTATGAAGAGATTGTTTGTGCTTTATCAGGATTGGTTTCATACTCTTATGCTCTAAAGATGCTATACCTTCATCTTGCTAATCGACCAATACCACCGTTTAAGCCATCCATTGAAGAGCCACCGGTGATGGAATTGAAAGAACTACCTAAGCATTTAAGGTATGTGGTTTGGGAGTTGGAAACACGCTACCCATTATTATTACAACTGATTTTGGTGAACAACAGGTACAAGCACTTATTTCAGTACTTCAGAGGTACAAGAGATTAATAGAATGGACTATCGCAGATATTATTGGCATTCCCCCTAGCATCTGTACGTATAAAATACAACTTTAGGAAGATTTTATTCTAACCATCGAGCACCGATCCTGTCTTAAACCACCAATGAAAGAGGTGGTTAAGAAGGAAATTATTAAGTGGTTGGATGCAGGAGTGGTTTACCCTATTTCTAATATCAAATGGGTGAGCCCATTTCAATATGTGCCAAAAAAAGGGTGCATGATTGTGGTTGCAAATGAAAGGAATGAGTTGATTCCACTCAGGTCTGTGACTAGGTGGAGAGTTTGTATGGAATACCACAAACTAAACTCATGGACTTTGAAGTACCACTTCCCGATGCCCTTTATGGACTTAATACTTGATCGATTGGCTGGAAAAAGATGGTATTGCTTCTTGGATGGTTATTCTGGATATAACAAAATCTATATTACTCCTGAAGATTAGGAGAAGATGACATTCTCATGCCCATAAGGCACCTTTTCATTTAAAATATTGTCATTTGGGCTAGCAATGCACTCGCTACTTTTCAATGATACATGATGTCTATCTTCTCAGATATAGTGGAGGATACCATAGAGGTATTCATGGATGATTTCTCTATGGTGGGAGAGTTTTTTGAGATGTATTTGAGAAACCTGAGTATGGCCTTGAAATGGTATGTTCAATACAAGTTGATGCTTAATTGGGAGAAATGCCATTTTATGGTAAAGAAGGGCATCATTCTCGGGCACAAAATTTCAGCAAAATGGATAGTGGTTGATCGAGCCAAGGTTGAAGTTGTTGAGAAACTACCATCTTCCATTTCAGTGAAGGGAGTGCGTAGTTTTCTTAGGCATGCTAGTTTTTATCGGAGGTTTATAAGAGACTTCTCGAAGGTTGCAAATCCACTTTGCAAACTTTTGGAGAAATAAGTGAAGTTTTCCTTTGATGATTCTTTCTTAAAGGCATTTGAATACCTTAAAAAGAAGCTAGTTGAGGCCCCTATCATTGTTCCACCGGACTGGTCAAAACCATTTGCGATTATGTGTGATGTAAGCGGTGTTGGTCTTGGAGCTGTATTAGGACAAAAGAAGTACAAACTATTTCATCCAATATATTATGCCAACAAACCACTGAATGGAATGCAAAAGAACTATACCGTCACTGAGCAGGAACTCCTGGCTGTAGTGTATGCTTTTTAGAAATTCAGGGCTTATCTTGTTGGGACCAAGGTAGTGGTCCATACTAACCATGCAGCCTTGAGGTATTTGATGGCTAAGAAGGATACAAACCCAAGACTTATTAGATTGGTGTTGCTGCTACAACAATTTGACTTTGAAGTCAAAGATAGGAAGGGTTGTGAAAACCAGGTTGTGAATCATCT
The DNA here is from genome assembly GCA_030864225.1 of Capsicum baccatum var. pendulum. Lineage (NCBI taxonomy): Eukaryota > Viridiplantae > Streptophyta > Magnoliopsida > Solanales > Solanaceae > Capsicum > Capsicum baccatum. The sequence continues at coordinate 136,816,412 of CM061552.1, forward strand.
GTCTAGAATGGAAGGTAAGCAGGCAATTAGTTATGAAATGGAGATAAATGATGCATTTACTGATAAGGAGATCTTGACTGTTGCTGTGGAGAAATTGCCTTGGTACACTAATTTTGCAAATTGTGTTATGAGTGAGGTCATTCCAGAAAATCTTTCTTTCCGTCAAAGAAAGAAATTCCTTCAGGATGTGACACATTACTTTTGGGATGAATCATATCTTTTTTCAGAGATATGCTGAAAATATTATAACGAGGTGTGTTCCAGAAGTGGATGTATTGTATATAGTGGAAGCATGTCATGCTTTCCAGTTAGAGGTCACCATGCAGGTGATCGAACGGCTAGGAAGGTGTTGCAGAGAGACTATTATTGGCCAACATTGTTCAAGGATGCTTATGAGTTTGTGCTGAAATGCGACCAATATCAGAGGCAGGGATCGATCTCCAAATGACATGAGATTCCTTTGACTAAGTTGCTTCAAGTAGAATTGTTTGACGTTTGGGGCATCGATTTCATGGGTTTTTTGTAAGCTCGTATGGGATGAAGTATATTTTAGTTGTTCTTAACTATGTCTCAAAATGAGTCAAAGCTGTTGCCTTGGCTAATTATGAAGTAAAGAGGGTTGTTGCTTTTCTCAAGAAGAACATCCTCTCTTGCTTTGGAGTACCACATAATATTATAAGCGATGGAGTATCTCATTTTTGCAACAAAGTGTTTAGAGCTGCCTTAGAAAAATATGAGGTGAAACAGCATAGAGTAGTCACTCCATATCACCCAAAAACTTGTGGGAAAGTAAAGTTTTCAAATCGAGAGATTAAAGCCATTCTAGCCAAAATGGTGAACTCTAGTCAGAAATACTAGTCTCTAAAGCTTTATGATGCCTTGTGGGCATACCATACTGCTTTCAAGAAACCCATTGGCATGTCACCATTCTAGTTGGTCTATGGCAAAGCATGCCACTTACCAATCGAGCTGTAGCTCAAGGCTTTATGGTCACTCAAAAGGTTATATTTAAGTTGGAAGAAGGAAATAGAGCTAAGACGTGGACAACTAAATGAGATGGATGAATTTATTCTCAGGGTATATGACAGAGCAGACCTATATAAATAAAAAATAAAGAAGTATCATGATTGGAGGATTGAGAAATGAGAATTCCAAAAAGGTGACTTGGTGCTTCTGTTCAATTTCAAACTCAAAGTGTTCCCTGGTAAGCTTAAATACAAGTGGTCAGGCCCGTTTAAAGTTAGTCAAGTCTACTCATCTGGAGTAGTAGCACTTGAAAATGAAGACGACAGCACGTTCAAGGTAAATGGGCAACGAATCAAACTTTATATTGTTCCAAAAGACTTGATGAAAAGTACTGTTACTATCTTTCTTGATAAAGTCTGTAGTAATTGAGACACATGAGTCATGCTGTGATGTTAAATCAGGTGCTATATGGGAGGCAGCCCATGATCCCCATGCTTGATCTACTCTAGGTATACCTTAACCCTTAATTCAGTTTTTCTTTGATTGTAATTTGAGGGTGTAGGGTGAGTTGTTGTAATATTTTATAGTTGACTAGGATAAATACAAGTACCTGAGGCAGTGAACACAATTTTTTTGTTTTATGAACATATCTCAAGTGGTCTATTTTTTTAACTTAGTGATCTGCATCTAATTGTGACCACTATGCATCTTTGTATGGTATTAGTTCTAGTGACTTGATAACCATTGCTAAGAAATTTCATGAACCAGATAAGTAGTAACTTGTGATATACTTGTGTTCCATGTACGTGTGAGATTCTACTTAGTTCCCTTTGTATGTTGAAATCAAAACATGCCTGATTAGTCTTACCTAGGTTGAAGGATAAGGGTTAGGAAAGGATCATAGATCGTTTTGATATTAGCTTGATTTAGCCTGAATGACCTTCCCAGTATGCATTATATCCCTTGATCTCTATTTTGAGCCTAAATAGCCTATTTCTTTGTTTGATACCTATCACAGTCCTATTTTTATATCATAATGAACCTATTTTGGCCCTGGTCCTCCTTAGACACTGTGCACCTTGACTTTGGCAAATGACCTAAGTTGAGGGTGGATATCATAGGGGTGCATGATGTAAAACGAGTATGAAAAAAGATGGAGTAAGAGAAAAGAATAAAAAGTTGGGTGCGGTGGAAAAGAGCAAGAAAAGAAAAGTTTTGAAAAAGAAGAAGTGATTGTAGAAAAAAACCTCACCCATCCTGAATAACTGTGATCAAGAAAAGAGGAGTAGAAAAAGGTAAATGAGTGAGACCGCAAAAGCTAGTGTAGTGTCAAGGAGGCTTAGTCACTTTAAATATCATCGAGTATCATACCAGCCTCTATCCTACATTACAAGACAAAGAGAAGACCTATAGTGATCCTAGATGACCTGTTTGAAGATCTTAGTAATGAAAATAAGGGCAATCATAGGGTATTCGACATACATTGATTGGAATTTCATTTTGAGAGTGAGTGTCTTGTGATTGTCCCCATGGTTACATATGTGATGTCTAATATAAGTGCAATGGGTCTTTTTCGTCGTAAGGGCACACTAGCTACGTTGCTAGTTGCTAACTTGTTTGGATAGTGTAAACTTGATACATGTATGGTTGTTGTTGCTAATTTGATGTCATATATTGATTCCTATGTGTTACGTTGTTGCTCTTCAATAATATAAATATTTTTTTGTAAATTGATTGACCTTGGAGATGGTGAAGATGTTTTGAGATAATATGGATGGTTGACTGCTGAATATACTTTGAATTCTCTTTGTTGTGTTTTAGTTGATTGAGCACAAGCAATTGTTTTAAGTTGAGGATGTTCAGGTGTGAGCAGATGCTAACATATTTGAGGCGTTTAAATAGAATAATTGCGAAGTCTTAAGTAGCTTTTATCATTTTTTATTATTTCATCTTTGATTTTACAGTGGAAGTCAAGAGTCAAGAGAACCAACAATGATGGAAGTAAACGAGTTAAAATCTGAAGCAAATAGAAGAGAAGTGTGGCTGACGACATTCCTGATAAATCATCAGCACACAGATAGGTTATCAGCGTCATTATCAGCCTTAAATAGAGAATAGGATTCAGTTAGAAGAAGTGACAATGACATGTGATAAGCCATCAACCTTGTGATAAGCCGTCAGAGTAACCATCAGCCTTAGACAGAACATGGGAGCTGAGGTAGAGAAGTGACGGCATTGTCTGATATGTCATCACAATTTTGATAAGCCATAAGGATTAACCGTCATCCTTAAGCATAAATTGTCAAAATTGAAGAGGAGCTAACGACATCCGTGATAAGTCGTCAGCCTCCTGATAAGGCATCATGCATGTCATCACCTAATCTGATAAGAACACTAAACTTTGTGATTTTGTTTTCATAATAAGGATGAAGTATATAAACCATAGTTTAGGGTTTTCTAAGGAGGATTCAGAACCTATTTTGTAATAAACGTATTTTTTTATTTACTCTCTAGTTTCTTGGCTTGAACAAAACAATTAACTTTGAAGAGATTATCATCAATATTTTGGGATTTCTACTTTGAACTAATCTAAGAAACACTCGTTGATACTCATCTTGCTGTAAGTTCGTCTCTCAAATTATGAATTCAACTTGTTGTATCAATTATTACATTATGAATGGTTAAATCCCTTTTACCCAAATTATGGAATCTATGGGTTAGGCCTTGGTAAGTTGCTAAGTCTTCAAGATTCTAAAGGTAATAGGACTCTTTGATAATTCCAAGGTTTTATTTATTGTCTATTGGTTGCAAACAATAGATAGAACTTGCTTTGATTTGCTTGAGATAAGAAATCAACTATAGTAGGAAATGAATTATTGACAGGGACTTGGAAGCTACCAACCTTCTATTTAATAATTGACGTTGTAACAAGGTTAATTAACCTGAGGTAAAGTCTGGTCAGTGATTATAAATTCCCTAATTTTGAGAGGATTAGGTAATTAAATTCTTAAGTAGATCGAGAGGTATTTAGGCATAAGTTCGATAAAGACAATCTATTGTTCCTACCTATCGTGAGAATCTTAAATCACTATTAGCATCTGTCAAGTACCAAAACCTATAGTGAACATAATTCTGGTTTTCCATAAACTCTTGATTACAAACACTGAAACTAAAGTGACCAACAATTATTTGCTAATTTCTCATAACCCCCAATTTACTGGAAACTACTAACTATCAATTGATTAAATCACATACAACTCAGATTCACACCATATTCCCTGTAGGATTCGACCCCAACCTAGTTAGGTTATATATTGACAACGATCTCTTACATTCTCACATGAGAGGTATAGTTTAAGCGTTAACAATTTGGGCGACCGGATGAAACTGATGACTGATAGGACTTGCCCTATTGGTGCGCATCCCTACCTTTCTAAGCAACTACCTGACACTTCTGAATCCGATGGCCTGGAATGCCACACCCGAAACACACATCACTACCCGCTCTACACTCACCCTAATTGTGTCTGCAATACTACTGATACAAAGGATTGGTACGAGTACTACTAACACTGACCTGTGACTTAGAGCCTAGTTCCCTATCCCTTTTTTAATTTCTGAACTTGGGTAATGGGGCACTGGTTGAAGAAGGTACTGGGTCTAAAGACCTCTGATAAAACTGAGGATGGTTACCACCTTCTGAATTTGGTTGATTGAAATTAAAACTACTTATCCTAGCTCTCTCATTTCCTCTCTCTCTTTCTCTCTTTAATCTTTTGCTCCTCTATCTTATGAGCATGGACCATCAGCCTAGACAAGTCCATCTCACTAATCTTGGACTTAATGTTATCCATAATATGAAGAGCATATCTAGCTAACTGAGTGAATTTGAGAGAATACTCCCTTATGCTTATATTACCTTGCCTCAAATTAATAAATTCTAAGACTTTGGCCTCCCTCAACTCTAATGGAAAAAATCTGTCCAACAAAGTTGTGGCAAACTCTTCCCATTCTATAGGCTCTGCATCAATACCTCTATCAACTTTCAACTTCTTAAACCAAGTATGGGCTATATCCTACAATTGGTATGCAACCAACTCGGCACTCTGACTAGACATCACCCCCATAACATCCATTACCTTCAGAAGCATATCTAAGAATTCTTATGGATCCTCTTCAGACTTGGATCCCATGAAAGAAGGAGGATTCATCTGGGTGAAAACCTAAATTCTAGTTGCAATAGTATTGGCCACTGGGTTGGCCGAAACAACAGTTGGCCGTTTATTCTGTGCTACTATGGAGTTTGCTACAGTAGTGAACGTAGCCCTGAATTATACGTGAGAGACATGCTCGTCCAGAGGATCTGCCTGGATGAGCTAAGGGGCTGGCTTAGATCCTATTATTCTTCTATTCTTTTTGGGAGGCATGTTTTGTAAATGGAAGAAAGAAACGAATTACACTAAAAGTTTAAGTTGAGCTCATGCTTACCCACATGGTATTAATACTGAAAGAAGGGAAAAATTTCCTAAATGCCTTGTAGCATCTCATCCATAAGTGCAGCACGCTACACACTGATGCACAAGACTTTACTCGATGCAGCTTTTAGACTTCCTAGGACACTGTAAAACCTTAGGCTCTAATACAAAGTTTGTAACGACCCGAGACTACCCCCTAGTCGTTACACGGTAGTTACAGTCTTAGAGACCAAAAGATAACCCATGAGCTGGTACCTACTGTGAGCACTAAATACTATGATAATAAATACGGAATAATATTGACATGCCATAAGGTCTTAAATATCTGAATTCAAACTAAAATATGAATCTAGGAAAATAAACTGTCTGAATCTGATAAAGTACTGATAAACTGAACAACTAACTGACTGTAATGTCTGAAAATCCTCTAAGACTGATTGACTGAGAGTTCATGGGACAAGCCCCCAACTAACTCTACTGACTACTGAAATAAAGACATGAAATAAGATAGTCCTCCCTCGGTGATAAGGACTCACCACTGGTATTATACTGTAGATAATCTAATGGACTAAGTACGATCTGGGAACTAAGCATCAAAACCTATGATATGGGACATCATAGAGCAAAGCAAAGGTATGCGATTAGTACTTTGAATGTACTAGTATGCTAAATGAGGTAGGGTAGCATGCAAGGTTTCATGAATAGGAGTAATGATTTATCTAATACACATGTAAATCATGGGATACTGAATAGAGAACATGAAATCTATAGATACTAAACATGCATGAATGTCTATAAAATACTAAAAATACAAGGAAATTTGTAGACACTGAGGATGCATGACCAAGCATATGACATGAACTGAGTAAAATTTGCAAATAGAAATACTAAAATAACTGACATATGTATGCTTTGGTCAAACAAGACTAAGACTGAAAACTGAACTGAGACTCCAACTGAGACTATATCTGAGACTGTGGGAGGTATCATCTAACCGACATTCCCTAATCTGAGCTAATCGGGGTCCAACCTATAACACCAATTGGAAGGGTGTTAATGCTGTGCCAAGAGTACAAACGCTGGATGTCTGGATTCACTAAATTGATATAATGTTCGAAGGACTAAGGGTGTCAAGCCTAAACTAACGGGTGACCCTGGGAGATAGTCAAGCCTAATTTGACGGTTGACTTTTCATATCCTACGCTAGATACATAGTTATAGAGTATTTGGACTATGATCGTGGGTGTATTTATACATCTAAGCACCTTACCTTACCCATATTTTAGCTAAGGTTTGAGAAAAAAGTGCCTAGTTTCTTATGTTTTTACTCTACTTTGATGTAATTGAGAAAACCTATGTGATTAGCATGATTGTAGTTATTAAGGAGGTAGATAAAGACATGATGGAACTACGAATTGTGGATGACAAATCACACAAGATAAAAGTAGCTTGTTGACCAAATATGGCGCCTAGAAACTATGTCCAATACTAATTTATCATTTATAATTATTTCAGAGACTTAGAAGGAAATTATGGGAGAAAAGATTATTAAAAACACTTGATGCTGAAATTTTATCATTATTTATTATTCTGTATTAGTTTTTGAAGAGGAGAAGGGCGGCTTATCTTGGAGAGAGAAAAACATTTGTTTTCTCTTGCTTTCACTATTCGCACACCAAGATCATCTTCTAGTTTTTGGTAGGATGAATATTTCTATTGTGATTTCCGTTTTATTTATGAGTAGCTAAGTTTATTATTTAGGGTTATGGAAGCCCCGTAGCATATAATATATTACTTTGGGTTTTGAATTTATTATGCATTGATTTGTTTGCATCATACTCTCTTCGTTTATCTTGAATTCTTGTGGTTTCAAACATAGAGGATGTGCCTTAAAACAAAACTTGTTTGAGAGAAATGTTGTTGTTTGGAAAATAGTGTAGTGATAAGAAAATAGGATTTCCACCCCCTATTTTATATGTTAATGCCTTAATAGGATTAACTACTTGGATATTTCGTATTGTTTCTGTAAACACTTTTGATTCGAGAGAACTAAAGTGAATTAGTCCTTGATGGTTGAGAAACACTAGGATTATGTTATTAAATACAATACGCTTCTCTATAAGCATGATGCATGTATGAATTCATAAAGCCCATAGTTAGAAAATATTGAAAACTACAAGGTGGATATAACCCTAGCTTGCTATTTCTCTGAATTTGAACACTACCACACATATTTCATCTAGTTAAACTAAAACCATTAATTTGTGAATTGAATAAATTTCCCCCTTTTTGTTTTACAAAAATGAATGATTAAAAGTCTACTAATCTGCATACAACTTAATTAGTACCATATTCCCTGTGGGATGCGACCCTAACCTAGTTGGGTTATATATTTGACAACAACCGCTTACGCTCTCTTAAAGAAAGTGTAATTTGGACGTATTTGACTGATACTAACAACTATACCTATCTAACGGGGAAGCCACCATCCCTGCACTCGCTCGGTGCTAAATCTTACTCCCAACTGAAGGAAACTGAAATACTAGACTGTTCTAAGTTTAACTGACTAGTATTTGACTATTATGAAGTACTCATAGTATATTATAAAGATTGCTCTATAATGTACTGAGACTAGACTAAAAAACAGATATGGATTTCGGGTATTCAATACCCCTAGGACTCAACACAATAGTAGTAGCGTGGCACTAAAACATTGCAGGACATAACATGAAGGCCCTTATTAAATCAATTTCTGTTATAGGCATTTTGTCTAATACATAGTTCATGGTTTAAAATAATCATAGAATTACTACGGACTAGCATAATTGACATGAAATTATCATGGAAAACACTAAGTCATGATTTAGTTCAACAAATAATAACACTAAAACGTGAGGAATCACATAACAACAATAACTTCATTAAACATGGTATTAAACAAAAGTTCATGGAGATTAATGGATGAAATCATGATTTAAAATCAAATAACTTAAAAATATCACAACTTTATAATTAAAAAAGTTACTTGGGATCATTGGATAAACGGAATCCATGGATGAATTTGGAAGGATGGATGGAGAGTTCGTGAGAAATTGCTTGAATTTGAGATCTAGGATTTCTTGTTCTTAATAAGGGGATCTTTAATTTCGAAGAAGAATTGAATAATAATGACTACTTAGGGTGTTTAGGGTTTAAATTTTGTGTTTTAGGTTAATTAGGGCTATGGAAAAAGACCCAAATACCCTTAAACAAATTTAAAAATGGAAGCTGAAAATTGACCATCCTGATTTTTGGCCTTGGTGTGACGCACCACTATCGCGCCAAGCCACTGGAAAAGGGACAACTGGGAACTAAGGGCATGGCACGACGCAGAGGAATCATAGTTCCTTTTTGATTTTTAAATTCACCTTTGGCATGATGTTCCATTATTGCGACACGAAATTGGAAAAGGACAATTGGGATTTTGGCTGGCGGCTCGATGCGGTGGTTTCACAGAGCTTTACTAGAAATTGACAATCATTATTTTTGCTGGCTCTGCGATGTGCTAAGGTTTAAAATGATAGTGTTAAATGACTGTAACTTATAATTACAATAACTTCTTACTCGGTTATCAAATTTAGGCAAATTTTATATCGTTGGAAAGCTAACTAAATTTTCTACAAAATGGATGGCTCTAAACTAAAAAATAATGAGTACTTCAAGAATTTCATATATGAATACTCAAGTATTGGGTCTTAGATTATGCTAGGGAAATATGGGGTGTTACATCCATCTCTTTATACACTAAGCTTAGCCCTATCAAAGTAGCTTTGACAACTTCAAACTAACAAATAGGAAACCGACACATCTTACCATAAAGAGACTTAAATGTAGCCATTTGAATTCTACAGTGATAGCTTTTATTGTAGGCAAACTCAATCAAAGGCAAGTGATCATCCTAGATACCCTTAAAATCAATAACACAAGCCCTTAACATGTCCTCTAAAGTCTTAATATTCTTCTCTGCCTGACCATCTATCTAGGGGTGAAAAGTTGTACTAAGGTGAACTTGGGTACCAAGACCTTTCTGAGAAACCTTCTAAAAATGTGAGGTAAAATGAGTGCCTCTATATTAAATGATGGTCAACGGGACTCCGAGCAACTTTACCATCCATGAGGTGGAGTCTAGCATAACCCTCGGCTGAATATAAATTAGGAGTGGCAATAAATGGTTTGATTTGGTCATTTTGTCCACAATAAACCATATCAAATCATGCTAACGACGCGTAAGAGGTAACCCTATAACAAAGTCCATATTCAACACTTCCACTTCAAAGTGGGGATGTTGATTTCCTAAAGCATCGCACTAGGCCTTAACCTTAACATGCAGACAATTTGAACACTTAGCCATAAATTTCAAAATATCCTTCTTCATACTATTCCAAGAATAGATTTCTGACAAATTGTGGTACATTTTCGTGGCTCCTAGGTGAATAGAATACAAAGAACCATGAACTTCTGCTAACATCCGTTATCTTAAATCATCCATATTTAGAACACATAACCTACCCTGACAATGAAGTACACCATCTTATCCTTGGGAGAAAACTTCAACCTTCTGATCTCAAACTGCCTCTTTCAACTTAACTAAATAGTATCTCTAGCTTGCTTCTCTTTTACCTCAGAAACCAACGAATACTCTGATCCATTCTAAACCCAACACTATCTTCGGTCTAATCAACTAATTGAACATCCAATTAAGAAAGCTGATGAACCTTACAAACTAACTCTTTCTTACCATTATCTATATGAGCAACACTCCTCATAGATAATCTACTAAGGTCATCGTCCAAAACATTGGCTTTAATCGGGTGGTACAAAACACTTATATTATAGTCTTTTAAAAATTCAAGACACCTTCTCTAAAGAAGATTTAGGTATGCTGTGTGAACACATACAAACTCTAGTGTTCAGTAAACACATCGACATACACCCCATAAAGATAGTTCCTCCAAAGCTTTAAGGCAAAGACCACTGCTGCATACTCAAGATCATGAGTTAGGTAGTTTTTCTCATGATGTTTGAGTTTATTAGAGGTATCCATAATAACCTTGCCTACTGCATCAACACACAACAAAGACCAACTCTCGAATCATCATAGTACAGACAAAACCATCTAATCCCTTTAATAAGGTTAAAACTTAAGAAGAAGTGAGATGAGTCTTCAACTCTTTAAAATTCTTCTCACAAGAATAAAACTACTAAAATTTGACTTTTTTTTGAGTTGGTGTTGATATGGAAGAATAAATAGTAGAAAATCCCTCAACAAACCATCTATAGTTACCAACTAAACATAAAAAACTCCTAATATCTGGTGGAGTGATGGGTCTAGGAAAGTTTCTTACTACATTGGTTTTTTGAGGATCAACTCTAATGCCATCACTGGAAATGATGTGACCGATAAAAGATACCAATTTTGACATGAATTGACACTTGCTGAACTTAGTGAATAACTGGTGATTCTTAAGGGTCTACAAAACAATCCTCAAATACTTTGGCTGTTCACCTTCACTATGAAAATAAACAAGGATGTCATCTATGAAGAGTATAATAAACATGTCTAAGTACATCTTGAATACTCAGATCAGCAAGTCCATAAAATTTGTAGGATCATTCATTAGTCCAAAAAAAACTAGAAATTTGAAGTGACCTTACCGAGTTCTGAAGGCTATCTTTGGAGTGTCATATCCTCTGACTCTGAGCTAATGATAGCCAAATTTGAGTTCTATATTAGAGAAGCAATGTGCACCCTAAAGCTTGTCGAACAAGTCATCAATCTTGAGAAAGGGTGTTTATTCTTAATTGTGGCTTTTTTTAGCTGAAAGTAATCAACACACATTCAGAGAGAACCATCTTTCTTGTACATGAAGAGAATTAGGGCACCCTTTGGGGAAACATGAGACCTGATGAAGCTCTTATCTAATAAATCTTTCAATTGTTCTTCATTTCCTTAAGCTCGATTGGACCCATTCTATAAGGTAGAATTGAAATAGCTGGGTGTCTAGAAGAAGATCTATTCAAAAGTCAATTTCCCTCTCGAGAGAAAGTCTAGACAGATCATTGGGAAATACTTCTATAAACTCATTAACTAGTAGAACTAATTCAAGACTTGGAATCTTATATTTTTAGTCATTGACTTAGACGACAAGATGGATTTAACCCTTAGATAGCATTTTTCTTGCCTTAAGGTAGGAGACAAATTAACCTATAGGCATTGAGGTCCTATTCATTATTCTATGACTGGCTCATTAATAAATTAGAACTGGACAATTCTATTTCTATAGTGGACTGAGGCAGAACAAGAGTGGAGACAATCTATGCTAAGGATGACATCAAAATTAGTCATCTTTAATTCTATAAGATTTATTGAGGTGATTTTCTAAGATATTGAGATTGGGAAATCCCTGTACACCCATTTGGCTTTAATGGAACTACCAATATGAGTAGACAATAAGAATAGTTTTTCTAAGATTTTGTTAATGACACCCAAATTCACTTGTATATAGGGAGTTATAAAAACTGTGGCTTTGGGTGTCTAACAATTCATACAGATGAAGATAAAAGACTTGTAGTATATAAGTAAAAACATCAGGGAAACCTTTCTGATCCTGTTGAGTCTGAAGGGCATAGACGTAATTCTGCCACTGTCCACTAGTGCCATTAGAAGTGGCACCTTACTGAGTTAAGCGACCTACTAGAACTGAAGAGAAATTAGCCTAACCCGGTTGATGAATATCTTTAACTTCTTATCTAATCACTAGGAAATTACTGATTCTATGACCAGGCTTGGCACACCCAAAATACACATCGCTGCCGGCTATGTACTCACCCTTATAGTTCATACAACAACTCATGCAAAATGGGTTAGTGTAGCCACTATTCATACTATCCTAGGAGTTAGAGCTTGATGCTCTTTCCAATTATCCTATCTAAATTTAGGCACTGGAGCACTAGTAGAAAAAGTGGCTGGGACTAAAGATTTGTGGAGGAACAGAGAACGATTCCTGCCATCTGACCTCTATTGAAAGAAGTTTAATCTACCAGTTTTGTCCCTCTTATTCTCCCTTTCCCTTTCTTTGAGCTTTCCCTCCACAATCTTCTAAGAATGAACCATCTATATAGAAAGGTCCATCTCCTCAAACGACATAGATTTCCTATATTCCTTGAAAACATCTTATGAAACACCACATATAAACTTACTCATCCTATCCCTATAATCAGCCACCATAGTTTGAGCAAGTCTTGCTAACTGGGTGAACTTGAGTGAATACTCCTTCACACTCATGAGCCTACTTAAGATTGATGAAATCTTGCACCTTGGCCTCCTTCAATTCAAGTTGGAAGAACCTATCTAATAAAGAAATAGAAAACTTATTCCACTCTACAAGCCCCAAATCAGTGCCTCTATCCTCCTTCCACTGCATAACCCAGGTGTTAGCCATCTCTTGCAATTAGTAAAAAGATAAATCAACACACTCCCTTGGGGTAACACCCATAATATCATTCACCTTATTCATATAATCCAAAAACTTCTGCGGATCCTCCTTGATCTGAGGTGATTTTATACACTTGTATCATTAGTCTAGCTTATTTTGCCTTATTTTGAGAGTAATTTTGAGTGGTTAATGTGTTAATAAATATATAAATAAGTATTTAAGTGTAAAAGTATGTGATTACAATGTCCAAAGTATTTTTCAAACAGGCTTATGTGTAATTGAGTAATTTAGATTTCAACCTGGAAAACTAATTTTTCTAACTTGAGCTAGCTGTGTGTCTAGTTGTCTCGGTGGATTCTAATGGGTTTACTTTGTTCCAAATAATTAAAATGTGTAATTATGAGTGGAATAACTTTTTTTAATGTGAAAAGTTTAATTTGATTAAGTGTAGAGTCGGAATAATAAGTGGAAGATCATTGCGGATCTGCCTTATCTTAGTTTGTGTTTTCATTCGTCGTTGAGAATATTGTGTTGTTTTAATATTTAAGTTGTGGTGTGTGATATTGTAGAAGGCTTTGTGAGAAGATTACTATGATATATTATTGATAAAAACACCATAAATGTATTAGAAATACACTACAAAAGGCATGGGCAAAGGATAGGACGTTCAACACTTAACCAAAATTTTAGAAGCAAATTCCAGTGCGTCGACGTGAAGTCGACGCATAGCGTCGATGTGTAAGAACTGCCAAAAGTAAAAGCTGTCGACACTAAACAGTGACTTTTCCCATTACAATTCAAATTACATGGCATAAGTAATAAAGAATAATGGGAATCTTTTATGGGGCCCCGTGCTCATTCTTAATCCCACTAGATTTGGGATGTGTAATGTGTAATGTATAATATATATATATATATATATATATATGAAAAGCTGGATACAATATATAAAAATAATTGGAATTACTTGGTCAACTTGGGAATAGTCTAGTACAATATTAAATACGAGGGACACATTATTGTGAAAACCTAGACATAGATTAAAGTAAAAATAGTGGAGGCTGCATACGATTTTTATTAGATTTTAATTACTTTATTTAGTTTTTAATTTTTCATATCATGTATTAAAATATTTAGATCGTGATTATGAATATTATCAGCTAAAAACTCTCTTTCCAGGGTTAAAGCCAAGACATGAGTACTATTATTTTGGATTAGTTTCGGCTAATTTTGTTTATTATATTTGGTTGTTTGTTTATTATTGATTTAATTATTTTATGGATTGATCACCCATAAAATACATATTTTGTCGACCTTTTGATATCGGGAGAGGGAATAGAGATATAGAACATGGGAATAAACAAAGTTTGGGTTTTAATTCTTTTATAAAATAAAGAATTAAACTTAGCATCTAGGACAAGGATGTACTTAGTTGCCTCACTTGATTCAAACGTAGGATGATAGCTTTAATTATATTAATTGAATTATTACATCCCCGCTCAATGATGTAATTGTAATGTCAATATTACGTAAAAGATTAGAGGTTGGAAAATCATGATCATGCAATTTGCCCTACGAATCAACAACCAATATAAGCAAGTTAATGAATGAAATTTAATATCATAGTATAATTGTTCGAAGTGATTTAACCCTTGGATTTAATTCATTGATTGTCCCAAGATTTTTATTTTTATGCATTATTTATTTTATTATTAATTTACATAATTACAAACTCTCTTTTTGTTTACTCTTTCTCAATTCTTAAAATAGAATTGTATAGTCGGCGAACGCAAGTCCATGAGAGATCGATACTTGGGCCTTCTTGAAGCCACTTTACTACTTGGTAGACCATGTACACTTGTGTGTGTGCTTGGGCGTTGTCACTCCTCAGACTTAGATTTAGAGAATATTGGGGGATTCATTTGTGTAAAATCTCAGATTCTGGCTACTATCGTATTAATTTAATGCTGATAGATTCTCAATATGATAATAATTTGAATATAATGATACCATCATAATATTTTTGACTTGTAACATAACATATGAAACATGCATGACTATCTCAGTATTGAGTGTTCATAACTCACTAGAACTGAAATATACATTACATGTGATAACATCGAAAGAATGATATAATAGGAAAAATTCCATGACTCAACTCAAGACTTTTACTATTTTATGAACATACAAAAATATCATGATTTGAGTACTGAAAGATGCATAAACTTAAGAGAAAACACCTATTCATAGTTGAATTCAAGAACTAAATTTAAGAAATTTGAAACTTATGATTTATATGGAACCCTAAGCATAAGGAGAATCAAACTTGAGAATTTGGAAAATATTGGGACTCGTTGGTTGAAAGAAGCGCATTGATAAATATCCTACATACCTGAATTTATAAGGTTGGATGAATTTCTTGGAGCTGGACTTGAATTGAAGGACCCTAATTGCTTCTTGGGCCAATAGAAAATCTCCTGTTGTAACTGCTCTGGGAAAAAACTATAATTAATTCATGAATTTGGCATTTTGGGTAATTTATACCACCTTTAGGATGTATAAACAACATGGGTTTGGTTTTTAATAGAGTGGAAAAGGGCATAAAAGTACCTAAGAAATCGTGTAGGAAAACCTCATTTCAGTAATAATGACTCATATCATGACTGGTCATGAGTCATAATCTGAGTCATTACCTGGAACCCTAAGGTTTTTAGGTCCTTTCTAGTTTGACTACGACCTCCCCCTAATGACTGCTTATATATAACCATGAGCCATTAGGTGGAGCCATAGTCGGAGGCTTTTCTTTTGGTCATACATTATTATTCCTATGACTAACCTCCTAACAATTCATTAAGTCTGACTATGAGTCATTAGGTAGAGTTGTAATCTAAGGATAAATTCGTGGGCCATTCACTGATCAATCTACGAGTTTACATAATAAATTGTAAGGTCTGAATATGAATCATATGATGGACTAGTAACAACTAGAATGAATTCTTTGTTACATATTGTTGTGAGTACGAGTCCCTCTTAACAACTTGCAGCTACTTATTATGGATTGTAGGGTAGGATCATAGTCACTAGTAGTTGACTGAATCTTGGGGAATATTTCATAATTTCTTGTCACGATGTCGGATTAAGACGACACTTGATGCATTGTGTAATATCCTGTAACCACTCATATATGTACTACTAAATTGATGTCAATTAATTAAAAGGAGGATACAAATGGATGATCTTTTAAAGGAAATCATATAAAGAATTGAACGCAAAATAAGTCTAGACATCATAAGTGATGAGTATCACCCAAATACCTAGTATCAATGTTTTTTTACACCTAAAAATATCGAAGTATATATATATATATAGATAGATAGATAGATAGATAGATAGATGTCATGAGTTATGACTATCATCCAAATGCCTAGTATCAACATTTTTTTACACTAAAAAATATCAATGTAAAGACTACCTAACTAGTGATTCCAAGGAGGTGGAATATTGGTATTATGAGTTATGGACCAAGATAGATAAGTGCCTTCTAAAAAGGAAAAAATATGTGGCTAGTGCATTAGTTATTAAAAAAGTGGTAAATCTTTACCGTTTAAATTTAAATAAAGATTTTTGGATGCATTACCTTATGATGGAAACATGTGGCTTTCCGATGACACCAATATGCAATATATGAATTACATAGATACAATTTGAGATAGTAGGTTTCTTTATATATCCCTATAAAAAATAAAATTTCTTTAGCTGGGAACATTTGGTTTTATAGGAAAAACGCACAACCAAGTGATCTTGATTCTCCTTTTCCGCGAAATTATGAAAAATTGAGGATTTTAAAATTACAAGAATTTATATGAAGGAGAGGTATAACAAAGTCTTAAATGTCTAAAAAAGTACTCCTTCACATTCAATGATTGTGGGAATTCATCAAGAACTCAAATTGAGATTTTGACTTTGGGAGGTAACTTCTCTATCCCATAGTCGAAGATAATTTAGAATATGTGTTTGAGGTGTAGTTCAAGGTGGGTTTCACCATTTGATTTGAATTTCATACTTGTTTTCGGAGCGGGTCTATTAAATTGGAATTCTCAAAGAAGAAGAAAAAGGTGAAATTGAGATAAAAGTCTAAGTTGTTGAGTAATTCCATAGGCATGGGAAATTTAATATTGAACTTTATAAATAGGAAAACAAAGTATTCAATCGAATTGATTCATAAATAATTTGATTAGTTTTATGCATAAGTAAAATATTTTGGAATAAATTGTCAGATCACTTTCAAATCATTGATCAATTTATAAATCTTTTTTTTGTAGTTAGTTGATTGTCTAGATGATAGTGGACAATATTGGTTGGTTATATGAGGGTTCAACCCTCACAGGTTGAACTTTCTGAGGTTTGTGGTACTGTCGTTCAGTAGAAAGCACCAAAGGTATGTAAAGCTAAAACCTTTTTGTTCATAGGATACAACCTAAAGTCACATGTTTCTCTAACAAGAGTCCATATAAGTTGTGTGATAGCCTATATAAAAAGAGAATTCATATTTTACATTAAGCACATGACTATATGTTTTTCATATTTGTACTTCTATATTTTCTTTCCAATTGAACGTACTTGTCTCCACACTTCCTGCGTCTATCGATTGAAGTCATGATGTGAATATACTTCTGCCAAATCATGTACCTATAGAGTTCTAACAAGGCTAAGTTTCTACCTACTATAAATTCTTATAAATCATGTATCATACATATCACATGCTATAAATTAGGATAAGTGGCCATAACATAGTTACACAAGACATTTGATCACATATCGACATGTTGCAAGATAATATAAAGACCAAGTATTTATATAGGTAGATACTATTAATGAAGTTAATGATTTATAAGTACTAATTGAATGGTTAAACAATATTTATCATAATATACTGGCATAGGTCTACAAGGCTCTACTTGATAAAAGTTAACAATGAGAGGTATGCATAGGTTTGGCTTGTCACACATGCGCAACATAATTTTATACACAGAATTGAGACCAAACCATTATGGTGAGCCCAAACATTATAGTGTAACTTCCATATGGAATCATTTGAATTTAGAGTCAAATCGGATGGTTACCCTGACTCGAGCCAATATGTGGCATATATGCCCTATGGACAGATCCTTGTACTGAGCCCCTAAGGAAAGGAATACTCTGCAAAATAATGTGATTCACTAATAAAATCTTGCATAGATATGAGGAAATATTGCCAAATATTTGACACAAAATCCCTTTGATAGGCCATATTATGATCATTTGTATTTGATATGGGAATAGTGCATCAGCTAGGCAAATTGCTAGGTGTATTCTAATGAAGAATAACTTTGAGGACACTTGTACAAGATAATAAGGTTGCGTACATAAGGCATACTATATTTACTAATAATATGGATCCATAATTGATCATCCTTAAAACATGAATTATGACATGCCAGTTAGACTAGTGTTTCAGCCACCATTTCATATTATATGTCAGTTATTAGCGTGCTCATAAGTACTCCATCTTGATATCTGATCCATATGAGCATCTACACTTATTAATTGTTATTTTGTCTACTTTACATGCTAGTACTTGTTTTACATGTACTGACATCCCTTAGTTCAAGGAACTGTATTTCAATAAATATTTGATAAGGTATGTCGATAAGTAGATTTCCATACTAAGCACGCATAGCATGTTCTTCAAAGCCGTTGGTGAGCTTCTCTGTCATTCTTATTTAATAGATGTATAATACTCTTTAGTTATGTTTGTAGTTATAGTTTAGAATGTTAGGGGCCCTGAATCAACTATATTTCATTATAAGGATACAGATTAATTAAAGGTTTAGTAGACAATATAAAATTATCTCATAGGGTTATAGTTTTACTTGTTTATATGAAGTTTCACTTGTATATATCAATTGGTCTTAATGGGCTAGACTTGTGCATTTACATAAGCCCTCATAATTTTTTTGGAATAGTAACTTTTCTACTTTACAATATATGTCAGTTGTATAACACATGTTCATATGGTTCTTGTCCGCCCTGTCTAGACTTAGGGACATGATAAAAGTGACATTAGAGCCTAGATTCAATTATTTCAAGGAGCCTACGAAGTTGTTTCTGGTAGATACTCACTTACGAATATGTAGTGCACCACATTTACTATGCAGGTGCTTCTTGGACATTAAGGAATTTTGACTTTCTTTCATGATATATATGGTGTGATAGAGTTAAGTCATAAGTAGTTACTTCTGATTCATATTCTACCTATTGTCGTACATACTACCTATTAATGACATCTTCATATCAGGATAAAGGTCCAGTACTAGTGTTACAAAAAGGGGTAGCTTCCAGCTATTAATCAATAATCTCATCGAGACTAAGACTTGAGCAGAATAGCTTATTGCATCTATTATTCTACATCAATATTTTCCTACAGGTGAAATGCCTGGAAATATTCATTTCGTCTATATAGTTATAACTATATTTGTATTACGCTTTATTTTACCTAAGTAGGACCGAAACAAAGGATCACTTATATGATAACTTAGTTATGTGTCGTCCACCTATAAAATGTGAAGTCGTGTCTCTTGGTTTTACTTTTGTTGAAGGATATTTTTGACTTTCAAGCAAGAAATTTCCTTTATTTGATCCCTTCAATTCTTCGAAATCTAAGGATATGAAAGAAATTTAATACTGCTTTGATAATATACCTTGAATCTTTAGGGTGATGTATATGTTATGAATATAGGTAATCAAACCGACTACTTATAAGTTAACAGTGTTTTAATATCCCAGAGTACTAGGAAAAAATGCCACTAGTGTTAGCTAGAGATACCCCTAGTTGATAGAGTAATTTAAAGGCCATTTTTCTTTTAAAGATGCGTTGATTTACAGGAATGTGTTTGCATTAGGATATATCAATATTATAGGATTGCAATGCATAAATCACCCCTAACCAATTAAAAGTGATATAAGACATTATTGAGGCTTATCAAATTACTTCCTTAAGTGAGGGATGGTCATGTACCTATGTTTATTTAATACAAGTTCATCATAAGATATTCGATCGTAGCCCAACTCGGATAAAAGGTTTGGATCACCCTTATTGCTTTTGTGGCCATGGTAGTTTTTATAAGTAAGGTTGGACTATATGGAAGAATCCTATCATGAATAATCTTTTGATTACAACAAAACTAGTAAAGGAGTTATTCTATAGCCGGGCTCGATCCCTGTTCGCGCGGGTGGCATCTATAACTTCAATCAGTGCCCCCAATGTGCATTCATAAAATTATTTAATTAGTTATACAAGATATTTTTTACTATAGTGTATTTGACACCTCACCTATTTTTTTTGTTCATCAAATATACTAGAGCTGCCAGACATTAAGTTCAATAGTATGTTATTTAATAGTAATAGAAATATAATTGATTTTAACCTTCCACATGGATACAAGTATCCTTTGTATCATCTTGAACTAGAGGCGCTATGCTGGCTCTTATGTCAGGAGTAGATTAACTATATAAGAAATACCATAGTGATAAGAGCCATTGATTTCCCTGAGATTAAGTCGTCATGAATTCATCTATGTAATATTGTAATATTATACATGTTACATGCCTTATAACTTAATTATTGATATGTTACTTGTTTCATAAGCTTATTAGTTCACTCATTATGTGCCCTTTTGGTCTCTTATTTGAAGGCTACAGTCATATGAATTATATTTTATGTCATATATATATATATATATATATATATATATATTCTTTATCAAATTTTCATAGGCTACACAATATATAAATCATTTTTTTATATGTTACCTACTTTATAAAGAATGTGTTTACATGCTATATTTGTCAATAAAATATTAATTTACACATTATATGTTTCACAAGCCATTTGTGTCCATGTTACTCATATCCTTCATCATTTGATTATAGGCTATATTTATATGGGTCCTTCATGATATATAATCTATTTTATAAAAGCATGTTTATATATTTTATGTTTCTTAAAATAATGATTTGCATGTTACATAATTCATGGATTTCTTACATATATTTGCTTGTTTCATAGGGCACTTGATCACATGTTATATGCACTTGCTTCAAAGGGCACTTGATCACAAGTTATGACTGGCTTATTTTTATTTTATATGCCCTATAACTTGTTTGTTTTAAGAATCATACTTGTTCCATGTTCATATGACTAGAATGTTTAACTTTAATTAGTTGCATGACATGTGTTTTAATATTTATAAGCTGTAGGTGTATATGTTTAATAGTTATAGTTCACATGCTTATGTAATCAATTTATTTACTTATTATACTATATGCTCTCAAAATGTTAAATCTTAAGCATCAAATACTTCTATAGTTTACTAATCTAGATGGCTATATGGTAAATGTTATGTCATAGCTTGCTTGTGAATAAGTTATTATATGTTATATATTATATATTTTTAAGTGATCCTCAATTTGTTTTAGGCACTATATATTTATTTTCTCAAATGCCATCCTATTCATGGTATAGTAATTTCAACAAATAAATTATATATTATATATTATATATTATATATTTTTAAGTGATTCTCTATTTGTTATAGGCACTATATATTTATTTTCTCACATGCCATCCTATTCATGGTATAGTAATTTAAATAATAAATGTTTTACAGTTTACCCATTTTACAAATGCCAAGAGTCTACTTGACATAGATAATATATGTTTATTTTCTAGTAGAGTGTGGGTTTATCTATTTGAGTATTATAATTGAGATATTAATGTGTTGTGATTAACACCTACATACTATGTTCTTTTACAAATCAAGACTTATGTATAAGGTGTTTTTATAGTTTAAATTATGTCATAAATGACTTATCTACATGCTATATAAGTTTTCTTGTTTTTTAAAAATAAAAAATAAAAAAAATATTTATTATGTTTAATCAAAGTCTACCTGCTTATATGACTATATAATGGATTTTGTGTCATAATTCATTTGCCTACATGCTATTTATTTTGCAGTAATCTGTTCAGATACTAATTTATAGTTCTTATATCTTGGTTTTATACAATCTATCGCGCATAGATTATATGCTTCTATAGTTCACCTGACTATCTACTTGTCTCACATATTTTAAGGATAAAGAACTTTTATGTGGCTTACACATTTATATGACTTCATGATATTTACAATTATTTTCATATACGTTATAATTTTTTATGACTTTGTTGTTTATATGTTATGTATACTTTATGTTTACCTACTTGAATGGGTAGGAGTAATCTAACATATTCAGTTATCAAGAGGATTATTGAAAATCTGAGTCAATTGTTGCAAAAGGATTAGAACAACTTTATGCTCTTGACGGACTTACAGATAAAGACATTTCTCTTCAATATCATAACTATATTTGTTGAAAATGGGCAACATTCCGAATCTTCTATTTAATGGTTCAATGAATGGTAATGATTAAAGAATAAATTGGTTGTTATAATGTTGTTATAATAAGATCTCTCAATAGTTGAGTTGGGTATTTTTCTTCTATTTCTCCTCCCATGTCCAAACGGACTCAGAAAAAACTCATGTTTCATCAAATTGATTTTTGCAAGAAGAGTTTTCAGGAGTTGAAGAATTGACTCACTTTCACTCCAGTTTTAACTCTACCCGAGCGTTCATATGGTGATGAAGTTTATTTTGATGCTTACAGAGATGGTTTGTGTTGTGTGTTGATGCAGCAAGGTAAGGTTATAGCCTATGGCTCTAGAAAACTCAAACCTCATAAGACAAAGATCCTATTCTATTTATATGTAAAGAGATTCGAGATCATAAAGTTGAGAAGGGGTGATGGTGTGCTTAGTTGTCAGGGGAGGTTATGTGTTTTGAATGAGGATGATTTAAGGCAGTGAATTTTATCAAAAGATAATGGTTAATGATATTATATTTATCCAGGAGCCACTAAGATGTACTACGATTTGTGGGAAGTCTATTGGTCGAATTTTATTGATACGACTCGAATCGGGGCCCTGTTGTAATGGCCATCCCAAGTTAAACCAGGATCGGGGACATCCCGTTACCCAACCCAAACTCTAAATATACATATCCTAAGTTGGATGAATTCTAAGATTATAACAAGATATTGTATTTGTACAACTCACGACTCCGATATAGGTCTATAACCATGACCAACCCAAGTGAGTCCAACTATCCAATATCCAACCATTAACCAAACCAAAATCAAAACAATTACCAAATATGAGTCTATAACATAAATGGATGGAATAATAATAAATACAGTAAAATAGTATCAACCCCAATACCAATGCCAATACTAAGTCTAACACCGCTCATACCAACCCATAGTAGTTCCACAAAGGCTCTAACAAAAAGTAAAAAAATATCTAGTTGGGTCATGCCCTCAACCATAGCCAAAACCCATATCTATGAAATGACCAAAGTATGTAAGAATATCCATGATATTAAATGGAGCCTTTCAAAATATAGAGCCTACCACTTCAATCAAATTAAGCTAATCAGGAAGTCGATCTCTAAGTAGAAAGAGTAGAATGACTGGTTCCTACATTGGGTGGGGATACAATTGCCTAAAGACGAGTTTCCGGGTGAACGCTAGCAAGTACTCAGGATAAGTGTAAAACAATTCCAACCTTTAAAACCAAGTAAACCAGCCATATACATTCACAACCATATATATATATATATATATATATATATATATATAACCTTCTTGGGAAAGGGAACCAGTTTTAGCATGCCATTAAAACAATTAACCTAGGTATGTGTAGCTTAATCCTCCAAGATTCACCCACGGGATATATGGATCTAGTCTAACCTGCTGAATGGGACTCGATGCGTGTAACCACATGAACTAGAGATACCATAGGAGTAGGGTATTCCTGAGTACCCTTCTCTCCCTCTGATACATATGTACAAGTGTACTTAGGGGTTTACCATGTACCATTTAAGTATCATACATGGTCTTCAAGACCAATCCTCATGTCTACAAATATTAGTTTCCAGAGTTCATCTATTGGACTCACACCTTCACAGTTATCAATCAAACATTTCCATTATTTAACATTTAGAATCATTACTACACAACCAAACCACCATTCCATTTATTATTAACCAAGGATAGAAGTATTGGTATTGTCATACCGACTATAGCTTGCAAGAAATGTCCTTAGACGACCTTTTAAAGATAAGGGATTCCCAAATACCCATAGGTTACTTTGTTAAGTTGACTTGGGGCGAATCCATGCACCCCACATGTGATCATTATTATGATTGATTGGGGGATTCCCTTGTACACCATAAGGCTTTCAATTAAACGAAGCATAACCACCCAGACCTTACCATTTAATGATTCAAAACCATTTAAACAATTCATACCATTTAGGGTTACATTACAAAGTTATACTATGCAATAGTTCAATGAAAGTCCAACAATTTAACCAAGAACATTCTCATAGGTATTTTATCAAACATGTTGGGGGAATGGTGTTTCCAGAGCCAAAACCAAGTACCAATTAACCATTCCCCTGCAACCAAATGTCAAACCACCTAGTAATAATAAATAATAAGTAAAAAATATGGGAAAATCATAACCAATTTGAAGAAATTTATAAAAAGAACGTAGGCACCTTACCTAGTGGATTATGTAAATAAAAAAAAAACTAAAGCCATATAACATTTATGCCATGAAAAAAAACTCATGAAATATGCCTTTAGTTTGAACTATCAATGGGGGAGGACTAACATGCCTTAGATTGAGACAAAAATCAGAAGAAATCACCCCTATAAGCCTCAATTGACCACATTGAAGGAAACCCTATCTTTTTCTTAACCTAAGAGCCTTAAGAGATTTGAGAGAGTTTAGAATATTTTATTGATTGAAAATAGGTTAATGAAGCACAAAAAAGGTGTTTTAAGTCATGCAGTCCCAGGAGTTATAAGGGGAAATATCCAAAATACCCCTAACTTAAACTGTATTAATTTTTGGCAGGAGGGTACGACCACCCCCTATCCATACCCTAGGGCACCAATAGTAACCACCACTCGTACCCCAAGTAGAATATTAACCCCCAAACGGACATACCTACAACTCCTAAGTCCCACTCGTACCCAACTATATAATTGTTGCACATAAATTGTACCCTAGGTAAAATAGAATGACCTAGATTAAGACCTAGGACATCATACGAGTTCCATCATACAACTCACACCCCATCAAATGACCCTTATAGAGAAGTCGAACCTTGGACAGTGGGAAACCAAACCAAACTGATAAACATACAAATGATGACCCCTAAACCGTATCCCAACATATAACAAGTAACCCTAGTCATATGATGTCCAGAGAGTTCAAAACTAAGGAAACTTTCTTAGGATCAAATCCCCGGGTGTTTTAGTCTTCCCCACTAGGATCATTCATCACCAAATGACGGATAAAGTAGTACAAACATGAACCACACCCAATCATAACCGTTCCAACCTTAAACTAAGTTAGAAAACAAAGATTCAAGGAAATCAACCTTTCCTTAACCAAGTTAGAAAATAACGATGTGATCAACAACGCATACTTGCCGCATGAATATCCAAAGTAGGAAATATTACGGACACTTAGACTTCATGCCTTCTTCTGCTTCCCAAGTAGCTTCTTCTACTTTGTGGTTCATCTATATAACCTTAATCGAAGCTACATTCTTGTTCCGCAACCGAAGAACCTGTTGATCCAAGATCTTAATTGGGATCTCTTCATAAGACAAAATTTGAGATACCTAATCCTTCCAAAGCAACAACCGATGAAGAATCATCTATACTCTTTCTCAACATAGACATATGAAATACCGGGATGGATGGAGCTCAAACTAGAAGGGAACTCCAATTTATACTCCATATTACCAACCCTCTTCAGAACCACATAAGGACCAATGTACTGGGGACTGAGCTTCCCATTCAACCCAAACCAAATTACTCCCTTTATGGGAGACACCTTTAGGAATACCCTATCCCCATCCTCAAACTCTAAGTCCCTACTTCTAAAATTTGCATAGGACTTTTGGAGACTTTGGGCAGATTTAAACCTATACCAAATTACCTTTAACTTTTACATATCCTAATAAAGAAAATTTAGGCCAAGCATATCTGCCTTAAAAAGATCAAACCACCCAATAGGAGATCTACACCTATTACCATACAATGCCTTAAAAAGGGCAATCTCAATGCTCGAATTGTAACTATTGTTATAAGAAAACTTTATAAGAGGTAGATGCTCAACCCAATTCCCATCATAATCAATCACATATGAACAAAATATATCTTCAAATGTGTAAATATTTCTTTCTTCTTGTTCATCCATATGTGGGTGAAAAATGTACTCAAACTAACCTTAGTACCCAACCCTTTATGAAATAACCGCTAAATGTGAGATAAAAACTGCGTACCACGATCATAGATAATTAAAACAAGTACCCCATAAAGCTTCACAATCTCATGAAGATATAACCTTGCCTAATCCTCAACTATAAACTTAGTCCTCACTGGCAAGAAGTGAGCAGACTTTTTTCATCCTTTCCACGATGAACCGAACCAAATCAAATTAATTCTGAGTTTTAGGAAGATCGGTAAAAAATCCATTTCAATCACCTCCCATTTCCATTTAGGCAATTCAAAATCTTGATACAAACCGCAAAGTCTCTTATGCTCAATTTTCACATGTTGACAAATCATGTATTTGGCCATAAAATCATCCACATCCCTCTTCATACCATTCCATAAATACGTATCCTTGAGATCATGATACATTTTTGTTGAACTAGGATGATCAACATAGCGCGATTCATGTGCCTCAGTCAATAACCTTTCTCGCAAACCATCGACATAAAAAATGCTTAACCCCTCTTGGTACCAAAAAGTACAATCACCACTAATCTTAAATACCATTACTTTTTTCCCATCTGTGTCTCCCTTGATATTCATCAAGATAGGATCTAACATTTTCTTCTTCTTGATCTCCACACCAAGAGATGACCAAACCACTTCTTGCACTAATATACCACCATTCTCGGAGTCCAAAAGGTGAACTCCAAGATTATCCAAGGGTGAATATCCTTCACCAACTCTTGCATCTCCTTATCCACAGCTATACTCCCCATGGATGACCGAATAAAAGCATCAGCAACAACATTAGCCTTACCTAGATGGTAGTGAAGACTTATGTCATAATCCTTTAGAAGATCAAGCCATATCCTCTATTTGAGATTAAGCTCTTTTTGAGTGAACATATACTATAGACTCTTATGATCCAAGAAGATGTCCTAATTCAATCCATACAAATAGTGCCACCAAATTTTCAATACAAACACCATCACTAAAAACTCCAATTCATGAGTAGGATAGTTACTCTCATGTACTTTCAACTGCCTAGAAGCATAGGAAATCTCTTTCCTATGCTACATCAAAACACACCTAAGTCCTATCTAGGACGCATCATAGTAAACCATAAATCCCTCACTGCGTTCAGGAAAAGTAAAAACTAGAGTCAAAGTTATCCTATCCTTTAGCTTGTCAAAACTACACTCATAAGCATCAAACTAAGAAAACTTTACCTTCTTCTTAGTCAACTTAGTTAATGGAGAAGCAATCATAGAAAAACTTTCTATAGACCTCATGTAATACCTAAATAAACCTAAGAAGCTCCGAATATCAGATAGTGTCATGGGTCTAGGACACTTCTTAACCACTACCAACTTTTATGGATCTACCATGATCCTCTCACTAGAAATAATATGACCCAAAAAACTAATAGCGTTAAACTAAAATTCACATTTAGAGAATTTGGCATACAACTACTGTTCTTTCAAGGTATGCAACACCACATGAAGGTGATTGGCATGATCCACCTCACTCTTATAATACACCAAAATGTCATCAATGAACACAATGATAAACAAAATGCAGAACTAACTGAATACCCTATTCATCATATCCATGAATGCCACCAAGGCATTAGTCAAACCAAATGACATAACCAAGAACTTAAAGTGCCTATACCAGGTATAAAAAGTTGTCTTAGGGATATCCACGTCCCTAATCTTAAGCTATTGATACCCAAGCCAAAGATCAATCTTTGAAAAGAATGTGGCACCTTGCAACTGATCAAACAAGTCATTTATCCTTGGAAGAGAATACTTGTTCTTGACTGTCACCTTATTCAACTGTCGATAGTTAATACATATCCGAAGGGAACCATGCTTTATACACACGAATAACACTGGTGTACCCCATGGGGACACTCTAGGGGCAGATGAAACCCTTATCCAAGAGATGCTTAAGTTGATCCTTGAGTTCCCTTAACTCAATCGGAGCCATTCTACAAGGAGGAATACGTATAGGACGAGTATCTAAAACCAAATCAATCCCAAACTCAATCTCCCTATCCGAAGAAACACTAGGAAGATCATCTGAAAACACCTAGGAAAACTCATTCACTACTGGAACTTAATGCAAAGAAGGACCTTTCGAGTTAGAGTCTTTAGCCAAGACTAGATGATAGAGACACCATTTGGAGATTAACCTTTGATCTATAAGATCTTAATTTTAATATAAATCTACCCATAGGATCTAGAGAACCACCCTCCCATTCAATAATCGGTTCACCAAGGAACCTAAAGAGGACCTTATGGGTCCATAAATTTAATAATGCATAGCACGAGTATAACTAATCCATCTTGAGAATGGCATAACAATATACCATATCCAGTTCAAACAAATCCATCAAAGTCTTTGTATTACCAACAGATATCATACCCCCTATAGATTCTTTTAGCAACTACAGAGTCTCCTACCGGGTTGAATAAAAAAAGAATCCAAAATAACCTTGGGCTCAAAACAAAAATACACAGCCACAAATGGGGTCACATAAGAGTGAGTGGACCCTGAATCAAGTAAACAATAAAAACCTAAGAAAAAATTTGTAAAGTACCAGTCACGACATCAGTCGATGCTTTGGACTCCTGTTAGGTAGTGAGTGCATATAACCTATTTTTGCATGTAACACTACCACAAGCATAAACAGATATATAAGTAGAACCCTTTAGCACAGGAGAAGATAGAGAGGGAATAGGAACCTTGTTCGCTCTCATCACAACCTTACGAACTAAATAATTTCTAAGCATATGGTCTGGCTTACCACATTTAAAACATATGTCCCTCCCTTATCATAGAAAAACTAATGTAACTAACCATATAACCTACATGGAGGACATGATGAGGCTAACTAAGCCCCACTAGCCTGAGATTAGGCACTATGTGCACTGAAGTTGTCACCACCCTGCTTAAACCTATCACCCGACTGCTTCAGGTAAAGAGCACTAACTGTTGGCAATGAAGCAGAACTCCCCCACTTATTATTTGGCCAATTACCACCATCCTAACCATTTTTTTACTAAGAACCCTACTTAGAGAACTTAAACTTCATTTTTTACCTTTCTCCTTTCTCATCTTGATTTCTCTTTTTCTCTTCCACCTGTTGTATATATACAATAAACCTAGAAATATCTATTTCATGATCAACAATAAAGTTTTTATTTTAAGGGTCAAATTCCAAGACAGTTCTGAACTGAACCTTCTCAAACTGACCTTATATCTTACACTAATTTTTGATCATACCTAGAAAACTAGTGAAACTTTAAGGCAAACTTTTTGAACGACCTCTTCCCTTATTACAGATTAATAAATTCCTCTTCCTTTACTTCACTCAATAGATAAGGGAAGAAGTAGTCCAGAAAAGCATTAGAGAAATTCCCTTACAGAGAAAACTCATCAACCTCACCCCATGGTTAATCCCATTCATCTTACTATTAGTAAACCATATCCTTTAGCTGATAGGCAGTAAAATTTACCCCTTCCATATTCGTAGCCTGCATGACCCTGTAGATCTTTTCCACCTCATCCAACAAAACATGAGGATCCTCCTCCACCTTAACACTAGTGAAAGTTAAAGGTTCAACCTTATGAACTGGCCAACCCTTGTCGCCTAAGAAAATGCAATACCAAATGGACCACTCTCGTCCTGAGAAGCTACCAACTGAGTAATTATATGAATCAACTGACCAAACTCCACATTCATCAAATTAGCCCTTGGATACTGAGAAGGAATAGAAGGAACTGGTAGAACTCCAAAAATATTAGGGACTGGACTCCTAGACTGAGTTTTACTCCCTGAGTAGAACATGTCCCAACACCATCATCCCTGGTTAGGACAGAGGAGTTTGTGAACTTTAGATCATCGAGGAATGATTTGAAAAGAAAATAAATAGAATTAGAAGAGATTCCAGGACATCGACTCTAATCTTAAAAATAGAAAACAAAGAAAAGAAAAAATTCCTAAATGCTTTCTAGCCTCTGCTTTATGAGTATGACATATTACACACCCTTAAAATAGACTCTACTAGACATGACTTTGTGGACTCCTAATTGACCATGAACCTAAATATCTAATACCAACTTGACATAACCCAAACTAAGTCCCTATCATAATTGGCATCCCAAGTCTAACCAAAATCGAGGACCACCCCCATTATATAACCCAACATCTAAATATTCATACCCTAAGTCAGATGAATTCCAAATATATAACAAGATAATACTTTTTGACAAATCTAGACTTTGGGATAGGTGTATAACCATGACCAACCCAAGCAAGTCCAACCATCCAAAGTCCAACAAATAACTATACCAAAACCAAAATAATAACCAAATATAAGTCTATAACATAAAAGGATGGAACAATTATAATTACAGTAAAATGGTATCAGCCCCAATACCAATGTCAATTCTAAGGTTGACACCACTGTCAAGACCACCTATACCGACCCTTTGTGGTTTAATAAAGTCTCTAGTCAAAAGTAAAATAACATTCGATTGGGATACGCCCCCAACCATAGCTAAAGCCAATGTTTATAAAATGACCAAAGTATATAAAAATATTAATGATATGATATAGAGCCTTTTGGAATATAGAATCTTAACACTTTGATCCAACCGAGCTGATCCTAAATCTGATCACTAAGAAGAAGGATTAGAATGTTTGGTACCTACATCGCATGGGGATACAGCCACCTAAAGATGTGTTAGCGGGTGAAATATAACAAGTACTCAGGATAAGGATAAAATAATGTCAACCTTTAAAACTATGTAAACCAACCATATTCATTCATAACCATACATACATATATATAACCATGCTGGGAGAGGAAACTATATTTAGCATGCTATTAAAACCATTAACCTAGGTATGTATAGTATAACCATCCTAGAACCACCTACGGGCTTTATCGGTCAGTTGTAAACTCCTAAATGGGCCCCAATATGTAGAGCCATATAGACTGGAGATATCAAAGTTGTAGAGGATTCCTAGTACCCTTTGCTCCCTATGATACATATATTTATAAGTGTATAAAAAAGATTCCCATCAACCCCATAAGTATCATATATGGTCATCATGACCAATCCTCATATTGACAAACAAGAGTTTCTAGTGTTCATTCATTGGACTCATACCTTCACAGTTAGCTATCACACCCTACCATTATTTCCCAATTAAAACCATTACTACATAAGCAAATCACTATTCCATTTATTATTAACAAAGGATATAAGTAGTGGTATCATCATACCGACTATATCTAGCAAGTAATGTCAGTTGAGATGATGGAAAAATTTCAGTTGATTCGGCAAAGTCTAAAAATAGCCTAAAGTTGTCATAATTCCTATGCAGATGTTAGAAGAAGAGTGCTTGGATTTGATATTGGTAATTTTATGTGTCTAAAACTTTCACCCATGAACGAGGTGAAGATATTTAGAAATAAAGAGAAGCTCATTCCCCACTATATTAGCCCCTATAGAAGTCTAAGCTATTTTGGGAAGGTAGATTATGAGTTCGAGTTGCTGACGGAGTTAGAATCAGTGCATCTAATGTTCAATATCTCTTTTCTTATGAAATGCATTAGGGATCCAGCTATAGTCGCTCTGTTAGAGAGTGTGAGTGTTGTAGATAGTACCACTTGAAAATCTTGACTATAAGATTTGTAGGTTGAGAAATAAGGAGGTTGCCTTAGTAATAGTTTTTTAGAAGAATCAGTCTATTAAGGGAGCTACCTGGAAAGCAGAATCCCATATGTGAACTGAGTATCCCTCTCTTCCCTACAAATTTAGATTCATCTTGATGCAATAGTTTCTTTAAATTAATTCTCTTGCTTTCTATTTCAGTTATCCAATAATCCTCATGTCATAGTATCCATTCATTAATTCAGTTCAGTCCATGTATCTTGTTTTAGGTTTAGATATTAAGTCATGATTCAACTCATAAGTGCTCAGTTCATGATCTCAGCTTTTCTTTAGTATACTAGCTCAACAATATTCATTCAAGGATGAATGATTCCAAAGAAGAGATATTGTAATACACTAAATTTTCAAGCTCTAAACCCCAAAAAATATAGTCCATGAAGTTATATTTAAATGATTCAAAGCTCGCCTTAGTCTGATGTCATGGCAAAAAGTTGTGAAAATTTCCCCTTAAGGTCCTGACTCATTGTCATGACAATGACTCCAGTAATGAGTCATTACCATATGCGAGGAGTCATTGCGAGTGAGTTGTAGTCAATCCATTATTTACTAATGAGCAACGTCCTTTGATCAAGAGTTTAACTAATGAGTTACAGTCAAACCTTATGTGTCATTAGGACTGTAGTCGTACTTATAATCATATATGACCAAAAGACAATCTTCAGACTATGACTACTTCTTACAACTCATAGTCAGTCATAATGAGTAGTAGGGGGATTCGTAATCCAACCAAAAATAGCTCAAGGTCAAAGTACTCCAGGTTACGACTAAGACTATGATGCGTAACCAGACATCATGAGTCACGAGGTGAGTCATAATAACTAGGGACGCAAAACCTCTAAACATTTTAACAAGGGCATTTTGGCAATTTCTAATGCTTTTTAACCCAATCCCACATTATTTGATCTCCTAAAAATGTCAGTTATCATGGGCAAACACATCCCTAATCCACCAAAACATCAAAAGTAACTTCTCCTACGTCAAAAAACAATTCTCATCTCCCGCAAGAACAAATTAGGGTTTGTCAAGAATGAGATCAACTTTAAAGATTTCACCAAAGCTTTTACTTCAAGTATGTGGGATATTCCTCAGTAGATCCCTTTCATCCATTAAGTCCAAAGAACTCTCTAAACTTTCATGTATAAAAATCTTTTCTCTTTTATGGGGTTCCAAGTTAACAACGAATTTTATGAGTTTCCTCTCAATTATTTTTATTCTGAACCATGATAAGTTATTTCATTATGAAAATTTTATTTGCATATATTTGATAATAAAAATATCTACAACATGATTATTTATTGAAATCTTAGGTATTATTCATGATTTTTCCATACCATGGATTGTTTAATGGTATTTATCATTCATAGCATACTTGTATCATTAAATTAAAAATACGATCATGTTGAGCATATGTCAGCATCACTCATGTTAAAATTTTCTCAGCATCAGTGTTAGTTTAATTTGGAGTAGGACTTAGCATGGTGCGAACCTAGGGATGAAGCCTCACCTGCCAGTATAGGAATGATACCTTTAGTGGAAGTCCCTATGTTCTAGAACTATGTAGACAACGTAGGTTATAAGAGGTCATCCATTAGTTGAGGACTGATAATCTCTTAGAGGTCACCCACTAATGGAGGAATTATACCCTAGTAATTTTGCACACAAGTTTTATAGATCCACACAACCAGTGTTATACCCTTGGCAAGGTACTAACAACCTTCCAACTTGGGTTACATGTTAAACCTCGATTAGCTCATATAGGGGCATATTGGTTAAATGTTAGCTCCCATAGGTTTAGTTAGCAGTCAGATTATTATAGTTCAGGTTTACATGACCAAGTGTCCATACATTAGTTATTCAATTATTTAGATCATTTCACTACATGTTTATGCTATGTGTTTCATACATTATACATGTTCATGATTTCATTCTCAACACCTATATGAATACCAATAGATTTCTATCTCTCTTACTAGTACAGTCAAAGTACTAATCGTATAGTCTTCTTGCTCTCTGTCATCTTATAATATAGTGTAAAACCTTTAAAAAATTTTACACCTTATATTTTACCTTCCTGCACTTGAAATATTGATTTTTAAGTTAAACTATGTTAAAGGATATTAAAAGGTTAACTCAAAAGAGTTTTGGAATTTTTGGATGGGGTTTGGGGTAGATTTTGGTCATGGAGGCAGTAAGTCTCAGAGATAGTCCCATGTCATGGAGGATAATCTTTATGATATGGTCCATTTCATGGTGTTTGGCCCCCATAATAGGGTTCGAGTCATAGAGGCTGGACCTTCACGATATGATTTGTGCCAAAGACCTGTGTTATTTTGTTATTGTTTTATTTAATTAAAAAGGGAAGATGGGTAGTGAGTTTCTTTCACCTATAAAAGGACTTTTAATCACTATTATGGCCTATTTCTATAAGTTTTCAAGAAATGAAGGTCATTATTATTACTCTTAACTACCCTCTCTCAAATTCCCCTTTTCAACTCATTGGTTAGGTTTAATGAGATGATCATCTAGGATCCTAAAGGGTTTGGTTTTCTTCAAATTTCATGGTAATTACTACATGCATCTCTTTCCCTATAATTATATTTTACTAATGGAATGAGATTGGTTATTATTCATGGTTTTGATAATGAGTTTTGCTATATGTTGACGGTTGTAAATGTGCTTGGTTTACATGTATTTCCATGGTTTATTATGCAATAATTACGCTTTATTTATGATTTTTAACATAATGGGATGCATGGAAATTGCAATTAAAAAAGGGGTCATGGTTAATCCTTAACTTTATGAATTTTCCTTGATATATGGTGTTGGAAATTATGTTTTATCAAACTATTTGTGAAATTGATAATGAATATAATTTTGTCTCATAGTTTTAGTATTCGTGGAATCCTTGCATTGCAAAAATACTTAATGGGTCATGAATTGGTCTAGTTTGGTTTTCAAATAGTTTTGGTACGGCATGATACTGGTTTAATTGGAAACTTTGGAGTCACATTTGGTTTAATAGTTTTGTATGGAATAAAGGGATATACTTGAAAACTCTAATTAAGGTATCACGATACCAACGAGAAATGCCTAATTAAAATACCCCTTGGTAAACAGTTGGGAATATGTAAATGGTGTTAATATAGGCTTCAAAGAGGTTGTATGGCAAAGCCATAAAAGGTGGAGGTCCTAGGGGGACCTATACTAGAAACTCATGTTTGCTGAAGTAAGGTTTGGTCATGATGACCATGTGTATGAGACAAACTTTATATTTTGGGAATGACATTGGCCTTCTCGGGTTTTCACCTGTACGTTCAGCTAATAAGTATTATTAGCCTTTTAGCAGAGAGAGATAAACATATATAGCTCATGGGTGACTTTAGGACTGTAGAGCTACACAGTCTAGGTTAATGTTTGAAAATGCATGATAAGCCTTGATCCCTTTTTCCTAGAATATAATATATATATATATATATATATATATATATATATATATATGTAATTACATATGATGTTGGGCATTGAGTTTTACTGTTTGCATATTATGGACAATTGCATTACTTTACTCCTTTATCCCTAAGTTACATGGTAGCACTCCAACCACTAACTATCATCAGACATTATACCCCAGGTGATATAGGGTCTGAAGGCTAGTTTACCTTTTTTGCTCTATGATTAGGTTTGTTTGGTTAGATCAAGAGCTGACTTGAAGTGTGTTAGTTTCTGAAACACCTTAGGTTTGTAAACCTTAGAAAATTTCCTAGATTTCTGGTTTTTGCACAAGATACAACTAGAGGGTATAAGTCGTATACTGGGGTACGACTGGTAAGGTGTGGTGTACACTAACCAGTGATGGTTCATGGGTTTGATTGGTTTCTTGAATAGGTACGACTTTGATTGTTATGAGTTGTATGGTAAATGTTGGGTCTTATGGTTGTGTTTTATTACACTTAATCTGATACATAGTAAAGTAACTCAGATATGTTTACGAGTGGCTAACCATAGGTCATAAGATAGGTTATGAGTCATATTTTCAAACTCGTATGCCAGACAATGTCAACTCTTCTTGGTTCTATTATGGCTATGGGTTAAGGGTACTAGTCGTATCCTTTGATATTGTTTGGCTTAGATGGTCATGTGTTGGCTAGTGTGGGGGGTCTAAGGGAGATCCAGGGTACGAGTAGTGGGCACCACACATATTAGAGGGTACAACGGGTATGGTGGAGTCATAACCACCAGTGGAGATTTTATACAATTATGTTGGGGGTAATCTAGACATTTCTCCTCTTAACCTATTATGACCACACGACTTATATCACACTTGAGACATAATTTTACCTATTTTTCTAATCTTAAACACTTAGAAACACTCTTTAATTCTCTCTAAGGCTCTTTAGTAAAACAAGGCTCAGGTTTTATCTAGAAGATCAATTTGGGGCTTGTTTGGGTGATTTCTCTCCATCATCTTCATCATCTAAGGCAAGATACTCCTCCCTCATTGTTAGTTCCAATGAAATTAATGTTTTATACAATGTTTTCATTGCATTATTATTATATGATTTTGGCATTTTCAAGTATATTTTGGGGTTTTGGTAATTTAATGCTTAGTTATGGTTTTCCCATATTTAAATTATATTCTTACATGCTTTAATAGTGGTCCAGACAATTGGTTTCATGAGAATGATTAATTGGTAATTGGATTTCGCTTTGGAAACAATATGCCCCCAACATATTTGATAAAATTCCTATGATAATGTTCTTACTATATTATTATAATTTTAATGAAACTATTTCATGGTTTTGTTTGGTAATAGAACCCTAATGGTATAAATGGTTTGAATGGCTTGGAATTGTTAAAACAATAAGGTAGTAAGGTTTGGTGGTTATAGTTATGGTTAATTAAACTTCCTTGTTTGGTTCAAGGGAATCCCCCAAGAAAACATATTAATAGAACCTTTATTGGGTACATGGGAATCCTCCACGTAACATGATAATGTAATCTATGGGTATATAGGAATCCCTTTACATAAAAAGGCTATCTAAGGATATTTCTTGCCATCTATAGACGGTATGAAGATACTACTACTCAAAGCCTTGGTTAATAATAATGGTATTATGGTTTAGTTGAGTGGAAAAGTTTAAAATTGGGCAATAATAGCGGGGTGCGGTTGCTAACTTTTAAGGTACAATTCCAATGGACGGACATTGGAAACTCATGTTTGCTGACATGAAGGGTTGGTTCTAGCTTCCATATATGATACTATGAGGTAGATGGGAATCCTCTGATTATACTATACATATGTATCATAGAGAGCGTAGGGTACTCGGGAATCCCCTACTCTTATGGTAACTTTGATTCATATAGTTACACGCATCAAAGCCTGTTCAGGGGATTACATTAGACCCATATAGGTTGTGGTTGGTTCTAGGATGGTTGAGATACACATATCTAGGTTAATGGTTTTAATATCATGCTAAACATGGTTACCTTTCCCGGCATGGTTGCGTATATATATATGTATATATGTATGGTTGTTTGCATATGGTTGGTTTACTTGGTTTTACTGAATAACATTATTTTATCCTTATCATGAGTACTTGCTAGTGTTCACCCGCTAACCTGTTGATATAGATCTAGATACGAAAGATTCAAAATACACCTAAAGAAGAAAAACATAATCTATTCAAGAAATTAAAGATAGATAAATTAACATAAGAAAATACAAAGAATTAAGAACCAATGAGTGTATCAAACTCAAAGTCCCTTAAACTAGAAGAATCGAACAACAATTTCTTACGTAAACCTCTGGAAAATTAGATTCCAAAGAAACCAAATTTTCTAAACAAGATGGCAACACAAGATAATCTAAGCTTTCAATTCACTTTCAAAGGAGCATTCATTTATGTGTCATCAAAAGTTACTAATTAAATGACAAAGGCATCTATTTATAGTGTTTTCCTTTGCCTAAAATAGCCTATTACAAAAATAACCCAAATGTGGCTATTTTGGAAATAACTAATATGAGCTCTTCAAATAATGGTCTAAGCTCCAAGCAACTATCCACACATGGAATTATGGGTTTAGGAGCCTAAAAGGAGTCCACTGAATGCACTCTTGATCTCTTGGATTGATCAAGGCTTAGAACTCTTTGTACTGGCCTCAAAACATGTAGTCAAAAATTGTAAGGATGATCCAGATCGTATCACCTATCCTTGGGCAGTTGTACCCCTATGCAATGCAGGAACTGGCCATTCTACTTCTCCTACATAGTAATCAAATCTCAAGATCATCTAGGTTAGATTGAAGTGGTGAGCTTCCATACTCTGAAAGGCTCTATTTCATATCATGGATATCTTTACTTATTTTGGATATTTTATGGATATCAATTTTGTGTATGGTTACGGGCTTGTCCCAACTAAATATTACTTTTTGTTTGGTTAAAGGCTTTGTGGAACTACTATGGGTTGGAACGGGTGGGATCGGTATTAGTGTCAGCCTTTGTATTTGCATTAGTATTGGGATAATACCGTTGAACTGAATTTATGATTGTTCCATCCTCTTATGTTTTGTTATGGATTGAAACTTAGTTATTATTTTAGTTTTGGTTTATGGTTTAGTTTGGAAATTAGTTATTGGTGTGGGTTTGGACGATTGGAATTGATTGGGTTGGACATGGTCTTAGACCTATCCTAAAGTGTTGAAATTGAATGAAATATGCCATTTTTTTATAAGTTCAAAATTTCTCCAACTTAGGGTATATGCTAGATGGTTGGGTTGGGTATTGGAGAGGTCTTAAGTCTTGGATGAACTAGAGATGACCATTACGAGAAAGCCATGGATCGGGTCATGTCAAGTTGGTATTAGAGCTTTAGGTTTATGGTCAATTTGGAGTCCATAAAGCCATTATGAGTAGATTCTCTTTTAGGGGTTTATAGAACACCACACTCAAAAGGGCGAGGCTAGAAGACATTTAGGAATGTTTTACTTTCTTGGTATTCTATTTTAAAGCTGCAAGGTCTAAGGTCCTTTCTAATCCTGGTTTGTTTGCTTGTCAGATCATGTCTCGACGATCTGAGATGCAAGGTAACTCCTCTGTTCAAACTAGGGACAATGTTAATGGGATACGTACTACTCAAGGGATCAATACTTGGTCTAGTGGATGAGTGCCTGATATATCTAGAGTTTCACTAGTTGCTACTAGTCCTCCTCAAGGTAAGGTTACTAATGTGAAATTTCACCAATCGATTCAGGTTATTGTTTAGTTGGTTACTGCTCAAGTTGAGTGGGATAAATCCTCCTACTTTTACTAGTGTAAAGGTGGAAGAGGATCCTCAGGGTTTCTTGGATGAAATACATAAAAATTTTAGGGTAATCCATACAACGAATATGGAAGGGGTTAATTTTGCTACTTACCATCTTAAGGATGTGGCATACCAATGGTACAAGGAGTGGGATAGGGTTAGAGGTGATGTTGAGAAGTTG
Organism: Capsicum baccatum var. pendulum; assembly: GCA_030864225.1. Taxonomy (NCBI): domain Eukaryota; kingdom Viridiplantae; phylum Streptophyta; class Magnoliopsida; order Solanales; family Solanaceae; genus Capsicum; species Capsicum baccatum. Next base: position 136,855,995 of record CM061552.1, read on the forward strand.
ACTTTGTAGGAGAGTTACTCGAATGCTTTTTTAGATTGCTTCTTTCCTAGGAGTCGAGAGAAATGAAGGAGGAGTAATTTATCAATCTAAGATAAGGAAAAATGTTTGTCAAGGAATATGCCTTGAAATTTCATCTTCTATCTAGGTGTGCTCCAAACTAGTTACTAATATAATGAAAAGAATGAGAAATTTAACTTCTGAATTATCTCGGGATTTGATCCTTTAAAGAAAGACTGCATTGCTCATAAAGGATATGGATATTTCTAGGTTGGTGGTTCATATGCAATAGGTGGAGGAAGTAAAGAGGAACCAGGACAAGTTTGGGGAAAGGCCAGTTAAAGAGTTAAAGTTATCTGAATAGAGTGGAGCTTAATAGCAAGGTGGTTGGGATGGTGGTAAGTTGAAAAAAGAAGAAGTGAGGGAGTTTTAGTTCCTTCTTTACAACTAGTTCTCCTTAGCCAAACAGTCGAGCGATAAGCATCAATAGGGTAGTGATAATTATTGGACACATGGTGCCCAATCACAGGTAAGTGGGGCTCAGTCGGCCTTATTATGCCCTTCTTGTCAAGTTGTGGTAGGTTCCATAGGGGTTTCTATTATGAATGAAGGGAGAGATATTTCAAATATGGTTATCTAGGCCATATGCTTAGAAATTATTCGATTGGTAAGCATACTTCAGGAGCGAGTAAGGCTTTGATTACTTCATTTTCTGCTCCTGCCCCAAAGAGTGCTACTTCTATGTCTGTTTTGGCTTCTTGTACCATCATAGGTCAGAATAGGTTGTATGCTCTTGCTACTTGGTAGGAATATAAGGCATTGCCTGATGTCGTGACTGGTATGTTATAACTCGTTTCATGGGACGTGTATTATTTGATCGATTTGGGGTCCACATTATCTTTTGCAGATCCATTTGTGGCTGTATATTTTGGTTTTGATCTCAAGGTTATTTTAGATTCTTTTTCTATTACTACTTAGTAGGGGACTCTGTGGTTGCTAAATGAGTTTATAGGAGGTGTGTGGTATTTATTGGTAGTAGGCAGACATTGGTGGATTTGTTTGAACTTAATATAGTAGGTTTTGATATCATTTTGGGTATGGATAAGTTACACTCTTATTATGCGTCCTTCAATTGTTGGACCCATAAAGTTGTCTTTAGGTTCCCTGGTGAACTAGTAATTGAATGGGAGATTTGTTCCCTAGATCCTAGGGAGGTTTATTTCTTATCTTAGGTATCATAGGTTAATCTCTAAAGGGTATTTGTAGCATCTCATCCGGGTTAATCAAACTTGAAATTTCCTTCTTTACATTCAGTTATAGTGGTGAATGAGTTTCTTGAGGTATTTTTAGATGATCTTCCTGGTGTTCCTCCAGATAGGGAGATCAGTTTGGTGTTGATTTGGTTTCAGACACTTATCCAATATCTATTCCTCCATTTAGAATGGATCTGGCTAAGTTGAGGGAACTCAAGAAAAACCTTAAGGATCTTTTGGATAAGGGTTTTATCCATTCTAGTGTGTCCTTATGGTATGTACCTGAGTTATTCGTGTGAAATAAAGATGGTTCCCTTTGAATGTGCATTGACTATCTGCAATTGAATTAAGTGACGATTAAGAACAAGTATCCTCTTCCAAGAATAAATAACTTGTTTGATTAGTTGTGAGGTGCCAAATTCATTTATAAGATAGATCTTTGATATATGTATTATTATCTTAAGATTATTGAGGTGGATATCCCTAAGATTGCTTTCCATGCTCGGTATAGGTACTTTAAGTTCCTGGTTATGTCATTTAGTATGACTAATACCCCGGTGGCATTTATGAATTTAATGAATAGGGTTTTCAACCAGTTTCTAGATCTTTTTGTCATTGTGTACATTGATGACATCTTGGTGTATTCTAAAAGTGAGGTGGATCATCCTAATCACACCCGTGTGATGTTTCAGACTATGAAAGAGCAGCAGTTGTATGCAAAATTCTCTAAGTGTGATTTTTAGTTAAACGCTGTGACATTTCTTAATCATATTATTTCTGGTGAGGTGATTAAGGTAGATCCACAAAAGGTGACTATGGTAAAAAGTTAGCCTTGACCCATGACTCCAACCGATAATTGTAGCTTCTTGGTCTTGGCTAAGTACTATAGGTGATTCATGATACGTTTCTTAATGATAGCTACCCCATTGGCTAAGTTGACTCAGAAAAAACTAAAGTTTTATAGGTCAGATGCTTATGAGGGGAGTATTGAGAAGATAAAGGATAAACTAACTTCGACCCCAGTTTTGACATTGCCTGAAGGTAATAAGAGGTTTGTGGTGTATTACGATGTATCCTAGGTGGGACTTGGTTGTTTTTTTTATGTAATATGGAAAGGTAATAGCCTATGTTTCCAGGAAGTGAAAGGTACATAAGAAAAATTATCCTACTCATGATTTAGAGCTTTTAGCGGTGGTTTTACCTTTAAAAATCTCATGATATTTCCTATAAGGAGTGCATGTGGACATCTTTTTTAGTCATAAGAGTCTAGAGTATGTGTTTAATTAGATGGAGCTAAATCTCAGGTAGAGGAGAGGGTTAGAGCTTTTTAAGGACTATGATATGAGTCTTCACTACCACCCAGGTAAAGCTAACATGGTTGTTGATACTCTTAGCAAGTTGTCCATAGGAGTTTAGCTCATGTGGATAAGGAGAAGAAATAATTGGTGAAGGGTATTCACCACTTAGGTAATTTTAAAGTTTGTCTCTTGGACTCCAATGATGGTGGGGTAATGGTACACGAGGTGGTTTTGTCGTCCCTTGGTGTAAACATCAAGGAAAAGAAAATGATAGATCCTATCTTGATAAAAATCAAGTGTTAGGTTGGTGGGCATAGAGTGATGGTTTTTTTTATCAGCGGTGATGGTATCTTGAGGTACAAAGGGAGATTATGTGTTCTAGATGTAATGGTTTATGATTTTGTTAATCCTTGTTAGACAAAAATATATCATGATCTCAAGGATATCTATTAGTGGAATGGTATGAAGAAGTATATGGCTGATTTTTTGGTAAAATGCATGGTGTGTGAACAAGTCAAAGTTGAGAACCTGAGACCTAGAGGATTGTATTGGAAAATTGAGTTGCCTAAAAGGAAATGGGAAGTATTTAATATGGATTTCGTTATCAGCCTTCCTCAGTCTCGAAATCAATTTGATTTGTTTTGGGTCATCGTGGATAGGATGAAAAAATTCGCTCACTTCTTGTCGGTGCAAACTAACTTTTTAGCTGATGACTATGCATGGTTGTATCTTTATGAGATTGTAAAGTTGTATGGGTTACCTATTTTGATTATCTCTGATCGTGGTACATAGTTTTCATCTCACTTTAGGCGGTGTTTTTAGAATGCATTGGGGACCAAGGTTAGTCTGAGTGCTACTTTTTATCCGCAGATGGATGGGAAAGCAAAGATTTTTATTTAGACATTGAAGGACATTCTTTGTGCTGGTGTGATTGACTATGGTGGTAGCTGGGTTGAGCATCTACCTCTTATAGAGCTTGCTTACAATAACAGCTATCATTATAGCATTGGGATAGACCTATTTGAGGTATTGTATAGAAGGGGGTGTAGATCTACTATTAGGTGGTTTGAGTATAATGAGGCAGATATGTTCGGTCTGGATTTTTTTTTATCAAGGTATGTATAAGACAAAGGTTATTCGGGATAGGCTTAAGGCTGTCCAAAGATGCCAAAAGTCCTATGCAGATATAAGGCATAGAAACTTGGAGTTTGAGGTTGGGGATAAGGTATTCCTAAAGTTATCTCCTATGAAGCGAGTGATGTGGTTTGTTATTATGGGGAAGCTTAGTCCCCGATATATTGGTCCTTTTGAGGTTATACGAAGGGTTAGTAATGTGGCGTATGAATTGGAGTTGCCTTCTAGTTTGAGCTCCATTCATCTAGTATTTCATGTCCCTATATTGAGGAAGTATCTTGGTGATCATTCTTCAATGGTTCCTTTGAAAGTTTTGGGTATTTTTGGTTCTTTGTATTATCAAGAGATCCTGGTTGACATATTGGATGGATAGGTTTGTTGGTTACGGACAATGGATATGGCGTCAGTTAAGGTTCTATGGTGGAACCATAAGGTTGAAGTGGCTACATGGGAAATGGAAGCGAACATAAAGTCTAAATACTCGCATTTGTTTTTTTACTCTGGATATTCATGCGGAAGGTGTGTATTTTTTATCACATCATTGTTTTCTAACTTGGATAAAGACTGAATTGATTTTCTATAATGCAAACAAATTATGATTGTGTTTAACCTACCTTGTCCGTCATTCGAGGATGAATGATCCTAGTAAGGGAGACTAAAACAACTTGGGTTTGGGACCCTTCAAATATTTCCAGTATTTTTGGTTTTTGGACAATATAAGACTACTGGGTACAAGTCGTATGCCGGGGTATAGTTGGTAAGGTTTTGTCGTACACTAAATAGTAATGATTTGCGGGTTGGATTCATTTCCAGAATGGGTAGAACTTTGGATTGTACAGTCATATAGTGGTTGACGGGTCTTATGATTGGGTTTTTTCACTTAATCTGAGACATAGTGAAGTAACTTGGATTTAAGTACGAGTGGCTCGCCATGGGTCATGAGATAGGGTATAACGGTATTATCTAACTCATATGTTGGACAATGTCAAATCCTCTTAGTTTTACTATAGGTATAGGTTAAGGCTAATAGTTGTATCCTTCGATATAGTTTGGATTGCATGGCCATATATTATCCATTGTGGGGGTCTAAGGGATATCTAGGGTACGAGTGGTGGGTACCACTCGTGTTAGAGGGTACAACTAGTATGGTGGAGTCGTACCCACCTTCACGGATTTTATACAATTATTTTGGGGATATTCTAGACATTTCCCCTCTTAACCTTTTATGAACACATGACTTATATCACATTTGAGACATGATTTACCCTATTATTCTAGTCTTAAACACTTAGAAACACTCTCTAATTCTCTATAAGACTCTTAGGTAAAGGAAGACTAAGGTTTCATCTAGAGGATCAATTTGGGGCTTGTTTAGGTGATTTCTCTCCATCGTCTTTATAATCTAAGGTAAGATACTCCTTCCTCATTCTTAGTTCAAACTAACGGCATATTTTATACTTTGTTTTTATGGCATGATTATTGTATGATTTTAGGGTTTTCAAGTATATGTTAGGGTTTTGGTAATAAAATGTTTGTTTATTGTTTTCCCATGTTTCAATTATGGTTTTACATATTTTAATGGTGGTTTGGAAAATTGGTTTCATGGGAATGGATAATTGATAATTGGATTTAGTTTTGAAAAAACTATGCCTCTAATATTTTTGATAAAATGCCTATGATCATGATTTTACTATATTATTGGGCATTTAATGGAACTATTGCATAATATGGTATGGTAATGGAACCTTAATGGTATAAATGGTTTGAATGTCTTGGAATGGTTAAAATGGTAAGGTTTGGTGGTTGTGGTTATGCTTAATTAAACTTCTTAGTGAGGTACACGGGAATCCCCCAAGAAAATATATTAATGGAACTCTTGTGGGTACATGGGAATCCTCCAAGTAACTTGATAATGTAATCTATAGGTAAATGGGAATCCCTCTACATAAAAAGGTTGGCTAAGGACATTTCTTGCAAGCTATAGTTGGTATGACAATACCACTACTCATTGCGTTGGTTAATAATAATGATATAATGGTTTTGTTAAGTAGAAAAAGTTTTAATTAGTTAATAATGGCGGGGTGTGAAAGATAACTATAAAGGTGAGAGTCCAATGTTTGGACACAGGAAATTCATATTTGCCGATATAAGGGGTTGGTCATAGCGGCCATATATCACTCCATGAGGTAAATGGTAATTATATATGTACACTATGCATATGAATCATAGAGAGCAAGGGGTACTTGGGAATCCCCTACACTTATGGTAACTCTAGTTTGTTCAGCTTAGCTCATCAGGCCCGTTCTGGGGGTCACACTGGACTCATATAGACCATGGGTAGTTCTAGGATGGTTAAGCTACACATAACCAGGTTAATGGTTTTAAAGGAAAGCTAAATCTAGTTCCCATTCCCAGCATGGTTATATATATATATATATATATATATATATGTATGGTTGTGTGCGTATAGTTGGTTTACATAGTTTTAAAGGATGGATTTATTTTATCCTTATCCTGAGTACTTTCTAGCATTCACCTGCTAACCCATTATCAAGCGGCTATATCCTTACACGATCCAGGAACCTTCTATTCTACTACTCCAGCATTACGATCGAATCTCGGGATAAGCTTGGTTGGATTGAAGTGGTGAGCTTTCATACTCTGGAAGGCTCTATTTTTTATCATGGACAACTTTACTTATTTTGGATATTTTATGGATATTGGTTTTGGCTATGGTTAAGGGCATGTCCTAACTGAATATTACTTTTTCTTTTGTTAGAGTCTTTATGGAACTACTGTGTGTTAGAATAGGAGAGATCGGTATCGGTGTCAGCCTTAGTATTAGAATTGGTATTGCGGCTGATACCGTTGAACTAAATTTATGATTGTTCTATCCTATTATGTTATATTAATGATGGGAACTTAGTTATTATTTCAGTTTTGGTTTATGGTTTGGTTTGGAATTTGGTTATTGTTATGGATTTTGATGGTTGGACTCGATTGGGCCGGTCACGGTCTTAGGTTTTATCCCAAAGTCTGGAAATGAACTAAAATATTTCATCTTGTCATATGTTTGGAATTCATTGTATTTAGGGTATATTCTAGATGGTTGGGTTGGGTATCGTGGTTGGTCTCTGGTCCTGGATGGACTTGAGGTGCTGACTATGGCAAGGCCTCGGGCGGGTCATGTCAGTTTCTATCCTTTGGAAGACTTTATTTCATGGTTTGGTTTCCCTTGTCTTGGAATTTTATTTTGATTTTTTTTGGATAGGTATAGGGGAATGTCTCGATACTTTACTAGTATTCAGTTTTGTTAGAGGCTTTTTTGGAAAATAGTAGACGTGGGCTCTATGGTTGATATTCGATATTAGTTTGATATTGTGTACAATTTTTGGATATTGTCCTAATATAGACTTTTTGGTTTATTTTTCCTGTATTGTCATACATATACATATATATATGTAGGTTATGTTATAATTGTTTATGAGGATGGTCTCCGATAATCAGTGGACTTGAGATACCCGTCATGGCCAAGCCCTAGTTTGGGTCATGAAAAGGTTGTTATCAGAGCCCAAACTTATGGTCATTAGGTTGTCCACAAATTCGTGTAGAGTAGAGACTTTTAAGGGTATGTAGAAAGCCATAATTATAAGAGAGAGGCTACAAGGCACTTAGGAATGTTTCCCTTTCTTATTCATCTTATTATTAGGCTATATAGTCTAAGGTCTTCGATTCCTCTAACTCTAATTTATTAACCTTTCGGATAATGCCTCCCAAATAATCTGAAGCTTATGAAAACTCATCTGTCCCGCCTGAGGACAATCTGGATGGATCTCATCCAGCTTATAGGGACCAGACCCAAACTAGGGCCCTACTTCTCTATCCCTATGGAGCCCTAGTTCCCTCCACTGATCTTTCTCTAGAAAGTGACACTTTTGTTGAGTCAACTCGGGGAGATATCACCAATGTTGAGTTCCGACAATGCATTCATCTATTGACTCAGTTGGTGACATCTCAGTCACATAATATGCATTTTACTGATTTTGGTGGGAGTTCATTTGAGGCCACTAGAGTTTGCCATTTTATGAGGCTAAGCACTCCGACTATAATTTGTACTAAGGTTGAGGTAGATGCATACAATTTTTATAGATGAATGGAAGAGATCTTTTGGGTTATGAATGCTACTAAGGTATGGGGTGTGGAATTTACTGCTTATCAGTAAAAGGATGTAGCGTACCTATGGTACGATGAGTGGGGGTGGGTTAAGGATAATGATGTAGATTCGGCTTTATCGGAGGATTTTTCTCATGCGTTTCTTAGATCTTTGTTTCTTAGGAGTTGAGGGAGGAAAAATATAGGAGTTTTTGAATTTGAAGCAAGGTAGGACATCATTGTAGGAGTATGCCTTGAAACTCCACCTGTTTTCATGATATGCTCCTGAGCTAGTGTCTAAAATAAGGGCTAGAAAGAGAAAACTTTACTTTGGTTTTTCTCGTTAGTTTATCTTGTAGAGTAAGGATGCCATGTTGAACAAGGATATAAACATCTCTAGACTTATGGTATATATGTAGTAGGTTAAGGAGGAAAATAAGAAACAAGCGGATATAAGATAGAGACAGAGTAAGAAGTTTCAATATTCAGACCGAGGTGGGGAAACTAGAGTTTATATTCGACGGCTAGTGCTCCTTATCTTAATCCATTTGCAGATCTTCATTTTTTCAGTATGTTGATAGTTCTGGGGCATAAGTTCCCAATCTCATGCTAGTATGGACCAGTCAGTTCTGTTATAAGATTTTTATAGACTGTGAGGTCCTTTGCATCATGGGTTCTGTGATGAGGGGAAAAATTAGTGTTTTAAATATGGTAAGTTGGGACATATACTGGGGGATTTCCCTTAGGGAAAAGTTGCTTTGGTGGATAATAATATTTCGGTTGCCACATCGTTAGCTCCTGCACCAAAGGGTGCCACTTATGTATCATATTAAGACAAAATCTATTATATGATATTACTACCTATCAAGAGTCTTGAGGCATCTCCTGATGTCTTCACTGGTATGTTAAAGCTATTATGTCATGATATGTACTATTTACATGACCCAAGGTCTACTCTTTCTTATGTGACTCCATGTGTGGATGCGTATTTTACTTTTGATCCTGAATGTATTTTGGATTACTTTTTAATTTCTACCCAGTGAGTGACAAAGTGGTTTCTAGAAGGGAGTATAGGGGTTGTGTGATATCTATTTCTAGTAGGGAAACATTGGTGGAGTTATTTTGATTAGACATGCTATATTTTGATGTAATCTTGGGGATGGACTGGTTACACTCATGTTATGCCTCTTTATACTTTTGGACCCATGAGGTCATCTTTAAATTCCCTAATGAGCAAGTTATTAAGCGGGAAGGGAGTTCCCTAGTGCCTAAGGGGATGTTCAAATCTTACTTTAGAGCTTGGAAATTGATTTCCAAGGGGTATCTTTATCGTCTGATTTAGTTAAGAATCTTAACTCAGAGAGTCCTTTTTTACGATCTGTTCTCATGGTCAGGGAATTTCTCGAGGTCTTTCCTGATGATCTTCCTGGTGTTCCTACCGATAGGGAAATTTATTTTGGGATTGATCTTATTTTAGACACTCGTCCTATCTTTATCCCTCCTTATAGTATGTTTCTAGTTGTCTTTAAGGAACTTAAAAAGTAGTTAAAAGCTCTTCTTGATAAGGTTTTAATCTACCCTAGGGTGTCTCGATGGGTTGATCCTGTTGTTTTCATATTTAGGAAAGATAGTTCCCTGCAGATGTGTATTGATTATTGTTAGTTGACAAGCTAACAGTGAAAAATAAGTACCCTCTTCCTAGGATTGATGACATATTTGACAAACTTCAGTGAGCTAAGTATTTATCTAAGATTGAACTTTTTTCAGGCTATTATCAGTTAAAGATAAAGGAGGAAGATATCACTAAGAAAGCCTTTTGTACTTGGTATGGCCATTTTGAGTTCATGGTCGGGTATTTTGGGTTGACCAATGCTCCAGTGGCATTTATGGATCTAAAAAATTGGGTATTCCATTACTTTTTGGACTTATTCATGATTATGTTTATAGGTTATATTCTTGTATATTTGAAAAGTAAGGTGGATCATGTAGATCATCTCTATATTGTGTTGTAGACCCTACAAGATGAACAATTGTATGCAAAGTTTTTGAAGTATCTGTTTTGGTTGAATGTTGTTACTTTTTTAGGTCATGTTGTTTCTGGTGAATGCACCATGGTGGATCCACAAGAGGTTGCAGTGGTTACTAAGTTGACTAAACCCAATTTTAGGATAGTATGGCTCAGTCTGTTTCGTCATATTCTTTTTTTTAGACTGGGTGGTCCATTGCATCATGGATTCTTTATGAGGAGGGGAAGAATTGGTGTTTCAATTATGGCAATTTGGGACATAAACTTTGTGATTGCCCTGGGGAAAAGTTTTCTTTTGGGGTTAACGAGATTTCGATTGCAATATCGTCAACTCCAACAGATCAAAGGGTGCCACTTCTAGTACCATCACTGGTTGGAATTGCTTGTATGACCTTACTATCTATTAGGAGTCTAAGGCATCTCTTGATGTTTTCACTAGTATTTTAAAATTTTTTGCTCATGATATGTACTATTTACTTGCCCCAAGGTCTACTCTTTAATATGTGACTCTATTTGTGCCAGTGTATTTTGCTTTCAGACCTGAGTGTATTTTGGACCCTTTTTCTATTTCTACCTCGGGGCTGTGTGGTATCTGTTTTTTGTAGGGAAACATTGGTGGATCTATTTGAATTAGACATGCTATATTTTGATGTATTCTTGGGGATAGACTGGTTGTACTCATGTTATGACTCTTTTAACTGTCGGACCTATAAGGTAATCTTTAAATTCCCTAATGAGCAAGTTATTAAGCGGGAAGAGAGTTACCTTGTGCCTAAATGTATGTTCATATCTTATTTTTTATCTTAGAAATTGATTTCCAAGGGGTATCCTTATCATCTGATTCTGTTAAGAATCTTAACTCAGAGGGTCCTTTTTTAGGATCTATTCTCGCAGTCAGGGAATTTCTTGAGGTCTTCCCTGATGATCTTCTTGGTGTACCTACTGATAGGGAAATTTATTTTGGGATTGATCTTCTTTCGAACAGTAGTCCTATCCTATCCCTTCTTATAGTATTGCTCTAGTCGAGTTGAAGGAACTTAAAAAGTAGTTAAAGAATCTTCTTGACAAGCTGTTAATCCACCCTATGGTGTCTCGATGGGGTGATCTTATTCGTTTCATGTTTAGGAAGGATAGTTCCCTTCGGATGTGTATTGATTATTGTTAGTTAAATAAGCTAATAGTAAAAAATAACTACCCTTTTCCTAGGATTGATGACGGGCTTTCATCAGTTAATGATTAGGGAGGAGGATATCCCTAAGAAAGCCTTTTATACTTGGTATGGCCATTTTAAGTTCATGGTAGGGTATTTTGGATTGACCAATGCCCCAACAGCATTTATGAATCTCATAAATTAGATATTCTATTAGTTTTTGGACTTATTCATGATTTTGTTTATAGGTTATATTCTTGTATATTTGAAAAGTAAGGTGGATCATGTTGAGCACCTCTGTGTTATGTTGTAGACCCTAAAAGATCAATAATTGTACGCAAAGTTTTTGAAGTATGAGTTTTGGTTGAATGTTGTAACTTTTATAGGTCATGTTGTTTCTAGTGAAGGGATCATGATGGATCCATAAGAGGTTGTAGTGGTTACTAAGTGGCCTAAACCCAAGATCCAATTTGACTTTGTCCATAGGTAGTGATGCCTTTGTTTTTATTGTGAGGCATCCTGCGTGGAACTTGATTATGTATTGATACATCATGGCAAGGTGGTAGCATATGCTTCTAGGCATTTGGAATTTCATGAGAGGAATTATCCAACTTATGATTTTGAGTTGTTGGCTGTGGTGTTCGAATTGAAGATTTGGTGGCATTATCTATATGGAGTCCATCTTGACATCTTTTTAGATCATAAGATCTTGCAATATGTATTCACCTAAAAGGAGTTGAATCTCAGGCGAATGAGATGGCCTGAATTACTCAAGGACTATGACATGAGTTTCCACTACCATCTAGGAAATGCTAATGTTGTTTCTGATGCTCTTAGCAAGTTATCTATGGTGAGCTTGTCTCATGTGTAGGAGGAGAAGTGGCACTTGTTAAGGGATATTCGCTAGTTCTCAAATCTTGGAATTCATCACTAAGATTATGAGAATGGTGGTGTTTTGTACAAGATCTGGCGAAGTCATGTCTTGGTGCTAAGGTGAAGGAGAAAATGTGTTCAACCCTATCAGGATGCAAATCAAGAATGATATGAATAGGCAGAAGGTAATGGCTTTTGAGATTGGTGGTGATGGTATCTTAAGGTACCAAGGGAGGTTGTGTGTTCCCGATATTGATGTGTTGTGAGGTAGAATTTTTATTGAAGCTCATGGCTCGCGTTATCAGTTCATCCTAGTTTGATAAAGATGTATCAGGACCTTACAGAGATCTTTTGGCGGAATAACATGAAGAGAGATGTAGCTATTTTTTTGCTAAGTGCATGGTGTGTCAACAAGTGAAAATGGAACACTTGACGCCTAGTGGGTCGTCTCAAGAGATTGATTTACAGGTATAGAAATGGAAAGTGATAGATATAGATTTTTTTTGGTCTTCTACACTCTCAAAACCAATTTGATTCTATTTGGGTCATCGTGGATAAGATGACTAAGTCTGCTCACTTCTTGCCAGTGAGGACTAATTATTCTGCTGAGTATTATGCAAGATTATTTATTCAGGGGATTGTAAAGTTTTATGGCACTCCAATTTCCATTATATCTGATTGGGGTACTCAGTTTTCATCTCATTTTTGATAGTCATTTCAGTGTGATTTGGAGACTAAAGCGACCCTTAGTACCACTTTCCACCTATAGATGGATGGATAAGCGGGAAGGACCATTCAGACTTTAGACAATATCCTTTGATCTTGTGTAATCAACTTTGGTGGTAGTTAGGTTGACCACTTACCTCTTTTAGAGTTTTCGTACAAAAAAAGCTATCACTCTAGCATTGGTATGGCTCCGTTTGAGGCATTGAATAGCAAAAGGTGTAAATCTCCCATTGGGTGGTTCAGAGTTAGTAAGGCAAGGTTGTTCGGTCCTGATTTAGGTCATTAAGCTATGTAATAAATGAAGGTGATCCGAGATATGCTTAAGACTACCCAAAGTTTCCGAAATTCCTTTGTGGATGTGAAGCAATGAAAGTTGGAGTTCGTTATGGGTGATTGGGTGTTCTTGAAGGTGTCTCCCACGAAGGGAACGATGCGTTGTTTTGTAAAGAAGGGGAAGATCAGCCTATGTTTTTCCTTATTTGATTTTGAAAAGATCTGGACGTATTGCTTATGAATTTGAATTTCCTGTAAATTTGGGTTCTATTCACCCTGTGTTTTATGTGTCCCTATTGAGGAAATGTGTGGGTGATCCTTCCTTGGTGGTGCCTATTGAGAATGTTGGCATATCAGATTCCATGTCTTATGAAAAGGTCCTGGTAGAGATTTTGGATAGACAAGTTCATAGGTTGTGGACTAAAGATGTATCATTGGTAAAGGTCCCTTGGAGGAACCATAAAGTTGAATAAGACACTTAGGAGGCAGAATAGGATATGAAGGCTAAGTATCTATTTCTATTCCATGTGACGGATGAAGAAGCTTGAGGTATGAATTCTATTTTTCCTTATTATTAATCGGGTTTACCTTTTGATTCTGGTGTAACATTTCTATTCACATGCAAAATTTATCCTAGCTTATCATTCGAGGATGAATGAACTTAAGGGAGGGGGGGTAACATAACTCAAAATTTTTGGCATTTCATTTTTGGCATTCCAGTGCTTGAAATATCATTTTTTAATTTAAATTAAGTTCAAGGATATTAAAAGGGTAATAGGATAATCTTCATGATACGGTCCGTGTCATGGAGGTTGGCATCCGTGATAGGGTCTGTGTGATGGAGACTGGACCTCCACAATAAGGTCTGCACCACAGACTTGTATTATTTTCAAGTTTTTTTGTTTAATATAAAAAGTAAGTGGGGAAGTGAGGTCCTTTCACCTATAAATGATTTTTAATCACTATAAAGGCCTATTTCTATCAATTTTCAAGAAAGAAATGTAATTTTCATTACTCTCAACTACCCTTTCACAAATTCCTCTTTTCAACTCATGGCTAGGGTTCAAGGAGGTGATCATCTAGGATCCTAAGGGTGTGGTTTTCTTCGAATTTCTCATCAATTAAGGCATGTATCTCTTTCCCAATACTTATATTTATTAATGGCATGATATTTGTTAATATTAATGGTTTTGATAATGGGTTTTGAACTATGAGTTGCGTTTACATGTTTTTCCATGGTTTATTGAAACGAGAAAGACAACGGATGGCACAAAACACACTCTAAATCAGTCCCCAATCTTAAGGATCCGAGGACCAAGATGGAGACCACTCTCGGATTCGTTATCAACAAGAAAAATACAAGAAACAATGGTGTATATAACACCAAAAACAGCTATAAAACATGAGGAACAAGATAAATAACAATAATACAAGTTTTGCATTCAATAAAGGACCCAAAACAGTCCACTACACTAGATGACAACAACAAAAGTAAAGGATATATAGTGAGACCAAGATTATTACAAGATTAAGAACTAAAGAGTGTATTAAAATAAAAAACCCCTAATGAATGTAATAATCAAAACCACACTCTTACGGTGAACGCCAAGGGAATCAAATCACCTCAAGATCCAACGTTTCCAAGCAAAGATCAATACTAGCTTTTCCAAACCCTAACTAAGTGTTCTAGTCTCAAGAGAGAGGATTTTTAATGTTTCAATCTTTCATATTTCATAAAACTCATGAGAGAAGACATAAAAAAATCATACTTATAGTATGTTACAAAAGAAGGCAAAAAAGACTACACTACCCTTAATGACCAAGGGTGGCCTTGGTGTGTTGGAAAATAATATGAATTGTCCAAAATGCCCTTAAGTCTAAGTGACCAAAATGACCTTAATAAAGGGCACCAAAACCATGAACCAACAAAGGTGGTCCAAACTCAAGAGTCCTTAAGTCTTAAAGGCTCCAAGCAATTTTTCACACTTGGGTTTTATCAATGGTAGGGTCAAAACGTCCCCTCCAAGTATGATCCCGTGCCCTCCATCTGACCAAAGCTTGATTCTTCACATAGTGACTTTGAATGATGTCGTCAAAAGCTAAGCCATCCATTATTATTGTATCATCCTCCCCTTCTTGAAAAGAATTCGACCTCGAATCAAAACCTTGCAAAAGCAAAGAGAGGGCAAACAAATACAAACTTCTCATGGCATAAGGGTTAGGGTTAGCACAACAAATCATTTCGACATGAAAAAGTTGCAAATATTTGCAATATAACCAAGGATTCTTTGAATTAAATATTAAAAGCTCAATAAAAGGTGCACAAAGTATTTGGTTATGGGAATCACCAAGAGATAAAGTAACTACATAGGTCCTAATGGCATCAAATAATCCACAAGGTAGAACTTTCTTCATCTTATGAGCTATAAGACACCATTGCTTCTTTATCTCATCAAAAGACCACACCGGGGAGGAGGGGTTGGATTGGTTCTAAATCCCATAAAATCCATATAGCATTATCACGCACACACATGGAAAGACAAATAAACTTTCTATCTCAACATAAAATATATCCAAAACTAGCATGGATGTCATCATAGGCAAAAAGGTAGTATAGGAAAGAATCATGTGCAAAGGCATTCACTGGTGAAGAATAAGCATTTAAACACATACACATTCTTTCCTTCAAATAACTAGAGAACTTGACATCCACAAGTTGGAATTAATGCAATTTAGGCACAAGTGTGTCAAATAATGATGCACATTTAGGAACATTAGCCCAAGGAGTAAATTACACCTTTGCCCTCGGGTTTTCAATAAGGACTACGCATTTATTACCCTTAAGAGTACTCTCATCTTTCAAAAAGATATTTCCATTTTTAGGAGGAATGTTGTCACACCATAGTGGGTCAGCATATCAACAATAGCCTTCAAGGAAAGATATACCACCATTCTCACTACTAGGTTCATTAGGAGTGTTTAAATCATCTTCAAACAAGACATTATACCTAAAGAGAGCACGATTTATTTCCCGGGAAAATTCTGAACAAACACGTTCATTACTCTCTAAAAGATCAATATCATGTTTCAAAGAGATTTCAAGCATAAGATTGTCCAAAGAATGGCTCTCGGGTTCACTCCCATTTTGGTGACCAATATTTTCAAGTACTTCACTCACTTGAGTTTTATTAATCACATCACATACATACACAAGTGGTGGACAATTTTCACAAGTAAGTTGATCAACATTGATTACGCAAGATGATGTACTTCCGTTCAACATATAGGTTTCAACACTAGGTGGACATAAATTAACCTTACAAGAAGAGTCAATTTGGTCATCAATAAGATCAACTAATGTATCCACACTCACAACATGTGCATCATCAACAAGAAATGAAGAATTACTTGACTCATAAGTAAGTAAGCTACTACTCACACTCAATGGGCTACTAGCCACACGAATATCATTCTCATGCACCAAAGTGTAAGAGTTAGCTATTTTACCTTAAATTTCTTGAGTAGATTCTTCTTTGCCATGGTGTGAAGGTCCTCCATAAGCTTGGACAGCAACTTCATTTTGGCATTGTTCGCCTTCGCTTGCCATGTTGGTACCTACACAAATGTCCTTAGAAATAGAAGGACAACCAATGTTAGCACGGTTTGGTGATAATCCCCTCAGTTTGCTCCACACAACATCTCATTTTTCCACTCTTGAATTGACAACTTGCACTCCCTTACTCTTCTGAATCTTTTTTCTCTCATAATAATTTGGATTGGTATTGGTAGGAACTTCTCTTTGTGGCTTGGGCAGCAAGTAATTCATGAGGGGATTACCTCATTGGTCTCTTACAAAACTAGGATAATTTTCCACGTTAGAAACTTTATGTCGTGCAAACAAATCAGCACCCAAGTATACATGATCGTAGGGCAAAGGAAGAAAATCGCACCACACCTACTCAGTATTCATATTGGGAGAAGATAACTTTTACCCTCTTGGTAATCTTGAACTCATCCAATGAGTATAGAACAAGCAAAGGATCTCGAAACAGCCCCAAGTATTTGACCATGGATAGAAGGATGTAGTTATAGTACCTATCATTCAACACAATAAGGAAGCCCGGTATCCCACAAATGGTCATCTTTCCGGAGTGTATACTCCTTCTCGCATCAACATTATAATGCACATAAGTACCCCTCGATTTTGGAGATGCACACCCTCTTCTTATCATTAGACAACGTCCACTTGAACTAGTATAACCATTCACACTATATTGACCTTGATAAGAAGAACTACAAGGTGAAGAATATGAATCTTCATACTCCTCACATGCACTCTCATCATAGCTCTTATTAGCTTTGCAAATGAAAGGGTTAAACCTAACACTAAATCTAGGTTCGGAGTGAGAAGTGTAAGACTCATCACATGCCCCACCGTCATTATAAGAACATTCATGAGGTCCTACATCATCTCCAAACTTTCCATAAAAACTAGGCACTTCATTCACCTTATTTTCTCCCTCAAAACCGCAACTCCCAAATATGCCCAAGTTTTGTTCATGACTATTTTCATAGCCTCTGCAATCTCCCTCAACTTCGTAGCCATAAAACCCCTCACTACAATCATAGTCTCCCATGTTGTAGTCATAATAATCCCCAGCTATCGAAGACATGTTCCCCTTATAACACCTTTGTAGCTACACAATGAACAAATAAGATTAGTAGTAAAAGCTTCTCACTAACACTCGTATACACTCACCTTTGTGATTCTCACAATTGGAGCGGCGAATATTGAAAGTTGCTTATACTCTGGTAGTCAATAGGATGTCAATTCTACTTTGCGACCGAAATAGATTCTTGTTTGATCAACTCAAGACACAAAAATAAAATTTACTTATGAACTTGAAACAAAGAAGTTACTACGAGATAAAAACAAGAAAAAGCACACAAATAACAAATACACGAAAGGAATGAATTCAACAATTAATCTACAACTAAGTAGGTGATTACTAGTTGTTAATTAATTCTAGAATCAAGACAGGAAACTAAGGAAACAATAAAGTGAAAATAATAATATAAAATTTGAGCCAAAATTTGATGTGTAAACAGTAACTTGATGATGTGGCAGCCACGTATTGGTTGTGGTTTCTGCAATTTTTATTTTCCAAAGCCCAAGTCTTGACCAATTTTAATTTGGATTGGTGGAATTTGTTCTAAAGAGGGAAGAATAAGTCTTGGAGCCTTTTTTTCAAGTTTCAACTTTCTAGACTTGACTTTTGTAGTACTTTTACTTAAAACATTGACCCTTGTTTCACGGGAAAGTGGTTGAGAAGTGATGTAAAGTCTTTTGGTGGTTGGGGGTCTTTTAAGACTAACAATTACTTATACCTCTTTCCTTCACCTTTTAGGATCTATCATTCACTTTATGTTCTAACAATATATGAAGAAAGGTGAAGAACTTAAAGAACAACAAAAACCACTCCAAGAACAATAACAATAATCTTCAAGAACAACAACAATTCCAACAGTTAACTCCAACCCACAACAACAAACGACCAAGTCTCTTTAGTGTTGTGTCTTCAGTTTTAACAAGAGCTGAAGGTTGTGGAGAACTTAAAGAACAAAAATAACATTCACCAAGAACAAAAACAACAAAACTCCTTTCAAAAACAACAACCAAAGACACGGCCAATCAAGTTTCTCCATAACAATGTCTACCACAACAATGTTCAACAAAAATGGGCCAAGCTTATGTTCACAACAACAACATAAAAATACAAACTCAAATTAAGATATATACTCAATTTGTTAGTGAGGAAAAAAACTAGCACTTAGAGAAAAGTAAAAATCTCGGCCAAGACACAACAAAAACACAATTTTTGGCCAAGAACACAAAATGGACAGATTGTTCTTTTTCTGGAATTTTCACATTATAATTTTTTTTTTGGTTTTTCAAGTTAAATAGCCCAAGATTTGATCTTGTAGAACAAGATCAAGTCATGATCTTATACCAAATGATACAAGAAAGACAATGGAAGGCACAAAACACACTCAAAATCAATCCCCAATCTTAAGGATCCGAGGACCAAAATGGAGACCACTCTCGGATTCACTATCAACAAGAAGAATACAAGATAAAATAGTGTATATAACTCCAAAAATAGCTACAATACGTGAGGAAAAAGATGAATAACAATAATACAAGTTTCAAATTCAATAAAGGACCCAAAACAGTCCACTGCATAAGATTAAAACAACAAAAGTAAAGGACAGATAGTGAGACCAAGATTATTACAAGATTAAGAACTAAAGAGTGTATTAAACTCAAAAACCCCTAATGATTGTAATAATCAAAACCACAATCTTATGGTGACCGCCAATGGAATCAACTCACCTCAAGATCCACCATTTCCAAGCAAAGATCAATACTATCTTTTCCAAGCCCTAACTAAGACTAAGTGTTCTACTCTCAAGAGAGAGGATTTTTAATATTTCAATATTTCATCTTTCATAGAACTCATGAGAGAAGAAATAAAAAAATCCTACTTATAGTATATTACAAAAGAAGACAAAAAAGACTACACTACCCTTAATGAACAAGGGTGGCCTTGGTGTGTTGGAAAACAATATGAATTGTCCAGAATGACCTTAAGTCTAAGTGACTAAAATTCCCTCAATAAAGGGCACCAAAACCGTGTACCAACAAAGGTGGTCCAAACTCAAGAATCCTTAAGTCTTTAAGGCTCCAAGAAATCTTCCACACTCGGGTTTGATCAATTGTAGGATCAAAATGTCCCCTCCAAGTATGATCCTATGCCCTCCATGCGACCAAATCTTGATTCTTTACATAGTGACATTGAATGATGTCGTCGAAATCTAAGGTAGCCATTATTCTTGTATCATTTATTATGCAATAATTATGCTTTATTTATGATATTAAATATTATAAGCTGCGTGGAAATGGTAATTAAACTAAGGGGTCATGGTTAATACCCAATTTGATGATTTTGCCTTGATGTATTATGTTGGAAATTATGTGCCCGCAACCTATTTATGAAATTGACAATGAATATAATTTTGTCTCATAGTATGACTATTCTTATAATCATTGCATTGGATAATGGTTAATAGAACATGGATTGGTCTGGATAGGTTTTCAAATGGTTTTGGTAAGGACTTTGTGGCCACGGTTTTGGTTTAATCTGAAACATTGGAGTCAAATTTTGTTTAATGGTTTTGTATGGCATAGAGGGATAGACTTTCCAGCTCAAATTTTGTTATGAAAATATCAATGGGAAATGCCTAATTAAAAGAATCCTTGGTAATGGTTGAGAATGTCTAAATGATTTTAATATAGGATTTAAGGAGGTTGTGTAGCAAAACCATAGAAGGTGGAGGTCCCGGGGGAACCGATACTGGAAACTCATGTTTGCCCACGTAAGGATTTGTCATGTGACTGTGTGCATGAGACACACTTTATAATTTGGGGATGGAATTTTCCTTGTCAGTTTTTATCCGGTACATGTGGCTAACATGCATTGGTGCCTTTTCGTCAAGAGGAGATGAACCCATATATCCTATGGTGGCCTTTTAAATGGCAGAGCTACATAGTCTAGGTTAGTGTTTTAAAATAAATGCTAAGCCTTGTTCCTATTTTACCAGCATAGATGTGTGTGTGTGTACTTATTACATATTATTTTGTGTATTGGGTTATACTAGTTTTCATATAATGGACTATGACATTACTTTACCCCTTTATCCCTTAGTTACATGCTAGCGCTAAAATCGCTAACTATCTTTAGACACTGTATCCCCATGTGATGCAGGGTCTAAAGCCAAATATACCTTTCTTAAATAGTGATCAGGTGTTCATGGTTTGATCGAGAGTTGACTTGAAGTGGTGAGCTTCCATCCTTTGGAAGAATTTATTTCATGTTTTAGATCATTATTTTAGATTTATTTTGGCTATAGTTAGGGGCATGTCCCGACACTTTACTAGTATTAGGTTTTGTTAGAGGCTTTGTTGGACTACTGTGGACATGGGTATTATTATTTAGGTTTGGTATTATTAATGTTATTGTGGATGGTTTTTGAATATTGTTCTAATATAGACTTTTGGGTTTATCTTTCCTATCGTGCCATACATATATATATATATATATATATATATATATTGGTTACGTTGGAATAGGCTAAGGGGCATCTCAAGTCCTTGGTGTACTTGAGAAACCCATCATAACCAAGCCCTGGTTTGGGTTGTGACACATAGGTTCTGATGCTTAGTTCCCAGATTACATGTAGTCCAACCCTGTATTACCCAGATGTAGCATTGGTGAGTCATCTTCAGTCGATGACTAGTCATATTTTTAATCATGATTTTTAGTATTTTAGTACATGTTATTTCAGTAGTCGGAGTCAGTTTGTGACATTTCCCAACAACTCATCATGTTTAGAGGCTTTTAGACAGTCAGACATTTTGTTATGTTTTTCAGCAATTTGATTCAGACCTTGTTGTTAAAGATTTGACTATTCAGATATTTCATTAATTCACTTCCACGTAACATTTTATGATCTTCCTTTCTGTATTTTCATGTTGTGATAGTTCATGGGTTAGCTTGTGGTAAGATCAGTATGAGTATCAACCTCTCGAACAGTCACAACACATGATCTGAAAACCCAGTCCACTACTAAAGAATCAACCTCAGAAGTAGAGATACATAATATCATACATAATTAATCCCAAGATTACTCTAACCGTGTTGTAGAATAAGCTGACAGATAAGAATAAATAGATTTTGGAATAAATAAAGCAACATTCAACTGATAGCACACCAAGATCATACCTATGAAAATAGCATCTGAAGACTTAACTAGGGTCTAGCAAGTATAATATAAAATTGAGCACAGCCACCACCTAGCTAAGATCCTAAATGATCTCATATCCTAATTTCCTGAGAACTTCCATGATCACCCTAGGGATCACCTATCTCGTACTAAGTAGTCAAAATAGAATTAACATGCCTAGCCAACTCATAAAATTGAGCCTCATAATCTATAACATTCCTTGAGCGCTTCTCCAACCTCGAGAACTAATCCCTCAAATTATCCCTAAAACTGGGAGGCATATACTTCTCCAAGAAGATCTCGAATAACTGAGTCTATGTCAACAAGTAAGATATAGCTAAAATAGAATCAAGATGACCTCTCCACCAATGTCGAGCTACCAGGTACAACTAACAAGAAGTGTAATCCACACCACGAGTCTCAACTAGGAGATAATTACGAAGCCTATACTCATAAGAAATCAAGAAATCATAGACATTCTCGCTCAGTGCACCAAAAAACATAGGCAAAGCAAATCTCAATAACCTACCCTTCATCTTCTGCTCCTCAATATACATTATAAACCTTAAAACCATTGGCTGAGAAACTTTTATCTAGGCAACCACTGACTGGACAATTATTTATGTAGGAGAAACCTCAAATATAAGAGCCACAGCTATAGGTTGTGCCACTGCCTTAGTACCAGTATGATCTGTACACTGTGCACCATCAGACGGTACACCACCAACTAATTAAAAATCTGAACCAAAGCATCCCTGATAATTGCAGAAAAAATAAAACCCAATGGAGCATGGGCTAGTCTCTGGACCACTGATGTGCCAAGATTTTATGGCACTATCGATGGTTAAAACTGAAAATTATGCTAGTACATTGGTACGTTTTGTTAGATATGATGTGTTTTTATATCTATGGTGTAGGAAAGTTGGTCTCTGGAGCTGAATAAAATAAAAATAATGAAAAAGTGTAGGAAGACCCCTTAAGGGGCATCTCAAAGACCATAAGAACTACCAACGTGGCATAAGTCCCTTCATTGGTATCAGAAAGTGTAGATCAGAGAACTGAAAAATTGAAGATTTTTTCTGACACCCACGATGGGGGCTCATACTAGGTGTAAGTGGTACTTAAATAATCATAGGTCCCCTCCTACAGTTGATCAAAGCTCTAACATCCATGACACCCATCTATGGGGTGTAGGTTCCACTTAAGGCCCATGAGTGGGTCCGAAAGTGGCCACTTACCTAGTTTTTCCCAGCTTATTTTGGTTAGAATTTTTAAGGTTTCTGTGTATTCTATAAATAATTTTTGGATGATTTTATATTAGTTTACACACTTTGCAGAATTTTTTATGCACTTTATACATTCAAAAACATATATATATTTCAAGATTCGACTTTTGATCATGGAATCCATTGTTCTAGATTTTATAGTTGATTATTAATTTGAGATTATTGGTTTTCTTCCTAAATTAATATGAGATTCATCTTATGATTTCATATTTAAATTTCATGGATGTTTTTAAAGCATGAGAGGCTAAACCATCTAACTAGGGTTGTGGGAACCCTGGTGGAATAATAAAGTAGAGAAAGTGAATAGTCATTCTTGATCAATTTTCTTGCTATGTGTTATGATCAACTATAGTTTAATTATTTTGTTAGTGGTGGCCAACATTGATGACCTTCCTTTATTCGATACTTCCTTCCCAAGAGAAGTAGAGATTAGGAAAAGAAGATCACGATAGTAATTTGAGGCTACCAACCTTCATCTAATTAACTTGACACTCAAATAGTAATAGCTAATCTAGAATCAAGGATAAGGATTAGTAAGGAGACACCCTGAGACTCAAAAGGTAAATAGTGAAATTCACCAAAGGTATTCACAAGAGGGTTAGTGATACATATCTTACTTGATTCTAATAGAAGATATTAGGATAGTTCGATGGAGCACGATAAATCTACTAACTTAGAAAGTCTGATGGAGCAAAATATTAGTACTCATCTCATATTAATTTTAACAAAAGAAACCATGATTCGTTACTTTTGATACTGTTCGCCCAGAAAAAACCATTTACTTTTCTTCATTTTTCTAGCTACTTTAATTGATTTGTGAGAGATATTCGACCTATTCCCTGTGGGTTTGATCCCAACATCTATTGTATTACTATATTTGATATCGGTTGTCTTATACTTTGTGGAGGTATGGTTTAGGTGACATCAAATTTTGGCACCGTTCTTGGGGAATTCAATTATGGATCAATTGATAGAGTTTGTTTGGTTTTCTTATTAGTTTTTCTTGGAGTGTATGTTAATGTATGATCAATAAAAATATTCAAGTCAATACTTCGATCCTATTTGATCCAGAGCTTGAAAGAATCCTATGATAGAATTGGAGGATGTCAGAACATGATCATGAAGCACCTCATGAGGGGCTATGAGGTGATCTGCTTAACTTTTCTCCGACGCAATAGTATGGTGTTAAGGCAATAGATGCACAAACCACTATGCAGTTATTAGTAAAAGAAAATACAAAGAGGGATAATGAGTGTACCCATCGTACAGTTTTAGAGGAAATATTGAGATAAAACGTTGATCATTGAGAAGAATTCAAAAGAGCTTAAAGTGATAAAGCTCTGATACTCATAGCTTATCAGTACGTGCAATCATATAATTATCTAGAGGATGACCTAAGGTATGTTGAGCCCATAGAGATAGTAGTTATCATTCCTCCTATGTTGCCAGACAAAGTTTAAATAACAAGTTTTTTTATTCACCTGCTGAATCTGAATGGTGGGTTTACGGGTTTGCCAATTGATGATGAAAATATGTACATCATAATTTTTATAGGAATTTTTACTAAATATAATATACCTAGGGTGAGTCAGGAATCTTTGAGACTCAGGTTGCTCCCATTCTCTCTAACTGGTAAAATGATATTATGGTTAGGAGAACTCTCTCATGGGTCTATTACTACTTGGAATTAGTTGTAAAAGTAGTTCTTAGACCGATTCTTCCCACCTTCTAGAATGTTGTAATTAAAGGACAAAATCTATAATTTCACGTAATTGCATTCTAAACTAAGATATGAGGCATGGTTTTATTTTATGAAGAAGTTGATAGTGGTGCCTAGTCACAGAATTTTAGGGAGAAATTTGATTAAAATTTTCTATCGTTCCCTGAATACTAGTACTAAAGTTGTTTTGGAAACTATTACCAGCGGAGATTTCACGAGCCTATACTGGGAAATAGTATAAGAAATGTTAGATCGAACCTCTCTAACCAATCAAGAGTGGCATACTTCAGATGTAGAAAGTAGAACTGACACTTGTGCTACTAGTGCTTCCAACGAGTAGAGAATTGTAGATGATACAATGTCTTAAGAAGTTGTGTATCTGAGGACGGAGATTTGGCTACCGAGTACAAATTAGCAACTATGAATTTCAAAAAGGTGAATGTTGTAGAGGTTCACAAGGTAAATTTTCTAGGTCATATGATTTTGATGTTGATGAAGAAGTTAAGTATTTTGAGGGAGAGATGGCGGTTTTCTGAGCCAAAGGCAAAGGGTTAAATCAGGACCCTTAGAACTCAAGGAAAGAGAACCAAGGTTTGAACAACTATAGGGATCTAAGTAGAGAAAGAGATAGTGATTAGAGTCTTAATGATAACTATAAGTAGAAAAGTGACATTTATATTCTGCCAGGGAACATAGATATTGATTCGAGAATGGAGGCAATATTATCAAAGCTAGTAAAGGGTCAAGAAAGTCAAGAGAGTTCCCTTAAGGAGATCAAGGTAGATATTTCAAATTTCAGCCCAATGGTATAATTGAATGCTACTACAATCAAGAAAATTGAACAACAATTTGGTCAAATGATCGTGACTTTGATTCAGCATTAATCAAACACTCTTATGAGTAATACTGTGCAGAATTTGAAGAATGACAACCACTGTTTCTCCATCACCTCTCAGAGTTGTAAAGTCACCATTAATCCCCTATTCCTATAGTTTATGAAGTTTGGGGTGATGTTACATATATTAATAATACACAGAAAGTAAAATCTGAAAAGTTAGTGACTAGTGGTGAGTCATAACAAAAATAAATAGGTGTTGATAAATATGTTAAAAAGGATAAAGAAAAGGGAAAGAAAATCGTGCCTATAGCAAAAACCATTTCATAACCTTCCCCACCTTTTCCTCAAAGGTTGAAGCTAAATAAAGAAGAAGGGACATATTAAAAGTTTATTATTATGCTAAATGTGTTGTGTTTAAATATCCCTCTTCTTGAAGCTCTTGCACAGATGCTTGGGTATATGAAATTATTTAAGGATTTGGTAACAAACAAGAGAGTTGTTAGTTATGAAGATGTTAGTGGGTTGCTGATAACGCTCAATCTACAGCTCTCGTGGGAGTGTAAAGCGGTCGTTAGCAAATATAGAACCCAACCTGGGTTGGGTGTCGATCCCACAGGGAATAGCTTGGCCAACAAGTAAGCAAAATTACTAAACTTTTGGTGCAAGTCTCGTAAAAGGGCGGATTGTAATGTGTAACGAAAACAATAAAGTAAAATCTGAAAATAGCAAAGTAAAGAGAGAAAGATTGTTACGTAAGTTGTAAACAATGAGAATTGAAGCGTTGGGGTTATGTCCACCTTCTGAGGTATACGTCTCTATTGGCTATGAGTGTATAGAGTCTTGACATGCAATTGCTTATAGAGAATTGTAGTCGATGGTAAATCCAAGCGTCTCTCGACCTGAACAAGGACTATTTCACTTTAACTCTCTCGAGCTTAAAGCGTGTCTAACGGTACGAATTCTCCAAGAGGTTAGTCCAGTTACGGCACTAGCTTTTTAATAGGAAAGCGTGTCCTACTACCTTGACATTATCTCTTTTCCAGACAAATAACCTTTCTCTCGAACAAGTTAAATGTTAGACTGGCGTATTCTTGCGTTTGCAACCACAAAGAATGTAGATTAAGATGAAGAGCGTAATGATATAAGCAATATACGTGTCTTGAACTCACAAACTCACAGCTATAGATAGTAACTCATTCGGCTTCCATAACCCCAACTAAGAGGTTTAGTTACCCATGAATGCGAAGGATATCACGTTTTGCATGGTGGATGGCGTGTGAAAGAGGTGTTAGGCGTGTGGTTTTGGTGATTCCGTAGCAAGTAACGATTATCTTGTTGTGGAATTTAAGAATAGAATTAATGGAAAGATTAGAAGTGTTTGTGGTGGAAGATGAGAGGGATGGAAGAAAATTAATTGTTGGAAGATGAATAAAAATCTCTAGCATGATAGGGTATTTATAATACTCCTATCCTACTCCTACTAAACTAATGAAATAAATAACCAAATCCTAATATACTAATGAAATCCTTGACCCAAATGTACTAGGGTAAGGTTACAATATCATAATCCAAATAGAATAGTAAAACACATAACCTAATTGCACTAGGTTAATGTATCTTGGTAAAAATCCAGCATTGTGTCTGTAAGTCCCCAAAGTCTTCAGAATTGCTGTTTTAGCCCGGGACAGATTTTCCATGCAGCAGATTTGGTCCTTTAGGCGTCCAGCTCCTTTCCACTTCGTTTGTGAGCTTTCTTTTGTGTCAAGTAAGCCATAAAATGCTGTATTTTGCATCATTTATACCTGAAACTTTACTATTCATGTTTGTTAGCTCATTTATAGGAAAAAGGACTAAAAGTGCATGAAATAGATAATTAGTTCTTAAAACTAGGCTAAAATATGGGCAAAATATATTGATATAGGCGCGTAATTTCGCCTATCATCAGTTGCATCATTGGAGTATCGTCATATTTTAATCTCTGGCACAAAAGAAAGGTGATCCTAAAACTTTCACAATTCCTTGCACCATTGGGACATCCATATTTGCCAGAGCTCTGAGTTTCTTGGGTGCCTACATTAACTTGATGCAGTTGACAGTGTTCAAACTACTAAGTTGACACCACCCTATCCAATGATGATGTGATTTTTGATGTAAAGTGTATAGTGAAAAAAACCCATAGGAATATCATTTGATATATTGGTAAAGGTGAAAAACTTCATCTTTCCATCTAACTTCATTGTCTTGGATTGTGAAGTTGATTTTGAGATGCCCATAATTTTAGGGAGATCATTTTTGGACACGGGTAGAGCATTGGTGGATATGGAAAAGTGTGGGCTTAATTCAAGTTTAATAATGATGAGGTCATGTTCAATATTTGCAGAACCATAAAGTAGCCAACTGACATATGGTTGGTCACGGTTATAAGTTAGTTGACTACCCTAGAGTACAAACCTTTAGCTACCTTGATAAAGTTTGAGTAATCAAGATACCCACATAGTGCCACAACGTTAAATGAAGATTGCTGGGGAATCAGCTTAATGTATCGTGTTATTTTTGCATTAGTGGTAAGTTTCTTTAGTATGATTAATTCAGATCTATGCACCTAAGGTTCCACAGGTGTGTTCCTAACTCTATTTCTTTGTAGATTCCTAATGCATTAGGTACAATGCATGTCTATTAGATGGGGGTAGGGATACTTATGGGTGTAGATGTCCTTTTGGGGTTTTCATTGTTGTGTCTCTTTTCACTAGAGTCTGCTTTTAGTAGAGAGGGTATGTTTAGACTGTTTTGTGTATGTGACGTACCTATTTTATGTCTTGTTTTTGTTTAACTAGGATAAAAAGAAGTGACTTAAGGGTTGTTGATGCAATTTGCTTTCTTTATAATTTTTTGAGGAAAAATAATGCCCCTCCCAAAATTTTGGTTAGAACTGTGTGATGTGTTAATATTTGTAACCATTGTGAATGTTATTATGGCATTAGGATTAGGGGAATAATAATTGTAGCTATCATTTTTATGAACTGAATAGGTAGTATCTGGTGAAATGACCTTGTAATATGTGTTTGTTAGATTGCTTAGCTAGTTCCTTTTGTGCATTTAATCCAAAAATTGCCCGATTAGTCTTGCCTGGGTTATCGGTTTGGAAAGAATCCTAGGACATTCTTGATTTAGTCAACTAATAGCCTAAATAACCATCTAAATGAGAATAAGTATTCCTTGATTTATGTTTTGAGCCTTCATAGACCTAGATTCATGTTTTTACTTTTCACTTTTCTAGTGTCAGTACAAACAATTAACTAATTTTAGCCCTGCTCCCTCCTTGGATATTATGCACCTTAACTTAGTAAAATCCCCTAAGTTGGGTGTTACTATTATAGGGTTGTGTAGTTATAAATTGGGTATGAAGAAGGGTTTGAATAAGAGAAAATAAAGTAGGGTTGTGTGTGAGAAAAACAAAAGAAAAAGTGAAAAAAGAAAAAAGAAAGAATAAAAGGCACTGCACCCAACCTGAATAAGCAATAAAAAGAAAAAGGGAGGAATAAATGAAAATTTGTGGTTGAGAAGTGGAACTCAAAAGTAAATTTAGTTTGAAGAAGGATTAGTCACTAATTCCTAACTAAACCATACCCTAAGCCTACATTACAAGACGAATAAAGTCTTATAGTGATCCTAATCCGACTGTCTAAAAAACAAAAGGATAGAAAATAAGGGTAGGCCTATGGTATTCTATGCACATTAGTTGAAACTTCTTATGAGTGTGAGTGTGAGTGTCTTGATATTATACCCATATTGACATGCATGATTATATTGAGAGAGTGGGATTTTGTTGTTGTAAGGGTACATGGGTTGTGTTTCTAGCTGCTTATCTATTTGCGTAATGTAATTTGTACATATGCTTGATTGTTTGTTTCTGGTGTAATTCCATCACTTGATTCCATTGTGTTGCATTATTAGGATACATAGAGCCACATTATTTCTTTTGAAAAGTTAAAAATAGGAGGGGGTGAAAAGTTTTGATCTAAAATTGAGTTGACTGTTGTAGGTGCCTTAGGTTTATCTTGGATAAGTATCATCTTGTTTTTATATTATTTTTTAACTGCCTAAGGACATGCAATAGTTCTATGTTAAGGGAGTTGATGTGTCATTGTTTCACACCACTCTCGATGCTTAAAACTTGAAAATATGGAAATACTTAGATATATTTTGCTAGATATAATGTGTTTTTCTGTTTATGTTGCAGGAAACTAGCTCTCTGGTCCTGAAGAAAAAAAATATGATAAAAAAGTATAGGAGTACCACTTACTGGGACACTCACAACCTGTAAGTAGCACCCACGTGGCGTAAGTCTTTTCGTGGGTATTAGAAAGTGAAGATCAGAGAACCTAAAAGTTGAAGATTTTTTATGATACCAACGATAGGGAAACTTATGGGGCGTAAGTGGAATAAACGCTGCTATAAATTCCTTCATAAGTCACCTCCTATGGCTGATCAAGATATCATAAACCCACAACACCACCAATAGGGTGTAGGTGCCACTTACGGCCCATAAGTGGGTCCATCAGTGGTCACCCACCTTGTTTTCCCAATTATAGTTAGGATTTTTAGGGTTTCTATGTAATCTATAAATACCATTTGGATGTTTTTATAATATTCTATGCACTCTACATAATTATTTATGCATTTTATACATTCAAAAACATATATTGATTTCAAGATTCGACTTTTGATCTTGAAATCCGTTATTCTTGATTTTATGGTTGATTATTAATTTGAGATTATTGGTTTTGTTCTTAATTATTGTAATATTCATCTTATGATTTTGTATATAAATGTCATGGATATTATTGCAATCATGAGTGGATAAACCACCTAACAATGGCTATATGAACCATGGCAGAATACCAAATTAAAGGAAGTGCAAAGTCATTCTTGATAAATATTCGTGCATGTATTGTGGTCATCTTAGGTTTAATTATTCGCTTAGCGGTAGACAACATTGATAACCTACCTGCATTCGATACATATTTTACCAAAGAGGCAACATTTAGGAAAAGAAGATCACGACAGTAATTTGAGACTACCAACACTCATATAACTAACTTGACACTCAAAAGGTAATTGTAATACCCCAAACTTTTTTAGAAGTCTAATTTAGTCTCTAGAAGAGTTAGTGATGACTTCCTAAATAATTAATGTTTAAATCAGGTATAATTTCTCCAATTTCAAATTTTTCTCATGTGGTAAATTGAATAAGCTTTCCAACGATGCCAATTTCTCCCAAATCTGGCATCGGAGTGAAAAGTTATAGATGTTTTACAGAGAACTATCGAAATCACCCAAAAGGGACCATCAGGCCGATAGACTATCGATCAAGCGATGGACCGTCTCCCAAGCCTTTGTAACTCAGGTAGTGAACCCATCTTCTGGACAAGTGTGACGTTCAGGACTAACGAACTATCAAGATAGCGATGAACTGTCGCCCAAACCGTTGCAGACGAGGCAGGAAATTTAGGTTCTGGCCAAGTATGATGGGATAGACCGATAGACTGTCGAGCCAGTGACAAACCATCGCCAAAACTGTCGCCATATTCAATCAAAGATTTTAGGTCATTTTTAAAAGGGTATTTGGGTCTTTTTCCAGCCGTTTTAACCCCTAATTATACCAGACCAGAGCTTATAACTTTATTATTCATCCACAACACCAAATTAGGGTTTCTCTCAAGGATCAATCCCCAAGAACTAAAAACACTAGGTGTTTAATTTCAAGTCAAAAATTCAAGATTTCCTCCACTATTCTTCAAGAAATCATCCACCTAAGTATGTCAAGTGTTGATTCATGGGTCCCTTTCACCCATGAAGCTCAAGAATCTCTTTTAAAAATCCAAGATTGTGTGTTTATGAATGTTCATGATTTAGCTGAATTGAAATTTATGTCCATGTTTTTGTAGGGTTTTGATTCATGTTTTAAATTACATGTTCCAATGATTGATCCTAGTGTGTGATGATTTGCATAATATTAAGGATAAACCCTTCAAATTGCAAATTTATTTATGCAACTATGATAATTAGATGCATTGATGATGGTATAACCAAAGTATGCTCCCCATGTGTTTGATTAAATGCATATGTGAAGGAAAAAGTGCCTTTATAGTATGAAAGTATGAAATACCCATTCATGTACAAGTTAATGCATGCAATGTGTTTGATAAAATGCCCATGAGAACAATAATCATGCTTTAGGACTCAATTATGACCAAATTGATCAACCCATGCTTTACCCTTATGTTCAAAATAACTTCCATGTTATTGTTATGCATTAAAATTGTCTGATGGATTGTTCATGAGATTAGCCTATGAAATTATTATATGCTTATATGCATTCCTATTCATTTACCAAACCATGATAATCAAGTGCCTCATGAAATTCCCCAATGATTGTATTATGGATTGTGGATTATGGTCGTGAGTCTAGGAAGTGTCATGTCATGTCTTGTCATTTTCATGCTATCGAGTCCTAGGGGTACTTGTACCCGACAATTTAGCTATTTTCCTTAATCCAGTGTCAGTTTTCAAGATACACTCAGTAAAACCATGCTCAGTAGAATTCAGTCAGACTCATGACTATGAAAAACTTAGAAAACCCAATAATCTCAGAAATTCAGTAATATCAGTAACATTCCGTCAGTCCACGAAACCCAGTTAACTCATTCTAGTTAGTTCAGTTAATCATGTTTAGTGTCTATTCAGATGGGAGTAGGATTTAGCACCGAGTGAACCCAAGGATAAGGACACACACTGACAGATGAAGGTGTGATCCTTAGAAGCAATTCTTGCATTCTAGAACTATGTAGCCAGCAGAGGTTGGGACATCAACACTGATAGATAAGGTTTGATGAGGTAGATAAACATTTTCAGATGAGGGTCCCACCATTCTCTTTTGGGGACACTGTCCGATGAGGGTAACCCACAGCTTGTCCTTACCAATGGTACGGTATTGACACCCTTCAAATTAGGGTTACAGATTGGACCCCAACTCAGCTATATTTCTTTATTTTGAGCATTTCAATTATATGACTACTTCCCATAGCTACAGTCTCAGTCTCAGTATCAATAATAGAACTCAAATAGTTCTATAAAATTCAAGATCGTCAGATACAGTCACCCAGTTCAGTACGGAACTCATCTATTTCCATCAGAAATGGGACTGTCAGACACAGTCATTCAAATAATAGTATACCAGTAATACAAAACTTATGTTATCAGTATTTAGATTTAGTGATTGCATGATCTTAGTCACAATTCCCATATTTATGCATGTATTCTCACGTTCATGTTATTCAGTCAGTTAGTATTGTTCATGCATATAAGCCTTTTGCATTTAGCCTAATTCACTTGCATACCAGTACATTCAAGTGTACTAACACATTTACGCTATGGTATTTTACACCATAGGTTCAGAAGCATGAGCTCTGGAGCATCCTTAGTAGATCAGACATTCAGCAGCCAGACTAGTATGAGTCGTCATTATTCGAGGATAGCATAATTATTTTATTACTTGATTATTTCAGTAGTCCATAGCTGTTTTAGGAAAATTCCCATAAACTCTACAGTTGTTAGACAGCATAGAGGATTTCAGAATAGCATGTTCAGACAGTTATTTCAATTTTGGTATGGTGATACCGTATTATTCAGATGTTATGTTTTATCAGATATTTGAACCTTATGGCCTTTTAGCCTTTTATTTCATATTTATACAATATATTATACAGTGCTTAGTTATAGGTATCAGTCATAGGCTAGCTTGTAGTCCTTTGGGGTCATGAGCACCGTGTAGCATTTCAGGTACTAGATTTGGGGCATTACAGTAATAGTTAATCTGGATTTTAGGACAAGGGTTAGTAAGGTGATACTTTAATATTCAAAAGGTAAAGAGTGAAATTCACTAAAGGTATTCACAGGATGGTTAGAGAATCAAATCTTATCAAATTCTACATGTAAGATATTGTGATAGTTCGATGGAGAATGATACCTCTACTGAGTTGGAAAGTCAGGGGTCACACAGTCCTAGAACTTATCTCGTATTGATTTCAACAAAAAAAACAAAGATCGTTACTTTCATACCTTTCTCTCAAAAAAACATTTACTTTCCTGGATTTTTCAGCTACTTCAGTAGATTCATAAGATAAATTTGACCTATTCTCTCTA
Organism: Capsicum baccatum var. pendulum; assembly: GCA_030864225.1. NCBI lineage: Eukaryota > Viridiplantae > Streptophyta > Magnoliopsida > Solanales > Solanaceae > Capsicum > Capsicum baccatum. Next base: position 136,889,770 of record CM061552.1, read on the forward strand.
GGTTCAACCCCAATCTCTGTTGGAATCCTATATTTGACATTGATTTTATTATTCTTTGTGAAGGTGTAGTGTTAGGTGATATCGCGGTTTGGGGTAGAAGAATCTCTACCTTAAGGACAGGATTAAGGTCTGGTGAAGGCCCCCTATCCTAGCCCTTAGTCAACGATACATCCCTAGGATGTCCATGGCGTATAGGTTATCCGTAAACAATGATAGGATCTTTAGGCTCAGTCTCAAGACCATCATCTCTGGTAATGGTAGAATGCATCCTAGACATTTGTGAAAGAGTAAAAACAAAGGAGAGCTTTAGAAACCAACTCATACTTCTAGAACCAAATGAGTTAAAGAAGTGAAGAACTCCTAAGACTGTCCTATATCCACTCGAAGATAATAAATGGATGACATCACTTTGATTTGCATGAATCTACCAGACACTTGCTCTCATACCTACAATACTGATAACCTCAGATTGAATATCAATTTTTTATAACCTAATTTATGAATCATAATGGAAACTTCTTTATCTCACTAGTAGGCAAGCCAAACCATAGCTCAGAGCTATATACACAATGGAATAACTTGGTGGAAATATCGTAAAACCTAGAAATGAACTTTTAATGAGTTAAAAAACATATAATAAAAGAGTCATAACAGACTAATAGATATATAAAAGAGCAACAACCATCCCATGACTAAGTAAAATCAGTACAAAGCCTACTAGAAATCAACCAAAGGCACTAAATAGTAAAATATAATCTGTCTCGATAATAAAACACTAGACATGGATAAATAGAAGAATAAAGGGCAAGTCTGACTCCAAGAGTTCACCCTATCTCTAAAATCAACTGAACACAATCGTCGAATCAGCAGTGGTACTAGTACTTGGATCTACAACAAAAAAGAATAAAAGTGTAGTATGAGTACCAAAATCATGGGTACTTGGTAGGAATCATCGAGATAGATCATGATATAAATAGATAAAATACAAGATAAAACAAGCTAAGATAAAAAGGGGAAAACTTGGAAATAAGCTCAAACACTGTTGTACATAAATAGATATCATAAAATTGGAATATTAACATAAAGATCACAAAATTATAACTATAAAATTGTCCCCCATAAGCCAATAAATATGGAAAAGTAAATAACTCAATGCAGGACCCCATAAGCCTGAAGGGTACAACCAAGGGGAAAAAATCAAGGATCTGTAACTCTACCGAACATCAGTTATAACAAACAACCTATCCATGTCGAATCATATTGCAACACCCTATATTTTGAATATAATTGTTCTACATATATGTAAATTGATAAAGCCTTGTGGTATAAGTAATGGACAAAATTTGTTATGCGAGTATTGATGGATTATATGGGTTTCTAGGTACTGCCCGTACACTTAATGTGACAAGGCTAAGTTAACAGTAATATAACTATTCAACTTGGAAACATAAACTGGTATTTGAATGTAAAGTTTAAAATGAACAAGTGTACACAAGTTTTAAGTTAGATTAAAGGGATTAAGAAATGAAAGTGGAATAAAATATTGAGGTGTTTGTTAGAACTAATTGAAATAGTAGGTGAGTTACGTACTTGAGTTATATGGACCAAGTTGATGGACTTAGCTATAAATCAGATTTCGGTCCTATATTAATGTACTCATTTGGGCCCAAACTAAGTAAAAGAGAAATAAAATGGAGAAAGGGCCCAACACAAATATGTACCAATGCCCAATTCAATTGAGGCACTAAGGAATCAAGAAAGTAGGTGCATTACCTAATTTCACCATTGAGCAACTTAAACTCAATAAGTAGATTTATCACATTCATGGACCAAATTGTCCTATTTGAGATCCAAAATGCTACTAAAGAGACAACCTAAAAAATTTCTTTATAAGGCTGAGTTGTTGGTCATTTCCTTCATTTCTAAGTCACAAGAAAAACATCATATTTTATAGGTTCTCTCTACTTTTCTATATAATAGCAAATACATCCCTAGTTTTCCATCTCGGTTTATTGAAGAAACCCTCACCTTTGCAAGCCAAGGTAAGTGAAAAAACTTATGGTTTAGCTTAATTCTCCGATGGAAGAATAGGAAAACATTTTATTCATGCTTAATTATAAGTTCAAGGTAGAATAAAAAATAAGGTAGCTGCCTACTTTTCTTTTTATTAAGAGAATTCTCTTTTCTTCTATAGTTTGAAGTGTGAAGGAAAGTTCAAGTTAAAAGGATAAGTTGCAGAAAATTGAGGTAAGGTGACTACTATATTTTGTCCTCCTTATGTATGAGTTTTAGTAGAGAATTATGGATGTGTTGTTATTAAGAACTCAAGGGATGATGGGATCAATATTTAGTTGCTATAATAAAGGAAATTCGGGGTTGTTTTGTGGACTATTTTATGTTTATATGTTGGAAACTACCGGGTAGATATTGGGAAAAGGTGTAACTAGTTTTTATGGAAATCTAGAATAAGGGTGTAGTGGTACACCACTAAACGTAATTTTGTATATATTTATTATAGATTCTATTTTTTATACTATTTTCAGGGTGTAATGAATACAATACTATTTTGGGGATCTTATAATAATCTGTAAGGTATGTGGATGTAATTGGAATAAAAGGTTTATAATAACCCCCTTTATTTGATAATTTATGTGCTTACTATTTGCCTACAATTTTGGTGAAGTTAAGTAGCCTGAATTTGTTTGTTAGTTACTAATACTAGTTTTACGATATACTTTTCTTTAGAAAAGTAATCCAATAAACATGAAGTTAATTCAAGTGTATATTGGAGTTGTACAACGAGGTATGTAAGGTGTACTTTATTTCATATTTTTAGCATGAAATCCAACACTTGTATTGCAAAGTAAGTTTTGAAAGTTCTCCTATAGTAAATGATACAAAGTGGAAGTGCATGATCTCACATGTATTTAACGATCTTGTCCCCACTATTTAATATGTTAAAACACTCCAATACATGTTTATTATCTAGTCGGTATGTCTACTTTCACTATCAAATTTCAGAAGTTCTTTTTTAAGTCAAATAAGAACCATGTGTTAATTTTAGCTCCTAAAAATTTCATTCATTTACAACCAGTTCCCTACCTTATTGTCATTGCATTAAATTTTCATTCACATGTCTTTTACTGGTAGATTGTTGTTCCAAGGTACAATAATGTTATAACTACCAAACTAATAATCTCAAAGGCTAAGCAAACTACGTAACACAAATTTGAATTGTATGGGTGGAAGCTCAGGGGTATAAGCCTAGCATGGGCTAATACCAATACCTTTATAAGTGTGTGGAAGCTCAGTGGTAAAATCCTTGAACGGGATGGTCCCAATTAGTTTATATATGGGTGGAAGCTCAGGGGCGTAAGCCTAGCAAGGGGCATTCCCAATTTGTGTATTTACCACAGATTAACTGGTCATTTGTATCATATTGTTTACGGGCATTTATAAATTAAGAAAGGTAAAATGAAGAAAAGAATGTAATGAACATGATCCAACATGTATATCTAACTTTAGTCTATTAGCATTATCTATATATTTGTACCTTATTTCTTTGAGATCTTATTTTATGTGTAGTTACTTTTAGCCTTACATATTTAGTACATATTTTTGTACTGACGTCCCACATAGGAGACCTACATTACATGTTGCAGGCATATGTGATTTAATTGATACATATTCCCAATAAGAACATAGGATATCCAGTGGATATTAATAAGCTCAAGATTAATTTATGGCATTTTGAGTTTGTTACACATGTTTGGGAATTGTACAGTATTTTAGAGTAAGAAAGGGGTTTGTCTCAACCATAACTAAGTATATATGTATCTTTAGAGTCTCTGTAGACTAATGTAAAGTTAAGCATGGTAGTGTCTTGTCTTTTAGATGTTGTGGCCATAATGGCCATGTCTTGTGATCACGCTTAACTTACTCCATAATAAATGGGTAAGGCGATAGTTGTGAAGTAATTAACACAAAGTGAATGGTATCAAATCCTCAAGAAGTGAATCTAGTATTCAAATATTATGGGTGTTGAGAGAAACTACCAGGTACCCCCCATTTAGATAAAAAGTAAAACATTACTTTAAAAATTGGGGGGTTGTCGTTTGTAAGATTGTTTAATGAGACAACTTTAACAACAAAATTAGAGCACCAAATGTTGATAAACTTTCTGTAGGAGAAAAGTCTTGGGATTATGTTTTCCTAGGGGAAAATAATGCATGGGTTCATGATAATTAAATGCAAATTCTAGTTGAAAACTACATGGTTAGACTAGGTTAGGGGTTCTTGATTTAAGTTTTTCAATTAAACCTCAACATTATAACCTATGGATCCATTCGGATACTTTATAGAGGTGACAAGAAATTCCACCTAATACCTCAATTGGGCATCCCTATTTCTAGGATGATGCCCAAGACCTAGCTAATGCTCAATTCACCCTTATTTCTAAGATAATGAAAATCAATTAACTACATCTAACTATTGTTCACTAAAACATTATCACCCACATCCCTCTTTCAAGGATAATGTGAGATGTTGGGAATTTGGGGTTTTCACCCACAAACTCCAACTCAATCAAGCGAGAACTAGTGAAACTCAACATCATTCAAAGAATCTAAACTAATAAATCACAACCCATACAAATTTCAAACGTATTTTAACATAATCCCAAGATAAATGTTTATCTACTCATGGAAATAGGAAGAAGAAAATTACCCAAGTTGACATTCATTTCCTTAATTGAAAATACAAACTAGAGTAATCCCAAAATTCCAAGATTCAATTACAACCAAAAGTATCTTTCTTTAAAGATTTAATACAATTCTTCTCTAACAAATTGGAAGTTCTCTCACTATCTTCTTTAAAAGGGAGTTCCAAAGATGATTCAAAATGAAAGGGTTTATTCCACTTTAAGAATTTTGGATAAGCTTTAGGAAATTACAAATCTTCCATTGGGCTAAAGTTTGATGACTTGCAATCTCAATATATTGATCATGATCGCGGCTCCCACTATCACAGAAAACACATCGCGATCACCATCTTTGACTAAGCTGGACTAGTCGTAATCGCGACCCTCAGACCACGATCGCAGTAACTGAGGGTCAGTTCTTGCTCAGTATTTTTCAAGATTTTGCACTAATTCTTCCCTTTTTGATCTCTTTTCAGCTCATTTCACTTCTTTTCTTTCCATCACCTATATACTTATAAAACATGGGAATTTGTGCATTTTAATGATAAACTCGTCTCATTAAAACCTTTAAATCACGGGTAGTGTACAATAATTTGCGCATCATGAGTGGTAAATTTACCACTAATCAACGTGCCAACTTTAACCTTTGTTGATCCTCAAGCAACACTGCTTCTAACTCAATGAGACTATTTATTTGTAAGCCCATCAAATCGTCCAAATTATCAAATTGACTTCGAACTTGGTTGATACCAAAAAGTAGCTCTCAAACATAAGAAAATATATTTTTACACCTCCCTTCAACATGAAACACAATTTCAAGGATACAAATACTTTACAGAACAACAATGCAATAATCACTAAATATCAAAAAAGTGTCTCCTTATAGAAAACAACTCAATTATCCTCATTTGCCTTATTTTCAGAAGATGTCAATTTTACCTGCCTCAATTAGTCTATATGTCACCTCACAAGAAGGAAATCCAACACACGAAATTATCTATTATGTAACAAGGGATTTTAGTGCCAAACACTCACTATAAAAAATACTCTAAAATCTAACATGTATCATACCATATGCTTGCCCTTATTTTCAATTGCCACTACAGTGAAAACACTTGGTTGGAGATCTTAAAGGACATTTTCACGCTTGAAATGTAGGTTCGAGAAAAGGCATGATATCATTTGGGTACAAAGTAACTATACCCTCCTTGAACATCTACATCACACTATTTAACCATACTTTTGACCATGTACCACTTGATTTATTTTCAAAATTTATACTTGCCTACTTTTGCAACCTTGATTTACCAAATTCTTTGAAATCATTTAAGTTTTTACTATTTCTTTTGAAATCCTTTATATTACTTCTTTTGATGATTCCTTTATTTTTTACTTTATCTAGTTTTGTAGGCATCCACTTACAATATCATGGCCCAAGGTCACTTCTTCCAAAACTTACCACCCCATTCTGAGGCATTTAGCCTAATGTTTCATTTTACAAGTTCAAGAAAGGTAGGGTTCAAATGAGGGTTAAATATTTAATGGTTTAAGGCTTGTAATATGGCTTCCATAGAAAGGCTTGAAGGATCGAAATAGGTAACTAAGGATTCTATTCTATGTACAGGTAGGCTAATTAGATAATTTGGGTTCCTATGTTCACAAAACTGGCCTTAGATCATTTTACCAACCAAGTATAATAACAATTAGCCTTGTGAGACTAAACGGGAAAGTTCTAGATGATACAAGTATGCATGAGAGTCAGAAATTATGCTCAGCACATATGTCATACAAACTATTCAAAGAGGCTTAATTACATTTCTAACAAAGGACAAAAGGAACTATTTACAATATACTAAACACTAAAGACTTTGGAGTCACAAAAATAGGTAAAGTATTTTTATAAAATTATTCACGTCCATGCCTTTGATTTTAAAAATGTAAATATGGAGGGGGTTTTTGTTTCATATTTACACCATGCAAAATTGATATTTATGGCACCAAACCAAGCCGTAGTCTCATATTTCGACTCTTATGTACGCAAACCATATGCATCTGTGGCATAAAAACCAATCATAAAGATTTTCCCTAAGAATATCATCACTCAATCCATCATAGGGAAAGGCTCATCCAAGATCAATCAAGATAAACATACCAATCTCTATGCTATGGGGTTAGACTTTTAGATTACGATGCCCGAACACAAATATAACTCCATCCCCAACTTAATGATTTGAAGTGCCCTCACTGCAACATGTTAAAGAAATAAAAGGGTTAAAAAGGACTCCCTTAAGAATTAGAAACAATTATATTTTTTTCTTTCTGGACTGTGGATATCGAGATAGGATGTACCACAATTGCGAGGCCGCGATCACAATAACTGAGGATTATTTTCCTTTTTTCTTGTTCTATTTATTTTGTACATCTTCCACTTTCAAACTCTATTTTCCCCCTATTTTTTGGACTTCCAACTTGTCTCAAAACAAATACAAAACTTTAAAAAAATGCTATAAGTGTGTAAAGGATGGGTTTCCTCCCATTAAGCCCAAATTTAACGTTGTAACATGACTCTTATTTATTATCATATCAGATCTTTGGAACATACCAACTCCACTTTGGCCGTCCCAATACCTACCGCATTGTAGTGTTTAACCCTTTGTACATTTACTACAAACCTTTTTTTCTCATGATATTCTAATTAAATGGCACAACTCGGGTAAGCACTAGAAATCACAAAGAGGCCCAACCACTTAGAATGAAGCTTTCCCACAAAAAGCTTCAAATGAGAATTGTAAAGGAGTACACTATTGCCTACATGAAATTCTCGCCTTCACATTTAGAATCTTTCCATTTGTTCATTTTCTCCTTATACAATGTGGAACTTTCAAAGACTTTGAGTCGGAAATCCTCCAAATCATGAAGTTTAGTGATCCTTCACTCAAAAGATTCATGCTAATTCAAGTCTAACCTTTTCAATGCCCACAAGTCTTTATGCTCAAGCTCAACAAGCTAGTGACATTCCTTCCCAAACACCAATTTGTAGGAGACATACCAATTGGAGTTTTGTAGGTTGTCCTATATGCCCAAAGTACCTCATCAAGTTTCCTTGCCGAATTAGTTCAGCCTATATTTAACATCTTCTCGAGTATAGCTTTGATTTATCGATAGGAAACTTCAACTTGGCCACTTGTTTAAGGGTGATATGGGTTAGAAACCTTGTGCTTAACCGCATATTTGTCAAGAAAGTCCCGTAATACCCGATTGCAAAAGTGTGAGCCTCCGTCACTAATGATGGCACGTGGTATTCCAAACCTTGTAAAAATATATTTCTTCAAGAAGAAAGTGATGCTTTGGATCTCCTTATTTTGAAGTACCACAGTTTCTACTCACATAGAAATATAATCAACCACCACCAATATATATTTGTTACCAAATGAGCTCACAAAAAGGCTCATAAAATCAATCCCCCACATGTAAAAAAGTTTAACTTCAAGATTTAGTTTAAGGGGAATTTCATGTCTTCTCGAGATTACACCTTGCATTTGACATTGATGACATTCTTTTACCCACTCAATGGAATCCCTATGAAGGGATAATAATAACCACATTGAAGAATATTGGTCGCAGGTCAAATCCCCCCATGGTGACCACCGAAAGGTGAGAAGTGACATGTTCAAGGGTATCATTTATTTCGACTTCCATAACATAATTCTTGATCATACCATCTGCACATACCCAAAATAGAAGGGTTCATCCCAAAAATATTGCTTACATCAAACAAGAACTGCTTCCTTTAATAATAGCTAAGCCCCTTGCGGAGTACACCACTCGCTAGATAATTAGAATGGGCGGCCACTTTGTTTTTACAACCCTTTCAATCGTTTACCTCGAAATCAAACTCTTACAAAATCAAGATCAATATAATTAGGCACCACTTAGAATTATTATTTTCCATGAGGTATTTAAAAGAAGCATGATTCCTCTGTACCACCGCTTTCATGCCTAACAAGTAGGCTCAAAATTTCTCGAAAGCATATACCACCGCTAATAATTCTTGATCGGTAACAGTCTAGTTATGTTGAGAATCATTCAAGGTCTTTCTCACATAATAGTTAGAATTAAATATATTTTCCTTATATTGACTCAATACCTCTCTTAACGCAATTCTGGTTGCATCATACATTACTTTAAATGGGGATGACCAATTCAGAGCCATAGTAATGGGAGTCGATATAAGCAACTCCGTGAGACAATTAAAGGATTTCAAGCATGCATCATCATAGTTGAATTTTTCTTCATTTTCAAAGATCTTGCACATTGGATGGGCTATTTTTGAGAAATCCCTTAATAAATAGCCCATAGAACTCGGCATGCCCAAGAAAACTCCAAACACCCTTTACGAAAGTGGGGGTAGCTTGGAAATTTCCTCAACCTTGGCTTGATCAACTAGTATACCCTTCCCCGAGATCTTGTGTCCCAAAGCAATACCCTCCTTAACTATGAAAGAATATTTTTTCAAATATAGGACAAGGTTGATTTCCATACATTTCACAAGTACCATGCTTAAGTGCTCAAGACATGACTCGAATGAGTACTTTGCCACTGATAAATCATCCATAAAGACTTACATCAACTCCTTAACCATATCTTCAAAGAATAATAACACACACCATTGTAATATTGCCAGTGTATTACACAAACCAAAGGGCATCTACTTAAATACAAATATACCATATGGGAGGTGAATGTTGTATTCTCCTAGTTTTCTGAGGCAATACAAATTTTATTGTACCTCAAATAACCATCTATAAAGAAATAACACCCTCATCCGGCTAACCTATCTAGCATTTGGTCCAAATAGGGCATGGGGAAATAGTTCTTTTCGGTACAAGAATTCAATTTATCATAGTACATGAACAACCTCCACCCTATGACCGATCGAACAAGAACAAGGTCATTATTTTCATTCACAACTACCAGAATTCCACCTTTCTTTGGAACAAATTGCATTAGGCTTACCCAAGTGTTATTGGAGATTCGATAGATGACTCTCACATCAAGCCATTTTATTATTTCCTTCTTCACCACCTCTGGAATGGGTTGATTTAGCCTCCTTTAATGTTCCACACTTGGCACATGATCTTGTTCTATCTTGATATTGTGAGAACTTATGCTAGGGACTATTTCTATGATATCTGTAATTGTCCATACGATGGCTAGGATGAACTTTTTCACCACCAAATTTAAAGCTTCCACTTAGTAGGTATCGATATCACTTGTAATGATGATATGTAAAGTTTCTCCATCCCCAAAGAACACATATTTAAGGTGGGGCGTCAATGGCTTCTATTCAATTTTAGGTGGCTCAAGAACAAATAACATTGCAGGTGGGCTCTTATGATTTTTAAGATCAAGGTCCAACTTTACCAGTTTATTGGTATAAGATCCATGTCCCATTAAAGATGTAACCACTTTATCAAATACTTCAACTTCCTCTCTTTCACAATTCCACAAGAATCCTACCAATGGATCATCTACAAACTAACATCGATATAATTCATCACCTAACCATCAATGGCATCAATCACCAAAATTACTTGTAAGTCCTTTGGTTTCTTCATGGACTCGCATACATAGAATAAAATTCATTTATTATTTAGGAAAAATTTTATCTCATCGTACTCTACATCCACCAATGCTCTCCTGGTGGATAAGAATAGCCTTTTGAGAATAATAGGAATTTCATGATCTAAAGCACAATCAAGGATCACAAAGTCGGTTAGGAAGATGAACTGATCGACTTTAACTAGCACATCATGAAGTATTCCTATAGGTTTATTGATGGTTCAATCAGCCATTATCAATCTAATCATGGTAGTTTGCGGTTTCTCCAATCCTAGCTTGTGAAATATGGTGTAAGGCATTAAATTTACACTCATTCCAAGGTCACAAAAGTCCTTTGAAAACTTGAAGACTCCGATGGTGCATGGTATTGTGAAAGCACCAGGGTCATTCTTATTTTTCTCCATGGTTCTCAACATAATTTTGCTACAATGATGAGTTATTTCTATTGCCTCATCCTCCATAAGTCATTTGTTGGAGACCAATTCCTTCTTAAATTTAGCATACCCCGACATCTCTTGTAAGGCTTCTATTAAAGAAATATTGATGGAAAGGTTGCTAAATTTATCATGGAACATTTTGAACTTTGCATTTTCCCCCTTAACCGTAAGGAAAAGGGGGAGGAATTGTGATTGGTGGCATAAAGAAAATTTGGCATTCATTCATCTTTTAATTTTCAAATATAACCTCATTTGTCCTTGGCTCATCATGATTTGACCTCTTTCTCTTTACATATGTTTGATCATCATTTTCTCTTTTGCTAGGATTATCATCAATCTCTATACCCTTGCCAAGACTTTTTCCACTTTGAGAGATAATAGCATTTGTTACCATACCGCTCATCATTTCTTCATTTTGTCTTTCCATGAGGTTCACAGATATTTTATTTAATTTTTCCTTTAGTTGTTAGATAGTGGTTGAATGAGACTCAACCATTTTACGTAACTTAAAAAAATCATTCCTTTTTTCTTTCACTATCTTGTCGGTCCCCTCGACACCAATCAAGATTCAAGCCAAAATATCTTCATTAATGCACCCCTCCTTTTTGCATTGTGACGTGTTAGTTTTTATTGTTCTGACCATGATTTTTACCTTTATCTTGAGAGGAAATATAGAAACCCTATGAATAATTAGTCAACAAACTCATCTTATCATCAATTATCTCTTCTTCCATATTTTCACATGACCTAGTATCCTTTGCATCTATATCATTGACTCTTTTAATGGAAGCTCCCAATACATATTTAGTAAGAAGTTCAAGGTGTGACATCACCTTGAGTATATTTACATCTCTTTCCTCCTCTTAACATTTTACATCTTGACACACAAAGGATGAGGAGGTTCCTACAGCTTCGTCGGTATCCTTTATAGGCCAACCCTTAGCCAAACTAGCGACTTGATCTAACACACTTGATGCGACTCCATATGATTATTTAACAAAGGATCCACTGGTTGCATTATCCACTATGGCTTTGTTGATTTGATCCAAAGCCTTGTAGAATATTTAGAGAAGCATCTTTTTTAGTATCTCATGGTAAGGGCATATCATAAGCTTATCCTTAAATCTCACCCATGCTTTATACCAAGGTTCCCCATGAAATTAACAAAAATTTATGATTTCGTCCTGTAATTGTAACATCTTTGAAGGTGAAAAATATTGATCCAAGAAATACTCTATAAGTTTTTCCATGAGATGATGGACCCTGGTGTAGAGAATATAGCTATAACACCACCTCACCCGTTAGAGAAAATGGGAAGAGGCACAATTGTATAGATTCTTATGAGATGTGAGCAGTGTCAAAAGGGGCATATACTTCCATAAAATTCTTTAAGTTCAAGTTTCGATCTTTATGAGATTTACCCTAAACAAACCCGTCATATAAATAAATTATAGCATAACTCTTATGACGTAAAATACTCTGTTTACCTTGGTAAGGGGAATACAGACGACACTAACATGCTCTTCGTCGCCAAGATAATCCATAGTTTCAACATTTTCATATGGTGGGTTTGTTTATGACTCCCTCTTGACTCATGGTTATTTAGAGGAAGTAGTGATTACCGAATAAAAAATCAAAAACAACAAAGAAATTAAAATATGACACAATGGGTAAATTCAAAGTTATAAACAACAACACATAGGTGAAAAACAAGTTTCACTCCCCGACAAAGATTCTAATTTCATCACGCTCAATTTACTCCATAATAAATAGTTAAGGCAATCGTTTTCAAGTATACTAACCTAGCGTGATTTGGGGAGAAATCCTTGAGGAGTGAATATAGTATTCAAATCTTATGGGTATTGAGCACAACTAACCATTTACCCGCAAAGTAGATAAAAAGTAAAAAATTAATTTAAATATTGAGGGGTTTGTGGTTTCGAATGTTGTTTAAATGAGACTACTTTAACTACCAAATTACAGCACCAAATATAAATAAACATTCAATTCGAGAAAAGTATTGGGATTATGCTTTCCTAGGGGCAAATAATGCATGGTTTCATGATAATTAAATATAAATTCTAGTTAACAACTGCACAGGTAGGCTAGGTTAAGGGTTCTTGATGCTATTTTTTCAAATAAACCTCAAGATTATCACCCATGGATCCATTCGGATACCTCATGGGTGTGCTAAGAAATTCTACCCAATACCTCAAATGGGCATCCCTATTTCTGGGAAGATGCCCAAGACCTAGCTAATTCTTAATTCACCCTTATTTCTAAGATAATGAAAAAAATCAACTATAGCTAACTAGTGTTCAGTATATAACCCATATCCATTTTTCTAGGATAATGTGATATTTTGGAAATTTGGGGGTTTCACCCACAATCTCCAACTCAAGGATGCACGCACAAGTGAAACCCAACATCATTAACCAAGAATCTACACTAATAAATTGCAACCCACATATATTTTCACTCTATTTAACCATAATCCCAAGATAAATATATACCTACTCATGAAAATAGGAAGAAGAAAATTACCCAAGTTGACATTCATTTTCTCAATTGAAAATACAAACTAGAGTAATCCCAAAATTCAAGCTTCAATTACAACTAAAATTATATTTCTTGAAATATTTAAAACAATTCTTCTCTCACAAATTGGATGTTCTCTCACTATCTTCTTTAAAAGAGAGTACCAAAAATGATTCAAAGTGAAAGGTTTTGTGCTCTTTTAAGAATTTTGGATCAGGTGTGGGAAATTACAACATTGCCCCTAGGCTGAAGTCCAATCACTAACTATCACAAGGTATTGATCATGATCGCAGCTCCCACAATCACAAAAGACACATCGCGATTTCCATCTTTGACTAAGTTGGACTGGACGCGATCACAACCCTAAGACTGTGATGGTGGTAGTTGAGGGTCAGTTCCTTCTTAAGCTTTTTCACTAATTCCTCCCATTTTGATCTCTGTTCAGCTTAATTAACTTCTTTTATTTCCATCACCTATATACCTATAGACATGGGAATTAGTGCATTCTAATGATAAATTCATCTCATTAACAGCTTAAAGTTGTGTTAATTTATACGGATTTAGTCATCAATGAGTGATAAATTTACCACTCATCATCTTGTATATATAGTTTTGGGCTTTCCTACATGGTTTATTCTTATCAATGTATTATAACCATATTTGGAAAAACCTTTGGCTATTATATTTACATGCGCGAGACATACAAGGTCATAGGTTATTCTTTAAAGCCTTTATGGCTACAAATGTTTTTCCAGCCTAATTGAATTTTAGTTATGACAAAAGTGGTATCAAAGCATGTCATTCTAAGGAGTTGACAAAACTGTGTCTAAGTAGAATCTTTCTTATGGGTGTGTTGTGCACCACATCTATAAATAGAAGGCTAAGAGATATCGTAGGGTTATCTATTTTTCTTCATATCTTAGATCGTGCAATATAGTCAAAGTTATAGATGGAGTCATATTTGACCATTAAATCTATTTTGTTTCTCTTTGTAGTAAAGATGTTGGTTAAAAAATAGAGTAAGAATATGGATAAGATAGTAGATGTGGTTGTTGGAGAACAGACTGGCAAGTCCCCGCCTATACAAGGTTATTAAAGTGAGGCTCAATATGAGTTTATATCATAAACTTCTTCTACTCCTCTACTACAAAAGAGTTTAGGGGGAGAGAAGCACCCTCAGAATTACCTATTAATGCTACTAAGAAAGATATAAGAAATATGGTGTAATTTTTGACTCATATAGTTGTTGGACAAGATAAGTACAACCTATTCCAACTAGAAGTTCTAGCGGTGTTGATAGGGAAGCTACTCTATGGATGCAAAATTTTCTTCAATTAGATCCTTCCACCTTCACCAAAATAGATTTTAATGAAGAACCACAAGACTTTATTATAAAATCCAAAGGGATATAGATTTCATGGATGTATTTGGTAAATTACAGTTGAGCTAGCAGCATATATATTAAAAGAAGGGGTTATATTATAGTATGAAAACTGGAAATGGTCTAGAGGTATCAACATGCCTTCAACTACTTAGAAAGAGTTTAAAGAGGCATTTCTTGATCATTACCTTCTTTTTTAGAAGTGAGGCCCGTGCAGATCAGTTCTTAAATACTTACTAAGAGAATATGCGCGTGAAGGAGTACAACCTCAAATTTAACTATTTGGCTATCTATGATCCTAATATGGTAGCTAATATGAATGATAGAGTTCATTGATAAATGTATAGATTGGATTAGTATTTACTAAGAAATTGCACAGTTTCTTATTTTAACAACACATAGATATAATAAGAATATACTTTTATCTTAAAATATAGAGGATCAATGGTAAGGAATAAGAACACATGAATCAGAAAGAGGGAATTCAAAGAGTACTAGATTTATGAGGCAATTTACGGCATCCCAATGATATTTTAGGACTTAATTTTCAAATAGAAAACCTAGGCCATAATATTTTTATCTTACAGTTTGTGCTCTACTATGGTTTAAAGGGTTTAAGGGCAATCAGTTTGGACAAATAAGTGAGATCAAAAGTTCATGACCAATAGGTATTAAGAGCTAGAGAGTATAAGCAAATTGGTACCTCCTTGATAGCCATGTAAACAATATAGAAAGATTTACTTAGGTGCATGTCAGTTTGGGATAAATGCTTACTTTTGGTGTGGTATGTCAGGGTTTGATGAGAGAATGCCCACAAAAAGGCATAGGTGGTGTTACACGACCTACTGGATCAACCATTACATCTCCATCATCAGTGCCTTCTTTAGGTAAGTGTATATAGCCTATTGGTCATGGTAGAAATTTTAAAGGAGATGCAAGTTCTAGTAGCGTTTAGAATAATACATAAGCTTGCGCTGATCAACTAAATTCCAAGGCTTCACTAGATGTGGTTACAGGTACATTGTCCTTATTTTCACATAATGTATATAAATTTATTGATTCGGGTTGTTATTATATTTCATTCCCCTGGTTGCTGGAAAGGTTAAAAGAACAACAAAATTACTAGTTAAGCTATTTGAAGTGTCTATGCTAGTTGGTGAATTTATTATAGCAAGGATAGTGTATTAAAATTATATAATAATTTTATGTTCTCATGCTATAATGGCTGATCTTGTTGAGTTAGAAATGGTATATTTTCATGATATAATAGGTATGGATTGTTTGGCTTGTTGCTATGCCATAGTAAACTGCCGATCTAAGAGTGTGTATTTCTATTTTCCATGAGTTTCAGTCCTTGAACTGAGGGGTAGTATTTGTTTGCCAAGAGGTAAATTTATTTCTTAAGGTAAAAGGATGATTTTGAAAGGTTACATATGTCATCTAGTAGGTAAAGATATAGATGAAGAGCCACCAATTCTTCAAACTATTCAAGTGGTAAATGAATTTTTTCAATGTATTTCCTGAAGATCTTCTAAGTTTGCCTCCAGAACAAGAAGTAGAGTTTCGTGTTGATATGATTCAAAGTACTCAACCAATCTCAATTCATCCGAATAGAATGGACCCAACAAAATTACGGGAATTGGAAGAACAAGTAATGGATTTTCTAGAAAAAGGATTCATAAGGACTAGTATGTCCCCAGCTTGGGGTGCATTAGTGTTATTTGTCCATATGAAAGATGGTTTATTAAGGATGTGTATAGACTACCGACAACTGAATAAGGTGACTATTAAGAGCAAATATCCCCATCCAAGAATTGAAGACTTGCTTGATTAGTTATAAGGTGCTAAATGTTTCTCAAAGATTGACTTGAGTTCGTGTTACTACTAAGTAAGGAAAGAGAAAGATATATTCAAGACAACTTTTCGCATATGATATGGTTATTACAAGTTTCTAGTCATGTCCTTTGGTCTTAACTAACTCCCCCAAAAACTTTTGTGAAATTGATAAATAGGATGTTCAAGCCATTCTTAGATGTGTTTTTGGTAGATTTTGTAGATGATATTCTGGTTTATTCAAGATCAAAAGAAGACCAAGCTTGTCACTTATGACAGGTGTTACAAATTCTTCGTGATCGTAAGTTATATGCTAAGTTTTCTAAATGTCAGTTTTGGTTGAGATCTAAGTCATTCTAGGGTTATATTGTATCTAATAAAGGAATAAATGTTGATACTCAAAATATATATACCATGAAGAGATGGCCAAGATCTACAATGTCTACAGATTGTTGTAGTTTTCTTGGGTTGGTAGGTTATTACAGAAGGTTTGTTAAGGGATTTTCTTCAATTTCCACAACTTTAACAACCCTAACATACAAAACATCCCAGTTTTAATAGAATGAGGCATTTGGAATGAGTTTTGTAGATTTGAAGAATACGTTGACTTTTACACCTGTATCGGTAATTTTAGAAGGCATAGAAGGATATGCAGTGTACTGTGATGCTTCAAGAATTAGATTAGGATGTATATTGATGCAACATGGTAGATTAATACCATATGCCTCAAGACAATTGTAGCCACATGAGAAAAATAATCTAACACATGATATTGAGCTAGCAGCAATTGTAATTGCTGTTAAGATATGGCGCCACTAATTGTATGAGATTCATTTTGACATATATACTTACCATAAGAGTTTTCAATATATATTTAACCAGACGGACATAAATTTGAGGTGACAAAGGTGGCTTGATCTATAAAGGACTATGATATTGATATCTTGTACCATCTAGGGAAACCTAATGTGGTAGCTAATACTTTGACTCATATGACAATAGCAATAATTTTTGGGTAGTCAATGAATAGCTAAGGATTTATACCAGCTAGCCCATTCAGGGGTTTGCCTTCTTGAAACTATAGATTAGGGGGTTATTGTTCATAATGCGGTTGAGTCTTCATTAGTACCTGAAGTGCAAGAGAACCAATATGCAGATCCTATTCTATTAGAGCTTAAGAAGAATGTACAACATGGTATGACAAAGGCATTTGAACTTAAACATTAGGGAATACTTCAATGTTAAAACAGATTATGTGTACATAATTTAGAATGGTAAAGAAAAATGATTGTGACAGAGGCACACCATTCAAGGTATTTTATCCATATGGGGTCAACTAAAATGTATCATAATTTGAATAAAGTGTATCGGTGGGATGACATAAAGAAGAACATTACAGAATTTGTAGCCCAATGTCCAAATTGTCAATGAGTTAAAGTAGAGCACCAAAATCTCAAGGGTAATATGCAACTTATTGATATTCTAATTTTGAAATTGGACTTGATCAACATGGATTATATCACTAGGTTTCCTTGCACATCTCAAAAGTTTGATTTCATATGGGTAATAGTTGATAGACTTACCAAATCAACATATTTTCTTCAAATTAAGACTACTTACACAGTTGAAGAGTATGCAAAATTATACATTAAAGAAATAGTTTGGATACATGAAGTACATCTCTATTATATCATATAGGGGGTCTCAATTCACTACAAATTTTTGAAAGTCTTTTAAGAGAAATTTGGGAACACAAGTGAATTTAAGTACAGTTTATACCCTCAAATAGATGGACAAGAAGAACGTAACATTCAAACACTTAAATATATGCTTTGAGCTTGTGTATTAGACTTTAAAGGTAGTTGGAATGATCATTTACCTCTTATCAAGTCTGCCTACATAATAGATATTATTCAATTATCAAAATGGCACCATATGAAGCTTTATATAGAAGAAAGTGTAGATCACCAATTGGATGGTTTGAAGTGGATGAACTGCCCTATTTGGGAAAGATCTTGTTCATCTTGCTATGGAAAAGGTTAAAGTGATCCAACAAAGGCTAGAAACATCCCAAAGTCGACAAAAATCACATACAGACATTAGAAGAAGGGGGATAGATTTTTCTACATATGATTAGGTATTCTTGAAGGTATAACCAACGAGGGGTAACGAGATTTGATAAAAAAGGAAAACTAAGTCCACATTATATTGGGCCATATAAGATTATTCACAAGTTTGTCAGGTTTCATATGAGTTAGAGCTACCATTAGAGCGCTTAACAATTCATCCTAAGTTTCACATATCAATGCTTCAAAAGTTCATAGAAGATCCATCTCATATTACTACTATTGAAGATGTACAAGTTACGAAAGATCTCACCAATGAAGAAGTACCTATTGTTATTCTAGATTGGCAAATTAATAAGTTAAGAAATAAAAAAGTATCTTCTATAGAAGTACTTTGGAGGAACCAACAAGTAGAAGAGGTTGTATGGGAAGCTAAGGAATCAATGAAATCCAAGTACCACCATTGATTACAACCCAAAGACAGAGTTCAAGATTTTGAATCAGAGAAATAACAAGTAAGCATAAACATATAAGTACTATGTGATAAAATAAATATTAAACTTTGTCTTGAACTTGTTTAAGTTGGCTAATTATACTAATATTCAAGGAAGAATGTTTCTAAGAAGGGAAGATGTAACAACTTGTATTTTGCATGTACTTGTTCTACTTATATAGAACTTGATATAGTCTTGTGTATATATAATGGAATATATTTGTTATGCAAGTATTGATGTTGTTAATACCTGAGATAACACAAGTTAACTCATGAGCTAGTACTTGCTATAAGAACTGAATAAAACAGATAAAAAAATAACATATGTGGAATTTATCTTAAAATGCCATAAGGTTTTAAATACTTAAACATTTGGTTAAAATCATAGTTTTGAAAGCATTTGAAAACAATACTAAGAAGACTGGTAATAACATTTGATAAACTGATTAACTATCTGATATAGTCCTAAAAGCCTCTAACTGACTGAGGAGTTAATGGGATAAGCCCCCAACTAATTTCGACCAATTACAGAGATGAAAGACTAAAATAAACATAAATAGTCCTTGATATATAAGTACTCACCATTGCTACTGCTGCTGATGTGCTAGAAGCTCTAAGTATGATTGGGAACCCAACTATCCAAACCTTTGATATAAGAAATCATAGCATAAGAAACAAGCATATGATCAGTACTTTAAATGTAATAGTATATGAGATGAGGTTACGATAAAATGCATAGGTTATTTTCATAAGATAATAACTGACTGAATAGCATGAGATAACTGAGTATGAATGCATAAAAATTGTAAAGCCTGAGAATTCATGACCAAGCATGAAGTATAATTCTGATATAGTCTGTAACAAAAGTACTAAAATACTGTTACTTAATAACTGATAACTGTATGCTATGATCAAGAAAACTTGAATCTTAACTCTGTATTAAATACTAAACTGAGACTGTGAGAGCTAGCTATAACCGACATGCCCCTAATGTACAATCAGCGTCCAACCTGTAACCCCAACTGGAAGGGTATTAGTACTATGCTATGGGTACTAAAATTGGTTGTATCGATCCACTAATCTTATATCCTGAAGAATGAGGGTGTCATGTTTATCTAACGGTAGACTCCTCAAAGTCTATGATGGCGTCGTAGGTATCAAACCTAAGGACTGCTACTAACTTCTCATGCCTACTAATGAGGGAAACAAGTTTCTTATGCCTACTAACTGGGGAAACGTCATCCCTGAGTTCACTCGGTGCTAAGTTTTTACTCCTAACTGAAACACACTAATTACTAGACTTAACTAAGCATAATTGAACTCATAACTGACCCTAGTAACTGACTAAATGATATTGCTCATGTTATGATTGAAATGATTTTGTGGATAGTAAAAAGTACGTAATCAGCTAAATTTTAGGTATATCTAACACCCCGAACTCGATAGAAATAACAATAGGAACACACTAAAGCTTCAAAAACATCATAAGTAGTCATTGTTCAAAATCGAATCATTTAGGCATCCCATCAAACACTTGAAATTCATAGGCTTAAGCCTGAGAATAGTTAAAACATATGATACTAACATAATTTAAATACTAAAATCATGGATTTAGTATTTAACATATGATCATCATTATTCAAATGTGTCAAGGACAATTTCTAATGAAAACACATGGTAAACATGATTTGTCATCAAAATTCTTAATAACTTCATAAAGATAACCCATAATAATATGTAAAAATCATGGCTTTAACTTGAAAATGAATTCTTAGAATCCATAGGTGAAAAGGACCCTTGGATGAACTTGGTGACTTCTTGAAGCTTGAGCTTGAATTTTGAAGAGGCTAGTGTTTGTTCTTGAGAGAGAATTGCTTTCTTGCGAGAGAATTTTGTCTAAAAGATAACAAATAATTCTTTTAGGACCCTAAATCTCATGTCATGACTGGATTAGGGAAAGGAAATTGACTCAAATACCCTCATGGACCCAAAACATATTAAAACTAAATCGAACCAAGTGAAGAGAAATGCCCCACGCCACGGTGCCCTGGCGATATTCGATGCGTCGTGGCCATATTGCGGATCCTTAATGACTTGAACATCCAAACAAGTCTCAAACATTATCTAAAAAACCCAAAGCTTACCTGAGATGAACTATCGACAACATCGATTATGAATAAACTTAAAAATTAACATTTCGAGATCGGAAAGGTCAAAAATAAAATCATCGATGTTTAAGGGCCTTTAGAGAAGATTAAGCCTAACACTTATTGAAAATTTGTAAGTCTTGAACCCCTTTAAAATGCAATAGTAATCTAAAATGAGCTAGGATATTATGGTGTCTTACAATATCTCCCCCTTGGAAAAATATATCCTCGAATGAGACTAATTAAGCTGAGAATACTGAGGTATTAAAAGTACATGCTGAATGTGTATAATTGAAAACATGGTTACATGACTGAGACTGAAACATGATATATAACTAAACTAATTTAAGAATGTATGCAATGACATGAAAATTCTTACATGGCTGGAACTGAGAATTGAAAGAGAAAATCTAAGGAGAATTATTACCTTAAGATGAGTCTGATTTTTGGAAGAAGAGATGAGGGTACTTGGTTCTTATGTCTACTTCTGATTTCCATGTGGCTCCCTCAATAGACTGGTTCCACCAAAGAACTTTGACCAAGGGAACTTCTTTATTCCTTAGTCTACAAATCTGCAATCTAGGATCTCGACTGGGATTTCTTCATAAGAAAGGCTATCTTGAATATCTGTACTTCCTAAAGGAACTACTACAACTGGATCACCAATACACTTCTTTAATAAAGAAACATGGAATATTATGTGGACAGATGCCAAATCTGCAAGAAACTCAAACTTATACGCTACCTTCCCATAACGACCCAAGATCTTATAAGGGACAACATATTAGGACTGAGGTTCCACTTCTTGCCAAATATCTTCACTCCCTTTATGGGAGAGATTTTAAAATAGACTAAGTCTCCAACCTCAAACTCAAGATCTTTTCTCCTCATATCTGTATAGGATTTCTGATGGCTTTGGGCTGTCTTAAGCCTCTACCTTATTAACTAAACTTTCTCTAATACATCAAATACTGAATCAAGCCCTATCAACACAGTCTCACCCACCTCAAATCAACCATTGAGATATCAACATCTTCTATTATAGAGAGCCTCAAATGGAGCCATCTAATTACTGGAATGATAACTATTATTCTAGGCAAACTCGATCAAAGGTAATTGATTATCCCAAGTATCCTTAAATTCAATAACACACACTCTCAACATGTCCTCTAAGGTTTTAATGGTCCTATCTACTGACCATCTATCTAAGGGTGAAAGGTTGTACTGAGATGAACTTGGGTACCAAGAACCTTCTGAAATGCCTTATCTGAGATGATAGATAAAGGGACTCCATGCAATCTAACAACTCTCTAAGATAAAGCTTGGCATAGTCTTTGGCTGAATAAGAAGTATGGACTAGTAAGAAATAAGTTAATTTTGTCATTTTGTCTATAATAACCCAAATCAAGTCATGCTGACGTTATGAACGGGGCAATCCTATTATAAAATCCATGTTAACCTCTCCCCACTTCCAAGTAGGGATGCTGAATTCCTAAATAGTGCTACTAGGCCTTTGGTGCCCAACCTTAACCTGATGACAATTAGAGTACTTGGCTAAAAACTCTACAATATCCCTCTTCATACCACTCCACCAATAGATCTCCCACAAATTACTGTACATCTTAGTGGATCCTAGGTGAATAGAATAACATGTACTATGTGCTTCTGTAAGAATTCTCTGCCTTAACCCATCAATGCATAGCAGACACAACCTATCCTAACATCAAAACACACCATCTCCCCTTTTGGATAAAACTTCTACTTTTTTATCTCTGACTAACTCCTTCAACTTAACGAGGATAGGGTCCTTATGTTGCTTTTCTTTCACTTCGGCAACCAAAGAAGATTCTGAACTATTTTGAACCCATACACTACCCTCAGCTAAATCAACCAAACAAACACCTATTATAGCAAGTTGATGAACCTCCTTGACTAACTTCTTCTTATCATCCTCAATATAAGCAACACTACCCATAAACAATCTACTAAGGGCATCTTCCACAACACTGTCCTTGACCGAGTGGTACAAAACACTCATATTATAGTCTTTCAATAATTTCAACCACCTTCTCTAATGAAGATTCAAATTTTTTTGTAAAAACACATACTGCAAGCTTTTGTGACCCATGAACACATCAACATGCACCCTATAGAGATAGTGTCTCCAAATTTTCAAAGCAAACATAATAACAACTAATTCAAGATCATAGGTAGGATAATTATTTTCATGGGGCTTAAGCTATCTAGAGGCATAGGCTATGACCTTACCTTTCTACATCAACACACAACCAAGACCAACTCTTGAATCATCAAAGTAAATTACAAACCCATCTGAACCATCTAAAAATGTCAAAATTAGGGTTAAGGTGAGTCGAATCTTCAACTCCTGAAAACTCTTCTCACAAGAATATGACCACTGAAACTTAACTTTCCTCTAGGTTAATGTATACACGGGGGACGCAGTAGACAAAAACCATTCAACAAACCATCGGTAATAGCTAGCCTAACCTAAGAAACTTTTGATACCTGACGAAGAGTTGGGTCTAGGCCAATTACTCATATCTTTGTTCTTTTGAGGGTCAACTCTAATGCCATCATTGGAAATAATATGGATAAGGAAAGCTACTGATCTTAGCCAAAATTCACACTTACTGATTTTGGTGAACAACTGATAGGCTCTAAGAATCTACAATATAATTTTAAGATGGTCTGCACGATTATTTTCATTACGGTAATAAGAAAGAATATCATCATGAAGACTATGATGCACATATCAAAGTACTTCTTGAACACTTGATTCATCAAGTCCATGAAATTGTTTGGGCATTCGTTAGTCCAAAGGATATGACTAGAAATTTGAAGTGACCATATCGGGTTCTGAAAGCTATTTTTGAAATGTCACACTCTTTGACTTTGAGCTAATGATATCCAGATCTGAGGTCTATCTTAGAGAAGTAACTGGCACCCTGAAGTTGGTCGAATAAGTCATCAATTTTTGGGACTGGGTACTTATTCTTCATGGTGACATCATTTAATGGATGGTAATCGATGCACTTTCTGAGAGAACCTTCTTAATTTCACACGAAAATGATTGGAGCACCCCATGGGGAAACACTAGACCTTATGAATCATTTATTTGGGAGATCTTTCCACTATTCTTTCAATTCCCAAAGATCAGTTGGAGCTATTCTGTAGGGCAAAATAGAGATAGGTTAGGTATCTGGAAGAAGGTCTATTCTAAAATTTATTTCCCTTTTGGGAGGAACTCCGAGAAGATATTCAGAAAACACATTTGGAAATTCACTTACTAATGAAAGGGACTCAATATTAGGTGTAACAACCCAAGACTACCCCTAGTAGTGACATGGTTCTTATGACCCCGAAGGACCATAAGCTAACCCATGAATGATATATGTTGTGAGCACGGAACAATAATACTGAAATAATTGTTGAATAATAGGCTAAAATGACATAAGGTTTAAAATATCTAAAATACTAATAATGAATAATAACATATGAATCTAAAATACTATCTGAAAATCTAGTCTGAAAAGCCTCTAACTGAATCTATCTGAAAGTGGAGTTGATGGGACAATCCCCTAACTAACTCTATCTACTAAAATACTGCTAAGATTAAGTACAAAAATAAAAGTATATCCATAATAGATTAGGACTTACTGCAAAATCTGCTACTACTGGCTGAATCTGTCTAAGCACGGTCAGGAATCTGAGCATCTGAACCTATGATATGTGGGAATGTACTTGTATGCTAAATGAGGTAAGGCTGAATGCAAGGGTTCATATGCATAAAAAATAATTGACTAAATGATATATAATAAATGAATAAAGAAGTACGCGTATACTATAATTGAGCTTTTTTAAAGCTAAGAACTGAGGTCTAATAACTGCATAACTACTATCTGAAATTACTGATAACTGAATTATTGATAATGATTGACTGTGTCTGATAGTCCTAATTGTGTAAAACTGAGATCAGTTCTAAACTGAAGAATGAAACTGAAATTGTGGGAGGTAATCATCTAATCGATATGCCCCAAATAAGAAAAGATAACTGAGTCGGATTCCAATCTATAACCCCAATTGGAAGGGTGTAAGTGCCATGCAATGGGTAAATAAAACTACTGTGGAGTGAGTCCTAACTAATGGGTGACCCCTGAGATCAATCCTAATCTAACGAGTGATCCCAAAGTATGTCAGTCCTATCTAATGGGTGACATCTCATAACCTATGCTGGCTACGTAGCTCTGGAGCTTAAGGATTACTTCTAGGGACCCAATCCTAACTATCGGGTGAGCCCCCATCCCTAGGCTCACTCGGTGCTAAATCCTTCGCCTAAATGCAAGACACTGAACTAGTCTGGACTGATACTGAGATTACTAAGTTTTCCTAAGTTCTATAACTAATTGAATTCTATTGAATTCTGTAATGTACTGAGAGTATTACTGATCGTGATATGATTGATACTATTTTATTACTGACACTAGCTCTAAGTAACAGCTATATTGTTGTTATTAAATACCCCCAAGACTCTAGAGCATGAAAACTAAATCAAAGCATCATCTTGAATAACATACCAATGTTCACTTTGTCGTAATTCATTCATAGAGATATTTCATCAAACACTTGTAATGCATTAACTTGTACATGGATGGGATCACAAAATAACATGTCATTATTGCATCACTTTATTAACATGGACATTCTACCAAACACTTGGGGAGCATAACTTCATGCACATAATCATGGATAACATATAAACATGGGAACTACAATTCCCAAATTACAAATCTATGGGTTTGGCATGCAATTCATATAATTGCCCATAAAAATACTAATATAATTTCATAAGCCATATAATAATCATGGATTAAAACCCAATTAAGATCATAGAAACATTAATCATTTTATAAATTCAAGGGTTCATCAAGATAATAAAATATTCATCACACATGCTATTTAATTTCATAAAACTTATACTTAAATCATGGATTGAAACCCTACTACTCTTTTGAACATAAATTCAATTTAATTTAAACATGGAAATCATAAATTTGAGATCTTGTATATTTGAAAAGGGATTTTTGGACTCTATGGGTGAAAGAAACCCATAGATGAACACCTAATATACCTTCGAAGAAGAGTTCTTGAAGGTTCTTTGAGAGATTCTTGAGAATTGACCTTAATTCTTAAACTAGGGTTTGTTTTCTTGAGAGAGAAATACATTATGATTTGGGGGGGAATGTGAATAATTAAGGTTTTAAACATTTTTAAGGCTTAAATCCCACATCTAGGTGGAATAAAATCATGGGAAAGGATTGTTTTAACCCTAAGAAACTTTAATTTTTTGTGAAATTTTCCCAATTTGGACCCCTGGCACGATGCACCGCTATCGCGCTAGGCTACTAGAAATAACGAATGGGAATTGCATGGTGGGACAATTCCATACAATCATGTTTCCACCTTGGATGCGACCAGGAAGTTCACCGCAACGCGGTTGTATCGTATTGGAACACTGGAAAAAAATTCGGAAATTGAGCCTTGGCCGAAGTGCCAATATCGTGGAGTCTCACTGGTTTTTTTCAATTCCCATTGTGGCTGGTTCCACGACGCGCTGATGGCTCAGGTGGTACACTCTCTTACTAAAATATCTCTAAATCTTCGCCCGGGTGTGGGAAAATTTGGTATTGATGGAAATCTTATTCAATTTCCCTCATAATGAAAAGTCAAAATCTTGAAATTTCCACATTTATAAAAGTGTATTCATGTTTTTTAAAGGTCTATAACATTTTTGGGACAAATTTCAGCTAGGTAAAAGTATGGGGTGTTACAATATCTCCCCCTTGGGAACATTCGTCCTTGAATGAGATTGATTAAGCTAAAGACTGCTGATAGACTGATTTTATATACTGGACATGCATATCTGATGCATGGACTACATGACTTAACTGATTAATGAATGCATGACTGAATATGCAACGATAACTGATACTAAGATTATAGCTGTAATATGGAACTGAGTAGATCTAAGGAAGACTATTACCTTAAGTTAGAACACTGATAAGCCTAAGATGATTTACTAAACATGTATGAATGGGAACATGAGAAAATAAATGAGTCTGAAATGTGATACATGAACTGAATATCATTAGCTAAACTAAGCCCTTGAGTACATAGTTTATGGCTGAAATTGGAGGGTTTAGACCATGATAGCTCAAGGATTATATTACATCTCCCCCTTGGGACGCTATGTCCCTCGAGAATGCTAAATCAACTAAGATACTAAGGAAAAATAGGAGACGATGCACGAGGCACTAAGGAAATAAATCGTGACTAAATATTGGGGATCTAAAATTGAGGCATGATACATAATCCTGGTTGAACTCCTAACTTGGCAAAAATTTCGTAACATGAGGTGAGGCCTATGAAACATCATCTTAAAATAGAGTGACTAAGCCTTATGCACTATAACTACAAATTTTCAAACATAGAAATATTCCTTGAATACCCTCTCAATAATACACTACACCTCAGTACGACACTTCACTTGTGACTACTAAAAATATTCATATGGTTGTTGAGCACAAATTCTAAGGCATACTAACTTATCTAATTAACTTAAATAGATGATAGCTGAATAATGGGCATGTAAGACTAAACTTTACTTAGTCTGAATAACTGGTCTGAAGCTGTAGAGTATTATGAATATGAGGAACAGACGAACTGTGTATCAAGAGATAATTGAGCATCAATTTATGAGAATGATATTATTTAAGAATGCAAGACTAAGTGTATAACATAATTCTGAAATATTTTGTAAATGGAGGTACTGATCTAATTACTGGGCTAAGACTGTGACTTAGAGTTTAACTGAGATTGAACTAGAACTGAGTACTAAGTGAACTAGGAATCCTTATACTAGGGACTATAAGCATGTATGGTTTTTGATAATGTGCATGAATATTATCTGTGATAATAGAACTAACATGCAAGTCAAGAGTACTGACGTTACTGACATTACTACTAAAATCTGAAAGCCTGACTTAGTTACTTGTTCTACTATATCCCCCTTAGCTTAAGGCCATTATTCTAATCTGCAGATCACTAATAAACCCCAAACTAAATTGTCACCACCTTAATTCTAGAGTCTGAGGTATCCACTGAGGAGGGCTCTGCTAATATTTTGGGTTTGATACCGAGTTGAAGGCTATATAGGGGTTACAAAAGAAGAGAAGCCTTGAAATCTAACTAATCATAAACATAAGGATGAAAGACTTATAACATACCCATAACTATATCAGGAGAACTTCCCTGATCATGGCAAGACCGGAGTGCATAAAATCTGTTCTGGCGTTGACCACTAGTGGTACTGGAAGTGGCGCTGTGTTGACATAAATATTTTCCCCTTTGAGACATTACTCTATACTCCCGTATCCTATGGACTAGCTTACCATATCAAAAATACACTTCGCTACCTGTTCTACACACGCCTAGGTGATTTTTTCCACACCTTTCACAAAGAGGATAGGTATGACCACTACTCATACTACCCTGGGTTTTTGAGCTTGGCACCCTATCATGACTGTCATTCTTGAACTTACGGGCTAGAACACTGGCTGATGATAGAGCTGGAACTGAAGACTTTGGACAAAACTGGGAATGGGTACCGCCTTCTGACTTAGGCTGACTAAAATTAAGCTACCAGTTCTAGCCTTCTTATTCTCTCTCTCTCCTTCTTCTTAAGCTTCTACTCCTTAATCTGTTGAGCATGGACCATAAGCCTAGATATGTCTATCTCTTTAATCAACATTATTGTTCTATAATTATTAACCACACTCTCTGACACCTCAAATATGAACTTGCTCATTTTGGACCTATTGTCTGCTACAATAGAGAGAGCATACCTATCTAACTGAGTAAACTTGAGAAAATACTCTTTTATGCTCATACTAACTTATCTGAGATTGATGAGCTCTAACACTTTAGCTTTTTTCATCTCTAAGGGAAAGAATCTATCTAGGAAGGTAGTAGAAAACTCGTCCCACTCTATGGGCTCTACATCTATACCCCTGTCTATCTTTCACTGATTAAACAACATATAGGCTATATCTTGTAACTGATAGACGGCTAAGTCAGTACTCTCTATGGAAGTCAATCCCATGATATTTATGACTTTCTAAACCTGATCGAGGAACTCTTATGGATACTCTTCTGACTTAAATCCCATAAAGGAATGAGGATTCATCCGGGTGAAGTAACAAATTCTAGTTGTAGATGTACTAGCCACTAGGTTGGCAGGAATAATAGTTGGCCATTTATTCTAAGATATGACCGAATTGTCTAGAGTAGTGAATGCATCTCTGAATTCTGCATGAGAGACATGTTCGTCCAAGGGATCTGCCTGAATGGGCTAAGGGGCTAACTATTTTCCAATTCTTCTTTCATTAATCCTTTTGGGAGGCATGTTCTGTAAATGAAAGAAAGAAGAGGATTAGACTGAGCTATTAACTTGAGCTCATTCTCACTCACACGACATGAATACTGAAAGAAGGGAAACTTTTCCTAAAATATCTCATATCATCTTGTCCATAAGTGTGGCACGCTACACACCCATGCATAAGACTCTACGTGATATGGCTTTCAGACTCCCTAGGAATCTATTGAACCTTAGGCTCTGATACCAAGTTTTTAATGACCTGGGACTAACCCTTAGTTGTCATACGGTGCTTACAACCCCGAAGGACTACAAGCTAATCTATGAATGATATCTGTTGTGAGCACTGAACTATAATACTAAAATAATTGATGGGAGAATCCCCCAACTAACTCTATCTACTAAAATACTACAAGATAAAGTACTGAAATAAAAGCATATCCTTGATAGATGAGGACTCACTGCTAAATCTGTACTTCTGGCTGAATCTGGCTAAGTGCGATAAGAAACTTAAGCTTCAGAACCTATAATATGAAACATCATAGCGTATGAAGGTATACGTCAGTACGTGAAGTGTAATGGTATTCTAAATAATGTAAGTCTAAATGCAAGGGTTCATATGCATGAACAATAATTGACAAAATGATATAGAGTAACAAAATATAGAAGTATGTGGATAATATAAGTAAGCTTCTCTGAAGTTAAGTACTGAGTTTGGATAACTGTATAATTGAGATCTAAGATTATCAACAACTGAATTACTGATAATGATTGACTGTTTCCGACAGTCTTGATTCTATAAAACTGATCTGAGTTCTAAATTGAAAACTGAAATTGAAATTATAGGAGGTAATCATCTAACCGACATGCCCCAAATAAGATAAGATAACTGAGTTGGGGTCCAATCTGTAATTCCAATTAGAAGGGTGTCAGAACTATGCCAGGGGCAAACACAATTGTTGTGGAGTCAATACTAACTAACGGGTGACCCCTGAGATTAGTCCTAATAGAGCGAGTAATCCCTAAGTATGTTAGTCCAATCTAACGGGTCAAATCTCATAACCTATGTGGGCTATGAAGTTTTAGAGCTTAGGGATTGCTTCAAGGGACCCAGTCCTAACTATCGGGTGTGCCCCCATCCCTAGGCTCGCTCATTGCTAAACCTTACTCCTAACTTAAAGACACGAAACTGAGTATACTGAACTCATCTGTAATGATACTGAGATTACAGAGTTTTCCTAAGTTATGTAACTAACTAGATTCTACTGAGTTCTGCAATGGACTGAGAGTATTACTGATCGAGACATGACTAATACTATTCTGTAACTGACACTGACTCTAATTAACAGCTATATTGTCGGGTATTAAATACCCCCAGGACTCTATAGCAAAAAAGTAAAGCAAAGCATCATCTTGAATAATATAACAATGTTCACTTGGATATAATTAATTCATAGAGATATTTTATCAAACACTTATAATGCATTAACTTATACATTGATGGGATCACATATTAACATGTCATGATTGCATCACTTTATTCACATGGAAATTCTATAAAACACTTGGGGAGAATTACTTCATGCATATAATCGTGGACGGCATATAAACATGGCAACTACAATACACAAATTACAATTTCGAGAGTTTAGCATGTAATTCATATAATTCAACATAAAAATACTAATCTAATTTTATGAATCATATAATAATCATGCATTAAAACCCAATTAACATCATAGACACATTAATCACTTTGTAAATTCAAGGATTTATCATGATAATCACATATTCATCACGCGTGCTATTTAATTTCATGAAACTTGTACTTAAATCAGGGATTGAAACCCACTACTATTATGAACATGAATTCAATCTAATTCAAACATGGAAATCATATATCTGAGATCTTTTATGTTTAAAAAAGGGATTCTTGGACTCTATGGGTGAAAGAAACCTATAGATGAACACCTAACATACCTGAGAAGAAGAGTTCTTGATGGTTCTTGGATAGATTCTTGAGGATTGACCTTGATTCTTGATCTTGGGTTTATTTTCTTGAGAGAGAAATACCTTTTGATTTAGGGGGAAAGTGAATAATGAATGCTTTAAACAATTTTATGGCTTAAATCCCATATCTGGACGTAATAAAAATATGGGAAAAATAGTTTTAATCCTAGGCGCAACTTTAATTTTTCATAAAATTTTCCTGATCCAGAACCCTGGCATGACGCGCCACTAGAAAATGACAACTGGGAAATTACATGGTTGAACAATGTGGTACAATTACGTCGCCACCTTAGACGCGACCTGGAAGTTCACCACAACTCGGTGGTATCTTGTTGGAACACTGGAAAAGAATAATTCTACAATTGATTCTTGGAGCAAAGCACCAATATCATGGTGTCTCACTAGTTTTAGATATTTTCTATTTTGGCTGGATCCGTGATGCGCTGATGGCTTAGGTGGTACACTCTCTTGCTAAAATATCTCTAAATCTTTTCCTGAGTGTCAGATTGGGCAAATTTGGTATCAATGGAAAGCTTATTCAATTTTCCACATAATGAAAAGGCAAAATATTTAGATTTCCAAATGTATAAAAGTTTATTCATATTTAAGGTATGTCTATGATATTTTTTGGACAAATTTAAGCTAGGTAAAGTACAGGGTGTTACAACATTCATCCTTAATTAAGATAGATTAAGTTGAGGACTGCTGATATACTGAGTTTACACACTAGACATGCACATCTGATCATGGAAAACATGACTGAATTGATTAATTAATGTATGACTTAAAATACAATGATAACTGATATTAAGATTATAGCTGTAAGTAATCATGAAACTTAGTAGATCTAAGGAAATCTATTACCTGAATCTGAGAACATTGATAAGCCTAAGATCATTTACTGAACATGTATAAATGGGAACATGAGAACATGAATGAGTTTGAAATATCATGCATGAACTGAACATCGTGAACTAAACTAAGCCCTTGAGATCGTGAACAACTGAACTTAAAAGGTTTAGATCATGATAGCTCGGGGGTTATAGTGCATCTCCCTCTTGTGATGTTATATCCCTCGAGAATGCTGACTCGACTGAGGTACTAAGGAAAAGCATGAGATGATGCATGAGGCACTCATGAAGTAATTCGTGACTAAATAATTGGGATTTAAAATTGGGCATGATACATAAACTGGGTTGAACTCCCAACTTGGCAAAAATTCCATAACAATAGGCGAAGCCTACGAAACATCATCTTAAATAGAGTGACTAAGCCTTATTCACTGTAACTACAAATTTTCAAACTTATACATATTCCTTGAATACCCTCTCAACAATACATTATACTTCAGTACAAAACTTCACTTGCGACTGTAAAAAATATTTATATGGGCATTGAGCATGAATGCTTAGACAAACTAAATTACCTGATTAACTTGAATGGTTGATAGTTTAATATTGGGCATGTAAGACTGAACTATAATTAGCATGAATAACTGGTCTGAAGCTTTATAGTATTATAAATATGAGAAAGAGAGGAACTAAGTAACAAGAGATAACGGAGCATTAATTTGTGAGAATGATATTATTTAAGAATGAAAGACTAAGCATCTAACATGACTCTAAAATATTTTATAAATGGAAGTACTGATCTAATTACTGGGCTAAGAATGTGACTGAGATTGTTACTGAGACAACATTGTAACTGAGTACTAAGTGAACTAGGACTCCTTATACTAAGGACTGTAAGCATGTATGATTTTTGATAATGTGTACGAATATGATCTATGATAATAGAACTGGCATGTAAGGCATGAGTGATGACACTACTGACATCACTACTAAAAACTAAAATCCTGACTTGGTTATTTTTTCTACCATATCCCTTAGCTTAAGGACATTATTCTACATCTGCAGATTACTAATAAATCCCAAACTAAATTGGCACCACCTTACTTCTAGAGTCCGAGGTAGCCATTGAGGAGGGTTCTGCTAATATTTTAGGTCTGATATTTAGTCGACAACTATATAAGGGTTACAAAATAAGAGAAGCCTCAAAATCAAACTAAGCATAAACATAAAGATGAAAGAGTCATAATGTACCCATAACTATGTTAGGAGAACTTTCCGGATCATGGCAAGACTGGGGTGTATAAAATCTATTTTGGCGTTGACCATTAGCGGTACTGGAAGTGGCACCCTACTAACGTAAATCTTTTCCCCGATGAGCCATTACTCTACACTCTCATATCTTGTGGTCTATCTTACCACATCTAAAACATACTTCATTGCCTGCTCTACACACACCTAGGTGGTTTTTACGACACTCTTCATAAAGCAGATAAGTATGACCATTGCTCACACTACCCTAGTTTTTGGATCCTGGCGCCCCATCATAACTGTCATTCCTGAACATAGGGACTGGAGCACTGGATGAGGATGAAGCTGTAAGTAAAGACTTTGGACAAAACTAGGAATGGTTACCACATTCTGACTTAGGCTTTCTAAAATTAGAGCTACTGGTTATAGCCCTATTATTATATTTCTCTTTCTTCATAAGCTTCTTCTTCTCAATTTCTTAATCATGGAACATAAGCCTAGATAAGTCCTTTTCTTTAATCAACATTGTTATTCTGTACTCCTTAATCACACTATCTGATACCCCAGATACGAACTTGCTTATTTTGGACTAATTATCTGCTACTACATGGAGAGCATATCTGGATAACTTAGTAAACTTGAGGGAATACTTCTTTACGCTCATACTACCTTATTTGAGATTGATGAGCTCTAACATTTTATCTTCTTTCATCTTTAAGGGAAAGAATCTATCTTGGAATGTAGAAGCAAACTCTTCCCACTCTATGGGCTCTGCATCTATACCCTTGTCTACCTTTCACTGATTAAACTACGTATGGGCTACATCTTGTAGCTGATAGGCGGCTAACTTATCACTCTCACTGGAAGTCACTCCCATGATATTTATGACTTTCTGAACCTGGTCGAGGAACTCCTATGGATTCTCTTTTGACTTAAATCCCATAACGGAAGGAGGATTCATCCGGGTGAAGTCCTAAATTCTGGTTGCAGTCGTATTGACCACTGGGTTAGCTGAAACAATAGTTGTCCATTCATTCTGATCTATGACTAAATTAGCTAGAGTAATGAATGTAGCTCTGAATTCTGAATGAGAGACATGTGCGTCCAAGGGATCTGGCTGAACGGGCTAAGGGGTTGACTAGTTTTCGGTTCTTCTTTCAATAGTCCTTTTGGGAGGCATGTTCTGTAAATAAAAGAAAGAGGCGGATTATACTGAGATATTAATTTAAGCTCATGATCACTCGCATGATATGTATACTGAAAGAAGGAAAACATTTCCTAAACCATCTTATATCCTCCTATCCATAAGTGTGGCACGCTACACACGCATGCATAAGACTCTACGCGATGCGTCATTCAAACTCCTTAGGACTCTACTGAACCTTAGGCTCTGATACCATGTTTGTAATGATTGGGACTAGCCCTTAGTAGTCACATGGTGCTTACAACCCCAAAGAACCATAAACTAACCCATGAATGATATCTGTTGTGAGCAATGAACAATAATTCTAAAATAATTGTGGAATAATAGGATGAAATACTATAAGGTTCAACACATCTAAAATACTAATAACGAATAATAAAATCTGAATCTGAAATACTATCGAAAAATCTAGTCTTAAAAGTCTCTTACTGAATTTGTCTGAAAGTGGATTTGATGGGACAATCCCCTAATAAACTCCATCTACTAAAATACTGCTAAGATAAAGTACTAAAATAAAATCATATCCTCAATAGATAAGAACTCACTGCTAAATCTACTACTGCTGGCTGAATCTGGCTAAGCGCGATCAGGAACCTGAGTATCCGCACTAATGATATGAAATATCATAACGCAGAAAAGTATGTGTTAGTACATGAGAATTTACTAGTATGATAAATGAGGTAATGTTGAATCCAAGGGTTCATATGCATGAATAATAAATGACTAAATGATAAAGAGTAACTGAATATAAGAGTATGTGTATACTATAACTGAGCTTTTTTGAAGCTAAGTGCAGAGTTCTGATAAATGAATAACTGATATATGAAATTACTGATAACTAAATTACTAATAATGATTGACTGTGTCTGACAAACTTATTTCTATAAAATTGAGCAGAGTTATAAACAAAAGACTGAAATAGAAATTATAGAAGGTAATCATCTAATCGACATGCCCTAAATAAGAGAAGATAACTGAGTTAGATCCTAATCTGTAACCCCAATTGGAAGGGTGTCAATACTGGGCCACGGGTAAAGATAATTATTGTAGAGTCAGTCCTAACTAATAGGTGACCCCTGAGATCAAACCTAATCTAGTGGGTGATCCCTAATAATGTCAGTCCTATCTAATGGGTGACATCTCATAACCTATGTTGTCTACGAAACTTTGGAGCTTAGGGATTGTTTCTAGGGACCCAGTCTTAACTATCCAGTGTGCCCCCATCCCTAGGCTTGCTCGGTACAAAATTCTACTACAAACTTAAAGATACTTAACTAAGTATATTGAACTGGACTAGACTGATACTGAGATTACAGAGTATTCCTAACTTATGTAACTGAATAAATTCTACTAAGTCCTGTAATGAACTGAGAGTATTACTGAACGAGACATGACTGATACTATTCTGTAACTGACACTGGCTCTAAGTAACATCTAGATTATCGGGTATTAAATACCCCCAGGATTCTATAGCATAAAAAGTAAAGAAAAGTATCATCTTGAATAATATAACAATGTTCACTTGGTCATAATTCATTCATCGAGACATTTCATCAAACACTTATAATGCATTAACTTATATATGGATGGAATTATATAATAACATGTCATGATTACATCACTTTATTCACACGGACTTTCTATCAAACACTTGGGGAGAAAAACTTTATACACATAATCATGGATAACAAATAAACATTGTAACTACAATTCCCAAATTACAATTACATGGGTTTAGCATGCAATTCATATAATTCCGCGTAAAAATACTAATCTAATTTCATGAATCATATAATAATCATGGATTTAAACACAATTAACATCATAGACACATTAATCACTTTGTAAATTCAAGGGTTTATCAAGATAATCACATATTCATTTTGCATGCTATTCAATTTCATCAAACTTGCACTTAAATCATGGATTGAAACCCAACTACTATCATGAACATGAATTCAATCTAATTCAAACATGGAAATTATAAATTTGAGATTTTGTATATTTAAAAATGGATTCTTGTTCTCTAAGGGTGAAAGGATCCCATAGATGAACACCTAACATACCTGAGAAGAAGAGTTCTTGATGGTTCTTGGATAGATTCTTGAGGATTGACCTTGATTCTTGAACTAGGGTTTGTTTTCTTCAAAGAGAAATACCTTTTGATTTTGGGGAAAAAGTGAATAATGATGGGTTTAAACATTTTTAGGGCTTAAATCCCACATCTGGGCAGAATAAAATCATGGGAAAAGACTGTTTTAACCCTAGGCGTGTAATACCCCAAAAAAATCCAAACCAATATTAGGCCATGTAACAAGATCATGCATAGAACATCATGGTTATTTTATAGTGTTATGAGTAAGATAACTGTATATTAAGGCTTCAAATAACTCCCAGCTATCAATTATAGCATGGAACTCAGAGAGTTTAACCAAATTCAGGGGTATCAGATACAGTCATCCATGTTATCATAACTATGGTTCCAGCCATATGTTAGCATATAGATTTATCCATTAGGTACTCACGATATTAGTTACTATGTATGTATGTTTGTACACTTATGTTCATATCAGTCAGTCAGTAGTAGTATTCATGCATGTAAAACATTTGCATTAGCCTACCTCACTCGTATACTCAGTACTCCAGTTGTACTGATGCATTTGTGCTATGGTGCTTTCTTTTCATGTTACACCATAGGTTTAGAGGCACGAGTCCTAGACCAACAACAACTGTCTTATTTAGCATACAGAGCTTTAGTGAGTCCTCTTTATTCGAGGACAATATGATTTGATTTATTCATTATTATTTTAGCCAGTTATCAGTTTACGGAGTTAGTTGGAGACATGTTCCTTCAACTCCTTATTCAGATAGTACTTAGAGGCTTACAAATTCAGTATTCAAACTTATGTTTAGATTTGATTTAGTTTTTGGCTGTTTTGGGTATCTCTCACCTATATGGATATTATGTTTTGATAGATTCTTTATTCAATTGAACCTTATGGCCAACATGTTCATGTTTTTCACATTATTACGTTGTATATGCACTGTATAGGTATAGATATATGTCATGGGCTAGCTTGTGGTCCCTTGGGGTCATGAGTACTATGTAGCATTCTAATTCAAAAAATAAGGGTGTTACAAACATGGTATCAGAGCCTAAGGTTCAATAGAGTACTATGATGTTTGAAAGCTGCATTTAGTAGAGTCTTGTACACGGGTGTGTTGCGTGCCACATTTATGTAAAGGAGGCTTTGATATGATTTACGAACCTTTCCCTTTCTTCAATATTTATGTCATGCTAGTAAGCATAATTTTAAGTTAGTCTCTCAGTCTAATCCACTCTTCCCTTATTTTAGAAACATGCCTCCAAAGAGAAGAAATCATCTAGCTCCTCAGCCCTAATATCCTTTGGGCGAACATATTTCTCATGCGAAGTTCAGGACTGCATTTACCGCTCATGATCGTCTGTAGCTGGCTAGAATGAACGACCAGCAGTTATTCCGGCCAACCCAGTAGCAAATTCAACAGCAGCTAGGATTCATGACATCACCCGAATAAACCCTCTATCCTTCTTTAGATCTAAGAAAGACGAGGATCCTCAAGAATTCATTGACCAAGTCTTGAAGGTCATTGATATCATGGGATTCACTTCTTCTCAGATTGCCAAGTTAGCTGCATACTAATTGCAGGATGTCGCTTACACTTGGTACAAGCTGTGGTTAGCAAGTTCGTGTCAGGGATGAATGATAGCGTGGTAAATGAGTGTAGGTCTGCAATACTGAATAGTGATATGAATTTAGACAGGATTATAACCCACTCTCAATATATAGAGGAGCAGAAGGTTAAGACTAGGAAGAGGCAGAACAAGAGGGCAAGAGCAGGCAGTTTCAGTTTTACTCACCCTAAATTAAAGGGAGGAAATCATTCGCAGTTTCATCCTAAGTCAGCAGTTCCAACCCCTTTCTCCTCTATTTCCCCAGTTCTAAAGTTCAGGGATGGCAACAGAGACAGAGCACCAGGCTATAAATCTCAGGGAAGTGTTAGCAGTGCCCGAAGAAACCCCTTTATCAGACTTGTGGTAAGAACCACAAGGGTATTTGCAGAGCTGGTAGTGGTGTCCATTTTGGTTGTGGTAAGCCATGCCACAAGATTAGGGAGTGTTCTCAGCCAGGCCCTCAGGGTCAGCAAAATCATTCCACAGCTCAGTCCGGTTGCCCAAACCAGTAGGGTGCCACTTCCAGTGCTATTAGTGGGCAACGCCTAAACAGACTCTATGTTTTTCAGGACCGATAGGATCAGGAAAATTCTCCTGATGTCGTTACTGTTATGTTACAAATTTTCCATGTTCATATTTATGCTTTGCTAGACCTAGGTGCATCCTTGTCTTTTGTTACTCCATACGTAGCAGGCAATTTTGGAATTAGTTCCAAAATTTTAGCAGAACACTTTTCAATCTCTACCCTAGTGGGTAAAAACATCATAGCTTGGCGGGTATACAAAAACTGCCCGGTTATGATATTTTGATGTTATTTCGATCTCTACCCTAGTGGGTAAAAATATTACAACTCTATGTTAGTAGGTTTAGTCAAGTTAGAGATGACTGATTTTGATATTATTCTCGGTATGGATTGGCTTCATTCCTGCTATGCCATAGTCGACTACAGAAATAAGATAGTTCAATTTCAGTTCTCGAATGAGCCCGTCCTAAAGTGGAAGGGTAGCACTTCATCTTTCAGGGGTCATCTTGTTTCCTACCTTCGGGCAAGGAAAATGATTTCTAAGGGGTGTATGTATCATCTCATGCATGTTAAGGATTCCAGTTCCAAATCTCCCAGTCTTGAATCAGTCCCAGTGGTTAATGAATATTCAGACATCTTTCCCGAAGATCTTTCAAGCATTTCTCCCAAAAGGGAAATAGACTTCGTCATAGACCTTCTCCTAGATACTCAGCCTATTTCTATTCCACCATATAGAATGGCACCAACAGAACTCAAGAAACTAAAAGATCAGTTAAAGGATCTCTTAGATAAGGGATTCATCAGGACAGGTGTATTCCCATGGGGTTTGCCAATCTTATTTGTGTGCAAGAAAGACGGTTCTCTTAGATATGTATTTATTACCGTCAGCTCAACAAAGTCACGATCAAGAACAGGTATCCGTTACCTAGGATAGATGACTTGTTTGACCAACTTCAGGGAGCCAGTTATTTCTACAAGATAGACCTCAGATCAGGCTATCATTAGCTCAGAGTTAGAGAATGTAACATTCCAAAGATAGCTTTTCGTACTTGGTATGTTCACTTTGAATTTCTAGTCATGTCCTTTGGTCTTACCAATGCCCCTGCAGCTTTCATGGACTTGATGAATCGGGTGTTCAAGCAGTACTTGGACACTGTCATCATAGTCTTCATAGATGAAATTCTTGTCTATTCTTGCACAGAGTGTGATCATTCAGACCATCTCATAATTGTTCTTCAGACTCTCAGGGATTACCAGTTATTCGCCAAGTTCAGTAAGTGCAAATTTTGGCTAAGATTATTAGCATTCCTTGGCCATATTATTTCTGATGATGGAATTAGAGTAGATCCTCAGAAAACCAAAGCAGTAAAAAACTGGCGTTGCCCTGTCTCTCTATCAGATATCATGAGTTTCTTAGGTTTGGATTGCTATTACCGATGGTTGGTCGAGGGATTTTCTTCTATTGCATCTCCTATGTCCAGATTGACTTAGAAGAAGGTCAAGTTTTAGTGGACAAAACCTTGCGAGAAGAGTTTTCAGGAGTTCAAGACTCGACTCACCTCAGCTCCAATTTTAGCACTACCTAACGGTTTCAACGGATTCGTAGTATATTGTGA
The DNA here is from genome assembly GCA_030864225.1 of Capsicum baccatum var. pendulum. NCBI lineage: Eukaryota > Viridiplantae > Streptophyta > Magnoliopsida > Solanales > Solanaceae > Capsicum > Capsicum baccatum. Next base: position 136,930,605 of record CM061552.1, read on the forward strand.
TGCATCCATAGTAGGTTTAGGTTGTGTCCTCTTGCAGCATGGTAGAGTCATAACCTATGCCTCCAGACAGTTAAAGCCCCATGAGAAGAATTATCTTACTCATGGACTTGAGTTAGCAGCAGTTGTCTTTGCCTTAAAGATTTTGAGGCATTATCTATACAGTGTTCATGTAGACGTCTTTATAGATCATAAGATCCTTCAGTATGTCTTTTCCCAAAATAATCTCAATCTTCGTCAGGGAAGGTGGTTAGATCTCTTGAAGGATTATGACATGAATGCCCTTTATCATCTGGGCAAGGCCAATGTAGTGGCCGACAGACTTAGTAGACTGTCCATGGGTAGTATTTCCTATATTGAGGATAGTAAGAAGAAATTAGCTCAGGAGATTCATCAGCTTGCCAGACTAGGCTTTAGCTTAGTCGACTCTTCATAGGGTGGTGTATGTGTTCAGAGTAGTTCAGAGTCATCTCTAGTTTTTGAGGTGAAAGAGAACCAAGACAGGTATCCTAGCCTTGTCAATCTAAAAGAGTCAATTCGGAGTTAGGAAGTAGAGGTTTTCTCCCAAGGGGGAGATGGTGTTCTTTATTGTTAGGGTCTTCTGTGTGTTCTCATGTAGATGACTTGAGGCAGCAAATTCTTCCAGAAGCGTATGGTGTGCGATACTCTATTCATCTAGGGGACACTAAGATATATCACGACTTGCGGGATATCTATTGGTGGAGTGGGATGAAGAGGGATGTTGCAGAGTTTGTTGCTAAGTGGTCTACATGTCAGCAGGTTAAGATAGCGCATCAGAAATCTAGTGGTTCCATGCAGGAGTTCAGTATTCCTACTTGGAAGTGGGAAGAAGTAAACATGGACTTCGTGATAGGTTTTCCTAGAACACATTATCAACATAATTCAGTTTGGGTCATTGTAGACAGAATGACCAAGTCAGCTTATTTCCTTCTAGTTCATACCTCTTACTCAGCCAAGGATTATGCCCAACTCTATGTCAGGGAGTTGTTCAGATTACACGGTGTTCCACTATCTATCATCTGAGACAGAGGTACCCAGTTCACCTTTCACTTCTAGAAAGAGTTCTAAAAGGGTCTTAGTACCAAAGTTTATCTCAGTACAACATTTCCACCTCAGACAAATAGTCAATAAAAAAGGACCATTGAGAATCTATAAGATATGCTAAGGGCATGTGCAATTGATTTTAAGGAAAGATGGGATGACCACTTTCCTTTAATTGAGTTCGCATACAATAACAACTATCACTCCAGTATTCAGATGGCTCCATTTGAAGCTCTCTATGGTAAGAGATGTAGGTCTCCAATCGGTTGGTTTGATGTAAGTAAGATCACAGTTATAGGGCCTGACGTAGTATTCGATGGCTTAGAGAAAGTTCAGTTGATCATAAAAAGACTCTGGGCTGCTTAGAGCTGACACAAGTCTTATGCAGATGTTCATAGAAGGGATCTCAAATTCGAGGTCGATGACTATATCTATCTCAAGATCTCTCCCATGAAGGGAGTAAAGATATTTGGAAAGAAAGGAAATCTCAGTCCCCGATATGTCGGTCCCTTCAGGATTCTTAGTCGCTTAGGAAGGTAGCCTATGAGCTTGAATTGACTTCAGATCTAGCCTCAGTTCATCCAGTCTTTCAAGTCTCTTTGCTCAAGAAGTGCATAGGTGACCCAGCAGTTTTAGTCCCTATTTAAAGTGTTGACATTCAGAATAGCTTCTCTTATGAAAAGATTCCAGTCGAAATCCTCGACTATCAGACTCGTAGGCTAAGGAACAAAGAAGTCCCTCTAGTCAAGGTTCTTTGGTGGAATCAGTCCATAGCGGGAGCTACTTGGGAAGTAGAAGCAGACATGCGAACCAAGTACCCTCATCTTTTCTCCGCTAATTCAGACTTATCTCAAGGTAAACTTTTTCCTTAAGCTTATTTATTTACACGTTCAAAATTTTAGTATAAAATTGGTATCACGTATCAGTGCACAACTTATCTTGCATTCATAAGTTAAGCTTATTAGTCATGCAACAGATATGCATGTTCAGTTGGGCTATATTCAGTCTAGAATTAAATTCAGTCGTAAAATGATGTGCCAGTTGGGCATTATCAGTGTATGCATCGTTTTATCTTTTCTCCCCTCTCAAGCAGTCAACATTCGGGGATGAATGTTTCCAAGGGGGAGATATTGTAATACCACGAAAAAAATCCAAACCAACATTAGAGCCATGTACCAAGCTCATTCATAGTACATCATGGTTATTTTATAGTTTTATGAGTAAGTTAGATGCATATTAAGGCTTCAAATAACTCTCAGCTATCAGATGAATCAAAACATTCCTTACCAATTGAATCCTTGTGAAGGATATTGGTATAGTCAACTTCAAATGAGCATATATCTCATTATACTTGGATTTTTTAGCTCATAACTTATCAACAGGTATATAATTGAATTATATTTCCAATGATACCAATTTTGCCTAAATCCGATATCGGAGCAAAGAGTTATTCCTATTTTACTCTGGCTTGTCAGGTTGGAAACAAGTGACGACATGCATGGTAGCTTACCACACTTGTGACGCCCTATCATGAAGGTCATCAGACTTACACAGAAACTAGCTCCTAAGTGATGACATTCATGGTAACTTACTATATTTTTGATGCCATGTCAAAAATGTCATCAGCCATAGGCAGAATCTAGATTCTGTGTGACGACATTTTTAATGGCTTACCATATTTTTGACGACATGTCACAAATGTCGTCAGCCTTAGGCAGAATCCAGCTTCTGTGTGATAACATTTTTGATGGCTGACCATATTTTTGACGCCATTTCACAAATGTCGTCAGCCTTAGGCAGAATTCAGCTTCTGTGTGATGACATTTTTGATGGCTTACAACATTTTTTACACCTTGTCAAAAATGTCGTCAGCTATTATTTTCAGCAACTGGGAATTTATTTTATAAGGATATTTTGGTCTTTCCCCTTAACTTCCCATGACTTATAACCCTCAATGAATGTATTATCTTCCATTCTCTTAGTTAAAACATCTTAAAACCCTCTCTTACACTTTCAACCATAAGATTAGGGTTTCCTCTCAAGATCATCTCCTCAGGAACAAGAGCATTTTTTCCCAAAGGGGTTAAACCTTAGTCAAGAAAAATCAAGGGCAAGCCTAAGGAATTCTTCAAGAACCTTCAAAAACATTAGATCTCTTTCAAGATTCAATCACTAAGGTTTGCGTAGTGTTCATCTATGGATCCAATCCATTTATAGAGCTCAAGAACCATGTTTCAAATATTATTTTGTAAACCTTTTGTGGTGATATAAGTATGTACATGTTGACGATTGTTATTTAAGTTTCAATGTGATGTCTAAAGGTGTTTTCATGAAATATATATGTTTGTTAATTGAAAACCATGAACTTTAGGTGGTTTAATATGGTGCAAGTATGAAACCCACCTATACCTTAAAGAATGGATGCAAGGTGTTTGATAAAATGCTTAGGATGCTAGAAGTTCATGTTTGTATGGTTCTATGATGTCTAAATGACAAGTTTATGTTAGCTATATACTTCAATATGAATTCCATGCTTTTCATGTGTTGCTATTGTGGTGGTATGAAGCATGCAACATAATGGAGATATACAAAATGAACATGAAATATATCCATGCATTTCCTACAATGTTTAAGATGTTGAATAATTATATGAAATATGATATCCCTACTTCTGATGTTATGAATTGTGGACTCAAATCTTGTGATCAAGTCATGTCATATGTGTCAGTTTCCTTCTATCGAGTCCTGGGTGTATTCGTACCCAAAAAATATAGCTATGTGACTAAAGCCATGTCATGTTGTCACGATAATCTCAGTCAAGCTATAATCTATAGAACTCAGTCAGTCATGTAACTCAGGAAACCTCAGAAATCTCATGATCTCAGTTAACTCTCAGATAATAGTAATACTCCATCAGTCAATGAAAGTCAGTTAATCTGTCTATGTACAGTCAGTTGATCATGTTTAGTCTATTCATATGGGAATAGAAGTTAGCACTGAGTGAAACCAAGGATGGGAACTCACCAACCAGTTTAGGGTGTGTTTCTTAGTAGTCATCCTTGTGTTCCAGAACTACGTAGACAGCGTAGGTTGATACATCTTAGCCTGTCAGATTAGGGTTGATGAGGTGAAATAACCTGTCAGTTTAGGGTCCTACCATTCTCACTTTGAGTACCTGCCAGATAAGGGTAACTCATAACTACCTCCCACAGTTTCAGTATCAGTCTCAGTAAAGAACTCAGACAATTCTTCAGATATCAGTATACCAGGACTGTTAGATACGGTCAAATTCAGTTATAGCACGAAACTCAGAGAGTTCAACTAGATTCAGGGATGTCAGATATAGTTATCCATGTTATCATAACTATGGTTCCAGCCATGTGTTAGTATATAGATTTATCCATTAGGTACTCAAGATATTAGTTACTATGTATGTATGTTTGTACTCTTACGTTCATATCAGTTAGTCAGTAGTATTATTCATGCATGTAAAACCTTCACATTAGCCTACCTAACTCGTATACTCAGTACTCCAGTTGTACTGATGCATTTGCACTATGGTGCTTTCTTTTCATGTTACACCATAGGTTCAGAGCACGAGTCCCAGACCAGCAGTAGTAGTCACATTCAGCATACAGAGTTTCAGTGAGTCCTCTTTATTTGAGGACAATATGATTTGATTTATTTATTAATATTTTAGCTAATTAACAATTTACGGAGTTAGTTGGAGACATGTTCCTTCAACTCCTTATTCAGACATTACATAGAGTCTTTCAAATTCAGTATTCAGACTTATGTTCAGATTTGATTTAGTTTTTAGCTATTTTGGTTATCTCTCACCCATATGGATATATGTTTTGACAGATTATTTATTCAATTAAACCTTATGGCCTACATATTCATGTTTTCCACATTATTATGTCATATATGTAGTGTATAGGTATAGATATCAGTCATAGGTTAATTTGTTGTCCCTTGGGGCCATGAGCACATGTAGTATTCTAATTTAGAAAATCGAGGCATTACAAGGTGGTACTTTAATTTTTCATGAAATTTTCTAGATTTGGACCCCTGGTGTGATGCGCCACTATCATTCTAGCCCACTGGAAAACTATGACTGGGAAATTGCATGGTAGCACGATGTGGTACAATCATGTTGCCACCTTTAGACATGACTTGTAATTTCATCGCAATGCGGTGGTATCGCATTAGAATATTGGAAAAGGACAATTGCCATTTTGGCTGGCTCCGCGATGCACTGGTGGCTCATGTGGTACACTCTCTTACAAAAATGGCTCTAACTCTTCAATCGGTTGTCGAATTTGGGCGAATTTATTATCGATGAAATGCTTATTCAATTTCCCACCGAATAAAAAGTCAAAATATTGAAATTACCACATGTATCAAAGTGTATTCATCTTTAAAGTAAGTCTTTGAAATTTTTGGGACAAATTTAAGCTAGGTAGAAGTACAGGGTGTTACATTGGGATTCTTGGAATTAGTGTCTTTAACTCAACAAGATGGTAATGACCCCCATGGATATAATTTTTCTCTTTCTAAGGTATGAAAAAATCCGACCCCTAAGTGCTAAAGTACTACCCTTTCATTCAATAAATGGTTCATCTAGAAATGGAAAATGAAGGACTCTATTTTTATAGTCAACTAAAGCATAGCATGAGTGGAGCCGATCCATGAGGATAATGTCATCAAAATCAGTTATCTCTAACTCCACAAGATCAACTGAAATGACTTTCTAGGATATTGTGACCAGATATTTCCTATATACCTGCCTGGCTACAATTGAGACACCTACTCTCGTAGACACTGAGAAGGGTTCTGCTAAAGTTTTAGGATAGACTCCAAGGTTTCAGGTTATATAAGGGATTACAAAAGAGAGTGAATCCCCAAGATATAAAAAAGTATAAACATGTAAATAAAAGACCTGTAACGTGTCCGTAACCACATGAGGAGAACATTCTGTATCATGAAAGGAATGGAGGGTATATAATCTATTCTGGCATTGACCGCTGATGGAACAGGAAGTGCCTCCCTACTGAGTTGGGAGACCTGCTAGTGCTGTTTAAGATTTAGCCTGACGCTGCTGGCTATCATTCCTACCTTTCCACATACTTCTTGTATACTCTCTCATCTTGTGGCCTAGTTTGTCACATCTAAAACACACATCACTTCTATCCCTACACACTTTGATGATTTCTACCATACTTCTAGAAAAATGGAGTAGTCTGACCACTATTCACACTACCCTAAGTCATAGAGCCTGGCGCCCTGTCTTGATTATCATTTTTTAACTTTGGCACTAGAGCACTAGCCAAAGATGGAGCTGGGGCTGAATATTTCTAACATTAGTGAGGACAGTTGCCACCCTCTAATCTTGGTTGAGCAATGTTAAAACTATTTGTCCTATCCCTCTTATTCTCTCTTTCTTTTTCCTTAATTGTCTCCTCCTCAATCTGCTAAGCACAGAATATAAGCCTGGACAATTCTATCTTCTTAATCAATATTGAGGTCTCCTACACTCCTTGACCACACTATCAGATACGCCAGACACAAACTTACTCATTCTAGACCTGTTATCAGACACCACATGAGGAGCATACCTCGCCAACTAAATAAATATAAGTGAATACTCCTTTACACTTATACTACCCTACTTTAAATTAATAAACTCTAGCACCTTAGCTTTTCTCCACACCAAAGGAAAGAATCTACCTAAATAGGTTTTAGCAAACTCCTTCTACTCTATAGACACTGCATTTATGCCTCTATCCCCCTTCCACTACTTGTACTAGGTATGAGCAACATCCTGCAACTGGTAAGCATCCAACTCTGCACTCTTACTAGAAGTAATACACATAAAGTCTGTCACATTTGAACCATGTCAAGGAACTCCTATGGATCCTCAAAAGACATTGATCCCAAAAACAAAGGAGGATTCATTTGAGTGAAGTCTCGAATCTTATCTACGGCAGTATTAGGCACTGAAACAGCAAGGATAGCAGCCTGCTGATTATTCTAAACTATTACAGAGTGAGATAGAGTACTGAATGTAGCTCTAAACTTATAATGAGAGACATGCTCATTTAGGGGACCTTCCTAAATGGACGGAGGTACGGGCTGATTCCCATTTATTTTACCTTTAGTCTTTCTAGGAGGAATGTTCTATAAATGATAAAAATATCAAATTATAAAGAGATTATAAATAGATATCATGCTCATTCACACTATATGAATAGTGAAAAAGGGAAACTTTTCAAAAATGTCTTGTAGCCTCCTAACTATAAGTGTGGCATGCTTCATACCCATGCATAAGACTCTACTCAATGTAGCATTCAGACTCCCTAGGACACTTTAAAAGCTAAGGATCTGATACCAAGTTTGTAACACCCCAAAAATACACCCTGGACACCACATGGGGCTTACAGTCCTGATATACCACAAGCTAACCCATGAGCTGGTGCATGTTGTGAGCACTAAATAAAATAGATAACTAAATAACATGTGTAGAAATTAACTAAAAATGCCATAAGGTTTTAATTACTGAAACATTCAATTAAAAACATAGTTTTAAAAGTATCCAAAAACAACACTGAGAAGACTGACAATAACAATTGATAAATTGACTAACAGTCTGAAATATTCCGAAAAGCCTCTAACTGACTGAGGAGTTGATCGGACAAGCCCCAACTAACTTCGATCAACTACTGAGCTAAATTACTGAAATAAACAGAAATTTTCCTTGATATATGAGGACTCACAATGCTACTACTGCCGATGCACTAGAAGGTCTAAGTACGGTTGAGAACCCGAGTGTCCAAACCTATGATATAAGACATCATAGCACAAGAAATATGTATGTGATCAGGACTTTGAATGTACTTGTATATGAGATAAGGTTAGGATTAAAAGCATGAGTTATATGCATGAGATAATAACTGACTGAATATCATGAGATAACTGAGTATGAATACATAAAAGCTGTAAAATCTGAGAATGTATGACCATGCATAAAACATGATTCTCATATAGTCTATAAGCTAAAGTAATGAAATACTAATACTTAATAACTAATAACTATATGCAATGATCAAGAAAACTTGAATATGAACTCTATATTGAATACTAAACTGAGATTGTGGAAGCTAGCTATAACCGACATGCCCCAATGTACTATCATGGTCTAACCTGTAACCCCAGCTTGAAAGGTGTCAGTACCATACCACAAGTACTAACATTGGCTATGTCGATCCACTAATCTTATATCCCAAAAGATGAGGGTGTCATGCCTAATTGATGGGGGACCCTTAAAAGTCTACGGTGGCACCATAGGTTTGGAACCTAAGGACTACACTAATGTGTCATGCCTACTGACAGGGAAGATAAGTGTCTTATACCAACTAAAAATGGAGACACCATCCCTACTTTCACTTGGTTCTAATTTTATACTCCCAATTGAAAGACACGGATTACTAGATTGAACTAAGATTAATTGAACTCACAACTGACCCAAGTAACTGACTGAATGATTTTTATCATGGTATAACTGAAATAATTATAAAGATAATGAAAATAAGGAAATAATCTAAATTTTGGACATTAATATCCCCCAAGACTCGATAACAATAATAGTAGAAACATACTAAAACTTCAAAAATATCATAAGTAGTCATTGTACAAAACTCAATCACTTAGGTATTTCATCAAGCACTTGAAATTCATAGGCTTAAGCATGAGAACAGTTAAAACATATGATACCAACATAACTGAAATACTAAAATCATGGATTTACGATTTAACATTCAAACATCATCATTTAAACATGTCAAGGATAACTTCCAATTAAAACACATAGTAAACAAGATTTGTAATCAAAATTAATAACATATAAAAACATGGCTTTAACTTAAAAATGGATTCTTGGACTCCATGGGTAAAAAGGGCCCATGGATGAACATCACACATACTGTAATTGATGAATTAGTGAAAGTTATTGGTAATTTCTTGAAGCTTGAGCTTGAATTTTGAAGAGGCTAGGGTTTCTTCTTGTGAGAGAGTTTTTTTCTTTTGAGAAAATTTTGTGTAAAAGATTACAAATAATGCTTTAGGGCTCTAAATCTCATTTTATGGCTGGATTCGGTCGAGGGAAATGACTGAAATACCCTCCTAGACCCAAAAATCATTAAACTAAGATAGACCAACCGATGAGAAATGCCTGGCACCATGGTGCTCTATTAACGCGATATGTAGCACATCGCGAAGCCCCTACAACTGCATTATTCAATGCTCCATGGCCATATTACAGAGCCTCATTAATTTGACCATCCAAATAGGTCTCAAACCTCATCAAAAAAATTTAAAACTCACGCGAGATGAACTATCGACAACCCCAATGATGAATCAACTTAGAAACTAATGTTCCGAGGTTGGGAAGGTCAAAACTAAAATCATCAAAGTTTAAAAGGTTTTGGAGAAGACTAATACTTAAAACTTAGTGAAATTTTCTAAGTCTTGGACCCCTTTAACTTGCAATAGTAAGTTAAAATAATGACGTAACCAAGTTAACACTGAAACAACTATTTAAGATACCAAGTGTATACAAGTTTTATGTTAGATTAAAGGAATAAAGAATTGAAATAAAATTGTGGTGCTTACTTGACTTAATTAAGATAGTAAGTTATTAACCTACTTGAGCTATATGGACCAAGTTAATAGACTTGGATATGGATCCGATATGCGATCGATATTAATGTTCTTATTTAGGCCTAAATTAAGTAAAAACAAAGAAAAAGGAGAAAGGCCCAACACTCAAATCTGTCAAGGCCCAATTCAATTAAGTCGGACAAGGAGTCGAGCAAGTAGGTGCATCACCTACTTTGGCCTTTGAGCAACTTAAACTTCATAAGTAGGTGCATCACCTATTTGTAACAATTAAACCAATTTTAGTTCCAAAATACAGCTAAAGGGATAACCTATAAAGGGCCTTTATAAATCCAAGTTGCTAGACATTTCCTTCATTTCAAAGTCAAAAATTATCATATTTCATATGTTCTCTCTGCTTTTCTCTAGAATAGCAAAGAGAAGCCCTAGTTTTCCATCTTGGGTTCTTGAAGAAACCCTCCAAGATTAGTAAAAACACTTATGGTTTGTATTGATTCTCTCATGGAAGATTAGGAAAACATGTCATTCATATTTAATTATAAGTCTACAGCAGAACATAAAATAGGGTAAATGCCCACTTTTCTTTGTTATTAAGAGACTTCTCTTTTCTACTTTGGTTTAAAGTGTGAAGGAAGGTTTACATTCCTGAAGAGTTCAAGTTAAAAGCATAAGTTGCAAAACATTAAGGTAATGTGACTACTCTATTTTATCCTCCTTATGTACGAGTTTATTTAGAGAATTATAGATGAATTGTTATTAAAAACTCAAAGGATAATATGCTCAATATTTGGTTGCTATGATAAATGAAATTTGAGGTTGTTTGTGGACTATTTTATATATATATATATTGTAAAATGCTAGGTTGATGTTGGGAAAAGGTGAGACTAATTTGTATTGAAATATAGAAGAAGGCTGTAGTGGTATGCCACTAAAATTAATTTTGTATATTATTAATGCAGATTCCATTTCGGATATTATTTTGAGAGTATAATGAAGCCAAGGTTTTTTTGGGGAGATATTATAAGAATATTTAAGATATATAGATATAATTAGAAGTGAAGGGTTAGAAAAACCCCTTTGATTTGATAATTTATGAGCTAACTACATGGCTACTATTTTGTTGAAGTTAAGTAACCTAAAAGTGTTGGTTAGTTACTAATACTAGTTTAACCACATACTTTATTGTAGATAAGTATCCAAAAGACAAGAGGTTAATTCGAGTTGATATTGGTGTTGTGCATCAAGGTATGTAAGGCATACTTTATTTCGCATTCTTTGGCAAGAAATCCAACACTTGTATTACAAAGTAAGTTTCTAAAGTTCTCCTATAGCAAATAGTACATAGTGGTAGTGCATGATCTCTAATGTAGCTAAAGACCTTGTACACACTCTCTAATGGTTTAAAACACCTCAATATATGCTAATTATCATGTTAGTATGTCTATTTTCACTAGCAAGTTTCAAGAGTTCTCCTTCAAGTAAAATAATACCCATGTGTTAATTTCAGCTCCTAAATATTTCATTCATGTTCAAACATATCCCTACCTCATCATCATTGTGTTTAGTGTTTATTCACATGTATCTTACTATTAAACTGTTATTCCATGGTACATTAATGTTATGACTACCAAACTAACAATCTCAAAGGCTAAAAACAAAGTAATCCAAATCTAAATTACGTGGGCGGAAGCTGAGTGGAATAAGACTAACATGGTCCAATCCCGATACCCTTATATATGTGTGGAATATCAAGGGTGAAACCCTAGCATGGGCTAAACCTAATCAATTTATATATGGGTGGCAGCTCAAGGTCATAAGCCTAGCATGGGCTAATACTAATTTCTGTATTTACCACTAATTAGTTGGTTATTTGTATCATATGTTTTACAGGGATTATAAATTAAGAAAGGTAAAATAAAGAAAATAATATAATGTACATGATCCCACAAGTATATGTAGAGGTGGTCTATTAACACTATCTATGCATTTGTATCTGATTTCTTTGACTTGTTTATGTGTAGTTACTTTCAGCATTACATATTTTTGTAGTGACGTCCCTCACGAGGGACCAACATTTTATCCTACTGGCATATGTGCTTCAAATAATAAACCTTCTCAGTGGAAGCATGGGATGTCCAATGGCTATTGGTGATCTCCAGATTGATTTAGGGCTTTTCGAGTCTGTTACATATGTTTTAGTATTGTACAGTAGTTCAGAGTAAGGAGGGGGTTTCTCCCAACCTTAACTAAGTCAATGTATCTTTAGAGACTTTTTAGACCGATATTAATTTAAGCATGGTAGTGTCTTGTATTTTAGATGTTGTAGCCCTAATGTCCAAGTCTTGTATATATAATGTTGTTCTTGCCTACATGATGTAGTCTTATCGATGCATTATATCCATATTTGGTAAAACCTTTGGTTATCATATTTACATGCACAAGATGTACAAGGTCACATGTTGGTGTTCTCGGGCCTTTATGGATAGGGGTTCCTTTCCACCAAAATATTATTTGAAGCATGATAATATCTTCTCAACATTTCAATTCCACACTCATACTATAACTCTTATCACTATAAACATAACATCCTTAATAGTATCATTATTTGTCGTACTTGAACCAAAACTCATAGTATCAAAATCATCATCAATTTCAGACTTGAACATAAACTCATATATCAATATCATCAACAATTTCCAAAATCGAAATGAAACTCATATAACTACACCATATCAATAAAACATACAAATAAATTATATCCATAATCCATGTCACTAAATCATAACAATAACCCCTCAGACTTTACTTGGTATCACCACCAACTATTAATTACCAAACTAGCATAATCATTAAGAATTTAATATCTCCAGATTAAAAATATAATCTCTAATAAGGGTATATCATACATAAATAAGTCTACAAAAGCTAACACAAGTCTTGACCTAAAGCGGGCCGGTGGAGCCCACTTCTAATCTCTGAATTTCATTTAAGGCAAATTCTACCTCAAACTAGGCTAAGGTATCTAAACCCACTTATAGATATGGAATAAGGTTAAATTAGCCCTAAGGTGGCAATTTTCCCTAAAACATGATCACCTAAGTCAATTTTGCCTAAATTATAGTTTCATGGTAGCCTAAACAATACAACTAACTCAACTGTTATCAATCATACCTCCAACACCTAAATCCCATCGCACATCTAGCATATTATTATAATCATACTATAAAAAATCTCAATCTATAAAGAAGGTAAACCTAGCCTACCTGAACACCAAAGAAAAGCCCAAAGAATTTGCTAAACCACTGATTGCCTTTTCAAGAAGCTTCAGCAAGGTGCCACACAATCAAAGTCATAATCTACTTATCAAAATGATAAAAGTGATACCCATATTGCACTATTAATCTTTGGATCAAAAACTTACATAAAATCCCATGTGGGGCTCATTTACAAAATCTCACAATTCAAAACTAAAACAATGCCCCTCTATGCTTAAGGTACATTTATCCATAAAAATGGATGAATTTTGAGCTCTAATAGTCATCAATATTTTAGAAATTTTAGAAAAATATGGAGAATGTAATCAAGAAATTCTTGGAAGCTTACAACAAATTCGAAGAAGCGCATAAATTAACTTTACCCAAGCTCCAAAATTACCCACAAATGATCTCCTAACAATTCCAATATTTTAGGGCTCAATATTCTAGAGAATGGATGAAGAATGATGAAAATAGAGCAAGGTTATTTATACCCTTCCCAGGCCCACAAAATTCACTTAAGCAGATATCGGGTCGCTTAAGAGACCAAGTGTCAATTAAGTGACACTCATTGTCTCAACACAAGTCGCATAAGCAATGCTGGGATTACTTAAGCGGCATTTTCTTATGTGACACTTTCCTTGATTATGTGATACCAGTGGGTGGAGCCAGATCACTTAAGCGATCATTTGGTTTCATAGCCGATACACAACACTAGCTGAGAGTTAGAATTTTTTCAAGCCTCTGCTAACCCTTTGAAATTCATTCAAAATCTCGTAAACATAAACAAGGTATGCTACTGTATGAAAATTGATGTTTAGAACTCAATGGAATAGTTTAAATTTCCATCCAAAGTTGTTTGAATGAAAAGTGGGTGCCATACCTATTAACTATTTTTCTTAACTTCTAGCCAATAGCCCGAATTGAGTCTAAGAGCCTCTAGACCCAAACCAAGGTTTGCCCAACCCAAAATCAGCATTTTATAGCTGTTGGAAAAGATAGAATTGGCACATGAGGTTTTTAACTAACTTTTTAACCTGTAGACAATTTGAACCAATAACTACTTCAAAATAATAAATTGTCCATAATAATAAAACGAACTATCTTGTAACAACATTGTCAGTTCTAGAAAGTCATAAATGACTTAGGATAGCTATAGTGTAATACCCCACAAGTTCCTAGATAAGTTTTCAGTTATCTATCATATGTTTAAAGACACTAAAGTGATTATGTGAATCCATAATTAAGTATCATGACCATTCCTTTTATGGAAAGTGTTTTTGATACGAATCATGATCATAGGAAACACTTAGAGTAAAGTCGAGTTAAGAAAACTAGTATCAATTAAGTTTTAGTATCTGATCCTACAAGAGTCAACTTTAAACGATTGTAACTCCTTGTATTTAATTATTCAGGTTTCCTACTATAAATCAAATGAAAGATATTTGCTTCTTCTTTCCAACAAATCTAAATTCACGTTAATCCTATACCGGAGTAAAAAGTAATGCTCATTTTACCTGAGAGTGTCTGTCAATGTGAAGATGATGACTTCAGATGACAAGATATTAACTAAGTGATGAGATATCAACTTAGTCATCAGCCTTAACAAGAAAACACCCTAAATCATTTATAGAATGTGATGACTAATTTTATAATCCATCAACTAGTTGACAAGCTATCAACTAAGTCATCAACCTTATCCAGAAAGTGTCCAAGTCCAGCTAGAGGGTCACGACTAGGTTGATAAGTTATCAACTAGCTGATAAGCTATCAACTAAGTCATCAACCTTAACCAAAAAAAGTCCAAATCAAGGTAGAGGGTAATGACTAGGTTGATAAATTATCAACTAGTTGACAAGTCTTCAACCTTGTTGTTAACTAAAAATTCTGCAATTTTCTTTGGGATTTCTTAGGGATAATTTGGTCTTTTTATCATATTAAAATCCTCTTTCATCATTTAAAACCTCGATTACATGCTATTTTTCACATTAAAAGACAATTTTAAAAGTTCATTCTTCACTCCACACTCAAGAGAAATGAGATTAGGGTTTCTTCCCAAAGTTCAACTCCCAAGGCTCCCAATCCAAGTTCCCTTCAAGAAGCCAAGAAATTCAAGTATGTGATAATTCAACCAGGATCTCCTTTTATCCTCTTGCCAAAAATTATGATTTTACTCATGAATTTTATGAATTCCATAAACAAGGGTTTTATTGAATTGACAGTACAAGCTTGAATTCAATCTGCCATTATATAAAATTCACTTATAAGCATGTTTTAACATTATTTTATGATTTGTTAGGCTCATATTATATCATTCACACTATTCTCAAATCCAAGCATGTTTTACATGGTATTGATCAAAATTTAAAGCATATGATAAAGTTATATGAGTTTTTCCCAAAGTTTTCTCAAATCCTCAAGTTTAATCCTATTTTGATTTAAGGTTCCACGAAAAGCACAAATTTCATGATTTCTTCATGTAATTCTTGATTCCAACCACAAAATAGTATTTTCTCATAACTTCATGTATTCTTCCGTACTCTAACCATGACAAGTTGTTAGATTGATCAAATTTGATGGATCCTAGAGTTTTAGTCATGAAATTTCTTATCATATCGTTACTTTGAAATTGTAGATTTTCTTAAAATTACGACGTATCCTTGAAATTGAACCATGTGTACATGTTGTTCTCGTAAGCTGTTCCCAAATTCATAATCATGAATTCTATCAGTTTAGTAATTTATTATGTTTTGGGGTCATTATTCATGAAATTTTCTTTTATGCTTAGTTTTTAATATTATCATGTTTAGTTGTATTAGTCAGAGATGGCGGGTTATAAATACCTATACCTTGGAATTCAGACATACATTATTTTACATGTTCATGATTACTTTATATTATGCATGCACTGTTATTTTCAAAATACTATTACTTAAGCATATTAGTTATCAGTGTATGTACTAGTTTATGCTTCGATGTCATTTAGTAGGGAGTAATACTTAGCATTGAGTGAACATAGGGATGGCAGCTCCTCCATCAGTGAGGCATGAGTCGTTAGTAGCAGTTCCTAAGTTTTAGACCTATGGTGCCTTTATAGGTTTTGAGGGGTCCCCTATCAATTGAGGCATTACACCTCATCTTTTGGGATATCATATCAGTGCATCCGCACTAGCCAGTGTTGGTACCTTTGGCAAGGTATCAACATCCTCCAAATGGAGTTATAGGTAAGACACCAATTATCTTAGATTGGGGCATGTCAATAATAGTTAGCTCCCGTAGTTTCCATTTCAATATTAAGATTTTGATCAGTTCAGGTTTGCATGACCAAGCGTTCGGGTACCTTGCATTCATGCTCAATGTATTTGTATTTTCATTTGCTTAATTTATGTTCAGTTTACATTTTAATTTAGATATGCATGATCTTATGTCAGTTCCCATTCCACGATTTCAAACCCAGCATTCATACATGATCCTCAGTATAGTTTTACATCACATTCAACTTTAACTTAAGATTTACAAATAGTATTCATGTCTCTACAGCTTCTAAGTTTACAAAAATATTTAGCTCATGATTTGGAAATTTTACTATGTCTTACAAATTTTACGTACAACAAAAATTTAAATGCATATTTCAGCAAATAGCTTATGTCCTCAGCTTTAAAGCATATATTAAATATTTTTACAATTTTTTTAATGATTTAGTGAATGTTTCACATACTCAGTACATTCTAACGTGCTGACCACATATATGTGTTTGCGGCTACATTGCTTTTTATGTAGGTACAAGATATAGCCCACACCCTAGGGTTAAATAGTTCATAGAATTAGGCCAGAAAGTTATAAGTTCTCTAATTTCGAGGATATAACACCCTTTAAATTTTGAGAATTTTATTTTTGGTCCCTCCTGTGTTCGAAACTTTGATTTTTAGCTCGAATTGTGTATAGATATGTTGTTGAGATATCTCAAGAGAGTTTTGGAATTTTTGCATGGAGTTCAGGGTAGTTTTAGACCATAGAGGCAGTGTGCCTCCGCGATATCCCAGATTCGAGATGAAAATATCAAAACTGAAATGAAATAAATAAAAGGAAAACACTATAACAAAGGTAATAAGATACAAAACAAAAGGATTGATAACTTGACACATATTCATAAAGAGAGGACAATCGAATGGTATATTAATCCCTAAGTCCTTCCTATTGATTACCAATAAACACCAATCTCTAAAGAGGACCTCACGAGAATGAAATCCTAAGCAATCCATGTTTCTAAACAACCAATAACCTCCCAACAAGATCAATAAAAACACTCTAAAGTGTAAACTTACATTTAAACTCATCTAAGTATAAAATAAGAGAGTCCTAACTATTTATTGGCCCAAAGGATACTTATTACAACTTGGGCCCCAAAGTATCCCTAAATACAAGTGGGCCCAAAAATTAACATAAAGTAATTTTCATTCTTCCATTCTTCTCTTGGGGAATCACAATATTCCTCTTTATCTTTAAATCATGGCCATGGGGAACTCTCAATTGTATCAACCTCTCATTCTTAAAGAGAATTTGTCCTCAAATTCAAGAGTTCATCACGTTCAAGATCAAGGAATTCCAGGGAGTTCTTAGAAGTGAGAGCGAGAATAAAAGTTGTAGCCAAGTAAAGTGAAATGCTAAACTCTCCTTTTTTAGGCTAAACCTCCTACATTGGCACTTTATTGGCTAGCATATTTGGAATAATGATATATCCATCACATTGATTTATATAAATCTTCATATTATCATTAAGATGATTAACTCTTTTCTCTTGATCTACTTCTTGATTGTAGTATGGATCACCTTCTTAAAGTATGATGGTTCTTCGTGTTGGAAACTCACTCATTCTATGACCCTATAATTGACATTCAAAACATTGAGTACCTTTAATATTAGGATTACCTCCTTCTCTAGGGAAACTTTAGAGCACTCTTCTCAGTGGTTATTTTCTCAAAAATCTTCTTAAATGTGGGGCATTATCTCCAGTTGAAGGACATTTGATTCCCCACCTTAGACTTAGTTTCCTTTGTCTCCAACTTTATATCTCTCTCAACATCAATATTTATCTCTAAGAGATTATCAATCTAGGAAAACTTGTGTATTGATATTTAAGAGGCAATTTCTTGACTCAATCCAACCTTAAAGTGGATCTTGGCATTCTCTTCAGCCTCATTATAATTAAGCTTCAAGGGTAGATTTTGAAATTCATCATAAAATGTTTCAACTCACTTGTTTTGTTGTCTCAAATTGTACAACTTGGAAAACAACCCATAGCTATATCTCTTTGGTACATACTTGGCTCTCATAAAGACCTATATTACATCCCATGGTGGATATTAACCTCTATGAAAGATCCCTTGTGTTCTCTTAGTCAATTACCACCAAGTGAAAGCATATCCCTTTAATTAAGCAATGACATAGGTCGTCTTCTTATCATTGGTCAAATCCTTATCTTGGAAGATCCTATAATATTACAACTCCTTCTTGAGGTACCCATCGAAATAACTACCTCCATTAAAGCTAGGAAGAGTGACCTTGATAGAATTGAGGCCTATGTCACGACCTCTATAACCACCTTGGGCCATATCCGTGCGCACCATATCTATACCCTCTATTTACATGTCCTACAAACTATCCTTGAACTCCAACGTATTGGTTCAGTGGCATTTCGTATGGTAGAAATTGGTTAAGTGGATATTAGTAGGGTTGGTTCTGATTTGGTGGTCTTTGGTAGTGTGGTATTTGAATTTGGGGTACATGGTAGGATTGGTAGTAGGGTGGATTGAGGCTTTGTGTTTTTAATCCTTATTGAATATGGTAATTTGGCACTTGATTTTATGGCGTTTGGTAGGGAGAGTGAGAATTTGTGGAGTTTGGGTGGGGTTTTGGGGCATTGTTGTTTGAATTGTAGTGATCGGGCTACTTGTCGTGGAGTTTGGTCGGTACTCGTAGGCAAGGGATCACTTATGTGTCGAGTTCTAGTAGAGATAGTGGAGGAAGTTTCTTGATATTGACCTCTCAAATTAGAAACTCAATTTTTCAAGTTCCCTTCCAAAGTCAACACCCTTCCATCCATATTTGATACCTTTTCCTAAAGGCCTGATACCCTTTCATGTATAGCATCCACACTCTGTTGTTTTCCCATTATAGCTTCCATAAGAGTATCAAGGTTTTTCCCACTTTAAATAGGTAGGATATAATCTCCCGGTTCCATGTTACCTATCAATAATACACTTAACACAACTAACAAACAAGATTAACATTAGTAAAATCAATCCTCTCAATCCAAGTGTTTGGATTTTCTCACAATTAAGCTCAACTTGTTGGTCTTGGTTTCTTACACTGGTATATGACTCTATTAAGAGGTAAAGGTCTTTTAAGAACTTGAATTTAAGAGTTAAATGATAACGCTCAAACTACAGCTCTCGTAAGAGTGTAAGCGGTCGTTGTCAAATATAGAACCCAACTCGGTTGGGTGTCGAATCCCACAGAGAATACTTGGTCACTAAGTAAGCAAAGATTATTAGACTTTTGGTGAAAGTTTCGTAAAAAGGGGGGATTTTAGCGTGCAATAATGTAACAAAGTGAAAAACAGAAATAGCAAAGTAAAAAGAAAGAATGTTTAGTAAGATGTTTAACCAATGAGAATTGAGAGTTGGGGTTATGTCCACCTTATGAGTTATACGTCTCTATTGGATATGAGTTATGTGGAATTCATACATGCATGTGCTTATAGAGAATTGTATTCTATGGTAAATCCAGGCGTCTTTCGACCATCAAGGATTATTTCACTTTAACTCTTTCGAGCTTAAAGCATATCTAACGGTACAAATTCTCCAAGAGGTTAATCCAGTTACGGCACTAACTTTTTAATAGGGGTTGGTGCCCTATTACCTTGACATTATCTCTTTTCCAGACATATAACTTTTCTTTTGAACAAGTTAATGCTATACTGACGTATTCTATGTGTTTGCAACCACAAAAATTTACATTAAGATGAAGAGAGTAAAGATATAAGCAGCATACGTATCAAGAATTCACAAACTCATAGCAATTGATAGTATCTCATAAGGCTTCCATAACCCCAACAGAGAAGTTTAGCTACTCATGAGTGCAATGGAAATCACAATAGCCATTATCATTATACCAAAATAAAGATCTCACGTGTAGTATATGTTGGTAAGGATTTTGGCATGAATTCCTTTAAGAATAGCGTTTCTCTTGTTGTGAAAATTAAGAGTTGAATAGATGAAGAGAATAAGAATTGGGAGTGTTGAATAAAAAGTAGAAGTATGAGAATTCGAATTAATGGAAGAATTAGAATGATTCGAAATAATAAAAACTTCAGCAAAATAGGGTATTTATAACACCCATATCCTATTCCTACTAAGCTACTGCATTACTTAACCTAATCCTACTAGGTTACTGCATCATTATCCTAATCCTAATAAGTTACTGCTGATCCCCAAAGTCTTTAGAATTTCTGTTTTTGCCCGGGACAGGTTTTCCATGCGTCACTTTTAGTCCTTGGTGTCCAAGCTCTCCTTTCCTTCTTTCGTGAAGCTTCCTTTGGCATCAAGTTATCCATAAAATGCTGAAATATGCATCATTTATACCTGAAAAATTGCTAATCATGTTTGTTAGCTCACTTACAGGAAAAAGGACTAAAAGTGCATGAATTATATATTTTGTCCTCAAAACTTAGCTAAAATATGGGTAAATTATAGAACTTTAGGCGTGTAAATACGCCTATCATCAACACCCCACACTTAAAGATTTGTTCGTCCTCGAACAAAATATCATGTCCTTCTAAACATCCACTTAGGGTTTCACTGTTACAACACAAAATATTCATCAAGACAGGCACGACAATTATTAACAAAGAGTAGTTTTCTGATCAGTTCTAGAAACAATTCAACCTCTAATATAGACTCGTGATGATGGCTAATTCGTACTCAAAAGTTAAGGCACAGAGAATCATACACAACCACCCAAAACTCATCAACCATGTGTGTCTCACAAAATATAACCCATAATCACTCACAAGTATAGTATATATTTCGAACATGGGTATAAGATTATCCTTGCTCTCACTATCACAAAGAATTCGTATGTTGCAACTGATGACCATAGGCTTGCCCTTAGTGTAATGCTCCACTAAATATCAGAATGCTAAGCGTAGGATCAA
Organism: Capsicum baccatum var. pendulum; assembly: GCA_030864225.1. Taxonomy (NCBI): domain Eukaryota; kingdom Viridiplantae; phylum Streptophyta; class Magnoliopsida; order Solanales; family Solanaceae; genus Capsicum; species Capsicum baccatum. Next base: position 136,951,809 of record CM061552.1, read on the forward strand.
ATAGGTCTTTACAGGTTGTAATGTAGGCTAAGGGATGGGTAGGACTATTTTGGCCAGAAATAGTGACTATGTTCCTAAGCGCTTTAATACATTACATTATGCCATTTATGCTTTCTTTCAAACAACCTTTCTACTTTTTTTTAATCTACCACCCTTTCTCACCTCTTTTGTTTTTCAATTTTGAACAGAATTAACTTTTTAGTTTTTCTTTTCCTTTTTCTTTTCATAACACACCTCTTATGATAGCGATTATTTTTCATAACAAATTCAAGCACCAATACATTTTAAGGCACTATTCTCACCCAATTTCCTCTTTTTTTGTCACATTACTTTACAATTTAAAGCACTTAGGTATTTGGATCAAATTATGGTCTTGAAAAAATGGATTAGGCTTACATATGAGGCTGTCAAAGAAAATAGGCTTAAGGCTCAAAGGGGGTTATCTAGGATGATGTTCATGGGTAGATAAAATGAAGGTAAACAATCATAGGTTGCCAAAGAAATACCTAAATCATCTCCTAAACTCACTCTCTTTATTTCGCTTTACATACATACCAGGCAAGTTCTAGCATCAGCCACAAACATAGAATATACTATTATCTCACACACACAAGGCACATGGTCGACTTTAATGGAAGCAGTATAGACTCTCATCCCAACAGATGAAGGAATTGAACCATATAATTATCACATAATGAGTCACTATTAGAGCCTAAACGTCTCAATAGTAATGATTTTCTCACAGACTCTTGTCATAATACCATGCTGCCTATCAGAACAATTTTATGCAAAGTTAAAAAATTAAAAAAAATTTAACTACTAAAGAAAACAAAACTAACAACAAAAAAAACAAAACAAACAAACATAAATGAATGCAAATGCAGATAAAGAAGTATAGCATGCAAATACCAGCACCCCACACTTAGACGGGACACACTGTCCTCAGTGGAAAATAAATAAGAAGAACCTGGTTAGTAAAACTCCTCCTCTATGTCTGGGGTCATACCCCCTTCGTCGGAATCTTCATTAGAGTCGTTGTCATTAGAGATCTCCTCCACGTCGGAGTCTGGCATTCGACAATCATCATCGGTTGGCACATCGTCATCAAGAGGTTCCTCAAAGTACACACCTACTCCACATATTTGTCTTGCATGCTCATTCATTGGGTAGTCATAATCCAGTTGTTGGAGCTCTGCAGCAGTTGGAACACGACCTCCGCTCATCATGGTAAATCGAGTCATGCCATAAAGATGGCGAAAGAAACTCTCATCCCGAGCATGCCTTTCCGCAGTGGTAAGGTTGACGCCATGTGTGGATTTAGCATCTTTAACCTTTGTGAGGTAAACCCTCTTTGGGTTGTTTCTAAGTTTATGATCAGCCGGTTCCTCTTCGATGTCCTCCTTCCTCAATATTGCGGTCAACAGATTGCCAAAGCTGAAGTGGGACCTCTTGTGTAGCCTGGCCTTTCGCATTGTAGATCGAATAATTGCCCCAAAGTTGATAGGAACATTCGTCATCAATGCGTACACCAAGCACACTCTATCTCGTGTAATCTTCGTGTGCTAGGTCCCTGGAATCAGACAAGAGTTGACTATTCGCATCCATATCCGAGCTTCTCTATTCAAGGAAGCATATGGGAAGGTGTTGTGCCGACCGGTGTCCTTGTGTCTGCTCCATCGTTCCATAGATCTTGTTTCGCACAATGTGTGTCTAATTTGCCTGTACGGAGGTCTGTTATACAGCTCTTTGAGTGGTGATGGATCAACAGATGGCAAACCCAGAAAGGAGTTGAAGAACTCCGCATTTAGTTGTAAGACTTGGCCCATAATCTTTACTTCACTCCCTGTATGTTTTCGGTGACCAGTTGGCATAGAATTTACGTGTTAAATCAAGATTGCACTCTCCCATATCTCGGAAGATGAAATCAAGATGTAACGCCATTATCTTAGCCAACATACGGGGTTCTTTCTTTGCTAGGCATTCCTTGTGTATCAACTCCACATGAACATATTGTTTCTCTTTATTATTCCTATACCACTCCTTTCCTTCCTCCTGGAGGACCTATTTAATTCTAAACATGCAGCGAGGTATTTGCAGCGAGGAGGATTCTCCTTGCTTTTTTCGTCCCCTTTTTTGGCCTTTTTGTGAAGTGGTTGCTTTTTCTTTTCCTTGTCTTGGTTTTGGTGCCATTGTACCTGAGATAAAAATAATAGTCATGTTAGCGCCATCTCGGTGGATACAACCAATAAACAAGCAGTAGTGGCACCACCCCACACTTAGTTTGTTTGTACAAACTAGTGAAGTGAACGATGTCGATTACTCAGATTTCATCGATATACGTCTAGGTGTTATGTTCCAACAATATAATCAGTGCAGTCATACTTTTCGTATCATCTTAACTATCCTTTCTCAATTCTAGATAATGTAATCTTGGTAATGTTTTCATGCATCACTTTGAATAAGACTACTACATAGAGAATGTATCAAGTTATGGCATAGAAATAATCAACATCTCATGTTTGTAGTTAACCATGATTTTCATCTCAATGAACAAGTCATCCGAACATGAAAGCTTTCAAGTTACAAGATTATGCAATTTTATTGACCATGTCAATTCCGCAAAAGTATGACAGTGTATCAAAATCAAATTCAAGATGGAAACAAGTCAAGAGCATCCTTACGTATTCTTTCACTCACTTAGTTTCACTCCAACAAATCAACCATGTTCAAATCAGCAATACTACTTCAAGATTAAACAATTCATTATAGACGTAGTAGTGTAGTACTTACGGAATATAAAAGAAGAACAAAGAAGTACTTACTTGGTTGATGGCCTAGGAAGATGTTCTTGCAAAGTAAAAGAGCAAAGGGAAAATTTTTGAGAGAATTTGGAGAGGTAGGCGGTGCTTTAGGGTGGAATTGCAATGTGTTTTTGATTCAAGACTAAGGTTCTATTTATAGGACAAGCTTGGGTCGGTTTTTGACCCATTTGGAATCGGATTTGAAGACGAAAAGTGACCATAGGCGGTACCTAATGCTTTGCCTATGCTTGGCATAGGCTGCGCCTTTTGCAAAGCATTGTTGAGCATAGGCGGCGCCTATGCTATGACATTGTTAGGCATAGGCGGCGCCTATGCCATGGCATATGAGATTCAGAGACAAAATGCTTTTGCATAGGCGGCGCCTATGCTATGGCACTCTAGAATCCGAGAGCTTAGGCCATAGCATAGGTCGTGCCTTGTTCGTGGCCTAGATTTGCATAGGCCTTGCCTTGTTCTTAGCCTATATTTGCATAAGCAATGCCTCACCCATAGCCTTTTGGTTTTTCATTCCTAACTTACCACCTTCAACATGCAATACTTCCAAATCAAAATTTGAAACCAATCTCCTCCTTTACACCTCTTGCACCTACATGCACTCAAAAGCAACAAAAACGATTAGAACTATGGGTTGCCTCCCATCAAGCGCCTTAGTTTTGGTCGTGGCTTGACTCTTCTTTTTGGATTTTTATTTAGTAAAAACAAATGCAGAGTAAACGAAAAAAATCACAATGGGTTGCCTCCCATCTAGCGCTTGATTAATTGTCGTGGCACGACATAGTTACCTCGAGTACTTAGACTTCGTCGAGATAGATGGTGGCCATATAGTTCATCGAGTCAAGGGGGCCGATATATGGTTTTACTCGTTGGACATTCACCTTAAAGACAACACCATTATTGTCTTCTAGCTCAACTACTCCAGACGAGTAGACTTGGCTAATCGTGTACGGACCAGACCATTTGGACCTTAACTTACCTGGGAATAGCTTTAGTCTGGAATTGAAAAGAAGTACCATATCACCGTTTTGGAAGTTTCGTTGAACAATCCGCTGATCATGATACTTTTTCATCTGCTCCTTGTAGAGGTCTGATCTTTCATATGCATGTAGACGGAATTCATCCATCTCATTCATCTGCTCCAACCTCAAGTTCATAGCATCATCCCAATTCAAATTCAGTTGCTTCAACGCCCGCAATGCTTTGTGCTCGAGCTCAATGGGTAAATGAAAAGCTTTCCCATAAACTAGTTGGTACGGGGACATGCCAATTGGTGTTTTGAATGCAGTCCTATAAGCCCATAGTGCATCGTCCAGCTTCCGAGACCAATCTTTCCTATTCGCATTTACAGTCTTAGTAAGGATTTGCTTGATCTCTCGATTGGAAACCTCGACTTTTCCACTAGTTTGTGGGTTATAAGGCATGGCTACCTTATGTTGCTTGACACTATATTTTGCCAACACGGATTTGAATAGTTTGTTGCAAAAGTGAGATCCTCCATCGCTTATGATAGTACGTGGTACCCCAAAACGAGAGAAGATGTTTTTCTTCAACAATGCAACAACACATTTTCCATAATTATCAGCCAATGCTACTGCTTCGACCCATTTTGAAACATAATCTACAGCAACTAGGATATATTTTATTCCAAATGAATTCACGAATGGACCCATAAAATCAATACCCCAGACATCAAAGAGCTCTACTTCAAGGATTTTCGACATGGGCATCTCATGGTGTTTCGAAATCGCACCTTGTCTCTAACATTGGTCGCATCTTCTCACAAAGTCGTAGGCATCTTTAAATATCGAAGGCCAATAATAGCCACTTTGCAATACCTTCCTTGTTTTCCGATTACCTTCGTGATGTCCCCCAACTTGGGAAGTGTGACATGCTTCCAATATATTCGGCACCTCAACATGGGATATGCATCGCCTGATAACACCATTCGCGCATCGTCTAAATAAATATGGCTCATCCCAGAAATAGTGTCTCACGTCTGCATGAACTTCTTCTTTTGATGAAATGATAGATTCGTAGGCATCACATTACTCACCACGAAGTTTGCAAAATCTGCATACCATGGTAACTCCTCCATCATTGTGGCTAAAATCACTTCATCAGGGAAGGTATCATCAATCTCATGATCTTGCTGTGCTATATGCTCATTCTCGAGTCTAGATAGATGATCAGCCACTTGGTTTTCGCAACCTCTTCTATCATTTACCTCGAAATCAAATTCTTGCAGCAACAATACCCATTGAATTAGCCTTGGTTTTGCATCTTTCTTTTTCATCAGATATCTAAGGGCTGCATGGTCTGTATGAACTATCACTTTGGTTCCCAACAAATAAGCACAGAACTTTTCAAAGGCATACACAACTGCTAGAAGCTCTTGTTCTGTGACAGTATAGGTTTTCTAGGCTTCGTTCAAAACCTTACTCGCATAGTAGATTGGATGGAATAACTTTTCTCTTCTCTGGCCCAGTACAGCACCTAAAGCTACCCCGCTAGCATCACACATGACTTCAAATGGTAAAGACCAATCTGGTGCTACCATGATAGGATCTTCAATTAGTTTCTCTTTGAGGCATTCAAATGCCTTTATACAATCCTCATTGAAGTCAAACTTTGCATCTTTCTCCAAAAGTTTGCATAATGGACTAGCAATTTTGGAGAAGTTTTTGATAAACCTTCGGTAGAAACCTGCATGACCGAGGAAACTACGAACTCCTTTGACCGAAATTGGGGGTGGTAGTTTCTCAATAACTTCGATTTTAGCTCGATCCACTTCAATTCCTCTTTTGGAGATTTTATGCCCAAGAACAATACCTTCTTTCACCATAAAGTGGCACTTCTCCCAATTCAGCACTAGGTTGAATTCAACACATCTCTGCAACGCCATACTTAGATTTGTCAAGCACGATTCAAATGACTCACCCACAACTGAAAAATTGTCCATGAATACCTCCAGCGTGTCTTCCACTATATCAGAAAAAATGGACATCATACAACGCTGAAAAGTGGCGGGTGCGTTACATAGCCTAAATAGCATACGTTTGAAGGCAAACATACCATAGGGGCATGTAAACGTTGTCTTCTCTTGATCTTCGGGGGCGATACATATCTGATTATAGCCGAAATAACTGTCTAAGAAACAAAACCATCCTTTCCCTGCTAATCGATCAAGCATTTGGTCAATAAAGGGCATTGGAAAGTGATCCTTAAGGGTCCATGAATTCAGCTTGCGGTAGTCCATGCATACTCTCCATCCTGTGACAGGTCTGAGTGAAATTAACTCATTTTTTTCATTCGCAACTACCGTCATGTCACCTTTCTTTGGTACACATTGTACCGGGCTTACCCATTTACTGTCAGAGATTGGATACACAACCCCTGCATCTAACCATTTAATAATTTCTTTCTTCACTACCTCTTGCATAGGTGGATTCAGACGCCTTTGATACTCAATAGTGGGTAAGCAATTTTCTTCAAGCTAAATCTTGTGTGTACAAATCCCAGGCAGAATACCAATGATATCAGCGATGGTCCAACCGATGGCTCTCATGTACTTTCGTAGAACCTTGATGAGAGATACAACTTGCTGCTCACCCAAATCTGCTTCCACAATAACCGGAAGTGTGTTACCGCTTCCTAAGAATGTATACTTTAGATGACTAGGCAGATCCTTCAATTCTAACGTGGGTGGTTCCTCAATAGATGGTTTAGCTGGTGGTGTTGGTCGGTTTTTTAGATCAAGGTCCAGCTTCTTCGGAGCACGAGGATATGACCCTAATCCTGTTAGAGCACAAATAGTTTCTTCATAATTTTTAGCATCCTTATGCTCAACATTCATAAGCACAACTGCCAATGGGTCATCAACAAGTTGCTCCTCTACGGGTAATTCTTTCTCATCATCAATATAAGCATCAGCTACCGAGAACACGTTCAGATCTTTGGGTTGCTTCATTGATTTACATACATCAAAGCTGACTACTTCGTCATTCATTCGAAATAGAAGCTCATTAGCTCTTAAATCAATAAGCACACTTCCTGTTGCAAGGAAAGGGCGCCCCAAGATTATGGGAACTTCAGAGTCTACCTCACAATCCAAAATAACGAAGTCTGCCGGAAAGATGAATGAAGAAACCTTCACCAATACATCACATAAATTACCAATAGGTCATTTTACCGTCCTATCCGCCATCACTAGCCTCATATTAGTTGGAGTAGGATCACCCAAACCCAACATTTTGTAAATGGATAATGGCATCAAGTTGATGCTGGCTCCTAAATTGCATAATGCCTTGGCAAAATTCAAAGATCCGATAGTGCAAGGAATAGTGAAGGCTCCTGGGTCTGCCTTCTTCTGAACTAGTGAATTACGCTACAATGATGAACAACATCTGTCAACTCGCCACTTGCTGCTCGCTTCTTTTTTAAAAGATCCTTCATAAATTTTGCGTAGCCTGGCATTTGTTCTAGTGCCTCAACCAAGGGAACATTAATGGTCAGTTGTTTTAACATTGACATGAATTTATTGAACTTGGTATCATCATCTCTCTTTTTTAATCTTTGCGGAAAAGGAGGTGGTGGAAGGGGAATGGTTTTCTCCACGACTTTCTTTTCATCATGCTTAGGTTCGGAGATCTTTTCAGGCTGTGGACGTCGAGGACTGACGTCATGAACGTCTTCATCAGTTTCAACGGCATCATCTCCTATGATATCTTCGGCCACTTGCTTACTTTGGGATGAATTTTCCAGCACCTTACCACTTCTGGTAGTAACATCCATGCATGTTCCATCATTTCTTGGGTTTTGCACTGTGTCGCTCGGTAGGGTGCCAACTTTTCTTTAATTTAATGTGGCTGAAATTTGACTCAATTGTTGTTCCAGCTATCTTATTGAAGTGGAATGTGAGTCAACTAATTGCTTCATTGAGGCCAAGTCATTTATTACCTCAGTTACTCCCGTGCTGGTTGCTTCCACTCCTTTCAATATCTTAGCCATCATATCTTCCATTGACATATCTCCCAAACCAGATACAGTGGCCTCTCGTCGTCCAAGAGGAATATACACACCACTCCTTTCAGTCTTGTTCTTCCAACTACCTTGATCCCGGTCCTTGTTTCCAGAATTATCATAATAGTTCCGACCTTGGTTTCCTTGGGCATTGCCTCGGAAACCCCCCTGATAGTTCACGTAGTTGGATTCTTCCTCAGAATCGGATTCCTCTCTTCCTTTTGACACAACTGCTTTGACTTTTTCGTTCATCCCTGATAGTAGATGCTTTATAAGAAGATCCACTTGTGTTTTCATGTGCACCAAATCTTGATCACGTTCTTCTTCTCTTCTCTTTTGTTCTGCAGTCATGCCTATAGAAAAAGTGGGGCTTGCTACCTTAGAATCTCTGGTATGCCACGCCCTACTTTGCTCCGTCATCCGATCTAGCATATCACTTGCCTGAACAAAGGTGAGGTCCATAAATGATCCTCCAGCCGCATTATCCACCACAGGTTTAGTTACAGAATTCAAGGATCTATATAGTATCTCCATCAAGTGAACATTGATCATGTGATGGTTTGGGCATCGCATAAGCTTCTTCTTGAACCTCTCCCATCTTTCGTGGAGAGCTTCAGTTGGAAGCTATCGAAAATTGGTGATTTCATCTCTCAATTGTGCTCTCTTGGATGGCGGAAAGAATCTTTCTAGGAAAGCGTCTTTCAATTGCCTCCAATTAGTGATAGAATCAGGAGTCACCCCGTTCAACCATAGAGTTGCCTCCCCAGATAGAGACAATGGAAATAGGCGCAACCGAATTGTATTCTGTCCAACGCCAGGATTGTCGAATGACTTGCATGTAGAAATAAAGTTGATCAGATGCATATTCGGATCATCGCCTGCTAGTCCACCAAATAATCCCTTGAGTTGCAATAACTAAATCATGGTGCTCGTGATGTTGAACTTGGCTCCGGGTGCCAATGGCGGAGGAATAATGGCTCCTGTGGCACCATCTCCATCAAGATCATCATCATCATCATCAAATGGTATGGCTTGGCGTTCAGGCCTGAACCTAGCTTGACGATCTCTTCTATTGGCTGGTGTCGCCATCTCAGCATCACGCCTAGGTTTTAGTAACTCATCATCACCTAGATCCTCATCGTCAGGATTTGTTGCTCGCCCATGGTTATCAATATTCTGTTGATGCACTTGAGCGGCGGCCAGAGCAGCTAGTCTAGCCTGTTCCTATTGAGCAGCCCTTCTTTCAATTTACTGTTGAGCCTCCATTCTACCAATACGATGTGGTTCAGGATTGAAAGGTAACAATGGTTGACCAGAACTTCGAGTATGGGGCATGCACTGGATAAAAAAACTACAGAAAACAAAAAAAACAAAGTAAAGTACGAGAATCTTTGACCAAAGGGTCTAGTAACTATCACAAACTTAGTAGACAACCGTATTCCCCGACAACGGCACCAAAATTTGATAACGCTCAAACTACAGCTCTCGTAAGAGTGTAAGCGGTCGTTGTCAAATATAGAACCCAACTGGGTTAGGTGTCGAATCCCACAGAGAATACTTGGTCACTAAGTAAGCAAAGATTATTAGACTTTTGCTGAAAGTTTCATAAAAAGGGGGGATTGTAGCGTGCAATAATGTAACAAAGTGAAAAACGGAAATAGCAAAGTAAAAAAAAAGAATGTTTAGTAAGATGTTTAACCAATGAGAATTGAGAGTTGGGGTTATGTCCACCTTATGAGTTATACGTCTCTATTGGCTATGAGTTATGCAGAATTCAGACATGCATGTGCTTATAGAGAATTGTATTCTATGGTAAATCCAGGCGTCTTTCGACCATCAAGGATTATTTCACTTTAACTCTTTCGAGCTTAAAGCGTATCTAACGGTACAAATTCTACAAGAGGTTAATCCAGTTACGGCACTAACATTTTAACAGGGGTTGGTGCCCTATTACCTTGACATTATCTCTTTTCCAGACATATAACTTTTCTTTCTAACAAGTTAATGCTATACTGCCGTATTCTATGTGTTTGCAACCACAAGAATTTGCATTAAGATGAATACAGTAATGATATAAGCAGCATACGTGTCAAGAATTCACAAACTCATAGCAATAGATAGTATCTCATAAGGCTTCCATAACCCCAACAGAGAAGTATAGCTACTCATGAGTGCAATGGAAATCATAATAGACATTATCATTATACCAAAATAAAGATCTCACGTGTAGTATATGTCGGTAGGTCTTGTGGCGTGAATTCCTTTAAGAATAGCGTTTCTCTTGTTGTAAAAATTAAGAGTTGAATAGATGAAGAGAATAAGAATTGAGAGTGTTGAATAAAAAGTAGAAGTATGAGAATTCGAATTAATGGAAGAATTAGAATGAATCGAAATAATAAAAACTTCAGAAAAATAGGGTATTTATAACACCCATATCCTATTCCTACTAAGCTACTGCATTACTTAACCTAATCCTACTAGGTTACTGCATCATTATCCTAATCCTAATAAGTTACTGCTGATCCCCAAAGTCTTTAGAACTGCTGTTTTTGCCTGGGACAGGTTTTCCATGCGTCACTTTTAGTTCTTGGCGTCCAAGATCTCCTTTACTTCTTTCGTAAAGCTTCCTTTGGCGTCAAGTTATCCATAAAATGCTGAAATCTGCATCATTTATACCTGAAAACTTGCTAATCACGTTTGTTAGCTCACTTACAGGAAAAAGGACTAAAAGTGCATGAATTATATATTTTGTCCTCAAAACTTAGCTAAAATATGGGTAAATTATAGCACTTTAGGCGTGAAAATACGCCTATCATCATTAAACCAAGAAAAAAAAAGATAAAAGAAAAAAATACGCAAGGAATTAAGACACAAAACAAGAACGAGTCAAGAACAAATTAAACAACCAAGTAGATTAAATTTTAGTTGTTAATTAGTATCAAGAATAAAAGAGATAAAAAGAGGGAATAAGAGATGAAATTAATGGGTTGGACATTACTATATACATGGGTATTATGGTTGGTTATCAGTATTGGTTAATGGTTAGGGTTGTTAGAAATTGGTCTATCATAGATTCTTTAAGTTTTTATATCATATCTTTTTAAATATTGGAATTCATTCCACTGTTTGGCGTACTTGATTCTATTGGATTAGGCTAAGGGAGGTGGTCTCCGGTCTTTGGTGGACTTGAGTGCTCATTATGGCCAGGCCTTAATTTTGGTTGTGACAAAGTTAGTATCAGAGCCTAGGTTCATGGTGATTTCGGTGTCCACATAAGCATGTTAAGTAGAGTCTTTTTATGGGTTTGTAGCACGCCATACTTATAAGAGAGAGGCTACGATTCATTAGGAATGTTTTCCTTCCTTGTTGTCTTATTTTTGGGCTATAGAGTCTGAGGTCATGTATTTCTCTAACTCCCATTTATTCTCTTTTTAGATCATTTCTCTCAGATGATTTGAAGCTCATGGAAACTCATTTGTTGCTTCTTTGGACAATGTGGGAGGATCTCATCCAACTTATGGGGTATAAACCTAATCTAGGGTTACTACATCTGATTCCTTCTATAGAGTTCCACCTGTCTCCACTGATCTTTTTTTAGCTGGTGGCACTCGTACTCAACCACCTTAGGGAGATATTAATAATGTTGAGTTCCACCAATCTATTTATCTTTTCACCAGTTGGTGACATATTAGTCATGTCAGTTGAGTTCTACTTATATTGATGGGAATTTATCTAATGCGACTAGAGTTGTCTAGTTTATGAGGTTAAGACCTCCAACTTTCATTGGTACTAGGGTTGAGGAGGATCCTAAAGGTTTAATAGTTGAGATAGAGAAGATCTTTTGGTTTAGCATGCTACTGATGTAGATGGTGTAGAATTTGCTGCTTATCAATTGAAGGATATTGCATACCAATGGAATGAAGAGTGGGATTAGCTTAGGTGTGATGATGTTGAGTCTACTTTATGGGTTAATTTCTTTAGTGCCTTTTTGTATCACTTATTTCCTTAGGAGTTGAGGGAGGTGAAGGCTGAGGAGTTTATGAATTTGAAGTAAGGCAGGATGACAGTTAAGGAGTATACCTTGAAGTTTCACCAGTTATCCTGTTATGCTCTGAATTTGATATCCTCTATGAGAGCTCTTATGAGGAAATTTTCATCAGGATTGTCTCATGATTTGATATTTTTATACAAGGTTAATCAGCTAAACAAGGGCTTAGATATCTCTCAACTGATGGTATATATGCAACATATTGAAAAGGAAAAGAGAAAGCAAGCAGACAAAGGTTTGAGGCAGAGTAAAAAGTTTTAGTATTGGGATCAGGGTGGAGGTCTATAGCAAAGTGGTAGAGATGGTGAGAAGTGGTCTAAATAGTGGTGAGGAAACACTGGTTCATATCCAATAGCTAGTGCACCTTTTTTTAAGTTGTTTAAAGATCATCTTTTTCAGAGTGGTGATGTTTTTAAGGCACTGAATGCCCAATACCAGTCCAATCAAGCCCAGTCAGCTAGATCATATCTTTCTTGCAGACTTTATGGTCGAATGCATCATAGTTTTTATAACAAGGAGGGAATTGGTGTTTCAATTATGTCCATTCGGGACATATACTGATGGATTACCCTGGTGTCAAGGTCACTACGGGGGCTAATATGGTTTTTGTTTCCACATCATTAGATCATGCAACAAGTTATGTTACTTCTAGTACTGGCACATGGCAGAATTGCCTATACGCTCTTACTACCCTTCAGGAGTCCAAGGTATCTCCTAAAATTGTCACTAGTATGTTAAAACTCTTCTCTCGTGATGCATACTATTTACTTAATTCGGGGTCCACCTTTTCTTATATGACCTCATTTGTGGTTGTGAATTTTGTTTAGGTCCAGTATATTTCATACTTTTCTATTTTGTACCCCAATGGGCAACTTGGTCGTTGCTAGAAGAGTCTATAGGGGTTGTGTGGTATCTGTTGATGGTAGGGAATTTTTGGTAGATTTGATTGAATTAGACATGCTATATTTTGATGTCATAATGGGAATGGATTTGTTGCATTCTTCCTCTTCCTTTTTAGACTGTCGTACCCGTAAAGACATTTCAAATTCCCTAATAAGTCAGTCATTGAGTGGGAGGGGATTTTCCTACTGCCTAAAGGAAGTTTCATATTATATCTTAGATCCTGGAAATTGATTTCCAAGGGGTTTCTATATCATTTGGTCTGGGTTAAAGATTATAACTCGAATGGTCCTTATTTATAATTTGTTCCTAAGTATTTCTCTAAGATTGACATTCAGTCAAGTTATCATCAGTTAAAAATTAGGGAGGAGGATATCCCTACGACTGCCTTCCGTACCTAGTATGGACATTTTGAGTTCTTGGTATGTCTTTTGGGTTGACCAATGCCCCAAAGGCATTTATGGATCTCATGAACTGGGAATTTCATTAAGTTTTAGATTTGTTCGTGATTGTACTTATAGATGAATTTTGGTATATTCGAAGAGTGGGGTGGATCATGCAAATCAACTTTGTGTTGTATTGCAGACCTTAAAGGATCAGTAATTATATGTTTTGTTTTTGAAATGTGAATTTTGGTTGAATATTTTTACTTTTCTACGTCATGTTATTTCTAATGAGGGGATCCTAGTGGTTTCGCAGAAAGTTGTGCTGTTTAAGAAGTGACCTAGACCCATGACACCAATTGATATTCAAAGCTTCTTTGGTTTAGATTGTTATTATAGGAGATTTATGGAGATCTTTCCATCGATTGTTGCACCTTTGACTACGTTGACTCAGAAGAACGTAAAGTTTTTATGGTTCGATGCTTATGAGGGGAGTTTTGAGAAGCTGAAAGATAAATTGACTTCTGCTCCAGTTTTGACCCTGCCCAAGGATACTGATGGTTTCACTATTCATTTTGATGCATCCATATGGGACTTGGTTGTGTGTTAATGCAGTATGGAAAGGTGGTATCATATGCTTCTAGGCAGTTTAAAGTTCATGAGAAGAATTATATGACTCATGATTTTGAGTTGCTGGTTGTGGTGTTCGCATTGAAGATTTGGAGACATTATCTATATGCGGTCCATGTTGACATTTATTTAGATCATAAGATCTTGCAATATGTATTCACCCAGAAGAATTTGAATCTCAAGCAAAGGAGATCGCTTTAGTTGCTCAAGGATTATAACATGAGTCTCCACTATAACCCAAGTAAGGCTAACTCGGTTGTTGATTCTCATAGCAGGTTATCTATAGTGAGTTTATACTATGCGGATGAAGAAAACCTATATTTGGTGAAGGATATTCACCGTTTGGATAATCTTGGAGTTTGTCAATTAAACTCTTAGGATGGCGGTGTGTTTTTGCTAAAGGTGGTGAAATCATCTCTTGGCACTGAAGTGAAGGAGAAGTTGGTGTTTGATCCTCTCTTGATAAAAATCAAGGAAGATGTGGATAGGCAGAAGATGATGGTTTTTAAGATTGATGGTGATGGTATCTTGAGGTACCAGAGAGGTTTTATGTTCCCAATGTGGATGGAATGCGAGGTAGAATTTTGGCCAAAGCTCATGAGTCACATTCTCAGTTACTCCTGGTTCAGTGAAGATGTACCATGATCTTAAGGTGATTTATTGGTGGAAAAACATGAAGAAGGATATGGCTTATTTTATGACTAAGTGCTTGGTGTATCAAGAAGTGAAGGAGGATCACTTGAGGCCCGGTGAGTTATCTCAAGAAATTGAGTTACCTATATGAACGTGGGAAGTAATTAATATGGATTTTATCAAAGGTATTCCTTGATCTCGAAACTAGTTTGATTCTATTTGGGTCAGCATAAACAGGTAGACAAAGTCTGCTCACTTCCTGCCTGTGAGGACAAACTAATCTACCGAGATCTATGCAAGATTATTTATTCAGGAGATCGTTAAGTTGCATGGTGCTCCAGTTTCCTTTATTATAGATCGTGGTTCTCAATTCTAATCTCATTTTTGGCGGTCGTTCCAGTAAGGTTTGGGAACTAAGGTAAACCTTAGCACCGCTTTCCACCCATAGATGGATGGATAAGTGGAATGGGATATTCATACTTTGAAAGATATGCTTCGATCTTGTGTAAATGACTTTAGTTGTAGTTGGGTTGACCATTTTCCTCTTGTGGAGTTTGCGTCAATAATAACTATCACTCTAGCATTAGGATTGCCCCATTTGAGGCGTTGTATGTGTTGAAACCCTAGGGGATGCACCACACTGTAAGAAACACAAAACAGTGCAGGAAGAGTAAATAACAAAAGATTTAATGTTGAAACACCCTTGCTCAAGGAAGGAAAAGCCACGACTTGTCCTAAAAAACATCCAAAACTTCACTATAACCAAACTCTTGATTATAGACTTCAATGAAACTAATTCTAGGTTCCTCCTGCTTGTAACAACTCTACTACAAGTTCAACTTGACAACTCTGCCAAGGACACACCTTGATATTATTAACTCTAACTAATATCCACCTTATGTAACCCTACCTAAGATCTCTTAAAGTAATAGGAAAACAAAATTACACATATAACATGAGTAATTCAATTACAATTCAAAACTCAACTCAAGAACACTCTTTCTTTTTGTGAATTAGAAATAAGAACCTTACCTATACTTGAGAAATTAAAACTGGATTGAGTTTTTACCTCTCTAAATTTCTTTTTCTGAATTTTACAAGAACTACTTAATAGAGAAGCATTCTTTTCCTTATATAGTTGAGTGATGATTAAGGTTGAAATATCGTTGGACCAAGTGTCCTAAGTACTACAAGAACCATTTGCACAGTTTGTTACACAAGACGATGAAACTGTGCAGATGAGTGCAACTGTACTGTACCCTTGAACATCAAGGGACCTGGTCCCTTGTATTCATATGCTCATTATGAAAAGAAGATACAACAATTTTACCCCTTTTAGATGATAACAAACCAACCATGGAGTTTTGATCATCAATACGCATTCATCATATTTAATTAGTGTGATTACAACTATTGAAGATGAATGTTCACCCTATCATGCAACACCAATCATGATTCCATCATTATGCAACATAGGGACCTAGTCCCTTGTTGTCAATTACTATCAATCTATAAGTACTTCCCCCTGTCATCATGTACCATTGGTCATTTAGTGAATTTGCATACTTCCCATGTCACTATGCCTATAAACTAAAACACATCATCACATATGTGCACTTGGTACCTAGTCCCTAACATCATCATTATATTCCTTGAACACACACACCTGGTCCATAATACATAAAGTCAGTATTCTCACTTTTGGCATCATTAAAAAGGATGGTTAGCATAGATTAATTAACGCATGGCTACTGGGGCAGCACTAACATAAAGAACAACTTTAGGAGAAGGAGGAATATATGTAACACATAGATAAAGATTCATTCATATGTAGATGATATGTATCATTACATTGCATAATTTAAGTTTTTTGGAGAAAAGCCACAGGAATCAAGAAAGGTTAAATAGGGGAGGGTCTTTGAAGGATGGTTTGAAGGAGTAGAGCCAGGTTATTGTGATTTGTAGCATGATAGTGCAATAATTTCTTGGTTAAATTCCTTATCTCTGCATTCAAGGTGAGAACCTCATCTGTCATAGTGGAGACTTTATTTCTTTAGGTCAGCATTCTCAGTTTTAAACTCATCGTTACTCTTGGACCCCCAACAATCAGACTTCGAATTATCATATTTAGTTTGCTAAACTCTGCATATTTAGCTACTATATTGAGCTATAATTTCTCTATCTCTTTGCTAAATTCCCTTTGGCAATTGGTTCTTGAGTTCTTCTTCACACACTCAATTTTACCTAGTGTCTTCATTCCAAGCATTTTCCATACAGTTCTATGAGTTCAATTCTCACATACAATACCAAAATGATTAAAAAATTTATTTAATAGTAACCATAAGGAATACCATGTTTGCCATTTTCCCAAGAACCTCTTTGTGTATGTGTTACATTTTCAATGCTGGTAGACTAATGAACTTAAAACTATTAAGGTATTCCATGACGTAAAAGTCAACAGCTGAAGCAATGTTCCTTTTTTGTGATCTGGGCAATACTACTTTGTTTAATAAATCAAAGACCAATTGCAACTCACTTTGAGTGATTTTCTATTCACTGCAGCCACTAATTTACCTTTAACCTTTGATATAGTGTCCAAGAACTCTACTGATGGTTGTTGCCTTGAGATAGTTCTCACACCACAGAGAGGAACATCCAGAATTCTCCAAAGAAACATCAATATTCAACTTCTTCCCTTGAACTATTGTTTTCATCTTCATTTTATCTTTAGAAAAATCCAATGTGGAATAGATTTCCTTGAATACTTTATCAAAGACTGTGGGAATAGTTACCTCTACAAGATATATCCAGCCTTGATGTTTTAGCAGCTTGACTAACTCCATTATTCCAGGTTTTGTTAACACACTTTTGTCAAAAATCATTCCAGTTAACACCTTTTGATTTATCAAGAACCAATATCTCACTTCTTTAGACACAACCTTACTTATCTCCCTATTTTCCTTTAAGTATAAGTGATCACAAATTCACTTTCAGCTACTTTCCTCTTTCTGGGACCAGGTCCCTCAAAAGTCTCATTCTTTTTAGTAAAACATTTTAGACTTTTTCCCAAAATATTTAGTGTTCTACTAATATTTTGTTTTTGGGGATAAAATATACCTTTTCCTAGGCTATTTGACAGCAAGATGAGGTTTTCAGCAACCCAGACATCATTCATCAATGTTTTATTAGAAAATTTTAGATGTCTCGGGGATGATTCTTCATCAACAATTTGAGTGAAGAAGGAGCTTTCCATTGGAAGAGTAGGAGATGTAGAGTTGTTTTCAAAAAGATTTGAGAAAGGGATTTTATTAATGCTAAGCTCAGTTTCCTTTAAAAGACATGAAAATGAAGAATGTTTCGCCATTTGTAGGTCCATTACATAGTAGAAGTGTTTGTGATTGGACTTTTCTTTCCTTTTTTTTTTAAATAAGAGAAGGTATGAGTGTGCCTAGAAATAAAGACAAGAGTAAGCATAGAAAGGATTTTTGAAGGAATTGGCTATGATCATTTTTCAATTCATGGATGACTCATCCTTTCTTTAAGAATAAGATAATTTTTCTGACACGGAAAGAGAGAGAGAGAGGACGCCACTTTGTCTTATAGAACGAATCAAAAATGCATATTCATGACACTAACCTCTGATAAATGACTAGGTCCCTCTATTTCTTTAAGTGAATCCTCGATTTTGTTAATGTCATAATTTTCTCCTCC
Organism: Capsicum baccatum var. pendulum; assembly: GCA_030864225.1. Lineage (NCBI taxonomy): Eukaryota > Viridiplantae > Streptophyta > Magnoliopsida > Solanales > Solanaceae > Capsicum > Capsicum baccatum. The sequence goes on from CM061552.1 coordinate 136,969,952, forward strand.
AAAGTTGATCCCATGGGTGTATACCTGCAAAGGTATGATACTAAGTTAGACCAACATACACCTATTTTACCAAGGATAGCTGCCTCTAGAATATAGCCAAATATATGAAGGTAGGATGATCCATTTAGTAAGTCATGTTAATTTGATAAATCTCAGCCACAAATTGTTAGTTTTAATACACCAAGATGAGAGCTGAAGTCAATAGAGTCTTAAACTTTTGAAACCTCTCCTTACACTTATTTGACCACTGAAAAACCATATTCTTCTCAGTCAGCTAAGGTAAATGAGCTCATCATCTACTATAAAATTAACCTCTAGAGACCCTAACCTTTCAAAAATAAAAGTGGTTCACAAATCTTTCTCAACCACGACCTCTAACCATACCATGTCCCATACCTTATCCACATATCCCAATATGGGCAGCCATCTTAGGGGCTGGTATGGGCTCCTGACCACCATCTAGAGAAGTAGGAGTCCTACAATCGGTGAGAAAATAAGACAAGAATCTCAGTATTTCAACCGAAAGGGTCAATATTGCATGATCAGAAAAAAATAAATATTTCCTACAGTCCCATAGCCTCTCAAAGATAGGTAATGGATGTCTCTATATCGACTCGTGAAACTATACTACACTTATGTTGTACTTGGGAGACCAATAAACTGTGAGCTTTAATACCATCTATCACTGGCCAAAAAGTTTAACCTTGATGATACTTGTAACTCCCATTGCAGCAGATCAGCCTGAAACCCCAACCTAAACAAAATAACACAAAAGTAAGTAAATCAAAGATAATAAAAACAAAATAAATCCTGAATAATCTTTAATGCAGATCAGTAAGTAGTATAGTCAAACATATATAATTTTAGATCTGGTAGTCAGTAATACAAGCTTCTAATTGAAAAATGAAAAAAAGTCTAACTATCTAAAAATGCAAAAAATACATAAAGAAAAAGGTGGAAGAGACTCAGTAGTCTCTGAAATCAATAATAGCTAACTCAAATCTCTAAAGATGTTGGCACAAAAGAAACCACAGAAATCACTGTCCAGAAGTTATCAAATTTGAACCTGTACGTAAGGTTAGAAAAAGCAAGGCTGAGTATAAAAGCACATGTACTACACAAGCATCGTTGACCAAGACTAATTCAATCTAGTGTTGATTAATACCACATCAATTATCCAAAATAACCACACAACATACAGTCATGAAAGTCACCCAAATTCAACAGAATCTCAAGCCTAACAGTCATATGGATATTATAACACAATCCAAGAAATCCTCGAGATAGTGAACTCAAGTAAGAAATTATTCAAGTACTCAACAAGAAGTACAAAATCAGTAAATACACCTTACTCAATCTAAATCAAAAATCAATTAATACAAGGTATTGCATATGTTGTGTACTCACCTACCAAATAATTTCTTCAAGGTCAGGATCCGTGGGGGACTCACTGGTCATTGTGTAGTGTAGGTGTGTACTCCAATCCCAATAATAGTATATAATGTTCAGGGTTGCACTCTAATCCCATATAAAATGCAACGTTTGCAGCACAAGTATGCAACTCTGATCCCAAATCAACAGTCGATCAATAATATTTAAGAAAAGTATTTCATATCTTAAGGTAGATCATTTAATGAATCTAAAATCTGCCCAATAAATCAAATGGGAGTATTCTCATTAGCTAATATATTCAATAATTTATTTTAAAATAGTACATCAGCCTAATCATGCTAGCAATTAAGGAAAACAATTCAAAGCAGACAATTAATTGATTTTAATCCTTCACATAACATTGGACCACGCATAGATGCCCATGAAATCACCTATACGGGACCCCCAATTTTCATTACTCTTATTACACATAACTAGAACATAAGCACTTTGAAAAGAGTTAAAGAAAGTCTCAACTTGCCTAAAAAATATCCAAATGTCAATTTATAAGCTTGTCCTTCAGTAAAGTATTTGGACAAAATCTATTCAAATACATAATCCTCATAAGAGTACAAATCTAATTATACTTATTTTATAAATTACAGCTCTGAAAATCCTAGACCTATCATTTTCTCAAATTCCAAAATACTAAAGTAAATCATGAAAAAAAATTAATTAACTGTAAAACCCTCGAGTTCATAGTATATACATATACCTATTCTATCATTCATGGTAGTGATGTCTAATACTCCATTCCACAAGATTATAAGTAACATACTGCCTATATCAACTTGATTTATTAATTTTACATTCTCATATCCTAAAAGTTACAGCATGTACAAATGCCAGCTTGGTACTAAATATTACTCCCCTCAATTATTATCAAAAAAGTATTGTATTTTTTTAAAAATATATTAACTAAAAACTTTTTTATGAAAAAATGCCTTTAGTTAAAGGTTGTTTCTTTTATGAAAAGAGATGTCTTTTTAGTGAAGACGTATCTTTTAGATGAAAAGGTGTTTATTAGATAAATGGTTGTGTCCTTTCACTATTTGATTTGCATCACTTCTATATATATCATATCTCTTGAGATTTCAATGCATCTTATAGAAAGTTTAGAGAAACTTTTCACAGTATTACTTTTCTTACAACATTCCCCAAAGAGTTATTAAAAGATCAAGTTTTTGATTTCTTATTTTTAAATAGGACTATCTTCACTATTTGCTTGGTGTAGAAATTCATAAGTTTGTCATATCCACTAAAACTATTTTTGTTAAATCCCATAGCAATCTCATAGAGAAAAGGAAGCAAATATTATTTTTAGAAAAGTATTTTATGTGTGTTTCAAGACTCATAATTTTGTGTTCAATGTTCATATTATCAAGTCTTCATCTTTGTATTCTTCTTCGTATATTTTTATGTATTCATGGAACATATTTTTCAACAATCTAAAAATAATATTTATGACGAGAAGACACAGTGAATTTTTGATATAAAATAACTATGAAGTGCTAGTTGTTGACTACAGTGGTCTATTACAGTTCGTTCATAAGAGTAAACCAAGAGTTTATCCAAAAGAACGCTCCTAGGTTTGGAATAAGCAAAAGAGTGGTTTTGTAATTGTCTTCTAATTGCACAGACAATTTACGTTTAGACGATGAATGAATAAATCAAAATTTACTGCTATGGTAAAACAAATGTGAGACAACATTGTTAATATGTTGGTATGGCCTCTTCTGTAACAGTGACAATTTTCTTTCTATGAAATAATCAAGAAGACCCGAGATACAAGATATGTTAGTGAATTCGAATGCGTGTAATAGACGTGGATTGCCAAATGGTGCATCATTTGAAGTCGAACAAAGTTAAGAAAAATTAAAAGAGAACAATAGTGGTAGGAGAATTTTTGGATGTGTTGTTGATGTTGAAAATTTAAAAGTTCACTACTCATTAAAGGGAGCATTAATTAAAAGAATTAAGAAATTGCAAGGGTGTTCACTGGAAATTCTTGAAGTTTATTTTGGAGGATGTGACTTCAATTTTGATATGGTTACATCAAAGTACATATGGAGTTTGGAGTCAACAACATTATTATCGTGAACCTGTTCCAAGCAATGACTATGATTTTGATTCGATTGGATTAAGAAAAAGAAGAAGTGGAAAAATCGGTTCTACTTTCTTAATCCTACTTTATTTATATATAAATTTTTATCCGTTGTAATTTTTTGTGAATTTATTTTCATAAATATTAGGGTAGATGATATTCTTATGATGATCTTCTAATGAATGATAATTAAGAATAGTATTTTTATTTTGTGATCATTGTGGATCATTGTTCGTGCATAAAGATCATATGAAGTTTAATAAAAATGACATAAAATATTTCATTCTTTTACAAGTGTGTGTCTATAAATTTGTTATAAATGAATCTGAGATTGAAATAAGATGAGTTAGTGAATTGAGTTTTCTCTATATATGTGATATAAAAAGGACCTTGATATGTTTAAATTGTAGAAATTTTTGACATGTGATTATAAGTCAATACTAGACTTAGCATTATTTAATAAATATTTTTAAGAGCATAAAATTTTTGAGAAAGTTAATATGCCTTTAATTTACAATTTTGATGGATATGTGATATTGTGTGATGGTTTATTGATATGTTGATCGTAAGACTTGATACATAAGTCATAAAAAAAATGAGGAAATTAAATTTTCACATTTATTATGAATGATCTTAGAGAAATTGGTACTATGATGGGTATTAAGATTATGCAAAATTATAGGGGTAAAATATTGAGTTAATCTCACTGCATTCGGAAAAGATTGCTAAAAAAATTTTAGTCACTTAAGCATAAAAGGTGAGTACCCTATTTAATCCTAGATCGAGTTAATCAAGATTTAAAAAAAAGGATTATAGCTTAACTTGTGTAAGCAAGTACTATTGGAAGGGCCAACAGTCAAATTCTTTGTTTTCCTTAGAAAACTAAAGAGTTATGCAACTTTAAGTTTCATGATATTTATAAAGATATATCGATACAAGTTGGATGTCTATTATGTGAGAAAATAAATTTACCACATGATGGGTGTTTAACTTGGGAGGAGGGATAATTTCTTGAAATCAAAAAAATCTTTCATTAGTAGAAGCAAGAAAATTTAAGGATTTGAGTGGTTGAGGGATTATTAGGAGAATCTATTGATTTTCCAAAATATGAGCTCAATTTGTGATAGTCAAGACACTCTAGCTCGAGCATATAGAAATTATATAATGGGAATTCAAAATATATAAGCTATTGACATGATTATCTGAGAAAATAAATTTAAGATGGAATTATAACTTCTATCACATTTGTGGAGTCACCTGAATTTGACTAATATTTACTAAATTTATTAAAAAGAAGTTGAATAAATTTTCAAGTATGATTATATAAAAACTCCTTAATTAGGTCCACCAATAATGGCAACCCTACCTAGCACTATAAAATAAATTGTTATGGGTTCAAAGGGTAACAACAAGTTATTGTTACGTGGATGTTTCAGTACTTAAGTAAGAAGTATACTAGTACTGGTTGTCATAGTTTAGAGGGTTGAGTTCTAATACTCTTAATGAGGTTCAGTTCGTGGAACAAGTGTCTCAAATATGACAAAGACACTAGGAGAATTTCACCTATATGAACATAGAAATTGTGCCGCTTCGATTGGGAGTTGGAGTTGGTCTCATTAATGTTTATGAACCTTGGATAGCACATGACCTTAGAAGTGCTAAGCATGTTGAGTGGAAAGCTAGAATTTAATATTTATGTGTGTAGTGTCACCGATGTTATCACAAGGAGTAACACGTTCAAAGCTATTATGCTACGTGGAATTCGACTTCGTCTTGTGGCATTGAGCTAAGGTAATGTTCAAATCGAAAGATACATTATATTACTCTATGCATGAACATGACTTGATATTTATGTCCTAATTTATATTTAAACAAGTGGGGGATTGTTGGATTTTTGTTTAAAATAATTTAATTTAGAACTTTTTTATGAAAAGATGCCTTTAGTGAAAGGTTGTATCTTTTATGAAAAGAGATGTCTTTTTAGTGAAAAGGTATCGTTTAGATGAAAAGGTATCTATTAGATGAATTGTTTTGTCCTTTCAGTATTTAATTTTCATCACTTCTATATATATCATACCTCTTGAGATTTCAATGCATCTTACAAAAAGTTTAGAGAAACTTTTCACAGTATTGCTGTTCATACAACATTCCCCAAAGAGTTATTAAAAGATCAAGTTTTTTATTTCTTGTTTTTCAATAGGATTATCTTCACTATTTGCTTGGTGCAGAAATACATAGGCTTGTCATATCCACTAACTTATTTGTGTTAAATCCCATAGCAATCTCATAGAGAAAAGGAAGCAAATATTATTTTTAGAAAAGTATTTTATGTGTGTTTCAAGACTCATAATTTTGTGTTCAATGTTCATATTGTCAAGTCTTCATATTTGTATTCTTCTTCGTATATTTTTATGTGTTCATGAAACATATTTTCCAACAAAAATAACCACCAGTGTTCCAAACCCATTTAGCTAGCGCATAGAATCACTTGATTTATGCACAGAATACTAACCTATAAATCATTTCTAATAATTATCATTTTACATTATTCCTTCCAATCATCATCTCGTCATAATTCCATAATTACTTACAACACCTAAGTCAAGTTACATACTACACCCACATCGAAAAAAGAAAGAAAAAGATAATATAAAATACATAGAACCTCCTAATTCAAGCAGAAAACACAGAAACCATATAAAATATGTATATGTGGTGACCATTTTACAATTGTTAATGATTGGCAATCATTAAATAAATGGTTTCCCTCCATCCCTTTCTCCACTAATTCTTTAAGAGACAATTGAGTTTTTAATGCTTTCTACTCTATACTATACTCAGTAAGAAAATCATCCATCATCTTTGCACACAAGTATGTAAACAATGTTTTGGAGAATTATTTACCTCAAGTACTGGTCGTCTTGGATTTCTTCTAAGCATGGGTTTTTTTCTTTCTTTTCTCAAAGTTCAGAGAATAACCTACAACTCATTATTAATTTGTACCGTAATCTTATACATAACTACTAGAGGAGTACTTGGTGTTGCCCACTTTTAATATAAATAAAAATATTATACTTCTATTAATCATCAAATAATTAAATTATGTAGATTTCCCCATAAATTAAATAATCGTGGCCAAGCAAAGAGTTCAAACTTCTCGTTAAAAACTTCCACGAAGAGTTTCTTCGGGCAAGTGAAATTTAGTGTTCAAAATAGCCTAACGGGTTGTTAGAGAAACAACTGCTTCTCCATGTTGAATACGCATACCCGAAGGGAGGTAAAACATCATTGATCATTCTTGATATAGAATTTTTAGATATCAAGATAGAAGAAGCACTGAAAGTGCTGAGGAACATGAACAAAGCACTGGGAAGGAAAATGTAAGATATTTATGAAATTAGCCTGACTTATTGCATGCATAGGATCCTTATAGAGGAAGCACACAAAGCAAGTACTGAATCATGTAGAAAGTAGTGAAAAAGAAAGCACTTAAGTGGTTATATATAGACATTATATACTCAATTCAGAAATGCAATAGGTAAGACATGTCCAGCGTCCCTAAGAAAGAGGGATGACAGTCATCACTAAAGATAAAAATGAACTTATTCCAACAAGAAATGTTAAAAGCTGATAAATATGATCAATGACATAACAAGCAACGATCAGCACCCCATTCCATTCATTAGTCAAATCCATGGTTGACAGACCAGTTTGGTAGGAAATTACTATTTCCTATATAGATATTTTATCTATAACCATATTACAATTGGATCAAAAGATCAAAAGAAGACCGCATTCACATGTCCATATGGAACACACTCATTTAGATGCATGCTCTTTGGGTTGTTTAATATGCCTGCATTATTTCAAAGGTGTATATGTTGGGTCATGGGCCTTTGTCCCTTCCTATATGGATAAAATGAAGCCCAATTTGGACCAACTCACTTTTGCCCATAGACCCATTACTATGGGAAATATATATTGATCTTTTTAGGTCTTATTCACTATCACAAAAAGAGAGTTTTCAGCAGCCAAAGAGAGAAAAACAAAGCTGATTTTTGCACCTAAATTTCAGCTACAGTTGTCAACTTCAAATTGGGATTCCCGCTTTGTTTCTTGTCCGATTGAGCTGATTTTTGAAATGCTTGTTCCTATCATCTCAATCTTTTATTAGGAATTGACAGAGATTAATTTGGTAACCAGTATCTCCTATTCTTCATTCCCAAACAGTAGCTGCATTTTTGGTGCTTTCACTCCTTTATTTCTCTAGTGTTTGGTGTTGTGGTTTATGTATTGTTTCTTGTTGTTTGGCACTTGTTTGGTGGTTATTTTATAGGAAAATATTTTAACTCTTTGGTGATTATAGTGGAGGTTTGGTCCCGTGGTTTTTCACTCTTCACACTGAAGGATTTTCCACATAAATTCGGTGTCTTGTGTGATTGCCTTTATTCTTGCCCTATCGCATTTGTTTGGTAATTCATTTGTTTCCATATTACTTTTTTTTTCTTGGTTTTCTTGTCTCCTCTTGGTTCAAGATGAAAGAGAAAGTTTAGTCTTGGGTATTTTCCGCTGCTACCCTGTCGAGCTCTTTGATTGTGTGCTCATCTGTTCTAATAAGTAGTATCAAAGCATTGGTTGTTATTGATTGTAGATTTGAATGATGGAGGAAATTATGAGAAATATGATGTGTTTGAATGGTAGTAACTATCATACTTGGAAATAATGATAAAGTTAAAGTACTTGGCATTGGCACGATTTGTTTGGAAAGTAACAACGGTTCCAAACTAGTTCTCAATAATGTCAAGTATGCTCCAGATGTTCTCCTGAATTTGATTTCTGTAAGAAGTCTTGATGATGAGGGTTATGTTAATACCCTTGGTGCTGGCCAGTAGAATCTTACAAGAGGTTCAATAATTGTGGCTCTAGGTGACAAGTTGTCTAACTTGTACGTATTTAAGGGCTCTACTTCTAGAGGCTTGATAAACTTGGTGGAGAATGATACTTCATCAGAGTTGTGGCATAGAAGGTTGAGTCATATGAGTGAGAAGGGGATTGATAGTTTGGCTAAGAAAAATTTGCTTTCTGGAGTAAAACAAGCAAAGTTGAAGAAATATGTTCATTGCTTAGCCAGTAAATAGAAAAGAGTTTCTTTTTAGAGTCATCGGCCTTCAAGAAAGCTCGATTTACTGGAGTTGGTGCATTATGATTTGTGTGGTCCTTTTAAAGCAAGTTCTCATGGTGGTGAACTTTACTTTGTGACTTTTATTGATGATCATTCTCGCAAACTTTGGATATTTCCTTTAAAGTTCAAGGATCTAGTACTTGATGTGTTCAAGAATTTTCAGGCCTTGGTTGAAGACAGACAAGGAAGAAATTAAAATGCATCCATTCAAATAATGGTGGTGAGTATATTAGTCTTTTTGATAGATATTGTAGAGAGCAGGGTATTCGGCATAAGAAAACTCCTCCAAAGACTCCTTAGTTGAATGGCTTAGCAGAGACGATGAACAGAATACTATTGAGAGGTTAGATGTATGCTTTCAGATGCTAAGCTGTCAAATTTCTTTTAGGCAGAAGAACTTAATACGGCTGTTTATGTTATCAATTTATCTCCTATTGTTGCTTTGAATGATGAAGTCCCTGACAGAGTTTGGTCTGGTAAGAATGATTCTTATGATCATCTTAGAGTCTTTGGGTGTAAATCTTTTATTCATGTTCTTAAGGATGAAAGGTCAAAGTTGGATGTTAAAACTAGACAATGTATCTTCGTTGGTTATGGTCAAGATGAATTTTGCTATCGTTTCTGTGATCTAGTTGAGAAGAAACTTGTTAGAAGCCGCAATGTTGTGTTCTCTGAAGACCAAACAATTAAAGATTTTGACAAATCTAAGAAGGTTGGTTCTCAGAGTAGTGAGACCCTAGTTCATGTTGATCCAATTCCTTTGACTATTGCTCCTGAAGAAAATCTTCATGATGATGAAAATCAAGTTGATAATGAAGATGATAATCATGTTCAGAATGACCAGAAAGAAGTTGTTGATGCTCTAGTGCAAGTTGATATGGTTGATCAGCAACCAGTTGTTAATGCTTCAGAGAGTTCTCTCAGACAATTTATAAGAGAGAGAATACCTTCATCTCATTATTCTCCTAGTGAGTATGTACTCTTGACTGACGGGGGAGAACTTGAGAGTCTTGATAAGGCCATGGAAAGTGAAGAAAAAGAAAAGTGGTTTAATGCTATAGAAGATGAAATTAAATCTTTCCAAGATAATCATACCTTTGATTTGGTTAAGCTGCCTAAAGATAGAAAACCTTTGAAAAATAGGTGGGTTTTTCAGGTGAAGCATGAAGATGGTAATCCAATTCCATGGTACAAAGTTAGATTGGTTGTGAAGGGACTTAACCGGAAAAAGGGATTTTATTTTGATGAGATATTTTCTCTGATTGTAAAGATGTCATCCATTCGTGTGGTTCTAGGCTTAGCTGCAAGTCTAGATTTAGAGGTTGAGCAAATGGATGTTAAAACTGCTTTTCTCCATGGTGACTTTGAAGAAGAAATTTATATGGATCAACCTGAAGGTTTTGAAGTCAAGGGAAAAGAGATTTATGTTTGTAAATTCAAGAAGAGTTTGTATGGTTTGAAACAAGCTCCTAGGAAGTGGTACAGGAAGTTTGATTCCTTTATGAGTCAGTAGGGCTTCAAGAAGACTACTTTAGACCACTGTGTTTTTGTGCAAAAATTCTCTGATGATAACTTTATTATTGTGTTGCTTTATGTTGATGACATACTTGTTGTTGGTCATAATGCTTGAAGGATTCAAAAGTTGAACCAAGAGTTAAGTAAGTCTTTTTCTATGAAAGACTTAGGACCAGCAAAACAGATTCTTGGCATACAGATTATCCGTGACTAAAAGGCCAAGAAGTTGTGGTTATCATAAGAGAATTACATTCAGAAAGTACTTTGAAGGTTTAACATGGACAAGGCTAAGGTTTTCAGTACACTTTTAGCTATGCACTTCAAGTTGAGCATGAAGCAGTGTCCTTCCAGTGATGATGAGAAGAAAGATATAAAGAAAGTTCCTTATGCTTCAGTTGTTGGTTGTTTGATGTATGCAATGGTTTGTACAAGACCGTATATTGCTCATGTTGTTGGTGTTTTTAGTTGTTTTCTTTCTAATTCGGGAAGAGAACATTGGAATGCTGTGAAGTGGATTATGAGATATCTTTGTGGCACTTCTAGTCTAAGTTTGTGTTTTGGTACAGGGAAGCCTAGTCTTTGTGGTTATACTGATTCAGATATGGATGGTGATGTTGATACTCGCAAGTCTACTTCAGGGTATTTGGTTACTTTTGTAAGGGGAGCTATGTCTTGGCAATCTAGGTTGCAAAAATGTGTTGCTCTATCTACTACAGAAACTGCGTTTATTGCTACCGTTGAAGCTTGTAAAAAATTGCTTTAGATGAAGAGATTCTTTGGGGAACTTGGTTGTTCTCAAAAGAGGTATGTGCTTCATTGCGACATTCAAAGTGCCATACATCTTGGTAAGAATTCTATATTTCATGATCGGTCTAAACGCATTGATTTGAGATACCATTGGATTCGGGATGTGTTGGATTCTAAGTTGCTTGAACTTGATAAGATTCTTACGGATGATAATTCTTCCAAAATGATGACTAAATCTTTGCCAAGAGAGAAGTTTGAAGATTGTTGCATGATCGTCGGGATGGCGGTCTCCTCCACATAGTCTGGAGGGGAGAATTGTTGGGTCATGGGCCTTTGTCCCTTCCTATGTGGATAAAATGAAGCCCAATTTGGACGAACCAACTTTTTCCCATTGGCCCATTACTATGGGACATATATATTGATATTTTTAGGTCTTATTCACCATCACAAAAAGAGAGTTTTCAGCAGCAAAAGAGAGAAAAACAAAGCTGATTTTCGCACCTAAATTTTAACCACAACTGTCAACTTCAAATCATGATTTCTGCTTCGTTTCTTATCTGAATGAGATGATTTTTGGAATTATTGTTCCTATCATCTCAATATTTGATTAGGAACTAACGAGGCTTGATTTGGTGGCTTGTATCTCCTGTTATTCATTCTCAAACAGTAGCTACATTTTTGGAGCTTTCACTTTTTTATTTCTCTAGTGTTTGGTCATGTGGTTTATGTATTGTTTCTTGTTGTTTGGAACTTGTTTAGTGGACATTTTGTAGGATAATATTTTAAATATTTGGTGATTATAGTGGAGTTTTGGTCTCATGGTTTTTTACTCTTCACACCTAAGGGTTTCCACGTAAATTTGGTGTCTAGTGTGATTGCCTTTATTCTTACCCTATCGCATTTGTGTGGTAATTCATTTGCTTCCATATTACTTTGTTTTTCTTGATTTTCTTTTCTACTCTTGGTTCAAGTTGAAAGTGAAAGCTTAGTCTTGGGTATTTTCCGCTCCTACCCCATCGGGCTCTTTGATTGTGTGCTTGTCTTTCCTAACAGTATAATGGCCATGTTTGTGAAATGGTGGAGGACTATGTAAAAGTGTTCATGAATGACTTCTCATTCTTTTGAAGCTCATTTAATTTACGCTTGTAAAATTTAGACAAAATTGTGGATCAACGCGAAGAGACTACTCTCTCCATTCGCTTTTACTCATCACGAATTTCCTAAATTGATTTTTACTTTTACTTGTCATTTTCATGATAAGATAGCTTTTTTCCTACTATATCCTTAATTAACTACTCCTAGTAGCATTGAATTAAATAACATTGTAAATTGTTTCAAGACATTCTAAAGTCTCCAAATGCCAACTTAACCATGTCGGAATTGATTAAGTGTTTAAAACCATTCATTAATCCATAAAAACATACTCTATAATAGGTGGTTATACTTTTTATCTAATGAATGCTTTGATATCATTAAAACAATTACTCCATCAATATTGAAATTCAACTTTACTTAATACTACACGATGCAACCATTAATAAGGGCAATATTGTAAAGTTATACTATTAATCATTGTCTTCTTAATAAATATGTCATTTTAATTTTTTGTGATGAGTAAAACTGAATGGAGGAAGTAACATAGTTCTCAAAAAATATCACTTTTTGGTAAATATAGATATTGTGTTGGGACACAAAGTTCTTAAGTAGGCATAGAAGTGAATCATGCAATATTTGAGGTTATATAAAAGTTGCCTCCCAATTCCTCGATTGGTCGCATTCGAAGCCTATCGGTCATGCAAGTTTTATTGAAATTTGAACAATTTAAAGTATGTGGAGTACTGACATATTACATTAATTTGATTCAATTTTTGACTTTTCTTGAATGCCCTTACCTGTCACCAATAAAAATTAGATTATTGAAAAAAATAATAATGAACTTGGTAGTTGTTTTAAGATCTATCTTTTTTTTTTTTGGTTATAAAACAGTAACAATATTATTAACACAACCAAGACATCAGTACAACAAATTCTCAAGAACAGAAAACATACAAAATGCTAATTATAAAGTTTCTCAATAAACTCTATACATGTATGAGTTCTCTTTTTTTCCTAATAAATTCCAACTCTCTCCTTTATTGTGAATTTCAATTGTTGAATAATCTCTGTAGGATCCATCTGATGCTTCCATTAATCTTCCAATTTCTTACTTGCCATGTAAGGTATATTACTCCATCATATATTGCATATATCGGCTATTTCTTGAACCTGCACCAGTGTTTTTTCTGAATCTTCTACAATGTTTTTGATACCTTCAATTGACCAATCTTAAGTTCCATCCGCTGATGAACTACTAACCATATCTACTTAGTCCAACTACACTCCATAAATAGATGACAATGATCTTCATCCTCATCTGATGTACAAAGCACATAAGCACTCATGTCAGTGATTAACCCCATATCAGTCATTCTATCTTTTGTAAGCAACTTCTTAAGTGCTGCCAGCCACAAAATCAAGCCATATTTTTATAACATCACTTTGCTCCAAAGTAACCTGCTAGCAGTAAATAGGATTCCTTTCCCTATATTAGCAAGATAACTCCTAAGGACTTAGGTCAAAAGTACTAATTTTTAGGATAACAAAAAATGCTTATTCACAATTAATTTTTGATATATTATATTCCATAAAGAAAAGAAAAGAGATTATGCTTTGTCTGTTTGTGCCAACTTTCATTTTGATTTAAGCATCATATTAGTCTTTATTTCAAGATTCCTTTGGTATCTATCCTTTCCATAGACAAAATCCACAGGTCCAATTTTATTCTTTTGTTCTCTTCTTTATAATAAAATTTGTATTGTACTTCGGGAAAATAGGTGATCTATGGAATTATTGTTCCATAAATTATTATTGGTCTGTTCATTTTTTATATTATGGATTGATTTTTAAATTTATCCTTCAAATTAAGTTATATATTTACGTGGTAGTAAATCAACTCATTAAAGGTAAGAATATTTTTGGTAAATTTTCTATTATAATTTTTAAAAGTTACTCCTTTTTTTGTCACAGAGATAATCATTCAAAAATACATGATTTGACCATTTTTATTTATTAAAAATATTTTATCATGATCCAGAAACTCAGGTCATAATGACGACTACTTTAACACACTTATAGGTATGTCAAAATTATAGCCCAAAATAATGAGTAACGAGCTAATAGAAGGATGGGAAGAAATAAGGATAAAACAACAATTTAAAGATACTATAAGGGAAAAATATACTTGCATGACATAAAAAAGAGGAAAAAGGACAAAATATACTAAAGGAATTCCCTTGACCTCGTAAGCCCAATACAAGAACCATTATATTTAAAGGGTACAAAACAGTTGCAAGAATATATATGTAATCACTGAAGATACAAAATAATCCTAGAACTAGAATAGAAGGAGATGGATTAGCTCGGGATACTGAAAGTTCATCCAAATTTCTGATCAGTAGCCTCGCTGAAAGTTGGCATCAACGACGATGATTCATACTACAACATGTATCGGAGAAAAAGATGTAGAAGTATAGTGTGAGTACTGAAATATGGGGTACTTAGTAGGCATCATAGAACAACCAAACTCAATCAAAGTAAAAATATAATAAAGTGTGAATATATATTAAGAGGCAATAAAAGAAGGTTAATGGTAATAACAGGATATGATAAGAAAATATAGGAATTGTATGTGTAAAACTAAAGAGAATAAATAAATTCCTAGCTATAACCCAATTGGAATCCATAAACCCAAAAGTTACACATAATAAAAACAAAACCCAACCATGCCTTAATTAGCACGGTGGGTGCAAATAAGAAATAATACTAATGTAAGACAAGTACAATAGTAAGGAATGTGAAACCTACAAAGATGTGGGATAATCGTACCGTACTTCCTCCAGCCATAGCCATATATCATACCAATCTCGATTGAATTTCTAATCAAAAATCAATAATAATGAATTTTAGACTCGACTCAAAATGAATAGATAATCATCAATAATATCAGGTGCCTGACTTGAACTAGAACTAAATATGCAGCAAGTAGCAATAATCTAAAACTCTGACTCACCAAGTCTAACTAGAAATTTTTCCAATTTTAGAAGATCAAATTCATAAGATATGCAAAGTTTCGATTATTAAGTCAAAACCTGTGACTTAAGGCCCAAAATGCTAACACTCCAAGGGTATTGAAGCTAATGAACATAAAACAGTGATCAAGCCAACCCCGTCCCAAAAACTAGCCTCTCTAAAAAATTGTATAATCATTTAAGTCTAAAGAGGGCTTTATCCTAAAATAAGTTATTTTAAAATGGGCGATATGGCTAACAACAAGTCCCCAGAACCAGATCTTAGGCAAGAAGCTACCTAGACCTAGACTAAGGTATCTAAATTCAATCACAAGGCCCCAAGTTTACTAAGTAGAGTTATAAAAAAGTGCATCTGTAAAATCCAAAGGAGTCTAAGGTAAAAATCTATGCTAAATTCCCCTAACCAACTTAAAGGCTCATAAAATTCCTAACAAACTAATTAAACCATAAAACCTACCAATAATTTATAAAATACCATAACAATACCATAAAGAGAATAATCTAATCAAAGGCTAAGCCTAGCCTACCTAGACACTGCCGAATCCACTCGAAATCCTCTATATCAAAGTTTTTCCCTTTTGAGAAACCTTTGACCACTGCCACACTATCAATAATAATCTAGGAATCAAGATGAGAACAAATATACCCATATTGTAAATTTAATATATAGGTTAAAAATTGGGCTAAAAATAACCCGTATAGCCTACTTGTGGAATTCAAAAACTAAAATCATAGCGATATCCCTTAGATAATAATGAGATGGAGCTCAAAATATGAGCACTGCCAGTTCTACAATTGGTATCAAAGTAGCCTCAATAATAGTTGAAAAATCAACAACCTATTAGGAAATTTAATTGAAATTAGACTAAGAATTTATGAGCAAATGATCGAGTGATGATCACTTTATTGACCTCAAACTATTCCCAGCTTAATTTAATATTCCCAGACTATTTCTCGAGTTCTCAAGATCAAAAATGTAGTTTTATACTTAAAAATTATTGAAAAATAAAGAGAGAAATATTTATACAACCAAGGGTTCCTTCATTGCGATCATGGGATGCCTTGGATACAATTGCGGTACCTCACTAACAGGGCCATCGCAATCGTAGTGTATAGGCTAGCCCGATCCCAAAACCCTCCTTCATTGTAGTCACGAGTATTAGGCTCGTGATTGATGACCAAGGTCCATAGACTCTTACAATCACAAAGGTCTTCATGATGATAGAGATCAAGGAGAAACATAGGAAACCATAGAAAAGCTCTAGATATACAAAAAGAACGAAAAAAAAAAAGAATAACCTAGAGGGTCATTTCAACATTCAATACTGAAATGACTTTTATCCTCGAAAGTAAAGTGTTAAGAAGTACATGAAGGCTCAAACAGAGGATATTGAATCAGTATGTACTGCTCAGTCTTCTAGATAACCTTCTTCACTTGATAGTGCCTCCACTATACATTTACCATCAGAATCTCCCTAGAGAGCAACCATCTGTCGTATCTACCGAGAATAGAGAGTTTTTATTCTACGATGGTCAACCTATCATCCAATAAAATCAAGTCCTATTAGAGCATGTGGGACTCATCTAGAATATAAAGTCGACGAATGCATAGTTAAAACTCTAAAGGCAACGCTAACTTAAAAGGTACATTCCTAACTCTCCAAAGAATCTCAAATAGCTCAATATACATAGGGTTGAGTATGACTAGGTAAGTCTATAGGAAAGATATTCACAAACTCACAGACTATAAGGGTAGAATCAAGGGAAAGACTCTCGATCCCAAAATCTCATACAGATGCAAGATAATCCATACACCCTCTCGATAATATTCTCCTGGATTAAATATAAGAACTCATCCCCATCAGCGTGTGACTATAAGTATCCTTCCATACAATTCAGGGCATGCAAATTATTGCTAAGGTAACGGTCTTGGTAAAGTAATACAAAACTTTATAATAAGGGTATAGCCAATCCATGCTAGAATCATGTTAAAATCAACCATATCAGGCACACTAAGATTGGCCCAAGTGTCATACTCTTGAATAGTTACAATACTAGATCTATCCAGATGAACCATTATTAAAGAATCATACATGGGATTAGATATATGCATAGACATATATAATGGCCCAAAAGACAACCCCAACTAAGATGCATAATTAGAAGAATCAAAAGAATAAGTGGATCCTAGATCAAATAATGAAACATCCGAATGGTGGCACACTAAAATTATACTTGTAATAAATACACGCAAAGTGTCATCCTCTATCCTAAAATAAAAAAGCATAATAATGACTCCGCAAACCTATAAACAAAGTATATACCCTACCACGTGCTCTTTGTACCTTAGTACCTCAAAAAGAACACTAGGGACAACCCCAACAACCCAGTGCATCATCCCTGACCTACTAGGCTGACTCCCTGTGAAGAAAGCTTGATCATCCAATATTTGGGACACTCTCTAGCAAATAAACCACAGCACTATAATTAACCACAGCACTAAAAATAGTAAGTGAAAAAAAATAAATAACATGATCATAATAAAATTAAAATGTATATTGAGTGTCAAAACTAAGACTACCTGACAAATTTAATATGCTGAAAATCCAATCATCTATCTGACAACCTCTCAATATGATGAGCTCTTGAGACAAGCCCCCCAAATAACTCTCACTATATAAACTAAAATAATAACATAATTAAAGTACTAAAAGCTAGTCCTTGAATAATGGAGCCTCACCAAAGTTCTACAACAAATATAGGAGGAGGTCATATTATGCAGCATTTGAATATTGAACCTTTGAACCTATATTATAAAAAAATATAGCCTAAAGAAAGTATGAAGAATGTACTTCTAAAGTACTGGGCATGCTGGATATACACTATGCTATGTCAAATAAATATGTTGAATAAATAGAACAAAGGTAATGCGAGTCTTGAGTCTATGTTGTGGGAGCTACTGTTAACCGACATACCTCAATATGAGCTAATTGGGGTCCAACCTATTACCCAACGAGAAGGGTATTTTTTACCTTACAAGGGTACAATCACTTACTGACATAGATCTACTAAACTTATATTTAAAAGGACTAAGGTGTCAAGCCTAGTTTGATAGATGACCCTTTAAAACCTATGGAGGCATCGTAGTTCCAGGACTTAAGGACTTCTACTAAAGTTCTCATCCTAACTAATAGGTTATCCTTAATTTCCAAGTCCACTCAGTGCTAAGTACTCTATGTGCTGACTAAATTTTGTGTTAATGGGAAATTTAGGGAGTTAAGTCTTATGTTTTAGCCTTATAATAGCTTATGTGACATAGTTTTGTTGTTAGATTTGTAGGAATAAGCTAAACAGCCCATTTGGAAATGTTATAACTGAACAGAACAGTTTTGGCTGACTGTTCAGGTGATGTACCATCAATACCTAGACTAGCCATCATTCAAACTATCACAAAATAACAAAACTTTGTCTTACCTTTAAGCCTAATGGCTTTCCCGAATGGGTCATCATAGGTGTTGTAGTTCATCACCCGAGCCGTCATACTCTAGTAGACAGACACCCTCTGGTAAACTAAGTATAACTTCTTACTCTAATATCGGATTAAGGAAAAACTTGATGATTTGGAAATAATACTTAATATCCAGAATCTAGGAGTTATGGTAGTTTGAAGTTGACCTTTGTAGGATTCCTCTCATGAATTCAATCGGTAAGAAAGGTTTTGACTTGGCTATGAGCTAGGAGTTATTCATCCCCAAATGGAAACTAACTAAGCTTAAATGTTATGGAAAGAACTGCAATTTCCACACTGAATTTCTAAGAAATAAATACCGACATGATACCTGATTCTATAATTGAAACATGGACTAAATTGAATCAACGAATGGATGTTATGGCATGAGAATAATTGAGTGACATTAGATGAAAAGAATTAATTAAAGAAAAGATATTACCTCATGTTGAAACTAAGTTTGAGGAGAAAATATTGGGGTACTTGGTCATCATATCTGTCTCTACTTCTAAAGTAGCTCTTTCAACGATTTGATTTTGCTAAAGAACCTTTACCAACGCAACTTACTTATTCCTCAACTTATGAAACAGACGATCAAGGATCTCAACTGGGACCTCCTCGTCATAAAGACTATCTTTCACATCCACACTCTCTAAGGTCACAACCGATGTGGGATTACTAATACATTTCTTTAATAGGGACACAAAAAAGCATGGATGCATTGATGCTAACTCTACAGGAAACTCTAACTTGCAGGCTTCCTTACCAAAATGACCCACAATATTATAAGGACCAAAATAACAGGGACTAAGTTTTCCCTTACCATATATCTTTACCCCTTTCATAGGTGAACCTTTCAAGTAAACTGAATTATTATTTGTAAACTAAAGTTCCCTTTTCCTCATCTGCATAGAACTTTTGAAAACTCTGAGTTACTTTCAGCCTTTGTCAAATCAACTGAACTTTCTCCATAGCCTCATAAACTTAACCTGGTACTATCAAGGTAGCTTTAGAAACCTCAAACCAAGTAATTTAGAATCTATACCTCCTACCATAAAGTAATTCAAATGTGGTCATCTAAATATTGGAGTGATAACTATTATTATAAGAAAACTCAACTAAAGGAAAATTATCATCGTAACTCCCTTTAAATCGAGTACACATGCTTTGAGCATATCCTCCAAGGTCTAAAAAATTTGCTCTGCCTAACCATTCATCTACGAATGAAAATCTATACTAAGATGAACCTGGGTATCAAGACCTTTTATTAAGTTCTTTAAAAATAAAGAGGTAAACTGGGTACCTCTATCCAAAATCAAAAATAGAGGCACTCCATACATTCTTACTAACTCTCTAAGATAGAGTCTAGCATAATCTTTGGCAGGATCTAAAGTGTTAACTAACATGAAATTGGTAGACATAGTTATTTTGTGCATGATAACAATAGAATTAAGTTGTTGATGAGTACGAGGCAACCCTATAATGAAGTCCATATTCACTACTTTCCACTTTCCAATAGGAATGCTAATATCCTAAAGCATACCACCATGTTTTTGGTGCTTAACATTAACCTACTTGTAATGTGGATACTTAGCTATAAATTCTATGATGTCCCTCTACATGTTGTTCCAGCAATAGACTTCTTGTATGTCACTATACATCTTAGTGGCTCCTGGATGAATAGAATATCGAGAACTGTGAGTTTCTACTTTTGCTATCGCAAGTAACCCATATCTGAAAGATATAGTCTGCCTTGACAATGAAGAACGCAATCTTCTTATTGGGAGAAAACCCCAACCTTCTACTTAAGAGAATTTCTCTCAACTTAACAAAAGTGGGATTACTATCTTTTTTTTCGTCACCTAAGCTATTAATGAAGATTCTGAACCAAGATGTCACCTTCAGAAAAATCAACCAACCAAACTCTTAGTCTAGATAGCAGGTGAACCTTAAGAACTAACACTTTATTATCATCCATAATATGAGCAACACTTCACCTAGACAATCTATTAAGAGCATCAACAACAACTATGGCTTAACTCAGATGGTATAAAATACTCGTATCATAATCCTTCAACAACTCTAGCCACCTTATGACAAAGATTTTTATCTTTCTAGTTGAACACATACTAAAGGCTTTTTTATTTGCAAATACATTATCGTGAACCCTATCAAGATTATGGGTTGACTAATACTTCTCATGACACTTGAGCTATCTAGAATCATATGTTATAACCTTTACATGTTGCATCAACATAAAACCAAGTCCAACTTTAGAAGTATCACAATAAAAGACAAACCCATCTGAACCCTTGTAAAAACTGGAGTTATGATAAGTCAAGTATTCAACTCCTAAAAAATCGTCTTGCATGAATTAGACAACTATAACTTAGACTTTACTCTAAGTCATTCTATACATTGGAGAAGGGATAGAGAAAAACCCTTCAATAAACCATTTATAGTAAAAAAAAATAATATAATCGAGGATTACTACTAATTTTTAACAAAAATTCATACTTGTTAAACTTTGCATATAACTGGTAATCTTTGAGATTCTGTAAGACAATCTTTAAAATGGTCTGTATATTCATTCTTACTTCGAGAATCAACAAGTATGTCATCTATGAAGATAATTATGAACATGTCCAAGTATTTCTTGTACACTGAGTTCATCAAGTCTATAAAAGCTATAGGATCAGTCATTAGTCCAAAATACATACTAGTAAATTCGAAGTGACCATAACAAGTTCTAAAAGTTATCTTTGGAATGTCATGTTCTCTCACTCTGAGATGATGATACCTTGATCTGAGGCCTATCATAGAAAAGTACTTGGCACCCTGAAGTTGGTTGAATAAGTCATCAATCCTACGATTGGGGTATTTATTCTTGATTGTGACTTTGGATAAATAGATATAGTCAATGCATATTTTGAGAGAACTATTTTATTGCACACAAAGAGAGCTGGAGCACCCCATATAAACTCACAAAGCTTAATTAAAGCTTGCCTCAAATATCTTTTAATTGTTCTTTCAACTTCTTAAGATAGGTTGAAATCATTTTGTATGGCATAATTTAAATAGGTTTGGTATAGAAAAGGATCTATTCCAAAGATAATTTCCTGCCTAAGAGGAACTCTAGGAAAATATTCAGGAAAAACTTTTGAAAATACCATCGGAACTGAAGAATTGGGGCCACAAACTTTGAATCCCTAACTCAAACAAGATGATAGATGCATCTTTTTGAAATAATATTTCTTTTCATAAGGTAAGAGATGAACCGGCCTATAGGCAATGCAATACTACCCTTCCACTCTATGACTAGGTTGAAGAATTGAAACTAGACTACTCTATTTCTATAATAAGTTGAGGCATAACAAAAGTGGGACCAATCCATGCTAATAATAATATCAAAATATGTCATGACTAACTCTTTAAGATTGGCTGAGGTAACTTTTAGGGAAATTATGATCTAGTAATTTTTTATACTCGTCTAGCTATGACTGACTTATCTACTAGAGTAGAGGCTGTGAAGGGTTTTGAGAGTACTTCTGTACTGACACTAAAGTCATGGCTATAGGGTATCACAAGGGAAAGTGTGGCTCTAGGATCTAATAGTGTATAAATATGAATTAAAAGACTTGTAAAATACTAGTGACCATATCAAAAGAATCCTCCTAATCATATTGAGTCTGAAGGAAATAGAACCTATTCTAATGCTGTCCACCAGCTACAATAGATGAGGCAGCCTATTGAGTCAGGTGTCCTACTAGACTTGCTTTAGAGTTAGACTAACTTTTTTTACAAGTATCCCTGCCTCTTTTTGAATTAATTTGACATTTCCTCAAACTCTGGCCACCCAAAACAAAATCACTACAAGCCATACACTCATTCTTGTGGTTGTTATCACACTTCTTGTAAATTAGGTTAGTACAAAAACTATTTACACTACCGTGGGACTTAAAGCTTGATGCTCTATCTCAATTTTTTTCAAACTTAGGAACTAAAGCACTAGAAAAAAATAGGGAAGAAGCTAAAGATTTTTGGCAATTTAAGAATGACTCTCTCTATTTGACTTCTACTGAGAGAAGTTGAAACTACCTATTTTGTCCTTCTTACTTTTTCACCCCATTACCTTCATCTTTTTTCCTCAATCTATTGGGCATGAACCATTAACCTGGAGATGACCATGCACTCAACCAATATAGTTTTTCTACACTATTTGACTATATCCTCAAAAATACCTGACATGAACTTACTTATTTAGGCTATACAATCAGCAACCATATCCGGAACATACTTTGCCAACTAAGTAAACTGAAAAAGAATTCTCTTTCACACTTATATTACCCTACTTTAGATTTATAAATTCTTGCAGCTTGGCCTCCCTTGGATTATGTTGGAAGAACTTTTCTAGAGAATGTAACACCCTCAAATTTCAACCATATTAATTTTGTCCCTCCCGTGCTTGGAATATCAATTATTAACCCAAATTATGTTTGGCAATGTTAAAAGGGTAACCCTAATACGCCCAAATTACACCTCTTTTACGAGAGAGTAAGCGGTCGCTGTCAAATATAGAACCAAACTAGGTTGGGGTCAAATCCCACAGGGAATATGGTGCTAATTAAATTGTATGGAGATTAGTTAACTTTTAATCATTCATTTCCGTAAAACAAAAAGGGGGTTATTTGATTCAGTTCACAAATTAATGGTTTCAGTTTAACAAAATGAAATATATGTAGTAGTATTCAAATTCATAGAAATAGCAAGCTAGAGTTATGTCTACCTTGCAGTGTTCTATACTTTCTAACTATGGGCTTTACGAATTCATACATGCATCATGGTTACAGAGAAGCGTATTGTATTTAATAACATAATCCTAGTGTTTCTCAACCATCAAGGACTAATTCACTTTAGTTCTCTCGAATCAAAAGTATTTACAAAAAAAGTACAAAATCTCCAAGTAGTTAATCCTTTTAAGGCATTAACATATGAAATAAGGGTTGGAAATCCTATTTTCTTGTCACTACACTCTTTTTCGAACAACAGCCTTTCTCTCGAACAAGTTGTATTTTAAGGCACATCCTCTATGTTTCCAACCATGAGAATTCAAGATAAACGAAGAGAGTATGATGTAAACAAATCAATGAATAATGAATTCAAAACCCAAAGTAATAGATTGTACGCTACAAGGTTTCCACAACCTAAACTAATAAACATAGCTACTCAAGAATAAAATAGAAATTGCAAGAGAAATATTCATAATACCAAAAAGTAAATAAAATCTTGGTGGAGAAGATGAAGTAGCGTTTATCCCTTGGTTCTAAGACGCCACTCTCCTCTCTCAAAATAATACACAATAATGAATTTTGATAAAAATTTAGCATCAAGTCTTTTTAATAATATTTTCTCTCATAATTGCCTTCTAAGTCCCTGAACTAATTATAAATGACAAATTAGTCTTGAACATAGTTTCTAGGCTCCACATTTGGTCCATACTGCTACTCTCTATTGTGTCATATGCCATTCATATTCCATAGTCCCATTACATCTCCATCTACCTCATCAATACCTGAAATTATGTTAATCAGTTCAGTTAGCTCAATTACATAGAAGTAGAGTAAAAACATAGGAAACTAGACACTTTGTTCTTTAAAATTAGCTAAAATATAGGTAAGTTATGGTGCTTAGGCATATAAATACACCCAAGATCACCACCCCACACTTAAAGCTTTGTTTGTCCTCAAACAACTAATCCATTTATGCATACTACATAAGTCTTAACACCCACGAAGGAAAAATAAGATGCTCAAATAGGCTCATACAATAATTATGAACAAAAAGTAAATTCATGTGTCATTACTAGAGACAACCTACCCTCAAGAATAGGCTCATTAAGTTGGCAAATTCATGCATACTATTTAAGAAAATAAATCATATAAATTGCCCAACCTTCATCAACCATGTGCCCTCCTAACAAGAAAGTTACCCATAATCACCCACAATCATGCAATTTCTAACAAAATGGGTACATGAATCAAGTTGCGCTCACTCTCACAAAGAATTCTCGAATTACAACTGATGACCATATGCTTGCCCTTAGCGTAGTGCTCTATTAATATCAGAATGCTAAGATTAGGATCAAATAGGTCTTTTACAGATTTTAATGCAGGCTAAGGGATGGGTAGGAACTATTTTGGCTAGAAACAGTGACTATCTTCACTAATCACTTTAAGACACTACATTATGCAATTAAGACCAATCTCTAATAACCAATTTCCACTTCTGTTATCTTCACAGATTTTCTTTTCACCCCAACTCTTTAAGCGCAATTAATAACACTATGGTGGGAGTATGCAACCCTTTCAAATATTTTTTTGCACCTTTTTAACATTACACACCCCTATGATGGCCACCCTCAACTTAAGCGATTTGCCTTAGTTAAGGTGCATAATGTCCAAGAAGGACCGGGGCCGAAAAAAGTTCATTATAACATGTCCGGGATAAAATTTTGAACTTTTTCAATAATTTTCGCTACTCCCAACCACATCAATTTCACAAGCCAATAACTAGACTTTGGGACATGAATTTTACCTTTTTTCTCTTATTGTCAAACGCCTAACTCAAATTGATTTTACATTAAAGCGCTTAGGAGCTATTGGATCAAAATACAGCCTATTAAAGAACGGTTTAGGCTACATATGAGGCTAACAAAAAAACAAGCTAAAGGCTCAATGGGGCTATCTAAGATAATGTACAAAGGTAGGTCAAAAGAAGGTATGAATAATAGTTGTTAAAGAAATGCCTAAATCATCTCCTAAACTCACAATCTTTATTTCGCTTTGCACACACACCAGGCAAGTGCTAGCATCAGTCACAATAATAAATATACAACATTCTTACATACTCATGGCACATGGTCAACTTAATTAGGAGCATTATAGATTCTCAACCCAATAATTATGTGAATTCAAATAAAACCAACAATCACAACAAGAGTGACAACTAGAGCCAAGGTGTTTCAAACATAATGAGCCATAACATACTTATGCTATAATGTCATGTGATCCACAAGAACATTTATATGCAACAAATGACTAATTTTCTCTTAAGACGGTTATCATCCATCCATCATCATGAAAAGCACCTAATTATGACTAAATCAAACAAACATATGACAAGAAACAAAATAAACAACATAACTAATCCTATCAAAGAAGTATACTAAGGAGAAGGTACTATTTTCTTACAAAAAAAGCAGCCAAGTAACCAGCCACCCCACACTTAAGCTAAGCACTATCCCCAATGCAAATAACAAGATAAAGAACCTGGCTAGTAGTACTTCTCATCTATATTAGGATTCATGCCACCTGCATGGAGATCATCATTGAAGCTATTTTTCCTATATTAATCACATCACCTATTTCAGCCACACATAATAAAACTAACTACAATTAAGATAAAGGTGGTGAGGTCACCACCCCATACTTAATTTGTTAGTATAAACCAGTTAAGTGTTATTATCAGGTACTCAGACTTCGCCGACATAAACTTTGACATGGTGCACCAACATTAGTTGCAATGCAATTCCCTCACTTCAATTCCCCCTATTCTATTTCAATGAAACACTTTTTGAACAAAACCATTCCCTATAACTTCAACCATATAAAGATATACAGAAAACCATAACTTTCACATTATTTTCTCAACATAATGTTTAACATAATAAGATAGAAACTAATGGTTACACAACTACCATGTTGGGTGTGAACAATTCACTCGCATGTACAAGCTAAGGTACTACAACAATGGTTCTTATCTTCCCAAGATGTTCAAAATCCTTATTTGACATTGACATGGCAAGAACTTAATTCATAATCCTCAAGAAACCAATTAACAACTACTGCATAAAGTCATAACACCTAAGGATTAAGAAAGTAAAACTTATCTTGAAGATGGAAGATTGAGGAAGGAAGGGGGAAATTCTTTAGATTTGTTAAGCAAAGAGTACTCTTAAAGGAAAAATAGAGTGGTGAGAGAGAAATCTTGTACAGCTTAGGGTTGAAATAAGGATGACTTTGGGCATTTAGGTTGTGAATTATGTTTTAAGGATGAAATCTGGGTCGGGTTGACCCAAGTTAAAGTCGGATTCATGTTGAAATTTGAATGGTGTGTGGTGCAATATTATAGCACATCATTAAGTGTGCATCACACATCCTATCGCTTAACCAAAATAGTAAGCATGTGTGTTGGGCTAGGCGGCACATAAGTAATCGCACAACCTCAAGTATGTGTCGCACCACCTGCCGCACAAGGTGAGTTAGGCACCGCATTTGTTATCGCATAAGTTAGGCTAGGTGCCTCATAGGTAGTTGCACAAGTGAAACAGTGAAGGTGTGCAGTTGGATGTGCGATGCACAGGCCATCACCAAAGTTAAGGTGTGCCCCTCATAAGGTATAGCATATGTGAGGGTGATCTTAAGCGATCCCTTTGCCATGGCCTACGTAAACTTGGGCATGACACACCCTGTAGTACACTTAAACTTGGACGTCGTGCACCCTATTCTTCATATAAAGCATTATGAAAGGTCCATACAGCGAGGACTTTACCCCTGCACCCCCATCAACCTCCTTGAAAATCATAAAATAAAGTTGCACCATAATACTTTAGGGGAGAATTAACATAATTTGGGTCATAACTCTAACACAAATCATGACTCGAGCCTTAACATTTGACCACTCAAACTTACCTATAATGTAACTGTTACTCCTAACTTTCCACCATTGATATGGCTCAATTCCAAACCAAATTTGGTACCAATCACCTCCTTCATAATTTATGCACCTACACTATATCAAAAACAACTAACAATGATTAGAAGGATGGGTTGCCTCCCACTAAGTGTCGTAGTTTTGGTCATGGCTCGACTCTTATTTTTGTATTATTATTTAACATAATAAAATAAACATAAAATCATGGGTTGCCTTCCATACAACGCCTGATTTAACATTGTAGCATGGCACAATTATCTTTACTACTCAAACTTCGTCAAGATACATCGATGATACCATTTGTACCTCATTTGTTGGATCAATAAAATGCTTTATTCCTATTCCAGCAACTTTGAAGTCACTCACATCTTTGCTTGCAATTTCAACTATTCCAACTATGGTCTCCACAACAAACCTATCCTTAAATAGTATACCTCTCTCTTCTTCATAGAATACATCAACAAACAAAAAGACATTCATCTCCTTTTATTGTTTCACGGATTTACATACTTTAAAGCTAACCTCTTTGTTATTGAGCCTAATTTTCAACTCATTCAACTCCAGGTCAACTAACACTCTCCCGGTTGTTAAGAATGGCCTGCCCAAAATTATGGGTACTTCAAAGTCCACTTTGCAATCAAGAATTACAAAGTCGGTAGGAAATATAAAATTGGTCACCTTTATAATTATATCATGTAGAATCCCAACTGGTATTTTCACTGATCTATCCGCCATTACAAGTTGTATGTTTATGGGTGTGGGGTCTCCCAAACCCAACTTCTTATAAATAGCTAGCAGCTTCAGATTGATGCTAGCTCCCAGGTCGCATAAGGCCTAAGCAAATCTAGAGACCCAATCATATAAGGGATGGTGAATGTTCTTGGGTCTGCCTTCTTCTGCACCAGTGACCTTGTAGAAATAGCACTACATTGATGGAGAGTATCTACCGAATCGTAGCTTACCGCTCTTTTCTTCGTCACAAGATCTTTCATAAACTTAGCATATCCAAGTTGTTTTTCCAATGCTTCAACTAAAGGAACATTCACTGTCAATTGCTTCAATATAGCCATGAATTTATTAAAATTTCCTTCATCTTCTTTCTTCTTTAATCGTTGTGTAAATGGGGGTGGTGGCCTTGGTATTTTAGCTGGAGAAACTTTTACCTCCTTTCTTATGCCTTGCTCCACAAAACTAACATGCTTGGTCTTAGGTAGTTGTTCCACTTCCGCACTCTTCTCTTTGAAACCTCCCAACTCAACTGGCACCACTGAAGATTCATCAACCATCTCCTAATGTATTTTGACTACATCAGTATAAGAGGATGCTCCCAATTCT
Organism: Capsicum baccatum var. pendulum; assembly: GCA_030864225.1. Lineage (NCBI taxonomy): Eukaryota > Viridiplantae > Streptophyta > Magnoliopsida > Solanales > Solanaceae > Capsicum > Capsicum baccatum. The sequence continues at coordinate 136,998,673 of CM061552.1, forward strand.
AGACTAGCTAACATCTTACCGCTCCTAGTAGTAATGGCCATACATGATCCATTAGTACTTAGATTCTGAACTATATCACTTGGTAGAGTCCCATTTTATCTTTGGTTGAATGCTGCAAATAATTGGATCATCCACTACTCCAGTTGTTTAATAGCGATTTAGTGTGAATTTACTAGTTGACTCATGGAAGATATGTCACTCTTCATAGTAGTCAGCCCAAAATTGGTCGCCTCAAATCCATTTAATAGTTTCTCCATCATATCCTCCATGGATATTTTGCCTGAACTGGTGGCAGCATTATCACAGCTTCCAGGAGGTACATACAGTCCACTCCTTCCATTTTTATTCTTCCAATCTCCTTGATGGTTCCAAACTTGGTTTCTTTGACCACCGGTCCTGAAAACACCTGGTTATGCAAATAATTAGCCTCTTCTTCAGTGTTTGATTCAGCTTCCTTACCGTTGGACCCCATAGCTTTTACCTTTTATATATTCCCTAATAGCAAATATTTTATGAGTAGATCTATCTGGGTTTTCATGTGAGCCATATCCTAATCACACTTCTTTTCTCTCCTACGATGCTCTTCTAATATTACATTATACCTAGTATTGCTTGCTACCACAAAATTTCTGGTATGCCAAGCTCTACTTATCTTAGTCATTCTTTCTAACATATCTGCAGCCTCAGTAAAGGTGAGCTCCATAAAAGCTCCTCCTGCAGCATTATCCACTATTGGATTTATAAGTGAGTTCAAAGCTCTATAGAGTATTTCCATCAAGTGTTCATAAGTCATCTTATGGTTTGGGCATTGAGTCAACTTTGTTTTAAACCTCGCCCCTTTTAATTACCTCCGATTTGTTATAGAATCAGGAGTCAACTCATTCAACCACATAGTTTTCTCTCTAGACCAAGACAGTGGGAACAATCTTAAATGAATAGCATTTTGTCCCACTCTAGGATTATCAAACGACTTACAAGTACTAATGAAATTCACCAAATGTAGATTTGGATCATCACCAGGTAATCCACCAAAGAGTTCTTTCAAATTCAGTAGTTGGATCATAGTACTGGTAATGTTGAATTTCACCCTAGGAGTTAGTGGTGGTAGAATGATTGCCCCTAAATATCTAGCTTAATCTAAATCATCCTTATCATTGTCAATATCAAACTGCGCAGCTTGGTAGTCTATTCTTACTCTGAATGGATGATTTTGATTTATAGATGCAACTACTTCTGCTGCACATCTCCTATTAGATGTGTAAATTAAATCATCATCTCCTAAGTCCTCTTTATCTATATTAGGTACCCAACCTAGGTTATCTGCATTCTGTTAATTTAATTGAGCATTAGCAAAAATGGCTAATCTTTGAGCTTTCATGTTGGTTAGCCATTCTTTTAATGAGATGAGGTTCAGGATTGAAGGGTAATAATGTTTCTCTTGAACTTCTGGTTCATGGCATAAACAAGAATGAACTTGTAACAAACAAAAAAAACAAATAAACATAAAATAAGGTAACTTGATTAAAATTTAATTAACACGCATAAACTTAATCAACAACTATATTCCCCGACAATGATGCTAAAAATTGATACGCCCAAATTACACCTCTCTTATGAGAGAGTAACCAGTCACTGTCAAATATAGAATCCAACTGGGTTGGGGTTGAATCCCACAGGGAATATGGTGCTACTTAAGTTGTATGAAGATTAGTTGACTTTTAATCATTCATTTTCATAAAACAAAAAGGGGGAATTTGATTCAATTCACAAATTAATGGTTTTAGTTTAACAAGATGAAATATGTTTAGTAGTATTCAAATTTAGAGAAATACCAAGCTAGGGTTATGTCCACCTTGTAGTTTTCAATACGTTCTAACTTTGGGCTTTACGAATTCATACTTGTATCATGCTTACAGAAAAGCGTATTGTATTTAATAACATAATACTAGTGTTTCTCAACCATCAAGGACTAATTCACTTTAGTTCTCTTGAATCAAAAGTGTTTACAAAAAAAATACGAAATCTCCAAGTAGTTAATCTTGTTAAGACATTAATATATGAAATAGGGGTTGGAAATCCTATTTTCTTGTCATTCACTCTTTTTCAAACAACAACCTTTCTCTCGAATAAGTTGTGTTTTAAGGTACTTTCTCTATGTTTGCAACCACGAGAATTCAAGATAAACGAAGAGAGTATGATGTAAACAAATAAATGCATAATGAATTCAAAACCCAAAGTAATATATTGTATTCTACAAGGCTTCGATAACCCTAACTAATAAACTTAGCTACTCATGAATAAAATGGAAATCACAAGAGAAATATTCATCATACCAAAAATTAAACAAAATGTTGGTGGAGAGAATGAAGTAGCATTTCTCCCTTTGTGCTAAGCCACCACTCTCCTCTACCAAAATAATACAGAATAATGAATTCTATTAAAAATTCAGCATCAAGTCTTTTTAATAATATTTTCTCTCATAATTGCCTTCTAAGTCCCTGAACTAATTATAAATGATAAATTAGTCTTGGACATAGTTTCTAGGTGCCACATTTGGTCCAGACTACTACTCTCTCTTGTGTCATATTCCATTCTATTCCATAGTCCCATTACGTCTCCATCTACCTAATCAATACCTAAAATCATTCTTATCATATCGGTTAGATCAATTACATAAAAGTAGAGTAGAATTATAAGAAACTAGGCCCTTTGTTCTCCAAACATAGCTAAAATATGGGTAAGTTATGGTGCTTAGGCGTATCAATACATCCAAGATCAAACTCGAAAGTGTTTTGGTATTTTTGAATTGGGTTTGGGTGATTTCAGACATCGAAAGCAGCAGGCCTCAGCGATATTAGTGTGCCACAGAGGTTATCACAGAGAATAACCTCCATGACAAGGAGGTTGTGTTTCGTAATAGGGTCTGTGACATGGTGTCCAAACCTCCGCGATGAGATCATTCCACGGACCCATGTATTTTCTACGATAGTTTTGTTTATTTTAAATGGGATGAGGGTCAATAGGGTATTTTCAATTAAAACAACCCTTAAGCACTATATAAGCCAATTCTCATCAATTTTCATGATATTAAGGTCATTATTTTCACTCTTAATTATTCTCTTTCAAAATCCCCTTTTTAACTCAAGACTAGGGCTTAAGGAGGTGATCATCTAAGGTCCTAAGGGAATTATTTTATTTGAATTTCTTGGTAATTAAGTCACGCATATCTTTTTCTTGAATCTATATTTTCTTAATAGCATGAAATTGGTTATTATTCTTGGTTTTAATAATGGGTTTTGAACTATAGGTTCAGGGTTGTGTGTTTGTTTGGTTTAAATTCTTTCCCATGGTTTATTATACAATATTTATTCTTTATTTATGATTTTGGAACATTGTGGAATGCATGGGAATGGTAATTAAATGGAGGGGTCAAAGTTAATCCCCAATTTGATGATTTTTGCTTTGGTATATGATTTGAAAATAATATGCCCTCAATTTTTTTATGAAATTGTCAATGAATATGCTTTTTTCACCAAGTTTGGTTTGCTCACTTGTATTAATACATTGTTATGAAAATTATTGATTTGGCCTAATTTCTTAAAACTAATGCATAGCATAAATAGTTAAATATTTAAAGATGGTTTCGAAAACCTTGTGGGGGTATGATAGAATCCCCCAAGTGAATGATTTATGGAAACCTTATGGGGTACAAAGGAATACCCTATATGATTTTAATAATAGAGTCTATAGGGTACGAAAAAATTCCCTAAGTCTTGGCATAATGACATTGCTTGCAAGCTATAGTCGGTAGAAGATACCACTTTATAATTGACTCCTGGAGTTTGGTAATGGGTTATGTGCTAAATGTTTTAATTGGGCTAAAAGAAGGTTGTGTAGCTAGCCATGAATGTGTGAGTTTGAAGTACTGATACTGGAAACTCATGTTTACCAACTTGAGGGTTGGTCTTGAAGACCATCTGCTTATGGGGTACGAAGAAATCCTCCAAGTGCATATATATAAATGTATCATAGTTGGTGAAGGGTACATTGGAATCCCCGTCCTTATATGATATCTCCAATTCATGCGGCTAACACGTAGTTAGGCTTGACTGGGGGGTTACAACTGGACCCATATATCCTATAGGTAGTTTATGATGGTTAAGATATACAATCCAGGTTAAGATTTTAAAGGTTTATGTTAAGCCTTTTTTCCTATCCCCAATATGTTATATTATATATGTATATATATGTACATTATTTTTTCTTATCCCTGAGTTATATGCTAGCGCTCAAACCACTAACCATCTTCATACATTGTATCCCCACGCGATGCAGGGTCAAAAGGAAAGGCTACCTTTCTTGTGCACTAATCAGGTATTCGTGGTTAGTTCTTGAGTTTACTTAAAGTTGTGAGCTTCCATCATTCAAAAGACTGCATTTTATGTTTTGGTTTCTCATGTCTTAGACTTCATTTCATATTTATTTTGGCTATGGTTGGGGGCATGTCCTCACATGTTATTAGTACTCAATTTTGCTAAGGCTTTGTGGATACTGTGGACATAAGAATTGTGGATGTTTTCGGATGTTGATCTGATACAGATTCTTTTTGGATTTCTTTTTAAATTTTTTCTTATATTGGTATTCTATCATGACTTATTATTCTTAGTTGAATTGGAATAGACTTGAGGGAGCTCTCTGATCCTCGATGGACTTGGGGTGCCTATCATGGTCAGGACCTAGTTTGGGTTATAACAAACTTGGTAGCAAAGCCTAGGTTACGGTGTCATGGGGTATGCATAAAGTTATGTCAAGTAGACTTAGTTTTATGGGTGTGTAGCACGCCATACTTTGCACTATAGAGGCTAATATCTTGAATCTCTCTAATTCCCATTTATTTTTATTTTTTATTGTACCTCCTAGATGATTTGATGTTCGTGGAAACTCTTCTATCCCAACTGAGGACAATGTGAATAGAGCTCATCCTACTCTTAGGGTACACACCCGATCTAGGATTGCTACTTTTGGTTTTTCTCGTAGAGTTCTACCTGACTCCATAGATCCTTCTCCAGTAGGTGGCACTCATACTCAGTCACATCAAGGAGATATTCCTAATATTGATTTTTGCCAGTCCATTCACTTATTAACCCAGTTGGTGATATATCAGTCACATTAGACGGGCTTTGTTGGCATTACTATGAGTTTTTTTTAGGCCACTATAGTTGGCCAGTATATGAGATTGAGCCCTCAGACTTTCTATGGTACTAAGTTTGAAGAAGATTCTCAAAGTTTTATTAATGATATATAGAAGATCTTTTAGGTCATGGATGATACTGAGGTGGAGGGTATTGAATTTTCTATTTATCAGTTAAAGGATATACCGTATCAATAGAACGAGGAGTGGGAGCAACTTAGGGGTGGTGATGCTAAGTCCTCTTTATAGGATAACTTCTCTAGTGCTTTTCTTCGCTGCTTCTTTCCTCAGGTGTTAAGAGAGACAAAAGTGAAGGAGTTTATGAATTTGAAGCAAGGAAGGATGTCAGTGTAGGAGTATTCCTTGAATTTCCACTATTTATCATAGTATGCTTCTAAAAAAGGGTCTAACGTGAAAGCTATAATGAGGAAATTTTCTTCGGGGTTGTCTCATGAGCTCATTTTGGAGAGTAAGGCCTCCTTGCTGAACAATGATGTAAATATTTCTTGAGTGGTAGTATATATGCAGTGGGTTGAGAATAAAAATAAGAGGTAAGTTGAAGTGGGGGAGAGGTAGAGTAGGAAGTTTTGGTATTCAGATCAGGATAGAGGTTATTAGCAGAGTGGTAGAGATAGTGGGAGGTGATTGAGGAAGAAGTGGGGAAATTATGGATCCTATTCCACGGCTAGTGCACCTTATCCAAAGCTGTCTGGGGATCAATATTTTTGGAGTGGTGATGGATATAGGGCACAGTGTGCCCAATCTCAAGAAAATGGGGCCCAATCAACACTATCATATCCTTCTTAAAGATTTTGTGGTCGGATGAATAGTGGTTTTTGTTATGAGGGGGTGAATTGGTGTTTTAGTTGTGGTTACATTGATCATTTGGAATTGTCTTTCAAATGTTGCTTCAGGGGATGACAAGTTTCTTCTTGCTAATTCATCAGCTTATGCACCAAAGGGCTACTTCTGGCTATAGGATTGGTCAAAATTAATTTTATGCTCTTACTAATCATCAAGAATCCATTGTTTGAGGGATCTTTTAATATGGTCACTACTATGTTAAAACTCTTTTGTTATGATGTGTACTATTTACTTGATCTGAGATTTACACTTTCTTATATGACCCCATTTAAGGCTGTTCATTTTGGTTTTGGTCCTGAGTGTATTTTAAACCCCTTTTTGGTTTCTATCCTGGTGGATAACTCTATGGTTGCTAGAAGGGCTTATAGAGGTTGTGTGGTATCTATTGGTGATAGGGAAACTTTGTTGGATCTGTTTGAATTAGACATACTAGATTTTGATGTCATTCTTGGGATGGATTGGTTGCACTTATGCTATGCCTCTTTAGATTGTCGGACCTATAAGGTCATCTTTAAATTCCCTAATAAGCTAGTTATTAAGTAGAAAAGAAGTTCCTTAGTGCCTAAGGGAGGTTCATATCATATCTTAAAGCCCAAAAATTGATTTCCAAGGGGTATCTTTATTATTTTTTGCAAGTTAAGGATTATAACTCGGAGGGTCTTTCTTTATAATCCATTCATGTGGTTAGGATGTTTCCTAAGGTTTTACCTAATGATATTCCTAGTGACCCTCCCAATAAGGAATCAATTTTGGGATTGATCTTATTCTGATTACTTAACCTATCTTAATCCTTCCTTATAGAATGGCTCCAGCTGAGTTGAACGAGCTTAAAGAGAAATTGAAGGATCTTTTTAACAAAGGTTTTATCTGCCTTATTATATCTCCATAGGGTGCTCTCATTCTCTTTATTTGTAAGAAGGATGGCTCTCTTTGGATGTGTATTGATTACCATCAATTGAATAAGTTTACGACGAAGAATAAATACCCTCTTTCTAGGATTATTTATTTGTTTGACCAGCTTTAAGGTGCTAAGTATTTCTCCAAGATTGATATTCATTTTTGATATCATCAGTTAAGATTAGAGAGAAGTGTATCCCTAATACTTCCTTTCGTACTCGATATAGACACTTTGAGTACTTGGTTATGTCTTTTGGTCTAACCAATGCCCCGACGGCATTTATGGATCTCATGAACTAGGTATTTCTTTAGTTTTTATATTTGTTTATGATTGTGTTTATAGATGATATTTAGGTATATTCAAAGAGTGAGGTGGATCATGCCAGTCACCTTATGTTATGTTGCTGACCCAAAAGGATCAACAATTATAAGCAAGTTTTTTTAGTGTGAGTTTTAGTTGAATGTTCTTACTTTTCTAGGTCTTATTGTTTCTAGTGAATGGATCATAGTGGATCCACAGAATGTTGTGGTGGTAAAGAAGTGGCCTAGACCTACGAATCCAACCGATGTTCAGAGTTACTTGGGTTTAGAGGGTTATTATAGGAAATTTGTAATGATCTTTTCATCGATTGCGAGACCTTTGACTAATTTTACTTAGAAGAAGGTGAAATTTCTATGGTTTGATTCTTTTGAGAGGAATTTTAAGAAGATAAAAAATAAATTAACTTCTTCTTTAATTTTGACACTGCCCGAGGGTAGTGATGGCTTTGTGGTTTATTATGATATGTCACGTATGGGACTTAGTTGTGTGTTGATGCAGAATGGTATGGTGGTAGCATATGCTTCTAGGCAGTTGAAAATTCATGAGAGGAATTATCCAACTCATGATTTGGAGTTGCTGGTTGTGGTGTTTGCATTAAAGATTTTGCAGCACTATCTATATGGGGTTCATGTTGACATCTTTTCAAATCATAAAAGCCTTCAGTGAGTTTTCACCAAGATATATTTGAATCATAGGCAAATAAGATGGCTTGAGTTGCTAAAGAATTACAACATGAGTCTCCACAATCACCTACGTGAAGCTAACATGGTTGTTGATGATCTTAGTAGGTTATCTACGGGGAGCTTATCTCATGTGGAAAAGGAGAAATGGAGTTTGGTGAAGGATATTCACCATTTGTCTAATCTTGAAGTTTGCCTCTTAGATTCTAAGTATGGTGGTGTGTTTGTGCAAGAGGTGGCAAGCTCATCTCTTGGTGCTGAGGTAAAAGAGAAGCAGGTGTTGGATCCTATCTTGATGCAAATAAAGGATGATGTGGGTAGGTATAAGGTGATGGATTTTGTGTATTCTGGTGATGGTATCTTAAGGTGATAATTGAGTTTGTGTGTTCCCGATGTGGATGGGTTGCAAGGAAGAATTTCAGCTGAAGCTTATGATTTGCATTATTTGGTATCCTAGATCAACGAAGATGTATCATGATCTTAAGGAGGTTTATTGGTGGAATAACATTAAGAGGGATGTAGTTAATTTTGTGGCCAAGTGCATGGTGTGTCAACAAGTGAAAGTGGAGAACTTGAGGTCGGGTGGTTTGAATCAAGAAATTTAGTTGCCTATTTGGAAATGGGAAGTGATAAATATAGATTTTGTTACTGGTCTTTCGTGGTTTTGAAGCCTGTTTGATTTTATTTTGGTAATCATGGATAGGATGACTAAGTCTGCTCTCTTTTTGCCATTGTGGACTAATTATTCTACTGAGGATTATGCAAAGTTGTCTACTCAAGGGGTCATGAAGTTGCACGGTTCTCTTGTTTCCATTAGTTTTTATCGTGGTACTCAATTCTCATCTCATTTTTTGGTGGTCATTTCAGCGAGGTTAGGGGACTAAGGTTACCCTTAGTACCACTTTCCACCTACATATAAGAGGACAATCGAAAAGGACTATTCAGACATTAGAGGATATGCTTCGAGCTTGTGTGATTGATTTTTGTGGTAGTTAGGTTGACCATTTGCCTCCTGTAGAGTTTGTGTAGATAATAGTTATCACTCTAGCATTAGTATGGCTCTATTTAAGGCATTATATGGTAGGAGGTATAGATTTCCTATCAGATTATTTGAAGTTGGTGAGGCAAGGTTATTCGGTCCTGATTTAGTTCATCAGTAATGGAGAAAGTGAAGCTGATTTAGGGTAGGCTTAGGGCTGCCTAAAGTGGCCAAAAGTCTTCTGCGGACATAAGGAGAATAGAGGAGGAGTTCGATGTGGATGATTGGTTGTTCTTAAAGGTGTCTCCTATAAAAGGATTGATCTATTTTGGGATAAAAGGGAAGCTCAGTCCCCATTATATTGGTCCTTATTTGATTTTGAAGAGTGTAGGAAGTGTTGCTTTTGAGTTAGAATTGCCGACACGTTAGAGTTCTATTCACCATGTGTTTCATGTGTCCATGTTGAAAAAATGTGTGGGTGATCCTTCCATAGTGGTGCCTATTAAGGAGGTTGGTGTCTAGGATTCCCTATCTTACGAAGAAGGCCCAGTAAAGCTCTTGGATAGACAAGTTTGTAGACTGCTGACTAAAGATGTATTATTGGTAAAGGTAATTTGGAGGAACCATAAAGTTGAAGAAGCAACTTAAGAAGCAGGAGAGGACATGAAGGCGAAGTATCCATTTTAATTCCATCTGATGGATGAATAAGCTTAAGGTACGAATTCCATTCTTTCTTGTTATTATCTTGGTTTATCCTTTTATTCTGATGTACTATGGTTGTTCTTATGTGAAATGTATCCTAGATCATAATTCGAGGATGAATGATCCTTGGGGGGGGGGGGGGCTAATGTAACACCTTCAAATTTCAAGCAATTTATTTTTGTCCTTATTGTGCTTAGAATATTAATTTGTTACCCAAATTGTGTTCGAGGATGTTAAAAGGGAAACTTGAAAGAGTTTAAAAATTCTTAGATGGGGTTCGAGGTGATTTCGACCCCGGAGACAGCAAGCCTCTACGATAACAGTATGCCACAGAGGTTATTGCGGAGGCTAACCTCCATAACACGAAGGCTATGTTCTACGATAGGGTCTATAACATGGAGGTTGGACCTCTACGATAAGGTTTGTGCTATGGACCCGTGTATTTTCTACGACAGTTTTATTTATTTTAAATAGGATGAGGGGAAATGGGGTCTTTTCACTAAAAATGACCCTAAGCACTATATAAGCTAATTCTCATTGGTTTTCACAATACTAAGGTCATTATTTTCATTCTCGATCATTCTCTCTCAAAATCCCCTTTTCAACTCAAGTCTAGGGCTTAAGGAGGTGATCATCTAGGGTCCTAAGGGAATTATCTTCTTTAAATTTCTTGGAAATTAAGGCATATATGTCTTTCTCTTGAACTTATATTTTCTTAATGGCATGAAATTCATTATTATTCATGGTTTTAATATTATGTTTTGAACTATGGGTTCAGGGTTGTGCATGTGTTTGGTTTATATGCTTTCCTATGTTTTGTTATACAATAATTATGCTTTATTTATGATTTTGGAATATTTTAGAATGCATGGGAATGGTAAATAAATGGAGGGGTCTTGGTTAATCCCTAATTTGATGATTGTTTCTTTGGTATATGCTTTGAAAATAATGTACCCTCAACATATTTGTGAAATTGTCAATGAATATGATTTTGTCTCCAAGTTTGGTTTGCTCACTTATATTAATGCATTGGTATGAAAATGATTGATTTGGTCCAGTTTCTTAAAACTAATGCATGACATAAATAGTTAAATGGTTAAGGATAGTTTTGAAAACCTTGTGTGGTAAGATGGAACTCCCTAAGTGAATGATTTATGAAAACCTTGTGGGGTACGAAGGAATCCCCTAAGTGATTTTAATAATAGAGTTGCGGGGTACGAAGAAATCTCCTAAGTGTTGGCGTAATGAAATTTCTTGCAAACTATAGTCGTTTTGACAATACCACTTAATAATGCATTTATGATTGACTCCTGGAATTTTGTAAATGGGTTATGTGCTAAATATTTTAATTTGGATTAAAGAGGGTTATGTATCTAGTCATGAAGGTGTGAGTCCGAAGAACTGATACTGGAAACTCATTTTTGCTGACATAAGGGTTGGTCTTGAAGACCATGTGATTGAGGGGAATGAAGGAATCCCCCAAGTGTATGTATATGAATGTATCATAGTTGGCAAAGGGTACATCAAAATCCCTGGCCTTCTATGATATCTCCAGTTAATGCGGCTAACATGCACTGGGGCCCGACCAGGGGGTTACAACAGGACCTATATAGCCCGTGGGTAGTTTATGACGGTGAAGTTATACAATACAGGTTAAGATTTCAAATATTCTTGTGAAGTCTTATTCCCTATCCCCAACGTGTTATATTATATATAAATGTATGTATGTACATTGTGTGCATGTGGATTTTACTGTGGTTTTGAAATGGCATTGCTTGTTCCCTTATCCCTGAGTTAAATGCTAGCACTCTAACTCCTAACCATCTTCAGACGTTGTATCCCGATGCAATACAGGGTCTAAATGCAAAGTTACCTTTCTTGCGCAGTGATTTGGTATTCGCGATTAGTTCGTGAGATGACTTAAGGTGTTGAGCTTCCATTATTCAAAAGACTTCATTTAATGTTTTGGTTTCTCATGTCTTAGACCTTATTTCAAATTTATTTTGTCAATAGTTTGGGGTATATCCCGACACTTTATTGGTACTCAATTTTTCTAGAGGCTTTATAGATACTTTAGACATAGGTATTATGGATGTTTTCAGATATTGATCCTATATAGATTCTTGATTGTATTTCTGATTATATTTTGTCCTATATTGGTATTCATCAGCTGCTAGTGTTATAAGTCTATTCAAAAAGGTTCATGGCGTGGTCCCTAATACTCGGTAGACTTGGGATGCCCGTCATGACCATGCATTAGTTCGGGCCGTGATAGAAATAGAGAAACAAACTTATACCACTTTAATGGTTTTGTATTCGCGCCTCTTAGCCTTCCATTGCTCATGTCAAGTGTGAGCCACTACTTGTGACTGAAAAGCAGCAAAGTCAGCTCTTTTAGTTTGAGTGGCACTCATGATCTTAGTAAATTTTTTAATACTATTCAAAAAATCATGTGGATCCCCTTCCATCTTAGAACAAAGGAATATCGAAGGATTCATCAGAGTAAAGTCTCAAAATATAGATGTTGTTGTATTCAATGCTGGGTTGGTAGGTGCAATAACCTATTAGTTATTCTGGGTGGTCATGGAAGCAGCTCTCAATTTGGTATGAGATACTTGTTCATTCAGAGGGTTTGTTGGAACTGGTGGGGCAAGCTAATTCCCATTCCTGTTGCCCTTACCATCCTCCTTTCATTAGTTATCTTGGCAGGCATTTTTTGTAAATATGTAGAGAAAGAGTTAGAGAAATGTTTTAGAAGAGTTCACACTCTATCGTATGATATGAAAATGAAAAAAGTAAAACTTATCCTAAAATACTTTATATCTCTCACTCATAAGTGTGGCGCACTTCACACCAATAAATAGGACTCTAATTAACATAATTTTCAGATGCCCTAGGACACTTTAAATCTATCTCAGATATCAAGTTTGTCACGACCTAGGACTACCCTATAGTTTTAACACTGTACATAGAGTCACAAGTGACCCCAAGCTAATCCATGGCGTGGCATGACACTAAAGTGTTGTTTGGTACATAGACAAGTAATGCTGGAGTGAGTAATGTAGGGATTAGCAGCTCAAGGATTAGTAATGCGGGGATTGTAGTGCTTGAAATATTTTTTATCAAGTGTCTGGTTCATTATATTAAAAACTAAATATACCATGTATTTTGTTTAATTTAAATCTTTACAAAAATCACCTTTACAATTATACCCTAGGATTCTTGTGGGGGTTTTTTTTTCATTAAATTAGTCAAGTTAGAAACTAAAATATGAATAAAAATAGATATTCAACTGACCAATCCATGAACTAAATTTTCTTAAAAAAGGAAAAATTACCCCCAATCCAAACACACATTGCAAAAAAAAAAAAAATCCAACCCAGTAAAGAAAACCAAATGTAGAGAAAAAAGCCAAACATTAATTAATAAAATCATCAAATTACAATGAAACATATGTGGAGAATTGAAAATGACATTTACAACCAACCAAACCCAATATAATTAAGTGGACATAAAATTACAAAAGAAAATTAGAAAAAGAAATGTAATACCCCAAAAAATCCAAACCAATATTAGAGCCATGTACAAAGCTCATGCATAGTACATCATGGTTCTTTTATAGTTTTATGAGTAGGTTATATGTATATTAACGCTTCAAATAACGATAGACGAATCAAAACATTCCTTACCGATTGAATTCTTGAGAAGGATATTGGTATAGTCAACTTCAAACGAGCATATATCTCATTATACTTGGAATTTTTGAGCTTATTACCTATCAACAGATATATAATTGAATTTTGTTTCCAATAATACAAATTTCACCTAAATCCGATATCGGAGCAAAGAGTTATTCCTATTTTACTCCAGCATGTCAGGCTGGAAATAGTGTGACGACATTCGTGGTAGCTTACCACATTTGTGACGCCCTATCACGAAGGTCGCCAGCCTTAGGCAGAAACCAGCTCCTAAGTGATGACAGTCATGGTATCTTCCCATACTTGTGATGCCCTACCACGAAGGTAGTCATCCTTAGGCAGAAACCATCTCCTAAGTGACGACATTCGTGGTAGCTTACCACACTTGTGATGCCCTACCACGAAGGTCATTAGCCTTTCGCAGAAACCAGCTCCTAAGTGACCACATTCGTGGTAGTTTACCACACTTATGATGCCCTATCACGAAGGTCGTCAGGCTTAGGTAGAAACCATCAATTCCAGCTCCTGTGTGACGACATTTTGATGGCTTGTCACATTTTTAATGCCTTGTCACAAATGTCGTCACCTATGATTCTCAGCAACTAGGAATTTATTTCATAAGGGTATTTTGGTCTTTTCCTTCACCTTCCATGACTGTCATAATTTTTTTATTTTTTCTTCAGTTAAGCATCCTAAAAACCCTCTCTTACACTCTCAACCACAAAATTAGGGTTTTCATTAAACTCGTCTCTCAAAATCAAGATTCAAGCCTTTTCCCAAGATAATTGAGAATTAAGTTTTCCAAATCCATGAACTCTCCATCAAATCATCAAGGTTTCCTTTCTAAGGTATGCGTAGTGTTCATCTATGGATCCAATCCATTCATAGAGCTCAAGAACCATGTTTTAAATATTATTTTGTCAACTTTTTATGGTGATATGAGTATGTACATGTTGACGATTGCTGTTTAAGTTTCAATGTGATGTCTAATGGTGTTTTCATGGAATATATATGTTTGTTAATTGAAAACCATGAACTTTAGGTGGTTTAATATGGGGCAAGTATGAAACTCACCTATGCCTTAAAGAATGTGTGCAAGGTGTTTGATAAAATGCTTAGGATGCTACAAATTCATGTTTGTATGGTTCTATGATGTCTAAATGACAAGTCCATGTTAGTTATATACTTCAATATGAATCCCATGATTTTTATGTGTTGCTATTGTGGTGGTATGAAGCATGTAAGATAATTGAGATATACAATATGTACACGAAATATATCCATGAACTCCCTACAATGTTTAAGATGTTGAATAACTATATGAAATATGATATTCCCTACTTATGATATTATGAATTGTGGACTCAAATCTTGTGATAAAGTCATGTCATGTGTGTCAGTTTCCTTCTATCGAGTCTTGGGGGTATTCGTACCCGAAAAAAAATAGTTGTGTGCCTAGAGCAATGTTATGTTGTCATGATAATTTCAGTCAAGCTATAATCTATAGAACTCAGTCAGTCATGTGACTCAGGAAAACCTCAGAAATCTCATGATCTCAGTTAACTCTCAAATAATAGTACTACTCTGTCAGTCAACGAAAGCCAGTTAATCTGTCCATGTACAGTCAGTTGAATCATATTTAGTCTCTTCAGATGGGAGTAGAATTTAGCACCGAGTAAACACAAGTATGGGGACTCACCTACCAGTTTTAGGGTGTGATTCTTAGCAGTCATCCTTGTGTTCTAGAACTACGTAGCCAGCGTAAGTTGAGACATCTTAGCCTGTCAGATTAGGGTTGATAAGGTAGCTTAACCTATCAATTTAGGGTCTCACCATTCTCACTTTGAGTACCTTCCAGACAAGGATCACTCACAACTGTCCTTACCAGTGGCGCGGTATTGACACCCCTCCAGTCGGGGTAGAGATCGGACCACAACTTAGCCGTAGGTATACACTGGGCATGTCGGTTAAACAACTACCTCCCACAATTTTAGTATCAGTCTCAGTAAAATAACTCAACAGTTCTTCAAAATAAGTATACCAGGACTGTTAGATACAGTCAAATTCAATTATAGCACGGTACTCAGGGAGTTCTACCAGATTCAGGACTGTTAGTCATAGTTGCTCATGTTATCAGAACTACAGTTCTAGTCATGTATTATCATACAGATTTAGCTACCACGTACTCATGATCTCAGTTACTATGTACGTATATTTGTACCCTTACGTTCATATCAGTCAATCAATTAGCATTATTCATACATATAAACCCTTTTCATTATACTACCTCACTCGTAAACTTAGTACTTCAGTTGTACTGATGCATTTGTGCTATGGTGCTTTATTTTCATGTTACACCATAGGTTCAAGACACGAGCTCTAGACCAGCAATAGCAGTAGCATTTCCAGTCGCAGAGACTCAGTGAGTCCTTTTCATTCAAGGACAATATAATTTGATTAATTTATTATTATTTTAGCCACTTATCAGTTTACAGAGTTAGTTGGAGACATGTTCCTTCAACTCCTTATTCAGACAGTACTTAGAGGCTTTCAGATTCAGTATTCAGACTTATGTTCAGATTTGATTCAGTTTTTAGTTGTTTTGGGTATCTTTCACCCATATGGATGTTGTGTTTTGACAGATTCTTTATTCAGTTGAACCTTATGGCCTACATGTTCATGTTTTTCACATTATTACGTTATATATTGCAGTGTACAAGTACAGATATAAGTCATGGGTTAGCTTGTGATCCTTCGGGGTCATAAGTACCGTGTAGCATTCTAGTTTAAAAAAATCAGGGCGTTACAAACTTGGTATCATAGACTAAGGTTCAATAATGTCCTAGGAAGTCTGAAAGCCGCATCTAGTAGTGTCTTGTACATGGTGTGCGTTGCGTGCCACATTTACATACAGGAGGCTATGAGATGTTTTAGGAACAATTCCCTTTCTTCAGTATTCATGTCATGCTAGTAAGCACAATTTCAAGTCAGTCTCTCAGTCTAGTCTGCTCTTCTCTTATTTCAGAAACACGCCTCCAAAGAGAAGAATTCAGCCAGCTTCTCAGCCCGAAGATCCTTTGGGCGAACATATTTCTCATGCGAAGTTCAGTACCGCATTTATCGCTCTTGTTCAGTTTGTATCTACCCAAAATGAATGACTAGCAGTCATTCCGGCCAAAGCAGTGGCCAATTTTGTAGCAGCTAGGATTCGGGACTTTACCCGAATGAACCTTTGGTCCTTCTTTGGGTCTATGCTAGATAAGGATCCTTAGGAATTCATTGTCCAAGTCCAGAAGGTCATTGATATCATGGGAGTCACTACTTATTAGAGTGTCGAGTTAGCCACATACAAATTGCAGGATGTCGCTCATATTAATTATTAGAGTGCTGAATTAGCCATATACAAATTGCAGGATGTCGCTCATACTTGGTACAAGCAGTAGTTAGCAGAAAGGTTAGAGGATGCTGGTCCTGTTGAGTGGGAAGAATTTTTCATGGCTTTCTTAGACAGATTCTTTCCCCAAAAGCTGAGAGAATCCAAAGTTCTTGAGTTCATCAATCTCAGGCAGGGAAATATGATAGTTAGAGAGTATTCTCTTAGATTTACTCAGCTAGCCAGATATGCCCCTCATGTGGTTGCAGACAATAGGGCTAAGATAAGCAAGTTCGTGTCAGGGGTGAATGATAGCGTGGTAAATGAGTGTAGGCCTATGATGCTGAATAGTGATATGACTTTAGCCAGGCTCATGACCCACGGTCAACAGATAGAGGAGCACAAGTTTAAGAATAGGGAGTGGCAGAAAAGAGAGCAAGAGGAGGAAGTTTTAGTTTTGCTCAACCCAAATCAGAGGGAGGAAATCGTTTACAGTTTCATTCTGAGTCATTAGTTCTAGCCCCTTCCTCCGCTAGTGCCCCAGTGCCAAAGTTCAGGGACAGCAACAGAGATAGAGCACCAGGCTCTAAATCTCAGGGCAGTGTTAGCAGTGCCCGAACAAACCCCCTTTGTAAGACTTGTGGTAAGAACCACAAGGGTATTTGCAGAGCCAATAGTGATGTCTATTTTGGTTGTGGTAAGCCAGGCCACAGGATTAGGAAGTGTCCTCAGCCAGGCCCTCGGGGCCAGCAGAATCGTTCCTCAGCTCAGTCCAGTCGCTCGAACTAGTAGGGTGCCACTTCCACTACTACTAGTGGGCAACGCCCAAATAGACTCTATGATCTTCAGACCCAATAGGATTAGGAAAATTCTCCTGATGTCGTTACTGGTACATTACATATTTTCCATGTTCATGATTATGCTTTGCTAGACCCAGGTTTGTCCTTGTCGTTTGTCACTCCATACATAGTAGGTGATTTTGGAATCAGTCCTAAAATTTTAGCAGAGCCCTTTTCAGTGTCTACCCCAGTGGGTAAAACCATCATAGCTCGGCGGGTATACAGGAACTGCCCAATTATGATACTTCAAAAATCTATATCAACAGATTTAGTCGAGTTAGAGATGACTAATAGTGATGTCATTCTCGGCATGGATTGGCTTCATTTCTACTATGACATAGTCGATTGCAGAAATAGGATAGTTCAATTTCAGTTCCCAAATGAGCCTGTCCTAGAGTGGAAGGATAACACTTCGTATTTCAGGGGTCAGCTTGTTTCCTACCTTCGGGCAAGGAAAATAATTTCTATGGGGTGTGTGTATCATCTCGTACATGTTAAGGATTCCAGTTCTAAATCTCCCAGTCTCAAATAAGTGCCAGTGGTTAATAAATATTCAGACGTCTTTTTTGAAGAACTTCTAGGCATTTCTCCCAAAAGGGAAATAGACTTTGGCATAGACCTTCTTCTAAATACTCAACCTATTTCTATTCCGTTATACAGAATGGAACCAGTAGAACTCAAGGAACTAGAAAATAAGTTGAAGGATCTCTTAGAAAAGGGATTTATCAGGCCTAGTATATCCCCATGGGGTGCGCCAATCTTTTTCGTGCGCAAAAAAGACGATTCTCTCAGAATGTGTATTGATTACCGTCAGCTCAACAAAGTCATGGTCAAGAATAGGTATCCACTTCCTAGGATAGATGACTTGTTTGACCAACTTTAGGGTGCCAGTTATATCTCCAAGATAGACCTCAGATCAAGCTATCATCAGCTCAGAGTTAGAGAATGTGACATTTCGAAGACAGCTTTTCGTTCTCGGTATGGTCACTTTGAATTTCTAGTCATATCCTTTGGTCTTACCAATGCCCCTGCAACTTTCATGGACTTGATGAACCAAGTGTTCAAGCAGTGCTTGGACACATTCGTCATAGTCTTCATAGATGATATTCTGGTCTATTCTCGAACAGAGCGTGATCATTCAGACCATCTCATAATGGTTCTTCAGACTCTCAGGGTTCACCAGTTGTTCGCCAAGTTCAGTAAGTTCAAATTTTGGCTAAGATCAGTAGCATTCTTTGGCCACATTATTTTCGGTGATGGCATTAGAGTATATCCTCAGAAAATCGAAGCGGTAAGAAACTGGCCTCGCCCTGTCTCTCTATCAGATATTAGGAGTTTCTTGGTTTTACCTGGCTATTACCGATAGTTTTTTAGGGATTTTCTTCTATTGCATCTCCTATGTCCAGATTGACTCAGAAGAAGGTCAATTTTTAGTGGTCAGAACCTTGCGAAAAGAGTTTTCAGGAGTTGAAGACTCGACTCACCTCAGCTCCAATTTTAGCACTTCCTAACGATTCCGATGGATTCTTAGTATATTATGATGCATCCAAAATAGGTTTAGGTTGTGTCCTCATGTAGCATGGTAGAGTCATAGCCTACGCCTCCAGACAGTTAAAGCCTCATGAGAAGAATTATCCTACTCATGACCTTGAGTCAGCAGCAGTTGTCTTTGCCTTAAAGATTTAAAGGCATTATCTATACGGTGTTTATGTAGATGTCTTCACTGATCATAAGAGCCTTCAGTATGTCTTTTCCCAGAAAGATCTCAATCTTCGTCAGAGAAGGTGGTTAAAACTCTTGCAGTATTATGATATAAGTGTCCTTTATCATCCTGGAAAGCCAATGTAGTGCCTTAGTAGACTGTCCATGGGTAGTGTTTCCTATCTTGTGAATAGAAAGAATAAATTAGCTTAGGAGATTCATCAGCTTTCCATACTAGGCGTTCACTTAGTCAAATCTTCATATGGTGGTGTATGTGTTCAGAGTAGTTCAAGGTCATCTCTAGTTTTTGAGGTGAAAGAGAAGCAAGAAAGGGATCCTAGCCTTGTCAATCTAAAAGAGTCAAGTCAGAGTCAGGAAGTACAGGTTTTCTTCCAAGGGGGAGAAGGTGTCTTCGTTGTCAGGGTTGTCTATTTGTTCCCGGTGTAGATGACTTGAGGCAGTGAATTCTAGCGGAAGTGCATGGTGCGCGATACTTTATTCATCCAGGGGCCACTAAGATGTACAACGACTTGAGGGAGATCTATTGGTGGAGTGGGATGAAGAGGGACGTTGCAGAGTTTGTGGCTAAGTGCTTTATATGTCAGCAGGTTAAGATAGAGCATCAGAAACCTAGTGGTTCCATGCAGGAATTCACTATTCCTACTTGGAAGTGGGAAGAAGTGAACATGAACTTCGTGACGAGCTTTCCTAGAACACGTCATCAGCATGATTCAATTTGGGTCATTGTAGATAGAATAACCAAGTCAGCTTATTTCCTTCCAATTTATACCTGTTACTCGGCCGAGGATTATGCAAGACTCTATATTGATGATAGGCGAATTTACACGCCTATATCAATATATTTTGCCCATATTTTAGCCTAGTTTTGAGAACAAATTATATATTTCATGCACTTTTAGTCCTTTTTCCTATAAATGAGCTAACGAACATGATTAGTAAAGTTTCAGGTATAAATGATGCAAAATACAGCATTTTATGGCTTACTTGACGCAAAAGAAAGCTCACAAAGGAAGGGAAGAAAGTCTACACGCCTAAGGACCAAAACTGCTGCATGGAAAATTTGTGCCGGGCTAAAACAACATTTCTGAAGACTTTGGGGACTTACAGACACAAGGCTGGATTTTGACAATGATACATTAACCTAGTACAATTGGGTTATGTATTTCATTAGTTTATTTGGATTAGGAGAATTTTACATTAACCTAGTACAAATGGGTTAAGTATTTTTCTTAGTTTAGTAGGATTTGGCTATTTATTTCATTAGCATAGTAGGAGTAGGATAGGAGTATTATAAATACCCTATCATGCTAGAGATTTTTAATTAAGTCCTCCCTTAGTGGAGAGACAAGTCCTCCCTTAGTGGAGAGACACATTCTACTTCTCAATTACAACTCTTCTAATCTTTCCATTAATTCTATTTTTCTTCTTCTACTCTTCTATTCTTAAATTCCACAACAAGAGAATCGTTACCAAGCCAAGGAAACACGCCTCACGCCTACCACTTGTGCTACACGAAAATCATCAATCTTGTGGTATAATAACAACAATGCAAATTGTGATTTCCTTCGCATTCATGGGTAACTAAACTTCTCTGTTAGGGTTATGGAAGCCGAATGAGATACTATCTATTGCTGTGAGTTTGTGAGTTCGAGACACGTATATTGCTTATATCATTACACTCTTCATCTTAAACCACATTCTTTGTGGTTGCAAACGCAAGAATACGCCAGTCTAACATTTAACTTGTTCGAGAGAAAGGTTATTTGTCTGGAAAAGAGATAATGTCAAGGTAGTAGGACACCCTTTCCTATTAAAAAGCTAGTGCCGTAACTGGACTAACCTCTTAGAGAATTCGTACCGTTAGACACGCTTTAAGCTCGAGAGAGTTAAAGTGAAATAGTCCTTGTTTAGGTCGAGAGACGCTTGGATTTACCATCGAATACAATTCTCTATAAGCAATTGCATGTCAGAATTCTACACACTCATAGCCAATAGAGACGTATAACTCAGAAGGTGGACATAACCCCAACGCTTCAATTCTCATTGTTTACAACTTACGTAACAATCTTTCTCTCTTTACTTTGCTATTTTCAGCTTTTACTTTATTGTTTTCGTTACACATTACAATCCCCCCTTTTACGAGACTTGCACCAAAAGTTTAGTAATTTTGCTTACTTGTTGGCCAAGCTATTCCCTGTGGGATCGACACCCAACCCAGGTTGGGTTCTATATTTGCTAACGACCGCTTTACACTCCCACGAGAGCTGTAGATTGAGCGTTATCAAAAATTAGCGTCGTTGCCGGGGAATACGAGTGTCAATCAAGTTTGTGATAATTACTAGACCCTTTGGTCAAAGATTCTCGTACTTTTACGTTTAGTTTTTGTTTTTGTTTATTGCAGGTTTTTACTTTAGTGCATGCCCCATACTAGAAGTTCTGGTCAACCGTTATTACCAATAAATCCTGAACCACAACGAATTAGAAGAATGGAAGCACAAGCTGAAATCGACAGGATGGCTGCTCAACACGAGCAAGCAAGATTAGCTTCTCTTGCCGCTGCTCAAGTCCAACAACAAAACATTGATAATCCTGGGCGAGCAACAAATCCTGACGATGAAGATTTAGGTGATGACGAGTTACTAAACCCTAGGCGTGATGCTGAAATTATAACACCTGCCAACAGAAGAGGTCGACAAGCGCGGTATAGGTATGATTGCCAACCCATGCAGCCAGCTTTCGACGATGATGATGATGATCTTTATGGTGCCGGAGCCACTGGAGCAATAATTCCACCACCATTAGCGCCCGGAGCTAAGTTCAACATCACAAGCACCATGATTCAGTTATTGCAACTCAAGGGATTATTTGGTGGACTAGCAAGCGATGATCCGAATATGCATCTCATCAACTTTATTTCTACATGCAAGTCCTTTGACAATCCTGCTATTGGTCAGAATGCTATTCGATTACGTTTATTTCCATTGTCTCTGTCTGGGGAGGCAACACTATGGTTGAATGGGCTGACTCCTGATTCAATTACAAATTGGAGGTAATTGAGAGACGCTTTCCTAGAAAGATTCTTTCCGCCATCCAAAAGGGCTCAATTGAGAGATGAAATCAGCAACTTTCGTCAGCTTCCCTCTGAAGCTCTTCATGAAACATGGGAGAGGTTCAAGACAAAGCTAGTGAGATGCCCAAACCATCACATGACTAATGTTCACCTCATAGAGATCTTGTATAGAGCCTTGAATTCAATAACTAAACCAGTGGTGGACAACGCAGCTGGAGGTTCTTTCATGGACCTCACCTTTGGTCAAGCAAGCAATATGCTAGATCGTATGATGAGCTTTCCTAGAACACGTCATCAGCATGATTCAATTTGGGTCATTGTAGATAGAATAACCAAGTCAGCTTATTTCCTTCCAATTTATACCTGTTACTCGGCCGAGGATTATGCAAAACTCTATATCAGGGAGTTGTTCAGATTACATGGTATTCCACTATCTATCATCTCAGACAGAGGTACCCAGTTCATCTCTCACTTCTGTAAAGCATTTCAAAAGGGTTTTGGTACCCAATTTCATATTAGTACAGCGTTTCATTCTCAAATAGATGGTCAAGCAGAAAGGACCATTCAGACTCTAGAAAATATGCTAAAAGCATGTGCAATTGATTTCAAGGGAAGCTAGGATGACCACTTTTCTTTGATTGAGTTCACATACAATAACAGCTATCACTCCAGTATTCAGATGGCTCCATTCGAAGCTCTCTATAGTAGGAGATATAGGTCTCTAATCAGTTGGTTCAAAGTTAGTGAGACCACAATCATAGGGCCTGACATAGTATTCGATGCCTTAGAGAAAGTTTAGTTAATCATAGAAAGACTCTGGGCTGCTCAGAGCCGAAAGAAGTCTTATACGGATGTTCGTATAAAGGATCTCAAATTCGAGGTCGATGACTATGTCTATCTCAAGATCTCTCCCATGAAGGGAGTAAAGTGATTCGGCAAGAAGGGAAAGCTCAGTCCCTGATATGTCAGTCCCTTCAGGATTCTCAGTCGCTTCGATAAGGTAGCCTATGATCTTGAATTGCTTTCAGATCTAGCCTTAATTCATCCAGTCTTCCATGTCTCTTTGTTCAAGAAGTGCATAGGTGACCCAGCAGTTGTAGTCCCTATTCAGAGCATTAAGATTCAGAATAGCCTCTCTTATGAAGAGATTCCAGTCAAAATCCTCGACTATCAGACTCGTAGGATGAGGAACAAAGAAGTCCCTCTAGTCAAGGTTCTTTGGTGGAATCAGTCCATGGAGAGAGATACTTGGGAAGAAGAAGCATACATGCGAACCAAGTACCCTCATCTTTTCTCCACTAATTCAGACATAGCTTGAGGTAACCATTTTCCTTAAGCTTATTTAGTTACATGTTCAAAATTCCAGTATAAAATTGGTATCAAGTATCAGTGCATAGATTATCATGCATTCATGAGTTCAGCTTATCAGTCATGCATCAGATTTGCATGTTCAGTTGGGATATATTTAGTCTAGAATTCAATTCAGTCCTAAAATCATGTGCCAGTTGAGCATGATCAGTGTATGCATCATTTTATCTTTTCTCCCATCTCAAGCAGTCATCATTCGAGGACGAATGTTTCCAAGGGGGAAATATTGTAATACCCCAAAAAATCCAAACCAATATTAAAGCCATGTACCAAGCTCATGCATAGTACATCATGGTTATTTTATAGTTTTATGAGTAGGTTAGATATATATTAAGGCTTCAAATAACTCCCAACAATCAGACGAATCAAAACATTCCTTACCGATTGAATTCTTGAGAAGGATATTGGTATAGTAAACTTCAAATGAGCATATATCTCATTTTACATGTAATTTTTGAGCTCATGACCTATAAACAGATAGATAATTAAATTATCTTTCCAACGATACCAATTTCGCCTAAATCCGATATTGGAGAAGAGAGTTATTCCTATTTTACTCCAGCATGTCAGGCTAGAAAAAGTGTGACGACATTAGTGGTAGCTTACCACATTTGTGATGCCCTATCACGAAGGTCATCAGCCGTAGGCAAAAACTAGCTCCTAAGTGACGACATTCATGGTATCTTAATACACTTGTGACGCCCTATCATGAAGTTCACCTTAATATTCCTCTAGTTATAGACCTACATAAAACAAGCACACAAAAATCTCCCCATAACATATTAAACTTCAACTAACTACGACATATATCATAGACTTCGCCTCAATGTTACTTCACCTTTACTGCCTTAGCTAAAATAAGCATGCCACCATGTCTCATCAATAAGAAATGTTTACTCTCTCCAATTTAGACAATTGTTCACTACCACTCTCTTGAATAAGGACAGGTAAGTAAAAGATTAGAACACGAGGACCTGAAAAATAAAGAAATACTATGTATAACTTTACACTCGACTGAAGCCTGGGGAATAGAGTACTTAACATCATGAACTCATCAAAGAGGTCTCTGAGGACATGCATGATATGAATCAAAATTTCACTGATCATTAAGAGTATTGCTGAGTATTAGAACAGAACATACTGTAAAGCTTAATTACATGAGTCATGAGCTGCATGACCTGAATTTGGAGTTCATAACTTATGGAATGTGATTCCAACTGCTGAATGAACTGGAACTCCTCATTTTTAGGAACTAGGAGAGTACGTGATTTTCTATCATATTTATGAACATAAACTATGATCATGGAACTAAAACGTAAAGCATGAGTAGGAATTGGGATAACTGAAAATACTGGAATAAGAATGGATTGAGTGTCATACTCACTTATGATGTTCTTTAACATTCAGGCATCACTACTAAAATCTAGAAGTCTAACTTGGTTACTCATTCTATCATCTCCCCTTTAGACTTAAGCCATCACTCCAAGTCTGCGAACCACTATATAAACTCTAATCTAAACTGCAATCACTTTACTCTAGAGTCTAGGATATAATCAACACATATATAACTAAACTTACCCTAAAGGACTTTATCTTCATATACAACACCCAATGCTAATACCTTCTTCTGCGATTTAACTCTTAGATTTCCATAACCCCAAAGTCATCATATAAAAACTTAAACCCTCACCAACTTAGATTCTAACACTTAACATGGATGTCTTCACCCTCTAATAAACCATACTACTTGCATCATAGTCTACTAATATTGCATCTCAAAACTTATATTTTCCTCTAAACCATAAGAGTCTAGATCATATCAAAAGGCTCAACCGTATCAATCAAAACTTCTTACTTAGTTATTTACAACATCATACACCATATACTATTCTTTTTCAACTTAACGGTACTACCAATCACACATAACACTTAGTAAATTTCAAATATAATGAAGTCCCATATCACCTTGGGCATGCCTCTACATCATACCTGCAACATCATACTAAATTGCAAATAAATAAACTTAAGCTCTTGCATACCCTATTCAAGCCTACTAGATCACTTCCATATAACTAGCCACACTAACCAAGAAATCATTACATCCACCTCATACACGTTATTACTATTTACCCTTCTATACATCTAATTTACTATCATACCTCTATAAATTTCAGTTAATCTCTTTTTGGTAATATCAAGGAAAGCCTAAATTAATGATACTAAACCACCAAACACTTCATTAATATCCTATATTTTTCAAACACAATAATAATCAATAACTCCTTTAGTACTTCAAGCAAACAATAATTCACCTTAACTAATAACTCTTTCTTCACCCTCTACTAAACTAGCACACAAGGGCACATCACCTTATATATCTTGATAATATGTATAATTTTATCTCCATACTTTCTATCAATCATTATTCCCACCTTTTCTTGTCACCTTTCATGAGCACTATCTGTATTTAAAAGGGTAAATAGGAAATTTGAATACATATCTAATTCTATCTCAACTGAACAACTCATAAGGATGAGGACGTAACTTTCAACTCAAGGAACTTAACATACTAGGGAGCTCATCTTAGGCCCTTTGTGTGACTTCTAAAACATCTGCTAGCAAATCTAAGAGTATTATCTGGGAAGGAACTGGAACTTGCTAATTATGTTTTCTTGAGAATAAGTCATAGATAAGGATATTTGGGGTAATACACTAATAGATAGGAGATTCTGAGAGAACAACTTTACCGCATGATCTAGAGTAGGAAATGAGGAAAACTTTTCTTAAATACCTTGTAGCCTTTTGAAAAAAGTACAGACATCTTCGTACCATTCCACAAGACTCTACTAGACACGGCTTCATAGACACCCTAGGAAACTTGAACTTTGTGCTCTGATACCAAGTTTGCAACACCTCGAAAATCTAC
The DNA here is from genome assembly GCA_030864225.1 of Capsicum baccatum var. pendulum. Classification (NCBI taxonomy): domain Eukaryota; kingdom Viridiplantae; phylum Streptophyta; class Magnoliopsida; order Solanales; family Solanaceae; genus Capsicum; species Capsicum baccatum. The sequence continues at coordinate 137,025,304 of CM061552.1, forward strand.
CCTTAGATGTCACATGGTGCTTAGGATCACAAGTGATCCCAAGCTAACCGTTATACTGGCATAACTCAAGAGCAACTAAATAAAATGCATATATCTATACAAAAACAGTGGAAGATAACTCTTTTCTGAATCTAATCAATACAAAAATGAATTCACATAATTACAACTCTTCTTTTACAAAACAAAATTGAAACCAAAGTTTACATAACTGACTCTAACTAACATCTGTGAAGCCTCAACTATATTGACTATAAATAGTTGGGAAGCTACTCTAACTATCACTAATCAATATATATGAATAAGAAAATAAACGGCATAAGTAAATCTAACTGAAGTCCCTGAAATAGGAGGACTCATTATCTTGTTGGCTGGAATCTGCAACTGTCTAAGTCTTAATGTGCATACTAAAACTTGTACCTACATTATGAGACAATGTAGCACATTGACATATATGTTGATCAGTACTTTGCGAATGTACTGAGTATATGGGGTGAAATGCATAAGTAAAACATATCTCATAATCATCATTTATGAAATAATGCATGCTAAATGTAAATGACTCACATAGCTTGAGTAAATCTGAAATATAAAGAACATGAATCATGAATAGTAAAGATCACAGTATAAATCTTGTGAGTCATTACACTTAGTTCTAAAATCTATATTCTCTTCTTGTTCCCAAATCATGTAAGCTAAATGAAATCAGAAACTCATTCTATATAGTAAATACTTTATCTCAAAGATATGTTTTTAAGAGTGGGGGACATCTATTTGGGAGGTTCTTCTAACTGACATGTACACCATGTGAGAACCCATGCTATCCCACCACTATCACCTGTAAGTTTAGGGCTACTCTACCCTTGCCATCAGAATAGAACAATCTCACCTCAGTGATCACAATCTCAGTCATCCGCATAAAATGGAAATAATCATAATCCTATGTTGGCACATAGTTCTGGGGTATGAAAATGTAGTAACGTACCCATCTCGATGCTAAATAATACTCCCAATATCATGCTCAAAGTCTTAAGAAAATACACTTTAAAATAATCTCATGGTTTATAATGAAACCAACTATAAAATCAATAATCTCAATATGTAAAGTGGATTTCAAATTTAGCGAGACCAAAAGGTCAAATCTCTCTCAAAAATCTAAAAATATTCTAATCATGGGGTGTTTGTAGCACAACAGTTCTCAAAATCACAATCTAAGAAAGGGCTTAGTGACCCAAGTATCAATCTCATAATAAAACATCTCAAAATTCATACTTGATAATGTAAACATTCATAAATCATCATAAAATCTGAAAATTTCAGCAATATGCATGCTAATATCAATATACTCATGTAATTCAACTTCTAAAACATTGAAAATCTCACAATCTCATGAATAGCAACATAGGGTAAAACCCAACTTCAATTTCATAGGAAAACATGTAAAATGAAATAGCTTTCATAATAAAAATCAAGTTTTGGGCACAAGGACGAAAGAATTGTCCTTGTTCATAACCCCAATACCTTGGATGATGAACTTAGATGAACAACTTGCTTTTTGAGATGCTATTTGCTTTCTTGAAGGTAGATTATTGAAACTCTTGAATTGGGAACCTTGAATCTTGAACTATCTTTAAAAAAGAATGGTGAACTTTGGGGATTCTTGAAGTTTGGTATTGGAGTCAAGGGTTTCTAATTGATAGAAATTGAGGAAGAATGAGCATATTTTTCTTAATAATGCCTTTAATCATCTATTTTAATGATTTGGGGATGTGGGCAAAATGACTAAACTGCCCTCAGGCTTTAAAATTTATAACTGGGACACCGTTTAAGGCTTCACCATGATGCGGTGAATAATCCATCGTGATACCCACCGAAGCACGATGGAATCGCGGTGAGCTACTGGTTTGTGAAAAATGTGGATTTCGGGTTCATCGTGATGTGGTGCAATCGCGATGACCCACTGGAAAATGATAAATATGGATTTGACCTCCACCGCGATGCGTTGGACTTCTCATTGCTATACTCACCGCGAGTGATCTAATCATGGTGAGATCTTGGAATATGATGATCGCAGATTAGGCTCCCACCGCGATGTGGTGGCCTGTCCAACGGGAACACTGCTTACTAAAAACGTCCTAACATCTTCACCGACTGTCAATTTTGGAAGAATCTTATTTTGATGAAAAGCTTATTCAATTTCCTATGCAATGGAAAATCGAAATCTACAGAATTACTCACAAACTAAACATCATTCATTTTAGAAGCTAATGCTTGATGTTTTAGGGATAAAAATTTAGCTAGAAAACTTCAGGGTATTACATGCAGAGTCACAAAAATTCTTCCACTGATTTAGTAGAATATCGTACTAAGTGTGACCTGAATGTTGAACCTTTGAAAATATATTATAAAATAATATAGCGCAATAAAAGTATATGGCCATTAATTTTAATGTACTGAGCATACAGGATATACTCTATGATATTTGAATTGAATATGCTGAATAAATCAAATATAAGGTTGTAAAAGGTTTGAGTCTGAACTGTGGTAGTTATTGGTAATCGACATACCCTAATTTGAGCAATATAGGGTGCAAACTCTAACCTCATTTGGAGGGTGTTATGTAGATTTCCAATGTTAAGAACACTAATTGGCGTGGGTCCACTAAACTGATGTCCAAAAGGACTAAGGTGTCAAGCCTTGTCTAGTGGGTGACCTTTTCCAACCTCATAGTGGAACCATAGTTTTAGGACTTAAGGACTTCTACTAAGGGGTCGTTTGGTTTGAAAATGGTTATCCCGGGATAATTATCCCGGGATAAATTAAAAGAACACATTTTCCTTTGTTCGGTTAGAGGGATTAATACAACCCGGAATAACTTATCCCACCATTTTCCCCTTAGTCCCGAGATAACTTATCCCATATACATAGTGGGATAAGTTATCCTGGGTAATCTCGGGATAACTAATCCTGGTATTAGTTTTCCCGAGATATCCATTTTCAAACCAAATGACACCAAAAGGTCTTAGTCTAACTGAAAAGTGTGCCTTCATTCCTGCGTCTGCTCAGTGCTAGGTACTACTCCCAACTTAATGACACTGAAAACTAAAATGCTTAGTAATAGTAATATTCTAAAGACTAGAAATAAATTCATTATCTAAGAGAATTCAAAACAAGTATAATTGGAGGATATAATACTCATAAGTAAATAAATAAAACCTAGGTCATCACTTGTTCATAAACTACAATCCCTGAAGAATACAACTATTATGACAATTCCATAAACTGAGTGAATTAAAGAATTTAAAAACACAAGTCCAACAATCATGGATTTCAAAATATAATTAAGGTTTATAATTTTGAATATGTAATGGTACTAAATTCTTATTAAAACATGGGTATAACTAAAAGGATCAAGAAACTAGATTATTAAGAAATTCACGAACCCTAAGCTCCGAGGAAGGAGTTAACTAAGAAGTTGAGTTAACTTTGGGAGTCAATAAGTGGAATGAGACCCAATTATTAAATTCCACATACATAAATAAGGAAACCTAGGTGAAATCTTTTAATTTGGAGTTTGAATTTGAAGAATCCTAATTTTCCCATGGGAGAAGAAAATCGCCTCTTGCCTATTTTCTTCTATGTGTTGTTTGAATTTTGAGTTAATGTGGAATTTAGGGTATTTCAATCTTATATTTCAATCTTAGGATATCATAAACAATGTAGTTTTGGTGTTAGAAGAGTGGTAAAAGACCAAACAACCCCTTTGAAAATATTATAGCAGTCAAAACAGTTATGGCTGAGGGTTCAGCAGGTGGACTATCAATATAACGTCCTGAATGTGGTACCCAGAATGCTACACAGTGCCTATGACCCCGAAGGACTACAAGCTAACCCATGACTAATATCTATAACTAAGCATTGAACAATACTAAAATTATGCAGAATACATAAGATTTGTAACGCCATAAGGTTCAAAATTGAACTAATACTGAATATAAAATAATGTCTTAAATGGGGCATAACAATACCCAAAACTGAAATAAAATTGTATGAAACACGTTGTAGTCTGAAAGCCTCTAAACTGTCTAAAAACTATGGAGTTGATGGGACATGTGCCCAACTAACTTCGAAGTACTAAAATAATAAATTAACAAAATAATCATGCAATCCTCGAATGATGAGGACTCACTACTAGTTTGGCTGTTGAACGTCTGATCTACTAAGGATGCTCAAGAGTTTGTGCTTCTAAACCTATGGTATAAAACACCATAGCGCAAATGCGCCAGTACTTTGAATATACTGGTATACAAGTAGGGTAGGCTAAATGCAAAGTGTTCATATGCATGAACAATACTAACTGACTAAATAATATGAACGTAAAAATACATGCATGAATACATGACTGTTACTGAGATCGTGATAGGACTGAATACTAAGTTCAGACTACTGAGTCAACTGGTAACATGGATTTATAGACATCTAAATATACTGATGCTAGGATTCTGAATACTGAGGGACTGATACTACATTATGGATTCATGAATAACAATTTTTTGACCATTCTGATTATGAAGAACTTGTCTGGTTGACTATATTTGACAGACCTGAAGTTGAATACTGATAACATGAGTTTTGTATAACCAGTATACTGATACTAAGCGAGTGTATCTGAAAATCTAAATTCTGATGGAATTAGCTGGATTTCGTACTGTACTGAGTGACTGTACTTGACAATCCTGAAATCTATAGAACTATCTGAGTTCTATTATCGAGACTGAAACTGAGATGGTGGGAGCCAATCATCTAACTGACATGCCATGAAATTAAACTGGTGGGGTCCAACCTATAACCCCAACTGGAAGGGTGTCAATACCGTGCCACGGGTAAATATAATCTATAAGGTAACCCTTTCTAATAGGAAGCTCTTTCGTCAACCCTCTTGTAGGAATAACCTCAAATGAGATGTATTAGTAGCCTTATGCATAGGGGTACATCTCAACCTATGATGGCTACGTAGTTCTAGAATGCAAGGATTGTTTCTAAGGATCACACCCTTCATGGAATAACAAGTGAGTCCCCATCCTTGGGTTCGCTCGGTGCTGAATCCTACTCCCAACTAAATAGACAATGAACTGATTAACTGAAATGAACTGATACTAATGGTATTGTTTAGCGGAGCTAAACTTTATTTACTAAGTTCCGTTGACTGACAAAATTCTACTGAGACATGATTACTGACTGAGATCACTGATATTTTTGAGATTACTAAATGGGACTGGACTGATACTGAGTTTTCCGGAGTTACTGGCTGAATTCTACTGATCATGGCTTGACTGAGAGTATCGTGAAAATATAACATGGCTCTAGGCACACAGCTAAATTATCAGGTACAAGTACCCCCGGGACTTGATATAATGAAACTGACAAGGCTTGACACTTTTGATCACATGACCAATATCAACAATATATAATTTCATAGTTGGGAATTTCATAAAGCACATGAGAATCATAATGTTGTACATGGATAGTAATGCATATAAACATGGCATAGTTTCATGCTTCTAATCTTATGAACATCTCATCAAGCAATCACAATGCATAGGTTTTGCATGGGAATCATCTTAATTAAGTAGGTATAGCATAACTTAAGAAGCATGACATGATCTTGACACATGAAAACTAAATACTTGATCATCATTCATTCATTGGGGCATATTATCAAACACCTTTCATGCACACTTAGGGCATAGGTATGATCATCAATTTAATTCAACATAGTTCCATAACTTAACTCAATTTCATAAATTTTAACCCTATACTAACATAGTTTTATCAAAATATGATAAGGATGCAATCTTGGCAGTCATGCAACAATAACAACATGAACATAATCAATTCAAAACAAGAACATTATGACATATAGTTTAAAATAGGGTTCTTGAGCTTCATGGACGAAAGGAGTCCATGAATCAACAGTGTTCATACCTTAGTTCTTGATTCTATAAAGATTGACGGAGAGATTCTTGAATTTAGGTCTTGGATTTGAATCCCCAATTGAAAACCCTAGCTTGTTCTTGAGAGAAACTTGAGAGAAATAATATATTTTGTGTGAATTATGGCTGAATCACGTGTTATTGGGGGCATATAGGGGTGAAAAATTGACCCTTTTAACCCTTGGACGCATATTTTAATTCTATGAAAATTTTCTAATTTGGACCCCTAGCACGATGCGGCGCTGTCGTGTCGTGTCTCCAAAAAGTGACAAATAAGAAATTACACGATGGTGCGATACAGAGCTATCACGTTGCCACTTTGTTTGTGTCTTGGAAGTTTGGCGCGACATGCCACTATCGCGGAGAAACACTGGAAATATACAATTGCAATTTGAGCTATCTCCGCGAGGTGCTGATGGCTCAGGTAATACACTGTCTCACTAAAAGGGCTATAACTCTTCACTCGGGTGTTGGATTTGGGAGAATTTGATATTGATGGGAAGCTTATTGAATTTTTTACATGATAAAAAGTGAAAATCTTTAAAATACCATATGTATAAAAGTTGATTCATCTTTGAAACAAGTCTTAAATATTTCTGGAATGATTTTAAGCTAGGTAGAAGTATAGGGTATTACAATTCTCCCCCTTGGGAACATTCTTCCTCAAATGAGACTGATTGATATAGGATAAATGATAATATGAAGTACATACTGAACATAAACAACTAAAATATGACTACTTGATTGACATTACTGCGATTCATACTGAGAATGCATATCTGATGCATGATTTCATGACTGAGCTGATGTATGACTTAGAGTACTGATAAGCTGATCACACATATCTGATGTGTGAATATATAACTGAACTGATTCATGAATATGTGACTTAACATGCAAGGGTAAAGATACCAAGTTTGAAATCAAAACTGAGCATGGAACTGAATACCACATTTGTAACTGAAATCTGAATATAAAATTGGATAAGCTTAAGAAAAGTTATTGCCTTGGGCTGAGTGTTAGTTTAACTATCTGATTGTTTCATCTTAGAATAGTTACATTTTTTTATGAGATTTCAGCTAGATCGCATAGTTGGGGACATGGAAACCAAACTATATGAATTTGTCTGTATAAGATAGCTGAGTAAGAAAATCATAACCTGATTGAGATTCGATAAGATGAGTTGAGACCTATGAACATCATCTAAGATAAAGTAACTAAGCCTCATGCATTGCAACTAAGACTACTGAGAAGATTCACATAGGTGCTGAGCACGAATGTATAACCGCACTGACTTATCTAATTAAGTGAAGGACTGATAGTTGAATACTGAGTCTACAAGGCTGGTCTATACTTAGTCTGAATAGTTGAACCAAAATAGAAGAGTATCATGCATGGAAGGTAATGACTATCGGGATAACACGAGGCAACTAAGCATGAATTAGTGAAAACTATATTATTTGAGAATGCAAGACCAAGCGTATAGTACAATTCTAGAATAGTTTGTAAACTGAGGTACTAAAATACTGATAAATGAATATTTGATAATTGTACACTATGGTCAAGCAAACCCTAAAACTGAATTGAGTTACCGACCTGATTACTAGGCTTGGATTGGGATTGAGATTGTAGCTACGATGGTAATTGAGACTGTAACTGTTGATTTCTGATAACTGAGGTTTAGACTGGTGCTGAAGTATTTGATTCTGAAAGCTAAGTACTAAAACTAAACACTGAAACTATAAGTGAGTTTTGATAACTGCTTACGAATAATTGACATATGCTAAGGATATATCAAATTTGACACTTAAATGAGGCCTGGGGAATAGAATACCAAAATCATGGATTTATCAAAGCTTTAAGCTGAGGGTGTACATGATACTACTGAGTTTGGCTACTCACTAGAATTTGAATGTGAGTCATATGGGCTACGCATACTGTAAAGCTTGACATGAGACTTGAGTCATGAGCTGCATGACCTGAGTCTGGAATTTCTGTGTTTCATGGGGCAAGATTTATGACACTAAGTGAACTGGAATTCCTTATACTAAGAACCTGGAGCACACATTATTCTATGAGAAATATACGGATACAAGTTGTATTCGTAGAACTAAAATGGGTAGCATGCGTAAATATCATGATGACTATAGTACGAAACTTTGCACTAAGATAGGAATGGGTCAAGAGTCATCTTTCGTTACTGATTATCTACACATACTGGAACTATAACTAGAATCTGAAGGCTTGACTTCCTGACCCCAAAGTTTAACTACTATGCAAGGTTTCAAAAGAAAAGAAACTCAAGAATCTAATGAAGCATGAATATGTAAATGAGAGATCAGTAACATACCAGTGGCTGCATCAGGAAAACTTTCTTGATTCGATCGGGACTGAAGTGCATAAAGTCTGTTTGGGCATTGCCCACTGATAGCACTTGTAACGCCCCAATTTTCTAAACCAAAATGCTACATGGTGCTCATGACCCCAAAGAACAACAAGCTAACCCATGACTAATATCTGTACCTGTAAACTGCATAATATCTCATAAAATATGCAAAAACATGAACTGTAAGGCCATAAGGTTCAATACTGATACATATCTGAAAAAAACAAGGTATAAGAATACCAAAAAGAAACATAAATAATGAAGTCTGAACATCTAATCTGACATCTAGTCCAAAAGTCTCTAACTGAACTAAATAAAGAGTTGAAGGAACATGTCTCCAACTAACTCCATGAACTGAAAAACTAATCTGAAATACTATAATAAAGTAATAATAATATTATCCTCAAATGAAGAGGAGCACTAACTGCTGAAATCTGCAATGCTACTGTTGCTCTGAAACTCATGCCTCTATACCTATGGCGTCAAATAAAACACCATAGCGTGAATGCGTCAGTACGACTGAATGTACTGAGTATACGAGTGAGGTAGGCTAAATGCAAAGGGTTTTATATGCATGAACAATGTTGACTGGTATGAACGTGAGAATACATATATACATACGTAACTACAACTAAACTCGTGGTGATACTGACTACTGAGTCTGAATACTGACAACATGAGTTTACTAATGTTGAGATACTGAATGACTGAGTTTACTGATATTGAGATACTGAATGACTGAGTTTACTGATAATGATATGTAATTTACTAATAAGTGAGGAGTTGATACTGTATTACTGAATACTGGGAGACTGATAATATATTACTGATAAAGGAATGATTGTTTCTGATAGTTCTGATTATGAAGAACTGATTTGATTGACCATATATAATAGTACTAAAACTGAGCTCGTGATAACATGACTATTGAGTTCTGTTAGCTGACTAAATGCTACTAAATTCTGATAACTAATATATCTGATAACATGAGTTCTGATAACTGATAGCATGAATGATTGTATCTAACAGTCCTAAATCTGATGGAACTAGCTGAGTTTTGTATTGTATCTAAGTTGACTGTATCTGACAGTCTTGATATCCTGAAGAACTATCTGAGTTCTTTTACTGAGACTAATACTGAAACTGACATGTCCCAAATATGCTATAATAGCTAAGTTGGGGTCCAATCTCTGCCCTCATTGGAAGGGTGTCAATACCGCATCACTGGTAAGGACAAGTTGCGAGTGACCCTGGAAGGTACTCTAATGAGAACGGTGGGAACCCTCATCTGACAGGTTAAGCCACCTCATCTACCCTCAACTGACAGGTATTGATGTCTCAACGTATGCTGGCTATATAGTTCTGGAACGTAAGGACTGCTTCTAAGAATCACACCCTCTACTGGCAGGTAAGTTCCCATCCTTAGGTTCGCTCGGTGTTGAATCCTACTCCCAACTGAATGACACTGAACTGATTATACTGAACTGATTTCCTAGTTCATACTAGAATTAACTAGACTGTTACTGATTGTTCTATTTAAATGAACTGAACATGGACTGAGTTTATTGAGTTTTGATGACTAGTGGAACACTACGCATACCTTAGATTAAGAATTTGTGAAGTTCGCGGTGAAATTAGCTTGAATCTTAGAAGCCCCAATTGAAAACCCTAGCCTTGTCCATGAGAGTTTTTCAGAAAATAGGCTATATTTTGGTGTAAAGAAGGATTAATCCCATGTTGGTAGTATATATAGGGGTGGAGGATGACCAAAATACCCCTAAGGAACAATTAAGGTCAAATCCGTCCCTCAGTTGACCCGGGATATACTACGAGCTTTCCCGATCTTAACTCAACTTCAAAATTAAAAAATGAACATCAGGAAGGTCGCCAAATAAATCCCCAAAGTTTGGAGGTTTAAAATAAGACTAAGTGTTGAATCTTGAACACTTAGCAAAATTTTCTAAGTCTTAGGATCTTTCATGGAGCTTTATGAGCTGAATTTGATACGCGATTTGTGGGGTATTACAGCACTGGAATGGGTGCCCTGCCATTTTTGGCGACCGAACTAAGCTAAAGAACAACCATGTTGACTTCAAGGACCAGGTTTAGGACAGTCTTGGACCTTGTGACCTGACTCGCCACATCCAAAACACACATTACTGTCGGCTCTACACACACCCTTATAATGCTTACCACACTCTTCGCAAAGCAGATGAGTAAAAAAACCCTGCTCTCACTACCCTAGGCCTTGGAGCCTGATGCCCCATCCCTACGGTCATTTTAGAACTTTGATACTGGCGCACTAGCTAAAGAGTGAACTGGGGCTGAACATTTCTGACATAACTAAAAATGATTACCACCCTGCCACCCTGATAAAGCAAAACTATAACTACCTATTCTGGCCCTCTTATTTTCTCTCTCCTTCTTCTCAAGTTTCTGCTCTTCAATTTGTTGAGCATGGACCATAAATCTAGACATGTTTATCTCCTTAATCAACATTGCAGTTCTGCACTCCTTAACCACTCTACCTAAAACCCTAGACATAAACTTACTTATTTTGGATCTACTGTCTGCTACTACATGGGGAACGTACCTGGCTAACTGAGTAAACTTAAGGGAATACTTTTTAACGCTCATGCTACCTTGTCTAAGGTTGATGAACTCTAATACTTTGTCTTCTTTCTTCTCTAGGGGAGAGAATCTATCCAAGAAGGATGTAGCAAACTCTTCCCACTCTATAGGCTCTACATCTATACCTATGTCTACCTTTCACTACTTGAACCACGTATGGGATACATCTTGTAGCTGATAAACGGCTAACTCTGCACTGTCACTGGAAGTCACTCCCATGATATCTGTGACTTTCTAAACCTGGTCAAGGAATTCCTGTGGATTCTCTTCGAACATAGAACCTGAGAATAAGAGAGGATTCATTCAGGTGAAGTCCCGAATCTTGGTTGCAGTTGAATTTGCCACTGGGTTGGCTGGAACAGCAGTTGGCCGTTCATTCTGAGATGTGAATGAACTAGATAGAGTAGTAAATGCAGTCTTGAATTTTGTATAAGATATATGATCATCCAGAGAATTTGGCTGGACGGGTTGAGGCACTGACTGATTTTTGGTTCCTCTTTCGTAAGTCCTTTAGAGGGGCATGTTCTTTAAACGAAAGGGAGAATGGATTAGACTGAGAGAAAATTTCGAACTTATGCTCACTGGCACGACATGAATACTGAAAGAAGGGAAACTATTCCTAAAACATCTCATAGTCTCTTGCACATAGGTATGGTGTACAACACACCCATGTACAAGACTCTACTAGATGCGGCTTTTCAGACTTCCTAGGACACTATTGAACTTTAGCTCTGATACCGAGTTTGTAACGCCCTAAATCTAGTACCCAAAATGCTACACAGTGCCTATGACCCCGAATAACCACAAGCTAACCCATGGCTGATATCTGTAACTAAGCACTGAATAATACTGAAATTATGTTAAATACGTAAGAGCTGTAAGGCCATAAAGTTCAAAATTAAACTAATACTAAATATAAAACGATGTCTGAAATGGGGCATAACAATACCCAAAACTGAAATAAAATTGTATGAAATATGTTGTAGTCTGAAAGACTCTAAACTGTCTGAAAACTGTGGAGTTGATGGGACATGTCCCCAACTAACTACGAAGTACTGAAATAATAAAGTAATAAAATAATCATGCTATCCTCGAATGATGCAGACTCACTTTTAGTCTAGCTGCTGAATGTATGATCTACTAAGGACGCTCAGGATCTCATGCTTCTAACCTATGGCATAAAACACCATAGCAAAAATGCGTTTGTACTGGTATGCAAGTGAGGTAGGCTGAATGTAAAGGGATTGTATGCATGAACAATACTAACTGACTAAATAATGTGAATGTGAGAATACATGCATGAATACATGACTGTAACTGAGATCGTGATAGGACTGAATACTAAGTTCTGACTACTGATTCTACTGATAACAGGGATTTATAGACATCTGAGTTTACTAATGTTGGGATTCTGACTACTGAGGGACTGATACTACATTATGGACACATAAATAACTATTTTTCGACCATTCTGATTATGAAGAACTAGTCTGGTTGACTATATCTGACAGTCCTAAAGCTGAATATTGATAAAATGAGTTCTGTATAACTAGTATACTGATACTGAGTGACTGTATCTGACAGTCTAAGTTTTGATAAAACTAGCTGGGTTTCATACTATACTGAGTTACTGTATCTGACAAACCTAAAATCTATAGAACTATCAGAGTTTTATTTTTGAGACTGAGACTGAGACTGAAAATGAGATGGTGGGAGGTAATCATCAAACTGACATGCCCCAAAACTGAACTGGTGGGATCCAACCTGTAACTCTAGCTGGAAGGGTATCAATATTGTGCCACAGGTAAAGACAAGTTGTGAGGTAACCCTCTCTAATAGAAAGCTCTTCCATCAACTCTCCTATAGGAATAACCCCAAATGAGATGTATTAGAAAACCTACGCACAGGGGTACATCTCAACCTACACTGGCTACGTAGTTCTGGAATGCAAGGATTGCTTTTAAAGATCAAATCCTCCACTGAATAACAGGTGAGTCCCCATCTTTGGGTTCACTCAGTGCCGAATCCTACTCCCAACTAAATAGACATTGAACTGAACTAATACTAATGGTATTACTTAGCAGAGCTAAACTGAGTTCACTGATTTTTGTTGACTGACAGAATACTACTGGGACATGATGACTGACTGAGATCACTGAGATTTTTTAGATTACTAAAATTACTGAATGGGACTGGACTAATACTGAGTTTACTGAGTTTTCCTGAGTCACATAACTGACTAAATTCTACTGATCATGGCTTGACTGAGAGTATTATGAAAATATGACGTAGCTCTAGGCACACAGCTAAATTGTTAGGTAAAAGTACCCCCAGGAATCGATAGAATGAAACTGATAAGGCTTCATACTTTTGATCACATTACCAATATCAATAATTAATAATTTCATAATTGGGAATTTCATGAAGCACATGATCATCATAATGTTGTACATGGATAGTAAGGCGTATAAACATGGCATAGTTTCATGCTTCTAATCTTATGAACATCTCATCAAGCAATCACAATGCATAGGTTTTGCATGGGAATCATCTTAATCAAGTAGGTATAGCATAACTTAAGAACATGACATGATTTTGAAACATGGAAACTAAGTACCTAATCATCATTCATTCATTGGGGCATATTATCAAACACCTTGCATGCACACTTAGGGCATAGGTATGATCATCAATTTAATTCAACATGGATCCACAATTTAACTCAATTGCATGAATTTCAACGCTATACAAACATAGTTTCATGATAACATGATAAGGATGAAATCTAGGTAGTCATACAACAATAACAACATGAACATAATCAATTCAAAATAATAACATCATGGTATATAGTTTAAAATAGGGTTCTTGAGCTTCATGGACGAAAGGAGTCCATGAATCAACATTGTGCATAACTTAGTTCTTGATTCTACGAAGATTAACGAAGAGATTCTTGAATTTGGGTCTTGGATTTGAATCCCCAATTGAAAACCCTAGCTTGTTCTTAAGAGCAACTTGAGAGAAATAATATATTTTGGGTGAATTATGGTTGAATCATGTATTATTAGGTATATATAGGGATGAGAAATTCACCCTTTTAACTATTGGACGCATATTTTAATTCTGTGAAAATTTCTCGATTTGGACCACTGGCGCGACGCGGCGCTTTCGCACCATGTCTCTGGAAAGTGACAAATAGGAAATTGCACGGTGGCGCAATGCGAAGCTATCGCGTTGCCACTTTGTTTGCAACCTAGAAGTTTGGCGCGATGCGTCACTATCGCGGAGCAACACTATAAATAGACAATTTCCATTTAAGCTATCTCCGCAACGCGTTGATGGCTCAGGTGATACACTATCTCACTAAAAGGGCTCTAACTCTTCGCCCGGGTGTCGGATTTTGGCGAATTTGATATCGATGGGAAGCTTATTGAATTTTCCACATGATAAAAAGTGAAAATATTGAAAATACCACATTTATAAAAGTGGATTCATCTTTGAAATAAGTCTTTAATATTTCTAGAACAATTTTAAGCTAGGTAGAAGTATGGGGTAATACAATCAATCCCTTTATTAGCCATCATTGAGACCATTAAAATATAACTAAATTTTGGTCATGATGCTTAATTATAATGGGTCGTCACATGTGTGACAGTTCATCACCCGAGTTGTCATACTCTGAGAGACAAACACTTCTGGTAAACTGAGCATAACTTTTTACTCCAATAATGAATTAAGGCAAAACTAGATGAATTGGAAAGAAGACTCTAACAACATCCATTTGGTAGGCATTGATCTCAAAAATACATCAAAATCTAGTAATTTTGGTCGTATGAAGTTGACTATAGAAAGATTCTTGTGAAGAAGTGAATCAGTAAGGAAGGTTTTGACTTGGTTATGGTCTAGAAGTTAATTATGGCCTTAATACTTGTCTAAATCACTTCTCATGCTATCAAAACATTATGGTTGGTTTTACGTATACTTGAAGTATGGTTCTAATCTTAGCTTGAATTTTCAGGGTGTTACACCTATAATGGCTACCTTGACTTAAAGTCCCTGACTAAATACCTCATGATAGCTGACCACTACCCTTACCACTGAAGCCATTATAAATAGGCTCACCCCCATTTGAAATATATAATATTTCAAGAAAAGGACTACTATAATGACCAAGCTTTTAATACGATTGTTGTGGATACTTGCTCTGGAAATCTCTACCCCAAAACTATGCAGTACTATGGTTCCCAATATAAATACACAAATGATAGAGTCTCTTATCACTTCCCCCATGCACCTCAATATAAATATCCTCCATAGTGTGATCATGATTTGAAATATCAATAAATGATCTACCAGAAGATGCCCTACTCTAGGTAATTATAAAGAGTAGAAGTCTCAATCCTTTGATAAAGCACCGCAGTCTCTTGATCTCAGTCCGTAAAATCCTGATGGCATACCTAGCTAGCTCCTGAAATATAGCTTCATACTATGACACTATTATGGAAACCTATTTTAATCATGTGAACTCATTTCTTTAGATACTCGTTCATTATTTGAGGAATATATACTTCTTTAAGAAGAACTAAGAGAACTGAACCCATGTCATAGGGGGAATCCATCTATTCTGGAATCAAGATACCCCTCTACTATAGTCTCACTACAATATTAAACTTAAATATAGTGTAATGCATACTGTGTAAATGTACTAAACAAAAATTACGTAATCTCTGCTCATATATATGGTAAGGAACTTAAATGCATACTTTCTTAGGGCTCTTGAAAATCTCAGTGGAGCTAATCTAAGAAACTGACCCAATATCTTCTACTCCTCAAGAGTCATAGTTTGCTAAGCTTCAACTAGTTGTGTAACTACTTATATTGTTAAAACCATACTCTAAGAGTCACAGCTATAGGTTTCACGCATATAACAAGTCCACCTTAAGCGTCCTATTAAGAAGATGTCTAGGCCCCATCCATCGATTGACCTCCAACCATACTATATAGCTAATTCATCGCAAAAAATTGATGTAGATATAAATTTGAGTAGAGAATAGGCTATTCCCTGGCCCACTGGCTATTATTATGGTAGATACTCTAGTGCAATATCTGTCTCCAAATTAATAATCAGCTTTGGTGAAAGATCCCTAGATTGTTCTCGAACTGGTGCTACAGCTTTATCCTGATGTGACCTCAAGTTCAACCTGTACCTCTGTCCTTAACTAGAGCCCTAGTTGTAGGATCGGGTCACCCTTGACCATCATAGCCCTTGTCCTAGACATCTACAAATGACTAACACAAATGAGAATCTAGAAACCAATATAGACATAACACATAATAACAAATCAAAAAGGTGAGATATTCCTAAGAATAACTTGTAGCCTCCTGAAGAGAGGATATATATATGTCATTTTAACAATCCGAGAGACTCTACTAGATACTTACTCTTGTGCAAATAATATTGATAAATCCTAGGTTTGATACCAAACTATCACAACCCAAAAACACAGTTCATGATGACTCCTACTTTAACACACCAGTCGATATGCCAAAACCCAGAAATGGTGTATAAGATAACAGGGGAAAGAGAAATAAATCATGATAAAACAATAATTTAAGTGACTATAAAGGGAAAATATAGAAGCATGGCATACAAAAAGATGGAAAAGTACAAAATACAAGAGGAATCCTACAAGACCTGGTAAGGCCAAAAGTAGAGCCACTATACATAAATTGTACTAGACATGGGGAAAAAATACAAGTAGTCTTTAAAGATACAAAAATAATATTAATACTATATTAAAAGGAGATGGATCGAATCTAGATGCTGAAACCTCACTCAAATCTTCAATCAGTAGCCCCACTCGAAGTCAACATTAATAGTGATGCACTTATACTAGGATCTACTTTAGAAAAAAGATGTAGTAGTATAGTATGAGTACCAAAATATGGGATACTCAATAGGCATCATAGGATGAATGAGCTTAACTAAAGTAAAAGCATAGTAACGGGTGAATCTATGCTATGAGGCAATAATTGAGGGTCTAAGTAGAATTAATAGGATATGTTAACCAAATTTTGGAATCGCATTTAAATTACTCAAGAGCCTAAATAAATGTAAAGGCATAACCTAACTGGGCCCCTATAAGCTCAGAAGGTACACAGAATGAAAACAAACCCAACCAAGCCCCCTAGAGAACTGTGGGTAAAGACAAAGAATAATACTGTAAGTAGAGTAAAATAGTAAGGAATGTGAAACGAGACAAAATATGTGATAATTGTACATATATTCTTCCTCTATCCATAGCCATAAATTATATCGGTCATGAGCTAGATTTCCAACAAAAAATCAAAACTAATGAATGTCATACTCGAACCAAAACTATTAGATAATCATCAATATAATAGATGTCGGACTCAAACCAAAACTTAATATGCCATAAGTTTCAACAATCTAGAACTCTGAGTCACCAAGTCTAAGTAGTCCTTTTCCCATTTTAGAAGACAAAATTCATTAAGGATATGAAAAATTTTGATTATTAAGTCAAAAACTACGATCTAAGTTCAAAAATATTAACATGCAAAGGACAACAAAGCTAACGAACATAATATAGAAATCAATCCAACCCATCCATAAAAACTAGTCACTCAGAACAATCTTATAATCATTTATGCCCAAAGAGTGTGTTATCCTAAAGTAAGTTATTTTAAGAAGGGCAATAAGGCAAAAAACAAGTCTCGAGAATCCAATCTAAATCATGCAACTGTGAAAAATTAAAATAAGGAATTTAATTCAATCCCAGGTGCCCTAAGTTATGTTCTAAAGGTGAACATCTATCGAGTCTAAAGGAGTCTAAGGTAGAAATCTATCCTAAATTCCACTAATCGGCTATAAGCCTTGTAAGATGCCTAATATACTAACAAAATCATAATAACCTACCAATAATTAGAAAAATATCATGCCTATATCATAAAAGAACAAATTTTAAATAAACGGTAAGCCTAGCCTACTTGGACACTGTTGAATGTACTAGAAATCCTCTATATCGAAGCTTTTCTCTATTGATAATCATCCAATAACTATCACTATATAAAAATGATGATCTAAGCATCAAGACAAGAAAAACAATACACATACTACAAATTTACACTCTAAATCAGAAATCAAGTTAAAAGTCACTCGGGGTCTTACTTACGAAATTCAAAAATTAAAGTCGTAACGATGTCCCTTGGAGAAAAATGAGTCAGGGCTTAAATATTATGTACGATGATCCCCTTAATCGATAAAATATCCCAAAAAATGATTGAATAATCAAGAGAAAATTAGGATATTTAATCATAATAAGACTAGGAGCTTACGATTTAATGACAGGACAAAGATCACATTATGGACCTCAAATAATTCTCAACTTTAATTAACATTTCAGATATATATCGAGATCCCACGATTAATTATGATATTTTAGACTTACAAAAATAGATAGTAAATAAAGTGAGAAACATTATACTGCTAGGGGTTCGTTCATCACGATTGTCGAACACCCTGGTCGTGATCGTAGGACTCCAATAATAGGGCCATCATGATTGGTCTCCAAAGAGTGGGTCTCAAACCCAATGTTCCATTTTTTTCTAAATCCACCCAATGCCAAAAATGAGCCAAAAAGTCTTAAAAACCTAACCAAGGTTCCCCATAGACTAAAATTGGAATTCTAGAGACAACAAAATTATTAAAATTATCATATGAGGTTGTTTATCTAATGTTTTGACACAACTATTTTATCAACTTTAGAAGCTCTAAAATAGGGAACTGGTATAAAAAACAAATGACATGCCTAAAAATTGCAATGATAGTCTCAATAAGTCATAAATAACTTAAGGTAGCGATAAGAAATCCCTAAATGCAAAAAAACACAAACAACCAAAAAATGACTTGGAGGATCATTACATAGTTGTCCAATTTTATTTGTCCAGTGTGAAATATATAGTTATTTGTCCATTTTGAAAATTCATGAGTTCATTTATCATTTTACTTCTATTGTACCCTTGTTTAAGATATTATTTATTTTTCAATACTTAGCTGACTTATAATAATTAATTAAAAATGATGCAGTAAAATACTATTAGAAATTATTCTTAAGCACACATGAGTAGGAAGTAGCTGCAAGAGAAAACAAAGAAATTTAAGTGGGTTTTATATAAGAAGTCAGGGTTGAAGTAGTTGAAGTATATATGTCAACCGAGAGCAGTTTACTACAGCTGCTCAAGTCTCAATTCTTATATAGGATATTTTTTGTGTGATGCACGAACCCAGTGTTATTCTTTTTATTTTCTTCTTTGTAATAACATTTTATTGTACTCTGAAAAATTTAGCGATCTGTGGATTTATGATTTCATGTACTATTATTGGTCTATTCATTTTTTCACATTATGTCTTGATTTTTAAACTTAAGCTTTAAAATAAGTTAGGTATTTATGCAGTAGTAAATCATCTCATTAACGGTAAGAATTTATTTTTTATATTTTTTATTATATTTTATGACAAGTAGTCCCATTTGACACAAAAATAACTATTAAAAAATACTTCATCTGTCCATTTTACTTATTCAGTATATTAAAAATAGTTATACAATTTTATTTCTCCATTTTGAATTTTTTATCTAATTTTTTTTTTCAATTTGAAAAAAAAAATAGAGAGTTAATTTATTATTTTATTTTTATTTTACCCTTGTTATTAAAATTTTATTATTTTTCAATACTTAGCTGACTTATGGGTTATATTGTAAAATTGCTACAGAAAATACTTGTGAAGTTCACATGTAATGACCCTCTAAGTTATTTTCTCTATTTTTGTGTGTTTTTTATGTTTCAAGTTTTCCTACAACTACACAGGTCATAATTGGAACAAATTATTCGATTTTCAGGCATTTTGTTTAAGTTTTTAAGTCAATTTCCATATTTTGTAGCTCTTCAAGTAGAGAAATAGGATTTCAATTAAAAATTCTAGAATTAGCTCGAATGAGAATTACAATAGTTTTGTTAACTTTGGAATGAAGATTTTATGTTGTGGGGATCCTTGGTTTAGCTTTTGAGTCTTCTGGACTTATTTTTGGCTATTAGGTGAAATTTATTTAAAATAAAAAATATCTGTGGGCCCATATTTTTCATAAAGCTCTCTTGGGAATTTCATTATGTTTATTAAGTTTAAAAATTCATGTAATGACTCATTATGTTATTTTCTTTACTTTGCATGTTTTTCCATTTAGAGCATTTTTATAGCAGGTCCAAGTCATTTATGGCTTATTGGGATCGGTACTTCAATTCTCAAGTAATTCTTTTTGTTTTTTTTCTAATTATTCCATTTTGAATCATTTGAAGTTCAAAAATTAGTCTTTAGGGTATTCTATCTAGTGTAAGCATTTGGATAATCTGGAATGCAATATAGCATACCTGTCAAAAGAATTTTCATATAAAGAGGGGAGGAAGTGCTCAAAAACTTCTAGTAAATTTTCTCATGTGAGAATTTAGACAATTCCATTAGCTCTAGAATGTGAATTTTGTGCTACGGGGACTTTTGTTTTTAGTTCTGAGGCTTCCAAGCTCATTTTGAACTATTAGTTGGTTTTTAGTTAAAATAAGATGATAGGTGTAGGGCCTATATTTTGTTTAAACAACCTCTATTGGGAATTTCATAACTCCATTGATTTTGGAATTTTATTTCCAGTAGGGTAGTGTATTTCATTTATGTTCATGGAGTTCTGAATGAATCTCGAGCACCTAGTCAAAGTCCTCTTAGACTTTGCTAAAAATTTATGGTGTAATCGTTTTTGCGGCCTATTGATAACTTCAGTAAAGCCGCAGAAATAAATAGGAAAAAATTTATACGACCAGAGCTGATATTATCTCTCATTGCTTAAGCAGACTATCTTATAATTTTACAAATTTACTTATGCAATTTGGGAGCCTCTTATGCAAAGGGGAGGTAAACAATAACCCTCACTTAAGTAGTGGGTCAGTTTCTTATGTGATGCTTCTTAAGCAGCCAGGCCTCTTCTTAAGTGGAAATACCTATATATATACCCTCCTACTTTTTTATCAAATTTTCCCAAGCTGAATCACCATCATTGACCATTTTGAGCTAACATATTATGGATTTTAATTGGTTCAAGCTAAAGTATGATTAGGTAAAGTCCCTTGATCACTTAATGTTATTTTTATTTTTAGTTCATGTTTTCTATTTAAATTCATGGCTTGGGTTTTGGATTGTGGAAAGTTCTTGGACTGACTTAGGCCATAATATAATACTTAATCATGCTAAAATTAGAGTATATGCTTCTAATATCATGAAAGGCCTAGTGATGGTTCAATTTTTGAATTTTATTAGCGAGTCTCGTGGGTTGATTTTGCCCTAAATTCCAGCCCAGGGTATAAATTTGTGATATGGTTATGATTATACTTATTTTAATATGTAATTATTACTTTTCTAGTGAGGCTTCTTAGAAGGGAAAAGCTTTAGTTAATTAAGTTGTGAGTGTTCTCTTCAGTATCCAAGTAGGTTATGACTTGCCTACTCTTAGTCTGGGCAAGACGAGGGTATCAATATGATATTTTTATGGTTAATGATGTGATTTCATATTTGTGTGATCTAATTTAGGTTATTATTGTACCATTATCCAACCTAGGTGACTTAGAATAGGATTCTTCTTTAGAATGTTAGCTTAAGTGGGAGAATTTCTCCCTTGAACCTTACTAATTCTTGAGCGAGTAACTACTTCAGGTATATGAATGATAATTTCCTACTTTGTGGTGTGCGTTTATGGTTAGGGATGATTTACCGTAGTATTTCTAGGAGTGTTAGGTAATTTAGAAGCCTCAAATTAGGTTTTCACTTTTAAGCCCTGGTTTTAGTCTAGGATACTTAGTAGCAGTATGGTTACTATTTAAGTCCATAGCCTGGCTTGGATAGTTTTCCTACTTTTAGTCTGGTTATTTTGAAAATTATGATTGTAATACTGATCTATTTTGGGTAGTTTACTGTAGGCAGTGTAGTTATAGAGGCTTTCAAGCTAAGAATTTGATCAATTGAGGTATCATTTCTATTATAATGTCCTTTTTATACTGAGATCTCCCTAATTTAGTAGGATACTTTTTATTCATACTAAGTATTGGTTGATCGCTTGATCCTCCTACTTTATCTACTCACATTATTTTTGCATATACATGGTATGTGGATAACTTAATTTTAAAACATATATTGAACTTTATACAGAAACATGGAGTGATTTTATCCATACATAGGTTTTCAAAAGGGGAAAGGAATCACTTCAGTCTTAGTTTAATTCCAGGAACCTATAATACTCATACCTACTTATGGTTTGAGTCTAGAAGATATCTATTATTGATTATCATCTTAAAGCCTAGTTTATGTCTTGGAAATTTATACGGATGTACGAGTTCCTCATATGTCTTTTCCTTATGAGCAACAGGTGCTGGTGGAGGAGTATATGGCATTGTTGGGTATGGCAATCAACTTATATTGCATTACATAGTCTCTATTTGCACTTATCTATTCATATGATCTACGTGTAGTAGGTATTATTTGTTTTTTATACCTACCATATATATATGGGGTTTGGTTATGTTATACTTTCTATTATTTGTTTCTTTTAAGCTTATAGGGGATCCATTAGGTTGTAGTTAGATTAAATTGTATAGTTTCAAGTATCCTACTAGGTTTTTTACTCGGTTATCTAGATATGCCTTGTTACTCTATTTCCAACCTTAATTTATGTAACCGTACCTTATATTTGCACTTTATGTTATATATATCTCATCTGATTTTAATTGGTCAATGATGCCTACTGAGTATCGTGTGTTTTGGTACCTCACTACATTTTAGCATTTTTTTCTTAGTACGAATTATCTTTACTGATGTCCATCTCATTTAGAGCTATTTTGATCAGAGACTTAGGGTGAGGTATTGATGACCTGAGTTGTTAGCTCACCCTCTACTTTTGGACTAGTCTTTATTTGTATCCTCAAAGATAGTTATATATATGTGTGTGTGTATGTAGTACTCCTTTTGTAGTCGGTAGCTCTAGTTCTTACTAATACCAGGACTTGAGGTTGTTTTTATATATTTGTGTTCTTTCACTCTTTATGAACTCATTTGTCTTTTTTATTCCCGATTTGGCATATATATATCATGTGTTTTTACTCTTTCTTTTACTAGCCATACTTAGCATTTTAGATTGTAGGTTACCTATTGATGGGTTAAAGTAAGTGTCATCATGATCAAATTTTTGGTTGTGATAGTTTGGTATCAAAGCCTTGGTTTATCGATATTGCCATTGGAAGAGAAAATATCTAATAGAGTCTCGTGGACTATTACAAAAACATTTAATCCTATATATGAGAGGCTATAGGACATTCTTATAAAATTTTCACCTTTTGATTTCTTATTATGAACTTTTATTCCTATTAGATTAAGAAATCTTACTTTTTCACTCTTTTGCAAAAGGTTTGGATGAATCTATAACAATCAAGTGTGAGGTTGTACTGTTAGCTAGTGCTCCATATATGTATTGATGTAGAGGTTGATCTCAAGATCAAGGATGGGTTTGAACTGTCACACTGGCTCGGGACAAAGTCAGGATGCTATTACTAGAGTCAATCATTAATCTAGAGCCAATGTCAGTAGGTCTACCTATACAATAGCTAATAGGAAGGGACCAACCCAGTATCTACCCTTATTTATGTCTACATCAATTCTATAGTATGCCCTAGTTCAGTTATTAACTATTCTTAAGTGTTAATCTAGAGATAGGGAAAAAATATCAGCCCAATGATTAGCACTTAGTTTCAGGGTATAGAAGTGCAACCTACCATCATGGATTCCTGCATTGAGTGCTTAGCCAATGGTAGCCTAACCAGTTATCGCTTTAGAGGAGCAGAAGATATTGGGTCACTTTATTATATTAGGTCCTCTTAGATTTTCAAGTGCTCTGGGCAAGAAAGTGGATGAGTTATTTTTAGTTGTCAGGAGAGGTTACATAACATTGTTTTAATGTATCACATGGATTTGATTATATCATGTTTCAACTAGATGGGTTGGTGAAGAAGTATTGGAGGGCATAAGTAGAGTGTAGACCAACGGGGTCCCTTCCTAGATTTACGCATAGTTTTTCGAAGCTTTCTTAGGGAAATATATACCACATAACATGTATGAGCAATCGGCGGATGAGTTTATAGATTTACATTAGGGTTCTATAAATATATCAAGGTATGAGTCAAGATTCCATGAGCTATCAAGATGTGCTTCTATGATTATGCCTACAAAGCATGAGATAGTTCTCTGCTTTGTTAGAGGGTTGATACTACAAATTAGCCTAGCTATTGAGAACATAGTATGAAATACAATTTTACCCTAATCAACCGACTTTATAAAAAAACATTACTTTTTTAGGCTAAGGTATTTCTAGCGAGATTTCGAATCAATTTATTGGTCTTATGGAATATCTCAGTATCGAGGATGAGACCAAAGAAATGTATTTGTTTATAAACTCTCCTTGGTATTAAGTAATATGCGGGGTGGCTATTTATGATACTATGCAATTTGTGTGACTAGATGTCCATATAGTATCTGTATTTTTTACTTGTCTATTTCTAGAGGTTGTTGACCATGCACAGACAGTAGATGTCATACATTGTGATGCTAATGGGGCTAAAGATAAAAGGCCTTTTCATTAAGGTAGTTTCATAGTTCTCATTTCAGAGGTAGGGGTTTTTTAGTAGGGATCATCTATAGGAGTATATTCAGCCTACTATACTTATATAGGCTATACTTTAACTCTCTGGTGGTTGTCGAACAGGGTATAGTGAACAGAGCTCTATCAAACTTTATGAGGTTCTCATTTTGGGTTTTTAAGCCATTATGGCCATTTTTAGTCAGCGAGTACTTTTCATTGGGGTAGATCTTCCAAGATTATTATGATTATAGGAAGGTTACACATTTTTTCAAAGAGTGCCCCTAGCATAGGATAATTGACCAATCACTACTACTAGTTTAGCCTCTCGAAGTTGTGATGCCTTTTGTTAGAGGTAGTGACTAGGGTATTAAGGTTGGTACTGAGGGTGCTCGTGGAGGTGCTTAGCTAGGTAGGGCATGTGGACATTTGATACGTAGTTTGGCGGCAGGCGTGGATAATGGTATGTCTTTTCTTGTAGGTCAAAGATGGAGGCATCATATGCCATGATCATAGGTATAACTTAAGTTTATCGTCAACCAACCTCTATTTTATTTTACTTAAGTTCCGCTTATTCATATGTGTTGGTCTACTCTACTTCTCGATTGGGGTTACCTACTGAGCATTTTGTAGTACCTATGTGTGTAGCTACTTCCATAGGTAAATGGTTAATTTTGATGTGATTCTAGACATAGACTGGTTATCCCCTTATCACGTGGTCTTGTATTGCTTTCCCAAGACTATTACCTTAGACATGCCTGGTATTTTCTCAATCGTGTAGTAGGGTTCTTCTATTCATGTACTAAAAGGAACTATTTCTTATATTCAGGCTAGGAAGTTTGTATTAAAGGGATTTTTGGCCTATCTTGCTTATGTTTGTGATACTATGTTTGACAATCATTTTCTTGATTTTTTTCTTGTGGTTTGTGAGTTTGTTGATGTCTTTCTTACCATTTCCCTACCTATTTCTATTTTATTGTATAATTTGGATTTGGCTGAGCTGAAGGAACTTGAGGTTCATTTACAGTCTTTTCTAGGTATGGGTTTTATTGAGCTTGGTATTTCTCTATACGGTGGTCCAATCCTTTTTTTTAAGAAACAGGATGTTTCCATTTATGCGTGTAGTGATTACTAGTAACTAAATAAGGTAACTATAAAGAATAAGTATTTGATGTCATGTTTAGATGACCTATTTAATTAGCTTTAGTTTAAAACCACGTTTTCTAAGATTGACTTAAGATCTCGTAATAATTAGTTAAGTATTAGGGCGACAAACACTTCTTAGATAGCCTTCAGGACTCTCTACGATAATTATAAGTTTTTGGTGACGTCTCTAAGGTTAACTACTGTTGTAGAAACATATGTTGACTTGCTGAATTATGTGTTCTATAAACATTTGAACTCCTTTGTGATAGTGTTTATTAATGATATAGTAATATACTCTAGGATTAGGTATGACCATGAGCACCATTTGAGGATTGCGCTTCGTACTTTGAGGGACATGTGACTTTATGTGAAATATTCAAAGTGCGAGTTTGGCTTGAGTTTTAGCATTCTTATGGTTCATAATGTCCAAGAATAGGATTATGGTAGACCTAACAATGACTGGGGTAGTTCGTGATTGACCTATACCCACTTCTTTTTGTAGATTCACAAATCGAGGTAGATAATTTATGCTTGGATTTTCTTCCATTCCAACACTATTGATTAGATTAAACAGGAAGGATGTCCTATTTTATTTGTCTGATGAGTGTGAAGTTCAAGGCTTTTTGACTTCAGCTTCAATTATAACACTTCTAGTTAAGAGATTAGGATTTATCATTATTTTGATGCTACAAGGAATGGTTTGGGTTGTGTTTTGATGTAGTAGGGCAGAGTGATAGTGTATGCTTCCAGAAAGCTAAAGGTGAATGAGTGCAACTACCCTATTTATTACTTGGAGTTGGCGGTGTTAGTTTTTATGCTTAATACCTACTGGTATTACTTATATAACATGTATTGTGAGATATTAACCAACCATTATAACATACGATACTTTCTTAGCCAAAAGAATTTTAATTCAAAGTTGTGTAGGTGGTTGGAGTTACTAAAGGACTATAACATCTCTATTTTGTACCATTCGAGCAAGGAAAATATGGTAGTGGATGACTTAAGTTGAAAGGTGATAAGTATAGGGAATTGGGACTTTCTTAAAGCTTTGTTGCAACCCTTGTCTTTAGATATCCAGTCCTATAGCTAATAGGTTAGTTCGAGTTACCCTGGAAGGATCCTTAGTTGTGTTGGGGCTCAATCCATATTGAAAAAGAAGATTCCATAGGGGTGTTTAAGGATCATAAGTTGAGGGGGATTCAAGATCAAGTTTTACGAGGAAAGGCTAGGAAACGACTTTGGATTTGGTGGGTGTGTTGAGGTTTAAGGGTCTTATTTGTGTATCGAGGGTCAGTGATCTGATTCATTTGATATTATAGAAGGCCCATTGTTCTAGTGTTATATATATTTATCCATGCCAACAAAAATTTACAAGGATTTAAGGTAGCAGGTGGTTTGGGATGAAAAAAGATGTCGCAGAGATTGTGTCTCGATGCTTAAACTGTAAGTGGGTAAAATTTGAGAAGCTAAGGTTGGTGGTTTGACTCAAGGCCTACCCATTCCCTAATGGAAATGGGAATGAGTTACTATGGACTTTGTTATTAATTTTTCATGAACTTTTAAGGTTTAGATTTTATCTAAGTCATCATTGATCAATTATCCAAGTCTACTCACTTTCTACAAGCTATGATGTCCTATAGTTCAAAAAGGTTGCCATAGATTTACATTCGTGAGATAGTTCATTTACATCGGGTGCCACTGTCCATTATTTTGATAGAAGCATCAAGCTCACCTCAAACTTTCGGAGGGTTTTTTAGGAGGATTTAGGTACTCAAGTTGAGCTCAGCATGGCATTTCATCCTCAAACTAATGGTCAACCTGAGCAAACTATTTAAGTCGTGGACGATATGTTATGGTCAAGTGTTATTAATTTTGGAGGTCAGTGAAACCAATTTCTAGCCTTGGTGGAGTTTTCATATTATAATAGTTATCATTTGAGTATCCATATGGTGCCATTTATGGTATTGATACCATGTAGATCTCTTCTTTGGTGGTTTAACGCCTTTGAGGCTAGGTGACATAGTATGGACCTAATTTGTGATTCATTATATAGGGTCTAGTTGATTTAAGACACGCTTCAAGTAGCTCGGAGTAGGCATAAGAGTTATGATGAGCGTAGGCTTAGAGCCTTGGAGTTTGGAGTTAGGAACCGTGTGTTTCTTTGAGTATTATCCATGAAAGGCATGATAAGTTTAGTGAAGATGGGCAGGCTTAGCCCCAAATATATCGATCTATTTGAGATTCTATTGCGGGTAAGGGATATGGAAGTTGGCTTTGTCTCCTGCATACTTTGGTGTTCTTCCTATTTTCTATATTGATGCTACGTTGGTATATTCTTGACAAATCTCACATGCTCTCGAAAAATACAATAGAGAATTAAAGTAGACATTGGGTAAGCCGAGATACCTTTTGTATTGCCAAGAAATAAGAGGGAGTAGGTTTTACACCTTTGGTAGATGCTTCTAATGCACTTCTCTGAATACTATGGTAGAATCTTAGAAGTATACCCTGGGTTCTTAAATGGTTAAAAAATACTCTAAGAAACTCCACCCTGTATTAGTTTCTCATTTGACAACTTGACAAATCTAGAAACTTTGTATAATATCCTTCTAGAAGCAAATAATGAGGAAGTAGAAGTGAGCAGCCTTGAAGGTACAAATGGTTGGAATGTTTTTAATCTAATAGATTGATTACTAGAGGAATATGTGCAACACATTACTCAGAATACATAAGACAAACAGAAAAGGAGATGAGGTTTCAAATGCAATATAAAAGTAAAGAAAATCATACCAATAGTCCCATACACCATTATGTGACACTTGTGGAAGATAAGAAACATAGAATGGAAAAGCAACATCATACAATAACTTAGTGTGTAGTGTGGACACTGATATATGGAGAATAGGAAGAAATACTTTTTCTATGATAAATAGCTTCCTACGAGTTAGCCAGAAAAGATAAACTATATTGAGAGCTACAAGCCCAAACTACGCTTCACGGTGGTCAAATGAAAACCATCAAAGCTAGGGATGTCGAACTACAATCTTGATGGGGCCTCCTGAGGCAACCCAAGTAGAAATTTCTATGGATTCTATATACGAGATTATAGAGCAGGCCGAATATATGCAGTGGAAGAGATTCATATCACTACAAACATAGAGGTAAAAATAGCTTCCCTCAATGAATTAATTTATCACTGCATTTCTATAAGGACTACAAAGATTATTTTAGAAATAGACTTGTTAGTACTACTCAAGATATTATCATGAGTTTGGACCATCTTGTGGCAGAATGAAGTACTATTGGCTGTAACCCAATAATGGAAAAATTATGTAAGTTAAATAACATGTCTACATGAAAGGTAACATGCTAGCTGGTTGTACATCTAATCTATCTATTGATAGTGCAGGCATGCTCATTTATGAAATGTTCATAGAAATTCTAAGTAATGCAAGGAAAATTTGAGAATCAGAAGAAAGTAATTTAAAAGAAGCAACGACAAGAAGAGAGGAAACTTTATCATTCAATTAATTAAAAAATAACAAATCACAAACTTAGAGAAAAGAGCCTTTTTCAAGACAAAGCATAATAAATATAGAACATGCAATTGCTTATTTTATAAGTCCCATGATATAATATTAGTGGAAAATAGGCTACAATTAATAATTCTATAATAGGAGCTAAAGATACATACTTCAATACGAGGTCAAAGGCAAAGAGTAAGAGATCTGGAAGAACCAAGTCCACGACAGCGAAGAAAGATAAACACAAAGGTAGATTATTCAGGTATGGAGTTGGATAGTTAAGAAACTCGCACAGTTGAAATTTAAAAAAAAAAATTAAAGAGAAGGGGAAGATAGAAGAAACTCACCTATTTTGAAAGAAGTACCGGAGCTCAATAGTGACGATGACACTAGATTTAACTACTGCACAGTAGTAAAGGCAATGGAGAAAATCCTTGGTTTCCATTTTGGAACTCTTAGCCGATGAATTTTGAAGAAGAAGTGGATATGAAAGATAGATTTATAAGCATAAGTGGATATGGAAGATAGATTTAGAAGCTATACTTCTTGCAAATTTTATTTATTTATTAGGCCAACCAATTTAAGGTTGTCCCATTTTGCTTTCTACTTTTGCTTTTCTTGCATTTAATTATTTTTCAAACTGTTGCTCTTGCATTCTTAATAAAGAAAATGGCTCATAAGGACACCAAAATTCTATAAAAAAAAAAGGATGTTTGGGTTAGATAATTTCTTTGATGTATTAGGATTAGGGGTAGGCCGCTAGCTGGTTCAATTCAATTTTTTCATTTTTTTGATTTGCCAAAAATGTAAATCAATATTGAAATATAATTAATTCGGTTTGACTCTGACTTTTTGAAATTAGATTTGATTTTTTTGTTTTGGTTGAGGTTTTTCAAGTTGGGTTTCATTCAGCAAAAAGTTGGTCTCTAGACCATATGAAATAATTCCACGCAACTTTCTAAAGAAATATAGTTAAATATTTAATACAAAGCACCAGAACATAAATCATTGTCACACCTTCACAAGGTATGACTGATAATGGGAAAATGAAAATAACTACGTGTTGTTTGATACGTGTGTAGGAATTGCGTGGAGGTAATTCAAATTCCTCAAGTTTGTTTGTGTCCATTATCAATATAAGTTCAAATATATCTAAAATTTTATTCTTTAGTGAACTGATTTATTTTCTTTTAAATCAAACTGAATAATCAGAACTTTTAAAATTTTAAAAAGAATCAGACTAAAAAACTGAAACTAAAATGACCAGAAATTTAATTCGATTGATTTTTTTTGTTTAACGAAAAAGGGCCTAAATTATCCCTATTCTATTAAAAATGGTAAAAAAAATGTCCTTCATCTACCTTTTAACTTCTTAATAGCCTTCACATCCATCTTTGAGCTCCACAAACCAAAAATATAAAAAATAAAAAGGCATGGTTCCTCGCAATTAGTCCATTTATAACTAATTGAAAGAATTAAAAAAAATTCAACTCACAACACTCGTCTTATTACTTTACGTGACCCATATCTATAACCTATTATGGTATAACCCTTGCTCTATTTCATTTTCCATTCTCAACAACCTCCTACTCAATGACACAACCTCCATCATGACACATTAATTAGCATATGTATCATCACATCCAATGAAAGTAATAATAATACCATAATATTGAAGATATTGAAAGTCATTTACATGACGATGCCTTAGCTACAATCTTAAAAAACATAAAATCATAGGAGTTACTTTAACAATTGTATATTGTTGGGTTTTTTTCTTTAGTGGTGATGGAGGTTAAAAAACATATTATGTTAATGCAATTAACATCTTATTTAATTGCATTACCACACAGTGAAGTTATTGGTCGTTATGTCGTATGGACGTTCTGTCCGTTGATGCTATTGTTATTCACTTAATGGCATGAATGTGCATAAGATTTTTGGACATACAATGCATTTAGAGCTTTGACTCTTGGTTGTGGTGGCAGAATTTGTCCACCATTTTTCTTGAAGTTCTCGTAACCACCCATTTTTTATTCCTCTATTATCTTATTCTTTATGTTGTATAACTCATGTAACTCTCGTAACTTTTATAATATAAAGTCATTGATATTCCATCTTTACTACACCTTATTCTTTCTTATTCATTATATGGATGACTTTTTCTCCTATAAATAAAGGTGGTCTTGCATATTTTTAAAGTACAAGATAATATAGAGCTAACAAACATAGTAAAAAAAGAGTTTACTAGTTGAAGGGAGGTGTTCTTTTTATGGAGCTTTAAACTCAACTCTTGTCCAGAGTTGTTGAGTTGTTCTTTGAGGGAAGACAGTTGGATCCTAGAGGGGACAAGTCAAGAAGATTACTGTTGGACCGGTTTTGCTACAGTGGGCTTGAACCTCCTTAAAGAGAGTGAGATATCCGCACCTCAGGCAAAGAAGAAGAAGAAGATAACTTTTATTTCTATTTTTGCACTTATAATATTTCAGCTGTAATATAGTTTCTAATTTCACCAACAATTTTAAGGAGATTCAATAAAAATGGCTGAAAAATCTACGGATGACAAGATGGGAGATCTCAACAAGCCATTTCGGTTCAACAGTACTCATTTCAAAAGGTGGAAGGGTGAAGTACTTTTCTACTTAAGTCTTCTTAATGTTTTTTATGTGTTAAATGTGAAGAATCCAAACAAAGTAGATAACTCTTAGATGACTGATGAAGAACTCATTTCTCTTCAAGAGAAAGTTGAAAAATACGATCGTGACTCCTACAAGTGTCGATACTTTTTACTTAATTGTCTATTTGATAATTTTTATGATTATTATGATATAACTTACTCTAGTGCAAAGAAAAATTAGAAAGCATTGCAGATTAAGTATGACACTGAGGAGGCTGGAGCAAAAAAGTATGTTGCTAGCAGGTTTTTTCATTTTTAAATAGTGGACAACAAATCAGTGGTAAACCAAGCTCAGGACTTCATAATGATTATTAGAGATCTCAGGTCCGAGGAATTCAAAATTGGAGATTACCTTATTATCTGTGGCATAATTGATAAACTTTCACTTTCGTAGAAGGAATTTCAAAAAACTATGCGCCATAAGCAAAAGGAAACTTCTCTTGAGACTTTAATAATGAGAATTCGTATGAAAGAAGAAGAAAAGGACCAAGATGCACTTTTGCAAACACAAAAGAACAACATCACACAGAAGGTAAATTTAACTACTTCAAATAAATCTATCCCTGAAACTAACAAAAATGCTACTTCGAATCCTAAGAAGGAAAATTCAAGAAAAATAATGGTAGA
Organism: Capsicum baccatum var. pendulum; assembly: GCA_030864225.1. Lineage (NCBI taxonomy): Eukaryota > Viridiplantae > Streptophyta > Magnoliopsida > Solanales > Solanaceae > Capsicum > Capsicum baccatum. The sequence continues at coordinate 137,058,027 of CM061552.1, forward strand.
CATTCAACAAATGAGTGTGATAAGTGCATATATCATAAGTCTTGGAATAATTTACATGTTATTATTTGCCTATATGTTGATGATTTATTGATCTTTTGCTCTAATATGAATGTTATTAGTGAAACTAAAAATATTCTTAGAAGCCGTTTTGATATGAAAGATCTTGGTGAGGCAAATTTTATTCTAGGAATAAAAATTATTAGAACATGTGATGGAATTTTCATGGAACAATCACATTATGTTGAGAAAATTTTGATAAAATATAATTTCCTTGATTGCAAGCATGTTGTTACTCCTTTTGATTCTGGTGTTTACTTATTTCTTGTTGAAAGTGAAAATAATGTTATAAAACAAAAGGAATATGCTAGCATAATTGAAAGTTTGAGATATGTGATTGATTGCACTACGCTTGATATTGCGTATGCAGTAGGAATACTTAGCAGGTTTACAAGTAAGCCTAATAATGAACATTGGCATGCTATAATTAGAGTAATGAGATATTTAATTGGAACAAAAAATTGTGATTTGTCCTATAAAAATATCCTGTTGTACTTGAAGGCTTTTGTGATACGGATTGAAACATTTTATCAGGTGATTCTTTATCTACTACTGGTTGTATTTTTACTTTGGGTGGTGGTGCTATTTGTTGAAAGTCTAAAAAACAAACAATAATTTCTAAAACTACCATGGAGGTTGAACTAATTTCTTCAGCTTCAGCTAGTGACCAAGTGAATTGGTTGAGAGATTTATTATTTAAAATACCTTATTTTGAAAGGCCAATTACTCTTATTTAAATTTATTGTGATAGCACCGCTGCAATTGGTAGAGTTCAAAACCATTATTACAATGGTAAATCCAGACCTATAAAAAGAAAACGCAGTAACGTGATATCATATTTGAAAAATAGTATCATTAATATTGATTATCTCAAATCTTGTGATAATCATGCAGATCCAGATTGTAAGACCCTGCAAAATTCTAAGCTTAACTCAGTCCTTTAAAGCTTGTTATGGGGTCCGAGACTTAGAAAATTTTAGCTAAGTGCTCAGACTTAGTGTCATTTAGCCTTCATAAGTTGGAAACTCTATTTCACGACCTCTATGACCTTAAAATATCAATATTTAGGTTGAATCATGATCAGGAGTGTCAGTAGGTGTCCTCGGACAAGTTTCAGATTTTTTAGACTTCGTTTGAGGAATGTTTGGAAGTCCAAACCAATGGATCGATGTGATATCGACGTGCCTTGTTGTCTATCGCGTCGATAAATATTTTTCTCCAGCTTCCCAATGCAAATTCCAGTGAATCAACACGGACTCACTGCGGCATGTTAGCCATAACGTCAACCCTATCGATGTGAAGCATCGGTCTGCGCATTGCTAATTCAATTTTTAATAATTAAAAGCCTCATTCCTCAGGGGTATTTGGGTCTTTTACCCATGGTTATCATCCCCAAAACATGAAATTAAGCCCCTTTAGAGGCAAAATTCTTTCTCTATTTAGAAATTACTCAAGAACAAAAACCCTAGGAGATCAAATTTCAAATTCAAGGCTTAAGATTTCACCATCATTCTTCAAGAATTTAGCAACCAAGATATGTCAAGTGTTCATCCAAGGGTTTTCTTCTACCCTTGGAGTTCAAGCACCTTTTTTTTTACTATAAGTTAATGAGTTTGATGAATTTTATGGTTAAATTTGAATGTGTTCATGACTACCATGTTAATGGGGTTTCTAGTTCATGATTCAATTGGGAGATATATACAAAATTATTTGTTATATGTGTTGTACTATGTTAATACATGCTAATGTCCTCCAAATTGTGAATTTGGTATTTGAAATTATGATGCTCGCATATTGTTTAGTATTATGTGCACATACTATATCCACCAAATATTTGTTGAATTGCTCATGTGAGTTGAATAGTGAAAGTATATCATATTAGCATGTATTCAAGTTCATATCATGTAAGTGTTTGCTAGAATATCCCAATGAAGGAATGGTGATCAAGTAATTATCTATCATATTTCAAGATTGTGCTATGTCTTATAATTTATGCTATCGAGTCCTGGGGGTATTCAATACCCGATAATTTAGTGGTTTACCTAGAGCCATGGTCCATCACAGAATAGTATCAGTGGTGTCACGAACAATAGAATTCAATCAGTTATAAAACTCAAGAAAGCTCAGTAGTACTCAGTCAGTTAACAGAATTCAGTAGTATTCCTTCAGTCCACGGAACCCAGTGAACTTAGTTCAGTTCAGTTATACAGTATGATCAGTAACAGTTCAGTCCAGCCTAGAATGGTTTAGAATTCAGTCCAATGTCTATTCAGTTGGGAGTAGGATTTAGCATCGAGTGAACCTAAGGATAGGGACTCATCTACTAGTAAAGGGTGTGATCCTTAGAAGTAGTCCATACATTCCAGAACTATGCAGCCAGCATAGGTTAAGACATCAACCTACCAGTTGAGGGTTGATGAGGTATTTTAACCTGTTAGTTGAGGGTACCACCATTATCACTCAAAGCACCTACCAAATGAGGATGACTCAGTTTGTCTTTACCCATGGCATAGTACTGACACCCTTCATGCTAGGGTTATAGGTTGGACCCCAGTCAATTCCTAGAGGGGCATGTCGGTTAAATTATTACCTCCCACAGTCTCAGTGTCAGTCTTCAGAATATAACTCAGTTTAGTTCTACAGAATTATAACTATCTGATACAATCACTCAGTTCAGTACTAAACTCAGAATAGCTTCACAAAATTAGGACTATCAGATATAGTCACTCAGTTAACAGTAATACCATATCAGTAAACTCAGATATCAGTAAACCAGTGATTCAGAACTCAGTATCCAATATTATCATGACCTCAGTTACAGTTTACGTATTCATGTATGTGCTCTCATTTAGTTATACTCATGTCATTCAGTCAGTATTGCTCATGCATATGAACCCATGCATTTCAGCCTACCTCACTTTGCATACCATTACATTTAAAGTACTGACGCATATTTTTCTTTTGTGCTATGATGTCTTATATCATACGTTCCGACGCAAGGGCTTCCGATCATACTTAGCAGCCTGATCCATTAGCCGCAGACTAGTGGTGAGTCCTTAATGTTCGAGGATAGATTTATTATTCTAGTATTTTAGTACTAAGTTTATTTCAGTAGTCAGAGTTAGTTGGGGACTTGTTCCATCAACTCTTTATTCAGACAGTTAGAGGCTTATTCAGACTAGAGTATTTTTCAAACAGATATTCTGTTTTGGTATTTATATATCGTATTCAGTATTTATTTACAATATTGAACCTTATGGCCAGTTTTTGCCTAATTTCCATATTTTTACAATACTGTTATTCAGTTATTGCAATAGGTACCAGTCATGGGTTAACTTATGGTCCTTCAGGATTATGAGCACCGTGTAACGTCTGGGGTACAGACTCAGGGCATTACAAACTTGGTATCAGAGCCTAACAGAGTCCTAGAAAGTCTAAATTTTGGATCTAGTAGGGTCTTGTGCATGGGTGTGTAGTATGCCAAACTTATGGACAGGAGGCTACGAGATGTTTTAGAAAAAGTTTCCCTTCTTTCAGTATTCATGTCGTGCGAGTGAGCATGAGCTCCAGTTAATCTCCCTATCTAATCCAATTTTCTCTTCCATTTATAGAATATACCTCTAAAGAGGACTAAGGGAAGAGGAACGGGAGACCAACCAGCACCCCAGCCCATCTAGTTGGATCACCTAGACGAACATATCTCCCATGCTGAATTCAGAGCAGTTTTCACCACCCTAGCTCATTCGGTGGCAGCCCAGAATTAATGCCCAATTGTTGTTTTGGCCAACCCAATGGCCAATACTGTTGCAGCCAGGATTCGAGACTTCACCCAAATGAACCCTCCATCTTTTACAGGGTCTAAGTCAGATGAGGACCCTCAGAAATTTTATGATCAGGTGCAAAAATTTATAGATATTATAGGGGTGACAGCTAGTGCCCGTGCCAAGTTAGCTATATATCAATTACAGAATATAGCTCACTCATGGTTTAAATAATAAAAATCAGAAAGGGCCGCAGATTCAGGGTCCATAGAGTAGGAGAAGTTTTCTACTACTTTTATGGATAGGTTCTTCCAGTTGGAGTTGACAGAAGCGAAGGCTCTAGAATTTATTAACCTGAAGCATAGAAATATGACAGTGAAAGGGCATTCTCTAAAGTTTACTCAATTAGCTAGATACACTCTTCATGTGGTGGCAGATAGCAGGTACAGGATGAGTAAGTATGTGTCTCGGGTTTCTAGTAATATAGTCAAGGAGTGTAGAATAGCAATGTTGATTAGAGAGATGGACATATCCAGCTCATGGTCCATGCTCAGCAGATAGAGGAGGATAAGAATAGGGAGAAGGAGAGGGAGAACAAGAGAGCGAGAATAGGTAGTTTTAACTTCGCCCAGCCTAAGTTAGAGAGTGGAAATCATTCTCAGTTCTCTCTGAAATCCTCAGTTCCAGCTATATCCTTAGCCATTTCTCCAGTTCCAAAATTTAGAGACAGCAATAGGGACAAGGTGCCAGGCCCTAAGCCTTAGGGTAGTGTCAGCAGCGCCTGAACTAATCCCCTTTGCCAAAAATATGGTAGAAACCACCAGGGTATCTGCAGGGTTGGTAATGATATGTGTTTTGGGCATGGTAAGCCAGGTCACAGAGTTAGTAATTATCCCCAGTCAGGTTCCTAGGATCAGTATAACCGTCCCCCAGCTTAGTCTATCGCCTAAATCAGCAGGGTACCACATCCAGTGCCACCAGTGGGCAACACCCAAATAGACTCTATGCACTTCAGTCCCGATAGGATCAGGAAAGTTCTCCTGATATGGTCAATGGTATGTTACAAGTTTATCATTTGCATATTTATGCTTTGCTAGATCCAGGAGATTCTTTGTCTTTTGTAACTCCCCATATAGTTGTTGACTTCAGAGTCAGTCCTGAACTTCTAATAGAGCCTTTCACAGTTTCTACCCCAGTGGGTAAATCTATCATAGCCCGATGGGTATACAAGAACTGTCCAATTATGATATCTCAGAAAGTCACTTCAGCAGATATAGTCAAATTAGAGATGACCGATTTTGACATCATTCTCGGCATGGATTTGCTTCATTCCTGCTACTCCTCAGTTGTCTGCAGAAACAAAATTGTCTAGTTTTAGTTCCCGAATGAAACCATCCTAGATTAGAGGGGTAGTACTTCAGCACTTAGGGGTCAGTTTGTTTCCTACCTTAGGGCAAGAAAATTGATATCAAAGGGATGTGTATATTATCTCGTTTGGGTCTAGGACTCTAGATCTAAAACCCTACTCTTTATTCAGTATCAGTGGCATATGAATTCTCAGACCTGTTTCCTGTAGATCTTTCTAAAATTCCTCCCAAAAGGGAAATCGACTTTGGATTAGACCTTCTTCAAGATACTCAGCCTATCTCTATTCCGCCATATAGAATGGCTCTAACAGAACTCAAAGAATTAAATGAATAGTTGAAGGATCTCCTAGATAAGGGATTCATCAAACCCAGTGTGTCCCCATAGGGTACACCAGTTCTATTCGTGCGTAAGAAAAATGGTTCCCTTAGAATGTGTATTGACTATCGTTAGTTAAATAAAGTTATGGTCAATAACAAATATCCACTTCCCAGAATCGATGACTTATTTGACCAACTTCAAGGTGCTAGTTACTTTTCTAAGATAGACCTCAGATCAGGCTATCATCAGCTCAGAGTCAGAGAATGTGACATTTTGAAGATAGCTTTCAAAACTCGGTATGGTCACTTTAAATTCTTAGTCTTGTTCTTTGATCTTACCAATTCCCCAGCGGCTTTTATGTACTTGATGGATCACATGTTCAAGCAGTAATTGAACCTATTCGTCATAGTCTTCATAGATGATATCCTTGCTTACTCCTGCAGTGAGCATAATCATGCAGACCATCTCAGAATAGTATTGTAGACTCTCAGAAACCATCAGTTATTTGCTAAATTTAATATGTACAAATTTTGGCTAAGGTCAGTAGCTTTTCTCGGCCATATCATTTTCGGTGATGGCATTAGAGTTAATCCCCAAAAAACCAAAGCAGTGAGAAACTAGTCCAGAGCCATCTCTCCATCAGATATTCAGAGTTTCTTGGGTTTGTTCATCTATTACCGATGGTTTATTGAGGAATTTTTGTCTATTTTATCCCCTATGTCCAGATTAACTCAGAAAAAAGTCAAGTTTCAGTGGTCAGATTCTTGCAAGAAAAATTTTCAGGAGTTGAAGACTCGACTCACCATAGCCCCAGTTTTTACCTTACAAGATAGTTCAGACGGCTTTGTTATGTATTGTGATACATCCAAAGTAGGTTTGGGTTGTATCCTCATGCAGAGAGGTAAGGTTATAGCCTATGCCTCTAGGCATCTTAAGCCCCATGAAAAGAACTATCCAACTCATGATCTTGAGTTAGCAGCAGTATTATTTGCCTTAAAGATTTGGAGGCACTATTTGTATGGAGTGCACATTGATGTGTTCATTGACCATAAGAGCCTGCAGTATATATTCTCTCAAAAAGATCTAAACCTCCATCAGAGAAGGTGGTTGGAGTTATTAAAGGACTACGACATAAGTGTCATGTATCATCCAGGTAAAGCCAATGTAGTGGTTGATTCTCTTAGTAGGATGTCTATGGGGAATGTTTCTCATGTGGAAGATGGTAAGAAAAAGTTAGCTCAGGAGGTTCATCAGCTCACCCGACTAGGTGTCCGCTTAGTCAATTCATCAGAAGGTAATGTATGGGTGCAGAGTAGATTAGAATCATCCCTAGTTTCTGAGGTGAAGGAAAATTAGGATAGGGATCCCATTCTAGTCAAGTTGAAAGAATCAATCAGAGATCAGAAGATGGAGGTTTTCTCCTAAGGGAGGGATGGTGTATTGCGTTGCCAGGGTTGGCTATGTGTGCCAGGTATAGATGATTTGAGGCAGCAAATTTTAGTAGAAGCTCATGGTGTGTGCTACTCTATTCATCCAGGGTCCATTAAGATGTTCCATGATTTATGGGAGATCTATTGGTAGAGTGGGATGAAGAGAGACATTGCAGAATTTTTGGCTAAGTACTCAATATGTCAGCAGGTTAAAATTGAGCATCAGAAGCCCAGTGGGTTTATACAGGAGTTCAGTATTCCCACTTGGAAGTGGGAAGAGGTGAACATGGATTTTTTGATGGGTTTTTCTCACCCTCGTTATCAGCATGATTCAGTTTAGGTCATTGTAGATAGGTTGACCAAATTAGCTCATTTTCTACCAGTCTATACCTCTTATTCAGTCGAGGACTATGCCAATCTCTATGTCAGAGAGTTGGTTCGATTGCACGGTTTTCTATTATCTATAATCTCATATAGAGGTACCCAGTTTACCTCTTATTTCTAAAAAGCCTTTCAAAAGGGTCTTGGTACCCAAGTCCACCTCAGCACAACTTTTTACCCTCAGACGGATGGTCAAGCAGAAAGGACCATTTAGACTTTAGAGGATATGCTATGAGCATATGCGATAGACTTTAAAGGTAGTTGGGATGGACACTTGTCTTTGATTGAGTTCGCATATAACAACAGCTATCATTCCAGCTTTCAAATTGCTCTGTTTAAGGAACTCTATGGGAGGAAATGTAGATATCCCATTAGTTGGTTTGAAGTGGGTGAGGCCACAGTGGTAGGGCCTGACTTGGTGTTTAATAACTTAGAAAAGGTTCAGTTAATCAGGGAAAGGCTTAAGACAGCTCAAAGCCAATAGAAATCGTACGCAGATATGTGGAGAGAGGATATTGAGTTTGATATTGGTGATTATGTGTATTTGAAAATCTCTCCTATGAAAGGAGTGAAGATGTTTTGCAAGAAGGTGAAGCTCAGTCCCCGTTATGTCGGTTCTTATCAAATTCTCAACCATTTTGGAAAGGTAGCTTACGAGCTTAAGTTACCTTCAGACTTAGCTTCAGTGTATCCACTGTTCCATGTCTCTTTGCTTAAGCAATGCATAGGTGATCCAGCAGCCGTAGTCCATACAGAGGGCATAGATATTCAGAACTTCCTCTCTTACGAAGAGATTTTAGTTGAAATCCTTTTATTTTTAGATCTACATACTGAGGAACAAAGAAGTTCCTCTAGTCAAAGTTCTTTGCTAGAATCGGTCCGTTGATGGATCTACTTAGGAAGCAGAAGAAGACATACGAACCAAGTATCCTCACCTCTTCTCCGCAAGCTCAGACTCAGCCCAAGGTAACAGTTTTTCCTTGAACTTACTCATTTCCATGCTTAGATTTTCCTTTATAGATTTGGTACCAGTTACCATTGCATATTCAATTGTGAATTCATATATTAGATATGTATGTTCAGCATGAGAAACTCAGCTTATTAGCAATCCCATTCATGCATTCTTGAATCAGGTTCAGCTATGTACTCATGCATCAGATATGCATATTCAGTATGAAATTTTAGTTTATCAGTAATTTCAGTCATGAAATCATGCTTCAGTTACACATGTCTCGTATCTAAATTCATTCTATCAGCATTCTTAGGTTAGTCAGTCTCATTCGAGGATGAATGTTCCCATGGAGGAGATATTGTAAGACCCCACAAAATCCTAAGCTTAACTCAGTCTTTTAAAGCTTGTTAAGGGGTCCTAGACTTAGAAAATTTTAGCTAAGTACTCAAACTTAGTGTCATTTTAGCCTTCGTAAGTTGGCAACTCTGTTTCATAACCTCTATGACCTTAAAATATTAATATTTAGGTTAAATCATGAGCAGGAGTTTTAGTAGGTATCCTCGAATAAGTTTTGGATTTTTTGAACTTCATTTGAGGCATGTTTGGAAGTCCAAACCAGTAGATCAATGTGATCTCGACGCGCCGCATCGTATCTCACGTTGATGAATCTTTTCCTTTAGCTCCGCAGTGCAAATTCCAGTGAACTGACGTGGACTCAACGCGACACGTTAGCCATAGCGTCGAACCAATCAATACGATGCATCGGTCTATACATCGCTAATTTATTTTTTAGTAATTAAAAGCCACATTCCTCAGAGGTATTTGGGTTTTTACCCACGATTATCAGTGCCAAAACATAAAATTAAAACCTTTTAGAGGCAAAATTCTTTCTCTATTCAGAAATTACACAAGAACAAAAACCCTAGGAGATCAAATTTCAAATTCAAGGCTTAAGATTTCACCATCATGCTTTAAGAATTTAGCAACTAAGACATGTCAAGTGTTCATCCAATGGTTTTTTCCACCCTTGGAGTTCAAGCACCTTTTTGTTACTACAAGTCAATGGGTTTGGTTAATTTCATGGTTGAATTTGAATGTTTTCATGACAACCGTGTTAATGGGGTTTCTAGTTCATGATTCAATTGGGAGATATATACGAAATTATTTGTTATATATGTTGTACTATGTTAATTCATGCTAATGCCCTCCAAATTATGAATTTGGTATTTGAAATTATGATGATCACATATTGTTTAGTATTATGTGCACATACTATGTCCTCCAAGTGTTTGTTGAATTGCTCATGTAAGTTGAATAGTGAAATTATATTATGTTAGCATGTATTCAAGTTCATGTCATGCAAGTGTTTTATAAAATTTCCCAATGAAGGAATGGTGATCTAGTAATTAGCTATCATGTTTCAAGATTGTGCTATGTCTTATAATTTATGCTATTGAGTCTTGGGAGTATTCAATACCCAACAATTTAGTTATTTACCTAGATCCATGGTCATTCATGGAATAGTATCAGTTTTGTCACGATTAGTATAATTCAGTCAGTTACAGAACTAAGGAAAGTTTAGTAGTACTCAGTCAGTATTCTGTCAGTCCACAAAACCCAGTTAACTCAATTCAGTTTAGTTATACAGTACGATCAGTAACATTTCAGTCTAGCCTAGAATGGTTTAGAATTCAGTCCAGTATTTATTCAGTTGGGAGTAAAATTCAACACCGAGTGAACCCAAGGATGGAGACCCACCTGCTAGTAGAGGGTGTAATCCTTAGAAGTAGTCATTGAGTTCCAGAACTATGTATCCAGAGTAGGTTGAGACATCAACCTGCCAGTTGAGAGTAGATGAGGAGTTTTAACCTACCAGTTGAGGGTACCACCGTACTCACTCAGAGCACCTACCAGATGAGGGTGACTCAATTTGTCTTTACCCATGGCACGGTACTGGCACCCTTCCAGCTGGGGTTACAGGTTGGAACCCAATCAGTACAAAGAGGAGCATGTCAGTTAGATGATTACCTCTTAGTTTTAGTCTTTAGAATAGAACTTAATTTAGTTCTACAGAATCAGGACTATCAGATACAGTCACTCAATTCAGTACTGAACTCAGAATAGTTCCATAGAATCAGGACTATCAGATACAGTCACTCAGTTAACAGTAATACCGTATTAGTAAACTCAGATATCAGTAAATCAGTGATTCAGAACTCAGTATCCAGTGTTATCATAACCTCAGTTACAGTTTATGTATTCATGCATATGCTCTCATTTAGTTATATCATGTCATTCAGTCAGGATTGTTCATGCATATGAACCCATGCATTTTAGCCTACCTCACTTTGCATACTAGTACATTCAAAGTATTAGCACATATTTTTCTTTTGCGCTATGATGTCTTATATCATAGGTTCCAAAGCACGGGCTCCTGATTATACTTAGCAGCCAGATCCATCAGCAGTAGACTAGTGGTGAGTCCTTATTGTTTGAGGACAAATTTATTATTCCAGTATTTCAGTACTAAGTTTATTTTAGTAGTCGGAGTTGGTTGGGGACTTGTCCCATCAACTCCTTATTTAGACTGTTTGAGGCTTATTTAGACTAGAGTATTTTTCAGGCAGATATTCAGTTTTGGTATTGATACCGTATTTAGTATTTATTTACAGTATTGAACCTTATGTCCAGTTTTTGCCTAATTTATGTATTTTTACAATTCTATTATTCAGTTATTGCAACAGGTACCAGTCATGGGTTAACTTTTGGTCCTTCAGAATTATGAGCATCGTGTAGCGTCTAGGGTACAAAATTGAGGCATTACATTGACTACGACCTTAGCAACAAAAAATGTCTGGAGCATATCGAGGGGGGATGGTATTGAAGCATATTGAACCTTGAGTCATATGTGAGAAAACCTAACCTGGGGACTAGAGATCCTATAACCTGGTTCAATGGGAAGAATGAATCACATAATGATTTTTTGTAAAAAAATGCACTATTTTTTATCCCTCCCTATGATGTGAGTACATTTACTTGTAATGATTCCGAGGTTGAGTTTTAAAAACTCTTAATGAAAATCTGTAGCTACTATGAGTGGGGTGCTAAAATTACAGGAGCACTCTCGATGGATTTCACCTTCGTGAGTGTGAAGGTAGGCCACTTCCTGTGAGAACTAGGATCATTCTCAAAGACACTTATGAAACTGGGATAGCACAAGGCCGTAATGTGCTGCATATAAAGCTCATGTCAACACCTTGACTATTATATGTAAGCAGTAACTTTTTATTTTCCTTAAGCAGTCATAGTTCAAGTCTAAAATCACTACGGCTCTAGAGTAAAAATTATTGTATTACTAAGTGGAGGTTCAATTCAAAGTACACCTTCATTATTCATGGTAGTCTTTCTTTAGCTAGTAGAATCTCTTATACTAATATTAAAATGAGTGGGGGATAGATGTTGTTTTAGCATTTTAATATTATAATTTTTAATATTATTATGTATTATTCTTTTTTTTGGTCACTGTAAAGATACCTATGACATTAAGCTAATTTACCCCTTTACCTTTTTACATTGAGTTGGTGTCTTTCTTTAGTATGATGGAGGTTACAAAACATATTATATTAATGCAGTTAACATCTTATTTAATTGCATTAAAACATATTATATTAATGCAGTTAACATCTTATTTAATTGCATTACCACACAGTGAAGTTATTGACAGAGGCGGAGCCAGGATTCCAAGTAAGAAGGTTTAATATTCAAAGAAAATTAAGTCGGAGAAAGTTTCACACCTACTATAACCACATAAAAAATAATTTTAATCATGTATACCCCTAAAATGGGCTGGCTCCGCTTCTGGTTATTGGTCATTAAGGCATATGGACGTTGTGTCCGTTGCTGCTCTTGTTATTCACTTAAGTGGCATGAACGTGCATGGGATTTTTGGACATATATGCATTTAGAGATTTGTCTATTGGTTGTGGTGGCTGAATTTGGCCATTATTTTTGTTGAAGGTCTTTTAACCACTCATTCTTTATTCTTCCATTATACAATTCTTTATGTGGTTTAACTCATGTAACTCTTGTAACCTAAAAGTCATTAATATTTCATCTTTGCTATCCCTTATTCATTCTTATTCATTGCATGGATGACTTCCTCTCCTATAAATAGAGATGGTCTTACATATATTTAAAGTACAAGATAATATAGATTTAATAAATATAGTAAAAAAAAGAACTCGTTAGTTGAAGGGAGGTGTTCTTTTTTGTGGAGCTTTGAACTTAACTTTTGTTCAGCATTGTTGAGTTGTTCTTTGTGAGAAGGCTTTTTTATCCTTGAGGAGATAAGTCAAGAAGATTACTGTTAGACCAGTAAAATAATTTGCTACAGTGAGCTTGAATCTCTCTAAAGAGAATGAGATATCCGCGCCTCAGCCAAAGAAGAAGAAGAAGATAACTTTTATTTTTCTTCATTTTTAATATTTCAGTTGTAATATTTTTTGTAATTTCACTAACATTCTCCATTGTTGATATGTAAATAGCTGCAATGAAACACTAAAAGTTGAGATATTTCACATTGCCCCATTTGATTTCTGCTTCAAAGTTCATTATAATTTGTACCACTAAAAAATTGTAGGAAATTTAATTTGATACCTAAAGTTATCGTCTTAATACATTTGATAAGGCTCTCGGATAAGAAAGATCAATCCTGAATAAGCTTCAGCTGATTCTCAAACTAAATCTTTTTATAAGCAAGGAGCTATCTATAGGAAGATAATTGCCAGCTCAATCTAAATGGAAGTAGACCAACATAGGAAGAAATGTGAAAGTAGGGGCTGCTAAGCGCCCAGTAAAAATAAAGTAGAGCATATGAGGAAGAAAAATAAAGAACCAAGTCCACTCTTTAAAAACGACCAACAACTGGACCTAGCAGTGACATTATCTACGCACATAATTGTTCTAAATCTTCATCAAATATACCCAACCTAAGAACAAATGCGACCATCAATAAATACCAGTACTACATTTCAAGTTAGCAGCACCAAGTTGAATTTGGCAATACGATATAATATATATGAAGGTTAAAGGTGGATTATGGAGTTACCCAGGTGTAGAATGCCCTTGTAAGGTGGAGGCTAAATTTTTAAATTATTATAACAAACTCTTGGTTGTGACTGTAAAAAAAATAATGGTTCAATTTTAGAGTTGTTAGAATGAAAAGTATTATGAAACTCAAACGTGGATATGGAGGATATTATGGGGATCAAAGGTGAATTAAGGGTATTTTAAAGCTAAAAGGTGAATGAAAAATATTTTTAAACCATTTTCAATAAGTGAGGACAATTTAGGCACTTCTTCATTTATTTAAACTGATATATGCCCACCATTAATTTAGGGTGATTAACTTAAAATTAATTTGGGCAAATCAATCTTCACAGTTGATGTTTATTGGCCCTCGCCACCTTTCCTACCAAACACAAAAATTTACTTATCTTGTTTTTTAAAAAATGACTTATTTTGACTTGACATGAATTTTACAAAAATATAGAAGGTTTTTGAATTTTGTGTTCTTAAATTAAAGTTGTGTCAAATTATTCAAAATATCCTTTAATCTTGTGGTCTTAAATCTGTCATGTGAAAATTGAAATTAAGGTGTTGCCCGAAAAAGGAAAAAGGTTTTTTTTTTTAAATGTATTAACAAAGAAAATAGATCATTCTTTTTTAATGAAATATGTATTTATCGGGAAAATAAAGTTGTATAATATTCTTTGAGATGAATTTAGTGATTAAAGAATTTCTATATCATGTAAGACCCCCAAAATTATTTTATCTTCAAATTCTCAGAAGCTTGAATTGATTTAGTCTAATATAAACGTCACATTCTGTAGGAAAATTTGATTTAGTGGAAGTTGTTGTTAGTATTGGGTGATTTAAAACAATAATGAACTTGCAGCTTCTTGGTTACATTCCAAGAAGAATGATAATGATGACAACCTGAAGGATAATTCCTTCAATGTTAATGCAAAGATTAAAAGTCTTTTAACTCTCTATAATAAATATGTGTAAAAATCCGTAAGTCATATAGGATGGAAGAGTTAATACTTCATAAATGTATATTCATTTAAATGACGATTAATGAAGAGACATTCACAAGTCTTGAAAGTTACTAGACATTATGACTTTGTCATTAATTTAAGAGTAATGTTAATTTATGTACATTAACTTTGTTTGTCTTCATTCACTCTTTTGATAGATAAAAGTAAATGGTATAAATATTTAAGGAGTATCGTTTGAGAACTAAAGATGTAAGAAAACATAGAGAACAAAATACTCTCTCCCCTTCATCAATTCTCTACCGTAATCTTGGCTTCCTATTCTTTGACAATTTTTGGGCAATTAGTTTGGGCAACCTCCAAACTTCCATCCATGAGTGCACGTGTTTGGAAGTACCTGTGGAACCTTAGGGAGCGACCGGCTAGAAGGATTTGCACCGGAGTCGAGCCGAAATCACTTTTAAGGCAGTGGCTTGTCACGACACAGTGTTTGTGAAACTCTCTTACTATTACTAATTCCTATCCAATATCAATATTGTAGAAATTTTCCCAATAATTTGTAAGAGATTTTCTTACAAACAGTATTGATAAATGGTTATTTCTTTGAACAAAACTTTTTCTGATTTGTCAAAGGTAGAGCCATTGGACGAAAATAATTTTAAATGTTGGTCACAAAAACTTTTTATTTTCTTAGAACAATTAAAAGTTAATTATGTTTTGTTTACTGATGGTTCTAAGATCATTACCGGTTCTTATACTGTTATGATTGTTGATGAATTTGGTAAAAAGAAGATTAAAAAGAATAACATAAATGCTAGAGGACATTTATTAAGTCATATGACTAATACTTTAGTTGATTTATTTTTTACTTATAAATCTGATGATAGGCGAATTTACACGCCTATATCAATATATTTTGCTCATATTTTAGCCTAGTTTTGAGAACAAACTATATATTTCATGCACTTTTAGTCCTTTTTCCTATAAATGAGCTAACGAACATGATTAGTAAAGTTTCAGGTATAAATGATGCAGAATTCAGCATTTTATGGCTTACTTGACGCAAAAGAAAGCTCACGAAGGAAGGAAAGGGAGTTTGGACGCCTAAGGGCCAAAACTGCTGCATGGAAAATCTGTCCCGGGCTAAAACAACAATTCTGAAGACTTTGGGGACTTACAGACACAAAGATGGATTTTGATAATGTTACATTAGCCTAGTACATTTGGGTTAAGTGTTCCATAGGCCTAGTAGGATTTGGTTATTTATGTCATTAGCATAGTAGGAGTAGGATAGGAGTATTATAAATACCCTATCATGCTAGAGATTTTTAATTAACTCCTCCCTTAGTGGAGAGATACATTCATCCCTCACCACAATACATTCTTCCATCCCTCTCTTTTTCCACCACAACAATTCTACAACTCCTCTAATCTTTCCATTAATATTATTTTCTTCTATTCATCTATTCAATTCTTAATTTCCGCAACAAGAGAAACGTTACTTTGCTAAGGAATTCACGCCTAACGCCTATCACTTGATCTACACGCCATTACTCAATATTGTGATATAATAACAATGTCAATCGTGATCTCCTTCGCATTCATGGGTAACTAAACCTCTCTATTGGGGTTATGGAAGCCGAATGAGATACTATCTATTGCTGTGAGTTTGTGAGTTCATGACACGTATATTGCTTATATCATTATTCTCTTCATCTTAATCTACATTCTTTGCGGTTGCAAACGCAAGAATACGCCAGTCTAACATTTAACTTGTTCGAGAGAAAGGTTATTTGTCTGGAAAAGAGATAATGTCAAGGTAGTAGGACACCCTTTCCTATTAAAAAGCTAGTGCCGTAACTGGACTAACCTCTTGGAGAATTCGTACCGTTAGACACGCTTTAAGCTCGAGAGAGTTAAAGTGAAATAGTCATTGTTGAGGTCGAGAGACGCTTGGATTTACCATCGACTACAATTCTCTATAAGCACATGCATGTCACAATTCTACACACTCATAGCCAATAGAGACATATACCTCAGAAGGTGGACATAACTCCAACGCTTCAATTCTCATTGTTTACAACTTACGTAACAAACCTTCTCTTTTTACTTTGCTATTTTCAGCTTTTACTTTATTGTTTTGGTTACACATTACAATCCCCCCTCTTACGAGACTTGCACCAAAAGTTTAGTAATTTTACTTACCTGTTGGCCAAGCTATTCCCTGTGGGATCGACACCCAACCCAGGTTGGGTTCTATATTTGCTAACGACCGCTTTACACTCCTACGAGAGCTGTAGATTGAGCGTTATCAAAAATTGGCGTCGTTGCCGGGGAATACGAGTGTCAATCAAGTTCGTGATAACTACTAGACCCTTTGGTCAAAGATTCTCGTACTTTTACTTTTAGTTTTTGTTTTTGTTTCTTGCAGGTTTTTACTTTAGTGCATGCCCCATACTAGAAGTTCTGGTCAACCGTTATTACCAATCAATCCTGAACTACAATGAATTAGAAGAATGGAAGCACAAGCTGAAATCGACAGGATGGCTTCTTAACACGAGCAAGCAAGATTAGCTGCTCTTGCCGTTGCTCAAGTCCAACAACAAAACAATGATAATCCTGGGCGAGCCACAAATCCTGACGATGAGTATTTAGGTGACGACGAGTTGATAAACCCAAGGCATGTTACTGAAACTACAACACCTACCAACAGAAGAGGTCGACAAGCGCGGTATAGGTATGATCGCCAACCCATGCAGCCAGCTTTCGACGATGATGATGATGATCTTGATGGTGCCGGAGCCACTGGAGCAATAATTCCACCACCATTAGCGCCCGAAGCCAAGTTCAACATCACAAGCACCATGATTCAGTTATTGCAACTCAAGGGATTATTTAGTGGACTAGCAGGCGATGATCCGAATATGCATCTCATCAACTTTATTTCTACATGCAAGTCCTTTGACAATCCTGCTGTTGGTCAGAATGCTATTCGATTACGTCTATTTCCATTGTCTCTGTCTGGGGAGGCAATACTATGGTTGAATGGGCTGACTCCTGATTCAATTACAAATTGGAGGCAATTGAGAGACGCTTTCCTAGAAAGATTCTTTCCGCCATCCAAAAGGGCTCAATTGAGAGATGAAATCAGCAACTTTCGTCAGCTTCCCTCTGAAGCTCTTCATGAAACATGGGAGAGGTTCAAGACAAAGCTAGCGAGATGCCCAAACCATCACATGACTAATGTTCACCTCATGGAGATCTTGTATAGAGCCTTGAATTCAATAACTAAACCAGTGGTGGACAACGCAGCTGGAGGTTCTTTCATGGACCTCACCTTTGGTCAAGCAAGCAATATGCTAGATCGTATGACGAAACAAAGTAGAGCTTGGCATACCAGGGATTCTGAGGTAGCAAGCCCCACTTTATCTATTGGCATGACTGCAGACCAACGAAGAAGAGAAGAAGAACGTGATCAAGATATGGCATATTTGAAAACACAAATGGATCTTCTTACAAAGCATTTATTATCAGGGAAGACCGAAAAAGTGAAAGCTATTGCGTCAAAAGGAAGAGACGAATCTGATTTGGAAGATGAGGCCAACTACTTGAACAATCAGGGGGGTTTTCGTGGGAATGCCCAAGGAAACCAAGGTCGGAACTACTATAATATATCTGGAAACAAAGACCAAGGTAGTTGGAAGAACAAGAATGAAAAGAGTGGTTTGTACGTTCCCCCTGGCAGACGTGATACCACCATATCTAATTCTGGAAGTATGGAAGACATGATGGCTAAATTATTGAAAGGAGTGAAAGCAACAAGCGCGGGAGTAACAGAGGTAATTAATCATTTGTCCTCCATGAAGCAATTAGTTGATTCTCACTCCACTTCTATCAAGCAAATAGAGCTGCAATTGAGCCAACTTTCAGCAGCACTCAATCAAAGAAAGGCCGGCACTTTACCTAGTGATACTGTGCCAAACCCAAGGAACGATGGGTCATGCATGGCCATCACTACCAGAAGTGGTAAGGTGCTGGAAACTTCAGCAAAAGGCAAGTAAGTGATTGACGAAGTTGCGGACATGGATGACAACGCAAAAGGAATAGATGTCGCAGCACCTACTCCTGACGTCAAGGACGCCACATCCAGCACTGTGCAGCCTAAAAAAGTGGAAAAACAGAAGCAAGAGGAGAAGAAAGCCATGGAGAGAACAATTCCATACCCACCACCACCTTTTCCCCAAAGATTGAGAAAGGTGGCGGATGACACAAAGTTCAGCAAATTCATGACTATGTTGAAACAGCTGACCATTAATGTTCCATTGGTGGAGGCACTTGAACAAATGCCTGGGTATGCGAAATTTATGAAGGATCTTTTGACTAAGAAGCGGGCAGAAAGTTATGAGTTGAGAGAAGATGTGCATCATTGTAGTGCAATTGCTACCCGATCGATAGTTCAGAAGAAGGCCGACCCCGGAGCTTTCACTATTCCTTGCACCATAGGATCTTTGAATTTTGCCAAAGCATTGTGTGATCTAGGTTCTAGCATAAATTTGATGCCATTATCGATCTACAAGAAGTTAGGGTTAGGAGATCCTACACCAACTAATATGAGGCTTGTCATGGCGGATAGGTCGGTAAAAAGACCTGTGGGTATCTTGAATGATGTGTTGGTAAAGGTTTATTCATTCATCTTTCCTGCAGACTTCGTTATTTTGGATTGTAAGGAGGATTCTGAAGTTCCCATAATCCTGGGACGTCCTTTCCTTGCAACCGGAAGTGTGCTTATTGACATGAAAGATAATGAGCTTTTGTTCCGAATTAATGACGAAGTAGTACGGTTTGATATATGCAAAGCCATGAAGCAGCCCAACGATATGAATGAGTTATCTGTAGCTGATGTTTATCAAGAGGATATGAAAGCATTATCTATAGAGAAATAGCCTACTGTTGAGCCATTGTCTGCTGCGCCACTGAATGTAGAGCATGAGGATAATAAAGATTATGAAGAACTTATGGGTGATCTAACAGAAATAGAGTCTTATACTCCTAAGCAACTGGATTGTGATCTCAAGAATCAACCAACAGCAAAGACTCCCTTTGACTAGCCACCAATGCTAGAATCGCAAGAGCTTCCCGATTATCTAAGGTATGTGTTCTTGGAAAGTAGAAATATACTTCCGGAGAGTACAGATAATTTAAGTGAACAGCACATAGAAGCTCTCATCTCTGCTCTGAAGAGATACAAGAGAGCTATGGGTTGGACTATTGATGATATAATTGGAGATTCTCCGGGAAAATGTAAGAGCCATCTTGAAGAAGATCGCATGCCCACAGGTAAGCCTCATTGTCGTCTAAATCCTTTCAGAAAATGATCCATCACTTACCTCGACAAAGTCTAAGTACTCGAGGTAACTATGTCGAGCCACAACAATAAATAAGGCGCTAGATGGGAGGCAACCCATCGTTTTATCGTTTTATCGTTTATCGTTTTTCCTTTCATTCTAGTACTTGTTTTGTTTTTCTAAATGAAAAATCCAAAAATAAGAGTCATGCCACGACCAAAACTAAGGCGCTTGGTGGGAGGCAACCCATCGTACTAATCGTTTTCATTTGGTTTTGAGCAAAAATAGGTGCAAGAAGTATTCAACGAGGAGATTGATTTCAATAGACGATTTGGACGCATTGTATGGTAAAGTTGGTAAGTTAGGAATGGTGATGCATAAGGATATGGATTGAGCATTTCTCACGCCAAAATAGGCATCGAGAAAGGCTAGGCTTTGGTAAAACTAGGCCACGAACGATGCACAACCTATCCTATAGCCTAAGGTCTCGGAATCTAGTGTGTTATACACTATGTGCCGCCTATTCCTAGGTATGCTTTTGACTATGCGCCACCTATGCTATGGTATTTGGTCTCAGTATCTCATATGCCATAGACTATGCGGCGCATATGTCTACAAATGCCATAGACTATGCGGCGCATATGTCCCATTATGCTATAGACAATGCGCCGCATATGTCATTGATATGCCGAGCATTATGCGCCGCATATGTGGTATTTTTGTCTCCAAAACCGATTGTAAATGGGTCAAAACCCGACCCATTCTCTTCCTATATAAAGGGGACTTAGTTTTACAACACAACCACACTAAAAATTGACCTAAGGGCGCCGCATATACATCCAAATCCTCTCAAAATTTTCTTCTTTTGCTCTTCCAATTCACAAAACCATCTCCACAAGCTTCAAGCAAGTAAGTACTCTCTTATTCTTCATTTATTTCTCGTAAGTACTACGTTGCTATGTCTATTATGAATTGCTAAATCGTATAATATTGTTGGTGATGTTCATGTGTTTGGATTGTTGATACAAAATCATGTGAGTGAACATGTACGTAGGAAAATCTTGACTTGTTTCCGACTTGAAATTGGTTTTAATAGCATTGTTATACTATTTGTGGAATTACTATGGCTATGAATAGTGCTTAAGATTGTTGTTTGGATACTTACATGTTAGACTATCCCGGCCATCGGGATAAGACTTATAGTGCCTACCGACATAAGAGGTTGTGATTGTTGTAAGAATAACTATTCCATGTGGTAACCCCTATGTAGTAGTGTTTCTATATCTACCATGAAAGTAGTCCAATGGCTGCAAGTAAGTGATGTATTGCTGATTTTCTTGTCGGAATACAATCCTAAAACGTATGTCGACGAAATCTGAGTAATCGACCACTTTTGCTTCACTGATTTATGTTAACAAAACTAAGTGTGGGGTGGTACCCCTACTGCTTATGTATAGATTGTATCCATTGAGATTGTGCTACCATTAACACTATTTCAAGTCTCAGGTACAATGGCACCTAAAGAGAGACAAGGCAAGGAGAAGGCTACCACTTCCCAAAAGGGTAAGAAAAGAGGCCGCAAGGAGCAAGGAGAACCCTCCCCGTTGCAAACACCTTGACTCACGCTTGGAATTAAGTGGGATACTTATGAGGAACTTCTAAGGATGACGACTCTGATGATGATGCAAGGGGTATGACCCCAGACATAGAGGATAAGTCCGACCAACCAGGTTCCTCGTATTTATTTTCCACTGAGGACAGTGTCCCGACTAAGTGTGGGGTGGTGGTATTGCATTCTATACTTCTCTATTCGCATCTATGTTTGTTTGCTTTTGTTTCATTTTTGTTTCGTTTTGTTTTTTTAGTAGTTAAAATTTTTTTCAGCTTCGCATGAAATTATTTTGATAGGCAGCATGAGATTATAACAAGAGTATGTGCTACAATTGTGACTATTGAGACGTTTAGGCTCCAGTTGTGACTCATTATGTGATATTGTGTGGTTCAATTCCTTCACTTGTTGGGTCAAGAGTCTATATTACCTCCATTAAAGTCGACCATGTGTCTTGTGTGTGTGAGATTAATAGTATTTTTTATGTTTGTGGCTGATGCTAGAACTTGCCTGGTATGTATGCAAAGCGAAAATAAGGAGAGTAAGTTAGAATATGATTTAGGCATTTCTTTGGCAACCTATATTTGTTTACCTTCAGTTTTACCTACCCATGGACATCATCCCTAGTTAAACCCTTTTGAGCCTTTAGCCTATTTCTTTGACAACCTTGTATGTATGCCTAATCCATTTTTTTTCAAGACCGTAATTTGATCCAAATTCCTCAGTGCTTTAAATTAAAAAAGTCACGTGACAACATAAGAGGAAATTGGGTAAGTATGATGCTTTAAATTGTAAATGGTGCTTGAATGTGTTATGGAAAAGAAAGTGCTACCATAAGAGGTATGTTGTGAAAAGAAAAAGGAAAAGAAAGCTGAAAAGTGAGTTGTTCTTAAAATTGAAAAACAAAAGAGGAGAACAAGGGTGGTAGAATAAAAGAAAGAAGAAAGGTTGAAAGAAAAAAGTGTCAATGATACAATGTGATGTATTAAAGCGCTTAGGAGCTTAGTCACTATTCCTGGCCAAAATAGTCCTACCCGTCCCTTAGCCTACATTACAACCATCAAAAGACCTACTTGATCCTAATCTTAACATTTTGACATTTAGTGGAGTACTACAGTAAGGGCAAGCCTATGGTCATCAGTTGCTACATATGAATTCTTTGTGAGAGCGAGAGCAAGGATATTGTTGATACCCATGTTTGAAAAATATGCTATACTTGTGAGTTATTATGGGTAATATATTGTGAGACACACATGGTTGATGAGTTTTGGGTAGTTTTATATGATTCCTTGTACCTTAACGTTTGCATGCCAGTTGACCACCATCACGAGTCTATGCTAGAGGTTAAATTGTTTCTACTTATAATCGGGAAGTACTCTTTGTTGATAATCGTTGTGCTTGTCTTAATAAATGTTTTGTGTTGTTGCTGTAAAAACCTTAAGTCAACGCTTAGAAGGACATGATATTTCGTTCGAGGACGAACAAAGCTTCAAGTGTGGGGTGTTGATGATAGGCGAATTTACACGCCTATATCAATATATTTTGCCCATATTTTAGCCTAGTTTTGAGAACAAACTATATATTTCATGCACTTTTAGTCCTTTTTCCTATAAATGAGCTAACGAACATGATTAGTAAAGTTTCAGGTATAAATGATGCAGAATTCAGCATTTTATGGCTTACTTGACGCAAAAGAAAGCTCACGAAGGAAGGAAAGGGAGTTTGGATGCCTAAGGACCAAAACTGCTGCATGGAAAATCTGTCCCGGGCTAAAACAGCAATTCTGAAGACTTTGGGGACTTACAGACACAAAGCTGGATTTTGATAATGTTATATTAACCTAGTACATTTGGGTTAAGTGTTCCATAGGCCTAGTAGGATTTGGTTATTTATGTCATTAGCATAGTAGGAGTAGGATAGGACTATTATAAATACCCTATCGTGCTAGAGATTTTTAATTAACTCCTCCCTTAGTGGAGATATACATTCATCCCTCACCACAATACATTCTTCCATCCCTCTCTTTTTCCACCACAACAATTCTACAACTCTTCTAATCTTTCCATTAATATTATTTTCTTCTATTCATCTATTCAATTCTTAATTTCCGCAACAAGAGAAACGTTACTTTGCTAAGGAATTCACGCCTAACGCCTATCACTTGATCTACACGCCATTACTCAATATTGTGATATAATAACAATGTCAATCGTGATCTTCTTCGCATTCATGGGTAACTAAACCTCTCTGTTGGGATTATGGAAGCCGAATGAGATACTATCTATTGTTGTGAGTTTGTGAGTTCATGACACGTATATTGCTTATATCATTATTTTCTTCATCTTAATCTACATTCTTTGCGGTTGCAAACGCAAGAATACGCCAGTCTAACATTTAACTTGTTCGAGAGAAAGGTTATTTGTCTGGAAAAGAGATAATGTTAAGGTAGTAGGACACCCTTTCCTATTAAAAAGCTAGTGCCGTAACTGGACTAACCTCTTGGAGAATTCGTACCGTTAGACACGCTTTAAGCTCGAGAGAGTTAAAGTGAAATAGTCCTTGTTGAGGTCGAGAGACGCTTGGATTTACCATCGACTACAATTCTCTATAAGCACATGCATGTCACAATTCTACACACTCATAGCCAATAGAGACGTATACCTCAGAAGGTGGACATAACCCCAATGCTTCAATTCTCATTGTTTACAACTTACGTAACAAACCTTCTTTTTTTACTTTGCTATTTTCAGCTTTTACTTTATTGTTTTGGTTACACATTACAATCCCCCCTCTTACGAGACTTGCACCAAAAGTTTAGTAATTTTACTTACCTGTTGGCCAAGCTATTCCCTGTGGGATCGACACCCAACCCAGGTTGGGTTCTATATTTGCTAACGACCGCTTTACACTCCTACGAGAGCTGTAGATTGAGCGTTATCAAAATCTCCTAAAGAAATATGGAATAGTTTGCAAAACTGAAAACAGTGAAGGTCAAAATAATATCCAATTTCATCGACAGTAGTGGGCGAGATAAACTTGGTGTCTAACAAGACTGAGTGGGTGTTGGAAACATGGGCTTTAATGCAGTTCTGCGCTAACAAAGAATTATTTCATGACTTTGAGGAATTTACCGATGGTGAGTGCGTCAACATAGGTAACTCCACTACTGCTACAGTTATAGGTAAAGGAAATATTTTACTTAAATTAACTTCTGAAAAAATATTATCTATGAACAATGTTCTGTATGTTCCCTCGCTCCGTAGAAACTTAGTTTCTAGAGCACTTCTCAACAAAGTAGGCTTTTTAAAGCTGATAAAATAATTATTTCTCATGGAAAAAACTTTGTTAGGAAGGGATACCTTAGTGGGGGCTTATTTGTACTGAACATTGATCATGAGATTGTCAATAATACAAATATTTCTAATTCTGCTTATATTGATGAGTCTATTAATTTATGGCATGGTAGGCTAGGTCATGTTAATATTGCTTCTATTAAAAGACTTGGGATTAATTCCTACAGTAAATATTGATGATATTTCTAAATGTCCTATGTGTAGAAGTAAAGTATGCTAAGAAACCTTTAAATATGTTACTAGTAGAAAGACCGAATTGCTTGAACTAGTACATTCAGACTTAGCATATTTTAAGAACACTATTAGTAAAGGTGGAAAGAAGTAGTACATTACTTTTGTTGATGACTTTTCTAGGTACACTAAGGTATACTTTATTAAGTCTAAAGATGAGGCTGAAAGCATGTTTTTAAAATTCAAAGCAGAAGTAGAAAATCAATTAGACAGGAAAATTAAGAGATTTAGATCTGATAGGGGTGGTGAATATAATACTAAAACTCTAGAAGATTTTTGTGACAAAAAATAGTATTATCCATGAGTTTAGTGCTCTTTATACTCCCCAACAAAATGGTATATCTGAACAAAAGAATAGAACTCTTAAGGAAATGATCAATTCTATGCTTTTAAGCTCATGTCTACCTGACTATATGTGGGGGGAAACTGTCTTGTCTGCATGCTATATTCTTAATAGAGTCCCTCATAAAAAGTTAGACAAGACCTCATATGAGTTATGGAAAGGATTTTCCTCTAACTTGAAATTTCTGAAAGTGTAAGAGTGTTTGGCTAAGATTGGTCTATCTAATTTTAAATGAATAAATGTAGGCTCCAAGACTTTTGTCACTGTCTTTATTGGTTATGTTCAAAATAATACTGCATATAAATTTATGTCGTTAAATGATTATTCTATTTGTGAATTTAGAGTTGCAGAATTTTTTGAGCATGTTTTTCCTTTGAAAAATAATGTGCCTAGTGATGTGCAAAATAATACTGCTGTATCTATGTCTGTTAACTCTCATGTTATGTCTGCTTCTGATGTTAATTCTAATGAGCATGAAAATGAACTTAGAAGGAGTAAAAGATGTAGAACTGAGACTAGATTTGGTCCTGATTTTATCACCACCTTCTTAACTGAGGATTTTGATATCGATACTTTAAATGATGAATTAGTGTCTATCTACTTAATAGAAGAAGACCCTAAGATATATGATGAAGCAATGAGTTCAATAGATTTGATATTTTAGAAATATCCTGTTAAAAGTGAATTAGACTCTATAGTTTCTAATCACACATGGGACTTCTATGATTTGCCTAAAGGTTGTAAACCCATAAGTAACAAGTGAATATTCAAGAATAAACTGAGGCCTGAGGGTACAATTGATAAATATAAGGCTAGACTTATGATAAGGGGATTTAACCAAAAGAAAGGTATTGATTATTTTGATATTTTTTCTCCAGTGACTAAAATAGCGACCATTAGAACTCTTATTGCTCTAGCTTCTATTCACAATTTAGTGGTACACCAAATGAATGTCAAAACTGCATTTTTAAATGGTGATTTAGAAGAAGAGATCTATATGACTCAACCTGAGGGTTTTGTGGTCCCAGGAAAAGAGGATAAAGTATGCAAATTAAGAAAGTCCTTATATAAACTTAAGCAGGCACCTAAGTAGTGGTATGAAAAATTTGATTTCACATTAATAGATAATGGTTTTGTTGTTAATTTATCTGATACCTGTGTTTATACTAAAAATATAGGATCAGACTGTGTGATTATATGTTTATATGTGGATGACATGTTAATCTTTGGCCCTAATGTGAATGTTGTAAATGAGACTAAGAAATTTTTATTTTCTAAATTTGAAATGAAAGACCTTAGAGAAGCTGATGTGATTTTAGAAATAAAAATCAAAACAAATGTTAATGGTTTCTCTTTGTGTCAGTCTCATTATATTAAAAAAATGTTGAAAAGATTTAATTTTTTTGATGTAGTTTCAGTGAGAACTCCTTATGATCCAAGCATACACTTGAAAAAGAATAAAGATTTCAGTATTTCTCAAACTGAATATGCTAAAATAATTGGGAGTGTAATGTTTCTCATGAACTATACTCGGCCTGATATAGCTTATGTTATTAGTAGATTGAGTAGATATACTTAAAATTCCAAAAATGAACATTGAAATTCATCGCTTGTTAAGGTATCTGAGAGGTACAATGAATTGGTGTTTGCATTTTAATAATTTTTTTGCCGTTTTAAAAGGTTTTTGTGATGCAAACTAGGTGACTGAAAATGATGAAGTTACCTCTACCAGTGGCTATGTATTTACTTTGGGTGCAGGTGTTATTTCAGGGAAGTCTTCAAAGCAGACTTGTATAGCACGTTCTACTATGAAATCTGAATTCATTACTTTCGAGTTGGCAGAGCAAGAAGTTGAGTGGCTTAGAAATCTTTTAACAGATGTGCCTTGATGGGGAAGAAAAATGTCATAAGTCTCTTTACATTGTGATTCACAGGCAGCAATTGAGATTGCTAAAAATAGTGTACACAATGAAATAAAGAGACATATTCATATCAAACATGGTGCAGTTAAACAATTGTTGAAACATGGTGTTATTTTCTTGAAATATGTAAGATCTGAAAGAAATTCGGCGGATCCTATGATCAAGGGTTTGACAAGAAAAATGGTCCTTCATTCGTCGAGGGGGATAGGGCTAAAGCCCATAGATTGAGGTAATATGGTGGATATCCATTTTTAGTCAAACGAAGCCATATAGGCCTTTAATAAACACTCCATATCCTATCCCTATGACGTGAGGTAGTGTATTATAAGGTTGAGCTTATTTTTGCTCTTAATGATCCATAGCCTTAAGGTGGTCTATGAGATAGATTTGATGGATCATCTATGTGAGTGTAAAAGGTTGGTCACCTTTTTATTAAAGACTTGGGTTATCTTTCTAGAGCACTCATGAGACCTAAGGTTTGTGTGAATGACCATAAACACACTTTGTAGTATCGCGGAGGTTGCTTAAAATAAAGGATATGGTATGTATTGTGGGGGTCTCAGCTTATGTCCATCTAGTTCAAGAGTACTTCACCTTTTACATAAATGTTGTTGCCTCACATCACTACGTGTCAATTCAAATAGAAAGATATTGACACTTAAGTACAGGTTCCTTCCTTTTGCCCAAAAGTTATTTCACTTTTTATCTTTGCATTAGTGGGGGATTGAAGGATAATTCCTTCAATGTTAATGCAAAGATTAAAACTCTTTTAACTCTCTGTAATAAATATGTATAAACATCCGTAAGTCATATAGGATGGGAGATTTACTACTTCATAAATGTATATTCATTTAAATGACGATTAATGAAGAGACATTCACAAGTCTTGAAAGTTACTAGACATTATGACTTTGTCATTAATTTAAGAGTAATGTTAATTTATGTACATTAACTTTGTTTGTCTTCATTCACTCTTTTGATGGGTGAAACATGAATGATATAAATATTTAAGGAGTGTCGTTTGAGAACTAAAGATGTAATAAAATATAGAGAACAAAATACTCTCTCCCCTTCATCAATTCTCTACTGTAATCTTGGCTTCCTATTCTTTGACAATTTTTGGGCAATTGGTTTGGAAAACCTCCAAACTCCTAACCACGAGTGCACGTGTTTGGAAGTAGCTGTGGAACCTTGGAGAGCGACCGGCTAGAAGGATTTTCATTGAAGTCGGGCCGAAATCGCTTTCAAGACAATGGCATGCCACGACACAGTGTTTGTGACAACTCTTTTACTATTACTAATTCCTATCCAATATCAATATTGTAAAAAAAAATTCAACACAACCAGCCTTGATTAAATAAAGTCCAATTAGCTTATACTAATTTATTTCTTTTATCAGGATGCATGCGTGGATCTATAAAAGAAAGGGATACTCACGGTTACAGCAGTGTGAGTACATTCACCAATATATATATGTAGACAAATACAATTGAAATACTTTTAGAAACTAGATTAGTGTACCTCGTTACACGTAAATTTGACGTATATTAAAAAAGTAAATAAATAAAATAAAAAAAATTACGTGCAATAACAATTGTTGTCGAGGTAAATTCAATATTCATTAATATGAAAAAGTAAATGATATTACAGTGATACAATAGTTGAATTCAATGTAATTAAATATCTTCTCAACCTCTATAGATAAATTATTTGAACTTGGTTAATTATATAATATTTGTATTATAGATATTAATTTATTGTATAAAATGGTGATATATTATGTTATATTTAATATGACCTAATAAATAGATTGAATTTTGAGAATGAATACATACTTGAAAGAACTTTAAATTTGCGCGTTGTACTCTTGTAAGTGAGTACAAGTGTTGTACATTACATGTGTATCATACCTGAATGAGTATTAACTTCTTTACAAAAATCACATAAATGTTTATGTTAAAATTGTATTTGAATTACAATATAAACACACAATTATTAAAGATACATAATATGTGATGAGTATTAATTTTATACAGTTAATTCAATAAAGGAAGAAGCTTCAAGCAGGAAGATTCTAGTAAATTGCCCAAAATAAATTAAAGTATTGTGTCAAATAAAAGATTTGCTTGCAACAAAGGGTGGCAACAAACTACCTACCACACGTTGTTTTTACTAACGATAATTTATGACATATTATTATCAGCAGACCTTATCATAAGGTATTTTTTTTCTACTATGTAGAAATGTGAAGAAGGGACGACCAAGGGCAATAACGTAATTTTACACTATCAAATATACTACATGCCTAGCTCTAGAATAATCCATATTTCTCATATTCAGTCCACACAAATAATCGGTATACTATTTCACTTTTCTCCATATATCTAGAAGAATCAACATTTCTTGAAGTCATTCTTGCTATCATTCTTCCTCATGTTAGTGTTTTCCTCTGTTATGGCTGCGATGTAAGATTCTTTTCCCTAATGAAACAATAAAATTTTTTCAGCTATTAGTTCAAGGGCTTCGTTCAGTTTCATGTTGTTTGTGGCGGTGTCTACAGTATCAACGTGGTTGTCTATAATTAGTCTGTGTTGGAGCTGTAATGCTTTTGATCAATTGAATCCGAGGAGGTTGGTGATAGGGAAATTAGGATTTTGGGGTTTGGAGATTGGGTTGTTCTATGTAGTGCATTATGTGTATACAAAGTAGGAGGTTTTGTAGTTCCCGATTATCCAGGTATAAAAATGGATTCTTTATTTCAAGTTTATTATGTTGTTGCATAATACAAAGACTTTTATATAGTATGTGTCATGAATTTTGATCTTCAATATGCTTCAAACTGTTTTAGTATTTTAATCTCAAATCAAGTGTAGTGAACTCGCTATGTAATTAACAAGTCGACCACTCAATTCGATAATAATTTACTCCCAATCCAACAACAATTTGATTCAATTTCCTAGAAACACAAAAAATCAAGTCAGTAATAGAATGGAATATAACAGCTAACAACAACCAGGAATGCTAATTTAAATCAAAATAGTCTAGCGTCAACTCCCAGTAATCAGGCATCACTAAGATACTTGAAATAGGAATAAGAATGCAACTTTCAATATGATCTATAGCTCGAACTGATTAGCTCATTCATTTAGGAAAATAGCAATTTGATAAATTGGTAATTAGTAAAGAATTTGATAGTATGTGTTGAGAGAGAAGAGAAGTCAGAGCAAGAAGAACATGGGAGAGGGTTAAGGAAATACCAATTTTTCAGATGCTCTCACACCGGAATTTTGATGTATGATTATATTCATAATTATTTCCTTATGGGATCCTAACCCTTCATTCTCTTTAATCGGATCCATCCACGTGTTTTAACCTCCTTTTGAACATTGTCCAATTTACTGTGAATGAGCTGACTAACCTCCTATTTCGAAATTTCAGCTATCTTTTTGGATGAGTTCTTTCAACTTTTCATCCACTTTTCTACATTCTTCATGTGCAATTTCAGGTGAGATTCACACATAAATATAGCTATTTATTGATTATAAATCTATAAGATACACACATAAAACATGTTTCTTGATCAAGCTTCTTTACTATTGTGATAATCGAAACACAATAAACAACAATAATGGATATCTAAAACTAAACCGTAAACTAACATACTATGGTGCACGACAACACTCCTATCCGACTACCTTCTACTCTAATAAGCGTCCTTCACATTCCCCTATCTAAGATCATGTCTTCAGTAACCTGAATATGCGCCATGTCCTGCCTAATCACCTTTTAATTTTCTTCTTTTTTAATTTTGACTATTTTTATCATTTAGATTATTTTTCCAACCAATGATTGGAAGGAGGGGGGAAGAAGTCGTGTTGATCACCTGCCACCTTATTAATCCATACCTAGACTTGGTCAATGGATCCATTAAAGAAAAACTTGAGAATTTCTGTAATGAGCTATTAGGAGACTCTGACGAAGATTGTTTAAATTGACCTTGGTTATGTTTGTCTTAGTTCTTGCTCATGGTTTTGTTTATACAGATATGAAATGAGATTTAACATGAAGATCGGTGCAGCTTCATAGAAGTAACTATCTGACTGTAGTTGATTCTCCAAGGATCAATAAGAACTACACTGGAAGGTCAATCTTCTATCGTATAATTATTAGGAAATTTAATCAACGTAGCTTAAGTATCGGTCACATAAAATGCTTGGTGATGAACACCTTCATTTATCATCTATCTATTTGCTTTTTATTTTGTTCGTGAGTGCTAAGATGTGTTTTCCGTATGTATTAGCTTTATGTTCCTCTTTAGTTTTGATTGCTTGTTCTGGTTTACCTAAAATTTTATCAGTAGGCCTCTCTCTCATATTGGTATAATAATAGTATCTCTGTCGAAATTTATGAAGAAACATTATGTATATGGAACCACTTTGAACAGCATTGCTAAGGTAACTAGAATCATCAAATTTGATTTGCAGGCTGAACCGGATACTGGAAAATCACAGCTTAAAGTTGGAGAAAATATTCAAAGTATATTTGATCTTGGACCTGGCAACTTTGGTTCGGAGGCTGTATTTGTTCCCAATCAGCCTGGTACAGAATGTGAAGAAGACGATGGCTACTTGATATTCTTCGTGCATGATGAGAACACTAGGTACCTTATCTTTCACTCTCTTATTTACATTATCATGAGCATCACTAAGACCATTCTGCATTGGTGGTCTTCCAAATGTTAGGAAATAAGGAAAATTTCTTTTGTTCTACTATTTAAAGTGATGTTGGCAAAGAGTCAGTTAAGAAGTTTATTGTGTCTAACAGTTGCACCCGCATAATGTAAAGAGCATAACGTATTCTTCTTCTTAGAATTGTGTATGTGTAGAGAAAGTTTGCAACCACAATATACTGAAGCTACATGCTTTTAAGGTCATATCATGCTTAATTGTCTGTTTCTTGTTCACATTGATATGATCATAGCTAGAAAAATACGTACAGGAGAGCATTCACTATTTAGTTACAGTTTTCTTTGGACTTTATTTAGACAAAATTTGAAGTGGGTGCATGTCCATGTTTCCCTTGTACATGGTGTACCTTTATCTATCAATTATGTTCCTATCTTTTTTCTTAGGCGCATGTGGAAATGAAAAGTTTATAACTGAAATTTAAAACTAAAATCACCTTAACCGAACCATTCTCATATAAATTTATGCAGAAAGTTAGCTGTGAATGCAATTGATACAAAAACAATGTTCGCAGAGCTTGTGGCAGTTGCTGAATAGCCAAAAAGAGTTCCTTATAGATTCCATGCTTTCTAAGGAGGTTTAAACTAGTGTTTCCTTATAATTTCTATGTTCATAATTTGATTGATTGTCAGATAATTGATAATGAATTTGAGCTAAAAAATAAATTTTTTAATTGTGAATTTGTTTTATATCTAGCTGGGTATTGGTTTATTGTTAGATAATCGATAGAAAATTTGAGCAAGAAAATCTTTTCTTGAGGTGCAAATCAGGTCAAAAGGTGAATTGTGAGCCCAACATAGTTATTAGTAGCTTCTCAGCACATTCATAGTATATAGTGTGCTGTGGCACAGAATTGCGATGGATCGGGTTAGGGTTATTTTGATTTATGATTAAAATTGGGTACTTTGAGTCGGATATTTGGTTTGGGTCTGCATTCATTGATTTGTTTGATGGAGAGTTTATTGATGTGAGATTACCTAACAAAGTGTTTGATAGAATGCCCGAGAGAAATGTTGTTACTTGGACTTTGATAGTTACTAAATTTTCCTTTTCAAAAGGAAAAACTGTGAAAATATGGAGGACTAACTTTCATATGGGGATCTTTTTTTCTTGCTTTGTGTTGCCTGCTCTTAATGATATTTTTTCCTGATTTCTATCTATTTTGGGTTGAATATATGATTCCAAAATATTAGTATTATTTACCCCCTTCTTGGCTTCTTCCCAATTTAGGTGTCCAAAACTGAATTTGATTTCTTTGTATTTGAAAAACAATAGTATCTGATATTTAAAATAGATTTAAATTATCAATTGATTAATTAGGTTTTAGCAACAAGACTTTGCAAAGTATACATCTATAACATTTGCTTTATGGGTAGTCTTATGTGCTTATAACTAAACAACTCTATTTACACTTCACTATGAAGTAATATTGATGTGTGCACAATCACGAGCACATCTAATGCCTTTAACCTAGAATAATTGCAAAGTCTTACACAACTTTTGTTGTTTTTAATCGTTTGTTGTGTGTTAATGCAGATACAAGTGATCGGGAGGAAACCAAAGGAAAGAAGAATAAAACAACTGAAATCTGGTGTAAATAAGCTGAAATGTGTCTGACGATCATCCTGAAGCACTGTCATACATGGAATAGGATGTCAAAGTTTCTATTAAGCTTAGACAGAACCAGAGATGTTGAGATAAACTATGACGATGATTTGGAGGGGCCAT
The DNA here is from genome assembly GCA_030864225.1 of Capsicum baccatum var. pendulum. Classification (NCBI taxonomy): domain Eukaryota; kingdom Viridiplantae; phylum Streptophyta; class Magnoliopsida; order Solanales; family Solanaceae; genus Capsicum; species Capsicum baccatum. Next base: position 137,091,626 of record CM061552.1, read on the forward strand.
CAAATGTGTGACATCTCATCAAAATCGTCGTCAACCTGAGGCAGAATATGTTGTTGAACAATAGCATGAACTAGATAAGTGGTGATATGTGATATATTTGTGTGCCAGGTGTGTGTGACCTATTACTTGTTCCCCTCTGTATGTTAAAGCCAGAACTTTCTTGGTTATTCTTGCCATGATCTCGGGATAGGAGTCAGGACATGATCATAGGCCGTCGTTGATTAACTCACTTTTAGCCTAAATATCCTTCCCTGTATGCATAATACCAGTTTGATCCCTGTTTAAAGCCTAGTTTGACCATTTTTTTGTGTGGAACCTTTCACTTTATCATTTATGCCATAATAAACATATTTACCTCTAGGCTTCCTTGGACACTGAGCACCTTGATTTAGGCAAACAGCCTAAGTTGAGGGTAGCTATCTTAGAGGTGCATGGTGTAAGATGAGGAGTATAAAAAAGGGTGGGATAAAAGATAGTGAACTAAAGCTGGGTGCTAACAATGCTAATAAAAGAAAAAAAAAGATAAATGGTGGAGATGCCGGGTAGCACCCAACTTGAATATGGATAATCAAGAGAAGAGGAGAAACAAATGAGGATAATTAGTGAGTCCAAGAAAGAAGTATAGTATCAAGGAGGCAAAGTCACTCTAAATTACCTTGAATGTCATACCAGCCCCAAACCACATTACAAGCCTAAAAGAAGTCCTATAGTTATCCTGACTGGCCTATCTGAGGTCTGATAACAAAATAAGGGCTAGCCTATGGTACTTGGCATACATTAACTGGAAATTTCTTGTGAGAGTAAGATTTTTGTGATAACCCCCAATTCGTATGGTTGGACTTCTCGTATGAACAGAGGGGGGTTTCTTTGTTGTGAGGGCACACTAGTATCATAACTAGCTACTCGCTTGTTTAGAAAATGTGGTATTGATATGTGAATGGTTATTGTGGCCAAGATTTATGCTGCAGCTTGATTCCTTTGTGTTACAGTGTTCTGTCAATGATATGCGCATTGGTTTGGCATTGAAAGAATAGCTTTGTGTTGAGCTATGCATGTTGTATATGTTTTCGTAGTTAGATTAAGTTGCTTGAGGATAAGCAATTACTTTAAGTTGAGGGTGTTGATGTGTGCGCAATCGCGAGCACATCTAAGGCCTTTAACCTAGAATAATTTTGAAGTCTTAAGCAACTTTTGTTGTTTTTAATAGTTTGTTGTGTGTTAATGCAGATACAAGTGATCGGCGAGGAAACCAAAGGAAAGAAGAATAAAACAGCTAAAATCTGGTGTAAATAAGGTAAAATATGTCAGACGATCATCCTAAAGCACCATCATACATGGGATAGGCTGTCAAAGTTATCGTCAAGATTAGACAGGACCTGAGAAGTTGAGATAAACTGTGATGGTGATTCAGAGGGGTCGTCAAATATGTGACATCTCATCAAAATTGTCATCGACCTGAGGCAGAATTTGTTGTTTACCAGTGGAGTTGTGATACTAGTTTGCAAGCACCGTCAAGATTTTTGACTCGCCATCAGGATTGTCATCTGAAGAGTTAGAAGATAATAATTCACTGGAATCTTTGATGACATCTCGCACACGTCGTCAGGTATCTGACGTGTTGTCAAAAGCATCGTTGTCTAATCTGAAGAGAAAACTAAAACTTTAATTTTGTTTTCTCATTTAGGGTTGACTATTTAAAGACTTGTTTTAGGGATTTTTAAATGGAATCGGTCATTATCTATCAGACATTAACCCTGAGAAGAGAGGGACGTACATTGCTCTCTTTCATAAATTATTCTTCTTGTTTCTTATCAACTATTTTTGGTTTTCCACCTAGTGATTAAATTGAAGGAACTACTTGTTTTTTTTATCCATTCATAAGTTTATCCTTATCATCATGAATTCAACTTGTTATTTCATTCATCAAATCATGAGCAGCTAATTCCATTAGTCGGAGTTATGGGATCCATGGATTAGGGTTTGATATGATGCTTGGTGTTTAACAGATTCAAAGGGTAGTAGAAATTTTAAAATTCTGTTATTTTAACTGAAATCTAGTAGTTGCAAACATTAGATTATGCCTTAGGTTGTATTTGCTTCTAACGGAGAAATAGACTAGAGGTCGTGAATTATCCACAGGGAGTCGGAAGCTACCAACCTTCTATTTAATGATTGATGTCGTAATTGGATTAATCTACCTGAGATAACATCCTATTAGAAATACATAAGTTATCTAAGTTCGAGAGAATTAGATATTAAATTGTCTGGTAAGGTCGAGAGATAAGTCAGAAAGTATCATTGTCAAGGATATTCTATTGTTTCTATTTACTCCAAGAATCCCCAGCATTACTTAGTATTTGTTAACTCCCAATACCCATGTGAACATAACTCCAGTTTCTCATTTATATTGATTACAACACTAAAATATAAAAAGTTAAAATTGACTCTCTGTGAAATTTAAACCCCCACCTTCGGAAATAGTAAACGACTAGTAAAGCATTTTGTAAACAAATCAAAGTTCACACCCTATTCCCTGTGGGATTCGACCCCAATCTAGTTAAGTTTTATATTGAGAACGATCGCTTACACCCATACAAGAGTGTAATTTGAGCGTTATCAAATATTTGATTTCATGTAAGATCAAAGCTTTAATTGACACCCCATCCTTAGACTGGCAGAGGTGGGAAAGCTTCCTTTTTCTTCTTTTTGATTTTTATCCACACTCGAGTTTGATTATTGTATAAACAGTTACTGTTTTCTAATATCCGATGATTTGATTTAAAAATAATTATGATGATCTTTAATTTAATGCTGTCAACCCTTTAATGGCTTTGGTGCTGGTAGAGGTTATAGACGAGGTCCGGGTGGAAGAATGATGGGTGGACGTGGCGGGCAAGGCTTTAGTAATTCATTCTCACTTGTCCTGTTAATCTACTATGAATCTTCCTCTCTGTGTCGGGTTGGAGGATATTGTTTCATTGTATGCTTGCTAACTTAATATAATAGTCTTCCATGCCTTCATTTCATTACAACCATTGTGCCTCGATCCGAGAAAGTTGCTGCGGATTATATGAATCCTTACTTTTCAAGTTGCTCCATTTAAGTCTGCCTCAGTACCATGCACCTTCATTTCATTCTTTTATAGAATTTAATGACAAAAACTCACAAAGTTAATTGTAAGTTTAAACTTTTTAGATATTGTGGTTAAGTTTCTCTGACTTGCCATGTTGGTCGGATAATTATCAGGATGCTTTTATGTATGTATTACATTTTTAGGTTGCTACTAGTTAGATGAATTTCTGACTATGATTGAGTTTGTTAGCCATTTTATTTTCTTATTATGCTCAAACTAGATGCTAATCTTCCAGGTTGGGGTGGCAGGTTAGAATGGAAAACACCACTACCAGGTTATGTAGGCCTTTGTTGTAAGGTGCCTAGTATGTTTATTATTTTTCATCCACCGGGTGGTCATTTTCTATAAGAAATCTGCTATTAGCATACTGAGTCATTGTATCCAATTATGACAAAAATCCTTACCTGGCATTTTATTCATCACTCCCAACAAATGGCGACTTAAAAATGAAAGAATGGTTGAAGATAATGGACATAGAAAACTGGGGAAACTTTATGAATGCCCCACTCAAACTACATGTAGGTACTAATGAAAATTCCAATGAATACACCAGCCCCTTTTCTTATATTTGATTTCTATTTTTGGTTATAGTTAAGCTTGACTCATCAAGTAAACTATACAGAAATTGACCTTATCATATGCATATGTGGATTTTGGTTCATATATGCCTCCCAAAAATCTAACTTACTGGAGCCTTATGTTTTATGCATGATATTTTCAACATTTGAATCTTGCAGATCATAAAGGACTTGTACTAATTTAGTATTCCTATTATTATATTGAACAATTAAACTTTAATGATTCAGGGAAATCTTCAGCTGAGTAATCCCGAGACACATGAGAGGGAAATTAGAAACTTTGAGAGTTCAATATATTAACATGAAAGAAGTGAGGTTTGTCCTTACAATCAATTACATGGTGGATTTTTATTTTTGGACCTAAAGTCTAGTTGGAAGAGTATAGAGATTTATATGTGGCTTGATTTTTCTACTGAGTCACCATTGGCACTTGGTATATGGTTGGAAGACTTCAAGATGAGGATCTAAAAATTGATGAGTGGCTTTTTATGCAAGAACCAATAGATATCTATATTCTTGCATATACCCAAAATGATTTTAGGCACTTGTCAATTGACAACACATTTTAGAGAAATTGGTTGCATAAACGGAGGTTGATGTATCCATCCCCAACAACTTGTCAGTCATTTTCTTTTGTTCTCATCAAGATTGCCCCAAATTGTACTGAGATATCCTAAGGTATATGAACAATATCCACAAATTAGCCAGCAACATAAATTTCATTCGTTAACTAATATGTACAACTACAACTATTATCATTCTCATCAAGATTTCAAATCTTTGATGGGGTTCCAATCCTTTTCGATGAATTCAGGTTTTGAAGTTGATAACTCAATTGGCACTGAGTTCAGTACTAATGAGTCGTGTAATAAGTTAGGTTATATAATGTGTGTGGCTCCACCTCCACCCGTTCAATAATTATTTGTTGTTCATCAATGGAGGTTCTTCAAGCATATCTTGCATGGAGACAATCAGAATGTAAGTTCAAGAATTTGAGCATTTTCAGTGAAATATCACCAACTGCATTACATTGGTTTGTTTAGAATTAATTAAAGCTAAGTATTTGGATGTAGGATAAAATATGATGATTAAAAGTACTTTGGTTTTCTTGCAGGTCACTGAAACAATCAATACAATGCTTATTACTGGAAGTTTCTATTTCCTGGAAAGTCAGAAAAGAAAGCCAAAGAGATTCTTAAGGGTTTGTAGTTCATAACCCAAATATGAGACCATTGGCACTTGGAATATGGTGGGAAGACTTTAAGATGAGGATCTAGAAATTGATGAGTGGATTTTTATGCAAGAACCAACAGATATCTATATTCTTTCATATGCCCAAAATGATTTTAGGCACTTGTCAATCGACAACACGTTTCAGAGAAATTGATTGCACAAATGGAGGTTGACGTATCGATCCCCAACAACTTGTCAGTTATTCTCTTTTGTTCTCATCAATACTTCCCCAAGTTGAACTGAGATATCCCAAGGTATGTGAACAATAACCACAAATTAGCTAGCAACATGAATTTTTTTGTTAACTAATATGTACAACTACTACTATTATCATTCTCATCATCAAGATTTCAAATGTTTCACGGGGTTCCAAGCCTTTTCGATGAATTCCAGTTCTGAAGTTGAGAACTCAGTTGGCGCTGAGTTTGGTACTAATAAGAAGGATAAATAAATTATTGAAAGGCAGAGAAGGTTAGACCTATATTATTAGGTAATATAAAAGATGATTGAGGAGGATAAATAGCTTGTATTATAGTACCATGTGACTCTTGGTAAGATCTTTCAATAATCTTGACATACGAAGGCAAATATGCAGACATAAACCATGGCACAAAGTAAACAATCATATTTACATCAGTTAAAGATAATTGTAGATTTGGTTGAGTATTAAAATATACAAGGCCATATGCAAGAGTGGACTCAATAGATCCTATCAGAGACTATCTAAAATTTAAATTTCTAGCATCGCGTAGTGCAGCTAGAAAGGTCTATGGAATTCGTTTAAAGTTAGGGGCTTAAAAGAAATCTGTACCAAGCCAATATGCATAAAATTATAATGATTTTTAAAAATATCAATATTATGTTTATTAAGCAGTTTAATAGTTTGCTCATCAGCATTTAGGGCAATAGATTGTTCGGTGGTTTTCATTATTTGTTTATATTTGAATTTATCAAGAAAGCCTTATTCATAAATTGTGTTTAATTTTACTTGAGGATTCGTCCATTTATTTAATAAGTCCATATTTTGAGGTAAATCTACCTCTTCAAGTTTAGTACTTTTCGTACTAACGTCTCCTATATCCATGATTATAAAACCTTATACCATATGCTAAAAAACTTTACCTCACTTACATAATTACAAGGAAAGTTCCTAGGATCTGATACTATTAATAGGATATCACTAGGCTAGGGTATGCCGCTTACCCTGCCAGACCTATATAACAATACCAGATTTAGCCATAGTTGGACAACTAAACCAAAAGCACCGATCGAAATACAAAAGTATTTTTACACTGTCAGAGATTCAATAAATTTATGTTAAACCCATGTGTTTAGAAGTTCTAGTTGTGCAAAAGTCGCCCTTTATTCTTTTGTATAATGGGCTAAAGAGGCACAACTTACTAGACTTAGTCACTGAGACAAGGTCAACATAAGTTTATTAAACTCGACTGTACCACCATTTTGGAACCATGCCAAGAAACTAGATAAAAATTCCTTCATATTTTGATAGTGTTTGGATCTTTTATATTTACCATGTAAACGAAGTCAGATCTTCAACATAGGTATAAGAAGCTTTTTAGCTGGACATAGTCATAGCTGGAAGTGGGAAGAAGTTGTATTAAAAGTACAACAAAGAGAGAAATAAATAGTACCTTAGATTCGGCCGGTTGTAAGGCCTGAACAGTAATAAACGGTGGCTAATGCCCTTTATTTATCTTCTGAATATATTACAAGAGGTAAGAAGTAGAGAGAAGGAAGAGCTAAAGAGAGAAACTAAAAGAAAATTTCTAAAACTTATGTCGACCTGCTAAGGATAAGGCGGTTATATAAAGAAAAGTAAAGGAATTTGCGTACAGTGTTATGGGCCCTACAGTGGGTCCTTGCGCATAGTGTTTTTTCTATTACAGCATATAAAATAGACATAGAAAAGTATTTAATAAATTTAATTACTAGGGCCATCTTCTTTGTCTTTTTCCTTTTTTAGCTTCCAGAGAAATGCTTCTATTTTTTAAACAATCTCTTCATCGGTGAGAATATGTTTTGTAGGTAAACGTTGTAAGTCTGTAATGTCTTCTGTGTCTACCCCTTCACTTTTCATAGAAGTATCAAAATTTGTTCTACAGTTTGGAGTAATTTATTCCGAACTTCTGTCAAATATTTCTCTATTATTTCTATCTTGTCACCCTCATGTGCAGAGATTCTTCTTGAGATGTAATTTAATCCTTTGTCTTCAAATATGATAGGCTTTTGAGGGGTATTTTCATATTCGGTGATTTTCATGATGATGCTTTCTCTTTGGTCCTTACCATAAGGAATTTTGGTAATCGGATCAAGGCGAGTTAGCTTGTCCCAAAAATTACAATAGAATACCCTATATAGGGCAGGAATTTGTTGATTGGTATATCCTATTTCAACAGACCACCTGTGAATCCAACTAATAGAAAATTCTATATAGAAATATATCTAATAAATGGTGTCTAATTTACAAACGTGGTCAGAAAGATATAATTCGATTAAGAATGGCAAGGCTTTTTTCCAAGATTGATAAAGATTAGAATATTCTAGCGGTAGAATTATTACTGTGGGGCCATGGTAAGACCACCATTGAATAAACCAATTTGGGATGGAATTTTCAAATACTTTTGCACAGATTTTCAAGAACCAAGTATGTTTGTGTTTGATATTGTTATAATATAATGTTTGTGTGAATGCGTTAATATAATCCCAATACGTAAAAGTTATTTGTGATTGTCCCAATGGTCCCATTGGCATAGATTTTTGAGTCATGGAGGTAATTACTCATTCTTCTATGGAAATAATCTTTTTGATGACCATTTTGGAGTATCCATGTAGTCCTAGGGTAGTTTCTCCCATTGGGTTATGCTCAATATCAGCACTGCCGGTTTGAACAAGAATTGATTCATAAAATGTTTTTGTTTTGTATGATTCTCCTGCAAAGCATACATTAGTGAGCAAGTATTTTTGAAGTAATTTCCATGCTTCGTCGGGGTTGTCTTGCTTAGGTATATGAGAGTTTTCAATAAGAAGTGTCAATTCTCTGGCTTCGAGATTTTCATATGTTAGCTTATCTGCAGTATTTTCTTGGATTAATAAAGCAAATGAGTCTGATTGCTTATCAAAAATATAAGATTGAATTTGTTTATATAATGGATGATCCTCTGAAATATCTTCTGGATGGATCGATGTGCCAATAGGCTGAGTTTTCGATGATTCTACCATATTTGAAGTTTTTGCATTAATCAAAGTTCCGTTTCCCTGTTGTATTACTGGGAAATTCAAACTTGCTGAGCTATATGCTTAGTTATTTGTATTTCCATATGAAGGATTCTATTTTCCTCCATAATAAGAAGTAGAATTTTAATTTCGACCACCTCTGCATTCTCTGGCTATTTTCCAGGGAGAATTCATTCTGCAAAAAATATTAGTATCGGTCAAATGATGAATCGAAATCATCCCAGTCAATTTTGTCTCGGATATCTTCAAGATTAGAAAGATTTAAAGCATCTTCAATTATTTTATAGATGAGTTTTTCTAAGATCAAAAAATGAATATCTTCATTCAAAGGAATACATGTAATAATAGTGGAAGATCAAAGGTTTAAGTGATAGTCAAAAGTCATCTAATATTGCCTCTACATCAGAAAGCAAGACAGAAGACTTGACAGCTAAGCCTCATATTCAAAAACCTCCTGACATTGAAGCATTTAGAAAACCCTCTGATTTAGAACAACTTGTAAAATTACTTGAAAATTTTTTTTTGGTTTAAATATAAAACCCATTGATTTGTCTAATAATTTTGTTGATACTATTGAATCCTTAACCAATAATTTTGATAATGACAAAAGCCCTTCGGTAGGAGTAGAAATCCACTCAGAGTTGAATAAACTCAGAGGCTTGGGAAGAAAATAGTCGGGGAAGAAATATATTGATATTCCTCGAATACAAACTTCTTATTACCCATGACCGACTCCTCAAGATTTCATGATCGAATAAAGAGATTGGTCCCTCACAAATACTTCGTATAGTGGAGAACATATTTATGAATGGAATTTAGATGGATTATCTGAAAGACAATTGTCTGTTTTGGTTCATTGTATGTTAATGTATTCTACTATTGCAAAAGTTTTTAGCCCTAAAGACTATGTAGGTGCATATGTTTGCACAAATGCTACTATATGTAAAATGATTGTTGCAGGTTTTACTGGTCAACTTCGGGGCTGGTCGGACAATTTCCTTTTTAATGATGAAAGAAATAAGATTTATGAAGCCAGAAACCTCTTGCCTGGGATAGATAACCTAGGTCAAGATCTTCCCGCTAATAGAGAAGACGTCGTATAAACCCTTATACTTACCATTATTCAACACTTTGGGGGTAGATTTACTAACCAACATGAAAATATCGTACCCTCTTAAATAGTTTGAGGTGTAGACATTTGGGTGAATTTAGATGGTATAAAGATACTTTTTTTTCTAGGGTCATGGATTTGCCCGAGTCTAGATTTGAACATTGGAAGGCTAGATTTGTAGATGGTCTTCCACCACTTTTTGCTGAAAGAGTTAGAAAAGCTATCAAAGGTCAATACGGTACAATCCCTTGGACGGATTTCACTTATGGACAACTTCTAGCATCTTGTACTGAAGAATGTCTAAAATTCTGTAATAAATTGAAACTATCTAGATAAATTAAGCTAGATAGAATTAGAGAAAAAACCTAATTAGGTGTTTTTTGTGGGCAGTTTGGTATGGAAAATCCTACTTCTACTAGAAAATAGTGGCATGGATATGATAATCCTGAAAAACTCTATAGAAGAAAAAGATCTAGACGTAGATCTAAAGAAGAGCGTGAAGTTAGAAAATCCAATCGAAAGTTTTCCAGATTTACAAAAAATAGGCCTAAGAGAGACCTAGCAAAAATCAAGTGTTATAGGTACAACCAATATGGTCATATAGCTCCCAATTGTAAGCTTCAAAAACTCAAGTCTTTATCACTCTCTGATGAGATGCATGACCAAGTCTATGGTTTATTATATACTTTTGGTTTTGAATCTGATTATGAATCTGAATCTGAAAATAATATTGATTTACCTAATTTTTTTGAAAATTAAAATCATGAAAAACCTATGACTAATGCTTGTACTGATTGTAATACTGATAATTGTGATTGTGATGATGTGTTTTATAGACTTTTGTCAAATATTTCTCTATCATTTCTATCTTGTCACCCTCATGTGCACAGATTCTTCTAGAGATGTAATTTAATCCTTTGTCTTCAAATATGATTGGCTTTTGAGGGGTATTTTCATATTCGGCGATTTTCATGATGATGATTTCTCTTTGGTCCTTACCATAAGGAATTTTGGCAATCGGATCAAGGCGAGTTAGCTTGTCCTAGAAATTACAATAGAATATCCTATATAGGGCAGGAATTTGTTGATTGGTATATACTATTTCAACAGACCACCTGTGAATCCAAGGAATAGAAAATTCTATATATAAATACATCTGATCAATAGTGTCTAATTTACAAACATGGTCAGAAAGATATAATTTGGTTAAGAATGGTGAGGCTTTTTTCCAAGATTGATAAAGAGTAGAATATTCTGGTGGTAGAATTTTTACTATAGGGCCATGGTAAGACCACCATTAAATGAACCAATTTGGGATGGACTTTTCAAATACTTTTGCACAGATTTTTAAGAACCAAGTATGTTTGTGTTTGATATTGTTATAATATAACGTTTGTGTGATTGCCTTAATATAATCCCAATACATAAAAGTTATTTATGATTGTCCCACTGGTCCCATTGGCATAGTTTTTTGAGTCATGGAGGTATTTCCTCATTCTTCTATGGAAATAAGCTTTTTGATGACCATTTTGGAGTATCTATGTACTCCTAGGGTAGTTTCTCCCATTGGGTTATGCTCAATATCGGCACTGCCAGTTTGAACAAGAATTGATTCATAAAAAGTTCTTGTTTTGTATGATTCTCCTGCAAAGTATACATTAGTGAGAAAGTATTTTTGAAGTAATTTACATGCTTCGTCGGGGCTGTCTTGCTTAGGTATATGAGAGTTCTCAATAAAAAGTGTCAATTCTCTGGCTTCAAGCTTTTCGTATGTTGTCTTATCTGTAGTATTTTCTTGGATTATTGAAGCAAATGAGTCTGCCTGCTTATCAGAAATATAATATTAAATTTGTTTATATAATGGATGATCCTATGGAATATCTTCTAGATGGATCGATGTGCCAATAGGTTGAGTTTTTGATGATTCTGCCATATTCTGAGTTTTTGCTTTAATCAAAGTTTTGTTTCCCTATTGTAATACGGGAAATTCAAACTTGCTGAGCTATATGTTGAGTTATTTATGTTTTCATATGAAGGATTATGTCTTACTCCATAATAAGAAGTGGAATTTTGATTTAGACCACCTCTTCCGCGTCTTCTAGCTATTTGCCAGGGAGAATCCACTCTGCAAAAAATATTAGTATCAGTCAAATGATGAATCGAAATCACCCCAGAAAATATTGTCTCAGATATCTTCAAGATTAGTATGATTTAAATCATATTCAATTATTTTACGGATGAGTTTTTCTAAGATCAAAAAATGAATATCTTCATTCAAAGGAATACAATTAATAATAGTGATAACAGTTTTTTCAGAGAGATAGTAAGTATAAATATTCATTGGTTGTTCAAGTGTTCTCTGAACAGAAAATCAGGCAAAGAATTTTCACTTCCCTTTTTATATTGTATCTCGAAATCAAAGGGGGCTAACTGGGCCTGCCACCTGGCAAATATTATTTTAGAAGCATCATGTTTAAAGTCTTTATAAAACATGTATTTAACAGATTGGGCATCAGTTCTAACTATAAATATTTGGTTATATAAATCATCTTAAAATTTTAAAACACACTTAACAATAGTTAACATTTCATGGGTTTACCGTGGCGTATTTATTCTGACTTTCAGTCCATTTGCCAGAATGAAATTTAATTAAACATTCATTTTTAGTGTGGGGATTAACTTGTTTAAGTATTCCTCCATAACCAATATTTGATGCATCAGTTTCGATTATTTTTAACCAAGTAGGATTAGCTAAAGTTAAACAGGAAAGTGTTTGAACTCGTTTTTTAATTAATTTGACTAAATCAGTGTGGACTTGAGTCCAAGGCTTTTTATAATCCTTCTTTAATGTAGCATATAAAGGAGCTAAATCTCTAGACAGATTTTCATAAAAAGAAAAAATATAGTTAATACTTCCAAGAAATCTTTGCAACTGTGTTTTATCAGTAATAATATCAGGGAATTTGTCAACAAAGTCCATAACTCTTTGTATGGGTTCAATAGTGCCTTGAAAAATATTATGTCCTAAAAATCAGACATTCGTCTGAAACAAACTCATTTTTGGCTTAGAAATAAACAAACCATTTTGTAAAATAATTTATTTGAACATATTCAGGTGTTTAACATGTAATTCAAGAGTTTTTGAGAACACAAGAATATCAACAATATAGACAATTATAAAATCTATGTAAGGATTAAATATGTCATTCATAATTTTTTGAAATTTAGAAGGAGCATTTTTCAAACCAAATGGCATAACATTCCATTCATATTGTCCAAAAAGAACATTAAAAGCAGTTCTATAAGTATGATTTTTATCAATTTGAATTTGCTAATAACCAGATTTAAGGTCAAATTTACAAAATATGTTGGCTTCATATAGTCTAGAAAGCAAGTTTTTTTATTAGGTATTGGGTACCTAATCCATTTTAAAACTTTATTCAGGGGTTTATAATTAATGACTAGTCTAGGAATACCACATTCCTTTTCAGCAGCATTATTAACATAGAAAGCAGTACAAGATCAAGGGGATTTTGAGGATTTTATAAGACCTTTTTGCAAGAGACTATCAATCTCTTTTTTACAGATCTCTACTAACTCTGTATTCATTTTTCAGGGTCGATATTTTGTGGGTATTTTATCTTCACTGAAACCATCTTCATAAGGAAGAGAAACAATTTGTTTCTTGCGATCCCAGAAGGCATTTGGGTGATCAACATAAATATTAATAGTCAATTGATCAGAAATCATTTTTATTTTTTCTTGAACTTTTACAGATTTTATTGACTCATGAATATTCATATTCATTATTTCTAATTGTAAGAAATTTACCTGTCGTTGCTTCATACTAATTAGAGCATTTATATCTCTTGTTACAGGATTAGTAACAAAATGATAAGAAATTTCTTTATTTTTATAAGTAGCCTTAAAGAAATTTGCATCGATATGCGTATAAGGATAAATAGCATTTATAAAAGGTGTTCCTAAAATAATAGGAGGACATAACTGGTTTTTTACCAAAAAAAGAAATGCAGAGTGCAAAACTTATTTTGACATATATGAGTATTAGGCAATTTATAGTTAATATCAAATTCCATTTTAGATGGAGTAGGATTTTCATTATCAAAATCTTGAACTATATTAGTCCTAGGATTTATTTTAATTTTTTCTATACTTCTAGGTGTAACATGCAAATTTGCAGAATTTATAGTATATAAAGATGCAGCACGATTTTTAGACGGACCATAAACTGGTTCGACTGGGAAATATGGTGCATCACAGGCAACATCCTAGGAATAGAAAAGGAATTTTGATTGTAAACAGTAGAATTATCATCAAATTATAGACAAATTCCCCCGTCAGTATTTTGAGTTACATGGGTTAACTCTTTATTTATCACATCCTCCGCAAGTTACTTTGGAGAAATGATAGAATTTAAAATCCAAGTTTTTGGGAAATTAAGTTTATCCTATTTAATAGGTCTTTTTGTAGTGACCCTAGATTTAGTAAAAAAAATTTCAATAAGTAGGGTATAATCAGAAGCATCATCAATTAATTTACATCGAGGATTCATAGTGGATAATAAGCGATAATAAATACGATATGATAAACATATAAGTTCAGATCCTAATGCATAATTATAACCATGGGTTTTTACATTTAGAGTTAAAGCGTCAAGAATATTTACATCAGTCAAAGATAACTGTAGATTTGGTTGAGTATTAAAATATACAGGGCCATATGCAAGAGTGGACTCAATAGATCCCATCAGAGACTGTCTGAAATTTAAATTTCTAGCATCGCATTGTGCAGCTAGAAAGATTTCTAGGAGTCCCTTTAAAATTAGGGGCTTAAAAGCAATCTGTACCAAGCCAATATGCATAAAATTATAATGATTTTTAAAAATATCAATATCATGTTTACTAAGCAGTTTAATAGTTTGCTCATCAGCATTTAGGGCAATAGATTGTTCGGTGGTTTTTATTATTTATTTTTATTTGAATTTATCAAGAAAGTCATATTCATAAATAGTGTTTAATTTTACTTGAGGAATTGTCCATTTATTTAATAAGTTCATATTTTGAGGTAAATCTACCTCTTCAAGTTTAGTACCTTTCGTACTAACTTCTCCCATATCCATGATTATAAATTCTTATACCATATGCTAAAAAACTTCACCTCACTTACATAATTACTATGAACGTTCCTAGGATCTGATACCATTAACAGGATCTCACTAAGTTAGGGTATGCTGCTCAGCCTGCCAGACCTATATAACAATATCGGATTTAGCCATAGTCGGGAAATCGAACCAAAGCACCGATCGAAATACAAAAGCATTTTTACATAGCTTGATGACTATATGAAACCCTTTACCCAAACAAAGAGCCTTTAAAAGATTCAATAAATTTATGTTAAACCAATGTGTCTAGAAGTTCTAATTGTGCAAAAGTCGCTCTTTCTTCTTTAGTATAATGGGTTAAAGAGGCACAACTTATAATCACTGAGACAAGGTCAATATAAGTTTATTAAACTCGACTGTACTACCATTTTGGAACCAAGCCAAGAAACTAGATAAAAATTCCTTTATATTTTGATAGAGTCTGGATCTTTCATAGTTATCATGTAAACGAAGTTAGATCTTCAACATAGGTATAAAAACTTTTTAGCCGGACATAGTCATAGCTGGAAGAGGAAAGAAATTGTATTAAAAGTACAACAAAGAGAGAAGTAAATAGTACCTTAGATTCGGCCGGCTGCAAGGCCTGAACAATAATAAATGATGGCTAATGCCCTTTATTTATCTTCTGAATATATTACATGAGGTAAGAAGTAGAGAGAAGACAGAGCTAGAGAGAGAAACTAAAAGAAAATTTCTAAAACTTATGCCTCTTTGCTAAGGATAAGGCGGCTATATACAGAAAAGAAAAGGAATCTACGCACAGTGTTATCGCCCTACATTGGGTCCTTGTGCTTAGTGTTTTTACTATTACAACATATAAACAGACATAGAAAAGTCTTTAATAAATTTAATTGCTAGGGCCATCTTCTTTGTCTTTTTTCTTTTTTAGTTTCCGAAGAAATGCTTCTATTTTTTCAGCAATCTCTTCATCGGTGAGAATATGTTCAGGAGGCAAAGGTTGTGAGTTATAATGTCTTTTGTGTCTACCTCTTCATTTCTCATAGAAGTATCAGAATTTTGTTCTACAGTTTGGAGTAATTTATTCCGAACTTCTGTCAAATTATTATTATTATTACATTTTTAAAGAAATTATTATTATTATTATTATTTATTTTTTACTACTATTATTATTATTATTATATTATTATTATTATTATTACATTTTTTTACTATTACTATTATTGTTATTATTATTATTATTATTATTATATTATTATTATTATTATTACTACTACTACTACTATTATTACTTTACTTTACTACTATATATAAGTGAAGATTAGGGTGACTACCAACGGTGTCTCGGTAATTTTAGTAACCCATAGTATTATTATTATTATTACTACTACTACTACTACTATTACTACTTAACTTTACTACTACGTATAAGTGAAGGTCGGGGTGACTACCAAGGATATTTCGATAATTTTAGTGACCTCTTTTTTTTTACTACTACTATTATTATTATTACTATTATTACTACTGTTGTTGTTGTTGTTGTTGCCAAAGGTACCTCAATAATTTTATTGACCCATATTATTATTATTATTATCATTATTATTATTATTATTATTATTATTATTATTGTATAGTTATTATTATTATTATTATCATTATTACTTTTTTTCACTATTACTATTATTATTATTATTATTATTATTATATTATTATTATTATTATTATTATTATTATTATTATTATTATTATTATTATTATTACTACTACTATTATTACTTTACTATTATATATAAGTGAAGGTTGGGGTGACTACCAAGGGTATTTCGGTAATCTTAGTGACCCCAACTTTTACTTATATATAGTAGTAAATAAAATGGTTACACATGCATATTACTTTTTTCTTATATTTATTGGTTTTGTCCTCATTTTTATAGTGCAACAAAATGGTTACACATGCATATTATTTTTTCTTATATTTATTAGTTTTATCCTCATGTATTATTTTAATAATATTTTTATAGATCTTTGAAATTGAATTGTACATGGTACTATTTTTGTATAAATATCTTTTTGTTCCTTATTAAATGACTACCAAGGGTATTTCGATGATTGTATGATGCAATAAAATGGTTACACATGCATATTGCTTTTTTCTTATATTTATTGGTTTTGTCCTCATTTTTATGGTGCAACAGAATGGTTACACATGCATATTATTTTTTTCTTATATTTATTAGTTTTATCCTCATGTATTATTTTAATAATATTTTTATTTAGATCTTTGAAATTGAATTATACATGGTACTATTTTTGTATAAATATCTTTTTGTTCCTTATTAAATGACTACCAAGGGTATTTCGCTAAATTTATGATGCAATAAAATGGTTACACATGCATATTTTTTTTCTTATATTTATTACTTTTTTTCTCATGTATTATTCCAATAATATTTTTATTTATATCTTTGTAGTTGAATTATACATGGTAGTAATTTTTTATAAATATCTTTTTGTTCCTTATTAAATGACTATCAAGAGTATTTCGATAATTTTATGGTGCAATAAATATTTTAAAATCTACGTATGTCTCCTCAACTTATATATTTGAAATTTTCAAATGAGACGTGCATCATGTACTTTCCAACGAATGTCCAAATGAAATTCGTGCCATCAACTGTAGTTGCAACAGTCTAGCAAGCTCAATTTTTTTTCTACAATGAATGTACATATTATGTTAACATCAGTTCATTGTACTACATTGCTCTTGTTTTACTCTTATACTAAATAATTAAAACAAGTAAGAAATAATCTTCCCCAAAGTTGGATCTCTTTTACACATTAGTGTTGCCAAAATGCTCGTGTCTTGCACCAGCACGGGTATCTAGTTCTAAATATAAAAACTACACAACAACAAGATCGAAAAATTTAGTGAAACTTCAAAAGAAGTAATATAACCACTACAGTCCATAGGTTCCCTAACTAATCAAGAATTGAGGCCAACACCTCATAATCAAGAAAAGAATAAAAAATTAGATATGAGCTAGAAGTAAAAAGATACTTACATATATTTTAAGCTGACAAATGAAATCGGAGATATTATTATGCCTGAAAACTTTAGGCAGCAATAAGATGGAGTATTTGTGAGGATCCCAAACAATAAAGTTATTTCTTTTTCTTCACCAACAAATCACTTTAATGAAGATATAAATATTTAGTGCCTAGAATTAAAAAAATATTTCAAAAAAAAATATGACAATAAAGAAAATATATCTATTAGTAAGGGAAGAAGTAGATAGCATACAGAGAAAAGAAATGATAACAATAAAAAAATAATGTGATAATTGAAACATAATTGTTACGATAAAAAATTGAATTGTGATTGCACCTATTATACCACCGTGATAGGTTAATCCATTCAAAATACAATGGAAAAAAAAGACATAATTAAATAGTAAAATACGCAAAAGGTAAAGTTAAGACTAATATAAAACATAATCCTCAAGAAAATCCTCCAAAAACTAGAAACTGGAAGTCAGAACGTACAAGCCTCTAATAATAATGTCAATACAACAGATGTCTAAAATGTATCACCACCATTGGAAGAAACAATAAATAAATTCAAATGTTTAACCAAATAGGATCCATGGGGACTCGCTAAGTTCACGTATATACCCTCTCTAAATTTGCAAACCCAGCCACAAATCACACCTCGCCTTTTAGATTGAGCTCTCCTCATGTGATGGATTTGAATCTCTAGCCTCACTGGATTTAGTCCTCACCATCTACGTAGAAAAGAGTGAAATATAACGTAGAAATATTAAAATCTGTATGA
Source organism: Capsicum baccatum var. pendulum (assembly GCA_030864225.1). Taxonomy (NCBI): domain Eukaryota; kingdom Viridiplantae; phylum Streptophyta; class Magnoliopsida; order Solanales; family Solanaceae; genus Capsicum; species Capsicum baccatum. The sequence continues at coordinate 137,109,908 of CM061552.1, forward strand.
TATAGAACCAAGTAAGGAAAGTTTCCTAAAGACATCTTATAGTTTTTGAAAAATAGATATAGATGTCTCTGTACCAATCCATGAAACTCTATTAGGCTCCCCGTTTCGACACTGTTAGGACCAATGAACCTAGTTAAGATATCAATTTGTCAAGACCTAAAAATTAAGGGTCATGATGGCACTTGTTGTGGCAAAGTCTTGACAAGTAAGCCTATCTCCTAAATTTATATAAAATAAGGAATCAATACCAAAACCCAAGGTAGGATTTCTTGAACGGAATCGAACCACACATATGTATAGTAAAGCCAGAGATACATAGTCAAGATACCATACAATACCCCAAAGCATGGTGTCACAATGTAAGAACCACTAATACAACTCACTGACATAATATACATAAAATCAATCAAAATGAGAATATATAACATCCAACCAATAAACCAACGATGTGAGCCAAAAATCCTCTCAAATGAACAACCCATACATGATCCAATATAATCCAAAAACCATCAAGTGAAACATAAAATAAAAAAGCCATCAATACCAAAAAAATTCCAAAATCTAGTCTTTCTCCCACCAAAAGAGTACCATCCATAATATATAAGTCCGAAAACATTATACAAGACTCTACATGGTTAAACATACCAAATAATATCTCAAAATCATAAAATATTATCAACATAGGCCCCCATACGAGCATATAAATCACTTAAACACATTTTTCATGATGCAACCCCATACCTATAGCTTGATTTTACATTGGTATTGACTACCCAACTCAATTTAAAGAAAGCTAAGCTATAACCTACCTCGAATGCCAAAAATTGATTTAAAAAGCCTTCAATTTGGAGATTTTCACTCACAAACGAACCTGTAATCAACTAATACACACAAATACAGAATCTATGCATCAAAAGAAACGATATTCATATTACCCACTTCTGAATCAGGGTCTAAATGCACCCTCAAAATGGATTTTAAAAAAGGGTAAGATCAAATTCTTTGTCCAAAAGAACATTTTCCAAGATTAAAGAAACTCGTAGGAGAAAACTCAAGTGAAAATAGAGTTAAATTGGGGTTTAAATTGAAGAAATACTATTTTTAGTCCTTCTGAGCCAAAATTCCCAAATTTCACCTTTGAATCTATGTTTTAGCGAAGTTTAAATAGTAAGAATCAGAGAAAAGTAATTGAAATAGGGATTTGGAGTTTACCAAAGCTCAAAAATGAAAGAAATTTCTCAAAACCTCAAAACCCTAAGCTCCAAGTCACAAAAATAATGTAAAAATATCGAAAATGGAAAAATAAAATGCCCAGGCATTGCCTAAGTGACTACCAGGTCACTTAGGTGGCTATCGCTTAAGGACTAGGCGTCGCTTAAGTGAAGGCCGCCTCATCTCGTCTGCTACTTAAGCGACAACCATCTGAATTACTAGTGTCGATTAAGTGACCAGGTCATCCTTTAAGCAGCTATTGCTTAAGTGAGTCTGGTGTCGCTTAGGTGATATTTTCTCTATTAGGACAAATTGCTTAAGCGATCAAAGCATCGCTTAAGCGAGTGCACCAACTAGATAGTGCACCAGTTGGGGACTTAGAGAATTTCAAGTCTCTGCGGACCCCTCGAGATTCATCAAGAATCCTGAGCACACAAACGGACTATGCAACCCTATTAAATTCAATGCTCCAGACTCAATGGTGATATCAGATTTTTAAAAATAAAATCATTTTCACAAATTTGATCCCCTAAATTCAATTTTATAACATTCCAAATCAAGAATTAAAATGATATTTAAATGATAAAAAATCACACCAACTATGTTACCGTTTAAAGTTATGATTTCAAATCTACTGGCGCGGTCCATTTTGCCATCTGACACACAGATCAATTAATATTGAAAAAAGCTAACTATAAGGCTTTTCAAGCCACCAAAAACTGAAAACTCATACAAATCACACCGCAATGCATTGAGAACAATGTCAATCACTCCCATACCCCAGAATCTCCACAATGCAACCCCGGAGAGGGATAAAATAGTCAAAGCACATAGATATAAATATTTCACATAAATCACAAAAAATTAAATCGTTACAATAACATAAATTGGGTCCGTGCTAGCGATATCTAGTTTATGCATAAGAATCAATCTTAATAGTTTCATCCAATAGGAACCAAACATAGTTGTTTTAACCACAATATGAAATAATTCAAAATTTGAATATGTATAATTCAAGAAATTCTTGATACATTTTATTTAACTTTTCCGTAAATATATATAATTCAAGAAAACTAATTAAGTGTGAATCCTATTTAGTTTCTTCTAATAGGAGTCAATCTTAATAGTTTTTATCCAATAAGGATTAGACTTAGTTGCTTTTTTACAACAATATGGAAAAAAATAAAATAATTAAAAATCTGCAAAATTGGTTTTTGTTGTCAAATGTCAAGTAGCTAGTTCTCAAGATGTCACATGGCATAATTATAGGCTAAACTATTCTCCTTGATTTTGTATATAGATAGATATGAAATAAATATGTACAAATATGAAATAATTAATAATCTACAAAATTAACTTTTGTTGTCAAATGTCAAGTGCTAGTTCTCGGAATATTTTTGTTGTCAAATGTCAAGTAGCTAGTCCTCAGATACCACCTAACATAATTAATCTACAAAATTTAATTTTTACTGTCAAATGTCAAGTAGCTAGTTCTCAAAATGTCACTTGGCATACTTATAGGCTAGACTATTTTTTTAATATATATATATATATATATATATATATATATATATATATATATATATATATATATATATATATATATATATATATATATATATATATATAATATGAAATAATTTGTATTCTACAAAATTAATTTTTGTGCTCAAATGCCAAGTAGCTAGTTCTCAAGATGTCACTTGGCATAACTATAGGCTAGACTATTCTCCTTTATTATATATATATATATATATATATATAGAGAGAGAGAGAGAGAGAGATATGAAATAAATATGGAAAATATATGAAATAATTAATAATCTATAAAATTGATTTTTGGTTGTCGAATGTCAAGTAGCTAGTTGTCAAGATGCTACTTGTCATAATTAATCTACAGAATTAATTTTTGTTGTCAAATGTCAAGTAGCTAGTTCTCAAGATGTCACTTGGAATAATTATAGGATAAAGTATTTTCCTTTGTTATGTGTGTATATATATATATATACACACACATATATATATATATATAGTAAAAGTAGTATGAAATTATTAATAATTTACAAAATTGATTTTTATTGTCAAATGTCAAGTAGCTAGTCCTCAAGATGTCTGTTGGCATAATTATGTGCTAGACTATTCTTATTTATTATATATATTGATAGATATATATGAAATAAATATGAACTAATTAATAATCTACAAGATTAATTTTTATTGTCAAATGACAGGTAGCTAGTTCTCAAGATGTCACTTAACATAATAATTATATGCTAAACTATTCTCTTTTATTATATAAAGAGATATGAAATAAATATGAAAAAAATATTAAATAATTAATAATCTACAAATTAATTTTATTGTCAAATGTCAAGTAGCTTGTTCTCAAGATGCCACTTGGCATAATTACAAGCTAGACTATTCTCCTTTATTATTTATATAGATGAAATATATGTGAAAAAAAAATATAAAATAATTAATAATCTACAAAATTGAGTTTTGTTGTCAAATGTCAAGTAGCTAGTTGTCAAGATACCACTTGGCATAATTATAGGGTAGACTATTCTCTTATATATATATATATATATATATATATATATTTATGAGTTAATAGTATAAATTATGGGATTAGTATTTAGCGTTGAGTAGATACGGGTTCCAAATAACCCCAAGTACCAAAACTTTGTTGCCATGATAGGATAAGGGTCTTCATCGGTTGAGAGTGACACCTTTATCCCTAACGGGCTCAGTTAGTGGTTCGATACCTTTGGCGGGTATCAGGTGACCCCCCCCCTTTCCTAAATTGAGATTGTACATTAGACTCCATGTTAGCTCATATGGTTTATATCGATTACTAGAACTTCCATAAAAAAAGTTTTTACATGATATTGTACGTGACTCAAAATTTCAGTTCAATTAAGTTATTTCATGATTATCAGCTATGCTTCACAACACATTTTATGATTTTACTTTCAGGTTGTTGTACTATAATTTAGTTATTTTATTTAGTTTTACCTATTTCATCTAAATAAGTTTTAAGTATGCTTTTAGTGTATTTATAGCATTGCATATCTCACATGCTTAGTACATTTAATTGTACTGACCACATACTTTTATTTGCACTATATCCTACTATGATATAGGTTCTGGTGTCCATTCTCATCCACGTGATTAGTTTGTCTCAAGTAGCATATCTTTAGCAAACTTGGTGAGTCCTCATGGTTCCAAGGCATTTGCAATTTATTTTTTGTTTCATTTTTAGTATTAGAGTTAGCTAGGGACTTGTCCCAATAACTCTTCTTCAGTTAGTAAAGGCTTTTAGACACAGTTAGTTTATTTCAGTTTGGTGAGATACTAGGTTAGTTATTTCAGTATACTTTAGTTTTGGGTTATTCAATTTTTAGATTTCCCTATCTTTTCATGGTTTATGATTTTGCATAGTATTTATGTTTATGACCATGGTAATATGATAGTATCAAGGATTACCTTAGGATCACTAGTGATTCTAAATATCATATCCAGGATGTAGCTCCAAGCGTGACAAAAATCAACTTTGTGGGGATTCCACCTCATAGGCTACTTCCCTAATTTTTGCAAGACTCTATGGACCAATGTAAATGGGATTACGTTTTACTCTTTTCCAAATCTGATGACGTCCTTTATAGGTGAGACCTTCAATATCACTTAATCATCAACATTAGATTCCAAATCTCTATGACGAACGTACAAATAGGAGTTTTGGTGATTCTAATCCATCTTCAACTGCTCCTGAATTAACCTAACTTTTAAAATAGCTTTATGAACCAAATCTGGTCCAAATAGGTTTGCCTCACCTACCTCAAACTATCTAATAAGCATTCTACATATTCTCCTGTATTGGTCTTCATATGTTGTCATCTTGGTGTTAGTATGATATCTATTGTTGTAAGAAAATGAGATATAGATAATCATCTTAATTACATTTGAAGTCGAAGGTGCTAGCATTAACATATCCTTGAGCTTCTAAAGCATGTGCTACTGTCTATCAAAAAATTAAAAATGGTACTGATATTAAGTCGGTTGGCTCATCCTTTCTGAAAGGACTTCCAAAAGTTTGTTGTGATCTAAGAAAATCAATCTAATATAATGGACATTGGGATGCCATGAAGCCTAATAGGCTCCTAAATGTACAACTTAGCATATTCCTTTGTTGCATTGATACTTTTAACAGGTAAAATGTGTAATGATTAAGTAACTTGGTCCATAGTCACCGAAATTGAAACATGCTTCTAAAGTGAATGAGGTAAACCTATTATGAAATCTACGTTTATTATTTCCCATTTTTGAACAAAAATTTCTATATTATATGCTAACCTACCTATCTCATCTTACACTTGATCAATTTTTTTCTTTTTCCTCATTCTCCTTTTGTCATTCCACAACCTCCGTCATGTCCAACTTTGGTATGATAGTCATTGTGTCACATTGAGTATCACATCGAACACTTAAAAAATAAATTTCCCTCCCACCTTTCTTTGATCAGGGCTTGACATCTACCTTATCTAACTTGGATAAGATGGTTGTTACATCTTACACTCTGTCATGACTAAGACTTAGAATCTTTCCATGACTTTGTTAAAATGTACTTAAGTTTCGGTACCGAGCTTAAATCATCAAATGGTCTGATGTGATAAAAACTAGACATGAAGTTGGTGTTGAATGCAGTCATAAACCCTTATCAACTGTAGAATCCATCTAAATAGAACCTTATCTCCTGAGCTTGACCAAATTCTTTGGGTTTGGATAGAATTACTTATTTTTAATGTGTCAACCTTTAGTCTAGAAGTACGAAATTGAGAAATGTCCTATAGGTTTGGTCGTGGTTTCTTACTCCCTTATGCCTAGACTTTTCAATATGAAAGTTTTAAAGTTGATTTACTAATTCACAATTTACTTCTTGCTTAGTTACTCAAAGAACCTGATTCTTTGAGTACTTAGGATGCAATTAGACTTAAAATCATGTCTTTTATTTATAGCATGTCCCCAACCATTTTTTAATAGTCATAGAGCTCTAGAAAGTGCTCTAGTACAAAATGATCCACTTGCGACTATTGACATGACCATCTCCAAAATATATGCATCAATCTGTAATTCTAGAGACTCGATAATGGAATAGTACATTCCAGGAATAAAAAGTTGGTAGCTAAGATATTTCTAAATCTAACTCAAACTAATTGTCAATAGATGACGAAAAAGGACAATTACTGAGGCATAAATAGGTTGTACATGCTCTTGACCATCGCCACAACTGCACGAGTCATACAAAGTAGTAACAAACTATTGAGGACCAAACATGTTCAATTACCCAAAACAGATAGGCTAAAATGCTACACAGTAAACTTCTACTTATGAACTTACCTGAACAACTGGAAAAATATTAATAACTATCAACCTCTAAATTCTGGTGACTAAACTATTAGGTGTAACTATGCAAGGCTCACACAAAAAGTTTGGCTTCTTCAATCTTGAGTCAAGGTAAAACACACAAATTAAAAAATTTTGTTTATCATTTTGAACATCATGTTGCACTTCACAGTCACAGACACAGTGCCAGTCACTGTTTTTTTGGTTACTATTACTCTAGTATGTTAGCTTAATGTCACAGTTGGTTAATCCACTTGGTTAAGTGGTTAGTTGTAGTAAGTTGTAAATGAGTTAGTTGCTTAGCTATCAACTGGAGTTAGTTATAAGATATTTTCTTAGTCTCTCTTCCTCAACTATATAAGATGGTACGAGGAAGTTATTGAGTAATTTTGTAATAATGATCATTCAATACAGTTTTTTCTTCTCTTTTCTGTTCATGCTTTCACAATTGAGTTTGAGCTGAAAATGCTCAATTTTTACTTCGTACCAGATCCTTTGATCGAGGCTATCCAGAAGAGTTTTCTTAATATAGCTTAGATCTTTGTTTATGTCTGTATCTTTATCTTCTTCTTCTACTCCATTTCTTCATCAGTACATTAGCTGTTCGATCATGGTCTAATGTGTATTGAGTTTAAATCACTTACATATAGAAATGTTTGAGTTTTTGTTGATCAAAAGTCATCAGTAATGCCTCCAAAAATTGATCAGAGTGATCCACTATATATCAATCCATTAGTCTCTTCAGGTGTATTGAGTTTAGATCGATGAAGTTGCATTATTAGGGAAGAGAAAATTTGGTTTTTTAATGTAGCTTGAATAAAAGATCTATATCGAGATGAATTACATGAGAAATGGGAAACTTATAATGCAATTGTACTTTCCTGGTTGATGAACACAGTGAGTGAAAAGCTTCTCGGTGGGATCATATATACTATGAATGCATTTTCTGTTTGGATTTGTTTAAAGGTTTCACGACCCAAGACTACCCCTAGTCATGACAATGGTACTTATGGCCACAAGTGAGTACGATCTAACCCATGAGTTGGTACTTGCTACGACCACTCAGTAAAATAGTAATATAATACATGAGTAGAAAATAAACTGATAAAGTACTATAAATCTAAATACTAAAAATGCGTGACAATAACATGCCTAAAATATCTGATAAAATACTGAAAGAAATGACTGACTGTCTAACTGAATATTTGAAAGCCTTTAAACATCATGAGGAGTTGATTGGACAAACCCCTTACTAACTCTGACTAACTGAATAAGAAAATACTGAAATAACTGAGAAAAACATATCCAATCCTCGATGGATAAGAACTCACCACTACTGTTGCTGGGTAATGCTGAGCTATCTAAGAACGGTCGGGAAACTAAGCGTCTGAACCTAAATTATAAGAAAACATAGTGCAAAGAAAAGTATGTGGTCAGTACATTGAATGTACTAGTATGTGAGATAAGAACTGATTGAAATGCATGAGATAACTGAGCACGAATGTATAAACATGTAATATCTGAGAATACAAGACCAAGAATAAGCATGTTACTGAAATATTTTGAAACCTAAAAGACTGAAATCTGTGTAACTGAATAACTGAGAAATCTATACACTTGGTCAAGAAAACCTGAGTTGAGATACACTGACATACTGTAATGCCCCGCAAAATCCTCTTCCAGTTTGAGCCTTAGAGCGTATTTAGTAAAGTAAAAATACGAGTCAAAATATTTCAGAAATATCCTCCCAAGTATGAAATACTTTGAATCATGTGGGAATCTATTTGAGCGTGAATTAAGATCATAGAGGTCCCCTAACTCATGGATGAATTGAAAGTTTTCCTATCGTTCAAGTTTTAGTGACCGTTAAAATTTGGGTCAAATTCAATCGACCATAACTCCTTTTATTTATCTAATTAGAGGACCTACTATATATCAAATTAAATCTCTTTCAATTATCTTTCTAACGACACTAATTTCGTCAAAAACTGATATCGAAGCAAAGAGTTATGCCCATTTTACTCCAATATGTCTGGCCAGGAAACTGGTGACGACAATTGTGACAAGCCATCACGCCCGTCATGGCCTATCACCAAATGTCGTCAGCCCTGGGCAAAAAATCTAGAATTCAACCCCTTTTTGTGACGACAATTTGTGACGACCTATCACGGGCCTGACGACTTGTCACAGATATCGTCAACAATATTTTTCCAGCAATTTAAGGACATTTTTGCAGGGGTATTTTGGTCATTTTCCACCTTTTGAAAGCCTTTATAAATATAAGGAACCCAATCCAAAACCCTAATTTCATCATTTTTCTCTTCTAATCTCTCAAGAATATCTAACTAGGGTTTAATCAAGAACCCTAATCTTTCAAAAATCCATCCATAAATTCTTTAAGATTTCTTTAAGAATCAAGTTCCTTATAGTGTGGGCTTCAAGAATTATTTATTACAAGTGCGGATAGAGTCTCAAGCATTAGAATTCATCCAATTTAAGAGGTTAAGGTATATAGATGTTGATTCTTGGGTCTCTTCTATCCAAGAAACGCAAGAACCCTTTTCAAAACTCAAGGATGTTTGTGTTTATGAATTATTAATGATTTGTATGAGTTGAAATTGATGTCCAATGTGTTGTTGAGTTTTGATTTATGTTTGTCTACAAAATTTATGAGCTTTGACCCTAGTATGTAGATTTCATGTGATGTTAGTGATAGACCCTCTTGAAGTTATTTTCTATGTGATATGTTCATGACTTTTGGGTATATAAATGGTTGAATAAGTGAAGCATATCCCCCATAGGTTTGATAAAGACCTTAGGTGAAGCATTAGGGCCATTATAGTTTGTTGAATAGGAAGCCCCAAATTCTGAGCTAGTCCATATATGCCTAGTATTTGATGAAATGCCTTAGTGAGTGAAATGTGCCAAGATAGCATGAAATCCCCAAGTAGGTGTAAAATCGGTCATGTCTAGTGGTTTTTGAAATACCCTAATGAACAAGTTGAGACATGATGGTTGTAACTTCCCCGATTATGTGCTCTTTGATATATGCTAAGATTTTAATACATGTCAAGTGGTTAGCAAGTAAGTTGAGAAATGATAGTAAGAAGTTTCCTTAAGCCATGTGATATCCAACACGTGTCAATATTGATATAGGTATGAAATAGTTGAGGTAAAACCTTATTGAATAGAGTAAGATCCAGTAGCATGTTTCCCCTATGTTATTATATAATATGATTCCGAGATGCCTAAAGTGACCTCTCGACGACTGTGAAAACACAGGCGGCGCCTATGTAAACATAGGTGATAGAATAGGAGGCGTCTATGTAAACATAGGTGATAGCATAGGCGGCGCCTATGTACAGGTTTCAAGTGACTTAAACACTCCATTTTTTAGGAAAAATGGTCCTTTTTCCACCCTTATTTAGCCATAAACATGAAATTCAGCTCCCAAAGACCCCAAAATACACCTTCATTCATCAAAATTGTTCAAGAACTCTCTCTAGGGTTTCAAAATAAAAACCCAAGTAGTTCAAGATTCAACCATGGATTTTCAAAACAAATTGAAGATTTGGAATCTCCACAATGTAGGCTTCAAGAAGCACCTATCATATTCGCATATAGAGGTACGTGGAGTTATCTCAAAAATCTCATGAGATTAAAAATTCATGTTTTAAAAATGGGGGTTTTGAAGTTATGAATATAAATATGTTTCAAGCATATTTATGATATTGATTTGGTCTTTAGGTCTAATTCCAAAGTGATTTGATATATGATATATGTATATGCATGTATTCCAAAAAGATGTTAACTTTAGAGAATGAATGATATGGAATCCCTCTCTTGGTGTGAATTTATTTTAAATGTTCATGTAATGTAAATTGTTTGAAAATATCTTGAAAAGCATGACATGAAATATTTTGAGAATTGATATGATTTTGACTTGTAAACGAGAGGGCTATTTGTGTTGAAATATGTTGAATATAATGGTTGAATGAGAAGAATGATGTGATATTGATGGCTTACAAGTCATGTATAACAATACCCTACAGAATATGATATGTGATTGAATCAGATGAAATTTAAATGCATTGATTTTTTATGAGATGGGTGGATGCCCGAAGAAGGCGTTTGAGTGTAAGGGCTCATCGTTGGAAACTGTGTTTGCCAACATGGGAATTTGGTACCCTGCTTTGTGAACTTGCGTACCTGACTTTATGTCATTCCCAAATTGGGACTATGGTTAGGAGCCCTTCTTTGTGATCTTGTGCACTACCATTGGGTTGAGACACCCTTCTCACTTATACTCTAATCTCGGCAGCAACTGAGGTTTGACAGTTGGTGTAAATGTGATATGTAGGGTATTCCACCTAGCTCAGCTGCATTACATTGATATTGAAAACAATTACATTACGCCCATATGTTTTCAAGTGATTTGATATGAAATTTCTTTATAATGTCTATCAACTATATTTTATAAAAATATTATTTTTTGTTTTGATATCTCTACATACCAGTACTTTTGTATTGACCCCCTTCCCTCCCAGGTTCGGAGGCACAGTCTAGGGGTCTAGAAAATCAGTAGATTTCCTTAGACAGATTTGCAGAGTCACTTGATGAGCCTTCTATATTTTGGAAGGCCTGATATCTGGCAGTTTCATTTAACATTTATTAGTTTTGGGTCTACTGGGGGACTTGTCCTAGTTTTCAGATAGATATTTATTTCAATCATGTAGTAGAGATTTCGCAAACGTTATAGAGATGTTGTGTTGTGATTGTGGGACATTATTCCTCATTATTGCTTTCGTATGATTCCTGACCATGTTTTTGTAATATTTTTTATATTTTGCATTTTTTTATCATATGAATTATGTGCATGACTACCAGATAGATAGGGGTGTTTCGAGCCTTTATGGTTTGAGATACTCGTCACGACCAGGGCCTCGGTTTGGGTCGTGACAAACATGGTATCAGAGCATGATTCATGGTCCCAGGGTGTCTGCAAAATTGCATCGGGTAGAGTCTTGTTTATGGGTGTGTAGCGTGCCACACTTATAAGCAGGAGGTTACTAGGCGTTTAGGAATGTCTCTCTTTCTTCATGTTCTATGTCGTGCAATAGAGTCCGAATGTTCCTCTTTCATACTCAAATTCGTGCTATGGTATCGCCCATATGAAAGTAACAGTCATCCCAATTCTTTCTTTACTCGGACATTCTCATACATGTCTCATCATTGGGCCGATTCAAGTACAGAAGTTTAGAGTCTAAATGGTATGGTTCGTTCTGATTGAATCATATAAGATTTTTGCAATGACTTGAGAAGAGTCCATTAGTGATTCAGAGTGTGTTGTTTCTACTGTGAACCTTGATTTTGATGAAATCATGCTTTTCAGCTTGCAGTATTAAGTGTATTCAGTTCTTTTCAGAACTTATAGTGCCAGTGTCAAGCTTCAGAGGTAATAAGGTGTAGCAGAATATTAGAATTGTATTTCCACCCGAATAGTAGTGTGTGTTAAAGTGTTGTTTTCATGACCTATTGGTAATGAAATTAGACCAAGAAGTTGGTGATGTGAAGTCACAAAGTTAGAAGTCAGAGTGAGGATGTTTTACCTCTTTATAGTGATAAACTAATTTGGTAGCTAGCAGCATGTGTGGATAGTATGGTAGTCCATGGAGGAAGTGTTTAACTCTGATTTTATTTCTACAGAGTAAGATGTGTATTATTAGTTCATTGAATATTGCGTATTAAATCTCTATCTCATGAAATATTATCATCAAAGTGTTGTTGAAAAATAAAGTCTAGTGAAGCCGTGTGGGGCTCTTTCTATTCACTAGCATAGTTGACTTGTCATTCATCCCATTTTCTTGTTCAAAATATAAAATCAAAGTCTAGTGAAGCCGTGTGAGGCCTATTTCGATTCACTAGCAACTTGTTGTCCAACTTGTTATTCTTGTGTAGGTTTAATTTATGTATAGCTGAATCTGGTTGCATGAGATTGGGTCGGTAAAGAGATGATTCATCCTTGTGTGTTAGTTTATTAGTAGAAGAAAGAGAAGGAGTTATTAGGCGAGGTGAATTGTCCTTGCTTGAAGTATGAAAATGGCCAGATTAGCCAGTAGGTTATAAGTATAGACTCATGGTTATTGTGGACTTTGAAGGTAGTGTAAATGTACGCTTGGGTAAGTAATTGTGATGTGAGAAAGCAGTATAAGTAGATATGATTGTACGGGGTTATAATATAAGGATAAGGTTGACCATGTCTGTTATGACGCTTTAGCCCCCTTGACCCTCTTTTCATTGGTAGTTGTAAACTAGTGCTACTTGTGAGAAGGTATGTAGTAGATTTTTGGGTAGAATATCCCAATTTAATGGATTAATATATTTATATTATGTTGCATTCTTCATTGGTGGTAGATGATTGATACTAAACTATAGGCTTGAATTTAAATGGTGTGGTGCTAAATAGTGGCAAGAGTTTGATGATGCATGTTTTGTGGGATTAAATTACTAGGCTTGAGGTGCTGAAATAGTACATGCTAATGGATTATGATAAGGAAAACTATTAGGTCATGATCGATTATTGTGGTTATGAATTTCTAGTGCACTAGTGTTTCGTGATGTTTATTTATAATTTCCAAGTGAAAATTTTGTGTAAGGTTAGGTTGTAAATCATGCATAGCACTAGATATTAAGTTTGAATAGTTGATGTCCATGAAGGTGGTGAAGATTTCTTGGTTAATGAATACTAGTTGTATAGAAGTGATCTAATAGGATTGAACGGTGCATGCAATAGATTAAGTTTAGTTGATTCGTAGTGATGTATGATATTGTATGTGTGATGTAGAAGTATACCTAAGGTGACATAAGGCTGCGGCATTCTTTCTAAGGCTATTGCATATTGCTTGTGGCTAGTAGTACCGTTGAGTTGCTAGATGGGGAAAGACTAGTAGATGTTATATGGGTTCTAAATAGTTAGGTTAAAGAGTTTTGAGCCTTTTATATGATCTTGATTCTCATAGTAATGAGGCATAAGTTGGGAGTCATGATATTAGTACGCTATGTCGAAAGTGGTTTCGTTCATCAAAGGCTTGGTGATATCCATGTTAAGTGTTAGAATCTAAGTTTGAGTTTTGAAGGTTGAACTGATAGAAATAAGTGTGCAAACTAATGTATCCCAGAAGGTAGTCATTCGGGTTAAGTTCTATGATATGCATGCATTGTCATTTTTTTTAGATCCTAGAGTGCAGTAAGTGTAGTTCAGTTAGAATCTGGTAAAGGATCTCCCAAACTCTAGATGATGACGTGAAGCTGAGGGGGAGATGATAGAACGAATGATGAAGTAAGGTTCTCAGATTCTAGTAGTGATGCAGTATGATTTAGAACATCAGAAAGTGAGGGTAATCTCAACCCATTCCTACCTCATTATTTTTTTTAGTTATACGGATGCTTACTTATGACTTATGATTCAGTTTTGTGATCATAGTTTATGATTCTGGTATATGATAGAGAGTCACGTACTCTTCCAATTCCAAGATAATGAGTTCTAGTTCATTCAAGTAGTCGGAATCACATTCCTTATATTATGAAATCTAGTTGAGGTTATGCAACTTATGACGCATGTACTCACTCTTTATAGTGTGCTCAGTCCAGTATAAAGATCTTTTCACGCTTGAGGGTCTTATGTTTACACCTTTTAGTGACCCTTCCTATGCAATGATAGTGGTGATGATGTAAATGTTCTTGTTGATGGAAAATCATAGTATGATTGTTTAGATAAGTCCATAAGTATGAAGTAAGATTTGGGGCCAAGTCTTTAATACATGTGATGGTTAGTGGAAAAGTTGGTGTGTGTATGTTTTTAGTATAGCGCGTGGGAATTATATTGATAATAGTTTAGAAACTATGTGAAGTATGTATTTATGGGTGATTGCCCTATAGTTAACATGTGGTTATAAATTAGGCTTGAATGACGTTTTAGGATTGTAGTGGAAGGTCGCAATATGCATTAGCAACTTCATATTAAGAGTTCAAAGTAGTCATTGAAGTTGTAATGAATGTTATACTTAGGATGTGATCTTTAAAGAAGATATAGAAGATTGCATCATATGGTTTAGAATAATAGCGTTGTTTGGCATGTTGTATTTTTTGTGATTTAGAGTTAGACTTGATCACGGCGAAGGGATTAAGTTATTTCCAACATTAGTAGAAAGATTTGTCAATGCTCATATAAGAATTTTAAGCTGATTTGAACGAATATGATATTTATAGGGAATAGTATGGTTAAGGGATATTCGGGAAGTGCGCTAAGCCTGAAAGTAAGAAGTTGTATTGCCAAAGGTCTAAAAATTCTATCCTAATTTAGGAGTTATATGTCTATATTCCAGGCTGCAGAGTAGTGTCAATGTTGTGATTTCCTTAGTTGGATGTCTTGTGTAATCCATACCTAAGATTCATGGCTCCCTATTACCGCTAGAATTTCTTTAGAGAATTGTGTTGAAGAGATACTCCAGTTAAGTATGAGGGTGTAGTATAATTCAGTCTGTATGGCTAATAAGTCAGTTTAGCAGTCAGATTCGCATGACTTGTTTTCTCATCTTTGCACTTATTCATGCTACTCGAAATCTCAGACATGCTACTATTCCAAGATAGATTATACCAGTAGTTACGAGTATAGCCCAGTTCATGCATCATGCATTAAATTCAGATTTCAGATGTTCAGTTATGATTCAATACGTAGGTGTCCTGTGCATCACCTAAGTTTTCCGAGAATCTTAGAGAATTGAACATTCATAGAGGGACATAGGGTCCCAAGGGGGAGATACCCCATTCAGATGCATGCATAGATTCTTATTACAAGCTTCGCACCAGTTATCATTGCGTATTTAGTCATACGTCATACGTCAGTTCAGTCAGATATGCAAGCATTAGAAATGCATGTTCAATAGAAAAGTCCAGCTTATCAATGTATTCAGTTTTGTGTTCATGAGAACAACTCAGTAACAAATCCATGCATCAGATATGCCTGATTTATTATGAGAATTCAGCCTATGAGTCACTTCAGTTGTATATTCCATGCCTTGGATATGCATGTCCGGCACAAGCATTTAAAACATCAGTAGTTCCAATCTTATAGTAATGTTTTCGATCAGTGTATTCTTTCTTAGGGAACATATCATGTCCGCGTTATCCCATACCCTTAAGACTTCGACATTTTATCCATCATTCGGGCACGAATGATCCTATGGGGGAGATAATGTAACGCCCCGCATTTCGGGCTACAATATAGACCATGATTCTAATGCATTGATAATTTCGAAGCCATAAATCCTATGCCAATATGGCATGTTAATTATTTGCGTAGTATGTGAATCCATTCAAGCTTGAATTTAGACCATAGAGGTCCTTCAACTCAAGGATGAGTTGAAACTATTTTGATCGATTAAGTTTTAGTGGACGTTAGAATTTGTGTCATCTTTTATTGACTATAACTCTCTGTAAATGTCAAATTAGAGAGCCTACTATGTGTCAAATGATAGGTCTTAGAGTTAGCTTTCCAACGATACCAATTTTTCTAAAATCTGGCACCCGAGCAAGAAGTTATGGCCTTTCAAAGTAGTATGCATCGCCTAACCAATCGCACATGGCCCCTGGAAAATATAGGTGATAGCATAGGCGGCACGTATGTAAACATAGGCGATAGCATAGGCAGCGCCTATGTAAAGGTTTCAAGTGACTTAAACACTCCGTTTTGGGGGCGAAATGGTCCATTTCCCACCCTTATTTAGCCATAAACACGAAATTTAGTTCCCAAAGACCCCAAAATACACCTTCATTCATCAAAATTGTTCAAGAACTCTCTCTAGGATTTCAAACTAAAAACCCAATTAGTTCAAGATTCAACCATGGGTTTTCAAAATAAATTGAAGATTTGAAATCTCCGCAACGTAGGCTTCAAGAAGCACCTATCATATCCCCATATAGAGGTATGTTGGGTTATCTCAAAAATCTCATGCACTTAAAAATTCATGTTTTAAAAATGGGGGTTTTGAAATTAAGAATATAAACATGTTTCAAGCATTTTTATGATATTGATTTGGTCTTTAGGCCTAATTCCAAAGTGATTTGATATATGATATATGTATATGCATGTATTCCAAAAAGTTAACTTGAGAGAATAAATGATATGGAATCCCTATCTTGGTGAAAAATTTGTTTTAAATGTTCATGTGATGTAAATTGTTTGAAAACATCTTGAAAAGCATGACATGAAATATTTTGAAAATTGATATAATTTTGACTTGAAAACGAGAGGGCTATTTGTGTTGAAACATGTTGAATACAATGGTTGAATGAGAAGAATGATGTGATATTGATGGCTTGTAAGTCGGGTATGATGATACCCTACAGAATATGATATGTGATTGAATCAAATGAAATTTGAATGCATTGATTTTTCATGAGATAGGTGGATGCCCGAAGAAGGCGTTTGAGTGTAAGGGCTTATTGCTGGAAACTGTGTTTGTCGACATGAGAATTTGGTGCCCTGCTTTGTAAACTTGTGTACCTGACTTTATGTCATTCCCAAATTGAGACTATGGTTAGGATCCCTGCTTTGTGATCTTATGCACTACCATTGGGTCAAGACACCCTACTGTGTGATCTTGTGTGTCTTCCCCTCACTTATACTCTAATCTCGGTGGCAACCGAGGTTTGACAGTTGGTGTAAATATGATATGTAGGGTATTCCACCTAGCTCAGCTACATTGCATTGTTGTTGAAAATAATTACATTACGCCTATGTGTTTTCAAGTGACTAGATATGAAATTGCTTTATAATGGATCTCAACTATATTTTATAAAAATATTATATTTTGTTTTGATATCTCTGCATACCAGTAATTTTGTATTGACACCCTTCCCATCCAGGTTCGGAGGCACAGTCCAGGGGTCCAGAAAATCAGTAGATTTCCTCAGACAAATTTGCAGAGTCACTTAGTGAGCCTTCTATATTACGGAAGGCCTGATATCTGGCAGTTTCATTTATCATTTATTAGTTTTAGGTCTACTGGGGTCCTTGTCCCAGTTTTCAGATAGATATTTATCTCAGTCATGTTGTAATGATTTAACAGACGTTATAGAGATGTTGTGTTGAGATTGTGGGACATTATTCCCCATTATTGCTTTCGTATGATTCCTAACCATGTTTTCGTAATATTGTTTATCTTCCGTATTTTTTATCATATGAATTATGTGCATGACTACTAGACAGATAGGGATGTTTTGAGCCTTTATGGTTCGGGATACTCGTCAAGGACAGGGCCCCGATTCAGGTCGTGACACTGTGTTAGTTTCTCGATAATTCCAGTCGAGCCAAGATTCTCAGAACATTGTATCCTCAAACAAGTGCAGAACTTAAGAAAGCTCAGTAATCTCAATTATCTCTGTAATCTTTGTATCGCTAGTAATCTAGCCTCAGTCTTGTAATCATCTCAGATCTAATAGTATTCAAGTAATACAATTCGAATCTCAGAAGCGATTTGAGTAATCTATTCAAGCTCTATATCGTCAGTCAGATACCATGATTCGATACCTTTTTCGTCAGATACAGAACTAAGTAATCTCTATGTAACTCAGTCAGATCTTTTGAGAAACATGATCAGTATCAGATTCAGTTCTGTTGTGTTCAGTTAAGATTTTAGCTCAGAGTCTTTCAATTGGGAGTAGGATTCAGCACCGAAAAAACCCAAGGATGGGAACTCACCTGCTAGTAGAGGGTGTAATTCTTAGAATCAATCCGTGTATTCCAGAACTGTGTATCCAGCACAGGAAAAAGAGTCACCCGTTAAGTAAGTTTGACGTCCTGTTGAGGGTCACCGCCAGAGAGCCTGACCTTAGAGAAAAGATAATGTCTCTACCCGTGGCACGATATTAGCACCCTCCCAACTGGGGGTAGTGGTTGGACCCCACCTATGGTATGTTGGGGCATGTCGATTAGATGACTACTTCCCATAATTTCACTTTCAAATTCAGTCTCAGTTTCAGAATCAATCTTTAGAAATTAGGACTGTGTGGTACAGTCGTTTATCTCAGTGAGGAACTCAGATAGTTTCATTAATTTATAGACCATCCCATCAGATAGGCTTGGTCTTATATATAGTTGTTTGATATCATATTCAAAGATATGCCGCCAGACAGGCTTGATCACAGTATCAGATTTCTATTGAATATTCGTGTCGTTAGATTCAGATAGAATCATATTTCTTATCATCAATAAAGCTTCCAAAGTAATCTGTTAGAAAAGTTGATCTCAGTCTAAGACCATGTTGAGTATTCTTAATATCATATCTAGAGCTCTCCCGTTAGATAGGCTTGATCTTCATCTCAGATTCTATTAAGTATCCATTTTTTCATATTCGGACATGATCATACTTCTTATCATTGAGAATCGCTCCGGAATAATATGTTAGAAAAGTTGATCTCTAATTCTATCAGTCAAAAATAGTACGGTCAGAGTTCAGTCCTTGATGTAAGTACATCCAGATCCTCAGTTATCAGTATCAGATGAGTCAGTGATTCAGTATCTTAATTTTAGTAGTGAGTTTAGCCTGCAGTAAGGTGGTATCCGAGTTTCAGCATCTAGAGTTGCGATAATTGTGTTCATGTTCGGTGCATTCATGTATGTGTTCTCATGCAGCATCTTCATGATTAGTTAGTTTAGATACTGTGCATGCGTGAGCCCTTGCATTGGCCTATCTCGACTATACTCGGTACATTCCTGTACTGACGCATTTGTGCTATGGTGTCTTATTTGACACCATAGGTTCAGAGGCACAGGATCCAGATTATCCTCAGCAGTTCAGTCCCAGTCAGTAGCAGTAGCAGTGAGTCCTCTTCTTTCAAGGACGAATCTCAGTTTACTATTATTGCTTCATACCTTGTTTATTTTCAGTTGACGGAGATAGTTGGGGACCTATCCCATCAAATCCATAGTTCAGGCAGTTTAGAGGCTTTTCATACGGATGTATTAGTATTCAGTTTTCTATATTATGAGTATTCATAGATCTATTAAACCTTATGGCTAGTTTCCACATTTATTTCTGATATTATGCAGTGCATAGGTACAGATATCAGAAAAGGGTTAGCTTGTGGTCCTTCGGGGTCATAAGCACCGTGTGACATCTTGGGATGGTATCTCGAGGTGTTACACATACTGACTAAAATTATGGGAGGTATCATATAACGGATATCTCCCAATTTGAGCTAATCGGGGGCCAACCTGTAACCCCAGTTTTCTATATTATGAGTATTCATAGATGTGTTGAACCTTATGGCTAGTTTCCGCATTTATTTATGATATTATGCAGTGTATAGGTACAGATATCAGAAAAGGGTTAGCTTGTGGTCCTTCGGGGTCATAAGAATCGTGTGACATCTTGGGATTGTATCTCGAGGCGTTACACATACTGACTGAAACTGTGGGAGGTATCATATAACGGATATCTCCCAATTTGAGCTAATCGGGGACCAACCTGTAACCCCAGTTGGAAGGGTGTTAGTACCTTGCCACGAGTACCAACACTGGCTAATGGATCCACTAATCTGATGTCTCGAAGGACTAGAGGGTCAGTCCTAAACTGGCGGGTAACCCCTAAGAGAGTGATAGTCCTAAACTGGTAGGTGACATCTCATAATCCTACGTTGGCTACGTAGTTCTGAAACTTAGGGACTGCTACTAAGGACCTAGTCCAAACTGGAGGGTGAGCCCCTATTCCTAGGTTCACTCGGTGTTAAATCCTACTCCCAACTGAACTAACACTGGTACTGAACTAAACTAAATTTATTTGAACATTACTTCTGATGGTGCTCATCGCAATTATATCAACTGAGTAAAATAATTATAATATTCATGGTTTAACTGAATCATTACTTGAAAATCTAAAATCATGTAAAACATATAGATATTGGGCGTTCATAATCCACTAGCACTGAATAACCATAAAAATACAATAAAAAGCTTTTAACTATAGTATGGGATCATGGTTCAAAGACTCATAATATAGACAATCAAACATGTGAGAATCATGAACTTGAACATGGGAATGTGTTAAGTATGAGGGAAATAACATCATTATATGGCTAAATTCATAAATTTGGGATTTAACATGAAATTCACTTGAATATGACATGGGAAACTGAAATTTGAAGTATGAAGGAACCTAACTTTTCATGGGATCATACATAGACATGAATTGAGTTCAAATTTCTAGGGAACACATGAATTTAACCCATCTTAAACATATGAAATTCCATGGTAAAGGAAAAACTCCATAATTTAATTAAAAAGAGGGTTTTTGGGCTCCATGGGTAAAAAATACCCATGGATGAATACCCACATACCTTAATTCTTGAGAATTTCTTGAACTTAGAGGCTTGAAATCTTGATTTCTTGAGAAAGAGTTTGGGGTTTGTTCTTGGGAGAAGAGGAGGGGTTCTTGAGAGAAATTTGGAGTGAAAGGAACAAATAATGCCCTTTTGGTAGTCCCAAATCATGTTAAGGACAAATTGGGTTAAGGGAAATGACTCAAATTCCCTTGGGCATTTAAACCATATAACTATGTGGTACATATCCAAGAGCCGCGCCTTTCTCTCTGTGAGAGAGAGAAACGTGCCGCTCAACTTACTCTGGGGAGAAAGCCACACGTCGCGGACCACTCCACCTTGGGAGAGAGCAACACGACACTCTTATCACGTTTCTCCTCTATTTTAGCCATCCAAACATGCCCCGATCCTCGTCTGAATATCTTTAAACTCTTTCGAGATGTACTTTTAACCTCCCTAAATATGAATTAACTCAAAAACCAACATTTTGGGTTTGGGAAGATGAAAATAAAAATTCATAAAATTTAGGGGTCTTAAAAATGACTAAGTCCTCAAGACTTAGTGAAATATTCAAGCCTTGGACCCCTTCTGTATGAAACTATGAGATGAATCAAGCTTAGAATATTATGGGGTATTACAGAATGACAGATTTGATAAGGTTAATCGTACGTGCATCTGTCAGCTGCACCAGGATATAACTACTCTTTTGCAAGGTACAAATTCTATTGCTCACTATTTCACTAAGTTGAAAACATTGTGGAATGAATAAGCTATTGCTGTTCCATTACCCGCGTGTGCATGTCCCTAGTCCAAAGATTATGTAGAGAACATAGATCAAATTAGGTTAATTCAATTCCTAACTGGCTTAAATAGTTCATATGATCAGGATAGGGTACAAATCTTTTTAAAGAGAGTTACTTCTTTAAATCAAGTTTATGCCATGATAATTGATGATGAATTACAACATTCAATATGTATGAATAGTGTTATAGAAGACCCAAAACCAGTACTGATGTATATTAACAAGAATTTGAGAAAAGACTACTCTAATAAAGGAAATGCGAGTATTGTCACTTTACAGGCCACTCCAAGGATAATTGTTATAAGTTGATAGGT
The DNA here is from genome assembly GCA_030864225.1 of Capsicum baccatum var. pendulum. Lineage (NCBI taxonomy): Eukaryota > Viridiplantae > Streptophyta > Magnoliopsida > Solanales > Solanaceae > Capsicum > Capsicum baccatum. Next base: position 137,132,018 of record CM061552.1, read on the forward strand.
TATCCTACAAACTAGAAGAATAGGAAGAAGATTGATTATGGTGTACAAAATAGCTTCAAGGTTCAATCAATAGGTCAAGGTCACTCTTATAGCTGTCAACATCATACTTGATCTGATCACATTGTTGAGTAAGGACATACAGGTGTGGGAAGACAAGAAGCATATTCATCAGCAAATAATATATGTAATTATAAACCAGATCCTACATAGGTGCCTTCAACTAGCTGTGGAGCTAACAATGTTTTTTTACATAAGAGACAATAAATTACTGAAGATGAATATAAGTAGATCATGAGCATGTTAAATAAGGATGTGAAGGATTAAAAACAGGCAGATATGACAAGTATTACAACTTGTTTGTTAACAAATGTATCCACACAGGATTGGATAGTAGATTCAGGTACCTGACACCATATAACAACAAATAAAAATATGTTTTCTAAGAGTTATGAACTAACCAAGTTATTAAAGGACCATCAATATTTGTCACAAGTGGTAAAGTAGAGATTGAACACACTGGTGACACACAGATTTTTGAGAATGAGTTTCTGAAGAACATCCAATATGTACTAGACGTTAAATTTAACTTGTTATCAGGCTCCAAGCTAACAAGGGTTTTGTCTTGTTTTGTATCCTTTTATCCTGACTTTTTGTGTGTTTTAGGACCTTTTTAGTGGCAGAGTAAAGGGAATTGGTAAAGAGGAAAGTGTTTTCTACATATTCAAGAATAAAGTTGGAATAAAAGGGTGGAAAGGTGTAGGTGATCAGAAAAAGAAATTTATAAGAGCAACAAGTCATGATTCTTATTATATGGCACCAGAGGTTTAGTCATCCTTCTTTTTAAACTATGAAGCATCTAGGTCTAACTTATTACAGCAGATATCAAGAATTTCTTAGTAAGTGTTTGTCACGACCTAAACCCAGGCTTGGCGATGATGGGCAATATCAAGCCCACCATGGGCCAGAGACAACCACATTAGCCTTACCTCAAGAGCACAATAAAGATAAAAAACGGAAGCCAAACAAGTCTATCAAAGATATATGGATCCAAAAAAAATAAGAGTCAAAACAAAACATCAATGACATCTCAATCTTGTCCATAAAATCCTTTAAACTAAGAATACCAACTAAGCCTGGACATGCAACTGACTATGAAAAAAGAATCCAAAAGTACTAAGACAATAAAGAAACCAATAAAATGACTAAAACTTTGAAAGATGAAGACTCACCACTTTACAGCAGACAAACAGATGTACTGAGCCATCTAATTCTACATAGGAGCAACAGAAAAGTCCTCCAAACCTATATCATGAAACTATACAGCGTCTGAGGATGGTCAGTGTGGAGAGCACTAGCGTGTAACTCAAGGGATAGGGATAAAATCATGCCATTGCCCAAAGACCAGTAAAAACCACCTGCACAACATTTATATATACATGCATAGAATGCTGGGATAGGGACAAGGCTCATGAAAAAGAAAGTTTAAACCATTAGGGTAAACTATATAGCTTGCTCCATCCTAAAGGCACCCATGGGTTATATGAGTCCATCTCTCCCTACTGGAAGGGCCCTAGTGTATGTTAGCCACACAAACTGAGGAAACAGAAGAAAGGCTAAATACACCACGGCGATAGCCATCTAGATGTCATATAAACCCCGATGTCAGCAAACGTTGTTTTTAGTATTGGTCCCCTATGGGACTACTCCTTCACGATTAGCTACATGATTCCCTTTAAGCCTAAATTAAAACAATTTACACATAAATCAACAAGTATCCAGGAGTCATTTATTAAGGAATTTACTAACTTGGTATCGTTATAACAATATGCTTCCAAGCTTATTCAATTATCCCAAGCTAATGTATATAACCATTAAACTCCCAAGTTCCATTTAAAATCTAAAACCATGGCCACTAAGGGCATTCTGAAACCATATTTATCCATTTATCCTTTAATGCAATGTAATGGGTTCAAAAGACAAGTTAAGTTATGTGAATATCTATATTCAAAATTAAGTTTAAAATGTAGATTGAGGTTAATGCCATTACCAAGACAAAAGTTCATCAATTCAAGGAAGCTCATGTCACCTATTTCATTCAATATCATAATTCACCAATTCAGTCCCAAAAACTATTAATAAAAGAATGAATAATCCATTCAAAATATAGAAAAAGCAATTCAAGAAAAACAATCAAAACCTCTCAACTCAATTTCAAACCCATCAACTAAAACATATAAATATTGATTAAATAAATGCCACAATGTAAAATGCAAGTTAGGAATGAAAAACATGCCTAAAATAAACAAGGAATTGAAGAGAAAAAAAAGTTTGGAGCTTGAATGATGAATTCTCTATAAAATCCTTGAGCTTGAGTTAAAGAAGAAAAGAGTGGAGTTTGATCTTTTAAAACTAAAGAAAAGGGACAATTCAATATTATAAAGTCCTCTAAGGGGTAAAAGGACCAAAAGCCCCTCACCGTAAGTGAAAAAAACAAAAATTGGATAAAAATTCATAGCAACGTGGTACACTGCTATAATGGGGCTTAGACTCCATGACACGCCCTTATTGTGGAGTCTAAGTGGCATGGAACACCACTATTATGGAAGCTTATTTCCTTGGGATCCTAAAATGGCCCCGAAGCCCTTTCAAAAGTTCCAAAACTTTCCCAAAACACCTTTTTAACATCCCCAATCACAATCAAGTCAAAAATTGACATTACACAGGTGGGAGGGTCAAAAATAAATTCATTGAAATTTTGTGGGATCTTAGATTACTTCCCTGTTTGGATCATTCATCCCCAAATGAAGAGTCAGGACATTTTTAGCATGATAATAGAAATAATACATTAGAATCAACTGATAAATTCAAAATGCAACCAGAGGGAAATGAAACTCATACCTCAAGTACTTGCATCCAACATGGGAAATAAAAATGGGTACTTCGATCTCATATCTTCCTTATCTTCCTATGTATCTTCTTCCACCTTTTGATTTCTCAAAAGAACCTTCAACGAAGCTACATCCTTAGTTCTCAATCTACGAACTTGCCTATCCAATATCTCAATATGGACTTCCTCAGAAGATAACAAATCTGTAACACCAATATCCTTAATAGGCGCTATTAAAAAAGGGTCACCTACATACTTTTTAGAACAAATACATGGAAAATAGGATGAATTGAAGCCAAACTCACTAGTAAATCTAACTTGTAAATAAAATTCCTAATTCTTCTTAAAATTTGATATGTACCAATGTAATGGGCACTAATCTTTACCTTCTTCCCAAATCTCATGACTTATTTCATAGGAGATACCTTCAAGAACACCCAATCACTTACTTTAAATTCTAATTTTCTTTGCCTCATATCTGCATATTTTGGTAACTCTGAGAAGTCTTAACTCTTTCTCTAATCACCTTCACCTTCTTCATTGCTTGGTAAACTAAGCCAGGACAAAATAAACTAGTCTCACCTACCTCAAACCATCCAATGGGAGATCTACACCTTCTACCATAAAAACCCTTTAAAAGAGCCATTTAAATGCTAGTATGGTAACTGTAGTTGTAAGAGAATTTAATAGAAGGCAAATGTTAAACCCAACTACCTTTAAAATCAATCACATAGGTCCGTAGCATATCCTCTAAAGTTTGTATAGTCTGTTCCGCTTGTCCATCCATTTGAGGGTGAAAAGCGGTGCAAAGGTTTACCTGAGTACCCAAACCTTTCTGAAATACACGCCAGAAATAAGATGAAAACTTAACTATCTCCTAAATTAATGACTTAGAAAAATCCTCTCCTAAGTAGTTAGTCCTCACAGGAAAAAAGTGAGCAGACTTTGTCATTCTATCTACAATAACCCAAATAGAATCATACTGATTACGAGACCACAAAAGACCTATAACAAAATCCACATTAATTATCTCTCATTTCCACATGGGTAATTCTATATCTGGGGACATGCCACCAGGCCTCAAATGCTCTACTTTGACTTGCTGAGAAACCAAACATTTAGCAATAAAATTTGTCATATCTCTCTTTATATTATTCCACTAGTAGATTTTCTTCAAGTCATAATACATTTTAGACAAATCCAGATGAACAGTATATATAGAATCATGAGCCTCATCCAAGATTCTTTCCCATAACCCATCAACATTAAGAGCACTTTGATACCTCAAGATGCCATCTCCTCCAATCTCGAAAGCCATAATCTTTTATTGACCCATATCATCCTTAATATGCATAAGTATGGGATCCAAAGCATGTTTCTCCTTCACCTTAGTACTAAGAGATGATTTAACCACTTCCTAAATTATTACTTTTCCATCCTCAGAGTCCAAGGGATGAACTCCTAAGTTAGCTAGCATGTGAGTATCCTTCACTAACCCTCTTTTCTCTTTATCAACATGAGTTAGCTCCCTATAGATGACCTACTAAGAGCATCAATAACAACATTAACTTTACCTGGATGGTAATAAAGTCTTATGTCATAATCCTTAAATAGCTTAAGCCACTGCCTCTGTCAGAGGTTCAATTACTTTCGCATAAACATATACTGTAAGATCTTATGTTCTGAATAAACATCCACATGTACCCCATACAAATACTGGTGCCAAATCTTTATAGCAAAGACCACAGCTGCCAAATCTAGATCATGAGTCGAGTAATTCCTCTTATGAACCTAAAGCTTCCTGGAAAAAGAGGCTACAACCTTACTATGTTTCATTAAAACACAACCCAGTCCTACACGGAATGTATCACAATACAAAACAAACCTATCAATGCCCTCGAGTAGGGTTAAAACTGGAGTAGAAGTCAAACTTATCCTTCAACTTCTCAAAACTACTTTTGCAAGCATCGGACTACATGAACCGAACCTTTTCTGAGTTAACTTTGTCAATGAAGAAATAATAGATGAGAAACTCTCCACAAACCACCTATAATACCCAGCTAAACCAAAGAAGCTCTTAATGTTAGTTGGAGTTGTGGGTCTAGGCTATTTCTTAACTGCTTTAAATTTTTGTGGATCTACCTTGATCCCCTCACTAGAAAAAATATATTGGTGAAAGGTCACAAAACTTAGCCTAAATTCACACTTATAAAATTTTGCATACAATTTTTGGTCCTTAAGAGTCCACAACACAATTAGCAGATGATTGGTGTGATCCTCTCTTTTGGAGTATACCAGGATGTCATCAATAAAGTGTAATGCCCCGAATCTAGTACCCGAAATGCTACACAGTACTCATGTCCCCAAAGGACCACAAGCTAAACCATGACTGATATTTGTACCTACATACTACATAATATACTATAAAATGAGAAAACATGAACTGAAAGGCCATAAGGTTCAAAACTATGACATAAAATCTAATAAAGATATAATATCTAGTGGGGTATAAAATACCCAAAACAAGACTGAAATAAGCTGTCTGAACATACTATAGTCTGAAAAGCCTCTAAAACATGGTTGTCTAAGTAAGGAGTTGATGGGATATGTCCCCAACTAACTCCAACTAATAAATTAATTAATGATATAATAAAAATAGTAATTGTGTCCTCATAAGATGAGGACTTACTTCTAACTCTGACTACTGAGACTAGAATTTATTGATTCTCTAGAGTTCGTGTGACTGAACCTATGGCATAAGACACCATAGCATAAATGCATCAGTACTTTGCATGTACTGGTATGCATGTGAGGTAAGCTGAATGTATGAGGTTCATATGCATGAACAATACTAACTGCTGACTAACATGATGTGAGAAAGCATGCATGAATACATAATACTATAAATGAGATCGTGAAAACATGATTACTGAGTTTGAGTACTGATAACATGAGTTCACTGATATATAACATGGGTGACAGAATCTGATAGTCCTAAACTTGATGGAACTAGTTGAGTTCCATACTGTATCTGAGTTGACTGTATCTGACAGTCCTGAAATCAGAAGAACTATCTGAGTTCTTTTATTGAGACTAATTCTGATAATGTATGACATAGTTATCTAAGAGACATACCCCAAATATGCTATAATATCTAAGCTGGGGTCCAATCTATTCCTTGATTGGAAGGGTGTCAATACCGCGGCACTGGTAGAGACAAACTATGGGTAACCCTCATCTGACAGTATCCCCAAAATAGAATGGTAAGGCTCTCATCTGACAGTGCTTATCGATCTCATCAACTCTCATCTAATAGTGTTGATATCTCAACCTATGCTAGCTAAATAGTTCGAGAATGCAAGGATGACTTCTAAGAATCACACCCTCACCTAAAAGTGTGTGTTCCCATCCTTGGGTTCACTCGATGCTAATTCCTACTCTCATCTGAATAGACACTAAACATGATTAACTGGACTTAAATAATTAGATTCATAAAGTTCCATTGACTGACAGAATACTACTGAGATTACTGAGTTACTAAACTTTCCTGAGTCACATGACAGAATGAATTCTACTGAAGATGGCTTGATTGAGAGTATTGTGAAAATATGACACTAACTCTAGGATCACAGCTATATTCTTTTGGGTACAAGTACTCCTAAGACTCTATAGAAGGAAAACTGACAAAGCATGACTTTCTTGAATACATGACCATCAATAACAATTTGTAATACATAAGTGGAGGATTTCATGAAGTACATAGTCATCATAATCTTGTACATGGAAGAGAATGCATATAACATGTAAATACTTGCATATCTCCAATGTTATGAGAATTCTATATCACAACAACAGTATGCAACAATCGCATGGAATTCATGTTAAATCATAAGGGATAGAGCATGGACTTCTTATTTAGGTCCTATTAAGTCATGAAAACATGATATCTAGTCTCCTAGGAATTTTATCAAACACCTTGCATTAACACTTTATGGCATAGGTATATTCATTAATTTAACAATTTAAACCACCCAAAATTCATATATATTTCCACTACATGCCATCCTAATTTCATAGAAACACATAAAGGTTCCATCTTGGAATTATTCAACACATAAACATGATCAACAATCAAGTCATAACATGAATATCATGATATATATATATAGTTTAAAACAGGGTTCTTGAGCTTTGTGGACAAAAGAATTCCATGAATCAACACAATGCATACCTTAGATGAAAGTTCCTTAATGATCTATGATGAAATCTCTTGGATTTGGGTCTACAAATTTAAACCCTTGCTTTTGTTCTTGAGAGAAATTGATGAAAATAAGTATATTTTGGTGTTTTCAGGGCTAAATTCCATGTTTTTGATACATATAGGGGGTGGTGAAATGACCATATTTCCCCTTAAAGAACGGAGGTGGAATGCTGAAAAACTGGGCACGAAGGCTATAGCATGGCAGCGCCTTTCCCAAAGCGTTTTGCAGCTGGGCGGCGCCTTGCTATTGAGGGAGGGTTCCAAGGCTATAAGCTGGGCGGCGCCCCCTTATAGCCTTTAGCTACTGGTTTGAAATCCAAACGTGCCCTAAACGGATTCCAAAAATTTTGAAACTCAACCGGAATATACTATGGACTTGCCCCATCACAACACAAGTTGAAAATTGGAAAACAAAGGTCGGATCAACTAAGTCCCCAAAGTTTGAAGACTTAAAATGAAACTAAGTGTTGAACACCTAGCTAAAATATTCTAAGTGTTGAACCTTCCAAAGAGTTTTTAGGAGCTAAAAAAGTTGATTATCAATGTAAGATTTTGCTGGGTCTTACAATATCTCTCCCTTGGGAATATTCGTCGTCAAATGAGACTGACTGAGAGGAAAGAAAAGACAACTGATATAAATACCGAGCATGAATAACTGAAATATGATTTCACGATTGACGTGACTGATAAGTTGAACATATCATACTAAACATGTATATCTGATGCTTGTATAACTGATTCATGAATACATAATTGAGTGTTCTGATGAACTAAGTTTATCGCAATGAGAATGCATATCTGATGCATGATTATATAACTAAACTGATACATAAATGCATGAATGAATATGAAATGGCACTTGATACCGAGTATATAATGGGAACATAAGCATAAAATTGGATATTAAGTTTATAATGAATACTGGACAGTTAGCTGAAAAGCTTAAGGAGAACTGTTACCTTGAGCTTGATCTGAGTTGGCGGAGAAGAGCTGAGGATACTTGGTACGCATGTCTGCTTCTTCTTCCCACGTAGCTCCCTCAATAGGCTGATTTTGCCAAAGAACTTTGACTAGAGGGACTTCTTTGTTCCTCAGTCTATGAGTCTGATAGTCTAAGATTTTGACTGGAATCTCTTAATAAGAGAGGTTGTTCTAAACATCTATGCTCTGAATATGGACTACAACTGTTGGGTCACCTATGCACTTCTTGAGAAAAGATACATGGAAGACTGGATGAACTGAGGCTAGATCTGGAGGTAACTCGAGCTCATAAGCTACCTTGCCGAAATAACTGAGTATCTTGAAAGGACCGACATATCGGGGACTGAGCTTTTCCTTCTTGCCGAACCACTTCACTCTCTTCATGGAAGAGATCTTTAGATAGACATAATCACCACTCTCAAACTCGAGATCTTCTCTACGAACATCATCATAAAACTTCTACTGGCTTTGAGCAGCCCGAAGTCTTTCTCTGATCAACTTGACATTCTCTAAGGCATCGAATACTAAGTCAGGCCCTATGACTGAGGCCTCACTAACTTCAAACCACTCGATTGGAGATCTATATTTTCTATCATAGAGAGCTTCAAATGGAGCTATCTGAATACCGGAATGATAGCTGTTGTTGTATGTAAACTCAATCAAAGGCAAGTGGTCATCCCAACTTCCCTTGAAATTAATTGCACACGCCCTTAGCATATCTTCTAGATTCTGAATGGTCTTTTCTTCTTGAAAATCTGTCTGAGGATGAATGGTTGTACTAAGATGGACTTAGGTGCCAAGACCCTTTAGGAATGATTTCTAGAAATGAGAGTTGAATTGGGTACCTCTGTCTGAGATAATAGATAGTAGAACACCGCACAATCTAACCAACTCTCTAATGTAGAGTTTGGTGTAATCCTCTGCTGAATACGAGGTATGAAATAGAAGAAAATGAGTTTATTTAGTCATCCTATCTACAATGACACAAACCAAATCAGGCTGACGACGAGTTTGAGGTAAACCCATCATGAAGTCCATGTTTACTTCTTCCCACTTCCAAATAGGAATAATGAACTCCTACGTAGGACCACTAGGCTTCTGATGCTCTATCTTAATCTGTTGACATATAGAGAACTTAGCCACAAACACTGCAATATATCTCTTTATCCCACTCCACCGATAGATTTCCCATAAGTCGTAGTATATATTAGTGGCCCCTGGATGAATAAAGTAGTGTGCACCATGCGCTTCTGCAAGAATTCTCTGCCTTAAGTCATCCATACCTGGGCACAGAGACGACCCTGACAACACAATACACCATATCCCCCTTGGGAGAAAACCTCTACTTTTTTTATCTTTGACTGACTCTTTCAACTTAACAAGGCTAGGATCTCTATCTTGGTTTCTTTTACCTCAGATACTAGAGATGATTCTGAACTACTCTGAGCCCATATATCACCCTTTTCTGTATCAACTGACCAAACCCTAATCTGGCAAGCTGATGTATTTCCTGAGTTAACTTCTTCTTATGGTCCTCAACGAGCAACACTACCCATAGACAAACTACTAAGAGCGTCGGCCACTATGTTCGCCTTTCCTGAATGATAAGGAACACTCATGTCATAATCTTTCAAGAGCTCTAACCACCTTCTCTGACAAATATTGAGATTTTTTCTAGAAAAGACATACTGAAGGCTCTTATGATCTGTGAACACATCTACATGAACTCCATAGAAATAATGCCTCCAAAACTTTAAGGCAAATACTACGGCTGCTAATTCAAGATCATGAGTAGGATAATTCTTCTCATGGGGTTTAAGTTGTCTGGAGGCGTAGGCTATGACTTTTCCATGATGCATGAGGACATAACCCAAATCTACTCTGGATGCATCATAATACACTATGCATCCATCTGAACCATCTGGTAATGCTAGAACTGGAGCTGAGGTGAGTTGAGTCTTCAACTCCTAACAACTCTTCTCGCAAGGATCTGACCACTAAAACTTGACCTTTTTCTGAGTTAATATGGACATAGGGGACGTAATAAAAGAAAATCCCTCAACAAACTACCTGTAATAGCCAGCCAAACCCAAGAAGCTCCTGATATCTGATGGAGAAATAGGGCGAGGCTAGTTTCTTACCTCTTTGGTACTTTGAGGATCTACTCTAATGCCATCACTGGAGACAATATGGCTATGGAATGCTACTGACCTTAGTTAAAATTTGCACTTACTAAATTTAGTGAACAACTAATGATCTCTGAGAGTCTGAAGTACTGTTCTGAGATGTTTAGCATGATCACTCTCACTGCGGGAATAGACCAGAATATCATCTATAAAGACTATGACGAACATCTCCAAGTACTGCTTGAACACACTGTTCATGAAGCCCATAAAAGCTATTAGGGCATTAGTAAGACTAAAGGACATGACAATGAATTTGAAGTGACCATACCGCATTCAAAAAACTGCCTTCAAAATGTCACATTCTCTGACTCTAAGCTGATAATAGTTGAATCTGAGGTCTATCTTGGAGAAATAATTGGCACCCTGAAGTTGGTCAAAAAAGTCATCAATTTTGAGAAGTGGATACATGTTCTTGATCGTGACTTTATTGAGTTGATGGTAGTCTATGCTCATTTTGAGAGAACCGTCTTTATTTCACACTAATAAGACTGGTGCACCCCATGGGGAAACACTGGGCCTAATGAATCCTTTATCTAAGATATCCTTCAACTATTCTTTTAGTTCTTGGAGTTCTGCTGGTGCCATTCTATAAGGTAGAATAGATATAGGCTGAGTATGTGGAAGAAGATCAATACCGAAGTCTATTTCCTTTTTCGAAGGAATGCCTAGAAGATCTTTGGGAAAAATATCTGAATATTCATTCATAACTGGGACTGATTCAAGGCTGGGAGTTTCAGAACTAGTGTCCTTAACTTAAACAAGATAATAGACACATTCTTTAGATATCAGTTTTCTTTCCCAAAGGTAGGAAACAAGCTGACCTCTAAAAGCAGACACACTAACCTTCCACTCTAGGACGGGTTCATTCGAAAACTGGAACTGGACTATTTTATTTCTACAGTCGACTGTAGCATAGCAGGAATGAAGCCAATCCATGCCAAGAATGACATCAAAAGAAGTTGTCTCTAATTCGATTAAGTCTGCTGAAGTGACTTTCTAAAATATCATAACTGGGCAGTTCCTGTATACCCACCGGGCTATGATGGTTTTACCTACTAGGGTAGAGACTAAAAATGGCTCTACTAGAATTTTGGGACTGATTTCAAAATTGCCTGCTTTGTAGGGAGTAACAAACATAAGGCAGCACCTGGATATAACAAAGCATAAACATGAATATGAAAGATATGTAACGTATCAGTAACTATATCAAGAGACTTTTGCTAATCCTGTCGAGTCTAAAGAGCATAAAGACAATTTGGGCATTGTCTACTAGTAGTACTGGAGGTGGAATCCTACTGATTTAGGCAACCGAATTGAGCTAGGGAAAAGTTCTGCTGACCCTGATAACCCGACTGAGGACTATCTCTGAACTGTGGCCTAGCTTGCCACAATTGAAGCAAACATCACTTTCTGATCTGCAAACACCCTTGTGGTTCTTACCACAAGTCTGACAAAGGGGATTAGTTTAGGAATTGCTGACACTGCCCTGAGACTTAGTGACTGGCACTTTACCTCTGTTTCCATCTCTAAACTTAAGAGCTAGAGCACTGGTTGAAGAAGGATCTGGAACTGATGACTTAGGATGAAAATGAGAATGATTTCCTCCTTCTGACTTGGGCTGAGCAAAGTTGAAACTAGCTGTCCTTGCTCTCTTACTCTGTTTTTCCCCCGTCTTAATCTTTTGCTCCTCTATTTACTGAGCATGATTCATGAGTCTGGCTAAAGTCATGTCACTATTTAGTATGGCAAATCTGCACTAATTTACCGTGCTATCATTCACCCCTGAAATGAACTTACTCATCTTAGCCCTGTTGTTTGTAACTACATGAGGGGCATATCTGGCTAATTGAGTAAACTTAAGAGAATACTCTTTCACTGTCATGTTTCCTTTCCTGAGGTTGATCAATTCTAGCACCTTAGCTTTTCTAAGCTCTTGGGGAATGAATATATTTAAGAATGCAGTGACAAACTCCTCCCACTCTATAGGACCTGCATCATCTGACCTCTCTGACTTCCACTGTTTGAACCAAGTATGAGCCACATCCTGGAAATAATATGCAGCTAGCTTCGTACTCTCAATAGTAGTCACCCCCATGATTTTTGTCACCTTCTAAACCTGATCAATGAATTTTTGAGGTTCCTCATCTGACTTAGATCCGAGAAAGGATGGAGGGTTCATTCGGGTAATGTCCTGAATCCTGGTTGCAGCTGAATTGGCCACTGAGTTTGCTGGAATGATAGTTGGTCATTCATTTCTAGTAGTAAATGACTGAGCAAGAGTAGTGAATATAGCCCTGAACTCCATATGAGAAATATGTTCGTCCAAGGGATTTTCTTGGATAGGCTGGGTTCTTCTCTTGGGAGGCATGTTTTGAAATAAAGAGAAGAAACAAATTATACTGAGACATTGACTTGAGATTATGCTCACTGGAACGACATGAATACTAAAAGAAGGGAAATTGTTCTAAAATATCTTATAGCCTCCTACACATAAATGTGGCGCGCAACACACCCATGTACAAGACTCTACTAGTGCGGCTTTCAGACTTCCTAGGACACTATTGAACCTTAGGCTCTGATACCAACTTTGTAACGCCCCAAATATGGTACCCAGAATGCTACACGGTGCTCATGAACTTGAAGAACCATAAGATATCCCATGACTAATAGGGTTACCTTTATATTGCATAATATACTGTAAAATGTAGAAACATGAACTGGAAGGCCATAAGGTTCAAAACTGTGACATAAAATCTGATAAAGATATAACATTTGGGTGGGGTATAAAATACCTAAAACAAGACTAAAATAAGTTGTCTTAATATACTGTAGTCTAAAGAGCCTCTAAAACATGGTTGTCTGTTTAAGGAGTTGATGAGATATGTCCCCAACTAACTCCAACTAATAAACTAATTAATGAGATAATAAAAATAATGATTGTGTCCTCGTAAGATGTCTAACTCTGATTGTTGATACTGGAATCTACTGATGCTCTAGAGTTCGTGTAGCTGAACCTATGGTATAAGACACTATAGCACAAATATGTCAGAACTTTGAATGTACTGGTATGCATGTGAGGTAGGCTGAATGGATGGGGTTCATATGCATGAACAATACTAACTGGCTGACTAACATAAATGTGAGAAAGAATGAATGAATGTATAATACTATAAATGAGATCGTGAAAACATGATTACTGAGTCTGAGTATTGATAACATGACTTTGCTGATATATCTGATAACATGGGTGACTAAATCTGACAGTCTTGAACTTAATGGAACAAGCTGATTTCCATACTGTATCTGAGTTGACTGTATCTGACAGTCCTAAAATCTGAAAAACTATCTAAGTTCTTTTACTGAGAATGATTTTGAAATTGTGGGAGAAGGTTATCTAACCGACATGCCCCAAATGCACTATAATAGCTAAGCTGGGGTCCAATTTGTGCCCTGATTAGAAGGGTGTTAATACCGCGCCACTAATAAAGACAAGCTGTGGGTAACCCTCATCTAACAGTATCTCTGAAAGAGAATGGTGGGGCCCTCATCTGACAGTGCTTATCCATCTCATCTACCCTCATCTGATAGTGTTGAGTCTGAACCTATGCTGGCTACATAGTTTTGGAATGCAAGGATGACTTCTAAGAAGCACACCCTTACCTGACAGTGTGTGTTCCCATCCTTGGGTTCACTCGGTGCTAATTCCTACTCCCATATGAATAGACACTGAACATGATTAACTAGAATAAACTAACTAGATTCATAAAGTTCCATTGACTGATGGAATACTACTGAGATTACTGATTTACTAAACTTTCCTGAGTCACATGACTAACCGAATTCTACTAAAGATGGCTTGACTAAGAGTACCGTGAAAACATGACACTGACTCTAGGCACACATCTATATTTTTTTGGGTACAAGTACCCCAGGACTCGATAGAAAGAAAATTGACAAAGCATGACTTTCTTGAATACATGACTATCAATAACAATCCGTAATACAATAAGTGGGGGATTTCATGAAGTACATAGTCATCATAATCTTGTACATGGAAGCGAATGCATATACCATGTAAATACTTGCATATCTCCAATTTCATGAGCATTCCATATCATAACAACAATACCCGACAATAGCATGGAATTCATGCTAAACCATAAGGGATAGAGCATAGACTTATCATTTAGGTCCTATTAAGTCATAAAAACATGATTTCAAGTCTCCTAGGCATTTTATCAAACACCTTGTATGCACACTTTATGGAATAGGTATATTCATTAATTTAACAATTTAAACCACCCAAAATTCATATATATTTCAACTAACATGCCATCCTAGTTTCATAGAAACACATAAAGGTCCCATCTTGGAATCATTCAACACATAAACATGATCGATAATTAAGTCATAACATGAATATCATGATATATATATATATATATAGTTTACAATAGGGTTCTTGGGCTTTATGGATGAAAGGAGTCCATGAATCAGCACAGTGCATACCTTAGATAAAAGTTCCTTAGCAATCTACGATGAAATCTCTTGGATTTGGGTCTTCAAATTAAAACCCTTCCTCTTGTTCTTGAGATAAATTGATGAAAAGAAGTATATTTTGGTGTTTTGAGGGATAAATTCCGTGTTTTAGATATATACAGGGGTGGGAAAATGATCAAATTACCCCTTATAGCACGAAGGTGGAATACTGAAAAATTAGGCATAAAGTCTATAGCAAGGCGGCGCCTTTCCCAGAGCCTTTAGCAGCTGGGCGGCACCTTGCTATTGAGGGAGAGGGCAAGGCTATAAGCTAGGCGGCGCCCCCCTTATAGCCTTTAGCTACTGGTTTGAAATCCATGCGTGCCCTAAATGGATTCCAAAAATTCCGAAACTCACCAGGAATGTACTATAGACTTGCCCTATCACAATACAACTTGAAAATTGGAAAACAGAGGTTGGTAAGGTCATCAACTAAATCTCCGAAGTTCAAAGTCTTAAAATGAGACAGAGTGTTGAACACCTAGCTAAAATATTCTAAATGTTGAACCTTCCAAAGAGCTTTTAGGAGCTAAAAGAGTTGATTATCAATGTAAGATTTTGTTGGGTCTTACATAAAGACTATAACAAATAATCCAAAAACTACCTGAACACCTTATTTCTAAGACCCATGAAAGCAACCTAATTATCTGGTCTAAAAAGAAATTTTGGAAATATTAACCTCCGTAATATTTAATAGGTGATAGCCCAAACAGAAATCAATCTTGGAAAAATACCTAGCACCCTGAAGCTGATTGAAAAGGTCATCAATCTTAGGGAGAGGATACTTATTATTCATTGTAACCTTGTTCAACTAGCGATAATCTATACCCAGGAAAAAATACCTATCTTTATTCGCATAAAAAGCATAGAAGCACCCCACAGAGAAACACTAGAATGAATGAAACCCTTATCAAGAAGATCCTTCAATTTCTCCTTAAGTTTCTTTAGTTCAGTCGGAGCCATCCTATAAGGAGGAATGGAAATAGGATGGGTATCCAATAAAGGATCAATCCCACAATTTATTTCCCTATCAGACTCTCAGAGTTAGAATCTTTAACCCAAACTAGATAATACAAACACCCCTTGGTGATCATTTTATGAGCTATAAGATAAGAAATAAACCTCTCTTTGGGTACTAAGGAACTCTCCTCCCAATCAGTTATCGGTTCATTAGGAAAATAGAAGTTAACCTTTTGGGTCCTACAACCTAGAGAAGCATAGCATGAATGGAGCTAATCCATCCCCAATATTACATCAAAGTCCACCATATCAACCTATATAAAATACACCAATGTCTCCCTATTAAGAATGGATACCTCACAACCCCTATAGATTATTCTAGAAATTATAGAATAACCTACAGGAGTAGAAATAGAGAAAGGGTCAAAAATATTTTTAGGACCAAAACAAAAGTGTACAACCACATATGGGGTCACATAAGATAGGGTAGAACTCGGATCAAGTAAATAATAAACATTACAAGAAAAGAGTTGTAAAATACCAGTAACACATCTGAAGATTCCTCGAATCCTTGATGATTTCCAAGTGCATAGAGTTAATTCTGGCCATTGTTGGTACCTGAAGTGGCGCCTTTAGGTGCAGGATCCAAAGAAGAGGCGATCGGGACCTTATTAGCTCCTATGGAAACTTTAGCCATTGAATAATTTCATTAGAGATGACTAGGATGAACACAATAGAAACACAAGTTTCTCCCCTCCTTATCATACCCACGGTGAAGTTGTCCACAAAAATGGTAAGAATGATAAGGTGGGGTTAATTGAGCTTCACTGGCATGAGACTGGGCACCCAGTGCCTTAAGACCGCTGCTATCCTAAAAACAATAATCACCTGAAGGTTTGGGATAAGGAGCACTAGCTATTTTGCATATCTAAACTTCTTGTTCTTCCTCTCTCCCATCTCTACCTACTCCTTTTTCTCATTCTTCACCTATTGCATATAAACCACCAGCCTGGATATGTCCATATCATTATCCAACATGGCAGCCTTACACTGTAGCACCAAATTACTCGACAACCAAGAATAAAACTTTCTCATTTGGGACCTCATATTAGACATTAACTCCAAATCATAATGGGACAACTACTAGAATTTTAGTGCATACTCTCTAACACTCATTTTACCCTGTTTTAAGTTCATAAAATCTTTGGCCTTAGCCTCTCTTAGCTCCTAAAGAAAGAAGTAACCAAGAAAAGCACCCGAAAACTCATTCTACACTGTTAGTTCAGCATTATCACTTTTCATTGAGTCCCACTCCTAATACCACTGGTAAGACATATCTTTTAATTGATAGGTAGCAAAATTCACACTCTTTCAATTAGTATCATGCATAACCCTTAAAATCTTCTCCATCTCATCAATATGCCCCTGAGGATCCTCCTCAATATTAGAGCCTATTAATGTTGGGGGATTCAACCACATTAATTGGCCGACCCAAGTGACCTCAAATAAACTAACAGCAAAACCAACATGATCAAACTGATGAAATGTTATACGACTAGTTGAGCAAGCATATGAATAGACTAATGGAACTCTGCATTAGAGATATCTTCCTCAGGCGACTAAGCATAAGTATCATCAGCTCTAGAATCTTAAGGAGGTATAGTAAGGATCGATGGAACTTTATATAAAGCGAAATAGTCAGCAGCAGGGACCCTAGATCAGGTATGCACTCCATAGACAGGGTGATAACGCTCAATCTACAGCTCTCGTAGGAGTGTAAAGCGGTCGTTAGCAAATATAGAACCCAACCTGGGTTGGGTATCGATCCCACAGGGAATAGCTTGGCCAACAAGTAAGTAAAATTACTAAACTTTTGGTTCAAGTCTCGTAAAAAGGGGGATTCTTGTCTTGCAAGTAATGTAAACAAAGGCTAAAAATAATAAAGTAAAAAGAGAGAGATTGTTACGTTGGTTGTAAACAATAAGAATTGAAGCGTTGGGGTTATGTCCACCTTCTGAGGTATACGTCTCTATTGGCTATGAGTGAGTAGAATTCTGATATGCAATTGCTTATAAAGAATTGTATTCGATGGTAAATCCAAGCATCTCTCGACCTAAACAAGGACTATTTCACTTTAACTCTCTTGAGCTTAAAGCGTGTCTAACAGTACGAATTCTCCAAGAGGTTAGTCCAGTTACGGTACTAGCTTTTTAATAGGAAAGGGTGTCCTACTACCTTGACATTATCTCTTTTCCAGACAAATAACCTTTCTCTCGAACAAGTTAAATGTTAGACTGGCGTATTCTTGCGTTTGCAACCGCAAAGAATGTGGATTAAGATAAAGAGAATAATGATATAAGCAATATACGTGTCTCAAACTCACAAACTCACAGCAATAGATAGTAACTCATTCGGCTTCCATAACCCCAACAGAGAAGTTTAGTTACCCATGAATGCGAAGGAGATCACGTTTGACATTGTTATTATATCACGATATTGAGTAATGGTGTGTAGATCAAGTGATAGGCGTGAGGCGTGTTTCCTTAGCTTGGTAACGATTCTCTTGTTGTGGAATTTAAGAATAGAAGAGTAGATTAGAAGTGTTTGTAGTGGAAGATGAGAGGGATGGAAGAAAATTAATTGTTGAATTAAGTGAAGAATAGAAAGATGAATAAAAATCTCTAGTATGATAGGGTATTTATAATACTCTTATCCTACTCCTACTATGCTAATGAAATAAATAACCAAATCCTACTAGGCCTATGGAACACTTAACCCAAATGTACTAGGTTAATGTAACATTATCATAATCCAAATAAACTAATGAAATACATAACCCAATTGTACTAGGTTAATGTATCATTGTCCAAATCCAACTAAGTTACTGCAAGTCCCCAAAGTCTTCAGAAATGTTGTTTTAGCTCGGGACAGATTTTCCATGCAGCGTTTTTGGTCCTTAGGCGTGTAAACTCCCTTTCCTTCCTTCGTGAGCTTTCTTTTGTGTCAAGTAAGCCATAAAATGCTGAATTCTGCATCATTTATACCTGAAACTTTGCTAATCATGTTCGTTAACTCACTTATAGGAAAAAGGACTAAAGGTGCATGAAATATATAATTTGTTCTCAAAACTAGGCTAAAATATGGGCAAAATATATTGATATAGGCGTGTAAATTTGCCTATCATCACAGGGTGAGTTCCTTGCACATTATCCTCAAGAGGGATAGAGGACTTAGCAGAGTTACTACAACCATCGGGGAGGCATGATCTAAAATGCAAATAACACAGGAGCTAGAAGAGTTTCATCGAAACTAGACTTTATAGCCCAAAATAGAACACAAGAAAGGAAAAAATTCCTTAGTGTCTTGTAGCCTCCCCCTTTGAAGTATAGAGTGATACAAGCCCATAAAGGGCTCTACACGACTTTGTGACACCTAGTGACTCTGAATCGTGCTTTGAGACCAAGTTTGTCACGACCCAAATCCAGGCCTAGCCATGATGTCAATCTCAAGCCCACCATAGGTTTGAGACAACCCCCTTAGCCTTAGCTAAAGAGCACAATAAGGATAAATAGTGAAAGCCAAAAATTTTATCAAAGATATCTGAATCCAAAAGAAAGATAAGAGTCAAAATAAAACATCAATAAAGAAAGATAAGAGTCAAAATAAAATGTCAATGACTCCTCAATCTTATCAACAAAGCCTCTAAATGAAGAATACTAACAAAGTTGGTACATGCACCCTACTATGACAAAAAGAATACAAAAGTACTAAGACAATAAAGAAACTAATAAAATGATTGGGCCTTCCAAAAGATAGAGGCTCACCACTTCACAACAAACCAACAAATGTATCAATCTACCTAATGCTACTCAAGAGAAATAGAAAAGTTCTCCGAACCTAACTCATGAAATGATGTAGCATTAGGGGATGGTCAGTGGGCCAAGAATTGGTATATAACTCAAGAGATAGGGATAAAATAATAATATTGCCCAAAAACTAGTCAAAACCATATGCACAATATTTATATATACATACAGAGGATGGAGGGATAGGGACAAGGGTTATAAACATAAGAGTTTAAACCATTACCCTGAACTATGTAGCTTGCTCTGTCCTAAAAGTCATCTATGGGCTATATGTGTCCAGACTACTTTATTAGAAGGACTTCAGTGTGTATTAATGTTATGAACTAAGAAAACCAAATAAAGGCTAAAGATATAAAGGCGATGGCCATCCAAAATATAATGTGTATCCAAACACGTGGTTATATTGACCCCACAACATCTACAAACATTGTTTTTAGTGTTGATCCCTCAGGATTACACCTTTACAGTGAGCTAGACAATTCTCTTTAAGCCCAGAACATAAACCAACCATTAACCCAGGAATTATTTATTAAGGTATTTACCAACTTGGTATCATCATACCAATATTCTTGCAAGCTAATTCAGTTATGCCAAGCCAGTCCATATAACCATTAGACTCTCGAGTTCCATTCAAAATCCAAAACCATAGGCACCAAGGGAATTCCAAAACTATATTTATCCATTAACCCTCTAATTCAAGGCAATGGGTTCAAAAGACAAGTAAATTATGTGAATCTCCTTATTCAAAATCAGGTGTACAATGTGGGTTGAGGTTAATTCCATTACATAGCCAAAAGTTTATCAATTTGGTGAACCCCGTGTCACTCATTCCAATCAATATCATAATGCACCAATTTATTCCCAAAAACTATCAATAAAAGCATGAAGAATTCATTTAAAACATGAAAAAACAATTCAAGTAAAAATAATCAAAACCCCTAAACCCAATTTCAAACCCATCAATTAAAACATATGAATATTGATTAAATAAATGTCACAATATAAAATTCAAGATAAGAAATGAGAAACATGCCTAAAATGTACAAAGAATTATAGAGAAATTAAAGTTTAGAGCTTGAACAATGAATTCTCTGTAAAACTTTTGAGCTTTCTTGGGTTGGGAGTTAAATAAGAAAATAGTAGAGTTTGATCTTTTAAAACTAAAGAAAAAAGGTCAATTTGATGTTATAAACTCATAAGGGGTAAAAGGACCAATATCCCTTTACCCCAAGTGAAAAAGAAAAAACTGGATAAAAAATCATAGAGGCATGGAACACTGCTATCACGGAGCTTAGCCTCCCTACCATGCCCTAATCGCGGAGGCTAAGGGGGATTGCACATCACTATCCTAGAGGCTTACTGCCTCGGGGTCCCAAAATGGCTACAAACCCCTTTTGAAAATTTTGAAACTTTTCCAAAACACCCTTTTAGCATTCTTAATCACCATTCAAGTCAAAAATTGACATTACACAAGCGGGAGTGTCAAAAATAATTTTGTTGAAATTTTGCGGGTCTTAATTATTCTATCTGTCCCTTAGCTAAGCATACTAGAATTCCATTTCCTATAAGTGATTCTAGAGCTTCCATGTAATTTGAAGTTGTTTATATGGACTTATTGATATGAGCATGGTAATCATATGGAACATTAAAAGGGACTTCTACATATGGATGATAGCTAGGTGTAATGCCTTAAATTTTTAAGCTCTAGACCTACCAATAGATAGATAATTAAATTATCTTTCCAATGCCACTAGTCTCACCTTAATCCGATATCGTGGTAAGAAATTATGGAAAATTTTATAAGGCTCTATCTGTTAAACTGCCAGTGACAACGGCTCTGGAAATAACTCATTATCATATAATGAGTCATAGTCAAGACTCGTTATCATGGCAGTGAGGGAAAAAAAATCATCCCTTTGACAATGACACTTCATGATGGCTCATGGTCAGACTAAATAATCATTAGAAGAGGAGTCTTTGTCATAACAGTAAGGACCCAAGTCTTATATCCTCAGGTAACGATTCCAGGGTACGACTCATAACCAAAACCAACAATTCATTTCCTGAGCCATTATGAATGTTTCCAAAAATTTGATGCATATTTTAAAAGGATTTTTTGGTATTTTACCATTCTTTAACCCCCAAAAATACGTCATTTAGGCTTTCCCATGGCTAGAATATTAGGACAAATCTCCCAAATACCTCATTAACTCAAAAATCAATCGACACATTGAGAAAAAGGGTGATTTTCTCTTCTCCAATAGCAAAGTAGGGTTCTTCAACTTTCAACCCAAATTCCCAAGAGTTTATCAAGGATTCTATCTCCGGGTATATGGGATTTCATCAATGGTTTTCTTTCACCTATTAAGTCCTAAAGGTTTTCTCAACTCTCAATTTACTTGTCTTTGATCACATCATATTTTCCACTAATTATATTTTTAGAATGTAATTATCATGAACAATTTAATTTTTAGTGTCATTTAATTAGCATAATACTTAGCACTGAATGAATGCAGGGATAAAGGCTTAACCTTCAGTTAGGAATGAGACCTTTAGTAGAAGTGTCTAAGTTCTATAACTAAAAAGCCAGCGTATATTTTCAAGGGTCACTCACCAGTTGAGGATTGACACCCTAGTCCTTTGGGAATTAGTTTAGTAGATCCACGCCAACCATTGTTCGGACCCTTGGCAAGGTACTGAACATCCATCCAATTGGGGTTATAGGGTTGGAACTAGATTTTCTCAGATTGGGGTATGTCGATTATTTTTAGCTCCCACATTCCTCAATTATATTCAACTGTCAGATTTTGCATGACCCTGTATTTTAGTTATTCAGTCTTCATTCAGTATATATTTATACTTGGTCTTGCATTAGTTCACTATGTTTTATGCATTCATGTTCAACTTATATTAGTTAGTTTTCTCATCTCACATACTCAATACATTTAAAGTACTGATTGGATACTTTTTTAATGCTATATTATCTTATAATATAGGTTTCGATGCTTAGTATCCACATCGTGCTGGGTACAGTTTGGTACCATATTCAGTAGTAATTTTTTATGAGTCCTCATCATTTGAGGACTAGTTATCAATATTTATTTTTCCACATTCTTTTATTTTTTGTCAATTAGAGTTAGTTGGGGGGCATGTCCCAATAACTCATATGAGTAGAGGCTTTCAGACAGACAGTTTTGTTATATTTCAATATGTTGGGTTTTGTCAAACAGTTTTAGTTTTGATACTCTTATTTAGTACTGATTCTTTAATAATTAGTAATAGATTATTTCAGTTTAGCTTCTGCCAAGTGTATTATCTCTTTAGAATTCTTAGAGTTATGCTAGTCCATGGGTTAGCTTTAGGTCACTTGTGACTCTAAGTACCTTATTACAGCTAAGGGAAGTCTTGGGTCATGACATACTTGGTGTCAAAGCAACAGGTTTAAAGTGTCCTAGGGTGTCTGAAAGTCGTGTTAAGTAGAGTCTTGTTCATGGGTGTGAAGCTCCACACTTATGAGTGAAAGGCTATGTAATGTTTTAGGAAAGTCTCTTTTATTCAATTATTCATGTCATGTAATAAAGTGTGAACTCTATTAAAATTATTCTTCTGACTTGCCCTCTACCTGTTTACAAAAAAATGCCTCATAGTATAACTAATGGAAAGAGGAATGGGAATCAACAAGCACCACCTCCAGTTCTGGAAGACCCTCTGAATGAACAAGTCTCCTAGGGCTTCTTTTATAGTATTATCTTTGTGACTTCACTTGGATGAATCCTTTAATTTTCTTTGGGTCTAAGCCTGAGAAGAACTCATAGGAGTTCAAGCATAGTATTCATAAGGTCACTGAGATCATAGGTGTCACTTCAGTTGAGAGTGCTTATTTAGTTGTTTACCAATTGCAAGGAGTGTCTAAAACATGGTTTAAGTAGTGAAAAGATGATAGAGGTACAAATATAGGGTTGGTTTAGTGGGATGAGTTTGTTACTACTTTTCTGGATAAGTTCTTTCCACTTGGGTTGAGGAAAGACAATTTGCAGGAGTTCATAAACATAAAGAAGGGAAATATGAGTGTGTAAGTAGTATTCACTCAATTTCACTTAGCTGGTGAGGTATGCTCCAACTATGGTTGCTAACCCTAGGGCACGAATGAGCAAATTTGTGTTAGATATTTTTGAGAATGTAGTCAAGGAGTGTAGAACGACTATGTTGATTAAGGAGATGGACATATCTAGATTAATTATTCATGCTCAACAGATTAAGGAGAAGAAGATCAAGGAGAGGGACAGGGAGAATAAGAGGGCTAGAACAGGTATCTTTAATTTCTCTTAGTAGAGGTCAAATGGTGGAAATCACTCTTAGTTCCACTAGAAATCTTTAACACTAACCCCATCTTATGCTAGTGCTCCAGTACCCAAGTTCAGATAGGATACTCAAGATAGAGCACCAATATCTGAGTCACAAGGTAGTGTGAATAGTGTTTTAACCAACCCAGTATACAAAAAATATGCTAGGACCCATAAGAGTAAATATTTGGTAGGTAGTAATGCTTGTTTTGGGTGTGGTAAGTGTGGTCACAGACTGAGGGATTTCCCATTAGTGACGTAGAGAGGTAGGAATGAACGTCATCAAAGCCAAACAAATTCTTTAGCTTCTCTAGTAAGTTGACTGAATCAACAGGGTGCCACTTCTAGCGCAACTGGTGGAAAACATTAGGGTACGTTTTATGCTTATCAAACTTGATAGGACCAGGAGGGTTCTCCTAATGTGGTCACTAGTATGTTGTAAGTTTTTCACATTCATGTTTATGAATTATTAGACCCCAAAGCCACATTATCCTTTGTGACTCGCTATATAGCAGTAGTTTTGGTGTCAGCCCCAAAATCCTCGCAGAACCCTTCTCAGCTTCTACTCTAGTCGGTATTTCAGTCCCATAAATTTACCTTAGTCAATCTTGTAAAGTTAGACATGACCGATTTCGATGTTATTCGTGGCATGGATTAGCTTCAGTTTTGCTATGCCTCAATTAATTATAGAAATAGAGTATTTCAGTTTCATCTTTCAAATAAACCACTCTTAGAGTGGAAAGGTAGTACCTCAGTGTCTGTAGGTCAGTTTGTCTCTTTTCTTAAGGCAATGAAAATAATTTCCAAAGAGTGCATCTATCATCTTGTTCGAGTCAAGGACTCAAGGTCCGAAATCCAAAGTCTTGAGTCATTTCTAGTAGTAAATGAATTTCTTGAAGTCTTTTCTAAAGATCTTCCTGGAGTTTCTCTCGAGTGGGAAATTGAATTTGGAATAGATCTCCTTCCAAATACCCATCCTATTTCAATTCCACCTAATAAAATAGCTCCAGTCAAGCTTAAAAAATTTAATGAACAATTAAAAGATCTCTTAGACAAGGGTTTTATTAGGCCTAGTATCTCTCTATGGATTTCTTTGTTCTCTTCATGTACAAAAAAGTTGGTTCTCTAAGAATGTGCATCGATTATTATTAGTTGAATAAAGTCACAATCAAGAATAAGTATCTCATCCCCAAGATTGAAGACTTGTTCGACCAAATTCAGGGTGCTAATTATTTCTCTAAGATAGACCTTAGATTTGGCTACCATCAGCTTAGAGTCAAAGGTTGTGACATTTCAAAAGTAGCCTTAAAAACTTGGTAAAAATAGCCTTCAAAACTCGGTATAGTCAGTATGAATTTGTTGTTATGTCTTTCATAATAACAAATGCTCCTAACACTTTTATGAACTTGATGAACAAGGCTGTACTTGGATATATTTGTTATAGTTTTCATAGATGACATCCTCGTTTATTCTCGGAGTGAGGACAAACACACAGACCAGTTGAGGATTTCCTTGCAGACACTTAAGGATCACCAAGTTTTACAAAGTTCAGCAAGTATGATTTAGCATGAAATTAGTAGCATTCCTTGGTCATGTTATTTATGGTATAGGCATTTAAGTTGATCCTTAAAAGACTGAAGAAGTGTAAAATTGGCCTAGACTCATTTCTTCATCAGATATCAAGAGTTTCTTGGGTTTTGATGACTACTACAGATAGTTTATTGAAGGATTTTCCTCTATTGCTTCTCCCATATCCAAACTAATTCAGAATAAAGTTAATTTTAGTGGTCTGATTCTTGTGAGAAAAGATTTTAGTAATTGAAGACCTGACTCACCTCCACTCTAGTTTTAACTCTACCAAAAGGTTCAGATAGTTTTGTCATTTATTGTGATGCTTCCAGCATTGGACTTAGATCTGTGTTAATTCGTTGAGGGAAGGTTATAGCATATGCCTCTAGATAACTCAAGCCCTATAAGAAGAACTATCTGACTCATGATCTTTAGTTGGCAGCAGTGGTGTTTACCTTAAAGATTTGGAGACATTATCTTTATGGGGTTTATGTTGATGTGTTCACTGATAACAAGAGTCTTCTGTAGGTATTCATCTAGAAAGATCTAAATCTTTTTCAAAAAAGTGGCTAGAGTTACTGAAGGACTATGATATAAGTATCTTGTACCACCTAAGTAAGGTTATTGTTATGGTCAATGCCCTTAGAAGATTATATGTAGGGAGTGTTTCTCACATTGAGAATAAGAAGAAAGATTTATTACTGGAGGTTCATCTGCTTTCTAGGTTGGGAGTTTGGTTGGTTGATTCAACCGAAGGTAATGTATGGGTTTAGAACAGTTCGGAAGTTACTTTGTTAGCAGAGGTGAAGGAAAAGTAAGATAGAGATCCTATTTTTCTAAATTTGAAGAAAGCAATTTAGAGTTAGAAGGTTGAGGTTTTCTCCAAGGGGGAGATGGTGTTCTTTGTTGTCAAGGCAGGTTATGTGTTTCGAATGTGGATGACTTGAGACAGTGGATATTAGTAGAAGCTAATGGTTATCGATATTCTATTCACCCAGGAGCCACCAAGATGTACCATGATTTGCAGAAAGTATATTGGTGGAATGAAATAAAAAGGGATATTGCAAAATTCATGGCTATGTGTCTAAATTTCCAGCTGGTGGTTGAGTGCCAGAGACCTAGTGGTATGCTTCAGGAATTTAGTATTCCTACTTGGAAGTAGGAAGTGGTGAATATGGACTTTATTGCAACGTTGCCTCGTACTCATTGATAACATTATTTTATTTAGGTTATTATGGATCGAATGACTGAGTCAGCACACTTCTTATTAGTTAACACTTTTGATTCAGTCGAATATAATTCTAAGCTCTATCCTAGAGAATTGTTGAAATTTCATGGAGTCTCTTTTAACCATTATTTTAGATAGAGGTACCTAGTTTACCTCTTGATTTTGGAAGACTTTTTAGAAGGGTCTTGGTACCCAAGTTTACCTTAGTACGACTTTTCCACAGATAGATGGCCAGGAAGAGAGGACCATTCAGACCTTAAAGGAAATTTGAGAGCATACATGCTTGATTTCAAGAGTAGTTGTTATTATCACTTGCCTTTGATTGAGTTTGATTATAGTAACAACTATCACTCCAGTATTTTGATGGCCCCATTTGAAACACTTTATAGTAGGAGGTTTAGATCTCCTATTGTTTGGTTTGAGGTGGGTAAAGTTTCTTTGATAGGGCCAAATTTAGTGTATAAGGTGACCAAAAAGATTTAGCTGATTAGAGAAAGGCTGAAGACTACTTAGAGTCATCAGAAATCATATATAGATGTGAGGAGAAGGAGGTTTGAGTTTGAGTTTGGTGATTTTATCTACTTGAAGGTTTCTCCCATGAAAGGGGTGAAGAGATTTTGAAGGAAAAGAGATCTTAATTCTAGATATGTGGGTCCTTATAAGATTTTGAGTTTGTATGGTAAGGTAGCATATGAGTTAGAGTTGCCTACAATTTAGCATCAATGTGTCCTGTCTTCCATGTTTCCTTGTTAAAGAAATGTATTGTTGACCCATCATTAGTTGTTCCTTTAAAGAGTGTGAGAATGAAAATAGCCTCTCTTATGAAGAGATACTTATTGAGATCCTTGACTATCAAATTCCTAGGTTGAGGAATAAAGAGGTCACTTTAGTAAAGGTTCTGTGGATAAGTTAGTTGAGGGAGTCACTTAGGAAGCAGAGTCAAATATAATGACCAAGTACCCACATCCTTTCTCTTCAAACCCAGTCCCAACTTGAGCTAATAGTTCCCCTAATTAATTAATTCTTTTTATATCAGGCTATCCAACTATTTTCATGTCATAGTATGCATTAATGAGTTTTTTTTTAGTCCATGCATCAATTATAGATTCAGTTATTAGTTCATTATTCTTATCATAAGTGTTCAGTGAAAAATTTTAGCTTTTCCTCAAGTACTTCAGCCTAGTTAGTTTTATTCGAGGACGAATGATCCCAAGGGAAAATATTCTAATACCCTAAGAGATAGATAGTTAAATTATCTTTCCAACACCACTAGTCTTGCCTTATTATAATATCATGGTAAAAAGTTATGGAAAATTTTCTAAGGCTCTGTCTGTATAACTACCAGTGACAACGACTCTAGAAATGACTCATTGTCAGACACAATGAGCCATAGTGAAGACTCATTGTCATGGCAGTAAGGGACCAAGAAATCTGCCATTTGACAATGACCTTTCATGATAGCTCGTGCTTAGACTAAACGAGTCGATAGAAGAGAATTTATTTTCATAGGAGTAATGACCCAACGATTAGGTCCTTAGGTCATGACTCCAGGCCAAGACTCGTGACCAGAACCTACAAGTCGTAGCCTGAGTCATTGCGACTGTTTCCAAAAAATTGCTACAAATTTTAAAATGGGCTTTTTGGTCTTTTCCCATTCTTTAACCCCTAAAGATACATTGTTTAGGCTTTTCAAAGGCTGGAATGTGAGGCAAAATCCCCCAAATCCATTATAAATTCAAAAATCCATTGAAACTTAGAGAAAAAGGGCAACTTTCTCTTCTACAATAGCAAGTAGGGTTCTTTAACTTTCAACCCAAATTCCCAAGAGTTTTTCAAGGTTTTCGTATGCGGAATTTCCTCAATGGGTTCCTTTCACCCATTGAGACACACAGATTTTCTCAACTCTCAAGTTTAATTCATCCTTTAAATTAGGGTTTCATGGCAAGTATGAGTCTTCTTGAAATTTTAGTTTATTCTTGTAATTAGACCATGAGTACACGATTTCCCATAAGTTTAGCATCTCTCATACTCTTAATCACGTGTTTCCTTTTTTATTGATGAATCATTTAGTTTTGGTTTGAATTATGAAATTCCTCATGGTCAAATTTTAATACTATCATGTTAGTTGTATTAGTCAGAGCTGGGGGATTATGAACACCCGAAACCTACAGATTCATGCATATATCAGTTTACATGTCTTTGAGAACTTTAGATTATCCACTATTGATATTTTTAGAATTTAATTATCATGAAAAATTTACTTTTTAGTGTCATTCAGTTAGGAGTAGTACTTAATACCGAGTGAATAGAGGGATAAAAGGTCACCCATCAGTTAGACACAATACCTTAAGTAGAAGTCCCTAAGTTCCAGAACTACGGTGCCACTGTAGGTTATAAGGGTCACCCGCTAGTTGAGAATTGGCACCCTAGTCCTTCACGATCATTTTAGTGGATCCACGCTAGCCAGGTGTTCATACCTTGGCAAGGTACTGAACACCTATCCAACTGGGTTATAGGTTGGACCTGATTTGCTCAGATTTGGGTATGTTGGTTATTGTTAGCTCCCACAGTCCTCAGTTATGTTCAACTTTTAGATTTTGCATGACCTTATATTTCAGTTATTCATTTTTTATTTAGTATATGTTTATACTTGGTCTTGCATCAGTTCACCATGTTTCATGCATTCATGTTCAACTTATATTAGTTAGTTTTCTCATCTTAGATACTCAGTACATTCAAAGTGCTAATCACATACTTTTCCTGTGTTGTATTGCCTCATAATATATATTATGACACTCAACATCTAGATCGCGCTTAGTATGGTTTGGTACCACATTCAGTAGCAGTTTTTAGTAAGTTCCCATCATTTGAGGACTAGTTATTAGTATTTATATTTCTACATTCTTTTAGTTTCATCCAGTTGGAGTTAGTTGGGGGCATGTCCTAACAACTCATGTGAGTAGAGGCTTTCAGATAGACAGACAGTTTAGTTATATTTCAGCATATTGGGTTTTGTCAGACAGTTCTAGTTTTGATTCTGTAATTCAATATTGATTATTTTATCATTATTACTATATTATTTAAGTTTAGCTTCTGCCCAATATATTATCTCTTAAGTATTCTTAATGTTATGCTAGGTCATGGGTTAGCTTGGGGTCACTTGTGACTCTAAGCACCGTGTTAGACTAGGGGCTAGTCTTGGGTCGTTACACTAGGAGACCGAAGGATGCATGGAGCAAAAATTACACAAGTCCATGAGCAATCAAGATGTTATTTGGATAATGACGAAGGGCCCTTGTGGGTTATTTCCTAAATAGCCACTTTTGGGCTATTCTTGTAGTAGGCTATTTGTGTAACAGCAATAAGTATAAATAGTTTCCTTAGCCATTTTTCATCCTTAGACTTTGATGAATTGAAAATTGAACTCCTTTGAGAGTTTAGGGTTGAATCTTTTTAGTGTACCCATAGTGTTAGTGAGATTAGTGATGGGTGGGTTTCCATTGTTGACCTAAAACATCTTAACCTTGATTTTTTGAAAGAATTACTCATTTGTGTATTCAAATAGTGTTTCATTATTCTAATTGAAATCAAGTTTTCTTCTTCCTTGGTTAATTGATTCAATTAGCACTTATTTATTCGATTTTCATCTAAATTTTATATAATTCTCATCTCTTATTTCTCCACTATCGTTATTTTGTGTTGTTGGCTTTCTGCATTTTCAAAATCAGTTGTACTTGTTCGATTAGGATTGCTATCATTTTGGTATCAGAGTCTAGGTTAATTTTTGTTTCCAAAAATCTTAATCTTGGTATTTTGATCTCTTCAAAAACCAAAAAATTATATTGAACAAAAATCAAAATTCCACGTGGACTGTCATGTCAGCTAGTCAACTCCAACACATTAGCCACACGTCTCCCACGTCAACAACCATCCAAAAATCTAAGCAGTCAGTGCCATATGAAGGGCCTGGCATTTTCTTTGGAACCCAAACCAATAAGATTCTAAAGCTCAGTGTCATTGGAAGTGCCAGATGCTTACTAGGACACTCAAACTAGTAATCTCCCAAAAGTTTTTCCGAGTGTCCAAACTCCGTGGTTCTTTTTTCTGCATATTCTTCCTTTAATTTCTAAACTATTTAGTGAGTAATTAACATATTTAATTACTTTTTAACTTGTTTTAAATCATCAAATACTTTCTTTAATTCCTCAAATTAAGCAACATAAGTAATTTCTCTACTTTTGTTACTATTTTCAGTTTGATTTTCTTTCGTTCTTCTTTTCTTCTACTTTTATCAGATATTAATCTGTAGATAACTTCTTGATTTAAGTCCTTTGAGATTTATTTGAGTCATTATTCTTTCAAGAGTCATAATAATCCACTCTACCATAAAGGTCTTATTGACATCAAGAATCCCAAAAAGGGGGAAAGAAAAAGTGGTGCACTTGTTTGTACGAAAGAAAAGACCAAAAATGGCAAAGACTAAGACAAAAGGTAGTACAAGAGTATCATAGGGTACAATTATTGTAATCTTCTTACGTGACCCGACTGAGGGCCTTGTCGTAATGGGCATCCTAAATCCGGCCAGAACCAAAGACGACCCCCATAACCCAACCCAACCTCCAGCCGCCTGCCCTGAGTTGGTTGAATTTCGAGCATGTAACAAAATAGTGCAATAACTCACATGAAGACACTGGGATAAAATCACAACCGCGAATGACCCAACCGAGTCCAACCATCCCATACCAACAATCCAACCACATAAAACAAATACTGATACAAGTGTCTAAACCAGGCCATAACCAAAGATGTTCCAAAATATAATATAATTAATCCCAAAATGAAATACGATGGAGAAACCAACAATATCATCCAATGATATTATCTCTCTATCTTATTCAAATTCCAAGGCTCACACCAATACCGATCCTGCCCATTCCAATCCATAGAAGTACCATAAAGCCTCTAACTTAAAGAATAATAAAATATAGTTGGGACATGCCCCCAACCCTAGCCAAAACCAATGTCTAGAAATAAACCAAAATGTCTAAAAGTGTCCATAACATAAAATAGAGACTTCCTAAAGGATAGAAGATCTCCACTTCATTCCAAATGTTGATCCCTGATACCACTCAAACTACAGCTCTCGTAAGAGTGTAAGCGGTCGTTGTCAAATATAGAACCCAACTGGGTTGGGTGTCGAATCCCACAGGGAATACTTGGTCACTAAGTAAGCAACGATTATTAGACTTTTGATGAAAGTTCTGCGAATAAAAGGGGGATTTTGTGCGTGCAAATGATGTAAACAAAATAGTAGAGTAAAAACGGAAAATAGAAGAATAAAACGGAGTACTTGATAGGTTTTAATCAATGAGAATTGAGAGTTAGGGTTATGTCCACCTTATGAGTTATACGTATCTATTGACTATGAGTTATGCGGAATTCAGACATGCATGCGCTTATAGAGATTCGTATTCTATGGTAAATCCAGGCGTCTTTCGACCATCAAGGATTATTTCACTTTAACTCTTTCGAGCTTAAAGCGTATCTAATGGTACGGAGTCTCCAAGAGGTTAATCCAGTTACGGCAATAAGTTTTAAACAGGGGTTGGTGCCCTATTTCCTTGACATTCTCTCTTTTCCAGACATGTAACTTTTCTTTTGAACAAGTTAATGCTATACTGGTGTATTCTATATGTTTGCAACTACAAGAATTTACATTAAGATGAAGAGAAGAATGATATAAGCAGCATACGTGTCAAGAATTCACAAACTCATAGCAATAGATAATATCTCATAAGGCTTCCATAACCCTAACTGAGAAGTTTAGCTACTCATGAGTGCAACAGAAATCACAATAGACATCATCATCATACCAAGATAACAACAATCTCACGAGAAGTATGTAAATGGCGTCACTTGTGGCGTGAAATCCTTGGTAGTAGCATTTCTCTTATTATGAAAATTAAAAGTCGAATAGATGAAGAATAATGTCAACAACGAATTAATGAAGAAAAGGGGAAAAGATCGAATAGGGAGGAATAAGGATGAGGGTGGTGGAAATTGGTTGCCAAAAAGTTCAGCAAAATAGGGTTTTTATAACACCCATATCATATTCCTACTAAGCTACTGCATACTTATCCTAATCCTACTAGGTTACTGCATACTTTTCCTAATCCTACTAAGTTACTGCTGGTCCCCAAGTCTTTGGAAATACTGTTTTTGCCCAGGACAAGTTTTCTATGCATCAGTTTCAGTCCACAAGCTTCCAGAAGCTGCCTTCCTTCTTACGTGCAATTTCCTTTGGCGTCCAATTTCCATAAAATGCTGAAATCTTCATCATTTATACCTGAAAACTTGCTAATCATGTTGTTTAGCTCACTTACAGGAAAAAGGACTAAAAGTGCAAGAATTATATATTTTGTCCTTAGAACTTAGCTAAAATATGGGTAAATTAAGGTGCTTTAGGCGTGTAAATACGCCTATCATCAACACCCCACACTTAAAGCTTTGTTCGTCCTCGAAAAAAATATCATGTCCATATAAACATCTACTTAGGGTTTCACAGTAACAGCACAAAATATTCATTAAGACAAGCACGGCAATCATTAACAAAGAGTAGTTTTCTGATAACTACTAGAAACAATTTAACCTCTAACATAGACTCGTGATGATGGTTAATTTGTATCCACAAGTTAAGGCACAAAGAATCATACACGAATACCCAAAACTCATAAACCATGTGTGTCTCACAATATATCACCCATAATCACTCACAAGTATTTCATATTTCGAAACATGGGTATAAGATTTTCCTTGCTCTCACTCTCACAAAGAATTCATATGTTGCAACTGATGACCATAGGCTTGCCCTTAGTGTAATGCTCTACTAATATCAGAATGCTAAGCTTAGGATCAAATAGGTCTTTTACAGGTTGTAATGTAGGCTAAGGGATGGGTAGGACTATTTTGGCCAGAAATAGTGACTATGTTCCTAAGCGTTTTAATACATCACATTATGCCATTAACACTTTCTTTTAAACAACTTCTCTACTTTCCTTTTATCTACCACCCCTTTTAACCTATTTTGCCATTCAAACATAACTATCTTTTTATTTAATCATAAGCACAATTTATCTTTTTGTTTTTCTATTTCTTTTTTTTTTATAGCATACCTCTATGATAGCCACTCTTTTTCATAACAAATTCAAGTACCAATACACTCTAAGGCATCACTCTTACCCAATTTCCTCTTATTTTGTCACATGTCTTTACCATTTAAAGCACTTAGGAATTTGGATCAAATTATGGTCTTGAAAAAAAATGGATTAGGCTTACATATGAGGCTGTCAAAGAAAATGGTTTAAAGGCTCAAAAAGGGGTTATCTAGGATAATGTCCATAGGTAGATAAAAAGAAGGTAAACAATAATAGGCTGCCAAAGAAATGCCTAAATCATCTCCTAAACTCACACTCTTTATTTCGCTTTACATACACACCAGGCAAGTTCTAGCATCAACCACAAACATAGAATATACTATTACCTCACACACACAAGGCACATGGTCAACTTTATTGGGAGTAGTATAGACTCTTGACCCAACAGATGAAGGAATTGAACCACACAATTATCACATAATGAGTCACATTTAGAGCCTAAACGTCTCAATAGTAATGATTGTATCATAGACTCTTGTCACAATACCATGCTGCCTATCAGAACAATTTTATGCAAAGTTTTTAAAAACAACAAAATAAAAAAATTTGACTACTAAACAAATAAAACAAATAAACAAATAAACATAAATAAGCAAATGCAGATAAAGAAGTATAGCATACCAATACCAGCACCTCACACTTATACGGGACACACTGTCCTCAGTGGAAAATAAATAAGAAGAACCTGGATTAGTCGGACTCCTCCTCTATGTCTGGGGTTATACCCCCTTCATCGGAATCATCATCGGAGTCGTCGTCATTCGAATTCTCCTCCACGTCGGAGTCTGGCATTCGGCGATCGTCATCGGTTGGCACATCGTCATCGAGAGGTTCCTCAAAGTACACACCTACTCCACATATAGTCCTTGCATGCTCGTTCATTGGGTAGTCATAATCCAACTGTTGGAGCACTACAGCAGTTGGAACACGACCTTCGCTCATCATGGTAAACTGAGTCATGCCATAAAGATGGCGAAAGAAACTTTCATCCCGAGCATGACATTCTGCAGTGGTAAGATTGACGTCATGCATGGTTTCAGCATCTTTAACCTTTGTGAGGTCAACCTTCTTCGGGTTGTGTGGAAGCTTATGATCAGCCGGCTCCTGTTTGATGTCCTCCTTCCTCAATATTGCAGTCAACAGATTGCCAAAGCTGAAGTGGGACCTTTTGTGTAGCCTGTCCTTACGCATTGAAGATCGAATGATCGCCCCAATGTTGATGGGGACGTTCGTCATCAATGCATACACCAAAGAAACTCTGTCTCGTGTAATCTTCGTGTACTGTGTCCCTGGAATCAGGCAAGAGTTGACTATTCACAACCATATTCGAGCTTCCCTGTTCAAGAAAGCGTAAGGGGAGGTGTTGTGCCGACCGGTGTCCTTGTGTCTGCTCCATCGTGCCATAGATCTTGTTCCGCAGAGTGTGTGTCTGATTTCCCTATACGGAGGTCTGTTATACAGCTCTTTGAGTGGTGATGGTTCAACAGATGGCAAACCCAGAAAAGAGTTGAAGAACTCCATATTTAGTTGTAGAACTTGCCCGAATCTTTACTTCACTCCCTGTAGTTTTCGGTGACCAATTGGCATACAATTCTCGTGTTAGATCGAGATTGAATTCTCCCATATCTCGAAAGATGAAATCAAGATGTAACGCCATTATCTTGGCCAACATGCGGGGTTCTTTCTTTGCTAGGCTTTCCTTGTGTATCAACTCCACATGAACATATTTTTTTCTCTTTATTGTTCCTATACCACTCCTTTTCTTACTCCTCTAGGACCCATTTGATTCCGAACATGTGGTGAGGTATTTGCAGCGAGGAGGATTCACCTTGCTCTTTTCGTCCCCTTTTCTGGCCTTTTTGTGAGGTGGTCGCTTTATACTTTCCTTGTCGTGCTTTTGGTGCCATTGTACCTTAGATTAAAAATGATAGTCATGTTAGCTTCATCTCGGTAGATACGATCGACAAACAATCAGTAGTGGTACCACCCCACACTTAATTTGTTGGCACAAACTAGTTAAGTGAACGTTGTCGATTACTCAAACTTCATCGATATACGTTTAGGTGTTATGTTCCAATAATATAATCAGTGCAGTCATACTTTTCTTGTTATCTTAACTATCCTTTTTTATTCTATCTCAAGTAATCTTGACAATACTTTCATGTTTGGATTGATGTACCCTTTTGAACAAGAGTACTACATAGAGATTGTATCAAGTTATAGCATAGAAATAATCAACATCTCATGTTTGTAGTTAACCATGATTTTTCTTCTCAATGAACAAGTCATTCGAACATGAAAGTTTTCAAGTTACAAGATTATGCAATTTTCTTGACCATGTCAATTCCGCAAAAGTATGACAGTGTATCAAAATCAAATACAAGTTGGAAACAAGTCAAGACCACCTTTACGTATCCTTTCACTCACTTAGTTGTATCACAACAAATCAATCACATTCAAATTACCAACACTACTTCAAGATTTAACAATTTATTATAGGCTTAGTATTGTAATAATTACGGAATAAAAGAAGAGCCAAGAAGTACTTACTTGGTTGATGGCCTCGGAAGATGTTCTTGCAAAGTTAAAAGAGCAAAAAGAAAATTTTTAAGAGAATTTGGAGAGGTAGGCGGCGCTTAGGTTGGATTTGCAATGAGTTTTTGTTTTAAGACTAAGGTTCTATTTATAGGACAAGCTTGGGTCGGGTTTTTACCCATTTGGAATCAGATTAGGAGACCAAAAAGTGAGCATAGGCGGCGCCTAATACTTTGCCTATGCTTGGCATAGGCGGCACCTTTTGCAAAGCCTAGTTGGACATAGGCTTTGGCATAGGCGGCGCCTATGCTATGGAATTATAGATTCAGAGACAAAAGGCTTTGGCATAGGCGGCACCTATGCTATGGCATTGTTGGACCAAAGGCTTTGGCATAGGCGGCGCCTATGCTATGGCATTGTTGGACCAAAGGCTTTGGCATAGGCGGCGCCTATATTCTAGATTCAGAGACCAAAGTCCATAGCATAGGCCTTGCCTTGTTCATTGCCTAGATTTACATAGGCCTTGCCTTGTTCATTGCCTAGATTTGCATAGGCAATGCCTAACCCATAGCCTTTGCTTCTTCATTCAAAACTTACCACCTTCAACCTGAAACACTTCCAAATCAAGATTTGAAACCAATCTCCTCCTTTATACCTCTTGCACCTACACTTACAACAAAAACGATTAGAATGATGGGTTGTCTCCTATCAAGAGCCTTAGTTTTGGTTGTGGCTCGACAAAATCCTAGTAAAACAAAATAATTAAAAATGATGGGTTGCCTCCCACCAAGCGCTTGATTTATTGTCGCGGCACGACATAGATATCTCGATTACTTAGACTTCATCGAGATAGATAGTGCATCGTTTTCTGAATGGATTCAGATGACGCTGGTGCTTACCTGTATGCATGCAATCTTCTTTGAGATGACTCTTGTGCATACATATCCCAAGAGGGATACCAATTATATCATCAATAGTCCAACCCATGGCTCTCTTGTACCTCTTTAGAGCAGAGATGAGAGCCTCTACATGTTGTTCACCTAGATCAGCCACAACACTCATCGGAAGTGTATTTTCACTTCCCAAGAACGCATACCTTGGGTGACTGGGGAGCTCTTCCGATTCTAGCACTGGTGGCTCTTCAACGGAAGTCTTTACTGTTGGTGAAGGTCGATGCTTAAGATCAAGGTCCAGATTCTTAGAAGCATGAGAATAGGACCCTATTCCTGTTAGATCACAAATAGTTTCTTCATGATCCTCAACATCTTCACTCTCGAAATTCAAAAGCACAGCAGACAATGGCTCATCAATAAGATGTGTCTCTACAGATAATTCTTTTTCATCTTCATAATAAGCATCATCTACAGGGAACACATTCATATTGCTGGGTTGCTTCATTGCTTTGTATACATCAAAACGGACCACTTCGTCATTCAATCGAAATAAAAGTTCATTAGCTCTAAAATCAATAAGCGCACTCCCTGTTGCAAGAAAAGGACGACCCAAGATTATGGGAGCTTTAGAATCCACCTCACAATCCAGAATAACAAAGTCTGCAGGAAAAATGAAGGAAGAAACCTTCACCAACACATCATTCAAGATACCCACAGGTCGTTTTACTGACCTATCTGCCATCACGAACCACATATTGGTTGGTGTAGGGTCACCCAACCCCAACTTTCTGTACACGGATAGCGGCATCAAATTGATGCTAGCTCCCAAATCGCATAATGCCTTGGCAAAATCCAAAGATCCAATCGTGCAAGGAATAGTGAAAGCACCAGGATCTGTCTTCTTCTGTACTAGCGATCTCGTTGCAATTGCACTGCAATAATGAACATTGTCTGCCAACTCATAACTTGCTGCCCGCTTCTTTGTCAAAAGGTCCTTCATGAATTTAGCGTATCCAGGCATCTGTTCCAACGCCTCCACCAATGGAACATTAATAGTCAGCTGCTTCAACATAGTCATGAATTTACTGAACCTAGTGTCATCAGCTTTCTTATTCAATCTCTGAGGAAAAGGTGGTGGTGGAAGAGAAATAGTTTTCTCCACCACTTCCTTTTTATCTTGCTTCCGATTATCAACCTTTTCAGGAGTGTCATCCGCCTTCTTCTTTACTCTCTGAGAAAAAGGTGGTGGTGGAAGGGGAATAGTTTTCTCATGAACGCTCTTATTCAGATTTTCAGCTTCTACAAAATCATCACAATCTGCATCAATAACATTATTCTCTATATCATCAACTACCTGCTTGCCTTTGGATGGATTTTCCAATACTTTACCACTCCTGGTAGTAATAGCCATACATGATCCATCATTCCTCGGATTTTGCACAGTGTTGCTGGGTAGAGTTCCATCCTTTCTTTGGTTGAATGCCGCAGATAATTGACTCAATTGTTGCTCCAGCTATTTTATTGAAGTGGAATGCGAGTCAACCAATTGCTTCATTGAGGACAAATCTTTTATTACCTCAGTTACTCCCGTGTTGGTTGCCTCCACTCCTTTCAAAAGCTTAGCCATCATATCTTCCATGGTCATCTTCCCAGAGCCAGATGCAGCGACTTCACGGCCTCCAGGAGGAACATACAAACCACTCCTGTCAGTCTTATTCTTCCAACTCCCTTGATCGTGGTCCTTGTATCCAGATTTATCATAATAGTTTCGACCTTGGTTTACTTGGGCATTGCCTCAGAAACCCCCCTGATTATTCAAGTAGTTGGCTTCTTCCTCAGTATCAGATTCATCTCTTCCATGTGCTGCAACAGCCTTTACTTTCTCGGTCTTCCCTGATAATAAGTGCTTGGTGAGAAGATCCATCTGTGTTTTCATGTGTGCCATATCTTGATCACGTTCTTCTTGTCTTCGCCTTTGTTCTGCAGTCATGCCAATGGATACAGTAGAGCTTGCTACCTCAGAATCCCTAGTATGTCAAGCTCTACTCTGCTTTGTCATACGATCTAACATATCGCTTGCCTGAATAAAGGTGAGGTCCATAAATGATCCTCCAGCCGCATTATCCACCACTGGATTAGTTACTGAATTCAAGGATCTATATAATATCTCCATCAAATGGACATTGGTCATATGATGGTTTGTGCACCTCATAAGCTTCTTCTTGAATCTCTCTCATGTTTCGTGAAGAGCTTCAGTTGGAAGCTGTCGAAAATTGCTGATCTCATCTCTCAACTGTGCTCTCTTGGATGGCGGAAAGAATCTTTCTAGGAAAGCATCTTTTAATTGCCTCCAATTTGTAATAGAATCAGGAGTCAGCCCATTCAACCATAGAGTTGCCTCCCCAGATAGAGACAATGGAAATAAGTGCAGCCGAATTGCATTCTGTCCAACGCCTAGATTGTTGAATGACTTGCATGTAGAGATAAAGTTGATCAGATGCATATTTGGATCATCGCCTACAAGTCCACCAAATAACCCCTTGAGTTGCAATAGCTGAATCATGGTGCTAGTGATATTAAACTTGGCTCCAGGTGCCAAGGGCGGAGGAATAATAGGTCCTGTGGCACATCTCCATCCAAATCATCATCATCGTCATCAAAAGAAATCTGCACAGCTCGGCGATCAGGCCTCAATCTAGCTTGACGATCTCTCCTCTGCATAGATGTCGCCACTTCAGCAGCATGTCTTGGATTCAGTAGCTCCTCATCACCCAGGTCCTCATCATCAGGATTTGTTGCTCGCCCTGGGTTATCAATATTCTGCTGATGCCCTTGAGCAGCTTCCAGTGCAGCTAATCTAGCCTGCTCCTGTTGAGCCGCCATTCTGTCAATGTCACGCTGTGCATCCATTCTGCCAATAAGTTGAGGTTCAGGATTTATGGGTAGTAATGGTTGACCAGAACTTTGAGTATTTGGCATGCACTGAACAGAACCTGAATAAAATAAAAACAATAACTAAAAGTAAAATCTGAGAATATTTGACCAAAGGATCTAGTAATTATCACAAACTTAGTTGACAACCTTATTCCCCGGCAACGGCTCCAAAATTTGATAACGCTCAAACTACAGCTCTTGTAAGAGTGTAAGCGGTCGTTGTCAAATATAGAACCCAACTGGGTTGGGTGTCGAATCCCACAGGGAATACTTGGTCACTAAGTAAGCAACGATTATTAGACTTTTGATGAAAGTTCTGTGAATAAAGGGGGGATTTTGTGCGTGCAACTGATGTAAACAAAATAGTAGAGTAAAAACGGAAAATAGAAGAGTAAAACGGAGTACTTGATAGGTTTTAATCAATGAGAATTGAGAGTTAGGGTTATGTCCACCTTATGAGTTATACGTATCTATTGACTATGAGTTATGCGGAATTCAGACATGCATGCGCTTATAGAGATTCGTATTCTATGGTAAATCCAGGCGTCTTTCGACCATCAAGGATTATTTCACTTTAACTCTTTCGAGCTTAAAGCGTATCTAATGGTACGGAGTCTCTAAGAGGTTAATCTAGTTACGGCACTAACTTTTAAACAGGGGTTGGTGCCCTATTTCCTTGACATTCTCTCTTTTCCAGACATGTAACTTTTCTTTCAAACAAGTTAATGCTATACTGGGGTATTCTATATGTTTGCAACTACAAGAATTTATATTAAGATGAAGAGAAGAATGATATAAGCAGCATACGTGTCAAGAATTCACAAACTCATAGCAATAGATAATATCTCATAAGGCTTCCATAACCCTAACCGAGAAGTTTAGCTACTCATGAGTGCAATGGAAATCATAATAGACATCATCACCATACCAAGATAACAACAATCTCACGAGAAGTATGTAAATGGCATCACTTGTGGCATGAAATCCTTGGTAGTAGCGTTTCTCTTGTTATGAAAATTAAAAGTCGAATAGATGAAGAATAATGTCAACAACGAATTAATGAAGAAAAGGGGAAAGGGTCGAATAGGGAGGAATAAGGATGAGGGTGGTGGAAATTGGTTGCCGAAAAGTTCAGTAAAATAGTGTTTTTATAACACCCATATCCTATTCCTACTAAGCTACTGCATACTTATCCTAATCCTACTAGGTTACTGCATACTTTTCCTAATCCTACTAAGTTACTGCTGGTCCCCAAGTCTTTAGAAATACTGTTTTTGCCCAGGACAAGTTTTCCATGCATCAGTTTCAGTCCACAAGCTTCCAGAAGCTGCCTTCCTTCTTACGTGCAATTTCCTTTGGCGTCAAATTTCCATAAAATTCTGAAATCTTCATCATTTATACCTGAAAACTTGCTAATCATGTTGTTTAGCTCACTTACAGGAAAAAGGACTAAAAGTGCAAGAATTATAAATTTTGTCCTTAGAACTTAGCAAAAATATGGGTAAATTAAGGTGCTTTAGGCATGTAAATACGCCTATCATCAATCCCCGAGTCAATCACTATGTAGGAGAAGTAGAATGGTTGGTTCCTGCATAGCTTGGGATACATGGTTGCCAGTAGACGGGTTAGCAGGTGAACACTAGCATGATTCATGATAAGGATAAAATAATACCATCTATAAAACCAAGTAAAACCATCCATATATTGTATAACCATGTCCGGAAATGGGACCGGGTCTAGCATGCTCTTAAAACCTTTGCCTAGGTTGTGTAGCTTTGTTGTCCTAAACCATTCATGGGCTATATAGGTTCACTCCCCTTATTGAAAGGGCCTCAGTGCATGTAGATGCAAGTCCAGGGAAGAAAACATGGGATGACTAGTACAACCCCTAAAATATAGTGTGACATCATGGTCACGGTAATCAAGACAAACCTCATATCGGCAAATATGAGTTTCCAGTTTTGGTTCCCCTGGGACCTTCACCTTCCACAGGTTTGCTACGCATCCCGCCATTATTGACCAATTAAAATCATTTTCCAAATAACTAAACCATTAACCAATTATTAACCAAGGCCATTATTATTGGTATCGTCATACCAATCCTTACTTGTAAGTATTATCCATAGCCAACCATTTATAGATTTAAGGGGACTTTCAAGTACCCTTCCATTTACCATATTAAACCACTTGGGAAATTCTATGTACCCCACAAGCATAATCATTTATCCATATACCTTTCCAAACCATTTAAATCATGCATAATTCCTTTATCAAGATTTAAAACAAGCAAGAGTTCTATTAAAAGTAGTCAATGCAATAAACATATCTTCATAAGCATTTTGCCAAACACATTAGGGGCATAATATGGCCAAAACTAATTCCAATTACCATTAAACCATTCCCATGCAATCCAATTATCCAAAACCACTATTAATTCATAGAAAGCATAATTAAAACCATAGATAACCGTAATCAACCATTTAATATCAAAACCCCCAATTCATATTTGAAAACCAAAATCATACAATTAATGAAATCATGAAAACATTCATAAAAACCATAAATTTAGATATAATGAACAATGAGGGAAGAGAACATAACTTAAACCAAGATGATGATAGAAAGAAATCACCAAGACAAGCCCCAAATCAATCCTTTAGTTGAAACCCTAGCTTTCCTTGCCCAAAAGCTTTTGAGAGAAATAAAGAGTATTTCGAAGAGTTTCTAACTGTTAATGATAGGAAAAATAGGGTAAATAACCTCCCAAGTAGGTTAGAAGTTGTGGTACATTATTAGGATAACTGGTTAAATATCCAGAAAACCCCCACTAAAGTTGCACCAAAATCCCGTCATAAGGAAACGATGACCCTCACGAGTCGTACCCTTCCAATATGAGTAGTACCCTTCACTCATAATCTAGCCATAACTTTTGGACCAAACACTGTCTAGAATGCAACTCATCCAACCAAGTCATATCCAAAGCATACGATCCGTACCTTTCACCCGTACCCCTGGAAGATTTAAATCCAAGGAAGATTTAGACACCGTCCACTATTCAAGTCCTAGGTACAACTCGTACCCTGGCTTACGGCTCATGGTGAGCCACTCATACTTAGATCCAACCTAAGCAACCAAATCTAAGATAAAGTTAAGGAACCAAACAATCTATATCCACCAATACGACTCGTACCCCAAACTCGTATCCATTCCAGTAACCAAAATCCATCTTACCAACCAACACTGGTCAGCATACGACTGGACCATACCATGCGTACCCCAACATATGGCTCATACCCATGAGTCGTATTGGGTCCAGAGATCAAAATTTCAGGAAATTTTCTAAGGTCCAGAAAGTAGGGTGTTTCAGTCTCCCCTAATAGGAACATTAGTTGTTAGTGCCTAAGTGCACACGCAAGTGTACATGGTCTCACCAAGTAATACAATGGCCTTAAATAACGTCGAATATCAATCCTTTAGAGACTTGTATTGAAAACTATCCAATTCTAGTTCAACTATAGAGATAAAGTAACCAATAGAATTTTAGAGTTGTAAACTAAAAGTAAAGTAACTAATGCGGAAAAGTAATGACTTTGGACAAACAATGGATAGAGACCCAAGGTTAAGTCTTAATAACAATCATACTGTGCTATTGAACTTCATTCGTTCGATTAATTATCTTGGTTATTGATTTGTAGGGTCTATAGTATGATCATGGTCTCCCAATTTCTAATCTTCTACCTAACTGGGATATTACAACTGCATCGTTGAGAGGGGATGCAATAATCCAATTAGATACATAAATCTATCATCCTACAAGTAAACCAAAAAAGGATTCTAAGTATATCCCTATCCTAGATGCTAATCCAAATCCCTTATTTTATAAAGTAATAAGAATCTTCCTCTACTTAACCCTATGTTCTATCATTTTATTCCCCCTCCCGAGTTCCCAAAGATGACAATTGATCTATTCTAAGGGTCATGAATCCTTAAAATATTTATAACCAGGGTAAATAAATAACCAATAATAATACACAATCCAAACAAAAATAATTCAAAGAAATAATAATCATGTTCTTGGTCTTAACCCTGGAAAAGGGCTTTTAGCCACTCATGGACATAACCGTAATCAAGATAATTGAATACTTGATAAAATCCATTAAAAATCTAAAGTAAAAGAATAAAAACCCTAATTGAACTGTTTTCCATTCCCTATCCAAGTTTCAAAGTCGACCAAGGTGATTTGTAAAATGTCACAAGTCCTATTTATAGTAGAAGGCAATTTGTCGTCAGTGGGATTTGCAACATATCATAGTGGCTTTCTCATGGAAAGAGTAGCGCGTCACGCCTATTTAGTATTGGTTCACTATTTTGGTTTCATTCAAAATATTTTGGTTCATATCACTCCCTCATTTTCCATTTATAAGGTCCTGCATATGTTAGGAACAATCTAGGTTTCCGTTTGATGTTAAATCTTGTCCCCCGATCTTGTTG
This sequence comes from Capsicum baccatum var. pendulum, assembly GCA_030864225.1. Classification (NCBI taxonomy): domain Eukaryota; kingdom Viridiplantae; phylum Streptophyta; class Magnoliopsida; order Solanales; family Solanaceae; genus Capsicum; species Capsicum baccatum. The sequence goes on from CM061552.1 coordinate 137,176,905, forward strand.
ATCCATTCCAAGCCTTTTGGTGTTGTTTCCACTTGATTTATAGATTGTATATCTTTCATATATAATCATAATCAACTATCCAAAAATCCTATAACATCAAAAGCCACAAATTAGAGCTCAACACAACACAACATTCACAACGATGAACTAGAAACACGAGCTAAGACTAGGCTTGCCCACATTGATCTTACGCTTATTGTTTTGACTCTTGTCTTGATCGAATTAAGTTTTGCCCATTACAAATAATTTTTTAAACATATAAATAAACAATAACAACATTGGAAAATCATTAAACACAATATAATCCAACTCAATAGACTAGACAAACACGTAGCTCAAGCTAGTTATACTAGTTTCTTCGATTGAACTCTAAGTAACCCATTTAAGTACGAACTTGTTTGGAAACACTTTTAACCATTGTAATCATATCCTTGAACACTTGAATGCTATTTTATATCATAATTACACATAAAGCACATGAATTATACTTAAAACAAGACTAAACAAGTTAGAATAGTAACACTAGAGTGCATAAATACACCAACCATCATCCGTCCTCGAATGACGGACTAGGTAGGGGTAACCACACGTACGAGTCATTTGCATTATCAACTATGATCCCAATCTCTAACAAAGTTTGAAAACAAAGAGGTAAAGATATTAATCTTTCCTTTAACAAACTCTGAAAATAAAGATGTGTTGAAGACACATACCTTCTACACGAATCCCTGGAGCATAAAACAAATGTGGATACTTAAACTTCATGTCCTCCTCTTCTTCCCATTTAGCTTCTTCCACCTTATGGTTCTTCCACATAACCTTAACCGAGCCCCTTCCTTGGTCTACAGCCGATGAACCTACCTATCCAAGATCTCAACTGAGACTTTTTCATTAGACAAAGAATCTGAGATACCCAATCCTTCCAAAGGAACAACCAAAGAAGGATCAAATGCACTTCCTCAACATAGAAACATGAAAGAATGGATGAACCAAACTCAAGCTAGAAGGAAACTCCAGCTCATAAGCAACATTACCAATTCTTTGCAAAACCTCATAAGGACCAATGTACCGGGGACAGAGCTCTTACCAAATTACACTACCCCCTTCATGGGAGATACTTTGAAGAGAACCTTATACCAAACATCAAACTCCAAGTCTCTACGCCCAACATCTGCATAGGACTTTTGGTGACTTTGGGTAGCCATAAGTCTCTCCTAAATAACCTTCACCTTCTCCATAGCTGGTAAACCAAGTTGGGACCAAACATGTGTGCCTTACTAAGCTCGAACCAACCAATAGGAGGCCTACACCTCCTACCATACAATGCCTCAAAAGGGGAATTACCAATACTAGAATGATAGCTATTATTGTAACCAAACTCCACCAAAGGTAGATGCTCAACCCAATTGCCACCATAATCAATCACACAAGTCTGAAGCATATCCTCCAATGTGTTAATAGTTCTTACCGCTTACCCATCCATCTATGGGTGAATAGTAGTACCCAGACTAACCTTAGTCACCAACCTTTTATGGAAAGATCACCAGAAGTGAGATGTAAACTGAGTGCCACGATTAGAAATAATTGAAACAGGCATCCCATGCAGCTTCACAACCTCTTAAAGATACAATTCTACATAGTCCTCTACCGAGAAGGTAGTCCGTACTGGCAAAAAGTAGGTAGACTTAGTCATCATATCCACAATGAACCAAATCAAATCATATTAATTTAGAGATCGAGAAAAATTGATAACAAATCTATATTGATCATTTTCTATTTTCACTTGGGAAAATTAATTTCTTGATACAACTCTTTTGGCCTCATATGCTCAACCTTAACCTCCTGACATATCATGCACTTGGCTATAAAATCAACCATATCCCTCTTTATGCCATTCCACCAATCGATCTCCTTGAGATCATGATACATCTTAGTCAAGCCGAGATAAACAACATAGCTTGACTCATGCGCCTCAGTCAAAATCCTTTATCGCCAACCATCGACATTAGGAACACACAACCTATTTTGGTACCGCAAAGTACCACCACCACCAATTGCAAACACCACTACCTTTTCCCTACAAACGTCACTCTTGATTTTTATCAAGATAGGATTCAGCACTTACTTCTCCTTAATCTCCAAACCAAGAGATGATCAAACCACTTCTTGCACCATCACACTACCATCCTTGGAGTCCAAGAGGAAAACTCCAAGATTAGCCAAGCAGTGAATATCCTTCACTAATTCTCACTTTCATTTCTCTACATGAGCCACACTCCCCAAGAATAACATGCGAAGAGCTTCAGCAACCACATTAGACTTACCTAGGTGATAGTGAAGACTCATATCATAGTCCTTGAGAAGCTTAAGCCATCTCTTATGCCTGAGATTAAGCTTCTTCTGAGTGAACACATACTGTAGACTCTTATGATAAAAAATGATATCAACGTGAACACCATACAAATAATACCGTCATATTTTCAAAGCAAACACAATCGCCAACGGCTCTAAATTATGAGTAGGATAATTCCTTTAGTGTACCTTCAACTGCAAGAAAGTAAAGGTAATCACCTTCCCATACTGCATCAAAACACAATGAAGCCCTACCCAAGATGCATCACAATAAACCACGAACCCATCATTGCCTTCCGGCAAAGTCAGAATTAGAGTCGAAGTCAACTTATCCTTCAACTTCTAAAAACTCCCTTCATAAGCATCTGACCAAGAAAACTTAACCCTCTTCTAAATTAACTTAATCAAAGGAGTAACTATCAATAAAAAGCTTTCCATAAACCACCGATAATACCAGGCTAAACCCAAGAAACTCTAAATATCAAATGGAGTCGTGGGTCTAGGCCACCTCTTCACTACAGAAACCTTTTCTGAATCCACCATGATCATCTCACTAGAAATAATATGACCAATAAAAGTTACACCATTCAACCAAAACTCACATGTATAGAACTTGGCATGCAACTGTTATTCCTTTAAGGTATGCAATACCACACGAAGGTGATTAGCATGATCCACCTTACTCTTCAAATAAACTAGAATGTCATCAATAAATACTATAACTAAAATATATAAATGCTAATGAAAAACCCTATTCATCATATCCATAAATGTCGTCGGAGCATTAGTCAACCAAAATGGCATCACCACAAACTCAAAGTGCCCATACCGAGTATGAAAAGTTGTGTTAGGGATATCCACCTCCCTAATCTTTAGCTGATGATACTCAGACCAAAGATCTATCTTAGAAAAGAACTTGGCATCTTACAACTGGTCAAATAGATCATCTATCCTTGAAAGAGGATACTTGTTCTTGACCGTCACCATGTTTAGCTGCCTATAGTCAATGCATATCTGAAGGGAACCATCCTTCTTGCACACAAACAACATTATTGCACCTCGGAGATATACTAGAATGATTAAACCCCTTATCTAGAAGATCCTTGAATTGCTTTTTAAGTTTCTTTTACTCAGTCAGAGCTATTCTATACGGAGGAATAAAAATTAAACGAGTGTCCGGAACTAGATGAATAGTAAACTCTATTTCCCAATCCATAGGAACACCAGGAATATCTTCTAGAAAGACCTCTGAAAACTCATTAACCATTAGAACTGACTAGAAAGAAGGACCTTTCAGGTTAGGATCTTTAACCCAGACAAAGTGATAAAAACAACCTTTAGAGAATAGCCTCTGAGCTGTAAGATAAGAAATAAATCTCCCCCTAGGAGCTAAAAACCACCCTCTTGTTCTATAACTGATTTACCAGGGAACCTAAAGATAACCCTATGGGTCTAACAATCTAAGGACACGAAACAAGAATGTAACAAATCCATACCCAGAATCACATTGAAATCCATCATACCCAATTCAAATAGATCCACCAACGTCTTTTTGCCACCAACAGATACCACACACCCCTTATAGACTTTCTAAGAAATAACTGAGTCACTTACTACAGTAGAAAGAGAAAAAGGATTCACATAGAAGAGAGTTCACCCCAGATTAAACCAATAATATACGTCATGAGAGAAGAGCTGTAACATACTAGTAATGCTATTAGGTGATGCCGTGGATTTTTGTCGGGACGCCAAAGCATAAACCTATTCTGACCAATACTAGAACCAGAAGCAGTAACAAAAGTAGATGTAATACCACCAGCTGTAGGAGCAGAAAATGAAGCCATAAGTTTTATTTGCCCCTATAGCAAACATATTAACCAAACAATCCCTAAGTCGATGGCCCTCTTGGCCACACTTACAATATTTGTCCCTTCCTCCATCACAATAACCCCAATAAGGATGACCATAAAACCAAAAAAGAGGGTATGAAGAAACTAACTGATAGAATCTGAGTTGTCCCACTTGCATTAAGATTGATGGGCTTCAATATGAATCAAGAAAATATTCATGATAGAAAAAGAGCCCAACAATGAGTCCAAGAATTATGGAGAAGAATGGTCTAAGTGATAAACATATTTCATGATTTAACTTCAAGTCTAAATGTAGAAGATTGGGCCCATAGGGTTTTGATTAAAATCAAAAACTTTTTCTTTCCTTGTTTAAAGTTTCCTAGTTTAAAGTTATCTAGATGTACTTATTTCTATAAAAGTAAAATTTGAATCTCCTACTATTTGGGAGAGCTTTTTCCAAGTCCTTGTTAGATTTGATAAAGGTAGATCCCAATCGCATGTTATTTGGGATAGTTTTCTTTCCCTATATATACGGATGGATTTTATTATTTTCAATTGGACAACATTATTATTAATTGAGAGTTTCTCTTATTTACACCTTTGTGTGTGGCTACTTAGGATTTATCTTGCAACCTTATAGAAACTACTTTTTAGGAGTCAAGATTAATTCTTAACTTGATATCTTTGGTTTTTATTAAAGTTAATTAAAGAAGGTTATTAGTCTTATATTAATTGTTGTCCTTAATTTCTTCAAATAGGGGTCTAGATCACCTTTGGATCTAAGTTCTTGAATTGACACTATTGGTATCATAATTAGTGTTAATCCACTAATTTTGAATACTAAGATCAATTAGGGTTCTGAGCACTTCATCTCGAAATTAGGAATTTATTCTCCAATTTCATCTATCTTTAATTTCTTGTTTTTAATCTTAGTATTTTTGCTTCCACATTATTTGCTTATTCACTAACGTAACTCGATTCTTATCAAGTGGTATCAGGGCAATTCTATCAAGGTTCCATTCTTGATAATTCTTGGGAGTTTCGTAGGTAAATTTTTTTTTTACTTTTCCTCCTTTTTAATAGATTAAAAGGAAACAAAAGGTTTCTTGCAAATCAATAAATTCTAAATTTATTGTGTTTTTTGTTTTCCAACATCAAGAAGGAAAATCAAGAAGTGGGGAAATTGAGAATTTTTTTAAAATAAATTGATCTTTTTTCCTGTCTCACCAAACCTAATTCATCTGGGAGTTGATAATTTCTTTTTCTCTGTACATTTTACTTCTAAAGGGATTGTTACTAGTAGGGTTAATATATAAATCCTAAAGGAATCAGCCAAATGTTGTAATTTGAGTGGGAAAAGGCAAGAGGGGTGAGATAAAAAAAGGGTCAAATTGAGAGTTTTTGTTTTCTTTTAACTTTTGGAGATGTCTTAAAAAGATACTAATGCTGGGACTCAAAACAATGACATAGCCGAGACACTTAGAAGGATTTTTTCTCGACTAGATGCATTAGAGGTCACCCAAAACCCACCTACTCAGGTGAATATAACTGATTTAAGGAGAATTATTTTTCATACAAGGTATGGGATAAAGGATAACATTTTCTTTATGATTATTGATTTTGAAAAAGATGCTAATGTGATAATTTCATACGTGGTGGAGAAGTTAAAACTTACATGCATCAAACACAATAATTTTTGTGTACTTAAGGTGACTAATCAATGCATGATTTCTTTCTCCATTGGAAGGTATTCTGATAGTGTTCTTTGTGATGTAATTCTAATGCAAGATTGTCATATCAATCTTGGGCGTCCCTGGCAGTTTGATAGGAATGCAATTTATGATAGGAGGAAGAATAGAGTTTCTCTTAATCTAAACGAAAGAAAATATAAACTTGTACCTTTAACCCCATCTTAAGTTTATAAAGATCACAAACGGGCGAAAGACACAATGAAAAATTTTAAGAGAGAAAAGAATAATAGGAGTAAAGGGGAGCATGTTGATATTCCAAGAGAGGAAAGAAAAAAAGTTATGTTGTGTGAAGATAACGAGATGTCAAGTGAGGTCATGAGAAAAGAAAGAAGAGATGATCATGAGAGTAATAGAGACATAATAATGAGGTACCAAGAGAATTTGAGTGAGGTTATTTCTTATTCTAGCTCTAACCTTCCTACTTCTTCTTTTAGTTGTTTTGATTCTCTTATAGGTACTCATGCAAAAGTTTACACTGAAAAGACTTCAATGGATGAACTTAATATGAAGGAGGTTGAAACTACATGTCCCATTGAGCAAGTATTTGTTCATAAGAAGAATATAGGTAAAGAAAATTATTTTGAACTTGTCCAATATGAGACTTATTACAAGAAGTCCAATAAGGCAGATGTAGATCTAACGCTGATGAGTAAGGAAAATGAGGTACTATTTTTCCTTTGCTACATAAGACCAAATTAAGTCATGACTTCTCAAGTCTTAGTGATTGTAAGGAAAAAAATATTTGCTACTAGTGATGAGGAAATCTGTGACTATTATGATAAAAGTGATCAAATGCCCATTGTTGAACCTATTCATGATTCCTTTTTTATGCATTTGAGCAGCTACTTAGAATTTAATGGAGATTATATTTTGATATTGAAAAATTCTTCTAACCTTCTTGAAATCTCCTATGCTTATGTGAATAAATGTTATGTGAAAAAATCTTCAAGTGTAATTGATAATGCTTTGCTATATAATAAAAGTGTTAAATTTGATACATATTTTATGGAGCTTATGACGTCTTTGACAAGCCCAGTGGAGTACTTTATTGATAGAGCTAAATTGGAGAGACACATATCATTCCCTACGTCATCTAAACATGTATATTGTTGTACTCATACAAGAAAGATAATTTTCTATTGGGATGATGATGTCCACATGCTTTATAAAGGTGTATTTATACATACAAGGATTAATTGGGTTAAGTGGATGCATGGTCACTATCTTGTTTTGTTCCTACCATTGTTGTTTTCAAGTAATGGATGTTGTTTACTATTCTATGTCGTCTTGATTATGCGAGATTCAAATTCAAGAATAAATTGTTTTCAAGAAGAAGGGAATGATAGCATCCAGGCTGCCCACTTGCATTAAGATTGACAGGCTTCAATGTGAATCAAGAAGATGCTTATGATGGAATAAGAGCCCAAGAATGAATCCAAGAATTATAGAGAAGCATAGGCTAAGTGGTAGACATATTTCATGATTCAATTTCAAGTCTAAATGTAAAAGATAGAGCCCATAGGGTTTTGCTTAAAATCAGAAACTTTTTCTTTCCTAGTTTAAAGTTTCCTAGTTTAAAAGTTTCCTAGTTTAAAGTTTCCTAGATTTATTTATTTCCATAAAAGTAGAATTCGAATTCCCTACTATTTGGGATAGCTTTTTCCTAGTCCTTGTTAGATTTGATAAGGGCAGTTCCCAATCCCATGCTATTTGGTATAGTTTTATTTCCTATATATAGGGATGAATTTTGTTATTTTCAATCAGACAACATTATTATTAATTGAGAGTTTCTCTTATTTACACCTTTGTGTGTGGCTACATGGGATTTATCTTGCAACCTTATAAAAATAATTCTTTAGGAGGTAAGATTAATTCTTAACTTTATAGCTTTGGTTTCTATTAAAGTTAATTAAAGAAGGTGATTAGTCTTATACTAACTGTCGTGTTTAATTTCTTCAAAATAGAGGTCTAGAACACCTTTAAATCTAAGTTTTTGAATTGACTTTATTAGTATCATAATCAACCTACCTCACTTGCATACTAGTACATTCAATCGTACTGATGTATTTGCGCTATGGTGTTTTTATACCATAGGTTCAGAAGCATGAGCTCCAAAGCATCCTTAGTAGATCAGATGTTTAGCAGCCAAACTAGCAATGAATCTTCTTATTTGAAGATAGCATGATTATTTTATTACTTTATTATTTTAGTAGTCCAAAGTTAGTTAGGGGCATATCCCATCAACACCACAGTTTTTAGACAGTTTAGAGGCTTCTAGATTATAGCATGTTCAGACAGTTATTTTAGTCATTTTGGTATTGAGATACCGTATCTCCAGATGTTATGTTTAATCAAATTTTGAATCTTATGGCCTTTTAGCCTTTTATTCTACATTTATACAGTATATTATGCAGTGCCCAGTTACAGATATCATACATGGGTTAGCTTGTGGTCTTTCTAGGTCATGAGCATTGTGTAGAATTCCGAGCACCATATTTGGGATGTTACAAACTTGGTGTCAGAACCTAAGGTTCAATAGAGTCCTAGGAAGTTTGAAAGCAGTATCTAGTAGAGTCTTGTGCATGGGTGTGTTGCGCGCCACATTTATGTACAAGAGGCTATAAGATGTTTTAGGAACAGTTTCCCTTCTTTCAGTATTCATGTCATGCGTGTGAGTATAAGCTCAAGTTAAACTCTCAGTCTAATCCATTTCTCCCTTTCTTCTACAGAATATGCCTCCCAAGAGAAGAAATGGAAATTAGTCAGCCCCTCAGTCTATCCAAGTAGATCCCTTGGACGAACATGTTTCTCATATAGAGTTTAGAGCTGCATTCACTACTCTTGCTAATTCAGTTGTTGCCCAGAATGAATGAACATCTGTCATTCCGGCCAACCCAGTGGCCAATTCAGTTGCAGCCAGGATTCAGGACTTTACCCAAATGAATCCTTCATCCTTTTTTGGGTTTAAGTCAGATGAGGAACTTCAGGAATTCATTCATTAGGTTCAGAAGGTTACAGATATTATAAGGGTGTCAGCTGTTAAGAGTGCTGAGCTAACTGCATATCAGTTGTAGTATTTGGCTCACACATAGTTCAAATAATAGAAAGTAGAGAGGGTTATTGACACAGGGCCTATAGAGTGGGAGGAGTTTGCCACTGCTTTTCTTGATAGATTATTTCCCCTAGATCTGAGGGAAGATAATGTGTTATTGTTTATCAACCTCAGGCAGGGTAACATGATAGTGAAATAGTATTCTCTTAAGTTTACTCAATTATCTAGATATGCTCCTCATGTAGTGGCAGACAACAGGGCTAAGATAAGTAAGTTTGTTTCTAAGGTGAATGATAGTGTGGTTAATGAGTGGAGATCTGCAATATTGATTAGTGATATGGACAAAGCAAGGCCTATGACCCATGCTCAACAGATAGAAGAGCAAAAGATTAAGATGAGGGAGAAGTAGAATAAGAGAACAAAGACAGGTAGATTCAACTTTGCTCAGTCTAAGTCAAAGGGTGGAAGTCATTATCAATTCTTCCCAAAGTCATCCATTCCAGCTCCTTTATCAGCCAGTGCTCCAGTGTCAAAATTCAGAGATGGCAACAGAGATAGGGAACCAGCCTTTAAGTCTCAGGGTAGTATTAGCAGTGCCCGAACCTATCCTCTTTGTCAGACATGTGGCAAGAGCTATCAGGGTACTTGTAGAGCTGGTAGTGATATTTTCTTCAAATTTGGCAAGCCAAGACATAGAGTCAGAGATTTTCCCCAACCAGGTCCTCAAGGTCAGCGTAATCGCCCTCCATCTCAGTTCGGTCGCCCCAAATTAGCAGGGTGCCTCTTCCAGTGCTACCAGTGGGCAACGCCCAAACAAACTCTATGTTCTTCAATCCTAACAGTATTAGGAAAATTCTCTTGATGTGGTTACTAGTGCATTATAGATCTTTTATGTACATATTTACGCGTTGCTAGATCCAGGAGCTTATTTGTCTTTTGTTACTCCTTATATAGCAGTTGATTTCAGAGATAGTCCTAAAATTCTCGCAAAGCCCTTCTCAGTCTCTACCACAGTGGGTAAAACTATTGTTGCTTGATGGGTATACAGGAACTGTCTGGTTATGGTATCTCAGAAAGTCAATTCAACAAATTTAGTAGAATCAGAGATGACTAATTTTGATGTCATTCTCTGCATGGATTAGCTTCATTCCTGCTATGCCACAGTCGACTGCAGAAATAAAGTTATCCAGTTTCAGTTCTCGAATGAACCCGTCCTAGAAGGGTAGTACTTCAGTTTTTAGAGGTCAGCTTATTTTCTACCTTCGAGCACAGAAAATAATATCTAAGGGATGTGTCTATCATCTTGTTTGAGTTAAGGACTCTAGTTCCAAAACTCCCAATCTCAGATCAGTCCCAGTAGTGAATGAATATTCCGATGCCTTTCCCGAAGATCTTCCCAGAATTTCTCCCTAAAGGGAAATAGACTTTGGCATAGACCTTCTTCCAAATACTCAACCCATATCTATTCTACCATACAGAATGTCACCACCAGAACTTATAGAATTTAAAGATCAGTTGAAGGATATCCTAGATAAGGGTTTCATCAGACCTAGTGTGTCCTCGTGGGGTGCACCAGTCTTATTCGTGCACAAGAAAGACGGTTCTCTCAGAATATGTATAGACTACCATCAGCTCAATAAAGTCACCGTCAAGAAAAAGTATCCACTTCAAAGAATTGATGATTTGTTTGACCAACTTTAGGGTGCCAACTATTTCTCTAAGATAGACCTCAATCAGGCTATCATCAGCTTAGAGTCAAAGTATATGACATTCCAAAAATATCTTTCTGAACTCGGTATGGTCATTTTGAATTCTTAGTCATATCCTTTGGTCTTACCAATGCCCCACTAGCTTTCATGGACTTGATGAACCGTGTGTTCAAGCAGTACTTGGACATGTCCGTCATAGTCTTTATAGATGATATTCTCGTCTATTCCCGCAGTGAGTGTGATCATACAGACCATCTCAGAATAGTATTGTAGACTCTTAGAAATCATCATTTGTTTGCCAAATTCAGTAAGTACAAATTTTAGCTAAGGTCAGTAGAATTCCTTGGTTATATCATTTTTGGTGATGGCATTAGAGTTGATCCTCAAAAGACCAAAGTAGAGAGAAACTAGCCCAAACCCATCTCTCCATTAGATATCATGAGTTTCTTGGGTTTGGCTGGCAATTACCATCGGTTAATTAAAGAATTTTTGTCTATTGCATTCCCTATGTCTAGATTAACTCAGAAAAAGGTTCAGTTTCTGTGGTCAGATTCTTGCGAAAAGAGTTTTCAGGAGTTAAAGACTCGACTCACCTTAGCTCCAGTTTTTACTCTTCTAGACGGTTCAGATGTAATCTTAGTGTACCGTAATGCATCTAAAGTAGGTTTAGTTTGTATCATCATGCAGCATGGTAAGGTCATAGCCTACGCCTCTAGACAGCTTAAATCCCATGAGTAGAATTATCCGACTCATGATCTTGAGTTAGCAGCCGTAGTTTTTGCTTTAAAGATTTGGAGGCATTACTTGTACAGTGTTGATGTAGATGTATTCACAAATCATAAGAGCCTTCAGTACATATTCTCTTAGAAAAATCTTAACCTCCATCTGAGAAGGTGGTTAGAGCTCTTGAAAAATTACGACATGAGTGTCCTTTATCATTCGAGCAAGGCCAATGTAGTGGTCGACATTCTTAGTAGACTGTCTATGGGTAGTGTTGCTCATGTTTAGGACAGTAAGAAGAAGTTAGCTTAGGAAGTTCATCAGCTTTCCCGACTAGGTATCCTCTTAGTCGATTCAAAAGAAGGTAGTATATAGGGTCAAAACAGTTCAGAATCATCTCTAGTATCCAAGGTGAAAAAAAAGCAAGATAGAGATCCCAGTCTTGTTAAGTTGAAAGAGTCGGTCAAAGATCAGAAAGTAGAGTTTTTCTCCCAAAGGGGAGATGGTGTTCTCTATTTTTAGGGTCATCTGTGTGTTCCAGGTGTAGATGAATTAAGGCAATGAATTCCTGCAGAAGCGCATGGTGCGCGCTACTCTATTCATCTAGGGGCCACTAAGATGTACCACGACTTGCGGGAGATCTATTGGTGGAGTAGGATGAAGAAAGAGATGTTGTAGAGTTTGTGTCTAAGTAATATACATATCAGTGGGTTAAGATAAAGCATCAGATGCCTAGTAGGTCCATGCAGGAATTTAATATTCCTACTTGGAAGTGGGAAGAAGTGAACATGGGCTTTGTGATGGGTTTTCCTCATACTCATCATCAGCATGATTCAGTTTGGGTCATTGTAGATAGGATGACCAAATCATCTCATTTCTTTCTAGTCCATACCTCTTATTCAGTCGAGGATTATGCCAGACTCTATATCAGGGAGTTGGTCAGATTGGACGATGTTCTATTGTCTATTGTTTCAGATAGAGGTACCCAGTTCACCTCCCACTTCTGGAAAGTGTTCTAAAAGGGTCTTGGTACCCAATTTCACCTCAATACAACCTTTCATCCTCAGACAGATGGTCAAGAGGAAAGGACCATTCAGACCTTGGAAGGTATTCTAAGGGCGTGTGTAATTGATTTTAAGGGGAGTTAGGATGACCTCTTGCCTTTGATTGAGTTTGCGTACAACAACTATCATTCCAGTATTCAGATGGCTCCATTTGAAGCTCTCCACGGTAGGAGGTGCAGATCGCCAATCAGTTGGTTCAAAGTGGGTGAGGCTGCAGTAGTGGGCCTAACATGGTATTTAACGCCTTAGAGAAAGTTCAGTTGATTAGAGAATGGCTTAAGACAGCTCAGAGCTGACAGAAATCGTACACAGATGTGCAGAGAAAAGATCTCAAGTTCGAGATTGGTGATTATGTTTACTTGAAAATCTCTCACATGAAGAGAGTGAAGCGATTCGGCAAGAAGGGAATGCTCAGTCCCCAATATATCGGTCCCTTCAAAATTCTCAGTCGTTTTGGCAAGGTAGCTTATGAGCTCGAATTACCTTAAGATCTAGCCTCAGTTCATCCAGTATTCCATGTCTCCTTGCTAAAAAAGTGCATAGGTGTCCCAGCAGTTGTAGTCCCAGTAGAGGGCTTAGACATTCAGAACAACCTTTCTTTCGAAGAGATCCCAGTCGAAATTCTTGACTACCATACTCGCAGACTAAGGAACAAAAAAGTCCCTCTAGTCAAAGTTCTTTGGCGAAATCAGTCTATTGAGGGAGCTACTTGGAAAAAAGAAGCAGACATGCGGACCAAGTATCCTCACCTCTTTTCTACAAACTCAGACTCAGCCCAAGGTAATAGCTTTACTTAAGTTCATAATCTAAGCATCATCATAGTTACACGAAAACAATTCATAGTTACACCAAAACATTTCAAATTGAGGGCTTCATACCATAATGTTCACAACACTTCAAAATGATGTAATAATTTCAATACAAGTTTATCAATGATCTTGAAACAATTTCATATATACATACATATATATACATATATATCCTTTAAAACAAATTTGAAAACCAAAAGCCAATGTCCATGGGGTTTAGGATACTCCCACATACCATAGATTACTTAGGAGGGAGAGTGGAACCCGAATCTTGTTTACGTTCTTGAAATTCTTGACTTCAAAGATGAACTCTTGATCTATGGGGGAGGGGCTAGAGTTTTCTTTTGGGATGATAAGAGTAGTTTTTGATGATATTTTCCCTAAACACACTTTAATTTTGTGTTATGGCAGACTTATGACGAGGGAAAAAGACTAAATTACCCTCCCTAAAGCTAGTTATTTAAAAAAATTCACGAACTGGGCACCAACATGATGCATCGAGATCACATCAGTCCACTATTTCATTGACGCCAGCATCGACGTGTCGCGTCGACTTTACATTGGACCACTGTTTCCAACATCCAAACACATCCCAAATGTCGTCCGAAAAATATAAAACTTTACCGAGACATCCCCCTTACTCCCCCGGACATGAATCAACTTAAAAATCCATATCTCAAGGTTGAAAAAATCGATTTAGGGGTCACACAAGTTTAGGAGCTCAAAATATGACTAAGTCCTTTTGACCTTTAGGAAATTTTCAAGTGATTAACCCCTTAAGCATGCTACGACGTGAGGTATTAAATTAAGGATACCACGGGGTATTACATTATCCCTCTCTTGGGATCATTCGTCCCTGAATGATGGCTCGAAACACAAACAAGCACGGTTTCAAGCATACTAGGGAAAGATAAAGAGAGCAGGTTATAACTCGTACTATTTAGGTCGTCGTCAATAGTCTCAAAGAGAGTTGGGTATCTGATATGTATATCATCTTCTGATTCCCAAGTGGCTTTCTCAACTTCTTAATTCCTCTACATCACCTTAACCAAAGCTATTTCCCTATTCCTTAACTTCCAAACTTGGCGGTCCAAGATAGCAATAGGTTTGTCTTCATATGATAAGGAGTCGGTCACTTTGATCTCCTCAACAGGCAATACTAGGGAATGATCTCTAATGCACTTTTTCAACATAGACACATGGAATACTAGGTGAAAAGAAGCCAGACTTGCAGGAAATTCTAACTTATAAGCAACCCTACCTATCTTTCTCACAATTTGATATGGTCCTATAAAGCGTGGACTCAGCTTCCCTTTCTTCCCAAATTGCATGACTTCTTTCATAGGGGAGACTTTTAAAAACACCCAATCTCCAACCTTAAATTCCAGGTCACTTCTCCTAACATCGACGTAGGATTTTTAGTGACTCTAAACTGTCTTAAGTTGTTCTCTAATGATTTTCACCTTTTTCATTACCTGATGAACAAGATCAGGCCCAAACAACTGCGTCTCACCCATTTCATACCACCTAATCGGTAATCTACATCTCCTCCCATAGAGTACTTCAAAAGAAGCAATCTTAATGCTGGCATAATAGCTATTATTGTAGGCAAACTCTATCAATGGAAAATGATCTACCCAACTACCTTTGAAGTAAATACACAAGCATTCAACATAACCTCTAGGGTCTAAATGGTGTGCTCTGCTAGTCCATCAGTCTGAGGGTGGAATGCAGTACTCAAATTTACTTGGGTACCTAAACTCTCTGAAACGATCGCCAAAACTTTGAAGAGAATTGCGTACCTCAATCAGATATAATGGACACACAGCCTGCTTTGGTACCTCTAAATACCATCACCGCCAATTTTAAAAGCCATCATCTTCTGTTGACCCATATCTTTCTTAATCTGCATCAAGATGGGATTCTCAGCCGATTTCTCCTTAACTTCCGTACATAAGGAAGACTTAGATATTTTATGCACAACTAATGCGCCATCTTCGAAATTTAAAAGTCATACCCCTAGATTTGCCAGCTGGTGAATATCTTTCACCATCTCTCTCTTTCCTTTCTCAACATGAGAAAGACTGCCTATAGATAATCTATTGAGGGTGTCGGCTACCACATTCACCTTTACCGGATGATAGTGCAGTCTCATGTCATAATCCTTCAACAGTTCTAACCACCGCCTTTGCCTAAGATTCAACTCTTTCTACGAGAAATATGCTACAAACTTTTGTGGTCAGTAAATATATCAAGATGTACACCATAAGGACAATGCTGCCATATTTTAAATGCAAATATCACAACCGCTAACTCCAAGTCATGAGTAGGGTAATTTCGCTCATGCACCTTCAACTGCCTAGATGCATAATCTACCACCTTGCCATGATGTATAAGTACACATCAAATTCCTTCTTGGGATGCATCACAGTATACAATAAAACCCTTTGTAACCTATGGAAGAGTCAAAACAGGTGTGGTAGTCAATTTTTCATTCAAGTTACCAAAACTATTTTCACAGAGTCAGACTACACAAATTTTAACTTTTTATGTGTCAACCTGGTAAGTAGAGCAGCTATGGAAGAAAAAGTTCCTACGAATCTTCTATAATACCCTACCAAAACCAAGAAGCTCCAAATGTCGGTTGGAGTCGTGGGTCTGGGCCACTTCCTCACTGCCTTAATCTTTTGGGGATCGACTTTAATTCCCTCACTAGATATAATATGCCCCAAGAAAGAAATAGCATCAAGCCAGAATTCACACTTAAAAAATTTTGCATACGATTTATGATCTTCGAGGGTCTGAATAATAATTTGGAGGTGATTGGCATGATCCTCTTCACTTTTAGAATAAATCAAAATGTCATCACTAAAAACTATGAAAAACAGATCTAGAAACTGACGGAACACTCTATTCATTAGATCCATGAAAGCTACAGGGGCGTTAGTCAGTTTGAAGGACATGTCTAAGAATTCATAATGGCCATATCGGGTTTGGAAAGTTATTTTGGGGATATCAGTCTCCCTAACCTTCAACTGATGATACCTTGAACGAAGGTCAATCTTTGAAAAACACCTAGCACCCTGAAGTTGGACAAAGAGATCATCAATTCTAGAAAGAAGGTATTTGTTCTTAACAGTGACCTTGCTCAGCTGGCGGTAGACTATACACATGCGGAGAGAACTATCTTTCTTATGCACGAAGAGTACAAATGCACCCCAGGGAGAAACACTAGGACGGATAAAGCCTTTGTCAAACAAATATTTTCACTGTTCTTTCAACTCTGTCGGAGCCATCCTGTATGGCGAAATAGAAATAGAATGAGTGTCCGGTAACAAGTCAATGTCAAAATCTATCTCCCTATCAGGTGGTGTTCCTGGGAGATCATTGGGAAAGACTTTTGAGAATTCATTTACTACAGGGACAGACTGGAGAGAAGGACCCTCAGCACCGAAATCCTTGACCCAAATAAGATGATACAAACAACCCTTAGATATAAGTTTGCGGGCTCTAAGATAAGAGTTGAATTTCCCTTTTGGTTCTAAGGAATACCCCTCCCATTCTATCATAGGTTCATTTGGAAAAGATAAAGTAACCTTTTGGCTTCTATAGTATAGGATAGCATAGCAATAGTTGAGCCAATCCATTCCCAAGATGGAATCAAAATTAATCATGTCAAGATCTATAAGATCTGCCACGATATCATGGTCACAAATAGTCACTATATAATTTTTATACACCCTTCTAGCTACCACAGAGTCACCAACAGGAGTAGATACGGAAAAGGTTCTGAAATAACTTTTGGCTCAAACCCAAAACTAACTGACACATACGGGGTCACATAACACAAGGTAGACCCTGGGTCAAGCAACACATACGCATTATGGGAAAATATTTGTAACATACTCGTGACTACATCTAGGGAAGCCTCTGTATCCTGGCAGTTTGCCAAGGCATACAACTGGTTGCGACTACTTTCGGTAGCTGAAGCATCACCCTTAGGAGGTGGTGGTGGTGCGGAGGAGTTTGCCTGAGACCTGGCGCCTCCAACATTTCCCTTCACTGCTGGGAAATCTCTCTTGAAATGGCATGGCTGGCTGCAGAAATATCAAACAAGATTCCCAAACTGACATAGCCCCTGATGATCTTTTCCATATCTTTTACAACGCGGGTATGACCGAGGAGTATGAGCTACACTTCCCTGAGACTGAGTACCTTGCATTCTCGGTCCCTAGCCAAGCTGAAAATTCTAGTACCGCCGATCAACTGGAGGTTTGGGTGCTGGGGCACTGGCTGATGACTGGGCATGACTCTAAAACTTTTTCTTCGGCCACCTATTACGCCAATTACTATCTTAGTGTTGACTATAGTTCTGGTCTTCTGGTCTGGCCCTCTTGGTCTGTCTATCTTTCTCTCTTGCTTCAGTAACCCCTTTTTTCTGTTCCTCCACTTGCTGCATGTGAACTGGCAATTTGGAGAAGTCCATATATCTGTCCAATATTGCCCCATTGTACTCCAACACCAAGTTATCCAAAAGACCGGATGCAAACTTCCTCATACGGGCCCTCATATTTCCCGCCAATTCCAGAGCATAACGGGATAGTTGATTGAATTTTAGGGTGTACTCCTTGACTCTCATTTTCCCTTATTTCAAATTCATGAACTCTTCAGCCTTGGATTCCCTCAACTCTTAGGGAAAGAATCGGTCCAGGAAAGCTTCCACAAATTTTCCCCACACAGAGGGCCCAGCATTTTTACCTCTCAAATCTTCTCGCTCATTGTACCACTAATTTTCTACCTCCTTAAGTTGATAAGCCACTAGTTCAACCCCTTCTACTTCATCCACATGCATCACTTAAAAAATTTTCTCTATCTCATCTACAAACTCTTGTGGATCCTCCTCTACCATTGTACCAGAAAATTTAGGTAGGTTCAACCTCATAACCTGGCCCACCCATGTAGTCTCGGATGCACCAGGCGCAGACCCAACATTCTCCGACCGTCGGGTTTGTGAAGCCACCAACTGTGCAATCATATGCATCGACTATCTAAACTCATTATTTGATATCTCTCTCTGGGGAGGTTGGGTGTGATTAGCCCCAGGTGCCCTAGGTGAACTGGTCTGAATGGGAGAGACTCCCAGAGCAGCAACAAATTCAAGAGTGTGAGCCCTATTACGTGTCCTCATCCCATGGGTAGGACGGACATCTTTAGTTTAGGCATTCTGATCATGGAGCGATATGGAGGCATGATAGTTTTTCTGAAATTCAAAAGACCATTGATTAGGGGACATTTCAGACTCTACAGCACGAATTAAATCACAAAGAAAGGAGACATGCCTAAACGCCTAGTAGCCTCCTGTTTATAAGTATGGCGCTTTACACACCCATAAACAAGAGTCTACCTGATGCAATTTCACAGACACCTTAGGACCATGAACCATTCTCTGATACCAAGTTTGTCACGATCCGAGTTGGGACCCTAGCCGTGACGAGCATCCCAAACCATATAGGCCCGGACGCTCTTTTCTATATGGTACATCATGAACACCATTCATAACAATAAAGAAAAGATACGGGACACAAGCAAAATAGAATCATGGTCATGTTCTGAGTTAAGTATATCAATATGAAAGAAGATCTATCAACATCTGAACAACATCTATTTCTGTCTGCAAAATCTCTATTACATGCGATATTATCAAACTATCTGAAACTGGGATAAGGCCCCCAGTGGACCAAAACCAAGTAAATAGTGAATATCTGAAAATAAATAGGCCTCCTGAAATAGATAAGGCTCACCAACTGCACATTTTACTTCTGTCTGAAAACTCTGCGGCTTAGCAAGACCTCTAGACTGAGCCTCAGACCTTGAAATATAGGGGGTCAATACATTTGTACTGGTACGCAAAACAATCCAAAACAAAATATGCATTTATATAAAATATAATTGAGAGCATATTCATAAACCTCTATTTATCTTAAAATAGTTGGAAACACATAGGCAAATCTGAAACTTTAGAAACGCATTCAGCAGTTCATGACCTTACTCTTTATCTTAATTCTGAGTCAGATGGTACACCCTATAATTCTGCTACCCCACGGGCTATATGGAATCCGCCCTTGACTCGGCAGCCAAGACCCCAACCTAAGTTTGCCACAAGGATTGGAGTTTATGCTTAGTCTACTATGCCCCAGGGCTAAAATTTCCCTTTCGGGTATCATAAACCCGTGTCAGCAAACCACGATTTCGGGTAATGAGTCATTTGACTCGTGCCTTCTTCGGGTGACCATCTAACTCTCTTAAGCCCAGTTTTAGATTCTTTAAACCATATCATCTTTGAAACATTCTTTTTTTCTTAAAAATCTTCGGGCATAATAAAAACAGGGTATCATCATACCCAGACTTACAAGTCATGTCAAAACATATCTACTGTCCTTATCTTACTTCAAAAAATATTTATTGACCACCCAAAATGATTTAATTATCAAACGAAAGTTCACCATTCAAAATATTCATAATCAATAATTTTTCTCTGAAATGCTTTTATCTACCGTGGTCATCTTTTTCAATCACTTTTAAACCAATCTAAATAGGAATCATGATCATTATAAAACAAGTAAATCACTTTTCCATTATCTCATGAAAATAATTTAATGTATACATAAAAGGCTCAAATGTTTAACAATTTGCGTAACCCAGTCTCAACATGTGAAATCAATATAATTTCATAGTAAAAGAGGGAATTACATATTCCATGCTCTCATTTAAGTTCACAATCTAAGCGTTATCATAGTCACACGAAAACAATTCAAATTGAGGGCTTCATACCATAATTTTCACAACACTTCATCATGATGTAATAATTTCAACGCAAGTTTATCAATGATCCTGAAATAATTTTATACATACATATATATATATATATATATCCTTTAAAACAAATTTAAAAACCGAAAGCCAATGTACATGGGGTTTAGGATAGTCCCATGTACCTTAGATTACTTGAGAGGGAGAGTGGAACTCGAATCTTATTTATGTTCTTGAAATTCTTGACTTCAAAGATGAACTCTTGATCTATGGGGGAGGGACTAGGGTTTTCTTTGGGGATGATAAGAGTAGTTTTTGATGATATTTTTATCTAAACACTTTTTAATTTCGTGTTATGGCAGAGTTATGATGAGGGAAAAAGACTGAATTTCCCTCTCCAAGGCCAGTTATTTAAAAGAATTCACGAACTGGGCACCGATACGTTACCAGACGCAACGCGTCGAGATCGCGTTGGTCCACTATTTCATCGATGTGGCGCGTCGACTCTGCATCGGGCCACTGTTTCCAACGTCCAAACACATCCCAAACACCATCCAAAAAATCTAAAACTTTACCGAGACATCCTCCTTACTCCCCCGAACATAAATCAACTTAAAAATCCATATCTCAAGGGTTGAAAAAATTGATTTAGAGGTCACACAAGTTTAGGAGCTTAAAATATGACTAAGTCCTTTTGAGCCTTAGAAAATTTTTAGATGATTAACCCCTTAAGCATGCTACGATGTGAGGTATTAAATCAAGGATACCACGGGGTGTTACAGCTTAATAGAAGCCTAAAAAGTTCTATCCTACAATAACTTTTTTTTAATCCTACAGTAACTGATTAGTTGTAATTCAAGTGACTCTAATATGTACTCCGAAGTTGCAAGAAAAGAAGCCAACGAACAATTAGGGCAAGCAAGAAAAGAAGGAGGTGTACCAATAGAACTTCTCCATTCTCCCATCACAAATTAGGAAAGCATACATTGTTGAAAAATCATTTCTAAATAACGGCATAAAAGAAGTATGCTATCTCAATTATTACGACATTTATATGGGATAAATTATTCCATCACTATGGTATAAATGGTGGGACAGATAATCCTGATACTGACTAATTTAAGATATTTTGAAATTAATATAGATTTATTTTAACTAATGGCGTGAACCTCTAATAAAAGGCTATGTGACAAAACTGGCTTTAAAAATCCACCGTTAAAAAATAATCGCATAGATGAGCGGGTTTAATAGTGGCGATGGCACGAATGAGCCAAACTATTAACTGATGGCATAAATGAGTCATTTCTAATAGTTCAATGGCATATTTGAACCTTTTCTCTTATTTTAATTAATGACAGGGATCTCTAATAAAAGTCCACATGGCAAGGTTATTTTTTAAAAATCCACTGTTAAAAAGTAGTGGTATGGTGTAACACCCCGAAATATCATCCCGAGACGCCACACGGTGCCCAAGGCTACACGTAGCCTCAAGCTAGCCCTTTAAGCCAAAACACTACCCTTGGTTTCCAACACAACAACATACACACTATGCTAAGGATATATATATAAGTACATATCATATCACATCGCACATGGCACGGAATATCGTTAGACTGTAAATATATGGAATGTCTATACACAAACCAACCCAATAATACACTGGTCTGATATAGCCTCTATACAGCAAAATCAATGAACCATTGGGACAAACCCCCAACTGACTCAACAGACCAAAGCGATCACAAAATAACGGCACCAAAACTAGCAACTTGGTCCTCGAACCATGAGGACTCACCACTAAAGGAACGTAGATGCGACACTTGGATATCACTGTCGCAACTGCGGCTGAGTACCTGAACCTACATCATGGTAAGAATGTATCCCATAGAGAAATATGTGGGTCAGTACAAGATACGTACTGAGTATGTGGGGGCGCATGCAAAATATAAATAATATCATAAATTTTGTAAAAACGTACATACGGACCATAATGACACACCTGGATTGAGTGACATTGAATCATGCAACTCATAACATCTTAGATAGGAAATGTAGGAGAAAAACCTCATAAATCATTATAGATCATCATAGGCAACTTGACTTACCACATCAAAACTCGGAGTGACTCGGTATTTTAATAAACATGACTCTTATGGACAGGGGAGTTTCCTATAAATGACAACCCCTCGTGAGCTATGTGGAATACCAACGTTTGAAACCCCCGTTAGCGGGAGCGTCATACTCTTTTCCAAAGAGTACGACCTTAAAACTGCAATAATCACAATTGGGCTATCTGGCCAATAATATCATCATCAAAAACCCTACGGTGGAACATAGGTTTGGAGAAATACCAAATTTCCCTCTCGGTGCTAAGTACTACTCCCCGACAAAGTCAGAACCCGTTAGGAAATTCACCACAACATCACAAGGGTCTATCATAAAGACCAAATCAAATCTCTTTCTCATTTATCAAATCATATCAATTTGTGGATTCCTAACTCAACACATTTTAGCTCAAAACATTTTAATCTTCCTTAACATCAACAAGGTATCAATGCATTGAACCATAACCGACTCGATATTTGGACAAGGATATGAAGACTCAATACATAATATTTTCAACAATTGAACTCATCCAAATCATCTGGAAAATACCAAGACTCATTGCAACTTCAATATCAATATTTCTCAATTTGCCATCCAACTCTCATTTAAAGGTACTTGAGACATCAACCCATAGTAGGGATATAGAATTTCTAATATCAATTATAAATTCATAATAAGGAAATAGTGGAATGATAGTATAAATCAAGGCTTAACAAATTAAATCATCATACTCTCATAATCAAATACTTTTTGGACATAATTCCATCTCAACATCATACACATATCGGATGACATAATCCCATAGCTCATGGACAATAATATAAGATATAAAACCATATTTTCAATTCATGATAAAACATGTAAATTCTCATGTCAATGTAATTCAACAAAAATACTGGGCACAAGATCGAAAGGATAATCTTGTTCAAAGCCCCACATACCTAAAAATGGAAGATGAATATGAACTTCTGACTCCGGAACTTTATTCACAAAAATAAAGGGTGCTTCTCAAAGCCCTTAACATGATCAACTCGAATCCCAAATTAATTTAAAATTTCTACGGTTCAATCAAGAGACATAGAAGGATGAAATTTGGAGTAGTAGGGTTAGGGTTTGAACCTTAGGAAATTTTAGAGAAAATGAGCTATTGAATGCTCTTAATGGACTTAAATCCATGGTTTACCCGAATGGATTGGAGTGGGAATGACCAAAATACCCTTAAAAATCAAATAATGTCAAATCTGTCCTTTGGTGAACTATTTTGATAGGCTGAAGTAGATCGACCATAACTTTTAGCTCCGATGGCCAAATTGGATGAAACCAATTTCATTGGAAAGAGGACTTTCAGAGCTTTCTGTTGATATATAGTAGCTCACCCAGATTATTATGTACAAGGAGTTATGATCGTTTGAATTTGACCCTAAAATTCGCCTGGCCTTAGTATTTTTTTCCTGCACATTTACTGTTCACCACTATTCACGGTTAGATCAGAATGATCATAACTCATCGCTCGAGTTTCTGTTTTGGATGATCCACATATCGTTGGAAATCTTATTCGATGCTCTACGCGATGACGGGTCGCATATTCAAAAATTCCACACAGAAAAATTATTAATCATAATAAAGAACAGAATTCAACACATTTTCGTCCGAGATCTTAACGGAAAATTTTTCTAGGGCATCACATATGGATGGGCTGGTTTTGAAATGACGATGACATGAATGAGTCAAAATTTTAACTGATGACATAAAGGAGCCAATTCTGATAGTTCAATGGCATATTTGAGTCTTTTTCCTTAAAAAATAAGTTGCGGGTTTGTCTAGTTCATAACGTTAAATGGCCAAAGAGTAGAAAATCTGCTACATATTTGCTATGTATATGTCTACGATAAGTTCACAACAATAGTATTTGCTATATTTTAAAATGGAACTAAGAAATTCCGCCAAAGACCTGAGTTTTTTACCCATTTTTTAGGCCAGGTTGGTCATGATTTTTTTTAAATTTTTTCAAAAAAAAATTCTGTTTATATCAAATACAACTCGAAGTTGATGTTTGGCTATGAGAATTCCAAATACAACTCCAAGTTTTATTTGGAAAAGTGGAAAACAAGAAAAAAATTCACTTTTTCCATTTCTTTCTCACAATGATTCAAAAATAACTCCAATTATATTCATGAACAGAGACATCTCCAACTCCAAAATTTTTAATTTTCATGGTCAAACATCCACTAAATAGAATTGGGCAAAAGGAAAATTTATAAAAAGAATTAAGGGATAGTTTAGACGTTTAATTCTCTCTTGAATAATTGTAGCTAGTCCAATGAGTCGTTTATTTGCATAGAAATCAGGTATCTCAATTCTGGGTATCTCTGGCTGCTGCATAATATCTTCCGGTATAATCATATCTCTGGTTAATCTTATTTTTACAACTTGTATAACTGGTTTTATTTCGTCGTATAATATCTCTGCTGGTGCAGTATAACACTTTATATAAAATAGATTTCCTTTGGTGGTGCAGTATAACACTTTATATAAAGAAATACAGCAGTAGCATATATGTTTGAATTTATGTTTGAATAGAGACTTGATTGAATTAATTATGAGAAGACCATTTAAAAACAGAGAAGCTTTTAGAAAAATTAAAGAATCTTTAATTAGTAATTATTCAGAATATATATGTCTAAATAAAACAAAAGAAAACCCACAAAGATTATCCTACCTAATTACCTTAATATCTAGTATTGAAGCAAAATTAATAATCCATTTAAAATCTCGAAGAATGAGACACATACCACCTAATTATGATAAAATCAGATTTAGTTATCCACCAAAATATTATAAATATAGTTTAAATGAATAAAGTACAAAAATACAAAGAACTAAAACAAATTATTTCTGAAAAACGTAAAGAATTAAAAATAAGAATAGAAAGACTACATTATAATATATTTGCCGGAGTTAGTGTAAACTCAGTAAATACACAAAAAGATGAAATATCAAAATTAGAATCACAAATAGATAGTTTAGAATATATATATCAACATGAACTATTCACAATAAAATGAACAAAGAGGAATTTATAATAGATGAAAAAATATATGAAAATCACGAAGGATTAAAAATAAAAATAGTATATTCTAATTTAGGAAGAAGATATAAGAAAATTGGTGAACATTTATATTTAATGTTAGAAAAAGAAGAATTAAAATTAGAAGATAAATTGACAGATATGGTAAGAATAGAAAGAGAAAATGAAGAAATAGATAGGAAAAAGGAAATAGAAAAAATAAAACAACAAACTGCAGAAGAGATACGAAAAATAGAAGAAACTAAAAATAGTAGGATTGTTGAATTAGAAAAAGAACTACGAACAAAGACAAAAGGAAAAGGAACAAAAAGATAAAGAACAAAAATTACTAAACGAGATAAATCAATTTAAAGAAAAATTAGAAATAAACAACAAAGAAATAAAAAACAAGGAATTAGAAATAAATAATATAGATGTTGAAGAGACAGATAATTATGATTCAGAAAATAGTGAAACATATACAAAAATATTAACAAATACAAAAAATTTAGAAATCAATGAAAAACAAGAAGTAATTAATGAAGAAAACTTAGAAAATATCAACACATAGATAAATACTCTTAATAAAAAAGGAGATGAAAATATAATACCTAGAACATCAGAAATAAGAAAACCTACATATTATAAAAATAAGTTTAAAAGATATAATCTAAAGAATGAATATGACAAATGGACACCAAAACAAATAGCTAATAAAAATTATAACTTTTTAGACTTAGACTGTGTAATAGATACAGAAAAAACAATACAATTATGGATAGGATATATGACAAAATAATTATTAGATAATAATATAAACATAACAGATGCACCAGAATATATAGAAAAAACACTAATAGGAACAGTGAAATTATAGTTTTCAAATTTAACCGAAAATAGCAACAAGGTATTAAGAACTAATAAACCTATAGAAGGAACATCATCACCAACAACTAAACTAACACTTATAGAATTATTAAAAAAATATGAAATAGCTATAAAAGATGAATTTGGTAGTATGACAACAATAGAAGAAGAACAAGATGAAGAAAATTATACAAATAAGAATTTAATGTTAAAATTAGCAATATGTAATATGTGTTATATAGATGAATATACTTGCGCATTTAAAGAATATTATTATAAAGGAGCATATAATATAGAAGAAAGTAAATAAATAAGAAAATTATATTTTAATAAATTACCCAAACCATTTAGTTCAAAGATAATAAAGAGTTGGGAAGGAGCAAAAATAGTAGATACTCTAGGAGCAAGAATAAAAATTTTACAACAATGGTATAGAAACTTATGCGAAAAATATAAAGAAGAATTAAAAATGGAAAAAACATTGATAAGAAATTTAGCATGTTGCAAAGATAAAATAGCACCCCAATTCGGATGTGAAGAAAGATATAAAAGAATGTACTTGTTATAATTGTGGAAAATTAAGACATTTAGCTAGAGATTGTAAATTACCTAAAAATCCAAAAAATAAACAAATATCAGAAATAAAAATAGAAAATACAGAATATGTGCAGATAGATTATATAGATTATGAATTAGAAAGTGAGGATAGTATATATGAAATTTCAGAAAATGAAACAGATAATGAAATAGATAGTGAAATAGATAAATCAAATGACTGAAGAAGATATAAAAATAATAACAAAGGAAGAATATTTAAATGATGAAGGAACAGAACAAAAAATAATGTTTGACAGTAACATATTTAATGAAATAAAAGGAAAAGAATTAGACTTAAGTGTAGAAAAAATATTTAAAATACCAACAATAAGAAATCTATTTACTAAGAAAAAAGAAGAATATTATGTAGTATGCCAAAAGGAACATGTAATAAACCGTAGATATGCAAAAGGTAAAGCTAGTATACCACTAGTAATAAAAAGAATAATTAATAAGGAGATAAATGATATAAAAAGTAGAGACCCAATAAAATATGTACACCTTGGAGGTACAGAAATATTAATAAAAGCATGTTTTAGAGAAGAATAGATACACTAATAGAATTATATTTTGCAGATGATAGAATTATTAAACCTGTAGAAAAAAGCATAATAACTGCCATAAACGGAAATTTAATATACCAAAAATTTTAATTTATAATAAGTGCAAATTATTCAGTAGCGGTAATAGATAAAAATATAGATAAATCATTAGTATTATATTAGAAAATATCAAGAATAAAATTAACCCCAGGAAGTAAAATATTTACAGCAAGATGCAAAAATTTATATGTATTAACAACAAAACATAAAATAACAGGAAAAAATAAGATTAACAAAATACGAATAGAAAGTCCATTTGAACAAATTGTAAAAACAATAGTTATAATGATTATAGCTATAGAGACATAGATATAGAAGAAAATTTAGAAATAGTAAATGATAGAATAAGTACAACGAAAAGAATAGCTGATGAAAAACCAGAATCATCAAGCTCGTAAAAAAGAACAAGTTATGAAATAAATTCAACAAATAATTTAAACCAATATTACATAACAGGAAAGGTAAATTAAAAAGAATATTTAATACACTTAAATACAGGATAAGAAGAAAATTATATAGCAAAATATCTAGTAAAAAATGAAGAAATAAAAACTGATAATGATATATGCCCAGATCTACCAAGAAGTTTAATAAATGGTAAAAATAGAGCAGAAAAAGAAATAATAATAGGAATTAGAAAAATTAAAATAGAATTTGAAGTAAAGGAAGAAATGCAAAAAGCAGACATAATATTAGGAATAAAATGGCTAGAACAAGTAAAACCATATAATATAGAACACACACAATTAACCTTAACATATAACAGAGAGAAATTATTCTTAAGAAGAGCCTTAACATAAAATGAAAATATATGTATTAATGAAGATAGTAGTAAAAAGATATTACAGTAGATATTACACGCCTATGATAGATACAGGAGCAGAAGCTAATTTATGTAGATATAATTGCTTACCAGAAAGCAAATGAGATAAATTAAAAACACCAATAGTAGTTAAAGGATTTAATAATGAAGGAAGTTTAATTACTTATAAAGCTAGGAATGTAAAAATACAAGTATGACATAAGATATTAACAATAGAAGAAATTTATAATTATGAACTAACATCAAAAGATATACTTTTAGGAATGTCGTTTTTAGATAAATTATACCCACATATAATAACTAAAACAGATTGGTGGTTTACAACACCATGTAAACAGAAAGTAAGAGCAAAAAGAGTTAATAATAAAATAAGAAAGAAAACTGATTGGATAAAAGGAAGTGAAAAAATTACACAAAAGTTAAAAAATATAAAAAATACTGAAGATACAATAGAACTAGTTGTATTTTCGATAAATAAAACAGATATAACTATATTTTCAATAAATAAGATAGAAATAATTAAGAAAAAATTAGAACAATTATATAGTGAAGATCCATTAAAAGGATGGAAAAAACATAAAACTACTATAAAAATTGAATTAATAGATAAAAATAGCATAATAACCCAGAAACCATTAACATATAATTTTGACGATTTAAAAAAATTTAAAATGCATATAGATGAATTATTAGAAAAACAATATATACAAAAAAGTAATAATAAACATAATAGTCCAGCATTTATAGTAAATAAATATAGTGAACAAAAAAGAGGAAAAAGTAGAATGGTTATTGACTATAGAAATTTAAATGCAAAAACTATGACATATAATTATCCAATACCAAATAAGATATTAAAAATAAGAAAAATACAGAGATATAATTATTTTAGTAAATTCGATTGTAAATCAGGATTTTACCATTTAAAGTTAGAAGAAGAATCTAAAGAATTAACTGCATTTACGGTACCACAAGGATTTTATGAATGGAACGTATACCATTTGAATATAAAAATGCACCAGGTAGATATCAACATTTTATGGATAGTTATTTTAAACAATTATCTAATTGTATAGTATACATAGATGATATATTATTATATACAAAAACTAAAGAGGAACATTTAAAATTATTAGGACAATTTACAGATATAATAGAAAAATCGGGAATAAGTCTAAGCGAAAAGAAAGATGAAATTATGAAAAATCAGATAGAATTTTTAGGAATACAAATAGATAAGAGTGGAGTAAAAATGCAACAACATATAGTACAAAAAATAATAAATTCGAAAGAAGAATTAGATACAAAAAAGAAATTACAATCATCTTTAGGATTAGTAAACCAAGTAATAGAATATATTCCAAAATTAGCAGAAATTTTAAAACCACTACAAAAAAAATTAAAAAAGGATGTAGAATATAACTATAATGAAGAAGATAAAAAACAAGTTCAAAAAATAAAATTACTTTGTAAATAATTACCAAAACTACAATTCCTAGATGAAAATAGAAAATTTATATATATAGTAGAAACAGATGCTAGTGAATGTAGTTATGGAGGAGTACTTAAATACCGATATGAAGCAGAAAAATTAGAACACCATTTTAGATACTACTCAGGTACGTTCAATGAAATAGAAATAAAATGGGAAATAAATAGGAAAGAATTATGTTCATTATATAAATGTTTGTTAGCATTTGAGTCATATATTGTATATAACAAGTTTATTGTACGAACAGATAATACACAGGTACGCTGGTGTTAACAAAGAAAATACAAAATTCAGTTACAACAAAAGAAATTTGGAGACTAGTCTTGAATATATTAAATTTCACATTTATAATTGAAGTAATTAGTACTAACAAAAATGTTATTGCAGATTACATATCAAGACAAAGCTACACAGACTGATATAATAGAAGAGGATACTCTAGAAAAAATACTCAACACCCTAACTACGCTTTCAATGAAAGTGGACAGTATGGGTAATGAAATAGAAAAGCTAAAAACTAATGAAGTTAAACTGAAGTCTATAGCTACAAATCAGCTAACTCAGTAGTGTGCAGAGCTATGTCGATCGGAAGACATTAAAGTTCCAGAGCTAGATGGAGACGATGGGACACTCCATAAAACCCATAACGCTTATCAATCTACTTCTGCAGGTACAAGCAGAGGAGTTAGTAGACAAAGATATCAGAACATGAATATGAATAAGATATTTGAGAAACCATTTATACCAAAAACACAAAAAGACCCCTTGTTCATACCCCCACAAATTACCGCATACCGAGATAGTCTGAACCAAGATAAAAAAGTTTACAACTATATAGCCCAAAAATACATAAAAAATATCTACAGAGTACAAACTTTCCTAAACCTTTACCCCAGAGCTACAAATATCAAAGAACTAAACACAAATTATATAACCCAAAAATTACAAGGTTACAACAAGCTAATTGCACTACCCAAAACCAACCCAAGCTTAATAAAAACTTGTTTTGACTATAGATTATTAAATACCATATTCACCCAAGACGGAGAAGAACTAACAGCTATGAAAGAATTACATAAAATATTCATCACCTATAAAAGAATAACCAAAGGAAATCTATTTTATATAAAGTGTTATACTGCACCAGCAGAGATATTATACGACGAAATAAAATCAGTTATACAAGTTGTAAAAATAGGATTAACCAAAGATATGATTATACCGGAAGATATTATGCAGCAGCCAGAAATACCCAGAATTGAGATACCTGATTTCTACGCAAATAAACGACTCATTGGACTAGCTACAATTATTCAAGAATTAGCAGATAATTATACCAATGGAAATCCAATATGGAGCTATTATTCAAGAGACCATCAGATGATTTATTCAAATTCAAAAGAACTACGACAAGCAGATATGGAAGATGTTAGGCAATGGATAATGACATTACTTAACCCAGAAAAACAATCTACTGCAAGAGCAATTAAGAGAGGAATTATTTCAAACGGATTATTAACAAGATATTGCAAGATAATTAGACACAAATATCCAGACCATCAATGTTCGAGATGTAATGGAGAAGATAATATTATCCAGAAGTCCACCTAGAATAAAAAAATCAAGAAGATAAGCATGCCAGCTGGAAGATACAAGATAAGAAGCAATACTAGAAGTATGAAAAAACAACAGATACGACAACGAGAAGATATCAACGGAGTAATAATAGAAGACAAGCTATTAAATTCATTTTACGTAAAGTTTTTGTATAGCCTAGATTTTTAGACTTTTAGCCTTTTAGACTTTTTAGGCTTTTTGATTATTATTAGTCTAGGCATTAATGATTTTTGTCTTATTAGAAGACTTTTTTGTAAAGTAGATTAATTTTAAAAACGTGTAAATTCTTGTAAAGATTCATTTAGTCTATAAATAAGATGAACCGAAGGCATTGCAAAGCAAGCCTTCATGTGTTGAAGCACAAATACTCTCTCCTGTCCACAACAAATATTTTGCTCAGTTATTAAAAAATAGATTTATTTCAATGGAAAAAGCTATGGAGGAACAAACCTTAGAAATAACAAACCTACCCGAACATGTATATTTATTTATGATTATGAATAGCTAAATTCATAATTCCCAACAATCATGGTATGATAAAATAAATTCATGTTAGTTACTTTATAGTAGAATTATTCGAAGAATAATATGTTAAGAAGTTTATTAGCAAAGTGGAAACGGAGAAAAATCCCTAAGAACTATGCCATCCTAAAGGTGAAACCAATGAGGCAAGAAGCCGTGTTGGGGAGTAACCAGAGTAGAGGCGTTGTTTAAGGGAAAAGTATCCAGATTACCATGCTAATAGTGACCGAAGAACATTTTATTTAAGAATAATCTAGTATATAGTAATCTAAGATGACCATATTTTGTCATGTACATGGTTGAAGGGAATATTTTGAAAATAGCAATTTTATGAAAATGAATAATTATTTATCTAATGTGATGGTAGATAAATTTAAAATACTTATTTTGTATACACTTAAGGATATAAAAGTAGTAGATATAAGAAAAATCATATTAGAAAAAGCATTTGGTAAATATTATATGACTAGAGTAAATTACATACCATACCTACCTAACTACTCTTACAAATACTTACCATGATAAATTACATAGAATTTTTGAAAAAAGATATGAGAAACATACAGATAATAGAAAAACAAATGAAAGTAAATTTAGACAAATACATGGAAAATAAAGATATAAAATATATAGAATTTTTTAATGAAAATATGCAAGAACTACTAAGACTAAAACAAACAACTACAAAATATTATAATAAAATATTTAGTTAATTTTAAATGATAGATAATCTTAAAGTCTTAATCTTATATATACTTAGAGATATAAAAATTATAGATATTAAGAAAATAATATTAGAAAAAGTATTAGACTATGAAATTGAAACTATAAATTGGATAGCACAGTTATACCTGGATAATTACCTAGAAGGATATTATTCAGATTAAGAGATGTTAAAATATATTAGAAAAACTAGAGAAAATCAAGATAATCTAAATAAAGAAATTAATTATAGAAACCAAATTAGAAAAATAATGGAGAATCTAAAAGAAAAAATTAATATGGATAGAAGAAACCTTAGAAAATTTAGAAAAAAGTACATGTGATAGTTTATATAATTTAAAAAACTCGCTACGAGAAGAACAGATAATAAATAACATTGAAAATCTAGAATTAGATATACATTACAGTACAATTAGGATAAATTATTATACAGAAATCTGTAACTCTGCAATTACTATAGGATAAAATAATAAACTACACAAATTAATGAATACATCTTACGAAAAGAATAAATAATTAAAAGATATTGAAACAAAATTTAAGAAATATCCACGCACAAAGAAAAATAAATTCATTATACATATAATAAATTTATTTCACAAGTTAGTTAGCAGCATAGATTCACAAAAATGAGTTAAACTTTTTATACCTCATTAAATTTTTTTTATAATAGATAAATTTTAAATAATTAAATATTATATTTGGAGAGATGTGCGGTTAAACTAGTACACCTGTATATCAATCTACTAGTTTTCCATTTCCCTACATTGGGTTATTGGTCCACTTGTAAGGACTGGTGAGGTTAACTGATATTCATACACAGATAGTCTCCTACGCAACAAAGTTAATAACCACAAAGTCTTAATTAGATTCACGCAGGCCCCACCTAGAACCCCCAACACAGCAGTTTCTTCCTACTATTAAAAAGCAAAGCTCACGGGTAACTTCTATTCCCTCCCACAAAGATGGAAACTCTCTCTGCAAATTTTGATCTTGGATCATCAATCACCAAACCTTTGATAAAACCCACTTCAAAATCATTATTTTCTTGTAAATTTCCATCCATATATCATGGTAAAACACCAAGATTTAGTGCCCAGGCTTTCGGCAGAAAGGAGCCTCCTATTGCACAGTTGAAGAAGAAGAAGGATTTTCTAGGAGAGAATGAAAATTTGGTGAAATGGGTAAGGAAAGGAGTTATTGGATTAGCTGCTGCTTTGTCCTTGTGTCAGTCTCCAGCTCTGGCTGAGTCTCTAACTGTAGCATTCCCTGTCTCTCACACACCTGAGGTAATCAATTTTGAATTATTTCTTTTTGTTTCATAAAAGAAATGAAAGGAAAATTACTAGCTGCTGATTCTAACTCATCGTAGAAATTTACTTGATTATAATCTCTTAATACAATTAAATGATTATTGTTTGTTTTGTAGGTAAATACAGTTCAGAGGACCTTAGTTGAGGCTTGGGGTTTGATTAGAGAGACATTTGTCGATCCAACTTTCAATCATCAAGGTAAAATCATTTACTAAAAGCAGAAGTGTGTTGGGTGGAACCTACTTTTTGTTGGGGAACAATGATAAATATCACTATTGTGAAAAATAAATAAACTACAATAATAATAATATTTCTTCCGTAGTAGTATCAACAAGTTACAATAATAATAATAACAAAGAACAATAATAATAATAAAGATGGTGATAATAATAATAATAATAATAATAATAATAATAATAATAATAATAATAATAATAATAATAATAATAATAATAATAATAATAATTAAATAGTATTACTGTGATATTTTAAGTAATATATAAAATACTTGAGTCGTGTTAGGCACTGTCCTAAGAAACTATTTTCGCAATATGAAATGTTTTCCAAAGATTAAACAAACACTTTCCTGTTTAATTAGAGGATATTCATGAGTAAGTCTTCCCTAATTAACCAGAGGATAAAAAATCAACAAAATTAATTATAAATCCAACAAATTTTAATTTAGAAAAGGAATATTAAAATTATTATAAAATAAGGCAAAGTAAAGTAAGATAAAGAAATGGGTTAGCAGTGAAAGGAAGAAGAATATATCAATGTATTGGTGTGTTCGTTTGAAGGGAATACATTGGCTATTTATAGGCATGTTAGGATGGTGGGAACCAACATTTACTTGGACTAAAAGAACACATGTTCTTTTCTTTAATTTCCTTTGTCATCAAGTAAAGCACTTGGCCAAGATTTTGCCAAGTGGACAAGTAGTTTCC
The DNA here is from genome assembly GCA_030864225.1 of Capsicum baccatum var. pendulum. NCBI lineage: Eukaryota > Viridiplantae > Streptophyta > Magnoliopsida > Solanales > Solanaceae > Capsicum > Capsicum baccatum. Next base: position 137,211,695 of record CM061552.1, read on the forward strand.
ACACTTTTTTTTTAATGATTAATTATTTTAAAATATCTATCAATCCCTCATATAGTTTTAAAATAATTTGAAATAGACATTAAAATTTGTTGAATTTATATGATCAAAATGCAATAGGCTTGGTGTCTTTTGGACTATGAACCAGACTTAGACCGATAAAATTTAACTTACAGAATTATTAGTGAAATATAATATTTCTATAAACCGAATAACTCTTATTGTAAGTCAGAGACTTTACCAATCATATTTTGATCGTAATTTTGTTGTTCAACATGGTTTTGCGCCAATAGGCCATGCACGTGCCTGATATTCATATGAGCTCTAGAGAATAAGGCCAAAAGTCTCATAGGAACGGCCTCATTTCACTTCGCATATAGGTTAATTCATCAAGTGTCCACTGCTTTAAATACACCACTCGTAAGGGCTATGAATTCATTAACAGTTAATAACTCATCCCTCAGTTTTAGTAGAAGTTCAAACACTCTCAATAAGTGCGCAGAGTCAATATCGACTTGTTATTACCCATATGAACCTACTTCATGGGTTCTCCAATCACATAGGTTGGGTTACCATCTCTATTAACAATCTTATTGGCCTTAACCCAATCTCTTTTGAGGTTTGAAGAATTAATTTTTTTCCTATAGGTTTAGTTAGTGAATCGGCTGAATTCAATTCTGACTTCACATAATTATTGAAAATTATTCCATCTCTCAGGAATTGTTTAATAACATCATGTCTCAATTTCATATGTCTACTCTTACAACTGTAAGATTTATTCTTCGCAATAGCAATTACGGCTTGACAATCACAGTGTATATATACAGGAGGCATCAGATCATCCTTTCTTAAAGGGATTTTAGACAACAGATCATCCTTTTCCAAAGGGATATTAGGCGACACATCATTCTTCTTAGAAGGGCTATGAGGCAACATATCATCCTTTTTAAAAGGGATATTTGCTAAGAAATTTCTTAGTCATTCAGCCTCAGTACCAGCTAACTCCAGAGCCACAAACTCTGATTCCATAATTGATCTAGAAATGATCATCTGCTTAGCTGATCTCCACGATATTGCACCACCACCTAACGTGAACGCATAACTACTAGTGGATTTTGTCTCATCTGAATCAGAGATCCAGTTTGCATCACAATATATTTCTAAAGTAGAAGGAAATCCACTATATAGAATACCATAATTCGTGGTTCTTTTTAAATATTTCATTAATCTTATTAATGCAGACCAATGCTCTTTATTGGGGTTGTGAGTATATCTACTTAGTCTACACACAGCATAAGCTATATCAGGTTTGGTAAAATTCATCAAATGGATTAGACTCCCAATAATCTGTGCATATTTAGACTGGACAACTGGGTCACCATTATTATTTTTTAATTTAGGGGTCGTTTGGTAGAGTGTATTGGCAAAAATAATACATGTATTAATAAATGTGTATTATAAATACCTTGTTTGGTACAATTTTTAGTCTATAACTAATGCACACTCTATTGTGTATTAAAGTCTGTATTACTAATACCATCCATTTTCTATGTATTAGTAATGCAAAGTCTTTAATACATGCATTAACTTATTAAATGACCTTAATACCCCTCAATTTTCCTCTCAAAATATTTCACCATTCCTTTTCTCGCCATTTTAATTTGCAATAGTGAATCTTTTCAAAACATTTCACAAATTTTTTCCCGCCATTTTAATCTACAACAATGAATAATTGATTTAAATAATTGTAACATATTTTTGCTTTGTTTCGAGGATCTTTAAAAAAAAAATTAAAAAAATTGAGACTATTTCTTAATTTTACGTCTTATATTTTATTTTTATTTCGACTATGTTAATTCGTTGGCATAATATTTCATGCGCAAAGACGAATGTCTTGCAATTAATCTGAAACCTCTATATACTAGTTCAACAATACTAATTATATTTGAGATGACAAAGAAATTTTGTTGCAAAAAAATGTATAAAATCAAAGAAGGGTATTTTTGTAAACAAACATTTCTTTTATAGAAATTATATAAGATGTATTATTTCTTATACATCAAACCAAACAATGTATAAGAAATAATACATGCATAACTAATACAAATATAAGTAATACAAGCATTACTAATACACTATATTTTGCATTGATCTTATACACTCTACCAAACGACCCCTTAGAGTTAGCATCATAAGGAGTAGCTACGGGAGTTACCTCCTAACATTCAAACTTCTTAAGAATTCTTTTAACATAATGTTCTTGTGTTAACATTATTCCATCGTTATTCCTTATAACTTTAATGCCCAATATCATATTTACTTCGCCCAAATCTTTCATATCAAAGTTAGTAGACAAAAATAATTTGGTACATTCTACAATTTTTAAACATGTACCAAATATACGCATGTCATCAACATATATGCAAATTATCACATAATCATTGTCTACTACTTTAGTATAAACACATTTATCCACTTCAACAGAGGAAAATCCATCTTTTATAAAAACTTGATCAAATTTCTCATGCCACTGTTTAGGAGCTTGTTTAAGAACATAAAGAGATTTAATTAATTTACAAACTTTATTTTCTTGTCCAGAGACTACACAATCTTCAGGTTGAACCATATAAATTTCTTCTTCTAAATCGCCATTTAAGAAAGCTGTTTTTACATTCATTTGATGGATAAAAAACTTATGAATCAATGCTAAGACAATTAAAATTTGAATAGAAATTTTTTTTGTTATTGGTGCAAATGTATCAAAATAATCAATATTTTATTTTTGATCAAATTCTTTAGCTACTAAACGAGCTTTATATTTATCTATAGATCCATCAGGATTAAATTTCTTTTTGAAAATCCATTTACATCCAATAGGTTTTGCACCAGAAGGTAAATTAGTTAAAATCCATGTGTTATTTTTCATAATTGAATCAATTTCAACTTTTATTGCCTCTTTCCAAAATTTAGCATCAGAAGAAGATACAACTTCAAAATAATTTGATGGTTCATTATTGACAAGAAAAGTTTGAAAGTCATTTCCATAAGAAAAATATTTTTTTCTAGGCCTTTTACTTCTTAATTCCTCAATATTAGAGGTAGATTGATTTTCTGTTTCAACAGGTGCATGAGAGATTTTATCCGACAGTGAAAAAATATATTCAAAGAATTCAGCATTCTTTGTCTCAATTATAGTATTACTATCAAGTATATCACTTTTCAATACAAGAAATCTATATGCAACACTATGTTCAGTATATCTAATAAGCATGCAGTCAGCAGTTTTAGAACCTATTTTTCTCTTTTTAGGTTCAGGTAAAAGGACTTTAGCAAGGCACCCCTATACTTTTGAATATTTCAAATTAGGTTTGTAACATTTCCACAATTTATAAGTTCTACCTGTTCTTTTATGAGGAATTCTATTTTGCAAGTGACATGCAGATAAAATAGCTTCACCCTACAAATTATCAGGTGCATTAGAGTTCATCATTTCTTTCAATGTTCTATTTTTTCTTTCAGCTACTCCATTAGATTGAGGTGAATAAGGTGAAGTTACTTCATGAATAATTTCTTCGTTTTCATAAAGAGCATTTAAAGATATATATTTTCCACCTCTATCAGATCTAATTCTTTTGATTTTTCTAGTGAGCTGATTTTCAACTTCAGATTTATAAGAAACAAAAGCATCAAATACATCATCTTTATTTCTAAGTAAATATAACTTAGTGAATCTAGAAAAATCATCAATAAAAGTTACATAATAATTTTTTTCACCTCTACTCATAGTTTGTTTTAAATCACTCAAATCAGTATGAATCAAAGATAACAGTCCAGTTTCTCTGTTAACTGAAAAACATGACTTTTTAGTAATTTTAGCTTCAGCACATATTTTACATTTATAGAAATTACTTGAATCTAAACCAGATATTAAACCAAGTGATTGCATATTCGTTATATCTAATATTAAATTGTCCTAATCTAGCATGCCACAAAGAAGATGATGCATTATCATTGATAATATTGAGTACATGGACTTTTCCCACAAATATATTATTTTTTGTCAAAATAATCTTATTAGATTCAATAGACACTTTCATTCCAGCTTTATCCAGCAAAGCCACATAAATCAGGTTTGCTCGCATTGTAGGAACATGTAGCACATCCATCAGAGCTAAAGTTTTTTCCGAAGTGAGTTTTAAGAGCACTTTACCCTTGCCCAAGACTTTAGCAGTTCTTGAATCTCCAAGATAGACCACTTCACTGTCATCTCCTATTGATGTATAGGAGGCAAATGCTCCTCGATTTGCACAAATATGTCGAGTAGCTCCAGAGTCTATTGCCCATTCTTTTATATGTGCCACATTATTTACTTGAGAAATAACAACTGCAATTATTTCATCTCTTTTGGCTAAATTAGCTTTAGGAGGATTTCTCATTTCTTTGTTATTTCTTATTCTGTGCCTACATTGAGCAGCATAATGACTTGGTTTTCCACAAGTAAAATAAGTGCCTTTTCTTTTCTTAAAGTTGGGATTATTAGGCATGTAACCTTGAGACTTATTATCATACCTTTTGTTGTTGCTGTTTCGGCTTTGCACTAAGTTTGCTTTGAGTGTCAGTTCTTTTGCTTTAAATGACTCCTTTCGATTGGTATCTTCAATTAAAATGTGTGTCATTATCTCCTTAATAGTAAAATTTGTTTGCTTATGCTTTAGACTATTTTTGTAGTCATTCCACACGTCAGGTAATTTTTCGATTAATATCACGACAATAAATTTTTCTGGTAAAGAAATTCCTTCGACCTTCAAATCTTCAAGTAATTTTTTATATTCGTTGATTTGAATTTTCATCTCCTTCATGTCACTTATTTGCCAATGATAATATCTTCCGACTACAAACTTTTGTTTGGTAGCATCTTCAGGAGTGAACTTTTTAATTAAGGCTTCCCATATAACTTTTGCTTCCTTGCAACTACAGGTTGCATCAAACAGTTTGTTAGAAATAGTTTGTAATATAGTATGGCGACATACCTTATTGGCGTATTGCCATGATTCCATAATTTTATTATCGACGTCTACAATAGGTTGTGGATGTAGCAAAGCATGTGCCACACCATGGACATCAAGTAGTGAGAAAATACATTCTTTCCATCTTTTAAAATTTTCGTAAGCAAAAATTTCAATATTTGATACCTCAGGAAATAGTTTAGCATATGGTAAAATAAGTGAAGTAGGAGTAGTAGGGGTAACATCGGTATTAGTTGTAGAGTTACTAGTATTTCTTGCTATAGTTTCTTAGGTTGTTGGGGAACAATGATAAATATCACTATCAATTGTGAAAATAAATAAACTACAACAATAATAATATTTCTTCTGTAGTAGTATCAACAAGTTACAATAATAATAACAACAAGAACAATAATGATAATAAAATGGTGATAATAATAATAATAATAATAATAACAACAACAACAACAAACCCAGTGTATTCCCACCTAGTGGGGTCTGGGGGGGTAAGATGTACGCAGTCCATACCTCTACCTCTGAAGAAGTAGAAAGGCTGTTTCCGATAGACCCCCGGCTCAAGACAGTCGCCACACAAATATAAATATAAATATAAATATAAATATAAATATAAATATAAATATAAATATAAATATAAAGTAACGCATGGTAGTAGGAAACATCGGGAAGCACTCAGATACATAATAAAACATGGAACACCGAAATCGTAACAAGAAGCAGAATAGGAATAGGAATAAAAATAAGAGTAGGAAGAATAACAGGAATAATCCCCCACTCCCTACCCTTGCGCCCCCAAACTGGCCCTAGTCTTCTGCCCTAATCCTCGCCCTCCAGACCTTCCTATCTAGGGTCATGTCCTCGGTGAGCTGTAACTGCTCCATGTCCCGTCTAATCACCTCTCCCCAGTACTTCTTCGGCCTACCCCTACCCCGCCTAAAACCATCCAACGCTAGCCTCTCACACCTACGGACCGGGGCATCCATGTCCCTCCTCTTCACGTGTCCAAACCAACTCAATCGGACTTCCCGCATCTTGCACTCCACTGGAGCCACCCCAACCTTCTCCCTGATAGTCTCATTCCTAACTCTGTCCCCTCTAGTCATCCCACACATCCAGCGCAACATTCGCATTTCCGCCACCTTCATTTTTTGGATGTGGGAGTTCTTAACTGGCCAACATTCCGCTCCATACAACATGGCCGGACGGACTACCATCCTGTAGAATTTGCCTTTAAGCTTGGGCGGCACCTTCTTATCACACAACACCCCCGACGCGAGCTTCCACTTCAACCATCCCGCCCCAATACGGTGCGAGACATCCTCGTCAATCTCACCGTTACCCTGAATCACGGACCCGAGATACTTGAAACTATCCCTCGAACATACCTCCTGCGATTCCAGCTTCACTACCACCTCATCCTCCAACCTCACGTCATTAAACTTGCATTCCAAATACTCTGTCTTGCTTCTGCTCAACCTGAACCCTTTAGACTCAAGAGTTTGTCTCCACACCTCTAATTTGTCATTCACACCCTTTCGGGTCTCGTCAATCAGAACTACATCGTCTGCAAAAAGCATACACCAAGGCACTTCCCCTTGGATACTCCGCGTCAACACATCCATTACCAAAGCAAACAAAAAAGGACTAAGAGTAGATCCCTGATGCAATCCTGTCAAGACAGTAAAATACTCTGAGTCTCCTCCCGCCGTCCTCACCTGAGTTTTCGCTCCATCATACATATCTTTAACTGCTCTGATATAGGCCATCGGGACTCGACTCACCTCCAAGCATCTCCAAAGCACCTCCCTGGGAACTTTGTCGTAAGCCTTCTCTAGATCGATAAACACCATGTGCAGGTCCTTCTTCCTTTCCCTATACTGTTCCACCAGCCTCCGTACCAGGTGAATTGCCTCCGTCGTCGAGCGCCCAGGCATAAATCCGAACTGATTTTCCGAAATAGACACTATCCGTCTCAGCCTCCCCTCGACGACTCTCTCCCAAATCTTCATAGAGTGACTCAATAACTTAATCCCCCTATAGTTATTGCAACTCTGGATGTCTCCCTTATTCTTATAGAGAGGGATTATGGTACTCCACCTCCATGCCTCGGGCATCCTTGCCGTCTTGAAGATTTCGTTAAACAGACCAGTCAACCACCTTACCCCAGCCTCTCCAACGTACTTCCAAAACTCCACCGGTATCTCATCCGGCCCCGTCGCCCTACCCCTCCGCATCCTGCGAACAGCCTCTCTAACCTCCTCTACCCTAAAACGTCTACAATAACTAAACTCCCGACACTCCTCTGAGCGCTCCAGTTCCCCTAACACAATAGCTCTATCCCCTTCGTCATTCAAGAGCCTATGGAAGTACGACTTCCATCTATTCTTAATATGGCTGTCCTCCATCAACACTCTGCCGTCCTCCCCCTTAATGCACCTCACCTGATCGAGATCACGGCCCTTCCTCTCCCTAGCCTTTGCGAGTCTAAACAACTTTTTCTCCCCTCCCTTCCCCTGTAACCCCGCATACAGGCTCTCAAACGCGGCCGTCTTAGCTGCCGTGACTGCTGACTTAGCCTCCTTCCGAGCTTGCTTGTACTCTTTTCTGTTTACCCGCTTCTCTTCTTCGTCTCTGCTCTCAACCAACTTAGTATATGCCTCTTTCTTGGTCCTCACTTTCATCTCCACCTCATCATTCCACCACCAATCCCCTTGATGGTGCCCAGCCCGGCCCCTAGAAACACCTAACACCTCACTAGCCTTCTCCCTGATGCACCTAGCCGCCCTATCCCACATAACATCCACGTCCCCCCTACACTCCCACACCCCCATTCCCGCCAACTTCTCCCCTATCTCCCACGCATTCACTGGCGTCAAACCGCCCCACTTAATTCTAGGTCTACACTCCTAGAATTTATTACTATAGTATTTTAAGTGATATATAAAATACTTGAGTCGTGCTAGGCACTATCCTAAGAAATTATTTTCGCAATGTGAAATGTTTCTCTAAGATTAAACAAACACTTTTCTGATTAATTAGAGGATATTCATGAGTAAGTCTTTCCTAATTAATCAGAGGATACAGAAATCAACAAAATTAATTATAAATTCAACAAATCTTAATTTAGAAAAGGAATATTCAAATTATTATAAAATAAGGCAAAGTAAAGTAAGATAAAGAAATGGATTAGCAGTGAAAGGAAGAAGAATATATCAATGTATTGATGTGTTCATTTGAAGGGAATACATTGGCTATTTATAGGCATGTTAGGACGGTGGAAATCAACATTTACTTGGACTAAAAGAACACATGTTCTTTTCTTTAATTTCCTTTGTCATCAAGTAGTTTCCACGCTTTTTTTTAATGATTAATTATTTTTAAAATATCTCTCACTTTTAAGTTTGTTTTTATCAAATTTCTTTTTTGTTTTTCATCAAAGTTGGATTTCAAACCGTGATAAAAGGGAGTTAATTAGTGTTCTTTTCTTCCCTTTGGTTTTCTGGTGATACTGTTTTGTTGTATCCGCAAGCAACCTAACTGTTTTTGGAACATATCTCACAGATTGGGACTTGAAACTGCAACAAACGATGGTAGAAATGTTCCCATTGAGGTCAGAAGATGCTGCCTATAGCAAAGTCAGGGGAATGCTATCTACGCTTGGAGATCCATATACGCGCATTATTAGTCCTAAGGTAGGTAATCTTTCTTGTATGATTACGAACAGATAACTGCATATTCAATATGCAGTAATATTCCTTAACGGGATTGCTTCGACTATTTAATTACCTCTACAAGATTTCCATACTGTAACACTCCATATAATTCTTGGCTTGATTTAACTCTTAGTTGCATGCATAGGGGAGTTTAAGGCCTGAAATTTTTTCTAAGTGTTTGGGACTTAGTCATATTTTAAACCTTTTAACTTTGAGGATTTTTAAATTAGTCTTTCCGATCCCGAGACGTAGATTTTTGAGTTAATTCATGTTCGGGGTGTAAGGGGCATATCTCTGGGAAGTTTCGTATTTTTTGGACGGGGGTTGGGTCGTTTGGTTTTCGGTTCCAGAACTTCACCGCAATAGCGGTGCGTCGCGGTGAGACCTTAACCGCATCGCGGTGACCTTGTCATTGGTGTTTCAGTCGCGAATTTAATTACCAGAAGGGCAATGTGGTCTTTTCCTCTCATTCCAATTCGTAAACTGACTGATTATATCGTCTGCTAGGGCAAATATTTCCCATTCTCATCAATTATACTCTCAAGCAAACCCTTCCCTCTTCCCAAAAACAAGAATTCGATCCTCTCAAGTTTAAAAATCGCAAGAAAATAGCAAAATTAGTGTTTCATTCTTTAAATTAAGAAACTTAAGGTATGTGGGACTATCCTAAACTTCTTGGGCATAAGTTTTTGTGTTTTTTTAATCAAGTTAAAGATATATAATCATGTTTACAAACAGGGTTTTTGATATCGTATTGAATAACATGTATTATGAACTTGTTTTGATGATAGTAAACGTTTGTCTTGAACCCTTTTTTATAGAATTGAACTATAACCATATTTATATATGCGTTTTCAGTTTTGCAAAGTTTGATTGAGAGCATGAATAACTAAACTCCCTCTCTTGTTGTGATACCTCTTGATTTTACATGTTATGGGTTGTTCAATTGCATGTTTAGAAGCATGAGATAAACGTTTTACTATTGTTATGGACTTGACATTGGTTATGAAATGAACAGAGGGTGTTTTCTTGTTTATAAATGTTCAATGTGATGAATTGAAAGAAGTGCATGGATTGTCATAAAAAAATTGACCATCATGTGTTAAAGTATTGAAAAGAGAGAATCTTTGCAAGGGTTTTCACATGTTTTGAAATAAGGATTCTCTTGTATTGTTTAAATGTTTTGGTGGTCAAATGATTTGATTGGATTGAAATTCTAAAGTATATCATGTTATGGCTTATGTATAGATGTGATTTGCAAGTCTTGGTATGACGATACCAAATAGATGAATGCCACAATAGATTCAGAGCAGATTGGAATACGGAATTTATTTAGATTTTTAGATTTTGAGTTCAGAAAAATACATGTCTTAATAATATTGAAAATGGGCTTTAAGAGGTGGTTACCCAAAGAAGGCACGAGTTCAGATAACTCATTGCCCAAAATTGTGTTTTGCTAATATGGGTTTTATTATGTCCCATGATAGGGATTATACGCTGGCCTTGTGCCCTTTGACGTTTAGATGTAAAGACTCCAACCCTTGCGGCAAACTTGGGTTTGGGGCTTGATTGTTAAGTTAAGGGAGGATTCCATATAGCCCGTGGGATTGTAGATATGTTGTATGGTGTACCACTTAGCTTAGAAGTAAGACTAAGGGCTCATTTGTTTGCACTTAATGGAAGTCTGAATCTGAATGGTTCAGACTTGAAATTATTAAGTGCATTTGTTTTTTATTAAGATTTTACCTCTTAATAGGTCTGAATAGGTCTTAATCATTTAAATTTAGAATCAAATCTTAATAGGTCTGAAGAGGTATTCTGGTGTTGGATAATATTCACCGCCACTCTATTCATAATCATCAGTCACCACCACTAACCACCATTATTGTCAACCACCACCAACCACCTCCACCATCACAACCATCATCGACAACAAATATCGCTACCAACCACTATTGTCAACTGCTACCACACTTACTACCTCTATTATTCTAATTATATTCATTGACCACCGCCATTAACAGCACCACCATCATCAATCACTACCGGTCAATCCCTACTATCGACCAACTCATCCATCACAACTAGCACCACCACTAACTACCACTAATACATCACAACCTCCACACATTCTTTGGCTGCCACCACTATTGTGACTAGTAACGCTGCCTCTACCATCACTTCAACCACTACCATCGCTATAATTTATCTTTACTAACAACAACCATCTCTACCATCTCAACTAACTACATCTCCAACTAGCACCAACACATTGCCAACCATCATGCATTCATTTGTCAGCCATCACAATCAACACCTCCAACTACTAACATCAAACAATGTCACATCACAACCACCACCACTACTATCAACCGTCACCATCATAACAGTCACTACGATACCAACCATTACAACTATCACCACCAATATTACTAATCACTAACATCAATCATTGTCACTGCAACCACCATTATAAACCATTTCCACTTTCACTAACAAACATAAATATTTTTTTTTAATTAAATAAGAATTTTGTTGTGTTAAATTACATATTTTTCTGATATATAATTAATTTTTTATTTGAATTGTATTTTTTATTTTATTATGTACACAGATAAATTTTTTTTTGCATATTTAGATGTTGAAAATCAGACAGTCTTAATCATTTAGTTTTCAGATCTAGAGATAACATCTTAATCATTCAGATGTGCATTCAGATTTAGACCTCTGAATCTTAAAAAATAACAAATGCAGCCTAAGAGTCTAGTTGAGATTTATACGCATATGTTTTGAAGCCTATTTATTGTGCCCATGTATTTTCAAATGTTTTATGATATGTTTTTTTTAATGAAATACTCTCACTTACGCTGTGTATCAGTATTTTGTTTTTGGGTTGTTCTATGTACCAGTACATTGTGTATTGGCCCCCTATATTTCAGGATTTGAGGCTCAGTCCCGAGGTTCCGCTAAGCAGTAGATCGTTGTCGGACGTTTGGAGTTGGTGAGCCTCCCTTATTTCGGAAGGCCTTATTTCATGTGATGTTTTCAATTGGTTTTAGTTCATGGTTCATCCGGGGGCCTATTCGCGGTTTCAGACAAATGTTGTTTTCAGTTTAGTAGAGATTTCGCAGACTTGTGTTATATGGATTTGGGTCTTTTATGGACTTATGTCCGCATTGTCAAGTTGAGTTAATAAGATGGCCATGATCCCAGTTTATTTCCGCATTATGATTATTTGATGAATTATACATATGATTACAAGTTAAGAGAGCTCTCGGGCCTTGATGGTTCGGAATGGGCCCGTCGCGGGGCCTTGGTCCGGGTTGTGACACATACTTGTTTTTCTTATACATCTTAAACAAAACATCAATAGGTTTAGGTTTAGGCAGGTCTAGGATTTAAAATTTGTGGGTTCCTATGGGGTTAGAACCCATAACCAAGGGAAGCTTACAAAGCTTTTAGCAATCTCCTCTTCCACTAGTCCAATAACACACTTTGTTTATGGGTTCCCAACTTATTATTCTTATATATTTACTAAATTTCTTAATATAAATACGAGATTCGCATGAAAGTGACTGGTTCCTCAGAAACCCCACTTATACCCCTAAATCCACCCATGGGTTTAGGTTAAAAAAGGGACACCATTTCATGGAAGTTGTAGTTCATAATGCTGTATCGGAATAAAGTGATTAGCTGAAGTAGCCTTTTCAAGGACTTTGTGCCATGTCTGCCCTACTTTCCTAGTATGACTAAAATTAATATTCTCTTATGACACTAACAACATTTTCTACAGGAGTACCAAACTTTTAGAATAGGAAGTGATGGAAATTTACAAGGTGTTGGCCTCTTCGTCAGTGTTGAACCAAATACAGGGCACCTGGTTAGTAACAACGATCGAATGAACATGCGATGTTACTTTATTTCTGTGAAGTATAGGTTGATTATTCAGAAATATATTTTATTTGAATATCTCGTACTTCCTTACAAAAATGCTTCTTGAGGGAAAATATCAGATTTTAACCGTCCATTTTATCCCAGTTTAAATATTTTCAGCAATGAAAATCTAGTTACTTAATTAGGACAGTTTCTAATAGGAACGTATCCACTCCTTCATGTCTAATGTGCGAAGCAAATTTCATTAACCTTTGGATCATATGTACAATTGATTTCAGGTTGTTTTGTCCTGTGTTGAGAATAGCCCAGCTGCACGTGCTGGTATTCATGAAGGAGATGTATTGCTTCAGATAAATGGTACGTATTAAACCAGTTTTTTTTTTAGAATAACTTAGCAAGCTGACCTATCAGTTGCCGAAAGTTCAAAATTTTAATCTTCCATCCTGTGGAGTAAAAGAGATTTCCTAGATGCAGTTGGTCGGAAGAATGCAGAAACATTGTTGTCTTGTTTAAAAGCGTATAGCTTCAATTTCTTCCGAAAGTTTATTAGTCCAAAGCGTGAGAACGGTACTTATCCTATATGAGTACGGTTCACAGAGAGGCACCTAAATCAGTTGCCTTTTCTTGTGTTCAATTTTGTTTGTCATCTCACAGCTTTACATTATCTCCTCTTTCAAAATGTCTATAGGTTTCAAAGATGATCTAATCTGTCTGACCGGTTCTATACCAATTCATGTTACTAGTTTTGTACACAACTTTAGTTCGATGAAGTAAATTCTCAGTAAGCCACTCATTGTCTTCTTCGGTAATCTATTGATAGAAGTTGTGAACTGATGAACAAATTCAGCAAAGTGCTTACACTTGTGTAGCAGCAGTTACTCAATATAAGCTCATTCGTACAAGCTGTTTATATTCTTGTAAAACGCTCGCTTAGGGGCGCTCAGATGTGTATAGTGTATAGAACATAGAATCACTGCCCGTAATGCAGTGAAAAGCCTTTCTTGATGGTGAACCTGTTCCCTAAAAGGCAACTCCAGAACCTTTATTAGTGAGCATGAATGTCGTAAATCACTTTAAAACGAGAGGAAAGACCACGATCATTGAACAGTGCTCTCCTCCATGTCCTAAAAACAGAAACCAAATAAAACAGTTGGATTAGAATGTGAATTTTTCCTGATGTCTTCAGGTGAGAGGCTTGACGGAGTTGACAGTGAAACAGCAGCTCAAAAACTGAGGGGCCCAGCTGGTACAATTGTTACAGTCAAAGTTCACAGAGTAAGCCTGTCCCCTTTTATTTGAGCCAACTGCAACTTTTCTACTGTTTCCAGAACATTAATTTATGTAAACCATCTTGTTTCAGCATCCACAACAACTTCATCAGAAATTATCTGTACAACGGCCTTTTTTGCCTGATTCTTTTGCATATTATGTGTCCGTTCTTTTGATTTTTATCCCTCTTTTGTCAGGCAATAGTACTTACGGTCGTGCTGGTGCTTGAACGAAAATATTTGCTTCATCTAGATAGGCATATTTTAGAAAAATTCTCTATCTTTCAATGGAAGTGAATGCTCTTTCTAGCTCTAAGTTTTCACTTTTTTTCCTGCCTTTCTCTTGATCAGGGTAATGGTACAGGAGTATCTGGTTACCAAGAGGTATGATGTCTGCAAGAAGAAATGACAATAACTTATTATTTTTTGGTTAAAAGTTTTCTCAAGTACATGCACCTAACTCTTTCCTGTTATCTAAATTCAAAATTTATCGACTTCCTAATTATTATTGTTAACATTTCTTATTTTTAAAGGTTAAACTACCTCGTGAAGTGATTAAGCTTTCACCAATATTCAGTGCCATCATCCCTCATAAAATGTCTGATGGTCGTCTCTTGAAAACTGGATATGTAAAGTTGTCAAGCTTCTCTCAGGTAACCAGTCATCTTACGAGTCATAGATCACTCACTTTCCATTATCTTCAAATGACAAACAACATGAATTTTTTTGCATATATTGAATAAAGACTTGCATATGTTTAATGTAACAGTCTGCTGCCACGGACATGGAAAACACAATTCAGGACATGGAAAATCAGGGTGTGCAATCATATATATTAGATCTTCGGAATAATCCTGCAAGTTCCTTAAACCCCTTCTCTTCTACTTTTGTACTCTCATACTTAAATCTGTTCACCCTTTGCCATCTGAAGTGTGTCTTATCTTTCTTATAAATTGTGCAGGGAGGTCTGGTTACGGCTGGGTTAGATGTTGCCCAGATATGGCTTGACGGCGATGAGACACTTGTGAACACTATTGACAGAAATGGGAATATGGCGCCAATTAGCATGGTCAATGGACATGCTGTAACCCATGATCCACTCGTCGTCCTTGTAAGTTTAAGATATATCCTTCTCATACTATATCACAAATTCATTTGAACTGAGGGGTTTAGTTGTTGAAGAAATATTTGTGCCTTTGATTCCTGACAGGTGAATGAGGGAAGTGCAAGTGCTAGTGAGATTCTGGCCGGGGCACTCCATGATAATGGCCGTGCAATCCTTGTCGGGCATAAGACTTTTGGTAAAGGAAAGATACAGGTTTGGTTGGAACCTGGGATGCATACTAACCCTTCACTCTATATATAAAAGCTACCCAGTAGTGTTCTAAATTCCTCTTTGAACTATTGATTATCTTACCTGTTTTAACTTTCTGATTGATTTGACGCCTTCATAAAATGATGCATTACAGTCAAATTATTATTACATAAATCTCCTAGATGGGAAATGGACTTATTTAAAAGCTTTTGAACTCCTTTTCCTTTAATCTCGCATTCTTGAGTTGTACTACATTTGTTCGGTATTCTCTCCATTGTCATGTTAAATGAAACACCTAGCACAAGATTTCTAACTTATCTACAAGTAGTGGTTGGTTAATGTAAGCATATAATTTTCCCTTGTCAATTTGTCAATTATGAGATAGGCTAATCCCTGTTTTGCTTATAAATCTCCTCTTTTACGAAATCTAGTTGTCTTTGACGCAGAGTGTTACACAGTTGCGCGATGGATCAGCTCTATTTGTTACAGTAGCCAAGTATTTGTCTCCAGCACTTCACGACATCGATCAAGTGGGAATAACACCTGATATTCAGTGTACAGTTGATATGCTTAATTCACCCAAAGACACTATCAAGGAATTCAGTGCATCCTCATCGTCTTTGGAGGCTGATTCTTGCATCATAGTTGCTGAACATGAATTGGATATTCAAGAATCGGAGGGCTCTGCTTCGTGACTACTAGTTAGGAATACCAATAGTCTAATGTATTCCTAGCATACTCATTGTGTAGTAGGAGATTCAAAATGGTAGGCGTGGTTTATGAATATGAATCATGTTGTGTATAAGGTAATATTTGCCCTTGGAACTTGAGGAGAAAATAACTAGTTCAACGAAGAAACTCATAGTACTACTCAAATAATTTTCCTTGAAGCACAAAGAGAAGGAGTCCAGGACAAGTAAGACAATTTAGCCCTATGTTTGTGATAATTAATTGGACAAAACAAGAACATAGTCCAGCATGGTTTCAGCAAAATATAAGGAAAGCAGTGGTTCATATGACCCTAAAGATAAGTACTAATGCAAATGCCATTTCTCTTGGATTATTTCCATCCATTTGTTGTATTTTTGCGACTGCTCCGTGGGATCAGCATTATGAAATTAAGTTAGTTAAGCTCACCTTGGTCCCCTCGAACCCGCCTCTTTCAAAATGACAGCTCCAACTATTTATTATATATGGTATGGTAGAATCTCACCTAAAACCTTAGGAATTTTTATCCTCATAACTTAGGTTCTTCAAGACTTTAAACTTCTCTTTATGTTTGAACCGAAGAAGAAGATAAATCTCTAAGAGTTTAAGAAAAAGTTGGACTGCTAAGTTTCGAAAGGGTTGTCCTACACTTTAAAATACAAAGAAGATGATTTCCACAATCTCTAAAGAAAGAATTGAACTAAACCATAAGTGTTTTCACTTACCTTGGCTTGCAAGGAGGAGGGTTCCTTCAAGAACCCTCGGAGAGGAAAGAGGCAGCTATTTTAGGCTTGAGAGAAAATAGAGAGAGAGAGCTAAATATAATCTGATTTTTGCAAATAAGAATAAAGAGAAAATGAAGTAATTTGGACTCTTATAAATCACCCTACTTGACCACCTCTTTTTTTTCCATTCTCAGACACATTTTGGTCAAAAATAGTCCAAGCAGGTAATGCACCTACATGGCTCTTTAAGTTGCTCAAAAAATCCAAGTAGGTGATGCACCTGCTTGGTTTATTTCTATCTGGAACACATTATATTGGGCCTTAAATATATTAGATATTGGGTTGGTCATTTGGGCCTTAAATAGATTAGGATTGGGCTATTCATTCTCCCCTTTTCTTTCACTAAATTTTAGCCTCGAATGAGCCCTCTACTTTAACTTAATACTTACCCTTTAACTATAAGCTCAAATACTAAACAATTACGTCAAGTTTAAATACTTTTGTCAATGCTAAGTTAGTCATATATGTTTTGAAATGTAAAGGGAATTACAGTAGCTCTAAAAACTCAGTTGGGACAGTCTTTGGCCATATGACCAGCGCGATGCGGTGGAAATCACGCTGCCACCTTGGTTGCAAACTAGAAAGTCACCGCGATGTAGTGGAATCATGGAGTCTTAATGGATTTTGACAAATGCCATTTTGGCTGGCTCTGCAATGCGCTAGGGTACCAGGTGGTACACTGTCTCACTAAAATGGCTCTAACTCTTCGCTTGAGTATCGAATTTGGGCAAATTTAGTATCGACGGAAAGCTTATTCAGTTATCTACATGAAAAAAAGTTGATATTAGGGAAACTATACATGGTTTTAAATATTTCTCACTTGGGAAGTCATCCCTTACTCTTCTTAAGGATGAAACTCGACTTAAATAAAAATCTGGGGTATTACAAGTCTATATGAGATCAATATCAGAAAACCATCCAAAATACCAAAACTAATAATGATTATCAACCATAATGCACATATCCATAGTAGTCCAACAAAGCCTCTAACAAAATCAAATGTCAGTAAAATGTTGGGATATGCCCCTAACCATAGCCAAAACAAATCTAAAATAAAGTCAAAGACAAGGGAAACCTAAATATAAAATGAAGTCTTTTGAATGATGGAATCTCACTAGTTTAAGTCAACTCTCGATCTAACCAAGAACACCTAATCATTGTGTAGGAAAGGTAGAGATACCATCGGACCTTGCATATCTTAGGGATACAATGCCTAAAGGCAGTTAGCGGTTGGAGCGCTAGAATAAAACTGAAGGACAAAGTAGTGAAGTAATTCCATAATCCATAATATGATTTCCAGTAAAACCCATTGGAAAATATCATACGCAATACATATATATATATATATATGTATATCATATGTCGAGGAAAAAGGGAGCAAGATATAACATGTATGTTTAAATCATTAACCTAGACTATGTAGCTCTTCCATCCTAAAGGAATCTACGGTCTATATGGGTTCATCTCCCTTTTCTAAAGGAGATCTAGTGTGCATTAGCCACACGTACCAAATAAAACCCACGAAGGATAATGCCATCCCCAAAATATAAAGTGCATCTCATACACACGATCACCATGACAAAACCTCACGTTGACATACATGAGTTTCAAGTATAAGTCCCCCCGGGACCTCCACCTTCCATGACTTTTCTACACCACCCCTTTTACCCCATAATAAAACCGTTTATACATTTCCAATAATTTTCTAAGGATACTTTTAATTAGGAATTTCCCGTAGGTATCGTTATACCAAAATTAGATTTTGCATGTCTAACCATTTATGCGATAAAAAATTATTGAATCAAATTTGAATCCAACATTTCCAATTAAACCAAACCTGTGGCCACCAAGGTCTTTCCAAAACCATTTAAAATAAAAACCAAACCAATTCATGTTCTATTTACCATTTATGCAATTGAAGGTTTCAAAAGAATAGCCAAACCAAGTGATAAATCATATTCCAAATCCAATAATGCAAGTGGGTCGAGGTTATTATCAATTTCCATAAAAAAATCATTTATTTGGGGGAACCATTGTACCTCTAAATTAAATCACCATCCCTATGCACCCAAAGAGTTCATAAATCATCGATTCAATGCATAAATTTTCTATAATAATCATGGAAAAATATTTAAATCAAATACATTCAAAACTTTGAACCCATGATTCAAATCCCAACATCAAACCATGCATAATAATAACCAATTCATGCCACAAATAAAATATAAGTATAAGTAAAAAGTTACATTCCTTAATTGCAAAGAAATTCAAAGAAAACCACACCCATAGGACCCTAGATGATCATCTCTCTGAACCCTAGCCTTGACTTAAAAAGGGAATTTGTGAGAGGATGGTTGTGAGTAATGAGAATGACCTTCGTATATTAAAAACTGATAGAACTAGGTCCTTGCAGTGATTAAAAATTGTTTTTATAGTTGTAATAACCCCTTTACCCCTCGTATCATTTTAAGAAGACCTAGATAGCCTAAAATTACAATAGGTTTGTGGCGCCGACCTTATCACTGAGGTCTGGCCTCCATGTCATGAGCCTTATCATGGTGATTATATTCTATCTCACAAAGTTTATCGTAGAGATTAACCTTCATGGCACGCTAATAATGCAAAGACTTATTGCCTTCATGACCTAGAACCACCTCTAATCTCATTTGAAAATTTTGAAACTCTTCTGGGTTACCCTTTTAATTCCCTAAAGCATAATTTTAGTCAAAAATTAATATTTTAAGTAGGGGAAGGCAAAAAATAAAATACCCAAAATTATTAGGGTGTCACAATAAGTGGCCACGATATCAGGGTAGCTTTAGTAGGATTTGAAGTAGCACGCTTAAGCAGCAGTTGTTATCATGGTAGGTACAATGCGTCAGCCATACAATATTAAGTTTAATTTATTAGGACTATCTAGGATACATTTTAGATTATAGATAGAGGCCATTCTAGTTTTAGTGATCATTTTGGTCAGGGTAGTGATTAGTCTTTGAGGGGTTTATTCTATTTATTCTAGCCATAGTGGTTATTCCAAGTCAGCCAAAAATTCTGCTTTGGTACATCTCTTAGGCATGTTATGTTTGTGGAACTTTTGGTCATTTCTCAGGAGAGTGCCCAAGTCATAGAGCGATTGTTCCTTCATCTTAGAGTGTTTGAAACACCCAAAATTTTGTCCCTTTAAAATTCATTAAGCCTTGATCTCATTGTTGTGGTAACAACTTAACCCCATGAGTCTTATGGTGTCCTAACAGATTAGGTTACCTTAATAATAAGGAGAACAATGAGGGGTATTGAAGTTTTTATTCAAGGTACGACTTGAGTGAACTAGCTGTAAAGACGCGTTACAAGTTGTTAGGATGAGTTGTAACCAAATCATGAAATTTTGTTGTTTGATTATACTCTGAGTATGAGTGGATAACTATGATACTTAAGGATATGTTATAAGTCATAAGGTGTAATCATAAGGTGTCTATTTTAAGTCTCAATTTGGATTCTTAGTTGTCTACGACTGGACACTATGAGTAGTAGACTCACATTACAATTTGGTTGGTCGAGTCATAAGGATAACAGTGTAGGGTGCCTTGGTGGTACTTCATTAGTAACAACGCATGGTGATGAGTCTCTAGGAGTGTCTACGAGTCAAGGGTTGACTCACAGTCAAAGGTGGCAATTTTTTAGTTTTTAATTTGAGGGAACTCTAGAAATTTCCCACTCTAACCCCCTGGACCCCACAACTTAAAGCCTTCCTTGGGGATTCATTATCACATCATTACCAATAAAACACCTCCAAATTCTCTCTCAATCTCTCTGTTCAAGTTAAGTCAAAAGTTTCTAAGAAAGTGGTAATCTAGGGTTCTAAGGGTGCCATCTTCTGCAAATTTCTTGGTATTTTAGGCATGTTACTATTCTTTGATTGTCAATTTTATAAATGCATACTATTTAATTTATCGTTCATAAGATATTTATTTTGGGTTTTGAACTATGGGTTGAGGGTTTTCAATATAAGTTGTTTAAATGCTTTTCCATGATATTTATGAAACTATTGTACTTAAATTGATGGTTGGTAAATTCAGGTGAGTGCATTGGAATGGTGGATGGAAATAGGGGTAAGAAGGAATCCCCAAATTAATTAGATTGGTATAAAAACTGGTACAACCTCTACCCGCTTGCATACTTAATTTTGGTTTATGCATTATTGCTTTGTTTGGTTTGTTTCTTGAAATTAATGCATAGAATAAATGGTTAATTTGTTTAAGTATAGTTTTTAAAACCTTGTGGGGTACACGGAAATCCCCCAAGTAATTTTAATAATGGATTATGTAGGGTGCATGGAAATCTCCTAGTGTTAGCTAATGGAATTTCTTACAAGCTATGGTCGGTATGATGATACCACTTAATAATACCTTAATATTTGACTCCAAAAATTGGTGGTTAGGTTATGTGTTACATGTTTTAATTGGGAAATAATGGGAGTTGTGTTAGCTAGCTGTGATGGTGTGAGTTCAAAAGACTGATACTGGAAACTCATATTTGCCAACATTAAAGTTGGTCTTTATGACCATGTAATTGTATTGTACAAGGGAATACCCCAAGTGTATATTCATATATATATGTATAATAGAGGGAAAGAAGGTACAAGAGAATCCCCAGTCATCTATGATATCTTCAGTTCGTGCAGCTAGTATGCACTAGGGCCCATTTAAGGGGTAACACTAGATCCATATAGCCAATGGGTGTATTTGTGATGGTAAAGCTATACAAACTCAAGTTAAAATCTTAAATTACATGCTAAGCTCATTCCCTATCCGAGCATTATATATATATACATATATATATATATGTAAATATATGGATGTGCATGGATGTGTACATGTGCTTTGGTTTGATGGAATTATTTTTATCATTATCCATAGGTTACATGATACAATTCACCTTGCTAACCATATTCAGACACTATATCCCCATGCGATATACGAACTGGCCATACTTCTACCTCTCCTACTTATTGACTAGGATTTAGGATTAGCTCGTGAGTCAGAATGATGTGGTGGACTTCTATACTTCAGAAGGCCCCATTTCCTTATGTCTTTACTATTTATTTTGGTTTTGATTAGGGATATGGTTGGGGGCATGTGCCAACTGGAAATTCTTTTGTTTAGATTTGAGGCTTTGTCGAAAAAATATGAACATGGGTGGTATTGTTGTAAGTATCTCTATCGGTATTGGTATTGGTTATTTATTTTGTTGTTGTTGCTTATTTTTGGTCATAAAAATATCATAATGTCTTTAAATTATATTTTCTTATCTTGTTTTATGTTCGCAATTCATTCGATATGAGGTGTACGGAGGTCAATGGTTGGGTATTGGGGATGGTCTCCGGTCCTGGTTGGACTTGAGATACCTAACACAGCCAAACCCTAGTTTGGGTCATGTTAGATTGGTATCAGTGCGCTAGTTCATAGTGAATGGGGTTTCCATAAATTCGTGTCATGTAAAATCTCTTTATGGGTGTACAACGTGCCACACTTATAAGGGAAAAACTACGAGGCATATAGGAATTTTCCCTTTCTTGTTGATTTAATTCTAGCTATAGAGACTAAGGTCTTGAATTCTTCTGATTCCCATTTGTTCACTTTTTAGATAATGCCACCAAGAAGATCTGACAACTGCGGGAACTCATTTGTCTAGTCTTAGGACAATATGGATGTAATGCCTCGAGACTACCCCCAGGACATCAAGCGGGGCTTAGAAACATAAGTTATCCTAAGCTAACCCATGATCCTTGTATAACTCATGAGCAACTAAATATGTTACATAAATCTGAAAGAAATAAGCAAAAGAAAAGTCTTTTCTAAGTAGGTTCAATACAAAACTGTGTAAAATGATTACATCTCCAGTAATACAAAACAAAGCAAAAATGAAATACATCAACTCTATTGACTATCTATGAAGCCTCTACTGATATTGACTATAGGAAGCTGGGACATGACCCGCAGCTATCTCTAATCAATATGACTGAATAAAAGAATGATACTGAAACTATAGTTTACCTCGAGTGCTCGAATAAAAAAAACTCCCCACCTGCTAACTTAAAGTTGCAAACTATCTGATTATAATGTGTGGGCTACAAATGGTACCTACATTATGAGATAATATAGCACATAGACATATATATGGGTTAGTACTTCTAGAATTTTTTTTGGTTTAAGTTTGTATTTTATTAACAATCAGTACTTGATTGAATAAAATAAAGACAGTAAAATCATATACATGAGTAATGAAGCATAAGAATAATATTTGAGAGGCATAACATAGTTTTTAAAAGCTTTACTTATTATATTTTATTAGAGATGTTCTTCCGACCGAAATAAACTATGTGAGCTATCATGGAGTCCAATATATTACCCATCTTGAGGAGAGTTATTCTACCCTTTCCATCAGAATATAACCTTAACTTCAGTGATCATTATACTTAACCCATATTAGGACTTAAGCCTACGGTGGTACGTAGTCCTGGGGCATACGACCATGGAATCTTACCCAACTCGATCCTAATACTACTCCCATATTACTTATATTTTCATACTTTAGGAAATCCACTTTAAAATAGTATAAGAGTTTATAGAATGAAAATAGTTACGCTTCACTTTACTTTAAATCATAATCAAGATGAACAAATGTGGATTCCATATCTTATCTTAAGATCAACAGATCAATCTTTGTTTCTATAATAGTATAAACTTATCTGTAACGCCCCGCATTTTGGGCTACAATATAGACCACGATTCCGATGTGTTGATAAACCCCGAAGCCATAAAATCCTATGCCAATATGTCATGTTAAATATTTGTGTAGCATGTGAATCCATTCAAGCTTGAATTTATACCATAGAGGTCCTTCAACTCAAGGACGAGTTGAAACTATTTTGATCGACTTTTAGTGGACGTTGTAAATTATGTCATCTTCCATCGACCATAATACTCTGTATATGTTGAATTAGGGAGCCTACTATGTGTCAAATGATAGGTTTTTGAGTTAGCTTTCCAACGATACCAATTTTGCTAAAATCCGACACCCGAGCAAGAAGTTTTGGCCTTTCAAAGTGACATGCATTTCCTAACCAATCTCCCATGGCCACTGGAAAGCATAGGCGATAGCCTAGGCGGCGCCTATGTAAACATAGGCGATAGCCTAGGAGGCGCCTATGTAAACATAGGCAATAGCCTAGGCGGCACCTATGTGAACATAGGTGATGGGATCAGCGACGCCTATGTAAAGAATGCAAGTGACTTAAACACTCCATTTTTGGGGTTGCCCTAAAACACGAAATTCAGTTCCAAGGACCCCAAAATACACCTTCATTCACCAAAAGTCTCAAGGATTCTCCTTAGGGTTTCAAAATAAAACCCAAGCAACTCAAGATTCAACTGGGGGTTTTAGGAACAAATTGCATATTTGGAATCCTCTCAGCGTAGGCTTCAAGAAGCATCTAATATACGTAGTAATTGAAGCACATGGGGTTATCTCAAAAATCTCATGGGCTTTAAAAATTCATGTTTTCAAATGGGGGTTTTGAAATAACGAATATGATTATGTTTTAAATGTTTTATGATATTGATTTGGACCTTAGGCCTACTCCCAAAGTGATTTGCTATATGATATGTGTATATGCATGTATTCTGAAAAGATTTTAACTTGAGAGTATGAATGATATGAAATTTCCTCTCTTGATGTGAATTTTTTTTAAATGTTCATATGATGTAAATTGTTTGAAAACATCTTGAAGAGCATGACATGAAATGTTTTGAGAATTGATATGATTTTGACTTAAAAACAAGAAGGTTATTCATGTTGAATATAATGTTTGAATGAGAAAAATAATGTGATATTGATGGCTTGCAAGTCGGGTATGACGATACCCTAAAGAATATGATATGTGATTGAATCAGATGAAATTTAAATGCATTGATTTTACATGAGATAGGTGGATGCCTGAAGAAGGCATTTGAGTGTAAGGGCTCATCACTGGAAATCGTGTTTGCCGACATGGGAATTTGGTACCAGGCTATGTGATCTTGAGTACTTGACTTTATTTCATTCCCAAATTGGGACTATAGGTAGGAGCCCGGGCTAAGTGATCTTTGGCACTAATATTGGGTCAAGACAACATGCTTCGTGGTCTTGTGTGTGTCTCTCTCACTTATACTCTAGTCTTGGTGGAAATCGAGGTATGACAGTTGGTGTAAATTATGTAGGGTATTCTACCTTGCTCAGTTGTATTTCATTGTTGTTGAGAAACTATTGCATTATGCCCATGTGTTTTCAAATGATTTGATATGAAATTGCTTTATAATGGCTCTGAACTATATTTTGTGAAAATATTACGTTTTGTTTTGATATCTCTGCATGCCAGTAGTTTTGTGCTGACCCCCTCCCCTCTCCAACCTCTCAGGTTCAGAGGCCCAGTCTAGGGGTTAAGAGAATCAGTAGATCATTCAGACAGAGTTGTAGAGACAAGTGGTGAGCCTTCTTTGTTTTAGAAGGTCTTATGTCCTGCAGTCCTTTTATCTTATATTTAGATTTGGGGTCTACTGGGTCCTTGTCCCAGTTTATATACAGTCACTTAACTCTGTCATTTGTTAGATATTTTTGCAGACAGTTGTTTAGAGGTTGATTGATGTTGGGGGAACCTTATTTACCCGTTATTGTTTATTTTCATATTTATTTCCACGTTTCTGAATTATTGTGTTTCTTCCGCATTACTTTGATCATATGAATTAGGTGCATGATTACCAGACAGATAGGGATGTTTCGGGACTCCATGGTTCAAAATGCTCATTACGGCCAGGCCCTAGTTTGGGTCATGACAAACCTGGTATCAAAGCCTAGTTCATGGTCCCAGGGTGTCTGCAAAATCGCATTGGGTAGAGTCATGTTTATGGGTGTGTAGAGCGCCACACTTATAAGAAGGAGGTTGCTAGGAGTTTAGGAAATGTTTCCCTTCTATGTGATTTAGTTCGTGCTTCAGAGTCTGAACTGTCCCCTAATTAATGATCATTTGTGTTTCAGAAACACCGTTATGCCTCCACGTCGTATCATTGATCAGAATGCTCAGGCAAATAAGGTCCATCCCACCCATGGGATGCGGACCCATAACAGGGCTCATACTCTAGAATTTGTCCCTACTCCAGGAGTCCCTCCAGTCTTGATCAGTCCACCTTTGGCTCTGCAGACTAATGTCAACCGTCCCCCAACTGCTCAGGGAGATATTTCAAATGCAGAATTCAAATGATCTATTCATATGTTGACACAGTTGGTAGCTAACCAGTCTCAACGATAAAAAAATATTGGGTCTGCATCTGTTATGTCTGAGGCTACTATAGTCGAACATTTCATGAAGATGAACCCACCTAGGTTCACTGGCACCAAGGTGGAGGAAGATCCATAGGTGTTCGTGGATGAGATGGAAAAAATCTGTAAGGTGATGCATGTGGATGAGGTTGAAGAGGTGGAACTAGCAACCTATCAACTCAAGGACGTTGCGAATCAGTGGTATGCTGACTGGGAAGATCAAAAGGTGAGTGTTTAGAGCCTACAGTTTGGGGCGAATTTATGGAAGCTTTCCTTGATTGATTCTTCCATTTGGAGTTGACGGAGACCAAAACGGGAGAGTTTATGAATCTAAACCAGGGCAGTATGAGTGTCCAGGAGTACACTTGGAAGTTTAATAAACTACCCCGCTATGCACCAGAGTTGACTAGTAATATAAGAGCCTAGATAAGGAAATTTGCATATGGCCTTGCTGATAACCTGGTACTTAAGTGCCAGGGGGCTATGTTGAATAATGAGTTAGACTTTGCTCGACTGACCATTCATATGCAGCAGGTGGAAGAGAAAAAGAAAAAGATTGCTGAATCTAGAGAGAAAGACAGATAGGCTAAGAGAACTAGATCAGCGAACTAGTACCAGAGTCAGTTGCAGGGTGGTAACTGGGGTAATAAGTAGTCAAAGAAGAAGAAGTTTTGGAATAATGCATAGTCAGCATCCAGCGCCCCAGCACCCAGACCACCGACAGACAGACAAACTCAGAGTTTTCAGACTCCTCATGGATCCAAAGCTCTAGGCACACAGTCTCAGGGCAGTGTGGCCCAGCAGCATCGTACTTATTCGAGGTGCGAGGTTTAAGAAGGGAATCATCTAGGGAAGTGCTGGTTTGAGGGGAGAAACTGCAATACTTATGGCAAAGTGGGTCACGTTCAGAGAGATTGTCCTTCTGCTGGAGGAAATACGGAGGGGGCTAAGTCCCAAGCTGCCTCCACAGCTCCTCTTCCTAAGGATGCTCTTTTAGCTGCCGGGAGTGATCACAACCGATTATATTCTTTGACTAACTTCCTGGAGGCGAAAGCTTCACCAGATGTTGTCATCGGTATGTTACGAATTTTTTCTCCTGATGTTTATGTATTGCTTGATCCTGGGTATACTCTATATTATATGACCCCTTATGTAGCTGTTAGTTTTGGGTTTGAGCCCAAAGTTATTGTAGAATCTTTCTCAGTTTCTACCCTTTTAGGTGACTATTGTTTTTAGAAGGGTGTATAGAAAATGTGTCGTGTCTATTCATAGTAGGGAAACTATGGCAGACCTTATAGAACTTGATATGATAGATTTTGATGCCATCCTTGGGATGGAATGGCTCTATTCGTGATATGCCACACTCGATTGTAGGACCCAAAAGGTCACTTTTTCTTTCCCGAATGAGACACCAATTGTATGGGCAGGGAGTTCTATAGAACCTAGAGGTCACTTTATCTCTTATCTTAGAGCCCGAAAGCTTATCTCCAAAGGTTGTATGTACCATCTAATCCTAGTAAAAGATTCAAAAGTTGAAAATATTCCTCTGCAGTCAGTCCCTGTAGTGAATGAATTCCTAGAAGTCTTTTCCGAAGATCTCCCAGAGATACCCCCTGATAGGGAGATAGATTTTGGCATTGATGTGTTGCCAGACACTCGTCCTATTTCTATTCTGCCATATAGAATGGCTCCCGTGAAATTAAAGAAGTTAAAGGAACAGCTTGCAGACCTCCTAGACAAAGGTTTTATTTGTCCTAGTGTTTCCCCATGGGGTGCACCCCTGCTCTTCGTTTGAAAGAAGGATGGGTTCCTTCATATGTGTATAGACTACCGCAAGTTGAATAAGGTCACAATTAAAAATAAATATCCTCTTCCTAGGATTGACGACCTTTTTGACCAGCTTCAGGGTGCCAAGTATTTTTCAAAAATAAACCTTCATTTGGGTTATCATCAGTTGAAAGTTAGGGAGTCAGACATACCCAAGACACCCTTCTGAACCCGATATGGTCACTACAAATTTCTAGTCATGTCCTTCGGGTTTACTAACGCCCTTGTATCTTTCATTGATCTTATGAATAAAGTGTTCCATCAGTTTCTTGACTTGTTCGTCATTTTATTTATTGATGATATTCTGATCTATTCTAAGAGTAAAGAGGATCACACTAATCACCTCTGAATTATTCTTTAGACCCTTGAGGATCATCAGCTGTATGCCAAATTTTCTAAGTGTGAATTCTGGTTGGATACTATTACCTTCTTGGGGCATATGGTGTCCAGTGACGGGATAAGAGTGGATTCCCAGAAAGTTGTAACAGTGAGAAAGTGACCCAGACCCATGACTCCAACCGATATTTAGAGCTTTTTGGCTTTGGCGGGGTATTACAAAAGGTTTGTAGAGAGTTTTTCTTCCATAGCTACTCCGCTTACTAAACTAACTCAAAAAAGATAAAGTTTGTGTGGACTGACTTGTGTGAAAATAGTTTTGAGAAGTTGAAGGACAAGCTTACTACTGCTCCTGTTTTGACCCTTCCCGAGGGTATAGATGATTTTGTGGTATATTATGATGCGTCCCGTGTGGGACTTGGTTTTGTATTGATTCAATGTGGTAAGGTGATAGCTTATACATCTAGGCAGTTAAAGGTGCATTAGTGCAATTACCCCACTCATGACTTAGAGTTAGCAGCCGTGGTGTTTGCCCTTAGAATCTAGAGGCACTAACTCTATGGAGTGCATGTTGATATTTCTACCGACCATAAGAGTTTACAGTATATTTTCTCATAGAAAGAATTGAACCTCAAGTAGAGGCATTGGATGGAGCTTTTGAAAGACTATGATATGAGTCTGCCTTACCATCCGGTCAAGACAAATATTGTAGCCGACGCCCTCAGCAGGTTGTCTATGGGCAGCCTTTCTCATGTAGATGAAGGAAAGAAAGACATGGTGAAGGATATTCACCGCCTTGAAAATCTAGGAGTGCGACTCTTAGATTCTAAAGATAGAGGGGTGATTGTTCATGAGTTAGCTAAGTCATCCCTTTATGCTGAAGTTAAGGAAAAGCAGGTTGAAGGTCCCATCTTGATGCAAATCAAGAAAGATGTGGGTCAACAAAAGGTAATGTTATTTGAAATTGGTGGTGATGGTATTCTATGATTTTAGGGTAGGTTGTGCGTTCTGGATGTTGATGTACTGCGGGAAAGAATCCTTGATGAGGCGCGCACTTCAAGGTATGTTGTTCACCCAGGCTCTACTAAGATGTACCATGATCGGAAAACCTTGTATTGGTGGAATAGATGTAGCTGATTTTGTGTCCAAGTGTTTGAACTATCAACAAGTGAAGGTGGAACACATGAGGCTAGGCGTTACTTCCCAAGAGATAGCCGTGCCTTTATGGAAGTGGGAGATGATAAACATGGACTTCATTATAGGACTTCTAAGATCATGAAACCAGTATGATTCTATATGGGTGATTATAGATCGGTTGACAAAGTCAGCCCACTTTTTGCCTGTGAGGACCAATTATTCGAGAGAGGGTTATGCTAAGATTTACATTGATGAGACAGTTTGGTTGCATGGGGCAACAATGTCCATTATATCCGATAGAGGTACTCAATTTTCATCTTAGTTCTGGAGATATTTTTAGAAGGGTTTAGGTACACAGGTGAATTTGAGCACAACTTTCCACTCCAGACGGATGGGCTAGTTGAGTGTACCATTCAGACCCTTGAAGATATATTAAGGGCATACGTCATTAATGTCAAAGGTAGTTGGGTGGATCACCTGCCATTAGTTGAATTTTTTTACAATAATAGTTACCATGCCAACATCAAGATGGCTCCTTTTGAGGCTTTGTATGGAAGGAGATGTAGGTCTCCGATGGGATGGTATAAAGTGGGTGAAACTCAGTTGTATGGGCCTGATCTTGTTCATTAGGCGATGGAGAAAGTGAAGATCATTAGAGAATGACTCAAGACTACTCAGAGTCATCAGAAGTCCTATGCCGATGTTAGAAAAAGAGAACTAAAGTTTGAAGTTGGTGATTGGGTGTTTCTCAAGGTTTCTCTTTTGAAAAGAGTTATGCGGTTTGCAAAAAGGGGCAAATTGAGCCCTCATTACATAGGGCCATATTAGATTCTGAAAAGGATTGGTACAGTTGCTTATGAGCTAGAATTGCCTGCAAGTTTGGGTTCTGTTCATCCGATATTCCATGTATCCATGTTGAAGAAATACATTGCAGATCATTCTCTGGTATTGCCAGTAGAGGGTATAATAGTGATAGATTCCTTGTCTTACGAAGAAGAGCCTTTTGAAATTTTAGATCGTCAAGTTCAAAAGTTGAGGAGCAAAGAGATAGCCTCACTAAAGGTACTGTGGAGGAATCAAAAAGTGGAAGAAGCAACTTGGGAGTCAGAAGAGGACATGAGAATTAGATATCCCAATTTGTTTGCTTCGATGGAGGATGAGATAGAAGTTACTATTCCTATCTTATCTTTCCTAGTCCTTTATTATGCTTGAAATCGTGTCTGTCTGTGTCCCGCATCATCATTCGAGGATGAATGATCCTAAGGGGGGATAATGTAACGCCCCACATTTTGGGCTACAATATAGACCACGATTCTAATGTGTTGATAAACCTCGAAGCCATAAAATCCTATGCCAACACAGTATGTTAGTTATTTGTGTAGCATGTGAATCCATTCAATCTTGAATTTAGACCATAGAGGTCCTTCAACTCAAGGACGAGTTGAAACTATTTCGATCGACTAAGTTTTAGTAGATGTTGTAAATTGTGTCAGCTTCCATCGACCATAACTCTCATTATATGTCGAATTAGGGAGCCTACTATGTGTCAAATGATACGTCTTTGAGTTAGCTTTCCAACGATACCAATTTTGCTAAAATCTGACACCCGAGCAAGAAGTTATGGCCTTTCAAAGTGATATGTGTCGCCTAACCAATCGCCTATGGCCACTGGAAAGCATAGGAAATAGCCTAGGTGGCACCTATTTTAACATAGGCGATAGCCTAGGCAGCACCTATGTGACATAGGCGATGGGATGGGTGGCACCTATGTTAGGAATTCAAGTGACTTAAACACTCCATTTTTGGGGTAAAATGGTCCTTTTCCACCCTTACTTAGCCCTAAAATCCAAAATTCAGTTCCAAGGACCCCAAAATACACCTTCATTCATCAAAAGTGCTCAAGGATTCTCCTTAGGGTTTCAAAATAAAAACCCAAGCAACTCAAGATTCAACTAGGGGTTTTAGGAACTAATTGCATATTTGGAATCCTCTCAGCGTAGGCTTTAAGAAGCATCTAATATTCATAGTAATCAAGGTACATGGGATTATCTTAAAAATCTCATGGGCTTTAAAAATTCATGTTTTCAAATGGGGGTTTTGAAATTATGAATATGATTATGTTTTAAACGTTTTATGATATTGATTTGGCCCTTAGGCCTACTCCCAAAGTGATTTTCTATATGATATATGTATATGCATGTATTCTGAAAAGATGTTAACTTGAGAGAATGAATGATATGAAATTTTCTCTCTTGAGGTGAATTTGTTTAAAATGTTCATATGATGTAAATTGTTTGAAAACATCTTGAAGAGCATGACATGAAATGTTTTGAGAATTGATATGATTTTGACTTGAAAACGAGAAGGTTATTCATGTTGAATACAATGGTTGAATGAGAAGAATAATGTGATATTGATGGCTTACAAGTTGGGTATGAAGATACCCTACAGAATATGATATGTGATTAAATCAGATGAAATTTGAATGCATTGATTTTACATGAGATAGGTGGATGCCCGAAGAAGGCGTTTGAGTGTAAGGGCTTATCGCTGGAAATCATTTTTGCTAACACGGGAATTTGGTACCAGGATAAGTGATCTTGAGTACTCGACTTTATGCCATTCCCAAATTGGGACTATAGGTAGGAGCCTGGGCTAAGTGATCTTGGGCACTACCATTGGGTTGAGACACCATGCTTTGTGGTCTTGTGTGTGTCTCCCTTACTTAAACTCTAATCTCGACGGCAACTGAGGTATGAAAGTTGGTGTAAATTATGTAGGGTATTCCATCTAGCTTAGTTACATTTCATTATTGTTGAGAAACTATTGCATTATGCCCATGTGTTTTCAAATTATTTGATATGAAATTGCTTTATAATGGCTCTGAACTATATTTTGTGAAAATATTACATTTTGTTTTGATATCTTTGCGTGCCAGTACTTTTGTGTTAACCCCCTCCCCTCTCCAACCTCTCAGGTTTAGAGGCCCAGTCTAGGGGTTAAGAGAATCAGAAGATCATTCAGACAGAGTTGTAGAGACAAGTGGTGAGCCTTCTATTTTTTGGAAGGTCTTATGTCCTACAGTCCTTTTATCTTATATTTAGTGTTGGGGTCTTCTGGGGGCCTTGTCCCAGTTTAAATATAGTTACTTGACTCAGTCATTTGTTAGAGATTTTCGCAGACAGTTGTTTAGAGGTTGATTGATGTTGGGGGAACCTTATTTCCCCGTTATTGTTTCTTTTCATATTTATGACCATGTTTCCGAATTATTGTATTTCTTCCGCATTACTTTGATCATATGAATTAGGTGCATGATTACCATATAGATAGGGGTGTTTCGGGCCTTCATGGTTCGAAATGCTCGTCACGGCCAGGCCCTGGTTCGGGTCGTGACATTATCAATGGAGATTAAGAGCATAATATAATTGTAAACTTAATACTTGTACTTAGGGATTATGATACATGCTTAAATTCTTAGAAATTCATGACAAAACTTTATGCCCAATAGTCATCTTTAAATCTTTCAACAATCTCAGTCAAAATAATGATGCTAAAATAACAATATGAATCTTATAAGTTAAAACATGAACATAAGAAATTCTTGATAACTTAAAGCTTTTAATCTCATGATAATAACATTCTTCAAGAATATAGAAATTTAGGTACTAAGCCTAATTCAAAAACATGTAAATTAAACCTTAAAATCATGCACTTTGGGCACAAGGGTGAAAGGGGTACCCTTGTTCATAAACTCTACATACCATAAGTAAATTTATTCTTGATGAAATCTTTAAATTTAATCGTGAAAACTTGTGTTCTTCAATGAATAATCTTGGGTTATTGTTCTTGGGAAAGGGGAGAGTTTGTACGTGAGTTGATTTGAAGAAGATGGGGAAATAATGCCCTTTTGGGAGTTATGATTCATTCTTTGGATGTTTGGAGTTTTCGGGTAGGACCAAAGTGCCCGTTGACCCTTAAGAAGCTGAAACTGTGGGGAAATATAGCCCCTTTGGTGTGAACCCTAGTTGAGTTAAGCAGCCCTCGCAACGCGACCCCTAATTAAGTGGAATAGCCCTCGCAGTGTAGGGCTATCTTTTTGTCTATCACGAAAATGGGAATAATATTTCGTTCAAGTATTTGATTAGGGAGGAATTTGTATTTCTTGAAATCCAATTCAATTATCTATCATTTGGTGTGTATTTAGATAAAATATACCACCTCTGTCAAAAGTTACACACGTTCAAAGTTGACCCTCCTAGAATCAAATACCAAGGCTTGACCGAATCGAAGGCTCATAGCTCAACTTTGCTCTAACTTTGCCCTATGAATATTTTTCACCCATAAAGCACTTAACACACTAGGATAATTATCATGAAACTTATATTCAAATCGGAATAATTTGGATTAGAGATTATACATGTAGGAGCGACAGTTGAATTCTAGCCCAAAAATACAAGGTGTTACATTATCTCCCTCATGGAATAGTTCATCCTTAAAAGATGGATAGGAACTTATTAAGACTTTAGAAGTATGAAATAATGTAGACATGATATGTTTTCTAATGAATGATATAGATGACCTGAAAAATTAAAACTTCCATCATGTAACTGATTTCTAAGCTGACTTGACCCTGGTTTGGGTCATCTTAAATTTGTATCAGTGCGCTAGGTCATGGTGTATGGGTTTTCCACAAAGCTATATCATTTAATGTCACTTTTATGGGTGTGTATCATGCCACACTTATAAGAGAGAGGCTATGAGGCATATAGGAGTTTTCCCTTTCTTGTTGATTAAATTCGAGTTGTAGAGTCTAAGGTCTTGAATTATTTTGATTCCCGTTTGTTCACTTTTTAGATAATTCCACCAAGAGGATCTAAAAACTGCGGGAATTCTTCTATCTATTTTGAGGACAATATGGATGTAACGCCTCGAGACTACCCCCTGTACGTTAGATGGTGCTTAGATATACAAGTTATCCTAATCTAACCCATGATACTTGTATAACTCGTGAGCAACTAAATATGTTACATAAATTTGAAAGAAATAAGTGAAAGAGAAATCTTTGCTAAGTAGGTTCAACACAAAACTGTGTAAAATGATTACAAGTCTAGTTATACAAAACAAACTAGACATCAAATACATCAACTCTATTGACTATCTATGAAGCCTCTACTAATATTGACTACAGGAAGCAGGGACATGACTCCTAACTATCTCTAATCAATACGACTGAATAAAAGAATGATACTAAAATAATAGTTTAGTTGAGTTCTCGAATCAAAAAGCTCTTCACATGTTAACTGGAAGCTACAAACTATTTAATTACGATGTGTGGGCTACAACTGGTACCTATATTATGAAATAATGTAGAACATAAACATATATATAGGTCAGTACTTCTGTTATGTACTAAGTATGTAAGGGTGAATGCATAAGTAAAACAATAATTGGATTTTCATGTATACTTTCAAATGATGCATGCTAAGTGTAAATAACTCACTTTGAGCTTGAATAAAACAAAGACTGCAAAATCATATACATGAGTAATGAAGCATAAGAATAATCTTTGTAAGGCATAACCCCATTTACAAAAGCTTTACTTATTATACTTTCTTAGAGAGGTTCTTCTAACCGACATAAACTATTTGAGCTATCATGGAGTCCAACATCTTACCCATGGTTAGGCGAGTTGTTCTACCCTTGCTATCGAAATAGAAATTTAACTTCAGTAATCATTATACTTTACTCATATTGGGACTTAAGCCTTTGATGGCACGTAGTCCCAGGGCATGCGACCTCGGACTCATACCCAACTCGATGCTAAATACTACTCCCATATTACTTATATGCTCATACTTTAGTAAATTCACCTTATAATAATATAAGGGTTTATAGAATTAAAATAGTTATGCTTCTCTTTACTTAAAATCATAACCAAGATGAACAAATGTGGATTCCATATCTTATCTTAAGATCAAAAGATAAATCTTTGCTTTGTATCATTGTATAAACTTATCAATAGAGCTTAAGAGAATAATATTCTTGTAAACTTAATACTTGTACTTAGGGATTATGATACATGCTTAAATTGGTAAAAATTCATGACAAAACTTCATGATCAATAGTCATCTTTAAATCTTTCAACAATCTCAGTGAAAATAATGAAGCTATAATCACAATATGAATCTTATAAGTTAAAACATGAACATAAGAAATTCTTGATAACTTAAAGCTTTCTATCTCATAGTAATAACATGCTTCAATAATATAGAAATGTAGATTTTAACCCTAATTAAAAAACAAGCAAATTAAATCTTTAAATCATGCACTTTGGGCAAAAGGATGAAAGGGGTACCCTTGTTCATAAACCCCACATACCTTAATTAAATAGATTCTTCAAGAAATATTTAAATTTAAGCTTCAAACCTAGTGTTATTGAGAGGATAATCTTGGATTATTGTTCTTGGGAAAGAGGAGGTTTTTTACATGAGTTGATTTAAAGAAGATAATGCCCTTTTGGGTGTTATGACTCATGCTTTTAATGTTTGGGGTTGAGGGGAAAGGACCAAGGTTCCCCTTAACCAATAAGAAGATAAAACTGTTGGGGAATAGCCCCCATGGTGTGACTCCTAGTTGTGTTAAGCAGCAGTTACAATGCGGCCCCAAATTAAATGGAATAGCCCTTGCGGTATGGGGCTATCGCGACCCCTTACCATCTTTCATGAAAATTGGAATAACGTTTTTCTTGAGTATTAGATTAGGGATAAATTGGTATTATTGGAAAGATAATTCAATTATCTATCATTTGGTGCGTATTGAGATAAAAAATTCCACCTATTTCAAAAGTTTTAAGCATTCAAAGTTGACTCTCCCATAATCAAATAACAAGGCTTGACCGAATCAAAGGCTCTTAGCTCAACTTTGCTCTAACTATTTCCGATGAATATTTTTCACCTCAAAAGCACTTAACACGCTAGGATAATTATCATGAAACTTATATTCACAAGGGAATCATTTGGATTCGAGTTTATTCATGTAGGAATGGCGGTTGAATTCTAGCCTAAAAATGTGGGGTGTTACATTATCCCCCCTTGGAATTATTCATCCTCGAAAGATGGATAGGAACTTATTAAGACTTTAGAAGTATGAAATAATGTAGACATGATATGTTTTCTAACGAAGGATATAGATAACTTGAAACATAAAAACTTCCATCATGAAACTGATTTCTGAGCTGACTTGACTCTTTTGAATTATAAGGGGCTGATTCATGCCGAGAGATTAGAACTTACTAGAATTGCTCATTATATGATCTTACATATAGAATTACGAAGTGATAACTGATGCAATAATACTCCAAGAGTTAATAAGGATGGAATAAAGTGTGTGAGTTCGCATTAGAAATTGTTCCTCAACAAAACACGTATAGGAATCAAAAGAAAGGGGCTTAATGGCATTGCCAAGTACATTATGTAAGCACGAATCATGAGACTATGAGACCAAGATTATATAATGGTTATTGCATTGTCTAAGCTATAATACTTAGAAAACAAAGATCATTCATTGAACACTTATGAACTGAATTATGACTACATATAAGAATTGTAGATATGATGCATGGACTTAACTGAATTACCTTACAGAATAGACATACTAATGAAAATTTGGATAGTAAGACTAGATGGAAACATGGAAAATCATAGTAACTTGTCTGTCTGAATTCAAAACTAAATTGTTGGCTATACATACTGAATCATACTAAGAACTCAAACTCAATTTGAGTGTTTCTTTAATACTTTTTGCAAGAAGTTCCAATAACATATGGGATAAAAGAATCTTGGGCATGATCTGAATAAGATATCTTAATAAGGAATCAAAACATGGCTACAACTTTATGACATGGAATATACGCCTACAGAACATAAGCTAGGATAGAAATAATAGGCCTTATGCAATGCAACTTCTAATTTCTAAAATCTTAGACACACTTCTCAAATACTCTCTCTACTATACTTTTCCCCTTGAATACCGTGCTCATTTGATTCAACCTATAATTCTCACATAGGAATTGATAACTTCGTATACTAAGGTCGGATCTGAACTAAATTCTCTCACCATTTTCTAGCCTACCCAATGTCACAAAGTACAACACATATCATCAAAATACTAGTCTAAACAACGAGTTCAATACCCCATGCACTTTCACATCCCTCCTCTTATGAATAATTCTTCTTACTACTTTAACAATTAAATTCAACCTCTTACTTGGAATTCACTAGCTCACAATGCACCCATCTACTTATATACAAATATGGCATTCAAGCTTATCATTAAAACTACATACTAACTTCTAGGAAACCATCCATATAAGCATTTTTCTCATATTCTCTAAATCTCTATCAATAACAACTTTGTTGCACTATTCTTAAGAAGGCACACATGAAATCTCAACTAACCATGACGTATACCAAAAGCTTGGTCTCAATATTACTTCACTCCCATAACCTTAGATAAAACATGCATACAATAATCTTTCCTCAACCAAAAAAATTTAACTCCCTCCCATCTAAACAATCTTTCGAAACCAGTATCATCCCCCCTTAGATTAAATCCATCCTTCTAAACTTATGGATCTATTTCATATCCCTGGGAATGAGCCATAATTTCTTCACTCTATTTTTCTACAAAGAAATTATCAACTCATGTGAATTAACTATATTTAAAACATACTAACTTCATTCTTGGATAATACCCTTCACATATACCATACTTAACATTCTCTATCTTCAATATTAATTAGCATAGACTTACACTCTCCCCGATAAATATAATTACCTCACTAAAACATAATCTATATCACATTTCTAAGATTATATTTTTTCCTAAACCACGAGAAAAAATATTATACCAAAAGACTAAACATCAATAATCTAGAACTCCTTAACTTAGCTATTAAGAACACCATATACTATATAACTAGCCTTTTTCTGGTTTAGCAACTCAAGGATACTACTAACCACAACCAACCTTTAATAATCTTAGAAAATAATGCAACCCCCATATCACCTTCGGTACACATCTAAGTCATACCTACAATATTATACTTAATTTAAAATCAATAAACTTAAATTCTTGCATGCATTGTTTCAATCCTACTAGTTCACCTCCATATAACTAGCATCACTAACCAAGCAATAATTATTTCTACCTTGATGATCATCCACTGTTCAAACTTAGTGTCAAGTGCTAGGCATGATTAATAACACAACCTCACATACTATTCTTGCTCAAAAGCTATAAAATAAAACACCAAGAAACACTAGTCCACTGGAACCTAATAACAATAATAATTCATCATAATCATATGGTATATCATTTTAAAATCTCCTAGCACATCCTCCTTCTACCATGGAACCTCAAGGGAGGCCTAAATTAAAAATACTAAACCACCAAATACTTTCATTAATAACCTATACTTTTCTAACACAATAAAAACCACCAATGGCTCTTTTCCTTCTTGAAGTTAGGAACAATTCCCCATAACTAATAACTCCTTCTCTACCTTCTGCCAAGGAACCTGTACCACATTCATTACCCCTAATCTAACACACAAGGATATATCACCTCACTATTAACTCAATTGTATGTAAATACTCATCTATATACCTTCGATCAATCATCATTACCACCTTTCTTGTCACTACACTTCTAAACCCTTACTTCCAACTATAAGAAAGTTCTACTACTTATGAATCAGAACATACCAGGTCATAATATCCCTCAAATTTAAACTCTATTTACAAATCTAGGTTCATACTATATCTTTTCATGAGCACTGTCAGGATAAAAAGAGGTTAATAAAGAATATAAATACATAACATATTCTGTCTTAACTACAAACTCATATGGATGAGAACATAAGCTTTCAACTTAAGGGACTTATAACACACTAGCGAGCTCCTCTGAAGCCCCTTGTGTGTCTCTTGAACTTACTCATAGTAAATTTGAGAGCATCATCATGGGAGAAATAGAAATCTAGTACTCATGTTATCCAAAAAGTCCTAGAATGAGAATTATGGAGTAACACATGAATTGACCAAATTTTCAGAAAAAACAACTTTACTGCACAATCTAGAGTATCAAAGAAAAGATACATTCTTAAATGCCTAGTAACCTCTCAAAGAAAACTACCAACGTCTTCGTATCATTCCATAAGACCCTACTAGACACAAATTCATAGACACCCTAGCATACTTGAACTTTGTGCTTTGATACCAAGTTTGTAATGCCTCGAGACTACCCCTAGGACGTCACATGGTGCTTAGAAACACAAGTTATACTTAACTTACCTATGATACTTGTATAACTTGTGAGCAACTGAATATGTTACATATATATGAAAGAAATAAGCGAAAAAGAAGTCTTTGCTAAGCAGGTTCAATACAAAACTATGTACTATGATTACAACTCTGGTTATACAAAACAAAACTAAAATGAAATACATCAACTCTATTGACTGTCTATGAAGCCTCTACTAATTTTGACTATAGGTACCTGGGACATAACCCCAAGCTATGTTTAATCAATACGGCTGAATAAACGAATGATACTAAACTATTGTGGACTCGAGTTCTCGAATCAATAACACTCTTCACCTACTAACTAGAAGCTGTAAACTGTCTGATTATAATGTGTGGGCTACAACTGGTACCTATATTATGAGATAATGTATCAAATAGAAATATATGTGGGTCAGTATTTCTGGAATATTCTGAGTATGTGGGGGTGCATGCATAATTAATTGGATATTCATGTAAACTTTTAAATGATTCATGCCAATTGTAAATGACTCACCCTGCGCTTTCATGACACAAAGACTGCAAAATCATAGACATGAGTAATGAATCATAAGAATAATCTTTGTTAGCCATAATACTTAGTTTCTAAAATCTTTACTTATTATACTTTCTTAGGGAGGTTCTTCTAACCAACATAAACCATGTGAGATATCATAGAGTACAATATCTTACACATATTGAGAAGAGTTATTCTACCCATGCCATGGATATAGAACCTTAACTTGAGTGATCACTATTCTTAACCTATATTTGGACTTAAACCTACAGTGGAATGTATTTTTAGTGCATGCCTGGCAGGGAATGGTTAGTCGTGATATGACAAGGATTATTTCATATATTAGGACTAAGAGACTTATTTCAAGGGGTTACAAGTCTTATCTTACTTATATTCCTAATGATAGTGTGGAGAGTCCTTTGCTTGACTCTGTTTTCATGGTTTGTGAGTTAAGTGATGTTTTCCCAATCAATCAACCTAGTTTTTCTCTTATGCATAATATTGAGTTCATTATTGATCTTGAGTTTGGCACCCAACGTATTTTTATGGCACCCTATCATATATCTTTTGCCAATCTTAAGGAACTAAATTCATAACTTTAGGATCTTCTTAGCGTGGGATTTATTAGATTGAGTGTATCTTCTTAGAGGTCTCCTATGATGTTTGTTAAGAAAAATAATGGTTCCATGCATATGTGTATTGATTATAGGCCACTTAATAAGGTGATAGTGAAGAACTAGAATTATATGGCTTGTATTGATTACTTGTTGGAGCATCTTAGGGAGAAACTAGGTTCTCTAAGATTGACTTGAGGTTTAGTTACCATCAGTTAAGGATTCGAGCAGGGTACATCCCAAAGACATCATTTAGGATCTGTTATGGGTATTATAAGTTCCTAGCGATGTTTTTTAGATTGACCAACACCCACCCTTATTTATGGATTTGATGAATAGAGTGTTCAAGCATTATTTGAATTCCTTTGTGATTTTTTTCATAGATGGTGTCCTTGTGTATTTGATGGGTAGAGTTGATCATGTGTAATAATTGTTAATTGTGCTCCAGACCATGAGAGATAATATGCTTCTTGACAAATTATCAAAGTTCAAGTTTTGTTGGAGTCAGTGACTTTCCTTGGGCACGTGGTGTCAAAGGATACGATTAGTATACCTAGCATTGATTGAGGCCAGTTATGATTAGACCAGGCCAATATCTCAATTTGAGGTCTATAGCTTCATTGGTTTGGCTAGTTATATAGGAGATTCTTTGAGAGTTTTTTACTATTGTATTGCCGACGACCAGATTGACTCAGAAAAAATTTCTTTTCTAATTATTTTGGAAGTGTGTGTCAAGCTTTGGAAACCTTAAAGATTTTCTTACTTTATCTCTTATTTTTTATAGTTCTATTGAAAGTAATGGATTGATTGTATGTTGTGATGCTTCTATTGTTGGTTAGGGCGATGTGTTGATACAACAGGGTCATGTTATTGTGTATCCTTGAGGAAATTGATGTTGCACGAGTGTAACTATCCCATTCATGATTTGGAGTTGACAATGGTAGTTTTCGCACTTATATTTTTGATACATTATCATAATTGAGTGTATTATGAGATATCATGAATGATAATAGTCTTCAACATTATATAACCTAGAGGATCTTAATACTAAGAAACATAGATGGATGGAGTTACATAAGGATTATGATATGTCTATTTTGTATCATCTGAGAAAGGAGAGTAAGGTTGTAAAGTTGATGAGTTGTAAATTTGCCACTTATTTACAGCCAAATTTGTGTACACTACTATGGTTAAATGGTGTTAATTAAAGAAAACAAGTGAAGTGACCATAGAAGAGAACAAAATAGGAAAAAGAGTGCAAAAAATAAAAAATAGGATTTGGGGTCGACCTCAGTTTCTGCAATCACAGTCTGAGGGCTATGATTACGACTAGAAAGGTGATCATAATAGGTTCAATGCAATCATGGTCACTGCGATTGCGATCTAGAACAGACTATCATGATAGAGTAGAAAATAGATTAAGGGTAGTTTTGTAATTTCCCACAACTATTTCCAATTCTCTATAGGAGAAAAAACCCTTTCACTTTTGGGAGATCTTGAACTAGAATTCATGTTTTTGGTATTGTAAAAACCTACTAAATTGTTAAACATTATTGAAGTTAATTTTTTATGGATTTTACTTGTAATTGAATTTGAATGTCAACGACACCCTTGCAAACACATTCAATGAAAGCTTTGAATATGAATTTGGGTATATTTGTTTTCTCAACTTTCATGAGTAGCTATACATTTATCTTAGGGTTATGTTGGAATAAGGTGAAAATATGTGTTATTTTTGTTTATTAGTCTAGATTCTTGGTTAATGATGTGTGTTTTCACAAATATTCAATTGTTATATTAGAATTTGTTGGTGAAAGCCTTAAATTTCAAAAATCCCTGCCCATCCTTGAAAGAGGGATATGGGTACTCATTTGGATCACATATCATCCTTGGAAAAGAGATTTGGAGTGGCTTCAAGTTTTCTTAATCAAATTATAAAATAAAATAGGGGTTGGCACACCTGGGACACCGAGGTAACTCAAGGTTCCCTTGCCACTTGCTATGTGAATTTTGAGCAAAGAAAGAAAGAAGAAGAAAGGGAGGAAAGAATAGCAAAAATGATGATATAATTAGAATTCCTTTCGAAGCATGTGCTAGTGCACCCACAAAAATGATAATTGTCGTAGAATACAAAGTATATGATGAGGAAGAAGCAAAGAAGCTCAATCAAGAAAATAGATGTTTGTCAAACTACTCGAGGGGTTCTCGCCCGACCGATCAAAGGCAAGGTGGGAACGAAGTTTGGTCCGATTGTAATAGAGAAAGGGAATGGCATGATAAAGATAGAGATCATTATTTGAGGGATAAGGAATGGGAGTATGATAGGTATGTGCCCCCATATGACTGAGTGAAGTGTAAAGAGTCAAATCCTATGGATCTAAAAAAGTTCAAAGCTGAAGATGTGCTTTCTATGATCTTGATGAGAGTATAAGAGATGAACAAGATTTTTTGAGAATTAAAAGGATACTTTTATCAAATCAACCAAATATCACTCTCCACTTCAATCAAGCAATTAGACACACAAATTTGCCAAATCTCAACTTTACTTAATTCTAGGTCCAAAGGGTGGCCTTCCTAGTAATAGAGTGGTAAATCCAAAAAATGGTGCTCAAGTCTTAGAAATTTTCACCTAGACCAATAGATAACTTGGTGCACATGAGGTTGAGGTCAAATAAAATTCTCATGGTGGTCTAGTGAATATAAAGAAGAAACATATGGGTAAGTCAAATAATGAGGCTCCAAATTCTTTAGAAAAGGATGATGAAGAACCAATGATAAATAATGAGATGGTTGATGAGGAGTGAACTCCTAAGGTTGAGAATGATGAAATTAAATGTGACTCATTGTCACCAATTAAAACACCTCCTCATTTCTCTCAAAGACTCAATAAAAATGAGGAAAATGTCAAATTCAAGAAGTTCCTCACCAAGCTTAGTAATCTTTCAATCAATATTCTATTGCTAGACGCCATTCAAGAAATTATGAGATATGCTAAGATAATGAAAACATTGATGTCCAAGAAGTGCCTTCTGGATGTTAAAACTATTTAAGTCACCCATGGTTGTAGTTCTATCATGACTAGTGCTATGGCAGAAAAGAAAGAAGATCTGGGAGCCTTCATAATCCCTTGCACCATTGGGACACACAAATTTATAAATCCTTGTATGACCTTGGTGAAAACATCAATCTCATTCCACATGCAATTTACCAAAGGCTTGGTTTAGGCACTCCTACTCGTACAATAATGAGACAATTGATGGAGGATCTTTTAATTGAGAAACCGGTTGGAGTTTTGTATGATGTCATGGTCAAGGTTGATCTTTTCATTTTGTTGGAAAACTTTGTGGTCCTACATTATTAAATTGACCAAGAAATACCCATTATTCTTGGGAGTCCCTTTCTGGCAACTAGGAGAGAAATCGTTGCTATGGAGCAAGGAGAAATGAAATTTTGGGTTCAAAATGATGAAGCGTCTTTCTGGGTTTGTAAAATAGAAAAACAACAATAGAACTTCAAATGGTAT
The DNA here is from genome assembly GCA_030864225.1 of Capsicum baccatum var. pendulum. Taxonomy (NCBI): domain Eukaryota; kingdom Viridiplantae; phylum Streptophyta; class Magnoliopsida; order Solanales; family Solanaceae; genus Capsicum; species Capsicum baccatum. Next base: position 137,256,044 of record CM061552.1, read on the forward strand.
GCTTTATTGATGTGATGGACACAAAAATGGATGGTGGGTCCCTCAAGGACCCATCTTAAAATTTGAAGAACGTCGTGATGTAATGTTAAATTAGACTCTAGGTAGGAGGGAACCCACCAATGCCATGAAAGTGACCTATATCCTTTGAATTTTAATTGTTAAAGTAGGTTTGATTTTTGTTTGTGATTAATCCTTAAAATTATGGTGCTATAAGGTGTTTTGTATGAGATTGAGAAAAGGAAAGTGTGGTACATTTGAGTACTGGACTGAACAGGGGAAAAAAGAGGACCAAAAATTTTTCCTTAGTTACCGCAATTGCGGTATGCATGCTATCGTGATAGTGATCACCTCATAACCGTTATCTCAAACTTTGACCTTAATCCCAGTCTAGTCATTTTAAAAGACTGAACAATCGAGCATTTTCCCCTACATTTATTTCAAATTTTCTCTTAAACTGCAAGTGATTTTGATTGTCTTTTGGGCATCTAAATTGTGCATCAACATCTCCTCTACATCTCTTAATCTGGTAAGTTCCACATTTTTTTTATTCTAAGTGTATGTATAGGACTTTGAATTCATGTCTTAGGAATTAACTAGAATTATGAGTTGCATGCTATATCTATGTATAAATTATTTTTGGTTATTGTGGTTCGCTGCATAAATTGGTGTGTACACACTTGGGGAAGTCTTGAGTACCCTAATCTGTTCAAAAATAATAGGATTAGTAGGTGCACACCAAGTGTTCTGAACAAATTCCTTAAACATTTTTACAAGTTCTAAGGGTACGATCGAACATCTAGGGGCCATGTTTTATGTTCATAGTATAAATTATTGATTTGGAACACAAATGAGCATTGAAATAGGATGTTTTGAACTTTGAAAATTTTGGTCCTATAATGCATCAGTTATCGCGATCGCGGTCACAAGATCATGCATTAGTGCAATCTCATCTTAGTGGCTCGCGATCACGTCTCAGTGGCCTGCAATAGTAGCTTAGTGGCCCATGATGGAATTAGAGCGATCATGGCTTAATGGACCACATTGTGTCATCTAAGGCTGATTTTCAGCTAGAACCAAAAGTCCTTCAAGTCCATTTCTTGCGCAGAAATTGCCAAGATACCACGCCATCAACCTAATTTAATAATGTAGCATAGTGTTCACATGTAAATATGTATAATTAATGATTTTGTGATTTTCTTAGGTTTCCAAAGCTAAAAATGGGAGACTAAGACCAAACCCATTTCGTGGATGTTGAGTGCCAGAATTTGTACTATGCCAACTTCCCAGAACTAAGTTGCATCCTGATAGAGGCATTTACTTGTATTGGATGCCAGAGAATCTCTTGGCCTTTTATAACCACTTGGTGTCCACTGGATTGAGATGCTTTGCGCTGGATCCTTGTTGGGAAAATAAGCATTGGGTGAGGGAGTTCTATGCAAATCACAGCATAGTCTCTATCTCATGCCCAGTTATGATGATCCAAGGAAAGGCAGCTCACTTTTGATATTTGTAATGCCCCAAAATCCTTTCCTGGAGTGTCGCATGGTGATTAAGGCTACAAGTAGCCCCAAGCCAACCCTTTGAGCCTACTACTTAGTATAAAGCTTACTTAAAGATAATAAGAGCAAAATAAGGAATCATGTTATATCATGTCTAATTGAAATCCAAATGAGTACCGTAAAAGTAACAAAATACTACAAATCTAAATATATTGACCATCCACTCTAAAAAAGCCTCTACTACTCAACAAACTAGGGAACCATTGGGAAAGATCCCTAACTGACTCGAACTAAACTAAAAGCAGTAGAACAACTACTAAAAATACTAAAGTGCCTGAAGATAGGTCCTCGAACCATGAGGACTCACCACAGTGAAGGTGTAGATAAAGGTACTTTGGATTAGTGACAATGCTGGGACTGAGCACCTGAACCTAAATTAAGACAATGTATCACACAGACGTATATGTGGATCAACACTTGGGAATGTACTGAGTATATGGGAGGTGTATCCAACTAAATATCAATACAATAAATCTTTATCGAAAACATACATGGTTTTGTAGATGACACGCATTGCTTGAATAAAACTCTCATAAATTATGAATAATGAAACATGTAGTATAATTCACATGCACCATTACAATTTATTCTAAATTTGTATTCTTTCTTTGATCTCAAGCTTGTAAACTAGTTGAACTCTTATAACAACAACTTTTAGAACATGCACTTTAGTCTTTTGAAAACAAGGAACTTCTTTGAAACTCAAGGACTTAAAAACTTAATAACTTTAAGACTTGAGACAATCGGAAATTTGAGAGTTTTTTCTAACCGACATAAACCATGTGAGCTACATGGAGTCCAACGTCTTGCCCACTTGGGGAGAGATGTTCTATCCTTGCCATTGGAGTAGAACCTTATACTTTTAGTGATCACTAGCTTAACCCACTTGGGGTAAAATCAAATCCTATGGTGTCTCATAGTTCTAGGGCATGAGACCTTGGAATCAAGCCCAACTTGGTGCTAAATACTATTCCCTTACTTAAGCTTAGAACTTTTAATAAAAATCCATCTTAAACAACTCAAAAATATGAAATGAAAGCCAACTATGCTTCCCTTTAGATTAAATCAAATGGTGTGGATTTCCTTTCTTATCTTAGGATTAAAATCAACTCTTTTCTTGAAACTTTGGTAGACTATCACCAATAGGCTTTAAAACCTTAATATCATAGAAATATCAAAACACTTCTTGAAATACTTTAGAAAGTATCAACGATTCATTCTTGGACTTAAGGCATGTATATTCTTAAAGGAGCACAATTTTACAATAAAGCTTAATTCATGACACCAATCTTGGAAACCCTAGAAAATATCACATTAATATAGGATTGTGCAATTTATAGCGTGAATTATCAATTCAAATCATAAATAAGCGAAATAATCATGTAATGCAAAGCTTTAACAACTTATCAATTCATATTCTCCAAAATAATATAATTTGGGTACAGAAAAACTTACAAATACATGAAATTCATTTATAAAAATCAAATCTTTGTTCACAAGAATGAAAGAACTGTTCTTGTTAAAACCCCACATACCTTGAATTAGGAGCTTTGGATGAATTCTAGCCCTTGGGACTATATTCGTACACTTGAATGGATGTTCTTGATGCTCTTGGTTTGAGGAATCCAATTCTTGAATTAATTTGAAGAGTTAATTTTGAACTTAGGAGATTCTTGGAATGGGGTTTGGATGCTTACAATTTTTAATTTGAGAGAATTTTTGAGAAAAGTCGTATATGATGCATGGAATGACCTTGGATTAGGTGTTTGGATGATTTATGGGGCTTGGAAAAAGTCCAAAGTGCCCTTTTTAACTTCTGTATGAAGCTAGAAAAATTGAACTGGAAAACCCAATTTTATAGCCTATCGCGACGCACCACTATCGCGATGGCTAACTGGAATTTGACAAATGAGATTCTGGGGGTCACCGCGACGTGGTGCTATTGCATTGTCCCACTGGCTGGGACCTGGAACTTCAGCATGATGCACCGCTATTGCGGAGTTCCACTATAAATTGACAATTGTCAAATAGACCCTCTCCACAATGTGCCAAGCAGTAAAATGACACTATTTTATGATTAGAACTTAAATTAGCCATAACTTTTTGTTCGGTTATCAGATTTGGACGAATCTTATATTGTTGGAAAGATAATTAAATTTCCTATATGATAAAAAGTTTAAATTAGTTAAATTATTTATAGTTTAAATGATACTCACTTTGGAAGTCATTTTTTAACCTTCTTAAGGCAAAATTAAGCTTAAGAAAAGGTCGGGATATTACAATATTAGAAGATATATTACATATATAGGCTACCGAATGCTGGTATGAATCCATATGAGGATAAGGGTTGTGATCCTGGGAGTTGTCTCGCTAATAATTTGTGTCTCGGTAAAGAGGTTGTGTAGACTGCCACGAAAATAGGGATATAACTGCATGACTTTACAATTGAGGATCGAATTTTGTTGGATATCATCTGTATTAAGATTTATCCTTATAACTATATGACCTACGTCCTTGATGTTAGAGCTGGATGATTACATGCATTGCGGATAATATTTCTCTTAATGTTGGGAGTCATATTCTACTAGACATACGATATTTCAAGCTAAAAGGTTGTTCCTTTTTTTTATTTTCATCTTTGATTACTAAGCTATTTATGAGAGTCGAGGTTTAGTAGTACCTTGGAGATACTTGTGTGCATCAAAAGATTGCAATCTACCCTCTTAATATTTAGAGTGAAGCATACCTAGTCAGAGCAAGAAGAGAAAGATCAACTTAGAAAAGTAGATAGATGAGGACACAGACTCTTACAGGCTATCTATATCAGGGCTATTTGAAGAGATCTCAAGTGAGATGAGGGAGATCAAGGATTTATGGATTGGTTCCTTATATGGCTGTGAGAGTCATCCACCATCCGTCACTCCTATGTTGCTCAACCCAATTGTGAGAAGTATATAGATGACAAGAAGAAGTGGAAAGTCACTAGTTCTAGGCTTAGAGGTCCTAGTCACCATTGGCCCAGTCATACAGGGATATCTGGGATACTAATGAGAAGATAAATAAGAGGGAGAGAAAGAGAGATAAATTCTTCACGAAGATATGGAAGGGGGTGAAGTGCCTTTGGAAGGTCTTCATACCAGAGGATAGACTTCCTTTTCCTAGATCTGATAGTGATTACAAAGTCCCGCCTTCTTGGTTACAATCCGATAATATTGGAATTTATCCAGAGAGCGAGGGCGATGACAGTCCTTGATGAGGTTATAGGGATTACCTTTTTACTCTTCATGCTTTCTTGATTATGTAGTGAGGTCATTGTAATCTTTTAGTTAGGGGTGCCTGTATTTTTATTAATTTATTCTGCCTTGGTCTATATTATTAGATATTTGTTGGATTTTTTTATGTTGTTTTGAATGATTTTAATTTTGGCTTATAATAATTGGGCACCCCGATGGTGCTTATATTCTATGGATTAATTAGATTGTTTTGTTTCATTTTTAGATTTTTTTTATCTTGTTTATGATAATGTCGGATGAGCATTTACCTGTGATAGATTAAGTGACGACATTCTTAAGGGAAAATCATTGTGATTAAGTTTGTAGAAATACATATAGGAAAAGTCTAAGTACCCATAGCATTGGAGTTTTGGGATCACTTGTATACCTATGTTGAACTCTGAGTAGACATATGGTTTACCCTCATGATAGCCGAAATTTAAGCTGATGTCTTGGTTTGGTTCCCTTAATAAAAAATTTTGCATGATGTGAATGTGAAGCAAACACCCCCTCCGTACAAAATATTTGAAAACCAAGGGCACGAACGTGAATAATTTTTTAACTGTGATTTACCTCTTTTAGTGACTCCAAATTCCTTAGTTTGTAGTACATGGTAAATACCTCATTTTGTCACTAGTAATAAATGCACTTGAGCCTTTTTGAAAAGTTTACATGTCATGTGAGGCGAGCGTAGTAGTTTAACTCTTACGCTTTTTTGTATCATCTAGAAATTGTCCCGTTAGTCTTACAAGGCTAATCATAATTATGCTTGGTTGGTGAAATGATCTTTGGCCTTCTTTGTGAACATAGGATGCCCACTTCAACCTAAATAGACTACTCGTACATGGAATAGTACCCTTAGTAACCCATTTTGAGGCTTCATGCCTTTCTTTGCAACCACATTGCAAGACTTGAACCATTTGAAGTTTATCCCTCTTTTAAACCCTACCCTTCTTAAACTTTTAAGTGCAACTTGAGGCCAAAATCTTAAGTTGCGAGTGGTTAGTTTTTGCAAAAGTGACCTAAGGCCATGGTAGTGTAAGTGGATGCCTAAAGGCTAAGCAATAAGACTAAGTAAAAAAGTGAAAAAAAAAGAATCATCAAAAGAAAGAAAAAACATAGATTACAAAAAAGAAATGATTAAGAAGAAAATGTTGTCAAAGAGATAGGTGAATCAAGGTAGTAAAAGTTAGCATGTGTGAAGTTGAAAATAAATAGAGTGGCCCATGTCCAAAGTTTAATTGAATAGTGTGGTGTAGATGTTCAAGTAGGGCTTAGTATATTTGTTTCAAAATTATACCATACCCTTTCCCCTAGACTACATTACAAGCTTAAAAAAGTCCTTCGGGATCTCCAATAAAGTGTATTCATAATAGTGGCGATTGAAAATAAGGGCAAACATATGGTATGATACTCGTTTGCATTGAGAGATTCTTTGTGAGAGTGAATGTTTGCACTTAAATTCCTTATTGCATGATAGATAATTTGATGTGTGGGATTTCCTTTTTGTGAGAAGGCATGTAGATAATTTAGGTGGGTGAATTCTCATCTTTTGAAAATGAGGCAAAGGAGTATAATTGAGTCACTATCAATGGAGAGTCACTTGTAGAGAATTAGTGATTGTTGTATTTTTGTTCTTTAAAGTATTTTGTCTCTTTGAGAGTGTGCTTCATGTTGATGGGAGTTGTGAGAATGAATTTACCGATGCTTGAGAGCTACTTGTTATTATTAATAGATAGCAAGGTCATTGTGAATATTTGGTTGTATAAATGGGCTTAAAATTGCATAGTTTCATTGATTAAGAAGTAGTGTTGCTTGTGGAAAAGCAAAGTCTTAAGTTGGGGTGCTGATGAGTGGTAAATTTACCAGTCATTTGCACCCAAGTTTTTTACACTACTGTGATTAAATGGTGTTAATGAGAAAAATTTGTCATTTGAATCCACTAATTCTCATTTTTTGCAAGTTCACATGTAAATGAAAGAAAATAAGTGAAGTGAGCACAAAAGAGAAGAGAACGGGAAAAGGAGTGCAAAAGCTAGGAAATCAAGAGTTGGGATAGACTTTAATTACCGTGATCACGATCTGAGGATTGCTATTGCAGCTAGCATGGTGATCACAATAGGTTCAATGTAATCACGGGAGCTGCAATCACGATCAAGCACCAGCGGTTGGGATAGAGAAGAAAATATCCTAGGGAAGTTTTATAATTTCCCACAACTAGTTTCCAATTCTCTATAGGGAGAACACATTTTTCTTTTGCGAGATCTTGAACTAGAATTCATGTTTTTGGCATTGTAAAAACCCTACTAAATTGGGAAACATTATTGTAGTTAGTTTTTCAAGGATTTTAGTTGTAATTGAAGTTGAATTTGAAGAACACCCTTGCTTACACCTTCAATAGAAGCTTTGAATGTGAATTTGGGTATATTTTTTCTCTCAATCTTTATGAGTAGCTAAATATCTATCTTGGGGTTATGTTGGAGTAGGGTGCGAATATGTGTGGGCCTTATTTAAAAGTGTAGATTTGTGGTTAATGATGTTGGATTTTACAAATATTTGATTTTTAAATTTGAATTTGTGGGTGAAAACCCCAAATTCTCAAAATCCTACATTATCCTTGAAAGCGGGGTGTGGGTACTCCTTTGGATCCTATATCATCCTTGAAAAAGGGATATGGTTGACTTGTATTTGTGAACAATAATTAGATGTTAGGTTATTCATTTACCTTGTCTTATAAATAAGGATGGATTGTGAATTTTGCTACTTTTTGGGCATATTCCTAGAAATAGGGATGCCCAATTAAGATTGTGGGTTGATTTGTTTGTCACACCGATGAGGTATATGAAAGGATCCATGGGTGAATTTGATGTTTATTTAAAAAACTAACATCAAAACCCCTGACCTAACTTACCCATATAGTCATTAGCTAGTTTTTGCATTTGATTCTTATATACCCAGGCACTATTTCCCCTTTAAAAACATAATCCCAAGATTTTTCTCCTATTGGAATTTTAACTAAAATTGTTTCCCTGAATTGGTAGTTCAATAGAATTTTGTCTAAACAACCTTTCCAACCATAACCCTCCCACCATTTTAATTTATGTCTTTATTTATGTTTATATTTTAGGTAAATACTTAGTAGCTTCCAATATGCACCAGACTCGAATACTAGTTACACTCGTTATAGATTCAACCCCAACTTAAGTTGGGTTATTATATTTGTCAACGATCGTCATACACCAAAACTATGGTATAGGTTAGCATAATCAGTTGCATTGAGCTGGAAGGTAGTGAGTATGGTAGCTTGTATTGTATTTTAGTTTCTTAGAGGTTTCTCACATGAGACACTTATTCCTTATCTAACATGATAGTTTGACTTGAAATCTCAGACCCTATAATGATTCTTTCCAGCGTTGAGGCCAGGTCTTCACTAGTTGAGCAGATTTAGAGTCGTCAGTTTGAGGATAATTGTCTTTACATCATACATGGTCATGTCTTGAGTGGTTAGTCCAAGAGGGATACCATAAATTATGAGGGTATTTTTAAATGTAATAGTTGCATTTGTGTTTCAAGGGTTGATTACATGATTTAGTCAATTTATGTGAGGCTTACAGCTTCGGATATTCTATTCACTTGGGTACAACTAAGATGTATAGAGATTTGAGACAACATTATTTTTAACATGGTATGAAGAGATATATGGTGGACTTCATAGCTTGTTGCCTATGTTTTTATTAGGTGAATACATCAGAGACATGGTGGCTAGATTTATAGGTTTCTCATTCCCGAGTGGGAGTGTAAGAGGATTACCATGTACTTTGTTAGTAGTACGCCTTATGCTTCCCATGGTTCCAATGGTTGTTTGTTCATTGTGGATAGGTTTGTCATGTTGATACATCTCATTCCTATTCAAATTTCCTTTAGAGTCAAGTGGTTATACCGTATCTATGTTCTTGAGATAGTTCGTTTACATGGCGTGCCTATATCTATAATTCAAATCGGGGTTTGATGCTCATTTCCAACTTTTGGTTAGCTTTTTAGGAGTATTTGGATACTCAGGTGGATCTTACTATATCTTTCTATCCTTATAATAATGGGTAGTATGAGCAGATTATTCAGGTTCTTGATGATATGCTCCAAGCCAGTGTCATGAATTTTGGAGGTCAGTGGAAGCAACACTTAGCTTTGGCAGAGTTCTCTTATAATAATAGTTATTATTTGAATATTGAGATAGAGCCTTTTGAGTCTATGTATATGGTAGGCAATGTCGTTCCATAATTTGATGGTTTGAGACCTCTAACATTAGAACTTTTGGTACAGACTTGCTTCAGGAGTCAAGGAATAATCCCTTTGTCAAATCCTTCTATATAGGGAATACAACTATGTGCCCCCGTGTCTGCAAATGTTGTTTTAGTGTCGGTCACTTGGACCTTTACTTTCATGACTAAGCTACTGATCCTTATCAGAGCCCAATTAAAATATTTATCACACAAACCCATTCATGAACTATATTTCACATTAAGGCATACATTGTTGGTATTGTCATACCAACTACATTGGCAAAGTAACACATCATGCCAAAATAATTTCCATCATCTTAGAGAAAACAACCCCTTTGTTCATTAATACAAAGTAGGGGACACCTAATACCATTGTTCATTACATCATACCATTTCGTGTTTCAAATAACTCTTTATATCATGCTATAGTTCAACACTAGTTCAATTTACAAATTCTTACCTTACTCATAACATAAAATCAACTTCACGCTATGGATTGGGATCATAACCACTTCAAAATTCATAAGTTTTGGAAAATCAGTCCCTGATTCATCCACTATACCATGCACCCAAAAGTCCTAAACCATAATTAACGCATGAATATCATAATTAATCTTGGGAAATATTGTTCAACAATAAACATTCAAAACCCAAATCCTTGTTTTTAAAACAAAAACAATTCCATGTGAAAACACTTTAATAGATATGCTTTTTAACAAATTAACAATGTTGGAAGAGTCACATACCTCAAGTAGTAAGGTGTACGGAGTGAAATAAACCTTGAAAGCCATAATTGATCAACCTCTTAAAAGGTCTAGGAGTTCTTGACCTAGATGGTTTGTGATTATTTGAGAAGTTTTTTTCATGTGTTTTTGAGTGCTAATGACACCCCAAAAGGGTTATAAGATGTTGGTTTCAAGATGGGTAACAGGTGAATTGTCTAGAATTCCCTTAACTTAAAAGTTAAAAAAAATTATCTTTGACTAAGAGTCATCAATCGACTCGTAACCACTCCTAACAACTAATCACCACGAGTCGTAAACAAGGTAGTCTCTAGGACATACCCCGAACCATAGCCAAAAATCAAAATGAAATAGTCTAAGACATAAGTAAAGAGAAGACCATTAAATGAGGGCCTTCCAAAGAATGGAAGCTCACCACTTGAAAGCTGACTCTCGAACAATCCAGAAATCACTTACCACTGCGCAAAAAAATAGAAACATCTTCAGACCCTTCATCGCGTGGGGATACAACATTCGGGGATAGTTAGCGGGGTGAGCACTAGTATGTAACTCAAGAAAGAGATAAAATAATGCTATGATCAATCAATCAAAAAGAATTCAAAACCATCTACACACAATCATATACTTATATATATTATAACATATTGGGAGAGGGAATAAGGTTTAGCATAGAGTTTAAAAATTTAGCCTGGATTGTTTAATTGTCCCGTCATCTAGATACCCACTGGCTATATGGGTTCAGCTCCCCCTGCTAAAAGGACCATAGTGCATGTTAGCTTTATGAACCATAGATATCCATAGAAGACCAGGGAATGACCCAACCCCATATCATTCCAGGATACATGTATGTATATAAGTGTGAACTATTCACATGATCGTCAAGACCACAACATCGACAAACATAGTTTTTAGTGTTCGTCCTTCTAGTACTTACACTTTCATGGTAAGCTATGCAATCCCCCATTAAGCCAAATTAAAATATTTTACTCATTCCTATTAAACCAAGAATCATCCATTATGGCATATGCCATTGGAATAGACATACCAATTACGTTTTAAAGATAATGTCATTATATCATTCTGATTATTCATCACATTGGGGGAATTCTCTGACCCTATGATTTATCAAGTCAAATTTGGGGGAATACCTAGACCCTTGTAATTTTTAATTAACTCAACACATGACCAACAAGGACTTCAAAAATTACTTTGATTTAACCATTTTTTCAATGCAATAGTTTTAGGGGGTAAACCAAATCATGTGATTATCCATATTTCAAAGACAATTATGCAACTGGGTTGAGGGAAACACAATTTACAAAACCAATTCAAAACTAAGATTATCAATTTGGGGGAGTTCCTCGATACCTATCCCATTTACCATACATATGCACCCATTTAGTTAAAAAACTATCAATAATACATAAATAATGCGTATACAATCATGGGAACATAATTCAAACGACAATCATCAAAAATCCATAACCTAAGTTTCAAAACCAACATTTAAAACAACATGAATATAAAAACCCATGCCATGAATAAATAACAAGTTTGTAGGAAAGAGATACATGCCTGAGGATATCAAGAATTTAGAGAAGAGACCACAAAAATTAAACCTTAGATGCTCAATCCCTTGAAAACCCTAGTAGTTCTTTCTTGGAGAATTAAAGAGAGTTTAAAAGTAGTTTATAATTTTACAAATGATGAAAATAACTCCCTTTAGATATTTTATGGTTGTGGGTAATATTGGGGTAGAGTAAAATGACTAAAGTATCCTCAATTAAAAGTCCAAGAAATTAGTCGGCAATCATTACGGGTCACGTCACGACTATTGACAACTGGGTATGAGTTATTTTCTAGACTCGTTGTCTGGGCAGTGACTCCGGGCATCCTTCACTGGTTTGGTCACGAGTCACTCTATGAATCGTGACCAGACCTTATGGCTTGTAGGGTCCTAGTCATAGTCTGGATAAAAACTTTGGCTACTCTGCTAGTTTGGTCAAGATACCCTCTCTATGACTCGTGAACACACCTTACAACTCGTGAGTTGCCAGTCATAGCTTGGAAAGTGAGCTCAAATCTTATAAATTTTAGGGGTAAAAATCTGCGATGTTACATCTATGTCATGTTTATTGACTTAAGCAGTCATAGTATGTGGAAACTTTTATATTACAACTCATAACTCTACATTATTAACATTATTATCCATTGGAGTAGGTGGGGTTACCTTTTAACTATTTCCCTATCCATTCTTTCAATATGGAGGCATTATAAGAAAATGCATACAACTTGAATTAGGAGGGACGAGATAAATTTATACTCTATCGTGTGATAATAAACACACAAGAATGGATGGTTCCTTAAAATGTCTTTTAATTATATTGGGGCTAACTTATATGAAGAAGACTCATCTTGATACAAATTTTGGACACCCTAAGAGACTCTAAATGTCACACCCCAAGCTCGGAGGGTTCAACTAACACCCAATGGCTTACTCGACTGAACAAACAAAGTAACAAACCAATAAAATAAAATAACTTACAATAATTCAGGGTTCACGAGACAAAAATAACATCAATCATTCATAAACTAATAACACAAGAATAATACAACTAAGGTTATTCTAAAGACTAACAATATGAAAGCTAGCTCATCAAACAAATATATACACGAGGCCGTCAAGGCCATAAACTAAGAATACAATTGACAAAAAGGCGACAACTAACTCACATATCCATAAAAAATGCCTAAAAGCCTCTTAGATGATGAAATACTAACAACTAGTCGTGAGAAGGTGATTACATAACCATCAGCAATGGAAAAACCAATGAGGACTCTAGACTCGGCTACTCCAAAAAGAATGTAGCATTTCAATTATTAGTTAGACTTAATAAGAGGAAATGAGGATATATAAGTGCCTGATAACCTGCAAAAATAAATATGGTGTCCCCATGTAATTGAGACATCAATGCAAAATAGTGTATTAAGGTATGTAAGGAAAACAACAATTCATAATATATCATGATGTAATAAATGTACATATAGATATGGTTGCAAAATAATAAGAGTATGCATATCGGCTTCTAAATTTATTCATAGCTGATCTAATATCATAAAGTACTGTAAATTATTATGTGGGGTGACAAGGTTAACCAAAAATTACCCATCTTACCTTGGCTTTGACCATAAATCATAACTAATTAGTAGTTTACATAAAATAGTGAGATTATTAATACCATAAACGTCCAAACGTAATCTCTAAAGAGATTCGAGAATGGTCATGATAAAATTTAATAGCCCTTGATGGAAATTGTATAATAATAACCAAACAACATTCTAGACGAGCCCTCATAAGCTCAACATAAATTAAACAAACAAATATGAAAAATTATTAAATTTTGTTGTTTAAGGACTCAAGTTTTAAAAAGATTCACGGGAAAATATTACAAGAGGTGAAGTAACAAGTGTCGCCAAATATGTAAATCATATCATCTAACAAAGTATAATCAAATATCAAGAAGGACTGATCCCTTGTATCAAGAAGGATTGAAGCCCTGTATCAACAAGGGTAAAAATCTAATAATCAAGAGAATCAAGAACTATATTATAAATAGCTTTCTAGTTCGTACTTAACATTGACAATTTTCATAATTAAGAAGAACCACAAAAAATTAGTCAAGATGGAAAATGATTAGAGTAAAAGGCATGCTAGTAGTGATAATGTCACAACAACAAGAAAGACAAAGTGAAAACAAAGATACCAAGTGAACAAGCAATCTATACAAGTGGGTGTTTTATATTAGTGTCTTGCAAGACTCCGAGGAAACAAAAATAATAATATAAGGTGTATGAAGGTAACCAAGGTTTTGAGATAATATTTCAAATAATTCAATAGTTAACAAGATTAAAATTTAAAGATTATGCACAAACCTTAGTCTTGTAACACATAACATTCCAATAATAGCATGAAGAGTTCAAGTCACAATCCAAGCAATTATTTCAAGTTCCTCAACTTATACATGAGTATATACAATCTTGAACACATAATTTAGTACCTTTTTAATCTCTAGAAACTTCATCATGTTGATATAAATCAAGGTTAATGTCAAAAGTAAGTGGAGTTTGCAAATTACACTAAATCCTCAAAATGATAAACCTAGACAGCCCTATTGTCTAGTGTTGTAACATGGTTTTGAATAGGTAAGTACCAAACTAAGAATTATAGCCTTCATACAAGTTATAGGTATATTTCTTGGGGTTGAAAAGATTTAAGAATCATGAAAAAAATACACTTTTGACGAAATAGATATAATGAAAATACTACGAAAAACATATAGGGGATTTCTAAATTGAAAAATTGGACATTACTTGTCCTTTCTTGTGTCCCTTATTTCATGTACATAACCACCAAACCAACTTTGGCCATTAAAGAAAAATTTGTAGAGATTTGGGTTGGCTTTCTATAACCCCATATCACGACTAGACATCCTATAAAAAAGATTATAGAATTTGGTATAATAATAGTAGGTAGTAGGATGGAGATTACCTTAGCAAAGGATTCAAAATATAAACCTAAACAAGATGCTGAAAGGATCCACTACTATTGCTACATTGGAACTACATCAAAATTAATTTTTTTGAATAATTTTGACTCAACTCATTTTCCCAAATAGTCTATGGTTAAAATAGTTGTAACTCTTTAATGTTACGTTGTAGGGATAAACAGTTTGGTGTTCATGAAACTAGTGTTAGATCCATTTAATTTTGTATCTTATGCACCCTCTAACTCTTTGTAAATACTATTTGTAGATTGGGAGATATGCCGTCAAAAGTTAGACCATTCACAAGAGTACCTGCTTAGTTATAATTTCCCACTAAAATCAAAAGCCCGAAATAGAAACTAGCGAATATGAATTCATGACAATGAATGACTAAAAAAGAGGAATACTAAAGCATACCAGATCGAAATCTCAATGTATAGTCCTTCAATAGCATGATAAATTGGAACCTCTAAAATAAAGTATCTATGCCAAGAAAAGAAGGAAGAAGCCTTACATACCGTACTTCCAGACTTTCTTATACATCATGCGGTCGATGTCCATTGGTTAAGGTTATTAACTTGATTTTTTCTATATCTAGTACAATTAAGGCAGCAATAACCTACAATGTACAAAGTCACAACCTTGCTATATGAATTAATCCATAATTTTCTCAGCAATTATAATGACAATACCAACCACACCATAGAGTTCTTAGAATTTGATAAATTAAAATTGGCAAATCTATGAGGTAGAATTTGTGAAAGAGGTAACTCAATTAGTGCAGTAATAGAATCAACAAAAAGTATAAGATGGATGTTCTGTTATTTTGGAAAAAATAGTTGGAGATTCTCCAATTTTGTGATGATTAAGTTTTTTGATGAAATGTTTAGGAATTGCTGCCAACACTTAATCTGACAATGGGTTGCCTTTCTCTCTTAAATCAACATGGAGTGGTTGATCACAACCATATTTCCTTATCCAATAATTTCTAAGTAGGGTGCATGTCATGTATGTACTTGAATATTTTGTAGGTTCGTTATAATATGAAACCAACTTTTTGAATATATCATCATTAATAGAAAATAATTTTGAATAAAGCTTATTTATCGTTATAAAAAATTTAAAACATAATTTGATTTACTATCTTCATTAAAATTTTAACAAATTACCACACTCTTATAAAATAAATATATAGATAAATATATCGTAACAAAAAATGTTTCATAAATATATAAGACATTTTTTGAAGGAATAAAAATTATTATTTCCATAAAATACTAATTTAAACACGAAATTCAATAGCATACATGGTGTTAATAAAATCCTCAAATTTAGATGTGTAAGCGTTAGACATGGGATAAAATATAACCGCAAACACCTTGGGCTTTATACTACACCTGAGGCACTTATATAAATTTTGTCACGACCCTTGTATACATACTAGATGAGATACGATGTTTAACACTACAAGTAATCTCAATATAACCCTTTGCATTTCAACACCATTAAAGTAAATATTGTAAGTACTGTATGAAAGGATAAGTATTCATAAATGGGAAAATCTAGAACCAACATAATATTTTATTGAAATTAAATAGTTTTAAAGACAACAAACTGACTACTTAATCAACTATGTCTGATAGCCTCTACTAGCTAAATGAGATGTTGGAACAAAATCCCAAGATAACAACTCAAAACAAAACTCAACCGCTGTCATAGTCTTGGCTGAATATAAATAAAATAAACTATGTGCGAAGATGAGACTCCAAAGGCTATCACTGAATCGTACTAAAGCATATCTAACTATATCAATCAAATTGTACACTAGAACTTATATTATAGTAGTATATAGTGCAAAATAAAAGTATGATGTCAATACTTAGAATGGACTAAGCATGTGAAATATGCAACGCTATAAATATACTGAACATACTTTTAAACTGATGTAGTGGTAATCCATTAAGGATAAATGAATAACTAAACTATAGTATAATGATCCCAAAGTAAACATGTAATTTTAAATATGAATAATAATTTGAAACCATGAAGCAATTATATTTTAACTGAATTTAACTTTTCATTGAATTTATGTGTCACATACAAAATCATATAAAGTTGTAGATATGGGAGGTTCTCTTAACTGACATAAACAATTGAGATTACAAAGAGTGTAATATAAACACCCTTATAGTTGGGTTTAATATACCTAGAAAAGGGAATAAAGCCATGAATGGTGTTGATCCATTAATTGAGTGTACATAGGGGCAAATGAGACCTATGGTAGAACGTAGTTTTGAGACATGGGCAATATGAGACCATGTCTCCTTGGAGATAAACACAACTCCCAAGAACATATACTTTTAGCTCATTATTACTGAACTGTTTAAAAATAATCTTGAACCAATTTTGAATACTATTTAGTGATATTTATGAATCCCTAGGACTAGTCATACTATATTGTCATGGCCGTAGCCAACAGCCTATGCATGATGGGTATCCCAAACCAATGCATGCAAGAGATAACCCCATTGAATTACATCATAAGGATAGTTATAAATGAAGTTTCCAAGAAAAACCCATAATATATGATGCTTAAAGTTCATAATGGTAAATAAGTATCCATGTATTGAAATATGATGTAAAATATGTGTCTAACTAAGTCTACGAAGCCTCTAACATTAAGTATGGAAATATCTATGCTGGAACAGGGCACTGACAATACCATAAAACATGAGAAAAGAAAAATATTGATAAAAAGACCAAATTCCTTATGAAATATAAAGGGCTCACCACCTGTTGCCAGTTGTTCCCCGAGAGAGTTTTGAAGGTACTAGTAGAAAATACCTCCAAACCTTCATTATGAAATAATGTAGCATCCAGGGAAGGTCAGTATAACTAGTACTGGCATGCAACCTAAGGAAAGAGACAACATTTTTTTAAAGCAAGTCATGAAACTCATTTCATTAATAAAAGAAAAGTATTGAACAAGTGATGCAAAACATAAAGGAACTACCATTTAAAAATTTAGTTTAAAACTATGCAGTTTATCAGTGATATTATGTAACTCATGAGCTTTATAGTTTGGTCCTCCCGAACCTAAGGGCCTCGATCCATGTTTGTTACACGAGTTGAGATTAGGATAAAGTCATCAATAGTCTAAAGCCATAATTTTATCCTCATGTTCAAGAAATAATTTGTCATCAATTTAAGGAATGACATCCCTACATTGGCAATAAATAGGTGTCGGTATTGGTCACGAGTACATATGCCTTCTCGATGAAATATATATTTCTCTTTAAGCCTCATTAAATTATTAATCATAAAAGTTATTCATAGAGTTATTCACACATGCATTTATATTTTCTTATACTTATACCAAGATATGCAAGTCGGTCATATCATGAAAAAATATTTATCATAATTTGAGTACTGATATCATTTAAAATAATAAACGTAATCATAGTAAAATTCCCAAAAGCATTGCAAAACATATCCTAAAGTTCAAGAAATTCATTGAAACACCTACAATTTTGGCCTTGCAAAAACTTTTGAGTTTTGAGCATGTTGTCCAAGATATGATTAGACAAGCCACTCATACCCTTGGATATGGGTCGTATCTACTCTCCCCTCCTCTCTCATACCTTGAGTAGCCTAGGATGGTGAAATTATATCCTCTATAAGAGTTATCACTCTTTAATCATACCCTAAGTATATGATTCATACCTAGGTGAGTCATGTGGAGTGAGGTCTTAGCTTGGAACAGATTGTTTTTGGTACGAGTGAAGCATACAAGTTAGGGGTGAGTCGTACCCTTTGGATATGACCAAAGGGTGTATATTCATACCCTTAATAGTGTGTGTGACCTAAGATAAACCTAGGGTATTTTTCAGGTACCACTCGTACCTTAGGGTACGGTTTCCTTAGTGAGTCGTATAGTGAATCATACCCCTAGACAGGTCAATTTTCTAACTTTTAACTAAGGGTTTTGTGATATATTCTTACACCCTAAACCCTATGTCTCTTCACTATATAAGAGTACATGGCCTTCTTAAACACATTAAGAGTGGATCTAACATCATAAATTCCCTCTCAAACACTCTCAAAGTTTCTTGAAGGAAAGATTAGAGGTTAAGATTTGAATAGTGCTCATCTAGAATACAGAGAGGTCTTATTCTTAGTAGATCGGCCTGTAAAGGCATGTAACCCTTCCCCTTGTTAAATAACTATGAAAGCATGTATTTTACACTTGGATTAGTAAGTGTACATGGTGATTTGAAATCAACTGGAAAGGGTTTTGTTGACTAATTATGAATAATGTTGTTTCTTACTTAGATGTATATTTATATCTTTTATTGATGATTAATTGCATATGTGGGTGCTTTTTGTATCTGGATTAACATGAGGGTCTTGAGTAACCCTAATTTTGATGATTTTTACAATGAAAATGGCCTTGTTAGAGTTATGCACATAAGGGCTTTGTGAAAATATCTAAGTGAATTGTCTATTCACATGTTGGTAATGTTTTGAATTTAGGTAATGGAAAAATACACTTGAATGATTTATAAATAATATTTCCACGATATTGTGAGTTATGTATTGTATAATTGATGACCTTGTTGGTAGATGGTTAATGAAGGATTAAAGATCCTAATCATGAAATTGAATTTGAATATTGTATTGAACTAAAATCTGGTGAGAATGTGATATAAGATTACTAATAAAATATGAATAGTTGTGTGGGTCTTTATGACCATAAAGTAAATGATATAATGAATTGAATTAAGTCATTTAGCCCATTGAAGTGATTAGTGGTTAAATAATTGTGTAAAGTCTAAATGTGTATCTATGGTATTGGTCTTGTGGGAACGAATGAGGTAAGGTGTTGTTAATGAATGGGAATGATTGGTGAATGGTTGCTAGAGGCCCTATTTTCCTTGCAAGGAGTAAGGGGATGTCTTTAATAGTTGGTTGGTTAAATGGGAGATGGTCCCTAAAATATGAACTCAAAATATGTTTGAATGAAAGGTGTGTGTAAGAATAATAATGAGTAATCATTGGTTTGTAGAGGTCTTCATAACCATAAATGAACTTGCATCATGTTGTTAACTAAGTACTTGATCCTATCTGTATGATTAATGGCTAATTGGGTTGGTAAAGACCATGTGGTTGTCAATGGTGTTAATTGTACCATTAGTGGCTGGAATTACCTAAATGGTTTCAAGCCCTTAAATGTCAAAAAGAATTATATAGATGTTAATGCATGAGCTGATGGGTTAAAATTTAAATAGTCGACTAATGATGGTAATACGATGACATATGGTTAAAGTCCCTCATCTAACTATTTGTGGTTAAAGTACCTTGTCTGATGATGTGGTTAAAATTCCTTGTCTAAGTACTTGGGGTTTAAGTCCCTCGTCTAATGGATTTTTTTAGAGTCCCTTGCTTAAAGAGATCTCTTTAGGTTAAAATACCTCGCCTTATAAATCAGCATGTGATTAGAGTTCCATGCCCGATTGAATATGGGATCATGTGATTAGAGTTCTAGGCTCGATTGAATGTGGGATCATGGGATTAGAGTTCTATAACTAATTTAATATAGGAGAATGTAATTAGAGTTCCATGCTTGATTAAATAGGTTAGCATGTGATAGAGTCCCATGCCTAATGAATTTAATAGATTGATTAAATTGGTTAAATTTGTTGATTATGTTTGAGGTTTGAATCCTCTTAACTAATGTAACAAAGAAGTTCAAGGTTATAAAATTGGTAAGGTGGAAGATTGAAAGTTCTTCACTCGATGTCTCATGAGTGAATGATTTGAGAATACATGCTATAGCTCATTCTATTGTTTGACACATTGTTTAACTATATGTACATATATCATCATATATGCCTACACTTATGTAAATATGATTGCATATGATAATTTAAGTAGAGTGAAAAAGTGTCCTTGTTCTTGATTTACATGCTAGGCTCCAATCATTTATTATCTCAGGATGCTATGTCCCCATGCGACATAGGTCCAGATATTCTTCTTCTTCTATGCAGTGATTGGGTATTCTAGCAGTTCGGAAATTCACCTTTAAGTAGTGAGCTTCCATACCCTAGAAGACCTATCTTTCAAAGTCACTTTATCCTATGTCATATACTTGTATAGTTTTGGTACTTTTCTATTATCGGGGGCATGTCCCAACATATTATTGACTAGATTTGGTAGAGGTTTCATGGATGACTGTGGACTTGGGTATATTGTCTAGACTATTGATCTTAATGAAATATTATATATTCTCTAAGTATTTCCTATTAGACTTATATTTTTGCTATCTTATTATAAGGTTGAGATTCACCCAACCCTTGTGGTTGTTATGATGACAATTAGGTTGGGTTATCAAGGTGACTTTTGGTTTATATGGGCTTGAGGTGCCCATACGACATGGCCCAATTTTGGGGCGTGTCAAGTAGGTATTAGTGCCTAGGTTCATGGTCAATTAGGAGTCCACAAAATCATGTCAAGTCAAGTCCACACACTTATAAAATTGGGGCTATGAGATATTTAGGAATGTTTCCCTTTCTTGTTTATCATTATCAAGATATATAGAGTATAAGGTCTTAGATTCGTCTAATTTCTCCTTGCTCATATATCAAAGGAGATTTGACGTTCAGGTAAGCTCTTTTGTCCCAACTCGGGGCAATATGGAAAAAGTACATTCAACTTTTGGGATTCAAACCTAGTCAAGGGTTGTGACATCTGACTGTCGTCATGGTGTTCAACATGTTTCTACTAACCTTACTACTGGGGGTGGCATTCCTCCTCAGTTACCTCAAAATGACAGGTTCCATTGCTACTTTGCTATGTTGGCTTAGATTAGTGACAAGTGAACCAGGAAAAGTTATTGGGTGGGTCCTAGCCTCTATTCCTAAACTAGTGCTCCCTATCCAAACTTATTGGGAGGAAAGCATTTTCAAATTGGTAATGCTCATAGGGAACTATGTGCCTAACATTAGGATAGAGGGGCTCAATCTGCATTCACCTATCGTTCTTGTTGGTTTTATGGTTGATCACACCGTGGTTGTTTCAAGAAACGCAGGAATTGGTGTTTTAAATATTTTCAATTTGGTCACATGCTATAGAAGTCCTATTATAACCATTACTTGGGCAGAAAGGATGTCATTTACCAATTATCGAGCTTTTTCACTAAGGGGCATTATTTCTAGCTCTAACATTGGTTGAGGCCATCTCAATTTTCTTACTATCCCTTGGAAGCATGAGTCATTTTCTAATACTGATGCGAGTACATTGAATCTTTTCTCTCATGATGAGTATTATTTGCAATACCTAGGTCTACTCTTTTTGATGCAACTAATATGTGCCTATGCATCTTGGTTTTGTTCCTAAGAGTCTATTGGTTCCTTTTTTATTCCTACCCTAGTAGGAGGCTCTGTGGATGATAAGAGGGTCTATAGGTGGTTTGCGGTATCTGTTGGTGGTGGAAATGCTCTTATAAAGTTTTTAAAGTTTGATGTGATTGATTTTTATGTTATTATCGAGATTTGATTAGTTTCATTTGTGTTATGATTCCTTGTATTTTTGGACCCATAGGGTCATATTTAAAATCCCTAATGAGTTGGTTATTGTAAGAGAAGGTAATTCTTTGGTGCCTAGGTGGAGATTTATTTCTTATCTTAAGTTTCAAAAGTTGATTTCAAGGGGGTGCTCTGGTGTTGTTTGTGCACAAGAAGGATGGTCCCCTTCTTATGTGCATTGAATATTGCTAGTTGAACTAAGTAACCTTAATAAATAAGAATTCTCTCCCTAGAGTTAATGATTTGTTAATGTACTTCATGGTGCGAGGTGTTTCTCTAAAAGTTAGTCTTTTGTTGGGTTATCATCAACTTCAAAATTAGGGATGCAAATATCTCTAAGACTACCTTTAGAACCTGGTATGGTCACTATGGGTTTCTCATCATGTCTTTTGGGTTTACAAATGCCCCAGCGTGATTCAATGACTTAATGAATATGGTTTTCCATCCCTTCTTGGATATGTTTGTCGTTGTCTTCATTGATGATATCTTACTCTATTCTAAAAGTGAGGCGGATCATGTAGATCACATTTGTTCCCTGTTATAAACTTTGAAGGATTATCATTTGTATGCCAAGTTCTCTAAGTATAAGTTTTGGGTTGAAAGTCGTAACTTTTCTTGGTCTTTTTATCTATCACTAGTATAGGGATCATGGTAGATACCCAAAAGGTATGCGGTGGTGTGTCTTGTTATACCAAGTCCCAAGGACTCCTTCTTTGTTGTCGTGTTGGGATGGGTATCAATTGTTACGAAGGTGGTTGCTTTGAAGCACTTTGAAACTATAGTGTTATTTTTCTGTTGAGGGTCTTGCCTTGTGTGGCATAAGTGGTTCTTGTGCCTTATCTCCTTTGTGACCCTCCTTAGGTTAGATAGTGGCTCAAGGAGCATAGTGATGTTTTGAAATAGGAAATGTAGAAGTCCCTAAGTGAGAGAGATTTTAGGATGCCTTTTTAAGGCTTTGTATGGTAAGTGATGTCGTCCTCCTATTTGATGGTGTGATTTGGTAAGGGTAAGTTGGTTGACCCCAATTTAGTTCACCAAGACTTAGAAAAAGGTGAAGGTGATTTGTGAGAGGTTAAAAGCCTCTCATTAATGCCAAAAGTCCTATGCAAATGTATGACATAGGATCTTAGAGTTTAGTGTTGACGATTGGGTATTCTTGAAGGTGTATCCCATAAAGGGAGTGATGCGAGTTGGTAAAAATAGAAGCTTAGTTCCCGTTTTGTTGGTTCATATCCATTCTTAAGAGGAGTTGGCAATGTTTCCTATGAGTTGGAGTTGCATCCTAGTTTTAACTCTACTTCCCCTTGTTTTCCATGTCTCAATATTGTGAAGATGCATAGGTGATCCCTTGTTGGTCTTTCTTTAGAGGACATTGGAATTTTTGGGTTCCTTGTCTTGTGAGGAGATCTCGGTGAAGATCTTAGATTGGAGACTTTGCCGGTGGCGAACGGTAGGAGTAACTTTGGTAAAGGTTCTATGGAGGGACATGTAGTTCCAGGAAGCTACTTAGGAAGCGGAGGAGGACATGCAGTCCAAGTATCCATATTTGTTTCCCATTCTAAAAATTTTTCATCGAGGTATGTGTTGATATTCTTGATTGGGTGTATATGTTTGGTAGACAATGGGCTCAATTCCCGACTCCTTGACTTACTGTAGTGTTTTGATGAATGTTGTGTTTGGATCCCAAAAGTCGATAAAATGAAATGGATGATTGTTGATGATCATGATATATGTTGTAACATATATTTTTTGTGTCCTTTGAACTTATGTTTATGCTTTCCTTACCTGTCATTCGAGTATGAATGATCCTAAGTAGGGGAGATTAAAACACCTAAGATCTTGGCCTTACAAAAACTTTGGGGTTTTTGAGCATGTTGTCAAAGATAAGATTTGACAAACTAATTCTACCCCTTGGATACTAGTCGTATCCACTATCCCCTCCCCTATCCTACCTTGAGTATCCTAGGAGAGTTGTATTATTACCTCTATACGAGTGGCCCCTCCTGATGATAGGAGAATTTACGCGCCTATATCAATATATTTTGCCCATATTTGTGCCATGTTGTGAGAACAAACTATATATTTTATGCACTTTTAGTCCTTTTTCCTATAAGTGAGCTAACGAACATGATTAGCAAAGTTTCAGGTATAAATGATGCAGAAATCAGCATTTTATGGCTTACTTGACGCCAAAGAAAGCTCACGAAGGAAGGAACGTAAGATTGGACGCCTAAAGGACCAAAACGCTGCATGGAAAATCTGTCCCGGGCCAAAACAACATTTCTGAAGACTTTGGGGACTTGCAGTAACTTATTTGGATTAGGATAATAATACATTAACCTAGTACAACTGGGTTAAGTATTTCATTAGTTTATTTGGATTTGGATAATGTTACATTAACCTAGTACAATTGGGTTAAGTATTTCATTAGCTTAGTAAGAGTTGGTTAAGTATTTCATTAGCTTAGTAGGATTAGGATATGGGTATTATAAATACCCTATCATGCTATACATCTTCTTACAATCCTCCCTTAGTGGAGAGATACATTCTACTTCTCAATTACAACTCTTCTAATCTTCTTATTAATTCTATTTTTCTTCTTCTATTCATCTATTCAATTCTTAATTTCCGCAACAAGAGAAACGTTACTTTGCTAAGGAATTCACGCCTCACGCCTATCACTTGTGCTACACGAAAATCATCAATCTTGTGGTATAATAACAACAATGCAAATTGTGATTTCCTTCGCATTCATGGGTAACTAAACTTCTCTGTTGGGGTTATGGAAGCCGTATGAGATACTATCTATTGCTGTGAGTTTATGAGTTCGTGACACGTATGCTGCTTATATCATTATTCTCTTCATCTTAATGCAAATTCTTGTGGCTGCAGACGCATAGAATAACGCCAGTATAACATTTAACTTGTTCTAAAGAAAGGTTATCTGTCTGGAAAAGAGATAATGTCAAGGTAGTAGGACACCCTTTCCTATTAAAAAGCTAGTGCCGTAACTGGACTAACCTCTTGGAGAATTCGTACCGTTAGACACTCTTTAAGCTCGAAAGAGTTAAAGTGAAATAATCCTCTAATAGGTCAAAAGACGCCTGAATTTACCATCGAATACAATTCTCTATAAGCACATGCATGTCACAATTCTACACACTCATAGCCAATAGAGACGTATAACTCAGAAGGTGGACATAACCCCAACGCTTCAATTCTCATTGTTTACAACTCACGTAACATTCTTTCTTTTTATTTTGATACTTTATTTAAATTACTTGCACGACAAGAATCCCCCCTCTTACGAGACTTGCACCAAAAGTTTAGTAATTTTGCTTACTTGTTGGCCAAGCTATTCCTTGTGGGATCGACACCCAACCCAGGTTGGGTTCTATATTTGCTAACGACCGCTTTACACTCCTACGAGAGCTGTAGATTGAGCGTTATCACCTCCTAAATTGTACCTTAAGTATATGAGTCGTACCTAGGTGAGTCATATGGAGTTAGGTCTTAGCTTGGAGTACGCTATTTTTGTTACAAGTGGAGCATAAGAGTTAGGGGTGAGTCGTACCCATTATACACAAGTCAAGGGTGTATGGTCGTACCCTTAATAGTGTGTGTGACCTAAGAGCATCCTAGGGTAAGAGTCATGGTACTACTCGTGCCCTAGGGTACAGTTCCCTTAGTGAATCGTACCCCTGGGTGGGTCAATTTTCCATCTTTTAAGTTAGGGCCTTGTGCTCTTTTCCTACACCCTAAACCCTAAGTCCCTTCGCTATATAAATGTATATGACCTCGTTAAACACATTAGGTAGGATCTAACATCCTAAACTCCCTCTTAAACACTCTCAAAGTTTCTTGTAGACAAGATTTTAGGCTAAGGTTTAAATGGTGCTCATCTTGAAGACAAAGAGGGTTGAAGTTCTTAGTGGATCATTTCATTCAAGGCATATAGCCCTTCTCCTTGCTATATAACTCTAAACCATGTATTTTTCACTTGGTTTAGTAAGTGTACATGGTGATGGGAAATCAAATGAAAAGGGTTTTGTTGCCTAATGATGAATAATGTTGTTTCTTGTTGAGATGTGTGTTTATATTTGTTATTGATGATAAATTGAAAATGTGGGTGTTTGTTGTATGTGGATTAACATAAGGTTTTTGAGTAACCCTAATCTTGATGATTTCTAGTATAAAAATAGCCTTGTCAAAGGTATGTACATAAGGTGTTTGTTAAAATTTCTAAGTGAATTGCCTGGTCACATGTTGGTGATGTTTTGAATTTGGGCAATGTCCCAATAAGCATGAATGATTGATAAATGATATCATAAAGTTGTTGTGCTTTATGTATTGTATAATTTATTACCTTGTTGGTAGAAAGCTAATAAGTGATAAAAGCTCCTAATCATGAAATTGTATTTAAATAGTGTGTTAAACTAAAATGTGGTGAGAATGTGCTATAAGCTTGCTAATGAATTGTGAATAGTCATGTGGGTCTTGATGACCTTAAATTGAATTGAATGATGAATCTAATTAAGGCATTTATCCTGTGAAAGTGATTAGTAGTTAAATAGTTGTGCGAAGGCTAAATGTGTATCAATGGTATTGGTCTAGTGGAAATAAAGGAGGTAAGGTGTTGTTAATTAATGTAAACGCTCGGTAAATGGTTGTAAGAGGCCTTGTTTTCTATGCAAGGATTAAGGGGATATCCTTGAATGTTGGTTAGTTAAATGGGACATGGACCCTAAAACATGAATTCAAATTGTGTTTGAATGAAAGGTGTGTGTAAGAATAGTAATGAATAATGACTGTTTTGTAGAAGTCTTGATGACCTTAAACGAACTTGAATCATGTTGTGAACTAAGGCCTTGGGACTATCTATATGATTAATGGATAATTGGGTCGACAAAGACCATGTGGTTATCTATGGTGTTGATATATAGCATTCGTTGCTAGAATTACCTAAATGGGTTCAAGCCCTTAAATGTTGAAATAAAATGTATGGATCTTAATGCATGTACTAATGGATTAAGAGTTCAAATTTTGACTAATGATGGTAATAAGATGACTTGTGGTTAAAGTCCCTCGCCTAAGAACTTGTGATTAAAGTCCCTTATAAAGTCCCTCGCCTAAGAACTTGTGATTAAAGTCCCTTTTCTAATGACTTATGGTTAAAGTCTTTCATCTAAGGACTTGTGGCTAAAGACCCTCGTCTAATAGCTTGTGGTTGGAGTCCCTTTATTAAAGATATCTCTTGAGGTTAAAATACTTTGACTTATGAATCGGCATGTGATTAGAGTTCCTTGCCATATTGAATATGGCAGTATGTGATTAGAGTTCCATGCCCGATTGAATATGAGAGCAAGTGATTAGATTTCCATGCCCGATTAAAAGGGGGAGCATGTGATTAGATTTCCATGACCGATTTAATATGGGTGCATGTGATAAGAGTTCCATGCCCGATTAAATATGTAAGCATGTGATAGAGTCCATGCCTAATGAATTAATTAAATTGGCTAAATTGGTTAAATTTGTTGAGTAGGTTTGATGTTCAGATCCTCTTGACTAATGTAATAAAGAAGTCCAGGATTATAAAATTGATAAGGTGGAAGATTGATTGTTCTTCACTCCATGACTCATGAATGAATAATTTGAGAATGCATGTTATAGCTCGTTCTATGGTTTGACACATTGTGCAACAATATGTACATGTATCTTCATATATGCCTACACTTGTGTAAATATTATTGAATATGATTATTAGATTGGAATATACAAGTGCAATATTTTATCCTTATCCTTGAGTTACATGATTGACCTCCAACCGCTAATCGTCTTCGGGCGCTATATCCCCATGCGACATAGAGCTCGGAGTTGCTACTTCTTCTATATAGTGATCGAATGTTCGAGCGGTTTGATCATTCACCTTGAAGTGGTGAGCTTCCATATTCTATAATACCTACCTTTCATATTCACTTTAACCTATGTCATTGACTTGTATAGGTTTGGTACTCAGTTCTCGTCGAGGGCATGGCCCAACATATTATTGACTCGGTTTGGTAGAGGTTTTGTGGATGACTGTGGACTTGGGTATATTGGCTAGGCTTTTGATCTTAATGAAATGTTAGATATTGTCTAAGTATTTCCTATTAGCCTTATATTTTAGCTATCTTGTTATACGGTCGAGATTTACCCGACCCTTGTGGTTGTTGTGATGGCAATTAGGTTTGGTTATCGGGGAGACCTCCGGTTCATGTGGGCTTGAGGTGCCCATAAGACATGGCTTAATTTCTGGGCTATCAAGATAGTATCAGAGCCTAGGTTCATGTTCAGTTGGGAGTCCACAAAATCGTGTCTAGTAGAGTCTTATTTATAGGTGTGTAGCACGCCATACTTATTAAAGAGGGGCTCTGAAACATTTAGGAATGTTTCCCTTTCTTATTTCTTAATCTCAAGCTATATAGAGTCTAAGGTCTTAGATTCCTCTAACTTTTGCTTGCTCATTTTTAAGATTATTTATCCAAGGAAATTTTATGTTCAAGTAAGCTCTTCTATCCCAACTTTGGGCAATACGGACAAAGCTCATCCGACTTCTGGGATTGAGACCCGATCAAGGGTTGTTTCATCTAAAAGTTCTCGTGGGGTTCCACTTATTCCTACTAACCCTACTACTATGGGTGATATTTCTCCTCAGTCGCCTCTAAATGCTAGGTTATGTCGCTCCTTTGCCCTGATGGCTCAGATTAGTGGAAAGTGGTCTAAAAGGAGGTATTAGGTGGGTCCTAGCCTCCATTCCTCGACTAGTGCTCCCTATCTGAACCTTTTAGGAGATGGGCATTTTAAGATTGGTAATACTCATAGGGCACAAAGTGCCCAATATCAGGATAGTGGGGCCCAATCCGTATACACCTATCCGACTTATCGATTTTCCGTTCGATCACACTGTGGGTGTTGCGAAGATGAAAGAAATTGGTTTTTTAAATGTTGTTAATTGGGTCAAATGCAATGGGAGTGTCCTATAATGACTGCCACTTGGGTAGAGAAGATATTGGTTACAACTTCTCTAACTTTTGATCCAAGGGGAATTGCTTCTATCTTCGACATTGGTCGAGGCCATCTCAATGTTCTTTCTATCCCTATATACCCCAAGGCATCGTCTAATGCTGATACGGGTATGTTGAAACTTGCCTCTCATGATGTGTATTGTTTGCATGACCCAGGGTTTACTCTTTCTAATATAACCCGTATGTGCCTATGCATCCTGGTTTTGGTCTGGAGAGTCTGCCAGTTCCTTTTCTGTTTCCACCCCGGTAGGAGGCTCTGTAGTTGATAAATGGGTCTATAGGTGGTGTGTGGTATTTGTTGGTGGTGGAAAGGCTCACGTAAAGTTATTAAAGTTTGATGTGATTAATTTTGATGTCATTCTGTGGGTTGGATTAGTTGCATTTGTGTTATACATCCTTAGACTGTCGAACCCGCAGGGTCATGTTTAAATTCTCTAGTGAGCCAGTCATTGTAAAGGAAAGTGATTCTTTGGTGCCTATGGGGAGATTCGTTTCTTATCTTAAAGCCCAAAAGTTGATTTCAAGATGGTGCTACAGTGTTTTTTGTACGTAAGAAGGATGGTTCCCTTTGTATGTGCATTAATTATTACTCAACTAAGTGACCTTAATGAATATTTGTTCTCTCCTTAGATTCGATGATTTGTTGATCATCTTCAGGGTGCAAAGTGTTTCTCTAAAAGTTGATCTTAGGTCGGGTTATCATCAGCTTTAAAATTAAGAATACATAGATCCCTAAGAAATCCTTTAGAACTCGGTATGGTCAGTATGAGTTTCTCGTCATGTCTTTAGGGTTGACCAATGCCCTAGCGGCATTCTTGGACTTGATGAATAGGGTATGCCATCGTTTCTTGGACATATTTGTCATTGTCTTCATTAATGATATCTTAGTCTATCTTAAAAGTGAGGTGGATCATGTAGATCACCTCCATGCCGTGTTGCAAACTTTGAAGCATCATCGTTTGTTTTCCATGTTCTCCAAGTGTGAGTTTTTGGTTGACAAAACTCTACTATTTTGACAGAACTTCACTATTTTCCAAGAGGTCTAGCTCTGTGGCACATTAAATTGATAGAGCTCCACTATTTTGCTCATAACATTTCTCTCCGAACTCCAATTTATGAACCATTTGTGGCATGGGAAATAAGACTAAATAAAAATTAATCTAATAGTCAAGGGGCCACCTAAATCTTAATATTATAGGAGAAATAGTCAATTGAATTTGACCCTAGAAAAATCCAACACTAGAATTCAATCGGTAACAAAGTTCTAAGCTCAAATTTGAGCTAGGAGCATTCTATGACATCAATTCATCTCCAAAGATGTTACTACACTGAAGAATTGAGCTTCACAGTTATACATAAATAGAAAAAAAGTTGGTTTTGGATCCTCATATCTATGAAAGATGGTCCAAATTCTAGTTGTAGAGTATGATGTGTTACAATATCTACCCTTGGAAACATTCAGCCTTGAATAATGGACAAAGACTTATTGATGCTCTAGAAGTATGAAATAAAGGATTTAACTTCATATTAGGAATTCATCCTTGGCGAAAAATTCATAGACATCAAAAGGAGCTTCACGACAACACCAAGAAAATCATGTAAGCACAAATCATGAGATAATGTGACTTGACATAGATATGATATCAAAGATGAGTTCTATGGAAAATGAGCATAACAACATAATACATGAAGTTTTTAGAAATCATCAGCCTAATTAAGGTTTATACAACACATGGAAAAAGATTTCCATATGAAACAAGTTTAGAAGCGTTCTATACCTTAAATAATACGTCTAATATATCTTAAATTTAGCGATGAATTTCAACTTACGATTTCAACTAAGAATACACCACATCATCATTTAAAACTTTTAATTGCCATGCAAAAAGCATAACTAGTAGACCCTAAGTCTAACTTTATATTTCTTCCACGTTAAAGCCTAAACCAAAGTTAAAAATGAGCTAACCTGAGCTACAAGATTTAATACTCTACATCCCTCCAAACAATACTCCATCTTATCAATATAATTTAACAAACTAAAGCATTAATCAAGGAGTACTGGCATTATAGTATCATGATTTGCATATCTATCAATCACAATATTCAATCCTATTATTACCACTCCCACTTTATGAATCTTTCCACCAAAAATAAGTAACTTTGATGCTTCATATAGATTAACACAACATAGTCCATTTCAAACCAATGCACATAATGAAAGTTCCTTTCATTCTTCCCTCTTCCCCTATAAACATAGCTCGAGTTTCCATATCATAATTTTTCACAATAACAAACATCTGCTCTGTAATAAAAATTATTACACCTCTACATCACTACTATCATCATCATAACCTAAGGAATATCATTAATGGGACTAAAGAATGAGCATGGGGGATAGGAGTGACACTACTCAATTAAGATTCATATTTGTTACACTACTCAAGATTGGGACTGTGAAGTAAGATATGGTGTAATACTCACAACGTGGGTCATATATCAAACACATTGATCATGAATAGAGGGTCATTAAAGAATAAATATAGCATAGAATTTTCTTAGGAATGGGTATACTAGGAAACATGTGTGCATATATCTGATGTTATAAAGCCTAAACCTGTTATTCGTAAATTCAAGAAATATGACAAGGATTGTTCCTTAAAGCTATTTAATTCTAATTCTAATAACTAATAATGGTAATGAGTTACATAGTTGGTATTTCTTTAGACATACACCTAACATAAAATGAGTTGGTAACAAATAAAAAGTATAGTTTATTAGAACTAAAGATTAAGTAAGACATGGGTTTGTGGATCATTTGCGTCCTAAAATAGAGCTTGATTACTTGAAAGTTTTGATTTTTGAGAGATGTTATTTCTTATTGTTTAGGCGTCAAAGCATTGGCATAAGTTTCAAAGAAAACTCAGACCTTAGTCATAAGGATGACTTGAATACATAAGATGCTGAAAGAATGTCCTCTTAGACTGATGTAGGAGGAATTTACAAGAATAATAACATATCTCATCACGACTTTTCCCTAAAAATCATCTCAATGAAAAAAATTCAAAATTTGTCTTATTTCATGATCTCCCCCTTAGCTCAATGGTTGTTATCATAGACTTGCAGGTATATCCTCTCATTAAACCTATAAGGCCAATACTCAGGAAAATAGGGGTATCACTATACACATGAAAGCTAAACTCACCTTGATAAACTATAATATGAGGACCTAAATTATTTCTAGGATAATCCTTAAAGATATACTAATATTATCTTTTGCTAAGTATTATAGTCATCACCCTATAAATTACACTCTTGTTGACGTATATAACTACTCCATAAATCACTCAATAATCTAGCATTCACTTCATAGCATACTAGCATCACACCTCTAATATCATATCCACATATCTCTAAGGAATTTAAAACTATATTAAAAGGTTTAACCTCATCAATCTAAAATCCCTTTAATTCAGCTTTACAAACACCCTACAATATTTACCTAGCCTTCTTCATATGAAATTACTCAAGAACACATGCTAGGAACACATAACACTTATCAACTTAAAAAATCATCTAACAACATTCTACCTGGGTACAACTTATTCTTATAAACTCAACGCTCTTATCCACCTAATATCTTAGCCACAATTCATTGCTTTTAATACTAGTCCTCGTGTATATATCAGTAGTACACACTTATATTTTCCATAAATTTTCAACCTCCACTCTTGCACACATCATATCAAGAAAAATAATTCATTTCAAATAAATCTTGTATCACTATCCTTGAGCTACCATTATTTTTGCCACAGTCAACATATAAAGTACAAACTTAATATCTTGTAGATATCATGGACCGCCAATGAATATCCCTAATTCTATACTAGTATTATGACCTGAGACTGACCCTAGTTGTCATATGATACTTAAAGTCATAAGAGACCCCAAGCTAACACATGGCTTGGCATAACACTATGTAATTTAAGAGATTATATAGTGATCAGAAGCTAAACCAAAATGAACTAACAATAAACAATAATGAAATCAAATACCGAATATTAGAAATAAGACTGTCTAAAAATACTCAACATGACGATAACCTAAATATCTATCTGAAAGCCTCTAACTCATATAGGTTGTTGGGATCAGCCCCTAACTAACTCCAACTATGTGAAACAAAAAGAATAATAAAAAATAATATAGAAAATTGGTCCTCAAATGATAAGGACTTACTAAATACTATATCTGATGGAACAAAAATGCACAAAACTTGATTTCAATGCAAAATTTCATAACCTATATTATAAATCAATATAGCATAGGAAAATTAAGCGATTAGTACTTTAAATGAACAGAAGGTTGCCCCGATAACCCATACCAAACATCTTATCATACCATAGGAGTCAAAGAAACTCCACCTCATGTAGCAGAATTAATATCAAAAGTGAACATTAGATTCATAACAATAATAATAACTACGCCTAAGTTCACATTTGTTCACAACACCTCTATACAATACCAAAGCCAATAAGTGTATATGTAGGGACAAGCACCCAACTATAGCCAAAACAAGTCTTAAAGAGACTAAGTCTAATGATGGAGTCCAAGAGATGACATCATCCGAAGGAAGGAAACTCACCACTTTAAGTCAAGAATGAACCACCTCGATCTACTAGTCACTGAGCAGGTAAAGAAGAATATGCTCCAGGCCCTACATCTTATGGGGATGTAGCATTCGGAGACGGTTAGCGGTTGAAACGCTAGCATGTAACTAAAGGATAAGTGATAAAATAACATCTTCATTCATCAACAATGCAATATATCACATTTTATCTTATTCACATACTTATCCATACATATAGACATATCACATGCTAATCAAGATATCATATCAAGGCTCGTCATCATTCTTCAACATTCATTCATTAGTCATGAAGTGGAGGACTACAAACTCCTACACTTATAGATTCCTCATTCTCAACATGCTAAGGACTTTAACCACAATCAAATTATCATTAGATAAGGGACTTCACCCATGAACACATATTCATTAGCCAAAGACTTTAAAAACATTCCCAATCCTTCAAACAAGGGACTTTACCCATAAATATTCATCTAGGCAAGGGAATTTAAACTCATGCACATTTATTTGACAAGGGACTCTAACCCTGTGTCACACATAGACTCTAACAACAAGCCTTTTCATAAGGAGAGATACCTTGACTTCATGGGATCTCATTGGTCATGAGACTCTAACCACATGGAATTTCATTAGGCAAGGGTCTTCAAGCTCAATCCATTTCATAAGGCATGGAACTCCAACCATAAGCCATCATAACCATCATAATTAAAATTGGGAATCCAACCCTTTACTCATGCATCATTATACATTCAATGGACTTTAACCAATTCAACACTATTCATGACTACAAGGTCCTTATGGTAGCCCTCATTTCTCAACCATTTCAATAATTCAATGCCTTTATTTAATTCATCAAATATTTAATATTATGTTCCTCAAGATCTTCACAAGACATTCATATTTCAATAGCATTCTCATGCCATATTTTAGTTCAATGCACCATTTAAGTTCATCATCTTATTAAGGGACTTCACCCTCTTGTTAGCCATTAGCTCAAAAATATCATCAATTACATATTACATGGCTCACAATACTCTAACCACGATATTTATCAAACATTCATACTTATTGGGCCATTTCCCTAGCTCAATACATCATCAACAATTGACTAGGCAATTCACTTAGATATTTTCACAAACACCTTTTGTGAATACTTATGACAAGGTCCTTTTCATGGTAGAAATCATCAAGACTACGATAAATCAAGAACCTCATGTTAAAAAACATACAACAACCACCCACCTATGCAATCTACTATCAAATACATGTATCAACACAAGTATATACCAGAATCATCATCATTCATTGTTAAGTGTCAAAACCCTTTTTATTTTATTCAAAACAACCATGTACACTTACTAATTCAAGTGTGAAATACATGGTTTTATAATTATTTAAATAGGGGAATATATAAATTCGTTAAACAACTTAGATAACTAAAAATCTTCACTCTTCTTTCTTGGAACAAGATGAATACCTTCAAACCCTAACCTCTAATCTTATTCCTAGGAGCCTTTAGAGTGTTTAGGATGTTTAAGTCTTGCAAAGTGAAGACTTAAGAGGCTAAAATGACTTTTATAAGTCAAGGAACTAGTTTTTTAAGAAAGGGAAATGACCAAAATTGCCTTGGTTAAATGCTTGAAAACACACACATGCAGGGGTACGACTCCCCCTCACAATTCACTTGGAAATTGTAACCTAGTGTATGAGTGATACCCTAACTCACACCCTAGACTTCACCTTACTTAACCACATCGTTATGGGTATTGATGATAGGCGTATTTACACGCCTAAAGCACCTTAATTCACCCATATTTTAGCTAAGTTTTAAGGACAAAATATATAATTCCTGCACTTTTAGTCCTTTTTCCTGTAAGTGAGCTAACCAACGTGATTAGCAAGTTTTCAGGTATAAATGATGAAGATTTCAGCATTTCATGGACTGGTTGACGCCAAAGGAAGCTTCACGTAAGAAGGAAGGCAGCTTTTGGAAGCCTATGGACTGAAAGTGATGCATGGAAAACTTGTCCCGGGCAAAAACAGTATTTCCAAAGAATTGGGGATCAACAGTAACTTAGTAGGATTAGGATAAGGAAGCAGTAACCTAGTAGGATTAGGACAAGTATGTAGTAGCTTAGTAGGAATAGGATATGGGTGTTATAAAAACCCTATTTTGCTGAACTTTTCAGCAATCAATTAATTCTCTTTCAATTAATTCTTATTCTCTTCTATTCTTAAATTCGTTATTGACATTATTTTTCATCTATTCGACTTTTAATTTTCACGACAAGAGAAATGCTACTAGCAAGGAATTCACGCCACAAGTGATGCCAATACTTACTTATCGTGATATTGTTATGATGATGATACCCTCGTGGTTTTCCTTCACAATTATGAGTAGCTAAACTTCTCTGTTAGGGTTATGGAAGCCTTATGAGATACTATCTATTACTATGAGTTTGTGAATTCTTGATACGTATGCTGCTTATATCATTACTCTCTTCATCTTAATTAAATTCTTGTGGTTGCAAACATATAGAATACGCCAGTATAGCATTAACTTGTTCGAAAGAAAAGTTACATGTCTAGAAAAGAGAGAGTGACAAGAAAATAGGGCTACCAACCCCTGTTTAAAAGTTAGTTCTGTAACTGGATTAACCTCTTGGAGAATTCGTACCATTAGTTATACGCTTTAAGCTCGAAAGAGTTAAAGTGAGATAATCCTTCATGGTCGAAAGACGCTAGGATTTACCATAGAATACGAAACTCTATAAGCGCATGCATGTCTGAATTCCGCATAACTCATAGCCAATAGATATGTAGAACTAATAAGGTGGACATAACCCTAACTTACGATTCTCATTGATTAAAATCTTGCTAAACAAAACATTCCATTTTTTCTTTGCTATTTTGATACTTCTAGTTCACGCCAAACCCTAAACCCCCCCTTTTTGTAGAATTTTCGATCAACAGTCTACTAATCGTTGCTTACTTAGTGACCAAGTATTCCCTATAGGATTCGACACCCAACCCAGTTGGGTTCTATATTTGACAGCGACCGCTTACACTCTTATGAGAGCTTTATTTTGAGCGTTATCAAATTTTGGCTCCGTTGCCGGGGAATACGGTTGTCAACTAAGTTTGTGATAATTACTAGACCCTTTGGTCAAAGATTCTCGTACTTTACTTTTGGTTTTTGTTTTTGTTTTCTGTAGGTTTTTGTTCAGTGCATGCCAAATACTCGAAGTTAGGGACAACCATTATTACCCATAAACCCTGAACCATAACTTATTGGAAGGATGGATGCACAACGTGACATTGAGAGAAGGGTTGCTCAACAGGAGCAGGCTAGACTAGCTGCATTGGCTGCTTCCCAAGTACATCAACAAAATATTGATAACCCTGGGCGGGCAACAAATCCTAACGATGAGGACCTAGGTGATGATGAGTTACTAAACCCTAGGCATGATACTGAGGTGGAGACACCTGCAAACAGAAGAGATCGTCAAGCCAGATTTAGGCCTGAACGCCGAGCTATGCAGATGCCTTTTAATGATGATGATGACGATCTGGACGGAGCTGGTGCCACAGAAGCTATTATTCCTCCGCCATTAGCACCCGGAGCCAAGTTCAATATCACCAGCACCATGATTCAACTATTGCAACTCAAAGGAATATTTGGTGGACTTGCAGGTGATGATCCGAATATGCATCTGGTCAATTTTATCTCTATATGCAAGTCATTCGACAATCCAGGCATTGGACAGAATACTATTCGACTGTGCTTATTTCCATTGTCTCTATCTGGGGAGGCAACTCTATGGTTGAACGGGCTAACCTCTTATTCTATTACAAATTGGAGGCAATTGAAAGACGCTTTCCTAGAAAGATTCTTTCCGTCATCCAAGAGAGCACAGTTGAGAGATGAGATCAGCAATTTTCGACAGCTTCCAACTGAAGCTCTCTAGGAAACATGGGAGAGGTTCAAGAAGAAGCTTATGCGGTGTCCAAATCATCATATGACCAATGTGCACTTGATGGAGATATTATACGGGTCGTTGAATTCGGTGACTAAGTCAGTGGTTGATAATGCTGCAGGAGGGTCATTCATGGACCTTACTTTTATTCAGGCAAGTTATATGCTAGACCGTATGACAAAGTAGAGTAGATCTTGGCATACCAGGGATTCTGAGGTAGCAAGCTCTATTGTATCTATTGGCATGACTGCAAAACAAAGACGAAGAGAGGAGGAACGTGATCAAGATATGGCACACATGAATACTCAGATGGATCTTCTTACCAAGTATTTATTATCTGGAAAGACCAAAAAATTCAAAGCGGTTGTGTCAAAAGGAAGAGATGAATCTGATTCTAAAGAAGAAGCCAACTACTTGAATAATTAGGGGGGTTTCCGAGGCAATGCCCAAGGAAACCAAGGTCGAAACTATTATGATAAATCTGGAAATAAGGACCATGATCAAGGGAGTTGGAAGAATAAGACTGACAGGAGTGGTTTGTATGTTCCTCCTGGAAGTCGTGACGCCGCTGCATCTGGCTCTGGGAAGATGTCCATGGAAGATATGATGGCCAAGCTGTTGAAAGTAGTGGAGGCAACCAACACGGGAGTAACTGAGGTAGTAAATGATTTGTCCTCAATGAAGCAATTGGTTGACTCACATTCCACCGCAATAAAATAGCTGGAACAACAATTGAGTTAACTATCAGCGGCATTCAACCAAATAAAGCCTAGAACGCTACCTAGCGACACAGTGCAAAATCCGAGGAATGATGGATCGTGTATGGCTATTACTACCCGAAATGGTAAAGTATTAGACAATCCATCTAAAGGCAAGCAGGTGGTTGATGATTTAACGGATAATGTTATTGATGCAGATTGTGATGATTTTGTAAAAGCTGAAAATCTGAATGAGAACGTTCATGAGAAAACTATTCCCCTTCCACCACCACCTTTTCCTCAGAAACTGAAGAAGAAGACTGATGACACTCCTGAAAAGGTTGATAATCGGAAGCAAGATAAAAAGGAAGTGGTGGAGAAAACTATTCCCCTTCCACCACCACCTTTTCCTCAGAGATTGAAGAAGAAAGCTGATGATACCAGGTTTAGTAAATTTATGACTATGTTGAAGCAGCTGACTATTAATGTTCCTTTGGTGGAGCTTCTAGAACAGATGCCTGGGTACGCGAAATTCATGAAGGACCTTTTGACAAAGAAGCGGGCAGCAAGTTATGAGTTGGCAGACAATGTTCATCGTTGCAATGCAATTGCAACGAGATCGCTAGTACAGAAGAAGGCAGATCGTGGTGCTTTCATTATTCCTTGCACGATTGGATCTTTGGATTTTGCCAAGGCATTATGCGATTTGGGAGCTAGCATCAATTTGATGTCGCTATCCGTGTACAGAAAGTTGGGGTTGGGTGACCCTACACCAACCAATATGCAGCTCATGATGGCAGATAGGTCAGTAAAATGACCTGTGGGTATCTTGAATGATGTGTTGGTGAAGGTTTCTTCCTTCATTTTTCCAGCAGACTTTGTTATTCTGGATTGTGAGGTGGATTTTGAAGCTCCCATAATCTTGGGTTGTCCTTTCCTCGCAACAGGGAGTGCGCTTATTGATTTGAGAGCTAATGAGCTTTTATTTCGGTTGAATGATGAAGTGGTCCGTTTTGATGTATGCAAAGCAATGAAGCAGCCCAACGATATGAATGTGTTCTCTGTAGATGATGCTTATTATGAGGATGAAAAAGAATTATCTGTAGAGGTGCAGCTTACTGATGAGCCATTGTCTGCTGTGCTTTTGAATTTCGAGAGTAAAGATGTTGAGGATCATGGAGAAACTATTTGTGCTCTAACAGGAATAGGGTCCTATTCTCATGCTTCTAAGAATCTGGACCTTGATCTTAAGCATCGACCTTCACCAACAGTGAAGACTTTCGTTGAAGAGCCACCAGTTCTAGAATCGGAAGATCTCCCCAGTCACCTAAGGTATGCGTTATTGGGAAGTGAAAATACACTTCCGGTGAGTGTTGTGGCTGATTTAGGTGAACAGCACGTAGAGGCTCTCATCTCTGCTCTAAAGAGGTACAAGAGAGCCATTGGTTGGTCTATTGATGACATAATTGGTATCCCACTTGGGATATGTATGCACAAGAGTCATCTCGAAGAAGATAGCATGCCCACAAGTAAGTATCAGCGTCGTCTGAATCTATTCAGAAAACGATGCACCACCTATCTCGACGAAGTCTAAGTAATCGAGGTAACTATGTCGTGCCGCGATAATAAATCAAGCGCTAGATGGGAGGCAACACATCATCTTTACTTGTTTTGTTTTTCTAGGAGTTCATTTTTGTAGTCGAGCCACCACCAAAACTAAGGCGCTTGATGAGAGGCAACCCATATTTCTAATCGTTTTTATTGTTTTTGAGTAAGTGTAGGTGCAAGACGTATAAAGGAGGAGATTGGTCTCAAACTTTGATTTGGAAGTGTGTCATGTTAAAGGTGGTAAGTTAGGAATGAAGAAGCAAAGGCTATTGGTTAGGCATTGCCTATGTAAATCTAGGCAACGAACAAGGCAAGAACTATGCTATCGTCTAAGCTCTCTGAATCTACAATGCCATAGCATAGGCGCCGCCTATGCCCAACAATGCCATAGCATAGGCGCCGCCTATGCCAATGCCTTTGGTCTCTGAATCTACAATGCCATAGCATAGGCGCCGCCTATGCCCAACTAGGCAATGCATTAGGCGCCGCCTATGCCAAGCATAGGCAAAGCTTTAGGCGCCGCCTATGCTCACTTGTTGGTCTCCTTACCCGATTCTACATCGGTCAAAACCGATCCGTATCTTGTTCTATAAATAGATCTTAAACATTAGCACAAAACACACTTATTTGCTCAACCTAGGCGCCGCCTTTACTCTCCAAATCTCTCAAAACTTTTCTTTTTGCTCATCTAACCTTGCAAGATCATATTCCAACTCCATTACCAAGTAAGTTCTTCTTTTATATTACGCTTATAATGATTTGTTAGATCATAAGGAGGTGTTGGTGATTTGAATGTTGTGGTTTGTTATGATACACCTAGTTGAGTGAAAGAATACGTGTAGGTCTTCTTGACTTTGTTCCAACTTGTATTTGATTTTGATACACTATCATAATTTTGCGAAATTGACATGATAAAGTTAATTGCATAATCTTCAAAATTGAAAGCTTGAATGTTTGAATGACTCACTCATCGAGACAAAGATCATGATTGAATACAAGCATGAGATGTTGTGATTATTTCTATGCCATAACTTGATACGATCTCTATGTAGTAGTCTTGTTCAAAAGGTGCATTAATCCACACATGAAAGTATAGTCAAGATTACATGAAATAGAGTTGGAAAGGATAGTAAGATGACATCTTTCACTTAATTAGTTTGTGTCAACAAATTAAGTGTGGGGTGGCGCCACTATTGTCTATTTGTCGATTGAATCTTCCGAGATAAAGCTAACATGACTCTATTAGGATCTCAGGTAGAATGGCCTCAAAAGGACGACAAGGAAAACAAAAAGCGCCCACCTCATAGAAAGGTAAGAAAAGAGGAAGAAAAGAGCAAGCTGAATCCTCCTCGCTACAAATACCTCGACGCACTTTTGGCATCAAGTGAGGTACAATTTGAGGAAACTCTGAGGATGACGACTCTGATGATGATTCCGATGCAGGGGGTATGACCCCAGACGTAGAAGATGAGTCCGACTAATCAGGTTCTTATTTATTTTCCACTGAGGGTAGTGTGTCCCGTCTAAGTGTGGGGTGCTGGTATTTGTATGCTTTATTTCTTTGCTTACCTATATTTATTCATGTTCATTTGTTTGATTTTTAGTAGTAGTTAAATATTTTCAATTTTTTTTCTCTTTAAGGTTTTTTTTTTAGATTTTGCATAAAGTGCATGAAATTGTTCTGATAGGCGGCATGGTATTATGACAAGAGTTTGTGCTAAAATCATTACTATTAAGACGTTTAGGCTCCAAGTGTGACTCACTATGTGATAAGTGTGTGGTTTAATTCCTTCATCTGTTGGGTCAAGAGTCTATACTGCTCCCAATAAAGTTGACCATGTGCCTTGTGTGTATGAGATAATAGTATATTCTGTGTTGGTGACTGATGCTAGAACTTGCCTGGTGTGTGTGTAAAGCAAAATAAAGAGTGTGGGTTTAGGATATGATTTAGCAACCTGTGTTTGTTTACCTTCGTTTTACCTACCCGTGGACATTATCCTAGTTAACCCCCTTTGAGCCTTTAAGCCATTTTCTTTGACAAGCCTCATATGTAGCCTAATCCATTTTTTTTCAAGACCACAATTTGATCCAAATTCCTAAGCGCTTTAAATTGTAAAGTCATATGACAAAATAAGAGGAAATTGGGTAAGAGTGATGCCTTAGAGTTTATAGGTGCTTGAATTTGTTATGAAAAACAGTGGCTATCATAGAGGTGTGCTATAGAAAAGAAAAGAAAAAGAAATAGAAAAACAAAAAGATAAATTGTGTTTATGATTAAATAAAAAGATAGTTAAGTTTGAATGGCAAAATAGGTGAAAAGGGGTGATAGATGAAACAAAGGTTGCAGGGTTGATTAAAAGAGAGTGTTAATGGCATAATATGATGTATTAAAGCGCTTAGGAACATAGTCACTATTTCTGGACAAAATAGTCCTACCCATCCCTTAGCCTATATTACAACCATGTAAAGACCTATATGATCCTAAACTTAGCATTCTGATATTAGTAGAGCATTACACTAAGGCCAAGCCTATGGTCATCAGTTGCAACATATGAATTCTTTGTGAGAGTGAGAGCAAGGAGAATCTTATACCCACGTTTCAAAAAATGAAATACTTGTGAGTGATAATGGGTGATATATTGTGAGACACACATGGTTGATGAGTTTTGGGTAGTTGTGTATGATTCTTTGTGCCTTAACTTTTGGATACGAATTAACCATCATCACGAGTCTAGGTTGGAGGTTGAATTGTTTCTAGTAGTGATCAGAAAACTACTCTTTGTTAATAATTATCGTGCCTGTCTTGATGAATATTTTGTGCTGTTACTGTGAAACCATAAGTAGATGTTTATATGGACATGATATTTTGTTCGAGGACGAACAAAGCTTTAAGTGTGGTGTGTTGATGATAGGCGTATTTACATGCCTAAAGCACCTTAATTCACCCATAGTTTAGCTAAGTTTTAAGGACAAAATATATAATTCCTGCACTTTTAGTCCTTTTTCCTGTAAGTGAGCTAACCAGCATGATTAGCAAGTTTTCAGGTATAAATGATGAAGATTTCAGCATTTCATGGACTGGTTGACGCCAAAGGAAGCTTCACGTAAGAAGGAAGACAACATTTGGAAGCCTATGGACTGAAAGTGATGCATGGAAAACTTGCCCCGGGCAAAAACAGTATTTCCAAAGACTTGGGGATCAGCAGTAACTTAGTAGGATTAGGATAAGGAAGTAGTAACCTAATAGGATTAGGACAAGTATGCAGTAGCTTAGTAGGAATAGGATATGAGTGTTATAAAAACCCTATTTTGCTGAACTTTTCAGCAATCAATTAATTCTCTTTCAATTAATTCTTATTCTCTTCTATTCTTAAATTCGTTATTGACATTATTTTTCATCTATTCGACTTTTAATTTTCACGACAAGAGAAATGCTACTAGCAAGGAATTCACACCACAAGTGACGCCAATACTTACTTATCATGATATTGTTATGATGATGATATCCTCGTGGTTTTCCTTCACAATTATGAGTAGCTAAACTTCTCTGTTAGGGTTATGGAAGCCTTATGAGATACTATCTATTGCTATGAGTTTGTGAATTCTTGATACATATGCTGCTTATATCATTACTCTCTTCATCTTAATTGAATTCTTGTGGTTGCAAACATATAGAATACGCCAGTATAGCATTAACTTGTTCGAAAGAAAATTTACATGTCTGGAAAAGAGAGAGTGACAAGGAAATAGGGCTACCAACCCCTGTTTAAAATTTAGTGCCGTAACTGGATTAACCTCTTGGAGAATTCGTACCATTAGTTATACGCTTTAAGCTCGAAAGAGTTAAAGTGAGATAATCCTTGATGGTCGAAAGACACTAGGATTTACCATAGAATACGAAACTCTATAAGCACATGCATGTCTGAATTCCTCATAACTCATAGCCAATAGATATGTAGAACTCATAAGGTGGACATAACCCTAACTTACAATTCTCATTGATTAAAATCTTGCTAAACAAAATATTCCGTTTTTTCTTTGCTATTTTGATACTTCTAGTTCACGCCAAAACCTAAACCCCCCTTTTTGTAGAATTTTCGATCAACAGTCTACTAATCGTTGCTTACTTAGTGACCAAGTATTCCCTGTGGGATTCGACACCCAACCCAGTTGGGTTCTATATTTGACAGCGACCGCTTACACTCTTATGAGAGCTGTAGTTTGAGCATTATCAGGTATAAAAAGTAGTCTTCTAGTTGTAAC
Source organism: Capsicum baccatum var. pendulum (assembly GCA_030864225.1). Classification (NCBI taxonomy): domain Eukaryota; kingdom Viridiplantae; phylum Streptophyta; class Magnoliopsida; order Solanales; family Solanaceae; genus Capsicum; species Capsicum baccatum. The sequence goes on from CM061552.1 coordinate 137,300,277, forward strand.
CAAAGGGGTACGAATTACCCCCTAAGTCATAAACTCATCCCACGACTAAAATAGTCCACTTCTAGGTTAGGTTTCTCTCTATACGATTAGCTAGTATATGACTCGTAAGCTTGGTTATGACTAAGGAATGACCTTGTAGTATAGAGGAATATATTTTAGCCTAAATTACTATATAGGATACAAAAAGGGAGGTCATGGTGGGTACGAGTCGTGACCTAGGGTATGACTCAAGTACTCCCAATTGTATCTACTCCCGAGACATCAAAGAGGTTGTTGTCTTCTTCAAGGGTTCATGTCTAAGTGTTTCAATTATTTACCTCATGAATAGGTGATTATAGATACAAGTTTAACACCTTAATAAGAACCTAAGTAGTCTTTAAAAAAGTTGCAAGAAACACACAACACACATGTCATGATCATTGCCATTCAACCAAAGATTTTGTAAGGTCACATTCTCAGGTGTTTCATTGAATGTGTTGAGTATGTAAGAGATGGGAAATAACTAACATAAACTAAGAATAAAACATAGAGAACTGATGCAAGATTAATTATAAACATATACTGAATGATAAGCTAAAAAACTAAATACAAGGTCATGTAAAATCAGAGATTGAAACATAAACTGTGGACTCTGGGAGATAACTGAAACATAAACTGTAGACTCTGGGAGATAACATTAACTTATATACCCCAATATGAGCTGAGCGAGGTCCAACCTATAACCCCAGTTAGATCGTTGTTCCTTACCTTGAAAAGGGTACCAACACTGGCTGGCATGGATCAACTAAACTACTGTAAAAAGGATTAGGGTGTCAGTCCTAATATGGTGGGTAACCCCTTATAACCTATGGTGGTTTCACAATTTTAGAACTTAGGGACTTCTGCTAAAGGTCTCACTCCTAACTAATAGGTGAGCCTTCATCCCAAGGTTTTCTTGATTTTAAGTGTTACTCCCAACTCAAAGACACTGATAAATGATATGCTCAATATAATTATATTCTAAAAAAGGTAATATGTGCATAATCTAAAGTACTCAAGAAAATGTAAACTGATGTATGCATAAATTCCTAGGTATCAGGTATTCATAACCCTCTAGTTCTTACGAAAGTAACAAAATATGGCAATATCTAAAAATTTAAACACAATTGGGAATTTTATATCTCAAACTTAAGAATTAACAGTTTTATCATTATAATGGGATTTCATGTTTCTGACTATAGGAAGGTGTTCAAACTTATAGGAAACACATACTAATGGTTTAATTAGAGAAATAAACTGAAGATTATAAAACTCATGCTTTTCATAGAACCCTAAAGTTGGAGTGTGAATTTAACTTTAGTGTTGGAGAAATCATGTGGACCTAATGGGTGGATGGAACCTATAAATGAAATCCAACATACCTTGAGATGAAATAGTTGAAGAATTCTTTCAAATTAGAGCTAGAATTTAAAGAACCCTAATTACACTTTAGATAGGAAAGTCATTTTTTTGTCGATTGAAAACTGAGTGTTGGATGATAGCACCAACTTTATTATACTAGTAGGTAATCCAAACCGTAACCCGGAGCTAAACACTATGGGATAACTTGGTGGAAAATGTCCAATTATAGTTGAAAATGAACAACACTTATAAATAAGCAAAGTATTCTATATAGATAATAATAGTCAATACAAGATATAATCCCACGATGTGGAAAAGACACTACAAAAGTATCTAATGATAATATGACTCAAATATTTTGAATAGTCACTATCATCTATCTTGAAAAAAAGGCTTAATATCAAAATAGAGAAGGAAAATAGGGGACTCTGACTCCAAGAGCTCACCTAATATTCAAAAGATCAACACAACATGGTCAACGATAGACGACAACAACTAGTACTTGGATCTAAAGAAAATGGTACCAAAGTGTAGTATGAGTATCAAAACAACTGGTACTCCGTAGGCATCATCATCCGACTATAAAATGCAAGATATCATACTAGTCGAGGTAAAGAAATGAACCTAAAACATCTCCAACACTATCTTACATAAATAAGTAAATAAATCCTAATATTAACATAACATATCATAGAGAATCAACACTTATAATCATAAACTACAAAATTTTCACCCATATGCCAATAAGTGCAGAAAAGTAAATAACTAATCATAGACCCCCATATGCCAGGAGAGCATACTCAAGGATAGAGTAAAGCAATCATCCAATATTATAACTATCCTTCATTTTCATTTAACCATCATTCCATTATTAATCATCATTCATCCATTTACCAACATTTGAAATTTTGCCATCATATAGCAACCTTATCAATATTTATTCACGAATCATCATTAATCAACTATCCATTTCCTATCACCAATTCAATTATTTATTAGTATCATTTTCCCACTAGTCATCATTTATAAACTAACCATCATTTTTCAAATAGTGATTTTACCACTAGAGTTCATTTATATCATGCCACATTGTAACAATTTCCTTATTTCTCGACTTAGCCCAAATTGCTACTTTCCATACTCACACACCGATATTGTTAAATCATAAAAAGTATATCATCCTAGCATAATATGCACTTTTGGACTTGAATTGGTAAATATAATCAATAGCTGAACTTGAATCGATAAATAATTAATATCTAGACTTAAACCAATAAATAATTAATAGTCGGACTTGAACTGGTAAGTATAATAAATAGCTAAACTTAAATCGGAAAATAATCAATGGCCAGACTTGAATCAATAAATAATAAATACATAGACTCAAAGCAAAAACTATAATAATTAGTCAGACGTGAACTGGAATATTAAAAATAGCCTGACTCAAACTGATAACTAATTAATAGTTCCATAATCATCCTCTTAATTCGAATAAGATATATAAATATAATCAATATAATAAATAGTATTTCAATAGCATAAATAATAGCGTAATCAATAGGCATCAACACTCACAATAACAAACATAACCATCAAGTATAAAGATTTCTCAATATTACCTCAACACACATTTCCAAGGGTCTAATAAGAATAAAAGGTTTACAAAAAGCCAACATGTGTCATAGCCTAAAGTGGGTTATGAGTCCATTTCTAATCCTCAAGTTCCATTTTATGCAATTTCAACATGAACTAGGCTTAATGTATCTTTATCTACTTTTATATGTATAACAAGCCGTAATTAGTCCTAAGGTAAAGGTTCTTCCCGAACATAATAACTAAGCCAAAATAGTAACTAAGGAAACTTCCTTTGATGTAAGAAACTAAATTAAACCTTACCAAAAGCATGGGTGTCTAAAGTACTTTTTACCCAACTTGAATGATCTAAGGAATTCTCATGCTAAACAAGAGGAATAAAGTTCAATTCACTCAAGGCATAAAGAAATAAGTCGTGTTTAAACTCTACATTTTGAAAAATACCCTAAATAGTCCAACTAGCCCAAATCTTGTATTTCATCAATTCAGCACCTAAAACCCATCCAAATCTAACACAATATCATTAAAATACTATGAAATAGATTAATTAAAAAAAGGAATTAAAACCTAGCCTACCTTGACGCTGAAAAAAGCTCAAAGATCCGCTAAACCACCATTTTTCCCTTTCAAGAGGCCTCCACAAGATGCCAAGCTAGGAAAAACACATTTTACATATCAATACAAGAATAATAATATCCATATTGCACCATTTTGCTTCGGGTGCAACAATCGCACCAAAACCCCATGTGGGTGCCACTTATGGAAATTGCATTTCAAAAACCAACCCAACACTCTTACATGCTTAAGGATTCATTACCCTTAATAATGGGTGAGAACTAAGCTTAATTAGGGATAGAATCAATCCCTCATAATTTTTGTTTTTTGAGCAAGAGGTAACTAAAATCCACCAAGAAAAAGGTGAATTCTTACCTTATATCGGAACATAATTATGAAACTAAATGTTAATCAAGCTTCCCAATTACCCACAAGCTTCACTTTGACTTTACCTTACTATATAGGGTTTTAGATATAAGGATAATGAGTGAAGAATGAGCAAAATAGGGTAAGAATGGTTAATTTATACCCTTTCCAAGTTCTTAGTAGTGGTTATCGTGCCCCTAAGGCTTGCAATCGTGGTATATCTCTTCTTCCACACAAGTCATTATCATGACATCTCTTTGATGATACTAACATCTCATATCCTCATCAAGTCGTGATCATGGACAAAAGCGCCACTATCGCTGTGTACCAGATACAATAGTGGACTTGGAATTTTCTAAGTTTCTGCCAAGCCTTTGGGATTTATCTAGAATCTTATATACATAAACAAACTAAGTAATCATTCAAAATTAGATGTTCTAGACTCAATGATGCAATCAAATTTTCCATCCAAGGTCGTTTCAACAAAATATGGGTTTCACACCTATATTTTATTTTCTTAACTTTCTGATCAATAGGTCAAAATGAGCTCGGGTGTCTTGGGACCCTAACCAAAAGTCCACCTAGCCTAAAATTGATATTACAGAGTTGTTGGCACAATTATTATTTGCATATGTGATTTTTTACTATGGAAAATAACCCAAAGGTTCATTCTGATATCCATTACTAAAGGAACTTTTATCTGCGAAAGTTAATGTAATACCCCATACTTTTATTAACTCAATTTGACGTCTAGAATGTCAAGTATTCGCTTCAAGAAAGAATGAATTTCCATACATATAGAATTTTCTATATTTAGACCCTCCAATGTGTAGGAAATTGAATCAGATTTCCAACGATATAAGATTCGCCTTAATCAGCTAACCGAAGGAGAAGTTATGGCGATTTTAAGTTCCAGTTGTAAAATACCATCATTTAGGTCACTATGTGTCGTGGAGATAGTTTAAATAAAAATTTTAAATTTCCAGTAAGACTTCACAATTCCACTACATTGCAGTGATGTCATGTTTCATAATTATCACTTTTTAATTAGCCTTCGCGATAATGGCTCATTCCGGAGATAGCCAAAAAGGTAATTTAGAAGCGTACCATGATAGCTCCTCATCACAGTGATTTTCCAGGTCCCAATTGGTGGTTTCTAGTATGCCAAGGATATAAAGGTGCATCGCACCATAGGCCAATTTCAAAAATTTTCCCTGTCCGAGTAAAATCTTAAAAGGGGCTTTTTGGTCTTTTCCCTAGCCCTAAGTCATGAATAACATATCATTTAACCAATCCTAAGCATATTATACCCACTTTTCACCAAAATACTCTTAAAAAAAACTCTAGATCAGCAAAGCTTACTCCCCAAGAAATCCAATTCCTCCATTAATTCTCCAAGACAATTCAAGATTAAGGATTTCCAATTCAAGAAATCTAAGAAATCATCTCCAAAGACAAAATTAGAGTCCAAGATTCAAGGTTTTCATCTAAGATCATCGATTAAGGTAGGTGGGGTAATGAAGAAGGAAAATCCTTTCGTCCTTGTGCCCATAAACATATTTTAATTCCAATTTTACTGAATTTTTTGATATGATTTCCCATGAAATTCAAGTTAGGGTTTATACCTATTATTGTTATTCACAAACTTATGAGATATCCAGTGATTTAGAAGTTTAATTACATGATTATGTTTATCTTTTCATGCATATTTTAGTAATTTCCAAATTTTGCATTAATTTATCAATGTTTACATTATCAAGCATGAACATTTTGATATTTTAATGTGAGTTTGATGCATGGGTCATTAAGCCCTAATTAAAGACTGCTATTTCAAGATTGTTTGTGCTACGCGCACTCTATGATAAGATTATTCTCATATTTTTGATAAACATTTTTTCTCTTGGTCCTAATATAAGATAAAGAATCCATATTATTCATATGATTTGAGATTTAAAGAAAAGAATGAGCATAATTGGTTTTATTATAGACCCTTGTGCTATTCTGAAGTGGATTTCCTAATATCCTAAGCATATGAACGGGAGTAGTATTTAGCACCGAGATGGGTATGTTACCAAGGTTTAATGCCCCAGAACTACGTGTCACCATAGGATTAAGATTTTTCCCACTTCTACGTGGATGACTAAGACAGTGATCACTTACGATAAAAGTTCTATTCTGATGGCAAGGGTAGAACAACTCTCCCCAATATGGGTAAGATGTTGGACTCCATGAATGCTCACATGGTTTATGTCAGTTAGAAGAACCTCCTAAAAGAAGTTCCCTACTCTTAATACAGTCTATTGGTTTAAAGCCTTAAGATAAAAATATGTTTTGGAAGCTGTATTTTTTAAAGATTTTTAAAGTCTTAAGATGAAGTATTTCCCTTAGAGTTGACAAGATAATGTAGTAGTATTCTGAAAGAACAGATTTTTGGAACTGAATTTAATGGCTCACATGATTTATATTATATGCTTTATTTTTCATGATTTATGATCCTCAATTTTTAGACTTCTCAATCCTATATGAGTCATTTATATTTACCATGCATGATTTTATAAATTGTGACGATATTGTTTACCTATTGCATTCACCCCATATGCTCAGTACATTCCTAAACTACTGATCCACATATACGTCTGTGTGCTATATTGCCTCATAAAGTAGTTTTAGGTGCTCAGTCTCAGCAGCGTGAGTGATTTTTGAGCATCTCATCTATATCTCTATAGTTGGTGAGTCCTCATAGTTTGGAGAGTTAGCTATTCAGATTTCCAGTTTATTAGTAGATGATTTAGTATTTGTTTCAAACAGTTTGAGTTAGCTAGGGCCTATCCCAGTAGCACTTTGTTGGTATCATTATACCAACACCACTTGCAAGCGCACAATGCCATAACCCTTGTTATTCGACTTTGGGACTTGAACCCATTGTCTATACAAATCCATCAATTTAATTCAAAATTTAGGGACTCAAACCCATTATCAAATAGAGACATAAATCAATTTAATGTTTAGGGACCCAAACCTTTTTAGTCAATTAAACTACCAGAGTTATCATTTAAATCATTACATGACTAAAAAGGCCTTCACTAAACTGTTTACCAACAATTTATATTCATTACACCAATGCCTTAGTTCAAAACACATTTCAATTCAATTTATGGTTAGCAATACATCTATAAAATCATTTATCCTTCATTATCATCCTTATACAAAGCATTAGTGCAAAACCCAATTCATCATGTGACTAGTTTATTATCTTAGACATTTTCACAAAAATATTGAGGGCATACCTTTACCAAGAACAAAACCAAAGTTCAAACCATCAAGATTAGGTTTACCCTTGAATTATTTGTTAAACCACCATTATCAAGATTCCACATGTGAAAATAATCACCAAAAACATGTATAAACACAATTTAAACCAAGAGTAAACAATACTCAACAACATGCCTCAAAACCCTCAACATTGGGTTTTTTAAAACAACCATTTATGAATCATAATAAATGTTTAAAACACATGATATTTGAGAACTAAAAATGAGGGAAGAGTCACATGCCTTATTCACGAAGATTCAAGAAATAATTTGACTCTTGAGTCTCTAGATGAATACCTTGTGCAAACTCTAGCCCAATATTTAAGAGAGTGTTTAGAGAGTGTTTTTTGAGTGTTTGGCATTTTAAAAGTGCGTTATGAGAGGCCACAGTATGTTATAAGACGTGGGGACTTAAAGATTTTGGGGTAGGAAGTATCTGGAATACCCTCAGCTTTAAAGTTAAAAATTAGTGAGCAGGAAGATACGACTCCCCGCACAACTTATACTCTAATATACGAGTGGTACACACCACTCATACTCTAGATAGAACAGTGGAACCAAAGACTATAAAAAAATAAGACCACAGGGGCCAACTTGTATCCAATCATACGAGTGGTACCCTATAACTGTACCCTAGGCAAAATATAATCATCTAGGCAAGACATAGGACACCATACGGTTTGGCATCATACTTCTCGTACCCCAATATTCAACTAGTATGATGTACATTCGTACCATGTACAGAAACCAACCAAACAATAATGATCAACGTATGAGTGGAGGACCGTATGTCGTACCCATATCATACAACAAGTATGCTCAAGTCGTATGATGTCCAGAAGATCAAACTCAAGAAATTTCCTAAGGGTCAAAAATAGGGTGTTTCAATTCTCCCCCACTTGGATCATTCGTCCTCTAATGATAGGTTAATGTAAGCACAAGCATGATTTAACACAATATTACCCATCAAACTTCCCTTTAACCAAGCTAGAAAACAAAGACATCAAACAAAGTTGAAAAAATCAACATATACCTCAAGCACGAATCTCCAGAACAGGGAATAAGTGTAGCTACTTTGACTTTATATCCTCTCTTGCCTCCAAAGTAGCTTTTTAAATCTTATGGTTCCTCCAAAGAACCTTTACCAATCCACATCCTTCATTCACAACTGAAGAACTTGACTATCCAATATCTTAACTAGGACTACCTCATAAGATAAGGAATTTGAAATTCCCAACCCTTCCAAAGGAACAACCGATGAAGAATTACCTACACACTTTCTTAACATAGAGACATGGTAAATTAGAAGAATGGTGCTCAAACTAGAAGGCAAACATTGACAACCCTCTCAAAACCAAGTACAGACCAACATATCAGGGAAAAATCTTTCCCTTCTTACCAAACTGTATTACTCTCTTCATGAGAGACACCTTCAATAATACCCAATCGCCAACCTTAAACTCCAACTCCCTGTGTTTCACATCTGCAGAGGACTATTGGAGACTTTAAGCGGATTTCAATCTATCACGAATCACCTTCACCTTCTCCAAGGCTTGGTGAACCAAATAAGGGCCAAATAATTACCCTCACCAACTTCATACCTCCCAATAGGAGAAAAAAATATCCAACCATACAATGACTCAAAAGAAGCCAGACCAATGCTAGAGTGATAACTATTATTGAAAGAAAACTTTATTAGTGGAAAATTTTAAACCCAATTACCACATTAGTCAATAACATAAGCATGAAACATATCTTCCAATGTCTGAATTGTCCTTTCCACTAGTCTATATGATTGAGGGTGAAAAGAGGTACTAATGCATACCTTAGTTCCCAAAACTTTCTAAAATAATGGCCAAAAATGAGATTAGAACAGAGCACTACAATCCAAAATGATAGAAACCAATGCACCATGAACCTTTACAATTCCACAAGATATAACTTAGTATAATACTCTGCTAAATAAAAAGTCTTCTCGAGAAAAAAGTGAGCGAACTTGGCCATCCTATCCAGAATGAACCAAATAGAATCACACTAATTTCGAGACTGAAAGACTAGAAATAAAATCAATATTAATTGCCTCTCACTTCTATTTTGACAACTCAATCTGTTGATACAACCTCCGAGTCTCATGTGCTCAACTTTCACTTATTGGTATAACAAACACCTAATTACATAGTTAGCCACATCTTGTTTCATATTATTCTACTAATAGAAATTCTTAAGATCATGATACATCTTTGTAGAACTAGGATGGATAGCATAATAGGACCCATGAGCTTCAACCAAAATCCTATCACTCAATCTATACTGACCCATATTACTCTTAATTTTTCATCAAATTAGAATCCAATAATTTATTTTCCTTTATCTAAATAATTGGAGAAGATTGTGATACCTGATGCACAAATACACCACCATCCTCAAGTCTATGAGACAAACTCTAAGTCTAGCAAAACAAAGATTGTCCTTTACTAATTCCTTATTATCCTTATCCACATAAGCTATACTCCCCATGGATAAACTTGTAAAAGCATCAACAACCATATTATTTTTACCTGGATGGTAGTGGAGACTTATATCATAGTCCTTCAGAAATTCAAGCCATCTCTTTTTCCTGAGATTTAGCTCTTTCTGAGTAAACACATACTATAGGCTCTTATGATCTGGACAAATATTAATATGAACCCGATAGAGGTAGTCTCTCATAATCATCAATGCAAATACCACAACCAATAACTCTAAATAATGAGTAGGATAGTTCTTCTAATGAATATTCAGCTGATCAATTTGATAGCATAATCAGTTCATCGGGGAAAGTATCATCAATTTCTATTTCCCTACTCTTGTCATTGTTGCCTTCAAGTCAAGAGAGATGATCGTCCACTTGATTGTCACACCCCTTATGGTATTTCTCCTCAAAGTTGAACTTTTGTAATAACAAAATCCACCTAATTAATCATGGCTTTTCTTTTTCCTTGTCCATGAGATACTTAAAGGTGGGGTGATTCATGTGCTCCACTACTCTCGTGCCTAACAAATAGGCCTAAAACTTTTCAAAGGCATAACCGCTAATAATTTTTTCTCGGTGATGGTGTAGTTGAGTTGGGCATCATTTAAGGTTTTGCTTATGTAGTAGATAGGATGAAAGAGCTTGTCCTTGCATTGCCCTTGCACCACACCTAATGCAATACCACTTTCATCGCACATTATCTCAAATGATAATGATTAATCTGGGGCCCTGATAATAGGGGCCTAAATGAGCAACTCCATGAGATGCTCGAAAGTATTCAAGCATGACTCATCAAAGTTGAATTTAGATTCTTTCTCAAGGATTTCACACATGGTGTACGCTATCTTGGAAAAATCCTTGTTGAAACATCGATAGAACCCGGTATGGCCAAGGAAACTTCAAACACCTTTCACGAAAATGGGAGCTGGGAGTATAGAAATTACCTCAACATTGGCTTGATCCACTTAAATTACCTTTCCCAATATCTTGTGGCCTAATACGATACCTTCTTTGACAATGAAGGGGCACTTATCCCAATTTAAAACAAGGTTTGTTTCCATGAACCTTTCAAGAACTTTGTTCAAATGCTCGAGGCATGAATCAGAAGAGTTACCCACTATCGAGAGGTCGTACATAAACAATTCCATATATTTCTCAACCATATCCGCAAATATTGACAATATGTAATGTTGAAAGGTTGTTGGGGCATTACAATATCGAAAGGACATTTTCCTGAATGCGAACATACCATATGGGCAAGTAAAAGTTGTCTTCTCCTGGTCCTCCAGAGCAATACAAATTTTATTGTACCCTGAGTACCCATCCAAAAAGTAATACCACCCTCTACCAGCATGCCTATCTAGTATTTAATTCATGAACAACATAGGAAAATGGTCCTTTTCGGTCCATGAGTTCAATTTTTGTAGTCGATACATGCTTTCCATCTGGTGACCGGTCGTACGGTGATGACATCATTTTTTTATTTTTGACTACCGTGATACCACCCTTTTTTGGAACATATTGCACGGGGCTCACCCATGTGATATTGGATATAGGATAGATCACTTCCGTATTAAGCCACTTTATAATTTTCTTTTTAACCACCTTTTGCATAGGTTGATTTAATCCCCTTTGGTGCTCTAAACTTGTTATGTGATCTTTCTTGAGTTTGATTTTGAGCGAGCAAATTTTAGGAGCTATTTCGATGATATACGCTATCGTCGAATCAATTGCCCGAATGGATTTTTTACCACCTATTTCAATGCCTCTACTTGAGAGGATTTTAGGTTACTACAATAATGATTGTCAAAGTCTAAGCCTCCCCCAAGAACATGTATTTGAGGTGAGTTGGCAAGGAATTTAATTCGATTTTTGGAGGTTCAAGGATTGATGGTTTTGTGGATGGACTTTCACGGTTTTTAAGATCATGATCCAACTTAATCAAGTTCTTTGTATGAATCCCAAGCCTGGTTAAATAAGATACCACTTCATCATAGTCCTCCACTTCTTGTCTTTCACAATTCAAAAGTACCCTAACTAAAGGGTCATTCAACAAGCCCACATCAACATGGCTTGACACCTCTCCATAACATCGATCATCGAGATGACTTGTAGGTCCTTTGGTTGTTTCATGGTCTTATATACGTTCAAGGATACTACTTATCATTCAACCTAAACTTAATCTCCCTAGACTCCACATCCACCAATGCCTTCTCGGTAGCTAAAAATGTCCTCCTAAGGATAACAAGAATTTCGACGTCTATTAAACAATCAAACATAACAAAGTCATCCAGGTAGATGAGCCAGTCTACTTTTACTAGAATATCGTAGAGGATACCTATGGGATTTTTAATGGACCGATCATCCATGAGTAGCTTAATTTGGGTGGTCTTTGGCATACCCAATCAAATTTTGTGAAATATAGCATAAGTCATGAGGTTCACACTTGCCCCAAGATCACAAGTGCCATAGCAAATGTAGAGGTGCCGATGGTGCATAAGATTGTAAAATTACTGGGGTCATTCTTCTTTTCAACACATGCACTTATCATCATGGCACTACAATAGTGAGTAAGCTCTATGGTTTAATCCTCCAAAATGTCTTTTTTACATACAAAATCTTTCATAAATTTAGCATACCCTGGCATCTTGCAATGCCTCAATAAGAGGAATATTAATAGAAAGGTTGCTAAATTTGTCAAAAAGTTTGTTGAGTTTATCATGATTTCCCTTTCATAGTGACTATTTTTGGAAAAGAGGATGAATGGGGGTCGAAGGTATAGAAACAATTTGAAAATAGTTAGCCATTGGCTTTCCCGTCAACATCTCACTTAACTTTGGCTCTTCAACATTGCACCTTTTTCGCTTTGCCTTTGTCGCTTCTCTGTTTTCATTTCTTCACTTTGCTTCTCCACTAGATACTTTGATATTTGGCTTACTTTTACCTCAAGTTATTGGATGGTGGAGGAGTGATATGTAACCATTTTGTGGATCATAGAGAATTCTCTTTGCATCTCATTCACCATTTCTCTAGTACTCTTAATACTATTTAAGATCCACACAAAAATATCTCTATCGATTTTCTCTCTCCCTTCACTATGTGACATGCTTAGACTTTCCCAGTTCTGACCTTGATTCCTTTTTTGTCCTTATGGGGAAAGAAGGAAACCTTCCAAACTCCTCGGTGTCATCTATTAGTTGTCACCAATCACCTCTTCCACCTTGTTTTCATAAGTTTCAACTTCGAATGCATTTATCACACTTGTACTTTCCATTGGGTCAACTAACATATGGTCAAGTAGGAGTTTGAGGTATGACATCAATTTCCTTATCTTCACATTGGTATCTTTCTATTTGTTTTTCCTATCATTTCACAAAAAAGATGAGGAAAGAGCCTCCATGGTGACCTTGACATCCTTTATGTCCTAACCCCTACACCAAATTGCCACTTGGTCCAAGAATTTTGAAACAATCCCAAATGTTGAGTTGATGAATAATCTACCATATGCATTGTCCACTACGTCCTTATTTACTTAGTGTAATTCTTGATAAGATATTTGGAAAAGCATCTTCTCGAGCACCTCGAGAGCAGGGAATTTCACAAGTGTTTCTTTAATTCTTCCCTATGCATCGTACCATGATTCTTTCATCTATTAGCAGATATAAACAATCTCATCCCTCAACTTCAAATTCCTAGATAGTGGGAAGTATTGACCTAAGAATACTTTTATGAGGCTTGTTCATAAAGTGACAGATCTTGCGAGTAAAGACCTTAGCAATAGTACCACCTTTCCCACAATAGATAACGGAAAAAGGCATAATAGGATAAACTCTTGGGATATATGTACGACTTTGAATGGAGAACACACTTCTATGAAACCCTTTATGTGAGAATTTGAGTCCTCATGAGGTACACCCTTGAAGAGTCCCATTAAGTGGAACACTTTCATCATCATCCTTGTAACATAAAATATTCTATGCTCCTCGGTGGGGGGAATGAGAATTTCACTTTCATGATCTCCGGCCCTGAAACAAAATGAGTCCCCCTGAATCGTGATGTTTTAGGAATAATAATGTTTACTTACTCAAAGATAAAAAACAATAAACAAATTAAGTTGCACCACTACGGGTATTCCCATGTAAGAATATCACAACAAAAGCAAAATTTGTATTTCACTCCCCGGTAATGGCACCATTTCATGATGCTCAACTCACTCTTATACTTGAGGGGTGAGGTGGTCATTGTCAAATAACCCAAATATAAATTAGAGTCGAATCTCAAGGAGTGAATTATAGAATTAAAACCCTATGGGTACTCAAACTACTATTAGGTTACCCAGAATGCTAACAAAAATATCATGTAAAATAAAGTAGGGGATTTGTTTGGAAACTTTTCGTACAATCTTTAGTAAATGCTCAAGAAATGACACTTTTGTTTTAAGAAACTATATTTGGGTAAATCTTGGGCTTATGTCTACCTAAAGGTAATGCGTGTGGGTTAATGTTGGTTCAACATGAAACTTAGTTGTTAACTAAAGGATAGACTAGGTCGAAGATCATTGCGGTTAATCTTTCAAGAAAAGCACAATGATATCACCCATTGGCTCTTTTGAGCATCTAACAAGTGTGCAATTTATTTTTAATAATCACCCAAAACCTAAATCAGGTATCCCTATTTTTTTATGATGCTCTAGACATGATTTACACTCTCAATACACTTATTTCTAAGATTGCAAAAGGTAGCAAACTATAGACTTAATTGTCCATCATTGCCTTGTCCCCCTATAACCCTATTTCTAGGATGTTATGGGTTACCTAATCTTTACCTTCATCCCACTTTCAAAGATGATACAGGGTTTGTAGAGTTTGGGGTTTCACCCATAAAGCCATTTGAAAGATTGAGGTTTTCACCCATCAAATTACAACCCATAAGCTCAATCAATGGTGGAATCCATACTCAGCAACTAAAATCCATGCAAACCCAACAATACCTATGCAGAAATTACACTCTATTCCAGTATTATGCCAAGACTAAAGAAGTTAGCTACTCATTAGATAAGAGAAAAGAATTTTACCAAGTAGTGCATCCATAGAGTTCATAATAAATGAAGGTAAAATAATCTTCAATTCCACACTTCAATTTCACTAATTTCCCCTTCAAACAATAATTAAAAATAACTAAAAACAATAAAATTTTCCTTCTCCAATTCTAGGGTTCCCTTTTTTTAGTGCTTTCAATCCTCCATATAAATCTTGATTCAACTGTCGAATTTACTACAATGACCTTTACACATTTATCCCTTTATACCACGGTTGTAGAGCTTTGATTATGATTGCGTAATAGTGGTCGCAGTTATGACTGAGCGATCACATTGTCTCGGCTAACTAAACAGACCACGATGATGTTACTCCGACCGTGATCACATCACCTAAAGCTAGATAGGTTCTCTTCTTAGCTGACAGAAATCGCGATGCTCAAACAGCGACCGTGGTACCCAAGGCTACTCTGAGTTTTCAACTGCACTTCTCCTATTCCCTTTTGATCATTATAAGCTTCAATTAACATCTTTCAACCCAATAAACTCTATGCCTATCAAGAGTAGATATTAGTGATTTAACTCACAAGTATGTCTCATTCAGTCATTCAAAACAAGTTAATGTACACGAATTTTGAGTGAGAACGAGTGGTAAAATCACCACTCATCAAAGGTCATCAGGGAACACCTCAAAAAACTCATTAAAGACAGGAATGGATTCTAGAAAAGGACCTTCCGAGTTAGAATCTTTAACCCAAACCAAATAATATAAGCACCCTTTGGAGATCAACTTTAGGGCTCCAAGATATGAGATGAACCTCCCGTTAGGAACTAAAGAATCACCTTCCCATATTATGATTGGCTCTTCACGAAATCTAAACATAACCTTATGGGTATGATAATCTAAGAAGGTATAGAATGACTACAACCATCCCAATATGACATCAAATTCAACTATATCAAACTCTATCAAATCCATAAGAGTTTATCTACCACTAATATATACCACACACCCCCTATAGACGTTTTTATCAATCACATAGTCACCAGCCAGGGTAGATACAGAAAAAGGATTAGAAATAAAATTAGGACCAAAACCAAAATGCACAGCCATAAATGGGGTCACATAAAAAAGAGTGCACCCTAGATCAAGTAAGCAACACACATTATGAGAGAATAGTTTCAACATACTAGTAACAATATCAGGGGATGCATCAAAATCCTGACAAAATGTAAGAGCATATAATCAATTTCGGGTAGTGTCAATACCAGAAGTAGAAAAAGATGTAGAAGCAGCACCCTTTGGAGAAGGAGTAGATAAAGAGCCAATAGGAACCTTGTTATCTCCATAAGCTATTCTAACATAACTGCAATACTTTATATGACTAATCTAACCATAAATAAAACATCTATTTATCTCTTCCTCATAGACCCCAGAGAGCGACGGCCCAAAATCTATGAAAAGGGTAGGATAAAGCTGACTGAGCCCCACTAGCCTGATATTGGGCACCTTGTGCCCAAAACAAACCATTTTGCTAAGACTAATGATCAACAGATGACTTTAGGTAAGGAGCACTAGCAGTGGAGAAAAAACCAAAACTGCCCCACTTCTTCTTTGGACACTTAATACCATCTCCACCACTTTACTTAGAAGGCCAAAATTTTTTCCTTTATCTCTCTCTAAACTCAGCCTTCTTTCTTTTCTCTTCCTCCTCTTGATCTATGTACACAACCAACCTAGAGATGTCCATGCCCTTCATTAACAAGGCAGCCTTACTCTAAAGGATCAACTTACGAGTCAACCCTGTAGCAAACTTATACATTCTAGCCCTCATGCTAGAAACCAACTTACGAGCATATCTAGACAACTGATAAAATTTCAAGGAATACTCCTTGACAGACATCATACCTTGCCTTAAATTTATAAATTCTTCTATTTTTGCCTCTCTCAACTCCTAAGAAAAGAAGCGGTCTAGAAATGCACTAGAGAAATCCTCTCATAAGTGAACACCAACATCATCTCCCCTCAACTACTCCCACTTTTTATACCACTGGTATACCATAACTTTCAATTAGTAGGCAACAAACTCACCACCCTCAACCTATGAGGTGTACATAACTCAAAAGATCTTTGTTATTTCATAAATAAAACCTTGAGGATCCTCCTCAACCTCTGTACTAATAAAAATAGAAAGAAGCAACCTCATGAAATGGCCAACCTTTGTAACCTCAGAAGATGGAGTAAAAGGGATACCATTATCAGATTAAGAAACTATAAACTAACTCAATAGGGTGATAGAGTGACGAAACTAAGCATTAGTGGACTCTCCTTGATGTGTCTGAGTATGAGTGTCACACCAAGAGGAAGATCAGTAGGGGCAGGTGGAACCCCATAAGGAAAATCAGATCCAGCAACCCTTGATCGGTCTGGAACCTAGAAGTAGAGTATGTCCCATCAACATTATCCCCAATTAGGACATAGGAGTTTCCATGATCATTAGATATTCTTGGAGGCATGACGTAAAAGACAAACAAATGGAAATTAAAAGAATCGAAGACCTTAGACTCTATAGCTCGAAGTAATAGAATAAGAAAGTGAAATATTCATAAATGTCTCATAGCCTTTCTCTTATAAGTGTGGTGCGCCGCTACACACCCATAAAAGAGACTCTATTGACATGACTTTGCTAATACCCAATTGACCATGAACCTAAGCTCTTATACCAACTTGACACGACCTGAATCAAGGCATTATTGTATTAGGCATCTCTAGTCCAACAAGGATTAGAGATTACCCTCGATACCCAATCCAACCAACCAATAAACAATAACTCAATAATCAAATCCATATATATTCAATAACATACCCAATTCCACTATTTGTCCATACAAAGCCTCTACAATAAAACAAGAATACCTAATCGGGGCGTGCCCTCGACCATAGCTAAAGCCAATATCCAAGTTTAAACCTAAAGAAATAAGAAAACTCAAATCAAGAAATGGAGCCTTCTAAAGTATGGAAGCTCAAAACCTTAAGTAAACCCAAGCTTTTCTGAAATCCAAGTCATTGAGAATGAGGTATGATAGTATGAATAGTACCTATATTGCATAGGGTTACATCATTTGAGGATGGTTAGGGATTGGAATTCTATTATGTAACTCAAGGATATGGGTAAAATAATGCCAATAGTTCAAAACTAATAAGCCAATGTATATAACTAACTTATTACATATATATATATACAATATCAGGGTAGGGAATAAGATTGACGTGAACTTTGAAGTGATTAGCATAAAACAAGGTACCCACAGGCTATATGGGCCTAGCTCTCCCCTAGCTGAAAGGCCTCCAGTATGTGTAGCCACACGTATTAGAGAATATCCATAACTGTATATGACTATATGGGGGACTCAAACCTCCAAACATAATCAAGGTGACTTAAGCACCAATAAATGTTTTATTAGGGGGGACTCAATCCTCCAATCCATATATTTATTTGGGGGACTCAAACCACCCGGTCATAAAAACATCCGCACCTACTAGCGTAATTTCAAGTGTTAGTCTTTCAAACTCCACTTTCACGGCCCCGCTCTATATCCCATTTTAAATCCCAATTTAAAATCATCATGTAACATACAAAGAAATTAAGCCATCTTACTTACCATGGGAACTTCATTGGTATCGTCATACCAACACCACTTGCAAGCGCAAAACATGCCATAACCAATGTCGCTCAACTTTGGGACTCCAAACCATGGTCTATACAAAGCCATCAATTCAATTGAAAACTTAGGGAATCAAACCTATTATTAATTTAATGTTTAGGGACTCAAACCCCGGTAGCCAATTAAATAACCTAGGTTATCATTTAAATCATTACATGGCAAACAAGGCCTTTATAAAATTGTTTACCAACCATTCATATTAATTAGGCCAATGCCTTATTTCAAAACAAATTTCAATTCAATTTATGGTTATCAAGAACTTTACAACATCATTCATCATTTATTAGCATCTTTATACCAAGAATTATTATAAAACCTAATTCATCATGTGACTAGTTTATTCTCATAGAGATTTTCACAAATACATTTAGGGCAACCTTTACCAAGACCAAAACAAAAGTAAAAAGCTTCAAGTTTAGGTTTACCTATGAACCATTCATTAAACCACCATTACCAACCATACACATGTGTAAACCATCACCCAAAATATGTATAAACACAATTTAAACCAAGAGTAAATAATACTCAATAATGTGCATCAAAACCCTCAACATTGGTTTTCGAAACCACCATTTATTAATCATAATCAATGTTTAAAATATATGATATTTGATAAATAACAATGAGTGAAGAGACAAATGCCTTATTCTGGAAGATTCATGAAATGAATTTGACACTTGAGCCTCAAGATGAACATATTGTAGAAACCCTAGCCTAATCTTCAAGAGAGTGTTTAGAGAGAGTTTTTTGAGTGTTTGATCTTTAAGAAGTTTTATATATGAGGCCATAACATGTTCTAAGATGTGGGATCTTAAGGGTTTTGGGGTGGTAAATGTTCAAAATGTTGTCAGCTTAAAAGCTAAAAATGGTGTGCAGGAAAGTACTAGTCCCCATAACTCATACCCCAACATATGAATGGGACACACCATTTGTACCCTAGATATAATGTTGGACCCTAACATTTTCAAACATATGACCACAAAGTCCAAATCCCATCCAATCATAGAGTGGTACCCTAGAATTGTACCCGAGGTAGAATAAAATCATCTAGGCTAGACATAGGACACCATACAGTTTGGCATCATACTTCTCATACCCTAACATATAATATGATGTCCATTCATACCTTGAAAAAAAACTAACCAAACCACACTAATTATCATACAAGAGGAGGACCCTAAGTCGTACTTATATCACATGATAAGTACCCTCAAGTCGTATGATATCCATAAGCTCAAACTCAAGAAATTTTCTAAGGGACAAAACTAGGGTGTTTCAAGAGATGTGGCCAATTTTTTTGCTAAGTGTATGGTTTTTCAACAAGTTAGAGTTGAAACTTTGATGCCTAGTGACATATCTTAAGAGATAGGGTTGCCTATGTAGAAGTAGGAGATAATTAATATTTACTTTTTTATTGGTCTTCTACAGTCTCATAATTAGTATGATTCTATTTAGGTAATAATGGATAGAATGGTTAAGTCTGCTCACTACTTGCCTGTGAGGACTAACTACGCAGGAGAGGATTATCCTAAGTTGTTCATTCAAAAGATAGTTAAGTTTCATGGAGCTCCAGTTTCCATCATTTTAGACTGAGGTACGCAGTTTTCTTTTTGCTTCTTGGCATTCTTTTTTGAATGGTTTGGGTACTCAAGTGAACCTTACCACCCCTTTCCACCAATAAATAGATGGACAAGCAGAATAGATTATTAGATTTTGAAGGATAGTCTAAAGGCCTGTGTGATTTACTTTAAAGTTAGTTGGGTTGACCATTTGCCTCTCATTGAGTTTATCGACAACAACAATCATCATTCTATCATCAAAATGGCTTCTTTTGAGACTCCTTATGGTAGGAGATATAGGTCACCTATTTGATGGTTTGAGGTTTGTGAGACTAGGTTGTTTTGTCTTAACATGATTCTCTAAGCCATGGATAAAGTGAAGGTGATAAGAGAAAGACGTACAACTGCTTAGAGATTATGAAGTATGCAATTAGGTATTCTTAAAGGTGTTTCCTATTGGAAGAAGTCATGAGATTTTGGAAGAAGGGGAAACTTAGTCATTGTTATATTGGTTTGTATAAAATTATGAGGAGAATTAGGAATTCCACTTATGACTTAGACTTACTAGCAAGTTTGGCTTCCATTCATCCTATTTCTCATGTCTCTATGCTGAAAAGTGTGGGTGATCTATCCTTGAAGTCCCTACTGAGGATGTTGGTGTTGTAAATTCTTTGTCATATGAGGAAGTTTCTATTGATATATTAGAGAGGAAAGTTAGTAGATTAAGGATAGAGAATGTAGGTTTGGTAAAGGATCTTTGGAGAAACAAAAAGTTTGAAGAAGCTACATGGGAGGATGAGAAAGATATGAGAGCCAAGTATCCTTTTTTTTCCCGTGTTGGATGAGTGATCTTGAGGTATGAGTTTCATTTCCGTTTTGTCACATTTCAATTTTTTCATTTGATTCAGATGTACACTTTTTATTATCGTGCTAAACATGTCCTAACTTTTCATTCAAGGACAATAATCCAAGGGAGGGATTATGTAAGGCCCCACAAAATTTCAAAGAATTTATTTTTTACCCTCCCACTTTTGACTTAAATTATGTTAAAGAATATTAAAAGGATTTTTTTGGAAAGTTTTGGAATTTTCAGAAGAGGTTCGGAGTCATTTTTGAACTCGATACTGTAAGACTCTATGATAGTGGTATGCGATGGAGGTTAGACAATGGATAAGGGTGTGGTACAGATTCTACCCTTCCTGTTTGTGGCAGGCCATGCTCCTATGTCAAATTTTTCTAGTATTTATTTGTTTTCACTTAGGTTGAGGGCATTTTAGTCTTTTTACCTCTTACATGATTTAATAACACTAAAGTGACCCTTTTCCTTTAGTTTTCAAAGATCAAAACCATTATTTTCCCTCTTTAACTGTAAATCCAAGAAAGTTCAAGGAATTCACCATTAACGCTCCAAACTTCAAATTCTTTCAAATTGTTCTATTTTTAAGAAATATCGCTCATCCCTAAATTGAATTATATATTGTGGCGTTAATTTATTGAATATTCATGTATTTTAAATTGATGGGTTTTAAATTTTGTTGTTATTCAGGGTTTAAATAGATTATTCATGTTTAAAATTATGGTTTCTGGGACCAAATGGGTGCATTGTCTTAATGGTTTGAATGGGGGACATGGATTTCCCCAAAATTTGATGAATATTTGCTTGATAATGGCATGAACCTCAACCCACAATATAAACTTGATTTTGAATATGGATAATTGCATGGTTTAACTTGTATTTTGAACCCATTGCATTAAAGTATAAATGAATTAATATGGTTTTGGATGGGCTTGATTTTGGAATTTAAATGAAACTTGGGAGTCAATTTGTTTTTATGATTGGTTTGGCATATTTTAATTATCTCGCAATCATATTGGTATGACGATACTATCTTTGTAAATGCCTTAATAAATGACTCTTATGTTAATGGTTGGCTTATATGTAACTATTTTAATTGGACTTAAAGGAAATTGTGTAGCTCACCGTGAAGGTGCATTTCCTGGGGGGATTCACACTTGAAACCACGCTTGCTAGCGTTGGGGTCAAAGGGACCATGTGCTTGGTACACATATTATATACATATACATATATATATATATTTATATATAAATTTGGGAGCGATATAGCCTTGATGTCTTTATATTTTCATTGATTTTCTTCCTCGGTTCTTGTGGTTAACACACATTAGGGCCCTTCCAATAGGGGAAATGGACCCATATCGTCCAAGGTTGCCTTTAGGATGGAGCGGGATACATAGTTTAGTTAAGTACTATAAACTCTCATGTTCATGACCCTTGTCCCTACCCTAGAATCATATCAATATATGTGTATGAATGTGCTGCATATGGTTTATGACTGGATTTGGTAATTGCATTATTTTTCCCAACCCTGAGTTCCTGAGTTACAAGCTAGTTCTTGCCCCACTGACCATCCCTGGAATAGTCCTATGGATCTTATGAGAAATGGTGAGCTTCTATCTTTTGAAAGGCCTGGTCATTTCACTATTTTCAATATTGTCTCATTATTTTGTTTTAATTATTTTTTGTCATAGTCGGGGGCATTTCCCGACTTAGTTGGCATTTCTGGTTTTAGAGGCTTTTGTGATCAAGTGTGGGTTGATTTTTATTTTAATTCTTAGAATTTTCATTTGATTTATTTATCCTTATCATTGCTATTTTGGTTGACTTCCAATGTTTATTTTTATGTTCTCTTGAGGTAAGGCTAATAGGGTGGTCTTCGGCCCACGGTGGGCTTGAGATACTCATTACGACCAAGCCCAGGTTAAGGTCATGACAACAGGCCATGGTAAGCCTAGAGTTTAAAATCAAGTAAAGCATAAAC
Source organism: Capsicum baccatum var. pendulum (assembly GCA_030864225.1). Taxonomy (NCBI): domain Eukaryota; kingdom Viridiplantae; phylum Streptophyta; class Magnoliopsida; order Solanales; family Solanaceae; genus Capsicum; species Capsicum baccatum. Next base: position 137,323,153 of record CM061552.1, read on the forward strand.
TGAACCTTCATCATTTACCAGATCTCTTTATATGACTAGAATCCATCAATGTTATATCACACAATAACAATTTCCTATTTTTAGTCTTTAACAATACCTAATCTAAACATTATACTCCACTGCCAAAATTAATCCAGTATCATATAATCAATATCATAAGTAATAGTCAGACTCAAACTAGTAATTATATAATCAACAATATCATCTACATCCGGACTCAAAACGATAATTATATAATTAATATCATGGTCAATATCTTAAGCTGGGGATCTATCGGAAACAACCTCTCTACTTTTTTGGAGGTAGCGGTATGGACTGCGTAAATCTTACCCTTTCCAAACCCCACTTTATGGAAACACACTGTGTTTGTTGTTGTTGTATTATGGTTAGTATCCGAACTCAAATTGGTACATGTATAATAAATATTATACTTAATAGAACAACCAATAAGCATCACTCTCAATGTCAACCCATTACAATCATAAAGTGTGAAATCTCCTCTGTATTACCTTAGTATACATTTCCTAAGTACATATCAAGCGTAAAAAAAGTTGCAAGGATTGATACGAATCATGGCCTAAGAAAGGTCAAGGGCCCACTTTTAAGTCCCCAAAGTATATTTTAAGCAAGTTTCTACATCGGGCTAGGCTAAGGTATCTAAATCCACCTTTAGAAGTTAACTAAGACACAATTAGCCCTTAGATAGAAATGATACTTATAGCATGAGAAACTAAGTCATTTATGTCTAAATTATAGTTTTCGAGTTGCCTAAAGGTCCAAATAACCCTAGTATGGTCTAACACATCACCAACACATAAAACCCATCCCAAATCTAACATGATAATATAAACATACTCTGAACTAGCTCAATCTACAATAAGGGTGAATCCTATCCACCTAGGCGACGAAGAAAAGTCGAGAATCTGCCAAATCATTGACTTTCCCTTCCAAGAAGCTTCGGCAAGATGCCATGCTATCAAAATCATTCTACTCATCAATATGAGAATGAGGATACCCATATTGCACTATTGTGCTTCGGGTCCATAATTTACTAAAAAATCTCATGGTAGTCCCATCTACTAAATTGTATTTCCAAAGCCACCCAATATTAACCTATGCTCAAGGAGTAATTAACCTAAAAAATGGGTGAAATTTGAGCTACATTGGTGTAAAAATCAAGTCACCGATTTTTAGGGATTTTTAATAAGAAATGAGAAAATCTACCATGAATGAGAAGGAATCTTACCTCAAATTCAAAGGAAATTCACGTAATAATCATTTTTCAAGCCTCCCAAATCACCCACAATCTCTAATACTAATATTTCTCAATAGTTAGGGTTTAACTCTATTGAGAATGGATGAGAAATTGGAAAACGGAGCTGAAAATGGGGGATTTATACCCTTCCCACGTGTTCGGGTATTACAATCCTGATACGACCCTCGCGATCGCAACATCTGCCTGCCTTCCAAGAGATTTGCTACTGTGACATGGCATCACAATCGTGGAAATTGGTTCCTTCCAAGGGTATCATGATAGTGAGCCCTAACATCTTTATTGGCGAGTGCACCAGTTAAAGATGAGAATTGGAAAATCTCCATCAACCCCTCGGGATTCATCTAGAATCCTGTCTGCATAAATGGACTATGATACCCTATCAAATTTGACATTTCTAACACAATAGAGTAGTCAAAATTTCTATTTGAGGTCCTTTAGACGAAAAATAGGTCCCACACCCATTTTCAATTTTATTAACTTTTTTACCAATTTGTCAAAATGAGCCTTGGTGCCTCGGTACCCGAATCAAGAGTCCACCTAGCCTAAAATTGATATTCTAGTGCTTTTGGAGCAATTAGAATTGACATACAAGGTCGTTGACTGAAGTTTTCAATTAGTAGCCAATTTGAATCAGCAAAGATTTCAAAATAGGGAATTCTCTCTAAAAACCAAATAAAGTATTCGGTGACCAAACTGTTAGTCCCATCAAGTTGCAAATGACCTGGGGAAGCTATAGGGAATCTATGATGATGAAAATAAGTGAAAATATACAAAATAACCTAAAATTTCATTACAATATCCAGTACTAAAATGACTTTTGTCTACGAAAGACAAAGATTACGATATCCTTGAAGCCTAAAATAGGTGAGGATATTGGGACTCTCGCTTTCAATCTCCTAAGTAGCTTTCTTTACTGGAAGATGCCTCAACTGAAACTTAACTAAATGAATTTGCCTAGTACACAACCTCCTGACATCGCTAGACAAAATAAGCACAGGCTCTTCCACGAAGGTTAACCGATTTTCTAACTATACAGAATCCCATATAAGCACATGAGATAGATCAGTAATGTATTACTGAAACATGGAAATATGGAAATTAAGAGGGACAGGAGATAAATCAAGAGGTAAGGCTAACTCATAAGCTACCTCACCATGGTGCAAAGTGTAAGACCCCGCAAAATTCTATTATAGTCTGAGTGTTAGAGCGCGTTTAGTAAAGTGTTAATCTAAACCTAAAAGGTTGATAGGTGTCTTTCCTAGTAAGAATTATTTTGAACCATGTAGAATTTCCCTAATATCAACTTTTTTTCATGTAGAGCATTGAATAAGCTTTTCGTCGATACCAAATTCACCCTAATCCGACACTCATTGCAAAGAGTTAAGAGTTTTTTTTAGTGAGACAGTGTGCCACCTAGCACTTTAGAATGTCGCGGAGCCAGCCAAAATGGCAATCGGCAAAATCCAGCGAGCCTCCACAATTATGGCGTGTCGCACCAAGGCTTAATTTTAGAATTGTCAATTTCTAGTGCACCAACGTAATTCCACCGCGTCGCGGTGCCTTACCATTTCGCAACCAAGGCCGCAATGTGATTCCACCACGTCGCGCAATCAAGCAGTTTCTCGATTGTCAAATTTCCAATGAGCTAGCGTGATTATGGCGCGTTGCGCCAGCATGTAAAACCGGAAGCTTCAGTTTAAATCCAAGGGCGAAAAGGGTCTTTTCCCAACTCCTATATATACTCCTTAACACGGGATTTATCCTCATTTCACCCAAAATATCATTGTTTTCTCTCAATTCTCTTCAAGAACAAGAGCTAGGGTTTCTACAAAATCAAAACCCTTCCTTCTTCTTCTAGAGAAATTAAGAAATCAAGAATCTCTCCAAGGGCTTTCAAGAAAGAGTTTCTCTAAGGTATGCAGATGTTGATTATTTAGTCCCTTTCATCCAAGAAGCTCAAGAACCCTTTTATAAATTTGAAATCTTTTATGTTTATGTGTTTTCATGATTCATGTGAGTTGAAATTGCTGTTCATTCTATTATTGAGATGTGATTCATTTTTGTTTACAAGGTTTTCAAGCTTTGACCCTAGTATGTGGTATTCATGTGATGTTTATGATAAACCCTTTTCAAGTTGCTTGTTAAGTGGTGAGTTCATGTCAATTAATTATAGATATTGTTGAATAAGCAAAGCATTCTCCCCATATTCTTGATAAAATGCTTATGTAAATGAATTACAACCGTTATAGCATGTTGACTAGAAATCACCAATTATGTGTAAGATCATGCATGCCAAGTTTGTTAAAAAGCCTTAGTGAATGAATTGTGGCATGATAGAGTAAAATTCCCCAATTATGTGCTCTTTGATACATACTAAGACTTTAATACATGCTAAGTATTTGATGAATGAATTGTAACATGATAGCATGAAGTTCCCCAATTATGTATTCTCCGATACATGCCAAGACTTAAATATGTGCGAAGTTCTTGATGCAAGGCCTTGTTGAATGGAGTATGTTCCAATAGCATGTCCCTATATGTTATTACATTTTTAGGATTACTAAATGTTTGAAGTGATGCCTTAGTGATTGTAATGGTGAATGATTGTCCATGGTCTTAATTATTCAAGAATGGTTATGGTTTACTTTTATGTTATCGAGTCTTGGGAGTATTTATACCTGACAATTTAGCTATTGTCTAGAGCCCGTGTCAGTTTTTACGATAATTTTCACCGGTCTATGATTCTCAGAACTCAGCAAGTTATAGAACTCTATATTCTCAGACAGATACAGAACTTAAGAAATCTCAGTAATCTCTGCAATCGCCGTAATCTCTATATCGCAAGTAATCTAGCCTCAATTCTATACTCAGCTCAGATCTAGTAGTATTCAAGTGTTCAGTTCAGTCCTCAATAGTATTCGAGTAATCTATCTCAAGATCAGTGTTGTTCAGCCAGATAATGAGATTTAGTAGTATGCCGTCAGATACAAAACCAAGTGAATTTAGCTTAACTTAGTCAGATCATTGGAGAAACATGATCAGTATCAGGTTTAGCTTAGTTTGTGTTCAGTTAAGAATCAGTTTAAAGTCTTTCAGTTGAGAGTAAGAGCTAGCACTGAGAGAGATCAGGGATGGCAGCTCCCCATCAGAGAGGCAGAGTGATTAGGAGGATTCCCTGAACTCCAGAACTGCGTAGCCAGTGTAGGATGTATGAGTCACCCGTCAGGAAAGGCTAGTCACCGGTCAGATAGTGTAATACCCCGCATATTTATAAGCTAGGAAGTGAATAAGTATTCCTACATATTAAATCTCCTATCCTATGATTCATACTTGAGTACATGACTTACAATGAATATCCGAGTGATAGGATAGCTTATGATCCATTAAGCATGTTCATATGAGTCACTTAAGGTAATACAAGCTAAGAGTTTTTGAATCCATCAAGTTTTTGTGTTTGATTTTGCAAGGGTCATATTTGAACGAGTATAACTCGGTGTTAATGTTGTATTTTGGATGATTTAGACCCACCAAATTGTAGAGAACCGAATTAGCTTTCCAACGATACTAATTTTGCCTTAATCCAATACCCGAGCAAGAGGTTATGCCTATTTTTGTGAAAGACAGTAAGCATAGGCGATTGCTTAGATACCGCCCAACCCAAGCATGGACGATTGGATAGGAACCGCCCAACCAAAGCACAAGCAATTGTTTAGGTGCCTCCCAACCCAAGCATAGGAGATCACTTGGGCGCCGCCTAAGTCAATTCCAGGTGTCAAAAATACTCCGTTTTGAGTTATTTTAAAGGTAATTAAGTCTTTAAATACTCCTTACACGTCCCTACACTTAACCCTATGAAATATATAGCTTCTAAACATATTACAACCCTATTTTTATCTCAAAGCTCATCATCCAAGATCACTAAAGGAGAAAAACAACTAGGGTTGCATAATTAAGCTTGAAGATCCAATTTCAAGGAAATTCCTCCGTCAATCATCAAGAATCTTCCTTCTAAGTTATGCGTAGTGTTCATCCACAGATTCCTTTCATCCGTGGAGTTCATGAATCAATATTTCAAATATAAAAGCTTGGTTGATTGTGGTGATATGATGATACCCATGTTGATGCTTGTTTGTTTTGCTATATAATAGTATGTGTGAGTTGATTTATTGATACCTTTCATCCTTAAAGTTCAAAAACCCTCTTTTTCATTATAAAGTATGATTTCAATATTATTGGGTGTTGATTATCATGTTGTTGATATTGGGTGATTCCCAATATGGAATCTTTATATGTTTGTTTTGAATTTCATGATATCATATGAGTTGGAAACATGTAAATTGGGTTGTTCATGATGTATGAATTTGATGATTTCACCTATGCTTAAGATGTGCATGTAAGGTGTTTGATAAAATGCCTAAGAAACTAAAAATCATGCAATGTTGCTAAATTGTGAGTAAGTGAAGGATTCATGATATGCCCTTACGTTCCAATGACTTCTATGTTGTTAATGTGCCTTGTAAATGTTGTTGGAATACTCATGAACTATTCTTATGAGATTATGCTATGTTTACTTGCAAATCCTACTTATGAACAAGATGTATGATAACCATGCAATCCACATGAACTTCCATGCTATTGGTATGTGTTGCCAATATGATTATGTAATGAACATGATATTATGATTTTGCAAGTACTTCTATGTGATATGAAATACTTTCCATGCAATACATTGTTGATAACCATGCATAGTATAAGATCTCTACTTATGATATTATATATTATGGACTCTACTCTTATGATCAAGTCAGTCATGTGTGTCGGCTTCCTTCCATCGAGTCCTGGGGGTACTTGTACCCGAAAACTATAGTTGTGTGCCTAGATCCATGTCATGTTTCACAATATCCGAACTCAAGCTATGATTCCATAGACTTCAGTCAGTCATGTGACTAAGGAAAACCTCATGATCTTAGTCAGTTGACAGATATCAGTAACATTCCGCCAGTCAACGGAATTCAGTAAGATTAAGTCATGCACAGTAAGTTATTCATGTCCAGTCCCTCCATATGGGAGTAGAGGTTAGCACCGAGTGAACCCAAGGATGGGAACTCACCCGCCAGTTCAGGGTGTGATTCTTAGTAGTCATCCTTGTGTTCCAGAACTACATAGCTAGCGTAGGTTGAGACATCTTAACTCGTCAGATTAGGGTTATTGGGGTGGCTTAACCCATCAGTTTAGGGTTTCCACTATTCTCATTGAGTACCTGCCAGATAAGGGGCACTCACAAGATGTCCTTACACGTGGCACGATATTGACACCCCTCTAGTTGAGGTAGAGATATGACCCCAGCTTAGCCATAACGGCATACATGGGGCATGTTGGTTAAACACTACTTCCCACAGTTTCAGTATCAGTCTCAGTAAAAGAACTTAGGGCATTCTTCAGATTCTAGTATATATAGGACTGTCAGATATAGTCGTCAATGTTATCAGCTTCAGTATTAGTCATGACAGTTATCAGTAAACCATGTATTATCTTACAGGTCATGCTATAACGTATTCACGGTCCTAGTTTCTATATATATATGTGTTTGCACTCCCACGTTTATATTTGTCAGTTAGTGTTGTTCATGCATGAAACCCTTTATGTTCAGCCTACCTTCCTCGATACTCAATACTCCAGTTGTACTAACACATTCGTGCTATGGTTCTTTCTTTTCATGTTACACCATAGGTTTCGAGACGATGTAACGGTAGCATTATAGTCGCAGAGACACAGTGAGTCCTCATTGATTCGAGGACAATATGATTTGATTCATTTATTTATTTCTTCAGTTCAATTTAATGGAGTTAGTTGGAGACATGTTCCTTCAAATCCTTATTCATACAGTTTAGAGATTTTCAGATTTATGTTCAGATTTATGTTCAGATTGAGTTGTTTTGGCTATTTTCACTCGTATGGTTGTATTCAGTTAAACCTTATGGCCTCACAGTTCTATGTATTCCGCATTATTATATCATGATTTGCAGTATAAAGGTACAGATATCAATCATGGGTTAGCTTGTGGTCCCTCGTGGTCATGAGCACCGTGTAGCATTCTGGTTCAACGAATCAGGGTGTTACAAACTTGGTATCAGAGCCTAAGGTTAAATAGAGTCCTAGGAAGTCTGAAAGCCGCATCTAGTAGAGTCTTGTACATGGGTGTGTTGTACGCCACATTTATGTGTGGGAAGCTATAAGATGTTTTAAGAACAGTTCCCTTTCTTCATTATTCATGTCATGCTTGTACGCATAATCACAAGTTAAACTCTTAGTCTAATCCATTCTTCTCTTATTCCAGACCATGGCCCCAAAGAGAAGAAACCAGCCAGCTCCTCAACCCAAAGATCCTTTGGGCGAACATGTTTCCCATGCGGAGTTTAGAGCCGCATTTACCACACTTGCTCAGTCCATGGCTGCATAGAATGAATGGCCACCAGTTATTTCATCCAATCCAGTGGCCATACCCAAAGCAGATAGGGTTTGGGACTTCACCCGAATGAACCCTCCATCTTTCCATGGGTCTAAGTCTGATGAGGACCCTCAAGAGTTCATTGACCAAGTCCATAAGGTCATTAACATCATGGGTGTTACTTCTACTGAGAGTGCTGAGTTAGCTACCTACCAGTTATACTATGTTACTCATGATTGGTACAAATAGTGGAAGTCTGAAAGGTTAGATGATTCAGGCCCTATCGAGTGGGAAGAATTTGTCACAACCTTCTTAGACAGATTATTTCCCCAAGAGCTGAGGGAAGCCATAGTTCTTGAGTTCATCAACCTCAGGCAGGGGAATATGACGGTTAGGGAGTATTCTCTCAGATTTACTCAGCTAGTCAGGTATGCTCCTCATGTGGTTGCAAACAATAGAGCTAAGACAATCAAGTTCGTGTCAGGGGTCAACGATAGCGTGGTAAATAAGTATAGGTCTACAATGCTGATCGGTGATATGACCTTAGCCAGACTCATGACCCATGCCCAGCAAGTAGAAGAGTAGAAGTTTAAGACTAGGGAGAGGCAGAACAAGAGAGAAAGGTCAGGTAATTTTAACTTCGCTCACCTAAGTTAGATGGAGGAAACCGTTCAAAGTTTCACTCCAAGTCAGCCGTTCCAGCTCTTTTCTCTGCCAACGCTCCATGCTGAAGTTTAGAGACGACAATAGAAACAATGCGTTAGGCTCTAAATCTCAGGGCAGTGTTAGCAGTGCCTGAGCAAATCCTATTTGTCAGACTTGTGGTAAGGACCAGAAGGGCATTTACAGAGCCGGTAGTGATTTCTGTTTTGGTTGTGGCAAGCCAAGCCACAGGATTAGGGAGTGTCTGCAGTCAAGTCATCAGGGTCAATAAAATTATTCTATAGCTCAGTCCAGTTGCTCAAACCATTAGGGTGCCATTTCAAGTGCTACCAGTGGGCAACGTCCAAATAGACTCTATGCTCTTTAGTCCTGGCAGGATCAAGAAAATTCTCCTGATGTCATTATTGGTACGTTATAGATCTTCCATGTTCACTTTTATGATTTGCTAGACCCAGGTGCATCTTTGTCTTTTGTTACTCCATACATAGAAGGAGATTTCAGAGTCAGTCCCAAAGTCCTAGCAGAGCCCTTCTCAGTCTCTACCCCAGTGGGTAAAACCATGATAGCTCGGTGGGTATACAGGAACTGCCCGGTTATGATATCTTAGAAATCTACATCAGCAGATTTAGTGGAGTTAGAGATGATTGATTTTGATATCATTCTCGGCATGGACTGGCTTCTTTCCTGCTATGCCACAGTCGACTGCAGCAATAGGATAGTTCAGTTTCAGTTCTCGAATGAGCCCGTCCTAGAGTGCAAAGGTAGAATTATAGCGTTCAGGGTTCAACTTGTTTCCTACCTTCAGGCAAGGAAAATAATTTCTAAGGGGTGTGTGTATCATCTCGTACATGTTGAAGATTCTAGTTTTGAATATCCTAGCCTCGCAACAGTCCCTGTTGTTAAGGAATACTCATATATCTTTCCCGAAGATTACGCTATGTTTACTTGCAAATCCTACTTATGAACAAGATGTATGATAACCATGCAATCCACATGAACTTCAATTCTATTGGTATGTGTTGCCAATATGATTATGTAATGAACATGATATTAAGATTTTGTAAGTACTTCCATGTGATATGAAATCCTTTCCATGCAATACATTGTTGATAACCATGCATAGTATGAGATCCCTACTTATGATATTATATATTATGGACTCTACTCTTATGATCAAGTCAGTCATGTGTGTCAGTTTCCTTCCATCTAGTCCTGGGGGTACTTGTACTCGAAAACTATAGTTGTGTGCCTAGATCCATGTCATGTTTCACAATATCCGAACTCAAGTTATGATACCATAGACTTCAGTCAGTCATGTGACTTAGGAAAACCTCATGATCTTAGTCAGTTGTCACATATCAGTAACATTCTGCAAGTCAACCAAATTCAGTAAGATTAAGTCATGCACAGTCAGTTATTCATGTCCAGTCCCTCCAGATGGGAGTAGAGGTTAGCACCGAGTGAACCCAAGGATGGGAAAACACCCTCCAATTCAGGGTGTGATTCTTAGCAGTCATCCTTATGTTCCAGAACTATGTAGCCAGCGTAGGTTGAGACATCTTAACCCGTCAGACTAGGGTTGATGAGGTGGCTTAACCCGTCAGTTTAGGGTTCCCACCGTTCTCATTGAGTACCCACCAGATAAGGGTCACTCGCAGGCTATCCTTACCCGTGGCACGATATTGACACCCCTCTAGTTGGGGCAGAGATTGGACCCTAGCTTAGCGATACGGCATACATGGGATATGTCAATTAAACACTACTTCCCACAGTTTCAGTATCAGTCTCAGTAAAAGAACTCATGACATTCTTCAGATTTCAGTATATATAGGACTGTCAGATGCATTCGTCCATGTTATCAGCTTCAGTATCAGTCATGACAGTTATCAGTAAACCATGTATTAGCTTACAGGTCATGGTATTACGTATTCACGGTCCTAGTTTCTATATATGTGTGTTTGCACTCCCATGTTCATATTAGTCAGTCAGTGTTGTTCATGCATGAAACCATTTATGTTCACCCTACCTTCCTCGTATACTCAGTACTCCAGTTGTACTGACGCATTTGCACTATGGTGCTTTCTTTTCATGTTACACCATAAGTTTCGAGACACGAGCTCCAGCCCAGCAGTAGTGGTAGGATTCTAGTCGCAGAGACACAGTGAGTCCTCATTGATTCGAGGACAATATGATTTGATTCATTCATTTATTTCTTCAGTTTAGTTTTATGGAGTTAGTTGGAGACATGTTCCTTCAACTCCTTATTCAGACAGTTTAGAGGCTTTCATATATATGTTCAGATTGAGCTGTTTTGGGTATTTTCACCCGTATGATTGTATTCAGTTCAACCTTATGGCGTCACAGTTCTATGTATTTTGCATTATTATATCATGATTTACTGTATACAGGTACAGATATCAGTCATGGGTTAGCTTGTGGTCCCTCGAGTTTATAAGCACAGTGTAGCATTCCGGTTCAGCGAATCAGGGTGTTACAGATAGGCTTGAAAATTATATTGCCTTAGACATAACTTCCTGTGAGGGTCACCCATCAGATAGGCTTGACCAGAGAGGTTTTTACCCATGGCACTATATTGATACCCTTCCAGCTGGGGTTACTGATTGGACTCCACCAGTTGAGATTCGGGGTATATTGGTTAAGTGACTACTTCCCAAAGTTGCAGTTTCAGTATCAATCTTCAAAAATCAGGACTGTCAGATAGAGTCATCTATCTCAGTGAGGAACTCAGATAGTTCCATTGATTCATGGACAACCCGTCAGATAGGCTTGGTCCCATATAAAGTTATTCAGTATCAGATCTAGAGATCACCCATCAGATAGGCTTGATCTCAGTCTCATATTCAGTTGAGTTATCTCATTATTAGATCCCGAGATCACTTGTCCGATAGGCTTGATCTCTGTCTCAGATTCAGTTGAGTAATCTCATTATCAGACCCCGAGATCACCCGTCAGATAGGTTTGATCTCAGTCTCAGATTCAGTTGAGTAATCTCATTATCAAATCCCATGATCACCCATCAGATAGGCTTGATCTTAGTCTCAGATTTAGTTGAGTAATCTTATTATCATATCTAGAGATCACCCATCAGATAGTCTTGATCTCAGTCTCTGATTTAGTGGAGTATTCTTGTTATCACATCTAGAGATCACCCGTCACATAGGCTTGATCTCAATCACAGATTCAGTTGAGTATTCTTGTTATCTGATCTAGAGATCACCCATCAGATAAGCTTAATCTCAGTCTCAGATTTAGTTGAGTATTCTTGTTAACAGATCTTGAGATCACCCGTCAGATAGGCTTGATCTCAGTCTTAGATTCGGCTGAGTATTTTTGTTGTCAGATTCGGATATGATCTTCTCTTATGATTGATAGTAGATTTCAGAATCATCCATTAGAGATGTTTGATCTCTGATGCAGTCAGTCGAGAGTAGAAAGCTCAGAATTCAGTCATTGATATGAGTAGATTTAGTTAATCAATTTCAGTATTTTGATTCACGATGATTTCTGTTATGGTGCATGCATTCATGGATATGTTCTCATTCAGTACTCTCATGATTATTCAGTTAAGTAATTGTTCGTACATAAGCCCTTGCATTTAGCCTTACCTCAACTTCATACCATGTACATTCCCGTACTGATGCATTTGTGCTATGGTGTTTCATTTGACACCATAGGTTCAGAGGCACGAGATCTAGAGTACCCTTAGCAGCTCAGTCCCAGTCAGCAGCAGTAGACATAATAGTGAGTCCTCTTCATTCGAGGATGATCCTTTTATCATTATTGTATCAGATTTTGTTTATTTTTAGTAGACAGAGTTAGTTGGGGACATGTCCCATCAAATCCACATCTCAGACATTTTAGAGACTTTTCGGACAGATGTATCAGTGTTCAGCTTTCAATTTTGAGAATTGCCTTTTCTCCTGAACCTCATCACACCTTCCATGGGTGATACATAGAGGAATACCCGATCACCAACTCCAAATCTCAAGGCATGAATCCTACAAAATGCATAGGCCTTCGTCCTACTCTGAGCCACTCTAAACCTATCCTGAATCACCTTAACTCTATCCAACGACACCTGAAGCAAATCTGTACCACGAGGCCGAACCTTTGAAGTCTCAAACCATATAATCGGGGAACGAAAACACCTATCATATAAAGCCTCAAAAGGTGCCCTCTCAATTCTTAAATGATAATTGTTATTATATGCAAACTCTTCCAAGGCTAAGTGCTCCTCCCACTAATCCCAACAATTCATAACACAGGATCGGAGCATATCCTCAAGCACCTGAATAGTTAGCTACGACTGGCTATCCATCTGTGGATAAAAGGTGATACTGAGATCCACCTAGGTACCTAACTCCTCCAAAAAATCTCTCCAAAGGATTAAAGTAAACACGAAACCTCGATCCGAAATGATAGATATAGGCACCCCATGCAAATGGACCATCTCACGCACATAGATATAGGCACCCCATGCAAATGGACCATCTCACGCAAACCACTAACAAAGTCCAAAGTAATCCACTCCCACTTTAACTCAAGAATGGGCAATATCTGAATCAATCCACCTAGACGCTGATACTTGGCTTTAACCTACTGAGAAAACATGAAATGAACTACAATGTTTGCCTTATATCTATTCATGCGACTCAATTAATAATGGTACCTCAAATTTTTATACATCTTAGTTACTCTCTGATGAATGGAATATCTAGAGCTATAATCCTCGTGTAAAATAAACTAAATGAAATCATAGATCCTTTAGACATAAATACGGCTATCAAATCTCCAAACACCCTCAAAATTTATGATGGCCTTCTTGGATTCACCACTCAACCCTTGATCACGAAGTATGGAGAGCCTATTATCCTAAAACTATTAATATTGAAGCTGCTTAAATAGCGAGGACATCGCCTAAACAATAGTAAGGATCCTCCCAGGATCTTAAATATCAAGAAGAACCATTAAGTTGGATAAGAACTGAATGTCCCATCCCTATGGCCTTTGAGAAATAGAAATACAAGCCAAGTAACCCATACTCACTACCTTTCGGCTCAAGGCATACACTATCACATTTGCCTTTCTCAAATTATACATAATAGAGATATCTAGTCCTTAAGAAATTCCATCCATCTACGCTTCCTGGAATTAAGCTCTCTTTGGGTCATAAGATAATGAAGACTAAGATCTGTGAAAATATAATAATGCACACCATAGAGATCATTCCTCCAAATCTTAAGCACGATAACAATCATTGGCATTTCAAAATCATGAGTGGGGTAGTTGCACTCTTTCACCTTAAGCTGCCTTAAAGCATAACGACTACGTGACCCTGCAGCATAAATACATAACCAAAGCCAACACTAAAAGCATCACAATAGATGGTGAATCCCTCACTCTCAATAGGAAGATCCAAAAGAGGAGACGAAGGAAAAAACTCCTTGATGTTACCAAATCTCAACTCACACTCCTAGGACCATCGAAAAAGAACCTCCCTTCAAGTCAATCTGGTCATAGATGCTAAAATAGTAGCAAAACCCTCAATAAGTTGTCTATAATAACCTGTTATGCCAATAAAGATACGAACCTTTGTTAGAGATATAGGTTTATCCCAATCATAAATAGCCTCAATATTCGTCAAGACTACCATAATCCAATACTTATACACCATATTTCTAAGCAATGTCATTGACTCAAGACAAAATTAACACATGAAGAACTTGGCAAGAAGCACATGATCTCTCTATGTCTGGAGCAGTATCCTCTAATGATGTGCATGTTCCCCTCTACTCCTAAACTACACAAGGATGTCATCTATTAACACAATCATGAAGGAATCCAAATAAGGTTTGAACACTTGGTTTGTCAAATATATAAATGTAGCTGAGGCATTAGTCAACCAAAAGGACATTACTAGGAACTCATAATGACCATAACAGATCCTAAGAGTTGTCTTCAGGATATCCTAAGCTTGAATCGTCAACTGATGGTAACCAAACAATAAATCAATCCTGGACAACACTATTACACCCTGATGCTGGTCAAAGATATCATTGATGTGAAGCATATAATAACGTTTCATTATCTTCACCTATAAACAATACACATATGCATTGAGCCATCATTCTTCTTTACAAACAAACAAGGAGCTTTCTATGGATACACACTCAGTTTTAAAAAAAAACCCTTACCAAAAAGGTTATAACACTAAGAATTCATCTCCTTAAGCTCGACAGGAGCCATATGTTATGGTTCACAGAAATGGGTCAGATGTTAGGCTTAAGATCAGTATTAAACTCAATCTCATAGATAGGAGGTATACAAAGTAGATTGATAAGAAAAACATCAAAAAACCCATGATTTATAGGAATAGAGTCAAGCAATAAATTGCCTACACTAACATCATGAATATAAGCGAGATAAAACTCCCAACCCCTCAAAATATGCCTCTTCACACAAACATAAGATATAATCCCTATCGGCTCATGGCTAATAGATGTCTGCCATAATTGGGGTATCTGGCATTGCTAAAGGAATGGTCTTGGCAACATAATCCATAACCTCATGATAACGAGATAACCAGTCCATGCTCAGAATCACATAAAAATCCACCATATCCAATATAATGAGATCAATATGAGTATCAATACATCTAACAGTCACAACACAGGATCTTAACACTCGATCCACTACTAAAAAATCACCTATGGGAGTAGATGCACGTAAAGAAACAAATAACAAATCCTAAGACAACTCTGAACCTGGAGCAAAATAAGAAGACATAAGAATAAATGGATCTCGGATTAAAAAAAGAAAAGGTTAGCTGATGACACACAAAAATCATTTCCATGACAACAACATATGAAGACTCAGCCTCAATTTTAGTAGGTACAATATATAACTGACTACGCCTGCCAACTCATTGGACTTTTAATTGATCACCTTCCCTACCTGCATGAGAACCTCCATAAGCATCCTAGAAACGTACCTATGACTATGTGAACTATCTATAGCTGAATGATAAATTTCTCTAATAGGGGAATACTCTGAGCTGCAGTAACAATCACCCTATTACTAAGGAAATCATGTAAATAATGATTAAAATCTCCACAACCATAGCATATCACATGAGCAAAACCAAAACTAGAAAATCTGGATGACCCATAATAACCACCCCGACTAGAATAACAAAAAGACAAACCTCTCAAAGAATGGCCACTACCTGACTAGGGCAATTACTAACACAAGACTGACCTTCGTCAATAATCTAAAGCACTGCTTGAATGGGTTTATTAGGCAGACATTAAGGTTGATATGACTGGTGAGGAGGGTGTTTATCCTAAGAACCACTACTTATGAACTGAAAGATACTATGACTCATACTAAAAATACCATGATATCTAGGTCTGTATCGCTGACCCCTTGGGCCTCATGATGCATCTCATTCATCAATTGAGCGTGATCAGAATCCTCAACAAAAGATATACCTGCAGCAACAAAAGCTTGAGTAGCCATGAGAAGAGCAAGTCTCAATCCATGAACAAAGAAATAGACATTCTAATATTGAGCACCTAGAATAGAAGTAGCATGCTATGCTAACTCGTAAAAGAAAGCCTTATACTCTATAATAGTCATGGAGCACTACTCTAATCTAGAGAACTAATCCCTCAAATGGTCTCTAAGGATACAAGAAAAGTACTTCTTCAGGAAAATCTTGAACAACTAAGCCCATGTAAAAGAAAAGGATCCAAATAGCATGGATTCAAGATAACCACTCAACCAATGTTGAGCTGCCAAGTCCAACTAAAAAGTAGTGTAGTCTATACCACGAGTCTCAACTAGGCAAAAATTATGGAGCTTATCATCACAAACAATAAAAAAGTCAGATGCATCCTCGCTCGGTGTACTAGAAAACCTAGGTAGAGCCAATCTCAAGAATCCATCCAACATGTTCTGCTCTTCAACAAACATAGTAGGCTGGGCTACCAATGGCTAAGAAACTACCAGCTAAAAAAATACTGGCATATGAGGGACCTCGACTTTGGGAGTCGTAGCTATAGGCTACGCTCATGCCTCAATACCACTCTAATCTATAGATTATGCACCATAATATGGTGCACCACCAACTCACCCTAAAAATTAAAGTAAAGAATCCCTAAGCTATGAAGAAGAAATAAATTCTAGTAGAGCTTGGGCTGGTCCTTGTCCCACCGCTTGCTGGGGTAGAAAAGCCTTTGGCTCAAGAGCAACAATATGGTTTGGTAAAGGCCCCCTATTATTTACCCTAGATGGGGATACATCTTGGTTCTATCAATGACCTCAAGGTCATCCATAAACAGTAATAGGATCCCTAGGCTTAGTTTTAGGACCTTCATTTCATGTAGCGATAACATGTGTCCTTAACATCTGTGAAAGAATGAAGTCAAAGAATTGATATTTAAACCAACTCAAACTATTAGCATAAAATGAGTGAAAGAAGTAAGGAAATCCGTACAATGTCCAATAGACTCCCAAAGATAAGAAATGGATGTCATCTTCCAATCGGTGGGATTTTACTAGAAATTTGCTTTTATACCAAAAATATCAGTGAAACCAAGGCTCTGGTACATATCATCATAACCCAATTTGTGAGTTATGATGGAAACATCTTTATCCTGCTAGTAGGTAAGTCAAACCATAACCTAAAGAAAAATGCAATGGTTTAACTTGGTGAAAATGCCAAAAGTGGCAAAAAATAGACAATATAATTCAAAAATAGGCAAGACGGTATAATTAGTCTAAGTAGGTAGCCATAATATTGATAGGCATCCAACGACTTGGTAGAGCCAGTAAAAAGCTACTATAAATACAAATCAAGTTCTAAAATAGTAAATACAATTTGTCTTGAAACAAAAGATTAGACGTCAATAAGATAGAAGAAATGGGGCATATTCAACTCCAAGAGCTCACCTATATCTAGAATCTAACACAACGTGATCGACGAATTAACAATGGTTACTAGTACTCGAATATGCACCAAAATTGTATAAAAGTGTAATATGAGTACCAAAACCATGGGTACTCAATAGGCATAATCAGCCAATAGAGCTAAATCATAATATAAGTATGATAAATGGCCAGACGACATAACTAAGTCAAGGTCAAGGCAAACACAAATCAACTGCAACATCGTTGTACATAATGAGTAAATAACCAGAATAATAACATAACATATAGAATCAAGAACATGAAATTATAACTAAAAAATTAGCCCCCATAAGCCAAGAAGTGCAGAAAAGTAAATAACCCAACACAAGCCCCACATAATCCTAGAGATTACAGTCAAGTAAAGCATAAGATAAACCACCGTCATTTGCCAACTCCCATTATACAGCCAGAAACCATCCATGTCAAATCACAAAATAACAATTTCCTATTTTTTGTCTTGAACCAATACCCATATCTCAACATCATGCTCCACTGTCTGACTTAAGACGATATCATATAATTATTATCATAAGTTATAGCTGGACTCAAATTGGTAATTATAATAAAAAACATAAGTGGTAGTCGAAATCAAAACACTAATTATATAAATAATACTATCATCAATATTCGGACTCAAACCGATAATTATATCATTAATCTCATAGTCAATATCCAGACTCAAATCGGTACAAGTATAATTAATATTAAACTTAATAGAACAACCAATAAGCACCACTCTCAATGTAAACCCATCACAATCATCAAGTGCTAAATCTTCTCCACATTAACATAGTAAGAATTTCCTATCTACTTAATGAGTATAAAAAGTTTACAAGGATTAATACGAATCTTGGCCTAAGATAGGACAAGACAACTTCTAAATTGCCAAAGTACATTTTGAGCAAGTTTCTACCTCAATCTATGAAAAGGAATCTATATCCACCATTTGAAGTTAATGAATCCACAATCAACCCTAAGTTAGAAATGTTACCTAGAGCATGATCAACTAAGTCATTTATGTCTAAATTATGATTTTCGAGTAGCCTAACGGTCCAACTAACCCAAGTATGGTCAATAACATCACAAAGACCTAAAACCAATCCCAAATCTAACATGATATCATAAACATACTATAAACTATCTCAATATATAAGAAGGGAGAAACCTAGCCTACCTGGATGCCGAAGAAAACTCAAAAATTTTCTAAATCACTGACTTTTCCTTCCAAAAAGCTTCTGCAATTAGTAGCTAAATTTAAAGAAAAACAATACATAGATCCTATTTTTTTACAACTTAAGGGGAATGTACAACAAGGTATGACAAAGGTTTTTGAGCTTACGAAAGAGGGAATACTTCGGTTCCAAAACACATTACATGTACCTAATGTGGATGGGCTACAAAACCATATTATGATAGAGACACATCATTTAAGATATTTTGTTCATCCTGGTTCAACTAAAATGTATCATAATTTGAAAAAGGTGTATTGGTGGGGTAACATGAAGAAGAATAGTGCAGAATTTATAGCTGAATGTCCAAATTTTTAACAAGTTAAGGTAGAACACCAAAAGTAAGGATGTTATATGCAGCTTATAAAGCTCCCTACTTGGAAGTAGGATATGATCTACATGGATTTTATCACTTCTTTACCTCGCTCCTCTCCAAAGTTTGATTCTATTTGGGTAATAGTTGATAGACTCACCAAATCAGCACACTTTCTTCCAGTTAAGACTACTTACACGATTGAGGAGCATGAAAAATTATATATTAAAGAGATAGTTCAGTAACACATAGTCCCAATCTCTATTATATTTGATAGGAGAGCTCAATTTACTGCACATTTTTAAAGGTCATTCTAGAAAAGTTTAGGAATACAAGTGAGTTTGAGTACAGCTTTTCATCCTCAAATCGATGGACGGGCAGAATTTATGATCCAAACACTAGAGGATATACTTTGATATTGTGTATTGGACTTCAAAGGTAGTTGGAATGAGAATTTTCCACTTATTGATTTTGCATACAACAATAGCTATCACTCGAGTATCAAAATGGCACTTTATGAAACTTTAAATGGTAGAAAGTGTGGATCACTAATTGGGTGGTTTGAAGTAGGTGAAACTGCCTTATTTGGGCCAAATATTGTTCATTAAGCTATAGAAAAAGTTAAGGTGATACTATAACAGCTAGAAATGGCTCAAATTCAACATAAATCATATACAAATACTAACAGAAGGGGGTTAGAGTTTGTTATAGGAGATTGAGTATTCCTAAAGCTGTCACTAATGAAAAGGGTAATGAGGTTTGGTAAAATGGGAAAAATAAGTCCCCATTATGTAGGGACATATAAAATTATTCAAAGATTTGGCCAAGTGGCATATGATTTAGACCTACCTCGGGAGATTTCAATGGTGCATCTGGAGTTTCATGTCTTAATACTTTGAAAGTACATAGAATATCTATCTTATAATACTCCTACTAAAGATGTACAAGTTACAAAAGATCTTACTTATGAATAAGTTCCTATTGTTATTCTAGATCGGAAAGTAAAGAAGTTAAGAAATAAAGAAGTCGCTTCTGTAAAAGTGCTTTGGTGAAGCCCAAAAATAGAAGAAATCACATAGGAATTCAAGGAAAAATGAAGTCCAAGTACCCTCATTTATTTGAATACAAAGAGAAAGCCCAAGATTCTGATTTGGAGCATTATCAACTAAGTACAAATATATTAGAATTATGTGGCTAATTATGGGTTTAAGCATATTCTTGTACTTATTTAGGCTGACTAGTTATGCTAGCATTCAAGGACGAATGTTTCTAAGAGGGGGAGGATGTAACACGCCACATTCCTCGTGTACTATTTCTACTTATATGTCACTTAATATATCCTTATGGTATAGGTAATAGACTCGGTATCCTATGTGATTAGTGACGGTAACATCGGGTTGAAGGAATTCCCATACATTTAAACGTGGTACGATCAAGGCACCATCAATGAGAGGATTTTTAATTTGGGATTATAAGTAGGTATTTGAGTCTAAAGACTGAAGAACAAGTGTACATAGGTTTTAATTTTAACTAAAGGGATTTTAATCAAAAAATGGAATAAAAATTAAGGTACTTTCTTGACAAAGAAATTAAGTAGTGTGTAACCTACTTTGACCTTTTGACCAACCTAAGAAAAAATTAGGTGCATCACCTACTAAGAATCCTTTGACCAGCTATTGAGCCAAGTACACTACCACCTAGTTGAATTAATTTTGGCCAAAATTGAAGTAGAGAATGGAAAGAGAATGGGCAACCAAGGCCCAACAATTTTAGATCCACAAAGGCCAAATATAATAGGAAAGTAGGAGAATCACCTACTTGATAAATTATGGCCCAAAATGGACAAGAAAGTTGGAAAATATCAGCTCATTTTAAAGGGGTTGAAACCAACTCCTTTAGCTCATTTTAACTTAAAAAAATAGCTTTCTAGGTTTTCTCTCTTGTTCTCTCTTAGCTATACAGCAGCCCTATAATTCCCTAGGGTTCTTGGGATTTAACATCCTTCCAAGATAAGGGTAAGTGAACAAATCATGAGCTTATCTTAAGGATACAATGAGAATTATGTTCTCCATGATTAAATTATAAGATGGCACTTTTTAAGTATGGCAGTCCCATTATTCTTGATTATTAAGAGATTTTAATCTTCACCTTTGGTTTGTAAGTGAAGGAATAAATCTATTGAGGAGGTATACATTAGAGAATAAACTACCACAGAAAATAAGGTATGGCTATTGTCCACTTTTTCCCTTTTCCTATATACATGTGTTGGTAGAAGATTGTGTATATATTGTTGTTAAGATCCGAAGGGATGGTGAGTTCAATTTTTATTTTCCATATTAAGGTATATTTGGGGCTGTGTTGGAACTATTTTATCTATATATGTTGGGGATGCTTGGTGGATGTTGGGGGAAAGGTGTGAACAGTTTTCATTAAATGGCAGAAGGAGGGTATAGTGGTACACCACCAAATTAAATATCGCATAAGCTTACTGCCTACACAAATTGATATACTATTTTGAGTGTACAATAATGACCAAATTGGTAAGGGGGGATCTTGTATGAATTTACATTACATGTGAATGTAATTGGAGAAGAACGAGGTTGAAAGAACACCCTTGGATTTGTTAATTATGGTTTACTACCCAGTTACTATTTTGGTGAGTGTAAATGGCGTGAATATGTTAATCAGATACTAATACTATTTTATGCTATTGTAGATTAATAATCTCAAAGGAAGGACATTAAGTATGAGTGTGATCAATTATGTAGTAAGGTATGTATAGTTCATTGATCCTATACTCTTTTTCCTAAATCTAACTTATGTGTTACAAAGTAAGCTTCCTAAGCATTCTTCCTTTCAAGTTATACATAAAGGTAGCATACAACCTCCAAGGTAACTAACAACCTAATTCCTACTAGTTAGGGTATTAAACTACTTGAAGATATGTTCGTTACTAGACCTACACATTTTCCCTTCTAAGTACTAGTATGATATAGGTGTTTTCAACAATAATTTTTATGAGTTATTCTTGTAGTCAACTTCGTTCGTGGTGTTAATTAAGCCCATATGTGTTATATTTTTATTATTGTTGCATCTTACCTTATTGTTACTACATCTAGTGTATGTTGGTATATTCTTTTGCTACTGGTCCAAAGTTCCAAATTTAATAATACCATTACCACTAAGACAACAACTTTAAAGATAAAAGAATGATCAAAAGTGAATCTATTTATTCTTTGGTGGTATCCCAGGGGTGGAAGGAATACCTAGCATGGTTCGATACCAACATTACAGGTGGTATCCCAGGGGTGAAAGGAAATCCTTGCATGGGTCGATCCTGATTTATGCATTTATGAGGACCGTATCCCAGGGGTTAAAATACCTTGCATGTGTCATCCTTTTTTTACCATTGATCAGCTGGTTATTTGTATCACGCCTTATAATTTTATAAAGTAAATAAGAATAAATCAAAGTAAGGAATGTAATGTACATGCTCCCATAAGTACAAGTAAAGTTTGTCTTCTATCCTTATCTTTAAAGTTATGTATTGATATCTGATTTCACTGAGATCTTGTCTTATCTATAGTCTCTTTATGTTGTATATACTCAGTACATTCTTTGTAATGACATCCTTTATATGGGGGCCACTATTTTTTATGCCGTAGGTACAGGTACTCCAGCTAGTAGACCACCCCAGTAGGAGCACAGGATATCTTATGGCTATTGGTGAGCTCCAAGTTGATTTGGGGCTTTTTGAGTCTGTTATATATTTTGGTATTATATAGTAGTTATGAGTATGGTGGGGGGTTTTCCCGACCTTAACTAAGTCTATGTATCATTTAGAGTTTTTGTAGACCAATGTAAAGTTAAGCATGCTAGCATTGTGTTCTTTTAATGTTATGACCCCAAGGGCCAAGTCCGACATATGTAGGTTTGGGATTGCTTAGATGGTTTTTTTTCATCAATACATCATATCCATACTTAGAAGAACCTTTGAATATTATAGTTACATGTATGAAAGTACAAGGATACGAGTTGGTTCTTTTAGGCCATTACGGCTATCGGTGCATGTCTGCCCCAATGGGATTTGAGTTATTATAGTGTATTACGCCACACTTATATGGGAGAGTCTATGAGGAATTTAGGAATATTTTCTATTTGCTTGATTTTTAGATCATGCCTCCAAGAAGATCTGATATTTGTGGAAACTCATGTCTTGTTTGAGGGAAATATGCAAGGAGCTAATCTTACTTTTAAGGTACAGACTTGGTCTAGGGGGTCTAGGGTCTCTACTTCTGATTGCCCTCGTGTAGTCCCATAGATCTCCACTAATCCTACTCCATAGGGTGACACTCATGCTTAGTCACCTTAGAGAACTATTACCAAAGCGAAGTTCCATCGCTTCATTCATCTGTTGACCCTATTAGTAACATCTCATTCATAACTATTAGATCTAATTGGTATTTTTGTGAGTTTTTGAGGTCACTAAAAGTTAGCTATCTTATAAGGTTGCACCCTTCAACTTTTACTGGTACTAAGGTTGAGGAGGATTCTCAAGGGTTCATAGATGAAATGGAAAAAAATCTTTCAAGTGATGTATGCTACTTATGTAGAGGGTGTAGAGTTTGCTACTTATCAGTTGAAAGATATAGCATCTCAGAGGTATGAGGAGTGGGATCAATCTAGAGGTGATAATGCTGATTTATTTTTATGGGATGGTTTTTTGGGTGCCTTTATTGATCGCTTCTTTCCTCAGGAGTTGAGGAAAGAAAAAGATAAGGAGTTTGTAAATCTGAAGTAAGACATAATGATGGTAAAAAAAGTATGCCTTGAAATTCCTTTAGTTATTACAATAAGCTCCAGAGTTAATTTCTAGCACAAGGGATAGAATGAGGAAATTTACTTTTGGATTGTCACATGATTTGATTATAGAGAGCAAGGCTATATTATTGAACAAGGATATGGACATCTCTAGACTTATAGTGTATATGCAATAATTTGAAGAGGAAAAGAAGAAACAATCTAAGATAGGAGAAAGATATAGTAAGAGATTTAGACATTCATAGCAAGGTGGAGGTCAGTAGAAGAGTCGCAATGATAATGGTAAATAGTCTTAGTTAAAGAACTAGAGATGTCCTAACTCCTATTAGACAGCTAGTACTTCTTACCCAAAGCCATCTGATGATCGACATTTTTAGAGTAGTGATGGTTCTAGGGAACAGGGTGCCTAATATCAGGCCAGTGGGTCCTAATAAACACTATCATATCCTCCTTGCAGATTCTATAGTCAGTTGCACCGTGGTCAGTTAAGAAAGGGAGGAACCAGTTCTTTACTAATGGTAAGATAGGTCATATCTAATGGGATTTTCCTTCAAAGGTTTCTTTTAGGCCAATAAGGTTTCTATTGCTACTTTATCAGCTCTTGCACCAAGGGGTTTAACTTTTGGCTTTGACACTGGTCAAAATTATCTATATGCTCTTACTACCCGTCCTGAGTCTGAGACATCTCTTGACGTTTTCACTAGTAAATTGAAACACTTATCTTGTGATTTACTCTTATTTTTTTTATCTGAATTTTACTCTTTCTTGTGTTACCCTATTTATGGATATACATTTTGGTTTGGGTCCCGAGTGTATTTCAGGCCCTTTTTTATTTCTACCCCATTGGGTGACTCTGTGCCTGCTATAAGAGTATATAGGGGTAGTGTGGTATCTGTTTATTATAGGAAAACTTTGATGGATGTGATTGAATTAGACGTGGTTGATTTTGATATCATCTTGGGAATAAATTATTTGTAATAATGCTATACCTCTATAGACTGTCAAACTCGTAAGGTCATTGTCAAATTTTTGAATGCATTGGTTGTTGAGTGGGAAGGGAGTTCCCTAGTTCCTAATGGGAGGTTCATATCATATCTTAGAGCCCAAAAATTAATTTCTAAGGGGTGTCTTTATCATTTGGTCTAGGTTAAAGATTCTAACTCCCAGGGTCCTTCGTTATAGCATGTACCCATGGTTTATGAATTTCTTGAGGTCTTCCCTGTTGATCTTCCTAGTGTTCCTCTCAATATGGAATTTGTTTTTGGGATTGATCTTCTTCCTAAAGGATGGCTTTAGCTGAGTTGAAGGAGCTTAAAAAAAAGTTGAAAGATCTCTTTGAGAAGGGTTTTATTCATATTACCATGTCTCTATGGGATGCCCATATTCTTTTTATAAGTAAGAAGGATAGATTTCTTCATATGTTCATTGATTACCGCTAGTTGTATAAGGTAATAGTGAAGAATAAGTACCTTCTTCCTTAGATAGATGACTTGATTGACAAGCTTTAGCACTAAGTATTTCTTCAAGATTGATCTCTGTTAGAGCTACCATCAGCTAAATATTAGGGAGGAAGATATCCCTAAGAGTATCTTTTGTACCTGTTATGGTCATTTTGAGTTCTTGGTCATGTTTTTGGGTTGATTATTGCCTCGATGATATTTATAGATCTTATGAATTAGGTATTCTGTTAGATTTTCAAATTTGTTCGTCATTGTGTTTATTGATGATATACAGGAATATTTAAAGAGAGTCAAATAATTATGATCATGTCCGTATTGTGTTACAGACCTTAAAGGATCACTGTTTGTATGCTAAGTTGTCAAAGTGTGAATTTTGGTTGAATGTTGTTACTTTTTAGGGATATGTTATGTCTAGTAAAGGGACCATGGTGGAACCAAGGAAGGTGGCAGTGGTTAATAAGTGACCTAGACCAATGACTCCAATCGATATTTAGAGCTTCTTAGGTTTAGCCAGTTATTATAGAAGGTCTGTAGAGGTCTTCTCATCTATTGTGGCTTTATTGAATAAGTTAACTTAGAAGAAGGTGAAGTTCTTGTAGTCGGATAATTGTGAGGGTAGTTTTGATAAGTTGAAAGATAAGTTAACTTCGTCTCTGGTTTTGGCTTTACCCGAGGGTACTGATGGTTTTGTTATTTATTTTAATGCATTCTGGATGGGACTCGATATGTGTTGATACAACATAGCAAGGTGGTTCCTTATACTTCTAGGAAGTTTAAGGTACATGAGAAGAACTTTTGACTCATGATTTAGAATGGTTGATTGTGGTCTTATCTTTAAAGATTTGGTGTCCTTATTTGTATGGACTCCATGTTGACATCTTCTTGGACCATAAAAGTTTGCAATATGGGTTCACCTTGAAGGAGTTGAGCCTCAGGCAGAGGAGATAGATTGAGTTGCTTAAGGACTATGACATGAGTCTCCGTTATAATCCAGGTAAAGCTAACATAGTTGTTGATTCTCTTAGCAGGTTGTCCATAAGAATCTTATCTCATGTAGATTAGGACTCTGAGGATGGTGGTGTGATTTTTCAAGAGGTGGCAAAATCATTACTTGGTGCTGAGGTGAAGGAGAAACAGGTCTTGGACCCTGTCTTGATGCAGATCAAGGATGATGTGGGCCACCAGAAGGTGATGTTTATTGAGATTGGTGGTGATGGTATCTTTAGGTACCAAGACAGGTTATGTATTCCAAATATTGATGGGCTACAAGAGAGGATTTTGGTTGAAGCTCATGACTTGAGGTACACTGTTCAAGTGGTTCAACAAAGATGTATTATAACTTAAGAGAAATTTATTGGTAGAATAACTTGAAGAGGGATGTGACTAATTTTGTGGCTAAGTGTTTGGTTTGTATGCAAATGAAGGTAGAGCACTTGAGGCCTGGTTGATTATCTCAAGAGATTGAATTGCCCATGTAGAAATGGGAAGTGATTAATAAGGATTTATTTACTGGTCTTCTGCGGTCCCTTCATTAGTTTGATTCTATTTGGATCATTGTGGATAGGATGACTAAGTCCGTTAATTTGTTCTAGTGAGGACTAATTTTTCGGCAAAGGATTAAGCTAAGCTCTCCATTGAGGAGATCATAAAGTTGCATGGTGCTCTAGTCTCCATCATATCTAATTGAGCTACTCAGTTCTCATCTCACTTTTGACATTCCTTTTAGAGAGATCTGGGGACTAAGGTGAACCTTAGCACCACTTTTCACCATCAGATAATGGACAAGCAGAAAGAACGATATAGACTTTGGAAGATATGTTAAGGTCTTGTGTGATTGATGTTGGTTGTAGTTGAGTTGACCATTTGCCTCTCATTGAGTTTGCGATTAATAATAGCTATCATTCTAGTATGGGGATGGCTCTATTCGATACTTTATATAGTAGAGGTGTAGGTCTGCTATTAGGTGGTTCGAGTTTGGTGAGAATAAGTTGTAAGGTTTCGACTTGGTCTACCAAGCTATTTAGAACGTGAAGGTGATTTCGAATAGGCTTAAGACCTCTTAAATTTTTGAAAAGTCTTATACGGATGTAAGTCAAAGATATTTGGAGTTTAATGTGGAAGATTTGGTATTCTTGAAGGTATCTCAATGAAGGGAGTGATGTGGTTTCAAAAGAAGGGTGATGATAGGCAAATTTACACGCCTATATCAATATATTTTGCCCATATTTTAGCCTAGTTTTGAGAACAAACTATATATTTCAAGCACTTTTAGTCCTTTTTCCTATAAATGAGCTAACGAACATGATTAGTAAAGTTTCAGGTATAAATGATGCAGAATTCAGCATTTTATGGCTTACTTGACGCAAAAGAAAGCTCACGAAGGAAGGAAAGGGAGTTTGGACGCCTAAGGACCAAAACTGCTGCATGGAAAATCTGTCCCGGGCTAAAACAGCATTTCTGAAGACTTTGGGGACCTGGACCAAAACTGCTGCATGGAAAATCTGTCCCGAGCTAAAACAGCATTTCTGAAGACTTTGGGGACCTGCAGTAACTAATTAGGATTTGGATAATGATACATTAACCTAGTACAATTGGGTTAAGTATTTCATTAGTTTATTTGGATTAGGAGAATGTTACATTAACCTAGTACAATTGGGTTAAGTATTTCATTAGCCTAGTAGGATTTGGTTAGATATTTCATTTACCTAGTAGGATTAGGATATGGGTATTATAAATACCCTATCATGCTTGAGATTTTTATTCATCCCTCACCACAATACATTCTTCCACCTCTCTCTTCTTCCACCACAATAATTCTACAACTCTTCTAATCTTCCCATTAATTCTATTTTTCTTCTTCTATTCATTTATTCAATTCTTAATTTCCGCAACAAGAGAAACGTTACTTTGCTAAGGAATTCATGCCTAACGCCTATCACTTGATCTACACGCCATTACTCAATATTGTGATATAATAACAATGTCAATCGTGATCTCCTTCGCATTCATGGGTAACTAAACCTCTCTGTTGGGGTTATGGAAGCCGAATGAGATACTATCTATTGCTGTGAGTTTGTGAGTTCATGACACGTATATTTCTTATATCATTATTCTCTTCATCTTAATCTACATTCTTTGCGGTTGCAAACGCAAGAATACGCCAGTCTAACATTTAACTTGTTCGAGAGAAAGGTTATTTGTCTTGAAAAGAGATAATGTCAAGGTAGTAGGACACCCTTTCCTATTAAAAAGCTAGTGCCATAACTGGACTAACCTCTTGGAGAATTCGTACCGTTAGACACGCTTTAAGCTCGAGAGAGTTAAAGTGAAATAGTCCTTGTTGAGGTCGAGAGATGCTTGGATTTACCATAGAATACAATTCTCTATAAGCACATGCATGTCACAATTCTACACACTCATAGCTAATAGAGACGTATACCTCAGAAGGTGGACATAACCCCAACGCTTCAATTCTCATTGTTTACAACTTACGTAACAATCTTTCTCTCTTTACTTTTCTATTTTCAGCTTTTACTTTATTGTTTTCGTTACACATTACAATCCCCCCTTTTACGAGACTTGCACCAAAAGTTTAGTAATTTTGCTTACTTGTTGGCCAAGCTATTCCCTGTGGGATCGACACCCAACCCAGGTTGGGTTCTATATTTGCTAACGACCGCTTTACACTCCTACGAGAGCTGTAGATTGAGCGTTATCAAAAATTGGCGCCGTTGCCGGGGAATACGAGTGTCAATCAAGTTCGTGATAATTACTAGACCCTTTGGTCAAAGATTCTCGTACTTTTACTTTTACTTTTTGTTTTTGTTTCTTGAAGGTTTTTACTTTAGTGCATGCCCCATACTAGAAGTTCTGGTCAACCGTTATTACCAATCAATCCTGAACCACAACGAATTAGAAGAATGGAAGCACAAGCTGAAATCGACAGGATGGTTTCTCAACACGAGCAAGCAAGATTAGCTGCTCTTGCTGCTACTCAAGTCCAACAACAAAACATTGATAATCCTGGGCGAGCCACAAATCCTGACGATGAGGATTTAGGTGACGACGAGTTGATAAACCCAAGGCATGTTGCTGAAACTACAACACCTGCCAACAGAATAGGTCGACAAGCGCGGTATAGGTATGATCGCCAACCCATGCAGCCAGCTTTCGACGATGATGATGATGATCTTGATGGTGCCGGAGCCACTGGAGCAATAATTCCATCACCATTAGCGCCCGGAGCCAAGTTCAACATCACAAGCACCATGATTCAGTTATTGCAACTCAAGGGATTATTTGGTAGACTAGCAGGCGATGATCCGAATATGCATCTCATCAACTTTATTTCTACATGCAAGTACTTTGACAATCCTGGTGTTGGTCAGAATGCTATTCGATTACGTCTATTTCCATTGTCTATGTCTGGGGAGGCAACACTATGGTTGAATAGGCTGACTCCTGATTCAATTACAAATTGGAGGCAATTGAGAGACGCTTTCCTAGAAAGATTCTTTCCGCCATCCAAAAGGGCTCACTTGAGAGATGAAATCAGCAACTTTCGCCATCTTCGCTCTGAAGCTCTTCATGAAACATGGGAGAGGTTCAAGACAAAGCTAGCGAGATGCCCAAACCATCACATGACTAATGTTCACCTCATGGAGATCTTGTATAGAGCCTTGAATTCAATAACTAAACCAGTGGTGGACAACGCAGCTGGAGGTTCTTTCATGGACCTCACCTTTGGTCAAGCAAGAAATATGCTAGATCGTATGATGAAACAAAGTAGAGCTTGGCATACCAGGGATTCTGAGGTAGCAAGCCCCACTTTATCTATTGGCATGACTGCAGACCAACGAAGAAGAGAAGAAGAACGTGATCAAGATATGGCGCACATGAAAACCCACATGGATCTTCTTACAAAGCATCTATTAGGGAAGACTAAAAAAGTGAAAGCGATTGCGTCAAAAGGAAGAGATGAATCTGATTCGGAAGAGGAGGCCAACTACTTGAACAATCAGGGGGGTTTCCGAGGGAATACCCAAGGAAACCAAGGTCGGAACTATTATGATAAATCTGGAAACAAAGACCAAGGTAGTTGGAAGAACAAGAATGAAAAGAGTGGTTTGTACGTTCCCCCTGGCAGACGTGATACCACCATATCTAATTCTGGAAGTATGGAAGACATGATGGCTAAATTATTGAAAGGAGTGGAAGCAACGAGCGCGGGAGTTATGGAGGTAATTAATGATTTGTCCGCCATGAAACAATTAGTAGATTCACATTCCACTTCAATTAGACAACTAGAGCAGCAATTCAGTCAACTTTTAGCAGCACTCAACCAAAGAAAGGCCGGCACTTTACCTAGCGATACTGTGCAAAACCCAAGGAATGATGGGTCATGCATGCCCATCACTACCAGAAGTGGTAAGGTGTTGGAAACTCCATAAAAAGGCAAGCAAGTAATTGACGAAGTTGTGGACATGGATGATAACGCAAAAGGAGAAGATGCCGCAGCTACTACTCCTGACGTCAACAACGCCACATCCAGCACTGTGCAGCCTAAAAAATTGGGAAAACGGAAGCAATAGGAGAAGAAAACCACGGAGAGAACACTTCCATACCCACCACCACCTTTTCCCCAAAGATTGAAGAAGGTGGCGGATGACACTAAGTTCAGCAAATTTATGACTATGCTCAAGCAGCTGACCATTAATGTTCCATTGGTGGAGGCACTTGAACAAATGCCTGGATATGTGAAGTTTATGAAGGACCTATTGACAAAGAAGCGGGCAGAAAGTTATGAGTTGGCGGATAATGTTCATCATTGTAGTGCAATCGCTACAAGGTCATTAGTTCAAAAGAAGGCAGATCCTGGAGCTTTCACTATTCCTTGCACAATTGGATCATTGGATTTTGCCAAGGCATTGTGCGATCTAGGTGCTAGCATCAATTTGATGCCACTATCCATCTACAAGAAGTTGGGGCTAGGCGATCCGAAACCAACCAATATGAGGCTCGTGATGGCTGATAGGTCGGTAAAATAACCTGTGGGTATCTTGAATGATGTGTTGGTGAAAGTTTCTTCATTTATCTTTCCTGCAGACTTCGTTATTCTGGATTGTAAGGAGGATTCTGAAGTTCCCATCATCTTGGGACGTCCCTTCCTTGCAACTGGAAGTGTGCTTATTGACATGAAAGATAATGAGCTTTTGTTTCGAATTAATGACGAAGTGGTACGGTTTGATATATGCAAGACAATGAAGCAGCCCAGCGATATGAATGAGTTATCTGTAGCTGATGTTCATCATGAGGATACGAAAGCATTATCTATAGAGAAACAGCCTACTGTTGAGCCATTGTCTGTTGTGCCACTGAAAGTTGAGCATGAAGATAATGAAGGTAATGAAGAACTTATGAGTGCTCTAACAGAAATAGAGCCTTATACTCCTAAGCAACCAGATTGTTATCTCAAGAATCAACCAAAAGCGAAGACTCCCTTTAACGAGCCACCAATGCTAGAATCGCAAGAGCTTCCCGATTATCTAAGGTATGTGTTCTTGGAAAGTAGAAATATACTTCCGGAGAGTACAGATGATTTAAGTGAACAGCACGTAGAAGCTCGCATCTCTGCTCTGAAGAGATACAAGAGAGCTATGGGTTAGACTATTGATGATATAATTGGAGATTCTCCGGGAAAATGTAAGAGCCATCTTGAAGAAGATCGCATGCCCATAGGTAAACTCATTGTCATCTAAATCCTTTCAGAAAATGATCCATCACTTACCTCGACGAAGTCTGAGTACTCGAGGTAACTATGTCGAGCCACGACAATAAATAAGGCGCTAGATGGGAGGCAACCCATCGTTTTATTGTTTTATCATTTTATCGTTTTATCGTTTCATCGTTTTTCTTTCGTTCTAGTACTTGATAAATGAAAATCCAAAAATAAGAGTCGTGCCACGACCAAAACTAAGGCACTTGGTGGGAGGCAAGCCATCGTACTAATTGTTTTCATTTGTTTTGAGCAAAAATAGGTGCAAGAAGTATTCAACGAGGAGATTGATTTCAATAGACGATTTGGACGCATTGTATGGTAAAGTTGGTAAGTTAGGAATGGTGATGCATAAGGCTATGGATTGATTATTTCTCACGCCAAAATAGGCATCGAGAAAGGCTAGGCCTTGGTAAAACTAGGCCACGAACGATGCACAACCTATCCTATAGCCTAAGGTCTCGGAATCTAGTGTGCTATACACTATGCGCTGCCTATTCCTAGGTATGATTTTGACTATGCGCCGCCTATGCTATGGCATTTGGTCTCAATATCTCATATGCCATAGACTATGCGGCGCATATGTCTACAAATACCATAGACTATGCGGCGCATATGTCCCATTATGCTATAGACAATGCGCCGCATATGTCATTGATATGCCGAGCATTATGCACCGCATATGTGGTATTTTTGTCTCCAAAACCGATTGTAAATGGGTCAAAACCTGACCCATTCTCTTCCTATATAAAGGGGACTTAGTTTTACAACACAATCACACTAAAAATTGACCTAAGGGCGCCGCATATACATCCAAATCCTCTCAAAATTTACTTCTTTTGCTCTTCCAATTCACAAAACCATCTCCACAAGCTTCAAGCAAGTAAGTACTCTCTTATTCTTCATTTATTTCTGGTAAGTACTACGTTGCTATGTCTATTATGAATTGCTAAATCGTATAAGATTGTTGGTGATGTTCATGTGTTTGGATTGTTGATACAAAATCATGTGAGTGAACATGTACGTAGGAAAATCTTGACTTGTTTCCGACTTGAAATTGGTTTTAATAGCATTGTTATACTATTTGAGGAATTACTATGGCTATGAATAGTGCTTAAGATTGTTGTTTGGATACTTACATGTTAGACTATCCCGGCCATCGGGATAAGACTTATAGTGCCTACCGACATAAGAGGTTGTGATTGTTGTAAGAATAAACCCTATGTAGTAGTGTTGCTATATCTACCATGAAAGTAGTCCAATGGCTGCAAGTAAGTGATTCATTGCTGATTTTCTTGTCGGAATACAATCCTAAAACGTATGTCGACGAAATCTGAGTAATCGACCACTTTTGCTTCACTGATTTGTGTTAACAAAACTAAGTGTGGGGTGGTACCCCTACTTCTTATGTATAGATTGTATCCATTGAGATTGTGCTACCATTAACACTATTTCAAGTCTCAGGTACAATGGCACCTAAAGAGAGACAAGGCAAGGAGAAGGCTACCACTTCCCAAAAGGGCAAGAAAAGAGGCCGCAAGGAGCAAGGAGAACCCTCCCCGCTGCAAACACCTTGACTCACGCTTGGAATTAAGTGGGATACTTATGAGGAACTTCTAAGGATGATGACTCTGATGATGATTCCAATGCAAGGGGTATGACCCCAGACATAGAGGATAAGTCCGACGAACCAGGTTCCTCGTATTTATTTTCCACTGAGGACAGTGTCCCGACTAAGTGTGGGGTGGTGGTATTGCATGCTATACTTCTCTATTCGCATCTATGTTTTTTTGCTTTTGTTTCATTTTTGTTTCGTTTTGTTTCATTTTGTTTTTTTAGTAGTTAAATTTTTTTTTAGCTTCGCATGAAATTATTTTGATAGGCAGCATGAGATTATAACAAGAGTATGTGCTACAATTGTGACTATTGAGACGTTTAGGCTCCAGTTGTGACTCATTATGTGATATTGTGTGGTTCAATTCCTTCACTTGTTGGGTCAAGAGTCTATATTACCTCCAATAAAGTCGACCATGTGCCTTGTATGTGTGAGATTAATAGTATCTTCTATATTTATGGCTGATGCTAGAACTTGCTTGGTATGTATGCAAAGCGAAAATAAGGAGTGTAAGTTAGGATATGATTTAAGCATTTCTTTGGCAACCTATATTTGTTTACCTTCAGTTTTACCTACCCATGGACGTCATCCCTAGTTAAACCCTTTTGAGCCTTTAGCCTATTTCTTTGACAACCATGTATGTAAGCCTAATCCATTTTTTTCAAAACCGTAATTTGATGCAAATTCCTAAGTGCTTTAAATTAAAAAAGTCATGTGACAACATAAGAGGAAATTGGGTAAGTATGATTCTTTAAATTGTAAATGGTGCTTGAATGTGTTATGGAAAAGAAAGTGCTATCATAAGAGGTATGTTGTGAAAAGAAAAAGGAAAAGAAAGCTGAAAAGTGAGTTGTTCTTAAAATTGAAAAACAAAAGAGGAGAACAAGGGTGGTAGAATAAAAGAAAGAAGAAAGGTTGAAAGAAAAAAGTGTCAATGATACAATGTGATGTATTAAAGCGCTTAGGAGCTTAGTCACTATTCCTGGCCAAAATAGTCCTACCCGTCCCTTAGCCTACATTACAACCATCAAAAGACCTACTTGATCCTAATCTTAACATTCTGACATTTAGTGGAGTACTACACTAAGGGCAAGCCTATGGTCATCAGTTGCTACATATGAATTCTTTGTGAGAGCGAGAGCAAGGATATTGTTGATACCCATGTTTGAAAAATATGCTATACTTGTGAGTGATTATGGGTAATATATTGTGAGACACACATGGTTGATGAGTTTTGGGTAGTTATATATGATTCCTTGTACCTTAACGTCTGCATGCGAGTTGACCACCATCACGAGTCTATGCTAGAGGTTAAACTGTTTCTACTTATAATCGGGAAGTACTCTTTGTTGATAATCGTTGTGCTTGTCTTGACGAATGTTTTGTGATTACTGTGAAACCTTAAGTCGACGCTTAGAAGAACATGATATTTCGTTCGAGGACGAACAAAGCTTCAAGTGTGGGGTGTTGATGATAGGCGAATTTACACGCCTATATCAATATATTTTGCCCATATTTTAGCCTAGTTTTGAGAACAAACTATATATTTCATGCACTTTTAGTCCTTTTTCCTATAAATGAGCTAACGAACATGATTAGTAAAGTTTCAGGTATAAATGATGCAGAATTCATCATTTTATGGCTTACTTGACGCAAAAGAAAGCTCACGAAGGAAGGAAAGGGAGTTTGGACGCCTAAGGACCAAAACTGCTGCATGGAAAATCTGTCCCGGGCTAAAACAGCATTTCTGAAGACTTTGGGGACCTGGACCAAAACTGCTGCATGGAAAATCTGTCCCGGGCTAAAACAACATTTCTGAAGACTTTAGGGACCTGCAGTAACTAATTAGGATTTGGATAATGATACATTAACCTAGTACAATTGGGTTAAGTATTTCATTAGTTTATTTGGATTAGGAGAATGTTACATTAACCTAGTACAATTGGGTTAAGTATTTCATTAGCCTAGTAGGATTTGGTTAGATATTTCATTTACCTAGTAGGATTAGGATATGGGTATTATAAATACCCTATCATGCTTGAGATTTTTATTCATCCCTCACCACAATACATTCTTCCATCCCTCTCTTCTTCCACCACAATAATTCTACAACTCTTCTAATCTTCCCATTAATTCTATTTTTCTTCTTTTATTCATCTATTCAATTCTTAATTTCCGCAACAAGAGAAACGTTACTTTGCTAAGGAATTCACGCCTAACGCCTATCACTTGATCTACACGCCATTACTCAATATTGTGATATAATAACAATGTCAATCGTGATCTTCTTCGCATTCATGGGTAACTAAACCTCTCTGTTGGGGTTATGGAGGCCGAATGAGATACTATCTATTGTTGTGAGTTTGTGAGTTCATGACACGTATATTTCTTATATCATTATTCTCTTCATCTTAATCTACATTCTTTGCGGTTGCAAACGCAAGAATACGCCAGTCTAACATTTAACTTGTTCGAGAGAAAGGTTATTTGTCTTGAAAAGAGATAATGTCAAGGTAGTAGGACACCCTTTCCTATTAAAAAGCTAGTGCCGTAACTGGACTAACCTCTTGGAGAATTCGTACCGTTAGACACGCTTTAAGCTCGAGAGAGTTAAAGTGAAATAGTCCTTGTTGAGGTCGAGAGACGCTTGGATTTACCTTAGAATACAATTCTCTATAAGCACATGCATGTCACAATTCTACACACTCATAGCCAATAGAGACGTATACCTCAGAAGGTGGACATAACCCCAACGCTTCAATTCTCATTGTTTACAACTTACGTAACAATCTTTCTCTCTTTACTTTTCTATTTTCAGCTTTTACTTTATTGTTTTCGTTACACATTACAATCCCCCCTTTTACGAGACTTGCACCAAAAGTTTAGTAATTTTGCTTACTTGTTGGCCAAGCTATTCCTTGTGGGATCGACACCCAACCCAGGTTGGGTTCTATATTTGCTAACAACCGCTTTAAACTCCTACGAGAGCTGTAGATTGAGCGTTATCAAAGGGAAAGCTCAGTCCTTGGTATGTTGGTCCCTTTTGTATTTTGAGATAAGTAGGCAATGTGGTTTATAAGTTGGATTTTCCTTTGAGTTTGATTTCTATTCATCTATTCTTTCCTATTTCAATGTTAAAGAAGTACGTGGGTGATCCTTCCTTGGTGGATCCGTTGGAATATATGGGTAGTTCGGATTCCTTATCCTATGAAGAAGCCCCAATTGAGAATTTGGATCGGCAAGTCCGTCGGTTGCAGAATAAGGATGTGTCTTTGGTAAAGGTTCTATAGAGAAACCAAAATGTTGAAGAGGCCACTTGGGAAGTAAAGAGGATAAGATGTCTAAGCATTCGTTCTTGTATCCCACTTCGAATAATCGTGCAAGAGGTATGTGTAAACCTTAACATATTTGTTTTCTGACTCTATTAGATGGAATTGTGATTTCCTTACTATCTTTGTTTTCTGTCTTTCTTAAACATAAGTATGGTTGTGTTTGGAGTCGAATCGTGCAAATAAATGCCTTGTCCTATCATTCGAATATGAATGATCCTATGGGGGGAGTATGCAACAACCTATATTTTCGGTCCTTGAAAGTTTCTAAAATTTTATTCTCACTATCCTCATTACGACTCACTTTGTCAGTCATAGGGTGTCATTACGAGTCGTAAGGACCCAAATCATAGCCTAACCAGTGTGTATGGCTAAGTTTTCTATTTTGAGTACGAGTGGCTCCCAACAGGTCATATAGACTCATTACGAGTCGTGATGTCCCAACCGTAGTCAAATCGGTGTATGTTACAAGTGTTTCTCTCCTGGTAACGACTAGGACCCTACGAGTCATAGGGTCCCCTAATGAGCCGTAGGGTACCCTAACAAGCCATATGGTGAGACTCATAACCAGACCAGTATTGGTGGTTAGAGATATTGTCCAAACTACGACTGAGGGGAAGCAAGTAGTATGGTGACCTGATGAGTCATAAGGTCACCCATAACAACTAAAAGTTTATTTTCCAGCTTTTTAATAAGTGTATTTTGGACATTTCCCTTTTATTCGAATAAAACCCACGACCTATAAGCATACTTTGGACCCTATTTTAATCCATAATACGCATCACATACACTCCTTTCTCCCTCAAATTCCCTCAAGCATCAATACTTAGGGTTTCCAAGAAGTGGGTCAAGTAGAGCTTCAAGGGTTGAATTCTCTCTAATAATCTTAGGTATTTCTAGTATGTTCCTCTTACCAAATTAATACTTAGCTAAAATCATGTGTTTAAAGTATTATTCATATGGATTTGATGTTGGTGTTAGGACATGGATTGAGAGTTTTGAATGTTTGTGTTTGAACTATGTTTTCCCATGGTTTACAAATGATTGTTCATGCTTTAATTATAGTTTTCAACTTTTGGGGTGCATGGGTATGGTGAATAAACTAGGAGATTGGGATTTCCCCCAATTTTGAAAACTCAACCCCATATTGTGAATTTGGATTTGAATATGAAAAATATGCACGTTGAACTACTCTTGAACTATTGCATAATGTGAAAAGTTAATGAAGCGTAATGATTTTGAATTTAACCTTATGGGTTGTGTAATTCCCCAAGATAACGTATAATTGAATCAAGGAGGTTATGAATTCCTCAAATAATGATAATTAGTTTGGGATGTTGATGTTACCTTGCAAGTGTAGTTGGTATGACAATACCAACGGTGTGTACCTAAATGTGTATTAGGTTCAATGAATGGAAATGTGTGATAAATTATTTAATTGGAATTTAATAAGGGTTGTGTAGCTGAGTCGTGAAAATAAAGGTCCCGAGGGGCCAATACTGGAAATCACAATTGCCGACATAAGGGTCTAAATGATCGGGTGGTTGGAACCCCTCTTATTATTATTATATGATTGGGAGGTTTGAGTCCCCCATATTACATTACATGATTGGATGCTTAAGTTACCTTAGTATGTCGTTCTAGTCCCCCATGGTGCTTACGTACATCCTCTGATTCGTATGGCTACACGCACTAGGGCCTTTCTAGATGGGGTAGAGCTCAGCCCATATAACCCACGGGTGCCTTCTTA
Organism: Capsicum baccatum var. pendulum; assembly: GCA_030864225.1. NCBI lineage: Eukaryota > Viridiplantae > Streptophyta > Magnoliopsida > Solanales > Solanaceae > Capsicum > Capsicum baccatum. The sequence goes on from CM061552.1 coordinate 137,361,823, forward strand.
TGTTATGATGGTTGAGCTATACAATCAAGGCTAAAGTTTTAATGTGTATGCTAAACCTTGTTCCCTTTCCCGACATATTATTTATATAGGTACATGATGATGTTCACATGGATTTAAATTGGGTTTGACTTGAATTTATTTTATCCCTTATCCTTGAGTTACATACTAGTGCTCAACCCATTAACCATCTCTGAATGTAGTATCCCCATGCAGTGTAGGCACCGGAGATACTTCTACTTTTTCTGCGTAGTGTTAGTAGGATCAGCTAGGTTTGTTGGTCGTTCTTAGTAAAGTGGGGAGCTTCCATTCTCCATAAGAATTGGACATTTCATAAGTCTTCATTTATAGATTAGAAATGGCAGTTCATATAATCATTAACATTGTCATTGATTTCGGTTTTAATAGAAGGCTTTGGGGATTACTTTGGACTTGGGTGGTGATGTTGGTTTGGTTGTTTTTGGTCAATTACCGATTATTGATTATAGACATGTCTTAAATTTCTTTGAGCTTATCTTCTGCTATCTTGTTATACGTTTAGAATTCAACCAAATTTTAGTAGTGTGTGGTGTTTTGGCTAGGTACAGGGGGTGGTCTCCAGTCCACGGTGGACTTGAGATACCCATCACGGCCACGCGGTAGTTCGGGTCGTAAAAAAACCACCTTTACCAAAGCTATATCCTTAGTCCTCATTCTACAAAGCTGCCTATACAATATCTCCAATAGGACTTCCTCATAAGACAAGTAATCCAAAATGCCAACTTTCTCTACTGAAACAATCAAAGAAGGATCACCCACACACTTTTTCAGCACAGACACATGGTAAACAGGATTAATAGAGCCCAAACTCACAAGCAAATCCAATTTATAAGCAACATTCCATATTCTCCACATAATCTGATACAGACCAATGTAATGGGTACTGAGCTTCCCCTTTTTTACAAGCATCATGACTCCTTTCATAGGAGAAACTTTCAAGAACAACCAATCACTAACTTCAAACTCCAACTCCATCCGACTCACATCCACATAAGAACTTTCGGGACTCTGAGTAGTTTTAAGTCTTTCTCTAATCACTTTCACCTTCTCCATGGATTGGTGAACTAAGTTAGGACCAAATAACCTAGATTAATCAACCTCAAATCACCCAATAAAGACCTACACCTCCTACCATTGAGAGACTCAAAAGCAGCCATCTAAATACTAGAAGGGTAACTATTGTTATATGCAAACTCAATGAGAGGTAAATGGTCAACCCAACAACCCTTAAAATCAATCACATAGGCCCTTATCATATCCTCTAAAGTCTGAATAGTCTGTTCTATTTGTCCATCCATTTGAGGGTGGAAAGAGGTGTTAAGGTTCACCTGAGTACGCAAACCTTTCTAAAATGCATGCTAGAAATGAGAAGAGAATTGCATTCCTTAATCTAAAATAATGGACTGACCCATGCAACTTACAAATCTATGGAATGAACAACTTGGCATAATCCTCTCCCGAGTAGTTAATCCTCACAGGCAGAAAGTGAGTAGACTTACTCATCCTATCCATAATGACCCAAATGGAATCGTACTGATTTCGAGACTGTAGAAGACCCATAATGAAATCCAAATTAATCATCTCTCACTTCCACATGGGAAACTCTATCTCTTAAGACATACCATCCGACCTCAAGTGCTAAACCTTGACTTGCTGATAAACCATATACTTAGCAGTAAAATTTGCCATATCCCTCTTCATATTATTCAACCAGCAGATTTCCTTTATGTCCTGATACATCTTAGTCAAACTCGAATGAATTGTATATTCAAACTCATGAGCATCAACCAAAATCCTTTCTCGCAGCCCATTAATATCAAGAACATACAACCTTTCTTGAAACCTTAGATTGCCATCTCCCCCAATCTCAAAAGCTATAACCTTCTGCAGACCCACATCATCCTTAATCTGGATAAGTATGGGATCCAAAGCCTACTTCTATTTTACCTCAGCACCAAGATATAAGTTAACCACTACTTGAACCATCACTCCCCTATTATCGGAGTCCAAGAGATAAATTCCCAAGTTGGATAACCTATGAATATCCTTTACCAACCCACTCTTCTTATATTCCACATAAGATAAGATTCCCATGGGCAACTTGTTATGAGCATCAGCGACCACATTAGATTTACCTGGATCATAGTGAAGAACCATGTCATAATTCTTAATTAATTGAAGCCACTACCTCTGCCTGAGGTTTAGTTTATTTTTCTTAAACACGTACTGCAAGCTCTTATGATCTAAATAGATGTCCATATGCATCCCATATAGATAATGATGCAAAATCTTTAAAGCAAAATCCACAGTCGCCAACTCTACATCGTGATTTGAATAATTTATCATAAAACCTTAAGCTGCCTTGAAGCGTAGGCCATAACCTTATAAATTTACATCAAAACATAACACATTCCTACATAGGATGCATCACAAAACACAACAAACCATCAGTACCCTCGGGTAAGGTCAAAACTGGCATAAAGTCAACTTATCCTCCAACTTCTGAAAACTACCCTCACAAGCATCAAACTATAAAATCTTAAAAAATTTTTGAGTTAACTTCATCAATGGAGCAGCAATAGATGAGAAACTCTCTACAAATCTCCTATAATACCCAGCCAAGACCAAAAAGCTCCTAATGTCGGTTGGAATCGTGGGTCTAGGAAATTTTTTAACTGTCTCAACCTTTTGTGGATCCATATTGATCCCCTAAATAGAAACAACATTCCCCATAAAGGTCACAACATTTAAGTAAACTCACACTTCAAAAAATTTGCATATAATTTTTGGTCCTTAAGAGTCTCCAACACAATTTGGAAATGATTGGCATGAGCCTCCTCACTCTTAGAGTACTCCAACATGTCATCAATGAAGACTATAAAAAATAAATCTGGGAACTATCTGAACACCTGATTCATAAGATCTATAAAATCAGTTAGAGAATTAGTCGTCCCAAAATGACATGACAAAAAAATTATCATGGCTATACCGGGTTTAAAAAGTAGTCTCGAGAAATCAACCTCCCAAATTTTCAGTTGATGATAGCCCGAACGAAGATTAATCTTAGAGAAACACCTATCTCCCTAAATTTGGTTGAAAAGATCATCAATCATAGAAAGACGATACTTATTCTTCATTGCAACCTTATTTAGCTGACGATAGTCTATATACATCCAAGAAGACCCATCTTTCTTTCAAACAAAAAGAATAGGAGCACCCCATAAAGAAATACTAGGATAAATGAAACCCTTATCAAGAAGATCCTTTAATTTCTCCTTTAGCTCTTTTAATTCAGTCAGAGTCATCCTATAAGAAGGAATGGAAATGGGATGAGTATCTGATAGAAGATTAATCCCAATATCTATTTCCCTATTGGGAGGAATCCCAAGAAGATCATTGGGAAACAATTTAGGAAATTCACTAACCAAAGGGAGAAATTACAAAGAAGGACTTTCAAAATTAGATTCCTTAACCCGAACAAGATGAGAAAGCACCCCTTGGAAATCAACTTTCGGGCTCTAAGATGGAAAATAAAACTCCCTTTGGGCACTAAGGAACTCCCCTCCCACTAAATCACCGATTTGTTTGGGAATTGAAAACTAACCTTTTAGATCCTATAATTCATAGAAAAATGGCATGAATAAAGCCAATCCATCCACATGATTACATCAAAGTCCACCATATCATGTTCTATCAAATCCACTAATGTCTCCCTATTAAAGAGGGACACCACAAGATCCCCTATAGATATTTCTAGAAAAAATAGAATCACCCACCACAGTAGAAATAGAAAAGGGGTTGGAAATACTTTTAGGACCAAAATGAAAGTGTATGCTACATAAGAGGTAACATAAGATAGAGTAGAACCTAAACTAAGTAAATAATAAACATAATAGGAGAAAAGTTGTAATATACCAGTGACAACGCCGGGGGGTGCCTCAGATTCCTAATGAGTAGTAAGTGCATAGAGACAATTTCGACCAGTTCCAGTGCCTGAAGTGGTGACCTTAGTTTTCAAAGCTGAAGAAATGACGACCAGGACTTTATTGTCTCTAGGGGCAACTTTGTCTAAGGGACAATATAGCTGAATATGACCAAGTTAACCATAATTAAAGTACAAATTTATCCCTACCTCAAAATACCCATGATGAAGTTTCCCATAAATATGGAAAGGAGGATAAGGTAGGGCTGACTGAGCTCCACTGTCCTGAGACTAGGCACCCTATGCTTAGGATCATCACTAGCCTGAAAACGACGATCAGTAGATGGCTTAAGATATGGAGAACTATCTATTGAATAGGAATTAGAACTTTCCTAATTCTTCTTTTGGGTCTACTTTCTACCATCTCTCCTACTATTCTATTAACCTGAACCCTAATCTGAATACCTAAACTTTTTGTTCTGCCTTTCTCCCATGTTTACTTTCTTTTTTTTCATTCTCTACCTATTGTATATAAACCACTAGCCAAGATAAGTCTATATCATTATTCAACATCACATCTTTGCACTCCAATACCAAGTCATGATACAACCTAAAAGCAAACTTCTTAATTAAGAACCTCATACTCGACATCAGTGCAGGTGCATAGTGAGAGAACTATAGAACTTCAAAGCATACTATTTGACACTCATATTACCCTATTTTAAGTTTGTATACTCCTCGGCCTTTGCTTTCCTGAACTCCTGAGGAAAGAAGTAATCAATAAAAGCACCTAGAAACTCATCCCATGCTACCCACTTAGCATCATCACCCCTCAACGATTCCAATTCATCATACTACTGATAATCCATATCTTTCAACTAATATATAGCAAACTCTACACCTTTATAATTATAGTATGCATCACCCTACAGATCTTCCTATCTCATCAATGAACCCCTGAGGATCCTCTTCAACCTTAGTGCCTGTAAAGATTGGGGGATTCAGCCTTATGAATTGGCCAACACGAGTGACCTAAGATAAAAGAGAAATAAAACCAACTCAATTAGACTAGTGAGAATATGAGGCCACCAGTTGGTCAAGCATATAAATAAACTAACGAAATTCTGTATTAGTGATGTCTCCCTGGGGCATATAGTCATGAGTATCACTAGCCTATAGAGCCTGAGAAGGACTAGTAAGGACCGGTAGAACTCCATGTGAGGTGACACGTTTTGGAGTAGGGACCCTAAACCGGGTCTGTACTCCATAAATAGGATGAGTTCCCTCCATATTTTCCTCAGGTAGGACAGAGTTCCTAGTAGAGTTTCTATGAATGTCAGATCTTAGCGTAGGTATAATCTAAAACATGAGTAAGCCAAGAGTTAGAGGAGTTTTATAGCACTAGACTCTATATCCCAAAAATAGAACACAAGAAAGGGAAACATTCCGAAATGCCTTATAGCCTCTCATATAAGTGTGACATTCTACACACCTATAAAAGGGACTCTACTCAACATAGATTTATGGACATCAAATGACCTTAAACCTTTCTCTAATATCAAGAATGTCATGACACAAACGAAGGCCTAGTTGTGATGGGTATCTCAAGTCCACCGTGAATCAAAGACCACCCCTTAGCCTGACATTTAGAACACTATAAGAGAATACAATATATGCTAACCTAAAATAGTAATAAGAAAGATAGATAATCAAATGTAATTCTTTGACTCAAACAAATATTTAACTCGCACTTGTCCATAAAAGCCTTTATACTAGAATACAAAACTAGGTTGGGACATGACCATGACTAGGACAAAGAGAGTTCACAATTCCAAAAATATACAAAGAAACTTAATAAAATGGCAAGGCTTTTCGAAAGATAGCAACTCACCACTTTATAACAACTCAACCAATAAAACAAACCACCTAAAGTTGCAAGAGAGTAACAAAAAACCCCTCAAACCCTACATCAATAAATGATGTAGTGTCCAAGGATGGTCAATCTAATAAACACTAGCATGTAACTCAGGGAAAATGATAAAGTAATTAAATTTGAAAACCAATCAAAGCCACATGCACACATAGGTTCATATATACATATATAGGATGAAAGAATAGGGGCAAGGTTCATGAACATAGGATTATAAAATATTAACTTGGATTGTGTATATCTATCCATCTCAAGGGAACCAACAGGCTAAATGGGTTCAACTTTCCCTACTGAAAAAGCCTCAACATATGTTATCCAAATGAACCTACCAAGAGTTAGAGACACCAAGGCTCCATCAATTATAAAATTATAATGTATGAACCAAGAACACGATCATATAGACCCCCATGATGTAAAATGTGGTTTTCAATACTGGTCTCCCAATACCTCCACCTTCACAGTGAGCTACACAACCCCCTTCAGGCCCAAATTAAAAAATTTACACACAATCACAACCGTTAACCTAGGAGTCATTTATTAAGGCATTTACAACTTGGTATCATCATACCAATTATGATAGAAAGCTAACATAATCATGTCAATCCATTCCAATTATCTAATTGACTCCCAAGTTTTATTTTAAATCCTCACTATGGCCACCAAGGCATTTCAAATCTATTTTTATTCATTTATCCTTGAATACAATGCAAATATTTCAAAAGTGAGCCATTTTAAAAGTGCGTTAAGCCATCCAAATTCCATATTTAAAACCAAAGTCATAAAAGCTGGGTTGAGTTTAATACCATTTTCCAAGCCAAAATCCATAGATATAGGGAAAACAATGTTCCCTATTCTAAATTCTCATAAAGTGCATCAGTTTCATCCCAAAAACTATTTATCAAGCATGAAGGGCATATTCAAAGAATGGGAAAATAATTCCAATAGTAAACAACCAAAAACCCTCAATCCAGTTTCAAACCCACAGTAAAATCATATAAACAATGACTAAAACATATGCCATAGTAAAAAAATTTGAGTTAGGATTAGATCCATCCCTGAAATACTAAAGAATTTATAGAAAATTTAGATACTGAAGCCTAGGTGTTGAATCTTTTGTAAAATCCTAGTTTCTTACTTTGGGATTTAAAGAGGGAGAAATAGTATTTTTTATTTAATAACTCATATAAAAGGGGGCCTTGGAATATTTTTAAGTTATGGGTAAAATTTACAGGGGGAAGAAAGAATGAATAAAATTTTGGGCCCAGTCTTCATGACTCAGGTATTGACTCATAAGGCCTAACCACGGTTGTTACCTGTGATTCAAATCTCTAACCCCTCATTGTTATAACCACGGGTCCCTTTTAATGACCCATGACCAGACCTAATAACTCATAATAAGGAGTTATGATCAAGGTACTCCTTAATATTGAGATAGTGAGTCCCGCCTATAACTCATGATGTGTGATAATGACTCATTACCTGAGGCGTAGCCATGGCAGTGTTCAACTTTACTTCAGAAATTCAAAAACTAGGGGTATTATAGTTTTAGATCTTTATTATGTTTGAATTAGTTCCGACTATGATTAGGAGACCTGGAGATGTTAGTTTATTTAGTTAAGTTATACCTTTGAGTTAACATTGTTTATGAATATGTATCTATCTATGGTAGTTATGGCATTACCATATATCCATTCTTTCTTTTATTTATTCATGTTGTATATCTATTTTTTAGTCTAGTATGTGTATTTATAGATCCTTCTTTTGTTCAACAACAATAATAAATGCCCAGTATATTCCCACCAAGTGGAGTATGGGTGTAAGTGTATGTAGTTTATACCACTATCTTAGAAATGAGATAGAGAGGCATATCCTTATTTTGTTTATTAATCATAATTTAACCAATGATATACGGTATAGTGGTAGGGTCTGGGAGTATGGCTATAATTGGATAGTTAACCATTATTATCTTATTAGATTTATTATGTTTGTTTCTTTGACATGAATAGAATAGTTTATCCTTAATGTCTCAGTAGCTTTATTATGTAGATTCCTGGATATATGGGTGTAGTTTTTATTCTTGCTTGCATGCTATTATATTTCTTTAACTTTAGATCTTAGTCGATAGTTTCCTATTAAATACCACATGTTTGGTACTCATACTATACTTCTGTAGCCTATATATCATAATAAAGGTTCTCATCATTGTTGTGTGCATCATATGGAAAAGCTATGGTTCAAAGACGTAGGATAAGCTCTTGGTGTTTAGAGTATTTTTGTTCTCCCTCTTTTGTACGAGACTAATCTCTGTGTTTTATTCATATATGGGTTGTATCAGTATACTCATTTTGCACTACATTTTGTAGTCTTATTATATTAGCAGATCTTTCTTTTATTCCACTAGGTTTTGAGACTATCTTGTGTATTTTAACCTTTTTACTATATTTATAATGCTTTTTTTTGTTTATTTCTCTTGGTATTTCATTACTAGTAGTTATAGACTATGGTTTAGGTTACTTAATGGAGGATTATAGTAGGATCCATCATGACCTAGGAAATTAAGTCGTGACCATCTCACTTTTGAAAGAATTTTTATGACGAATTGGGTACCTGATCTGATCTTAGTAAAACTTTTCACACCTAGAGTAATGGTCAGTCAGAGCTAACTATTTAGGTTTTAGAGGATATGCTTTAAGCTTGTGTTATGGGCTTTAGAGGTTAGTGGGAGTAGCTTTTAACTTTGGCAAATTTTGCATATAATAATAACTACTATTTCTGTATTAAGATGGCTTCTTTTGAGACTTTGTATGGTAGGTGTTGTAGCTCTCTAATTAGATGGTTTAAGGTTTTTGATATTAGACCTCGAGGTACGGACTTGCTTCATGAGTCCTTGGATAGAGTTTGGATTATTCTGGATAGACTTTAAGTGGCTTAGAGTAGGCAGAAGTGATACAGATCATAGACTTTATGACTTCAAATTTAGTGTTAATGACTAAGTCTTCCTTCTTATATCACTTATAAAGTGTATGATAAGGTTTGGAAAGAGAGGTAAGCTTAGCCCCAGGTATATTGGACCTTTTGAGATTCTTCAAACTATTAGAGATGTAACTTATGAGTTAGCATTACTCCAAGAATTACCAGTTGTTTATCTAGTTTTTAATGTTTTCATACATCAACGTTATATTTTGGACGAGTCTCTTGTCATTCATTGGGATTTCTTCCAGTTAAATAGAGGTTGTCTTTTGTTCAGGTGCCCGTCTCCTTTCTATCCAAGTATGTTAGATTGTTGCGTCTAGAGATATTTTATTAGTTAAGGTCTAGTAGAGACATTGACCTGTAGATGAGGCTACTTGGGAGGTTGAGTCTGATATGTGTAGAAATTATCCTCAACTTTTTGCTATTTCAGGTATTTTCTTTGCCATTAGTTTGAGGGAGAACTAGATTCTTAGTGGTGGATGATGTAATGACCTAATTTTGGTAATTTTTGTGAAACATTTATTTCTGTGTAATTTAACCATTTTACCATACCTCGTGGTTGCTTTATGGTATTTCTGGTGTGTGGAAATGATTGGGTTTTCTTCGATTCTTACATCTAAATCTGTCTAAAACTTGAATCTAAAAGTGGAATTTGGGGATTTTGGATCAAAAGGCATAAAATTAGTAATTTCTCAATTTAAACCTCGATTTCAACTCATATTCACTTATGTTTTCTTCATTAGGTTCCTTTAATCATGGGCAATATATTTTTGACTAAAATTTCAGCTTTACCCTTCTTTTTTAAAAATCTATTTCAGGGGTCCATTTTGACACTAACTCAAAAATAGGCATATAGGTATCGTTAGATTCATTTTAATGCATAGATTTTATATTTGTGTGCTTTAGTTGATTCTGGGTTTTTGCATGAGGAGAAACCTTCAAGGTAAAGGTATCTTGGATCAATTTTTGGCATTCGAGGTAGGTTATGGCTTTCAGACTGGGTTGGGTAGTTAACATTGATATAAAATCATGTTAGGGGTGTGAGAATAAATCATGGAAATAGATTTATTATTCTGAGGTTCGTGGGAGTAAGGCATTGAATTGAAGAATTTTGGATCGATTTTCAACTTCGAGGTAGGTTATGGCTTAACTTTCTTCAGACTGGACTAGGCAGTTAATGTTGATAGGAAATCATATTAAGGGTATAGGAGCTAATCATAATAGTGTCAATATTTATCGTGTTGTTCCTGTGTGGGGACCTATATATTGATGTTACTTGGCAGTGTTGGAACATTATTTGCTAAGTATGACTGTGTGGGGTACTTTATGATATTATCGGCCTTGTGTATGTGAAATTAGTTGTATCGTGTTTGATGAAAAATCCTAATGTGGTATTAATGGTGACTTTTTAATGTATTTCATTCTATTGGCATATGAATTATTTGGATTCGTGGATGGTTGGATTAATGAGTGAATTTTTGGCTCACTTAGTTGGTATACTGGTTGGATATAAAATTTCTTATTCTGGTTGGTTATGAGTATTACATCCTCAAATCATAGTAATTCATAAAACATTGGAACCGCCATAGAAATACTGAAAACACTGGCTTTCCTGAGAGAAAATATAACATCTTTAAAACCCTCTATTGATGGATGTGCCAGAGAGGAGATATGGATATTGGTATTAGATATTTGTTGTATACGGGTTGATGAACCCCCATGGGTACTACCTTGGGATGCTTTAACTCCGTAGGTGTATATGTAGGTTGTGCGACAACCTCATTTATCATCATCATTATTATTATCATCATCATCATCATTATCATCATCACTTCTATTGCATTTGTATTTACATTGAACCTTTATTTGTGTTGCATTATCTTTTATTTATGTTGCATTATCTCCCTTGATGTGATACTTGTCTATGTGTATTTCTTTATTTATATTTGTATGTGTGATATCTTTATACTTGTATTTCTCTCATATTACTATGGTGTATGTGAATATTATAGAACTGTTAGTGGAGACGATGTGTGCTACTATTTGGGACATTTTCTGGTTGTAGGTGACTTGCGCTTAGTTTGTACTTTGTATGCTTTATTTTTCACTTTTCTCAGCCAGCCTATAATACCTACTGAATTCAAGTGGACCGTACCTCACCCCTACTGCACTCTTTTGGTGCTGATCCTAATTTGAGTGTGCCTCACGTTTTTTTATTTGGGCGATACTTTGGAGATATTTGAGGTAGCATTTTGATTCTTTCTTTTGGAGTCTACTACTACCTTTCCTTATTAGACTATGTCTTTATTTGTATTCAGAGACAAAGTTGTTCTTTTTTTAGATATCTTATGTATTTTGATCTCAGTTATACTAGTTATGTTCTTACACTGTGACACCAAGTTTTGGGATTTAGTTTGGTATCATTGACTATGTATTTTTTCTTTACTATATATGTTTGTAGTTTGACTTTGCTATAGGAGTTTTGTCGTGGGTTTTGATATCATTTTTCTCAATTCATATCAGTTTGGATGATAGACTTACTTGTCAAGGTTTGTCGCGACAAGTACCACCATTACCCTTGGTTTTTGGGTTGTGACACATGGTTTGAACAAATCCTTTCTAGATGTATCACTTCCATATTTCCAAAAATATCTAGCATCTTTCATTCACCACAACTATGTCTAACCTTTTAAAAATATAGTATCATGTTATCCTTCCATTTCACCAGGTGAATGGACTACCCTGAGGCCAACTACTAGTAATTCTGATAAGTTTATATAGAAATCAAATTCTTTAATACCTTGAGGTAGAGTAGGTTGCCCTCCTATAATTTCCTTATTACTTAGAACCACATTGAAATCCCCTCTTTTAAGCCAAGGGAAAGACATAGTATTAGCCAATTGGTATACGTTATCCCACATTTGTTGCCTTTTGTTGGCATCAAATTTATCATACACCAAAGTGATGGTCATGTGTAAATTGTGTTCCTGGATGAATAGGTTCAAAGTCAATTATTATCAGTGTCCATAAGAATTTACGCCTCTACATTAGAGAAAAGAAAATACCGAATATTCCCATTACAATTTACCCTTTCTTGGTTCATTCTCAACCTTCTATTATGTTGTTGAATGTTTATTTTATTTTGGAAAGGTTCCAATAGGTTAATTACATAAAACAGGTGATTTTTACTTAACATTTGCTTGTTCGACCAACTTCATAGTGCCAATTGTTTCTCTATGCTATACTTCATATCCAACTATCTTCGGCTTAGAGTCAGAGATTGAGGAATTCCAAAAATAGCCTTCAAAACTCGGTATGGTTACTATGAATTCGTAGTTATATCTTTCGGACTAACGAATGCTCCTACAGCTTTTCTAGACTTGATGAATAGGGTGTTCAAGCAGTACTTGGACATGTTCATTATAGTCTTCATAGATGACATCCTCATTTATTCTTAGAGTGAGGATGAACACGCAGACTATTTGAGGTTTGCCCTGTAGACATTTAAAGATCACCAGTTATTAACTAAGTTCAGCAAGTGTGAATTCTGGTAGAAGTCAGTAGCACTCCTTGGTCATGTTATTTCCAGTGAATGCATTTGAGTTTATCCTCAAAAGACTAAAGCAATAAGAAACTGGCCTAGACCTATCTCTCCATCAGATATCAAAAGTTTCTTGGGTTTAGCCAGCTACAAGAGACGGTTTGCTAAAGGATTTTCCTCTACTGCTTCTCTGTCATGACCCAAACTGGGGCCTATCCGTGATGAGTATCCCTATTCCAACAAGGACTAGAGACCAACCCCATTAACCCAGCCAACTAGAACACAATACAACTAGCAGCAGATGAATTCTAAACATATAACAAGATAGAACTGAGTTCCAAACATATAATAAGATAGAACTGAGTTCCGAACATATAATAAGATAGATAAAGCAAATAAATAGCATCTAAGAATCCATAATACAAAATCAACCCATATCCTGTAGTCCACAAACAGACCCTAAGAAAGGCAAACATCAACCTAAGTTGGGACATGCCCCTGACCATAGCTGAAAAACTATCAAAATAGTCTAGGATGTAAGTAAAGACAAAACCATAAAATAAGGGACTTCTAGAGAATGGAAGCTCACCACGTCAAAGCTGACTCATAGACAATCCAAAAATCACCTACAACTTTGGAAAGAAGTAGAACTATCTTCGAAAAATGCATTGTGTGGGGATACAACATCAAAGGACGATTAGTAGGGTGAGCACTAGTATATAACTCAGTAGAGAGATAAATTAATGCCATGATCAATCAATCCAAAAACATTCCAAACCATATGTAATCAATCATATACATATATATATAAGATGTCATGATAGGGAAAAAGGTTTACCATGAGAGTTAAAACATTAACTTGAACTATGGAGCTTGACCGTCATAGATACACTCATGGGCTGAATGGGTCCAGCCCCCTGCGAGATAGGCCCCTGTGCGTGTTAGTCGTAAAAACCAGAATATCATAGAACGTCGGGGAATCTAGGATTGTACACCATCCATGATACATATATCTATAGTGTGTCACAACCACACGATCATCAACACCAACTCTCACACCAGCAAATGTGAGTTTCCAGTATCAGTCCCTCGGTACCTCCACTTTCACTCCTAGCTACGCAACCTATTGTAATCCAAATAAAAAAATTTACACATTTCCATTTATTGATCCAATAATCATCCATTAGATAATAACCCGTTGGTATTGTCATACCAACTACTCTTTACAACTATTATTTACATGTCATTCTAATTATCATAACTTGGGGGAATCCAGGCCCTACAAGCTCCAATCATTCATCCGCATGAGAGAATCCATGACCCCCAAGGTTCAATTTAAAAAATTATATTTTATTAACCTCTTATATCACGTAATAGTTCCAAAAGTGGTTTCAACATGCATATACTCATGTTTCGAAGCCAATTCATAAAGTTGGGTTGAGGTCATTACCAATACAATTACTAAAATTCATAAAGGTGGGGGAATCCATAACCCCCATAAGTTTATCAAATCAATTTGGAGGAATCAATGACCCTCATTCCAGTTCACATACCCATGCACCCAATTAGTTTAAAAACTACTCAAACTAGGAATGATAAATAAAAACCATGGGAAAAGCAATTCAACCATCAACATCCAAAAGACCACAACCCAAATTCATAGCCAACAATTAACCATATGAATAACAAGTTTAAACACATGCTTTTAGCAAAACAAGTTTTAGGGAAGATATACATACCTGAGATACCTAGAAATTTAAGAAGAAATCACCCTTTGAGCCCTTAATGATCAATCCTTAGAAAACTCTAGGTGTTCTTGCTTAGGGATTTGAGAGACTAAAGAGTAGTTTATGATGGAGTAATGAGGTATTAAGGGCCCCCATAGAGTATTTTAGGTCATGGGTTTTAATTAGGGAATGAGGGAAATAACCAAAGTACCCTTAAGTAAAATTTAAAAAACTACCACTAATGACTATGGGTCACCTTATGACTCGTAAGGACACGCTATGAGTCATCACCAAGACTCGTGGTATGTATAGTAACTCTGAGAACTTTTACTATTTTAGTCACACCCTACAACTCATGACCAGACCTTATGATGTGTGGAGTCGTATTCATTACCAAGATAGCAACCTTGGGCGATCTCACTGGTTTGGTCATGAGTTCCACCCTACGAATCGTGACCTTACCTTAAGGCTAGTTAGGTACCAATTATGATTAGGATAGAAAGTTAGGGAACCAACACTGGTTTGGCTATGGATGGCACTATGTGACTCGTATAGAGTCTTCATGACTAGTTACCAATGTTGTACCCTAGGCAGTGAGCTCAAAACTATGAAATTTTTGAGTTAAAAATCTGGGTTGTTACATTACCCCCCCCCCTCCCAGGATAATTCATCCTTAAATGAGGATTCAAGAAATCTATTAGCACGATTATAAAATAGAAATGCAACCATAATTTCTTTAACAAATTTAGAAAACAAAGAGAGTGGGAAAACGTAGACCTTAAGCACAACTATTCAACCTGGGAAATAAGAACAGATACTTGAACTTCATGTTCTTTCATCTTCCCAAGTATCTTCTTCAACCTTTTGGTTCCTCCATAGAACCTTCACCAAATCCAAATCCTTAGTCCTAAAATGACAGACTTGTATATCCAAAATCTTCATTGGGATGATAAGGAATCAAAAATACCAACACTCGCAATAGGCACAATCAAAGAAGGATTGGCCACACACTTCTTCTACATCAGAACATAGAACACCAGATGAATAGAACCCAAATTAAAAGGCAACCCCAACTCGTAAGCAATATTACCCACTCTCCTCACAATCAAATAAGGTCCAACATAATGAGGACTGAGCTTTCCATTCTTCCCAAATCTCATCACTCCCTTCATATAAGATACCTTCAAGAAAACTCAATCACCAATGTCGAACTTCATTTCTCTTTGCCTCATATCCTCGTAGGACTTTTGGCGACTCTGAGCTTTCTTAATCCTATTCTTGATCACCTTCACCTTTTCAATGGCTTGGTGAACCACATTCAGACCAAACAATCTACACTCACTGACCTCAAACCACCCAATAGGAGATCTACACCTCCTACCATAAAGAGATTCAAAAGGAGCCATCCCAATACTAGAGTGATAACTATTATTGCAAGTGAACTCAATGAAAGGAAAATAATCCACCCAACTACCTCCAAAATCAATTACACAGGCCCTTAGCATATCTTTCAATGTGTGAATGGTCCTCTACAACTATCCATCCATCAGAGGAAAGAATGCTGAACTAAGAGATGACTTTACCACCTTATGAATAACCATACCTCCATCCTCGGAATCTAAAATTCAAACTCCAAGATTATCCAACCAGTGAATATCCTTCACTAAACCTTATTTCTCATCACCCATATGAGATAAGCTACCCATAGACAAACTGCTAAGAGCATCAACAACCATATTATCTTTACATACGTGATAATAAAGACTCATATCATAGTCTTTGAGCAACTCAAACCATCTCCTTTGCTTGAAATTTAACTCCTTCTAGGTGAACACATACTGCGAGATTTTATGGTCTGAATAAATATCAACATGCACCCAATACAAATAATGGCACCACATTTTTAATGTAAACACCACAATCGCCAACTCTAGATTATGAGTTGAATATTTCCTTTAATGAACCTTCAACTTCCTAGAAGCATAAGCCACCACTTTACCATGTTGTATTAAGAACCAACCTAGTCCCACATGAGACGCATCACAGTAAACCACAAAACCATCAGCACCCTTGGGCAAGGTCTAAATTGGCACAGAAGTCAACTTCTCAAAACTACCCTCATAAGTATCGAACCATAAAAACATTACCTTTTTTTAGTCATCATAGTCAATGGATAAACAATAGAATAAAAACTCTGTACAAACATCCTATAATACCTGGCTAAACCCAAGAAGCTCCAAATGTCAGTTGGAGTCATAGGTCTAGGCTATTTCTTAATTGCCTCAACTTTCTGTGGATCTACCATGATCCCCTCAGTGTAAATAACATGATCGAGAAACGTCACAACATTCAACCAAAACTCACACTTCAAATATTTAGCATACAATGGTTGATCCTTAAGAATCTATAACACTACTCAGGGGGTAATTGGAATGATTCTCCTAACTCTCATACACCAAGATTTAATCAATAAATACGATCACAAACATATCCAAAATCTTCCTGAATGCTTGCTTCATGAGATCCATAAAATACAACTGGAGCATTAGTCATTCTAAATGACATAACCAGGAACTCATAATGACTATATCAGGTACAAAAAGTAGTCTTGGGGATATCTACCTTCCTAATCTTTAATTGATGATAACCCGGCCGAAGATCAATTATAGAAAAGTATCTAACATATTGAATTTGGTCGAATAGGTCATCAATATTAGGAAGGGGATACTTATTCTTTATAGCCACCTTATTCAACTAATGGTAGTCTATACAAATCCAAAGAGACATATCTTTCTTATGTATGAAAAGCACTGGAGCACCTAATATAGAGACACTAGGATGGATAAAAATCATATCAAAAATATCTTTTAACTGCTTCGTAAGTCCTTTCAAATCAACCAGAGCCATTATATATGGAGGGATAAAGATAGAATGGGTATCTAGAAAAAGATCAATCCCAAAGACTATTTCCCTATCAGGAGGAATACCAGAAAAATCATCAAGAAACACCCCAAGAAATTCTTTAACAATAGAGATAGATTGTAAAGGGAAAACCTCACAACTAGAATCTTTAACCCAAACCACGTAATATAGAAACCCCTTGGAAATCAACCTCCGGGCTCTAAGATAAGAAATAGACCTTTCCTTAGGAACAAAGGAACTTCTCTCCCATTCTATTATCGGTTCATTAGGAAATTTAAAACTGACCTTACGGGCCTGACAATCTAGAGAAGTGTTGCACTAATGGATCCAATCCATCCCCAAATCACATCAAAGTCTACCATATTAAATTCTATCAGTTCCACCAAGGTCTCCCTACCATAGATAGACACCACACAACCCCTGTAGACCTTTCCAGCCTTAATAAAATCACTCATTAGGGTGGACATAAAGAAAAGCTCAGAAATACACTCAGGACAAAAACCAAAATAAACAGCCATATTAGGGGTCACATAAAAAAGGTAGAACCCAAATCAAGAAAATAATATAGATCACAAAAGAAAAGTTTTAATATACAAGTAATGACATTGGAAGATGCCTTAGATTCCTCATGGGTGTCAAGAGAATAAAGACGGTTTCAATCAATGTCGATACCAAAAGTAGCACCCTTTTGCGTAGGAGCTAATAAAGAAATGATCGGAACCTTATTAGCTCCAAAAGAAACCTTAGCTGGATAGTATCACTACAAATGACCTAGTTCATCACAATTGAATCACCTATTTCTCCCCTTATCACAAACTCCACAATGTATCTACCCATAAAAATGACAAGGGGGATAAGATCGGGTAGACTGAGCTCTGCTAGACTGAGATTGGGCTCCTTGTGTCTTAAACCCATTGTTAGTCTAAAATTAGTGATCACTAAATGGCTTAAAATATGAAGAACTAGTCGTAGAACATATGCCTGAGTTTCCCCAAGTCCTCTTTTTGCCTTATAGTCTAACATCATTACCATTATTATGTTGGCCTCTACCCTACATTGTATATCTAAACTTCTTATTTTGCCTCTCTTTGATTTTAGCTTATTTCTTCTTTTTATATTCAACCTACTGCATATATACCATAAGCCTAGAGATATTTATATCATTATTTAGCATGGCAGCCTTACACTCTAAAATCAAGTCCTGAGATAAACTCAAAGCAAACTTTCTTATCCTAGACCTTATGCTAGACACAATATCTAGAGCATACAGAGATAACTAATGAAACTTCAAAGCATACTCCTTCATAGTCATCCTTCCCTACTTCAAGCTAACAAACTCTTCAACCTTAGCCTCTCTCAACTCCTGAGGAAAGAAATAGTCAAGGAAAGCACCAAAAAACTCCATCGACATAGCTTGTTTAGAATCTTCAACCATCAACTACTACTACTCTTCATATCACTGATATTCCACATGCTTCAACTAATATGCAAGAAACTCCACACCCTCTACATCAGTAGCATGCATTACCCTAAATATCTTCTATATTTCATCGACAAAGCCATGAGGATCCTTCTCAACCTTAGAACCTATAAAGTTTGGGGGGTTCAACCTTATAAACTACCCAACTTGGGTGACCTCAGAAGAAGAAGCAATAGAACCCAAATGATCAGGCGATGGGATTGAGATGTCACCAATTAAGTCAATAGATGAATAGTTTAATAAAATTCAGGATTAGAGATGTCTTCTTAGGGAAGTGAGTCATGAACATCATAAGCTGAAGAAGGACTGGTAGGGACCAATGGAACTCCATATGGGCAGTCAAGAGAAAGGACCCTAGATCAAGTTTGTACTCTATAAGTAGGATGAGTTCCATCCACTTGTCCTCAGGTGGGTTAGAGGAGTTTCCATAAGCATTAGATCTTTGGGAAGGCATGATATGAAATGTAAATAAACAAAATTTGAGGAGTTTTCAAGACCTTAAACTCTATATCCCAAAAATAGAACACAAGAAAGGGAAACATTCCTAAATCCCTTATAGACTCTCCCTTATAAGTGTGGTATGCTACACACCCATAAAAGATACACTACTTGACATAGATTTGTGGATGCCCAATGACCATGAACCTCGACTCTAATACCAAACTTCTCACGACCCAAATTAGGGCCTAATCTTGATGGGTATATCACTTCCACTACGGACCAGAGACCACCCCCATTAACCTAGCCAACTAGAACATAATAGAACTAGTAGCGAATAAATTCTAAACATATAATAAGATATATTTAAGTTCCAAACATATAACATGATTGAACTGAGTTTCGAGAATATAACAAGATAGATAAAACTACTTAATAGGATCTAAGAATCCATAAAACCAAATCCACCCACATTCTGTTGTCCATAAGAAAAACTTTAAGAAAGTAAAACATCAATCTAAGTTTGGATATACCCCCGACCATAGATGAAAACCTACAAAAATAGACTATGATATAATTTAAGACAAGACCATGAAATGAGGGCCTTTCGAAGAATGGAAGCTCACTACTTCAAAGTTGACTCTTGGACAATCCAGAAATTACATACCATTGTGCAATGAAAAATAACTATCTTTAGACGCTGCATCGCATGGGGATACAACGTCCAAGGATAGTAGTAGGGTGAGCACTAGTATGTAACACAGGGGAGGGATAAAATAAATCCATGATCAATCCATATAAAATCATTTAAAAACCTTATGCAAATAGTCATATACATATATATAAGATGTTGGATAGGGTACAAGGTTTAGCATTGGAGTTAAAACATTAACATGAACTGTATAGCTTGACCGTCATAAAAAAGCCACGGGCTATATGGTTCCACACCTCTGCTGGATGGGCCCTAATGCATATTCTCTATACGAACTAGAGATATCATTAAAAGTTAGGGAATCGACAACCCTATTCCATCCATGATATATATATATAGTGTGTGTGTATGCCACAAGCACACAGTCATCAAGACCAACCCTCACACCAAAAAACATGAGTTTCCAGTTTCATTTCCTCAGTACCTTGACTTTCACGGCTAACTACACAACCTTTTTTAATCCTAATTAAAACATTTACACATTTCAATTCTTTGTACCAATAATAACCTATTAGGACATAACCCATTGGTATCATCATCCCAACTACGCTTGCAAGCTATTATCAATATGTCACTCTAATAATCATCACTTAAGGGAATCCATAACCCTACAAACTTCAATCATTAATCCACATAGGAGAATCTATGACCCCCTAGGTTTAATTATTCATTAGCTTGACGGAATCCACAACCCCCAAGGTTCAATTTAAAACTATTATGTTTTATTAACCTTGTATATCATTCAATAGTTCCAAAAGTAGTTTCAATATGTATATACTTATGTTTCAAATCTAATTTCCTAAGATTGGGTAGAGGTCATTACCAATTCAATTGCTAAAGTTCATAAAGGTGGGGAAATCCAAGACCCCCATAAGCTTTCAAAATCAATTTGGGGGAATCCACTACCCATATTACAATTCCCATACTCGTGGACCCAATTAGTTTAAAAACAATTAATTCAACGTAGGAATAATCAATAGAAACCATAGAAAAAGCAATTCAACCCTTAACATCCAAAAATCTTCTACTCAAGTTCATAGCCAATAATTAACCATATGAATAACAAGCTTAAAATATGCTTTTAACAAAACAAGTTTTAGTGAAGAGATGCATAACTGAGATACCAAGAAAGTTGGAGAAGAAATCACCCTTTGAGCCCTAGATGACCAATTCTTAGAAAACCTTAGGTGTTCTTGCTTGGGGATTTGAGAGAATAAAGAATAGTTTATGATGGAGTAATAAAGTTTTATGGGTCCCCTTAAAGTATATTAAGTTATGGATTTTAATTTGGTAATGAGGGTAATGATTAAAGTACCCTTAAGTAAAATGCAAAAAACTATTGTCAGTGACTAGAGGTCACCTTATGACTCTTAAGGACACGTTATGAGTCATAACCATGACTTTTAGTCTAGATAGTAACTCAGGGCACTTTTACTGGTTTAGTTATGAGTCACACCCAATGACTCGTGACCACACGTTATGACTTATTGAGTCTTCATCATTACTAAGATAACAACCTTGGGCTATCTCACTAGTTTGGTTATTAGTCCTATTATATGACTCATGGCCTCACATTATGGCTCATTAGGTACCAATTATTATCAAGACAGAAATTTATGGAACTAACACTCATTGCCAAAGTTGTAACCTGGGCAGTAAGCTCAAAACTAAGAAATTTCTAAGGCAAAAATCAAAGGTATTACATTCTCCCATATCTAGACTGACTTAGAAGAAATTTAAATTTTGGTGTTCCGATTCTAATAAAAAGAGTTTTTAGGAGATGAAGACTCGACTCACCTTTGCTCTAATTTTGACTCAAAAAGAAGGTTCAGATGGTTTTGTGGTTTATTTTGATGATTCAAAAGTTGGTCTTGGTTATGTGTTAATTTAGTGGGGAAAGGTTATAACATATGCCTCTAGATGACTCAAGTCTCATGAGATAAACTACCCAACTCATGATCTTGAGTTGGCAGCAGTGGTGTTTTCATTAAAGATTTAGAGAAACAACCTCTATGGGTTTATGTTGATGTGTTTACATATCACAAGAGTTTTTAGTATGTTTTCATTTAAAAATATTTAAATCTTTTTTTGAGAAGTTGGCTAGAGTTGTTAAAATACTATGATATTTGCTTCTTGTACTATCTGGGTAGGGTTAATATTATGGTTGATGCCCTTAGCAGATTGTCTATAGAGAGGGTTGCTCATGTTGAGAATGAGAAAAAAGAGTTAGTTTTGAGGTTCATTAGATTTCTTGGTTGGGTATTTTTTTGGTTGATTTAACCGAAGGTAATATCTTGGTTCAGAATCTTCTTTGGTAGCAGAGTTGAAGGAAATACATGATAGAGATCCTATTTTTCTAAAGTTGAAGGAAGCAGTTCAAAGTCAGAAGGTTAAGATTTTCTCCTAAGGGGCAAGTGCTGGTGTATGCGGTCAGGGCAAATTATATGTCCCAAATATGGATGACTTGACATAGCAGATGCTAGTATAAGCTCATGGTTTTTAATATTCTCTTTAACTAGGAGCCACTAAGATGTACCATGATTTTTGGAAACTCTGTTGGTGGAATGGCATGAAAATAGATATCACAGAATTTGTGGCTAAGTGTCCAAATTACTAGCAGGTTAAGGTTGAGCAGCAGAGACCTAGAGGTATACTTCAGGAATTTGGTATTCCTACTTGGATGTAGGAAGTGGTGAATATGGATTTTATTATAGGTTTGCCTCATACTCGTTGGTGGTATGTTTCTATTTGGGTTATCATGGACTGAGTGACTAGGTCAACCCACTCCTTGCCAGTTAACACTTTACATGGAGTCCCTTTGACCATTCTTTAAAATAGAGGTACCCATTTTGCCGCTCGATTTTAGATAACTTTTCAGAAGGGTCTTGGTGCCCAAGTTTATCTTAGTATAGAATTACATTTGTAGATAGATGTTTAGGAAAATAACACCATTCAAACCTTAGAGGACATGTTGAGATTATGTATGGTCTATTTCAGGGGGAGTTAGGATTAGCACTTGCCTTTTATTTAATTTTCTTACAATAATAGCTACCCCTCTAGTATTTAGATTTCCCCATTTCAAGCATTTTGTGGTAGGAGGTTTAGATCTCCTATTGGTTGGTTTAAGGTTGGTGGAGTTGTTTTTTAGCACCAAATTCAGAGCATGAGGTGATGGAAAAGGTTCATCTAATTAGAGAAAGGCTGAAAACTGCTTATAGTCCTTAGAAATCTTATGCATATGTGAGGAGAAGTGAGCTTGAGTTTGAGATTAGTGATTATGTCTACTTGAAGGTTTCACCTATAAAAGGGTTAAAGAGATTTGGTAGAAAGGGAAAGCTCTGTCCTAGCTTTACAGGTACGTGTAAGATTTTTAGCTGTTATGGTAAGTTAACCTATGAGTTGAAATTGCCTACATATTTAGCATTAGCGCATCTAGCCTTCCATGCTTACTTTTTAAAGAAATCCATTGGTGACCCCTCATCAGTCATTCCTTTAGAGAGTGGGCGTGAAAGATAGCCTCTCCTATGAAAAGATCCTTGTTGAGATCCTTGACCATTAGTTTAGTAGGTTGAGGAATAAAGAGGTCACCGTATTAAATGCTCTATGAAGAAATCAGTTAGTTGAGGGAGATACTTGGGAAGTAGAGGCAGATATTATGACCAAGTACCCCCATCTTTTCTTTTTGAATTAAGTCCTAACTTGAGGTAATAGTTCCCTTAATTAATTAATTCTTTCATCCCAGGCTATTCAGCTATTTTCACATCATAGCATGCATTTATGAGTTTGGCTTAGTCCATGCATCATTATTGATTCGGTTATCAGTTCGTGGTTGAGCTCGTAAGTAGTTAGTGCAAAATTTTAGCTTTTCCCCTAATACTTCAACTTAGTCAGTTTTATTCAGGCACAAATAATCCTAAGAGAAAGATAATGTAATACCCTAAATTCTTATGTTTTAGACACACCAAGAGGTACACTATTTAATTAGCTTTACAATTACGCCAGTCTCGCCTTAATCTGATAGCGTAGTAAAAATTTATGGCAAATTAACTGAGGAACTGCCAAACTACCAGTGACAACAACTCTTGCAATGAATCGTTCTCAGACACAATGAGTCACAGTGAAGAATCATCGTCACAATAGTAAGAAACTAGGAAATCATCCCCTTAATAATGACTATTCATTACGACTCATGGTTAGACTAAATGAGCCATCGTAAAGGACTTGTTGTCACAACAGTAAGGTCCCAAGGTTTAGGTCCTCAGGACACGACTCCAGGACATAACTCATGACCATAGCCTAAGTCATTGTGACTGTTTCCTAGAAATTCTTAAATGATTTTAAAATAGGCTTTTTGATCTTTTCCCAATCTTTAACCCCCAAAGCTACGTCGTTTAGGTTTTCCCAAGGTTGGAGTATAAGTAAAAAATTCCCCAAAATCATCATTAAGTCGTAAATACAATTGACACCAAGAAAAAAGGTGATTATTCTTCTCCAAAACCCAATTTAGGTTTTCTCAACTTTATGAACAAATCCCAAGAAGTTCTTCAATAAATTCATCTCCAGGTATGTGGGATTTCATCAATGGGTTTCCTTTCACCCATTAAGTCCCAAAGACTTCACAAATTCTCAAGTTTAATTCCCCCTTCAAGTTTAGAGTTCCATGATAAATATGATTTTTCTTAATTTTTTCTATTTACTCTTGTAACTAAACCATGAGTACATGTTTTCCCATAAGCGTAGCATTTTCCCAAACTTATAATCATTTGCCACTCTCACATTGACCTCAACTCTGGCCCTCAGAAAATCAATTCTTTTGACTTCAATTGCAATGCCCCAAGGTACTTACTATATCCCATCGAGTATCTTTTTATGAGTAGGGATTAGTTTCTAGAGTTACTAAAAGATGATGATGATTGATATTATATTCTAATTTAAGCCTCACAAGCACTACTTTAGCCACTAAAATAGACCACTCCCCTAATCATTTATACTCTACATACATAAGATTTTCTTCTACATCTCTTCTACAGAAGACCCCAAAGAAGTAGCCAGTATTACCTTTAGTAGCTCCATATAGATTACATTTGTAATATCCCTATTTAGGAAACTTCCAATACTCAGATGTACTCTCAATCATGGGGTATATTGATGAGTGGTGATTTTACCACTTATTCTCACTCATTTTTCATGCACATTACCTTATCTCAAATGAGTAAATAAGTCATAATTTTGATTTAATGCACTATATCTACACGCTGCAGGTATAGGATTTGAAAAGAAAAAGAGATGTGGATTGGAGCCTTTAAATGGTACAGCTGAATACCTGCAGTGAACTAGCCTCAGTTATCATGGTTGCGGTCCATAATCTGCGATCAGGGTTAGTCAAGATTGTCAATCAATCGTGACTGTGGAACTCAATTATGGTCGTAGCCAGATTTACATGATCGTAGCTTGGCGAAGATGTTCAGCCTAAGGCTAAAACTGTCATTTCACATGCTGATCCAAATTTGAACAAAAAGACTCAAAGATTAATTTGATGAGTCATTCAATTCATCACAGTCCTTCTTCCCCAAATATTTCTTGGTTTAGTTTGAGACTTTGTTGCCTCTATTTTTGGAGAAGAAAATATTGTATAAATTTTGGGTGAAGAATACATTGGATACTTTTCAAGTGGAAGATTTGATCACTTCCATTGTTGATATTATGGAGGAGTCAACTTTGAAGTAGCATTCTCTTAGATCTACCACAACTTAATTTAATAGAGATTATGCATATATCTATGCTTATTTATCTTATGTGTAGCTAAACCTTGCTCTTTGGGTTATGTGGGAATAGGGATTAAAGTGTGTGTTGGTTGTGATTGTTAGCATCTATTGGGTAGTTCATATTTATGGGTTCTATTATTGCTATGCTATTTTGGTTGGGATTTGATGGGTGAAAACTCCAAATACCCACATAGGCTTGATGGGTGAAAGCTCTAAGCTCTAAAAAAACCTAAGGCTATCTTTGAAAGAAGGGCTTTGGGTGAAGTTTAGTGTGACACCCCGAGTCTGCACCCCGGACATCACACGATGCTTATGACCCCAAAGGATCACAAGATAACCCTTAACCGGTACCTGATGTGAGCACTGAATAAAAATCCTTAAATGATGCGGAAGTATAACTAAATTTCCATAAGGTTCTCAAACACTGGAAACAAATACTGAAATACTGATAGTAATACTGAAAAGAAAAACTGAACATATGTCTAAAATAGTCTAGCCTGAAAGCCTCTAACTGTTTGAATTGGGAGTTGATGGGACAAGTCCCCAACTAACTCCAACAACTGAATATATTGAACTACCAAAATGCCAAAACAATAAAGCACTTCTCGAAATATGAGGACTCACCATACTAATCGTTGCTGATAACCTGAACTACTAAGTATAGTCTGGAGCCTGTACGTCTAAACGTATGATATGAGACATCATAGCACAAGATAAAAGTATGTGTCAGTACTTTAAATATACTAGTATGCTAATAAGGTAGGCTGATATACGTGGTTTTATATGCATGAATAATTACTGACTGAATAATATAAATATAACTAAAAGAGAGTACATGGTAACTGAGGCTGCTGTAAATACTGAGTATACAATACTGTGCATATACATATATACTATATCTGAAATCATACTGAAACTGAATATTGAGTTCTGATAATTGAGTGACTGATATCTGAGGTTATTGATAACTATATTACTGATAATTAGGTGACTATTTCTGACAATCCTGATTCTGTATAACTGAACTGAGTTCTATACTAAGCCTGAAGTTGAAATTGTAACTGCGGGAGTGTTCATCTAACTGACATACCCTAATTATAAACTGAGTTTGGGTCCAACCTGTAACCCTAGTTGGAAGGGTGTTAGCACCTTTCCAAGGGATACTAATAATGCTGGGTCAATGTTAATTTGACAAGAAAACTCATGACTTATATTTATATATATAGTTGTGTTAACCCTAGTCTAGCAGGAAGACGTCTTACCCTACGCTGGCTATGTAGTTCTATAATGCAAGGACTACTACTAAGGGTCAAACCCTCTGTTGGAAGGAATGCTGCCATCCCTGGGTTTGCTCGGTGTTGAATCCTACTTCCAACTGAATAGACACTAAACTGATCACTAGACTGTACTAGGCTTGACTGAACTGTAACTGATCGTATTGAACTGATACTGATCGTATTGACTGACTGAACTAGACTAAGTTTACTAAATTTTTTAACTGACTGAATACTACTGTTCGTAAGGTTACTAAGACTATTCTATAGCTACTATGGCTTTAGTTAAATAGCTAGATTTTTGGGTATTTAATACCCCAAGACTCAATAGCATCAATACAAATAAACATAACAATACTTTAAAACATGGTAATAGTCAATTATTCACATTTCAATCAATTAGACATTTTGTCAAACACTTGGAAGTCATGAGTTTGTACATGAATAGGGACACATTCCAGCATGTCATAAATACACCATTCAATCTACAAGGACATTCTATTAAACAATTTCAATGCACAACTTTAGGATGGAAGTAGTTTAAACATGTAGTGATAGCATGAGTTCATTACTAAGATCACCAAAGGGTCACAATGCACAATGTATTCACCTAGGCTTTTTATCAAACACTTAGGAGGCATAACCTTATACTTGAGCATGAAAAACATGCTAATGCATCATGACTACAACAATTATTTCACAATTCAAGGGTTTTGACATGGGAATTACATCAATCAAATACATGCTATTTTATGTTCATGAAACTCAATTACAAAATATTGAATTAGAACCCATACAACAACACAAACATGATTACAACCCAATTTACACATATAAATTTGTGAATAAATAACTTGTAGTTTTAAAAGGGGTTCTTGAACTCCAAGGGTGGAAGGAAACCCAAGGATGAATACCTAACATACCTCGCTTGTTGATTTCATAAAGATTGTAGGAAATTTCTTGGTACTTAGACTTAACACGAAGAATCTAGGGCTTTGCTCTTGAGTGAATTGAATGAATAATGAATGAAATTTGCCCTATTGGGTGTTTAATTTCATGTTGTAGCTGATTTGGTTGAGGAAAAAAGGACTAAACTACCCCTAGGCCTCTTTTACCATGTAAATAACTCTCGAGGTACGACTCTCAGAAATGGGGAATGGACCACGTGATGCGACTCCTAGAAATGGGGATTGGATCTTGCGTCGCGAGCCTATTGTGAGACCTTACTGTTTTGGACATCCAACTCACCCTTACGCTAGTCGAAAAATTCTGAAACTCACCTGATATGACCTATTAACATCCCTGATCATGAATCAACAGAAAAATAGACAATCCAAGGCCGGAAAGATCAAAAATAAAGTCATTAAAATATCGAGCCCAAAAATAATCTAAGTGTTAATTCTTAGCTGAAATTTTCTAAGTCTGGGTCCTCTTTTGGCATGCTAAATAGGGCTGGAATGAATAGAATTTTTTTGCAGGGTCTTACATTTAGGAATCTATATCATCCTCAAAAGAGGGATGTGGATACCAAAGCAATAATAGACAATTATGTGTGTATTTTGCTGATTCTCACTATCTTAAAAATAAGGGTAAAAGTGAGGTTGACTATGCTTTGGGTGTCATCCTAGAAATAGGGCTGCCTTGATTGAGGTTGTGGTTACTAATTGTTTAAAACATCTATTAGGTATTCAAAAGGATCAATGGGTGAAATTTTGGTGTTTTGTTGAAAGACTAGCATCAATATCAATAACCAAACCCAGGGGCGGATCTAGGGGTCCCATTGAGGGTTCTCGAGAACCCAATAACTTTCGTATGGATCTAGTACCTGTTATATAAGGGATCACTCATAGCTTTTCCTTACCAATGGCACGGTATTGTCACCCTTCCAATTGGGATTACAGATTGGACCCCAACTCAGCTATAATAGCTTATTAGGGGCATGTTGGTTAAATGACTACTTACACAGTTATAGTCTCAGTCTCAGTAATAGAACTCAGATAGTTCTATAGAATTTAGGACTATCAAATATAGTCACCCAGTTCAGTACGGAACTTAGCTAGTTCCATCAGAAATAGTACTATCATACACAGTCATTTAGATAATAGTATATCAGTTATACGAAACTTATATTATCAGTATTCAGATTCAGTGAGGTCATGATCTCATTTACAGTTCACGTATTCATTCATGTATTCTCTTGTTCATGTTATTCAGTCAGTTAGTATTATTCATGCATATAAAACCTTTACATTCAGCCCACCTCACATGTATACGAGTACATTCAATCATACTGACGCATTTGCGCTATGGTGTTTTATACCATAGGTTCAGAAACATGAGCTCCAGAGAATCCTTAGAAGATCATACATTTAACAGCCAGACTAACAGTGAGTCCTCATCATTCAAGGATAGGATAATTATTTTATTACTTCATTGTTTCAGTAGTTCAGGGTTAGTCAGGGACATGTCCCATCGACTCCTTCTTCAGACAGTTTAGAGGTTTTTCAGACTATAGCATGTTCAGACAGTTGTTTTATTTTTGTTTTAGTATTGATATATCGTATTTTTAGATGTTATGTTTTCTCAGATATTTGAACCTTATGTCTTTTAGCCTTTTATTCCACATTTATACAGTATATTATGTAGTGCTCAGGTATAGATATCAATTATGGGTTAGCTTGTGGTCCTTCGAGGTCATGAGCATCGTGTGGTATTTTGGGTACCAGATTTGGGGCATTACAAACTTGGTATCAGAGATAAGGTTCAATAGTGTCCTAGAAAGTCTGAAAGCCACATCAAGTAGAGTCTTGTACATAGGTGAGTTATGCGTTACATTTATGTACAGGAGGCTATAAGATATTTTAAGAACAGTTTCCCTACTTTTAGTATTCATGTCGTGCTAATGAGCATGAGCTCAAATTTTACTCTCAGTCTAAATTCATTTCTCCCTTTTCATTTATAGAACATGCCTCCCAAAAGAAGAAATGAAAATCAGTCAGCCCCTCATTCTATCCAAGAAGATCCCTTGGATGAACATGTCTCTCATGCAGAGTTCAGAGTTGTATTCACTACTCTTGCTAATTCAGTTGCTGCTCAGAATGAATGACCAGTAGCTTCTCTGGTCAATCCAGTGGCCAATATTGCTGCAGCCAGGATTCAGGACTTTACCCAAATAAATCCTCCATTATTTTTTGGGTCTAAGTTAGACGAGGACTCTCGAGAATTCCTTGATCAGGTTTAAAAAGTTACAGATATCATAGAGGTGTTAGCCATTGAGAGTGGTAAGCTAGTTGCATATCAGTTGCAGTATGTGGCTCTCACATGGTTCAAACAGTGGAAAGCAAGGAGGGGTGTAGATGTAGGACCTATAGAGTGGAAGGAGTTTTCCACTGCATTTCTTGATAGATTCTTTTCCCTAGAGCTGAGGGAAGCTAAGGTGTTAGATTTTATCAACCTCAGGTAGGGCAACATGATAGTGGAAGAGTATTCTCTTAAGTTTACTCAATTAGCTAGATATGCTCCTCATGTAGTGGCAGACAACAAGGCTAAGATGAGTAAGTTTGTTTCTGGGGTGAATGATAGTGTGGTCAATACATTCAGATTTGTAATGTTGATTAGTGAGATGGACATAGCCAAGCTTATGATCCATGCTCAACAGATCGAAGAGCAGAAGATTAAGATGAGGGAAAAGCAGAATAAGAGAGCAAGGACAGGTAGTTTCAACATTGCTCAGCCTAAGTCAGAGAGTGGAAGTCGTTCTCAATTCCATCCAAAGTCATCCATTCCAGCTTCTTCCTTAGCCAGTGCTCCAGTGCCGAAATTCAGAGATGGTAATAGAGATAACGCGCTAGGCTCTAAGTCTCAGGGCAGTGTTAGTAGTTCTCAAACCTATCCTCTTTGTCAGATATGTGGCAAGGACCATTAGGGTACTGGCTGTGATATTTGCTTCCGATGTGGCAAGCTAGGCCACAAAGTCAGATATTGTCCCAATCCAGGTCCTCAGGGTTAGTGTAATCGCCATCTAGCTCAGTCAGGTTGCCTGAATTAGCAGGGTGCCTCTTCCAGTACTACCAGTGGGAAATGTCCAAACAAACTCTATGTTTTTCAGTCCCGACAAAATCAGGAAAATTCTTCTGATGTGGTTACTGGTACGTTGCATATATTTCATATACATGTTTACTCTTTCCTAGATCCAAGAGCTTCTTTGCATTTTGTTACTCCTTATATAGTAGTTGATTTCAAAGTTAGTCCTAAAATTCTAGAAGAGCCCTTCTCAGTATCTACCACAGTGGGTAAAACTATCATAGCCCGATAGGTATACAGGAACTATTCGGTTATGGTATCTAAAAAAGTCACTTCAGCAGACTTAGTTAAATTAGAGATGACTGATTTTGATGTCATTCTCGACATGTATTGGCTTTATTCCTACTATGCCACAGTCGACTGCAGAAAAAGAGCTGTCCAATTTTAGTTTTCGAATGAACCCGTCCTAGAGTTGAAGGGTAGTACTTTAGTTTTCAGAGGTCAGCTTGTTTCCAACCTTCGGGGATAGACAATGATATCTAAGGGATGTGTCTATCATCTTGTTTGAGTTAAGGACACTAGTTTTAAAACTCCCAGTCTCGAATCAATCCCAGTAGTTAATAAATATTCAGATACCTTTCCCAAAGATCTTCCAGGAATTCCTCCTGAAAGGGAAATAGACTTTGACATTGATTTTTTTCTAGCTACTCAGCTTATATTTGTTCCTCCATACAGATAAGGGTTTTACCAGAACCAGTGTGTCCTCGTAGGGAGCAAGGGTATTATTAATGCATAAGAAAGACGATTATCTCAGAATATGTATAAACTACCATCAGCTCAATAAAGTCACCATCAAGAACAAGTATCCACTTCCCAAAATTGATGACTTGTCTGATAAACTTCAGGGTGCCAGCTATTTTTCTAAGATAGACCTCAAATAAGGCTATCATCATCTCAGGGTTAGATAATGTGATATTCTAAAAATAGTTTTTCGTACTAGGTATGGTCATTTCAAATTCCTAATTATGTCCTTTGGTCTTACCAATGGCCAAGCAGCCTTCATGGACTTGATAAATCGTGTTTTCAAGTAGTACTTGGACATGTTCATCATAGTCTTCATAGATGACATTCTTGTCTATTTCCGCAGTGAGCATGATCATGCAGACAATCTCAGAATAGTATTGCAGACTCTCAGAAATCATTAGCTGTTTACAAAATTTAGTAAGTACGAAGTTTGGCTATGGTCAGTAGGATTTCTTGGTCATATTGTCTCCGATGATGGCATTAGAGTTGATACTCAAAAGACCGAAGTAGTAAGAAACTAGCCTAGACCCATCTCTTCATCAGATATTAGGAGTTTCTTGGGTTTGAATAGCTATTAGCATTGGTTTATTGAAGGATTTTCGTCTATTGTATCCCCTATGTCCAGATTGACTCAGAAGAAAGTCAAGTTTCAGTGATCAGATCCTTGTGAGAAGAGTTTTCAGGAGTTGAAGACTCGACTCACCTCAGCTCCAGTTTTGACTCTTTTAGGCGGTTTAGATGGATTAGTAGTGTACTGTGATGCATCCAGAGTAGGTTTGGGCTGTGTCATCATGCAGCATGGTAAGGTTATTTTCTATGCCTCCAGACAGCTTAAACCCCATGAGAAGAATTATCCAACTCATGATCTTGAGTTAGCAGTCATAGTTTTTGCCTTAAAGATTTGGATGCATTACTTGTACGGTGTTCATGTAGATGTGTTCACAGACCACAAGAGCCTTTATTACATATTCTCTCAAAAATATCTTAACCTCCATCAGAGAAGGTGGTTAGAGTTCATGAAAGATTACGACATGAGTGTCCTTTATCGTCCGGGAAAGGCCAAAGTAGTGGCCGACGCTCTCAGTAGACTGTCTATAAGTAGTGTTGCTCATGCTGAGGACAGTAACAAGAAGTTAGCTTAGGAAGTCCATCAGCTTGTCCCACTAACTGTTCGCATAGTCGATTCAGCAAAAGGTAGTATATGGGTTCAGAACGGTTTAGAATCATCTCTAGTATCCGAGGTGAAAGAAAAGCAGGATAGAGATCCCAGTCTTATTAACTTGAAGGAGTCGGTCTGAGATCGTAAGGTAGAGGTTTTTTCCCAAGGAGGATATGGTGTTCTTCGTTGTTAGGGTCTTCTGTATGTTCAAGGTATAGATGACTTGAGGCAATGAATTCTTGCAGAAGTGCATGTACGCGCTACTCTATTCATCCAGGTGCCACTAAGATGTACCGTGACTTCTAGGAGACCTATTGGTGGAGTGGGCTAAAGAGAGATATTATAGAGTTTGTGGGTAAGTACTCTACATGTCAGTAAGTTAAGATAGAGCATTCAAATCCTAGTGGGTCCATGCAAGAGTTCAGTATTCCTACTTGGAAGTGGGAAGAAGTGAACATGGACTTTGTGATAGGTTTACCTCATACGTGTCGTCAGCATGATTCAGTTTGGGTCCTTGTAGATAGGATAACCAAATCAGCTCATTTCCTTCTAGTCCATTCCTCCTATTCAGGCAAGGATTATGCCAAACTCTATATTAGGGAGTAGGTAAAAGTGAATGGTGTTCCATTGTCTATTGTTTCAGATAGAGGTACCCAGTTCACCTCTCACTTCTGGAAAGCGTTCCAAAAAGGTCTTGGTACCCAATTTTACCTTAGTACAACCTTTCATCCTCAGTCAGATGGTCTAGCAGAAAGGAATATTCAAACCTTAAAATATATGCTAAGGGCTTGTGCGATTGATTTCAAGGGGAGTTCGGATGACCACTTGCCTTTGATTGAGTTTGCATACAACAACAGCTATCATTCCAGTATTCAAATGGCTTTATTTGAAGCTCTCTATGGTAGGAGGTGCAGATCTCTAATCGGTTGGTTCAAAGTGGGTTAGGCCGTAGTAGTAGGGCCTGACTTGGTATTCGACACCTTAGAGAAAGTTCAGTTGATCAGAGAACGGCTCAATATAGCTCAGAACCAACAGAAATCGTACGCAGATGTGCGTAGAAAGGATCTTGAGTTTGAGATTAGTGATTATGTGTACTCGAAAATCTGTCCTATGAAGGAAGTGAAGCGGTTCGGCAAGAAGGGAAAGCTCAGTCCCCAATATATTGTTCCATTCAAAATTCTCAGTCATTTCGGCAAGGTAGCTTATGAGTTCTAATTGCCTTCAGATCTAGCCTCAGTTCATCCAGTATTCCATGTTTCCTTGCTAAAGAAGTGTATAGGTGACCCTTCAATTGTAGTCCCGATAGAGGGATTAGACATTAAGAATAACCTTTCTTTCGAAGAGATCCCAGTCAAAATTCATGACTACCAAACTCGCAGACTAAGGAACAAAGAAGTCCCACTAGTCAAAGTTCTTTGGCGGAATCAGTCCGTTGAGGGAGCTACTTGGGAAGCAGAGCATACATGCAGACCAAGTATCCTTACCTCTTCTCTGCAAATAGGGTTTCACCCATAAAGCTCAAGAAACCCTATTTGAAATATAAACTTTGGATTCCATAGTATGAATTGAATTATATCCATGTTTATGTTATTGTTTGACTTCCAAGTTGAAGTCTTTAATGACTATCATGAAAATATGTTAGTATGTTATTGAAATTCTTTCATTGGAAGTGTAAAATGTTTCCACAAAGTATTATTTCAATATTCATTCCTAAGACTAATGTGCATGCAAGGTGATTGATAAAATGCCTAAGAGAATAGGAATTATGCCTTATGACTCATTTATGACCAAAATTGATGAATCCATGTTTCTCCCTTATGTTTGATAGGACTTCCACGTTATTGTTATGCTTTGTAATGGATTGACGTAATGCTCATTAGATTAGTCTAATGAAATTATGATATGTTTACATGCATTCCTATTTATGTGTAAGCTTATAGCATGTGAATACTTTATGAAAATCCCCAATGATTGTACTATGAATTATTTGACTATGGTTATGTGTTAAGAAGTGTCATGTCTTGTCAGTTTCATGGTATCGAGTCTAGGGGGTACTTATACCCGACATTTAATTGTGTACCTCGAGCCATTGTCATGTTTTTCAGATACTCTCAATCAAGCTATGATTCATAGAACTCAGTCAGTCATGTGGCTCAAGAAAACTCAGTAAACTTAGTAATCTCCGAAATCTCATAAATTTAGGGATCTCAGTAGTGTTCCATCAGTCAACGGAACTCAATGAATGCAGTTTAGTTTAATTTAGTTAATCATGTTTAGTGGCTATTCAGATGAGAATAGGATTCAGCACTGAGTGAGCCCAAGTATGGGAACTCACCATATTATTAGAGGGTGTGATTCTAAGAAACAATCCTTGCGCTCCAGAACTACGTAGCCAACTTAGGTTGAGATATCAAACCTGCTAGTTAAGGGAAGATGAGGTGTCTTAACCTGTTATATGAGGGTCCCACCATTCTCCTTAGAGTAATTATTAGATGAGGGATCACTCATCGCTTGTCCTTAACAGTGGCGCGATATTGACACCCTTTAATTGGGGTCACAGATTGGACCCCAACTCTGCTATAATAGCTTATTAAGGGCATTTTGGTTAAATGACCACTTACACAGTTACAATATCAGTCTCAGTCTCAATAATAGAACTCAGATAGTTCTACAAATTTCAGGACTTTCAGATAAAGTCACGCAGTTCAATACGGAACTCATCTAGTTCTATCAGAAATAGGACTGTCAGACACAGTTATTCAGATAATAATATATCAGTTATGCGAAACTTATGTTATCAGTTTTCAGATTCAGTGATGTCATGATCTCAGTTACAGTTCACGTATCCATGCAACTATTCTCTTGTTCATGTTATTCAGTCAGTTAGTATTGTTCATCCATATAAACCCCTTGCATTCAGCCTACCTCACCTGCATACCAGTACATTCAATCATACTAACGCATTTGCGCTATGGTGTTTTATACCATAGGTTCAGAAGAACGAGCTCCAGAGCATCCTTAGTAGATCAGACGTTCAGCAACCAGACTTTCAGTTAGTCCTCATCATTCGAGGATAGCATGATTATTTTATTACTTTATTATTTCAGTAGTTCAGAGCTAGTCCGGGACATATCCCTTCAACTCCTTATTCAAATAGTTTAGAGGCTTTTCAAACTATAGCATGTTTAGACTGTTATTTCAGTTTTGTTTTGGTATTGATATACCGTATTTCTATATGTTATGTTTTATCAGATATTTGAACCTTATGACCGTTCAGCCTTTTATTCTGTATTTATGCAGTATATTATGCAGTGCTCAGGTACTGATATCAGTCATGGGTTTATCAAATCATCATAGTTAATCTTTCCATTGAGAGCACTAATGACAACAGCTTTTGTCTTGAACTCTTCACTAGGAAAATTCTTAGGTCTGACAGCCAAAATATCAGGTTTGGTAATGTATTTAGGATGATATAGACTATGAAAATATGTTGCATAGGTTCAAGAGGAAACCTAGTAATCCATCGGAATAACCAGTGGTTGGAATGGCCATGATAGTGGTGTATTGTTGCATTAAGTAATTTCTCATTTGTAAAACTCTTAATTTTCTTTCTTGAAATCATAACCTTTAGATCGTTCTTATTTATAATCATGTAAATATCCTATTACTTTTTCAATTAAGATCATATTTAATCTAAAATTCATGAAAATAAAATTCTTAGAAGTAATTTGTATTCCAATTAATCAAATTAGATGACTATTCAGGCTACTAAAAGACTCAATCCTTCTATTTTTTCAAATCTACAAATTAGTTATAAGATTGATGACATTATAACTATCTTCCACATCCATTTTTGGATCGAACTTTCAACTACACAAGAGTTGTATACAACCATGTCACAGCTCAAATGACCCACTTACCCTACAAATGGAAACCATCTAATCTAAGCTTTTAACCCTTTAGTTAGTCAAGCAAGATAGAATAATAATAAATCTCAAACTCAAATAATAGTAAGTGCACTATCTATTAGATTCCCAAAATTTGAAAGCCACTAGAAAAGGATGCTAACAAAAATTATCTAAGAATATCTCATTAAACAACTAAAATGAAATAACTTCTTGGCCAAAAAATGACAATAGAACCTACCAAGATCTGTGGTATCCTGAAATGCAAGTACACCCTTGAATTAATTAGTTGGGCATACTTGAGGTGAGGTCTCGTCAAAGTCTTTTGAACACAATCTGCACTCAATAAAAAAAATAGTGCAGTATAGTATCAGTACAAACCACTATGTACTAGTAGGCATCATCAGTCGACAAACTTTAGCGACAAGTATAATTCACAAATCAAATAAACATGTAGACAAGTGCATCAATACATAACAAGTAGTTTCTTTAATCAACATATCACTCTAAGTCAGCTAAACAATATTTGCACACAAACACATATAAGTCACAATAGTTATCATAAGCATGAACTCTACAATCTCAACGATCATATCACAATCGTAGATCTATGTCCAAATCATTATCACATACTGTCACGATCCAATTTCTCGAGTCATGATGGCACCTACTTTAACCACCCATAGAAAATCCAAACCACAGCCCAGAACAACAAGTAATAGGCTAATTGATGGAAAGTAAGTTTAATACCAAAATTACACAAGTAATTCGCTTACAAGCCATAAATATAAGGATGATAACGCAACTGAAGATAAATTAAAAATAGAACAAATATCCCATGACCTAGTAAGCTCGGTATAAGAGCCTCTAGAAAAAGAATAAGAGTACTATAAGTATCAAATGTACAATAGTATCGAGTAGAAAGACTATCCCAATTAGAAGAAGGAGAAAAAGTTAGCTCCAGTTTAAAAAGCTCACTGTATCTCTAAACTCCGACCAGCTAGTACTCAGATCTACATTAGAAAAGGATGCAAAAGTGTAGTATGAGTTCCAAAGCAATAGGTACTTAGTAGTCATCATCGGTCGACTAAGCTAAATCATAATATATATATATATATGTATATATATATATATATATACATACAATAAGATTTAAGATAATAAACTAAAGTCAGGAAAAATGGGAAAACCTAGAACAGTGCTCTAAATACTAAAAGTAAACAATAGAATAAATAACATTTGGAATAACATAAACCATCTAGAGCCTAACTAGGACCCCATAAGCTCAAAAAATGCAGGCAAGAAATAATCCAACCGAGCCTCTATAACCTGGTGGATGCAATTAACAAAGAAATACTAATGATAATACTCATACAGTATCCAAACCTCAAAAATCGTGATTCTGTTCCTCTCATACCATATACATCAGACTCAAACTAGTTCCATAACCATCATAAGTATACCTCAATGTCGAACTTAAACCAAAAATAGTATCATGAATATCGGACTCAAACCAAGAATAATATCATCATAGATGCTAGACTTGAACTGGTCTTAATATCATGATTATAAGTGATGTTTTGGCATTCGACGGAACATTTTTCATCTTTTATGAGAGATAATCATTTATTTTCTAGCAAATATTGAAGTATTTGATGCTGGGATTTTTTGTTCTCAAAAAATTAACTTAGGAGCAGGAAAAACTAAGAAAAGTAAATATTGTTTGCACGCAATGGGTGAACTAATAGGCCATCATCTCTGTGACTAACTGTCAGTATGGTTGTCACTCATCAAGCATAATACAACCTTTACTAGAATCCAGCGATGGCCAGATTGATGGACCATTGGGCTTGTAATGGACCCTCACTGTCATCGTCCCTCTTAAGTAGGCGCAATGAAATTGAAGAGCCCAGTGACGGTCAGGCTAACGAACTATCAAGCCCATAACTGACCATCACAATTACAGTCAAGTTATCAAAATAGAATCAGCCCAGATCCAAATAATATTAATGGTGTGACTGACGGACCATCACTTCTATGATGGACCATTAGGTCAACCGTCAACTAATGACGCCATAGCCTAGATTTTAATTTTAAATCCCTACTTTTTGGGAGATTATAAAAACCTAGCTTAGGGTTAGATTATGTATCTTTGGCTATTTGCAAAAGTTGTAATGTACAATTCACTGAGAATCAAGTTGAAAGCTTAGCTATATCACTATTGTTCACTATTAATTTGAGATTTGGAAAACATCTTGTATTTCATAAGTATTTCTAAATTGTTTATGAAATATTTGTTGCATTTTTTCTCTTTAATTATGTATGGCTAAAGATCCCATTACTACGGATATGGGAGCCTTGGTGTAATCATTGCTAGGGTTGTGGGATTGATTTGTAATAACCCACAACCCTTAGTGTTGAAAACCTTGGTAACCATAACCCTAGTCTACTAAATCTCATTGATTATACATTGCAATTTAAACACTAGTTCTTAATACTATGTAAACACTCAAACCAGTATTTTAACAACACATACACCCTTTACCTCCGGAAGCTTATGGCTGACAGTCCATTAATAATCATAGGACTTAGTTAAATCCATATTCCCTCTCGACCCCAACCTGGTTGGGTTATATATTTGAAAACAACACTTACACTCTTTTGGGAGAGTTATACTTTGGGCGTACCAGTAATACTTGAACTAGTCTTAATATCATAATTGTCTTACTCAAACTGATTTTAATAGCATAATTGCCTGACTTGAATCAATCTTAATAAATCTAAGGTACAAGACTAAAATAAGTAAGAATTTTTTTAAATCCTCTTCAAGCTTAAGAATGTAGATATGATGCTGGGAGATGGCCTCTTGATTCAATAGGAGCTAATTATGTCCACTTCTAACCCTTGAAATTCATTCTAAGGAGATTCTTTCCACAAACTAGACTATAGTTCCAAAATCCTACTACAAGGTGCTACACAAGTCTCATTGAGTACTACGGTGGAAATTCAACCAAAGGAATGGGGGGGTTAAGTCAAGTCTACCTAAATACGACTCATTAACTGGTTACATACTCTAAATTTTTCCAACTATATGATCAAGTTGTAATTCCCAACCCAAGACTAGCATAATGTCATACCAATACCATAAGAAAGCTCAATATAAGAAAATAGTAAGCCTAGGTAGAACGCCTGATAAATGTCACTAAATTGGAGATTTTCCTTTTTGAGAAGCCTCTGCACGATGCCACGCTATTAAAATAGCGATCTATGAGTTAGTATGAGAATAACGATACTGATATTGAATTTTAATGCTTTGGGTCCAAAATTGAGTCAAAATTCCATGTTGGATCCACTTGCAGAATCACAACGATAAAATAATCAACACATCCCTCCATGCTTTAAGGATAATTTACCCTCAAGAATGAGTAAATTTTGAGCTCAATCGACACTCAATTCAACCCATCATGGAACTATGGATTTATGACTAAATCAAACAATTAAATGAAGAATTATAATGAAACTTACAAGAACTAAGATGAGAAAATCACTTTCCCGAGCTCAACAATACCCCACGATCACCCAAGGATCAATCTCCAAATTCCCTAAGTTCTCTAAGATTTTATGACTCTTGTAACATGGATAAAATGAGAGAAAATTAGGTGAAAAAGAGAATTGAATGCCCCTAATATTACCATTTAAGCATTCACCTGATCGCTTAAACGATCACCACTAAAGCAGCACGTAGTTGCTTAAGAGACCCTTTAACCTAGATGACCTCTGCTAAAGCAAACAACACATTGCTTAAGCGACGTCTTCTAAAGTGGGCAGGCCTCCTCTAAAGCAATAGGGGCGAGGATAATCTTATCCGCTAAAGCAACCCTTTGGCCTCTTAAGCGACCACATATTAAGCAACCAAAAATCAACTTAAGCATTTGCACTAGTTGAGTCCATGCACCAGCGGAAGCTTGGTTTTTTGCCAAGTTTCCATCAACCACTCAGGATTCATTCAGAATCCCATGAACAAAAATAAGCCATACTACCTTATCTAATTTAGCATTGCGCTCTTAACTACGCCATAAAAATTTCCATCTAGAGTCATTTTGAGGAAATATGGGGCACACAATAATGTGCCACTTTTATCAAATTCCATCCCATAGCTCGAAATGAGTTCAAAAGCCTTGGGACCCCAACA
Organism: Capsicum baccatum var. pendulum; assembly: GCA_030864225.1. Lineage (NCBI taxonomy): Eukaryota > Viridiplantae > Streptophyta > Magnoliopsida > Solanales > Solanaceae > Capsicum > Capsicum baccatum. Next base: position 137,402,626 of record CM061552.1, read on the forward strand.
AAAGGTCCCCCAGCCTAAAATTGACATTTTAGATCTAATGGAACTATCAAAATTGGCATACAGGGTCGTTAATTTAAAGTTTATCCCTCATAGCCAATCCTTAATAGCATAAACTTCAAAATAAGGAATAAGCTCTAAAAACTAAATAAGCAGTAATCAAACTATCAGCTCCAGCAAGTCATAAATTACATAGGCCATCTATAGGAAATATCTAAATGGAAACAAAGTGTAGAAATAAAGAAAATGAGTTAAAGGGACATCACAATATACACTACTACAAAAACTTTATCCACAAAAATAAATGGTTAGGATATACCAGAAGTCTCAAGCAGGTGGGGACACTAGGCCTATATCTCACTCTCAATTTCCTAAGTATCCTTCTCTACTGGGTAGTGTATCTACTGAACCTTAACTACTAAAATCTCTCTTGAGGGAAATCTCATGACATCCCTAGCTAATAAGAGAACTGGCTCCTCCACAAAGGTCAATCTCACATCTAATTGAATCGAGTCCCACTGAAGTACATGTGACTCATTAGGGATATAATTTCATAGAATAGAAATATGAAAAACTAGATTAACAGGGAAAAAATATAAGGGAAAGACCATCTCATAAGACATATCTCCAGCTTGTGAAGTATCTCAAGATTTCCAATATATCTATGGTTGCATTTACCCTTTCTCCCAAACCTCATCACACCCTTAATGGAAGATACTGGAAGGAACACTTAGTCTCTAAATCCAAACCTCAAGGCACAAAGTCTATGATCTACATAATCCTTCTGCCTAATATGACCTGCCTCAGCCTATCATGAATCACCTTGACTCTCTCACCAATGACTAGCAAAGTAAGTCAGTACTATGGGTCCTAACTTAGAGGTCTCAAATTACCCTATCAGAAATCAAAAGTACCTATCATATAGTGCCTCAAATGTTTCCATCTTAACACTTGAGTGATATCTATTATTATAGGTGAACTCCGCCAATGTTAAGTATTGTTCCCACTAACCTCCAAAAACTATAACACAAGCCTGAAGTATAGTCTCAAGAATCTAAATAGTCCGTTGTGACTGTTCATCGGTCTGAGGGTGAAAAGTTATTCTAAGGTCCACCAGAGTACCCAAATCCTCTTGAAAATCCCTACAAAATCTAAAATTAAACACTAATACTCTGTCTAAATAATAGATATGGGTACTCTATGCAAGAAAACTATCTCATGAACATAGATATGGGTGAACCTATCAGCACTAAAGGACATCTGAATAGGAAGAAATATGTCGGTTTGGTAAACCAATCTACAATGAACCAAATATTGTCAAAACCACAGGAGGTGCGAGGTAACCCACTAAAAAGTCCATGGTGATCTGCTCCCACTTCCACTCGAGAATGGACAATCTCTGAATCAGGTTGCCAATCTTCTGATACTCGGCCTTCACCTATTGATAATATAGTCGTCGAGCTACAAAGTTTGCTATATCTCTCTTCATGCCACTCCACCAGTAGTGTTTCCTCAAATCCCTATGCATTTTAGTTTTCTCTAGGTGAATAAAGTATCTGGAGCTTTGAACTTCATGCAATATAAACTGAATAAGGTTTCCAACCCTCATAACACAAATTCAGCCATTATATCTCATAATATCCTCAGAATCCATGGTATCCTTCCTAGACTCACCCCTCGGCACTTGATCATAGATGACACAAAGTCCCATGTTCTCAAATTGAGGACTCTAAATCTGTTCAAATAAGGTATACCTAGCCTCAACATAAGCAATGATCCTCCTGGAGTCTGAAATATCAAGTCTCGCCATTAAGTTGGATAAGGACTAGATGTCTAATTCCAAAAGCCTCTCATAAGTAAAAAAAAAAAAGCCAAGATACCCACACTCACCTCCTAAAGGCTCAAGGCATTTGTTACCACATTCGCCTTGCCCGAATGGTATAGAATAAAGATGTCATATTCCTTTAGAAACTCAATCTACCTACACTATATTAAATTAATCTCTCTCTAAGTTATAAGCTCAAGCCAATGATGATCAGTATATATCTCAAAATAAATACCAAATAGCTAATACCTTAAAATCGTAAGTGCATAAACTACTATCGCCAACTCAAAATCATGAGTGGTCTAGTTGCGCTCATGCACCTTTATCTGTTGAGAAAAATAAGTAACAACTTGGCATTTCTACATTGAAATACAACCCAAACCAATACCTAAAACAACACAATATATAGTAAATCGATGTGCCTTAATAGGAAGTGTCATTATAGGAACTGAACTGAGAAAATCCTTAATCTTCCAAAATCTCGACTCATACTCCTCATAACACTGAAAAGTAACCTCCTTCTGGATTAATTGGTTATTAATTTTGCAACAGTAGCAAAACCCTCAACGAATTATCTGCAGTAACCTTTCAAACGAATAAAATTATGACACTCAGACGGAGATGTAGGTGTAGTCAAATCTTGATAGCCTCAATCTTTGCTAGATCCACCATAATTCCATTGTTAGACACCACATATCTTATAAATGTAATCGGCTCGATCCAAAACTCACACTTTGAGAATTTTCCAAAAAGCTTATGATCTCTCAAGGTTTGGAGTACAATCCTCAAATTATACATATGCTCCTTCCTACTCATTAAATACACAAGAATGCCATTGACAAACACAATAATAAAGGAATATAAATAAGGTCTTAATATGTGATTCATTAAATCCATAAACACAAATGGAGCTTTGGTCAACCCAAAAAATATCACCAGGAACTCATAGTGGCCATAACTGTCCTGAAGGTTGTCTTTTGGATGCCCTCAGCCTGAATCCTCAATTGATGGTAACTGGATCTTAGAGAACACTACCTCACCCTAAATTTGGTCAAACAAGTCATCTATATGATGTATAGGATACTTATTCTTCACTGTCACCTTATTTTGTTGCCTATAATCAATACATATATGAAAGAAACCATCTTTTTCTTAATGAACAATAAACCTAAGGCGACACACTCAGCCTAATGAAACCCATACCTAAAATATCTTAAAGTTGATAATTCATCTCCTTAATCTTGATAAGAGCCATATGATAAGGTGTCATACTCAGAAAAAAGGATAGGTAGATCGATAGGAAAGACATAGGAAAATCACAAACTATAGGAACAGAATCAAACAAAGAACTATACTAACATCATAAATATAAGAAAGATTAGACTTGAAGCACCTCGATATAAGTCTCCTAGCCTAAACATAAGAAATAATCCTCTTTGGGGGTATATTTTGTATGGCTAAGGTCACGATCTTGGCAAAATAATCCTAGACCTCATGATAAGGGATAACCATTCCATGCCTAGAATCATATGAAAGTCCACCATATATAATACAATCAGATCAACCTATGTATCAAACTCTTGAACAGTCAGAATATACGATCTACAAACTTGATCCATTATTTAAGAATTTCTCACATGAGTAGATACCATAATGGCACAGATAATAAATCCAAGATAACTCTAACCATAGTGAATGATAATCAAACACATGAATAAGTGGATCTGGATCAAATAAATCAAAATTTGACTGATGGTACACATAGATCATACCTATAATAACACATTTGAAGACTCTAACTCCGATTTACTAGGTATATTCTATAAATGACCTTTCCCACCACCTAGTTGGGTACCCAATCAATCACCTATCCTACCAATCTAAGGACCTTTTTAAGAACCCTGGAGACCACCCCAATAACCCTACATACCATCTCTACTTGGGAGTGGCACTTCATTAATTGGTAAAATACTTTGTACTACAGTACAGCTACCCCACATCGAGGACACTCTCTTGAATAATGGCTAAATTCATCACACTCATAACATGCCCCAACATTGCATAATGTCCAAGAAATTTAGATACACCAAAACAGCCAACTCTATTTAGAAAACCTAAAATGTGCATCTCTCAAAGACTAACAGCCACTCTTTCTAAGATGGTCACTATATCTAGGCTAATCCCCATCAATAAGCTGAAGTGTTACATAAATGAGCCTACTAGATTGACCTTGATATTTATAAGACTGGCTTGGATGGTTCCTAACTAGATAAATTCTACCTTTAAACCATGACACATTTCATCTCCCACTAAAATTACCTCAGTCTCTTATTATTGCCTAATTAGGCCTCGTGATGTTTCTCCTTCATAGTGTAAGCATAATTAAAGACCTTTATAAAATAAATACTGATAAAAACCAAACTAAGTGTAGACATGCAAACAATACAACTCATTTCTCGAATAAACCACCAAATTTGCACATACTCGATAAGTAAAATAGATGTAACATTCTTGGCTAACTTATGGAACTAAGCCTCACACCCCTGGACAGTCATAGAACACTACTTCAATCTTGAAAGCTAATCTCTCAGATGCTTTACAAGTCTACGAGGCATATACTTCTCCAAGAAAACCCCAAAGAACTTGTTGGAACCCTTGGGAGTTGTACCATATAGAGAGATACCAAGTCCCTCAAAGTCAATCACAAGTAATAGAACAGTAAAGCAACTATAAGGTGCTGGAAAAACAAATTTAGTATAGAAAGTTAAAAACAAAAGAATTTATATGGAAACCAAGGAAGGGAAAAAACAAGGCTTTCCCTCACTAGCACCTTAATAAATATACTATAATCAAACTCCTGAATACAGTCTAGATTTCATACTACCTCTAGGCTCCTTTCGCTTGTAGCAACTCTACTACAAGCTTATCTTGGTAACTCTACTAAGGACTCTCCATCTTGATTAACTCTAATCAGCTTTACACTTAGGAAACTCTATCTAAGTAGCTCTCTCAACAAATCATTACTCACTCATTAAGCATACTACAAAGATATGAACATGAGCAATGCTTGAGTAATCTTGGATTTTTGCTGCCTTTCCTCACTCTTTAGAATTTTCAAAAACCAATTTGATGCAGAGGCATCTCTTTTCTTTTATAGATGAGTGATGATTAGGACTGAAAGATCATTGGACTAGTTATCGTAATCAGAACAAAATAACACTTGCAAGTTTGTTTCATAAGAGGATAAAACTATGTAGACAACGCATTCCAATTGTATTGTACTTGCACATCTAGGGACCTGGTCCCTTGCAGTTAGCTGCTCATCATCAAAACTACATATAGCAGAACTAAGTCTATTTCAACGGATGAGATCCAGCTATCCCGGAATCAAGATAACCTCTCCACTAATATCTAGCTGCTAGGTCCTACTGAAAAGTAGTGTTGTCAACATCGCGAGTCTCAACCAGTCCTAAATTATGGATCCTATCATCACAAACAGTCAAGAATTCAAATGCATCCTCGCTTAGTGCCCCAGAAAACCAAGGCAAAGTCATCTCATAAATCAGCCCAATATCTTCTTCTCCTTAATAGACTAAGCAAGATGGGTGACTACCAATTGAGCAACTACCAAGGTTGTACGATTCTCAACTCTTGGGGTTGCACTACAGATTAAGCCCCTACCATTTGTACCACTCAAATCTGTGGACTAAGCACTACAGATCGTGTACTACCAACCTAACCCAACAACTAAACTAAAGCGTTTCTAAGCAACGATTAAGGAATAAACCTTGGTAAAGACTGGGCTACCCCCTAGACTACCAGTGGCTGGGGTGGAGGAATCTCTAGTACGGGAGCACAAATAAGGTCTCGCAAAGTATCCTTATTCTAACCTCTAGTTGGGGCTGTAATTCTCATTTGTCCCCTGATATCTAGATTGGCCACGACATCCGATAGGATTTTCTAGTTGCAAACTTGGGGTCATTATCTCCGATAGCCGTAGCTCGCATTCTAACCATTTATGAAAGAATTAAACCAAGTGAATCTTAGAAACCAACATAGACTCATAGCACGAAATGAGTTAAGGAAGTGAAGATCTTCTAAGAATGTCCTATAGCCTCCTAAAAATAAGAAATGTCATCATTCTGATACACGAGACTCTACTAGACACTTGCTCTTATACCAACAATACTAGTGAACCTGGGCTCTGATAGCAATTTGTCATGATCCAATTTCTCAAGTCATGATAGCACTTACTTTAACCCACCAATAGGTAAGCCAAACAATAGCACAGATAAAAGTAATGGGATAATATGTAGAAACTAAGGTAAATACCATAATTATGCAAGTAATTAGATTACAAGCCATAAAATATAAGGCTGATAATGCAACTAAAGATAAATAAGGAAAATAGTAGAAATATCTTACAACTAAGTAAGGTTGGTACAAGAGCCTCTAGAAAAAGAATAAGATTACTATAAGAATCAAATATACAATAGACTTGAATAAAAACACCATTCAAATAAAAAAGGGAGAGAAAGTTAGCTCCGACTCTGAAAGCTCACCTATTTTTGAACTTTGACCAACACTGGTACAAACAATAAAGGAGATTGCTAGTACTTGGATCTACATCAAAAAGGATTTTAAAGTATAGTATGAGTACCAAAGGTATGGGTACTCAGTAGGCATCAGTGGCTAATTGTGCTAAATCATAATATAAGTACAATAAGATATGAGATAGTAAACTAAAATTAGCAAAAACGGACAAACCTAAAATAATGCTCTAATACTGAAAGTAAACAACCAAGTAAATAATATTGAGAATAGCATGACTATCGATAGCCTAACTGGGGCCCCATAAGCCCAGAAAATGCAAGAAAGAATAAATAATTCAATCGAGCCCCTATAAGCCAAGTGGATGCAATCAAGAAAGAGATACTAATGATAACACTCATACGATAACAAACCCTCATAACTAAAAATATGGATCCTTTTATACCATAAACACCAGACTCAAATTGATTTTATAACCATAATAAGTATCCTTAATATCAGACTTGCACCAAAAATAGTATCATAAATATTGGACTCAAATCAAAAAATAGTATCATCATAGATATTGGACTGAAACTACTCTTAATATCAAAATTAATGGGCTCAAACAAGTCTTAATATCATAATTGTTGGACTCAAAATGGACTTAATATCATAATTGTCGAACTCAAACTGGTCTTAATAAATCCAAGGTACCATATAGAATGAGTCGCCATATGTATAAATCCTTTTCAAAAATTAAGAATGTAGATATGATGATGGGAGAAGGACTCATAAGTCAACAAGGAGCTAATTATCATCTTGACCTAAAGTGGGCTAAAGACGTCCATTTCTATTTCTGAAAGTTCATTCTAAGGCAATTCCTACCCCAAGCTAGACTAAAGTTCCAAAATCCCACTATATGGTGCTATACAAGTCTCATTAATTCCTAAGGTGGAAATTCAACCCAAGGAATAGGTGGTTAAGTCAAATTTGCCTAAATATGGCTCACTATCTAGGTAAATAATCAAAATTTTCCTAACAATGCAATCAAGTCATAATTCCTAACCCAAAACTAGCATAATGGCATATCAATACCATAATAAAGGTCAATCCAAGAGGAGAGTAGGCGTAGCCTACTTGGACGGCATAGAAATCCAAATAAAGTTCACTAAATTGGATATTTTCCCTTACAAGAAGCCTCCGCACAATGCCACGTTATCAAAATAGTGATCTAAGCATTAGTACGAGAATAATATACCCATATTTCATTTTAATGCTTTGGGTCAAATATCAAGTTGAAATCCCATGGGTGATTTACTTACGAAATCACAATTTCAAAAATGTTCATACATCCCTCTACGCTAAATGATCATTTATATAACGCCCCAAAAGTACCCACTAGATGTCACATGATTCTCAAGACTACGAATAGCACTAAGTTAACCCATGATATCTATTTTGCTTGAAACTCACATGAAAAGTGATCCAACATATATAGAAACTAAAGGTAAACAATTTTATAACTTAATAAAAGTCCTTAAATTAGATATCTTAAACAAATTCTTTGATCTTAAAACATACACAGTTTGGCAAGCCTCTACTACTGACTAAAGAGCCACTAGGACAGTCCCCAGCTGACCCATACATAAATAAAATAAAATAACTAGAATACTTTCATCAACGAACAGAAGTCTGATAAGCTTGGTCCTTGGACTATGAGAACTTACAAAAAGTTGAGATGTAGGTAATACTACCCATAATCAATCCTGCTACTGGAAATGAGCACCAGAACCTACATTATCAGACAATGTACCACATAGACATATATTTGGGTTAATAGCTCTGGAATGTACTAGGTATGTAAGGGTGAATGCATAAGTAAAACAGTAACTTAATATATAAGTAAACTTTAAAATGAGGCATTCTAAGCATAAATGATTAATATTTAGTAAAGTGAAAACTACAAGATCGTAAAATATAGATAATGAAGTATGTGAATAAACTTAGTGAGCCATAACATTTAGTTTCTAAAGGCTTTACTTTTAATCTCTCTTTTGGAAGATTCTTTTAACCGACATAAACCATGTGAGCTATCATGGAGTCCAACGTATTACCCACGTTGAGGAGAGTTGTCCTATCCTTGCCATCAGAATTGAACCTAAACTGTGATCACTATACTTCATTCATATTAGGAAAAAACTTAACCTACGGTGGCTCGTAGTTTCTAGGAATTTAGGGTACGCTCATCCGTATTCCCTTCTCGGTACTAAATACTACTCCCAGGATACTTATATGCTCATTACTTAAGAAATCCACCTTAAAATAGCATAAAGGTTAATAGAATGAAAACCAGTTATGCTTCTTTTTACATTAAATCATAATCAAGATGAATAGTTGTGGATTTCATGTCCTATCTTTAGATCAAAAGATCCATTTTTATTTAAGTCATGTTATAGAACATATCAATAGAGCTTAAAGATCATAAACTTCTTGTAAACTCAGTACTTGTACTTACGACAGTGAATTCATGCTTTGTTTCATAGAAATTCATACAAAAGCATTATGCTCAATAATGACAATGAAATCTTTCAAACATATCCCAATCAAGATAATGAAATTCAAATCACAATATAAATCTTCACAACCAAAAATATGAATATATGTTAACCTTGTTGCACTTAAATCTGTCAATCACATGGTTGTGTCATACTTTAAAAATATGGTTATTTGGGTGTGAAACCCAATTCAAAACAAGTAAATTCAATCTTAAAATCATGCTTTTTGGGCACAGGAATGGAAGATTATCCTTGTTCATAAACCCCACATACCTGAAATTTCTTGACTTGTTAAGAGGGATTGACCCTTGGGACTTGAAAGATGAATTTATGCGAGGAACCCTAATCTTGATGTTCTTGATAGTGGTAGGAGAGATAATGTTGTTAATTGATTGTGGAATAGAGGAAAATAATGCCTCTTTGGGGGTTATAGGTTGTGAGTTGGAGTTATAAGAGGGAAAAAGACCAAAAATCCCTTTAGCTGAACATTATAGAATTTGGTCGCCAGTCTTTATGAGTCCATCATACGACTCATATAGTGAAGGTATGAGTGAGACTTATTACTCATAATCTTGGACTAATCAAGATAGTACACATTGTTCATCATACGAGTCAAAGCCTATGACTAGTAACATCACAATATGACTTGTAGCCCACCAATCGTAACATGGACAGAATCTTAGGAAGCCTACACAGATGAATTCACGACTTCTCTTCATACCACTCGTACCATGCTTGACAATTTCTAGGGTCTACTCATAACTTGAACAAAAGTCACATCACCCCATGCTGACATGGGTATGACTCGCTATATACAACTCATATGAAGTATGTACGACTCAAGAAAATGAGTAGTATGTTGGACAGTAGCTTCTAGACATGGGGTATTACAATATATTCCCCTTGGAAACATTCTTCCTCGAATGTGTTTCACCTAGGATTTGGATTTTGGAAACGAATCAACAACTCCATATTGAATTTACAGCCATGATTACTACTACCATAAGGACTCAATTTGTCACAATAAAAGATATGATATAGGAGCACTTAAATGGACATTAAAAGAAAGAACTTTTCAGAAATAACACTTTACCATAGGTAGGAACTGAATTGGATGAAATGAGATAAGGATACTTGATCATCATGTCTGCTTCAGCTTCCTAAGTGGCCCCTTCAACTAGTTGGTTTCTCCAAAGAACTTTTACTGATGCTACTTCCTTAGTTCTTACCATTCAGACCTACCTATCAAGAATCTCCACAGGAATCTCCCCATATGACAAGTTATATTTTACCCCAATACTATCTAGGGGAACTACGAAGGATGAATTTCTAATGAACTTCTTAATCATCGAAACATGGAACACTGGGTGAATTAAAGTTAACTCTGGTGGAAGATTTAATCTATAAGCAACCTTTACTACACGCTTCACTATCTCATACAGACCAACAAATCAAGGACTCAGTTTCCTTTCTTTCCAAATCTCATTATTCGCTTTATAGGTAAAACTTTCAAGAACACCCAATCGCCGACCTCAAACTTGAGCTCTCTTCTTCTTACATCAGCATATGATTTTTGATGACTCTGAGTAGTTTTAAACCTCTCACAAATCAACTGAACCTTTACCATAGATTTAAGAATAGAGTCTATCCCAATAAATGCTTCTTAACCAACCTAAAACCATCCTATAGTTGATCTATACCTACTTCCATACAGTGCCTCAAATGGAGAATGCTAGCATGATAACTATTATTATAAGCAAACTCAATCAAACATAAATAATCATCCCAACTTTCTCTAATTTATAAAACACACGCCCTCAGCATGTCTTCTTGTCACGACCTGAACTAGGGTCTGGCCATGATGGACATCCCGAACCATGAAGGCTCAGACGTCCTACTCTATCTGATATGGTAATCATGCACAAAATTCATATAATAAAAGAAAATGTGAAATTATAATCTAATATAGAAACATGGTCATACTCTGGATTCAGTTTAACCATATGAAATAAAATCCAATATCAACTAAACAACTTCAGGAACAGTGTGCGAAATCTCTACTACATGATCTAAAGATAACTATCAGAGAAGCTAGGACAAGGCCCCCAGTAGACCAAAACAAAGGAATAACATAATCTAAAATGACAGGCCTTCTGGAACAAAGAAGGCTCACCACTGCACAAATCACTTCTCCCTAGATACTCTACTGATTAGTCGGACCCCTAGACTGAGACTTCGAACCTGAGAGGTAGGGGGTCAATACAATTGTACGGGTATGCAGAACAAATCCAAAAAAATAATTTATATTCAACATATATGAGAGCAATTTAAAATATTTCATAAACATATCATATAGTAAGAAATCTCATGGGCATTTCTGAAAGACTCTTTAAAATCATCTGAACTCTGTGACACTCTTTGTTTTACTTCTACGCTAGGTGGTATACCCTACAAATCTGCAATTCCATAGGCTATATAGAATCCTCCATTGACTCGATGGGGAAGCCCCCAACCCAAGTATGCCGCAAGGATTGGAGTCTCTAACTCTGCTACGCCACATGGCAGTCGCCAGCGTAAAATTATATATCCAGATCGACAAATCAAGATTTTAGGTTAAGAGTTACTTGAACTCAAACCTTCTTCGGGTAACCACCTAACCCTCTTTAAGCCCAGTTTTAACTCTTTAAAACATGAATTCTTTGAAATCAAACTCTGAAAAACATACTCTGTTATGGCATACATGCTTATGATATCGTCATACCATTGATTTGCAAGTCATGTCTCTAAGCCATTATTGGCATATTATACTCTCTGTTTCTAAAACATAAATTTGAGACCACCATATCAATAAATCATTTCAAAGAACTCTTTCTTTAAAACTCATGTAACACATATGTCAAAGCTCTTAATCTGATGCAAATGTTTCTATTTTAACAAAATATATTTACATTAAGAAACTCCTCTCATAAATCACTAAATTATGATTAAAATACTATGGTGTTTTAGTAAACTATTTTCAAGCCGTGAATCATGCATTTCAATCAATCACCATAAGATCATAAACATAAGGTTATCACAATAGAGGGATTTTCATTATTTTGTGCTCTCAAACAAATCTTCAATTTCAAATTTCATACATATACTTATATGTGTAAATTAATTTAAGGGGATAAGGCCTAAAGGCCAAAACAACAATATCATTAAACATGTATAAAGCATAATAAAATCATGGATCTCAAAACTCCTTTAACAAATTCATGCGTAATGATTTTTAAAATCATAATTGGGTGTTTTCAACAAGCTCATGTAGTTTTAGGATAAACCCCATGTACCTCAATTTAGAAATTTGATGGATCATTCTTGAATCCTATGGTTTGGGGATTCCAAATCATCACTCAGTTTCAAAAACCCGTGGTTGAATCTTGAGTTAATTGGGTTTTTAGTTTGAAACCCTAGAGAGTGTTCTTATGAATTTTTAAAGAAATTATGAATAATGAGGTCACTTGGGAGTATAATCCCATGTTTAAGATAATAAGAAGGTGTGGAAAATACCTAATATACCCTTAATGAGATGGAATAAAATATAACTAGGAGCCCAATTTAATGGGCTACCACGACGCACCACAATTGCGGTGGCTCACTGGAAATTGACCAATGGAATTCTTAGGGTCACCGCGATGTGGGACCTGGAACTTTAGCGTAACGTGCCAAAACTACGCTAGGCTACTGGAATTTGGCAATTATTAAATAGACCCCCTCCGCGACGCTCCAAGTACTAAAATAATAGTGTTTTTTTACTAGGACTTAAATTAGACATAATTTCTTGCTTGGGTATTGGATTTGGGTGAATCTTAAATCGGCAGATAGCTTATCAAATTTCCCATGTGATGAAAAGTCAAAATTAGGAAAATTATGTACATGGTTTAAACTTTACTCACTTTGGATGTCAAAAAAATGAGACTAAGTGTCTCTGACACTAAAAAAGATCTATAACTCTAAGAGTATATTACCACGAGCTAAAGCATGGATGATGCGGGGTGTTACATTATCCTCCCTTGGGATCATTCGTCCCCGAATGATGACGCGGAACACAGACAAGCACGATTTCAAACATGCTAAGGCCATGAACGAATAAGACAAAGATTGTACCTTCTATTTTGTCATTCACCAGATCAAATAAGTCTGGGTATCTATCTGTCATGTCATCTTCTGATTCCCAAGTTACTTCCTCAATTTTTTAATTTTTCCACAACACTTTAACCAAAGTTATCTCTATTCTCCTCAACTTTCTAACTTGACGATATAATATTGCAGTAGGTTCCTCTTCATAGGATAAGGAGTCTATCACTTTGACCTCCTCTACAGACAACACTAATTAATAGTCTCCAATACATTTCTTCAACATGGATATGTGAAATACCAAATAAATAGAATCCAAACTTGTAGGCAACTCTAACTCATACGCAACCCCTCATATCCTTATCAAAGTTTGGTATGGCCCTATATAGCGAGGACTCATCTTACCTTTCTTCCCGAATCGCATAACTCCCTTCATAGGGGAGACTTTGAGAAATACCCAATCACCAACTTCAAATTCTAGCTCCCTTCTCCATCGCCTTATGAAACAGCTCAGGCCCAAAAAACTATGTCTCACCCACTTTATACCATCCTATCGTGATCTAAATCTTCTCCCATACAAAATTTCAAATGGAGCCATCTTAATACTGGATTGGTAGTTGTTATTACAAGCGAACTCTATCAATGGCCAGTGAGCTAACAAACTACCTTTGAAATCAATCACACAAGCTCTCAACATATTTTCAACGGTTTTAATAGTACATTTGGCTTGCTCATCTGTCTGAGGGTGGAAAGCCATACTCAGGTTCACTTGGGTACCTAAACCCCTCTGAAAAGATCTCCAGAACTGTGAAAAGAATTACATACCTCGATCAGATATGATGGATATAGGTGCTCCATGAAAATGGACTATCTCCTCGATGTATAACTTGGCATAGTCATCTCCCGAATAGTTGGTTGTTATAGGCAAAAAGTCGGTTGACTTGGTCAACAGGTCTACAAGTACCCAAATAAAATCATGCTAGTTTTGGGACCTCGGAAGTCCCGTGATAAAGTCTATATTGGCAATATCCCACTTCCACAAGGTCAAAGCAAGGTACCACCTGTCCTCATATGCACTACTTCCTCTTGTTGACAATTCAAACACATAGCAACAAATTTAGACACATCACGCTTCATATTATTCCACCAGTATATGGTTTTCATATCATGATACATCTTAGTAGATCCTAGGTGAACAACATACCTCAAAGTGTGAGCTTCGTCAAGGATCCTCTTTCGTAACCCATTTGCATCTAGCATACATAGTCTACCCTGATATCTCAAAATTCCATCACCACCAATTTCAAAAGACATCACCTTCTGTTGACCCACATCTTTCTTGATCTATATCAAGATGGGATCTTTAATTCGCTTTTCTTTAACTTTAGCACAAAGGGAAGACTTATATACCTCATGAACAACCACTCCCCCATCTTCGAAATTTAAGAGTCGTACTCCTATATTTGTAAGTCGGTGAACATCCTTCACCATCTCCCTCTTCCCCTTTTCAAGATGCGAAAGGCTGCCCATAGATAGCCTGCTGAGGGCATCAGCTGCCATATTTGCCTTGCCCGGATGGTATTGCAGTCTTAGTGAGAATCCTTCAAGAGTTCCAACCATCGTCTTTTCCTGTGGTTTAATTCTTTCTGTGAGAAAACATACTGTCAACTCTTGTGATCAGTAAATATATCAACATGTACCCCATAGAGATAATGCTACCATATTTTAAGCGTAAACACCATATCGGTTGGAGTCGTGGGTCTGGGCCATTTTCTCACTGCCTCAACTTTTTGGGGATCAACCTTAATCCCGTCACTAGATACAATATGCTCTAAGAAAGCAATAGCATTAAGCCAGAATTCAAACTTGGAAAACTTTGAATACAACCTATGATCTTTCAGAGTCTGAAGGATGATTAGGAGGTGATTGGTATGATCCTCCTCACTCATAGAATAAATCAAGATATCATCAATAAGAACTATGAAGAACAAATCCAAAACCTAATAGAACACCCTGTTCATAAGATCCATGAAGGTTACAGGGGCGTTAGGCAACCCGAAGTACATAACTAAGAATTAATAATGATCGTATCTAGTTCGAAAAGTTATTTTGGGAATGTCTGACTCTCTAACTTTCAACTGATGGTATCCCAAATAGAGCTCTATCTTTGAAAAACATCTAGCACCTTGAAGCTGGTCAAAAAGATCATCAATTATAGAAAGAGGATATTTATTATTAACAGTGACCTTGTTTAACTGGCGATAATCTATACACATACAGAGGGAAATATCTTTCTTTCGTATGAAGAGTACAAGTACACCCCAGGGAGAAACACTAGGATAGATAAAACCTTTGTCTAGAAGATCTACTAGTTGTTCTTTCAACTCTTTCAGTCCTGCAAGAGCCATTCTATATGGTGGAATAGAGATGGGACGGGTATCGAGCAACAAATCAATATCAAAAACTATCTCCCTATCAGGTGGTATGCCTGGGAGATCATCAAGGAAAACTTCTGGGAACTCATTCACCATAGGGACAGACTGAAGAGAAAGGCATTCGGTATTTGAATCTTTAACCCAAATAAGATGATACAAGCAACCCTTAGAAATGAGTTTATGGGCTCTAAGGTAAGATATAATGTACCCTCTAGGTGCTAAGAAATGTCCTTCCCATTTTATTACTGGATCTTTCAGGAAGGAAAAAGTAACCTTTTGGGTTCTACAATCTAACATAGCATAACATGAATAGAGCCAGTCCATCCCTAGGATACCATTAAAATAAACCATGTATAAGTCTGTACCCATAAATATTTACCACACAATTTCTATACACTCTCCAAGCCACAACAAAATCTCCCACCAGAGTAGAAATAGAAAAGGGTTTGACAATAACATCGGGCTCAAACCCAAAACTAACAGCGACATAAGGTGGCATGTAAGACAAGGTAGACCTGGGATCAAGTAACTCATAAAAATCACTGGAAAAGATTTGCAACGTACCAATAACTACATCTAGTGAGGCCTCTGCCTCCTGGAGGTTGGTTAAGGAGTACAACCGATTGCGGTCACTTTCGACGGCTAAAGTGGCACCCTTATAATGTGGTGGTGGTGCAGAAGAATTAGCCTGTGACTTGGCTCCACCATCATTACCCTTTTCTGCCGGACGGTGTCTCTGGATTTGGCCTGGCTGGACGCACGAATAACACACCATAGCATCAAATTGACATCTCCCTAGATGATTCCTCCCATATCTCTCGAAGCACGGGTATGTCCGAGAGGTCTGAGCTACACTTTCTTAAGACTACAAACCCTGTATTCTCGACCCCTGCCTGGACTAAAAATCCTGGGGGCGCTATCCAGCTAGGGGTCTGGACAGTGGAGCACTGGCTACAAACTGTGCATTACCCCAAAACTTTTTCTTCTGCTATTTGTTACCCTAATTCCCACATTGCTACTGACTGTGGCTCTGGTCTGCTGTCTTGGCTCTTTTTGTCTGCCTGTCCTTTTCTCTAGATTCAGAGATTTTTTTTTCTTTTCCTCAACTTGCTATATGTGGAATGATAGTCTGGGAAAATCCATGTCTCGGTTCAACATTGCTCCCTGACATTCAAGCACTAAGTCATCCGAAAGGCCGGATGTAAATTTCCTTATTCGGGCTCTCATGTTACTAGTAATCTCTGGATCATAACGGGCTAGTTGGTTGAACCTCAGAGTATACTCTTGGATACTCATCTTTTCCAGCTTTAGATTCATAAACTCTTCATCTTTAGCCTCTCTTAGCTCGAGAGGAAATAATCGATCGAGAAAGACTTCCATGAACTCGGCCCAAACTGTGGGCTCAGCACCCTCACCCTTTGAATCTTCCCACTCGTTATACCATTGGTTCGCTACATCCTTAAGCTGGTAAGCTGCTAACTCAACCCCCTCTACCTTGTCTACATGCATCACCTTAGAGAACTTCTCCATCTCGTCCATAAACTCCTGTGGATCCTCTTTAACCTTGGTACCAGTAAACTTGGGCGGATTCATTCTCATGAATTGGACCACTCTTATAGCCTCAAATGTAATAAATGCATACCCAATATCTTTCGACTATTGGGTCTGTATGGCTACTAACTATGCAAGCATGTGAATGGACTGCCTAAATTCTGCATTAGATATCTCTCCATCACAAGGATGAGGGCGGTTAGACCCCATCCGAGGAGATCTGGGTGCCCTAGGTGGGCTGGTTTAAGTAGGTGGGACTCTCGGAATAGCATTAATCTCTAGAGTCTGAGCTCTATTTTGGGTCCTCATCCCATGAGTGGGACGGACCTCATCTATCTGTGCATTCTAATCGATAGTACGACGGGAAGGCATGATTGTTTTTTTGAAACACAAGAGACCATTGATTAGGGGACAATTCAGAATCTGAAGCACGAACCAAAACACAAAGAAGAGAAACATTCCTAAATACCTAGTAGCCTCCTGCTTATAAGTATGGCGTGCTACACCCCCATAAATAAGATTCTACCCAATGCAATTTTGCAGACACCCTGGGACCATGAACCGTGCTCTGATACCAAGTTTGTCACGACCCAAACTAGGGCCTGGCCGTGATGGACATCCCAAACTATCAAGGCCTAGATGTCCTACTCTAGTTGATCTATAAATCATGCACAAAATTCATATAATAAAAGAAAATGCAAAATTATAATCTAATACGGAAACATGGTCATACTCTAGATTCAGTTTAACCATAAGGAATGAAATCCAAAATCAACTAAATAAATTCTGGAAAAGTCTGTGAAATCTCTACTACATGATCTAAATAAAACTGTCTAAAAAGCTGGAAAAAGGCCCCCAGTAGACCAAAATAAAGGGATAACATAATCTAAAATGATAGACCTTCTGGAACAAAGAAGGCTCACCACTGCACAGATCACTTCTCCCTAGAAACTCTACTAATTAGTTGGTCCCCTAGACTGAGCCTCCGAACCTGAGAGGTAGGGGTCAATACAATTGTACTGGTACACAGAACAAATCCAAAATAATAATTTATATTCAACATATATGAGAGCAATTTAAAATATTTCATAAACATATCAAATAGTAAGAAATCTCATGGGCATTTCTGACAGACTCTGTAAAATGATCTGAACTCTATGACACTCTTTGTTTTACTTCTGCGCTAGGTGGTATACCCTACAACTCAGAAATTTCACGGGCTATATAGAATCCGTCATTGACTCGGCGAGGAAGCCCCCAACCAAGTGTCCCACAAGGGTTGGAGCCTGTGACTCTTCTATGCCACATGATAGTCTCCATTGTAAAATACTATACCCAGATCGGCAAATCTTGATTTAAGGTTAAGAGTTACTTGAACTCAAAACTTCTTCGGGTAACCACCTAACCCTCTTTAAGCCCAGTTTTAACTCCTTAAAAAATGCATTATCTGCAATCAAACTCTGAAAAAACATACTCTGTTATGGCATACATACTTATGGTATCGTCATACCATTGATTGGCAAGTCACGTCTCTAAGCCATTATTGGCATATTATACTCCTTGTTTCCAAAACATAAATTCAAGACCACCATATCAATAAATCATTTCAAAGAACTCTTTCTTTAAAACTCATGTAACACATATATGCAACTCTTTTTTTCAAATGTTCAATGATGCAAGGTGGCCATGTCAAAGCTTCTGATCTCATGCAAATCTTTCTCTTTTTATTGTCACGACCTGAACTAGGGCCTGGCCGTGATGGACATCCCGAACCATGAAGGCTCAGACGTCCTACTCTATCTGATCTAGTAATTATCTACAAAATTTATATAATAAAATAAAATACAAAATTATAATCTAATATAGAAACATGGAATACAAAATTATAATCTAATATAGAAACATGGTCATACTCTGGATTCAGTTTAACCATATAAAATGAAATCTGATATCAACTAAACAACTATAGGAACAGTGTGCGAAATCTCTACTACATGATCTAAAGATAACTGTCAGAGAAGCTAGGACAAGGCCCCCAGTAGACCAAAACAAAGGAATAACATAATCTGAAATGACAGGCCTTCTGGAACAAAGAAGGCTCACCACTGCACAGATCACTTCTCCCTAGATACTCTACTGATTAGCCGAACCCCTAGACTGAGCCTCCAAATCGAGAGGTAGGGGGTCAATACCATTGCACTGGTATGCAAAAAAAATCCAAAATAATAATTTATATTCAACATATATGAGAGCAATTTAAAACATCTCATAAACATATCATATAGTAAAAAATCTCATGGGCATTTCTGAAAGACTCTTTCATAAACATATCATATAGTAAAAAATATCATGGGCATTTTTGAAAGACTCTTTAAAATTATCTGAACTCTGTGACACTCTTTGTTTTACTTCTATGCTAGGTGGTATACCCTACAACTCTGCAATTCCACAGGCTATATAGAATCCTCCATTGACTCAACGAGGAATCCCCCAACCCAAGTGTGCTGTAAGGATTGGAGTCTCTAACTCTACTACACCACATGGCAATCGCCAGCATAATATAATATACCCGAATCAACAAATCACGATTTTAGGTTAAGTGTTACTTGAACTCAATTTGACAATTGTTAAATAGACCCCTCACGACACGCCAAGCACTAAAATGATAGTGTTTTTTTACTAGGACTTAAATTAGCCATAATTTCTTACCCAGGTATCGAATTCGGGCGAATCCTAAATCAGCGGAAAGCTTATCAAATTTCTTATGTGATGACAAGTCGAAATTACAAAAATTATATTCATGGTTTAAACTTTAATCACTTTGGAAGTCAAAAAAATGATACTAAGTCTCTCTGACACTAAAAAAAATCATTAACTCTAAGAGCATATTACCATGAGCTAATGCATAGACAATGTGGGGTGTTACACTTCCAATGTCTTAATTATGCATTCAGCTTAACCATCGATCTGCAGATGAAAAGCAGTACTGAACTTAACCTTTATACCAAGGCCCTTCCAAAAAATACTTTCAAAACTGTGAAGTGAAATGCGTTTCTCTGTCCAAAATGAGGGACAAGGGTATCCCATGAAGCCTTACTAACTCACCAATATAAATTTTGGCATAATAATCTGCGGTGTCTGAAGTCTTGAAAGGTAGGAAATAGGCTAATTTTGTCATTCGATCAACTATAACCCAAATTGAATCATGCTGACATCCTGTACGAGATAACTCTGTGATGAAATCCATATTCACCAGTTCCCACATCTATGTAGGAATACTAATCTCTTTCAACATACCAGCTAGTCTCGGGTGTTCAACTTTAACTTGTTAGCAATTGCGACACTTGGCTAAAAACTCGGCTATGTCCCTCTTAATACCATTCCACTAATAAATTTCCCATAAGTCATGGTACATCTTAGTGGCACCCGGATTAATGAAATACCTCAAACCATGAGCCTCAGCTAGTATCCTTTCCCTCATCCCATCTATATTAAGAACACAAATCCTACCTTGTTAGCGAAGTGTATCATATATCCCTTGGGAGAAAACCTCAACCTTCTGTTGCTGGACTACTTAATATTTGGCTAAGTATAGGATTATTTCATTGTTTATCCTTCACTTCCACTACCAAAGATGATTTTGAACCATTTTGAACTACTACTTTTCTATCATCAGTGTCGAGCAAACATAAACTCAAACAGCCCAATCTATCCAATTCTTTAGCCAACTCTCACTCTTCCTTCTTCACATGAGACACATGACCCATAGATAGCCTACTTAGTGCATCTGCCACCATGTTGTCCTTACCCAGATGATAAAGCACATTCATGTCATAATCTTTCAATAATTTTGACCACCTTATATGATAAAGATTCCATTTTCTTTTGAAAAAATACATACTAAAGACTTTTATGGTTAATTAAAACATCAACATGCACACCATAGAGGTAATGTCTTTAAATTGTTAAGATGAATACCATGGCAGCTAACTCCAAATTGTGATTTGGGTAATTATTTTCGTGATCCTTAAGTTTCCTAGAGGCATAATCTATCACTCTCCCATATTGCATCAATACACAACCTAACCTAACTCTAGAAGCATCAGAATACACTATGAATCCATCTAACCCTTCTGGCAGAGCTAACATTAGTGTCAAAGTCAATCTATCCTTCAACTCTTGGAAACTTTTCTCATACTTATCTAACCATATAAACTTTATCTTTTTTTGGGTCAGCATAGTCAATGGTGCGGCTACATAAGAGAACCCTTCTATAATATCCAGCCAAACCCAAAAATCTTCTGATATTAGATGGAGTGATGGGTCTAGGCCAGTTCTTCACTGCATTAGTCTTCTTAGGATCTACATTAATACCAGCCCTAGAAATAACATTCCCCAAAAAGGTAATAGATTAGAACCAAAATTCACATTTACCAAACTTCGCATATAATTGATGGTCCTTGAGGGCCTGTAGCGCTATTCTTAAATGGTATGCATGCTCTTCCTCACTCCTAGAATACACCAGTATGTCATCTGTAAAGACAATGACAAACATATCCAAGTACTATTTGAAGACCTTATTCATCAAATCCATAATGGTTGTAGGGGCATTTATTAGTCAAATGACATAATCACAAACTCAAAATGGTCGTACCTTGTTTAAAAAGTTATGCTGGTGGTATCCTGACCTAAGGTCAATCTTGGAGAACCACCGGGCACCCTGAAGTTGATCGAACAGATAATCAATTTAAGGAATGGGATACTTGTTTTTTATGGTAACCTTATTTAGTTGTCTATAATCTATACACATTTTGAGAGTACCATCTCTCTTATGTATGAAAAGGACTGAGCACCCCATGGAGAAACACTGGGTCTAATTAAACCTTTATATAACAGGTCCTTAAATTGTTCTTTAACTCTTTAAGTTCAGCTGGAGCTATATGATATGGAGCAATAGAGATGGGTTGAGTGTCAGGAAGAAGATCAATACTGAACTTTATTTCTCTATATGGAGGTACCCCTAACAAATATTCAGGGAAAACCTTTGAGAAATCATTAACTGCACAGACTGATTGAATTGTTGGGGCTTTAGATTTAGTATCTTTGACTCAAACTAAATGCTAGATACACCCTTTTGATATTAACTTTATGGACTTAAGATAAGAGATAAAATGACCTTTAGGAGACACACAACTACTCTCATATTCAAAAAATGCTTCATTAGGAAACTAAAACTTCACCACATGGGTGTGATAATCTATTTCTGTATAGAATGAGTGGAGGAAATCCATGCCCAGAAAAACATCAAAATCTACCATCTCCAACTATATTAGGTCCTCTAGAATGATATTATTGAGGATGGTAATAGGATACTCCCTATAAACTCATCTATCAACAACTGACTCACCCAATAGGGTAGAAACTGAGAAGGGCTTGGAGAGATTTTCAGGACCTACTTAAAAATTTATGGCAACTAATATAGTTACATAAGAGAGATTTGCCCTCGAGTCTAACAATATATATATGTCAATGTGATAGGCACGAATAATACCATGACAACATCTGGTGAACTCTTCTGCTCCTGATGACACGGTAAAGCATAAAATCAATTCTAGTGTTGACCACCACGGGTACTGGATGATGTGCCCTGTGGAGTAACTGGTGGCCTATCTGAGCCACTGCATTAGTAACTTGAGTCTGAGGATGAATATCCCTGCATTCCTACTTAGCATACGGACACCTCTTGATCTTGTAGCCCAACTTGCTATGACCACAGCAACCCCCTTTGCCAATCAAACACTCACCAGGATGGGTCCTATCACACTTCATACATGTCGAGTAACTGGGCCTACCAACTACACTATTTTGAGAACTGGAATTCAAAGTCCTACCCCACTACTCATGCTTGTTCCTGCGTGTAGAAGCACTGGATGAAGATGGTGCAAGAACAGATGAGTGACCCTGAAACTACAAACAGTTTCCCCCTTCAGGCCTTGGGTGAATAAGCTCAAACTATCCAGTCCTAGCTCTTTTTGTTTCTCTTCTCTTTTTTTTTATCTTTTCTGCCTTAATTTATTGATCATGAGTCAACAATGGAGCAATATCTATATCACCAATCAGCATGGCAATCCTACACTCCTTAACTACTAAATCAGACATCCCAGAAATAAACTTACTCATACGAGATCTAGAGTCAGATAACAACTTGGGAGCATACTTAGAAAACTGAGTGAACTTAAGGAAGTACTCTTTTACTATCATAGAGCCTTGATTCAAGTTCATACACTCTACAACCTTATCCTTCCTCATCTTACGTAGAAAGAACCTATCCAATAAAATATTCTGAAACACCTTCCAACTCATAGGAGATACATTCTTACCCCTACCTTTCTTCCACGTAAAATCCCAATCATAAGAAATATCCTTTTGCCTATAGGATACAAAATCTATACTCTTCTCTTCAGTAACATGCATAATCTGAGTAATCTTTCTCACCTCATCAATAAAGAGTTGAGGATCCTCTTCCATCTTTGACCCATGAAACTCAGATGGATTCATCCTCATAAAGTCTCGAATTCTTGCTGCAGCTAAATTACCATTTTGCTGAAGTGGGACTATTGCCTGCTGGTTTCCTGAACATTGGCATTCACACTTGGGACAACGCTTGAAAAGCATCATAAAATTTAGCATGAGATACATTCTCATTCAGAGGGTCTGCGTGTAGGGGTTCTTGATCACTATTTTTGTATGTGTTGGCTTGATGAGGAGGCATATTCTGTCATATAAGAGGACGAATTAAGGCAGATAGAGACAATTGTAAGCATTGATAGATCATGAAAGAAATGATGATTCCTAACTCGTTTCGTAGCTTCTTTCTCACAATGTGTCGCGCTTCACATTCATGACCAAGACTCTACATAACATGGATTTTCTGACTCCCTAGAACTCCTTACAACCCTAGGCTCTAATACCAAGGTTGTAACACTGCAAAAGTACACCCTGGACATCACACAGTGCTCAAGACTGTGAATAGCCCTAAGCTAACCCATGATATCTATTTTGCTTAAAACTCACATGAAAAGTGATCTAACATATATAGAAATGGAAAGTAAACACTTTCATAACTTAATAAAAGTCTTTAACTTGGACATCTTAAACAAACTCTTTGATATTAAAACATACATAGTCTGACAAGCCTTTACTATTGAATAGAGATCCACTAGGACAGACCCCAGCTAACCCGAACATAAGTGGAAATCAAATAACTAAAATTCTTTCATCAATGAACAAAAGTTTGATAAGCTATGTCCTCGGACTATGAGGACTCTCTGAAATTCGGGATGTAGGTGATGCAACCTATAATCAATAGTGTTGTTGGAAATTAAAACTCGAACCTACATTATTAGACAATATAAGACATAGACATGTATGTGGGTTAATGCCTATGGAATGTACCAAGTATGTGGGGATGAATGCATAAGTAAAACAATAACTGGATATATAAGTAAACTTTCAAATAAGTCATGCTAAGCATAAATGACTCACCTTGGGATTTAGTAAATTGAAGAGTACAAGATCATAAAACATGGATAGTAAAGTATGTGAATAAACATAGTGAGCCATAACACTTAGTTTCTAAAACTTTACTTTTATTCTTTCTTATGGGGGATTCTTCTAACCAACATAACTCATGTGAGATACCATGAAGTCCAATGTCTTACCCATGTTGTGGAGAGTTTTCCTATCCTTGCCATCGGAATAGAACCTTAACTTAAGTGATCACTATACTTCATCCATATAGGAAAAAATCTTAAATGCGATGGCTCATAGTTTTTAGGAATTTAGGATGCACTCATCCACATTCCCTTCTCGGTGCTAAATACTACTCCTAGAATACTTATGTGCTCACACTTAAGAAATCTACCTTAAAATAGCATAAGGGATTATAGAATGAAAACCAGTTATGCTTTTCTTTACTTTAAATCATAATCAAGATGAATTGTTGTTGATTTCATGTCTTATATTTAGATCAAAAGATCTATATTTCTTTAAATCATGTTATAGAACATATCAATGGAGTTTAAGAGCATAAACTACTTGTCAATTCAGTACTTGTTCTTAGGACAGGGAATTCATGCTTTGTTTGATAGAAACTAATACAAAAAGTTATGCTAAATAATTACCTATAAATTATTCAACAATATCCCAATCAAGATAATGAAATTCAAATCACAATATAAATTTTCACAAGTAAAAACATGAATATATTCAACCTTGTTGCACTTAAAGCTTTCAATCAAATGGTAGCATCATACTTTAAGAATATGGTTATTGGGTATGAACCCTAATCTAAAACAAATAGATTCAGTCTTAAAATCATGTTTTTTGGGCACAAAGATGGAAGTTATCCTTGTTCATAAACCCCACATACCTGAAATTTCTTGACTTGTCAAGGGAGTTTGAACCTTGGGACTTGAAAGATGAATTTGTGTGAGGAACCCTAATCTTAATGTTCTTGATGATGGGAGGAGAGATGATATTGTTAATTGATTGAGGAATATAAGAAAATAATGCATCTTTGGGGGTTATAGGTCATGGGTTGGAGTTATAAGAGGGAAAAGGACCAAAAACCCCTTTAACTAAACATTACAGAATTTGGTTACCAGTCTTCACGAGTCCACCATATGACTCGTATGGTGAAGTTACGACTGAGCCTCGTTACTTGTAAGCTTGGCAGAATCAAGATGGTATACACTGGTCATCATACGAGTTAAAACCTACGACTAGTAACATCACAATACGACTTGTATCCCCTTAATTTTAACTTGGACAGAATCTTAGGGAGCCTACACTGATGAATTCACGACTTTCCTTCATACGACTCATACCATGCTTGAAAACTTCTAGGGTCAACTCATAACTTGAACAGAACTAACATCACCCCATATTGAAATGGGTATGACTCACTACATACGACTTGTATGAAGTATATATGACTCAAGGGATTGATTCGTATGTTATACAATGGCTTCCAGACACGGGGTATTACAATTTACCCTTAACAATAAGTAAATTTTTAGCTGAATCGACACACAATTCATTAAATCAAGGAAATAGGGATATATGACTTAATCAAAGAATTAAATCAAGAATTAGATTGAAACTTACAAGGACTACGGTGAGGAAATGGATTTTCCAAGATCACCCAGGGATCAATATCTTGATTTGCTAAGTTCTTTAGATTTATATGGCTCTTGGAATTTGGAGAAAATGGGAGAAAATTAGGTGAATAGAAGAATTTAATTCCCCTGCAGTTACCACTTAAGCAGTTACTTGATTGCTTAAAATATCACTACAAAGCGGCACATGGTTTCTTAAGCGACCCTTGCACCAGACCGACCTTCAATAAAAAGGACAACACGTTGCTTAAGCAACACCCGCTAAAGCAGTCATGCCTCAACTAAAGTGGGGACCATCTTGACTACTAAAGTGATCGTTTGGACGCCTATGAAACCAAAGGTACGCTTAAGCAGTTTCACTAGTTGAGTCCATGCACTTGTTGAATCATGGTTTTATTCCAAGTTTTAATTGATCCCTCGAGATTTGTTTGAAAACCCATGAACACAAACAAACTATGCTACCCTATCAAATTTTATATTCCAGAATCAACTGTGCCACCAATATTTCCATTAGGAGTCATTTTGAGGAAATATGAGCCCCACACCCAAGGGACACTTATATCAAAATCCATCCCATAGCCCAAAATGAGTTTGGAAGCCTAAAATCAATATTTTGGTGGTGATGGAACTATGAGAATTGGCATACCAGGTTGTTAACCTGATGTTTATGCCTAATAGCCAATGTTCAATAGTGAGCACTTTAAAATAAGGAATTGGCTCTAAAAATCAAAGGAACTGCCCGTAACTGAACTATCAGCTCCAAGAATTCATAAATGACTTAAAGCAGCAATAAAAAAGCTCTAAATGGCAAAAAGTATTAGGATGCAGGAAATAACCTAGAGAGTCATTAAACATTTGTATTTCTTTCCTTTCCTTATTATCATGATGTATAATAATAACTCACAACTTAAAACACTAATTCGTACATACTTGCTAAAAAGTCTTATTTTTTCCCTACTAGCTATGACCTACAATGGACACACTCAGGTCCATGTATTATATCGGCATGCTACCCGATCCATAATCATAATATCATACTAGTGTGGTTTTACAATCCAAAAACTTAGGTCATGATGGAACCTACTATAATTCATTATAGCTAAGACAATTCACAGCCTAGAATGACAAGTAATGGGTAAAGAAGCGGAAGGGAGAAGAACAGGATGAAAACAATAAATAAAATGACTAATAATCAAAAGAATTGAAGCATACATACACATATATACACACATATCTATATATGGAGGGAAAGTAATAAAATATACAAAATGAGTCTCCCTAGACCTAGTAAAGGCAGTATAAGAGCCACTAAATATAAGAAGTACTAGAAAAGTACAACATATACATAATAGTTTCTGAAAGATACAAAATAAGACTAGTCCCAAAATAGAAAGAGATTAATCAATTCTAAATGTTGAAATCTCACCCTAATCTATGATCAACATAACCGTTTAAGGGCAGCATCAATGGTGATAATGTCATGACCCAACTTCTGAGTCATGATGACACCAAAAGAATTCAACCAATAATACAATAAGCACAACTATTCCATCAATTAAATAAAACTGTGGGTAGCTCCACCCTGCCATGTTTCATTATTAAAATCCACTTCCAAATACCCATACCATACTTTAACATAAAGCAAGCAACAATGTCATAGCATAGACATGTAGTCATCAATTCTATAATTCATTGATAAACACCACGTGAAGTAGATACTAGTTATCGTTATCCTTTCATGAGTCAATAGATTACAAGTATTATCATTACTATCCATCCAATTGGGGAAAACTACAAGCCATCCATGTTATAGGTTATTCGTCTATCATAAGGCCATTCTTTAGCTGTCATCTTCATGATATGAGTTATCAATTAAGCCATCTCAACCTCACCTATTAGAAGATAATTTAACTAACCATCATGCAATACTAGTCCCATCATCACTAAGATGGTCACAACCTTAAGGACTAATTTCCATATTTTAATAAAGTAAAGTCCACCAACTAGCTTACTAGGTTTCTAGCCTCCAAATAGTAATCATAAATTTTAGAAGTAACTAGTTATCACATAAACCACCGTACTAAGCAATATGTCATAATATAACCTCTTATTCGTGTTAAGGATTTATATATATAGGTTAACCCTTGATTCTATGCAAGAGTATTCATACCTCGAGGTCTTAACTCAATTTAGGCGTAGATTTCCTCTAGTTGCTAATTTAGCATCAACAGGGGTCTCACCTCTTATTTAGTGATTTGGAATAAGAAATGAATAAAAATTTACCATGAGGGACCTCATATTTCAAGTACATAGGCGATTGGCCTCTCATGGCCTAACCTTATAAATATCAATGCATATAAGTAAAGTTACCCCATACGGCATCATTCTTACCTCTTTCAGATTCACTGGGCATCATCATAATATCAATATATTCCTCTGGATTCACCAGGCATCATCATAATATCAATATATTCCTCTAGATTTACCGAGCATCGTCATAAGATCACATATTCATTCTAATTCATTAGGAATCTTCAAAATATACAACTCTCCTAATACAACAACATGCATCCATATACATAGCCAAATAATAAACATACATAAAGATTCACGATATAAGGAAGTAGGGATATAGGATAACACTTGCCATTTCACCTTATTAATAAGCTTCACACGTAATATGAGCATAAATAAGAGCATGAGTATTTACAAGACATGAACAATAATCACCCAAAAAAATTATTCAAATCTTGATCATAAGATAATTCGGTAATCAATTTCAACCATTGCAACTCCTATGTATATATAGTTTAGACAATCACCACGTATCTAGGTCACTAAGCATTTACCTAGTTCAAGATTAAGGTGGGTCAAGTTCCCACTTCTAAATCCCGAGAATGCCAAGCTTACTAACACAAATATATCTTCTACCCAAAAATAAACTGGGTCAACTATACCTCACCATAAGGGTTTACCAATCCTTTCTAGGTTTATAGGGAAAGTCTTTTCAAGAATCCTTCCTAAGTCAATCCAACACCAAGGTCATCTCCCATCTAGGCCTCACATAGGTCAATACACTCCTAAGGATAAAGAAGTATACTATTCATGTCTACTTAGAACAACTATAGTGTTCTCACACTAGTCATGAGACCACAAAGCTAGCCAAGGTCCTAAACTAAGGGTAAAATGTCATACCTTACAAAATAGTAATCTATAGCAATCAATAAATCCCAAGTTCACCATTTAATCAACTATCATCTAAATTCCCCACCTAATCTCGCAAAATATCAATAATAAAATTACAAACAAGCTTAATCTAGTCTATCGGTAAGCCGAGCCTACCTTGAATCCAAGCAACTCATGAACAAATGAGCTTTTCCTTTTCTTTTTGTGAAGCTTTCTCTTCCACAAGCAATGCTATCAACAATACAATCTAAGTATTACAACAAGAATGATAATACCCATTTTGGAACCATTGTACCATGGGTTTCAAATGGACACCAAAACCCCAATTAGATTTCACCCTTGGAAAGGAGTTTCGAAGACCAACCCATAGCCTAACTATCTTTAGGGAGCTAAAACCCTTAAGTAATTTGAGTCAATCACTAAATTTTAGGGCTAAAATTGACCCACAATGATTTAGGGGTTTTGAGTCAAGAAACCATGAAATCAATACCAAATTAAAGGAATTCTAACCATAGATAGTAGCAAGAATCAATCATACAAGTTGTTTAAGCTCCAATTCAACCTACCACACACACTTAGAAGGTTCTACACTCCATTAGGGTTTCTAGGTTAAGAAGGAGTCATAAAATAGCCAAATTCATGCAAGATAGCACTTAAATATGGACCAAGCAGCCCTCTGATGGTGCGGTCACGGCTGTCACTGTCACAGCCTTGTGGTCGCACCTCCTTCACCATGGTCGTGGAACCTCGGTGCATGATATGCATGGATGAAGCTTGGAACTTGGTTTTGAGCTTCAGCCAATGCCTCGCAATGCATTCGGGATTTGTTTAAAACGAATAAGATATGAAACCCCATAGTTTTTGACGTTTTGGATGCAATAGCGAAGTCAGATTTCACATTCAAAGTTTTTTTACTAAAGTTTTTTCTTGGAGGTAAATTAGGACTAATAAAGACTTCAAATTGAGAAAAAGGGGTTCTAAAACCCAAATAAACCATCAGGTAAACAAACTATCGGTCTCCGCTAGTCACTAATAACTTGGGATGGCTCTGGAGAAGCTCTATCGGAGAAAGTAAGCAAGAATATGGGAATGACCTGAATGGTCATTATAGATAACTCATAATAGGATTTGCATCAGAAAAAAGATATAAAAGTGTAGTATGAGCACCAAAACATGTAGTATGCAGTAGACATCATAGGGCGACTAAGCTCAAATAAAGTAAAAGTATAATAAAGTAAAGTTAATAAAAGAGGGTTCAAAAGAGAATAACAAGATAAGGCTATAAAAATATGAGGATCATAAGTAAATAACTTAAAAAATGTAAATAATCACCTAACCATAAGCCCCAAAGGTACACGTAATGAAAAACAAACTCAATTGAGCCCACATAAGCAGAATGTGCAACTATCAAATAATACTAACATTAACCAAATATGATAGTAAGTACTATGAAACTAAGCCATGATATGAAATAAAGTCTCAAGTACTTCTCCTTCAGACATACCGATAAACCATGACCCGAATCAAAATGGATTCCTAATTTAAAATCAATAACAATACTTGCCAACCCCAAATTAGGGCTAAGTATATAATAGGTAGTAAAATTTGGTGTCGAACTAAAACCATAACTAAATATGTAATAAATGGTATATCAACTGCTTGGACTCACACAGGGACTAATAATCCAATTTATTTTTAAAAAAACAAGTTCCTTTACAGTATTTCAAAATCCCATTTATCAAGTTGAAAGTAGTTCTTTATGGAAAAAATTTTAAAGTGCCAATGATAATGAATAAAATAATTATAACAAATTGAGCAAGTAAACACAATACTAAGCCACTGATAGACAACCTAGGTGATTTATAGCCATCTACAACAGGAAGAAACACTATGGTACGAGCACAATTAGCTTAGAGCACATTAAAAAGAGATTCCATATATGGATGATAGCTTGATGCTCATAAGAAGGCATGACGAAACAAATACATAAGGTCATGGGCAATACAGATGCCATTTGGGAAATCAAGAAGGTCCCTTGTAGGTTATTTGTAACATAGTCACTTTTCACCTATTTTTGTAAGAGGTTATTTATAAAGAAAATGATTATAAATAGTTGTCTTAGACATTTTTGTTACTTAGATTTTTTATGATTGAATTGTCTTGAATAGACTTAACATTTAGTTACTCTAGGGTAGGGGAGTAATTGGGTTTAATTTCAATTGTTAGCTTAGATCTAGTGATTAGGGTGAATTCCCGAATTGTTTGTGTTATCTTCTTCGTTTAATTGATCATCGAGTTATCATATTGTGGATTCAATATGGTTTCTTGTGTATTTGATTTAGTTATCTTTCATTGATGATTTAATTATAGTTCGATTGAGTTTTTCTTTCTTCACTTCGCATCTCTTATTTCTCAATATATTGATTTTGTTTTTTAATTCTATGTTTTTGATATCAATTTTAGTCACTAGATTAAGATCATTATCATTTTGGTATCTAAAGCCTGGTTTATATTTGTCACGACCCAATTTTTGAGTCATGATGGCACCTACCATAACCCACCAGTAGGTAAGCCAACACCATAACTCAGAGCTAATGGAATGAGTTATCTTGGTAAGAAACGTCCAACATGGATCCTATATGGGAACACAATATAACAAACATTCCACAAAGAAACAACTAACATTTGAACATCAATCCCATGACCTGATTGTATTAGTACAAGAGCATCTCTATATTTGACAATATAAATTACAACACAATGTCTAATAGTCTTAAGTAGTCTCATACATTCATCTTGAATACAAAAGACATAATAAGGATAGAAGGGAAAAAGGTAAACTTAAACTCCAAGAGCTCACCCTATCTTCTGATGATCAATACCATATGATCTTAACTCAACAGTGAAAATTAGAACTTGGGTTTGTACCAAAAAGGTACAGAAGTGTAGTATGAGTACCAAAACATGGGTACTCAGTAGGCATTATGGGCCGACTGAGCTAAATTATGATATAAAGATGATATAGAGTAAGACAATAACTTAAAGTCAAGGTACAGAATTAAACCTGAATCTTCTTCAATATCACTGTCTAACTATCTAATCAACTATAAAAATAGTACGACATTCCATATCCATATATACCATAACTTTCATACAATATGAGTAATCATTTTGGAAGCGTAAAGCCACATATATACAATAACAATCATGTAACAACCACAATCTACCCAACTACCATCATTAGAGTATAAAGCAAAAGAACTTACCATGATGTCCCATACCGCTAAGAAGTACACTCAAGGAATACAAACAAAGAACTCATCACGGCCTCTCATTCCACCGGAGAGTACACCAAAAGATCAATTCATCAACATATCAAGGTACAACTACACAAGAAACTCACCCAAGGCGCGGGATGTAAATTCCCACCATGGCCTCTTACTAAGATCTACAATTATCATCAATACTGCAATTTGACACAACGAAGTCAATATCACCATAACATGGTTGTCATTATTTAATATCTAAATCATTATTAACTCCGTACCTAGTCTATATTAGTTATCCTTCATTTCCATAGGCCACTAGTTTGTAAGTATTATAGTTTAATAGTCATCGAGTAAGGAAAATCTACAAGTTGCCAACACTATTATGTATTCACCCATCACAAAGCCATCTTTTAGTTAGCCTCCTAATTATATAAGTCATCAATTAAGCCACCACGGCATCATATGGTGATGTCAACTTAACCACTCATCATACATTACTAGGTCAATTATCATTGACCATGTCACAACCTTAAGGACTAGTTTCCATATTTTAGCCAAGTATGATCCACCAACTAATTCACTAGACTTCTAGCCTATAAGTCACAGTCATTTATTGGAGACAACTAGTTATCACATAATCCACTTTACTAGGCGAAATTTCATAACATAACCATTTATCCAAGTCAAGTAGATTTACTAGGTGAGTCCTTGGTTCTACACAAGATTACACATATCAGTTATCCTTAACCAATACTTGGCATAATCTACTTCTAGTAACTAATTAGATTTAACAAGGATCACACCTCTTATCTAGTGATTAATGACAAAGAATGGATAATAATTTACCAAGGAAGACATCATGTCCTAAGTACACAAATGGGTTTAGACACACATGGCATAACCTCACATACATCCATATATTCATATATACTCACCACACATAAGATCATCATAACATATTTAACTCTTCTAAATTCATCGGGCATCATCACATCATCATTACCTCTTTCGAATTCATCGAGCATCATCATAACATCATTATATCCTCCAGATTCATCGAGCATCATCATAATATTATTATATCCTCTAAATTCATTGATTATCATCATAACATCATTATATACTCTGGAATCACTGGTCATCATAATAACATCACTATATCCTCCGGATTCAAGGCCATCATCATAACATCATTATACTCTTTAGATTCACCGGGCATTATCATAATATTATTATATCTTCTAAATTTATTGGGCATCATCATAACATCATTATACCTTCTAAGATAACAATATAAACATACATATGTAGTCAAACCAATAAGCATATACAACCCACAATGATAGAGTATAAGTAATGTAAGGTAACACATACCATCATACTTTACTATTAATCATCACTACATAATATAAGTAGATGCATGAGCATGAGTATCTAAATGATATATGTGATCACCATATTTCCAAGTTAACATGTTTATTAGCAAGTCAATTATAAGTCAAGTGCATGCTATCTAGATGCCTCTTTTACTCCCATTTTTCACAATACTAACCCCAAAGGAAAATCTATCACATAAACATGAGCTTAATCATTATTCTTGTTTCATAGCAAGAGTGGTAACATAATTAGAGGTTCACTTGGTGTACTCATTAATAGGCCAAGTGTAGAATAACCATAGGTTTAATTTACAAGACTTTCCAAGGCTATTCATATCATGACAACAAGATAATCAATCAAGTATACACATTATCTAACCATCGACCACATGTATAACCAACAACCAAGTTTAACCATTTTAACCTCAATAACGTAACTTAGATATTCATCAAGTATCTAGATCACTAAGGAATTACATAATTCAAGATTAAGGTGGGTTAAGTCCCACTCCTAAATCCCAATAATG
Organism: Capsicum baccatum var. pendulum; assembly: GCA_030864225.1. Lineage (NCBI taxonomy): Eukaryota > Viridiplantae > Streptophyta > Magnoliopsida > Solanales > Solanaceae > Capsicum > Capsicum baccatum. The sequence goes on from CM061552.1 coordinate 137,437,178, forward strand.
ACAACGTTCACTTTTACAAGACTAACTTCTACTCAGAATGAGTCTAGGTTATCAAAATCACACTATAAGGGCTTATCAATACTTACTAGGCCTATGAGGGAAAAAATTTTCAAGTATCCTTTCTAAGTTGCCCCAAACATTAAGGCCAATTCATAACTAGTCATATCTAGGTCAACATACTCTAAAGGTTAGTTAAAAACATCATTCTCCTCTACTATAGCAACTAAAGTATTCTCATACTATTTATGAGACTATAAGTAGAAATTCCAAGGTTCTAGGCTATAGTCAACCATCACATTTTTTAAGTTTAATAGCCTACGAGGATCGACTAATCCCAAGTATCATCATTCACCTATTTATCATCTAAGACCCTATCCAATCTTACAACATATCATAAATATACTATAATTAAGCTCAATCTAACAACAAGTAAGCCTAACCTATCTTAAGTCCAATTTGCTCACGAACCAATAAGCTTTGCCTTCCCTTTTCTTAAATTTCCTCCACGAGCAAAGCTATCAAAACAATCTAAGCATTAATAAAAGAATGAAAATACACATTATGGAACTATTATGTCATGGGTCCAAAATGACACCAAACACTTAAGTGGGTCCCACCATTAAAAAATAAGTTTCTGAGACCAACCCATTGCTCAACTATCATTAGGGAGATATAACCCTCATGAAATTAGAGTAAATTAATCATATTTATGGCTATAATTGAGCCTCAACCCATTTGGGTTTTGGTCCAGAAATCAATAAATTAATACCAAACCTGAAGGAATCTTACCTTAGATTTATAGTAAAAATGGTTTACACGAGTTATTCAATCTCCTAATTAACCCACAAGACTTATTTGAAGATTTTACACTTTATTAAGGTTTAGACCTCAAGAGGGAGACACAAAATGGCCAAGATTTTAGACAAGACAGTCTTTAAATAGGCTTTGTCCAGGCCTCGGGTAGTGCAGTCACAAATCCTGCTTGGATGTGGTTATGGCACTGCCTTTGCACCTCTCCCACCGCAGTCGTAGTATCTCCATCTATGCTAGGTTACGACTGAGGCTTGGAACTTGGTTTCGAGCTTCGGCCAATGCCTCAAGATATATCCAGAGTCTATTTTGAGCAAATGAGATATATAACAACATAAATTTTAATGTTCTGGATGCATTGATAAATTAGGATTTTGTATTTAAGGTTATTTTAATGAAGTTTTCTCCCAATGGTCAATTAGAATCAATGAAGACTTTAAATTAGGGAAGTGATTCTAAAAAGAAAAAAACTGCAAGGTAAATAAAGTATCAGTTACAGCAAGTTATTAATGACTTGGGTATCGGCAAGAATAAGCAAGAACACGGATAATGACCTAAAGGGTCATTACAAGGTTTGTTTTCACAAATCTAAATTATAGGATTTAGATCTATTCAAAAAATGCCAAAAAATCTTCCAAAACAAACCAAAATTATTTTCATTTAATTTGTTGTTTTTTAACACTAGATCCTTTCTCCCTAGTATTATTTGAGTCAAAATTCAAAACTTTCATCCAATTTTGAGTTGTTGGTAAGATTCTGCCACTAAAGGGTGTTGAAGCTTGGAAAATTTGAAAAATTTTCATGTGGTTTTGTTAATTTGAGTTAAATTTGAACTTGAAAGGCATCGGTATTTGATCTACTTATCAAGATGAATTTCATTAAATTTGGAGATAAAATAAAGAAGTTATGAAGATTTGAAGTTCACTTATTTATGATGTTTTTCATAGCTTGAAGATGGTGGAAATGGGTTTATTTTTGGCTTGAAATTAAGTGTGAAAAATATTTGTTTGTTTCTGGCGTTAAAAGGAGCGTATGGTTGAAAATTTTATCAAATTTGAAGATAAAATGAAAAAGTTATGAATTTTTGAAGATTCATCTTATTCTCAGCATTCTTCATGAAATTTATAAATCATTGAGGAAACATCTCAAAAAGGTTGTGTTTGATCAGAAAAGGAAAAGAATGAGAAGGTGTTGTAAAGTGTTTATGGGGCCAAGATTGTAAAACATATCTGAACTTTTGAAAATAAATCATTTTTAACACTTTTTCTCGGCCAATCAGACATTGCCATCAAAGTGATAGGGACTGTTCCATCCAGTTGTTGCTTACATTACCATTCACGCCTATTCAACTATAGCCTACTATCTATACATGCAGTAATAACCGAATACCAAGCAGCTTTCACATGAAGCCATTTCCTAAAGTGGCTTCTATTTGAGTTATTTTTCCGATGGCTCCAGTGCCTAAAATTGTGGCTTCCACCTACCAGGTCAGTGTGAGCAACCCAGCATGGCTCTACAACCTTCCAAAATGGTATCATCTTAATTTTGAGCATTTTTAGACATTTTCTCTAATTTTGGAGAACTTTTGAAGCTTTTCTCCATGAATTTCAATCAAATTTCTTCCTAAAAAATTTTTAAGTCCAAATCTTGGTAAGTTAATTTCTTTTATTAATTTTACCCTTTTCTTTGGCTTTAAAATTGATTTTAATTAGTAGATTATACTACTACATATTATCAAGTTCTTTGAGTCTAATTTATTTTTTTTGTGTGCTTATTTCTTTCTTGTCCATTTCTCATTTTTATTTTGTTGTTAATTTTTTTAATTCAAGTCCATTAGTTTTAATTGAGTCATCCTTCTTTCAAGATTCATAAGGATCCATTCCTCTACAAGCATAGATAACCTTGAATTGATTGAACAATCTAGTAACACTATCAATTTGGGAAAGAAACCGTAGAAGGTGAGTTAAGACTTTATCTAAACCGTGATGTGAGGCTTTTATTACTAACTTATTTCCTAGTTTTGTAAGTATGAAAATTCATATAAGAGAGAATTCCATCCATAACATTGGATTATTTTAGTGATGATATTTGTGACTATGCTCATAGAAACATGAGCTACGACTGTAGTGATGATAAGCTATATGAGGGTTCTTTGGAATATTGTGAGCAACGAAATGAAGCTTATGAGTATGATGGTGAATATTATTAATTATATAAGGGTCCAAGATATTATGATCAACATTACAATACCCCATGTTCTTGAGCTCTAGAAGTTCTTAAAAATTTTCCTAAAGGACTATCAACTGCAAGTGACAATGACTCATTGTCAAACACAATGAGTCATTGTATGGAGTCGGTTCCAAATTAGTGAGGGATCCTAAATTTCATATTAGTTGGGATGAGTCCAGTATATAACTTGTAATCAGTCCTAATGAGTCGTTAGCTAGACCCGTCATCACAACATAAAGAAATCCAGAAATTAAGTCCATGAAAAAAACTCCTTCTAGAGACCTGTTATCAAACCCAATGAGTCATCTAGAGTAAAGTCGATGTCATAATAGTAAGGTCCCAAGGTGTATATAACCTATGACAATGACTCCAAGCCACAACTTATTACCCAACCTCATGAGTCATTACCTTAGTCATTATGACTGGTATTAGCTTTTTCTCACACATTTTAAAAGGGGTTGTTAAGTTTTTTTCCATTCTTTTAAATCCTAATACACGTTATTTAGGCATACCCAAGGGTAATATATAAGCCTTAGCTTTCCTAAATTCCCTATTAAGTCACAAAATCAATTGAAACTAAGAAAAAGAGAGATTATTCTTCTCCAAAGCCAAGTTAGGATTTCTTAACTACAAGTTAAAAATCCAAGGATTTATCCAAGTCTTCCACCTCTAGGTATTTGGGATTTCATCAATGGATTCCTTTCATCCATTGAGTCCCAAAAACATCTCAATTCCTAAGTTTATTGATTCCTTAAGGTTTTGGGTTCCAGATCAAATATAATTTTACTTAATGCCTTAAGTTTATTTTTGCAATTAAACCATGAGTACATATTTTTACCATAGGAGTAGCATCCTGTCATACTCAAAATGATAAATTTTTCATTAATTGAAAAATCATTAAGTTTTGCCTGAATTATGAAATTTCCTATTATGATCAACCTTTATTATTATCATGTTTAGTTTTCATTAGTCAAAGCTGGTAGGTTATGAACACTTGATACCTAGGGACTGATGCACATATCAGTTTATATATCTTTGAGCACTTTAGATTATCCATAGTTAATAATTTCAAAATGATATCATGATGATCAACTTAGTTTATGTTTTAGTGTCATTCAGTTGGGAGTAGTACTTAGCATCGAGTGTACGTAAGGATTATGGCTCACCCAATAGTTAGGCTAAGATCGTTAGTAGAAGTTCCTAAGTTCTAGAACTACAGCACCATTGTAGGTTATAAGGGGTTGCCCATTAGTTGAGTCATGACACCCTAGTCCTTTGCAACCTCAGTTTAGTGGATCCATGTAAACCAGTGTTGGTAACCTTGGCAAGGTGCTAGCACCCTTCAAACAAGGGTTATAGGTTAGACCTTGATTTTCTTAGATTAGGGTATGTTGGTTATTTTTAGCTCCCACGATCCTCAATTCATGTTTCAGTCTATGTTTAATTCATGTTTGCTTGACCGAGTATTAAGTTATTCAGTTATTTAGTTTTATCCAGTATATGTATATACTTGGTCTTGCATTCAGTTCATATATTCATGCAATTATGCTCAGTTTATACCAGTTAGTTTCCCATTTTGCATACTAGTACATTCAAAGTATTGATCGCATGCTTCTTTGCGCTATATTGTCTCATAATATAGGTTTGGATGCTCAGTACTCGAATCATACTTAGCACATTCTCATATCATTGAATAGTATTTTGGTGAGTCTTCATCATTCGACCACTAGTGATCAGTTATTTATTTTAGAATTTTATTTTATTTAGTTAGTTAGAGTTAGTTGGGGGCTTGTCACAACAACTCATTATGATTTAGAGTTTTTCAGATAGTTATATGTGTTTTCAATCTGTTGAGTACTTTAGATAGTATCATCATTAATTCCATTACCATTTACTATCATTTTACTTTAAATTTGGCTTCCACCTAGTATTTTGTTAATTTTCTTTAGTATCCTAATTCATGTCAGGCCATGGGTTAGCTTGGGCTCACTTGTGGCTCTAAGCACCGTGATATGACTAGGGGCAATCTCGAGTCGTTAGAAACTTAGTACCAGAGAAGCAGGTTCAAAGTATCCTAGAGTGTCTGAAAGTCGCATTAAGTAGAGTCTTGTTCATGGGTGTAAAATGCGCCATACTTATGAGCGAGAGGCTATGAAATATTTTAGGAAAGCCCTATTTATTCAATGCTTCATGTCATGCGATAGAGTGTGAACTTTATTAAAATTCTTCTCCTAACTCATCCTTTACCTATTTACAAGAAATGCCTCTTTGAAGAAGCAACGAAAGAAGAAATAAGAACCAGTAAGCACCACCACTAGTTCCTGAAGACACTCTGAATGAGCAGGTCTCTCATGCTGATTTTAGGGTTGCTTTCACAGTATTAGCCCAATCTATGACTTCTCAGATTAATAAGCACATTGTTACCCCAACCAACCCAGCAGCGAATACGGTGGTAACTAGAATCTAGTACTTTAATCGGATAAATTCACCAGCATTCTTTTAGTCTAAGTCTGAAGAGGATTGATGTGAGTTCTTAGGTAGTTTTTAAAAGTGACTGAGATCATAGGTGTCACTTCGAGTGATTGTGCTGATTTGGCTACTTACCAACTATAAGGAGTGCCTTATACTTAGTTTAAGCAGTGGAAGGAAGATAGAGGTATAGATGCAAGGCCAGTAGAGTGGGATGAGTTTGTTGTTGAATTTATGGATAAGTTTTTCCCACTTGAGTGAAGGGAATCCAAGGTACGGTAGTTCATAAACCTGAAGTAAGTCAACATGAATGTGAAGAAGTATTTTCTCAAAGTTTACCCAGCTGGCAAGGTATGCTCCAATGATTGTGACTGACTCTAGCATCCAAATGAGTAAGAGGATACGGTTAAAGAGTATAGAATAGCCATATTGATTAAGGATATAGACATCTCTAAATTGATGGTCCATGCTCAACAAATTCAGGAAAGAAGATTAAGAAGAAGAAAGAGGATAATAAGAGGGCCATAACTAGTCATTTTAATTTCTATCATTCATGGTCAAATGGTGGTAAACATTCTCAGTTCCGCCAGAAATCTTCAGCCCCAGCCCCATCTTCTGTTAGTACTATAGTGCCAAAGTTCAAATAGGATACTCAAGATAGAGCATCAGGCTATAAGTCCCAGGGTAATGTGAACATTGGTCTCACTAACCCAATTTGCAAGATATGTGATAAGAACCACAAAGGTGAGTGCATGGATGGTAGTGATACTTGTTTTATGTATCGTAAGTTAGGCCAAAGAATATAGGATTACCTATTGGTTGTGTAGAGAGGTAGGAATGATCATCAGCAGGTTTAGACTAATTCTTCAGCAGTTCAAGAAGGTCGCCTAACTTAACATAATTCCACTTCTAATGCAACTTGTGGATAGCATCGAATAGTTTTGTGTCCTTCAGAATTGAGATCGGAAGGGATCTCCTGATGTGGTTATTATTACGTTAAAAATTTTTTGTGTTCATATGTATGCATTATTAGACTTAGAGCCACACTTTCCTTTATAACTCTCTATATAGTGGTAGATTTTTTAATCAATTTCAAAATCCTAGCATAACCTTTCTCAGGTTCTACTCCAATCGATAGTTCAATCATAGTTAGATGGTATGCAAAAATTGTCCAATCACAGTATCCCATAAGGTCACTTTTGTTGATTTTGTAGAGTTAGACATTATCGATTTTGATGTCATTCTTTGCATAGATTGGCTACACTCTTTCTATGACTTATTCGATTATAGAAGCATAGTAGTCTTATTTTAATTTTCAAATAAGCCAGTCATAGAGTGGAAGGGTAGAACCTCAGTGCCCATAGTTCAGTTTATCTCTTTTTGTAAATCAAGAAAAATGATTTCCAAATAGTGCATCTATCATCTCATTTGAGTCAGGGACTCAAGGTATAAAATCCCAACTCTTGAGTCAGTCCCAGTAGTGAATGAATTTCTAGAAGTGTTTCCTGAAAATCGTCTTAGAGTTCCTTCCAAGAGGGAAATTGTCTTTGGAATAGATATCTTTCTAGATACCCAGCCTATTTAAATTCCACCATATAGAATGGCTCCAACTGAGCTTAAGTAATTAAAAGAACAATTGTAAGAACACCTAGACAAGGGTTTTACTAGGCCAAGTGTCTCTCTATATGGTGCTCTAGTTTTTTCATGCACAAGAAAGATGGTTCTCTCAGAATATGCATCGACTATCATCAGTTGAACAAACTTAAAATCAAGAATAAGTATCCCATACCTAGGATTGATGACTTTTTTGACCAACTTTAGGTTGCCAATCATTTCTATAAAATAAACCTCTGAATCGGCTATCATCAGCTCAGAGTCAAAGACCATGGCATTCTGAAGACAGTCTTTAGCACAAGGTATGGTCGCTTTGAATATGTAGTTATGTCTTTTGGGCTAAAGAATTCCCTACAGCTTTTATGGACTTGATGAACAGAGTGTTCAAGCAGTATTTGGAGATGTTCGTTATAGTCTCAGAGTAAGGGTGAACAAGCAGACCATTTTAGAATTATCTTACAAACTCTTAAAGATCATCAGCTATCTGCTAAGTTTAGTAAGTGTATATTTCTTTTTAAATCGGTGACATTCCTTGGTCACATTATTTCCAGTAAAGACATTTGAGCCAATTCTCAAAAGAACAAAATAGTTCGAAATTAGCCTAGATCAATCTCTCTGTCAGATATCAGAAGTTTCTTAGGTTTAGATGGTTACCATAGATGATTTTCTAAAGGACTTTCCTCTTTCACTTCTCCCATATCCAAAAGGACTCAGAAGAAAGTCAAATTCGAATGGTGTAATTCTTGCAAGAAGATTTTTAAAGAGTTGAAGACTCGACTCACCACCACTCTAGTTTTATCTCTACCAAAAGGTTCAGATGGTTTTGTTGTATATTTTGATGCTTCCAAAGTTGTCCTTGGTTATTTGTTGATGCAATGGCGAAAGGTTATAGCATATGCTTCTATACAACTCAAACCTCATGAGAAGAACTACCCAACGCATGATCTTGAGTTGGCAATGGTTTTTTTTGCCTTAAAGATTTGGAGGCATTATCTTTATTGGGTTTATGCTGATGTGTTCATTGATCATAATAACATTCAGTGTATTTTCAGTTAGAAGGATCTAAATCTTTGTCAGAGGAGGTGGCTAGAGTTGTTGAATTATTATGATATGAGTGTCTTGTATCACCCGAGTAAGGCCAATGTTATGGCAGACACCCTTATCAAAATGTGTATGGGAAGTGTTTCTCATGTGAAGGATGAAAAGAAAGTGTTTGTTCATAAGGTTCATCAGCTTGTTAAGTTGGGATTTCAGTTGGTTGATTCAATGGAAGGTAGAGTCTGGGTTCAGAATAGTTTGGAATCTTCTTTGGTAGCAAAAGTGAAGGAAAAAGAAGATAGAGATCCTATTTTTCTTAAGTTAAAGAAAGTGGTTCAGAATCAGAAGGTTGAGGTTTTATCCTAAGGGGGAGATGGTATTCGTTGTTGTTGGGACATATTATATATTTTTGATGTGGATAGTTTGAGGCGGCGAATATTAGTGAAAGCTCATAGTTCTCAATATTCCAATAACCTAGGAGCCACTAAGATATACCATGATTTACAAGAAGTCTATTGGTGTAATGCCATGAACAGGGATATTGAGAAATTCATGGAAAAGCACCTGTAGGTTAAGGTTAAGCACCAGAGACCCAATGGTATGCTTCAGGAATTTAGTAATCCTACTTGGAACTAGGAAGTAGTGAATATAGACTTTAGTATAAAGTCACCTTGTACTCATCAACAACACAACTCTATTTAGATTATCGTGGACCGAGTGGCTAAGTCAACTCATTTCTTACCAGTTAATACTTCATATTCAGCTGAAGAGTATGCTAGATTTTATATTAAAGGGCTAGTGAAATTTCATGGAGTCTCTTTGACCATTATTTTAGATAAAGGTACCTAGTTTACCTTTTGATTTGGAAGACTTTCCAGAAGGGTCTCAATACCCAAGTTCATCTTAGTACAACTTTTCACCTGCAAACAAAAGGTTAGGTAGAGAGGACCATTCATATCTTAGAGGATATGTTGAGGGCATGCGTGATTGACTTCAGAGGTAGTTGTAATGATCATTTACCTTTGATTAAGCTCGCTTACAATAACAACTATCACCCAGTATTTAGATTGCCCCATTTAAAGATATTTATGGTAGGAGGTATAGATTTCTTATTAGGTGATTTGAGGTTGATTAAGCAAATTTGATAGGGCTAGATATAGCACATGAGGGAATGGAAAAAGTTTTGTTAATTACAGAGAGGCTGAAAACTACTTGGAGTCATCAGAAATCTTATGTAGATGTGAGGAGGAGGAAGCATGAGTTCGATATTGATGATTTGATCTACTTAAAAAAATTTCTCGTGAAAGGGGTAAAGAGATTTGGTAAGAGAGGTAAGGTCAGTCCCTGCTATCTTGGCCCATATAAGATTTTGAGACATTTTTGTAAGGTAGCATATGAGATGGAATTCCCTGTAGATTTAGCATTAGTGCAACCAATTTTCCATGTGTCCTTTTTGAAGAAATTCATTGGTCACCCAGCATTAGTAGTTCCTTTAGAAAGGGGTGATGTGGAAAATAGCCTCTCTTATAAAGATGTCCGAGTTGAGATCCTTGATCATCATATTCGTAGCTTGAGGAATAGAAAGGTCGATTTGGTAAAATTTTTGTGGAGAAATCAGTCAATCGAGGGAGATACTTTGAAAGTTGAGGTAGATATATGATAACGATCAAATTACACTCTTGAATGCGTGTAAGTGATCGTTGTCAATATAAAACCCAACTAGGTTGGGGTCGAATCCTACAGGGAATATGGTGTAAACTCAAGTTGTTTACGATTTAATCCACTAATAGTTTAATGTTCTTGAAATTGGGGGTTTAGGTTTAACAAGTTGTTGTTTGTCACTTTACTATCAGTGTTTGTAAATCAAGAGTTTATGAAATAACCAAAATTATGTTCACTAGGGCTTCCGGTACATGACAGATGCTAAAAGTGGTTCAAGATTCTTAGGGTGGGTAGGATAACAAGCTATCTTTATCGATATTATTCTTGAATGTCTCTCGACCTACTTAAGAGTTTAACTCCCTAATCCTCTAGGACTTAGGGAATTTCTATCTACTGCCCAGATTTTACCTCAGGTTAACCAACCTTAGTACAACGCTGATTATTAAACAAAGTATTTTTGAGTCACTGTTGATAATTCACTTCCTACTATATTTGATTTCTTTCTCAAGAAAATCAAAGCAGGTGTGTCTACTATTTGCAACCAATAGACATTAATTCAAACTTCAAAATTATCAAGAGATCCCACCACCTATTGAATCTTGAATAGTTAGCACCTCATCAAGACCTAACCCTAGATCCCATAATTCAGGTTAAGGGAGTTTAGCCACTCATGATGTAATGAACGAAACACATAATTGAATTTATTATTTGAAAGATAAACTTACAGAGATGAATAATAACTAGGGAATCATAGATTAGATCACAAAGAAAAATCCCAAAAATAATTATGATAATGTCTCGAAATAGTTGTGTTGTTAAAGTCTAGGAGTAGAGAGAGAAAATATCAATGAATGTTGTCAAAACTCTAAGTGTCGAATAATGTCTCAAATCCCCCTAGAAAACCCTAAAACAAAGCTCTAAATAGTTTACCCTAATTATGGAAACAAAATCAAGGTTACATCTTTTCCTCGGAATAGACGACGACATCCGTGATAGCTTATCAGGAGTCTGATGACTTATTACGGATGTCGTCAGCTCCTTTTCACTTTTGATTCTTCCTATCAAAGACTGAAGATGACAATGATGGCTTATCAGGATTTTGATGGCTTATCAAGAACATCGTCACATTCCTGCTCCAATTCGCATGTCCTGTCTACGTCTGATGGTATCCTTGATGCCTTATCACCATCCTGATGGCCTATCACAAAATGTCGTCAACTCTTCTAGCTGAAACTCATATCCTGTTTAAGGTTGATGTTGTATTTGATAGCTTATCACTGGGCTGACGACTTATCATGAGTTTCATTAGCCACATTTGTCTTTTATTTGCTTCACATTTCAGCCTTTTTGCTTCCATTAATTTTGGTTCCCCTGCATCTCAACATTTACTGAAAAATCAAAGTAAAATAATCAAAAACAACTAAAGTTGCTCCATATCGATCAATTATTTAGTGTTAAAAGCCTCAAATTTGTTAGCATAGGCTCACACATCAACACCCTCAACTTAAAAAATTATTTTTTCTCAAGCAACCATGACATAACAAAGAGAATACAAAGTACACTTTGGCAGCTAACTACTCATATTAGTTCAGAATACATTTACCATCTCCAAGGTCTGTCAATTTAAAACTCACTGTTGATGTTTTGAAGAACACCAATGCTACTCACAAGAATCAAGATGCGGCAAAAATTCAGCAATAACAACTATGCCATACCAAGATCACACTATCTGAACAAGTCAGTGACTAGCAACATACCCAGTGTGCCCTTACAACAAACAAATCTCTTTTTCACTCATATCAGAATTCATATACATAAGCATAGGGACAATCACAAGACTCACTCTCAGAATAAAGTTCCAAACACTGCATGTCAAATGCCATAGGCTTGCCCTTGTAGTCAGTACCCAAGTGTTCAAACAGGTCAGTTAGGATCACTATAGGACTTTTCTTAAGCTAGTAACGTATGTTAGGGCTGGTATGATATTCATGGATATTTTAGAGTGACTATGCCTACTTGACACTACACTAAACTCTTAGGGTTTCACTTATCAACCTTCTTTTCTTCCTCTCTTTTATTGATCACACATGCTGATGATGGATGCGGTCTTTTCAATCATCATATTATCTTTTTATCATCTTTAACACAGCTTTCTCTTTTCTTATTCCTTTTTCACCGCACCTAAATTTTTATTCTTTTTTCTTATTCTACCTCTCTTCATGCTCATTTTGCATCACGCACCCCTATAATAGCCACCCTCAACTTAGGTTGTTTGCCAAAGTTAAGGTGCACAGTGTCCAAAGAGGACCAGGGCCAAAACAGGTTCAATTTGAGGTAAATGGGAAGGTGAAAGGTTTCACAGAAAGAAACAGGCAGATAGGCTCAAATCAGGGATCAAGGGATATTATTCATATTGGGAAGGTCATTTAGGCTGAAAGTGGGTTACAATCAAACATGGACTATAATTCTTTTCTAACCTCTATCTTACAACCTTGGCAGGACTAACAGGGCAAGTTCTAGATTCAGCAAACAGCAGGAGCTAAGTAAGACCTCACACATACATAGCACACAAGTACATCATATATCACTACTTATCATATTCAAGCAATTTGTTCAGCAAAAATCGTCAAGCTACCAGACTAATGCCACAAAAAGATACACCGCAATCACAGATGAATGTAATTCACACAATTATAAACTCAAATCAATGAAGAGATGCTCAAAAGTCACAAAATAAGCTAACTGTCTCAAGTACCTATATTACTCCTAATTATCTACCAAAAATAGTTACAAAAACATCCTACCCTACACCCTCAACTTAAAATTGAAAATAAAGCAAAACTAAGGGCTAGAGTATACCTGGAATGACTTAAGCTCGGGGGTCATGGGTTTTTAACCCTGCTACTCTATTAGTTGCTACCTTCTCTCCATCAGGAGCTTCTGTCATTGTAGTGGTAGGGGGTCTTCTTGATGAGGCACCTGCAGCCCTGGCTTTCAAAGACTTCTCCCATCTCTCATTGTCCACTAGGGACTCCATTCCTGCATTTTTCAAATTTTATTTTTTGGCCTTCTTTTTTGCCTTCTTTTTCACTCTTCTTTCTTCCTTGCTGTCAGGATCTTCTCTCTTATATTTGTCCTTATTATCCCCCTTCTTATTCTTTTTCTTCGGTGAATCTCCAGTGAGATCAAGAATTGGAATTTCTTTCTCTGATTCATGCATAGCTGATCTATCGGCACCATAAATTGGTGCTACTGTAACACCCCAACATCTGTATTTACCTTGTTCAAAACTGCTCTAAATTTAGCTAGATCAGCCCCTGACATTTCTTTTGCCCGTGCATCAAATCGGTTCTCCAAATCTGCAATCCATCCAGGAAAAGTCACAAAAAGCTTAAGACCGGTCTTGATTCTCTTATCTACTGCAATAGCAAACTATTTGGCAAAGGCATGTAGCTATTCCTCACACTATTTGGCTTGTTTGGCCACTTTTCTGATATCAATCGAATGAAATACAAATCTTACTAATGTTGTAGGAGCTGAGGGATTGGTTTCATTCTCAGGCACTGAACCTGACTGTGCTGAAAAGTTGGCTACGCAGTCTTAGAATCTTGCACTTCTACATTAGGTGTTGAACCAACATTTGTAACTGGAGGGTATGCTGCTACCTTTGCACCTCTATCAAGTCTCAATCCTGGCTTATTTTCATCATACCATATGGGGTTGTGAGTTTTTCGAGCAGGGAAGTCATCATCAACCCCTGCAATCTCTGGCATATTAGCAACTCGACACAACTCTGTAATAAGACAAGGGAAAGGATAAGCAGTGTCAGTTCTCAATATTCTAATCTTTATCTCATCAGCAATGAGTTCCCCAAAATTTAGGTGAAGCTATTTCACCATGTTGTCTTCATCAGTGGGCATCAGCCAGATACGCACTATCCCTCACCAAAACTTTGCTTTTTGAGTCAAAGAGGACTTATAGATTCTCTTATTTAGGTTGGTCACCAATACTGGTTCCCCTTCGACTATGATGTTGGTCAACCACGGATGTTGATTTGCCCAATTTTTAATCTGAGCATAGACTAATAGTGAAGTACCCTGAGGAGTGAAGTTGGGGCCATGCAAAAACCTATTAATGGTTCTGATTGAGATATCAACCCTTACACCCCTTACCTGAACTCTCTCCAATAGGGGATGGTCTACAACTCTTTCTCCTGACTTATACATATTTTCTAACTAAGCCTGGTAGTTCACGTAAAACTCTCGGACCAGTGCAGGGAAAAATAAGCTTCCCCCTTTTATAGTCTGTCCCAAGCAATACTCTTGGAACTTCTGTTCCACTTTAGGATACCTACGCAGACCTTTGATGATAATCCTCTTTTCTTCCTGAATCGTCCTTTTAGTCCTTCTTCTACTAGTTCTGTGGAGCCCAGTAGTGAAGATGCCCTCTGCCTTAGGAATTTGTCATCTAGCATTGTCTCGAACTTTGGGGTTCTTACATTTGATAAGTGTTCCTCAAATTTAAGACTCTTTATCATCTTGTTGTTTAGTAGAAGGGGATTCAGATGATGTTTCCTCAGACTCAAGCTCCTCAGACTCTTCATGTTCTTCCTCTTCTAATTCAACATGCTCAGATTCATGCTGCTCATGTTTAGAATGTTCAGATGCCTCCTGATCAGAAGTTATTATTGTTTCAGTGTCCTCACTATCCTCCACCTCAATTGGTTTTGGTGGTGAGGGAACTTTTGGACTTTGCTTCTTCTTTCGCTTCCAGAGCAGAGGCAATTCCTCTTTATAATCAGACTCCTCATCGATGAGTCTCTGGCGTATACTTTTCTGTTGTTCCTTCTTTGTAAGCATAGGTCACTTTCCTTTGGGTGCCATTATAGGGTTTCTGTAGCAATAGAAAAACTATTAGTCAATCTTCAAGAGCCTAAACATAAATATATTAATCATTTAAGCTTCACATCCTTTGAGAAGGCTCATTCATACTTTAGGTTCCAGGTGTGACGATATTTCTTGATAAGCCGTCACGACTGTGATAGCTTATCATAATTTTTGTCATCTTAGATAGAACTCATATAATTTTATCAACTTCTGACGATATTTCTGATAAGCCGTCACAACTGTGATAGCCTATCACAAATATCGTCAGCTCTAAACAGGACCCTTTTCATTCTTAGCAGCCTTTGATGACATTTATGATAAGCCATCACAGTTCTGATAGCTTATCATGAATGTCGTCAGCTCTTATCAGAACCCCACTTTTGACTTTAACTCAATTTTTGGTCCCATTATTTCTCAAAATTCACTTGAATTCCATTTTTTCTGAACTTAAAAGCTTTAGGATTGCACAATAAACCCTAATTTCGATTTTAGCCCCTTTTTACAAGTTGAACTTAGTACAAGCTTGTTGGGAACTTAGGTTAACATCAACTATCACTTACCACTTGAAAAGAAAAGTTGAATTTTGGGCATACCTGGTAGGCGATTTCACTTGTTCATACAATTTAGAGGGGGTAACAGGAGAATGGAAAAGTTTCTTGATTTTGCTTTCAAATCCCACACTCACAAGGAAGATGTTTTTCTTGATTAACTTTGGGAAATTATTTGGAAGGAGTAAGTAAATAAACTAAGTCAAGAAAGAAATAAACTAAGGAAGGAAAGAAAATAAGACAGGCGGGAACATGAGGAGGTTCGACTGTGGGCTGGGTCGTATTTTCTAAACTGGGCCCAAAATGTATAACAATGCTTTCAAGGTTTTCTTGATGACATCTTGTGAAGGCTTATCATAAGTGTGATATCTTATCACTGATGTCATCAGCCTTAACAGAAATTGCCTCAAATTTGGCCTCTCTGATGATATTTTTGATAGCTTATCACAGTTGTGATGGCTTATCAGAAATGCCTTCATGACCTTTTAGCTGACCTCCTCATTTTTCACCTTCTCTGTACTAAATACTAACTACAAAAATAAATACTTTATTGGAATATAAAAAATTTGGGTTGCCTCCCAATAGCACCTGATTTACTATCGCGGCACGACTTGGTTGTCTTGACTACTCAGACTTTGCCAAGACAACCTGTTGATACCCCTTTACCATCATCATAGAATACATCAACGATTAAGAAAACACTCATCTCTTTTTGTTGAGTCATAGATGAGTGTATTTTGAAGTATGCTTCTTTCTCATTAAATCTGAACTTTAGTTGTTTTAACTCCATGTCTACTATCACTCTACCAGTTGTAAGTAGAGGCCTACCCAAGGTGATGGGCACTTCAAAATCCACTTAAGAATCTAGGACTACAAAATTAGTAGGCAGAATAAAGTTGGCTACCTATACCAAAACATCATGTAATATGCCCACAGGTCGCTTCACAATCCTATCTGCCATCACCAACCCCATATCTGTTGGGGTAGGATCCCCCAATCCCAGTTTTTTGTACACAACAAGTGGTATTAGATTTATACTGGCTCCTAGATCGCATAGTTCTTTTGTGAATATCATGGAACCAATAGTACACGAAATGGTAAACTCTCTAGGATCTGCCTTTTTCTGTACTAAAGACCTTGTAGAGATAGCGCCACAATGGAGAAGATTGTCCTCTAGCTCATGGCTAACCTTTCATTTCTTGGTCACAAGGTCTTTCATGAACTTCGTGTATCCTTGCATTTGCTCAAGTGCCTCAACCTAAGGCACATTTATTGCCAATTGCTTGAGCATTGCCATGAATTTGCTGGATTTTGCATCATTAATTTTTTTATTCAACCATTGAGGAAAGGGAGGTGGTGATCTTAGGATAGTTTTCAACACCACTTCTTCTTCCTTCTCTTTCTTCTTCTCTAAAGTATCAATAGGAATATCTAGCTTCTCAGACTCCACTAGATTATTTTCTTCGAATTCATCACCATCTATAGATTTGCCCCCAGAAGGGCCTGGTAAGATCTTACCACTCCTAGTGGTAATTGCCATGCATAAGCCATCATTTCATGGATTCTGAACTGTATTGCTTGGTAATGTTCCGCTCTTCCTCTGGTTGACTGCAGTGGAAATTTGGCTCATCTACAGCTCTAACTGTTTGATTATAGTAGAGCGTGACTGCACCAACTGACTGATGGATATCAAATCGGTGTTCATGGTGGTTACACCAGAGTTGGTGGCCTCAACTCCCTTCAACAAATTTTCCATCGCGTCCTCCATGGACATCTTTCTAGAGCTAGTTATAACAGCTTCCTAATTTCTAGGAGGAACATATAAACCATCCTATCATTATTGCTTCTCCAATTTCCCTGCTCCCTGTCTTTGTAACCAGTCTTGTCATAAATGTTCCAACCTTGATTCCCTTGGCTATTGCCTTGGAAAACCCCTGATTATTAACATAATTTTCCTCTTCTTTAGTATCCACATCAACTCGATCTTGAGACGTTACAGCCTTCACTTTCTCAGTCTTTCCAGATAATAAGTGCTTGGTGAGCAAGTCCATCTGAGTCTTTAGATGGGCCATGTATTGATCCCTCTCCTCATCTCTTCTGTGTTGTTCAGTATACATAAAAATAGAAATAGTGGGCTTGCTACCACAGACTCCCTGGTATGCCAAGCTGGACTCTATGTGGTCATCTTATTCAGCATATCTGAGGAATCATGAAAAGATAGATCAACAAACAAACCACCAGCAGCATTATCTACAATCAGCTTTGTTACAGAGTTTAGGGCTCTGTACAAAGCATCCATCAAGTATAGGTCTGTCATATTATGGTTTGGACACTATGTCAGCTTCTTCTTAAATCTTTCTCATGTCTCATGCAAAGCTTCAGTAGGGAGCTATCTAAATTTGCTGATCTCATCTCTCAACTGTACCCTCTTGAAGGGTGGAAAAAACTATTATAGGAATGTTTCTTTTAATTCCCTCCAATGGGTGATGTAATCAGGCGTAAGCTCATTCAGCCACAATGTTGCCTCCCCAGACAGAGACAACAGGAACAATCTCAATCGGATTGCTTTCTGGCCCACTCCTAGGTTATCAAAAGATTTTCAAATGGTGACAAAATTCACTAGATACAGGTTGGGTTCATCCCCAAGAAGGCCTCCAAACAACCCCTTCAGATTAAGGAGTTAGATCATTGTGCTCGTAATGATAAATTTGGATCCAGGTGCCAATGGTAGAGGAATGATTGCACCCATTGCACCTGCCCCATCCATACCATCATTATCATTATTTATATCATATTGGACCATCTAGTACTCTTGTCTTGTTTGGAATGGATGGTTCTGGTTAACATTACGTGGCACTTGTGCAACTATCTGCTCTGCATGCCTTGGGTCCCCAGGATTAACAAATCCTCGTCCCCCAAATCATCATCCTCAGAATTTGGATGTGGCGCATGTTGCTCAACATTTTGCATGTTCACCTGAGCTCTCGCTAAGGCTGCCAGTCTGTCAGCCTCTTGCTGTTCTACCATTCTTTCTATGCTTGCGGTTCTGGATTAGGTGATAATAACTGTTCTCTGAAACTTCTTGTTCTTGGCATACACTATAAAAAAATCCTATAAATAAACAAAAACAACAAATAAATGTAAATCTAGGAAACTTAACTAACAATCAATTAGCGCACATAAACTTCAGTTTACAATCGTATTCCCAGACAACATCGCTATTTTTGATAACGCTTAAATTATACTCTTGAATGGGTGTAAGCGATCGTTGTCAATATAAAACCCAACTAGGTTGGGGTCGAATCCCACAGAGAATATGGTGTGAACTCAATTTGTTTGAGATTTAATCCATTGATAGTTTAATGTTTCTTGGAATGGAGGGTTTAGGTTTAACAAGTTGTTGTTTGTCACTTTACTTTCAGTGTTTGTAAATCAAGAGTTTATAAAATAACCAGAATTATGTTCACTAGGGCTTCCGGTACATGACAGATGCTAAAATTGGTTCAAGATTCTCACGGTGGATAGGATAACAACTTATCTTTATCGATATTATGCTTAAATGTCTCTCTACCTACTTAAGCATTTAACTCCTTAATCCTCACGGGCTTAGGGAATTTCTATTTACTACCCAGATTTTACCTCAGGTTAACCAACCTTGTTACAGCACTGATTATTAAATGAAATATTTCCGAGTCCCTATTGATAATTCACTTTCTACTATATTTGATTTCTTTATCAAGCAAATCAAATATGTGTGTCTACTATTTCCAACGAAATAGACGTTAATTAAAACTTTAGAATTATCAAGAGATCTTACCACCAATTGAATCTTGAATACTTAGCACCTCATCAAGACCTAACCCTAGATCCCATAATTCAGGTTAATGGAGTTTATCCACTCATGATGTAATGAACGAAACACATAATTGAATTCATGATTTGAAAGATAAACTTACAGAGATGAATAATAACCAGTGAATCATAGATTAGATCATAAAGGAAAATCTCAAAAATACTTATAATAATCTCTTGAAATAGTTGTGTTGTTAAAGTCTTGGAGTAGAGAGAGAAAATATTAGAATATGTTGTCAAAACTCAAAGTGTTGAATAATGTCTCAAATCCCCCTAGAAAACCCTAAAACAAGGCTTTAAATAGTTTACCCTAATTATTTAAACAAAATCAAGGTTACAACTTTTCCTCGGAATATTATTCGACATCTGTGATAGCTTATCAGGATCTGACGACTTATCACGGATGTCATCAGCTCCAATTCTCTTTTGGCTCTTGATATCTAAGACTGGCGATGACGACGATGGCTTATCAGGATTTTGATGGCTTATCATAAACATCATCACATTCCTGCTCTAATTCTCGTGTCATGTCTACGTTTGACAGTATCCTTGATGCCTTATCACTATCCTGACGGCCTATCACAAAATATTATCAATTCTTCCAGCTAAAAATTATCTCCTGTTTAAGGTTGACATTGTCTTTGATAGCTTATTACTGGGCTGATGACTTATCATGAATGTCGTCAGCCACACTAGTCTTTTATTTGCTTCATATTTCAGCCTTTTTGCCTCCATTATTTTTGGTTACCCTACATCTCAATATTTACTGCAAATCAAAGTAAACTAATCAAAAAAAACTAAAATTGCTCAAGATCTTGCAATTATTTAGAGTTAAAAGCCTCAAATGTGTTAGCATAGGCTCACACATCAATATGCTAGCCAAGTACCCCCATCTTTTCTCTTCAAACCTAGTTCCAACTTAAGGTAATAGTTTTCCTTAATTAATTAATTCTTTCATTTTTATCTCAATCCATCCATCTATTTCCATGACATTGCACGCATTTATGATTCTTGTTCAGTCTGTGCATTAGTCCCAGATTCAAATACTGACTCATGGTTCAGCTCATTTATGTTTAGTGCAAAATTGCAGCTTTTCCTAGCCTCTCAAGTTAGTCAGTTTCATTAGCGAATGAATGATCTCAAGGGAGAGAAATTGTAATACCTTATTTTTTTCCTCTAAAAGTTTTGAAAAATTTGCCTAAGGGACTGTCAACTGCCAGTGATGATAACTATGGCAATAACCCATTGTCAGACACAATGTGTCTTTGTATGGAGTCATTCCTACAGTAGTGAAGGATCCTAAATTTCAGCTCAGTGGTGACGAGTCCAGCATACGACTCGTTATCATTCCTAATAAGTCGTTAGGTGGACCCATTGTCAGAATAGAAAGAACTCCAGAAATAAAGTCCCTGACGAGGACTCCTAATGACCCGTTATCAGACCCAGAAAATCATCAAGAGGGAATTCATTGTCATAAAAATAAGGGCCTAAGGTGTAGAACCTTTAACAACGACTCCAGTCTATGACTCGTTACCTGACCTTATAAGTCATTACGACTAGTATCAGTTTTTTCCTGCATATTTTAAAAAGGGTTATTTAGTCTTTTTCCATTCTTTTAACTCCTAACCCACGTTGTTCAGGCTTTCCCAATGTTGTTATATAAGCCTACAGTTCCCCCAAATTCCCCTTTAAGTTTCAACATCAATTGAAACCAAGGAAAAAGGCGATTATTCTTCTCCAAATCCAAGTCAGGGTTTCTCAATTTCAAGTTCAAATTCCATGGATTTCTCCAAGGCCTCCACCTCCAGGTATATGGGATTTCAATAATGAATCCCTTTCATCCATTGAGTCCTAAACCATCGTAATTCCCAAGTTTATTACTTCCTTTAGGTTTTGGGTTCCTGGTCAAATATGAGTTTACTTAATCCCTTCAGTTTATTTTAGTAATCAAACCATGAGTACATATCTTTCCATTGGATCAGTATCATGTCATACTCAGAATTATAAATTTCCCTTTGCTTGATAAATCATTAGGTTTGGCTAGATTATGAAATTCCCTATTATGATCAGCCTTCATTATTATCATGTTCAGTTTATATTAGTCAAAGTTGGTTGGTTATGAACACCTAATACATAGGGAATTATGCATATATTAGTTTACATGTCTTTGAGAACTTCAGATTATCCATATTTGATACTTTTAAAATGATATCATGATGAATAATTCAATTTATGTTGCAGTGTCATTCAGTTGGGAATAGTAATTAGCACTAAGTGAATACGATGATAATGTATCACCCATTAGTTAGTCTGAGACTGGTAGTAAAAGTCCCTAAGTTATAGAAATATGGTACCAACATAGGTTATAAGTGGTCACATCAGTTGAGGCATGACACCCTAGTCCTTCGGGACCTCAATGTAGTGGATCCACGCCAACCAGTATTGGTATACTTAGCAAGGTGCTAACACTCTTCTAACTGGGGTTATAGGTTGGATCCTGATTTGCTCGTATTATGTTATGTCAATTATTGTTAGCTCCCACAGCCCTTAATTATTTCTGTTTATGTTTAGTTCAGGTTTGCTTGATCGTGTATTCAGTTTTTAGGTTTATCCAGTATATGTTTATACTTAGTCTTGCATTTAGTTTACATGTTCATGCATTCATGTTCAGTTTATACCAGTTAGTTTCCTATCTCGCATACTCAGTACATTTAAAGTATTGATCACATACTTCTTTGCTCTATATTGTCTCATAATACAGGTTGGGATGCTCAGTACCTAGATAGTTTGGTGAGTACTTATCATTTGATAAATAGTTATCAGTTATTTATTTTAGCATTTCATTTTATTTCAATCAGTTGGAGTTAGTTGGGGGTTTGTCCCAACAACTCATTATGATTTAGAGGCTTTCAAAAAGCTAGATGTGTTTTCAGTTTGTTGAGTATTTCAAATAGTATCAGCATTGATTCCATTACCATTTATTATTAGTTCACTTTTATCTTAGCTTAAACCCAGTATATTGTTAATTTTCTTAAGTATCCTAATACATGTCAGGCCATGAGTTAGCTTGGGGTCACTTCTGGCTCTAAGCATTGTGTTACGACTAAGGGCAGTCTCAGGTTGTGACAGACATGGTGATCAAAATAACTACATCGGAGATGAATATGAGATGTATGGAGATTATGACTCTTGTGATGATGTTGAAGATATATAGGAACCTTTTTTCTACTCCTCTAATGAAGATGAAGGCTTTTACACTTATCACCATGTATATGAATACAATGTGAGGTACGATGCTTTCTCACATATGTCTTGTGAATCCTTTAAGGATGATTGTGATAAAAGAGAAGTTATGGTTATGAATTACCTTCATCATCTTGTGCTACTTACTATTCTAGTCGGGGTATAGATGTATGGATGGAACCAATTCAAAGACATTGTATGGACCATATTCAGAGACCATTTTCAACTTTTTATGGCGCAAGAACTTGTAATTCTTATCCTCATGCCAATATGACTACTTATCTATATGTTAATGATGTTGGGGGGAAGGTTTAGGGGATTTAGGAGCCATAAAAGTAGAGGTAATTCATTATTTCAGGATGTGTATGACCAAGAATCATAATCTTGAAACAAAAGTTACAAGTGAATCACTCCCAACTGAGGATCCTATTACTTTGAAGATGAACAAATTGTTTACTCCCATGCTAATTACTCTTAACAAGATCTCTCAAATAGTGTCTAAGATTAATACAAATAAACTAAAAGAAAAATAAGTTACTCCTTGTGGAAATGTACCTAAAGAGGATCTAATGAATGAAATGAAGGCTACTCCTAGCACCCAAAAGTAGAAGTTAGAGTTAAAAGGGATCTCCAAACCCCTCCCAAGGAATTCTTAGCACTTTTCCTAACTCCAATAAAATTGAGACAAAATATTGAGAGAAGTATGGGTGTGATATGTCATAACACTAGAGTAGAAAAAAAAAAGGTTGTAAGGAGTGATATGAGAGTGTTTTTACAACCATATATTAACTTTTGTCATCTCTCTTCATTTTATAGTTGTCTTATTTCTTGTGTAAGTATCCTTAGAAGATAGCCTAGTGAGGGACCTCGATTAATGAAGAATCATAAGGCGCTACAAAGCTTTCCAAATAAATATTTATGCTCTGATGTTGAAAATTAAGGTGAAGACAATCATTCCTATGATCTACAAGGTAACAAAGTAAACCTTACACTTTCTTGAAAGTAAAAGATTGTTTTGCTGCTAGTTGCCAATTAAGTATTAGTAATAGCTTATTTTCATGTGATCTTAATGACTCTTTGCCACATAGTGGTAATGTATTTGTTGAGAGTGTTCATACACTAGTTGATCCTATTGATGATCAAATTAATTCTTCTTGTAAGATCAATTTGTGTCTATCTAGTGTTGACACTTATGCATTAAATGGTAGTACATTTTCATGTGAACTTTTCCATGTTTTGATAATGTGCATGTTGATAATGCAAATACAATAGTTGATCCTATTGATGATCAAACTATTTCTTCTGGTAAGATAAATTTGTGTCCACTTAGTGTTGATACATGTTCTTTAAATGTTAGTTTATTATCAAATGATATTGGTGTTGATCAACTTATATGTAATGATTCCACTAAATGAGGAGTTTTATGATGAACTTAAGGGAACTTAATTTAGTGATGGCATTGATATAGTTTTTCATGTTGATAGTCATGTGCAGTCATTTCTCCTAAATGATGAATCCTTGAATTGTGATTCCATTCCTAGTTCTTCTCATGAGCATTTTGAGGTGTAATGTATTTTTAAGAATAATCCCTTGTTTTATGTTGACATGACTAATAAATGTGAAATGTATAGTGGTGTGTCTTGGCATGATGGAAATGTAGCCCCTCTTAAAGGCTACCAAGTGATCAAGAATCCTGTATGGTATGATGAAATACTTTTTGAAGGTGGAACTCTCATCATTAAAGATGATAGTATATCTATTGAAAAGTATAGTGTTCAAAAGAAAGGTTTTGTATGTGATATGACTATTTCTTCATCATTGTGTGTTCCCATTCTTGATCAAGGCCTTAAAGTTCTTGAATTAATGAATGAAACTTCCCATAAAGACACCTTGGATTAATTTGACTAGCATGGCACATTCCTATACTATTTGTTTGCATATGATAATACTCATTCCATTGAGTGGAGTATGTTTTGTGAGAGTTAAAGTTCCAGTGGTTAAAATAGGTGTACGCACTTGACTTATGTTTATGGATTTTCTTTCCCTTTGACCCCAATAATAATTTGAATAGTGGCATTGGTGATGAATTGCTTGGTCCATAAATCAAGAAAGTTATGAGTGAGGTTATTGGCTCACATTATGATAAGTACAGAAGTAACATTTCTTTTCCCTCATATGATTATTGCTTTATGTTATTACTTGATCTTATGGGTTTAAACGAGAGATATTTGCCAATTTGAATGGGGAATACCTTTGTATTTAACCCCGGTGATGAATTGGGAGTAATTTTATTATTGAGGATAGCTAGTGTGTGTGGTGGAGACTTAACTTGGGGTGACCTTGTTTATGACATGACTCTTAGCTATATGGGCTATCACGTGTTACTTGACTTAAAGGAGATTTGTATTTTTCAAAATGTAGAACCATTGAGGACTTAGATGTGTGGTTGCCTAAATACCATGGTTCTTTTGATTTACCTCTTTGTTAATGTTTCGTTTGTAGCCAAGTATCTCTTAATTTGATGGATTACAAACCATTTATAAATCATTTTGATGCTTTATTATATGTTAAATGTGTGCATCATTGCCATGGTGATAGATTTGTTATTGCTAAACCTTGTGCTAACCCTCATACTATGAGGAATATTTGGTTATTTATCCTTCTAATGTGTTTGCAAGATTTAGATTCGAGGATGAATCCTTTTGAATAAGGAGAGGATAATACAAGCATGATTATCTTGGAGAACATTAGGAGGGGCTTCCATATATGGATGTAGCTTGGAAACTGAATCAGGGAATGAAGAAAGAAATCCACAAGGTCATGGGAAATCAAGATGCCATTTGGGCAATTAAGAAAGTCCTTAGTGGGTTATTTGAAAAATAGTCACTTTTGGGCTATTTTTGTAATAGGCTATTTTTATAAAGGAAATGATTTTAAATAGTTGCCTGCGATGATTTTAAGGAGTTTCCTTAGTCATTTTCATTACTTAGATTTCTGATAATTGAATTATCTTGAATAGACTTGACATTTAGCTACTCTAGGTTGGGGTAGTAATTGGATTCAATTCCAATTATTAGCTTAGATCGAGCTATTAGGGTAGATTCACGGATTGCTTGTGTTTATTTGCTTGATTGATCATCGAATTACCATATGTGGATTGAATTTGGTTTCTCCTGCATTTGATTAAGTTCTTTTTCTCCATAGATTTAATTGTTGTTCAATTGAGCCTTTCTTTTTTCACTTCGCATATCTTATTTCTCAATTATCCTTTAATTATGTTGTTTGATTCCATATTTTTTATATCGATTAAGGTCACTTGATTAAGATTGTTATCACACTATCCTAAGGTAAATTACCTCGACAAGAACCCAACCTAAGGCAAGCAACTATCCGAACCAAGACTAAGGCATCTACATCCAAATCAAAGGGTCTTAGGGACTCTAAGTCAAGTTCTAAATGAGAAGAAATTATAGGGCCTAAGGATTCCAAGGAAAAAATCTACCCTAAAGCCTCTTAACCGGCTATAACAATCATAAAAACCTAAAAGCACATTTGAAACATAACATCCCACCATTAATTGGTGATTTGAAACACTAATACAATAAATGAGCAAAGTCTAAAAGTAGGTAAGCTGTAGCCTACCTAGACTACGAGGAACAGCTCGAAATCCATTAAATAGGAGTTTTTCCTTTTAGAGAGGCTTTCGACCCCTGCCACATTATCAAAATAGTAATCTAGACATCAAAACCAGAATAAAAATATTCATATTTTAAGATCCTACTCTAAGCCAAAATTTAGGTCAAAATTCACTTGTGGGGCCCACTCACGGAGGTCAAAATTGAAACTGCAATTATGTCCCACGTGGGATAAAGATCTATCGTGACCTAATCCAGGGTATGGCCATGATGAGCATCCCAATTTTAACATGGACCAAAAACCACCCCCTTTGCCTAGTCACACAGAACATAATACACTAACAGAGACTGAATTCCGAACATATAACAAGATTGAATAATCCAAATTCAAGAAGTCTAAGATACATCAATGACTAATACCAAGTTCAAAATAATCCACAAAGCCTCTATAAAAAAACCGAGTCAAACCAATGATGATACATGCCCCCGATGATAGCCACAACAAGTCCAAAGAAAAGTCTAAGATAAAAGATAAACTAAGAAGCAATGGCCTTCTAGAAGAATGAGGCTCACCACTTCAAGCTAACTGCTGATAATCCGAATATACTATCACCATACAGGAAAAGTAAAAGTGTTTTTAGTTCCTGTATCGCATGGAGATACAGTGTCCTCATATGGTTAGAGGGTTGAGCACTAGCATGTAACTCAAGGATAAGGATAAAGTAATGATAATTACAATCCAATTCATCTCAATAGGCATGTTCACATACATACATGCAAATATATTTACTTATAGAAAATTTTGGGATAGGGAACAAGGCTTAGAATGAACGTTGAATGACTAGCCTAGACTTTGTAGCTCAACCATCATAAGAAGGCACCCAAGGGCTATATTGGTCCAGCTCTCCCCCAGCTGAAAGGGCCCTAGTGCGTGTACCTGTACGAACCAAAGAATAATCATATGTACATATGTACCATGGGGGACTCAAACCTCCCGGTCATACATTAAGGGTGACTTAAGCACCC
This sequence comes from Capsicum baccatum var. pendulum, assembly GCA_030864225.1. NCBI lineage: Eukaryota > Viridiplantae > Streptophyta > Magnoliopsida > Solanales > Solanaceae > Capsicum > Capsicum baccatum. Next base: position 137,464,190 of record CM061552.1, read on the forward strand.
AGTCATTTAACATGGGGGACTCAAACCACCCAATTATTTAATAATGGCGACTCAAACCACCCAGTCATTTCGACCACCCACGCCAGCAAATGCAGTTTCCAGTATTGGTCCCTTGGAACCTCTACTTTCATGGCCCAGCTACACACCCTATTTAAGCTTAGTTAAAATATGTTTCACACATTTTCATTAATTGAACCACAATATTCCTTAAGGCATACCCTGTTGGTATCGTCGTACGAACTACACTTATAAGGTATCATCATTATGCCAATACAATTCCATTCACTTGGGTTGGAGTTATTAGCAATTCAATTGTAAATATTTGCAAAATTGGGAGAAATAAAATCCCCTAGTTTATTCACCATGCCCATGCACCCCACAAGTTCAAAACCATAAATAAAGTATGAACAATCTTATGTAAACAATGAGAAGCGTTATTTTGAAAACAAACATTCAAAACCCTCGACCCATGTTCCAAAACCAACATCAAAAATACTTGAATAACACTTCAAAATTCATTCTTAACAAAACAATATTGGGAAACAGTAATATGCCTAAAAGTACAGAAAATTGTGGAGAAAAATCAACCCTTGAGCCCTTAGATGCCAATTGCTTGAAAACCCTAGTGTTTTTACTTGAGAGAATTTGAGAGAGTTTGGAAGAGTGTTTTGAATTTATAAACGATGAAGATAATGCCCTAAAGGTGTTTTATGGTCGTGGGTCTTAAGTGGGTAAAGAGGAAAATGTCCAAAGTGCCCTTCATTAAAAGCTGAAAATTTGTTGCCAGTGACTACGAGTAACTATACGACTTGTAAGGACTCACTACGACTCGTCACCATGAGTCGCAGTCAAAGCAAAAACATTAAGGACCTACAATTATTAACTAACAGAAGGAACATTACGACTCGTAATGAGTCTATACGACTCGCAACACCTAGTTGTAATCAGGTCAAAACACTTAGGACACAACACTGGTTAGCCTACGATTTAGACAATATGACTCGTATAGAGTCTTTACGACTTCTGAACACCTAGTCGTAACCAAGGCAGTAACTTTGGCAATCTTCACGGGGCACCCAGCAATTGGGATCTATAACCCATCAATACACCTTACGACTCGTATGATAAGTCGTAGGTTGGACAATGAGCTTAAGGCTCAGGGATTTTTCAAGGACCAAAAATTTAGGGTGTTTAATTACCCCTCCCCCCCTCTTAGGTTCATTCTTCCTCGAATGATAAGTCAGGGCATTCATTAACACGATTTAACACAGAACACATCGATAATTTCCTTTAACAAAGACAGAAAATAAAGATGTTAAGGTATACACATACCTCAAGCACGATTATCCAAAGCAAGAAACAAGAATGGATATTTGGACTTCGTGTCCTCCTCAGCTTCCCAAGTTGCTTCTTCAAACTTTTGATTCCTCCATAGAACCTTCACTGAAGCCACATCATTAGTCTGCAACCTATGGATTTATCAATCTAAGACTCAATTGAGACTTCCTCGTAAGATAAGGAATCCAAAATACCCACACTCTCCAAATGAATAACAAAGGAAGGATCACCCACGCACTTCTTCAATATTGAAACATGGAAGACTGGATGCATGGAACTCAATCTAGGAGGCAAATCCAATTCATCAGCCATATTACCCACTCTCTTTAAAACAAAATATAGACCCACATAATGGGGACTAAGCTTTCTCTTATTTCTAAACGCATCACTCTCTTCATGGGAGATGCCTTTAAGAACACTCAATTACCAACTTAAAATTTCAACTCTCTTTGTCTTACGTGCTCATAGGACTTTTGGAAACTTTAGGTGGTCTTAAGCCTATTCCAAATCACGTTCACCTTATCTATGGATTTGGTAAACCAAGTTGGGACCGTACAAGTTATTTTTACCAACCTCAAACCACCCAATAAGATACCTACACCTCCTACCATAGAGGGCCTCGAAAGGAGCCACCCCAATACAAGAGTGAGAGCTATTATTATATGCGAACTCTATGAGAGTCAAATAATCAAACCAACTACCACCAAAGTCAATCACATAAGACCTTAGCATATCCTCTAATGTATGAATTGTCCTTTTCGCTTGTCCATCTGGTTGAGGGTGGAAAGCAGTGATAAGGTTCACTTTCATCCCCAAACCCCTCTAAATTGAAAGCTAAAAGTGCAATGAGAATTGCATACCTCGATCAGATATGATATAGACTAAAGCACCATGTAATTTGATGATCTCTTGGATGAAAATCTTAGCATAATACTCCGTAAAAAAATTAGTTCTCACAGGCAAGAAGTGAGAAGACTTAGTCATCCCATCCACGATGACCCAAATCAAATCAAACTTACTACGAGACAGCAGAAGACTGGTAACGAAACCCATATTAATCACCTCCCACTTCCACACAGGAAACTTAATTTCTTAAAACAACCCACCAGGCCTCATGTGCTCAACCTTCACATGCTGGCACACCATGCACTTACCCATAAAATTGGCCATATCTCTATTCATGTTATTCCACCAATAGATATCTTTAAGGTCATGATACATCTTTATCAAAACAAAATGAATAGTATACCTCAACTCATGAGCCTCGACTAAAATCCTTTCCCACAACCCATTGACATCAAGAACACATAATCTACTTTGGTACCTAAGGATATCATCACCACCAATCTCAAAATCTAAGACTTTTGGTTGATCTACCTTACCCTTAATTTGTATCAAGGTAGGATCCAAAACTTGTTTCTCCTTTACATCAACACCGAGAGATAATTTCAACACCTTTTAAATAATACCTCTATTCTCAATGTCTAAAAGACAAACCCTGAGATTAGCCAACAGATGAATATCATTCACCAAACCTCGTTTCTCCTCCTCCACATGAAATAAAATCCCCATGGATAACCTACTAAGAGCATCAGCAACCATATTAGCTTTACCTGGGTGATAGTGAAGACTTATATCATAGTCCTTGAGCAACTCAATCCATCTCTTTTGCCTAATATTCTACTCTTTATGAGTGAACACATACTGCAGGCTCTTCTGATCAAGAATATATATCAATATGAACTTCATAGCAGTAATGGCGCCAAATCTTCAAAGCAAAAAATATGGCCAACAACTCCAAGTCATGAGTTAGAAAATTCTTCTCATGCACCTTAAGCTGTCTAGAAGCATACACCACCTCCCTGCCATGTTGCAGCAAAAAACAACCAAATCCCATATAAGACGCATCACAATATACTACAAAACCATCAATACACTCGGGTAGGGTCAAAACTGGAGCCAAAGTCAACCTATCCTCAGATTCTCAAAACTACCCTCACAAGTATCAGACCACAGGAACTTTACCTTATTTTGAGTTAACTTAGTCAACAAGGCAGCAATCGAAGAGAAATTCTCCACAAACCTCACATAATAACCAACTACACCTAAGAAGCTTTGAATATTGGTTGGATTTATGGGTCTAGGCCACTTTTTAACCATCGCAACCTTCTGTGGATTTACCATGATCCCTTCAATAGAAACAATATAACCCAAAAAGTAACTGCATTAAACTAGAATTCGGACTTTGAGAACTTAGCATACAACCACTGATCCTTAAGGGTTCGCAACACTATACAGAGGCGATTGGCATGATCCTCCTCACTCTTTGAATATACCAGAATATCATCAATGAACACAATGACAAACAAGTTAAGAAACTAATAGAATACCCAATTCATAAGATCCATAAATAATTTAGGGAATTTGTCAAACCAAAGGACATCACTAAAAACTCAAAATAACCATACCGGGTTTGGAAAGTAGTCTTAGGGATATCTATCTCCCTATTTTCATCTGATGATAACCCAACCAAAAATCAATATTAGAGAAGTATTAAGCACCCTAAAGCTAGTCAAACAGATCATCAATCCTAGGAAAATGGTACTTATTCTTCACCATAACCTTATTCAACTGGTGGTACTCTATATAAATATAAAGGGACCCATCCTTTTTACGCACGAAAAGAATAGAAGAACTCCACGAGAAAATACTAGGGCAAATAAAACCTTTGTCAAGTAGATATTTCAATTGCTCCTTGAGTTCTTTCAAATCACTCGGATCCATTCTGTAAGGATGAACAGGGATAGGAGGATATCTAGAAGAAGGTCAATCCCAAAGACTATTTCTCTATTGGGAGGAACACTAGGAAGATCATCAAGGAACATTTTAAGAAACTCACAGACCATAAAAAAAGATTGTAGAAAGGGACCTTTCAAATTAGAATCATTAACATGAACAAGATGATAAAGACACCCCTTTTAAATCAACTTCTGAGATCTATGTTAAGTAATGAATCTTTCCTTAGGAACTAGGGAACTCCATTCCCATTCCATAATTAGCTTACTAGGAAGTTTAAAAATGACCTTACGGGTCCGACAGTCTAAAGAGGCATAGCATGAGTGCAACCGATCTATCCCCATGATCACATCAAAGTTAACCATATCCAACTCTATCAAGTCTACCAAGGTCTCTCTACCACAGATAGATACTACACAACCCATATAGACTCTTCTTGCGACAACAGAGTCACCCACTAGGGTGGACATAGGAAAGGGATCAAGAATACACTTAGGTACAAAACCAAAATAAACAGCCACATAAGGGGTGACATAAGAATAAGTCGATCCTGGATCAAGCAGATAATACACATCACGAGAAAAGAGTTATAGCATACCAGTAACAACATTAGGAGAGGCCTTAGAGTTTTGACGGGTGGCAAGAGTATACAGACAATTTTAGCTAGAACCATTAATAAAAGCAGCACCCTTTGGTGCAGGAGCTGAAGAAGTAGAAATAGCGACCTTATTAGCTCCATAAGGAACCCTTAAAGGACAATCCCACTGCATATCACCAATCTGATCATACTTATAGCACTTATTTCTTCCCTTATCACATACTCCATGATGGCTCTGCCTATAAAAATGACAAAAGGGATGAGATGGAGCTGACTGATCTTCTTTGGCCTGAGACTGGTCACCCTGTTCCCTAAATCCACTATCATTCTGAAAGTGACGGTCACTGGATATTTTAAGATATGGAGAACTAGTCATTGAATAAAAAGAAAAATTTTACCACTTTTTTAGACCACTACCCGTCATCTCTAGCACTATTTTGATAACCTCTTCCCTATTCTACCTATCTAAACTTCATACTCTGCCTTTCTCTAATCTCAACGTACTTTTTTTTCCTTCTCAACCTGTTACATATACACCATAAGCCTAGAGATATCCATATCCCTATTCAACAAGGCATCCTTGAACTCCAAAACCAAATCACGGGACAAGCCCGAGGCAAACTTCCTCATCCTCGCCCTCATAGAAGACAGCAACTTCAGAGCATAATTAGATAATTGGTGAAATTTTAAGGCATACTCTTTCACAGTCATTCTGCCTTGTTTTAAATTCGTGAACTCTTCGGCCTTTGCCTCTCTCAACTCTTGTGGAAAGAAATAATCCAGAAAAAAACTAAAAAAGTAATCCCACATAGCTGGCTCAGCATCATCTCCCCTGATCTACTTTAACTCTTCATACTACTAATATTCCATATACATCAGCTGGTATATGGGAAACTCAACACCCTCAGAGTAAGAAGCATGCATCACACAAAAATTCTTCTCTATCTTATTAATAAAATTTTAAAAATCTTTCTCAACTTTTGAATCATTAAAAGTAGAGGAATCAACCTCATAAATTGTCTAACTCTAGTGACCTCAGAAGGTGGATAAATAGAAGCAACACACTCAGACTGAGAGGCCACCAACTAGGTAAGAAAATGGAGCAACTACAAAAACTCAGTATTTAGATACATCCGCCTGAGGTATCCGAGGAGGGGTAGAGGAAATCACTGGAACTCTACGTGGGTGATCAGGAGTTAGACCCCTAAATTGGGTCTGAACCCTATAAATAGAATGAGATTCATTCGTATTGTCCTCAAGTAGGTCTGAAATGTTTCCACAAACATCAGATCTTCATAGAGGCATGATATAAATACAAAAAAATGGGAATTAGAGGATATGCAAGGCCTTAGACTCTATAGCCCAAAATAATACAACAAGAAAGGGAACAATCCTAAGTGTCTTGTAGTCTCTTGATATGTGAGCAGACGCTAATCTATTTGAGGCTTTTAACTGAGAATAATTGCAAGGTCTTAAGTAGATTTTGTTGTTTTTGATTGTTTTATCTTTGATTTTGTATTAGAAGCTAAGATGCAAGAGAACCAACAAGGATGAAAGCAAAAGAGTTGAAATCTAAAGCAAATAGAAGAGAAGTGTGGCTGACGACATTCCTGATAAGTCATCAGCACTCTGATAAGTTATCAGCTTTATCATCAGCCTTACATAAATTTTGGTTTTTGGCTAGAGTTCGTGACGACATTCCTAATAAGTCATCATCCCTGTGATAAGTTATCACAGACACCATCAACCTTAGACAGAGAATGGACTTCAACTAAAAGTTGTGATGACATTTCCTGATAAGTCATCAAATTATTGATAAGTCATCAGGTTTCATCGTCAACCTTAAGCAGGAAGTGCTAAAACTGAAGAAGAAGCTGATGACATTTGTGATAAGTCGCCAGACTCCTGATAAGGTGTCACGAATGTCATCACTTAATCTGAAAAATTGTTAAACTCTATGATTTTGTTTCCATAATTAGGGTGAACTATTTAAAGCATAGTTTAGGGTTTTCTAAAGAGTGGGGAACCTATTCTGGGACAGACGTTTATTGTTACTTTTCTCTCTAGTTTCTTGGTTTGAAAACAATTTACTTTGAAGTATCTTCATCAATATTTTAGGATTTCTATTGTGATCTAATCTGAGAATCACTAGTTACTATTCATATTATGGTAAGTCCATCTTTCAAATTATGAATACATCTAGTTGTTTTGCTTATTACATTATGAGTAGATAAATCTCTTTAACCCAAATTATAGGATTTATGGGTTAAGTCTTGGTAAGATGCTAAGTGTTTAAGGTTCTAAAGATAATAGGACTCCTTGATAATTCTGAGATTTTAATTATTGTCTATTGGTTACAAATGATAGATAGCACCTTCTTTGATTTGCTTGAGATTTGAAATCAAATATAGTAGGAAGTGAATTATTGACAGGGACTTGGAAGCACTAAACTTCCATTTACTAATTAAAGTTGTAACAAGGTTGATTAACCTAAAGTGAAGTTTGGTTAGTAAATATAAATCCCTAAGTCTGAGAGGATTAGGTAATTAAATTCTTAAGCAGGTCAAGAGTCATTTAGGCATAACTTCGATAAAGACAATATGAAGTTCCTACCTATCGTGAGAATCTTGAATCACTATTAGCATCTGTCAAGCACCAAAACCCATAGTAAACATAATTCTAGCTTTCCATAAACTCTTGATTACAAACACTGAAACTAAAGTGACCAACAATTATTTGTTAATCATCAAAAAAAACTTATTTTATCTTTTCGTATCATTTGTTTTAATTTAACTTGTAGCTTTAGTTTCAAACAGATTTAATTGCCACTTACATTGTTCCCTGTGGATTTGACCCCGACTCCAAAGTTGGGTAAATATATTGACGACAATCACCTTACACTAAATTGATGTGTAAGTTAAGCATTATCAAAAAATGGCCCCGTTGCCAGTGAATAATTTGGTGTGTTGAGTTGGTTTGGAATTTTAGTTTACTTGCTTGAATTCAAACTTGTAAGTATTTTTTTAATTTTTTTATTTTTTTCTTTTTTCTCTCATTTTTCTTGAGATGTCAGCCTAGATAGATGATTTTTTGATTGATTATGATTCTTGTTATTATTGTGGAGGACCTTTACAATATGATGTGACACTGTTCTAACTGGGGAACACACTGTAACTTGGTGTTTGGCTTGTGGTCAAAGTGATCATTCTGAAGATATGTGTGCTATCATGATTCAAACGGATAAATTGATGAAATGAATTTTAGAGAATCAAGCAAACTTGTGGGCAGAGCTGAAGGAGTTACCACTGCCACCATGTCTACAATGGCTAAACAAAGAAGAATATGAGGAGGACATTAGCCACTTTGTGGAGAAAACATAAGAATCGCAGCCACTTAATTGCCATCTTTATCTTAAGACTGACATTGAGAAGCTGAATAAAAGTGAGTGTGTAGTAGATAGTTTAAATTTTGAAGTAGAATTAGTTGGGCCTCACTCAAAGAATTTTTCCACATTATGTTTAGATGATATATTGTCTGTGGAATCATCTAAAATAGTGGAAGAGTGTGAAGATGAGGAACAAGAATCCTAATTTCTTTATTTTACACTTGATAAGCAACATAAAAACACACCTCACTTTAAGGCCGAGTTGTTTACCATGCTCAATCCATTACTCGACTTCTTAATTTTTATACCACCCCCATATGATCGAGGTAAGAAAATAGACTCTAAGTTTGGGGTAAAGTTCATATCCTCAAGATGGAGGAAAAAGTTGAGTTGGGTCGTATCGCGATATTAAATCAGGTGCTGCTTGGGAGGCAACCTAAGATATTTTGTTGTTTGTATTTGTATTATATGATTGACATTAGATCTTCACACCCATGGTTCTAGGGGTATGTTTCTAACTCTCTTATTGTGGTTTGACGCATTGGGGACATTACATGATTTTAAGTTGAAGGTAGGGCTACTTGTGGGTGTTGATGTCCTCTTGGGATTTTTGCTGCCGTGCCTATTTTCCCCAGAGTCTTGTTCCTAGTAAAGATAGAATATTTAGGCGTATTGTAATTTGTTGTAAAATGTTGTAGTTGACTAGGATAAATACAAGTACCTTAGGCAGTTAACATGTTTTTGTTGATTTTTGAACATCTCTCCAGTGATCTATTTTATAACTGTGTGATATGAATTTAAGTGTTACCACTATGCATCTTTGTATGGAATTAGTTCTAGTGATGCAATAATCATTGCTAAATAGCTGCATGAACTGGATAAGTAGTAACTGGTGATATACTGGTGTTCCATATGCGTGTGAGATTTTATTTAGTTCCCTCTGTATGTTGGATTCAGAACTTGCTCGGTTAGTCATACCTAGGTTGAAGGATAGGGGTTAGAAAAGTATTATAGGCCATTTTGATATTATCGCACTTTTAGCCTAAACGACCTTCCCTGTATGTGGAATATCACTTGATCCCTGCTTTGAGCCTATTTAGCCTATTTCTTCTTATGACACCTGTCACCTTCCTGTTTATATCACAATGAACCTGTTTTAGCCTTGATCCTCCTTGGACACTGTGCACCTTGACTTATGCAAATAGCCTAAGTTGAGGGTGGCTATCATAGGGGTACGTGACATAGAATGAGTACGAAGAAAGGTAGAATAAAAAAAAAGAATAAAAAATAGGGTGAGGTGGGAAAGAGCAAGAAAAAGAAAAGTTGTGAAAAAAAATAAGTGATTATGGAAAAGACCGCACCCATCCTAAATAAGTATGATCAAGAAAAGAGAAGAATAAAAAAAGGTTAATGAGTGAAACCCCAAAAGCTAGTATAGTGTCAAGGAGGCTTAGTCACTTTAAATATCATCAAGTATCATACCAGCCCCTAGCCTGCATTACAAGCTAAAGAGAAGACCTATAGTGATCTTAGCTGACCTGTCTGAAGATCCTGGTAATGAAAATAAGGGCAAGCCTATGGTATTCAGCATACATTGATTGAAACTTCATTCTAAGAGTGGGTGTTTTTTACCGTCCCCATAGTTACATATATGATTACTGATATGAGAAAAAGGAAACTTTTTTGCTGTGAGGGCATACCAGATATGTTGCTAGTTGCTAACTTGTTCAGATAGTGCAATACTGGTCTATGCATGGCTGTTATAGCTGAATTAATGTCATATCTTGATTCCTGTGTGTTGCATTGTTGTTCTTCAATAATATACACAGTTGTTCTTGAATTGACTGACCTTGGATATGGTGAATATGTTTTGAGACAATAAGAATGATTGACTGCCAAATGTACTTTGTATCCTCTTAGTTGTGTTTGAGTTGCTTGAGGACAAGCAATTGTTTTAAGTTGAAGGGGTTGGGTTTGAGTTGCTTGAGGACAAGCAATTGTTTTAAGTTGAGGGTGTTGACGTGTGAGAAGACGCTAACATATTTGAGGCTTTTAACTAAGAATAATTGTAAGGTCTTAAGCAACTTTTGTTGTTTTTGATCGTTTTATCGTTGATTTTGCAGTAGAAGCCAAGATGCAAGAGAACCAACAAGGATGAAAGCAAAAGAGTTGAAATCTGAAGCAAATAGAAAAGAAGTGTGGCTAACGACATTCCTAATAAGTCATCAGCACTCTGATAAGTAATCAGCTTCATCGTCAGCCTTAGGCAGAGATTGGTTTTTGGCTGGAGTTCATGACGGCATTCCTGATAAGTCGTCAGCCCTATGATAAGTTATCACAGACACCGTCAACCTTAGACAGAGAATGGACCTCAGCTGAAAGTTGTGATGACATTTTCTGATAAGTCGTTAAAGAGTTGATAAGTTGTCAGGTTTCATCATCAACCTTAAGCAGGAAGTGTTAAAACTGAAGAAGGAGCTGACGACATTTGTGATAAGTCGTCAGACTCTTGATAAGATGTCACAAATATCATCACTTAATCCGAGAAATTGCTGAACTCTGTGATTTTGTTTCCATAATTAGGGTGAACTATTTAAAGCATAGTTTAGGGTTTTCTAAAGAGTGAGGAACCTGTTTCGGGAAAGACGTTTATTGTTACTTTTCTCTCTAGTTTCTTGGTTTGAAAACAATTTACTTTGAAGAATTTTCATCAATATTTTAGGATTTCTATTGTGATCTAATCTGAGAATCACTAGTTACTATTCATATTGTGGTAAGTTCATCTTTCAAATTATGAATACATCTAGTTGTTTCGCTTATTACATTATGAGTTGATAAATCTCTTTAACCCGAATTATGGGATCTATGGGTTAAGTCTTGTTAAGATGCTAAGTGTTTAAGGTTCTAAAGATAATAGGACTCCTTGATAATTCTGAGATTTTAATTATTGTCTATTGGTTACAAACGATAGATAGCACCTGCTTTGATTTGCTTGAGATAAGAAATTAAATATAGTAGGAAGTGAATTATTGACAGGGACTTGGAAGCACTAAACGTCCATTTAATAATTAACGTTGTAACAAGATTGATTAACCTGAGGCGAAGTATGGTTAGTAAATATAAATTCCCTAAGTTCGAGAGAATTAGGTAATTAAATGCTTAAGTAGGTCGAGAGACATTTAGGAATAACTTCGATAAAGACAATCTGTTGTTCCTACCTATCGTGAGAATCTTGAATCATTATTAGAATCTGTCAAGTACCAAAACCCATAGTGAACATAATTCTGGCTTTCCATAAACTCTTGATTACAAACACTGAAACTAAAGTGACCAACAATTATTTGCTGATCATCAAAAAACCCCATTTTATCTTTTTGTATTATTTGTTTGAATTTAACGTGTAGCTTTAGTTTCAAACTAGTTTAATCGCCACTCACATTGTTCCCTATGGATTCGACCCCGACTCCAAAGTTGGGTAAATATATTGACGATGACCGCCTTGCACTAAATTGACATGTAAGTTAAGCGTTATCAAAAAATGAAAGTCAACACCCTAAATAAGTCGCATATAGGAAAGTCAAGATGCATGGAAATATATGAAAGTTGTGTCAAGGAGGATGATTTTTGGTGAAAATAATTGAGTTTTGAAGAATTCACACTTGGAAGCGATTCTGACAACTTGTGTGATAACTTATCAAATTTGTGATAAGTCATCACACATGTCGCCATACTGAGGCAGAACACAAGAAATTGGAAGCATGTCTGACGACATGTGTGATAACTTATCACAAATCTAATAAGTTATCACAGAAGTTGTCACATTAAAGCAGAAGTTCTGATGACATGCCTAATAACTTATCAAATTTATGATAAGTTATCACACATGTCGCCACCTAAAAGGAAAATTCTAAAATTTTTATTTCGAATTTTTCTTAAGTTATGGGTATAATTAGCAGCTTTTATGGTTCATTCATGGGGACGGAACATCTTGAACTTATTCCATAGACCAGTTTACCTCTTTTTGGTTTCTTAACTTAGAATTCAATTTTCAATTTCTTTGATTTAGTTGTGGGATATTCTTCTTGAATTTGGGAAAAGAATCAATTTTTGACTACATCTTTTGTAAGTTTAATAACTTTGAATTATGAATTCAGTTATTGTTATCGCTTTCTCTTTCATATGGAACTAAAACCCACAACTAGGGTTGTGGGATCTATGATTATTCCTCCATGGATTTAATAGTTGGCTAGGGTTCGAGTGATTGTGGGAATATCTTGATAATTCTTTTGTATTAATTATTTTCTATTGGTTGCAAACAATAGATCTCGCCTTATGTTGATTTGCTCGAACTGAGAAATAAACTAAAGGTAGCGAATTATCAACGAGGATTTGGGAAGGTTAAGTTCTCATCTAATGATTAATGTTGTAACAACATAGATCAACTTAAGATAAAATCAGTATGAATAGAATGATTTTCTAAGTTCGAGAGAATTAGGGAGTTCAATATCTAAGTAGGTTGATAAACACTAAGATGGACTGTCGAAACTGATAATTTGGTGTTTCCTATAAGTCATGAGAACCCAATACTGCAGTTATTATTTAATGGGGATTAATAATCATAGTGATCACAACCCTAGTTTCTCTATATCATTGATTTGAAATATTGCAGTTTAAGATTTGAGTTCTAAGGTGAATTGAAGTGTCAATAACTTTTGTTCAATCATTAAAAAAATCCCATTTTGTCTTTTCGTGCCAGTTGTTTGAATTTAACTTGTATATTTAGTTTCAAACTAGTTTAATCACCACTCACATTGTTACCTGTGGATTTGACCCCGACTCTAAAGTAGGGTAAATATATTGACGACAACCGTCTTGCACTAAATTGACGTGTAAGTTGAGCATTATCATCTCTCCCGTATAAGTGGGTCATGCTACACACCCATAAAAGAGACTCTACTTCACACGGCTTTGTGGACAACACCCAATTTTCCATGAACCTAGGCTCTAATACCTATTTTGTCACGACCTAAACCAGGGTCTGACCATGATAGGCATCCCAAGTTTGTCATGGACTGGAGAGCAACCCCTTTGCCTAGTCACACAAAACACAATACACTAATAGTGGCTAATTTCCAAACATATAACAATATAGAATAATCAAATTCAAGAAGTCTAAGATACATCAATGACCAATACCCAGTTCACAGTAATCTATAAAGCCTCTATAACAAAATTGAGTCAAACCAAAATTGGGACATACCCTCGACGATAGCCATAACAAGTCTAAATAAAAGTCTAAGATAGAAGATAAACCAAGAAGCAATGGTCTTCCAAAAGAAAGATGATCACCACTTCAAGTTGACTGCAAACAATCCAGATATCCTATCACTACGCAAAAAAAGTAGAAGTATTTTTGGTTCTTGCATCGCATGGGGATACAGCATCCAGAGATGGTTAGCGGGTTGAGCGTTATCATATAACTCAATGATAAGGATAATGTAATGATAATTCAAAATCCATTTCAACTCAATGTGCATGTTCACATACATATATGCAAATATATATACTTATAGAAAATGTTGGGATAAGGAACAAGGCTTAGCATAAACTTTACAACATTAGCTTGGACTGTGTAGCTCAACCGTTATAAGAAGAAACCCATGGGCTATATTGGTCCAACTCTCCCCCAGCTGAAAGATCTCTAGTGTGTGTACCTGAATGAACGAAAGAATAATCATATGTACATGTGTACCATGGGGGACTCAAACCTCCCGGTCATACATCAATGACTTAAGCACCCAGTTATTTAACATAAGGGGCTCAAACCACCCAATTATTTAATAAGAGGGACTCAAACCAGCCAATCATTTCGACCACCCGTGCCAGAAAATGCGGTTTCCAGTATTAGTCCCTTGGAACCTCTACTTTCATGGCCTAGATACACACCCTATTTATGCTCAGTTAAAATATTTTTCACATATTTCCATTAATTGAACCACAATATTTCTTAAGGCATACCCTACTGGTATCATCGTAGGAACTACACTTACAAGGTATCATCATTATGCTAATACAATTCCATTCACTTGAGGAAAACAACTCCCTTTGTTTATTAATGCAAGAGGGGGGAGACACCTACCCCTTTTGTTCATTAAATCAAACCATCATGTTTCAATAGCCTCGTTATATCATGCAATTGTTCAAAAGTAGTTCAATACAATTATACTCATACTCAAAACCAATTTCACAAGATTGGCTTGGGGTTATTGCCAATTCAATTGTCAATATTTGTAAAATTGGGGAAAATCATAATCCCCTAGTTTATTCACCATGCCCATGCACCCCACAAGTTTAAAACCATAAATTAAGCATGAATAATCATATGTAAACCATGAGAAACATTATTCAAAAAACAAACATTCAAAACCCTCGTCCTATTTCCAAAATCAACATCAAAATCACATGAATAACACTTAAAAATGCATGCTTAAAAAAACAATATTTGGGGAAGAGTAACATGCCTAAAAGTACAGAAAATTATGGAGAGAAATCAACCCTTGAGCCCTTATATACCAATTACTTAAAAACCTTAGTATTTTTGCTTGAGAGAATTTGAGAGAGTTTAAGAAAGTGTTTTGATTTGATAAAGGATGAAAATAATGCCCCAAAGGTGTTTTATGGTCGTGGGTCTTAAGTGGGTAAAGAGGAAAATGTCCAAAGTTTCCTTCATTAAAAGCTGAAAAATTATCACCAGTGACTAGGGTCACTATACGACTCGTAAAGACTCACTATGATTCATCACCACGAGTCGTAGTCAAAGCAGAAACATCAAGGCCCTACACTAGTTACCTTACAGAAGGCACATTATGACTCGTAATAATTTTATATGACTCACAACACCTAGTTGTAATCAGGACAGAACACTTGGGACACAATATTGGTTAGCCTACGATTTAGACTATACGGCTGGTATAGAGTCTTTACGACTCATGACTACCTAGTCATAACCAAGATAGTAACTTAGGCAATTTTCACTAGGCCCCCTACAATTGGGGTCCTATGACCCGTCAAGACACCTTACAACTCGTATGGTAAGTCATAGGTTGGACAGTGAGCCTAAGCCTCAAGGATTTTTCAAGGACCAAAAATTTGTGGTGTTTCAAGATTGAGCATGATACGCCCACAATTTCTAGTCCAAATCATCCTGTAAGATTCAAAGAAGAAATGAGAATAAACTCTAAGAATTAATGAAAACTAGGACCAGGAACTTACAAATTTTTGAGGGAATTATGATCACCAGAGCAAACAACAATAAACCCTAGTCTTAATTTACAATCCCACGTTGCTTTCTTAAAGATTAAGATGTAACAATGGTGCTTATGACTTGGAATATGAATGAAAAATGATGGGGACAGCTCTATATACTACCAAGGGTTCGTTCTTCGTAAATGTCGAGACCAATAGGGCTAGGCCTTCACGAATGCAGTCGGTCCACCGTGTACACAAAGAAAAAGCCTAGAGTAGACTGGCCAGACTCTTCTTCACGACTGTGATGACCAAGTCACGAACATAAAGGTCAAGACTCCTTGACCTTCATGAACGCAACCAATGGCTTACGAATGTGAAGAACAAAGAGGGGCCTATACTAGATGGTGAAAACCAGCAATTTTCTAAGTTTACAAGAACTTCGACTAAGTTCTCAAAATTCATTCAGAACCCCCGTACATGCAAACAAACTATGCTACCCTACCTAAAATGGCATTTTGGACTCAATGAAATCGCTAAAATTTCAAACAAAAATCATTTCGATAAATGTGAACCCATTTACTATTCTATTTTTACCAAATTTTAACCAATCTAAACCAAGCCCAAAAGTCTCGAAACTCAAACCAAAGTTTCCCTTAGCCTAAAATCTATATTCTGTGGCTAACATAACTGTCAAAATTCTCATCTGAGGTCAATTACTTGAAGTTTAGGCCAAAAACCTTTTCTCAATTTCAATGGCTCCAAAATAGGAAAATCGGCATAAAAAACAAATGAACTGCTCAAAAATAAAACTATCAAATCCATCATGTAACAAATGACTTAGGAAAGCTGTAGAAAAACTCTAAATACAGAAAAAGCATGAAAAAGCAAAGAAAATAATCTGGAGGGTCATTACATGTGGTACCCGATCTATCAAATAATATTGTACATGTGTGATACCCGATTCATAATAATAATATTTATTTATTTCATCACTTTTACTATCTTTCGGGATAATATCACAAGGGCACCCAATTTTATAATTATATTCCACAATCTTTTCACAAATTGAAACAAGTTCAACAATCAATAACTTATCCGTTCAAGCAATGTGTTAACCATCAGTTTGTCTAAAGGCCAATCAACATGCCATTCAGTTTAAAAGTATACAAGTTGTTGAAGGACAATCAACATGTCATTCAATTTAAAAGTATACAAGTAATTAAATTAAGTCTACATTCATTTAAACTATAACCTACCTCAGTCGACAAACCCAAAATCCAAGATGATCTGAAAGAGTTTGTCTTTCCTCAATGCCTCGGATCGTTCACGATCGAATATAAGCAAATACAAGAGTAATTAATCATTTACTCTTCATGGACCGTCTTTGGGAAGTCAAACCCACTAACTCTACCTTATTTACAGGCTATAATGTTAACTAAGGGTCAATTATCATTCACCAGTTCCACAATATTCATGTAATCCAAAATCATGCAGTTTCTACTCCAATTATCTGCTTTTAAGCAGTGTTTATGCCAAAGGTTTCACCTTTGTGGAACTCAAGGTTCCCAATTACCATAATTCATATTCAAGAGCAATAATTTTCTACTCGGAGTATTAACTAGAATCAATTTCATGTGATTTTACATCTACCCATAGGATTTTCCACATTTTCATAAACTTACAATTCTAACCCACAATTCCATTATTAATAATTTTCCTAATATTCTACAAAATAAATGAACTATTGGTGAAAAGAGTAATCCAGGTACTTACTTTAATGGAGGAAATTACCCTAGTCTTGGGAAAATTACCTCTAAGGAGCTCAGAATGGAATTTGGGAGTTTATAAAGTAAACACCAAATGTGATACTTAAACAGGCATTTTACCTCACAGCTTTTGCTACGGCGATCGGATTTCCCCTACAGCGGACTCGCTGTGGCGAACTAGGGCTTGCTACGCGGGCCCCTGACAAATTTTATTTTCCTTGTTATGGTGGAAGTCTCACCACTACGATGATCTCACTGCAATGGTAATTGTTATGGTGGTCCTAAAGCAATAACTAGGGAGGAACTAAATCTTACCCTATTTCACAACACAAATCATAAGCTTAGGATGTCAGGAAACTACCCCACACCAACAGTTACTAAAATCACATGTTACGACTTTATTTTTAGCCTTAAATTTTTTCTATGGAGCTCTAGATCACTAGGTTACCCCTTAATGGAATACAACACCACAACATAAGTCACAATCAACACTAATATCCACGTCGCTAGTTTTTAGCTTTCAACCACTCCATCTTAAGATTTTTCAAACTCAACTCATTAGGGGAATTTCTACCAGAGTACTTGGGTCCTAACCATGCTATAATGGCGGGAAGGATCGTTACAAACTAGACAGATTTAGAATGTAAGTTTAATAAGTTTAATTTTCAAAGTTATTAGCATTGAACTCATTGTATTTTAAAGAGGTATGGATTCATACCAACTATTTTTTGATATTTTAATGATTATTGACAAATAAATTTATACTTTTTGTTGATAACTTGGTACCAATAGTCTTAACCCGCCTTTGTGTTCGGCGTATAAAAGAGTAGTTAACAAACTAATTTTCTTTAACTAAGGATCTAAGGAAGCAAGCATGGCCATTTAACTAGAATACTAGAAGTTCCATTAAAAATTGTAATGAAGGCAATTTGCAACAAATTTTACAGTGACAGAAATAATGCAATCACAAATAAAAGACGAAGAAATAAGATTTTTTATTAATAACCATGTAGGTACAAATTTGTTCCTCCCTTGATTCCTCTCTCTTGATTTTCTTCGTAATTCGAGGGACGTTAGCAGTGTATTTCTCAAATGTAGAATGATCTCTTTATGAATATCTCATACTTTTGTGGGATATTGGAGATTTCGATCTCTTATGAATATCAAAGAATTTATAGAATATTCGAGATGTTTCTTCAAAGGAGTAAGACACCCTTTTATAGGCATAATTTAGGAATGATGTAGAGTAACCTCCAAGGTAGGTTTAGGGAAAAGTAGCCTACAAGAACTTTACAAGAATTTGAATTCTTCTTTTAGAGTTCCACAAAATTTTGATGTCTACAAATGTCCCCTACTTCAAGGCTTGTCGGCGTGTAGACTTGATAAAACTGAAAGATGGGTCTTGAAGTAGCCATAGAGCTTCCATCTTTATGGGCTTGCTGCTATAGATTTGCAGATTTAATTTGCGATGGAAGAGATGAAGGACAGATTTGGTCCCATCGAACGTGTCAATTTGTTTGCAACAAATTTTACAGTGACAGAAAAAAATTGTAATCACAAATAAAATATGAAGAAACAAGAATTTTGTTTATAAATATGCGAGTACAAATCTATTCCTCCCTTGATTCCTCTCTTTCTCTCTTGATTTTCTCCATAATTCGAGGGTCGTTAGTAGCGTATTTCTTGAACATAGGATGATCTTTTTATGAATATCCCATGATTTTGTGGGGTATAGAGATTTCGATCTCTTATGAATATCCAAGAATTTATGGGATATTTGAGATCTTTTTTCAAAGGAGTAAGTCATCCTTTTTATAGGCATAATTTAGGATCGATGTAGAGTAGCCTCCAAGCTAGTTTTAAGGCAAAGTAGCCTTCAAAAAATTTAACAGAATTTGGATTCTTCTGGTAGAGTTCCACAAAACTTCGATGTCTACAAAGGCAAAAGATCAACACAAACGGTAGGGAGATCTTTTAAAGTTCTAACTTTCCTTTTAGATAAGCATCCTAATAAGGAAAAGTGTAAACTTTAGTACCTTTTTAAATCCCTATTTATATGACTCATTTTTCTGTTTAATAATTTCAAAAAAAAAAAATATCACATTTCTATATTAGTAACACATTAACTTTAGGATATTCATTTACTCGTAATGAAATGATTTATAATCACACAAATATCTAAAATTTATTTTAGAGCACAAATTTCTAAAAGTATTTATTCTTTCTTAAATCCATGTCAAATCAAACTAAAGTGGAACGAACGAATCCACTTATCAAACAATAAACTACACTTACATAAATAATGTTGATTATATGACTCACAAAATAAAATTTCATCGGGCTTTTGAGTCCACATTTGTGATGCTTTTCAAAATATAAGTGGCTTAAAAAAAGAGGCTATTTCCTGCTTGATTGGGGTGATTGGACTTGCCAATTGAATGAATTATAAACGATTCGACTTTTTGAATAAATCATTTGATTGCAGATTCGACTTTTTGAATAAATCATTTGATTGCAGCTGCTCTTCACATTTTTCTAACGCAACTGATCCCAAATTTAAAAGGCCGAGGTGCGTGCTCACTGCCAGGGTAAAATGACCTTATTTATCCCCAAAAGAACACCTTAACAATGACAAATTTTCATCAAAAAAGAACAAGGTAAAAGCATCATCAAAAGTTCAAAAGCAAGAAGTTGAAGTAGCCCTTTGACCAAATGTGACTAAGATGTTCTAGCTCAGGAGCACACTTGTAGTACTATAACAGAAACCCAAAACTGAAAACATTAGCAAACTAAGCTTGAGTAATTTAAGATCTTCACAATTTCATCAGATGGCCTACAATTATACACACAAACTAAGGAAACCACAATCCAACAAGCCTCCAACAATAACTTAGTTTGCACTCATGTACACACCAGAGAAGCTCCTTTTGATGAAAAATAACATCAAAGTAAGCTTTCCCATAAATCAAATCATTTAGAAGGTAATCAAACAACAGTCAAGCTTAACATCTATGTCAACCCACAGAAAGCAAACAAATCCCTGTACAGTAATATTCCAGTGAAGGGAAAGCTGCCATCACAAAATCACGATCCCTTGGCCAATTTTTGTGCACTCATGAGGCTTTTTGTCAACCATATTGCCGTTTCTCTGGATGAAACTGCATCATCGCCAAATGGTTTCAGCACACCAGCAAGCTCATCAATTTTTTCCTGCTTGAGTAGTCGTGCACAAACCTCTAAAAGGGATTCCAGAGCTTCAGCTCTTTCTTGAGTGGGATTTTCCCAGTCGTTCTTGTGCCCATCACCAGCTAAGGTAGCTAGTGCCTTAAGCAGTGAAACCCCATCATCTAGTGCTTGACGAGCATCTTTACCGGTCTGTTTAGCAGCTTCAACCATATCTGCATTCTTTTCTACCTCATCAGTAAGTGGGCTTAATCTATTTCTTTCAGAAGCAATGCAGTCAACAGCAACTTCATTAAACTCGCTAACATTTTCACATTCAGATGCATGACACCTTAGTTCAGCATCAGGATCAGATTTTGCAGGTCGTGTAGTCGACGAAGTGCTTTCTTCATCAAACGACTGTCTTTTCTCACTGGAGCTTCCACTAGACAAAATCATTCTACTAGGCTTTGCGGAAATACATTCTAGTTCATTCAAGTCTGCTTCTCCACTGCCACTTGGAGTGCTCAACACCCCAAGGTCTATTGTTTTGTCACTCTCCATCCCATCTTCTTCAGATTGTTGAACGTGCTCAACAGAAACTTGCTCTTGCTCCTCAGAGTGAATGTTTGCCATGAATCTTGAAGAGTTCGGTATATTTGTACTACCTTTTTTAAATAGAGGATCGGATTGATCGCCTCCATTGCAAATAGCTTCTGCCTCAAAGCATTTCGAATCCATGCCATCTTCAAATATCTTTGCTGAGTAGCTAGTGGGATCAACTCTCTTAGTCTCGAGTTTGGCTTTAAATGTATCATAGTTGTCTGATAAATTTTGTGGCCGAATGTTGTCCCTTTCATCAAAGTAAAAAACAGGACCCTTCTCTTTAAGCCTAAGAGGTTTGTCACTTTCATCAAAGTGAAAAACAGGACACTTCTCTTTTAGTCTTAGAGGTCTGTCTCTTATGAATCTAGGACTGCCAGATTTTCCAGGTGATCGCTTTGTTTTTTCCTTTGGGCTGTTTGGGGACTTCACTGGAAGAAAAGCAGATGAAGGATTGCAGCAGCGAAGGAGGTATGGTTGCAAATGTTGATGCCTTAACAATTCCGCAGTCTGAAAGTGAAGACGAAAAAACATATCAGAGAGAGTGATGATTTCAGATTTAATTGCATTTGTATACATGCAGCTTGCACTCACTGTTGGTCTGTGTTCAGGGCTTTTCCTTAGCATGCTTTTGATAATCTGTTTCCTGGAAGCATTAATCCATTTTGTCAGTTAAATGATTAGTTGTTGTATTTGTGGCGAGATGAACAACCATAAGTTCTAGTAGGGATAAGAACCACTTCTTAACAATTTGGGAGCTACTTACAAGTTGGAGGAATATACAATTGGAAGTGGTGACAAAGAACCCCTGTTTATTTTATTGATAAGCCCCGTCGTGTCCTGCCAAATAAAAAACTTCCAATTACCCAAAAAATATGTAAAAGTAATGACTGTATTATTATGTACACAGGTAGCTGGAAGGTCAACGTACTGGAGCTCTAAATGGTGCTTGGTGTGCAGCAATCTCAAACATGCAACATCCTACAATCACATCAAACTATTGTTCCAGTACTAAGGAAATAATAAAAAGGAAATGCATTGCTTTGCCAAATCTCTTACCGAGAGACCATATGTCAGATTTGTAGCCATACGGTATATCAGCAAGGAGTTCAGGACACATATAGTTTGGAGTACCAACAACCTGTTTGGAGGCAAGAAGTCGCTAATAGAAGTTGCTGGCGAAGTAAGAACTAGCAGCATATTCAACAAACACATCAAGGCGAGGTATTTTGTAATTGAAAATTACCATACATAGAATTCAGTCATTCACAACAAGATGACATACTATAACTAAAATGAACACTTGGTTTTCTCCACCTTGGAAGGGGATGGGGTGCCCTCTAGCTAGTCACAACGTAAAAATATTGAATCATTTGTTTAGGTGATTATAGTTCATTGCTAATAAGCAGGAGCTAATTTTTCCACTACAGTTGTATGAATTTAAAGAGAACTCGTACCGAGGAAGCAAGGCCTTCTCCATCTAAAAGTTTTGCTAATCCAAAATCACCTGTGTTAATGAAGTAAACAAATTTGATTCACAGATAACATAGAAGCAAGGAGGGTGCTATCATGCAGTTGGTTGTCATTCTTACCTAGCCGGATGTCATTGTCCTTTGTGACAAAAATGTTAGATAACTGAAATCAAAGTAGTACATGTTAAAACGTGTCATACTAGGAAAGCTCATAAATAGATCAGGGGCTGTTTATACCTTCACGTCTTTGTGTAGAACACGGTTGGAGTGCAGATAATCCAGCGCCAGTAATAGCTGGGTCAACCATTTGCAGAGTTTCTGCGGAGGAAAAAGTTGAACACATTAGCTTTAGTGAACCATAATAGTACATAGAATCCATTATGATGGAACTTGTATCTAAACTACCTCTTCTGGGAAGAGAGCTGCTCTAGACTTCCTTGTGATCTTTGCCCTGATTACCCAAAAAGAAAAAAAGTCGTCCTCATATTGCACCATAAAACATTCCTATGATCTTATCGCTTTCAACCTTGTAATCGAGGAGAAAGTGTCAAAAGATTCTCCATATATTATCATCATAGGGTCGTTCACTCTACAAATATGTTTTAACCATCTTCGGAAAGAAACGTAAAATTAAAGTGTCAATAAGGAAAGCATAAAAATGCTTTTTGGGCTAGGATAACCACTCACATATCTCCACCTTCACAATAGTTGGTAACAATGCATATCCAGTTCCCCTGAAAGAAAAACAAAGTCAACCCTGTTTTGAGGCAACTCGATGTAGAAATTTGCTCAATTCAATGATAATTCTTTCAGCTCCAACTTCCAAATTCTGTACTAGAAACTGAATAATATAATACCTTGTCGACCCATGCATCCTTGTACTCCACAATATATGGATGACTTAGCTTAGCTACCAGATTCATCTGCCACAGAACATTTCAATACACAAATATCATCATATATCAACTAGCATAACATTATGCAAGCCTATCTACTCAACAAATTATACTCTCACATTACGTGGCGTAACTTGACGAGAATACTCGATAATAAGACTAGCTGAATGTGTGTGGTTACAAAGGTAAGACTAAAATTTTTTGACTGGTAGAGGTAAGACTAGACCATTTTTAAGCTAATATACCACCAGCAAAGTACTTGATGGCTTATTTATAAATAATACTAATAAAAAAATCTCAAAAAGAGAAGTACAAGGTAAGACTAAAGTTAACTGATCAGTTGCTTAACTTTTCTCGACTTCAATGACTACTTGCAGTCAAAAGCTCAAAAGGTGTCACCGCAGCACTATCTATTTGCTACCATAAACTCAAGAGAATCTAAGGCTGCAGCAGAAGGTTTTCTTATTCAAGGTCACCCAACTTTGTCCGGATAATGGCCACATAATTAAAACAAAAGAGATATTTATTTGATACCCATTGGGGCTTGTAAACTTCACAAGAACGTTTTAGGAGTAGTCACCTAAATAATACGATGTATGAAATCTGCTCCACATCCTAAAAGAAAGTGATTGTAGAATTATTACAAGTTCCACAATTAGCAAAATGTGCAGATAATTATCCAATCTAAGAGTTTCCACCAACCAAGTTCAGAAGTTTGCCAACTTTTGCTATAAGATTTTGGTTTGGATGGTCACACTCACAATAATTTTCTACTTCTCTTCTCTACCAAAAATTATGGATAAGCTCTTACTCCGCTGCTACTCCTCTTTGCAACCCAAATTATCAGCTCATGCCACCTTTGAAATTCCATTAATTACCTTGCACTTATTTCGTTCTTCCTTATGTATCTCTTGTTACAAAGCATCTACTAATCAAGAAACCAAAAACAAAAAGCAATTAAAAATTTCTCTTTCTACTTCAGCCTCGTCCATAGTTACTCTTGGACATTGGCCCCATACTTCATCCTGTTGGTAGATGCCAAGAAACATTTATCCATATCTACAGTACCAGTTAGACGTTTCCAAACACTGAGGTCACAGGAAACTCATTGGGGATATCAGTGAAAATCTTCACTGATCTACTTAACCATTTGTCTAATCATGATTCAACTACTAGGGAAGACGCCCATACGAAGAAGGGTTCGAATTGAAGGACTGTCCCTTCAAATGAGCAAGAGTAAAATAGTGGGAAAATGACGTGCCAAAAGAAATAGCAGTTCTGTGATATGAGAATGTTGATGTTGATCAATTCCTAGGTATTTGTTCAAAATGCTCTTATTTTATAAGCCTAGATTAATTAAGTTCTACTTTTCAAGAAAAATTTGCCTTCTATTATGAAGCGAACTCTCAAAGTGACATTCATGACTGAAGACCAATTTAAAGGGAAGATTAAGTAAATAAAAGGGCAGCCCGGTGTACTAAAGCTACCGCTATGCGCGGTGTCCAGAGAAGGGCCCCACCACAAGGGTGTATCGTACGCAGCCTTACCTTGCATATCTGCCAGAGGCTGTTTCCAAGGCTTGAACCCGTGACCTCCTGGTAAAGTTGCTGTCATCTGACCCGAAGGTCACAGGTTCAAACCTTGGAAACAGCCTCTGGCAGAAATACAAGGTAAGGCTGCATACGATACACCCTTGTGGTGGGGCCCTTCCCCAAACACCACGCATAGCTGTAGCTTTAGTGCACCGGGCTGCCCTTTTTCTCCATTAATTCTCACATGGTATCAGAGCATTGGTGAGAAACTTCAGAAAAGAAAACTCAGTCACCGTGTGTCAATTCCAGTGCCCGATTTGTGTCATTTTTTATTTTGTGGGTTGTGTGAAAAATACAACACCACCAAGAGGATCGGGAAACTCAGGCGACAAAAACCCTACCAAAACCGTTGGAAAAATGTCAGCCACGCCCCCACACGCACCTGCCGGAATTCTGAAATTCCAACGAGATCTGTGTCACGCGCCGGGCATGAGCCCATTTCCGGTCGAATTTTTTGAGTTGTTCTTTTTTTTGTTAGGGTCGCCGATCCATTCCGACTCCAACCAGTTATGTTTTTTCAGATTCCAACAAATCTTTTAAGATTCCGATCTCCGGAACCTAAATTCCGGCGACCTTATTTTTTTTAATTTTTTTTCGGGGAATTTTCAGACATTCAGATTCTATTTCTTGAAATTTTCAAGTCAAATTCTCAAAATGTCTTTTGGGCATGATATTTTTAGCTCCAAAAATATTGGAATTGGAAGTTCAAGTCCTATGATCTCTTCTGAACCTTTAATGGGAAGTTCAAATTATTTAGCTTGGGCTTCCTCGGTTGAGTTATGGTGCAAAAGTCAAGGTGTCCAAGATCACTTAAAGAATAAGTGATACGGGAATAATCACGGATATGGACTTAAGAGAGTGTGTGTTGGACCCGAGCCTTGGCACGTGCAATTGAATTGTAAAAAAGGCCCAAAATGCACCCAAATCAGCCCATAAATTACACTAGATGGGTGCCCACTCTTTGAAGGGTTTTTTGGTCATTTTAACTTATATTTTGTTATAATTATAAAAGGAACATTGTAGGGTTTTTAGTTTAGTTTTTGGATGATATTTGGGAGTCTTGTAAGACTTGTAACAAGCTCTCTCTCTAGTGAGAAGAATGACCACCGAAACTAGGATACAACAATAGGGTGGATTCTCTTTTGTTGTTGCTTGCTTGGAAACGTTGATGCTAGAGAGGTGGAATCCGATCTTGCGTCACGTAAGAGATAGGTTTATTGTTGTGGGTAGTGTTAAAGGTCCAAGAATGTCCATTCTTGGGTTCTTAAGATTATACCTTCATATGGTCTATCTATCTATCATTTTACCTTCTTGTAATCTTGTTTAGTGTCTGTGTTGTAATCTTGTGTTCTTGTTGTTATTGTTAAATCCGAATCTTGTGTCTTCTTGTTCATCATCTTATGTTGTTAATCTAGTTTGTTGTCCGCTGATTTGGTGTAATAAACACCTTGTTATCTTCTTGTATGTTATTGTGTTCTTAGGAAGCCGAGACTTGGTCTCCAAAAGGGTTCACGGATTTCTTCTATTTTGTGGCCTGTTTTTTGGACTAATTTTGGTGTTCCCTTGTTTGTCCCGTATCATTTGGTATCAAAGTCATCTTTGGTGTAGTTCTTACAATACCAATCTTGGGCTTTCTTGCTAAGAAAATGAAAAAAAAAAAAAAATTGGTGTTCTTGTTGTTCTTGGCCTTGAAAGTGTTGTTCTTGTTGTTCATCTTGGCCGAGGTTGCTTGTAACGTCTAGATCTAGTAGTCCTTTGGTGTGTATTGTTGTTTCTTGTGTTAGTTTCATGATTCACTAACACTAAAAGGTGTCTAGATGTATATTTGAGCTTGAACTTGTTAAAGTTGTGTTGTGAACAAGGACCTAGGGCGAGAATTTGTGACTTGTGTCCGGTTGAATTCGTGAATATTGTTGTTGTTCTTGAAGGATTGTTGTGGTATTCATCTTGTTCTTCATCTCATCTTACAACTTAAGACAACTAAAAGTGTAATATAGATTCAAAAAGGTGAACCTACAAGTTGTAAAGTTGTTTGTGAGGAGACTTGAGCCATCACTTGACTTGACATCTACTTTTCAACCACTTTTCCTTATTTCAAGGGCCTTGTTTTGTGAGAATTGTACAAAGTCAAGTCTTGCCTTTTGAAGATTAGACTTGAAGGAGATTCAAGACATATACTTTTCCTCCAAAACCAATTGTTTCCATTACATAGTAACTAAAGTTTGTAAACTTCAACTAGTGACTAATTGTGGGTCCGTGACCAATGGTGTGCTGCCACATCACCTAAGTTACTGTTCACACAAAAATTTTAAGCTCAAATTGTGATCTTTTAATTTCATTTTGTAGTCTCATTAGTTTCATTTGTTGATTCCAATACTAACTTACAAACTAGAGCCAATTTACTAGATTGTGAGTTGGTTTTGAAACCATTTTTTCCATGTTTACGTTCCTTTGTGTGTTTTATTCTTTTGAGTCATTGTACACACTCGGTTCACCTCTCACTGCCTCACGGAGTACAAGCAAGGTTACGACACTTGTGAGATCAAAGTGAGAAAAAAAATCCGAGAGCCAAAACAATAGAGATGGAGTGTGAGGACCATTCTTGTACAACTAACTTGTTTGTTGTTTTGTAGGTAACTTCTTGGCCATAATGAAAACCATTTTGGCCCTCCTTGATGCTTTGTCCCAAGACCTTGATAGGGCAAATGCGGGTCTTTAAAAAATTGACTCGGATGTGGTAACTATGCGTGAGAGGTTGGATCGAATGGAGAGTCAAGGAACTCTCGTGCTTTTACTTCCGAAACTTTACTTCCAATGACCAATCCTCCAAGACAACCACATAATGCCCCAAGCCAAGCTCCAAATAGCCCTCAAAATCGAGAACAAGAAAGACCACTTCCCCCAAAGTTGATCAAGTCCAACAAGGAGGACTTGGAAGCCAATTTTCTCCCATCCAAGCTACACAACTGAAGCTCCACGTTACCAAATCGAGCCTCTCAACCAAAACTTCCCTTTCCAAAAACCGACACATCCAAGAAGAGGAACATGGTAGAGAGAGACATGAAGGATATGGAGTCTACGACAATGCTTATATGATAGAAAGAGACTTGAGTCGGATGAGATTGAAGGCCAATCTCAAGAGGGAGAGGAAGTCGAGGGTCAAAATGAAGATGTTGGATCCGAGACTTATTGTCATTATGCTTTCGGGTTTGGCTAGCTTGTGAACTGTTTTTGTGCATTTCTTGTGGGTTGTTTTTACCTCATTTTTTGATACGTCCCTTGTTATTATTGAGCACTTGAGCTCTTCATGTTTTGCGGACTGTTTTTTAGTAGGTTTCCTTTGAAGTGACCAATTCCTCTCAAGATGGAGAGGATGATACGTGAATAATCACGGATATGGACTTAGGAAAGTGCGTGTTGGACTCGAGCCTTGGCATGTGCAATTTGAAGTGTAAAAGAGGCCCAAAATGCACTCAAATCAGCCCATAAATTACACTAGATGGGTGCCCACTCTTTGGAGGGTCTTTTGGTCATTTTAACTTATATTTTGTTATAGTTATAAAAGGAACATTGTAGGGTTTTTAGTTTAGTTTTTGGATGATATTTGGGAGTCTTGTAAGACTTGTAACAAGCTCTCTCTCTAGTGAAAAGAATGACCACCGAAACTAGGATACAACAATAGGGTGGATTCTCTTTTGTTGTTGCTTGCTTGGAAACGTTGATGCTAGAGAGGTGGAATCCGATCTTGTGTCACGTAAGAGATAGGTTTATTGTTGTGGGTAGTGTTAAAGGTCCAAGAGTGTCCATTCTTGGGTTCTTAAGATTATACCTTCATGTGGTCTATCTATCTATCATTTTACCTTCTTGTAATCTTGTTTAGTGTTTGTGTTGTAATCTTGTGTTCTTGTTGTTATTATTAAATCCGAATCTTGTCTTCTTGTTCATCATCTTATACTGTTAATCTAGTTTGTCGTCCGCTGATTTGGTGTAATAAACACCTTGTTATCTTCTTGTATGCTATTGTGTTCTTAGGAAGCCGAGACTTGGTCTCCAAAAGGGTTCACGGATTTCTTCCATTTTGTGGACTGTTTTTTGGACTAATTTTGGTGTTCCCTTGTTTGTCCCGTATCAACAAGGCTAGTCTGGTAGATGAAAAGGCAAAATCTAAAGAACAATGGGAGAAAGTTGACGCTCAATTATGTAATCTCTTATGGCGATCTATTGATTCCAAGTTGATGCCCTTGTTTCGTCCGTTCCAAACGTGTTATTTAGTTTGGGAAAAGGCTCGTGCTTTATACACTAATGACATATCTCGTTTTTATGATGTGATATCTCGAATGACCAACTTGAAGAAACAAGAATCCAATATGTCTACTTACTTGAGACAAGTAGAAGCAGTCATGAAAGAATTTGATACATTGATGTCCGTCACTGCGGATGTGGAAAAACAACAAGAGCACAAACATATTTTGTTTTTAGTTATTACACTTGTTGGACTTTCTACTGACCATAATGTTGTACGTGATCAGATTTTAGCTAGTCCTATGGTTCCTACAATTGATGAGTTATTCTCTCCTCTGCTTTGTCTAGTCGCGCCTCCCAGTCACAAAGTGATTTCATCACCCATTGTTGACTCCTCTATTCTTGCATCTCAAACCATAGAAAAACGAACATATCATCCTATGGAAAATCGGCGAGGAGGAGGTCGTTCTGGAAAATCTCGATCGAAGTGTAGTTATTGTCGTAAGTTGGACACACTCAGGATATATGTCATAGTTTGCATGATCCACCACCCCGTTATGATCCTATTGCTGTAAAGGAATATAATGAGTTCCTTCGGAATCGAGCAAGTAAGCAGATATCTCCACAGCCTAATCTACCATCCAATAATATATCTCCACAGCCTAATCTACCATCCAATAATGCTCATATTGCCCAAACAGAATATGATGAGTTCCTTCAGTATCGAGTAAGCAAGCAGACATCTCATTATTTTTCATTGATGATTTTTCAAGATGTACTTGGGGTTTCTTAATGAAAGATCGTTCTGAGATATTTTCTATATACAAAAATTTTTGTGCTGAAATACAAACTCAATTTGGTGTTTCTATTCGTACTATTCGTAGTGATAATGCCTTAGAATACTTATCCTCTCAGTTTCGGGAGTTTATGTCTCATCAAGGAATTATTCACCAGACGCCTTGTCCATACACCCCTCAGCAGAACGGTATAGCAGAAAGGAAGAATAGGCATCTTCTTGAGACTACTCGCACTCTTCTCATTGAATTCCATGTACCACTGCATTTTTGGGGCGATATAGTCCTCGCATCTTGCTATCTAATTAATAGAATGTCATCATCTTCCATTCAGAATCAGGTTCCCCATTCTATATTGTTTCCACAGTCACATCTCTACCCTATCCCCCCTCGTGTCTTTGGGAGCTCATGCTTTATTCATAACTTAGCCCCTGAAAAAGATAAATTAGCCCCTCGTGCTCTCAAGTGTGTCTTCCTTGGTTACTCTCGAGTTTAAAAAAGGTATCGTTGTTATTCACCGAACTTCATCGCTACTTTATGTCCGTGTCCACCATTAGTCCCAGATGATTCATGTCATGCGTCGGACACTGCTCCTTCTGCGGACTTGCCTTCTCCTAGCCAATCAGTTGCACTTCAAAAAGGTATGCATTCCACTCGTAATGCTAACCCACATTATACTTTCTTGAGTTATCATCGTTTATCATCATCCCATTATGTTTTTGTATCATCCTTGTCTTCTATTACCATCCCTAAGACAATAGGTGCAGGTAAATCTACGTTTGGTTGCCATTGGGTTTATGCAGTCAAAATTGGTCCAAACGGTCAATTTGATCGGCTTAAGGCTCGCCTTGTTGCCAAAGGGTACACGTAAATATTTGGGCTTAATTATAGTGACATTTTCTCTCCAGTGGCTAAAATAGCATCTGTCTGTTTTTTTATCCATTGTTGCCGTTCGTCATTGGCCTCTTTATCAGTTAGATATTAAGAATGTTTTTCTGCATGGTGATCTTGAGGAAGAAGTCTATATGGAGCAACCACCTGATTTTGTTGCTCAGAGGAAGCCTAGTAATCTTGTATGTCGATTGCACAAGTCACTTTATGGTCTGAAACAGTCTCCTAGAACTTGGTTTGGAAAGTTTAGCACAGCAATTCAGCAGTTTGGCATGATTCGTAGTAGAGACGATCACTCATTGTTTTAACGACATTCTCACCCAAATCTGTGTATTTATTTGGTGGTTTATGTTAATGAAATCGTTATCATCGGCAATGATGAAGATGGTATCACTAAATTGAAGCAACATCTCTTTCAGCATTTCCAGACTTAAGACTTCGACAGACTAAAATATTTTCTAGGTATTGAGGTTGCTCAGTCCAGATCGGGTATTGTTATTCTCAACGCAAGTATGCCTTAGACATTCTTGAAGAGATAGGAATGATGGGATGTAGACCCATTGACACTCCTATGAATCCAAATGTTAAACTTCTGCTAGGACAGGGGGAGCCATTTAATGATCCTGAAAGGTATAGGAGTTAAATTGTCTCACCGTGGCTAGACCTGACATATCCTTTCCTATGAGTGTTGTAAGTTTATGACTTTCCTCTGTTATAGTCATTAGGATGCAGTTGTTCGTATTCTACAATGTATAAAGGCATATCTAGGTAAAGGACTACTCTTTGAGGATCGAGGTCACGAGCATATTATTGGATACACAGATGTTGATTGGGCAGGATCACCCTCTGATAGACGTTCTACCTCCGGATATTGTGTCGGATATTGTGTTTTAGTAGGAGGTAATTTGGTGTCTTGAAAAAGTAAGAAACAGAGTGTGGTTGCTCGATCTAGTGCGGAAGCAGAATATCGAGCAATGGTTGTAGCAACTTGTGAGCTAATTTGGATCAAATAGTTGCTGAGAGAGCTAAAATTTGGAGAAACCAATAAGATGAAACTTGTGTGTGATAATCAAGTAGCCTTCATATCGCATCAAATCCAGTGTTTAATGAGAGGACTAAACATATAGAGATTGATTGTGTAACAACCCTCACGGTCATTTTCCTTGTTCTCATACATTTTCGAGGTCTACAGTTTTTCTATAACTACCCCAAGTTATTTATGACTTGTTGGGACTAATAGTTCGGGTTTCAGGCGGTTCTTTTGAGAATTTTTGTAATATCTAATATACTGTGGAATATTTAATTTAAATTAGCCTTTGATTTATTACCTTTCCATAATAATTTTGATGTTGATAAAATTCTTTAGTTATAATATATTTATATTACTTTATAAGAGCTTTTATAGTCTATTAATATTTTAAGCGGAGATATTAAATCTAAGGGACGACCCGATTCATACCTACTCCGTAGGTGTCGGGGAGGGGGGGACCACTCCGAGCCTGACCTACGCGCCCTCACCCCAGCTTTGCTGGAGGGGCGTTTCGAACCCCCGACCCTGGCACACCACGGTAAGCAAGCTTACCGCTGAGCCAAGGCCATCCCTCGGAGATATTAAATCTAGAAATGTTAAAATCTGATTATTATATAGCAGAGGTTTTATTAGAATAATTTTTCTACTAATTATGATATATTTAAAGTATTATATTTATTTTACCACGATGCAATATCCGAGTTTGAATTTAACAGAGAGCAAGGGGTGGTATTACCACACCCTTGCACGTGGAATCCTTGATAAGGGGCAAAATGACACCTAATGAAAAGGTGTCATTATAATTAACCTTTAAGGGCCAGGTCATTATAGACCTTAACGATTCGAAATAGAAACATTTGTATATATGTGTCAAAACCACTTAAATGTTAAGTATATACGTTCTGCTCTCTGTAACTTCACTTAGAGTGTTGCTATATTTATCCAACTCGGGCTATATCGGAAAGTTTTTCAGAGGCTTTTCGGAGAGATTTTAGCTTTGGCGTTCGGGTAGGCTAGGCTTACCCTACTTTTAGATTGAGCTTATATACTGAAATTGTGAACTATTATGCTAGCTTTGGATAAGAGCTTGTAGTTGCGTATCATTTGATATATATAACATGTCTTATTTTCCCGGATTAGGACCCCGTTCTAGTAGATTTTAGTATTTTGTCTTTCAATATAATATATCATCTATCACTATAGGACGTGGAATTAAATTGCAAAACCTTGAATTTGCCCCTTTAGAACTAAGACATGCGTACGGTAATTAGACGTATTTTAGCTTCTATTCAGGTTCGGCATATACTTTATTTCTGTCATTGATTGTGAACTTTTGTACCACGTTGACATTATTATGGTATGGTATGGATTCTAATATTACAGTTGGGTATGGTTACTATTAGTTCCGGTTCGAGTCCGGCATTTGATTATTATGGTTACTGTGAGTTTTGGTTCGATTTCGACATTTGATTATTGTGGTTCTTATGGGTTACAGTTCGAGTCCGGCATCTGATTATGGTTGTGGTTACTCTGAGTTCCGGTTCGAGTCCAGCATCTGATCATGATTTCTGTTGTATATTATATATGTGGCCTCTCGTTATTAACCACTATGTCCAATTTGAATCCGGCACGTGTCCTCTTGTTATTATCCATCACTACCGATTCGAGCCCGGTATCTGGCCTCTCGTTACTACCCATTGGTGTCGGTACAAGTCCGGTGCACATCTGGATGACTATCATGATTTCTTAGGATTGGCTCAGTTACAGATTATTTACATTTATTTTTTTTAATTGCTACTTGTCTGTCCCACCGGCTTATGGGGGTATAGTTGGGTTAATTGTCTTCTTCAGTGTGCCTAGCGGGCTTATGGGGGCCCAGTTAGGTTATGTTTGTGTGCCTAGCGGGCTTATGAATGTTTGATTTGCCTGTAATTACTGCGTTATTTATTTTCGGTATCACTTATATTTATTCCTTTATGTTATTGGTGTAGCTTGGCAGTTGTTTACTTTTCTGTCCCTTTTTACTGTTGACTTAGATTAGACCCTCGCATTGTAGTTATACCTTTTCTATATTGGGCCCAGTCGGCCGATGATGCCTACTGAGTACCCATTGCTTTAGTACTCATACTACTCTTCTGCATCTTTTCCCTAATACAAATCCGAATAGTAGCAGTCGACATTGATGTGATTCCTACCTTCCAGTACTGATTCAGAGCAGGGTGAGCTTCCTGTCATCCGAGGTTGATCCTCCTCTATCTACTCTAGTTTAGTTTTTTGTACTCGAGATTGCTTGTATATATTGGATGTATTTTGGGTTCTCTTTATTACATGGGGTATATTTTAGTAGTGGCTCTAGTACCAACCTTACCAGGTCTTGGGAGGGATTCGTTTATATATTTTGTCCTTTTCCTTCTCTCGTTTTAATATATAGTATATGTTTCCTTTCTATTTGTCGTTTGTTATTGCTACTGCTATCATTTATGCGATCTTTTCTAATTTCTGCCTGTTAGCCCGTTACATATCATTTTGGGCTATGGCTTGGCTTGCCTACTGGAGGATAAGGTAGGAGTCATTACGACTTGAGGAAATCAAGTCGTGAGAGATTGCCACTTCATCAGAGAAAAGATAACTCTCAGGAGATATTGTTACAAAATTTGTGAAGTCAAGTGATCAACTTGCAGATATCTTCACCAAGTCCCTCACCGGTCCTCGTATTAATTACATTTGTAACAAGTTAGGTACATATGATTTGCATGCACCAACTTGAGGGGGAGTGTTAGAATATGAATAGAAATAGGAGTAGGATATAAAAATCCTACTTAGAAAAGGATTGTACTATAGTGTCTACAAATAGGGTCTTGATGTAGTAGGAGTATATAAAAATCCTACTTAGAAAACGATTGTACTATAATCTCTATAAATAGGGTCTTGATGTAATTATGTAAACACACAATTTCCGATAATATTTTTTTCTCCATTAATTCTCATAGGAACGAATCAAATTTATTATAAATGCCATATAAAAGATCACAATATAGAGAAGCATTTAAAGTGACCTCTTGATGTGCAGTACGTTTGAACTTCTCTGTCTGCTTTGCTAAAGGTATCTTCTTCAGAACATACCTAAAGGGGAGAAAAATAAATAGCCAAATCATTTATCCATTCAAATAGAATCACATTCCTATTCCTTGTTAGTCAAAATAATTTTCAGAAATTATTGCCAGTGTCAATAACTTGTATGTTCTACACAATGGGTTCAGTACTATGCAAGAGCTTTAACACAGTCCACAAAATCCATGTCACATAAATTCTTGCTGAAAACTGCAAATGCAAGAAAATATTATTTGTGGATTTCTATCTAAGGGTAACTTGTGGATTTTTGCTACATTGTGAATGATGAAAAACTAGAACATTAGAGGAAGATAAGATCTTCATCAGCATAACAATTTACTTATGCTTTAACTATATGTAGTTAGAAAACACTCCATCAAGACATTTTTTGGCGGTTAACTGACATTTTATTAATTACCAGCAGCAACCACAACCAGAGCAAGCCATATCAGGCTTCTCATTCAAAAAAAACAAAGTAAACCTCCTCCCTACAGGCCCCACTGCTTTAACCAAAATTTACCTGCTACATCAACTACCCTCCAAAAAGAAACACAATCTACTACATATGACTAGAACACTCCATTAAGACCAGTGTTATCAAAAGTATAAAGCACAAAAAAGCTCTATGATCCATGGGGACTTTAAGCCAAAGCTCAAATAAAGTGTGGTCTTTAATTAAAAAAGGCACAAAGAGAAAAAGATATATATATATATATATATATATATATATGTTGAGTCCAAGACTAATAATTATAAGCATGAATTACAAATATATGAACAAAGAAATAGAAAACGAAACAGGATAGAGTGAAATATCAACTGTTTACAATCGACTATTCAAAAGAGGCTCATTGGCCAGGAAAAGTATGCCTTAGAACCTTGATAAAGACATTGAAGAGCATGCTAACTCAACCTCAAAAGCTGGCTCATGAGGGGAGGATTGTACAAGTTCAAATAAAAGGAGACCAATTTTCCATCCTTTTTTCGATGTGGACTCTAAATGCTCCCCCACACACCTAGACTTCGTTAACTGGAGCGTGGAAAATATAATATGGAGGCCCAGCGAATCTTAGGCCTAACACAGACCTCAAAAGCTAGCTCAAAGGGAGGAGAACTGTCCAAACTTTATAAGGATACCACCTATCTCATTAATTACTAATGTGGGACTTGTTTCATTCTTCAACACCCCACTCACGCCCGAGACTGAACACCTGGTGTGTGGGCAATTTTTAATTTAGGGGTCCAACTTTGGGTGAGATGGATCTTGCTCTGATACTACATAAAATTAGGTCTTGGGCTTAACGCAACCTCAAAAGCTAGCTCATGCGGGAAGAATTGTTCATGTCCATATAAGGAGATGAATTGTCCATCCTTTTTCCAATGTGGGACTCTTAACACTCTCTCGCACGCCTTGAACTCATTAACTAGAGCGTGGACAATATAATATAGGGGTCCAACATCAGTGAACAAAGAATTTTGATGGTTTGACTCTGATACCATGTAAAGAATGAATTTTGGTTATAACTCAACCTCAAAAGATAGTCCAAGTCCATATATGGAAACTAATTGCTCATCCTTTTTCCAATATGGGACTCTTAACAGAAGCATATGCCAATAGTACTGGAAAGTGATAAAGTGCATATCCTCCTGAAATTAGCTACTAAAATATTGCCATGGATAAGCTACGGAGACACCCTTCAGTAAGAGGTATCATACATCACCAGTTGGCAAAAAATATCAGTGTATTTCTCTATGTAAATAGTATTTTCCCAAAAACAATATGTATATATACAATAACACAACACAGTTCGAAAACAACACAAAGAAAATATTAATTTAGGACAGGAAAGTGAAGTCTTAGGACTAGCAGAGTCTAAAATTCAAGCCCACTAACAAGCTAAATTGCGATAAAAGGCCTACACGGCTTGTACGAAATGCCTAATACGCTGCTTGCCATTTAAGTTTCAGAAAATGCATTATTACCAGAAGAAAGTTTTACGGCGTGGTTCCGCTAAATTTCTTAACCAGGCCTACATATATTATGTGAAGCAAATATCAACTTAAGACAGTATCCCAAAAATTCTTACCAAGAAAAAAGAAAAAATCAGGAAACAGGAACTAAGTTAATAAATACCGGGAATGCTTTTGGGAACACATCCTTTTGAGCACCTAAAGAAGTGAAAATTAATTCCAATTGAAAGCCAACATAATAAGATTGGGTAACAAGGAATGATACACGAGAAATAGACAAAGAACAAAGTAGTCTAAAATTCTTGATTACTTCTTCTTCTCGCTTGTATGAAAAACAAGATATGTTGTTCCAAAAGCGCCTCGTCCAATTTGCTCTACCATTTCATAATCATCTGTCTTTGACTTGCGAACACTATCACCATTATGTGTCTCCATTCTAACCTCGAAAGCCCAAAAACTCAAAAGGATCAATGAAATACAAACAAATATACAATCTTTTTCTGATTGAACGGGTTCTTCAACTCACCCAACTCAAAATAAGGCAAATCCTTGAGGGTCAACTGTTGAAATTCTTCAAAAGCAAAAGAAAATATCTGGTCTTGCCCCCAGCTGAAATCAAAGTTGGGTTGTTTGAGATTATTGAAGTAAAAAAGAGAGAGCTGTAGCGAGTTTTTGCATAAAGCAAAGGAGGCTACAATGATGTTAAGCTGCAACAACTATATGTCTCTGTGTACGCGTGTGAGAGAGAGACAAAAAAAGGGCCCAGATGGAAGAAAACCAGGAAATTACTGCCATGACCCAAATATGAATTGGTTTATTTTGACCCCAATAAAAAATAAATTTAAAGAATAATCTTTAATACAGTATCATTTTGCTCTTTTACAAATTAAATATATTTTTAAATTTTTTATATTTATTTGTCTCTCAAATTTAAATTTTTATTATTTTTACTTTTTTATTCTTTTCTTAACTTTTATTATTCTACTTTTTTTCAATTTTTTATTTTTTTCTTTAAATTTATTATTTTCAATTTTTATTTTTTTCTTTAACTTTATTTTCATGTTTTAATTTATTTGTATCAGCCTTTATTTTTTTTTATTTTTTTTAATCAACCATTATCTATTTCTTCATTTTTTTCCCTTTTTAATTTATTTGTCTTTAATTTTTATTTAGGGTTTTTTTATTTCTCTTTTTTTCCCAGATTTTTCTCGATTACTCTTTCTTGTTGTTCTCATTTTTTTCTCATTTTTCAAATACTCTTTCTCTTGCTCCTCTTTCTCTTCGTCGAATTTCTCTCAAATCTTCAATCTCGATTAACAGAAAAAATGGATATTATTTCTGATGAAGAAATAGAGCCTCTCTCAATAAATGTTGCTTCCAATTCTTCAGGAATTTTGCCTTCAGACTTAATTGATATTATTGTTGATATAAGTTTCTACTAAATTCACTTTATCATTTACATATATTTTACATCAGTGTCTGTTAGTATACTAAAAAAATTGCAACTTAACTTTTTATATATTTTACCAGTGAAGAATTCTCTGTCTATCTTCCTTTAAATATGTTTATTGTGAGCTAGTTTTTGCCTCTAGGACAAGAATTATAGAGGATCTATCAAATCATTATAGAACAAAGTAGTGTAGATTCTTATCCATAGGGACTAGTTGTTTCTTTGTGGGATAAGTCTTGCCTTTAGGGCAAGAGTTATTGAGCATCTGTTTAGTTAATAGACAATGTGGCAGGACCAATTCTTGCCCATGAGGCATTACTTGTTTCTATAGGGGCTCAGTCTTTGTGTCTATGTCAAGATTTATAAATTATCTACTAATTTAGTAATATGTACAAGTGATGAATGTTGAAGTCAAATATGCGAATGATTGAGTTTTTCTGTTAAGTTTGTTAAACACTTTAATGAAATTAATTTGTTCTAATTTTTAAAACTGAAATGACTTGAGAATTAGCTTACAATGAGGTACGATTAACACTATTTTTCAGATAAGCTTCAAAGTGTCTGCGTTAGGCCAGTGACAGCTTGTTTGCCTATTTTGTGCATGGTTTTATGTGTGTCCCAGATACTGTGGTGGCAAAGGTGTTAGTTTGTTACTTTATTTATTTTGTTCTTTTTTAGTTTGGTCAAAAATCATCTCTATAAGATTCTAGCTTGGCTATTTGTGCTTTTTAGTCTTTTTCTCCGGCCAATGTGCTTATATGCCTTCAGTTTCATGTTCTTTACATTGTCAATGTACTAACTACTTGGATTGGTTTCAGTTATTACTTAATTTACATACATGTAATAAGCACTTAATAGTAGGCTGTCGATTTGCCACTTTATGATTATTGCTTAGGTTTTAGGAGAGAGCTAGATTTGTGCTTAGCTTCTCCAACTTACCCTCAATGACTCAACTTTGTCTCCAACGCTTACTGAAGTTGCTAGACCCTAGTGATGGGTTGAACTTGCACACACCTTGACTAATATTCTATTTCTGTAGGGTACCAACCAACAACAAGTACCGGATAACTCTATCCATCAAGGTTAGAATAGATAGTAAGAAATCATCTAGTATTTTTGTCTTCGTTGAATTTTGGACATGAGACCTTGTAGTTCTCAAATACTTCATTGACCACAGTCCCACAACCTTACTCTTGGGTGCAACAAGGAAATGTTTGCCCTTGTAATTATTATTCTTTTGATATTTGTGTTTGAATAACCAAAAAATGTCGCAGGTTGATAATCCACGTAATGCAATAACTCTCGAAGGAGTATGTTTAGTTTGGTTTACAAACTTGAATCTGGAGAATGTCTAGCTTTAGAATGCTAAAAATTGAATATTTAGTTGTTCACCCTGTTATCGTTAAAATCTTTTCACAAGGAAATTTTATGATTTTATTGAGTGTATTAAACATGTTTTTGTTTTGATTTAATTTATGTTCAGCTGTTGATTAGTTGAACTATGTTGAATTATTTCTATGAATAACACCATGTTAAGGCTTCATTTACATTGCGTAAGCGTGCAGAACTAAAAAAGTGAATAAAAAAGTTAGGACCTCTTTTGAGTAGAAGAAGTTGATTTTGTTCATTTATATGTGAAGAAAAGCTATTAGGGAAAGAAACGCTGTGAATTGTTGCTTGTACTTATCTACAACCTTGCAAGACCTGTAATGAGAAATAAAAAGTGGAATCAATATAAGCTTATTGAGTTAAGGTCTTCATTTTCAAAAAGAGTGAGAAAGCCATGTAATTGGGCAAACTATTTGTATTTAATGTACATATTTGTGATTTTTTTATCCTTTTCTCCACCATTGTGCTTATAAGCCTCCAATTTCATGTTCTTTACATTGTCAATGTGCTAAATACTTGGATTGGTTCCAGTTATTACTTAATTTACATACAAGTAATAAGCACTTAATAGTAGTCTGTCAATTTGCCACTTTGTGATTATTGCTTAACTTTTAGGAGAGAGATGGCTTTGTGCATAGCTTCTTCAACTTACCCTTAATGGCTCAATCCGGCACTTGATGAAGTAGGCAGGAAAGTTGGGCACTTAATAATGGCTCATAGACTTATTTCTAGTCTTGCCTCTAGGGCAAAAGTTATAGATCATCTGCTAAATCAGTAGTGTCAGCTCTTGTCCATGGAGCGCAGATTGTTCCTTTGTGATTTAAAAGTCTTGCCTCTTAGGCAAGAGTTATAGATCATTTACTAAATCAATAAAAACTATGCTAGAGTCAAATCTTGCCCATGGGGCATAACTATTAGTTGGGTGTACTTTGTGTCACTCTTTTCTTTAATATTGAATATATCTGTATTATTTTACTGTTCAAATCATAATTCAATGTTGAGTTTCTAACTTACTTTAGTAATCTTTCTTTTTCTTTTGCAATTCATACAGAGAGTGACTTCTTCTATTAAGACTTCTCTTTCTACTTCTTTAGATGAGATTATGAGTCGTATTACGATAAATTTCACATTAGATTCATTAGTCAATAGAGACAACATCGTTATATCAATAATTGTGTTGATTGTGTTGTTGATATTATTAATTTTTTTTATATAGTCTCTAGAATCCAAGTGTGATTCTATTGTAGAGCTTATTTAGGGATTACATAAACCATGTGACGGACGAGGAGTTGGCATTGTGAATTTTAAGAGGTGAATAAAATGCAGGAATAAAATGTCCCTATTTTTGAAGATGAAGTCAAGTTTGAAACCAGTTTTCAGATTTGTGCCAACCTTCAAAGCAGAGAAATTGATCTTTCAACACCTCTTGATGACTTGCTTTCTAGGAAAATAAAGCGGTGTGAAGTATCAGATGAAGATTATGGTCCTAGGTTTACTCTAATAACTCCAACGCCACTTGATGTTTCTGATCATATTTCTATAAAAGATGAATTTTGTACTGTTGAAGACGTGAAAAATTCTT
The DNA here is from genome assembly GCA_030864225.1 of Capsicum baccatum var. pendulum. Lineage (NCBI taxonomy): Eukaryota > Viridiplantae > Streptophyta > Magnoliopsida > Solanales > Solanaceae > Capsicum > Capsicum baccatum. Next base: position 137,505,506 of record CM061552.1, read on the forward strand.
AAGAGGATTTAAGTTTGTCTTTTATTTCTTTATGATGTTTAAAGATAGTCACTCAAGTTGTAATTGACAGTGTTTACTTTTAACTAATTTGCCATGATTTTTGCTTATCCTTTTGTAAATTGTTGCATTATTTTTTCTTATTTTATTTTTTATTAGTTTACTACTTGCTCTTTCAACTTTTTAATATCAAATTTTTTATCTTGATCTTTTTTACCGGTGAGTATATTTTTGTCAAGTTATATAAAGGTCATGATATATTCTTTTTTTTGAGTTATCAACTTATGTTAGAGTATCTCATAAGTTACACATAGTGAAATGGTGTAAATTGTTTCACATACATTAATTTTTTGAAAAATTCCTAAGATACATTTTGCCTCTTAAGGAAATAAGTACATAAAATTCAATTATTTAGACTTAGTGAAATAGTATAATTGTTGTCCTTGAAATATTCGTTAATTTTTTAAAACCCTTGACCTATGTCTTATCTATAAGGTAACCATTACTACATGTTATGTCTATGGGTCTCAACTTGTTCCTATAAAGCTCCTTGGCTAACTTTCTCTACATGTTAAAAGTCTTGCCTCTAGGGCAAAAGTTATAGATCATTAGCCAAATCATTACAGTCTTAGGCAAGGTCAACTTTTGCCCATAGGGCACAACTTGTTCTTTAGTGATTTAAAAGTCTTGTCTCTAGGGCAAGAGTTATAGATCATCTGTCAAATCATTACAGACTTAAGCAAGGTCAACTCTTGCCCATAGGGCACAACTTGTTCTTTTGTGATTTAAAAGTCTTGCCTCTACGGCAAGAGTTATAGATCATCTACCAAATTATTACAGACTAAGGCAAAGTCAACTCTTGCCCATGGGGTACAACTTGTTCTTTTGTGATTTAAAAGGCTTGCCTCTAGGGCAAGTATTATAGATTATCTGCCAAATTATTACAGACTAAGGCAAAGTTAATTCTTACCCATGGGGCACAACTTATTCTTTTGTGATTTAAAAGTCTTGCCTCTAGGGCAGGAGTTATAGATTATCTGCCAAATTATTACAGACTAAGGTAAAGTCAACTCTTGCCCATGGGGCACAACTTATTCTTTTATGATTTAAAAATATTGCCTCTAAGGCAAAAGTTATAGATCATCTGCTAAATCATTACAGACTTAAGGCAAAGTCAACTCTTGCCCATGGGGCACAACTTATTCTTTTGTGATTTAAAAGTCTTACCTCTAGAGCAAGAGTTATAGATCATCTGCCAAATCATTACAGACTTAAGCAAGGTCAAGTCTTGCCCATGGGGCACAACTTGTTTTTTTGTGATTTAAAAGTCTTGCTTCTAGGGCAAGAGTTATAGATCATCTGTCAAACTATTACAGACTAAGGCAAAGTTAACTCTTGATCATGGAGAATAACTTGTTCTTTTGTGATTTAAAAGTCTTGCCTCTAGGGCAAGAGCTATAAATCATCTGTCAAATTATTACAGACTAAGGAAAAGTCAACTCTTGCCCATGGGGCACAACTTTTGCTTTTGTGATTTAAAAGTCTTGCCTCTAAGGCAAGAGTTATAGATCATTTGCCAAATTATTACAAACTAAGGCAAAGTCAACTCTTGCCCATGGGCATAACTTTTATCTGGTTGGACTCTATGTTAGACATTATAAAACTAGACATTGTAAGTTAGACATTGTATAATTATATCGATACAAACTAATAATGTCTACTCTTACACGCGTGACATAACTTATTTTGTTGGTCTAAGTTTGCCTCTTGCAGAACATTAGCTAATTTAATACAAATTAATAATGTTAATGTTTGCCCATGAGTCATAATTTGAAATATATTATTTTACTAATAATTAATTATTTTGTAAATAACATAATTTTTTGCACCAAGTTTAAGTTAAAAATATATTTTTGTACAAAAAAAAAGTTAAAAATATATTTACGGATAAATTTTATCACAAAGCTACAACAAATTTCATTTCAAATCTCGGAAGCATCGGATTAATATAGTACATTTATTACCAAAAAATAAATTTAAAAATATATTTACCTTTTGCAACAAGCTCAAGTTACGACAAATTTCATAAAGCTACAAAAAAATTTATCTCAAAGATTGAGCTTCAGATTTCTCTCTTTCCTTTGGTGAAATTGCATTCTACCTTTAGGGTTTTTTATTTTGACCTGCACTTTAGGGAATTCTCTCTCATTTTTTCTTAATCTTATTGTATGCATTTGAAGTATTTGTTACCTAGTAATTTTTTTGAGCTTAAAATCACTTTTCTCTTCTGTGAATTACATTCTACAATGCATGGATTAATTTATAAACTCTATATTTTCTTTATCTACATCACCTTAAGCATTTTGGGTGGTTTCTCTACTCACTGATCTCATTATTGTTCATTCTGTAAGTCATTTAGTTTTGAATTTTAGGTGTTTTGTATAGCCCATTGGGTCAATTTTTTTGTCCGATAAATTTTATTTTGCAACTTGATTCTTGTTTTGTTGTTAATTTTTAATTTAAAAGTTGTTTTTATCTTTGTAACTTTGCAGATTTTGTAAAGCATAACTAGGAAAACAAATCGTGCGGAGTACTTTATTGATCCTAGTGATTAGTTCAAGTCAGACCCCCCGTTGGAGAGGAGTTTCAAATTATCATACAATGATAACGAGCTTTTTAGATGATAATCAGTTGTCATTGTTAGAGAAAGGATTTTTTGGAAATTTCATGAAATTAGGTAATCTACATCCATCGGTATGCTTTTACATTGCATGCTTTTATCGGAAGTAAGATGTAACAAAAAGAATTTGATGGCATTTTATGTCCAAGGAAGTTACATTGAGTTTACACTTAATGTATTTGGTCTTGTTACTGGGTTGTCGACTACAAGTTCAAGAAATGTATTATCATCAATTAGGGAAAAAGAAGGTGGTAGTCGTTTGTTGAACACTTACTTTGATGGTGCTGATAAATTAAAATTAAGGACTTGAAATCTTTCATGGAAACAAGGAAAGGTGAAGTCCAAGATGATTTAGACGTTGTCAAGTTAGCTGAGATATATATTCCAGAACGCGTGTTGTTGGGGGAGAGGCCCACAAAGGTCATCTATGCTAATCTTATTATGATATTGGAGGATCCAGATTTGTGTAGAGAGATTGGGTAGGGTGAATTGTATTTCGATGAAAATATAAGTTCATTGAGAAGCTTATTAAAACCAACAAAAACCACTGTCGGATCATCATACCAACTTGTTGGTTTTTCATATGCATTTATGTTATGAACATGGGATATTTTTCCTAAATATAGAGAAAAAAATGTGCAGATAGTATTTGAAGTAAAATACCTTTGATGTTGCATTATGTGGCATGTACTACTCCACAATACACAACAGTAGTCAAGTTTTTTAAGCCAAAGAAGTCAAAATCTTTGGTCAGTATGTACGCCTATTTTATTTTTATTTTTATTTGTTTAATTAGTGTGTGTGTATTGTAATTTCTGTTAATTTTTTTTGGTTAATAGAAAGGTGCGGTCGAGGCATTCTTATTGGAGAATGAGATCCCAAGTAATAATGATAGTAAGACAAGTGATTTAGTGATTTAAATCAGAAACTTGATGTATGCATCGATTCTTTTCGTCTAATCCCTCTTATGAACTTGTCTGTTAAGTAGATTATTGTTAATTTTTCATGTATTGTGTATGCAGAAACTTCAAAGCACGTGTTCGAAGAAGTTTTAAAAGATTCTTGATGAGAACAAATCTTTGAAGTCCGAATTATCTAAAATCAAAAGATTACTGTTGGAAAAGCTTAAGGCAGATGGGGATATTCTATCCGATAAACAATCGGATAATCTACAAGGTGAACTAAGTCATGATCCGATGGTTGATGATCAATTTGATGATCCTCATAGACGTACAGAAAATGAGAGATCTGTAAGTAAATAGTTTCCTGCCTTGACTTTTTATGTTCTTGTGGGAGTTGGTGAACATGCTATAATTATGGTAAAGAGGGTCACACTGCATCTAACTATACTTCAGCTAGATGTAATGAACCATGTTTTGTTTGTGGGAGTTTCGAATGTAATGCTAAACAGTGTGCAAAGGTTAGTGAAGGAAATTGCTTACTCTTCAATTGGTATATATGACCTTATACTGCTTGTTCTATCTTGTTTATTAGTCTTCTCAATATCCGTTAAATTGGCCAAGGAGAATCTATCATACTTATATTCTATTATCACTTGTAAAAGATATTTTGTGTACATTCTCAATCTATTCTCCAATAGTTAAGTCCTCCCACAAGATTTCATAATCCAAGCAGTCAGTATCTATGTCCACTTTATTAACAACACTACTGATGGTGCTTCCATATCTACTAGCATTGTTTGTACTGTTGATATTAAATAAAGACCAGGACCCTAGAGCTTCACTAGTGGTTGTCCGATGAGTTTCAATAACATAATTGTATGGTTTAAATGTATTAGAACTGTTGATGTGATTTAACTCATTGTCTTGGTCATGGTTTAGCCAAATCGACATAGATTGTGTAGTTCTTGACTCTGATGCTTCTTTCTCATTACTTTTCCATGGCTATGATAAGCTATTGTTCGACATCCATGCCTCTTCCTTTAAGGTGATAATTTTATAAATCCCTTGTTTTCCCTCACTCTTATCCCCGCAATCTCTTGAGGATTTCCCTGAGAAGTGATCCATTTTTAAAAGATTAGATAATACTCTAAATAGAGACTGGTTAACATATCTCCTAGGTGTACTTGCTTCACTTGAATTCGCATCTTCCCTGTGATATGAGAGAGAAGCATCAGAAAATGCATAGTCGGAATAACCAATGACCTAGGTTCCTAGGAAGAAAGATTTGCTAATACATGTCTCTAGCTCCCAATTGTTCCTCTTCAACTTTACTTTTTTTGACTTACAGCTTTATTACGCATGATTTTTTGTTCTCTTATAGATTCTTATTTCTCATAGGAAAAAAATGGCGAGTTGAAGAAGGGAAGAATGCAGAAGGTCATTAGATGAGAAAGAAGAAGCCGCAGAAGAAAGAGTGATTGGTTTGGGGCCTCTAAACATGGAAGACACAAGACAGGCAAAGAATCATGTAACCCAGTCCTTATATTAGCAGTCCATTGAGTATTGGTAAAACACAAGGATGTTGAACCACATCACAAAGATATTCTTGTTCTTATTTGATTGGACCATACGAAGCACTTAGTTCTTTCTTTAGTTTTATTTTGGTCATCGTCTAATCTCATAGCTACTCTTTGACCATCTTGGATCAGAAATTGCAATTTTTGCTACATAAACTTTCTTGGATAGACTATCTTTATAAAGAAAATAGGGTTTCTTGTACTCTCTCATAAACAATATAGTATATCTTTGATTTTGAAATTAAGTTTCATGTTGGTAGTTCTACCCACAGAAGTTGCAATCAGCTATTCTACTTTGTTATTAGTGACAATATTTGGATGATCGTAGGATCATGATAAAATCTCAAAGAAAAACAAAAGCTATGAAAAGAAGTGAGGTTCTAATCACTGTATTAATCTAGACTGCTCTGTAGCCTGATCTCACGGGAAAAACCCTAAAGTTTCCAGAGAAAAGACTTATGGAGCGGCAAGAGCAACCTCTTACCTCCACACACAGATAAAGGAGATAGCCAAAAACATAAGTGAAAGACAAACTGGTTTCCAATAGATATTTAAGGAGCTTAGTTATAGATAAAAAATAGCTAAAACCCAAAAAGGAATTCCTTTCAATTATTTGGATGTCTGATTTAAAAATTTGAGATTTTACAATGGCAATTATGAGTAAACTAATGACCTAGGTTCCTAGGAAGAAAGATTTGGTAATACATGCGTCTAGCTCCTAATTATTCTTCTTCAACTTTACCTTATTTTGATTGTCTACTTTATTACGCATGTTTTTTGTTCTCTTATTGATTTTTCTTCCTCATAGTAAAAGAATGTAGGAGATGAAGATCTTCTACCTTTTCTTTTGGTAGAAGAATTCTCGAAATCTTCTTTTATTCTTAGTTGCAGGTAAGCCGACCATAATTCTGCTCAACAGAAATCAAATTTTGAAAAAATATGTCATGATATGTCTGCCCAACAGAAAACCATAATTCTGCAACATCATCATAAATTGAAAAAGGTTGTGATATTTATAAATGTTTCCTTAATGTCAAATTATAAATAGGAACCATTGTACACAGTAATATATATCTGCAAAAAAAATTACTTTTTTATAAACCTTCGAAAGATAAGGTAAGACTTCCTAACAAAGTCATTTTGGTGAGCAACATATCTCAAATGATAGACAACTTCTTATCACCAAGAAAAAATGATAATTGTTCCACTAGTCTATTTGTTAAAACTGATGCACAACTTATTTATGTTGCTCAATAGGACTTTGCTGGTGCTGAAGTTGATGAGGACAACATTGATGGAACTAAGAACAGTTGCGATATTGATTCAATAATCAATAATGTTATTTCTAGTGTGTTTGCAGCCTTTTCTAGTTTGCCAGCATCTTCTGATGTCAAAAGTACTTAAGCTAAGAGATCAATAAGTGTCTCAAATTCCAATTTACATGCTTCTTTGCTTAAAATAATTCACTATAATGTGTTTGTCATTTTCAATAGGAGCTTGGTGGTATTTATGTTGATACGGAAGACGTGATTTCTGATATTGATGCAACTACAAAGTTTGTGAATGTTGATTCAACAACTTGTGTTGTTGAGAAATATGTAAGATCTATCTTTTCATTTTCTTTATTACCTTATGGTTGTTTTTTTATATAAATTTTTATTCCTTATCTATTTTCCAGCATGATGAACAAAAAAGTACTCGTATTTGTCCAATGAAAAGTAAAGTCTCTCCATTGAAACCTAAAGGCTCTCCAATGAAAAAATGAATGCATAATAGGAGGAAAAAGGGTAGCAAATCAACCATTAGTGATGTTGCTTTCGAGTTGAATTCCATGCCATATTCCATGGAAGCAGAAGAGACGTCACTCCTAAAAAATCAGTTAGACAGAAATTTCTAGAACAGTTAGCCAAATCTCCATATATGGCAGATTTTGATTCGGATGCTTCCCAATCTATGTTTTATCAAAAGCATCCTTTCATCTGTGACATTGAAGCATTTGATAATCTATCAAGCTTGAACACTGATTTTTAGGCATTCATCGAATGTGGATTGAATACGTCAAAATGGTAGGTTTAGTATCTTTAAGCTTTTCATTTTGTCATTTTTGTACTTATGGTAACATATATATTCTGATTGTATTCATTTTTCATATATTTTAAGCGCCAAAAATATATACATTAAAGAAAAATATATGCTGCCCGAATGTTTAATGTTTGGCTATTGTGTTGTGGATTTGAGGGATTGGTTTTATTCACTTGCAACTCGTGGTCAGCCTTTGAATGACACAGTATTATCACTTGCTATCCTAATCTATATTTGTAATGTGTGCCTACCTGTTCTATTAAACCTTATTGTTCTTTATATCATATGTGATTATTTGCGGTTAATGTGCTTTTGGCTTGCCCTTTTGATTTGTTCCCTCTTTCTTCTAGTAGGTTGAACAAACTGATAGTATTTTTTGTTTGGTTGTTTGTAATTGTTACATTTATTCTAGTTCTTAGGGTAAGAGTTTGAAAGTGTGGAGAACTTCTGATTTGAAGTGTTTAGAGTCAATTAAGGCTCATGATACTGGTATTGTTTGTTGTAGCACTAGATCTCCTACACCAGAACGAGTTACTTTTTGCCTTTTATTTAAGCCCATCGAAGCTGTTGTTTTCTGTTTCTCTCTTTTGGAAACACCAGTTACATCCTTCATTAGGTCATTCTTGATATTATATATCCATCTCTGAATCTGACAAATCTGTTATGAAAAAGTGTTCGTTGTTCCATTTGAATAGATAAGAACAAGAGTATGATGTATTGTCAGTACACACTTGTTCTTACCCATAGTATATAGATGAAGGTTGTTTTGGGTTTTTGTACGAACATTGGAACAATGATCCTTCCATTGATACAGAGTTTATGAATGAATACATGAATTATCACAATGTGTATGGACAAATAGGCTTCTATTCCATAATGGCAAGAGGTTTCCTCATGTATAGACTGAAATGGCATTTAATGACTTCAAATGCCCCATGTTGATCTTAACAAATAAACCTTTCTGATAAATTTTCATTAGTTTTTCGTTGGCACTCTTACTTGGGACCATATTCTGTGACGACTCAGCAGTAGGTTTCACAGAGCTGCTACTTGCAAGATTCTTCTTAAATAAACAAACTGGAGGCCAACCCACAACTGGTGCTGGAGCAGTCTTATTTTTTTAAAAATAAACTACACAAGTTAGTCTAGAAAATATTATACAATAGCCCCACCAACTTTAAACTATTGCAGTCCATAAAAGCAGAAAGCAAACACTGTAAAAAATTTAACAAGACAGGGCATCCACAAGCCATTTGTGTGTGGACAAAAGTTCCAAGGGTCCTTTGGTTCATAGGTTATCCCATGTTGGGTTGTAGGCTAAGTTGCGCGGACTCTTTACTTTCGATGCCGCACTCGTGTCGTATTCTCCAAAAATACACTACTTTTAGAGAATCTGACACTTACCAGTTGAAATGTTTGAAGAGTCTGAGTAACATAGGTTTGAGGTATTAGCTAAAATTGGTATAGAATCAATATAACATACTGGATAACTTGTCCTGATTTTAATCCACCCAAATTTAAACAAAACAGCCCCCACGTTTTGGTTCACATTGAACAAAGTTGAGTTAAATTGACCTATAACAAGTAGCTCTTCATAGTAGAGTTTATATTATATACTTAAGAATGACATGATAACTTATAATAATCCATATATTTTATTGGGATTACACTGGATGTACTGTTATTATTGTTGCAATCCATAAATTGACTATAAGTTTCCTGCAATCTGTGTATATAACTTAAATCCGTTAAAATATGCTAAAAGAAGGAATAAAATTTCTTGAATTTTGGGTTTGATCATCTTACTTTGGTTACTTATTTATGTAATGAATGTGATATAATGCTCTTATTCAGTGTTCTTTTTATTTTGGCTCAGCATTTGGATATACTATTCTACTATATAAGGAAGAAAGTGAAATATGAACCTAATATTACTGTGAAGTTCACTACAACTGATTTTGTATTTAGAAACAAGATTGATGCTCTTTATCAAGACTTTGTGAAAAATGGGAATATTTTTCTGTCATCCCTAAGAAACACGAGGTTGAGGAGTATATCAGAGGCTACTATTGTGATGCAAATGTACCATGGAACAAGGTTGACTATGTGTTATTTCCAATTTATGTTCCACGAGAAAAATCTAAACTTGGACACTGGATTTTGGGAGTTTTTGACTTTACTGATTGGTGCATATAGGTATACGACTCCAATCGTACTAGGCGCAGTGAAAAAGTTGTTCAAAAAGTGATGTTACTTTACCAAACATTGATACCGTATTTTTGCAAAAGGTTAATTTCTATCTTGAGAAGGGAATTGACAAATCTGAAAATGACACTTTGATAATAAAAATGGTTGATGAGCTGCCACAATAAACTCAATGGTATCTTGTTGCATTCATTTTTTAAATGTTCATTTCACTTCTTTTTTGTTGTTTTTCATATATTCGCGTAATATATTTCTTTTGTATAACAGTGATTGTAGGGCATTTGTTTGTGTCTTTACTGAATATTTTATTCATGGTAGAGATATTCCAAAGGAGATTGACATTGGTTATGTTCGCAATGAGGTATGGAGCTTTGTTGTGGGACTATGGAAAGAGAAAACTACTAGCTGGTATAAAAGACAACACTATAGAAAAAATTGGCAGATTATTTGGAAAGGAAAAGAGGAAAAGGACGCACCAGGAGTAGTAGTTTAGTTTTGTAGTTATTGAAAATCACTGCACATAAAGGATTTTTAGCTATTTTTATGCAATTATGTAAAGTTTAAATAGTCTTTTAAAATTGAATCAACTATTTTTTTTATGCGATAACATAAAGTATACAATGTAGAATCACTACTGATTCATTTGTTGGTATCCTTATATATTTATGTTTTATTATCAAAGAATATTTTTTGCTTCTCCTTGTGGCAAGTCTTTCCCCTGAGGCAAGAGTTATTGAGTATCATCTAAATTAGTAGACAATGTGGTAGGGACAATTCATGCCCATGAGGTATAACTTGTTCCTATGGAGGCTATCTTATCATTACTTATGTTCGACTACTACATGAGTATTTTGATCATTGTGAACTTTTAAATCATATTTGTCTTCGATTAAATGTTATAAAATAAAGAGCAGTTTAGATCTTGTAATCTAAGGGTCATATACTCCTCTTCAGTAGTTGGTTCTCCAATTTTATTTATTTAATTAGATGTTTTCTTTATTGATTGGTATCATCTTTTGTTCCTACTCATAATTGAATACTCCTCCATGCTTTCTGTTTGGTAATTTTTAATCTTTATTGCATTTGTTCTTGGCTTTTAATATTTTAGTTTTTGGTCTAGAAGATTGATTCTATAAATATATGGTTGAAAGATTGTAATAGTCCTATAAATATATTTTGTATGGTAGGGGGAGAATGTTCTTTGAAAAATTGTGAGTTGAACCACCTTTGATGTCTAAGTCTTGCCTCTAGGGAAAGAGTTATAGATTATTTGCCAAATCATTGTAGACTATGCTAGAGTCAACTCTTGCCCATGGGGCATAACTTGTTCCTTTGGGGTCTAAAAATCTTAACTCTTGGGAAAGAATTATAGATTATCAACCAAATCATTACACACTAATCTAGTATCAATGCTTGGTCATGGGGGCATAACTTGTTCGTTTGTTGTATTAATTTTTGCCTTTAGGGCATGAGCTGTAGATCATCTGCCAAGTTATTACACACTAAACTAGTGTCAAATCTTACCCATAAGGCATAACTTGTTTCTTTGGGGCTTAAGTCTTGCCTCTAGGGTAAGTGTTGTAGATCATCCCTCCAAATCATTGCAGAATAAGATAGTGTCAACTCTTGCCCATGGAGCATAACTTGTTCTGCATCTTTCCTTCAAGGCAAATTTTAAAGTGTATCGCGTGGAATTATTTACATCACATCTCTTAAGGGTGTAGTCCTTCCGTGAATCCCATTAATATGATATATTTTTACACATCAATATATAAAAAAATTTAACATGCTAAGTAACTTTTATAAACAATCAATGAGAAGGTATTGAGTTAAATACTCCACCACAAGTTAAAACTTCAAATAAATAAGAAGAAATTCATGATTGAAAGTCAAAAGTACTTGTTACTAACTAAAATAGGGGATCAAAGAATCCTATTATGACTGCTAGTTTGATCAAACTTCTAGAACAAAAAGTAAAACTATTTATGTTTTTTAATTTTTCTTTCTGTATCTTCTTACATATGGATGAAGGATAGGAGTGTAGTGAACATTTGATCTATTGTGCCCGGTTCTTTTGCATCTCGAACATCTGTAATTATTTCTTAAAGATTATGCTCTGCAAGGATATCTGGTTGTTTGTCTTCTCCCAAGAAGAACCTTCATATCTGGGGTTTTGTGATCAGATCCTTTATGTTATCTGCAATAATCCATAATGTTGTGCTTCCAACAGGTAGGATTTCTCCCTGTTACGTTTGTAGCCAAGATTGTCTTGAGAAATAATGAGAACAATAGTTAGACTTATTCATATGTCTACTATTTATCGTTGCAATTGCGTGGGTGCATGGTATCTCATCTATTTGAAATACCAAACATTGACAAGTCCTACTCTTCAGGTCTATAATATATTCAACTTCTTCTTCTCTTACAATAAATCTTGTTGCATCAATGGGGTCCACCTATAAATAAATAACAACTTATATTTGTTGTAATCTTGAAAGCTATAGAATGTGATTAAGAGAAGAGAAGAGAAGAGAAAAGTGATTTAGTCATCTATTTACAGGATCAGAACCAATTATACAGAGATTCAACAATCAAATAGATAGAGCATACAATCATAAACAATCACACATCTAACCTATGAGTAGAATCAACATTAAGGATATCCACCCTGTGAGCAAAATCTCAACTATAGAAAACCTCAGATATACAACCAATACTAAAATCACAAATAAACATGTTTCGAGCATATGAGCAGATAGTTAGCTACATAAAATCCATGATCAAATATATAACATCAAATCATAAACAATCACACATCTAAACTTTCATTGTCAACTACTGATGGTAAATGGTCAATATGTGCAGGCTGTTTATAGCATATTCTCTCATTGCTTGTTCATGCTACTATGTTACATAAGTAATCTTTGTAATCGAGAAAGATGTTTTTTGGTTGTAAAATCTCGTCTAGTACAATCTAATATTTAAATAATCTAAAGTCTAATAATAAGTGACCAATAATAAGGAGTCACAACTAAGGTTCTGTTTCAAAATGGAAGAGAAGGGCCAATATAGGGAATATTTATAAAGAGTTTTGATGCTTAGCTTGGTCAGGAAAAGTGCAGGAGAAGGATCTGTCATCCAAGGAATGAGCTTTCAAAGTCAAATTCCTTGTATTATATGGAAAAGACAGAACCTTGATCAAGAAAACATCTGATTTAATAGTGATGCTTCCAACATATGAGAAGGAGAATCATCTACAAATAAACCAAGATAAAATAAATATTGCATCTAACCTATGAGTAGAATCGACTATGATAGTGAAACATCTAGTATATGAGCAGAATCAACCATACAGAGCAATCAACCATACATAGGGGATGAATCTTGAGGCAACCAAAAAACAGCTACAATCAAGCATTTAACATCAAATCATTAATGATCACACAACTATAAGCAAAAGCAACACAATGCATGTTTCACTCACGAATCTCAAGGAAATCAAAAAACTACCAATAAATCCCAAATAACAGTAAACCACCTATATACAATCTACAATCAAGAAATACTAACAGTATCTTTCCCTATTAAAAAAATATAATTTCAATTACTTACTTTTAATTTCAAGGCGGCTTAAATCTTATCAGTCACCTCCACTTCCGCCCAACGTGTGATGTCATAAAAGTTGCCTTGCGCTTCTATTTTTCTTTCATAAAATCATATTTGTAACTTGTTCTAAATGTAATCGATCAGTCCCTGTATTGGCAATTGCCTTACTTTTCTCAGTACCGCATTCATGGACTCCACGTTGTTAGTCGTAAGCATATTGTACCTTCTGTTGGTATGAAATGAATGAGCCCATCTTTCTGACTCCTCTTCTTTCAAGTACTCCATAACAACTTTGTCAACTCCTTCTATCTCATCCATAAAAGTATCAAATTCAGTGCATTTGTATGTTGTTGTTGCGTTGTATAAGAGTGATAGAACCATATTTGAGGAGTATTTTTTTCTTAAATTCTTCATGTGATAGATGTATATCCCGTGCTGACACTCTAGATAGACATTTGCATCTGCATTTGCAATAGTTGGGTGATGATCTAATTGAATAGACAATTGTTCATGTACCCCAATTTCATTTCTTAACAGATTGAAGAACCAATTATAAGATTCGTTATTTTCTGAGTCTGTAATTCCAAAAGTTATAGGAAATATATTATTGTTTCTGTCCTTTGACACTGCTATCATGAGGACACCACGATATTTTGACTTCAAAAATATTGCATCTACCATTATTATCGATCTACAATTGGTCCATCCAATGATTGAAGTGCCATAAGCAAAAAATACATACTGAAACCTATGTTAAGCAAAAGAATATTTGTAACAATTTGCATTTGATATTTGTACTCAATAATCTAAGCATTTTTACATGTTCTCATCGTCCATCTTTATGTTTGTGTACGTGCTCGGGTTGTTTTCTTTCATCGTGTAAAGATACGATGGCAACCTGTTATAGTTCTATTCAGCAGTTCCTCTTATCACCGTATAGGCATGCTGCATTGCTCGCCATCATTTGTTGCAGGATATGATTATTCCATATTTCCTTCTTATTTTATCTACCACAAAGTTTGATGTGATTACATTACTTGAGTCACGCATAAGCTCTAGTATGTAGTCACATATGACCATTAATGTCGCATTCCTGTGGTCAGACGTTATGAAATCAACCAAGCAATTGTGAACCTTTTCATATATAGTAACCTAAAAAAGAATCAAAATTCTTCAAGGCATGAAACCGCCACATGCAGTTGTCATCCAAACATCTCAGGGAATATCTTGTTTGCTTGATTTGATAACCTTAAACTGGATGTTGTGCGTAATTTCAATGTTTGACATGCACGTCACCATATTTTGTTTGTCAAGGAAGATCAACTTGACATTTACCTTATTCAAAGAGGCATTGTTGTAACGCCCCAAAATTAAATTCCTGGGATGCCACATGGTGCTCCAAACTACAAGTAGTCCTGAGCTAACTCTGGCTGCCTTCTACTAATTCTGAATCTCAAAATACAGAAAGGTGAATATATGATACTGACAAATGTGGAAAACTCTCTGAAAAATCTGAGTATATCTAAAAATACTGATCACATCAATCTGATAAGACCAAATACTAAACAATCACAATACGATATCTAAAATCTAAGACTGAATCTAGTAGTCTGACAAGCGTCTACTAACTGAATCTATAGAGTCACTGGGATAGGCACCAGCTGACATAGAATGTATGAAGAGAATAATAAAAATATTTACTAGCAACTGGAAATCTGAATAGCTAAGTCCCCGAACTAAGAGGACTCACCAACTGCAAGGATGTAGATGAAATGCTTGAACATTAATCTCGCTTCTGAGACTGAGCACCTGAACCTACATTACGAGATAATGTAGCACATAGACGTATATGTGATTTACTGAAAATTGAAAGTAAAATCATGAATAATAAAATATGTAATCTAAATCTTGTGAGCCATTATACTTAGTTCTGAAATCTGTATTTTGTTCTTATTCTCAAACCACATAGGCTAAGTGAAAAAGGGCTCACCTTTTATGTCTGAGAACTAAAAGCTGTAATTTTGTAACTGAAGTCTAAAGTAAAGTAATATCCGAGTAAGTTTGTGAGCCTTGACACTTAGTTACTAAAATCTGGAAAATACTTCATCTTAGGGTTTTAAAGAAATTAGTTTATCTGAAGGGAGGTTCTTAGCCGACATAAACCATGTGAGCTATCATGGAGTCCAGCATCTCGTGCTCCTAAGGTAGAAACCTCACGTTGGGGAGAGGTGTCATACTCTTGCCAAGGAATATAACCTGAGCTAAGTGGTCACATCTGTAACTGTCATCCACATAGAAGTGGGAATAATCTGATAATCTATACCTACATTGGCTACGTAGTTCTATGAAAGTAGGATGCGCTAAACCCACACTTCCTGCTCGGTGCTAAATACTACTCTTTTTTTTTATTTGCTACGCTCATTCTGTTGGAAATCCACTTTTAAAATAGTATAATGGTTTATAATAAAAACCAACTATATATCTATAGAGCTAAATTTGTAATATGAATCTTTAAAGTGGATTTCATATCTATTCTGAGACCAAAAAGTCAAATCTTTATAATAATCTGAAAATAATCTAGTCATAAAGTGCTCATAGCACAATAAATCTTGAAATAAATAACCCATGCATAAATCTTAGGTTAAATCATCAAAATGTTCATGTTTGATAGTATGATTATTGATAAATCAACTCAAAATCTGGAAATTTCAGCAATATACATGGAAACATAAACATAATCATGTAAGTCAACTTCTAAATCATGGAAAATCTCATAGTCTTGCAAATAATGATAATGTGTATGAAACCTAACTTAAAATTCATGGAAAATCATATATAATTCAGAAAGTTTGTAACTAAAACAAAGTTTTGGGTACAAGGATGAAAGAATTATCCTTGTTCAAACCCCACATGCCTTAGTTGATGAACTAGTTGTTAATACTTGAATCTTGGATCTCTATTGATGCTTTGGAGATGAATTTTTGGAGATCTTGACTTGGGGATTCCAAATCTTGAGTTTCCTTAAAAGATTAATTGAGGAATTTGAGTTGCTTGGAGAGAAAGCTTGATGAGATAGGGGTTTTTTTGAGAGAAATTTGATGAATAGGGCATAAAGTGCTTTGATATTTGAGTAATCTTATGTTTTTGGATGGATTGGAGGCTGGGGGATATACCAAAATAACCCCTTTAAATTCTTAAACGAAATTGGAAAACATATTTTTTTTATCTGGGTGGCCACCGCAATGCGCCACTATCGCGGTGGCTCACTAGAAATTGACAAATGGGAATTGGACAGACTCCGCGATGTGGAGTCATCGCGGTGTCCCTTTGGAATGCCATTTTGGCACATGATGCGATGCGCCATTATCGCGCTGCATCTCTGGAAATTGACAACTGACAACTTTTCTCTCTCTGCAATGCACCAATATCGCGGAAGGCCACTGGAAAATGATAATTGGGATTTGACACTGCTTCGCAGCGCGCTAAGGGTCTAAATAACGGTGTTTTGTGACTAGAACTTCAAATAGCCATAATTTCTTACCCGGTTATTGGATTTAGGCGAATTTTATATCGTTAGAAAGCTAATTCAATTTCCTACGTCATGGAAAGTCCAAATCTAAAGAATTCCACACGAAATAAAAATCACTTATTCTAGAAGTTACTCTTTGTCATTCTCGGGACGAGTTCAAGCTAGAAAAATCATGGGGTATTACAATATCTCCCCCTTGGGAACATTCATCCTCAAATGAGTCTAGTTAAGCTGAACTTTCTAAGGAATCTGAGAACATAATATAGCATGCACAACTGAAGTAAACTGAGCAACTGAATCTAAATCATTCTAAGCTTCTGAGTAATTTTGTGAGTGCATTAAGTTACATGAGGACAACTATATAGCTGGATGTATGATTAGAAAAGAACTGGATTAAGAAAGAGTAGTACCTTCAGCTAGATCTGAGTTTGTGGAGAAGAGGTGAGGGTACTTGGCCCGCATATCTACTTTTGCTTCCCAAGTGGCGCCCTCAACCGACTGATTCCGCCAAAGAACTTTGATCAAGGGAACTTCTTTGTTCATTAGTCTATGAATCTGGTAATCTAAAATTTCAATTGGAATCTCTTCGTATGAAAGACTGTTCTGAATATCTGAGCTTTCTATAGGAACTACAATGGTAGAGTCACCGATACTCTTCTTAAGAATAGAGACGTGGAATACGGGATGAACAACTGACAAGTCTACAAGAAACTCAAGCCCATAATCTACCTTTCCAACATGACTCAGAATTCTATAAGGGCCAACATACCGGGGACTAAGCTTCCCCTTCTTACCAAATCTCTTTACCCCTTTCATGGGTGAGATCTTCAGATACACAAAATCACCAACCTCAAACTCGAGGTCCCTTCTTCTCACATCTGCATATGATTTATGGCGACTCTGGGCTATTTTCAATCTTTCTCTAGTCAACTTAACTTTCTCTATGGCCTCAAACACTGCATCATGCCCAAGAAAAAGGGCCTCACCCATTTCAAACCAACCTATGGATGTCCTATATCTCCTTCCATAAAGAGCCTCAAATGGATCCATTCGAATGCTAGTATGACAACTATTATTATAAGCGAACTCAATCAATGGCAAATGCTCATCCTAACTACCCTTGAAATCAAGAGCACATGCCCTCAACATATCTTCTAAAATTTGGATGGTCCTCTCTGCTTGACCATCTGTTTGAGGGTGAAAAGCTGAACTAAGATGGACTTGGGTACCAAGACCTTTCTGAAAAGCTCTCCAAAACTGGGAAGTAAACTGAGTACCCCTATTCGAAGTGATAGACAAGGGAACTCCATGAAATTTGACTAACTCTTGGATATACAACTTAGCATAATCCTCAGTTGCATAGAATATGTGAAATGGCATGAAATACGCTAACTTAGTCAATCTGTATACAATAATCTAAATCAAATCATGGTGACGACGCAAATGGGGTAAACCAGTCACAAATCCATATTCCCCTCTTCCCACTTCCAAGTGGGAATACCAAACTCTTGCAATGTACTGCCAGGTCTTTGGTGTTCTACCTTAACCTGTTAACAAGTTGCATATTTGGCTACAAACTTTGCTATATCTCTTTTTATACCACTCCACCAATATATTTCCTACAAGTCGCGGTACATCTTGGTAGCACCTAGATGAATAGAATAGCGCGCACCATGCACTTCTGCCATAATCCGCTGCCTCAAATTATCAACACATGGCACACACAAGCTACTTTGATGCCTCAATACACCATCTCCCCCTTGAGAGAAAACCTCTACCTTTTGGTTTTTAACTGACACTTTCAGTTTGATTAAACTAGAATCCATATCTTGCTTCTCCTTCACTTCCAAAACTAGAGAAGATTTGAAACTACTTTGAACCCAAATATTCCCCTTAGCTGAATCAACAAACCTAACACCCAATCTAGCGAAGCGATGAACTTCTCAAGCTAACGCTTTCTTATCATTCTTCATATGAGCAACACTGCCCAGAGACAATCTACTAAGGGTATTTGCCACTACATTGGCCTTGCCCGAATAATACAACACACTCATATCGTAGTCCTTTAACAACTCTAACCACCTTCTTTGACAAAGATTCAACTCTCTCTGCGTAAACACATACTGCAAGCTTTTATGGTCTGTGAACACATCAACATACATACCATAGAGATAATGTCTCCAGGCTTTCAAAGCAAATACCACAACAGCTAATTTGAGATCATAGGTTGGGTAATTCTTTTTATGTGGCTTCAACTGTCTAGAGGCATAGGCTATGACCTTAACTCTCTGCATCAACACATAACCCAAACTAACTCTAGAGGCATCACAATGCACAACAAAGTCGTCTGTACCATCAGGTAATGCTAAAACTGGGGTTGAAGTGAGCCAAGTCTTCAACTCCTGAAAACTCCTCACAGAAATCTGACCACAGAACTTAACTTTCTTTTAGGTCAATCTAGACATAGGAGACGCAATAAACGAGAAACCTTTAACAAAACGATGGTAATAACTAGTTAAACCTAAGAAACTCCTAATGTCTGATGGAGAGATAGGTCTAGGCCAATTCCTTATGGCTTTCATCATCTGGGGATCAACTCTAATGCCATCAATGAAAATAATATGACTAAGAAAGGCTACTGACCTTATCCAAAATCCACACTTTCTAAATTTAGCGAATAATTGATGTTTTCTAAGAGTTTGAAAGACAATTCTAAGATGGTCTGCATGATCATCCTCACTACACGAGTATACAAGGATATCATCTATGAATACTATGACAAACATGTCTAGATATTTCTTGAACACTTGATTCATGTGGTCCATGAAAGCTGTTAGAGCATTGGTTAGCCCGAAAGGCATGACTAGAAACTCAAAATAACCATAACAGGTTCTAAAGGTTGTCTTTGGAATATCACATTCCCTCACTCTAGGTTGATGATAGCCGAATCTAAGGTCTATCTTTGAGAAATAAGTTGCACCTTGGAGTTGGTCAAATAAATTATCAATTCTAGGAAGAGGATATTTGTTCTTGATTGTGACCTTATTTAGCCGACGATAGTCAATGCACATCCGCAAAAAACCATCTTTCTTTCACACAAATAGGACAGGAGTGCTCCATAGAGAAATACTAGGCCTTATGAAACCCTTATCTAGAAGATCTTTGAGTTGATCCTTCAAATCCTTAAGCTCTGCGAGAGCTATACGATATGGAGGGATAGAAATAGGCTGAGTATCTAGAAGAAGATCAATACCCAAATTCTATTTCCCTATCGGGAGGTACCCCTGGGAGATCTTCTGGGAAAACATCAAGAAACTCATTTACTACATCGACTAACTGAACTGATGAAGTCTCAGCCTTAGTGTCTTTAACTCGAACTAGATGGTAGATAAAACCTTTACTCTTGAGAGACACTAAATTACCTAACCACTCAAAGATTGGCTTATCTGGAAACTGAAACTTTACCACACGGGTGCGACAGTCTATAGAAGCATAACAGGAATGGATCCAATCCATACCAAGAATAAGATCAAAATTAACCATGTCGAGCTCTATCAATTCTGCTAATATGACTCTATGAAGAACAGTGACAGGATATTTTTTATAGACTTGCTTAGCAATAACTGACTCACCTACTGGAGTAGAAACCAGTAAAGGCTCAGGGATCTTTTCGAAACTTACCTTAAAGTTTACTACAACTAACGGGGTCACATAAGAGAAACTCAACCCAGGGTATAACAACATATAAACATCAAAATGAAAGACATAAATCATAGCAGTCACAACATCAGGTGAATTATCCTGCTCCTGATGGGATGGTAAAGCATAGAACTGATTCTAGCGCTGACCGCCACCGGTACTGGATGATGTGCCCTGATGAGGAGTTGGGCGACCTAAAGGTGCTGGTGCACTAGTTGCCTGAGTCTGGGGACAGTCATCTCTATTTCCTTGCTTAGCATGCGGGCAATATCAAATGCTATGGCGCAACTTACCACAACCAAAACAACCTTTCTGACAAAACAAACACTCACCAGGATGATTCTTACCACACTCAGCATACTAAGAATAACTGGGCCTACCACCCACACTACTCTTAGAACTGGGCATAGAAGACTTACCTCACCATTCTTTCC
Organism: Capsicum baccatum var. pendulum; assembly: GCA_030864225.1. Lineage (NCBI taxonomy): Eukaryota > Viridiplantae > Streptophyta > Magnoliopsida > Solanales > Solanaceae > Capsicum > Capsicum baccatum. The sequence goes on from CM061552.1 coordinate 137,526,217, forward strand.
TATTTCTGGATGTAGGAGAAATGGCTGAAAAAGGTACAGGCATAGATGAACGATTTTGAAACTGCGAACGATTTCCTCCTCTAGACCTATTCAGACTATAAACAAATTACCCTATTCTAGCCCTTTTATTCACTCTCCCTCTCTTCTTCATCTTTTCTTCCTTAATATGCTGAGCATGCATCATTAATCTAGGAAGGTCCATGTACCTATTGAGCATAGAAATTCTACACTGCTTAACCACCAACCCAGACACATCGATCACAAACTTACTCATGTTTAATCTAGAGTCAGCCATATGATCAGGGGCATACATAGACAACTGGTTAAACTCGAGGCAATACTCCTTCACTATTATAGAGCCCTACCTCAGGTTCATAAACTCTTCTATCTCAGCTCTCCTTATCTCAAGTGTGAAGAACTTATTTAAGAACATATCTTGAAATATCTGCCAAGTCATGAGAGTTGTATTCTCCCCTTTACTCTTCTTTCACATCACTACCCAATCATAAGCAACATCCTTCAGTCTATAGGATACTAATTCTACACTTTCTTCTTTAGAAACATGCATAATTTGGGTGATATTCTTCACCTTATCTAGATAAAGATGTGGGTCCTCACCTGCCTTCAATCCAAAGAATTTTGGCGGGTTTATTCTCATAAAGTCTCAAATCCTAGTTGCATCAAAGTCCCCATATTGTGAGGTGGGGCTGCAGCGTCTGAAAGACAGCCTAAAACTTTGCATGTGACACATTCTCATTTAAAGGATCTACAGGATGAGGTGGCTGGTTATTATTTCTATGGGAATTATCTCTAAGAGGAGGCATATTCTGTCATAAAAGAGCATGAGTTAATAGCAGATAGAGACAGCTATAAGCACAATGGATTATGAAAGAAGAGATGGTTTCCTAAAATACTTCGTAGCCTCTTGCTCATAGATGTGGCGTGCTTCACACCGATGATCAAAACTCTATGTAACACGGCTTGTCTGACTCCCTAGGACTCTCTAAACCTTAGGCTCTGATACCAAGCTTGTAATTCTCCAAAATTTGATTCCCGGGATGCCACACGGTGCTCTAAACTATAAGTAGTCCTGAGCTAACCTTAGCTGCCTTCTACTAATTTTGAATCTCAAAATAGGGAAAGATGAATATATGATTCTAACAAATATGGAAAACTAACTGAAAAATCTGAGTATATCTGAAAATACTAATCACATCAATTTGATAAAACCAAATACTGAACGATTAGATTATGATATCTGAAATCTAAGACTGAATCTAGTAGTCCAACAAGCATCTACTAACTGAATCTAGAGAGTCACTGGGATAAGCCCCGACTAACTCAGACTGTCTAAAGAGAATAATAAAAATATTTACTAGCAACTGAAAATCTGAATAGCTAAGTCCCCGAACTAAGAGGATTCACCAACTGCAGGGATGTAGATGAGATGCTTGAAAATCACTCTCGCTACTAAGAATGTAGATGAGATGCTTGAAAATTACTTTCACTGCTGAGACTGAGCACCTGGACCTACATTATGAGATAATGTAGCACATAGACGTATATGTGGATTAGTACTTTGATGATGTACTAAGTATATGGGGTGCATGCAATAAGTAAACAATATCATCAGAGTTTATAGAAAATATCATGTATGTTGAATGTAAATGACTCACGTAAGCTTGAGTAATCTGAAAACTGAAAGTCAAATCATGAATAATAAAACATGTAATCTAAATCTTGTAAGCCATTACACTTAGTTCAGAAATCTATATTTTGTTCTTATTTTCAAACCATATAGGCTAAGTGAAAAAGGGCTCACCTTTCATGTCTGAGAACTAAAAGTTGTAATTTTGTAACTGAAGTCTTAAGTAAAGTAATATCCGAGTAAGTTTGTGAGCCTTTACACTTGGTTTCTAAAATATCGAAAATACTTCATCTTAGGGATTTAAAGAAATTAGTTTATCTGAAGGAAGTTTCTCTTAACCGACATAAACTATGTGAGCTAACATGGAGTCCAATGTCTCGTCCTCCTAAGGAAGAAACCTCACATTGGGGAGAGGTGTCATACTTTTGCCAAGGAGTATAACCTGAGCTAAGTGATTATATCTGTAACTGTCATCCACATAGAAGTGGGAATAATCTGATAATCTGTACCTACATTGGCTATGTAGTTCTGTAAAAGTAGGATGCGCTAAACCCATACTTCCCGCTCGGTGCTAAATACTACTCCCTTTTTTTATTTGTTATGCTCATTCTGTTGAAAATCCACTTTTAAAATTGTATAATGGTTTATAATGAAAACCAACTGTATATCTGTAAAGCTAAATTTGTAATCTGAATCTTTAAAGTGGATTTCATATCTATTCTGAGACCAAAAGGTCAAATCTTTATAATAATCTGGAAATAATCCAGTCATAAAGTGCTCATAGCACAATAAATCTTGAAATAAATAACCCATGCATCAATCTTAGGTTAAATCATCAAAATGTTCATGTTTGATAATATGATTATTGATAAATCAACTCAAAATCTGGAAATTTCAACAATATGCATGGAAACATAAACATAATCATATAATTCAACTTTTAAATTATGAAAAATCTTATAGTCTTGCAAATAATGATAATGGGTATGAACCCCTAACTTGAAATTCATGGGAAATCATATATAATTCAAAAAGTTTGTAATTAAAATAAAGTTTTGGGCACAAGGATGAAAAAATTATTCTTGTTCAAACCCCAAATACCTTAATTGATGAACTAGTTGTTAATAATTGAATCTTGGATCTGTATTGATGCTTTGGAGATGAATTCTTGGAGATCTTGACTTGGGGATTCCAAATCTTGAGTTTCCTTGGAAGATTAATGGAGGAATTTGAGTTTCTTTGAGAGAAAGCTTGATGAGCTAGGTTTTTTTTAGAGAAATTTGATGAATAGGGCATAAAGGGCTTTGATATTTGAGTAATCTTAGGTTTTTGGACGGATTGGGGGTTGGGGGATTTTCCAAAATACCCTCTTTAAATTCTTAAACGAAACTGGAAAATGTAACTTTTTTCCGATCTGGGTGGCCACCGCGATGCGCTACTATCGCGGTGGCTCACTGGAAATTGACAAATGAGAATTGGGCAGACTCCACGATATGGAGTTATCGCGGTGCCCCTTTGGAATGCCATTTTGGCACATGGCGCGACGCGCCATTATAGCACTGGATCTCTGAAAATTGATAACTGGGAAATGATCCCTCTTCGCAACGACGCTTAAATATCAAGAAAGGCCACTAGAAAATGACAATTGGGATTTGACACTACTCCACGGCGCGCTAAGGGTCTATATGACGATGTTTTGCGACTAGAACTTCAAATATCCATAACTTCTTACTTGGTTATCGAATTTAGGTGAATCTTATATCGCTGGAAAGTAATTTAATTTCCTACGTCATAAAAAGTCCAAATCTAAAGAATTCCACATGAAATAAACATCACTTATTTTAGAAGCTACTCCTTGTCGTTCTCGGGATGAGTTTAAGCTAGGAAAATCACAGGGTATTACAATTGTGTCTCAAGAATGTAGTCTTGATATCAATTATCCTCTTCTTTTTTTGTCGTACCCTCTTAATCTTAGATAGCTGCCCCATTTCTTCAGCTATTCATCCTCCAACATTGGTTCAATAACCATTAGCTCATTATTTCTATCGATACTTTCAATTGATTGTCGCGTATTGTATTTCTCAATACTCATTTTTTTCATCCATTTCGAGCACAACCCCTGGGGAAAATCAAAACAACAAAAGATTAGTAATAGTTTAATTTAGAATATATATCTTCAACAAGTAAAATCATTAAAGAGTAAGGCATTGTCAACTATTGCTCATGGGGCATAACTGTCTAAGTCTTGCCCCTAGGGAAAGAGTTATAGGTCATCTGCCAAATCATTATAGACTAGCAGTGTCAACTCTTGCCCATGGGGCATAACTATCTATGGTTTCCTCCAGGGCAAGAGTTATTGGTCATCTGCCAAATCATTATAGACTAAGGCAGTGTTAACTCTTGCCCATGGGCTATAACTTGAAATGTATGGAAGAATCTGAAGATGCTAAAATCTCACTTAAAACTACTGAATAACACTCACTATAGGGGTGATTCTGAGAGGGTTGTTTACTTTAGAGATAGGTTGCAAGTGATACAACATAGTTTTCAACTCAATACTCTGATAGTATGGCCTTGAAAGAGAAAGATGTACTGACAATTCTTGAGTTTTATGCCATTGGTATTACTATAAATCTTTTAGGAACATTGAAAGCATTTTAGTGCACTTACACAATACACAACCTTGTATGCAATATGTGTGTAAATTGACACTTGCTTTCTATAAAAAAAAAAAGAGCATAAGCTACAATGAGAACATAAGTATAAGTTAAAACTCATCTCTAGAGCCTCTACTCGGACAAAAAAAGTAGTTCATATACTAATTTAGGGCGAGCACCAACAGTTTCTCCCCCAACAAACACCAAAATTCTACAATGCTGGAATAATAAAAGAAATAAAACCATTTTAGTGGACTTCCACAATGGCAACCTAGTATGCTATACATGTCTGTGCTTCCACAATAGGCAATCTAGTATACTATACATGCGCGTGCAATGACCTTACTTTATGTAAAACCAAAATCACATACATTCTACCAAATGCAAATTGTCCATATGCAGCTGCAAAAACTGAGCGAAAGATGAAATGTTTTAATCAACAATAAACTTAAACAAATGCAACTTGATAATCGACAGTTGAAACTAATTAAATTAGGAAAAAATTACCAAAGATATTCATCGAAGCAAATGTAAAGAACACAGAGCAAACAAGTAGCATCCTTAAGTCAACAAAATCACAGCAAAACAAATTTGTTTATAAAAGCAAGCAAAGGTATAGAACAAAACAAATTAAGAATTATAACAAACAGAAATCTCAAAAGACAACAAAAACATCATCAACATACCTAGTGTAATCCCATAAGTGGAGTTGGGAGAGGGTAGAGTATAAGCAAAATTACTCCTACCTTATTCCAACTCATGGGTAGCGAGGATGTATCCAATCAACCCTCTGGCTCAAGAGGAAAACAGTCTAAAGCATCCCAACAAAGAAGTAAAGAAAGTACAAGGAACAACATCTAGTACTAATAGAAAAGTAACTATAATAAACCCCAATAATAACACTAGTAGTACCAATGGCACAAATCCTCATCATCTTCTAACAATTCCTCATCATTTTCTAATGTTAATTATACCACTAGTTTGAAATACTTAGAACTAATTTCTTGTACCACCTTGAACTTATACGTTTGTCCTTATCAAAAAATATTGTGATCAACGTTAACTCCCATATTAACGACCTTTCCCTCTAAGACCAACCCCCCACAACTAGTCAAACATAATTATAACTGCAATAACAAACTCCTCAAAACCTGTTCGACACAATTCCTCAATGAAAAATATGTTACTACAACAATAGCATAACCCAACTTCAGCTTACATTCACCTCCCCAAAAATCAAGTTAATATGCTAATTATATAATGAGCTAAAATTTATACAGAACTAAAATCCACCCAACCACCCCCAAAGAATTAGAGAATTTTTATGATGAAATTCTTACCTGAAGAAACCTTATGGTTACGAATTTGTTTGAAAATCGATTGTTTTATTTTGGAAGAAAAAGCGATCGGTCGTTTTGTTTGGGAATAAAGTCTATTGTTTTGTTTTTGAAGAAAGAGATTAAAAGCAAATATATTAGAGGGGTAATTTTTTCCAATAAAATATGAGTTAATAAGTAAGGGTTTATTTTAACAATGTCTTTTTATTTGGGGCTAAAATTTAAAAGTCACCTATATTTGGCCCTATTTTTTATATTCTCCTGAAGAAAAATAGAAGGGGGGTTGGTTGGGCTTGGGATTTCAGAAAGACAACAAAATTGTAGGAAGAAGGAAAAGTTCATAAATATCAACCTATCCTATTAATTAAACAATATATAGTAATGTTTCATTAATCTATATTTATATGTATCATCTATAACTAATTCTATAATCTATCTATCTATAGCTATAGCTATATGTACATCTATAATTTATATTTATACTAGAGGAGCATGGCTCGTGTCAGCACAAATCCAATATTAAAATATTTTAATTATGTACGATAAGTTAAATTAATGTCAATTCGAATTATGAATTATAAGACATGAATACACAAAATTAGCATATTAACTACTTTATAGTATTTTTTAAGGAATCAAGTCTCACATGATAATTATGTATATTGTATTCATATAAAGGATAAAATTTGGTGCATTTTTAAGTTTAGATCTTTAATCATATGATAAAGGGTTATCTAGTCATGCATATTTTTTTATGTAATTTTCAAATTACTTTCCTTGTACAAACTTTTGTGGCATTGATAGCCAATTTTATTTTTCAAATAACCAAAGTTTTTAATATTGTGATTTATAATACTTTTCTTCTATTCCAATTTAAAGGACACTAATATAATTTTGAGAGTCAATCAAATATTTTATATATTTTAAATTTTTTAAGTTATTAATTATTGTGATTTATAGTATTTTTTTACATATTTTTAAAAATATATAACTGATTAAATTATTTTTAAATATTTTAAGTTGTTAACTATTGTAATTTATAATACTTTTTGTGTAATTTTCAAATAATATATGTTACTCTCCTTGCCCAATTTTTTGTGTCATCGGTAGTCAATTATATTTTTAAAATAATTTAAATTTTTAATTATTGTGATTTATAATACTTTTTCTATTCCAATTTAAGTGGCACCATGCTTTGATGGCCATAATAATTAATTAGGGGTGATTTAGTAAAATCATGATTGAAGCAATAAAATAGACATGTCTTAAATGACTTACAACAACTAACTAAAAGTGATATCGCAAAACTACTATAAACAAAATACTTGTGAAAAATATTTAAGTGAACCTCGTATAAGACGTTGAGTTAGTTTAAAACATCAAGAGTTAATTATCATTTTATAGATTTTACCTTTTTTATTAAATATTATTAATTTTTTAATACTTAGATGACTTTTAATAATTAATTAGGGGTGATATTTAGTAAAATTATGATTGAAGTAGCTGAAGCAAACATGTTATAAATGTAAATTTTACCTTTTTAGTAAAATATTATTAGTTTTTAATACATAAATAACTTATAATAATAAATTAGGGGTGATATAGTAAAATTACTTTTGAAGCAGACATATCATAAATGTCTATTTTACCTTTTTTAATTAAATATTATTAATTTTTAGTACCTAACTGACTTAAAATAATTAATTAAGGGCAATATATTAAAATTAAAAATTTAATATTATTAATTTTTTAATACATAAATGAATTATAATAATTAATTAGGTGTGATATAGTAAAATCACGGTTGAAGTAGCTGAAGCAGACAAGTCATAAATGTTTATTTTACTTTTTAATTAAACATTATTAATTTCTAATTAACTATTATTATTTTTTTAATATATAAATAATTTATAATAATTAATTAGGGTGATATAGTAAAATCACAGAGCAAGCAGTCTGCTGAAGCAGGCATGTCGAAACCTTCTCTTCTATTATATAAGAAATCCATAATATATCTCTATTATATTAAAAGTGTGAAGGGCCTTATAAATCTCGTTTGAACTTTTTTTCCTTCATTAAAAGTCTTTACTTTAGACAAAATTATATTTTTCATAATTTTTTTCTAATATTTAAGAGTTGAAAATTAATTAAATATATTTATGATAAAACCTTTTTTTATTAGAAGTCATGAGAATTAATGACAACTAATACTTTTTTCATTAGTTTAAGAATTATAAATCAATTAAATTTGATTTTAAGAAGATTTAAATTTTTTAAAAATAAATCTAAACAATTAATATTATTAGGTTTTGTAATGAAAAAGAGTTTTAAAATATATGATAAAATAAAAATCGATAAGTTTAAAATAGGAAAATTTTAAAATAAATATAAACAGTTATTATTATTAGGTTTTGTATGTGAAAAAAGAGTCTTAAAATATATGCTAAAATAAAAATCGATAAGTTTAAAATAAATCATTAGGTTTGATAGCGAAAAGAACATGCTCCTTATATCAGAATAAGTCTCACTACTCTTGTGGTTTTGTCATAATAAATCTATATGTCTTCTCGAATTAGTGTAATGTTATCTTAGGTTTGTTTCAAAGTTTTTAATTTTCATCAATAATTTTGTCACAAATTTGTATCGTATTATTATGATATTTCGATATCGCATTTATTATAATTTTTATTTGCTCTTTTTACTGGTTAATACAGTTGGTAGATGGATATGTGGTTGGACTTTAAGAAATTTTTGTGTAAGGAGTAGATTTAACCATATTATTATGATATCTCGATTATCATATTATTTTGTTGTAGTTTTTATTTTGTTGTTATCTGCTTTTTTTTCTTAATACAGATTACTCATTAGATTTGCTTGAACAACATGTATGTTCTGGTTGAGGAACTATGGGATATGGGTTTTAAAGATTAGTAATAGTTTTATTCTTTTGATGCTTGAAGAATCTGCTCAAACTGGTAACGTATTTGAAGCGAAGAATTTTTTTTATGGAATTACTTATATACTATGCACTTTATAGAGTTATGATTGAGTTGCTCTCCGGACTAAACATTGTTAATTGATAAGTTATTTTTTTTATTTATTTTTTTGAAACCTTGGTAGTATCTATGATTGAAAAAATAAATTTATTTGTGATTTGAGGTAAGTCTTCTAAAATTATAGTATGTACTTGGTGTTTACAATAATAAATTATTGTGTATTTTTGATAGACAATTGTTAATTGAGAAGTTTTTTTGTGTGAAATTTGATAGTATCTGTGATTGAAGAGACAAATTCACTTATGATTGAGGTCAGGTTTCTGCAATTTTAGTATGTTCTTAATGTTTACAAATTCTCATATATTTTGGTAGACAATTGTTATTTGAATTTTTTTTGTGTGTGTTTGAATATGTTCTTGAAGTTTACTATAATAAATTATCAGGTATACTTAGCAGGCTATTTGAGAAGTTTTTAATGTAAAATATGTCTAGACATAGAAACTTTTACCCAATTAAACGTTTCTTAAGATTTTAATACTAACATTGTTAATAAGGTGATTAATAAGAACTTCATCGATTCGTTCATTAACCACTACATAAACAAAATATTGTTGCCTCTATAGTTTTGATTTATATTTTATAGTGATATCTATCTAATATTTTCCTCATTTCCAAGAAATCCTTGCCATGCGTATGAGGATGGCTTATAAATTTTGCAATAGAAGTGAACTAATAAATAAACATTAATAATCTAGAGAGTATTCAGAGAGCTTAGTCAATTAGCAGTATGGGTAAATTAATTTTTTTAGCAGTTTTCATGGTGTTTGTAGTAATTGTAGATTTTGCAAGTAATAAAATTGTTGCAGGAGATAAATTAGTACAAGGAGAGAATGGGGATATTGATGGTGGTTCTAGATGGAATGTTACAATGGGTTATAGGTGCTTTTATTTACTCCTATTCTCCTTTTGAATTTTGATTTTAAGTTGTAAACTGTGAAGCTTATATCAATTATTTTATTCTTGGTAATTTTTTTTATGTGTTTCTAGTCATCATAATATTTTGAATACCTTTCCTAGGAGTGATAGGGTCCGTATACACTTTACGCTCCCTAAACTTCACTCATGAGATACACTAGGTATGTTGTTGTTTTGCTGAATCTTGGTGGATAGGAGCCAAGATTTGAATATATGGGTTCATAATTATAGAATAGCAATAGTAGGTGGCAGAGATGGAGCCGAGATTTGTACTTAGGGGTCGTTTAATTGGGAAAGAGTTATCCCAAAATTAGTTATTTCACCATGTATATGGATAACTTATCTCATCACTACGGTGTAATGATGGGATGAATAATCCTGATACTAATTATTACCTCATCAAATATGGGATAAAATAGTCCTTGATTTTATTTTGGGATTATTTATCTCTTATACCTCATATCAAGCGACCTATAGTCTAAATTATAGAATAGTGATAGTAGGATGCATAGATGGAGCAAAAAAAGACAAAATTTGATTAGTAGCAGTTGTCATGGTGATTGTAATTGCAAAATTTGCAAGTAGTGAAGTTGCGGCAGATGGTGGTACTATAAAAATTTGACTTTACAAATAAGAAAAAATTTTAAATATAAAAAAAAGATTAATTATATTAGAAATATGATTTAAATTGATGTGTCTCTCTATTGCATGACAAATGCAAAAGTGATGATCTATCAATCACTTGAAACTTTTGGTGGTAAAATATATATGTGCTTATACTAAAATATAGTAGTATGTTTATATTTACATTATTATATTAAAGTGTGGAGGATGTTTGAAAAGTGATTTGAATTTTTACACTTCATTAAAAATCTCCTCTATGAATAAAATCATTTGATTTTAAATAATCAAATATTACACGCACAATATTAGATCTTTTTCTCACGTTCTTTTCTTTTCACTGTAAATTTTTAAGGCTTTCTTAGATTTCCCCCATATTTTTCAGCTGGACACCAATTTGAGTTCGCAGAAAGACGCGCAACTGAAATTTTTTCTTTCAACTAATCGTGTAGCAGTTGTTCTGCATTATACTCTAAAATGTTTTAACTCTCTAATGAAGCCATGTTTTATGTTATCTAAATGCAATCAAACATCTCTTATTTTGTTTTTGACGTTGGTATTGTTTATCTCTATACTTTTTCTTTTGTCTCTATACTTTCTTGTGCACTTACTTCACTGTTGTAAAATTCTTTCTTGTACACTTACTTCACACCTATTTTCAATTGTTTAGTTTTTGTGATTTGAGAAAAAAATGTGTTTCTTTTATTTTATTTTTACAGCGTATGGCCATCTCAGACAAGTATAATTTTGGATTAACTTTTATTAGGTTAGTTTTTTATTTGATTATTATTATTATTATCATTTTTTTTTGAGTCGGGCATCCATCGAAAACAATCTCTTAGTCCATAAAAGTAATAGTATTAAAATAAAGGTAAGTTCTACGTGTACATATATTGTTGTTGTTATTGTTGTTGGTGTTAGAGATATCATATGTGGGTTATAGGCTGCTATAATGGCTAGGGTCTTATTCGGACATCACATGCACAATCACCAACATTGAAAAAAAGTAGGCATCTCATGCTATGATAGTTTTTGTTGTGTTTTCATTAATTTTGAAGAGTGAAAAAAATATATACTTGTTGTTTGGTATTGAGTTAAAAAAATATGTGTTGTTTGAAATTGAGTTATTCATCTATAAAATTATTTCTTCTTCAATTTTGATGTTGTTTCTTTTATTGTAGTCAAAAGAAAGCAAAGACAACTAACTTGTAACATATGAATTCGTTATGAGAAAATCTCTGTATTTTTTGATGCAACATAGAAGGTGAAATAAGTTACACATAAATAACTTGAGAAATTTTTTAACGGTAAGTCAATCATTGTATTAATTTTATACATCAATAACTTATTTTTTGCCCACCTATCAAACATTGTATAAGTTATAGAGAAAATGGTCTATTACCCCCCCACCCTCAATCTTTAGTCGAAATCCCAACTACACACTCAACCTTTAAAGGTGACCTATTACCCCCTTAAACTTATTTTTACCGAATTTATTACCCCCAGTTGCTGACGTGTCAACGGACGTGACTACACCGCTCATGAGCGCGTCAGTTGAATCCATTTCACTTAAAATTCTTTATATTTTGATTGCCACATCATTATAATTGCCACATCATATCTTCTTCTTCTTCTTCTTTTCAAAACAAAAATTCAAGAACTCATTAATGAAGTTCTTCATCTTTCTCATCTCTAAATTCTCATTAATGGTGTTTTTTGATAATTTGAAAAACGTTATTACCGAAACCAAGAAACACTTGAACTAATGAAACAATAAGATTTCTCCGATTAATGAATTCTTGAATGAGGAATATGAGGAACTCCGATTCAAAAAACTTGCAAAAATTCAAGAACTTCGATTTCCTCTCTTTTTGCTCAAGATCGCCATTAATGGCGAGTTCAAAGCTTTGAATTTCCACAATGCCATATATAATTTCCAACATAACCCACGTATAATTTTCAACCTATTTCTCTAATTTTCTCTATTTTTGCTCAAGATCCGCCATTAATGGCGAGCTCAAAGCTTTAAATTTTCACAATGGGGAAGAATTCGCCATTAATGGCAATCTTGAGCGAAAAGAGATAAAAAGCTTTGAGGAGTATTTATCCTCCTATTAATGGGTTGAAGAAGAACATACGTGTGTATGTGTGAGGTACATTTACACTCATTTTGTATTTTTGACCCAAGAAGATGAAATTGGATTGAAGAAGAAAATGGAGCAAAATGGGAAAGGGGAAGAAAAACGGAAATAATAATGTTAAATAATTAATTTTTTTAGAGTAAAAAAAATATAAAAAATGACGTGACATGACGTGGCAACGCGTGCATCACACGACATGCCCAAATGACTGGTTGTCAGTTTTTGAGGGAGTAATAATTTTACTTTAAAATAGTTCGGAGGGGGGGGGGGGGTAATAATTCCACTAGAAAATAGTTCAGGAGGGTCATAGGACCTCAACAAAGTATAAGTGTATAGTTGGGATTTGGGGTAAAGGTTCGGGGGGCTTTTTGACCATTTTCTCTAAGTTATACACAGTTTAAATACATAATAACTTCACTTTATTTAGTAATCAAATAGCCCCGAACATATTTAAGATGTATAATAGTCATCTAAAATTCCCTCAATTTTAATTAAAATATAGAATGCTAAGAATAAAAATAACTCTATGTTCAAAAACGTTATTTTTAGAATTAAGAATTATTATAATGACTAAATAATATGTATAGCGTCTAAACTCTAATTGTCGTCAATTCAGACCATCTTGACTTATACAAAGAACTAAATAATATAAATATAAACGAGAAATATATTTTTGGGCTACATCTAATGTTACTCCTTAATTGTTAGCATGACACTTATTTATCCTTCCTCTTTAATTAGTTACACTTTTTATCTTCAAAAGTTTCCGTATTTTTTTAAAATTTTATACTTAGTCAATAATTTATTTTTTATATACACTTAAAATTAATTAACATTTGATACACGTGCAATGCACGTACCTTAAATTAGTACTTCCTCCGTTTCGAAATAAATGAATTGTTGAATTTTGGCACACAGATTAAAAAAAAAGCATTAAAGACAAAAATTTAACATAAATTTCCATTTTTACTCTTGAAGTTTCTTTTACCCAAAAAAAGAAAAAGTTGCAGTCTCTTTTGCTTGTCAAATTATAAGGGTAATTTTGGAAAAAAAATTCAACGATTCACTTATTTTGAAATACCAATAAATACCCCAAGAATTCATTTATTCTTAAATGGAGGGAGTAATATATTAAAAGTGTGACGATCTTACAAATATTGTTTAAACATTTTGTCTTTTATTAAAAGTCTTCACTTTAGACAAAATCGTGTTTTCACTATTTTTTTAATATATAAGAGTTAAAAATTAATTAAATATATTTATGGCAAAATCTTTCTTTATTTAAAGTCATCAAAATTAAAGACAACTAATCTTTTTCTCATTAGTTTAAGAATTCTAAATCAACTAAATTTGATTTTAAGAAAGATTTAAAAAATCTAGGAATAAATATAAAAAACGTCACAATAAGAAAAATTTAAGAAGTATCAAATTTCAAATTGATACGTCTCTTAGTCTCTGACAACAAGATGAAGAAGTATTGCATGACAAATACAAAATTGATGATCCATCAACCACTTGAAACTTCTAGTGGTATATATATATATGTGTGTGTGTGTGTGTGTTTATGTGTGTGTGCGCGCACACACACGCTTATACTAAAATATATGTTTAGATTTACATTGTTGTATTAAAGTGTGAAGGATTTTCGAAAAGCGATTTAAAATTTTACACTTTATTAAAATTTCCGCAATAGATAAAATTATTTAATTTTAAATAATCAAACGTTACATGTGCGAGGCACGTACGGTTAAACTAGTTATTCTAAATATGTATATGTATTAATGTTTAAGACAACATCAAATATAAATATAAATACAGTTAATTACATTAAGAGTCAAAAGAATTTCAGCTTCTTTAAATCACATTCACCCAATTAATTAAAGATTTTATTTTTAAAAAATAAAAAAATTAATAAGTTTCAAAACTCAAAATAGGTTTGAATGATTAACAAAAAAAAATTCTATTTTTCCCTCTCTTTTTTTTTTCTTTTTTAGTTTTCTCCTTCGCTTTCTTTCTTTCTTTCTTTTTTTTTCCATTTTTTCTTACTGTTTCTTTTTTCTTTGCATTTTTTTATATTCTTTTTCTTTATTGTTTCACTTTTTCTTTCTTCCATTTTTTTTCACTTTTTATATTTTTTTCGTTCTTTTTTTGTTGTATTTTATATTTATGTATTTTTTATATTTTATATTTATTCGTATCAAATTTTATATTTAAAAAAAATATTATTTTTATTTGAATAGTTTTGCCATGAATATGTACATTAGTTGTATTGGTATACAAATAAGTATATGTAGTAATTGTATTTGCTTGAGTCTAAAATATATAAATATATATGTAATATGTCATTTAATACTAATATATCGTTAGTATTTGTATTTGAACATAAAACATGTGTCATTTGTATACCTATGGTTCAAGTTGTATAAACATGTATCATTTAATACAAATACAATATTTGTGTTTGTATAATTTATAATTTATATTTTTATTGTTCAATTTGTATTTGTATATAAAAAACATGTATCATTTGCATACGTACGATTCAAGTTGTACAAATATGTCTCATTTAATACAAATATAATATTTGTGTTTGTATAATTTATCGTTTGTATTTGTATTGTGCAATTTGTATCAATACAATACATTTCATATCACTGAGTATAAATACAAGTGTTGATAGAAAGCAGAATAACAATTTTTTCCCTTGTTTAAAAATACAAATGATGGAGTCAACTATAAATTTAAATATAAATAAATGAAATTACAAATTAAATACAATGCGGTCAACTTAAACATACAAATACAAATCAGTTCTTTAAAAATACAAGTGTATCGATGAAAATATATAAATACGAATACAAACAAAATAAAACTACAAAATACAAATACAATATGTAGTCAACTATAAAATATAAATATAAGATAATTCTTTAAATTCAAGTGTGAATTGTATAAAATATAAATGATGATGTGAATTATAAAATATAAATACAAGTGAAAAATATAAAATACAAATACAACTGTACCAACGAATACAAAAATATAAATGATGATGTGAATACAAATACAATAAATAATTATGGTATTTTCATTATCGTTCATGATTTGTGATCGATGTATCCATATTTGTTAAAAATACAAAAAATATAAAATAGAACCGAAAAAAGGAGAGAAAAAATACAAAGAAAAATAAAAAAGGAAATAAAAGAAAGTGAAATAGAAGTTAGAGATATAAGAGTTAAAAAAAAAATGAAAATAGGAAAAGAAAAAGAAAAAAAAACTTGAAACAAAAAAATAAAAAATAAAAAATCAATAAAGAAAATATAAAACATAAATGAAGAAGAAAGAAAAATAGAAATTTGAAAAAGAAGAGAGAAAAAAAGTGGAAAAAACGAAAATAGAGAAAAAAAACAAAACCAAAAAAAAAGAAAGATGAAAGAACGAAAAAGAAAAATAAATATATAAGAGAAAGAAAAATTAACAAAACTAAGGAGCCATTAAAATATTATTATTTTGCTATCCCACTTAATATTTTTAAAATATTATTATTTAGGTTAATTATATAGTTAAGTTTGTTATTTTCTGTACTTTTTCCTTTGGGATATCAGTGTACACAAAGCGGATGCTCTTGTAGGGGGGTGCGGATAACTAAGCTGATAAATAGATTTATAAATAAATTCATATTGTAAATGAATCTATTCTTTTGTGCGTGGATATTTTTTAGATTTTGTTTTAATAAATTATTCTTTTTGTGAGATGTATTCATTAATTTATTTAGTTTATTATTTTATCCTGTAGTAACTGCTGAGTTGCAAATTTCTGTATAATAAGTTATTCTTTCTGTACTGTAGTGTATATCTAATTCTAGATTTTCTATGTCATTTATTATCTTGTGTTGTTCTTCTCGTAGTGAGTTTTTTATATTATATAAACTGTCACATGTGCTTTTTTCTAAATTTTCTAAGGTTTTTTCTATCCAAATTAACTTTTCTTTTAGATCTTCCATTATTTTTCTAATATGGTTTCTATAATTAATTTCGTTATTTAGATTATCTTGGTTTTCTCTAGTTTTTCTAATATATTCTAACATCCACAATCTTGATCTGAATAATATCCTTCTGGGTATATGTCTTCGTATATCTGTTCTAAGGCATTTATCATTTCTATTTCGTAGTTTATTACTTCTTCTAATATCATTTTCTTAATATCTATTATTTCTATATCTTTAAGTATATATAAGATTAAAACTCTAAGGTAGTCTAAATGAGCTATTTTCTAAAATTGATATTTTATAGTTATTTATTTTATTCTTAGTAGTTCTTGCATATTTATATTAAGAGATTTTATATATTTTTTATTTTCCATGTATTTGTCTATATTTATTTTTATCTGTTTTTCTAGTAACTGTATATTTCGTATATCTTTAAGATTTCTATGTGATCTTAACATAATAAGTATTTATAAGAGTAGCTTGGTAGACATGGTATATAATTAACTCTAGTCATGTAGTATTCTCCAAATGCTTTTTCTAATATAATTTTTTTTATATCTGCAACATTTATATCTCTAAGTGCATACAAAATAAGTATCTTAAATTTATCTATCATGACATCAGATAAATTATTATTCATTATCATAAAATTGCCTTTTTCAAAATATTCCCTTCAACCATGTACATAATAAAATATAGTCATCTCAGATTACTATATACTAGATTATTCTTAAATAACATGTTCTTCGGTCACTATTAGCATGGTAATTTAGATACTTTTTCCCTTAAACAGCACCTCGACTTTGGTTACTCCCCGCCACGGCTTCTTGCCTCATTGGTTTCACCGTTAGGATGACATAGTTCTTTGGGATTTTTCTCCGTTTCCACTTTGCTAATAAACTTCTTAACATATTATTCTTTGAATAATTCTACTATAAAGTAACTAATATGAATTTATTTTATCATATCATGATTGTTGGGAATTATGAATTTAGCTATTCATAATCATAAATAGATATACCTGTTCCGGTAGCTTTGATATTTCTGAGGTTTGTTGTTCCATAGTTTTTTCCATTGCAGTGTATATATTTAATTAACTGGGTAAAAGTATTTTTGGTCGGAGAGAATTTTTGCTTGAATGTAAGAAGGCTTGCCTTGCAATGCCTTCTTGCTTCTTTATTTATAGAATGATTTTTACAAACACTTTACATGTTTTACAACCTTACGTAAAGGTTAAAAAGCTAAAAAACAAAAAAGGCCTTAAAAGTCTTAAAGGCTATACATAGGCTACCTAAAAGTCTATGTAGCCTTAAATGATCCTAAAGTCTACATAAGAATCTAAAAAGTCTATGAAAAAAATAGTAACTTACAATAATTTTAAAGACTTTTACGTAAATAAAATCTGTACAACGAATATCTTGTCTCCGTTGATTTTGTCGTATCTGCCATATCTCCATTATTGCTTTTGTCGTATCTGCCATATCTCCATTATTGCTTCTTATCTTATCTTCCAGCTGTCATATTGTCTTCTTGATTTTTTATTCTAGATGTACTTCTGAAATAATATTATCTTCTCCATTACACCTAGAACATTGGTGATCTGGATATTTATGCCCAATTATTTTACAGTATCTTGTTAGTAATCCGTCAGAAATAAATCCTTTTTTAATGGCTCGTGCAGTAGATGCTTTCTCTGGATTGAGTAGCGTCATTATCCATTGTCTTACGTCCTCCATATCTGTTGGTCGTAGCTCTTTCGAATTCGAGTAAATCATTTCGTGATCTCTCGAGTAGTAGCTCCATATTGGATTTCCATTAGCATAGTTATTTGCTAGTTCTTGTATAATCGTAGATAGTCCAATAAGTCTTTTATTTACGTAGAATTCTGGTATCTCGATTTTAGGTATTTCCGGTTGCTGCGCAATATCTTCTGGTATAATCATATCTCTTGTTAATCCTATCTTTACGACTTGTATAACTGGTTTTATCTCGTCATATAATATCTCCGCGGGTGCAGTATAACACTTTATATAAAATAGAGTGCCTTTTGTTATTCTTTTATAGGTCATGAATATCTTATATAATTCGTCTATAGCTGTCAATTCTACTCCGTCTTGGGTGTATATGGTGTTTAGCAGTCCATAGTCAAAACATGTTTTCACTAGGCTTGGGTTAGTTCTTGGTAGTGCTATTAGCTTATTATATCCCTGTAATTTTTGGGTTATATAGTTGCTATTTGGTTCTTGGGTGTTTGTAGCTTTTGGGTTATGGTTTAGGAAGTTTTGTACTCTATAGATGTTTTCTATATATTTCTGGGCTGTATAATTGTAAACTTTTTTATCTTGGTTCAGGCTATCTCGGTATGTGTTAACTTGTGGGGGTATGAATAAATGGTCTTTTTGTATTTTTGGTGTAAATGGTTTTTCAAATATTTTATTCATGTTCGTATTTTGGTATCTTGGTCGACTAACTCCTTTGCTTGTACCTGCAGAAGTAGATTGATAAATGTTATGGATTTTATGGAGTATTCCAACATCTCAATCTAGCTCTGGAATTTTATTGTCTTCCGATCGACATAGCTCTGCACACTGCTGAGTTAGCTGATTCATAGCTATAGACTCCAGTTTATCTTCATTAGTCTTTAGCTTTAGCTTTTCTATCTCAGTACCCATTAGCTTCATCTCGGTACCCATACTGTCCACTTTCAATGAAAGCATAGTCAGGGCGTTGAGTATCTTTTCATGTATATTTTCTTCTATCATTTCAGTTTGTGTAGCTTTGTCTTGATATGTAATCTGCAATAACATTTTTGTTAGTACTGATTACTTCTATTATAAATGTAAAATTTAATATGTTTAAAACTAGTCTCCGAATCTCTTTTGTTGTAACTGAATTTTGTATTTTCTTTGTTAGCCACCAGCGTACCTGTGTATTATCTGTTCGCACAATAAATTTGTTATATACAATATATGGTTCAAATGCTAACAAACATTTATATAATGAACATAATTCTTTTCTATTTATTTCCCATTTTATTTCTGTTTCGTTGAAAGTACCTGAGTAGTATCTACAATGGTGTTCTGTTTTTTCTGTCTCATATCTATATTTAAGTACTCCTCCGTAACTATATTCACTGGCATCTGCTTCTACTATGTATGTAAATTTTCTATTTTCATTCGGAAATTGTAATTTTGGTAATTCCTTGCAAAGTAATTTTATTTTTTGAACTTGTTTTTTGTCTTCTTCATTATAATTATATTCTATATCCTTTTTTAATTTTTTCTGTAGTGGTTTAAGGTTTTCTGCTAATTTTGGAATATATTCTCTTATTTGGTTTACTAATCCTAAAAATGATTGTAATTTATTTTTTGTATCTAATTCTTCTTTCGAATTTATTATTTTTTGTACTATATGTTGTTGCATTTTTACTCCACTTTTATCTATTTGTATTCCTAAAAATTCTATCTGGTTTTTCATAATTTCGGCTTTCCTTTCGCTTAGACTTATTCCTGATTTTTCTATTATATCTGTGAATTGTTCCAATAATTTTATATGTTCTTCTTTAGTTTTTGTATATAATAATATATCATCTATGTATACTATACAGTTAGGTAATTGTTTAAATAATTATCCATAAAATGTTGATATCTACCTGATGCATTTTTATATCCAAATAGTAATACATTCCACTCATAAAATCCTTGTGGTACCGTAAATACGGTTAATTCTTTAGATTCTTCTTCTAACTTTAGATGGTAAAATCCTGATTTACAATCAAATTTGCTAAAATAATTATATCCTTGTATCTGTCTTATTTTTAATATCTTATTTGGTATTGGATAATTATATGTTATAGTTTTTGCATTTAAATTTCTATAATCAATAACCATTCTACTTTTTCCTCTTTTTTGTTCACTATGTTTATTTACTATAAATGCTGGACTATTATGTTTACTATTACTTTTTTGTATATATTGTTTTTCTAATAATTCATCTATATGCATTTTAAATTCTTTTAAATCGTCAAAATTATATGTTAATGGTTTTTGGGTTATTATACTATTTTTATCTATTAATTCAATTTTTATGGTAGTTTTATGTTTTTCCCATCCTTTTAATGGATCTTCACTATATAATTTTTCTAATTTTTTCTTAACTATTTCTATCTTATTTATTGAAAATATAGTTATTTCTGTTTTATTTATCGAGAGTACTACTAATTCTATTGTATCTTCAGCGTTTTTTATATTTTCTAACTTTTGTGTAATTTTTTCACTTCCTTTTATCCAATCAGTTTTCTTTCTTATTTTATTATTAACTCTTTTTGCTCTTACTTTTTGTTTACATGGTGTTGTAAACCACCAGTCATTTCTAGTTATTATATGTGGGTATAGTTTATCTAAAAATGGCATTCCTAAAAGTATATCTTTTGATGTTAGTTCATAATTATAAATTTCTTCTATTGTCAATATCTTATCCCATATTTGTGCTTTTACATTCCTAGCTTTATAAGTAATTAAGCTTCCTTCATTATTAAATCCTTTAACTACTATTGGTATTTTTAATTTATCCCATTTACTTTCAAGGTAAGCAATTATATCTGCATAAATTAGCTTCTGCTCCTGTATCTATCATAGGCGTATAATATCTACTGTAATATCCTTCCACTACTATCTTCATTAATACATATATTTTCATTTTATGTTAAGGCTCTTCTTAAGAATAATCTTTCCCTATTATATGTTATAAATAATTGTGTATGTTCTATATTATATGGTTTTACTTGTTCTAACCATTTTATTCCTAATATTATATCTGCTTTTTGCATTTCTTCTTTTACTTCAAATTCTATTTTTATTTTTCGAATTCCTCCTATTATTATTTCTTTTTCTGCTAGATCTTTACTATTTACTAAACTTCTCGGTAGATCTGGGCATATATCATTATCAGTTTTTATTTCTTCATTCTTTACTAAACATTTTGCTATATAATTTTCTTCTTGTCCTGTGTTTAATAATATTAAATATTCTTTTTCATTTATTTTTCCTGTTATGTAATATTGATTTAGGTTGCTTATTGAATTTGTTTCATAACTCGTTCTTTTTTATGAGGTTGATGATTCTGATTTTTCATTAGCTATTCTTTTTGTTGTACTTATTCTATCATTTACTATTTCTAAATTTTCTTCTATATCTATGTCTCTATAGCTATAATCATTATAATCTATTGTTTTTACAATTTGTTCAAATGGGCTATCTATTTGTATTTTGTTAATTTTATTTTTTCCTGTTATTTTATGTTTTGTTGTTAATACATATAAATTTTTACATCTTGCAGTAAATATTTTACTTCCTGGGGTTAATTCTATTCCTGATATCTTCCAATATAATACTAGTGATTTATCTATATTTCTATCTGTTACCGCTACTGAATAATTTGCACTTATTATAAATTTAAAATTTTGGTATATTAAATTTCCTTTTACGACAGTTATTATGCTTTTTTCTATAGGTTTTATAATTCTATCATCTGCTAAATATAATTCTATTGGTGTATCTATTCCTTCTCTAAAACATGCTTTTATTAATATTTCTGTACCTCCAAGGTGTACATATTTTATTGGATCCCCTTTACTTTTTATATCATTTATTTCTTTATTAATTATTTTTTTTGTTACTAGTGGTATACTAGCTTTACCTTTTGCATATCTACAGTCTATTACATGTTCTTTTTGGCATACTACATAATATTCATCTTTTTTCCTACTAAAAATATTTTTTATTGTTGGTATTTTAAATATTTTTTCTACACTTAAATCTAACTCTTTTCCTTTTATTTTATCAAATATATTACTGTCAAATATTATTTTTTGTTCCGTTCCTTCGTCATTTAAATATTCTTCCTTTGTTATTATTTTTATATCTTCTTCAGTCATTTGATTCATCTATTTCACTATCTATTTCAGTATCTGTTTCATTTTCTGAAATTTCGTATATACTATCTTCACTTTCTAATTCATAATCTATATAATCTATTTGCATATATTCTGTATTTTCTATTTTTATTTCGGATATTTGTTTATTTTTTGGATTTTTGGGTAATTTACAATCTCTAGCTAAATGTCCTAACTTTCCACAATTATAACATGTACATTCTTTTATAGATTTTTTCCTTCTATATGGTCTTTTATTTTTATAATTTTTTACATAATATCTATTTCTTGGTTTCTTATATTTATATTTTGATTTTTTATATTTTTTATATTTCTTATGTCTTTTTCTTTTCTTATAATATCTTTCTTCGCATCCAAATTGGGGTGCTATTTTATTTTTGCAACATGCTAAATTTCTTATTAATGTTTTTTCCATTTTTAATTCTTCTCTATATTTTTCACATAAGTTTCTATACCATTGTTGTAGAAATTTTATCCTAGCTCCTAACGTATCTACTATTTTTGCTTCTTCCCAACTTTTTATTATCTTTGAACTAAATGGTTCAGGTAATTTATTAAAATATAATTTTCTTATTTCTTTACTTTCTTCTATACTATATGCTCCTTTATAATAATATTCTTTAAATGCGCAAGTATATTCATCTATATAACACATATTACATATTGTTAATTTTATCATCAAATTCCTATTTGTATCTTTTTCTTCATCTTGTTCTTCTTCTAATGTTGTCATACTACCAAATTCATCTTTTATAGCTGTTTCATATTTTTTCAATAATTCTATAGGTGTTAGTTTAGTTGTTGTTGATGATGTTCCTTCCATAGGTTTATTAGTTCTTAATACTTTCTTACTATTTTCAGTTAAATTTGAGAACCATAGTTTTACTGATCCTATTAGTGTTTTTTCTATATATTCTGGTGCATCTGTTATGTTTATATTATTATCTAATAATTGTTTTGTCATATATCCTATCCATAATTGTATTGTTTTTTCTGTATCTATTACACAGTCTAGATCTAAAAAGTTATAATTTTTATTAACTATTTGTTTGGTGTCCATTTGTCATATTTATTATATCTTTTAAATTTATTTTTATAATATATAGGTTTTCTTATTTCTGTTGTCTTAGGTAGTATATTGTCATCTTCTTTTTTATCAAGAGTATTTATTTCTGTGTTATTATTTTCTAAGTTTTCTTCATTAATTTTTTCTTGTTTTTTGTTAATTTCTAAATCTTTTATATTTGTTAATATTTCCGTATATGTTTCACTATCTTCTGAATCATAATTATCTGTCTCTTCAATATCTATATTATTTATTTCTAATTTTTCTTTAAATTGATTTATCTCGTTTATTAATTTTTGTTCTTTATCTTTTTCTTCCTTCTCTTTTTGTCTTTGTTCGTACAAATCTTTTAACATTTGTAGTTCTTTTTCTAATTCAGCAATTCTACTATTTTTAGTTTCTTCTATTTTTCGTATTTCTTCCGTAGTTTGTTGTTTAATTTTTTCTATTTCCTTTTTTCTATCTATTTCTTCATTTTCTTTTTCTATTCTTACCATTGTTGTTAATTTATCTTCTAATTTTAATTCTTCTTTTTCTAACATTAAATATAAATGTTCTCCTATTTTCTTATACCTTCTTCCTAGATTAGAAAATACTATTTTTATTTTTGATCCTTCGTGATTTTCATATATTTTTTCATCTATTATAAATTCTTCTTTATTCATTTTATTGTGAATAGTTCATGTTGATATATATATTCTAAACTATCTATTTGGGATTCTAATTTTGATATTTCATCGTTTTGTATATTTATTGAATTTTTACTAACTCCGGCAAATATATTGTAATGTAATCTTTCTTTTCTGATTTTTAATTCTTTACGTTTTTCAGAGATAAATTGTTTTAATTCTTTGTATTTTTTCTCTTTATTCATTTAAATTATATTTATAATACCTTGGTGGATATCTAAATCTAATTTTATCATAATTAGATGGTATGTGTCTCATTCTTCTAGATTTTAAATGAATTATTAATTTTGCTTCAATACTAGATATTAATGTAATTAGGTAAGCTAATCTTTCTGGATTTTCTTTTGTTTTATTTAGTCTTATATATTCTGAATAATTACTAACTAAAGATTCTTTAATCTTTCTAAAAGCTTCTCTATTTTTAAATGGTCTTCTCATAATTAATCTAATAAATAACTAAATCTAACTCGTATCTCACTTCAATTTTTTTCAACCAAATCATGCCATCTTGAACTTTTTATTTCTCAAAAGTCTGATATTAAATTTGTGCCCCTTGTTAAATTTCTTTTGAAAATGGCCTTAGCATAAAAAAAATTAACTCAAAAAATTATGTTACTCATCATGCATAATTTTTATTTTTTCTTATGAGGTAAAATTGACAGAACTTGAGAATATCTTCTATATAAGTAAAGCTAAAAAATTTTGAATCATGGACAATTTTTTTTTTAATTATTAAGTAAAGCTAAAAAAAATTCAAAATCATCCTTCATAAAGGTTATTTTCACATATAAAAAAAATTAGTGTGGTTGGCCCGGGCTTGAGAAAGATTCAAAGACTGCACTAGAATGAAGTGTATAGCATCAACACTCAAAGCTCCCAAATGCACTTGTGTCCTATAAGTTTCGCTGATCTTACATAAGTAGCTGCAGAGAATATGTCTGACTTGTTTTCCAACTATTCGGATTTCCAAATTACTGATGTAAAACACTTTTATGTGGAATGTTATTACCAGTAGTATTTTTAGTAATTACAATTATCTTTGAAAATTTAGAAAGCTAAAGATGGTATGTGGAGAGTGTTTTTGTGAGCGAACAAATTCTCTTAGAGCGTATGCAATTATTTCTCTTAGAACTTATGCAATGCTTGTTATTTTTAATATATCAAATTAACCGTCGAATAAGAAAATAATATCAACATAAGTAATTCATATATTATTAATCTCAACATTACTAATTATACAACCTATCAAACTATCCTAATTGTAAATATATATGGAATGATTGTTATTTGACTATTAAAGTATTATATGGAAAGACACAAAAACAAAATTCTAGTTCTATAAGATCGGCAATTGATAAACAAACTTAAACATGGACTCAAAATCATTATCTGTTGGAAAATATCATACATCCATAGGTCTATTTCATTTTTTAGTATAACATAAATGTAACTTAAAAAGGGATCAGCTAGAGTTTCGGAACTGACTCTGAAATCAACTGCTCTATAAGGAGTAAGAAAAGACAAAGAAGCTCAACCAGTAAGAGCTATGTTGCTTGGACTTTTCAAAAATGTCAAATAGGCCTGTGTCGGCTACTCCAAAAGTAGTGCATGTTGAAGAATTCGACACACCTTGTCTTTTAAGTACAAATTGTAGGAAGTTTACATATCTCGGGAGCTAGTAATATAATTTAAACCAGACAATACATACTATGTACGGTTTGAGGAACTAAGTTAGATTATAATATAGGATTATCAAGTTGTGCGCTGGTATACAAAAATAAATTTACAATGCACAAGGCTACACAACTATCAAGTTGTGCGCTAATAGACAAAAATAAATTTACAATGCCTAATACTACAAGACACTAAAGTTTTGCTCTACTGGCCAAAAACACATTTACAATGCGCAAGTCTAAACGTTGTAAGCACCAATAGTCCTGTATATTTTAAGTATTAAGTATTGATCCATAAGCATCTGGTCCATCAAAAGCTTGGCATGGAGAAGCCAACAAAAGACATATATACAAGGCAGGCACATAGCCGAGTGAGCTGTGATAAGAAGGTGAATTTTTTTATTAGTATCTAATGTAAATAAGTAAAATCGATAGAAGAGAAAATTGATTTCAATCCAATTTTTAAAGTTGATGTTAAATTTTACTAACCTTTACTTTATCTTAGCTGGAGTGATTGGCTCAGTACCCTCTCTTATGATGGAAGAGCCACTCTTTTTTATGGAGTTGTGCGCTCAAGCTGTTGTCTCTGGCTAGATGAGGTACTTCCAATAGTTGAATTTTTTGGTTCATATGCCGACGACGCATTGTCAAGTTCTCTTTTACTACTTTCTCCAACATCTAGAGAAGCTGGTGATGTTAGTAACTGAAGAGCATCCTGCTTCTCTACAAATGATAAAACGAACAGTTTTGCTGGTGCATCATCAAAATTCCTAGAGTATGATTTTCTCAACTATATTTTAAACACTTTGTTGGCAAGATCTTGCTCGATACACTGGAGGGGCAGTGGATCCTTCTGCATTTAAAAAGAATGTCATCAAGTTGTAAGATATCAGTTGAAGTTAGAATTCAACTGAATTATAATTTTGTACCTTTATTTAATTGTTTCATAGATTTGTTCAGCTCTTATTGAAAGAAGATTCTCCCCAAGTTCACCAAGTAGTGTTGCAGTTGTTGATCCACTTCCATTTGTAATTTAAACTTGTAAACGACACCTGTCATATAAAGTCAACAATCAAGATACAGGAATATAACTTGTATATAACCTATCCATATCTTCCAATAAGTGCAATACACTATACATCTAGTTACAATGAGTTAACTGAATTACCTACCCTTCACTTTTCAAATAAAATCAGAGCATAATTGATTATTCCTATTTGTTAACCCTAGAGCAACCATTCTACTTAATCAAGCTTAAGAGAACCAACTATGTTTCCTGATCTTAAATCTAAGAATCATAACTCAAAGCTGTCATCATTTACATGTAAATAACAGAACATTAATATACTGATAGTCTCCTGAACTTTATATAAGGAGTAAACTTAGTTGATAAAATAAAACATTGATCAAATTCAAAACCAAAAGTCATAACAGGTACCAGAAGTCCAACAATAGGCTAATCCTTGATAATAGTAAAGTAATGTAATGTTCAATGCAGCTAAATTGATCAATAACTACTACATAAGGAGTATATTTTTCTAATAAAAGCGTAACATTGATCAAATTCCAAAAAGAAAGTATTAACAAAAGGCGAATTGATAATAACAGTAAGAAAATCTAGGTGACTAAGTATATTTACTTGAAACAGTTGTAATATTGATCAAATTCAAAAAGGATAATAAAAGTGATGTAACCTAAATGTCATTGTATCTGAATTTTGACTAAAACCTGCTACACAAGAATATATTATAGAAACAATTCTAACATTGATCAAATTCCAAATCTAAAACCGTTTGCAGAGGAAAAGTGAATCGATATCAAAAACGACAAAAGTTTACGCGTTGTTGTTGTAGTTTCATTGAAATGATTTAATCAAATTCCAAACCAAAAATGTTTATGGAAGAAACACGAAATGATAACAAAAATAACATAATCTAGAACTCATTAGTTCTAAGTAGATCAAAATCAACTACATGAAGAATATATTTCATCAACACAGTGTAAAGCTAATCAATTTCCAATCCTAAAACCCTCTACAAACAAGCAATAACAAAACTAACATAATCTAGAAAATAAAATGGGTTATTTTGGCTCAAAACTAAAAAACGGATGAGCTTTTGTTGTTTCTGTTTAATAGAAGTCTATTCTTTCCGAGTATACTTTTGAGTCAAGGTAAGTCGGAATGTCACAATACTTATCTTTTTAGGAAGTTTTTTGGTCTTTTTCTTCTTGTTGTTTTTCCTTTTTGATGTCTCCCTAAGTTCATTTTGAGTTTTTGGTATATCACCACAAATAGTATTCAGATTGCCAACAGTATTTTTATCCACTTTACTTTCTTTTTGCTCTAGAATAGCTTTCTCTTTTTGTTGTTCTTTAAAGAGATTATGTTTTCTGATAAAGTAGTTGAGAAGGGGAAGAGTAGTAAAGGGGTTCTGATCTCAACAACTTACTATTTTTGTGTAGATGAAGTTGGTTTCTTAGTATGTTAAGAATCTAATATTTTTTGTATTTCACTAAAGAGTTATTTATGATTATGTAAGGTCATGTGATCCTTAATAGAAAATTGGTTAGTCTAGATATGCTATACCAAACAGCTGGAGAAACAAAAACAAACTACTTAAAGAAAGTTGGGATCGAGGAGGGTTAAATTCAACAAAAGAGAAGTCGAAAAACCTAGATATGAAAGCCAATATGACCCTTCTCCCTAAAAGTAGTTGTTGGTGGCTGGGAAGTAGTTGTATGGATGCTACAGAATCTTAGACATTGTTAACGCAAGTGCACGAACAATACATTTATTGTTCGGGAAGAGTTTATAGTAGAAAAACTGTATTCTATATATCACTATATTCTTTTTGGATGTCTCTCCAACTTCATGCTTTGGTCTTAGAATAGGTTTCTCCTTTTGAACAAATGGTTCAATAATCTGAGAATTTTCAATTTTCTTAGCTGTCATATTATTATTTCCATCAACACTATCAACCTTACACTTTCCACCAGTAGAAACCAAATAATTCTTCCTTTGTAGGACTCTACAGTTCATAATATTGTGTCCTCATTTGCCTCTTCTCTATAATACTTAGATATGCATTCATATTCATTTATTTGTACATAACCTTTTAGAAGATCAACTTTGACCCTAATTTTAGCCACACACTCACCACAGTAAAAGTAGTTATTAGTGCCTGGGAAGTATCTCACTGGTGTATATGACATGCTTTAAAGACCAACAAGCCAGCTAAAGTTGTACTAAAATAGCCATCCAGCTATTCTGATCACATTTAGTACAAGCCCAAATGCGTAAGAGTAATATAGTAAAATTACTGTTGAAGTAGTGAAATAGATGTCTTAAACACTAAAAAACAAAGGTCTAAAGCAATCCATCAATGGAGACAAATAGTCGAAAGAGACGGTTAATGTAACCAGAAAGAACAATACACTTGTAGGCTAGAATTCAATTAGTAGACACATCATTATGTCACACAAAATCGCTTCATAATTAATCAATGTAGGAGTTCAATCAACCACAACAGTTTTTGATTTTACATAGGCAAACTTTTCAATGAGATCACAATACACCTGTTGGCTGGAATTCAATTGACACATACAACATCATGTCACAGAGAAGCAAAACACAATTAATCATGAGAAGTTTGTTATGCCTGGTTGTTAACATGGTATGTTCTTGGAAATTGCCGTAGTCACTACCCTTTATTATCTTCGTTCTGACAATGTTCTTGCATTTTGCACACATTAACTCATAAAATATCTGCTCTTCATCATCCAAGAATGATGTTTTACCTTCAACGTGAAAGGATTCCATCTATTCAGAAAGAAAAATATAAAAGATTAGTTATTTTTAATCTATTAATATATTATTGAATTGAAACATATAATATGTCGAAATACATACCGTAGATTGTGTTTCAATGTTTCCTATAGGTATAATGTCATCATGTAGCAACATTCCAGCAGAGCTTCTTCGTGTATATGTGTTTAACTTTTTTTCATTGTCTTTCACCCTATATACATATAGTTATATCATTTTGGATCATGCACAATTAGTCTTATACGTGATTATAGTTCTATTATTTTGGCTTTATTTCATACCAATTTATCAATTCTGCAACTTATGGGTACACAGGATTTATCAATATTGTAGAATTGTATCTTGTTGTCAGAGATATCCCTGTGTCATAAAGTTGTAAGTTACAAAAAACTAACATTGTTAAAAAACATACATATAGTACAAAAAATTAAAATTTTGTTCATACCAACATATGAAGATCGTGCAATTCATTTTGCTAGGATTACTGGGTGATTTTCAATTTGTGCAGCTAACTTACGTCCATCAGTATCAACAAAGTCTTCCCATAAAGTGAAAATACAATGGTGCATGCTGTAAGAAATAAATAATTAGTAATACAATGATGCAAATAAATGTTAACAATTTGGTAGAAACAAAATTTCAATAAGTTAGATTCAATAAGCATGACATTTTAATCTTGTTGTGATATTAATATAAAATTAGCTAGTCTAGATATCAAAACTCGAATGTTAATTAAATTACTTTGTATCCATGATAACGATTTGTTGATATTTATTTCCATGGATGCCAACAAACTTAATATCACCACAACTCACAACAACAACGAGCACATCCGTTTATAAAAATGTTTTAGATAATATTTTATAAAATAACATCTAAGTATAGCTTGAAATATATGTAAAGTATTGCTTACCAAATTCTACATGCCATGGTTTTTGCTCTAAATTTACCAAAGATATTGTGTTTAATCTTATTGAAGCTGGCAGTGGTGGATCATCTGTGTTGTCTTCTTCGATTTATTCAACAATAGTGAATCTATCTATAACCCACTCAAATATATTGACAGGAAGTCCATAGGGCAGTGGTTCTCTAACTTTTGCGGTTGATATCAAGTATGTGCTGAAAGAAGTGAGCTTGTTTTTATATTTATCTATGTCATCCCCATACAAAACAATCGCAATTTATTCTTCCTACATTTGCAAATGTTAAGTTATTCAGTAGTCTAAATTACAAAATTATGAGCTATCCTACAATGCATCGACTATAAATATGTTAATAAAAGGTTAAAAAATGAAAGTTAAAAACACAATACAAATAGAGAGGTAGAAATTTAAGGAGTACATTGAATAAAAAATTACCGTCTCATCTTATGCAATTGCGATTTGAAATCGTGTTCACTGTCCTTACTCTTTCTTTCTCTTGATTTTTTAATATGTTGGACTTTACAAGTCCACTCTTTTTTTTTGCGGAGTTATCCTACTAATATTAAGTGTATATTCCATATCCTGTAATAGATACTGCACAAGAGAAGAAGAGGAGGAAAGAAGATATGGTTAGTATTATATTGAACAATAAAAATAATTAAATGAAAAATTGAACAAGAAAAGGATAAAGAAGTACATGTTTATGTTTGTAAAATAGCCTTTTGAATGATTTCATCGTAAATTACATTGTATGTTGAGTGATCGTCATGATTAGTAGCTACTGGGGGTCGAATCAATATTTTCACACATTTTGAACTTTTTGATCTTGATAAAGTAACATAAAGTTGACCATGTAAAAAGACAGGCTCGCACAAATAAATTACAACAAAATCTAATGTTTGACCTTATGCTTTATTAATGGTCATTGCAAAACATAATAGTATAGGAAATTGGGTACTTTTAAAAGGAACATGCATTTTTTCATCTTGAGATGCTATTAACGGTATTCTTGGAATAAAGGCATGTGCATCTTTGAAGTCACCAGATGAGATCTTAGCACTTATAACATGTGTTTTAAAGTCACAACAAGTTAATCGTGTACCATTACATAAGCCCTCGCATGGATTTAAATTTCTTAATAATATTATTGAACAATTCTCTTTCAAAGATAACTTATATGGTGGAAAAATAGCAGGATTAAGAGTATGTAACAAGTCCTCAAATTGTGCTTGATCATTAGGTTCAATGGTTTCATCAATACCAATGAATGTTTTTGATAGCCCTGTAAATTTAGTGATAAGAATGCCATTTATTTCATTTACAAAATTATTTTTTGTTGTCAAAATGACGCGTGAATCTGTGGAAGATGACGTTGACAAAAATATGTACATATTAGGATATGTCATTTTAAACAATTTATCTAATGATTGTTTTTCAGTTGTGAAGGGAATAGTAAAACATTTTGGAATTTCAATCTTATTTGCAGAATTAACTTTTTCCTGTCCATTTTCTATTCTCATTAAATAACCACAGAATGAAGGATTTGCTTTTGCTCGCATATTTTCGGACAAATGTAATCTTTCAAGTTCTTCCCAAATGTCCGAATATTATATAAACTTTCATTGATGAAATCTTCTTTTTTTCCATTCCTAATGACAGAAAGCATTTGCCTAAAATCACCTAAAAATGATCACTTTTCTACTAAAATGTATATTTGCATTCATAAGATCTTTTAGTAGCAAGTCAAAAGCTTCAATTAATTTTTTTTGGCCATTGACACTTCGTCCCAGACAATCAATTTTGCATCTTTAATTAAGAATGCAAGCGCACTTTGTTTGCTAATATTGCAACTGAAAGTGTCATCAACATTGATAGGAATTTTAAAGTGTGAATGTGTAGTTCGTCCACTAGGAAGAATTAAAGCAGCAACACCAGAAGTAGCTGTTGCCAATGCCATATAACCTTTCGATCGTATAGTTGCAAGTAAAGCACGATATAAGAATATTTTCCCTGTCCCT
The DNA here is from genome assembly GCA_030864225.1 of Capsicum baccatum var. pendulum. Lineage (NCBI taxonomy): Eukaryota > Viridiplantae > Streptophyta > Magnoliopsida > Solanales > Solanaceae > Capsicum > Capsicum baccatum. The sequence goes on from CM061552.1 coordinate 137,558,731, forward strand.
CCTGGGCCATCAATAAAAAATGCCCTAGCTCTATGTGAGAATATTCTCTCCATAATAGTGTTATACGCCTTAAATTGATCTTTATTTAACTTTTTATATAGTAAAGTATCCTCTTCACTAACAATGATTGTTCTCTCAAAATGCACTTCCTTTGCTTCTTTTGTTGTTTTAGAAGTCCTGATTGTTTCTTGCACAAGCTTATATTCATTCAAGTCGGCTCCCATAGAATGTAATATGTCGTTAATATGATTCAGAACTTGAATGAATATCTTTTCTTCCAATATTTGGTATTAGCTTTAAATCTTCAGACATGGGCTCTTCAAATTGTTCCCACAATTCTTTAGGGTTCACTGGATTACAATATACTAATAATGTTGCAAACAAATGCCTTAAACTATGTGACATTTGATAACTTGTTGCTTCTAACATGCATCCAATCAAATTGTTATTAGAATGTAGAAGACCTTGTTTTTTAACAGATTCTCTGAAAGTACTACATAGTTATCCTTCAACAGTTTGTAAATCTTTATAAGATTTTGGACATCTAACATTCATCAGCAATAGTCTTAGGCAATAGCATTCCCCTTCTGTATGATGACACATTACAACACGTCCAATTGTACGTCCTTTTTTTCGACTTGACCACATTTTGTCTTTGGCAGACCATACAAAATATTCAAAAAATTCTCGATACAATAAATTAAGTTCTATAGTATCTTGATTAGCACTATTCATATGAAAGAATTCAGTTAGCATGGTTTTTCTGATCATTAGATTGTTTAAAATCGAGTGTATATTAGCATTGCTTCTAAATGAAACAAATTGTTGTCCTTCAATATGAAGTTGAAGGGAACATACACTTGGGGACATTTCACTAATCGTAAAACCAAACAAATGTCATGCAGCTTCTAGTAGTGATACCTATCTAGTGGATTGATATTATTTTATTTCATCTATTTCTATATTTTTCTCATTCGCATGAAAAAAAAGCAATTTTATCATGTACTTTACAAATATATTTATAATGATACTTAACAACTTTAATGTCAGAGCACACTTCAACATTCATATGGCAATCAAATTTTTCAAGCAAAAGTGGATTGTATGGAACAACCCAGGAATTGTTCAAGTAGTGTCCTCATATTTCTACTGCTACTCCTATATTTCGTCTTTTATAAATTGGATAGGAATTAAATCCTTTCAAGGTATGATTTGTGAAGCTCTTTGGATAGTTGAATTTGCAAACCATATTTCTTCATACAAGGACTTGTAGGATTAAGATTGCCACAAGGACCATGCATCTTGTGTTTAAGAATACATGAATATAAATATGGTTCTGCATCTTTGTCAGGTATTTCAATATTAATAATATTATCATAAGCTTTCGGTGTTAAAAACTTGTGTTCAACAGTTAGTATAATAAGAAAATGATCATGAGGTAAGCCTCGTTTTTTAAACTCTATAGTATACATAAAGGCTGCGACTTTTCCAAAAATAGTTCGGTTAAGGATATCTATTTCCAGCTCTTTAATTTTTGATCTAAACACTCTACTAATAAGATCAGGTCTATTTTTTGCTTCATCCATAGATGCTAAATGCTCCTTTATTTCAGGCCAAGCTGGGTTACACGTCGTAGTTATAAATAAATTAGGCTTATCAAAATGTTGAACAAAGGCACTAGCATCCATGTATCATTGACGCATATCTCTGGGCCCCCCAATAAAAGAATTTGAAAGAAATCTTCTTTTTCCAATATTAAAAGCATCTCTTTCACCAATCTCAAAATATCAATAACTCCTTGCAACACATCCATTCTAAACAAATCTTGATTACATGAATAAAAGTCCAATCGTTGAGTTTCAAGTTTTATATATTCATCAACAGTATATTATTGAAATATTCTTCCCGTGTGTAAAATTTCATCTACCTCATCAACTCCTATTTGTAGATTATAACAATTATATTCACGAACAGATACTGTATTTCGTTTTCCTTTCCTTTATCTAGAATATCATGTTCCATTTCAAGATATCCGTCGAGAGAACAAATATTTCGTATATTTGGTATCTCATCAATTTCAAAAGTTTTAGGATGTCTAGAAATATTTTCTCTTCCACAAACTTTTTGAATAGCACAATGCCATCCACTTTGAGCATATGGAAATAACAGTGGATACTGTAAGGAATCATAACATCCATAATAATAATTTATTCTTCTTGTACAATTAATGCGGGTATATATTTGAATATGAGGTGCCCAAATAGCATTCCCATTATTTTCCTCAACCTATATTGCTGCAATATCAGATGAGCTAGGTAAATTATATACTCGTTGGTCTAAACTTGAGTCACATCTAAGAGCAATGTGAAAGTCTTCCAAGTTAGAAATGTTCACCAAGGATCGAAGAAAAATAGAATATGGATTATTTGATAATATATACATTAGTTTCTTCACTACTGATTCATGAACATTAGTTTGATAATTATTATCGTAGAATTACAATTGTAGATTTTTTGGTTCTCCATTTTGTGGATACAAATCATTTATAAAATGATACATTTGTCCTTGAACTTTAAATGTGTATACACCACAATCTCTTTTAGCCAATTTTTTTATCATACTTTGCACCAAGTGATGTAAATGCAAATAGATTATTATATATCCTTATGTATGTTCAAAAGTGTAAAGATTCTTCATCTTCTCCAAAATATAAATTTCATAATTTCATTGGCATTTTATGTGAAGTCAACTTGACGGTACCATTGGCACAACAAAATTCGGGTGGTTCATATTGAAATCTCTTTGCAGAACAAAATTTACAGTTGGGTACTCTTTTGTGTGAAACATAATTTGATTGAGGATGTTGATAAAATACATTTGAAGTTGAACCTAGAATAAAAAAAACTAATATTAACCAACACCTACAAGCCATTGGTATAACTAAAACAAGACTATGTACTCACCTTTTTCATATGTGTATAGTACCATTTCAGTTGGTCGGGAGGAAGTGTTTTTAGAAAGTCGATATCTCTTTGATTCTTGATATTTATATTTGCGGTGCACCAATATAGCTTGTTTTCCTTCACTTGTCAAGTTATTATATTTTTTACGTTGCTTCATGTTTCTATTTATTATTGAAAGTGATTGTTTATTTTTCTTTTCACGATCTATTAGAATTTATTATTCCAATAGATGTCAGTCAAATTATGTTCAAGCTATATTCTATCGTCATATAAGAAACACAGTAAACACTACTTCACATAGAAAAAAATAAATTATGCTAAACTTATATACTTACATGTACAATGGTAAATCCTTATCTGAAAGGCCTTTGTTATTTCTTTTGTTTTGTTCCTCCAAAAGTAGCAGTAACAGTCCTTAAAATATAAAGTAACTTATATCAAATTTAGTAGTCAAACACCCAATAGAAAAATTAAAAAATCTATCGCATTTACAAATTCAATTTGAATGAATAATACTCCAAACAACAAAAGCCAATACATCCCTAATCAGATTCTCAAAATTATTTATATACTCACAAAAATCACCAAACACAACTAAAATTTATATGAAACAAGCATAAAAATAGTATATCGAGAATTTCTGGTGGTCTGTTATGTTGAAGCTGCTTCTGGATTTACATAAAAATCTTAGGGATTTGTGTGGAATACACCCTGTTTTTGCTTCCAGCAAAGAGTAGTTTATGGCTTCGAGAGCCAGTGATGTTACATGTTAGTGAGCTTTGTGTGGTGTTATGTACAGCTGGAGTACCATATTTTTATCAGCAGTGTTATTGTTGCTACAGCTAGGACATGATCTCATGTACTCTTTCACCCTGTGTCAAACTATTCCAAACCTCTTTTTACCTAGAACCTACAACCAAACATTACACATTTGATCCCTTTAAATTCTTTCTTGCACAAATTTACTAAAATTCTTATACAATCTTGTCAAAGATCGCTTAAGCAATCTTCAAACTTTGAAGTTATGTGCAAACAGGCCATGGCTTGCTAAACTGACACTTCAATTCAAGAATCAAAGACCTAAGTCGACCGTTCATCACCTACAGTCTCTACCTCGAAGAGGACACCACACATACACAAAAAAAGGAACTACATCACTTAATTTGGATTTGTTTAATTCTTTTATCGCATAGCAATTTTTGCATTTGCAGGTATTATCCTTAAATTAGATATGTAGTTTTTTATATTTTGTTTCTTCTTTTATTAAAATCTCACTTTCTGCATTTTTCGCTTAAATCTCCAATAGGTAGAACTTTGTTCGCCTTTATTGACATCAGTTTTTTATTTCTTGTATTTAGACCCTTCGGGAGCAAACATTTTGGTATTTTGCAAAAAAGTTGCTACAACATTTAAATTCCTGTAGTAGTGTTAAATCTTAGTAGCTGTCATAGTAGTTGTTCGTTTACTCCAATATTGCATTAACATGATTTCAAATTGTAGAATCCACTTCAAATTGTTCAACTTTCAACAATATAGAGCTATCAGATCTATTAACAGAGCACATAACCGGTGAATATGATTTTGACATCAATATTTTGCGAGCCAGCGCCGCAGGATAATACTCACCGGGAGAGGATAAAGGATAATTGTAGAAGTTGTGAGATAATCCATGAAAGCCATGGTCATTTAGATTATCCCAAAGAGAATATGATCCTGGTGAGTGAGGATCACTTAGCTATGTTAGTTGCAGCAGGAGATTAACAGTTGCGATTTTGATGAATCTGCTAATGAGGTCGATATCAAAACAACTCAATTATAGTTATCTCAAACTCTTTACTAATTTAATTTTTGCTATGTATAGATCATCATTTATTTTTCTATTTTGATTCTCTTGTTATATTGTGATCCGTATAGACAACTAAATTATCAGCCAGAGATGAAACTCACTTAGACAAATACTTCAAAATTGAGGTACTGATCTGCCAGTATTGCTTAATTCGCATCTATGTAACCTCCATATATGCAATTATTGTGCAAATCATTAAATCTACTGTATTTAATACATATTTCTTCTTTATTTTCAATCATATCTATTAAATATTGGATCACAATTTGGCCACCAATGATGTAAGAAATGAACAAAGTTCTATGAATTTAGGCAAACAACCATTGGAACCCTGACTGTAGTTCAGAAGTTCTAATGCATATACAAGCTGGAACATATGGAGATTTGATAACGATCTCAAGAAAATATGGGTGATGATACCTGCAGTTATTTTTGGGTGTTTTGAGACTCCAGTGAATTGGATACATTTTGAAATCTTTCCACTAATTACATTGGCCATTTTTAGGGCTCTGTTAATTCCTACCGACACATTGTAAAAGAGCTAACAATTCTGTACTTTGGTCTTTTGTAATTTGCATCTCTTTGATGCGTTTCCAGTGAATAGTCTGTTTGATCAAGCTTCCAAAATTTGCTAATTTTGAAAAGTACTTCACAAGTATATTTTGAAAAACAATTTTAGAGAGTAGATGCTTGACCATGCTTTTATAAGGTGCTTTAGAAGAAAAACCACTTTTTTCAGCTTTCTGACTTTTGTTGTTACTCAAACACGTTGAAACAGTCGGCCACCCACCGTTCTTCCATTTTCTCAATCCTTTTTAAAAAGTTTGAAGTTGCTAGGAGTACCCACTAAGTGAAGTTCAAGCTTTCAACTTCTTCATCAAATAGAACTTACATATGTAGAAACTACATATAAAAAGAACAACAACACCATTACTAATAACTTCGCTAGTGCATTCTATCTCTCTATAACAATATTTCACTATAACAGCTGAGTTTCATATTATGTAATATTTATTGTTTTATGTACAACCTAGAAATACTTCATTCAACTCCTAATTTTGGGAAAAATTACATAAATGTGTAGATAAGCAGAGTTGTGAAGTTGGTTGCTATGGGTTGGGGAAGGAGTACTGCTGGTTTCCTTCTCTTAGAACATCCAGCCTCCATGTTGCTGTGGTAAATCTGTCAGTACTCAAATAAATAAAAATATATCAATAAGGCATAGATTTTGACACACATATGCAATAAAAACGGCTACAAAACATAAATTTTACTTGAATGTTCTGATAACTATGTTCTGATAACTAAGAAGGTTAAAAAAATCCAAAATTCCAGTAATTTTTAGGTTTGAGGATTGTTAGGAACTTTGGTTTAGCAATACAACAACAAACAATGAACTTGGCAATCGGTGTGTAAATTATTTGATTTCATACTCAAAACAACAATTAGCACCTCATGAGTCAAGAACTAGAATTTAAAAACAATCAATTTTTACTCATCAATTTTTTCCAAAAAAAATTACCTCAGCAATATGAACAAAACTGATAAGGAAAATACAACTTCAAAGCTCTGAAATAAGAAACCATCGACCTATTGGGAGCTTTATAGAGAGTTAATCATCGATTTTTTTATGATAAATTGATGAGTCATACATAATTATGGCTTATTCCTGATTTACAGTGATGAGTCATGTAGTAAGTACAAGATATTCCACATTTATAGTGATGAATCATGCTACAAAATACAAGATAAGAATATAAATACATCTGTGATGATCTGTGAAGAGATTTAGTACACCGCAGAATGACAGGCAGTAGTTTCAAAAGAAAGATTTTGGAAAGAAGTGTGAATAATGTAGAAAATCACATGTTGTCACACGTGATTAGAATTCATGGGCCTCACAATTAATTGCAAATATGTGGACACAATCTTTAAAATTTTTGTGAATTCATTAATCTTTTTACAATTCGTGGGGCCCATAACTATTTGTCCATATGTGGTGTGCGGACGACCAAACTTGGGCTTTGAGAGCCAGTGATGTTACATGTTAGTGATATTTGTATTGTGTTGTGTACAACTGGAGTACCATGAATTTATTAGTAGTGTTATTGTTGCTACACCTAGGACATGATCTCATGTACTCTTTCACCCTGTGGTAAACTACTCCAAACCTCTTGATACCTAGAACCTACAATAAAACATTACACATTTGATCCCTTTAAATTCTTCATTGCATATATTTACTAAAATTCTTATACAATCTTGTCAAAGATTGCTTGAGGAATCTTCAAACTTTGAAGTTATACACAAACAGGCCATGCCTTGCTCAACTGGCACTTCAATTCAAGCTCAAATACCTAAGTCGACCGTTCTTCACCTACAGTCTCAACCTCGAAGAGGACACCACACACACACACAAAAAGGAACTATATCACTTAATTTGGATTTGTTTAATAGTTTTATCGCATAACAGTTTTTGTATTTGCGGGTATTAGCCTTAAATTAGATATGTAGTTTTTTATATTTTTTTTCTTTTTTATTGAAATCTCACTTTTCTGCATTGTTCGCTTAAAGCTCCAACAAGTAGAACTTTGTTCTCCTTTGTTGACATCAGTTATTAATTTGTTGTATTTAGGCCTTTCAGGAGCAAACGTTCTGGTATTTTGCAGAAAAGTTGCTACAACATAAAAATTCCTGTAATAGTGTTAAATCTCAGCAGTTGTCATAGTAGTTGTTACTTTACTCCAACAATGTATTAACATGATTTTAAATTATAGAATCAACTTCAAATTGTTCAACTTTCAATAATATAGAGTTGTCAGATCTATTGACAGAGCACATAACCAGTGAACATGATTTTGACATTAATATTTTACAAGCCAGTGCCACAGGATGATACTCACCGAGAGAGGATAAAATAATTATAGAAGTTGTGAGATAAGCCAAAGAAGTCATGGTTATTTAGATCGGCCCAAGGAGAATACGATCTCGGTGAGTGAGGATCACTTGGACATGTTAGTTACAACAAGAGATTAATAGTTGCAATTTGGATGCATCTACTGATGAGGTTGACAACAAAATAGCTCAACTATAGTTATCTCAAACTCTTTACTAATTTATTTTTGCTATGTACATATCATCATTTATTTCGCGATTTTGATTCTCTTGTTAGATTGTGATCTGTATAGACAACTAAATTATCAGTAAGAGATGAAAATCACTTAGACAAATGCTTCAAAATTAAGGTACTAATATGCCAGTGTTGCGTAATTCGCATCTATGTAACCTCCATATATGCAATTATTGTGCAAATCATTAAATCTGTTGTATTTAATACATATTTTTGCTATATTCTTAATCATATCTATTAAACATTGGATCATAATTTGGCCGCTAATGATCTAAGAAATGAATAAAGTTCTACGAATTTAGGCAGACAACCATTGGAACCCCAACAGTAGTTCAAAAGTTCCAAGGCATATACAAGCTGGAACATATGGAGATTTGATAAGGATCTCAAGAAAATATGGGTGATGATACCAACAGTTATTTTTTGGTGTTTGGGGACTCTAGTGAATCGGATACATTTTGAAATCTCCCCACTAATTACATTGACCATTTTTAGGACTTTGTTAATTCCTACCGACACATTGTGAAAGAGCCAACAATTCTGTACTTTGGTCTTTTGTAATTTGCATCTCTTTGATGCATTTCTAGTGAATAGTCTATTTGATCAAGCTTCCAAAATCTGCTAATTTTGAAAAGTACTTCACAAGTACATTCCCAAAAAACAATTTCAGAGAGTAGATGCTTGACCAAGCTTTTAGAAAGTTCTTTAGAAGAAAACCCATTTTTTTCCAGCTTTTTGAACAACTTCTGTTGTTACTCAAACACACTGAAACAGTCGGCCACCCACTGTTCTTCCACTTCCTCAATCCTTTTTAAAAAGTTTAAAGTTGCTAGGAGTACCCACTAATTGAAGTTCAAGCTTTCAACTTCTTCATCAAATAGAACTTACATATGTAGAAACTACATATAAAAAGAACAGCAACACCACTACTAATAAGTTCTTTAGTGCATTCTATCTCTCTATAACAACATTTCACTATAACGGCAGAGTTCTATATTATGTTATATTTATTGTTTTATATACAAAGTAGAAATACTTCATTCAACTCCTAATTTTGGGAAAAATTACATAAATGTACAGATAAGTAGAGCTGTGAAGTTGGTTGCTATGGGTTTGGGAAGGAGTACTACTGGTTTCCCTTCTCTTCAAACATCCCACCTCCGTGTTACTATGATAAATCTATCAGTACTCAAATAGACAAAAATATATCAATAAGGCATAGCTTTTGACACAGATATGTAACAGAAATGGCCACAAGACATTAATTTTACTTGAATGTTCTGATAACTACATACTGATAACTAAGAAGGTTAATAAAACCCCAAATTCTATTAATTTTTGGGTTTGATAATTGTTAGGAACTTTGGTTCAGCAATACAACAACAAACAACAAACTTGGCAACTGGTGTGTAAATTATTTGATTGTATACTCAAAACAATAATTAGCACCTTATGATTCAAGATATAGAATTTAAAAACAATCAATTTTTACTCATCAATTTATGCCTAAAAAAATTAGTGTGAGAGGATAAAGGATAATTGTAGAAGTTGTGAGATAATCCATGAAAGCCATGGTCATTTGGATTATCCCAAAGAGAATATGATCCCGGTGAGTGAGGATCACTTAGATATGTTAGTTGCAGCAGGAGATTAACAGTTGTAATTTTGATGCATCTGCTAATGAGGTCGAAAGCAAAACAACTCAATTATAGTTATCTCAAACTTTTTACTAATTTAATTTTTGCTATGTACAAATCATCATTTATTTTGCTATTTTGATTCTCTTGTTATATTGTGATTCGTATAGACAACTAAATTATCATCCAGAGATGAAACTCACTTAGACAAATGCTTCAAAATTGAGGTACTGATCTGCCAGTGTTGCTTAATTCACATCTATGTAACCTCATATATGCAATTATTGTGCAAATCATTAAATCTACTGTATTTAATACATATTTCTGCTTTATTTTCAATCATATCTATTAAATATTGGATCATAATTTGGCCACCAATGATCTAAGAAATGAACAAAGTTCTACGAATTTAGGCAAACAACCATTGGAATCCTTACTATAGTTCAAAAGTTCTAAGGCATATACAAGCTGGAATATATGGAGATTTGATAAGGATCTTAAGAAAATATGGGTGATGATACTTGCAGTTATTTTTGGGTGTTTTGAGACTCCAGTGAATTGGATACATTTTGAAATCTTCCCACTAATTACATAGACCATTTTTAGGACTCTGTTAATTCCTACCGACAAATTGTGAAGGAGCTAACAATTCTGTACTTTGATCTTTTGTAATTTGCATCTCTTTGATGCATTTCTAGTGAATAGTCTGTTTGATCAAGATTCCAAAATTTGCTAATTTTGAAAAGTACTTCACAAGTATATTTCAAGAAATCAATTTCAGAGAGTAGATGCTTGACCATGCCTTTATAAGATGCTTTAGAAGAAAAACCACTTTTTTCAGCTTTTTGACTTTTGTTGTTACTCAAACACATTGAAATAGTCGGCCACCTACTGTTCTTCCATTTGCTCAATCCTTTTTAAAAAGTTTGAAGTTTCTAGGAGTACCCACCAAGTAAAGTTCAAGCTTTCAACTTCTTCATCAAATAGAACTTACATATGTAGAAGCTACATATAAAAAAAACAACAACACCATTACTAATAACTTCGTTCGTTCATTCTTATGTTATATTTATTATTTTATGTACAACCTAAAAATACTTCATTCAACTCCTAATTTTGGGAAAAATTACATAAATGTGTAGATAAGCAGAGCTGTGAAGTTGGCTGCTATGGGTTTTGGAAGGAGTACTACTGGTTTCCCTTCTCTTCGAACATCCCGCCTCCGTGTTGCTATGATAAATCTATCAGTACTCAAATACACAAAAATATATCAATAAGGCATAGCTTTTGACACAGATATTTAACAAAAATGGCCACATGACATTAATTTTACTTGAATGTTCTGATAACTACGTACTGATAACTAAGAAGGTTAAGAAAACCCCAAATTCTATTAATTTTCAGGTTTGATAATTGTTAGGAGCTTTGGTTCAGCAATACAACAACAAACACAAACTTGGCAACTGGTGTGTAAATTATTTGATTGTATACTCAAAACAATAATTAGCACCTTATGATTCAAGATATAGAATTTAAAAACAATCAAGTTTTACTCATCAATTTATGCCTAAAAGAAATTACCTCAGCAAGATGAACAAAACTGATAAGGAAAATACAACTTCAAATCTCTTAAATAAGAAACCATCGACCTATTAGGAGCTTTATAAAGAGTTAATTACCAACTTTTTAATGATAAATTGATGAGTCATACATAATTATGACTTATTCCTAATTTACAGTGATGAGTCATTTAGTAAGTACAAGATATTTCACATTTACAGTGATTAATCATGCTACAAAGTACAAGATAAGATAAGAACAGAAATACATCTGTGATAATCCGTGAAAAGATTTTGTACACCGCAGAATGATAGGTAGTAGTTTCAAAAGAATGGTTTTGGAAAGAAGGGTGAATAATGTAGAAAATCACATGCTATCACATGTGGTTAGAATTCATGGGCCTCACAATTAATTGCAAATATTTTGGACACAATCTTTAAAATTTTTATGAATTCATTAATCGTTTTACAATTCATGAGGCCCATAAATAATTGTCCATATGTGGTGTGAGGACAACCAAACTTGGCCATCCTCCCTTATAATATGTAGTAATGAGAGAAAAGTATCATGATCTGTCATTTTTTAACTTGATCCAAAAAAAAAATCAAGTATAACAAAGGATTTGTAGAACTTTAAATTGAAAAAGTCAAATAAAATTGATTAACCCTTTTGCTCTTGCAATGAATTTTTACACACACACATTGTTTATTATTTAAAGGGTCAAATATGTCCTATAGTTTAAATATATTCCTTATTATATTTTTGATTTAAAATATACTTTTAAAATAAATATATCCCTTCATTATATTTTGATATAAATTTATCCTTAATTTTGACCAGCAAAAAAAGGTTAGCAAGCTTTACCTTAGAGTCACGTCCAATTTTGATTATTCAATTCCTCTAGAAACTCACTCATTGAACACATCTCGAACTAATTTCCTCCACTTTGAATACTTTACTACTTCTTTTCTTACTAATAAGATCCTGATTTTTGATTTTGCATATCACAGATTTAAAAATAGGATAAAAGATCTTCATCTCATTTATTTCTAATCAAAATAAAAATAATTTTTATCATCCATTTCCTCTTCTTTCACTGACCAATTCTTACGTAAATTTTAAACACGCACCTTCTATTTTCTCCTTTCTTTTGGTTGAAAAGTGGATATTTCATTCAAAAATTAACTTGGAGCATGATCAAGCATAAAAATAGGTTCGAGGAGGCCCCTCATATGATTTTGAGTTAGTACATGAATGTAAGAATTAATATTACAAATTACAACTTTCTAATGGAAAACATTTCCCAAATTATCCGTTGCTAAAGTTTCAGCTACGCGCATTGGAAGAAATGTCAAAGTTTGAACTTGATCAATAAAGATGTCCCCATTGTCTAACCTGGCTAGTGCATCTGCGACCCTATTTTGTTCCCGGCATGTGTGTTTTAGAATTGGGGCTCCCAGTGTCTGCAATAAGAACCTGCACTCAAGGAATACGTTGCTATATACAAAATGGTTAGTGGAAATCATGTTTTAAGTAGTGATGGAGTCACAATTAATTTCAAGAGGAGTGAGTTGTCTAGCTACTACTAATCTAAGGCCCTTAAGAATGGAGAGGAGCTCAGCTCGTTGTGTATTAACATAGGGTAGGTTTTTAAGTACCCTAGGATCCAATTTCCATTATGATCCCTAATGACTCTACCCACCCTACCCGATCTAGGTTGTTTTTTGACACTAGCGTTAGTGTTGAGCTTATAGGTGTCCTGGCTAGGAGTTTCGCATTTAAGGTAGATGGTGGTTGTAGGCCTCTTTTTGGCTTCTAAGCCTTCCATAAGGAGGGCATACTCAGTGGCAAAAGTTATAGTGTGCTCTACAGGGATATCAGTGTCCCTGTTTTTAAAGAGATTTTCTTTTCTATTGAGCTAGATATTCCATAGGAAAAATGAGAGTATGGTATCCCTAGAGTACCCGTTATTGAAGGCTTTTCCATTGAGGGATTTCTAAGTATTGGCCCAGTTATCAACATTAAGAGGAAGAGTCCAGGGTTGCTATGGTGGTGTTGTGGAGGGCTATTTTGTTCCAAAAAGTCACAACTTCGGGGCACTTGAAGAAGATGTGGGATATATCTTCCTAGTGAGTGTTAATGTGGCAACAGAATGGGGAGATATTAGGCCTATGTGATGGAAGTAACTACCAGTAGGCAATCTTTTATGAAGGAGTAGCCAAAGGAAAGTTTTGATTTTGTTAGGGGTATGGAGTTTCTGGACGCGTAGGAAGTCTTGGTCAGTGGTTTTCTCTTGAATGACACTCTTGGCTTCAAGGATTTTGTAGGCACTACTGAGGGTAAACTTCTTATCCTAGAAATAGTCTCAGATGAGCTTATCCTTGAAACCGGTGTGGATAGGGATATAGAAGTGGGTTATGATTTCTAAAAGATCAGGAGGTATGGTGAAGGAGATGGAGTTGAGAAGCCAATAATTACCTTGTTATGGATGGTGCTGACTCTTAAGTGATCTTCTCCCTTATTTAGGGGGTCTTCTATAAGACTCCTAACGGTTCTGTGGTTTATGATCCATTTATTCTCAAAGAACTTTACCTTATTGCCTTTATGCACAATCCATCTCTTGATTTGAAGGTAGACATCCCACCTTTTCTTGATGCATTTCCAGGTTCTGAAAATGATCCACTTATAGGGTTCTATAGAGTAAGGTGTACAATACTTGTTATAAAGGATTTTGGCCCAGACTACTTGAGTATTATTATATATTCTCTAAGAGAGACTAGTATGCAAGGCTTTGATTTTTAGCTCACTTTTGGGATGCCCAATCCCCCCAAACTTTTTTGAGGTAGTGACCTTATCCCAACTAAAGAGATAGATTTTCTTCTTCTCTGTTATGCCCTCCTAGATGAAGTTTCTTTAAATTTGGTTAATAGTGCTAGTTACTTTTTGAGGAAGCTTAATGTAATGTATGGCATAAGATGGGATGCTGCTAAGGGTGGATTTTACAAGCACAGTTCTCACAAATATGTTGAGCATTTTTGTTTTCCACCCAGCCAACCTAGGCTTCATGTTATCTATGATGAATTGAAAGTCATTGGTAGAAGGTTTGGTATGAAATATAGGAAAACCAAGGTATTTTCCAATGATTTCACTAGCACTAATGTTGAGCAGGTTAGAGCAAGATAAAATTGTTTCAGCATTGCAATTGGAAGAGAAGATCACTTTTGACTTGGACCTATTAAGCTTTTGGCAAGACTGGAGAATAGACTTACGTTATCAAGTTATCAACAAAGAAGAAATGAGAGATTTTGGGTCCAAAAAGAAATAATGATGGGATTCCAGACCTTTGTAGTGATTTTTGTGTCAATGTCCCTAAATAGTATTTCTATGCAAATGATAAAGGGGTAAGGGGAGATAGGGTCCCCTACCTGATTCCTTCAGTATTTAACGCTTGTGGTTCTAATGTTATTCATAAGGATCGAGATAGAATTAGTGGATACATAGGACATGATGAGCTCAATGATAGTGGGAGAAAACTGGGAGTAGTTGAGGGAGTCTCTAATAAAAGGACCATTCAAGCCTATCAAAGGCTTTTTTTAGGTCAATTTTTAGATCATGTTTCCCTTTTTACCCTTCACCTTATTAAAATAGGTGATGAATTCTTGGACTATGAGAGCATTGGTAGAGGCTCTCCGATTAGCAATAAAGCTGGCTTGGCTAGGACCAATGATTTTAGGGTGAAAGGGTTTGATTCTATTGACAATGATTTTAGTGACGAGCTTGTAGAGAGTATTGTATAGCCCAATAGGTCTGGAACTTTTAACTTTAAAAGCATTAGTACACTTACGGATTAATCACAAGAGAGTCTCATTCATAGTAGGATCCATTATGCAGCTTTGAAAAGTCTCTCTGCAGAAAGTAGTGACTTTACTTTCCATAATGCTCTAATAATTTTAGTAAAAAATAGGGTGTATGCCATCAATATCTGGATCCTTGAGAGGATTGAAGGACTTGATGGTTGAGGTGATTTCCCTATTCCTTAGGAGAGAACAGATAAGGTCCAACATCAGACATATCCAAGGAGGGTAAATTTTGGTGAAAGGGTAGGGGATGATTGCTGTTAGGAGAGAAAAGATGATCATTACTATAGAGATTTGAAAAAAATTTAATGATATGGTTACTAATTTCTGTCCGATCACATAACCAGTTTCCAACATCATCCTTTAGAGTAAAAATTCTGTTTCTTTTACTTTTGTTGAGGGTGGATGCATCGAAGAATTTAGTATTTCAGTCTCCATGGAGGAGACAATTTATTCTAGACTTTGTTCTCTAAAAGTTTTTTTTAAACTTACGGAGGTTGTCATATTCTAGAATGAGCTCAGACTTAAGTTTTCACAAAAGAATGATAGTGAGGATATCGAGTGGAGTTTTAGATACCTTTTATTCTATTAAGGATTTTCCTCATATTATGAAATATGTTGCAAAAAAGAATCCTTGTTCCAAATAAAAGAGTTTTTTGGAAGCTAAGGATAACATTAAGAATAGTGTTGGGAGGATCAAAAGAAGAGTATACCATACTGTCAAAATTAGGATACCCACACCACATAAGTTCCATTCTAATGGGCCTACTGTACCTTAAAAAACTGTGATTAGATAGGTTGACAAGTAATGGACAATGGTCAGAGTGAGTACGAGGCAGGTGGATAATATTTGTTTTAGGGTATTTTTAAATCCAGAGGTTATTTGTAAGACATCTGTCCAGTCTTTCCAAGATAAGGCTATGCCTGTTCCTATACCTCTTATTACTCCAAGTGTATTTTCTGCCTCTGTACCCTAAGTCGACTATGCCACATTGGTTGACACAGTCCCAAAAAAGGTTTACTCTTTTGTTATTTATATAGTTTTCCCTAAATTTTTCTCTGGCATGGAGGACTTCATTAAAGCCCCCCTAATAATCCATTAATAGTAGTGGCTTTGGGACATGCTAATGAGAAATTCCCAAAGAAGACTTCTAATAGAAAATTAGTACTAGCATAGATGGCAGAGAAAAGCCAAGAATGAGAGGTAGAGAGTGCCTTGACCATAGCATGAATAGCCAAAGGAGTGATGGAAATGTCTTCCAACTTGAGGATATTTTCTTTTCAGATTGTGAGAATTCCTCCAGACCTTCCTACAATAGGGAAATGGATTTAATCATTAAACACTAACTCAATAGTGATCCCTTTATGTTCAATATTCTCGTCTCAAGCAATAAAAGCATAAAAGGATTATGTAGATTAACTAGGGTAGTGTATAGTCTCCTAAAGGTATTACTATTAGATCCTCTAACCTTTGAAATGATGAAGTTTAGCATTATGTTCACTTGATATGGTGGTATGGGGTTCATATTCTTCTCTTTCATGAAGTGGAGAATCAGGTTGGTCATTGGGGTTATATTCAGGAATAAAGTTGAGGGAAGATAGTCTATCTTGTTCCTCAATTTCAGGGAGCATTTCTTCAATCTCTTGGTACAGAATATAATAACTACTTCCCTCGAGGACTTTTGAACTTTTTTTAGAATGTGTCCTCTGAGGAAAAGGCTTTTGTCTTTTGATCCCCAAGATTTTCTAATATTTCTTTTAATTCCTAATTATATTGCATTAGAGTTCCTAAGCTTGAGGTTTATCCATCTCTTAGGTCTTCTTCTATGTTTTTTGGAATTAAGGTTTGGTGCTGGTGGAGAAAGGTTCTTATTGGGTTTCATGAAATGAAGGTAGGGCTTACTAGTGTTACATTGGAGCGGTAAGGAGGAAAGAAGGGTAGGCTTTAAAAGAGCTGGCTTAGTAGAAGGTTGTGTTTCTATGTGGAGAGGTGCACTGTATCCTTTATGAAGTAGACCTAAAGGACCATTTGAATACACAACTGATTCCCTAGTTGGTAGGCCACGTGGTTGATTAATTCTTTCACCATATTTTCCAAGTAATATGGGTCTTGAAAAAGTAGGGCAATTAGTTGATCGTTAATATTGGCATTTAGTGTCAGTGGAAAGTCTTGGAGGAAGAGCTCCAGCCAGAATCTTAGAGTTTGATCTAGTGGTGGTGGGGTTGCTATCAGAAAGATCAATGTTTTAGGGGCTGCAGGAGTTTGATTTATGGTATGGAAGTTTTCTATTAGTTTTGAGAGAAGAAGGAGCTTGACTTTTATGAGGTTCAGAATTACCATTTTTAATTATAAAATAGTGGTTTGTTTGGGAGGATTTAACTGACACGACCTTTATAGTCATGTCAACTACGAAGTTGAGATGAATATCTCCTACCTTATTATTGTTTTCAGTACCATTTTTTATTTTGGGATGATCATTATTAGCAGAGGAACTAATTGACATACTTCTATGGTCGTATCATCGACAATACTATGATAATTATTCCCTATCTCAAGGATGTTTTTGTTAGGGATGGGGAATAGTTTATTCCCAGGAGTTGACAAAACAATATTACAACTAGAGTTCAGGTATTGTTATGGAGCCCTGGGGAGATTTTCTTTGGGATTATGTGTTGTAGGGGGAAAAAACCTCACGCCAGAGACAGAGACAAGTTTTCTTTTTCCTAGTGGTGGTTTATGGTATAGAATTAGTAGGGCCCACCCTGTTGACTAGGTTGCCGACAATAGTTGTCTCGATAGTTTGGTTATTAGAGGGGAGCTTCAAGTTTTTTGATTCTCATTATTATTTTTATTTGGGGGATGAGGTGTAGTATAGTTGATGAACTTACCTGATTGAGCATTGAAGGCCTTTACTTGGTTGGGATGTGCTTTTAGGTTCTGCTATCTTGAGGGAGGTTTTCTTTCTCGTGTTCGTCGCTGCTCCTTTCTTTAGGAAATTCACTATTTTTCACATACTATCCAATAGCGATTTTTATGAATTAATGATTTCTGAAGAGGCAAGTGTTTGTAAGATTTAGGGGGTAGGGGTGGATGTACAACTTTTGAGGGCATAGCCTACTCACCCACAACCAGTACATAGTGTTCCTTCTCCCTCATATAGCACCTCTTGGATATGTTTCCAATTGTGACAAATCTTTTGATATGGATTTCAAGAGGTACTTGAATGTAGATGCGAGCATATCTCCCTCTTAGTGTAGACAAGGTGCACGAGTCAATTTTAAGCAATGCTCTCAGTTTTTGCTAATTATTTTTATAGAACTTATTTATCATAGAATTTAGTGGGTAACCTGATCCAAATAGAAGGGTGCCTTATCTTAGAATCTTAGGGTACGAAGTTTGGTTTCAATCGTGTAACTGAAAGAAAGCCCATGAACCAAGGTCCTTTGTGTAGCGATTTGTTCATATTTTCTTCTTTGCTGAATTTTGCAATGTAGAAGTCATGCCCCAAATCAATGAGAATGAGGGTTTCAAATGGCTTTCACAATGTTGTGATTTTTGTTTTTAGAAACTGGTGTGAGACTTTCCTTCCCATAAGTTTCACTATTACTGAAAATTTTCATGGTTGATAAATGTGTGTTTTATCTTATTCCGATATGATTATAGGGTCTTTGTTTGCTTGTTATTTTCCTGTATCACCCAGTTATTTGGGTGGTAAGATCTATTTAGAGTATCTTGTTTGTTCGTCAAAATGCCTTTGAAGGACTATTTGGTGGTGCGTCTTTCTCTATAGAGACATTTTCTTTACATGATGGATCTAGTGGTGTCGGGGAGTTGTACACAGAGTGTTGGTTGCAGGTGGGTTGCATTTCTTTCTAGAGGGTTCTAGAGAGAGATTTTTTTTTTGTGTATTCTCTAAAATTGATTATACATATTTTTTCTCCTTTTTTTAACTTATGATGGTATAATTAGCTTGCTTTGTGTTTCCATAAAAGTTTTCCTAAATTCTAAAAACGCATACAAATGCATACATTTTTGAATTCTCAAATTTTTAACCGTTTGCTTTTATGATAAGAGAGTGGAGAGAATGGTTGGGATAAGATAGGTTTCTAAATGAATTGGTTATTTAAGATTGGAGGTAAGTAATTTGAATATGAGTTTGTCACATGTTCTTCGCCAAAATAAAGAGTAATTTGTGCCAAAATATAATGATAGGGGTATATTTTAGAGTGAAAATATAATAAAAGGGATATTTTGGGACCGAAAGTATAACAAAAAATATATTTAAATAATTTTTTTATAATACTGAGTATATTGGACCCCTTTTCGTACTTTATATTACTAGTTTAGGGTACGTGTGTTGTTCGTGCATGTCACGTCAAGCCATCGATCTATAAAATATATGAAAGAATAAATTATTGAAAATAGCAATTACCTTGAAACAAAATATAATATTTTGTTCGTTAGTTTCAACCATGAAAAATGAAATTCAAAGACTTTTTTTTTGTAAATTAAAAAAATAATTAGAATTTACATGTTAAAATACACTACTTTTGTTATTTTAATTTATACTTCAACTTTTGAAGAAACTCTATATATATGGACCTTCACACTTGTGTAAAATTATTCCTAATATTTTTAAGTAGGCGATATTATGTTGTTTTTGGTTACTTCATAATGTTTAAACTTTCTTGTTATCAAATAATAAAATTCGTCTCTCAATTGTGAATTGCACATATTCACATGTCGAAACGTATAAAAACAATCAAATTATAGTTTTGTCTAGCACTCCCTCTATTTCTCTCGAGAGTCAGTTTGACTAATTTTCAAAGTTTAATAAGATTAGATTGATTCAAAATTTTAGAATTAAAATTTAAAAGCTATATGAAGAGTACTATAAGTAGCAATTTTTATTTGTTCAATATGATGAATAATTTCGATAATTAGTTTATTGTGACATCATTAAAAGGAATCACTTGCTTGCATAAATGAAATTCATAATCTAAAAAACTCCAAAATAAAATAAAATAAATAAAATAAAATTCGTTTTTCATATTTAACATCTCATATGAACAAGCCCCTTTTTGGACAATATTGTACGAGTTGTTCTTTACCTATTTCTCTGCACCCTTTCACCATATTTTTGTGCCTCGGTTTATTCAATGTTGGATTCTAAGTGAAATGAGAATGAAAAATAGAGGAAACAAATAGAGGAAAAAGTGAATTATATTTCACTTTAAGGAGGTAAAGTTCTCCCATATTTGTGGAAAAAAGAATCTGTCTTATGCTTATATTGAGAAACGTTCCTTCATGTGGATAGTGAAGCAAGAATAAGACAAGCCTCATGATGTCATCATCGTCACTAACTCTGATTGACTTCGTATTTGAATATGGACTTGTCATATGACTAATAACACTCGAATTATGTAACACCCCACATTTTCGGGCTAGAATTCAAACTGTTATTCCTACGTATACAAACTCAAATCCAATTATTTCTATATAAATATAAGTGTCGTGATCATTTATCTAGTGTGTAAAGTGCTTTTGAGGTGAAGAATGTTCATAGAAAACACTTAGAGTGAAGTGGAGTTAAGAAATTTTGATTCAACCAAATTTTTGTATTTGATCCTACAAAGGTCAACTTTGAACGTGTATAAATTCTGGAATATATTGAATTTTGGGTATCAATACCCACCAAATTAAATATAACTGAGTTCTCTTTCCAACGCATCCAATTTTGCCTTAATACAATACCCGATCAAAATGTTATAAGCATTTTTGTGAGGAACCAGTGAGGGTCCACGATTTTAGCATGTCATGGAAGATAATCTCCGCGATAAGTAATGTGGCCCATAGGTTAGCCTCCGTGATAATGTTCATGCCACGTCGCTATATAAAATTTGTATTGTCTTATTTTATTTCCTTCAGGATGAGGGGTAATGAGGTCTTTTCACCTATGAATGACCTTTAAACACTATATAACCTATTTCCATAAGTTTTCACGACACAAAAGCTATTATTCCACCCTCAAACACAAAACCCAAGAAAAGCTTATTGGTTTCATCTCACTTTCATCTTTAGGGCTCCAAGTTCCAAATTACTTTCTAATTCTCGTGTGTCTAAGGTATGTAGCTCTCTCCTTACACTTGTGTTTTCTTAAGGGCATGAAATTGGTTTATTATTCATATGATTTTGATGTTGGGTTTTGAACTATGGGTTGAGGGTTTTGGATATAAATTATTTGAATATTTTCTCATGATTTCTATTAAACTAATATGTATTAAATTTTTGGTTTGTACACTCATTAAGATGCACGGGAATGGTGGATGAAATAGGGGTATAATGGACTCCTAAATTTGTAAACTATGGCAATAAGGGTACAATGCAGTCCCTAAATAATTAGTTTTGGTATGAAAATTGATAATAACCTCAATCCACTTGCATAATTGATTTTGAAATATAAATTATTTAGTTTGGCTTATACTATTTGAAAACTAATGCATTGCATAAATGGCTAACGGATAAGAATGATATTGAAAACCTTGTGGGGTACAATGGACTCCCCCATGTGAATGATTTTCTTGAAAACCTTGTGGGGTACGAAGAAATCCCCCAAGTAATTTTAATATTGGTGTCTGCGGGGTACGAGAAATCCCCAAAGTATTGGCTAATGACATTACTTACAAGCTATAGTCGATATGATAATACCACTTAATAAAGAGTTAATAATTAACTCCTAAAATTTATGGAAAGGTTATGTGTTAAATATTTTAATTGGGCTTAATAAGGGTTGTGTTAGCTGGATGTGAAGGTGTGAATCCCAAAGGACTGATACTGAAAACTCATGTTTGACGACGTGAGGGTTGGTCTTGATGACCATGTTCTTGTGTGGTATGAATATATCCCCCAAGTGTGTATATAGAATTGTATCATAGTTGTCAAAGGGTACATTAAAATCCCCGACCTTCTATGATATCTCCAGTTCGTGTGAATAACATGCACTCGGTCCCGATTAGAGGATAACAACTGGACCCATATAGCCCATGGGTGGTTTTATGATGGTCAAGCTATACAACCCAGGCAAAATTTTTAAAGTTCATGCTAAGCTCTATTCCCCCCTCCAGTATATTTTATATATATACATACATACACACTTATAGATAAACATGGATGTGCATATGTGCATTGGTTTGAATTGTTTTTGGATTGATCACATTATTTTATCCTGTATCCCTGAGTTACATGCTAGCACTCCACCCGCTAACTATCTTCGAACACTATATCCCCATGCGATGTAGGAATCAAAAATATTTTTACATTTTTTGTGCAGTGACAGGTGATCGTTGGATAAGTTTGTGAGTTAGCTTGAAGTGATGTGCTTCCATATTTCGGAAGACATCATTTCATGATTTGGTTTCCTTATGTCATAAACTTTTCTTTGATCTAGTTTTGGCTATCGTGGTGGGCATGTCTTGACTTATATTGATTTTGGTTCTGTATAGAGGCTTTGTGGATTACTTTGGGCTTGGAATTGTTTGTTGAATTCTTAGACTTCTTTTGAGTCGTACTTATATATATTGCTTTATATTTGGAATTCCATTGTAATATTATATTATGATCTGGTTAACTAGGTAAAGGGGGTGGTCTCCGATCCTAGGTGGACTTGAGATACCCATTATGGATAGGCCTTGGTTTGGATCATTATAAAGTTGGTATCAGAGCCTAGGGTCATGGTCAATTAGGTGTCCACAAAGCCGTATCAAGTAGAGTCTCTTCTATGGGTATGTAGTGCGCCACACTTATAAGGGAGGGGCTTTGAGGCATTTTGAAATATTTTCTTTTCTTGATGTTCTAATTTTTTGCTATAGAGTCTAAGGTCTTGAAAAATCTCTAACCTCTGTTTAATCACACTTTAGATCGTGTCTCCTTGAAGATCTGATATTTGTAGAAGCTCTTCTGTCCCACTTGGGGATAATGTGGACGAAACTCTTCCTACTTATGAGATACAGATCCGATCTAGGTCGCTGTTTCTGATTTCCCCCATGGGGATCCACCGGTCTCCACTGATCTTTCTCCAGATGGTGACACCCATACTCAACGCCTGAAGGATATATTACCAATGCTGAGTTCTGTTGTTCTATTCATTTGTTAACCCAAATAATGGCCTCTTTGTCATGTCAGTCCAATCTTGTTAGTGCGAGAAGGACTTAGGCAAAAGTGAGAGGCAGATATGACAAGATTTTTTAATATTCAGAGCAGGGGAGGGGTCAACAAAATTATGGTAGGTGGGGTAAATAGTAGGCTAAATAGAGTAATCGGGGGGACTTTCTATGCAGTTGTCAGTGCTTCTTATCCTCAGTCTTCTGGTGAACATCGTTTTTGGACTAATGAAGATCAATCAGTCCCACCTTATCGTCTCTACTAGTTTTATAGTCTGTAACACTATGGTTATTGTGATAAAAAGAGGAATCAGTGTTTTAGTTGTGGTCAGTTGGATCACCTATAGCGGGAATATCCCACAAGAGTTGTCACTGGGGTAAATAGGATTTTGTTTGCCACGTCATTTGCTCTTGCACCAAACCTAAACTAAGGAGTGCCACTTCTAGTTCCGACATTGGTCTATGTTCTCGCTACCCATCAGGAGTTCGAGGTATCTCCTGATGTCGTCACTGGCATTTTAAAACTCTTCTCTCGTGATGTGTACTGATTACTTGATCTGGGGTCTACCATTTCTTATGTGACCCTATTTGTGGCTATGCATTTTGGTTTTGGCCTTGAGTGTATTTTGGACCCCTTTTTTATTCCTACCCCAGTGGGTGACTCAATGGTTGCTAGACGAGTCTATAGGGGTTAGGTAGTATCTATTGGTGGTAGGAAACTTTAGTGGATTTGATTGAATTAGACATTTTGATGTCATCTTGGGGATGGATTTGTTGCATTTGTGCTATGCCTCTTTAGATTGTCGAACCTGTAATGTTATTTTCAAATTTCTAAATGAGCCAGTTATCCAGTGGGAAGGGAGTTACCTTGTGCCTAAGGGAAGGTTTATATCATATCTTAGAGCCCAAAAATTGATTTCCAAGGGGTTTCCTTATCATTTGGTCTGGGTTAAAGATTCTAACTCGAGGGAGGGGGAGGGGGAGGGGGTGAGGGAGGAGGGGGTCCTTCTTTACAATTCATTCTCGTGGTTAGTGATTTTCTTGAGATTTTCCCAGATGATCTTCATGGTATCCCTCCCGATAGAGAAATTGATTTTGGGATCAATTTTCTTTCGAACACTCATCGTATCTCTATCCCTCCCTATTTTGGCTCCAACTGAGTTAAAGTAACTTAAGAAGCAGTTAAAAGATCTTCTTGACAAGGGTTTTATCCACCCTAGTGTGTCTCTGTAGAGTGCTTCTGCGTTGTTCGTGCGTAAGTAAGATGGGACTCTTAAGAGGTGTATAGGCTATCTGTACTGGGATGAGTGATTTAGGGTGACCTCCTTATTGGGTGGACTAGTATATTATGTGGGATATTTCAATGGTGGTACATGATTATTTCTAGACACTAAGTTTGAACTTTAGATGTTAATTGTGGTGATAAGAATATTAGCTCAAGAATTGTGATGCAAGATTTGTGGGAGTGAATTAGTAGGTTTGATACAATGTGTGAAAGAGCTTATCTTGATGACTTATGAAATATTGGAGTGGGTAATTGTGATCTATGCATGAGGTCTAGTGTTGAAGTAGAAATGGTGGCTAAATCATTAAATGGATAAAAGCCCTAAGTTATAAGAATAAATTGTACTCGGTCTTGAGTTATAAGTGTCGTGTGTTCCTAGCTTATGTCCTTAAATTCCTTAGTATGGAACAGCTTAGGAAGTTTTTTTTATGGTGTTTGCAGAGCTAAATTGAGAGAGAAGTAGATAGAATATGTGAACGCTTGATATAGTTGTAAAATTTGTTAAGTTATGAGGTTGTGATATTAGAGGTGTAATGCTAGTATTCTAAGGAGTTTAAAATCGAGTGTTAAGTGTTTAAAAGAATGGATATCTATGCCCAAGAAAATGTTAGTTATAAGGCGATAACTTTGGAGTTTGGAGGAAGTTAAGATTAGTATCCCTGAAGGAGGTGTCCTAGAAACAAATTAGTGTCTTCATATTAAAGTTGTCAAGGGAGTTTGGTGTTCTTATGCGGAGTGTTGTGCATATAGATTTAATGAGAGTATATACTTTCAAGATTGGGATAGTGACCTTTGAACTAAGGGGGAGATAATGCAAATCTTGAATTTTCTCATGGTGGTGAGTTTCAGGGATGGGTTAGGATAAATCTATTATTACTCTTGCAAATTCCTCCTATTTCAGTTTAAAGGGACATTCTACCAACATTCTACGTATTCAAATGGTGTCTATGCGTAAGTGTAATACCCCAGGAAATTTTTTGTTGAAATTTTGTGCGAAACGTGTTGGGTTCTATCTTCTAGAATAAATTATAAATTTTTCGTTTGGAATGTCTTAGATTATGACGCACCATTGCGTAGAGTATCAAATAAGATTTCCAACAATATGTGGATCATCCAAAACGGACACCTGAGCGATGAGTTATGAACATTCCGATCGAACCGTGAATAGTAGTGAACAGTAAAATGTGCAGGAAAAATAGTACTGAGGCCTGACATATTTTTGCTCCAAATTTAAACGATCATAACTCCTTGTACATAATGATCTGGGTAATCTACTATATATCAACGGAAAGCTCTGCAAAACGTGCAGGAAAAAAAGTACTGAGGCCTGGCATATTTTTGTTCCAACTTTAAACGATCATAACTCCTTGTACATAATGATCTAGGTAATCTACTATATATCAACGGAAATCCCTGTGAGTCCTCTTTCTAATGATATTGGTTTCATCCAATTTTTCTATCGGAGCAAAAAGTTATGGTCGATCTACTTCAGCCTATCAAAAGTAAATTTTTGCGTCAACTTCAAACGATCATAACTCCTCGTACACAATGATCTAGTTTAGATACTATATATCAAAGGAAAGATATGAGAGTCCTCTTTCTAATGAAATTAGTTTCATCCAATTTGGATATTGGAGTAAAACGTTATGGTTGATCTACTTCAGACTATCAAAACAGTCCACTAAAGAACAAATTCAAGAATTATTTGATTTTTAGGGGCGTTTTGGTCATTACCCTCACCCAAAATCCATCCAAAACCCTATATTAAAGCCTATTAGAAGCATTATATGTTATATTTCATCAAATTGCCTCAAAAAGAAAACCTTAAGCTCCTACATCCAACTTCAAGAACCTTCAAAGTTCACCATTAATTCTGCAAATTTATTCAAGATTCCAAGTTCCTAGTTCAAGAACTCCAAGAACCATCTTTCAAAGGAACGATTAACATCTCAAAAATGAGTATCGATCTAAAGTTCATCATTCAAGGTATGTGGGGTTTTTCAACAAGAACTCTCTTTCGTTCTTGTGCCCAAAAGTACTTTTCTTTCCAAAGGCATGATTTTTATTTGAATTTTTATGAATTTGAAGCATGAACCCATATCTTATGATAATTATTATGAAATCTTGATGTTTATGATTTTGAAAGATGAATTTACATGTGTGGAGATATAAAACATGAATCTTGAATGATATTTATCATGATTTTGATATTTGGGTTGTGAATCCCCATTGAAAATTGTATTTTTTTGAGAAAGTGTGTGTTATAAGCATGTTGATGTTGAATATTTGAGATATTTTAAATGATTTGAGATTTTGGTCTTAATGGAGTTGTTTTGAACTCAAGTGTGAAAGAAATACATAACGTGGTTGATTTTGATAGATGGGAAGCATGATGGCTCCCGATGTATATTTATATATTACTAAAATTGTTTTGTTATGGAATGTCTTTGAAATGATCTAAGCTAAGTCCGGGAGAAATCTTTAGCCCCTAGTGGGAGGTATAAAGCGACCTTACTTCCCTAGAACTACGTGCCCCCATAGGAGTGAGCCTAAGGCTGATTTATATAGTGATCACTAGTTTATATAGATTTGATATCGATAGTCCTACTCCAATGGCAAGGATAGGACGACTTTCCCCAATGTGGGTTGTACGTTGGACTCCATGTAGCTCACATGGTTTATATCAGTTATAGGATCTCCCAGTGTGTGTGTGTTTCCTTGTGTCTATGGTGAATGGTGAAGTGATTTGAAAGTGGAATTGTGAAAGTTATTCTTTCGAAAGATTTAAATGATATTTACATTAGGAGAATTGATATTCTTGATGAACTGAAAGTGATTGACAAATTATATGATGACTCACATGTGTAATTGTACTTATTTTATCCTCTCATGATTATGATGATTTTCTTCGGGCTATGTGAGTCTTTTATACATCCTGAATATTTCTTATAAATATTTATGATGATGATGTTTATACAACTGCATACACCCCCATATATTTGATTCCTTTCCATGGTACTGACCCACATCTTTGGATGTGGGCTACATTTTCTCAGAATGTAGGTTCAGGTGCTCAGTTCCAGGTTTGACAGTGATTCTTTGGGCACGCTGTTCTACATCCTCTGTTATGGTAAGTCCTCATGTTCCGAGGACGTGATGTCTGATGTTGGTTTCATGGAATTGTTTACATTTGATAACTGAGTATGAGTCAGTTGGGCCATGTCTCAATTGCTCGCTGGTTTTATTGATTTTCTTAGAAGCTTATCAGACTAGTATAGATGTTGGGAGTTGACTAATAATGCATGTATCTGAGGAACATAAGTGTGGAGTTGGCTGCGTATAGTTTGAAAGACCTTGATTATGATTGGGTTGTTGCTTGGAGGAAAGGTAGAGGTGAGGGAGCTATCCCTACAACTTGGCAAGAGTTCCAGGATGCATTCCTGGATAAGTTTTTCCCTTTGGAGATGAGGGAGGTAAAGGTGGAAGAGTTTATGAACCTGAAACAGGGCTCTATGACTTTTAGGGAGTACTGTCTAAAGTTCAATTAGTTGGCTAAGTATGATCCCGACTTAGTGGCTGATAATCGGTCTAGTATGAGTAAGTTTATGACTGGAGTGTCTAGTTATGTGGTTAAGAAGTGTAGGTCTGCTATGCTGAATAGTGACATGAATCTTTCTAGGCTGATGACTCATGCCCAACAGATTGAGGCAGACAAGATTAAGGAGAGAGATAGAATGAGAGGGAATAAGAGAGCTAGGTCTATTATCACGGACAGGGTCAGACTAGATCGCAGGGAGGGAGTCGTGATAACACTCAAACTACAGCTCTCGTAAGAGTGTAAGCGGTCGCTGTCAAATATAGAACCTAATTGGGTTGGGTGTCGAATCCCACAGGGAATACTTGGTCACTAAGTAAGCAACGATTAGTAGACTGTTGATCGAAAATTCTACAAAAAGGGGGGAGGGGTTTAGGGTTTGGCGTGAACTAGAAGTATCAAAATAGCAAAGTAAAAACAGAATGTTTAGTAAGATTTTAATCAATGAGAATTGTAAGTTAGGGTTATGTCCACCTTATGAGTTTTACGTATCTATTGGCTATGAGTTATGCGGAATTCAGACATGCATGCGCTTATAGAGTTTCATATTCTATGGTAAATCCTAGTGTCTTTCGACCATCAAGGATTATCTCACTTTAACTCTTTCGAGCTTAAAACGTATAACTAATGGTACGAATTCTCAAAGAGGTTAATCCAGTTACGACACTAACTTTTAAACAGGGGTTGGTAGCCTTATTTCCTTGTCACTCTCTCTTTTCCATACATGTAACTTTTCTTTCGAACAAGTTAATGCTATACTGGCGTATTCTATATGTTTGCAACCACAAGAATTCAATTAAGATGAAGAGAGTAATGATATAAGTAGCATACGTATCAAGAATTCACAAACTCATAGCAATAGATAGTATCTCATAAGGCTTTCATAACCCTAACAGAGAAGTTTAGCTACTCATAATTGTGAAGGAAAGCCACGAGGATATCATCATCATACCGAAGTAATAACAATATCACGATAAGTAAGTATTGGCGTCACTTGTGGCGTGAATTCCTTGCTAGTAGCGTTTCTCCTATCGCGAAAATTAAAAGTCAAATAGATGAGGAATAATGTCAACAACGAATTTAAGAATAGAAGAGAATAAGAATGAATTGAAAGAGAATTAATTGATTGCTGAAAAGTTCAGCAAAATAGGGTTTTTATAACACCCATATCCTATTCCTACTAAGCTACTGCATACTTGTCCTAATCCTATTAGGTTACTGCTTTCTTATCCTAATCCTACTAAGTTACTGCTGATCCCCAAGTCTTTGGAAATACTGTTTTTGCCTGGAACAAGTTTTCCATGCATCACTTTTAGTCCATAGGCTTCCAAAAGCTGCCTTCCTTCTTACGTAAAGCTTCCTTTGGCGTCAACCAGTCCATAAAATGCTGAAATCTTCATCATTTATACCTGAAAACTTGCTAATCACGTTGGTTAGCTCACTCACAGGAAAAAGGACTAAAAGTGCAGGAATTATATATTTTGTCCTTAAAACTTAGCTAAAATATGGGTGAATTAAGGTGCTTTAGGCGTGTAAATACGCGTATCATCAAGTCTCCCTCTGTATCTGGATCGTTCATCTATGCCAGCACCGTCATCTGCTAGTGCTCTCGTGCCTAGAGGTAGGCAGGAGCAAGGTAGCAGTTCATATGCATCTAGGTCCCAGTACAGTACTAGTAGTAAGCCAAATCGTCCCCTGTGTCCTAAGTGTGGTAGGGATCATTCAGGTGAGTGTTGGGGTAAGAAAAAAGGTTGTTTCCGATGTGGTGACATGGGTCATAGAGTTAGATATTTTCCATAAGATGGACAAAGGCATCGTGACTATTGCCCTCAGACCCAGACTTAGACTGTTAGTGCTCCAGTTCCAGCGACTCGCCCAGCCCCAGCTCAGGGCGACTCTTCTAGCAATACTGGCGGGCATCGCCAGAATAGATTCTATGCTTTACCGTCCTGCCAGGAACATGAGGATTCTCCTGATATTGTTACTGGTATTCTTCGTATATTTCAATTTGATGTGTATACTTTCTTGGATCCTGGATCCAATTTCTCATATGTTACACCTTTGATTGCTTTGAATTTAGAAATGAGTCCTGAGATATTCCTGAGCCTATCGTAGCTTCTACACTAGTGGGTGATTCGATTATTGCCCCAAAAATGTATAAAAAGTGTCCTGTTACCGTTTTTCATAGAGTCTTATTGGCTGATCTGATTGAGTTAGACATAGTAGATTTTGATGTGATTCTGGGTATGGACTGGCTGTATTCTTCTTATGCCTATATTGATTGTCGTACCCGAGTGGTCAAGTTTCAATTTCCGGGTGCATCCGTGTTTGAGTGGTCTAGGAATTCTATGTCACCCAAGAGTCATTTTATCTCTTACCTCAAAGCTAGAAAGCTTATTTCCTAGGGGTGTATTTACCATTTGGTTAGAGTCAAAGACACTAAGTCTGAGACTCCAACTCTCCAGTCTGTTAACGTCGTCAATGAGTTTTCTGATGTCTTTCCGGATGATCTCCCAGGGATACCTCTTGATAGAGAGATAGAGTTCAGGATTGATCTTCTTCCCGATACTCAGCCCATTTCTATTTCTCCTTATCGTATGGCCCCTGTAGAACTTAAGGAGTTGAAAGAGCAACTCAAAGATCTACTAGATAAGGGTTTCATAAGGCCCAGTGTTTTTTCTTGGGGTGCTCCTGTGTTGTTTGTGAGAAAGAAAGATGGCTCTTTGCGTATGTGCATTGATTACCGCCAACTGAATAAAGTCACCGTAAAAAATAAGTACCCTCTTCCGAGAATAGATAATTTGTTTGACCAATTGCAAGGTGCAAGTTATTTTTCAAAGATAGACCTTCGTTCCGGCTATCATCAACTCAAAGTTAGGGAGTGTGACATCCCAAAAACCACTTTTCAAACTCGTTATGGACATTTTGAGTTTCTTGTTATGTCTTTCGGGTTAACTAATGCCCTAGCAACTTTCATAGACCTCATGAATCGAGTGTTCAGACCATATCTAGATTGTTTGTCATAGTGTTCATCGATGATATACTGGTGTACTCCCGTAGTGAGGATGAATATTCTGATCATCTCCGTACTGTCTTGCAAACCTTTAAAGATCACAAATTGTTTGCCAAGTTTAGTAAGTGTGAGTTTTGTCTAAGGTCATTTGCTTTTTTGGGTCATATCATTTCTTTCGAGGGTATTAAAGTTGATTCCCAAAAGACCGAAGCTGTTAGAAATTGGCCTAGACCTATTTCTCCGATTGATATTCAAAGTTTCTTAGGTTTAGCTAGATATTACCGCCGTTTTGTTTAGGGTTTCTCCTCTATAGCATCTCCTATGACTCGGTTGACCCAAAAGAAAGTGAAGTTTTTGTGGTCCGAATCTTGTGAGAAGAGTTTTCAGGAGTTGAAAACTCAACTTACTTCAACCCCTATTTTGACTTTGCCTGATGGTGTTGATGGTTTTGTGGTGTACTGTGATACTTTGAGAGTTGGGTTGGGTTGCGTATTGATGCAGAAGGGTGAGGTGATAACTTATGCTTCTAGACAGTTGAAACCCCATGGGAAAAATTACCCCACCTATGACCTTGAGTTTGCTGCTGTTGTGTTTACTTTGAAAATCTGGAGACACTATTTGTATAGTGTCCATGTTGATGTTTTCACTGATCATAAGAGTCTTCATTAGGTGTTTACCCAGACAAAATTGAATTTTAGGCAGAGACGATGGTTAGAATTGTTAAAGGACTATGATATGAGTGTGTTGTACCATCCGGGCAAGGCCAATGTTGTAGCGGATGCCCTAAGTAGAGTGTACATGGGTAGTTTTTCGCATGTAGTAGAAGGTAAGAAAGAGTTGGTTCGTGATGTACATCATTTGGCTAGATTCAAGAATTATTTGATTTTTAGGGGCATTTTGGTCATTCCCCTCACCCAAAATCCGTCCAAAACCCTATATTAAAGCCTATTAGAAGCATTATATGTTATATTTCATCAATTTGCCTCAAAAAGAAAACCCTAAGATCCTACATCCAACATCAAGAACCTCCAAAGTTGACCATTAATTCTGAAAATTTATTCAAGATTCCAAATTCCTAGTTCAAGAACTCCAAGAACCATTATTCAAAGGCACGATTAACATATCAAAAATGAGTATCGATCTAAATTTTATCATTCAAGGTATGTGAGGTTTTTCAACAAGAACTCTCTTTCGTTCTTGTGCCCAAAAGTACTTTTCTTTATAAAGGCATGATTTTTATTTGATTTTTTATGAATTTGAAGCATGAACCCATATCTTATGATGATGATTATAAAATCTTGATATTTATGATTTTGAAAGATGAATTTACATGTGTGGAGATATAAAGCATGGATCTTGAACGATATTTATCATGATTTTGATATTTTGGTCGTGAATCCCCATTGAAAATTGTGTTTTTTTGAGAAAGTGTGTGTTATAAGCACATTGATGTTGAATATTTGAGATATTTTGAATGATTTGACCTTTTGGTCTTAATTGAGTTGTTTTGAACTCGAGTGTGAAAGAAATCCACAACGTGGTTGATTTTGATAGATGGGAAGCATGATGGCTCCTAATGTATATTTATATATTCCTGAAATTGTTTTGTTATGGATTATCTTTAAACTGATCTGAGCTAAGTTCGGGAAAAATCTTTAGCACCGAGTGGGAGGTATAAAGTGAACTTACTTCCCTAGACCTTCGTGCCCCCGTAGGAGTGAGCCTGAGGCTGATTTATATAGTGATCACTAGTTTGTGTGGATTTGATGTCGATAGTCCTACTTCGATGGCAAGGATAGGATGGCTCTCCCCAACGTGGGTTGTACGTTGGACTCCATGTAGCCCACATGGTTTATTTCAGTTATAGGATCTCCAAGTGTGTGTGTGTTTCCTTGAGTCTTTCATACATCCTGCATATTTCTTATAAATATTGATGATGATGATATTTATACAACTGCATAAACCCCCATATATTTGATTCCTTTCCATGGTACTTACCTACATCTTCGGATGTGGGATGTATTTTCTCAGAATGTAGGCTCAGGTGCTCAGTTCCAGGTTCGACAGTGATTCTTCGAGCCCGCTGTTCTATATTTTCTATTGTGGTGAGTCCTCATGTTCTGAGGACATGATGTCTGATGTTGGTTTCATGGAATTATTTACATTTGATAACTTAGTATGAGTCAGTTGGGGCATGTCTCAATGGCTCGCTGGATTTATTGATTTTCTTAGAGGCTTGTCAGACTAGTATAGATGTTGGGAGTTGACTAATAAGTCGTATTTTGTTATCTTTTTGAAATTCTTTTATTCTTAGATGATGATTACTCTGTTGATATTTGAAGGTTATTTATGGAAACCCCGTTGATTTGTGTTGAACTGAATGAAAATGGCTCAAAGGGTTAGCTTGGGGCTACTCGTAGCCTCAAGCACCATGTGACGCTCCGAGACCCATTTTTTGGGGCGTTACAGTAAGTTTCTAGTTCTTTATACAATCTACACCCATGTTTTGACCCTCTAATTATAATTTGAGTGTCTTTATATGTGAAGCCCTTCACGCTTATTGGATCATATCTTACGTCACAAACCCTAGCTTGAGTAGTGAAATAAATATATGCTATAATTAAATACTATCATTCTATCTCCAAAGCTCGTATTCTATTTCCACAGTTACTCTCCTTGGGTCGGAATGGTAGTGGTTATGAAAGCATAGTAATCTTTTATATTAGAGAGTGGTTGATCTTTACTGTAAAATTTTGGTGTAACTACTTGAACTAAGGTTATAGATGAGGCGGGAAGAGTGAGATGGAACTTTTGTTATGTGAAATAGTAAGGAGAGGAATATGTGGTGAAAATTTTTGTGAAGGTAATTAAAGTTGTTGGGTTTTAGGTGGGGAGATCCGTAAAGTAGGTGCTATAAAGATAGGCTTGAATGTTTTGATTGATAGATACACAAACCGTTGTGTTATGTGGCTAGTACTCTTGATAAACATTATGTTGCTTGACTATAGTGATAGGTTGGAGTAGTATTCTTGGATGGATGTAAGGTATACAACCTTGTAACTTAAGTTAGCACCTTTTAACTCAGGAGTAGGCTTCAATATCGAAGCAATGTGTAGTTAGACTCAGGCTCCTGTGGTGATGTGCCTTATGGGGAAATTGTAAGATTGAAATGGTGAAGTGTGTTATTCATAGTTGAATTCATAGTTGAGAAGTATTAAGATATTTAAGGGCTATTAGTATAAGACCCTCAAAAATTTCCATTATTTTATTTTTGACCCTCCCATGTTCAAAACGCCAATTTTTAACTTAAATTGTGTTTAGGCATGTGAATGGGGTGTCCCGGGAGAGTTTTAGAATTTTTGAATGGGGTTCGGATTGATTTTGGAACACGGAGGCAATAAGATTTTGCGATATCAACGTGTCATGGAGTCTACTCTCCATGATAAGCGACATGGCATAGAGGTTAGCCTTCACAATAGGCAACGTACCACGCTGAGGTGTAAAATCTTGTCCAGTTTTGATTTTCTCACTTGGGGTGAGGGGCTTTGTGTCTTTTACCCTTTGTAGTAATTTAGTCTCGTAACCTCACGATTCTTACTTAGATAATTTACTTGGTGATGTCATGAAGCCCTTTCCTTTTGATTCCTGTACGTGTTTTGTTGAGGGAGAATTATTAATGAGAAATAAACTTTGTCATACTTATAAAGACTCAAAATATTCCTATCCATTATTTGAGGATGAATGATTCCAATGGGGAGATAATGTAACACCCTACATTTTTAGACTAGAATTCTAACCATTATTCCTATGTGTTCTAACTCAAATCCAATTATTTCTATTTAAATATAAGTTTCATGATCATTTACCTAGTGGTTAAAATGCTTTTAAGGTGAAGAATGTTCATAGAAAATACTTAGAGTGAAGTGGATTTAACAACTTTTGATTCAACCATATTTTGGTATTCGATCCTACAGGGGTCAACTTTGAACGTGTATGAATTTGGGAATATATTGAATTTTGGGGATCAAGACCCACC
Organism: Capsicum baccatum var. pendulum; assembly: GCA_030864225.1. NCBI lineage: Eukaryota > Viridiplantae > Streptophyta > Magnoliopsida > Solanales > Solanaceae > Capsicum > Capsicum baccatum. The sequence continues at coordinate 137,593,813 of CM061552.1, forward strand.
AAATTAAAGATAACAGAGTCTTCTTTCCAACGCATCTGATTTTGCCTTGATCTGATACCCGAGAAAAAAGTAATGAGTCTTTTTATGAGGAACCAATGAGGGTCCGCGATTTCAGCGTGTCACGGACGAAAGTTAGGCTCCGTGAGAAGGTTCGTGCTATAATGCAATGTAAAATTCATGTTGTCATGTTTTATTTCCTTCAAGATGAGGGGTAATGAGGTCTTTTCACCTATGAACGACCTTTAAACACTATATGGACTTATTTCCACCAGTTTTCACGACACAAAAGCTATTATTCCTCCTAAAACACAAAACCTAAGAAAGGCGCAAGGGTTTCCTCGTACGTTAATCTTTTGGGTTCTAAGTTCCAACTTACTTTCCAATTCTCGTATGTCTAGGGCATGTATCTCTCTCCTTACACTTGTGTTTTCCTAAGGGCATGAAATATGTTTATTAGTCATATGATTTTGATGTTGGGTTTTTAACAATGGTGAGGGTTTTAGGTATAAATTGTTTGAATGTTTTCTCATTATTTCTGTCGAACTATTATGCATTAAATTGTTGGTTTATACACTCATTGTTATGCATGGGAATAGTTGACAGAATAGGAGTATAATGGCTCCCAAAATTTGTAATCTATGGCAATAAGGATACAACGGAGTCCCCATATAATGGGTTTTGGTGTGGAAATTGATTATAACCTCAGCCCACTTGCATAATTGATTTTGGAATGCAAATTATTATTTGGTTTGGCTTATTCTCTTTGAAAACTAATGCATTGCATAAGTGGCTAATGGATAAGAATAATCTTGGAAACCTTGTGGGGTACAATGAACTCTACCAAGTGAATTAATTTCTTGAAAACCTTGCTGGATACGAAGAAATTCCCCAAGTGATTTTAATAATGGAGTCTATAGGGTACAAACGAATCCCCAAAGTGTTGACTGATGACATTTCTTACAAGATATAGTCGGTATGAAGATACCACTTAATAAAGCCTTAATAATTAACTCCTGGAATTGGTTGAAGGGTTAGGCGTTATATGTTTTAATTGGGCTTAATGGTGGTTGTGTTAGATAGTTGTGAAGCTGTGAGTCCCAAAGGATTGATACTGGAAACTCATGTTTATTGACGTGAGAGTTGGTCTTAATGACCATGTGCTTATGGGGTATAGAGGAATCCCCCAATTGTATATATAATTGTATCATAGTTGGTGAAGGGTACATCAGAATATCCGGCCTTTTATGATATCTTTAGTTCGTACGACTAACACTCACCAGGGCCTGACCAGGGGGTTACAACTGGGTCTATTTAGCCCGTGCGTTGTTTTAGAATGGTCAAGCTATACAATCCAGGTGAAAGTTCTAAATTTAATGCTAAGCCCTGTTCCCTCCTCCAACATCTTATATATATATATATATATATATATATATACATACACACTTATCGATATGCTTATATGTGCACATGTGCATTGGTTTGACTTGGTTTTGGATTAATGACATTATTTTATCCTGTATCCCTGAGTTATATGCTAGCGCTCAACTGACTAACCATATTCGGATATGGTATCCCCACACGACGTAGGAATCAAAAATATTTTTACTTTTCTTGCACAGTGACAGGTGATCATTAGATAAGTTTGTGAGATAGCTTAAAGTGGCGAGCTTCCATATTTCGGAAGACCCCATTCATGATTTGGTTTCCTTATGTCATATACTTTTCTTTGGTCTAGTTTTGGCTATCGTCGGGGGTATGTCCGACTTAGATTGATTTTTGCTTTGTATAGAGGATTTATGGATTACTGGGAACTTGGGATTGGTTGTTGAATTCTTAGACTTCTTTTGAGACATACTTATCAACATTGTTTTAGGTTTGGAATTTTGCTGTAATATTATATTGTGTTCTGTTTGACTAAGCGACGGGGTTGGTCTCGATCTTAGGTGGACTTGAGATACCCATTATGGCTAGGACCCGGCTTGGTTCATGACAAATTATACTTTGAATAAGTGTAGTGGACGTTGTCAATAGATTTTACCCAAAAAGGAGTTGGGGTCGAATTCATAGGGAACAATGATACTGATGATCAAGAAAGTTCAAAATAAAAATAACTTGGTAAATTTAAACCTAAGATACAAGTATTTTGGGGGGGTTTCAATAATAAAAGCGAAACATGGATAAAATCAATTTAAAATATGACCAAGTGATCAATGACTATCACAACGATGGAAAACAAGGCACCTAACACGGGGAGTCAAATTTATCAATGAGACCTTATATTTAGTTAACTAATCCCAATTTAATCTTGAATTTCAGTAAATTAACCTTGGATTTAAGATCACCCCCTGACGTCTTTCGACCATAGAGGATTTAGTCCTCACTTTCTTTATCAAACAAAGCTTAGAAGCATGAATCACAAAACATACTTTAGGCTACAATAGGATTTGGCTATGTCTAGCAACAAATTCCATAAGATATGTCATACAACCCAAATCATGCTAAATAAATATTTATCAACCTCAATTAGCTCTTTCAATCATTAATTGAGGTAGATCGGCAACACCCGCTCCAATCTCCTATTTCGAGCTCAACTAGAATTGGAATGATAGAGAACGAGATTGATTTAGATAGAAAAAACCCATTTTAAAATCAAAAGTAATCAATCACTATGAAAGCATAAGATAGACATAAAACACAAAATTAATACTCAGGATTGCATTATCTCTAACTACAAATACTCAAATATCAAGGTTAAATTACACCCAAATAGTCTAAACAAAATGAGGAAAAGAAGGACGATTAAAGAAATTAACGCTACAAATCTCGAATCTTCAATTTCAAGGGTGTTGGTCAAGAACCCTAGCCTCTAATGATCGGATCACTTAAGCGATCAAACATAGATTTTAAGTGCTCACAGAATATCTTTGACCTTCGCTTAAGCGGGCCATTTCTGAGATTTTTCTTTCGGTTCTTCCTTTTCGGGTCTTTCTCCCCTTTTAGCTTTGATTTCACTCCCTTTTATTAGAATTCCTTGGAAATCCAAAAAATCTGAAACTAGTGTAATTCAAAGGATAATTATTCTCATATTATCAATTAACGACATCAAATTATAAGAAACAAGATATAAATGAGTGGTAAAGTTTCCACTCATCAACATCCCCACTTAAAGGCTTTTCTTGTCCTAAGCAAAAAAATATCAAAACTAAATGAGGCTATCAATTTAAGCTCAACACTAAAGTTACCACTTTTACTTCACACGAGCACAATGACTATGACTTTGGTTAGTACTAACAATAACAAGCATGTGCATTTCTAACCAAACAACTCCCTTAAATTTAGTCACCTTTTCGAGAGCACAATGGAATTTCAAGAATGATCAAGTAACAACAACTAATTCTCAAGAAGTGACTCACAATCAATAGTAAATCAAACATGCTCCTTTGCCTCATTTTTGGAATATATCAACTTTACCATTCTATCCTAGTTTACATTTCCTCACACAAAAGGAAATTCCAAAATCACACAATATTTAGCAAAGGAAAAATTCTCAAACACTAACACTCACAAAGAATTCTAATGGAAAAAGTATCATACCATAATCTTGCCCTTATTTTTTTCTACTAAATTAAAAGCACTTTGTTGGAGATCTAGCAGGATCATTGGCCACTTTATTTTTATACAACACAAGTACCTATCTTCTTCATTCTAGTTTACTCACTTATTGAAAACATTCACTTTATCTTTTATTTTTTGTCTCATTTTATTTCCATTAATTTCCACTTTTATTTTCAATCATTGATTTACTTTTAAGGAGCTCACTTACAAAATCATGACAAATGATCACTCTCCAAGTTCTACCACACACCTAACTTAGGCTTTTAGCCTCAAGTTCGCAATTCCAAATTCAAGGAGGGTAGGGTTCAAGAGCAGGACAAATTTCAAAAGGTACAAGACTTGTAATGCAGCTGCCAAAGAAAGGTTATTAGGATCAAATAGAATAACTAGTGATACCATTCACACACGGGTAGGATCTTAGTGCTAAAGTGTCTTCCAAAAGTCACAAAGAAGGCCTAAGATCATTTCACCAATCGAGTATAATTAACACTAGCATTGAAAGACAAACGGGGAAAGTTCTAGATGGCACAAGTAATCATAAGCATTATTCAACAAACACTCACCATATAGGGCATGCAAACTTGTAATGCCCCACAAAATTCTCTTCCAGTCTAGCCTTAGATCGTATTTGGTAAAGCGAAAATCCGAGTCAATATGTTTAAAAAATATCCTCCCAAGTATGAAATACTTTAAAATCATATGGGAATCTATTTGAGCATGAATTAAGATCATAGAGGTCCCCTAAATCATGAATGAGTTAAAAACTTTCCTATCATTCAAGTTTTAGTGATCGTTAAAATTTGGGTCAACTTCAATCGATCATATATCGCTGTATATTAAGAACTGGGTGGTTTGATATATATCAAATGAAATATCTTTGAATTATCTTTCCAAAGATACCAATTTTTCCTAAATCTGATAACGGAGCAAAGAGTTATGCCCATTTTACTCCAGCATGTCAAGCTGGAAAATGGTGACGACGTTTCTGACGGGCTATCATGTTTCTGACGCCCTTTTTGACAACGTTGTCAACCCTGGGCATAAAATCAAGAGTTTTGACCCCTTTTGTGATGACCATTCATGACGGCCTATCACGAACCTGATGGCCTGTCATGGATAGCGTTAAGTATATTTTTCCAGCAATTCAAGGGAGTTTTTGCAAGGGTATTTTGGTCATTTTCCACCGTTTTTAAGTCTATATAAATATGAGAAACCCTCATTCAAACCTTAATTCAATCATTTTCTTTTTCAACTCTCTCAAGAGAGTATAACTAGGGTTTCAATCAAGAACCCTAATCTTCCAAAAATCATCCATAAATCTTCAAGATTTCTTTAAGAATCAAGTTCCTCATAGTGTGGGCTTCAAGAATTTATTTATTTCAAGTGTGGACAAAGTTTTAGGCACTAAATTTCATCCAATTTAAAAGGTTAAGGAATGTAGATGTTGATTCTTAGGTCCCTTTCATCCAAGAAGCTCAAGAACCCTTTTTAAGACTAAAAGATTTTAATGTTTATGAGTTGTTAATGATTTGTATGAGTTGAAATAGATGTTTAATGTGCTTTTGAGTTTTGATTTATGTTTTCCTACAAAGTTTATGAGCTTTGACCCTAGTATGTGGAATTCATGTGATGTTTGTGATAGACCCTCTTGAAGTTATTTTTCCATGTGATGTGTTCATGACTTTTGGGTGTAGAAATGGTTGAATAAGTGAAGAACGTTCCCCATAGGTTTGATAAAGAGCTTAGGTGAAGCATAAGTGCCTCTATAGTATGTTGAATAGGAAACTCCAAATTGTGAGCTAGTCCATGCATGCCTAGTGTTTGATAAAATGCCTTAGTGAGTGAAATGTGCCAAGATAGCATAAAATCCCCAAGTAGGTGTAGTCGGTCATGTCTAATGGTTGTTGAAAGACCCTAGGGAGCAAAGGAACAAGTCAAGATATGATGGTTGTAAAATCCCCAATTTTGTGCTCTCTGATATATGCTAAGCTTTTAATACATGTCAAGTGGTTAGCAAGTAAATAGTGACGTGTTAGTATGAAGTTTTTGCCAAATCAAGTGATATCCAAATACATGACAAGACTGATATATGTATGAAGTACTTGATGTAAGATCTCGTTGAATAGGGTATAATCTAATATCATGTCTTCCCTAGGCTAGTATATGATGATGAATAGAGGTCTATGTTTCCTAAATGCTTAATGCGATGTCCTAAGGATCTTGAGAGGGAAAGTATGTTGTGATGGCAAACTACTTGAAGTGATTCTTTAATGATTTTGATAATACATGAATGATTGTAATGATGAATGAATGCTTGTAATGATAAATAAATGATGGTAGCGATGAATGGATGACTGTGATGATGCATGAATGATTTGTGATGAAGAATGATTATGCCTTACTTTTATGTTATCGAGTCCTGAAGGTATTTATACCTGAAAATAGAGCTTTTGTCTAGAGCCTGTGTCAGTTTCTCAATAATTCCAATCGAGCCATGATTCTCAGAACTCAATGAACTATAGAACTCTATTTCCTCAGACAAGTTCAAAGCTTAGTAAAGCTTGGTAATCTCAGTTATCTCTGTATCGCTAGTAACCTAGCCTCAGACCTGTAATCAGCTCAGTTCTAATAGTATTCAAGTGATTCAATCCTAATCTCAGAAGTGATTTGAGTAATCCATTCAAGCTCTATATCGTCAGTCAGATACCTTGATTCAATATCTTTTCAGTCAAATACAAAAATAAGTGATCTCAGCATAACTCAGTCAGACCTTAGGAGTAATATGATCAGTGTTAGCTTTAGTTTAACCAGTGTTCAGTTGAGAATTCAGCTCTGAGTCTTTCAGTTAGGAGTATAAACTAGCACCGAGCAAGCTCAAGGATGGGATCTCACCTACTAATAGAGGGTGTGATTCTTAGAAGCAATCCTTATGCTCTAGAACTACGTAGCCAGCGTAGGTTAAGACATCACAACTATTAGTTGAGGGTGGATGAGTGACATCATACCTGCTAGATGAGGGTAGATGAGGTGGTTTGACCTGCTAGATGAGGGCTCCACCATTCTCGTTTGAGAACCTGCTAGATGAGGGTCACATAGAGTTGTTTTTACCAATGGCGCGGTAATGACACCCTTCCAACTGGGGCACAGGTTAGACCCCACCTATGGTAGGTTGGGGCATATAGGTTAAGTGACTATTTCTCATAGTTTTAGTTTCAAATTCAATCTCAGTTTCAGAATTAGACTTCAGAAATCAGGACTGTCAGATACAGTCATCTATTTTTATGAGGAACTTGGATAGTTTCGTTGATACATAGACCATCCCTACAGATAGGCTTGGTCATATATACCGTTGATTGATATCATATTAAGAGATATGCCGCTAGACAGGCTTGATCACAGTATCAGATTCCTATTGAATATTCTTATTATCAGATTAAGATATAATCATACTTTTTATCATTGATAACCTCTTCCAGAATAATCTATTAGCAAAGTTGATCTCTAATTCTGTTAGTCAAAACCAGTAAGCTCAGATTTCAGTACTTGATGTAAGCACATCCAGATCCTCAGTTATCAGTATCAGATGAGTCAATAATTTAGTATCTTAGTATCAGTAGTGAGTTCAGTCAGCAGTAAAGTGGTATGCAAGTTTCAGTATCTAGAGTTGCGATGATTGTGTTCTGTTCTGTGCATTCATGTATGTGTTCTCATGTGGCATCTTTATGATTATTCAGTTTAGATATTGTGGATGCATGAGACCTTGTATTAGCCTACCCCATCTACATACTCGGTATATTTTTGTACTGGCGAATTTGCGCTATGGTATTTTATTTGACACCATAGGTTCAGAGGCACATGATCCAGTTTTTCCTCAGCAGTTCAGTCCCAGTCAACAGCAGTAGCAGTGAGTCCTCTTCCTCCGAGGATGAATTTCATTGCACTATTATTGCTTAAGACTTTGTTTATTTTTAGTTGATGGAGTTAGTTGGGGACATATCCCACCAACTCCACAGTTCAAACAGTTTAGAGGCTTTTTAGATGGATATATTAGTACTCAGTTTTCTGTATTATGAGTATTCATGGATGTGTTGAACCTTATGGATAGTTTCCATATTTATTTTAGACATTGTGCGGTATGCAGGTACAAATATCAGTAAAGGGTTAGTTTGTTGTCCTTCGGGGTCATAAGCACCGTGTGACGTCTCGGGATGAGATCTCAGGGTGTTACAAACTTGGTATCAGAGCCTAAGGTTCAAGAGTATCCTAGGGAATCTGAAAAAGCCACATCTAGTAGATTCTTGTACATGGGTCTGTAGCACGCCATATTTATGTACAAGAGGCTACAGGATGTTCTTTGGAGCAGTTCCTCTTCTTTTAGTGATCATTTCATGTGAGTGAGGATGAGCTCAATTTGGTCCTCAGTCTAATACACTTCATTCTTTTATTTACAGAGTATGCCTCCATGTACCATAGGGTTTATGATCAGCCCCCTCAGCCAGTAGATCCTGAAAATAAGAGTGTGTCACATGCAGAGTTTCGAGAAGCTTTCCAAGAGCTAGCCTAGGCGGTGACTAATGTTCATGGTAATCTTTAGGTTGTAGTCCCACCTTAGCAAGATAGGAATTCTGCCGTAGCCAGGATTAGAAGCTTCATGAAAATAAACCCGCCCAAATTCTTTGGGTCAGTAGTAGTTGAGGATCCGCAGTTATTTCTTGAGGAGCTGAAGAAGGTCACCCAGATTATACATGTGTCAGAGGAGGAGAGTGTTGAGTTAGAATCTTATAAGTTGAAAGATATTGCTCATGATTGGTTAGTGATATGGGAGAAAAGTAGAGGGGTGAATGCAGCTCTCGTGACTTGGACTAGAGTTTCAGAGTGCCTTTCTAGATAGGTTTTTCCATCTAGAAATGAGAGAAGCTAAGGTGAAGATTTGATGAACCTAAGGCAAGGATCCATGACAGTGAAAGAGTATTGACTTAAGTTTAACCAATTAGCTAAGTATGACCCTGAGTTGATAGCTGACCCTAGAGCGAGCATGAGTAAGTTTTTGACTGGGGTATCAAGTGATATGTTGAAAGAGTGTAGAGATGCCATGCTCAATAGAGATATGGATCTTTCTAGGCTAATGATTCATACGCAATAGATTGAGGCAGATAAGACAAAGGAGAGAGGGAGAGTGAGTAAGAGAGCCAAGACAGGAAGTCTTGGTTGCTCGCAATCGGGGTCTCAAGGTGGTAGTAGTTCTCAGTATGGTTGGAGATTTTTAGTTACAAATCCATCTTCAGATAGTGTACTCGAACCTACGTTTGGGGGTGTCAGAATTGAGGGAGCGCCAAGCTCCAAATCCCAGACTAGTACTAGTGATGTTCGTACCTACCCATTGTGTGAAGAATGTAGTAAAAATAATAAGGGTATGTGTAGAGCCGGTAGTGATGTGTGCTTAGATGTGGCAAGAACTGTCACAAAGTTTGAGACTGTCCTAAGCTAGGTCCCCAAAGTCAGTGTAGTCATCCTTCGACTCATAATAGATTGTATGCACTTCAGGATCGCCTTGATCGGGAAAGATCACCTAAAATTAACCCGGGTATGTTATGAGCCCTTCATATTTATGTTATGCATTGATATATCCTTTGCTCTCATTTTGAGCTTATATGTTAGCATGAGTCATGCATAAATTTTGGATCTTGATTGGTCAATAATGACCCAGTTGTAGGTGCCTCGTGCACCGCTCCAGTATTTTGGCGAAGTGTCTTTAGAGGGACATAGAGTCCCAAGGGGGGATACCCCATGGTATTATGATGTTGCATTCCATCAGATTTATCTCGATGCATGTTCAGATTTTCTTTATAAAGTTAGCATCAATCATTGTTGCATTGTCAAGTCGTGCTTTCAAAAGTCAGCTTAGCCAGACATTCATGCATTAGATATGCACATTCAGTAGAAAAAGTTCAGCTTGTCAGCGTGTGTTTAGTCGTGTATTCATGAGATCATCCCAGTTATGAGTCCATTCATCAGATATGCATGTGTATTATGCGAATTCAGCTATGAGTATCATCAGTCGAGTATTCCATACATCATATATGCATGCCTAGTGTGAGAACTCTATATGTCAGTCATTCCAGTTGCGTAATCCTGATCTGAGATGTTTCTATTTCTTGAGTAAGTTTTTTTGATTTGTATTCTCAGTCTATCAAATGACATTCGAGAACGAATATTCTCAAGGGGGAGATAATGTAATGCCTGCAAAATCCTCTTTCAGTCTGAGCCTTAGAGCGTATTTGGTAAAGCAAAAATCTGAGTCAAAATATTTAAGAAATATACTCCCAAGTATAAAATACTTTGAAATTGTGTGGGAATCTATTTGAGAATGAATTAAGATCATAGAGGTCCCCTAACTCATGAACGAGTTGAAAACTTTCCTATCGTTCAAGTTTTAGTGACCGTCAAAATTTGGATCAACTTCAATTGACCATAAATCATTGTATATTAAGAACAGGGTAGTTTTATATATATCAAATGAAATATCTTTGAATTATCTTTCCAATGATACCAATTTTGCCTAAATTCGATATCGGAGCAAAGAGTTATGCCCATTTTACTCCAGCATATCAAGCTAAAAAATGGTGACAATGTTTCTGACGGGCTATGATGTTTTTGATGCCCTTTTTAATGACGTCGTCACATTCTGACGATAGAAAATCAAGAATTTGAACCGCTTTTGTGACGACCATTCGTGATGGCCTATCACGAACCTGACAGCCTGTCACGGATGTCGTCAAGTATATTTTTCAAGCAATTCAAGGGAGTTTTTGCAAGGGTATTTTGGTCATTTTCCACCCTTTTTGAGCCTCTATAAATATGAGGAACCCTTATTCAAATTCAATCATTTTATTTTTCAATTCTCTCAAGAGAGTATAACTAGGGTTTCAATCAAGAACCCTAATCTTCCAAAACTCATCCATAAATCTTCAAAGTTTCTTTAAGAATCAAGTTCCTCATAGTGTGTGCTTCTAGAATTTATTTATTTCAAGTGTGGATAAAGTTTCTAGAACTAAAGTTCATCCAATTTCAAAGGTGAAGGTATGTAGATGTTGATTCTTGGGTCCCTTTTATCCAAGAAGCTCAAGAACTTTTTTTAAAACAAAAAGATTTTTATGTTTATAAGTTGTTAATGATTTGTATGAGTTGAAATGGATGTTTAATGTGTTGTTGAGTTTTGATTTATGTTTGCATACAAATTTATGATCTTTGACCCTAGTATGTGGAATTCATATGATGTTTGTGATAGACCCTCTTGAAGTTGTTTTTTCATGTGATGTGTTCATGACTTTTGGGTGTAAAAATGGTTGAATAAGTGAAAAACGTTCCCCATAGGTTTGATAAAGTGCTTAGGTGAAGCATAAGGGACGCTATAGTATGTTGAATAGGAAACTCCAAATTGTGAGCTAGTCCATGCATGCCTAGTGTTTGATAAAATGCCTTAGTGAGTGAAATGTGCCAAGATATCATGAAATCCCCAAGTAGGTGTAAATTCGGTCGTGTCTAGTGGTTATTGAAAGACCCTAGGGAACAAAGGAACAAGTCGAGATATGATGGTTGTAAATTCCCCGATTTTGTGCTCTTTGATATATGCTAAGCTTTTAATACATGTCAAGTGGTTAGTAAGTAAATAGTGACGTGTTAGTATGAAGTTTCACCCAAATCAAGTGATATCCAAATACACGACAAGACCGATATAGGTATGAAGTACTTGATGTAAGATCTCATTGAATGGGGTATAATCCAATAGGATGTCTTCCCTAGGCTAGTATATGATGATGAATAGAGGTCTATGTTTCCTAAATGCTTAATGCGATGTCCAAGGATCTTGAGAGGGAAAGTATGTTGTGATACCTAACTACTTGAAGTGATTCTTTAACGATTGTGATAATACATGAATGATTGTAATGACAAATGATTGATTGTAATGACAAATGAATTATGTGTCAGTTTCTCAATAATTCTAATCGAGCCATGATTCTTATAACTCAGTGAACTATAGAACTCTGTTTCCTCAGACAAGTGTGAAGCTTAATAAAGCTCGGTAATCTCAGTTATCTCTATAATCTCTGTATCGCTAGTAACCTAGCCTCATACCTGTAATCATCTCAGTTCTAATAGTATTCAAGTGATTCAATCCTAATCTCAGAGGCGATTTGAGTAATCCATTCGAGCTCTATATCGTCAGTCTGATACCATGATTCGATATCTTTTTCATCAGATACGGAAATAACTGATCTCAATATAACTCAGTCAGACCTTTTGAGTAATATGATCAGTGTCAGATTCAGTTCAGCCACTGTCCAGTTGAGAATTCAGTTCTGAGTCTTTCAGTTGGGAGTAGAAACTAGCACCGAGCAAGCTCAAGGATGAGATCTCACCTACTAGTAGATGGTGTGATTCTTAGAAGCAATCCTTGTGCTCCAGAACTACATTGTCAGCGTAGGTTGAGACATCACACCTATTAGTTGAGGGTGGATGAGAGACATCATACCTACTAGATGAGGGTAGATGAGGTGTCTTGACCTGCTAGATGAGGGCTCCACCATTATCGTTTGAGGACCTACTAGATGAGGGTCACATAGAGTTGTCTTTACCAGTGGCGCGGTAATGATACCCTTCCAACTGGGGCACAGGTTGGACCCCACCTATGGTAGGTCGGGGCATGTCTGTTAAGTGACTCTTCCCATAGTTTCAGTTTTAGATTCAGTCTCAATTTTAAAATCAATCTTCAGAAATCAGGACTGTCAGATACAGTCATCTATCTTTATGAGGAACTCAGATAGTTTCGTTTATTCATGCACCATTCTGGCAGATAGGCTTGGCCACATATACAGTTGATTGATATCATATTAATAGATATGCCACCAGACAGGCTTGATCATAGTATCAGATTCCTATTGAATATTCTTATCGTCAGATTTAGATATAATCATACTTCTTATCATTGATAATCTCTTCCAGAATAATCTGTTAGCAAAATTGATCTCTAATTTTGTCCATCAAAAGTAGTAAGCTTAGAGTTCATTCCTTGATGTTAGCACATCCAGATCCTCAGTTATCAATATCAGATGAGTCAATGATTTAGTATCTTAGTGTCAGTAGTGAGTTCAGTCAGCAGTAAAGTGGTTTGCGAGTTTCAGTATCTAGAGTTGCGATGATTGTGTTCTGTTTTGTGCATTTATGTTTGTGTTCTCGTGTGGCATCTTCATGATTATTTAGTTTAGATATTGTACATGTATGAGTCCTTGTATTAGCCTACCCCTTCTACATACTCGGTACATTTTTGTACTGACGAATTTCCGCTATGGTGTTTTATTTGACACCATAGGTTCAGAGGCACATGATCCAGTTTTTCCTCAACAATTCAGTCCCAGTCAGCAACATTAGCAGTGAGTCCTCTTCCTCCGAGGATGAATTTCAGTGTACTATTATTGCTTAAGACTTTGTTTATTTTCAGTTGACAGAGTTAGTTAGGGACATGTCCTATCAACTCCACAGTTCAGACAGTTTAGAGGCTTTTCAAATGGATGTATTAGTATTCAGTTTTCTATATTATGAGTATTCATGGATGTGTTGAACCTTATGGATAGTTTTAGCATTTATTTTAGACATTGTGCACTGTACAGGTACAGATATTAGTAAAGGGTTAGCTTGTGGTCCTTCGGGGTCATAAGCACTGTGTGACGTCTCGGGATGAGATCTCGGGGCGTTATAAAACTATTCTAGAATGATCGTTTTCATTCCCTAAATAAGAACAAAAGAATTCATATTTCACATCACCAGTACCTAAAGAATTAAGAGTTATAAAAAGAGTTAAAGACTTGTCACAACATCATTCACTTCCAAGCGCTGATTTTTTACAAAAATTTTAGATGGAGGGGTATGCTCATTTCACATCTCACAATACAAAACTAACTATTATTAGTACCAAATATGTCGCTGTCTCTTATTTCATCTCCAAAAAGAGAAATAATGCCACGACTACTCAGACTTTCCTATAATAATTAGCTACACTTACTTAAACATAATCACAATCACAACCCCAATTCACAATGATCCGGGTACTCAGAATTTCCTTACACAAATGATACCAACATCCATGAATGATGATTTTCCCTAAAGAATGACGATATTCAATCGCCCAAAATGGATATCAAAAGAAAACTAATCTAGAAATAAAAACAAAACAAAATGACTAATCCAACAAAATACAAATAAAGCTCAAGCATTACAAGGGCACACGATATCTATAACAATAAAAGTCAAGCCCAATAAGGGCATATAAATATACAAATAAACATAATCCAAATTCTTGAAAGGGCACATAAATATCCAAATAAATAACACAAATATCCAAATAAATATAACATAGATCCAAACACAAGGAATACCCCTAACTTAAATAAATCACAGTGTCCTCACTACATAATTTCAAACTATAAGAAAGCAGAGGGGCGTCCTGAATTTTCATTATTGACTACCATCACTCTCGATATCCTCATCATTTTCATCCTTAGCATCAACATCATCATCATCAAATCACTGTACAGGAACATCATCATCCTCTACTTGGCTTGAAAAGGGGAGTCGATCCTTAGACTTCATAACCTTCCATAACACTTTTACACCCTTCCACATCCGGGTGAAGAATTTGTCTTGTTTTTTTTCTATATTCTTTATATTTTCATGGGACTCACTCAACTCTCTATGTGACTTAGCTAAGATAGTGTACACCCTTTTTAATCTTGAAATATAGGCCCCTTACTTCTTCTGATCTTTTAAAAACTTATCATAGTTTTTTTTTGGGTGAAAGAGGTAGGTTAAACACCCTAGATTTTGGCCCTTGAAAATTTCTTAATCTTTGATCTTACTTCCCTAGTTATGATTTAACTCTATGAGTCGTAAGGTATCCTGATGAGTCATTGGGATGAGTCATAACCAAACCAGAAAGTTTGTGGTTTGATTCTGCTCTGAGTACGAGTGGTTCACCAAGATCCATAAGTATATGTTAAGAGTCATTAGGTTTTAGGGCATCCAATTTAAGTCCTAAATTAGGTTCTGCGTTGACTACAACTGGATTCTACGAGTCATAGGGTTCCATTTTGAGTGGTGCCATTAAGTTGTAAGGATAATATTGTAGGGTGCCTTGGTGTTACTGCCCTGATTATGACTCATGGTGATGATTCATAAAGAATGGTCACGATTCAAGGGGTTGTATCATAGTTAAAGGCGACACTTTGTCAACTTTTAAGTTGTGGGCATTCTAGACATTCCCCTCTTACCTAACTTGAAACTCACGTCTTATAACCTCTTTAGTGTGACATTGGCTCTAAAAAACAATCTAAGTAACGTCTCAAATACTCCTAATCCTCAAGGTTAAGAACACTTAGGTTTTTCAAGAGGTTGATTAATTAGGGCTCTCAAAGGTGATTTCTCTCCGTACATCTTATTATAAGCATGCTACTCTTCCCTCATTGTTAATTTTGTGAAAGAACGCAATTTAAAGTATTTTTCATGATATTATTATGATGGTTTTGAAACAAGTGTTCCTGGTTTTGAATGTTTATGAATTAAATAATGTTTCTCCTTATTTATATATGAATTTCATGTTTTAAATATGGTTTTGAACTTGTGGGTACATGGGTATGGTGAATGAACTAGGGAATTGTGATTTTTTCCAAACTTGTGACTTTTGAAGTGGTTTTGACCCCAACCCCATAATGTGAAATTGATTATAATTATGAGAACTATGGAAATTTGTAAATTAAACTAGTCCTGAACTATTACATGATATAAAGAGGTATGTGAAATACAATGCTATGATTTAATGATCAAAGAGAGTCAGTGTCTTCCACTGTGTATTAATGAACAAAGGGAGTTGTTCTCCCCAAGTTAATGAAAATTATTTTGGGCATGATGTGTTACCTTGCAAGTGTAGTTGGTATGACGATACCGATAATGTATGCCTTAACATGGAATGTGGTTAAATGAATAGAAATGTATGATGATTATTTTAATTTGTATCTATTAAGGGTTGTGTTGCTGAGTTGTGAAAGTGGAGGTCCGAGTTACCCATAATAAAAACCACATTTTCCGATGTGAGGGTCAAAGTAACTAGTGGATCCCTTTGCTTTAAAACCAGTGACTATGATACCTCAATTCAACTAATAATCAGTGTATATAAATCGTATAGAGGGACTCATAGACACTCCAGTGTGTGTGGCCAAGAATCCTCTCCAGTGGTTACGGGTCTAGTATATGACTCAAAACCAGACCTTACGAGTCTTTGTATGGACCCGTAACCTGACCAGTGTATAACCTAAGGCCTTAGCTTCTAACTACAACTCCATTAAGCGACTCATAATTAGTCATGATGAGTAGTTAGGTGGCAAGCATAGTCAAATTAGAATGTACCTAGAATCCCAGAATCCTAAGCTTCGACTCAGACCACGAGTCGTAACCAGTCTTTATGAGTCACAAGTTGAGTTGTAATGACTGGGGTTATGTTTTCTTGCATGTTTTTCTAAGGGCTTTTATGTCTTTTGCCCCTCTCTTAAAAGACAAACCCATGTCATTTTGGATTTACAATGGGTGGTATATTAGACCCCAAAAGCCCCAATCACGACATAATCCTCAATTTCACCAAAGAGAGTCAAGAGGGACAATTTTCTCTTCTTTCTCAAGCAATTAGGGTTTCTCAAGAACAAGATCAATATCAAGGATTTCTCTAAATCTTCTACTTCAGGTATGTGGGGTGTTCATCAATGGGTTCCTTTCACCCATTGTGCCCAAAATCCCTTTTTAGGTCCACGTATGAATTTACTCTACTTATGGTCAAGTTTAATGCAAATTATGAAATCCTTCCATGTTTCCTCATTAGCTTTATATTCATGACATGTTAATAGTTTTACTCCATGAGAATCATGTTCTTACATGCTTGAAGTTCCAAAATCCCGTGTCATGTTTGATCAATACTATTTCAAATTCTCAAAGTATGCTTTAAACTATATAAACATGATATTTTCCCAAGGTTAACTCATTCCCATATTTACATTCATGAAATTTATTAGACTATTGAAATGTCTCATATTTAAGTCTTTGAATTATGACTTTTTTTAGGGTTATGAACACTAGATACCTATATGTTTACTTATGTTACAGAATTTCAAGTAATGAGTCAGTCAACTCATGATATTATACCAGTATTATTTCATGTCGAGTTATTAGTTTTACATGTTCCTGATTTCTTCAGATTAGACATGCACTATCAGTTTTAAAATACCTTATATGAGCAAATTAGTTATCAGTGTCTGCATTAGTTAGTATTTCAGTGTCCTTCAATTGGGAGTACGATTTAGAATCGAGTGGGAAGTGTGGTTTCAAAGCATACTACTTCCTAAAAACTACATGCTACCATAGGTTTAGGGGGCCTCGCTAGAGAGAGTTTTTCCTTTTCCCAATATGGGCTCATTTTAGCGATCACTCCAGCTTAGGTTCTACTCTAATGGCAAGGATAGAACAACCCTTCTCAATATGGTTCAGACATTGGACTCCATGATAACTCACATGGTTTATGTCGGTTACATGATAGCTCCCACAGTTTCAGTCAATACTCAGTTTATCTTAGTTTAGGTTTGCTTGACCAAGTAGACAGACTTTGGTATTTATTCAATTAGTTTTACATATTATTTTAGTTATTTAGATAATAGTTATTCAATTATTCCGATCATGTCAGTATATACTATACTTAGTCTTAAATTCTCAATTTTACATATTCATGCATCCATGTTTAAATTTCACATGTATTTCAGTATTTATTGCCTCATATACTAGTACATTCAAAGTATTAATCACATACTTTTCTCTACGCTATGTTGTCTTATAACATAGGTTTGGAGGCATAGTTCACTGAGTATCTTTAGACAGATTAGTATTCTCCCAGTAGTAGTGGTGGTGAGCCTCATCCATCAAGGATGATATTTTTATTTTAGTTCTTTACAGTAGTTACCTTTATGCCAGTCACTCAAAGTTAGTTGGGGTCCTGTCCCATCAACTCCTCATGTTAGAGGCTTTCAGGCATTCAGACAAGATGTTCAGATAATTAATTTATGTTTCAGATGTTAACAGTTGTCTTTTAGACATGTAATTTATATTTAGATTAGTATTCCATTTTCAGATCATATTTCATTAGTTTATCTTTCATACATGCTATTTTAGTATCCATTTTATTCAGTTCTCTCAGCAGGTATTAGTACATGGGTTAGCTTGGGGTCACTTATGTCCTTAAGCACCATTTTACGACCAGAGAATAGCCTTGGGTTATGACAAACTTAGTATCAGAGCGCCTATGGTATTAAAGTGTCTTAGAGAGTCTAAAAACCACATTGAGTAGAGTCTTATGCATGGGTGTCAAGCACGCCACACTTATGGGAAAGAGGCTACCAGGAATTTTAGGAAATTTTTCTTTCTTTCAATGTTCATGTCATTTTTTCTAACTCGTCCTTCATTCTGTTTATAGACAATGCCTTTCATAAGGAATAAAGGAAGAAGGAACGGGGATTAGCCCACATCACTTATTCAGGAAGATCCCTTAAATAACCATGTTTCTTATGCTGAGTTCAAGGCCTGTTTCATAGCCTTGTTCCACTCTGTTTCTAACCAACACAACCAGGAGAATGTTGCTTTAGCCAATCCAGTATTGAATATAGCTGCAGCTAGAATCTGAGATTTCACTTGGATGAATCCCCCTTTGTTTTCTGGATCCAATTCACAGGAAAATCCATAGGAGTTTTTGAATATTGTCTAGAAAGTGACAGATACCATAGGTGTCACATCTAGTAAAAGTTCAGACTTATCTATGTATCAATTTCAAGGAGTAGCTCACACCTATTTCAATCAATGGAAGGAAGACAGAGGTGTTGATGTAGGGACTATTTAGTAGGAGGAGTATGCCAAGACTTTCTTAGACCGAATATTACCACTAGAGTTGAAGAAAGCTAAGGTTCAGGAGTTTCTTAACTTGAAGAAAGGTAACATAAGTGTGAAGGAGTACTCACTCAAGTTCACTCAATTGGAGAGGTATTCTCCTACTATCGAGGCTGACTATAACTCCAAGATAAGTAAGTTTTTATTTGGTGTATCTAATAGTATGGTCAAAGAGTGTAGGATAGCTATGTTGATTAAGTAGAAGGACCTTTCTAGGCTTATGCTTCATTCTCATTATATTGAGGAGGAAAATATTAAGGATAAGGAAAGAGAGAATAAGAGGGAAAGAATAGGTAGCTTCAAGTTTTAACAGTCGAAGTGAGAAGGCCATAACCATTCTCAGCTCCACTAAATTTTTTTAGCTCAAACCCTATCTTCAGCCAGTGCACCAATGCCAAGTTCAGGCAAGATAGTAGGGATAAAACACCAGGCTCTAAGGCCTAGGGTAGAATAAATAATGATCGTACTAATCTACTCGGTAAGAAGTGTGGTAGAAATCTTGAGGGTGAATATAAAGCAGGTAGTAATGTGTACTTTGGATGTGGCAAGCCAGGCTACAATATCAAGGAATGTCCAATAATTTCTCTTTAGGGAAAGGATTCACGCCAACAAGGCCAGTCCAATTTTTCATCAGCTCCAGTAGGTCGCCCTAACCAGCAGGGTGCCACCTCCAGTGCCACCATTAGGCAATGCTAGAATAAAATATATGCTATCTAGACTCAGCATGATCAGGAAAGCTCTCCTAATTTGGTTATAGGTATGTTCCAACTTTTTCATCTTTACATATATTCATTATAAGACCCCGAAGCTTCACTTTTTTTGTGATTCCTTATATAGCCGTACACTTCAGTGTCAGTCATAAAATATTAGTAGACCCCTTCTTAGTGTCTACTAAGTGGATAAGTCTATTGTAGAAAGATGGGTATACAAAAATTACCCGGTTATAGTTTCTCAAAATGTTACTCCAGTTGATCTTGTAAAGTTAGAGATGATTAATTTTGATGTCATTCTCGGAATGGATTGGCTCTACTTATGCTATTCCTCAGTTGACAATAGAAATACAATTGTCCAATTCCAGTTTACAAATAAACCTGTTATTGAATGGAGGGGTAGTACTTCAGTGCTTTAGGGTCGGTTTATTTCCTATCTCAAGGCGAGAAAAATGATATCCAAGGGGTGTGTTTACCATCTCATCTGAATCAAGGACTCAAATTCTAAAACTCTGAGTATTGAGTCAGTTCCAATAGTAAAAAAATTTCCTGATGTATTCCCAGAAGATCTTCTCGGAGTTCCTCTTGAAAGAGAAATTGAGTTTGGAATAGATCTCCTTCCAGAGACCCAACCTATCTCTATTCCACATTACAAAATGACTCTAGTTGATCTTAAGGAATTAAAAAAGCAATTGAAAGATCTCTTGGATAAATATTTCATTAGGCCTAGTGTTTCCCCGTGGGATGCTCCAATTCTATTCGTGTGCAAGAAAGATGGTTCCCTTAGAATGTTCATAAACTACCGTTAGTTGAACAATCTCACAAGCAAGAATAAGTATCCTCTTCCTAGGATTGATGACTTATTCAACCAACTTTAGATTGCAAGTTATTTCTCTCAGATAGACCTCAGATCTGTCTATCATAAGCTTAGAGTCAGAGATTATGACATTTTGAAGACAACTTTCAAAGCTTGATATGGTCCCTTCAAATACGTAATCATGTGTTTGGAAAAATGAATGCCCCTACAACTTTCATGGACTTGATGAACAGGGGGTTCAATCAGTACTTGGATATGTTTTTTATATTCTTCATTGATGAAATCCTTGTCTATTCCCGTAGTAAGAATGATCATGCAGGCCATCTGAGGGTTGTGTTGTAGACTCTTTGAGATCATCAGTTAATTGCTAAGTTCAGTAAGTGCAAATTTTAGTTGAAGTCAGTATCCATTCTTGGTCACATTGTTTTTGGTGATGGTATTTGAATCTATCCTCAAAAGATCAAAGTAGTAAGAAATTGGCCTAGACCTATTTCCCTATCAAATATCAGGAGTTTCTAGGGTAATTGGCTATTACAGACGGTTTGTTGTAGGGTTTTCTTCTATAGATTCTCCCATGTCCCGACTAATCTAGAAGAAAGTCAAATTTTAGTGGTCAGATTCCTGTAAGAAGTGTTTTTCAGGAATTGAACACTCGACTCACCTCCGCTCCAGTATTGACTTTGCCAGATGGAACAAATGGGTTTTAGGTGTATTATAATTATTTTAGAGTTGGTCTTGGTTTTTTATTAATATAAAGGAGTAAGGTCATAGCTCATTCCTCTAGACAACTTAAACCCCTTGAAAGGAATTATCAAATCCATGATCTTGAGTTGGTAGATATTGTCTTTACCTTAAATATTTGGAGGAATTAACTTTTTTTAGTTCATGTTGATGTGTTCATGGATCAAAAAATTCTATAGTATGTGTTCACGCCAAAATACCTGAATCTTCATCAGAGAAGATGGCTTGAGTTATTAAAAGATTATGATATAAGTGTGTTATATCATCTGGGCAAGGCCAATGTAGGCGAAGATGCCCTTAGTAGATTATCCATGGGTAGTGTTACTTATGTTGAGGATTATAAGAAGGAGTTAGTCCATGAGGTTTATCGACTTTCTATATGAGGAGTTCGGTTAGTTAATTAGGACGAACATAGTATGCGGGTTAAGAATGGTTAGGAATCTTCATTGGGTGCTGAAGTAAAATAAAAATAGGATAGGGATCCTAGTTTAGTCAAGTTGATAGAGGCAGTCAAGAATTAGAAGGTAGAGGTTTTCTTCCAAGGGGGAGATGGTATACTTTGTTGTCAGGGTAGATTGTGTGGTCCATGTATTGATGGTTTAAGGTAGCATATATTAGCTGAGATGCATGGTGCGTGATAATCTATCAACCCAAGAGCTACCAAGATGTATCAGAATTTGTGGGAAATCTATTAGTGGAATGGTATGAAGAAAGATATTACAAAGTTTATGGCTAAGTGTTCAAATTATCAGTAAGTTAAGGTTGAGTAACAAAGGCGTAGTGGTACACTTTAGGAGTTTAGTATCCCCACTTGGAAGTGGGAGGCAATGAATATTGATTTTGTGATTGGATTACCTCATACGCGTTGGTAGTATGACTCGATATGGGTTATTGTAGATAGAATGACCAACTCAGCTCATTTTATTCTAGTTCATACTTTATATTCAACTGAGGATTATGCTACACTCTATCTCAGGGAGTTAGTAAAGTTGTATGGGGTTCTGTTGTCTATCATTTCAGATAGAGGCACTCAGTTTACCTCTCATTTTTGGAAGCCTTTTCATAAAGGCCTTAGTACCTAGTTCATCTCAGAACAACTTTTCAACCTCAAAAAGATGGTCAGCTAGAGAGGACCATTCAGACCTTAGAAGACATATTAAGGGCTTGTGTTATTGACTTTTCAGGGTAGTTGGCAAAACTACTTACCTTTGATTGAGTTTGCCTACATTAACAGTTATCATTCTAGTATTTAGATGGCTTTGTTTGAAGTACTCTATGGGAGGAGATGTAGATCTCCTATTGGTTTTTTTGAGTAGGAGAGGCTGTGGTAATAGGACCATTTTCAGTGTTTGAGGTGATGGAAAAAATTTAGTTGATTTTTGAGGTTAGTGACTAGGTTTTTAAAAAAACTGTGCACATGAACGGGGTGAAGAGATTTGGCAAGAAGGGGAAGCTCAGTGTAACACCCTGTGGTTGTAATGCTTAAATAATGCATTTAAAATAACCTTTAGGACTCTCATTTCAATAGTAGACCATGTTTAGATGTTTTGGGTTAAGTTGGGGGTGCTTTTAGGCCTTAAAAATGAGTGTGCATCACATGGTAGACCTTGTTCTAAGGCTGTGCATCGCATGGCAATCGCAAATGGCCAATGGATAAGGTGTGCTATTGATATGCATCGCCCCCCTCCCCCCCCCCCCAAGTGTGCTATTGGCGTGCGCTGCACAACCCCCAGGTGTGATATTGCTGTGCACCGCATACACCCAGGTGTACTATTGGCATGCACTGCACAACTATGGCACAGTGCTAAAAGTTTCTCCATTTTGACTTAAACTAAGAGCGTTGAACTCTTTTTACACCCCTAAACCAACCCTAATCACTCCAAAATGAATTAAGAGAGTTTTAAACTTGTTAACTCCACTCTCTTCACCCTATACAATCAGTATACGACTTAAAAACCTTCCCCATCTTCCCAGGAACAAAATCCAAGTGGCATCTCTCAAGAGGCAAATATTTAAGCTCCAAATTCAAAGTTCTCTCTAAGGATTCATCCAATCAAGGTATGTGGGGTTTATGAACAAGGATACTCTTTCATACTTATGCTCAAAACTTGTTTTAAAGTTCAATTTACATAAATTACAATTAGGGTTCATACCCAACCTTCATATTCTTGAGCTATAATATTATCATGTTATTCAAAGATTGATTTGCATAAGCAATATCCCTTTTATGCATGTTTTGATTTACATTATTACTACTATGAGATGATTCCAATATATTGGCTTGAAGTTTATAAAATTGATGAAGTATTTCTATTTATTTTTTAAGCATGCTATTGTATTACAAGTTATATGAAAGAAATCATGAGATTTAAGGCTTAAGTTTAAGTACTAAGTTTACAAGAAGAGTTTGAATCTTTTGATTCCAAGATAAGGCTTGAAATCCACAATTATTTATTATCCATATGGTTTAAAGCAAAGATTGATCTTTTGATCTTAAGATAAGATATGAAATCCACATTTGTTCATCCTGAATTTAAAGAAAGAGAAGCATAACTGGTTTTCATTCTATAAACCCTTATGCTATTTTAAGGTGGATTTCTTAAAGTATGAGTATATAAGTAATATAGGAATAGTATTTAGCACTGAGTTGGGTATGAGTTCGAGGTCACATTCCCCAGAACTATGAGCCACCGCAGGTTCAAGTCCAAATATGGGTTATGTATAGTAATCACTTATGTTAAAGTTCTATTTTGATGGCAAGGGTAGAATAGCTCTCCCCAACGTGGCTAATACATTGGACTCCAGGATAGCTCACATGGTTTATGTTGGTTAGAAGAACTTCCCTAAGAAAGAATAAAAGTAAAGCTTTTAGAACTAAGTGTTATGGACCACAAAGTTTATACTTATGCCTCATTACTCATGTTTATGATTTTGCAGTCTTTGTTTCATTCAAGATCAAAGTGAGTCATTTATGCTTAACATACATTATTTGAAAGTCTATGTGCATATTGAGTTATTGATTTACTTATGCATTCACCCCCACATACTCAGTACATTCCAGAGGTACTGACCCATATATATGTCTTTGAGCTACATTGTCTCATAATATAGGTTCTAGTGCTTAATTCCAGCAGTGTGATGAACAGCGGGCATCACCATCCATATCCTGAATTTTGGTGAGTCCTTATAGTTTAAGGACCCATTTTATCAGACTTTGATATTGATGAAGTGTTTTTGTTATTTATTTTCTATTAAGTTCGTGTTAGTTGGGGTCTGCCCCAGTGGCTCTCCAGTTAGAAGTAGAGGCTTGTCCGATTGTTTTTTGTTTTAGATTCAAAAGTGTTTGTTTTTAAGATTTACAATTTAAAGAATTTTAGTTAAGATATTAATTCGGCTATCTACATATTTTATATATCAGTTTACTTTTCTCATAAGTTCTAAGTTAAGTAAGCCTAAAAGGGTTAAATTGGACTATTCCTAGTCTTGAGCATCGTGTGACATACACGGTGTACTTTCGAGGAATTACAGACTTGATATTAGAGCTTAAAGTTTTAAAGAGTCTTAAGGATTCATAAAAGCCGTGTTACATAGAGTCTTGATCATGGATGTGAAGTCCACCACATTTTTTAGTAAAAGGTTACAGAATGAGTTAGGAATCATTATTTCTTTCATGATCTATCGTGTTTACCAGTGTCTCTATCTACTTTAACTCATGATTTTATGTGATATAATATGCCTCCTCGCCGACCTAATGCACACAGAAATAGTGACCAACCACCCCTAATGTTGTCCCTCTGAATGAGAACGTGTCTCATGCTGAATTTTGGGCCACCTTTCATAAATTGGCCCAAGCTGTGAATGCTAATATTTAGGGCAACCAATAGGTGATAGTCCCACTTCAGCAAAATAGTAATATAGCTTCATCCAAGATTCATGATTTCATGATGATGAATCCACCTGAGTTCCATGGGTCAAAGATGGGTGAGGATCCACAACTCTTCATTGATGAGGTGAGAAAGATAACTCAGATTATGCATATTACTGAGGAGGAGAGTATAGAATTATAATCATATAGGCTAAAGGATGTTTCTTATGATTGGGTTATTATGTGAAAGAAAGGTAGAGGTGTCAATGCAGCTACTGTGAGATGGCAGGTGTTTTAGAATATGCTTTTAGATAGGTTTTTTTTGCGTGAGATAAGGAAAGATAAGGTGGAGAAGTTTATGAACCTGAGGCTAGGCTCTGTGATAGTGAAAGAGTACTACCTTAAGTTCACTCAATTGTCTAAGTATGCTTCTGAGTTGGTAGCTGACACTAGATCTCGTATGAGTAAGTTTGTTACTGGAGTGTCTGATTTAGTAGTCAAGGAGTATAGGACTGCCATGCTTATTAGGGATATGGATATTGCTAGGTTAATGACTCATGCTCAACAGACTGAGGCAGAAAAGTTGAAGGAAAAAAAGATGAAATAAGAAGGCTAGAACTGGACAGTTTAAGTATGGTAAACCAAGGTTTGTAGGGAGAAGTTATTCGTAGTTTTATGTTCATTCATTAGTGCCAGTGCTATCTTCAGCCATTCTCTCTGCACCTAGGACCAAGTAGGAGCAGTGGGGAAGGACTTCTAATTCCAGGTCTCAAAGTAGAGTGGGTGGAAGAGCCACTTTTGACATGTGCAAAGTGTGGCAGAATTCATCTAGGTGAGTGTTTTCTAGGTAAAAAGGGTTGTTATGGGTGTGGAAAGTTGGGCCAAGATATCAAGGAGTGTCCATATGCTAAGCAGGAAAGTAGGGATGTTCGTCCCCAGACAAAGATTACTAACACACTAGCTTATCTAGGTCATCCAATTCCTCCTCAGGTTGCATTATCCAGTACCGATGGCGGGCTGTGCCAAAATTGGTTTTATGCTTTACCATCCTGGAAGGAGCATGAGAGTTCACCAAATGTTGTTACTGGTATACTTCATGTATTTTATCTTGATGCATATATGTTGTTAGATCTCAGATCACATCTCTCTTATATGACTCCATTGGTTACAGTAAGTTTTGGGATAGGACCAGACAAGCTTTCTAAGCCCTTCTCAGTTTCTACCCCGGTAGTGAGTCAGTTATTTCTAGACGAGTCAATAAGAAGTGTCCTATCACTATTTTCTATAAGACCATTATAACAGACCTAATAGAGTTATAAATAATGGATTTCGATGTTATTCTAGGCATGTATTGACTCCCTTCATGTTATGTATTAATATAATATCGTACCCGTACGGTGAAATTTTTAGTTTCCTGATGAGGCAGTTTTCAAATAGAAAGGTAGTTTTGTGTGTTCTAAAGGTCATTTCATATCTTATATCAAGGACAAAATGTTGATATCAAAAGGGTGAATCTATTGTTTAGTTTGAGTCAAGGATACTAAGTCCTAAGCTCCAATAGTTCACTCAGTCCGTGTAGTCAATGAGTTTCTCAAGGTTTTCCCCAAAGAGTTACCAGGGGTACCTCCAGATAGAGAAATAGAATTAATTATTGACCTTTTCCCTGGTACTCAACCCATCTTTATTCCTCCTTATCATATGGATCCGATCGAGCTTAAAGAGTTATAAGAGCATCTTAAAGACCTCTAAGATAAAGGTTTCATAAGGCCCAGTGTCTCTCTGTGGGGTGCTTCAGCTTATTTTGTGTGCAAGAAAGATAGTTCTCTCCAAATGTGCATCAACTACCACCAATTGAACAAAGTCACAGTCAAGAACAAATATCCTTTTCCCCAAATTGATGACTTATTCAACTAGCTTTAAGGTGCAAGTTATTTCTCTAAGATAGATCATAGATTCGTCTATCATCAGCTTAGAGTCAGAGAATATGACATTTGAAAGACAACCTTCAAAACTCGGTATGGCCACTTCGAATTTTTAGTTATGTCTTTTGGACTAACAAATGCCCCTGCAGCTTTCATGTACTTGATGAATAGGGTATTTAAATTGTACTTGGACATGTTTGTCATAGTCTTTATTAATGACATCCTTATCTATTCCCGTAGAGAGAATAATCATGCAGACCATCAAGGGTTGTGTTGCAGACCCTTAGAGATCATTAGTTATTTGCTAAGTTCAGTAAGTGTGAATTTTGGTTGAGATCAGTATCTTTCCTCGGACATATTATTTTTTGTGGTGGCATTCGAGTTGATTCTTAAAAGACCAAAGTAGTGAGAGACTAGCCTAGGACCATATCTCCAATGATATCAGGAGTTTCTTAGGTTTGGCTGGATACTATCGAAAGTTTATTGAAGGGTTTTCTTTTATTTTTTCCCTATGTCTAGGCTAACCTAGAAAAAGGTCAAATTATAGTGGTCAAATTCTTGTGAGAAGAGTTTTTAGGAGTTAAACACTCGATTTACTTCCTCTCTACTCTTGACTTTGCTATATGGCCCTGATGGGTTCGTAGTATATTATGATGTTTCTTGAGTGGGTCTAGGTTGTGTTTTGATGTAGAGAGGTAAGGTCATAGCCTATGCCTCTAGACAGCTTAAACCTTATGAAAAGAATTATCTGACCCATGATCTTGAGTTGGTAGTTGCCGTCTTTGCCTTGAAAATTTAGAGGCATTATCTTTATAGGGTTCAGAATGATGTGTTCATGGATCACAAGAGTTTAGAGTATGTATTCGTGTAGAAATACCTAAATCTTTGTCAGAGAAAATAGCTTGAGTTATTGAAAGACTATGATATGAGTGTGTTGTATCATTCAAGTAAGGCCAATATAGTGATGGATGCCCTTATCAGATTATCTACGGATAGTGTTGCCCATGTTGAGAATGCTAAGAAGGAGTTAGTTCGAGAGGTCTATAAGCTATCTAAGTTAGGATTTGGTTAGTTGATTTGACTGCAGGTAGTACGTGGTTAAGAATAGTTTGCAATCTTTATTAATTACTAAAGTGAAAGAAAAATAGGATAGGGATCCTAGTTTGGTTAAATTAAATGAGGTAGTTAGAGATCAAAAGGTGGAAGTTTTCTCCCAAGGAGGAGATGGAGTGCTTCAATGTTAAGCCAGGCTATTGTTCCGTACATTGATGTTTTAAGACAGTGAATATTGGAAGAGGTGCATGGTGTGTGATACTTTATCCACCCGAGAGCTACTAAGATGTACCGTGATCTATGGGAAATCTATTAGTAAAGTGGTATGAAGAAAGATATTGCAGAGTTTGTGGCTAAGTATGCAAATTGTCAGCAGGTTAAGGTTGAGCCTCAAAGGCCTAGTGGTACACTTCAGGAGTTTATCATCCCCACTTGGAAGTGGGAGGTGGTAAATATGGATTTTGTGACAGGGTTGCCTCGTATGCATCGTCAGTATAATTCAATTTGGGTCATTGTTGATAGAATGACCAATTCAGCCCATTTATTCCCATTTCATATTTTGTACTCAGCTGAGGATTATGCTAGGATTTATCTTAGGGAGTTGGTGAAGTTGCATGGGGTTCCATTGTCTATCATTTCAAATAGAGGCACTCAGTTTACCTCTCACTTTTGGAAGGCTTTCCAGAAGGGTCTTTCTACCCAAGTTAACCTCAGTACAACCTTTTATCCTCGTATGGATAGTCTAGTAGAGAGGACCATTTAGACTTTAGAGAACATGTTGAGGGAGTGTTTTATTGACTTTAAGGGTAGTTTGGATGACTACTTACCTTTGATTGAGTTTTCCTACAAAATAGCTATCACTCCAGTATTCAAATGGATTCTTTTGAGGCTCTCTATGGGAGGAGATATAGATCCCCTATTGGTTGGTTTAAAGTGGGTGAGGTTGCTTTGATAGGACCAGATTCTGTGTTTGAGGTGATGGAGAAAGTTCAGTTAATTTGAGAGGCTAAAGACAACCCAAAGTTGTCAGATATCTTATGCAGATGTGAAGAGAAGGGATCTTGAGTTTGAGGCTAGTGACTTAGTTTATTTAAAAATTTTGCCTATGAAAGGAGTAAAGAGATTTGGAAAGAAAGGGAAGCTTGGTCCCCGCTATGTTGATCTCTACCAAAGTTTGAGTCATTTTGGGAAGGTAGCTTATCAGTTAGAGTTGCTTATAGATTTTACATCAGTGCATCCGATGTTACATGTTTCTTTGTTAAGGAAATGCATTGGTGATTCATCTTTTGTTGTTCCTTTAGATTGTTTGGATGTTAAGGATAGCCTTTCCTATGAATAAGTCCTGTTGAGATCATTGATCATCAAATTTGTAGGCTAAGACATAAAGATGTTCCTTTGGTTGAGGTCCTATGAAGAAATCAGTCCGTTGGGGGAGCCACTTGGGAGATAGAAGTAGATATATGATCCATGTATCCCTATCTTTTCCTTACGAATTCAGACTCATCTTGAGGTAATGGTTTCTCTTGAATCGACTCTCTTATTTTCTATCTTAGCTATATAACTATCCTCATGTCTTATCACGTATTCATGAAACTTAGCTTACTCTATGTAACATATTTAAAATTTAGTTTCTTAATTAAGGTTCAATGTATGAGTGTTCAGTGTACGATCTCAGCCTTCTTAGAGTTTCAGCTTAAATAGCTTTATTCGGGGATAAATAATTTCCCAAGGGGGAGATAATGTAACACCTCGTGGTTGTAATGCTCAAATATTGCATTCAAAATGACCTTTAGGACCCCCATTTAAATAGTATACCGTGTTATGTATATTGTGGGTTGAGTTGGGGGTGCTTTTAAGACTTAAAAATGAGTGTGTGTAGTATGGTAGACCTTGTACTAAGGTTGTGTGTTGCATGGCAATCGCAAATAGCCACTGGATGAGGTGTGCTATAAGCATGCATCGCACACCCCCAAGTGTGCTATTGGCGTGCAACGCACAACCCCCAGATGTGCTATTGGCGTGCGCCGCACAACCCTAGGTGTGCTATTGGTGTGCACTACATAGTTATGGCACAGTGCCAAAACTTACTCTATTTTGACTTAAACTAAGGGCGTTGAAGTCTTTTCACACCCCTAAACCATCCGTAATAACTCCAAAATGAATTTTGGGAGTTTTAAACACGTTAACTCCACTCTCTTAACCCTAAACAATTAGTATACGACTTAAAAACCTATCCCATCTTCCAAAGGAGAAAATCTAAGTGTCATTTCTCAAGAGTCAAGGAGTTTAGTTCCAAATTTAAAGTTCTCTCCAAGGATTCGTCTAATCAAGGTATGTAGGGTTTATGAACAAGGATACTCTTTCATCCTTATGTCCAAAACTTGTTTTAAAGTTTAATTTACATAAATTGCAATTAGAGTTCATACCCAACCTTTATATTCTTGAGTTATAATATTATCATGTTAATCAAAGATTTATTTGCACAAGCAATATCCCTTTTATGCATATTTTGATTTACATTATTACTACTATGAGATGATTCCAATATCTTGTCTTGAAGATTGTTAAATTGATGAAGTATTTCTATGTAAGTTTTTAAGCATTATATTGTATTACAAGTTATATGAAAGAAAGCATGAGATTTAATGCTTAAGCTTAAGCACTAAGTTTATAATAAGAGTTTAAATATTTTGATTCCAAGACATGGCTTGAAATCCTCAATCATTTATTATCCTCGTGGTTTAAAGAAAAGATTGATCTTTTGATCTTAAGCTAATATATGGAATCCACATTTGTTCATCCTGATTATGATTTAAATAAAAAGAAGTATAACTAGTTTTCATTCTATAAACCCTTATGCTATTTTAAGGTGGATTTCCTAAAGTATGAGCATATAAATAATATGGGAGTAGTATTTCGCACCAAGTGGGTATGAGTCCGAGGTCCTATGCCCTAGAATTGTGTTCCAACGTAGGTTCAAGTCCCAATATGGGTTAAGTACAGTGATACCTAAGTTAAGGTTCTATTCTGATGACAAGGGTAGAACAACTCTCCCCAACGTGGTTAAGACATTGGAATTTTTGATAGCTCACATGGTTTATGTCGGTTAGAAGAACCTCCCTAAGAAAGAATAAAAGTAAAGCTTTTAGAACTAAGTGTTATGGCTTACTAAGTTTATACTTATGTTTCATTACTCATTTTTATGATTTTGCGGTCTTTGTTTTATTCGAGCTCAAGGTGAGTCATTTACACTTAGCATGCATTATTTGAAAGTCTATGTGCATATTGAGTTATTGTTTTTCTTTTGCATTCACCCCCATATACTCAGTACATTCCATAGGCATTGAACCACATATATGTCTATGTTCTATATTGTCTCATAATGTAGTTCTGGTGCTCAATTCAAGCAGCGTGATTGACTACGGGCATCACCACCTACATTGCAACTTTTGGTGAGTCCTCATAGTTTGAGGACCCATTTTATCAGACTTTGATATTGATGAAGTGTTTTAGTTATTTGATTTCTATTAAGTTTGGGTCAACTATGGTCTGTCTCAGTGGCTCTCTAGTTAGAAGTAGAGGCTTGTCCAACTGTTTTCTAATTTAGATTCAAAAGTGTTTGTTTTTAAGATTTACAAGATATAGACTTTTTATTAAGATATTAATTCAGTTATCTTCAGATTTTATATATCAGTTTACTTTTCTCATGAGCTCCAAGTTAAGTAGGCCTAAAAGGATTAGCTTGAGACTATTCGTAGTCTTAAGCACCGTATGCCATCCAGGGTATACTTTCGGGGCGTTACACTCAATCCCCAATATGTTGGCTCATATAGGATTTTGAGTCATTTTGGCAAGGTAGCTTATAAGTTAGAGGTTCCTGCAAATTTGGCATCAGTGCATCCGTTGTTTCATGTCTCTTTACTAAAGAAATGTATTAGTGATTAAGCTTTTGTGGTTCCTTTGAAAAGTATGGATGTGAAAGATTGTATCTTGTATGAAGAAGTTCCCCTTGAGATATTTGACTGCCAGGTTCGTAGGTTGGGGAATAAAAAAAGTTTCCCTGGTCAAAATTTTTGGCAAAATCAATCCGTTAAAGGAGCTACTTGGAAAGCAGAAGCAGATCTGTGAGCCAAGTATCCTCATCTTTTCTCCATGAATTCCGATCCGACTTGAGGTAATAGTTTCTCTAAAATTCACTCTCTCTCGTCTTCTATATCAGCTTTAAAACCATCCTCATGTCCTTGCATGTATTCATAAATTCAGTTCAGTCCATGTATCATATCTCAAACTTAGTTGTTTTAATTATATTTTCGTTCATAAATATTCAGTATATGGCCTCAATTTCCTTAGAATTCTCAGCCTAACCAGTTTCATATAGAGGATAAATGATCCTAAGGGGGAAATATTGTAATACCCCAAGTTTTCATGTTCTAAACCTCCCAAGAAATAGCCCATGAGGTTAGCTTTCCAATGCATTAAGCCTCATCTCAGTCCGAGGCCATGGCAAGAAGCAGTGTAAATTCATACTTGAAAGACTGGAAAAACTTCCATGGTTACGACTTAGGGTAATGAATTGGTACAACTCATAATGATTCATCATGAGTGAGCCGTAATGTAATACTCCAAACTTTCTTTAAGTCAAATATAGTCTCCAGAAGAGTTAGTGATGACTTCCAAAATGATTAATGTTTAAATCAGATAAACTTTCCCCAATTTTGACTTTTATCATGAGGAAAATTGAATTAGCTTTCTAACAATACCAATTTTGTCCAAATCCGGTATCGGAGTAAAAGGTTATGGACATTTTACAAAGAACTATCAGAACTACCCAAAAGCAACGGTCAGGCCGGCGGATCGTCGAGCTAGCGACAGGCCGTTGCCTAAGCCATCGCAGACGAGGCAAGAGGTTTAAGTTCTGGCCAAAAGGACATTTGGGTCTTTTTCAACCCATTTTGACCCCTAATTATACCAGACTAGAGCTCATAACTTCATTATTCATCCACAAAACCAATTTAGGGATTCTCTCAAAGATCAATCTCCAAGAACAAGATCCCAACACTTCTTCAAAAAACTTAGAGATTCAAGTCTTCAAGTCCAAGAACTTCAAGAAACTCACAATCAAGGTATGTCAAGTGTTGATTCATGGGTCTCTTTCACCCATGAAGCTCAAGAATCTCTTTTCAAATTCCAAAGATTGTGTATTTATGAATGTTCATGATTTAGTTGAATTGAAATTAATGTCCATGTTGTTGTTGGGTTTTGATTCATGTTTTAAATTACATTTTCCAACGATTGATCCTAGTATGTGATGATTTGCTAAATATTAATGATAAACCCTTCAAATTGAAAATTTATTTTGCAACCATGATAATTAGATGCATTGATGATGGTATAACCAAAGTATACTCCTCATATGTTTGATTAAATGCCTATGTGACGGAAAAAGTGCCATTATAGTATGATAGTATGAAATAACCATTCATGTACAAGTTAATGTATGTCAAGTGTTTGATGTAATGTCTTAGTCAATGAATTATGGATATGTGTGTAACCATTGTTGTGCTTTCGAAATTGTGCCATGAATTACTTTTATGCTATCGAGTCTTGGGGTATTTATACCCAACAATTTAGCTGTGTGCCTAGAGCCAGTGTCAGTTTTTAAGATACTCTCAGTCAAGCCATGTTCAGTACAATTCAATCAGTCTCATGACTCAGGAAAACTCAGTAATCTCAGTCAGTTATCAGATCTCAATAATATTCCATCAATCAACAAGAACTCAGTGAACTCAGTCCAGTCATTTCAGTATAATTAATTTAGTGTCTAATTAGATGGGTGTAGGATTTAGCATCGAGTGAGCCCAAGGATAGGAAT
This sequence comes from Capsicum baccatum var. pendulum, assembly GCA_030864225.1. Classification (NCBI taxonomy): domain Eukaryota; kingdom Viridiplantae; phylum Streptophyta; class Magnoliopsida; order Solanales; family Solanaceae; genus Capsicum; species Capsicum baccatum. Next base: position 137,627,435 of record CM061552.1, read on the forward strand.
CACCTGCGAGTAGAGGGTGTGATTCTTAGAAGAAATCCTTGCTCTCTAAAACTACATAGCTAGCGTAGGTTGAGACATCTAACCTGTTAGATGAGGGTTGATGAGGTGACTTAACCTATTAGATGAGGATCCCACCATTCTCCTTAGAGTACCTGTTAGATGAGGGATTACTCAGAGCTTGTCCTTACCAGTGGCGCGGTATTGACACCCTTCTAATTGGGGTTACATATTGGACCCCAACTTAATTATATTATCTCATTTGGGGTATGTCGATTACATGACTACTTCCCACAGTTACAGTCTCAGTAATAGAACTCAGATACTTCTACAAAATTCAGGACTATCAGATACAGTGACTCAGCTCAGTACAGAACTCAGCTAGTTCTATCAGAACCTAGACTGCTAGACTCAGTCGCTCAGTATCAGTTATATCAGTTGTCATAAATCCATGTTATCAGTATTCAGACTCAGTAATCAGTGTTGTCACAATCTTATTTATAGTGATGTATTCATGCATGTATTCCCACGTTTATGTTACTCGGTCAGTCAGTATTGTTCATACATATGAACCCTTTCATTCATCCTACCTCACTTGCATACCAGTACATTCAATCGTACTAACACATACTTTTCTTTTTTGCTAAGGTGTTTTCTACCATAAGTTCGGAAGCACGAGCTCCAGAGCATCCTTAGTAGATCAAACGTTCAACAGCCAGACTAGTAGTGAGTTCTCATCATTCGAGGATAGCATAATTATTTTATTACTTTATTATGTTAGTAGTCTGGAGTTAGTTGGGGACATGTCCCATCAACTCCATAATTTTTAGACGGTTTAGAGGCTTCCAGACTATAGCATGTTTAGACAGTTATTTCAGTCATTTTGGTATTGATATACCATATTTTCCAGATGTTAGCTTTATTAGATATTTGAACCTCATGGCCTTTTAGCCCCTTTTCCAAATTTATACAGTATATTATGCAGTGCCCAGTTACAGATATCATACATGGGTTAGCTTGTGATCCTTCGGGGTCATGAGCACCGTATAGAATTTTAGGTACCATATTCGGGGCGTTATAAACTTGGTATCAGAGCCTAAGGCTCAATAGTGTCATAGTAAGTCTGAAAACTACATCTAGTAAAGTCTTATGCATGGGTGTATTGCGTGCCACATTTATGTATAGAAGGCTATAAGATGTTTTAGGAATAGTTTCCCTTCTTTCAGTATTCATGTCATGCCAGTGAATATGAGCTCAAGTTTAAATCTCAGTCTAATTTGTTTCTCTCTTTCTTCTATAAAATATGCCTCCCAAAAGAAGAAAGGGAAATCAGTTAGCCCCTCAGCCCATCCAAGCAGAATTCTTGGACGAATATGTCTCTCATGTAGAGTTCAAAGCTGTATTCACTACTCTTGCTAATTCAGTTGCTTCCCAGAATAAACGACCAGCTATTTTTCCATCCAACCCAGTGGCTAACACCGCAACATCTAGGATTCGGGACTTCACCCAAATGAATCCTCTATCCTTTTTCAGGTTTAAGTCAGATGAGGTCCCCCAGGAATTTCTTGATCAGGTTTAGAAGATTATGGATATCATAGGAGTTACTGCTAGTGAGAGTGCTGAGCTAGCTGTATATCAGTTGCAGGATGTGGCTTACACATGGTTTAAACAGTGGAAAGTAAAGAGGGCTAGTGATGCAGGGCCTATAGAGTGGGAGGAGTTTGCCACTACCTTTCTATATAGATTATTTCCTCTAGAGCTGAAGGAAGCAAAGGTGTTAGAATTTATCAACCTCAGGCAGGGAAACATGACAGTGAAAGAGTATTCTATTAAGTTTACTCAAATAGCTAGATTTGCTCCTCAAGTAATGGCAGATAACAGGGCTAAGATGAGTAAGTTTGTTTCTAGGGTGAATAATAGTGTGATCTATGAGTGTAGATCTGCAATGTTGATTAGTGAGATGGACATAGCCAGGCTTATGATCCATACTCAACAGATAGAAGATCAGAAGATTAAGATGAGAGAAAAGCAGAATAAGAGAGCAAGGATAGAAGTTTCAACTTTTCTCAGCCTAAGTCAGAGAGTGGAAGTCGTTCTCAATTCCACCCAAAGTCATCCATTCCATCTCCTTCCTCAGCCAGTGCTCCAGTGTCAAAATTCAGAGATGGCAATAGAGATAGGGCACCAGGCTCTAAGTCTCAGGGCAGTGTTAGCAGTGCCTGAACCTATCCTCTTTGTCAGATATATGGCAAGCACCATCAGGGTACTTGTAGAGATGGCAGTGATGTTTGCTTCAGATATGGAAAGCCAGGCCATAGAGTTAGAGATTATCTCCAGCCAGGTCCTTAGGTCAGCGTAATCGCCCTTCAGCTCAGTCCAGTCGCCCAAATCAGCAGGGTGCCTCTTCCAGTGCTACCAGTGGGCAATGCCTAAATAGACTTTGTGCTTCTCAGTCCCGACAGGATTAGGAAAATTCTCCTGATGTAGTTACTGGTACGTTACAGATCTTTCATGTACATATTTATGTCTTACTAGATCCAGGAGCTTCTTTGTCTTTTCTTAGTCCCTATATAGCAGTTGATTTTAGAGTCAGTCCTAAAATTATAGCAGAGCCCTTCTCAATCTCTACCCCAGTAGGTATACAGGAACTGTCCAGTTATGATATTTTAGAAAGTCACATCAGCAGACTTAGTTGAATTAGAGTTGACTAATTTTGACATCATTCTCGACATAGATTGTCTTCATTCCTACTATTCCATAGTCGACTATAGAAATAGAGTTGTCTAGTTTTATTTCCCGAATAAACCCACCCTAGAGTGGAAGGGTAGTACTTCAGTTTTTAGATGTCGACTTGTTTCCTACCTTTGGGCACATAAAATGATATCTAAGGGATGTGTCTATCATATTGTTCGAGTTAAGGACATTAGTTCCAAAACTCCCAGTCTCAGATCATTCCTAGTAGCTAATGAATATTCCAATATCTTTCCCGAAGATCTTCCCAGAATTTCTCCCAAAAGGGAAATAGACTTCGGCATAAACCTTCTTTCAGATAATCAGCCTATATCTATCTGCCATATAGAATAGCACCATCAAAACTTAGAGAATTGAAAGATCAGTTGAAGGATCTCCTAGATAATGAATTCATTAGACCCAATGTGTCCTCGTAGGGTGCACCAGTCTTATTCATATGCAAGAAAGACGGTTCTCTTAGAATATGTATAGACTATTGTCAGCTCAATAAAGTCATGGTCAAGAACAAGTATCCATTTCCCAGAATTGATGATTTGTTTGACTAACTTAAGGGTACCAGCTATTTCTCTAAGATAGACCTCAAATCAGGCTACCATCAGCTCAGAGTCAGAGAATATGACATTCCGAAAATAGCTTACTGAACTCGGTATAGTCACTTTGAATTCTTTGTTATGTCTTTTGGTCTTACCAATGCCCCAGAAACCTTCATAGACTTGATAACCATGTGTTCAAGCAGTACTTGGACATATTCGTCATAGTATTTATAGATGATATTCCTGTCCATTCCCACAGTGAGCATGATCATGCAAACCATCTCATAATAGTATTGCAGACTCTTAGAAATCATCAGTTGTTCACCAAATTCAATAAGTGTGAATTTTGGCTAAGGTCAATAGAATTCCTTGGTCATATCATTTCCGGTGATGGCATTAGAGTTGATCCTCAAAAGACTAAAGTAGTGAGAAACTGGCCCAAACCCATCTCTCCATCAGATATCAGGAGTTTCTTGGGTTTGACTGGCTATTACCGTCATTTTGTTGAAGGATATTTGTCTATTTCATCCCCTATGTCCATATTGACTCAGAAAAGGGTTCAGTTTCAGTGGTCAAATTCATGCGACAAGAGTTTTCAAGAGTTGAAGACTCGACTCACCACAACGTCAATTTTGACTCTTCCAGACGGTTCAGATGAATTCATAGTGTACTATGATACATCCAGAGTAGGTTTGGGGTGTGTCCTCATGCAGCATGGTAAGGTCAAAGCCTACACCTCCAGACAACTTAAACCTTAGGAGAAGAATTATCCGACTCATGATCTTGAGTTAGCAACCATAGTTTTTGCCTTAAAGATTTGGAGGCATTACTTTTATGGTGTTCATGTAGATGTATTCATAGATCACAAGAGCCTTCAGTATGTATTCTCTCAGAAAGATCATAACCTCCGCCAGAAGGTGGTTAGAAATCTTGAAAGATTACGACATGACTGTCCTTTTATCATTCGGGCAAGGCCAATATAGTGACCGACGCTCTCAGTAGACTATCTACGGTTAGTGTTGCTCATGTTGAGGATAGTAAGAAGAAGTTAGGTCAGGAAGTCCATCATCTTGCCCGACTAGGTGTCCGCTTAGTCGATTGAGCAGAAGGTAGTATATGGGTTCAGACAGAACAACTTAGAATCATCTCTAGTATCTATAGTTAAAGAAAAACAAGATAAAGATCCTAGTCTTGTTAAGTTAAAAGAGTTGGTCAGAGATCAAAAGGTGGAGGTTTTCTCCCAAGGGTCAGATGGTATTCTCCGTTGTCAGGGTCGTCTGTGTGTTCCAGGTGTAGATGACTTAAGGCAACGAATTCTTACAGAAGCACATAATGTGCGCTACTCTATTTATCCAGGGTCCACTAAGATGTGCCGTGACTTATGGGAGATCTATTAGTGGAGTGGAATGAAGAGAGATATTACAGAGTTTGTGGCTAAGTTCTCTCTATGTTAGCGGGTTAAGATAGAGCATCAGAAGCCTAGTGGGTCCATGCATGAATTTAGTATTCCTACTTGGAAGTGGGAAGAAGTGAACATAGACTTTCTGATGGGTTTGCCTCGTACTCATCATCAGCATAATTTAGATTGGGTCATTGTAGATAGGATGACCAAATTAGCTCATTTCCTTCCACTCCATACTCTTATTCTGTCGAGGATTACGCCAGACTCTATATCAAGGAGTTGGTCAGATTGCACGGTGTTTCATTGTCTATTGTTTCAGATAGAGGTACCCAGTTTACCTATCACTTTTGGAAAGCATTCCAAAAGGGTCTTGGTACCCAAGTTCACCTCAGTATATCCTTTCATCCTCAGACAGATGGTCAAAAAGAAAGGACTATTCAGACCTTGAAAAATATGCTAAGGGCATGTGCAATTGATTTCAAGGGGAGTTGGGATGACCACTTGCCTTTGATTGAGTTTGCATACAACAACAACTATCATTCCAGTATATAGATAGATCCATTTAAAACTTTCTATGGTAGGAGGTGTCGATCTCTAGTCGGTTGGTTTGATGTGGGTGAGGCCATAGTAGTAGGGCCTGACTTGGTATTCAACACCTTAGAGAAAGTTCAGTTGATCAAAGAATGGCTCAAGATAGCTTAGAGCTGAAAGAAATTGTACGCAGATGTGCGCAAAAAGGATCTCGATTTTGAGATTAGTGATTAGGTGTACTTGAAAATCTCTCCTAAGAAGGGAGTGAAGTGATTAGGCAAGAAGGGAAGGCTCAATCCCCGATATGTTGGTCCCTTCAAAATTCCCAGTCATTTTGGCAAGGCAGCTTATGAGCTCGAATTTCCTATAGTTCTATCCTCAGTTCATCCAGTGTTCCATATCTCCTTGCTAAATTAGTGCATAGGTGACCTAGCAGTTGTAGTCCCGATAGAGGGCTTAGACATTTAGAATAACCTTTCTTTCGAAAAGATTCCAGTTGAAATTCTTGACTACCAGACTCTCAGATTGAGGAACAAAGAAGTCCCTCTAGTCAAAGTTCTTTGACGGAATTAGTCCATTGAGGGAGCTACTTAGGAAGCAGAAGCAGACATGTGGACCAAGTATCCTCACCTCTTCTCTGCAAACTCAAACTCAGCCCAAGGTAATAGCATTCCTTAAACTTATTTAGTTTTATGTTCAGATTTTAGTATAAACTTGGTAATAAATACCCTTGCATATCCAGTCATATGTTCATGTATCATGTCAGTCATGTTTTCATGCATCAGATATGCATTCTCATCATGAGAAACTCAGCTTCTTGGTAATTTTAGTCATGCATTCATGAAGACTATCCATCACATATCCATGCATCTAACATGAATATTCAGGATGAGATTTCAGTATATCAAAAGTTCCAGTCATATAGACATGTTCAAACGTTCACGTCCCTTAAGTAAGATCAGTTTTCCTAGTCAAGTCAGTCCATTTGAGGATGAATGTTCCCAAGGGGGAGATATCGTAATACCCCAAACTTTCTTTAAGTCAAATTTAGTCTCCAGAAGGTTTATGTTCTATCCAAGTACAACGGGATAGACCAAAGAGGCAGTAGGTTTAGGTTCTATCCAAGTACGATAGGATGGACTGACGGACAGTCGATCCAGCCATGGACCATCGCCTAAACCATCACCACTTCCGATCAGTGATTTTATGCCATTTTTAAAAGGGTATTTGGGTTTTTTTTCCACCCCTTTGGACCTATAATTATACCAGAACAGAGCTCATAACTTCATTATTCATCCACAACACCAAATTAGGATTTCTCTCAAAGATCAATCACCAAGAACAAGATCCCAACCCTTCTTCAAGAAACTAAGAGATTCAAGTTCTTCATTTCCAATAACTTCAAGAAACTCACAATCAAGGTATGTGAAGTGTTGATTCATGGGTCTCTTTCACCCATGAAGCTCAAGAATCTCTTTTCAAATTCCAAAGATTGTGTATTTATGAATGTTCATGATTTAGTTGAATTGAAATTCACGTACATGTTGTTGTTGGGTTTTGATTCATATTTTAAATTACATGTTCCAATGATTGATCCTAGTATGTGATGATTTGAATAATATTAATGATAAACCCTTCAAATTGCAAATTTATTTATGCAACCATGATAATTAGATGCATTGATGATGGTATAACTAAAGTATGCTCCCGATATGTTTGATTAAATTCTTATGTATAGGAAAAAGTGCCATTATAGTATGATAGTATGAAATCCCCATTCATGTATAAGTAATGCATGTCAAGTGTTTGATGAAATGTCTTAGTCAATGAATTATAGATATATGTGTAGCCATTGTTGTGCTTTCGAACTTGTGCTATGAATTACTTTTATACTATCGAGTCCTGGGGATATTTATACCCAATAATTTAGTTCTGTGCCTAGAGCCAGTGTCAGTTTTCAAGATACTCTCGGTCAAGCCATGTTTAGTAGAATTCAATCAATCTCATGACTCAGGAAAACTCAGTAATCTTAGTAATATCAGTCAGTTACCAGATCTAAGTAATATTCCATCAATCAACGGAACTCAGTAAACTCAGTTCAGTATAATTAATTCAGTGTCTAATAAGATGAGAGTAGGATTCAGCACCGAATAAGCCTAAGGATAGGAATTCACCTGCAAGTAGAAGGTGCGATTCTTAGAAGCAATCCTTACACTCTAAAACTACATAGCCAGCGTAGGTTGATACATCTAACCTGTTAAATGAGGGTTGATGAGGTGACTTAACCTGTTAGATAAGGGTCCCACAATTCTTCTTAGAGTACCTGTTAGATGAGGGATTACTCACAGCTTGTGCTTACCAATGGCGCGGTATTGACATTCTTCTAATTGGGGTTACAGATTGGACCCCAACTCAATTGTATTATCTTATTTAGGGCAGTTCTCTTAGATGGCTACTTCCCACAGTTACAATCTCAGTCTCAGTAATAGAACTCATATAGTTCTACAAAATTCGGGACTGTCAAATACAGTCACTCAGCTCAGTATGGAAATCAACTAGTTCCATCAAAACCTAGACTGTTAGACTTAGTCACTCAGTATTAGTTATATCAGATATCAGAAATCTATGTTATCAATATTCAGACTCAGTAATTAGTGTCGTCACAATCTCATTTACAGTTATGTATTCATGCATCTATTTCCATGTTTATGTTACTCAGTCAGTCAGTATTGTTCATGCATATGAACCCTTGCATTCAACTTACCTCACTTGTATACCAGTATGTTCAATCGTACTAACGCATACTTTTCTTATGCGCTATGGTGTTTTATACCTTAGGTTTAGAAGCACGAGCTCCAGACCATCCTTAGTAGATCAGACGCACAACAGCCATACTAGTAGTGAGTCTTCATCATTCGAGGATAGCATGATTATTTTATTACTTTATTATTTTAGAAGTTCGGAGTTACTTGGGGACATGTCCCATCAACTCCAAAATATTTAGACAGTTTAGAGGCTTTCAGACTATAGCATGTTCAGACAGTTATGTCAGTCATTTTGGTATTGATATATCGTATTTTCCAGATGTTATGCTTTATCAGATATTTTAACCTTATAGCCTTTCAGCCCTTTTCCCATATTTATATAGTATATTATGCAGTGCCTAGTTATAGATATCAAACATGGGTTAGCTTGTGGTCCTTCGGGGTCATGAGCACCATGTAGCATTCTGGGTACTAGATTTAGGGCATTATACATAACCCTATAGTGAATCCTTTCGCCTTGATCCCTGTGACTACGATACCTTAATAAGACTCATAATTTGTTCCTACAAATCATATGAAGGGAATCATAGTCATACTAATATGTGTATGTAACGACCCAAGACTACCCCCTAGTCATCACACGGTGCTTACGACCCCGAAGGACTATAAGCTAACCCATGAATGATATCTGCTGTGAGCACGAAACAATAATACTAAAATAATTACAGCACAATGGGCTTAAATTCCATAAGGTTCAAAATATCTTAAATACTGATAAAATATATAACATCTGCAAGGCTGAATACTATCTACAAATCAAATTTGAAAAGCTTCAAACTGAATCTGTCATAAAGTGAAGTTGATGGGACAATCCCCAACTAACTCCATCTACTAAATTACGGCTAAGCTAAAGTACTAAAATAAAAGTATATCCTCGATAGATGAGGACTCACTACTAAATCTGCTACTGCAGGCTGAATTTGGCTAAGCACGGTCAGGAAGCTGAGCATTTGAACCTATGATATTAAACATCATAGTGCAAGAAATGGGTATGCAGTCAGTATGCGGGAATGTACTGGTATGCTAAATGAGGTAAGGCTGAATACATAGGTTCATATACATGATTATAAACTAACTAAATAATACACAAGAGCTGGATTAGCATATGGAGGATCTGTAACTATTAAACATACTATGCATATTGTGACTAAGTATATTGGAACTGAATCTAATAACTAATAACTGAATATACTGATAATCTAGGATCACTGATAATCTGAATTACTGTTAACTAAGTGATTGTATCTGACAGTCCTGATTTTGTAAAACTGAACTGAGTTCTATTCTGAAGACTGAGATTGAAACTGAAACTATGGGAGGTAATCATCTAACCGACATGCCCCAATCTAGACTAATAGGGGTCCAATCTATAACCATAATTTGAAGGGTGTCAATACCGTGCAACGGGTAAAGACAAGCTGAAGAGTAACCCTCTGCTGGTAGGTTTCCTAAACAAGAATGGTGGTACCCTTTCACTGAAAGGTAGAGCACCTCATCAACCCTCAACTAGCAGGTGTGATGTCTCACTCTATGCTGGCTATGTAGTTCTGGAAATCAAGAATTGATCCTAAGGATCACACCCTCTGCTGATAGGTGAGCCCACATCCTTGGGTTCACTTGGTGCTTAATCCTTCTCCCAAGTTAAAGACATTGAACTGTTATGCCGGATTGAACTAGACTGAATTCACTGAGATTACAAAGTTTTCCTAAGTTCTGTAACTAACTGAATCCTACTGAGTTCTATAACGGACTGAGAGCACTACTGATCGTGACATGGCTGATAAGATTCTGTAATTAACACTGGCTCTAGGTAAATAGCTAAATTGTTGGGTATTAAATACCCCCAGGACTAGATAGCATGAAAATTAAAGCAAATCATAATCTTGAATAACATAACAATGTTCACTTGGTCATAATTCATTCATAGAGACATTCCATCAAACTGTTGTAATACATTAACTTGTACATGAATGGGGAATACATGTTAGCATTTTATAATGGTATTATTTAATTCTCATAAATAATTTATCAAACATATAAGATGCATACTTGGTTCATTAATCATAAACACTAAGGGTTAACATGATTACAACAATCAACTTGCAAATTGAAGGGTTTATCATGAATATCATGTAATTGAACATATGCTAGAATCAATTCTTGGAATTCATAATCCAAATCATAGATTAAAACTTAAACAACATCATGAACATGAATTCAATTTAATTCAAACATGGAAATCATAAATCAAAAATCTTGTTTATTGAAAAAGGGTTCTTGGGATCCATGAAAGGTAAAGATCCATGGATGAACATCTAACATACCTCAATTTGATGAGATATTAGAGAGATTCTTGGGATTGGCCTTGATTCTTGAGAGCTAGGGTTTGTTTAATTGAGAGAGAACTACCTTTTAATTTTGGAAAAAAGTCAATAATGAAGGGTGTTACATGTTTTTAGGGCTTAAATTTCACATCTGGACGGAATAAAATCACGGAAAAAGACTATTTTAACCCTGGGCATAACTTAAATTTTTTATGAAATTTAACCGATTTGGACCCCTGGTGCGACGCGCCACTATCGCGCCAGGCCACTGGAAAATGACAACTAGGAAATTGCATGGTGGCGCGACATTGTGGTATCGCATTATCACTTTGTTTATGAACTTGAAGTGCACCGTGATGTGGTGGAATCGCATTGGTACACTGGAACATGACAATTGTGAACTAGGTCACTGGTGTAATGTGCCAACATCACAGAGCAATACTATAAACTAACAATTCCTATTAGGATAACCTATCTATAAATTACTGAGTATTTCAAAAAAAATTAGGATAACCTATGTATTGTGGTTAATCTAGGCTAGGGAAATATGGGGTATTGCAATATCTCCCCTTTAGGAAGGTTCATCCTCAAATATGGCTAGTTAAGCTGAGAGAGTATGAACAGAATGAGTTTACATACTAAACTAGACATGCACAACTAAATCATGATTACATTACTAGTCTGATAGACTAAACTTACATTCTGAATATGCATGTCTGAACGGATTAATGAATACATGACTGAATATGCATGAACGAGAATATGAGGACATGACTAATTCTGAATCATGATACATAAACTGAACAGATTTTTTGGATACATGTCATGATAGGGGGAATGGTCATACGACTGAGATTGGGACTTGAGGGTAATATGGAGAGGACTCGACCCACCTATGGAGTGCAGACCCGATCTAAGGTCCCTTCTCCTGATTATGCTGCTTCACCTGGGGTCCTTCTGGTCCCAACTAGTCTTTCTCTAGTTGTTGACACTCATGCTCAGTCACCTTAATAAGATATATCTAACGCAGAGTTTTGTCAGTTGATTCACCTGCTTACTCAGTTGGTGATATATCAGTCTTGTTAACATAGTCCTATTGGTATTACTATGAGTTCTTCTGAGGTTACTTGAGTTGGGAAACTTATGAGATTAAATCCCCCCAACCTTTATAGGCTCTGAGGTTGAGGAGGATCCTTAAGGGCTCATAGTGATACATGTTATTGATATAAAAGGTGTAAAGTTTGCTGCTTATTATTTGAAAAATACTGCATAGCAGTAGTATGAGGAGTGGGAGCAATCGAGGGGTGAAAATACTGAGCAGGCTATATGGGAGGAGTTTTTTGTACTTTTCTTAATCATTTCTTTCCTCGAGAGTTGAGGGAAGCTAAGGCAGAAGAGTTTGTGAACATCAGGTAAGGCAAGATGAGTATGAAGGAATATGCCTTGAAGTTCTATCACTTGTCTCGTTATGCTTTGGAGTTGGTGTCTAGTATGAGGACTAGAATGAGAAATTTGTTCGGGTTTATCTTGTGACTTGGTGTTGGAGTGCAAGGCTGCAATGTTGAACAATAATAATGATATCTCCAGTCTTGTGGTTTATATGCAATAGGCAGAGGATGAAAATAAGAGATATATGGAGATAGAGAAGAGGTAGAATAAGAAGTTTAGGTATTCAGAACAAGGTAGAGGTCCACAAGCTAGCGGGAGAGATGGTCGGCAGTTGAGTAGGAAGAAGGCTTAGGGAAATTCCAATTCATATTCTTTGGCTAGTGCTCCTTTTCTTAAGTCATCTGGTGATCGTCATTTTTAGAAAAGAGTTGGCCATATGACATAGGGCGCCCAATCTCAGGCTAGTGGAGCTCAGTTAGCCCCACCCTAACCTCTATATTAATTTTCTGGTTAGATTTACCATGGTTATTATGATGTGGGGAGGAACTTCTGTTCTAAATATGTCTAGCTGGGTCATATTCAGAGGAACTTCCCTTTGGCTAAAGTGGCTACCGGAGCTAATGAGGTTTTGATTGCCATATTTTTGGCTCCTACACTAAAGAGTGTTACTTCTGGTACCGACACTACCAAAATCATCTTTATTCTCTTGCCACCTTTAAGAATCTCATCCATCTCCTGACATTGTTACTGGTATATTACAACTTTTCTCTTATGATGTGTATTGCTTGCTTGATTCGGGGTTTACCCTCTCTTATGTAACCCGTTATGTGGTTGTGTACTTTGGTTTTGGTCAAAATTATTTTAATTCCTTCTCTGTGTTTACTTTGGTGGGTGACATTTTTATATCTAAGAAGATCTATCGGGGGTATGGTGCCTATATTTCATAGGGATACATTGGTGTATTTGGTAGAGCTTGATATGGTAGATTTCAGTTGATCTTGGTGATGGATTGTCTTCGAGGTGCTAGATGCTTCTCTAAGATTGATCTTCATTTGGTTTATCATCAGTTTAATATTAGGGAGACTGATGTCCCTAAGACTACTTTTTGAACCTGGTATAGTCACTATGAGTTTTTGGTTATGTCATTTGGGTTGACTAATGCTCTGACTGCCTTTAATGATCTTATGAATTAGGTTTTTAGGTAGTTTTTGGACTTGTTTGTTATTGTCTTCACTGATGATATTTTAGTGTATTCTAAGAGTGAGGGGTATCATACCAGTAACCTTCGAATTATGTTGGAGACCCTTAAGGATCAGAGGTTGTATGTAAAATTTTCTAAGTGTGAGTTCTGGGTGAATATTGTGACATTTTTGGGGCATGTTGTTTCTAGTGCGGGGATTAAGATGGATCCATAGAAGGTTGAGGCAAATAAGAAATGGCCTAGACCTACGACTCCAATCAACATTAGGAGCTTCTTGGGCTTGGACGAGTATTATAGGAGGTTTATGGAATATTTCTCTTCTATTATTGCTCTATTGACTAAGCTGACTTAGAAAATGGTGAAGTTTTTATGGTCAGATGCTTATTAGGGTTATTTTATGAAGTTGAAGGATAAGTTGACTTCTGCTCTGGTCTTGACCCTACCCGAGGGTACTGATAGGTTTGATGTTGATTGTGATGCATCCCACATAAAATTGGGTTATGTCTTGATATAGCAAGGTAAGGTTGTGTCCTATGCTTTGAGGCAGCTTAAGGTCCATGAGAAGAAGTATTTAACTCACTATTTAGAGTTGGCGACTGTGGTTTTTGCTTTGAAAATTTGGTGCCATTATTTGTATGGGGTACATGTGGATATTTATTTTGATCATAAGAGCTTGCAGTATGTGTATACCCAGAAGAAGTTGAATCTCCTATAGAGGGGGTGGCTTGAGTTACTCAAGGATTATGGTATAAGTATTCACAACCATCCAGGTAAATCTAATATGGTTGTTGATGCTCTTAGAAAATTATTCATGGGGAGCTTATCTCATGTAGATGAGGAGACGAGAAGATTGGTGAAGGATATTCATTGGATGGGTAACTTGGGAGTTTATCTTTTGGATTCCAATGATGGAGGGTTAATTGTTTAAGAAGTGGTCAAATAATATTTTGGTGCTAAGGTAAAGGAGAAACACGTTTTGGATCTTATCCTTATGTAGATTAAGAATTATATAGGTCAACAAAGGGTAATGGCCTTTTAGATTACTGGTGATGGTATTCTGAAGTATCAAGGTAGGTTGTGTGTTCTTTATGTTTATGGTCTGTGCGAAAGGATTTTGACTGAAGTGCATGAGTCTAGGTATATAGTTTATCCAGGTTTGAGAAAGATGCATCATGATTTGAAAGAGATTTATTGGTGGAACAAAATGAAGAGTGATCTATCTAACTTTGTGGCTAAGAGTATAGTTTGTCAGCAAGTAAAGGTTGAGAACTTGAGGTATGGTGGCATGTCTCAAGATATTGAGTTGACCATATGAAAGTGGGAGATGATCAATACGGATTTCAGTATGGGTCCTCCATGGTCTTGTAATAGTAAAATTTAATTTGGGTCATTGTGGATAGAATGATTAAGTCTGCTCACTTTTTGCCTGTCAGGACTACTTATTTTGGCGAAGACTATGACAAATTATTTATTGAGGAGATAGTTAGATTGCATGGTGCTCCTATTTCCATTATTTTAGATTGAGGTATGCAATTCTCTACTCATTTTTAGCATTTATTTCAGAAAGGTTTGGGGACAAAGGTGAATTTTAGTACCACTTTTCATTCTTAAATGGATGGACAAGCAAAGCGTACTATTCAGACCTTGGAAAATATGCTAAGAGCTTATGTGATTGATTTTAGAGGTAGTTGGGTGAATTTTTTGCCTCTCATAGAGTTCGTCTAAAATAATAGATACTATTTAAGTATTCAAATGGCTTCTTTTCAGGCTCTTTATAGTAGGAGGTGTAGGTCTCCTATTGGGGGGTTTAAGGTTGGTGAAATTCGGTTGTTTAGTCTTGACTTAGTTCACTAAGCCATGTGAGAAGGTGAAGGTGATTAGAGAAAGAGACTTCTCAAAGTTGTCAAAAGTATTATGCAGATGTAAGGCAAAGAGAGTTGGAGTTTGATGTAGGAGATTGGGTGTTTTTGAAAGTCTCCTTTCTAAAGGGAGTGATGCGGTTTGAGAAGAAGGGGAAGCTCAGTCCCCGTTATGTTAGTCTATATTAATTTTTTAGAAGAGTTGGGAATATTTCATATGAGTTGGAGTTGCCTGCGAGCTTGGCTTCTATTCATCTGGTTTTCCATGTACCAATGTTAAAGAAGTGTGAGGGTAATCCTTCTTGAGTTATTCCTATGAAAGATGTTGGTATTTTGGCTTCATTGTCTTATAAGGTCCCATTTAAGATTTTGGATAGGCAAGTTCATAGATTGAGGACAAGGGATGTGGTTTCTATACAAGTCCTTGGAGGAATCAAAAGGTAGAGAAAGCTACTTGAAAAGTCGAAGAGGACACGAAGTTCAAATATTTATTCTTATTCCCTGCGTTGGATACAAGTGTTTGAGGTATGGATTCCCTTTCTTTTTGTCGTTTTTAGCATTTGTGTATGGTTTTGTGGTTGCATAATAGCTTGTACTCATGCTAATGGGTGCCTTAACTCCTTATTCAAGGACAAATGATCCTAGGGTAGAGGGGTAATATAATACCCCAGGGTTTAGACTTTGAAAATTTCCATGTGTCTTGAGCTCACTATTTAGGCAATGACTAAGACCCTATGAGTCGTAGTCACTCTATATAAGTCGTCCAATGCCTGTCATAGTCAAACCAGTAAGGATTATCTATGTTTCTGTCTTGAGTACGACTAGGACCTTATGAGTCGTAGGTAGGACTCATGACCAAACTAGTGATGTGGCCCTGATTCACTGCTCAGACTATAAGTAGTGGTGACGACTCGTGGCCAGTTACCATGAGTCTTACGTGACCTGTAGCGACTAGGAGTTAATATTCCTACACAATTTCATTAAGCGTTTGGTGGTCTTTTCCTCTTACCCCACTACTATTCTATGACATAAAACATTCCCTTAGCCCTATTTCCACCTATTTAACATAACATTAACACTCTCTTCTCTCTAAAATTCCCAAGTTAAGAAAAAAGCTAGGGTTTTTAAGGGTTAGTCATCTAGGACTCAAAGTATGGTTTCTTCTCCAAATTCATGGTATTTTCAGGCATGTATCTCTTTCCTAATTGGTTTTATTTAAAAGAATGTATTTAATCATGGTTTATGTGAATTTAATTATTAGGATTTGAATGATGGGTTATTACTTATTTATTTTCCCTATGGTTTTAGAACTGTAATTCATGTTTTATCTCATGGTCTTGAAACTAAATTTGTGCATGGGTATGGTAAAAGGAAAGGGAGTCATGGCATTCCCCTAAAATTGTTGAATTTGGTTTGGAATTGGCATTAAGCTCAACCCACTCTGTAAATTGGCTTTGGAACATGGAAATATGCATGCTTTAACACACTTTTAAACTATTGCATTGTCTAAAAGGTTAATGGGACATAAATGGTTTTGAAAAGGCCTTGGTGTCCATAGATTGATTTTAAATGGTTTTATAAGGCCTTGGTGGCCATGGTATGACTTTTAAATTTGAACTTGGGGTCAAGATTTACCCGGGTTGGTGGATAATTGGAATGGCATAATTCTATATGCTTGCAAGTATGTTAGTATAACGATGCCATTTGGTGATACCTTAATGGAAGGTTCCTTGATTTAATGAAAAGGGTTATGTGTAAATATTTTAATTGGACTTAAAGAGAGTTGTGTAGCTTTCTGTATAAGGTTAGGTCCCGGGGGTACCAATACTGGAAACTATATTTCCTGGTGTGGGGGTATTTATGATAGTGTGTATAGTTCACACTTTATACATACTTTGGTTTGGATGGGGTCGAGGCATTCTCTGGCCCTTCCATGGATTTCTCTGGTTCGTGTGGCTAACTCGCACTGGAGCCTGTTTGGTGGGGGAAGTCGGACTCATATAGTCCGTGGTGTTCTTAGGATGGTTTGATGCTACACATTCCAGGTTAACGGTTTTAAATCTCATGATAAACCTTGTTCCATGTCCCAACATTAAATATATATATATATATATATATATATATATATATATATATATATATACATGCATATATGTAAACATGTACATTGAGTTTGGATTTCATTTTGAAATGACATTATTTTATCCCTTTCCTGAGTTATATGCTAGCGCTCACCGTGCTAACCATCCCCGAATGTTACATCTTTTCATGATGTAGGGCCGTAGGAGTTTTTTTTGTTGGCTTGTTCAGTGTTAGGTGGTGCAGTCATCTATCGAGTTTGTGGTGAAGAGATGAGCTTCCATCTTTTAGAAAGTTTGGTCATTACATCAGTTTTCTTCCGTATTTTAGAATTGAAGTGTTAACATCAACATTGTCATTGTCATTGTCACTCTCATGGTTGGGTGTATGTTCCGACCTAGTTAGATGTTCGAACTGGTTTGGAGGATTTTGTTGGCATATGTGGGTTGGATGGAGTTGTTGACTCTTAGAGCTTGTCCTTGAGTTGCATTAATTGTTTTATCTTTATTTTTTAGTTGTCTTCTATTTTATTGTTAGTTGTATTTTTATCGGTTGAAAAAGTTATGGGGGTGGTCTCTGATCCTCGACGGACTCGAAATATCTATCATTACTGGGTTCAGTATCGAGTCGTGACATCTAGTGTGATTAACAAACTATTAAGTGAGATTATTGTTCAGCAAATTTGAGGTACCACTATTTTCTGAAGTGAATTATTTTATACTGGGAGGATATATTTCATTAACTTTGGGTACTTATGGGGAATAAATTCCTTAAGGATACAACGTGAATTTGGTGGAGTTGATTCTTTCTGTTTTCATCTCTTACATAAAGTTGGTTTTAATATTTTTTCAGAAAATAGTTTGAGCTTCATATTGATAGTTCTTCAACTGTTTTAACCTATAGTTGAAGTTATTGAAACTTCATTTTGAGAGTTCATAAGTTTGTTGAACTTGTACTTGAAGCTCTTGTGAATTAAATATAGATTTTTTACACGTAACTACAACATTCAATCCATCAGCCTTCTTTTGTCTTGCTTTAGGTTTCCTCCCCATCTTCTCCTTTACTACTTGAGGTAGGAACACCTCACCACCATACACAACTTCTGACCAAAGATCTTCCGAGTTGGTTGTGTTTAATGGACATAAGCTTTCATCATTTCATTATTGCCATGAATACTCACCATAGCACAAGGACAAGGTAGTCCTGTTAGATCCCATCTCCTACATCCCATCTCCTACAAGTGCAACTCTATTTTAACATATTCATGATAAAAGGCTCTCTTGTCCTATTGTCAATGGACACCTTTGATCTATTAGAATAATTATGTTTGAAAAATATTGCTTACAATCCTATTTTGTGCATTCTATATAATTTTTGGATACTTACCAACTCATTCCTTGTTGTACAAAATTTTCATGAGGTTGTTGTTTATCATTCCAAGCATAGCTATAATTGCTTTGTCTCTTAAATCATGTACATGTAAATTGTAACACCGTCAATAGTAATAATGGATAAGTCATTAAATAAAATATTCAAGTTAATAAGTATCTATTGAAACTTTCACAAAAGGTTATTCAAGAGTATATCACATTTGCTATGTATCTCGAACAGTGCTCTAGACTCTGGTTCATGACTAAAAAAACCTTTTAGGATGATCAAATCATTTTCTTGTATCTCTATCATATTGTTCAAGTTGTTTCATGTACCTCTTAAACATCAACTTGTTACTTGCCCTTTTTGCCAATCATACTAAGTTCTTTATTATTTGGTATGTGGCATAAGGTGGGAATCCCATAATTAAGTTCGATATTAAAATTATATTATATTTGACTATTGGTATAAGTTTATTCCGAGATTAATTTATACCGAACATAGTTTTGAGATATTCCAAATAATTCCAGTGTAAGAGAATAGACAACATAAGTGAGTACATTTTCCTATGTTATTGGAAAAGGTGTTTATTATAGATACTTTAGACAAACGATGATCGAAGTACAAAAATAATTTATAATAACCAAAGTCAAAGGTACAAAATCAACAAGAGTAATACTATGATTAATATACAGTACAACTAATAGTAATAAGAATAAAGGAGAGAAGGCCAGTTTAACTATCTAACTTTATACACTAATCCGAGTCCTCCATAATTTTCTGTTAAGGTCATGTCCTCGATATCATGTCGTCCCATAAAACATAATCAATCTAACCGGAGTCTTAGAATCAACTATTTTATGGTTTTTGATTTTGCGTTCAATTACTAAATTTATCCGATTATCTTCCCTCTTCTTTGAAAATTAGTTAGCAAAATATACATGGTATAATAAAATTAAATTGATAATCGAATAGTACAAAATCAAAAGTAAATAACTTGAGAAACATATACCCACACCACATATTTTTTTCTACAAAATTTTCACATTAAAATTCCTAAAATATCATTAAAAGGGGCCAAATTATAGTCGCCAATTCATATATGTTTAACTTTTAAAAAAGAGTAAGAAACATTATGCGAAAAATAAAGATAAAGGAAATTTATTGAAGAAGACATCAGCGATTGTTTTTCAAAGAAATAAATTTATGCATAAAACACACAAATCTTGATAAAAGGTACAACAATTGAAGTTATGATCTCTCTTTTCGTGAGTTTCTTCCTCGCGTTTAGTTTCAAAAATTGTTCAAATTATTTATAATAAAGTCAAAAATTAATTTAGAAATGTCTTCTTAGGTTGACTTCATAATACTAATCTTTCAAATGTTTTATAATGTTACACTTACCTCCTGTATTTTAATATATAATTTTTCATTGATTTAAAAATTTTAAATATTAGAAACATTAACACAGAAGATAGTATGTTATTTAAGGTTTTTATTAAAGAAGATATTAGAGAGTGTTTTTCAAAGAAATATATTTTATGCATAAAACACAACTAATTTTGAAAAAAAGGTACAACAATTGAAGTCATGGTATCTCTTCTTGTGAGTTTCTTCCTCACGTTTAATTTCAAAAATTATTCAAATTATTTATAATTAAAGTTAAAAAATAATTTTAGAGATGTCTTCACAGATTTGAGTTCGTAATACTAATCATTCTAATATTTTATAATGTTACACTTATCTACCATATTTTAATAAATAAATTTGTTGTAAATATATTATATTAATTGTGGATGTCCATAACTTCTTGGTGTAATTTCTCCTTTAAGTGTAGTGATTCTCACATCTCTACTACCTCCTCATTGATCATCCACTCCTTCATATTTTTTCCCACCTTCTCATGAGTTAATGTCATGTTTATGACGCCTCTTGAAGTCCCTCTATGAAATAGCATAAAAAGAGGTTTTGGGGAAGATGTTTTACACACTTGAAAGAAATTTATCTTATATTGTTCTATTGATATCTTGTTCTATATTGTTATTAGTATCTTGGCGACCAAAAAAAAGAAGAAAATTCAAATCAAATAATAAAGAATCATTTAAGAACAAAAATAAATATATCTTGTTCCATATGTTCATATTAGATATTATTGTATTTTTCTAAAAGAATTCTCAATTTATAGAAGTTCAAAACTTTTTTCTTCAATAAAGAAATTATATAAATATGATTGATTTTTACTTTTTCCATTAATTGTTTATCAATAATAGAATATTTTAAATTTCAAATAAACTAAACTAACACAAATGAGAGTGATTTTTTTAAACCCTTTTTAGTTTTTAATAGACTTTTACTTTCCTTTTATTTAATACAAAATAGAGTTCATTTTAAAAAAAAAAATATACGTAGTCCTAAAAAAGAGGGGGGGGGGGGGGGGGGGGGGGTGAGATTTCGATTTTAGTTGGGTTTGAAGTCCTAAAATTAATTAAATATTATTAGGTAAATAGTAAAAAGACGCTTTTATCTAAAAGACAATCTTTTAATGAAGGGCAAAAAGTTCAAATCACTTTTCTAAGGGTCTTCACACTTTTAATATATTATAGATATAGATTATAGATATAGATATATATTATACATTATAGATTATATATATATATACATATATATATATATATATATATATATATATATATATATATATATATAATGCAGTAAAATTTATGTCGCTTCTGCTTGCTGCTGCTAGGCTCTTAATATCTACTAAATTGATAGACTGAATCATGGACTCAACACACCAGCTGAGATAGGCGATGAGAACCAATGGCCATAGTTACGGATGGGAAAAAGAGAAAATATATATATATATATATATATAAATACAAACAATATATTGATGGGAAAAGAGACATATGAAAAGAATCATATAAATACAAACAAAAACCATATAAATACAAACATAAAAATAATTAACTAAAGTGAGGGTTATTTTTGTAAACAAACAATATATTTTTACAAACAATGCACTATATATTATTTTTAGTAACAAACCAAACAATCACTAAAAAATAATACCAGCATAACTTATCCCAGCACAACTAATCCCAGCATAACTTATCCCAACATAACTAATCCCGGTATAACTTGTTTTCAAACCAAACGACCCCTAATAGTAAGATACCAGAAATTGCATCTTAAACTTTGGATTTGTTAAATATTTTAATAAGACCACGGGTTTGGGTTACTGTTAATGTGCAATTTGTTGGGTTAAAAATCGAAAGGTTGTCATGCGAAAGCTATTAGTTGCAAACCATCGTGATGATAATTCAGATGACAATGAAAAATAAATTCTAAAAACATATTATTGATATTGTTTGGTCAAACGACCTACATGTTAAAAAACTAAAATCGAAAAACATAAAACCTATTGGAAGAAATCTCCTCCTAAACAAGACTCATTTCAGGACTACAGTGCGGATGCTACTGTCTTATGGTATGAGAAGGGGGTCTTCTATTTATAGAGTTCCAAAACCTTTCCTCTAAAAAAGAGGCTTGCCAAATATGAAAGAGTTTTATATTTTCCTTTTAGAAAAAATAAAAGTAATTATGGTATTGCTTTTATTTTCCTTCTAAGATAAAATAAAACTTCATTTTGGTAAGAAAATCAGGGCAAAACCCCTAACAAATCTCTCCATTTTGGCCTGATTTTCTGCAAAATATTCATGATCCTCCTTCTCCTTGTGCATGATCTTCGTTCTTCACATATTCTTCATATATCACTATTGTTTGACATGCTTTAAAAATTGAGCCTTCTGAGGTTAAAATATAGCAGCCCTTTTTAGGTTGAAAATATGATTGACAATTGTCTCCACATGTAGCTTTTGGACATATTATCACACCTCTTTTTCGCTCGAGGAGATTGAGGTCGAAGGATTTTTCCAATTAAAGTGATGGTTTTGAAAAGGGATTATTTTATTTACAGAGTCGTCACTTGAAATTGAGTTATGGTGTTCCAAGTCACCTTTTTGAATCCCTAATCAAAAGGATATAACTCTTTTATTGGTCTGCAAAAATAAAAGATCGAGTAAGGAATTCTGTTGACTGAGGGGAAGGTGTGAGGCACCCCTCGAGTCCCGCGGTTTTAGTAAGGTCGCTTTTATTGACTTATCTCAACTTAAACTATTTTGATAAATTGTGTTAATACCTAAAATCGCTCATTTTTATTATACCAAAAATTTATGTATTATCTTATATTAAATAAACCGTGAAAATAAATTTTTAGAAAATATAAGCCAAGTTACATTATAGCATCCTTGAATTTTAAAATGACTCGAAAAGATGTGTATACCGCATTCTCAATCGAGATAAAAATATCAAACGTGCGTGAAGTTTATCTAGCGTTAAAAGACACTTATTTCGTCTCTTGTAAACTCGAAACAATTTTACATTATCTATTTTTATTCTTTTTCTCTCTTTATTTTACAATGAATTTTGGATTATTCCGCAACTCATCTCGCTCCCTTACAAATGAGTTTCTCTCTTTTTTTGTTTGTCTTTTCCGTGATGGGTTTTGAATAAATCCACAACACATCTCAATTAAACTCCATCTAGTTAATTCATTTAGACCTTAAGTGTAGTTAATTTATAGAATAATATTAAAGTCCAAATAATTAGAAGCTCGGGTTATCTTTATCAGAGTTAAATATACATTTGATGAGCCAAGTCTTACTTAAATAAAATAAAATAAATAATAAAAAAAATATTTGGAGTATCTTCATACAATTCTAACAGAAAAAAAAATTATGACCATCACTAGTAACGTTACTAAACCGTGGCATAATTAATGAATTCATAAAACACATTTTTTCTAATAGATATGTACAGTATGCACCAAACTTGAAATTAGCATTAAATTCATGTCGAAAGAACCTTAAATACTCTACCTAACGGAAAATAAATTGCATTTTTTGCTATGAGAAATGATTCAATTAGTTTAATCTCAAATTGCACTTCTAGTGACTAACTTAAATCCATATAAAATTTAATGTAACTAACAAGATAAAATACCAACCTTCAGTTATTCAATTATTAACAAGCACTAAAGACTAACATCTTAAAAATCAAATTACCCAAAGCTATACATGAATGTTTTGCCTGAGATACTACTTATTTCCCATGATTTTTAGAATGCTTAATTCATGAATAAAAATTATTTTAAGAACACATTGTGTGAAGTGCCGAGAAAACACCAAACTCACTTAATCATTCAACCAAACTGATTAAGTTTCAACTAAAACTGATTAAGTTTCAAAATACTATATGGAATACCAAGAAATACAACGATGTACTTATAAGATGTACTAAACGGGATGAAAAAATAACACTACTTCAAACCAAGATCCAACAAAAATAATCCAAAACATATTCTAAATAAAAAATAAAATAAAATCGTTTCAAACAACATTTTGTTCCTGTTTCTATTCACAATAACATTTATAAAAATAGCAGTACAAGATTGGATAAAAACCTGTATGGTAGAATAACTAAAGTAGAAATAAAGATGCCTTCACTGGAAACTCAACGGAAACCAAACTTGATTCTCTTCCCCTTTTTAGGGTGTTCTCTGATTTTCTTCTCTGATTGATTTTCGCTCTCTTTGATGTTCACTTTGATTATTTTTTTTACTGATGCAATATCGATGTTGTAGTGTCTGATGATAGTGTACGTTTGTTCTTTGTGTCTGATAATGTAGGCAGAATGTACGTCTGTTTTGGGGGTGGGGAAGAGTCCTTAAACAGGAGGATTTGGGGGGAGTAGTTAGGGTAGTTTAGGATCCAAATTTTGAAATATTTTTTTTTCTTTTTACGATAATGATCTCCTTCTTCTTTTTTTAAAATAAATAAATAAATAATATATAAAATAAATAATAATAATAAAAGAATATTAACGAATTAATTTTTATACTTAATACAAATATAAATAAAAATATAAATAACTTAAATTAAAATAAAATATAATTAAGAGAAAATAAAATCACTAACTTATTTATAAAAATCTAAATTAAAAGAAAATATTTTTAAAAAAAAATTCATATTATTTTGAAAATAAAAAATAAAATATCTTAAAATGTAAGTTTATTTATTTATTTTCAACTAAAACTTATTAAAAATGAAATAAGAGTTAAAATAATATCGGATCAATTATAAATATTTAATATCAAAAAATACATATATTACACTCGGGGATGGTCAAAAATCACGTGTCTACATTTTACCCTTCTTTGTTTGAAATCTCGAAGAGTTTTCATACAAAGAAGTAGAAAAAGATATGATTTTTGATCCTCCGATTATTCAAAAAGAATATAAAAAGAAAAAGGAGATGTGATCGAGTCCTGATTTTGGACCGCCTATATATTCTGGGTTATAAGAGAATCAGGACACGTGTAGTTCAAAGGTAAAATGGTGAGAGAACGAGTTAGAGATCAAGTGAGGTTCCATCGAGTTAGAGATCAAGTGGACTTCCATTTTTCTTTACCCTGTTCTTTAGGCGGGCTCCAGGACTTCTCTTTTTCTTCACCCTGTTCTTTAGGCGGGTTCCTAGACTTCCTTTTTTCTTCACCTTGTTCTTCAGGTGGGCTCCTGGACTTATAATTTTTTCACCCTTTTCTTCAGGTGGGCTCCTGACATTCTTTACTCTGTTCTTTAGGAGGGCTCCTGGACTTTCTTTTTTCTTCACCCTGTTCTTCAGGGGGCTCCTAGACTTATAATTTCTTTACCCTGTTCTTCAGGCGGGCTCCTGGGCTTACAATTTCTTCACCTTGTTCTTCAACCGCCTCCTGTACTTTCTCTTTTCTTCATCCTATTCTTCAGGCGGGCTCCTGAACTAATAATTTCTAATTTTTCAAAATATGTTCCTAAACTCAAAATAAAAGGTCAAACAAAAAAATAACATCCCATTCTTCAGGAGGTTCCTGAGCAGAACATAAAATTCAATGAACACGAACAAAATTTTTGCCCCAGTTTATACTTAGAAAATAACTCGACTAAAAGATACATCTTATATGAATCAAGAGGGATGACTCGAGTAAAAAGTATGTCTTATAAGAATCAAGGGGATGACTCGACTAAAAGGTACGTCTTATAGAAATCAAGGGGATGACTCGACTAAAAGGTACATCTTATAGCAATCAAGGGGATGACTTGACTAAAGGGTACCTCTTATAGGAATCAAGGGGATGACTCGACTAAAGGGTACATCTTATAGGAATCAAGGGGATGACTCGAGTAAAAAGTAAGTCTTATAGGAATCAAGAGGGATGACTCGACTAAAAGGTACATCTTATAGGAATCACGGGGAGTGACTCGACTAAAAGGTACGTCTTATAGGAATAACGGGGATGACTTGACTAAAAGATACATCTTATAGGAATCACGAGGAGTGACTCGACTAAAAGGTACATCTTATAGGAATCAAGGGGGATGACTCGACTAAAAGGTACGTCTAATAGGAATCAAGGGGGATGACATGACTAGAAGGTACGTCTTATAGGAATCAAGAAAAATGACTCGACTAAAAGGTACGCCTTATAGGAATCAAGGGGAATAACTCGACTAAAAGTTACGTCTTATCGAAATCAAGGAGATGACTCGACTAAAAGGTACATCTAATAGGAATCAAGAGGGATGACATGAATAGAAGGTACGTCTTATAGGAATCAAGGAAAATGATTTGACTAAAAGGTACGCCTTATAGGAATCAAGGGGATTAACTCAACTAAAAGGTATGTCTTATGGGAATCAAGGAGGGTAACTCGACTAAAAGGTACGTCTTATAGGAATCAAGGGGAATGACTCGACTAAAAGGTACGTCTTATAGGAATCAAGGGGAATGACTCGACTAAAAGGTACATATTATAGGAATCAAGGGGGATGACTCAACTAAAAGGTATGTCTTATATGAATCAAGGGGATGACTCGACTAAAAGGTACGTATTATAGGAATCAACGGAGTGACTCAACTAAAAGGTTCATCTTATAGGAATCAAGGGAATGACTCGACTAAAAGGTACGTCATATAGGAATAACGGGGAGTGACTCGACTAAAAGGTTCATCTTATAGGAATCAATGGGATTACTCAACTAAAAGGTATGTCTTATAGAAATCACGAGGAGTGACTCAAATAAAATGTTCATCTTATAGGAATCACGGGGGATGACTCGACTAAAAGGTACATCTTATAGGAATCAAGGGGATGACTCGACTAGAAGGTTCATCTTATAGGAATCAAGGGGAATGACTCAACTAAAAGGTATATCATCTAGGAGTGAATATTCAAGTTAGGAAGTGCTTTACCTAACAAATGAAAACTGACTTATTCAGACTAGGAAGTGCGTCTCCTAGGGGTTGAATGAAATTACTCGACTAGAAAGTACTTCTTATAGGAGTGATGGTTCAAATTAGGAAGTGCTTCACCTAACAAATGAAACTTGAATTATCCAGATTAGGAAGTTCATCTCCTAGGGGTTGAATTTTTACCATAATTTGATTATCAAACCTGTGCAGCAACACTGCTTCCTGTATCTGTAGAAATGAGGCATTGTAGCCCTTGATATTTATGCTTTGAAGTCCTTAATTTGAAGGTAACATGTTTCCTGTTTCATCAAAGAAAACTTGTGAGTTCAAAAATATGGTGGCAGGTTTGTGGCTTTAGCTTCTGTGGCAATCACTCTTGCTCTTGTCATATTTAACCTCATTTCCAACCATTAGAATATGTCACCGACTTGCTGGATCATTGACCCAAACTCAGATTATTAGAAGTGACTCTGAAATAAACACAGTATCTTTGCTTTGCCATGCTCCTCAAATAAACCCTTTAAACCTTGGTATTTTCATGAGTTTCCAGACTCGTCTGTTGACAAAACTTTTCTGCATGCCTTATTTCGCCTCACAATCATGTCTCTTTCATGTGTTGGCTTTTTATTTTGTTTTGTGCAATTGAAGAAGCTGGTAGCCAGTTTTGAAATCTATTCTCACTTGTTATGACACAGACTTGACTCAGAGACACAATAAAAATGACAATAATTTTTATTTGATGACAAAGATACCAAAATCAAAAAGAAAAAAAGAAAAAAAGGGAAAAAACAATAGGCATTTTTTTTTTGAAAAGACAGAAGAAAACTTATTTGGGTGTGGTAGCCGATTCCAGCAATCATGACATGTATTTTGAATTAAACTACCTGATCTACCCACACTAATTATTACAGGTCTTATCCACTTATTGAGTTTGAAATGGAATCAATCTTGAATATGTTCCCTCTACATCACAATCCTCCTTTGGCTAGTGGCACCTCAATGGATTTTTGCCAACGCCTATCTTATTTTCATTTCTTTCTCAACTCACTGTTGCCTTATGGTGCCCAAAAGGGTTTTCACCAATAAGACTCTCATTTTTACTCATTAATTTTTTCATAATTTTTTTTGAAAATAATGCCCAACATACGAAACATCATGCACTCATAACATGTTTAGCCTTGACATTCTCAAAGAACGATCTGAAGGTCTTTCTTTGGTTGTAACTTGGCTTTTGGAAAAGGTTAAAAAGAAAGGGAGGCATGAGGCTCAAAAATTTACATAACATTTGGTGAAGAATTCAACTTTTGGAATTGACTCTTTTAAAAAAATAAAAATTTTTTCCCCAGTTTTATTTCATTCTGGGTAACTTGAATTTTCTTTTAGTTGGACCGAACCCCAGAGTAGGGCTGCCTACGTATCTTGTCATAGCAAGAATCAGGTCAAACGTAGTTTTGAAATATCATTCTTTTGCCTTTTTTTTATTTTTTTTCTTGATTTTTCTCTCTTTTTTCTTCTTCTTTTTTTAGAGAGAGATATTTTTCCCGAATCTATTTTTTCTTGACACTTTTCTGACTCTATTTTTTTCTTGATACTATTTTTTTTGAATTTTTTTTCAGACTCTATTTTGATTTCAAAAGAGGGATATAAAAGAAATAAAATAAAATCTCAAAAAGGTATAACAAAGGATGAGATAATATTTGGATAGCAGAATGAAATGCCTACGTCATATCAATCCTTAAAAATGCATGTACATAACATACAATCTAGGAATGAAACATGAAAATCATACGCATCATTTCAATATTGACCGTGACTAAACACATGCACATGTGTCACTTCTTTTAAACTTGTAAACCATACAGGTCCTTGTATTGTACTTTCCTCATAACAGATGACTCTTTTTTTAGCTAACTTCCTTTTGCTTCTTCTGACAATAGAAACTATATATGCTCTAGTTGATCTCATTCAAAAATGCTTGAGTTGAACCCTCTCCTTGAAGATCAAGTCATTTTTAATTTGCAAAGTGATTGCCTCAAAACATTCAAGTGAGGATGTAACTAGGTCCCCCAAAACATCTCAACACTTTACTTATTTTTCTTACATTTTTTTCAACTCTCGGTTCTTGATCGAATGTTTCAGCATTAGATTGGGTTTTAAGATATGACTGAAAATTCAACATACTTATTATATTACCAGAATCACCATAGAAAGAGCTCTTTGAAGAAGAAAAGAGAAAAAATATATATATTGAGAAATAAAACAAAAGGGACACATATTTTGTTGATAGAAAGATAGAAGGGTTTGAACAAAAAAATAAGAAAATCAGAAAAGATAGATCCTAAACTACAACCCTAAAATAATTCGGATAACATAAAAGAAAATAAATCAAACTACTAGACCTATTCCTAGTAGGAAGAGGGGTGACTTCTCAATTTCTTAGCCTGACAATTTAGCCACTGATTTGCATATCAACATGACTAGAGCTTCCATCATGATCAGACACATTTCCTTCAACAAATAAGTTCTGGGTCCCCATAGTTGACTCATTGATTCCCACATATCGTGCAGTACCATGTGCTAGTGAAGAACTCTGTGGGATGGTTGAGGTGCCAATGTTTTGCACCACAATTAATTTTTCTTGAATTATTTTCTCTATATCTCTTTTCAAAATACGATAATCTTCAGCACTGTGACCTTGCATATTAAAATGATAAGCACATCGTACATTAGGATCAAAATATTTTGAATGTGGATCGGGAATATACCCAGGGATGGGAGTAATCATGCCCCATTGCCTCAATGTCTGGAACAAACTAGTATAGGACTCGCTAATTGACGTGAAATTATCTTTTTCCTTCCTCCTCATTGCAAACTTTGACCTCGGATGAAACTTGGATTTAAAGGTTTCTTGGTAAATTTTTGAGGGTCGAGGACGACGTTGAGGGACCAGAGAATGCCATTGTGGATAGGAAGATGGATGAGCATACGACTGTATATTGTTCAATGGATGTCGAGGAAGTGGAATGGGATTTCTTGGATTTTGAAGAAAGGAACCTTGTTGCATGTGGTTGTGTGGATCTAATATGTAAGCTCGGGATTGAGACTGACAGTATTAGTGGGTTGGACCTCTCAAATTCTGTTTTTTCCCTGGCATGACAGTAAATGTGTTTTCCTTCTTCTTTCCTTTTTCAATTTCCCTTGATCGATTGCAGTATCGTCCCAAATGCTTCACAAAATCCTCATGTCCATCATGTTCCTTAAATTTCAATATCTCAAAGCTTTGAAGAAGGTTGACACTTGAAGACATGCCCCAGTCTTTAATAGTGAGGAACGGAGGAGGAGGATGCCCACTGGCCCAAGCTCGGTACATTTCCATCATTTGTTGCCTTAGTCTCAAATTCTGTTTCTTTAAACTCTCATTTTTATAACTCTTTGTTTGATCCATAAGGTCACTCTCTATCCTTATTGGACACAGTTAAACCTTCTTTAGATTTGGTATGATGCGGAGGACCAGCCAAAATACCACAAATCAACCACCTTAAACTAACTGGGTAAGAAATAACAAAGGCATCAGAATGCAATATTTTTTCAAAAACTCTTTTTATTTTATCTTCTTTTTGAAAAGATAACAAAACCCTATGAGGGTTGTCTACGTATCTCACTAAGATGAGAATCAGGTGTGCGTAGTTCTCGAAAATTAGAGATACGAAGAAATATACCTTTTCTTTCCTATTCTTTTTTTTAATAATGAGAAATTTATTTATTTATTAAATAATTTTTTTTCACTTTTGAAAACAACTTTTTTTTTTAGTTTAAAAGGAAAGACAACTATTTTTTTAAAAGATCACCGAATCCATTAAGGACTGCCTACGTATCTCAATAAAATGAGAATCAGGTGTGCGTAGTTCTTGAAAATTGAAGATACGAACAAATATACCTATTTTTTCTTTTATATTTTTAGAATAATGAGAAATTTATTTATTTATTAAATAATATATTTTTTTCATTTTTGAAAATAACTTTTTTATTATTTTTAGTTTAAAAGGAAAGACAACCATTTTTTAAAAGATCACCGAATCCATTAAGGACTGCCTACGTATCTCAATAAAATGACAATCAGGTGTGCATAGTTCCTGAAATATATGTCGTACAAAAGTCAGCCTTAAGACCCCTAAAGGTTCAGGACTGTTAAGATATATATATATATATATATATATATATATATATATATATATTTGTAAAAACTTAGCCTCATGATTCTTAAAGATTCCAGGCTATTGAAGTATATATTTTTATTATTTTTTTTTTGTAAAACATTAGTCTCATGATCCCTAAATATTCAGGGTTATTAAGATATATATAAAAATTAGACCCGAGAATTAGAAAAATATTTATGAAAGTAATCATATTTTCAAAATATTTCCCAATAAATCTATGAATAATATTTCAAAAGATAAGGTCGTACCCCAAAAAAGGGTTTCCTACGTATCTCAATTAAGAGTGAGAATCAGACCCTCGTAGTTCATGAAAACCATAAAATTATATGACTATATATTTAAAAAGATTTCTTTCTTTTAAAAATAAAATTTTTCTTTTGAAAAATAATTCACTAAATTTGAGGATAATATAATCTCTTACATTTTAAAGTTGTCTAAAGCCGGTCAACAAACAAACAGCCTTCCAAACAAATGTCAAAGAGCACGTAGGATGCACATGTTGGTCTTTATAAAGTAGGTCACCTGTCCTAGACAGACCCGGCCCCTGTGCCGAGTCCCGCTAAGTCAAATGCATATGATACAAATAAAGTGACACCTAATAGGGATAACCAGATTCTGAGTTTTCAGTTCTTCTAAGTTTAAGCCTAATAGAGATAGGTATCTAGACTGGCTTACCTGAGCGGACAATCAAGCCAGAGAGGGACAACATGGTCGGTAGCAGGGCAACACTGCCTTTGTTACCGATCTGAACCCCTCCTAATATGTGTGACTATAATCCTTCACCAGGTTCCTTGACACTCCGGCTATCTCAAAAGAAAGTAGGATGCATGCGCTGTATTCCTTCTATCCTATTTTAGAAAGGGGGTGCGCAAGAGAAGACAGTATATAATACAGTTCAATCAATATCAAAGCGGTAAATAAGATACAAGTATCACATAAGGCCAACATACACAATATCAACAATAATTAAAGTAAGTATAAGTTAATATAAAAAGCTCAAATTCTTATTACTCCCCAGTAGAGTCGCCAAAGATGTCACACACCATTTTCGCTCGAGGAGATCGAGGTTAAAGGATTTTTCCAATTAAAGTGACGGTTTTAAAAAAGTATTATTTTATTTACAGAGTCGTCACTTGAAATTCAATTATGGTGTTCCAAGTCACCTTTTTGAATCCCTAATCAAAAGGATATGACTCTTTTATTGGTCTGTGAAAACAGAAGACCGAGTAAGGAATTCTGTTGACTGAGGGAAAGGTGTGAGGCACCCCTCGAGTCCCGTGGTTCTAGTACGGTCGCTTTTATTGACTTATCTCGACTTAAACTATTTTGATAAATTATGTTAACGCCTAAAATCGCTCATTTTTATTATACCAAAAACTTGTGTATTATCTTATATTAAATAAACTATGAAAATTAATTTTTAGAAAATATAATCCAAGTTACATTATAGCATCCTTGAATTTTAAAATGACTCGAAAAGATGTGTATACCGCATTCTCAATTGAGATAAAAATATCAAACGTGCGTAAATTTTATCTAGCGTTAGAAGACATTTATTTCGTCTCTTGTAAACTCGAAACAATTTTACATTATCTATTTTTATTCCTTTTCTCTCTTTATTTTGCAATGAATTTTGAATTGTTCCGCAACTCATCTCGCTCCCTTACAAATGAGTTTATCTCTTTTTTTGCTTTTCTTTTCCGCGATGGGTTTTGAATAAATCCACAACTCATCTCAATTAAATTCCATATAGTTAATTCATTTATACCTTAAGCGTAGTTAATTTATAGAATAATATTAAAGTCCAAACAATTAGAAGCCCGGGTTATCTTTATCAAAGTTAAATATACGTTTGATGAGCCAAGTTTTACTTAAATAAAATAAAATAAATAATAAAAAAATGTTTGGAGTATCTTCAAACAATTCTAACAGAAAAAAAAATTATGACCATCACTAGTAACATTACTAAACCGTGGCATAATTAATGAATTCATAAAACACATTTTTTCTAATAGATATGTACAGTATGCACCAAACTTGAAATTAGCATTAAATTCATGTCGAAAGAACCTTAAATACTCTACCTAATGGAAAATAAATTATTTTTTGCTATGAGCAATGATTCATTTAGTTTAATCTCAAATTATGCTACTAGTGACTAACTTAAATCCATATAAAATTTAATGTAACTAACAAGATAAAATATCAACCTTCAGTTGTTCAATTATTAACAAGCACTAAAGACTAACATATTAAAAATCAAATTACCCAAAGCTATACATGAATGTTTTGCCTAAGATACTACTTATTTCCCATGATTTTTAGAATGCTTAATTCATGAATAAAAATTATTTTAAGAACACACTATGTGAAGTGCCGAGAAAACACCATACTCACTTAACCATTCAACCAAACTGATTAAGTTTCAACTAAAATTGATTAAGTTTCAAAATACTATATGGAGTGACAAGAAACAGAACGATATACTTATAAGATGTGCTAAACGGGATAAAAACAAATAACACTACTTCAAACCAAGATCCAACAAATGTAATCCAAAACATATTCTAAATAAAAAATAAAATAAAATCATTTCAAACAACATTTTGTTCCTATTTCTATTCACGATAACATTTATAAAAATACCAGTACAAGATTGGATAAAAACCTGTGTGGTAGAATAACTAAAGTAGAAATAAGGATGCCTTCACCGGAAACTCAATGAAAACCAAACTTGATTCTCTTCCCTTTTTTAGGGTGTTCTCTGATTTTCTTCTCTGATTGATTTTCACTCTCTTTGATGTTCACTCTGATTTTTTTTAACCGATGCAATATCGATGTTGTAGTGTCTTATAATAGTGTACGTTTGTTCTCTGTGTCTGATAATGTAGGCAGAATGTACGTCTGTTTTGGGGGTGGGGAAGAGTCCTTAAATAGGGGGATTTGGGGGGAGTAGTTAGGGTAGTTTAGGATTCAAATTTTGAAATATTTTTTTTTTTAGGATAATAATCTCTTTCTTTTTTTATAATAAATAAATAAATTATATATAAAATAAATAATAATAATAATAATAATAATAATAAAAGAATATTAACAAATTAATTTTTATACTTAAGAAAAATATAAATAAATATATAACTAACTCAAAATAAAATAAAATAAAATAAAATTAAGAGAAAATAAAATCACTAACTTATTTATAAAGATCTAAATTAAAAGAAAATATTTTAAAAAAAATTTCATATTATTTTAAAAATAAAAAATAAAATAACTTAGAATGTAACTTTATTTATTTATTTTCAACTAAAACTTATTTAAAATGAAATAAAAGTTAAATAATATCAGATCAAATATAAATATTTAATATTAAAAAAATATATATATTATACTCGGAGAGGGTAAAAAATCACGTGTCTACACATATATCTTCATTATCATCAAATTGGTTGCATCTTGATTTGAAACCACTATCGAACCTGTTTAATCATGTCTCATTACACCATTGGATTATTGAACCATAGGACCATGAGCTCTGATACCACTTGTTGGATTCGAAATCGAGAGTGTGTCATGAGAAGCTATTAGTTGCAAACCATCGTGATGATAATTCAGATGACAATGAAAAATAAATTCTAAAAACATATTATTGATATTGTTTGGTCAAACGGCCTACATGTTAAAAAACTAAAATTGAAAAACATAAAACCTATTGGCAGAAATCTCCTCCTAAACAAGACTCATTTCA
This sequence comes from Capsicum baccatum var. pendulum, assembly GCA_030864225.1. Lineage (NCBI taxonomy): Eukaryota > Viridiplantae > Streptophyta > Magnoliopsida > Solanales > Solanaceae > Capsicum > Capsicum baccatum. Next base: position 137,662,008 of record CM061552.1, read on the forward strand.
GGACTACAGTGCGGATGCTACTGTGTTATGGTATGAGAAGGGGGTCTTCTATTTATAGAGTTCCAAAACCTTTTCTCTAAAAAAGAGGCTTGCCAAATATGAAAGAGTTTTATATTTTCCTTTTAGAAAAAATAAAAGTAATTATGGTATTGCTTTTATTTTCCTTCTAAGAAAAAATAAAACTTCATTTTGGTAAGAAAATCAGGGCAAAAACCCTAACACAATTTGTTTGGATTATTTAATTGCACCATTATTTTGAGATTATGTTATTGTATTTTTTTCTAAAGTCATTATTTTTATGATAGTTTTCATCATATTGAATTTGTCAAAGCTTGAGTTTGTGGCACTTGACATCTCCGAAAAAATTATTTGTCACGGATTCTCGATGATAAAATTCACCTAACTACTAAGGGTCTTAGTGCTACTATTACTTAGGATAATGCAACGTCGATCCATACCAAGGCCAAGGCTATGATTTATATTCGTCATCATCTGGGTAAAGGACTGAAGTTTGAATACTTAATAATGAAAGATTCACTTGAATTGTGGACTGATTTGAAGGAAAGAGATGGCCGCCTAAAGGCCACGGTACTGTCTAGAGCTCATTATAAGTGGATGCACGATAATTTCAAAATTTTAAAATCGTTGTTGAATATAACTCTGCTATATTCAGGATCATTTCCCAATTAAAATTATGTGGGAAAACTATAATGACGAGGACATGATGGAAAAGACACTTACTACTTTTCATGCCTCAAATGTGATATTGTAGAAGCAATACAATGAAAATGGCTTTCAGAAGTATTCTAAATTAATCTCATGCCTTCTGGTGGTTAGCAACATAATGTCCTTTTTGATAAAAAATCATGAAGTTTGTGCCACTGGAGTTGCTTCATTACCGGAAGTAAATATGGTATAATCATATGGCCCGCCTGAAGAACGTCAATATCGAGGTCATAATAATATGTCTGGGCTTAACAATGCCAAGGAAAGATATTACAATCGTCGTGGTTTTGATAACTAGAAAAGGGAGAACCAAATGGGTTCTCAAAATAATCCTTCAAGAGGCAATTGTCATCATTGTGGAATGAAAGGCCATTGGAAGAATGAATGTCGATCGCCAAAGCATTTTGCTACGCTTTATCAAGATTCTTTGAAAAGAAAGAGAAATGAAGGTTAGACCTCTCCTAATGTCTAAATGGAGTCATACTTGACTTTCAAAATGATGATGAGGCAGGACTTTCACAAAAATATGATGATAATATTGAGTAAAACTTGATTTTAAAAGATGATGATTTTGATGGCCTTGATGATATTACTCGTTTGGAAGTTGAAGAGTTCTTTGGAGATCAAAATTATATCATCATTAATTTATTGGAGAAATAAATTATGTTGTTTTATTTATGTAGATTTTTTTAGGTATCATGTTTTTCCATTATGTTGTTTTTATTTTTAAGGAAAAAAGTATTTAAGTTTCATTGTAAGATTATGAGATTTCACATTTCTTATCATGTATTTTTATTTTATGAATATAATAAAAAATTTCTAATCTTTAATTGGATCCAAGATGAGTAATTGAGATATGTGTCTTCTTGATAGTGATACAACTCACACTATATTAAGAGAAAAGAAATATTTCTTTAATTTGGTTATGAAAAAGGCTAATGTTAATACAATATCCAGTGGTATAAAGTTAATTGAGAACTCAGGACGAGAGATCTTATTACTACACGAGGAATAATATTGACCACTGATAATTCATTATATTGTAGTAAGTCTCAAAGAAACTTGTTAAGTTTTAAGGTTATTTGCCAAAATGACTATCATATTGGGACTGCAAATATACGAAAAGTTGAATAACATTATATTACTACAATAAAGGCGGGAGAAAAATTTATGCATGAAAAACTATCTACACTTTCTTATGGATTGTACTATACAAGTATTTGTATGGTTGAATCACATGTCGTAGTAAACAAAAGGTTTATAGGTTCTAATGATTTTATTATTTGGCATGACCAGTTGGGCCATCCCAATTTTAATATAATATGCAGAATTATTGAGAATTCACATGGACATATTTTGAAGAATAAAAACATTCTTCAACCAAAGGAATTCTCTTGTACTGCTTGTTCTCACAAAAAGTTGATTATTAAACCATCAGTAGCTAAGATTGGGATTGAATCCCCTACATTTCTTGAATGTATACAGGGTGATATATGTGAATCAATTTACCCTCCATATAGAACTTTCAAATATTATATGGTCTTGATAGATGCATCTACAAGATGATCCCATGTGTGCTTATTATCAATTCGCAATATGGCTTTGGTGAGATTGTTAGCTCAAATAATAAAGTTAAGAGCACAATTTTTAGATTATGTGATAAAGACTATTCATCTTAATAATGCTGGTGAATTTGCATCTCAATCCTCGAATGACTATTGTATGTTTACTGGAATAAAAGTTGAACATTCAATTGCTCATGTTCATACTCAAAATGGTCTAGCAGAATTATTGATCAAATGACTTCAATTGATAGCTAGACCAATGTTAATAAGGAAAACTTTCTGTTTCAATATGGAGGCATGCTATTTTGCATGCAGTAGCACTTGCGCATATAAGGTCAGCCAGTTATTATGAATTCTCCCCATTACAGTTGGTTTTTGGTCAAGAACCAAATATTTTTCATCTTAAAATTTTTAAGTGTGCGGTATATGTTCTAATTTCTCCACCACAACGCATAAAGATGGGATTCCAAAGAAGGTTAGGGATATATATTGGATATGAATTCCTTCCATTATAAAATATTTGGAATCTATGACAGGAGATTTATTTACGACAAGATTTGTTGATTCTCATTTTGATGAATCAGTATACCCAATATTAGGGGAGAACATAAGCAACTGAAATATGAGATAGATTGGAATGCATTATCACTATCTCATTTAGATCCTTGAACAAATCAATGTGAGCAAGGGTTTAGAAGATAATTTACTTGCAAAATATTGCAAATCAGCTGCCAGATGCATTTACTAACCTTTCAAAGATCACTAAATCTTATATTCTAGCTGCAAATGCTTCAGTTCGAGTTGTTGTATCAATAGGATAAGTGATTAATTCAAATGAGTTTAGGCCACATTTGAAACGTGGTAGACCAATTGATTCTAAGAATAAAAATCCTTAAATAAGAAAAGAAATAAATAATCAGAATGATCACGATATGGTGGCAATTGCACAAAAAGGATCGATATCTAATAAATGAAAAGACAACTGAGGAGGTTAAAATACCTTAAACTAATAAGAATGAATAAATAGCAATAAGTTATGTCTCAATGAGAAACAAGTGGAATCAAAATAATATTGTAGTTGACAATATTTCTACTTACAATGTTACTACTAAAATAATGCAACAACATGAGGATTTGGAACCAAAATCTATCAATGAATGTAAACAAAAAAATAATTGACCAAAATAGAAGGATGTAGTTCAAGCTGAATTGACTTCCTTGAAAAATGTGAAGTTTTTGAACCAATAGTTCGAACACCTGAAGGTTTCAAGATAGTGCGGTAAAAAGGGGGAATTTGTGCAAAAACAAAATGAAAAAGGTGAGGTCATAAGATATAAAGCATGACTTTTGGCATAAGGTTTTTTGCAAAGGCCTGACATTGACTATATGAACACATATTCTCCCGTGGTGTCTGAAATTACCTTCAAACATATAATAAATATTACAGTTCATAAAAAGTTTGATATGAACCTAATGAATATTGTCACAAACTAGTTGTATGGCTCATTGGACAATAATATTTTTATAAAAACTCCAGAAGCCTTCAAAGTGCCTAAGCATAAAAATAGGTCGTAAGAAACTTGCTCAATAAAGCTTCAAAAATCCTTATATGGATGGAATAATCAGGGTGGATGTGGTACAATTATCTTAGCTAATATTTGCTAAAAGAATAATACAAAAATGACCCTATTTGTCCTTATATTTTTATAAGGAGAACTGGATCTTAATTTTCTATAATAATGGTGTACGTTGATGACCACTGGCACTCCTAAACAACTTTCAAAAGTTGTTGAGTGGTCGAAGAAAGAATTTGAAATGAAAGATCTGAGAAAGATAAAATTTTGTCTCGGCCTATAGATTGAGCATTTAAAAAATAAATTTTTTTCCATCAATCAACAAACATTGAAAAGATTTTAAAGTGATTTTATATGAATAAATCACATCCATTGAGTACCGCAATGATTGTGAGGTTGCTTGATATAAATAAAGATCTATTTTGACCTCAAGAAAATAATGATGGGCTTCTAGGTGATGAAACTCCATATCTTAGTAAAATCGGGGCACTAATGTATCTTTCCAATAATACATGACTAAATAATTGTTTTAGGGTAAGTTTATTGGTAAGATTTAGCTCTTTCCCAATAAAAAGTATAATGACCTAAAAATTTGATAAAATATGTGAAATTTATGATTTTATATGATTTGACTATTTTCACTCTGTCCATAATTGTATTATGATATTTTTGGGGTGTCAGAGTGATTGACACGATTCCTGATTCATTTTGGTACCACTTGTGTGATATTGTGGTTAATGGTGGCTTCAAGAGTCTTATTACGGACCTGTGTGGTTATCTTTTGATTTGTGTGATGAATGGTTAAACGGACTATGCCAACAACTCTAGAATATCGTTTCTAGGCTAGTTAGACCTTTGATTCTGGTCCCAATACACTCGAGCTTATTTCGACCAATGGATCGAAAAGTTAAAAAATTAAAAATATGAGTGTGGGACCTATATTTGGTCAAAACAATCTCAGATGGAAAATTCGACTCTGCCAACATGTCTGGAATATCGATTTTAGGATGGTAACATGTTTGGTTGGGTTTTACGACTTCTAAATCTTATTTCGCCCCTCGGTTTAAAAAATAGTGATTTGAAATTTCAAGGGTCAACTCGCTAAAAATGAAATTTGTTAAAAAATTTGATATTTCCATTGAGTCCATAGCATCGAATTTAGTATGGCTAAATAGTTTATTTGCAATTATTGAACTTCGAACGAATTTTGGGTGCCTCATCGAAGTCTGTTGGGGACTTAATAATCTGGTGCACCAGGTTAACGTTGCAAAAAGGGTAAATCATATTTTGGAGGAGCAATTTATGACCTTTTGGCCAGGGACCCGGTGAAGTATAAAAATAGCTCTTTTACCCAATTTGCTCATTCTCCACCTTGCCTCTTGAGATTTAAATCCTAAAATTGTGTGAAAGCTTAAAGGAGATTGGAAAGCTAGATTAATATCTATTTGTTGATTCCACTACGGATTTAAGTAAGATTTCATTTGTTTCTTACTCTAATTCCTTGATTAATTTCTCAAAATCTCAAAAAATTTTAGGGCTTGATTTTAACCTCAATTTAACTCCTCTTCACTTGAATAATATTTTAATCTCATAAAGTTTTTTATCAATTTAACCTTCAAAACAACTTTGATTATTGATTTTAACTCGAATTTCAAAGATTTTAATAGGGATATCTCAAAAATAATTTTTCTTCAATTTGGGCCTCGTTTTTATTTGATTTGACTTGGGTTTTTAGTTGTAGATTCTTAAAAAATATGTAGAATACATTTTTGCAATAAAGTTCCTATGTTGCCCTTCTTTTTCAAGAACTTATTTCGAGGGTCCATTTTGATCCCGAATCAAAAGTAGATAATATGGATATCATTGGTTTTGTTTTAACGCATAGATTATATATTTCTTAGTTTTAGTTGATTTTAGAATCATTCACAAAAAGTAAGGTCGTAGGTTTAAAGTTTAGCATACTGATTTAACTTTTGAGGTAGGTTATAGGTTAACTCTTTTAGACTGAGATAGATAGTAAATATTGATACAAAATGTATGTAAAAGGTGAGAAGTAATCGTGAAAAATGGCTATCTATGTATTGTGCTTGGGCGGGGGCTTATATGTGATGTAATTATTGAAATTAGATGTTATGTGGTATGGGTGACCATGTGGGGTCTCATGCGATATTGATAGCCTTAAATACGTGTGAATAATTGTATGTGTTGTTGAAATATCTAATGTCGTATCATTGGTGTATTATGATTATATTCATACTTTATTGGCATATAAAACATGTGAAAATTCATGAATGGTGGATATAATGAGTGAATTTAGCTCACGTTGTTGTGGAAATATACCATCGTGGTTTGTTGCAAAAATACATCATGTGATTGGTTGTGAGAATTACATCCTCAAATCATACTCACTCATGAAACATTAGTACCACTGTGGCAACATCTGAGAGAAATACTAGCAATACCTTTTTAAAATCCTTTCGGAGAAATATGTCGGGAAGGAGATATTGTAACATTTTATAAAATCCTTCCTAAGGGATGTGTCAAGAATGAGATATGGAGATATGAATATATGATTTTTGTATGGGTTGACGAGTCCCCCATGAGTCCTACGTTGGTAGGCTTGCCTCCATGCGTGTATACGGAGGTTGTGTGACAACCCCGTGCATCATCATCATCATCTTATATATTGTACTTCTTTATTGTTTTTGTGTTGTGATTGAATTAACATATTAACTTGTCATACATTTATTTGTTCTATTTTTCATTAATTGTACATAACTATCCTGTATATGCATGATCTCCCTTTTTCGTACTTGTATGTGATAAAATATTTACTTGTGTTCTACCTAGTGTTGTTGTTGTTATATATGTGTTATATATATTTTAGAACTGTTAGTGCAAGCGATGTGAGCTACTGTTGTGGGATATTTTCTGATTGCAAGTGACGTGCCCTTAGTATATATTTTGTATGCTTTAATTTCTACTTTGTTCGATCGGCCTATGATACGTACTAAGTACAAGTGGATCATACTCACCCCTACTATACCCTTCTAGTGCAGATTCAGGTTTGTGTGCCTACTTAATTCGAGCGATATCTGGGTCTTTCAAGGTGGTGGTCGATGTTCTGGCGTTCGGATGTCTTCTATTACCTTTCTTTATAACTATGTCATTATTTTCACTTCATGGATAGATTTTTTCTTATATTTGGATATCTTATGTATTTTCTTGGGTTCTAGTTATTCTAGATACGTTCTTATGCTATTGACACCTAGTTTTGGGAGTTATGGATGCATTGTTATGTTTTCTTTCGCATTTATTATACTTGTAAGGTTCGGCTTCATTCTTGAGGCCTTACCGTAGGGTTATGATTGTCTTTTACCCATTGTGTATCAATTTGGGTAATAGGCTTACTTGTCAAGGTTCACCGCGATAAATGCCATCATGCCCTATGGATTTTAGGTCATGACAATTTGATATCAAAGAAACCAAGGTTCATTGGTCTCAATGATGTAAGAATAAAATGTCTGATAGGGTCTCTTGGATTAGTATGTAGACGTCTGTATCTATCTTCTATAGGCTACAAGATGTCTTTAGGAAACTTTCCTTATTTAATTTCTTACTATGTGAATTTCTCTCATATCTTGTGTTCTGAGTTATTTTTTACTCTTTCTGCATAGATGGTGTTGAATAGGTCCCACAAGAGTAGAGATATAGAGCCTTCTACCAGAGGGAGATCCTCGAGTTATGGATGGACTCGAGGGAGAGGACGGGCCCATGATTTATCCCTGTCTATGAAGAGTTCTATGGGATTCTTCTTTGAACCTCGTGTTGAGCAGGTTAGAGGTGTAGGTTCTACCCCAGTTCTTTAGAGTTCATCTGCCCTTGTGTTGGAGGGATTGTTGGTGTATTTGTTGACCTATTTAAAGGGTTCTCCTTTGGTTATGCCGGGTGTTCCTCTAATTTAGAGTGCGGATCTTCCTGTTACACCTGCTTCTATTTTGGGTACTCCTCAAACCCCAAGACTATTCCTCCATCAGTGCCAACACCTGAGTATTTAGCACTGGGATCAAGGGTTTAGCCTTTATCCATATTACCTCCTCATTCGAGATCTCAACTTGTTAGATTTATCATGTCTCTCCTTATCGCTAGTTCTACGATTTCTTTTGAGGATCAGAAAAGGTTTGAGAGATTTACTTATTTAGGTCCTCCTAGGTTCAGTGATATTGTGAACGAGGATGCCTATGAGGTTTTGATTGATTTTTTAGAGAAGTTGTATAATTTGGGTTTGCTGGAGTCGCATGTAGTGGCTTATGCTACCTAGCAGCTGAGAGATGTGGCTAGAGATTGGTGAAGATTGATTGTTGTTTATCGACCTATTGATGCTCCTGAGATATCTTGAGATTAGTTTGTTAATGCCTTTTTAGAGAGATTTGTGCCTTATAGTTTAAGAGATTAGATGCATGATGAGTTTAACCATCTGGAGCAGCGCTCCATGACTGTAGCAAAGTATGAGGCATGCTTTTATGCCTTTCCTAGATATTTCTATGCTAGTATTTCCATTAATTTTAAGAAGATTCAAAAGTTTGTGAAGGGTTTAGATGTTTCCCTTAAGTTGGCTACACCTCAGATGGTTGTAATCGAGGCATTTTTTAAAAGTATTATGGATTATGCCATGATGATAGAGGGTATTATTTAAGTATCTCAGGATGGCACCAAGAAGGTATGCCATTTTGGTGAGTTCAGAGGTCATACTTCTCATGGTAGAGATTTCACGGGTTCTCATAAATATCAGGGTAGGCTGGTGCAAATGAATTTGCAGAGTTATGGTGGTGGATCTTTTGGTTCAGTGATTTATGGTGGCTGTATGAGCCCAATTATACCTTCTTTGATGGAGTTAGATAATAGAGGTTTCTTTGTGTGTGATGAGGTTGTCTATTTTGCCAAGGACTGTCTTTATTGTGTCATTAGGGATACTCCTATTTTAGCTATGGGGGTAGGGGTGCTACCAAAGGTATAAGGAATAGAGGTAGTGAAGCTCGTGGGGGTAGTTGTGGGTTCACTCAGGCAGTTAGTAGTTGTGGGTACTGTTATACTATACCAGCCAGACCTGAGGCAAAGACTTCTAACTTTGTGATCATAGGTATTATCCCTGTTTGTTTCAGACCTGTATCTGTGTTATTTGATCCCAGATCGACTTTCTCCTATGCGTCTATGTATTTATCTTTGGTTTTTTATTCTATTAGTGAGCCTCTTGCCATGTATAATCATGTATCTACCCCAGTAGGTGATTCCTTGGTGGTGGATCGAGTTTATCAATCTTGTGTTGTGACCTTCTTTGGCCGTAAGACTGGGGTAGACTTATTTGTGTTAGATATGGTTGAACTTTGATGTTGTTTTGGGTATGGATTGATTGGCTCCCTATCATTTTTCTTAGATTATTTTGCTAAGACTATGACTTTAGCTTTGCCATGTGTGCCATAGATAGCTTGGAAGGGTGCGCTTCATTTCGGACCCAAGATGGTCATATCATATGTTCAGGCTCATAGATTGGTTGAGAAGGGATGTTTATCTTATTTGGATTATATTTACAATACTGGTGTTGTTTTACCTCCTTCCTTGGATTTTGTTCGTATTGTTTATGAGTTTATGGGTGTCTTTTCTACGGATTTGCCTAGTATGCCTTCAGATCATGATGTTGATTTTTCTATTGATATTGAGTCGGGCACCAAGCCTATTTCTATTTTTCCTTATAGGATGGACTCAGCCGAGTTAAAGAAATTAAATGATCAGTTGTAAGAGTTATTGGATAAGGGATTTATTCTACCTAGTATATCACCTTAGGGTGCGCCTGTATTGCTTGTGAAGAACAAAGATGGGTCTATACGTATGTGTATTGATTATCGGCAGTTGAACAAGGTAAAGTTTAAGAATAAGTATCCTCTTCCTTTCATTGATAATTTATTTGATCAACTTCAAGGTATTATGATGTTTTCAAAGATTGATTTGATATCTGGTTATCACCAATTGAGGATTAGAGCTTCATATATTTCAAAGATAGTTTTTCAAGCTCGGTATGGTCATTATGAGTTCTTGGTCATGTCCTTTAGGTTGACCAATCCCCCTATCACATTAATGGAGTTGATGAATTAGGTTTTTCGACCATAACTCAACTCCTTTTTTATTGTATTTATAGATGATATCTTGGTATATTCTAAGAGTGAGGCTGAGCATAAGGAGCATTTGTGGATTTTGCTTCAGAGATTTAGGGATGAGAAGTTGTATGCCACGTTCTCTAAATGAGAATTTTGGTTGGAGTCTATTTCTTTCTTAGGTTATGTAGTGACTAAAAAAGGTATTATAGTTTATCCAGCCAAGATTGCAGCAATTCGTGACTGGGCTAGACCTATTTCGCCCACCGAGATTCAGAGTTTTATTGGCTTGATCAGGTATTATCAGCGTTTTGCTGAGGGTCTCTTCTATTACAACTTCTTTAACTAAATTAACTTAGAAGAAGATTTCCTTTCAGTGGTTTGATACTTGTCAGGCGAGCTTTCAAAAGCTCAAGGATTTGTTGACTTCAACTCCGATCTTGACTTTGTCCAAGGAGGGCATCGGGTTTGTCATCTTTTATGATGCTTCAATTATTAGGTTAGGTGATATATTGATGTAGGAGGGTAAGGTAGCGGTGTTGGCTTGAGTTGCTCAAGGATTATGACTTGACTATTCTCTATCATCCAAGCAAGGCTAATATAGTTGTGGATGCCTTAAGCCAGAAGTCAACTAGAATGGGTATCTTGGTGCATCTTTTGACCTAAGAGAAGCCTTTAGCCTTAGAGGTTCAGTCTTTAGCTAACCAGATAGTTAGGCTTGATATTTTGACACCTAAGCGTATTTTGACATTTGTGGAGGCTAGATCTTCTTTGATGGAGAAGATTTGAGCTCATTAGTTTGATGATGTTTGATTGAGGTTGATTTGAGATAAGGTGTTGAATGGCGAGGCTAAGGAATCCTTACTTGATTTTGGATAGAGTTTGAATTATTCAGGATAGATTTAGAATGGCTCAGAGTAGGAGGAAGTGCTATCCAGATTATGGGCTTCAGTCCTTGAGTTTTGGCGTTGGTGATCGTGTTTTCCTTCGAGTTTCATCCATGAAGGGTGTGATGAGATTTGAGAAAAGAGGCAAGCTTAGCCCCAGGTAAATTGGTCCATTTGAGATTTTTTGGACCATTGGTGATGTGGCCTATAGTTGGCTTTGCCCCCAGATTTGCCAATTGTTCATCCAGTTTTTCATATTTTTATGCTTCACCATTATATTTTTTATGAGTCTCATGTCATCCGTTGGGAGTCGATTTAGTTAGATGGGCAGTTTTCATTCGTTGAGTATCCCGTCTCCATTTTGGCTAAGGATGTTAGATAGTTGTGCTCTAGAGTTACCTCTATGGTTAAGGTTTAGTGGAGACATAGACCAGTAGATGAGGCTACTTAGGAGATCGAGGCTAATATGCGTATTTCTTATCTCCAGATCTTCATTAATTCAGGTATTGCTTTGCCTTAGTTTGAGGATAAACTAGATTTTTAGTGGTGGATGATGTAACAACCTGAAAATTTGATGAAATATGTGAAATTTGTGATTTTGTATGATTTGACTATTTCACCCTTCCCCATAATTACATTGTGATATTTTTGACCTTATTATTGACCTGTTGGTTATTTTTTGATCCGTGCGATGGATAGTTGAATGGACTGTGCTAGTATCTCCAGAATATCGATTTTAGGCTAGGTAGACCTTTAGTTCGGGTTCCAATGCACCCGAGCTCATTTCAACCTGTTGGTCGAAAAGTTAAAAAATTAAACATATGGGTATGGGACCCACATTTGATTGAAATGATCTTGAATAGAAAATCTGGCTTTTCCAACATCCAAAACATCAATTTTAGGGTGGTAACATGTTTGGTTGGTTTTTACGACTTCTAAATCTCATTTTGACCCTTGGTTTAAAAAATTTTGATTTTGGGGGTCAACTCTGTGAAAATGATATTTTAAAAAAATTTGATACCGCTATTGAGTCCAGAGCGTCGAATTTTGTGTGATTACATAGTTTATTTGTGAATATCAAACTCTTAATGAATCCCGAAAACTCCGTCGAAGTCCGTTGGGACTTAATAATCTGGTGCACCAAGTTAACTAGTGCACAAGGGTAAATTGCATTTGGGAGGTGTGATTTATGCCCTTTTGTACCAAGTAACCTGGTGCAGTATAGAAGTAGCCCTTTTACCCTATTTGCTCATTCTCCACCTTGACTCTTGAGAGTTAAACCCTAAATAATAGTGTGAGAGCTTAAAAGTGAAGTCTGCGGGAGCTTGGGAAGCTAGATTAACATCTATTTCTTGATTCCGTTACGGATTTAAGGTGAGATTTCATCTTTTTCTAACTCTAATTCCTTGATTAATTTCTCAAAACTCCAAAAAATCTTAGGGCTTGATTTTTAACATCAATTTCACTCCTCTTCACTTGAATAATGTCTTAATCTTATAATTACCAATTTTTCATCAACTTAACCTTCGAAATAACTTCGACTCTTGATTTTAACACAGATTTCAAAGATTTTACCCAGTATAGCTCAAAAATAATTTTTCTTTGATTTGAACCTAGTTTTTGATTCGATTTGACTTGAGTTTTCAGTTGTAGATTCCTAAAATATAGATAATACGTTTTTACAATGAAGTTTTAATTTTGCTCTTCTTTTTCAAAAATCTATTTTGGGGATTCTTTTTGACCCCAAACCATATGTAGGCAATATGTGTATCACTGGCTACGTTTTGACGTGTAGATTCTATATTTCTTAATTTTAGTTGATTTCGAGATCGTTCGTGGAAAGTAAGGTCGTGGGTTTGAAGTGTAGCAAATCGATTTCAACTTTTGATGTAGGTTATGGCTTAACTTTTTTAGACTGGTCTAAGTAGTAAATATTGGTACAAAATGTATTTTAAGGATGGAAACTAATCATGAAAAATGGCTATCTATATGTTGTGCCGTGTGGGGTCTATATGTGATGTAATTATTGAAATTGAGATATATGTGATATGTGTGACCGTGTGGGGTTCCATGCAATATTGATAGCCTTGAATACGTGTGAATAATTATATGTGTTGTTGAAAATGCCTAATGTGGTAATATTGATGTATTGTGATTATATTCATACTTTATTGGCTTATGAAACATGTGGAAATTCATGGATGGTGAAAATAATAAGTGAATATTGGCTCACGTGGTTGTGAAAATATATCATTGTAGTTGGTTGTGAAATTACATCATGTGATTGGTTGTGAGTATTATATCCTCATATCATACTCATTCATGAAATATTGATACCATCACGGCAATATCTGAGAAACACTAGTAACACCTTTTTAAAACCCTTCCTGAGGGATGTCCCGACGAGGAGATATTGTAACACCTTATAAAACTCTTCTCAAGGGATGTGCCGGAAAGAAGATATGGAGATATGGATTATGGATTGTATATGGGTTGATGAACCCCCATAGATCCCACATTGGGAGGTTTGCCTCCGTGGGTGTATACGGAGTTTGTGTGATAGCATCGTGCATCATCATCTTATACATTGCATTTCTTATTGTATTTGTGTTATGATTGAATTGCCATATTGGCTTGTCATACATTTATTTGTTCTATTTTTCATTAATTGTACCTAACTATCTTGTATATGCATGTTCTTCCTTGTTCCTACTTGTATATGATAAAATGTGTATTTGTGTTCTCCCTGGTGGTGGTGTTGCTACATATGTGTTAGAACTGTTAGTGAAAGTGGTGTGAGCTACCGTTGTGGGACATTTTCTGCTTGTAGGTGACATTCCCTTAGTATATATTTTGTATGATTTATTTTCTAATTTGCTTGGTCGGCCTATGATACTTATTGAGTACAAGTAGACTACACTCACCCCTACTATACCCTTCTGGTGTAGATTCAAGTTCGGGCATGCCCCACGTTGCTTGATTCGGGCAATATCTGGAGCTGTCGAGGTAGTGATCGACGTTCTTGTATCCGGATGTCTTCTATTACCTTTCTTTATAAACTATGTATTTATTTTAATTCATAGATAGAATTTCTCTTGTATTTGGATATCTTATGTATTTCCTTGAATTCGAGTTGTACCAGATACATTCTTATACTTTTGACACCTAGTTTTGGGAGTTATGTATGCATTGTTATATTTTCTTCCACATTTATTATACTTGTATGATTCGACTTCGTTCTAGAAGTCTTACCGTGGGGTTTTGATTGTCTTTTACCCTTTGTATATCGATATGGGTGATAGGATTACTTGTCAAGATTTGTCGCGACAAGTGCCATTATTATTTTTGAATTTTGGGTTGTGACAAAAAGACATTGAAATAGTGTCAAGCATATATTCAGATATCTTCGAGAAATCACTGACTTGGAATTATTTTATTCTAATGAATCCAAGTCAGATATGATTGATTATCTAGACGCAGGATACTTGTCTGATCTATCTAATACTCATTCTCAGATGGGTTATTTATTTACATATGGTGGCACAACTATGTCATGACATTCAATGAAGGAAATATTAGCTGCAACTTCTTTAAATCATGCAAGAGATCATTGTCATTCATGAAGCAAGCCGAGAGTGTGTTTGGTTAAGATCAATGACTCAACATATTCAGGAAATATGTGGATTTCCTTTTAATAAGGTTATTCCATCTACATTGTATGAAGATAATGTTGGATGTATAGCTCAGTTGAAGGGAGGTTACAACACAGTTCACTAAAATTCTTTTTCACTTATGATCTTGAGAAGAAATATGAAATAGATCTTCAACAAATTCACTCGGTCGATAATTTTGGTGGATCTGTTTAGTAAAACATTCTCAACCTCAACATTTGAGAAGCTGGTATTCAAGATTGGGATGCGTTGTCTCCGAGAAATGAAATGATGGTTGCATCAAGGAGAGTAAAGTACATACTACACTTTTTTACTTGGCCTAGGTGTTGTCCCAATGCATTTTTCCTAGCTAGATTTTTAACGAGGCAGGAAATAATGTGTATCAGAATATATGTGTACTCTTTTTCCTTCAATAGAATTTTTTTTTTCACAAAGTTTTTTGGTAGTAAGGTTTTAATGAGGCAAACTGTCTATCAATTGACATCTAAAGAGGAGCGTTGTGAATAATTATATTAATTGTGAATGTCCATAGCTTCTTGGTATAGTTCCTTCTTTAAGTATAATAACTCTCACACTTGCACTACCTCCTCATTGATCATCCACTCCCCCACATTATTTCCCATCTTCTCATGAGTTAATGTCATGTTTATGACACCTCTTGAAGTCTCTCTATGTAATAATATAAATAGAGGTCTTGAGGAAGATGCTTTACGCGCTTGAAAGAAATTTATCTTATATTGTTCTCTTGTTATCTTGTTCTATATTGTTATTATTGTTCTTTTCTTGCAATTTTGGTTCTTAATATTTCAGGAAGAGTTCTAGATTCAAAAAAGCAATAGTATTATTGTTTTTCTTGGACCGCTCATTGCGACTCAATGAGACAAAAAATTGTGTCAATACCTCCCAAAAGCTAGAAAAATGAGAATATTTAGAGGTCCTTTATTTATTGTATATAAGTTTTTTTCCTGGGTGCTGAACCTTGGCTTTGTCAAAGAAATCAACTAGACACGGGAATTTCTTTTAAGATAAAATAAACAAAGATATAAAGAAAGAATGATGATAATAAATGTAAGAAAATGACCTGAATCAAAAGCAAATGTAAAGAAGAAAACCGAAAAATCAGATGAAGGCATATGTTTGTAGGTAGAAGAAGTTGTATAGTTAAATAGAATTCTAGAATTCGTTGTTTTAATATATCTATAATATATATCTATAATCTATAATATATTAAAAGTGTGAAGACCCTTGAAGGAGTGATTTGACTTTTTTGTCCTTCATTAAAAATCTTCGCAATAGATAAAATCGTCTTTTTGACTTATTTTCTCAAATAATTAATTAATTATATTTATAATATTTTTTAATAATATTGTATCCTAAAATAAATGGAAAGAACTTAAAGGACTCCTAAAATATATGGCATTGCAAAGAGAAAAATATGGTAAACACTATTAGAAAAATCAGTGTCCAAGTCGACAATAAAAATCTAACATGTTTTTATTAATATCTCTGTTCCTCCAAGATGTACGTATTTTATTGGGTCTTTACTTTTTATATTGTTTATTTCTTTATTAATTATTCTTTTTGTTACTGGTGGTATACTAGCTCTACCTTTTACATATCTACAGTCTATTACATGTTCTTTCTGGCTTACTACGTAGTATTCTTCTTTTCGTCTACTAAATATGTTTTTTATTATTGGTATTTTAAATATTTTTTCTACACTTAAATCTAATTCTTTTCCTTTAATCTCGTCAAATATATTATTACCAGATATTATTTTCTGATTTGTTCCTTCTTCATTTAAATATTCTTTCTTTGTTATTATTTTTATATCTTCTTCAGTCATTTGATCTAATTCACTATCTATTTCATTATCTGTTTCATTTTCTGAAATTTCATATATACTATCTTCACTTTCTAATTTATAATCTATATATTCTATTTGCATATATTCTGCATTTTCTATCTTTATTTCTGATATTTGTTTCTTTTTTGGGTCTTTAGGAACAACAAAATTATGGTTTTTAAATTTAACTGAAAATAGTAAAAAGGTATTAAGAAATGATAAAGAAACAGAAGGAACAACAATAACTAAACTAACACCTATAGACATATTGAAAAAAATATGAAATGGCTATAAGAGATGAATTTAGCAGTAAGAAGAAGAAGAAGAACAACAACAACAACAACAAAACAAAGAAAAAGATACAAATAGGAATTTAATGTTAGAACTAGCAATATGTAATATGTGCTATATAGATGAATATAGATGTGCATTTAAATAATACTACTATAAAGGAGCATATAATAAAGAAGAAAGTAAAGAAGTGAGAAGATTATATTTTAGTAAATTACCTGAACCATTTAGTTCAAAAATAATAAAGAGTTGGGATGAAGCAAACATAGTAGATACTCTAGGAGCAAGAATAAAATTTCTACAACAATGGTGTAGGAATATATGTGAAAAATACAGAGAAGAAATGAAAATGAAAAAAACATTAATAAGAAATTTAGCATACTGCAAAGATAAAATAGCACCTCAATTTGGATGTGAAGAAAAATATTATAAGAAAAGAAAAAGACATAAGAAATATAAGAAATACAAAAAATCAAAATATAAGTATAAGAAACCAAGAAAAAGATATTATGTAAAAAATTATAAATATAAAAGACCATATAGGAGAAAGAAATGTACTTATTAGCAAATTACCATCTAAATGTGAACCCAATATGGAGTTATTCTTCAAGAGATTATCAAATGATTTATTCAAATTCAAGGGAGCTACGACAGTCAGATATGGAAGAAGCTTGACAATGGATTTTGACACTACTCAATCCTGAAAAACAACCAACTGTAAGAGCAATTAAGAATGAATTTATTTCAGAAGAATTATTAACAAGATATTGCAAAATGAGAAGACACAAATATCCAGATATCAGGAATATAACTAACCCCAAGAAGTAAAATATTTACAGCAAGATGAACTTAATAACTCTTCATTAAAATGAAATACCTTTTCGTGTATAATTTTCCTTATATCTACTATTTCTACATCCTAGATGGACCAATGACAAGAAAGAAAGAGACAAAGGTGAAATCGGTGAGGCAAAGAAGTCGTGATAGGAGAGTAACCAGAGTAGAGACGCTAACTAAATATGATCAATATTATTCATTTAAAAAAAAATCTTTTTTTAATTTCATAACTTAGATGCATTATTAATAATATATATTTATTTTTTAATCATATACTCATTCAATAGGTACTTTATGGTAAGAATTATTAAGAAAATAAATAAAGGAGTTTTAAAAAAATTAAAGAGTCCTAAAATACATGGTGCGAAGAGTTCTAAAAATCTTGAGTCTTAGACAGTGTTCCTGCACCAAAATTGTGACTATGTGAGAATTATCAAAGGTCAAAATAATTACGTACATCTCAATATTTATAGAAGTATTTTCTTAATGGAGTCTTATTTTAAGATTATTTTTCTAATTGAGCAGTATAAAGAAAAAATATTAATTAATTCTCCTTTCATATATTTTAGGAGACCCATATATTTTATAACGCACAACCTATTATAGAAGAAGTCAAAGTTGGGATAGATTTATATATGACCAATCAACCTTTTCTTTTCTTAGTTTTATTGTAGTTTAAAAAAAAAAAAAAAAAAACATTCCCATTCGAATTTTAGAGTGTATTATTTTAACAAAACTTCATTATCTTATGGAAAAATTTCAAAATTTATCTAGCTAAGATCACCTTTTACCATTTTCAAGATTGAGCACTTTTCATTTAATTTAAATAGATTATTTAATCTATTTATTAGTTTTTTATTAATTATCTATTTATTGAAGTAGGTACACGCGCAAAACGCGTACACTAAACTAGTAAGATAAAATTTCAGTAAAAATTTTTTATACATAAGGTAAAATTCTAATTGATATAGAATTATTAAATATTATGATTTCTTATTCAGATCAAATAAGGATTTTAATTAATTTCATATTTTTAAATATTAGGAGAGTTATTAAATGCCAATAATTGGAGAAAAATAGTGCACAAATATATAATAAACATTGTTCAACATAAATAGATCAATATGAATGAGAAATAAAATTCACAAACACATGTCTTCAGATTCGCTCTTAATCAACATGAAGTCTCAAGTATATGTTGTACATAAATCTTCATCTCCTGCACAAAATATTGAAAAATCAATCACTAATGAATTATACAGATTTATTCATATATTAATAACAATAAATATATCATATTAATAACTCAAAGTAGAAAAAAGGTTCATAACTATTCTAAGTAAAAGCAAAAACACAGTAGTCTAACTCTTTAGATGAAATTCAAAACCGAAAAAAATATGTTACATCAGAAAAAACACATGAATCAAAAACTAAATAAACGATAAAGAAATAAGAAGCTAAAAAAGAAAATCATAAAGAGACTCTTCCAGCACAGAAGAATGATGACACAACATCTAAGAAGGTAAAATATTCGTTAGACTTTTATTTATTATATTTTTTAAATAAATATTTATTTAAGGTGATATTTAAATTTATTCCTTATATAGAACAGGGTGGAAGCAGGTAGAGGTCTTCCTGCTAGCTTCCGTCGTCTCCTCTTTATAATTAATTTCTTATTTTCTCCATTTTAATTTATTTATTTTATTTTTAATTTGATATGTATTTAAAAACTACGTAAAATTATTTTAAATTACAATAATTAACGGCTTAAAATGTTTAACAACTTATAAAAATTTTAATTTATTCTTCAAATACTATCACAGTTATATAAGATAGAGGAAGTAACATATATTTTTTGAAAATTAATTAGTAGCAAGTACAATAAATCATAATAATTAACAATTGAAAATATGTAAAAACTACATACAAATATTTTTATATAGTTATGTACAATTCTCTCAGTGTCACACAAATTGGGAGAAACAGAGTGCCATATATTATTTAAAAGTTATGTAGAAATATTATAAATCACAATCATTAACAATTTTAAATATTTAAAATCATACAAAAATCTTAAAATTATATAAAAAATTTGGTTGACACTCCAAATTTTATCAGTGTCACATAAATTGAAACGACGAGAGTTACATTCATTATATAAAACCTATAAAAAAGAGTATTATATATCATTATAATTAATAATTAAGAACATTTTAAAATCATACAAAAAAATTTAATTGACTTTCAAAAATTTATAAGTTGGATCCATGTAAGCACGGGCTCTTGTGTCTAGTTTATTTAGAAGTGTCAACAATTTCTTATACATAGTAATAATTGTATTCATCTCCAAGAAATTTTAGAACTCTTACCATATATATTTTTTACCTTAATTTTAATACTACTGAATTATTAAATCTTCTAATACCTCTTAACGTATCTTAGGACTCTTTAATCTTAAATCTTATAAAAGTAACCTAGCCGCCGTCTAATCTCTAATTCCGGCCAATATGGTCACCAATTTCGGTGGGAATATCCCACCGGATAACAGTAAAAGTAACGGGAACAGTAACGTTCAGATTACGGAGGAACAATAAAGTAGTGGTAACATGAAGTACGTCGATATTGTGAAACCAAAAGCAGTGGACAATAGTAGCATAAGGGTTCCGCGTAAACCCGTGATACTGTTGCATGGAGAACCAACAATTACATGGAAGTCATCAAAAATTCAGAATCTAATCATGCAAAAAAAGCTACAATTTGCTATAGCAGGCAAGTTCTCATATGGGAAGCCTCATATTGATATTTTGCGAAAATTTATTCCAAATCAATGTAGTATTAAAGGCCAACGCAATATATCGGGGTGTTGGATGAGAGACATGTGTTGATAAGATTAGAAAATTTAGAAGATTATGTTCAACTCCTATCCTCAGCAGTTTTTTACATCAATGCAAATGTTAGGTATTGGCAGATGAGGATGCTGAAGTGGGATCCGTGGTTTGAGCCAGACGTAGAAACCACAATTGGAGTTGCATGGATATCTCTACCGAATCTACCACCAAATTTCTTCGCAATGGATGCAATCTTCTTCATTGCATCAGCAGTTGGAAACCACTTACTGTTGATCTGGAAATTAAGAACCATACAAGACCTAGCTGCGCTCGTGTGAAGGTGGAGGTAGATTTGGTTGCTGAACTGCCACAAAGAATAAGAATAAATGAGGAGAATGATAAGACAGGAGAAATAAAATCAAAATGGGTACAAATTCAGTATGACTATATGCCCAAATATTGTAAAGATTGTTGTTTACAAGGTTATAATGCAGACAATTACTGGACTGCTCATCCAGAATTATATGAAAAGCAAAGAGAGGAAAAGAAGAAAGAGTTATCAAAGGCAGAAGACATTGCAAAAGCTAAACAAAGGAGCAATTACCACAACAATTACACAGATAAAAAAGGAACAACTGATCATTAACAATGGATGCAAAGAAGAAATAGGTATCGGAGAGACAGATATGGTCATGTTCTGGGAGAAGTGAAAGAAAATAAGGAGGAACAGTTGAAAATTTCCAATTCATTTGGAGAACTAGAAGAAAATGTGGAGAAGGAGTTGCGTACTAATGGAAGAGAACAACATGAGAAGATTAATAAACAAGAAGACAATCAAAAAATCAGTACAAAGGAATGGGTCAATCAAATATTTGGCACAAATTCAGAAACACCTCATTCAGATACAGAACAAGCAGAGGTTCAGCAAGCAGTAAAATCAACACATAACATGGAGGGACAAAATGAGAAGGCCATATCAGAAGAAATCCAGAATAACAGGGGAGAATAACAAACTCAGCAAAATAGAAAGCAAGAGGAACAAAAAGATGCAGATCAGCAAATGCAAGTGTATGAGGCAGAGAACATGGAGCTGATGGTGTTGGAAGGGATTGTACCACTAGCAATACAATCTCATAGTTTGATGGAAGTATATAATAAAGAAAAGAAAGATTTAGATGTGAATGACTTGGAGAAGAACATTGATCAGTTAGCTAAGGAAGAAGATTTATCTCCAAAACAACTAGAAGCTTTAAAAGATAAATAGAAAAAACAAAAAAGAAAACCAAAGGCACTAGTGTAAGTTCAGCAACAATGAATACTAGAAGTCAGGCAGCTAAGATCAGATCAGTATGAATGCAATAATATGGAATATAAGGTCAGTTAACACTCAACAAGACTTCACAAGATTAGTCACAATGCAGAGGAGATATCAATTTTATTTCATAGGGCTCATGGAACCTTTCCTCGATAGACAACAAATTGATGATTATAAGAGGAGATTAGGATTGAAGCATTCTTTGGTGAATGTTTCTGGTTAAATATGGGCATTTATACATGAGGCAATGGAAGTGAATATTCTCAAGGATGACGAGCAACAATTATCAGTAAAACTGGATAGTGTTGAAGTATCATTGATAGTTACTCTCATATATGCAAAATGTAATACCACTGAAAGACAAGGTTTATGGGATTCCTTAGTGGACATGGCAGATACCTATCAGCTTCCATGGTTAATAGGGTGTGATTTCAATGTGATAAGAAATGAAGAGGGGAAATTAGAGGGTTTACCAGTTACACTAACTGAAACACATGATTTCAATCAGTGTATTAGTTTATGTAATTTGGAAGAACTTCAAATTAAGGGGAGCAAATATACTTGGTGGAATGGAAGAACTGATGATGGTTGTATTTTCAAGTCTTGATAGAATCTTCAGCAATGATAGAATGCGCAGCGTTTTCCAGATAATAAAAGTTGAACATCTTCCTAGGAGTGGGTCGGATCATGCACCATTATTTATATGATGCAGAAGGGAAAAGGTGCAAGTAATCAAAGTATTCAGATTCCTGAATCTTTGGTTAAAAGAAGAATCATGCTTAAATGTTATCAAGGAAAACTGGGTAAATGAGCTAACAGGAGATCCCTTCATAGTTTTTCATCAGAAATTGAAGAATACTAAGTCTGCATTGACAAAGTAGAGTAGGGAACCCTTTGGTAATATTTTCCAGGAAATTGCAACAATGGAAGATATTATTAAGGTTAGGGAAAGGCAGTTTGAACAAAATCCAAATGGATTTAATAGAGAACAGCTTTTTAAGGCACATGATGAGTTGAATATGCAACTGAAAAGAGAAGAAGAATATTGGAGGCAGAAAGCTGGGTATGATTGGTTTGTAGATGGTGAAAGGAATACCAAATCTTTCCATAATATTATTAAAGGAAGGAGAAACAGACTCAACATTAGAAGAATACAAAATAAAGAAGGGGAATGGATGGAAGAGGCAAATAAGATTGCACAATCAGCTGTTGATTTTTTGCAGAATCAGTTTACCAAAGAAAGGAATGCAGAGGATTTTTCAATGCTTGAAGAAATACCAAAAATGGTAACTGGAGAACAGAATTATGGAGATATTGAAAATGCCTTCAGAAGAGGAGATTAAAGGAGCTGTTATGGGGTTGAATAGGAATAATGCTGGAGGACCAAATGGAATGACTGGTGCATTTTTTCAAGATGCATGGGAAATCATAAAGATGGACATTCAAAATATAGTAGTAGCTTTTTTTTGTGGTCATAAATTGCCAAGATTTATTACTCACACCAATTTAATTTTATTACCAAAAAAACTGGTGATGAATTCCTTTTCAGACCTGAGACCTATCTCTTTGAGCAATTTTGTCAAATAGTTCCCGCCTAATATGGTCATGAAGTTAGACATGATGAAGGCTTATGATAGGGTAGAATGGTTGTTCTTGACAAAGGTACTGAGGAAGATGGGTTTTTTTGAAATATTAATAGACATGGTGTTCAGGCTGGTGGAAAACAACTGGTACTCTATTCTAATCAATGGGCAGCCTAAGGGATTTTTCAAATCTTCAAGAGATTTAAAGCAAGGTGATCCTTTATCACCAACTTTGTTCATCATTGCTGCTGAAGTTTTATCAAGAAATTAATGGTGAATAAAGAGTTTAAGCTATTTGGAATGCCTAGAGGGAGTCCAAAACTAAATCACTTAGCCTTTGCTGATGACATGATTATCTTATGCAAAGCTGAGTTGAAAACTATGCAGCAGGTTACAACAACTCTGGAAAGATATGAAGAAATCTCAGGGCAGAAGATTAACAAAGGAAAAAGTGCAATATACTTGCATAAAGGAGTATCAAATGGAATAATGGTGATGTCTGAAGTAGCTACAGGTATTTTGAGAGGTGAATTTCCTCATATACTAAATCTATTTCATAAGTTAGTTATCCGCCTATATCCGCACCCCCTCCAAATAATATCAGGGCCCAATAATTTTAAAAAGTACAGTATTGAGATATATGTTAATTGAATTAATTTATGAGAAGACCATTTAAAAACAGAGAAGCTTTTAGAAAAATTAAAGAATCTTTAATTAGTAATTATTCAGAATATATAAGTCTAAATAAAACAAAAAAAACCCACAAAGATTAGCCTACCTAATTACATTAATATCTAGTATTGAAGCAAAATTAATAATCCATTTAAAATTTAGGAGAATGAGACACATACCAACTAATTATGATAAAATTAAATTTAGATATCCACCAAGATATTATAAATATGGTTTAAATGAATAAAGTGCAAAAATACAAAGAATTAAAACAAATTATTTCTGAAAAACGTAAAGAATTAAAGATAAGAATAGAAAGACTACATTATAATATATTTGCCGGAGTTAAGTCAAAATTCAATAAATACACAAAAAGATGAAATATCAAAATTAGAATCACAAATAGACAATTTAGAATATATATACCAACATGAACTATTCACAATAAAATGAACAAAGAAGAATTTATAATAGATGAAAAAATATATGAAAATTACGAAAGATTAAAAATAAAAATAGTATTTTCTAATCTAGGAAGAAGATATAAAAAAATAGGTGAACATTTATATCTAATGTTAGAAAAAGAAGAATTAAAATTAGAAGATAAATTTACAGCAATGGTAAGAATAGAAAGAGAAAATGAAGAAATAGATAGGAAAAAAGAAATAGAAAAAATTAAACAACAAACTACAGAAGAAATACGAAAAATAGAAGAAACTAAAAATAGTAGCGCTAAATTAGAAAAAGAACTACAAATGTCAAAAGATTTGTATGAACAAAGACAAAAAGAAAAAGAAGAAAAAGATAGAGAACAAAAATTACTGAACGAAATAAATCAAATTAAGGAAAAATTGGAAATAAGAAACAAGGAATTAGAAATAAATAATATAGACGTTGAAGAGACAGATAATTATGATTCAGAAGATAGTGAAAAATATACAGAAATATTAATAAATACAAAAAATTTAGAAATCAATGAAAAGCAAGAAGTAATTAATGAAGAAAACTTAGAAAGTACCAACACAGAAATAAATACTCTTGATAAAAAAGAAGATGAAAATATAATACCTAAAACAACAGAAATAAGAAAACCTATATATTATAAGAGTAAGTTCAGAAATAAGAAAACCTATATATTATAAGAGTAAGTTTAAAAAATATAATGAATACGAAAAATGGACACCAAAACAAATAGTTAATAAAAATTATAACTTTTTAGACCTAGACTGTGTAATAGATACAGAAAAAACAATACAATTATGGATACAATATATGACAAAACAATTATTAGATAATAATATAACCATAACAGATGCACCAGAATATATAGAAAGAACACTAATAGGATCAGTAAAACTATGGTTTTCAAATTTAACTGAAAATAGCAAGAAAGTATTAAGAACTAATAAACCTATAGAAGGAACATCATCAACAACAACTAAACTAACACCTATAGAATTATTAAAAAAATATGAAACAGCTATAAAAGATGAATTTGGTAGTATGACAACAATAGAAGAAGAACAAGATGAAGAAAAAGATACAAATAGGAATTTAATGTTAAAATTAGCAATATGTAATATGTGTTATATAGATGAATATACTTGCGCATTTAAAGAATATTATTATAAAGGAGCATATAGTATAGAAGAAAGTAAAGAAATAAGAAAATTATATTTTAATAAATTACCCGAACCATTTAGTTCAAAGATAATAAAAAGATGGGAAGAAGCAAAAATAGTAGATACGTTAGGAGCAAGAATAATTTTTTTACAACAATGGTATAGAAACTTATGTGAAAAATATAGAGAAGAATTAAAAATGGAAAAAACATTGATAAGAAATTTAGCATGTTGCAAAAATAAAATAGCACCCCAATTTGGATGTGAAGAAAGATATTATAAGAAAAGACACAAGAAATATAAGAAATATAAAAAATCAAAATATAAATACAAGGAACCAAGAAAAAGATATTATGTAAAAAATTATAAATACAAAAGACCATATAGAAAGAAGAAATTTATAAAAGAATGTACTTGTTATAATTGTGGAAAGTTAGGACATTATAACAATAGATAATACAGAATATATGCAGATAGATTATATAAATTATGAATTAGAAAGTGAGGATAGTATATATGAAATTTCAGAAAACGAAACAGATAATGAAATAGATAGTGAAATAAATGAATCAGATGACTGAAGAAGATATAAAAATAATAACAAAGGAAGAATATTTAAATGATGAAGGAATGGAACAAAAACTAGTATTTGACAGTAACATATTTGATGAAATAAAAGGAAAAGAATTCGATCTAAGCATAGAAAAAATATTTAAAATACCAACAATAAAAAATATTTTTACTAGGAAAAAGGACGAATATTATGTAGTATGTCAAAAAGAACATGTAATAGACTCTAGATATGCAAAGGGCAAAGCTAGTATACCACTAGTAACAAAAAAAATAATTAATAAAGAAATAAATGATATAAAAAGTAAAGGAGATCCAATAAAATATGTACACCTTAGAGGTACAGAAATATTAATAAAAACATGTTTTAAAAAAGGAATAGATACACCAATAGAATTATATTTAGCAGATGATAGAATTGTAAAACCTATAGAAAAAGGCACAATAACTGCCGTAAAAGGAAATCTAATATATCAAAAATTCAAATTTATAATAAGTGCAAATTATTCAGTAGCGGTAACAGATAAAAATATAGATAAATCACTAGTATTATATTGGAAAATATCAGGAATAGAATTAACCCCAGGAAGTAAAATATTTATAGCAAGATGCAAAAATTTATATGTATTAACAACAAAACATAAAATAACAGGAAAAAATAAGATTAACAAAATACGAATAGAAAGTCCATTCGAACAAATTGTGAAAACAATAGATTATAATGATTATAGCTATAGAGACATAGATATAGAAGAAAATTTAGAAATAGTAAATGATAGAATAAGTACAACAAAAAGAATAACTGATGAAAAATCAGAATCATCAAGCTTATAAAAAGAACAAGTTATGAAATAAATTCAATAAGTAATTTAAACCAATATTACATAACAGGAAAAAATAAATGAAAAAGAATATTTAATACTCTTAAATACAGGACAAGAAGAAAATTATATAGCAAAATATCTAGTTAAAAATGAAGAAATAAAAACTGATAATGATATGTGCCCAGATCTACCAAGAAGTTTAATAAATAGTAAAAATATAGCAGAAAAAGAAATAATAATAAGAATTAGAAAAATAAAAATAGAATTTGAAGTAAAGGAAGAAATTCAATAAGCAGATATAATATTAGGAATAAAATGATTAGAACAAGTAAAACTATATAATATAGACATACACAACTAACCTTAACCTATAACAAAGAGAAATTATTCTTAAGGAGAGCCTTAACATAAAAATGAAAATATATGTACTAATGAAGATAGTAGTAGAAGGATATTACAGTAGATATTATACGCCTATGATAGATACAGGAGCAGAAGTTAATTTATGTAGATATAATTGCTTACCAGAAAGTAAATGGGACAAATTAAAAACACCAATAATAGTTAAAGGATTTAATAATGAAGCAAGTTTAATTACTTTATAAAGCTAGGAATGTAAAAATACAAGTATGAGATAAGATATTAACAATAGAAGAAAATTATAATTATGAACTACCATCAAAAGATATGCTTTTAGGAATGCCATTTTTAGATAAATTATACCCACATATAATAACTAGAACAGACTGGTGGTTTACAACACCATGTAAACAAAGAGTAAGAGCAAAAAGAGTTAATAATAAAATAAGAAAGAAAATTGATTGGATAAAAGGAAGTGAAAAAATTACACAAAAGTTAGAAAATATAAAAAATACTGAAGATACAATAGAACTAGTAGTATTTTCGATAAATAAAACAGAAATAACTATATTTTCAATAAATAAGATAGAAATAATTAAGAAAAAACTAGAACAATTATATAGTGAAGATCCATTAAAAGGATGGGAAAAACATAAAACTACTATAAAAATTGAATTAATAGATAAAAATAGCATAATAACCCAGAAACCATTAACATATAATTTTGACGATTTAAAAGAGTTTAAAATGCATATAGATTAATTATTAGAAAAACAATATATACAAAAAAGTAATAGTAAACATAATAGTCTAGCATTTATAGTAAATAAACATAGTGAACAAAAAAGAGGAAAGAGTAGGATGGTTATTGACTATAGCAATTTAAATGCAAAAACTATAACATATAATTATCCAATACCAAATAAGATATTAAAAATAAGGCAAATACAAGGATATAATTATTTTACCAAATTCAATTGTAAATCAGGATTTTACCATCTAAAGTTAGAAGAAGAATCTAAAGAATTAGCCGCATTTACGGTACCACAAGAATTTTATGAATGGAACGTATTACCATTTGGATATAAAAATGCACCAGGTAGATATCAACATTTTATGGATAATTATTTTAACCAATTATCTAATTGTATAGTATACATAGATGATGTATTATTATATACAAAAACTAAAGAAGAACATTTAAAATTATTGAAACAGTTTATAGATATAATAGAAAAATCGGAAATAAGTATAAGCGAAAAGAAAGCTGAAATTATGAAAAACTAGATAGAATTTTTAGGAATACAAATAGATAAAAGTGGAGTAAAAATGCAACAACATATAGTACAAAAAATAATAATTTCAAAAGAAGAATTAGATACAAAAAAAAATTACAATCATTTTTAGGATTAGTAAACCAAGAGAATATATTCCAAAATTAGCAGAAACTTTAAAACCACTACAGAAAAAATTAAAAAAGGAGGTAGAATATAACTATAATGAAGAAGATAAAAATCAAGTTCAAAAAATAAAATTACTTTGTAAAGAATTATCAAAATTACAATTTCCAGATGAAAATAGAAAATTCATATATATAGTAGAAGCAGATGCTAGTGAATATAGTTATGGAGGAGTACTTAAATACCGATATGAAGCAGAAAAATTAGAACACCATTGTAGATGCTACTCAGGTAGGTTCAATGAGACAAAAATAAAATGAAAAATAAATAGGAAAGAATTATGTTCATTATATAAATGTTTGTTAGCATTTGAGCCATATATTGTATATAACAAATTTATTGTCCGAACAGATAATACACAGGTGGTTAACAAAGAAAATACAAAATTCAGTTACAACAAAAGAAATTCGGAGACTAGTCTTGAATATATTAAATTTCACATTTATAATTGAAGTAATCAGTACTAACAAAAATGTTATTGCAGATTACATATCAAGACAAAGCTACACAGACTGAAATAATAGAAGAAGATACTCTAGAAAAAATACTCAACACCCTAACTATGCTTTCAATGAAAGTGGACAGTATGGGTAATGAGATAGAAAAGCTAAAGACTAATGAAGATAAACTGAAGTCTATAGCTACAAATCAGCTAACTCAGCAGTGTGCAGAGCTTGTTACAAGGATATAACAAGCTAATTGCACTACCCAAAACTAATCTAAGCCTAGTGAAAACTTGTTTTGACTATGGATTATTAAACATCATATATACCTAAGACGGAGAAGAACTAACAGCTATGAAAGAATTACACAAGATATTCACCACCTACAAAAGGATAACGAAAGGAAATCTATTTTACATAAAGTGTAATACTGCACCAGCAGAGATATTATATGACGAAATAAAACCAGTTATACAAGTTGTAAAAATAGGACTAACCAAAGATATGATCATACCAGAAGATATTACATAGAAACAAGAGATACCAAGAATTGAAATACCCGATTTCTATGCAAATAAACGACTCATTGGACTAGCTACGATCATCCAAGAATTAGCAAATAATTATACTAATGGAAACCCAATATGGAGCTATTATTCGAGAGACCATCAAATGATTTATTCAAATTCAAAAGAGCTACGACAAGCAGATATGGAAGATGTTAGGCAATGGATAATGACATTACTTAACCCAGAAAAACAATCTACCGCAAGAGCAATTAAAAAAGGATTTATTTCAGACGGATTACTGACAAGATATTGTAAGATAATTGGACACAAATATCCAGACCATCAATGTTCAAGATGTAATGGAGAAGATAATATTATTCCAGAAGTACACCTAGAATAAAAATCAAGAAGATGGACATACCAGCTGGAAAGATAAGATAAGAAACAACAGATACGACAACAAGAAGACATCAATGGAAGAAGACAAGATAGTAAATTATTTACGTAAAATTGTCAGAATTGTTAGAAGTATTGTATAGACTTTCCTTTTTAGGCTAAGTAGCCTTTTTGACTTTTTATTGTATAGACTTTTCTTTTTTAGTAGCCTTTTTGACTTTTCAAAAGGCTATGACACTTAGGATTCTAGTTTTAAAATTTTTTAAACGTGTAAAGACTCATGTAAAGACTTTGTAAAGATTTTCATTCTATAAATGAAAGAAACCGAAGGCATTGCAAGACAAGCCTTCATGTGTTGTAATGACTTCGGTTTCTTTCATTTATAGAACGAAAATCTTTACAAATTTCTTACACGTTTAAAAAATGCTAAGACTAGGATGCCATAGCTTTTTGTAAAGTCAAAAAGGCTACTAAAAAACAAAAGTCTATACAATAAAAAGTCAAAAAGGCTACCTAACCTAAAAGTCTATACATAGCCTTTAAAAAAGGCTAGGAGGCTAAGAAAAGTCTACTAAACTTACAATTCTAACAATTTTACGTAAATAATTCTATATCTTGTTTTCTTCCATTGGTGTCTTCGTCGTATCTGTTGTTTCTTATCTTATCTTTCCAGCTGGTATGTCCATCTTCTTGATTTTTATTCTAGGTGTACTTCTGGAATAATGTTATCTTCTCCATTACACCTTGAACATTGATGGTCTGGATATTTGTGTCCAATTATTTTACAATATCTTGTCAGTAATCGGTCTGAAATAAACCCTTTTTTAATTGCACTTGCGGTAGATTGTTTTTCTGGGTTAAGTAATGTCATTATCCATTGCCTAACCACTTCCATATCTGCTTGTCGTAGCTCTTTTGAGTTTGAATAAATCATTTGATGATCTCTCGAATAATAGCTTCATATTGGGTTTCCATTAGTACAATTATTTGCTAATTCTTGGATGATCGTAGCTAGTCCAATGAGTCGTTTATTTGCATCTAAATTGGGTATTTCAATTCTGGGTATCTCCTGTTGCTATGTAATATCTTCTGGTATGATCATATCTCTGGTTAGTCCTATTTTTACAACTTGTATAACTGGTTTTATTTCGTCGTATAATATCTCTGCTGGTGCAGTATAACACTTTATGTAAAATAGATTTCCTTTCGTTATCCTTTTGTAGGTGGTGAATATCTTATGTAATTCTTTCATAGCTGTTAGTTCTTCTCCGTCTTAGGTGTATATGGTGTTTAATAATCCATAGTCAAAACAAGTTTTCACTAGGCTTGGATTGGTTTTGGGTAGTGCAATTAGCTTATTATATCCTTGTAATTTTTGGGTTATATAGTTTGTGTTCGGTTCTTTGATATTTGTAGCTCTGGGGTTAAGGTTTAGAAAAATTTGTACTCTATAGATATTTTCTATGTATTTTTGGGCTATATAGTTGTAAACCTTTTTAGCTTGGATCAGGCTATCTCGGTATGTGGTAAGTTGTGGGGGTATGAACAAGGGATTTTTTGTGTTTTCGGTGTAAATGGTTTCTCAAATATTTTATTCATATTCATATTCTGGTATCTTTGTCGACTAATTCCTTTGCTTGTACCTGCAGAAGTAGATTGATAAATGTTATGGGTTTTATGGAGTGTCCCATCGTCTCCTTCTAGCTCTGGAACTTTAATGTCTTCCGATCAAAGCTCTGCACACTGCTGAGTTAGCTGATTTGTAGCTATAGACTTCAGTTTATCTTTATTAGTCTATAGTTTTTTTATCTCTTTACTCATACTGTCCACTTTCATTGAAAGCGTAGTTAGGGTGTTGAGTATTTTTTCTAGAGTATCTTCTTCTATTATTTCAGTCTGTGTAGCTTTATCTTGATATGTAATCTGCAATAACATTTTTGTTAGTACTGATTACTTCAATTATAAATGTGAAATTTAATATATTCAAGACTAGTCTCCGAATTTCTTTTGTTGTAACTGAATTTTGTATTTTCTTTGTTAACCACCTGTGTATTATCTGTTCGGACAATAAATTTGTTATATACAATATATGGCTCAAATGCTAACAAACATTTATATAATGAACATAATTCTTTCCTATTTATTTTTCATTTTATTTTTGTCTCATTGAACCTACCTGAGTAGCATCTACAATGGTGTTCTAATTTTTCTGCTTCATATCGGTATTTAAGTACTCCTCCATAACTATATTCACTAGCATCTGCTTCTACTATATATATGAATTTTCTAGTTTCATCTGGAAATTGTAATTTTGATAATTCTTTACAAAGTAATTTTATTTTTTGAACTTGTTTTTTATCTTCTTCATTATAGTTATATTCTAAATCCTTTTTAAATTTTTTCTGTAGTGGTTTTAAAGTTTCTGCTAATTTTGGAATATATTCTCTTGGTTTACTAATCCTAAAAATGATTGTAATTTTTTTTTGTATCTAATTCTTCTTTCGAATTTATTATTTTTTGTACTATATGTTGTTGCATTTTTACTCCACTTTTATGTATTTGTATTCCTAAAAATTCTATCTGGTTTTTCATAATTTCAGCTTTCTTTTCGCTTAGACTTATTTCCGATTTTTCTATTATTGGATCTCTTTACTTTTTATATCATTTATTTCTTTATTAATTATTTGTTTTGTTACTAGTGGTATACTAGCTTTGCCCTTTGCATATCTATGGTCTATTACATGTTCTTTTTGGCATACTACTTAATATTCGTCCTTTTTCCTAGTAAAAATATTTTTTATTGTTGGTATTTTAAATATTTTTTCTACGCTTAGATCTAATATTTTATTGCGGGGGTTATCTTCCATGCCACATCATTATCACGGAGGGTAACTTCTATGACACAGTGATATCATGGAGTAACACAACCTTGGAGTTTCAAACATCCCCAAATCCTTTCTACAAATTCCAAAACTTTTCCAAATTACCATTTTAACATCACTAAATATTATTCAAGTAAAAAATTGATATTACGCATGCGAGAAGGTCAAAAATAAAATGATCAAAATTTTTAAGGGGTCTTGCAATGTATTTCATAGAAAAAGTAACTTTTGACACTCTTATAATTTGTTTCAGCTTCTGTACTATTTCTGTAACTGCATTCTGATGAAAATAAAAAGTACTTTCCTCCTTATTTACGTTTTGACCAGATTGCTCTTCATGCTCCTGTAAAATATCCATGATTCTCCATAGGATATAATTGTTAGTAGAAGCAAAAATAATGGTATCATATGTATATGCCAAATGATTTATATTTGCACTCTACTTAGGTAAACCATACCCTATATACCGAGGATCTTCAAATAAAAAATTAAGAGCTTTAGTCGTAACTTCTGAGGACAAAACAAACAAAGCAGGATCTAGAGGGTTTCCTTGCTTTACCTCTCTTGTAGAATGGAAAAAGCCATATGATTACCCATTAATCAAAACTGAATACCAATTATTTGAAATGAGTCTTAAGATAATGTATCCCATCTTTCTTAACACTTTAATTAGGAAAACCTAAGAGATTCTATCATAAGCTTTGGCCATGTCCAACTTTAACACTACATTAGCTGGCTTACCCCTTTTTCTTAGATCTATTGCTAACTTTTGAGTAAGTAACACATTCCAATAATGCTTATTAATTTTTAAAGCTAGACTGATTAGACGAAATCAATTAGGCAGAAAATATTCCAATCTATCATGCATAATTTTGGGCATCACTATCACGACCTAGCCTCAGGCCTGGCCATGATGGGTATCTCAAGCCCATCAAGGACCAGAAACCACTCCCTTAGCCTTACCTCAAGAGCACAATAAATGTAAATAATGAAAATCAACCAAAATAGTAATAAGAATAGATGAGTCAAATGACAGTTCTAAGAATCCAACAAACAACCCATACTTGTCCACAAAAGCCTCGAAAAATAGATACCAACTAAGTCAAGACGTGCCCCCGATTATGATCAAGAGAATCCAAAATGAAATACTAAGACAATATTGAAAATAATAAAATGATCAAATTTTCTGAAAGATTGAGGTTCACCACTTCACAACAGATTCATAGGAGTACAAAATCAGCTAACGCTGCACCAGAATAATAGAAAAACCCTCAGACCCTACATCATAAAATAATGCAGCATCCAGGGACAGTCAATAGGGTGAGCATTGGTATGTAACCACTTAGGGGAAAGGGATAAAATAATGCAGTTACCAAAATCCAGTCATAAACCATATATATATATATATATATATATATATATATATAGAAAGAGAGAGGATGCCGATATAATGACAATGGTTAATTAATATGATAGTTCAAAACATTAACCTGAACTATGTATCTCACTCCATCCTAAAAGCACCCATGGGTAATATGGGTCCAGCTACTCCTGTTGGAAGGACCCTAATGTGTGTTAGCTGCAAGAACCAAGAAAAAAATGAGGAAAGGCTAAAGACACCAAACTAATCCATTTAACCAAATTGACTCCCAAGTTCTATTTAAAGTCCAAGCCATGGCCACCAAGGCCATCCAAAAATCATAATATTCTATTTATCCTATAATGCAATAAAATGGGTTCAAAAAACAGTTAAATCATCCAATTATTCATATTCAAAACCATGTTTACAAAGTGGGTTGAGGTTAATGCCATTATCAAAACAAAATTTCCACTAATTTGGGAAAACACATGTCCCTCATTCCAACCATTAAACAATGCACCAATTCAGTCCCAGAACCATTAATTTAAAGCATGGATAGTCAAATTAAAACATTGGACAAGTAATTCAAGCAATAACAACCAAAACTCCTCAACCCAATTTCAAACCCAATAATTTAAATCATATGAAAATCCACTCAATTAATGCCACAATGTAAAAATCCAAGTTAGGGATGACCAACATGCCTGAAATATAGAACAGTTTGAAGAGAATTTGAAGTTTGGAGCTTGCACAATGAATTCCTTATACCCTTGATTTTTCTTGGGTTTTGAGTTAAAGAGGAAAAAGAATGATTTTGATCTTTGAAACTGAAGGAAAAGGGTCACCCAAGTGTTTACAAGTCATACAAGGGTAAAAAGACCAAAAGCCCCTCAACCCAAGTGAAAAAACAAAATTGGATAAATTTAACATAGCAGTGTGGCATACCGCTATTGCAGAGGGTAGCCTCCATGCCACACCCTTATCGTGGAGGTTATCCTTCATTGCACGCCACTATTATAGAGGCTTACAGCTCCGGGGTCTCAAAATGACCCTGAACCCCTTTCAAAAATTCAAAAACTTTCCCAAAACACCTTTTAACATCCCTAAACATAATTCAAGTCAAAAATCAGTACCGTGCACATGGGAGGGTCAAAAATAAAATGATCAAAATTTTATGGGGTCTTACATTATATCCCCTTTTAGGATCATTCATACCCGAATGAGAATTTAGGAAATTATTAGCACAGCAAGAATATATTAGAATCAAATGGAAAATTTGAAATGTGACAAGAGGGCACTGAAACTCATACCTTAAGCATTTTCATCCAGCCCGAGGAACAAGAATGGGTACTTGGCTTTTATATATTATTTAGCTTCCCATGTAGCCTCTTCTACCTTTTGATTTTGGCAAAGAACCTTCACCGAAGCTATATCCTTGGTTCTTAATCTATAAATTTGCCTATCTAATATCTCCAGTGAAATCTCCTCATAAGACAAAATTTGTGACACCAACATCCTCAACAAGCACTATCAAATAAGGGTCACCAAACACTTTTTCAACATGGACACATGAAACATGGGATGAATTGAAGCCAAACTCATAGGCAAATATATCTCAAAAGCGACATTCCCAACTCTTATCACAATCAGATACGAACCAACATAATAGGGACTAAGCTTCCCCTTTTCCCCAAACCTCATGACTCCTTTCAATGAAGAAACCTTTAAGAATACCCAATCATTTACGTCAAACTTCAATTCCCTTTAGCTCACATCTGCATAAGAATTTTAGTGACTCTGAGCAGTCTTAAGTCTTTCTCTAACAACCTTAACCTTATCCATTGCTTGGTGAACCAAGTCAGGACCAAACAACCTAGTCTCACCCACCTCAAACTGTCCAATTGGAGACTTGCACCTTCTACCATAAAGAGCCTCAAAAGGAGACATTTAAGTGCTCGAATAATAACTGTTGTTGTACAAAAATCCAATAAAAAGCAAATGGTCAACCCAATTACCTTTGAAATCAATCACACAGGCCCTTATCATATCATCCAAAGTCAGAATAGTGTGTTATGTTTGTCTATTTATTTGAGGGTGGAATGCAGTGCTAAGGTTCACCTGAGTACCCAAACCTTTCTGAAATGAATGCCA
Organism: Capsicum baccatum var. pendulum; assembly: GCA_030864225.1. Taxonomy (NCBI): domain Eukaryota; kingdom Viridiplantae; phylum Streptophyta; class Magnoliopsida; order Solanales; family Solanaceae; genus Capsicum; species Capsicum baccatum. The sequence continues at coordinate 137,698,529 of CM061552.1, forward strand.
AAAGTGAGAAGTAATTTGCATACCTCGATCCGAAATGATAGAGGCTGGCGCCCCATGCAACTTTACTATCTCCTAAATGAACAACTTAGCATAATATTCTCCTGAGTAGTTAGTCCTCACAGGCAAGACGTGAGCAGACTTAGTCATCCTATCCACAATAACCCAAATAGAATCATACTGGTTCTGAGACCGTGAAAAACCTATAATGAAGTCCATATTTATCATCTCCCACTTTAATATGGGAAAATCCATCTCTTGAGACATGACACCAGTCCTCAAACACTCCACCTTAACTTGATGACAAACCATATACTTAGCAACAAAATTTGTCACATCCCTCTTCATAATATTCCACCAGTAGATTTCCTTCAAGTTATGATACATTTTAGTTGAACGGATGAACTGTATATGTAGACTCATGAGACTTAACCAAGATTTTTTCCCACAACCCATCTACATCAGGAATACCCAACCTTCCTTGTAACCTTAGGATATTATATCCCGCAATCTTGAAAGCCATAATCTTTTGCTGACCCACATTATCCTTGGTTTATACAAGTATGGGATGCATAACCTATTTATTCTTCACCTCAGAACCATGAGATGACTAAAACACTACTTAAACAATCACTCCTCCATCCCTAGAGTCTAAAAAATGAACTCCTAAGTTAGAGAACCTATGAATATCCTTCACCAACCCCTTTTTATCCTCCTCAATATGATCTAAGCTCCCTATAGACAACCTGTTATGAGCATCAACAACAATATTAGTTTACTTGGATGGTAGCCATCGCCTCTATCTAAGATTTAATTCCTTTTTCATAAACACATAGTGCAGGCTTTTATGGTCTGAATAGGTATCTACAAGCACCCTATACAAATAATGGTGCCAAATCTTAAATGCAAAAAACCACAACCGCCAACTCTAGATCATGAGTTGGGTAATTCCTCTCATGAACCTTAAGCTACCTGGTAGTACAGGCCACAACCTTCTCATGCTGCATAAAAACAAAACCCAGTCCCATACAGAACACATCATAAGAAACAATAAAACCATCAGTGCCCTCAGGTAGGGTCAAAATAGGCACAAAAGTTAACTTATCCTTCAACTTCTCAAAACTACCTTCACAAGAATTAGACCATGAAAACTAACCTTTTTTGTGTTAACTTATCAATGGAGCAACAATAGACAAAAAACTATCCACAAACCTCTTATAATACCCAACCAAGCCTAAGAAATAACTAATTTTGGTTAGAGTTGTGGGTCTAGGCCATTTCTTTATTGCCTTAACTTTTTATGGATCCACCTTGATCTCCTCACAAGAAACAACATGCCTAAGAAAACTCAGAACATCTAGCCAAAATTTACACTTGGAAAATTTTGCATATAATTTCTGGTCCTTAAGATTCTGCAACACAATTTGGAGGTGATTGGCATGATCCTCCTCAATCTTGAAGTACGCCAAGATGTCATCAATGAAGACTATAAAAAACAAATCCAAAAACTACCTAAAAACTTATTTATAAGATCCATAGGTGCAACCGGAGCATTAGTCAACCCAAATGACATAACTTAAAGCTCATAATGGCCATACCAAGTTTGAAAAATAGTCTTAGAAATATAAACCTTCCTAATTTTTAACTGGTGATAGCCCAAATGAAGATCAATCTTAGAGAAATATATAGAACCCTAAAGCTGTTTGAAAAGATCATTAATCCTAGGGAGAGAATTCTTATTTTTTTTACAGTAACCTTATTAAACTGACGATAATCTATACACATTTGAAGGGACCCATCTTTCATTCGCATAAAAAGTACAGTAGCACCCTACAAAGACACTAGGACGAATGAACCCTTTATCAAGAAGAATATTAAATTGCTCCTTTAGCTTCTTTTGTTCTGCTGGAGTTATCTAATAAGGAGGAATTGAAATAGGATAATTATCTGGTAGAATATTAATCCCAAAATCTATTTTCCTATCGAGAGGAATTCCAGGAAGATTATCAGAAAAAACCTCAGGAAATTCATTAACCACAGGGACATATTGCAATGAAGGAATTTTAGAGTTAGAATCCTTCACCTGAACTAGATAATATAGACACCCTTTAACAATTAATTTCTGAGATCTAAGATAAGAGATACACTTCTTTTTGGGTATTACGAAACTCCTTTTCCATTCTAATATTGGTTCATCAGATAAGTGAAAACTAAAAACTGACCTTTTAGGTCCTACAATCTAGAGAATCATAGCATGAATGAAGCTAATCCATCCCTAAGATAACATTAAAATCCACTATATCAAGTTCTATCAAATCCATCAGTGTCTCCCTATGAAAAATAGACACCATAAAACCCCTATAGATTTTTCTAGAACCAATAGAATCACCTATCGGGGTAGACACAGAAAAGGGGTCGAAAATATTTTTAAAACCAAAACTAAAGTGCGTAGGCACATAAGGGGTCACATAAGATATGGTAGAACCTGGATAAAGAAAATAGTAAACATCATGGGAGAAGATCTCTAACAATTACCTTATTAATAAAGTTACTCAAACTAATATATCTCATATTTGAGAAGGTCTAAATATTAGACTTCTTAGGTATGAGCACTAAATTAGTATGCATAATAGGTTTTGGTAAGGTATTGCCAGGAAAAAAATCCAAAACCATTCTGTAAATATCTAGACCAACTATGTCCCTACAAACTTTCCAGTAAGACCATCTAGCCCATTAGAACTATGAACATTAAGTTTAAAAATTGTTGATTTTACCTCATCTAGATTTGGGTTGGCCTCCAAAAAATTATTATCACCAGATTTTACTACCTCAAGAATATGTGATAGTAAAGAGAAATTTAAAGCTTCTCATTCTTAAGAAAATTCACTTTGAAAGTGATTCACCACTTCACTAGCAATCTGAGTATCATCTTCAATCTAACAACCATTGGAATATTAAATCCTCAACCTTCAACTTTTGTCTCCTTTCCTTTGCAATATAATAGAAAAATCTTTTATTTTTATCCTCATTTTGAACCAATCATATCCTGCCTTTTGTTACCAGTACACTACCTCAAAATACAAATACTTGTTATATTCTACATTAGCATTTTGCATTATGCTTCTATTTTCCTTTGTTATGGACTCTTTAAATTATTTCTCCTCCATTTTGGCAATCTTCTCCCTTATAATCAGCTGGAAGATATCTCTATATGTATCTCCACTCTAATTAGTTAAAACTGTTTTAATCTTCTTTATCTTCTTTTTGAAGTCCAAAATAGGATTTTGAGAAACTTTAGAATCCCAATTCCGCCTGATAACATCCATAAAAGACTCTTGAAGAGTCCAAAAGTTTTGAAACCTAAAAGGTTTATATGGCCTTAACATTCTTTCTTCATAGTTAAATAATAAAGGGGCATGATCAGACCTAGTTCTTGGTAAGTATTCCACCTCCAAATGATTATATTTTCATTTTCAGTCAATATTTATAAGAATACTATCTAAGTTTTCAAAAATACAATCACTATCCATTCTACCATTCCACCAAGTGAACAGGCTTTCCTTGTATTGCACTTCATAAAGCTCATAAGAGTCTATCATAGTCCTAAAGTCTTCAACTTTTACATTTATTACTATTAGGCCTCCAATTTTCTCTTCCTTATTAAGAACAATATTAAAATCCCCACCAATCATCCAAGGCACATCCATCCCATCACAAACTAAACTGAGCTCCTCGCACAAGGCTAGTATTTGAACACCATGGCATTTTGCATAAACTAAAGATGTATAATAGTTTATATTCAACTTTATATTCTTTAGACAAACTATAATCTGCTATTTTGTATTGCTTATAATAATGAATCAAAACCATGATTTATGAACTACGAAATTTTACCATTGCAATTATGATAAGCCAAAGGCATTTCAGCTTTCTTCTATTTATGTTTATACTTCCAGCTGATTGAAAAGGTACTTCCAGCTGATTGAAAAGGTTCAATAATGCAAAAAAGTCAACCTTGTGGTAAATAAGAAATATCTAAACTCTTTGGATTACCTATTGTATCCTTACCGACCTTATATTCTAGATTAAAGCTTTCATCATTGCTTAACTTAATAAGAATTCACCTTTCTCTTTGACTGAACTAAGTGGCCTCAGATGATTCCCATTTCTTTGCTTCTTTCTTTTTTTGGTTGATTTTAAAACCTTCCTAAGTCTTGGAGATAAATCAGCCTCATTAGTAATTTTATTCTCCATTTCTTCTGTAGCTGTTATCTATTGAATCAGTTGTACCTCATTTAGTTCTTTTATTACATCATTCTCTAAAGTTCAATGGAAAATAATATCATAAAGAGCTTTGTTAGGAGTTTCAGACTAACTTAATACAATATGAATTTCATCAGTTTAAACTAAAATAGGAACTTCCATTAGTTCTAACACCTTATTTTTTGGTATTTCCATGATCTGCAAATTAGAGTCTGAGTTTTTTCTGGTTAAATATTACTAATTCACTTTCTCCCAATTCCTTCTCCTCTTCTATATTATGTTAATCTAACTTATGAGTTCGTTGAACCTTAGATCTCCTAATCAGTGAAATATCTTGATTGTCAGATTAATTTTTGGGCTCTACATCTACATCTACTTCAACTTTATTCTGCATTTCTTGCACGCTTTGGACCATTTCCATGGTAAGTGGCTGTTTGATCTTGTTGTTATTATTAATCTCATTATTGCTACTATTTCTCTGCATCTTTTATTTTACTGAGCCTTTTTTAGCTCTTTTTTGAATTTTCACCTCCTAAATATTCTGATAATCTAACCTATAGGTATTACCTGATGCTGAATTGGAAGAAAGAGTGTTGGATTTTGGTATTACTTTATCACTTGCTTTAATTGCCTCCATGTTAATTACCCGCTTCTCATTTTTGTGACTAGCCTTCTCTGATTTCCCCATGGAGCTAGTATCATCTGATGATAGGCGGATTTACGCGCCTATATCAATATATTTTGCCCATATTTTAGCCTAGTTTTGAGAACAAATTATATATTTCATGCACTTTTAGTCCTTTTTCCTGTAAATGAGCTAACGAACATGATTAGAAAAGTTTTAGGTAAAAATGATGAAAAATACAGCATTTTATGGCTTACGGGACGCAAAAGAAAGCTCACGAACGAAGGAGAAGGAAGTGGGACGCCTAAAGGACCAAAACTGCTGCATGGAAAATCTGTCCCGGGCTAAAACAACATTTCTGAAGACTTTGGGGACTTACAGACACCTAGCTGGATTTGGACAATGATACATTAATCTAGTACAATTGGGTTATGTATTTCATTAGTTTATTTGGATTATGATAATGTTACATTAACCTAGTACATTTGGGTTAAGTATTCCATTAGCCTAGTAGGATTTGGTTATTTGTTTCATTAGCATAGTAGGAGTAGGATAGGAGTATTATAAATACCCTATCATGCTAGAGATTTTTATTGAAATCCTCCCTTAGTGGAGAGACATTCCTCCCTTAGTGGAGAGAACAATCTTCTATTCAACAATTAATTTTCTTCCATCCCTCTCATCTTCCACTACAAACACTGCTAATCTACTTTTCTATTCTTAAATTCCACAACAAGAGAATCGTTACCAAGCTAAGGAAACACTCCTCACGCCTATCACTTGATCTACACGCCATTACTCAATATCGTGATATAATAACAATGTCAATCGTGATCTCCTTCGCATTCATGGGTAACTAAAATTCTCTGTTGGGGTTATGGAAGCCGAATGAGTTACTATCTATTGCTGTGAGTTTGTGAGTTCGAGACACTTATATTGCTTATATCATTATTCTCTTCATCTTAATCCACATTCTTTGCGGTTGCAAACGCAAGAATACGCCAGTCTAACATTTAACTTGTTCGAGAGAAAGGTTATTTGTCTGGAAAAGAGATAATGTCAAGGTAGTAGGACACCCTTTCCTATTAAAAAGCTAGTGCCGTAACTGGACTAACCTCTTGGATAATTCGTACCGTTAGACACGCTTTAAGATCGACAGAGTTAAAGTAAAATACTCCTTGTTTAGGTCGAGAGACGCTTGGATTTACCATCGACTACAATTCTCTATAAGCAATTGCATGTCAGAATTCTACACACTCATAGCCAACAGAGATGTATACCTCAGAAGGTGGACATAACCCCAACGCTTCAATTCTCATTGTTTACAACCAACGTAACAATCTCTCTCTTTACTTTATTATTTTCAGCTTTTGTTTACATTACTTGCACGACATTACAATCCCCCCTTCTTACGAGGCTTGCACCAAAAGTTTAGTAATTTTACTTACTTGTTGGCCAAGCTATTCCCTGTGGGATGACACCCAACCCAGGTTGGGTTCTATATTTGCTAACGACCGCTTTACACTCCCACGAGAGCTGTAGATTGAGTGTTATCAAAAATTGGCGCCGTTACCAGGGAATACGAGTGTCAATCAAGTTCATGATAATTACTAGACCCTTTGGTCAAAGATTCTCATACTTTTACGTTTAGTTTTTGTTTTTGTTTATTGCAGGTTTTTACTTTAGTGCATGCCCTATACTAGAAGTTCTGGTTAACCGTTACTACCAATCAATCCTGAACCACAACGAATTAGAAGAATGGAAGCACAAGCTGAAATCGACAGGATGGCTGCTCAACTCGAGCAAGAAAGATTAGCTGCTCTTGCCGCTGCTCAAGTCCAACAACAAAATATTGATAATCCTGGGCGAGCAACAAATCCTGACGATGAGGATTTAGGTGATGACGAGTTGATAAACCAAAGGCATGTCACTGAAACTGCAACACCTGCCAATAGAAGAGGTCGACAAGCTCGGTATAGGTATGATCGCCAACCTTTGCAGCCAGCCTTCGACGATGATGATGATGATCTTGATGGTGCCGGAGCCACTGGAGCTATAATTCCACCACCATTAGCGCCTGGAGCCAAGTTCAACATCACAAGCACCATGATTCAGTTATTGCAACTCAAGGGATTATTTGGTGGACTAGCAAGCGATGATCCGAATATGTATCTCATCAACTTTATTTCTACATGCAAGTCTTTTGACAATCCTGGTGTTGGTCAGAATGCTATTAGATTACGTCTATTTCCATTGTCTCTGTCTGGGAAGGCAACACTATGGTTGAATGGGCTGACTCCTGATTCAATTACAAATTGGAGGCAATTGAGAGACGCTTTCCTAGAAAGATTCTTTCCGCCATCCAAAAGAGCACAATTGAGAGATGAAATCAGCAACTTCCGCCAGCTTCCCACTGAAGCTCTTCATGAAACATGGGAGAGGTTCAAGACAAAGCTAGCGAGATGCCCAAACCATCACATGACTAATGTTCACCTAATGGAGATCTTGTATAGAGCCTTGAATTCAATAACTAAACCAGTGGTGGATAATGCAGCTGGAGGTTCTTTCATGGACCTCACCTTTGGTCAAGCAAGCAATATGCTAGATCGCATGACGAAACAAAGTAGAGCTTGGCATACCAGGGATTCTGAGGTAGCAAGCCCCACTTTATCTATTGGCATGACTGCAGACCAAAGAAGAAGAGAAGAAGAACGTGATCAAGATATGGCGCATTTGAAAACACAAATGGATCTTCTTACAAAGAATTTATTATCAGGGAAGACCGAAAAAGTGAAAGCTATTGTGTCAAAAGGAAGAGACGAATCTAATTCTGAAGAGGAGGCCAACTACTTGAACAATCAGGGGGTTTTCGCAGGAATGCCCAAGGAAACCAAGGTCGGAACTATTATGATAAATCTGGAAACAAAGACCAAGGTAGTTGGAAGAAAAACAATGAAAAGAGTGGTTTGTACGTTCCCCCTGGTAGACGTGATACCACCACATCTAATTCTAGAAGTATGGAAGACATGATGGCTAAGTTATTGAAAGGAGTGAAAGCAACAAGCGCGGGAGTAATAGAGGTAATCAATGATTTGTCCTCCATGAAACAATTAGTTGATTCACATTCCACTTCTATCAAGCAAATAGAGCAGCAATTGAGCCAACTTTCAGCAGCACTCAATCAAAGAAAGGCCGGCACTTTACCTAGCGATACTGTGCAAAACCCAAGGAATGATGGGTCATGCATGGCCATCACTACCAGAAGTGGTAAGGTGCTGGAAACTTCAGCAAAAGACAAGCAAGTGGTTGACAAAGTTGTGGACAAGGATAACAACGCGAAACGTGAGGAGTCCGCGGATGACGTTACTAACGTCACTCCCAACGACGTGCAAACTGAAAAAGTGGAAAAACAGAAGCAAGAGGAGAAGAAAGCCACGGAGAGAACACTTCCATACCCACCACCACCTTTTCCCCAAAGATTGAGGAAGGTGGCGGATGACACAAAGTTCAACAAATTCATGACTATGTTAAAGCAGCTCACCATTAATGTTCCATTGGTGGAGGCACTTGAACAAATGCCTGGGTATGCAAAATTTATGAAGGATCTCTTGACAAAGAAGCGGGCAGCAAGTTATGACTTGGCGGATAATGTTCATCATTGTAGTGCAATCGCTACAAGATCGCTAGTTCAAAAGAAGGCAGATCCTGGAGCTTTCACTATTCCTTGCACAATTGGATCGTTGGATTTTGCTAAGGCATTGTGCGATTTGGGAGCTAGCATCAATTTGATGCCACTATCTATCTACAAAAAGTTGGGGTTGGGAGACCCTACACCAACCAATATGAGGCTCGTGATGGCTGATAGGTCGGTAAAACGACCTGTGGGTATCTTGAATGATGTGTTGGTGAAGGTTTCTTCATTCATATTTCCTGCCGACTTCGTTATTCTAGATTGTAAGGAGGATTCTAAAGTTCCCATAATCTTGGGACGTCCTTTCCTTGCAATCGGAAGTGTGCTTATTGACATGAAAGATAATGAGCTTTTGTTTCGAATTAATGACGAAGTAGTACAGTTTGATATATGCAAAGCCATGAAGCAGCCCAGCGATACGAATGAGTTATCTGTAGCTGATGTTCATCAAGAGGATATGAAAGCATTATCTATAGAGAAACAGCCTACTATTGAGCCATTGTCTGCTACGCCACTGAATGTTGAGCATGAGGATAATGAAGATTATGAAGAACTTATGGGTGATCTAACAGAAATAAAGTCTTATACTCCTAAGCAACCGGATTGTGATCTCAAGAATCAACCAACAGCGAAGACTCCCATTGACGAGCCACCAATGCTAGAATCACAAGAGCTCCTCGACTATCTAAGGTATGTGTTCTTGGAAAGTAGAAATATACTTCCGGAGAGAGAAGACGATTTAAGTGAACAGAACGTAGAAGCTCTCATCTCTGCTCTGAAGAGATACAAGAGAGCTATGGGTTGGACTATTGATGATATAATTGGTGACTCTCCGGAGAAACGTAGGAGCCATCTCGAAAAAGATCGCATGCCCACAGGTAAGCCTCATTGTCGTCTAAATCCTTTCAGAAAACGATCCATCACTTATCTCGACGAAGTCTAAGTACTCGAGATAACTATGTCGAGCCACGACAATAAATAAGGCGCTAGATGGGAGGCAACCCATCGTTTTATCGTTTTATCATTTATCGTTTTTCCTTTCATTCTAGTACTTGTTTTGTTTTGCTAAAAGAAAAATCCAAAAATAAGAGTCGTGCCACGACCAAAACTAAGGCGCTTGGTGGGAGGCAACCCATCGTACTAATCGTTTTCGTTTGGTTTTGAGCAAAAATAGGTGCAAGAAGTATTCAACGAGGAGATTGATTTCAATTGACGGTTTGGACGCATTGTATGGTAAAGTTGGTAAGTTAGGAATAGTGATGCATAAGGCTATGGATTGAGCATTCCTCATGCCCAAATAGGCATCGAGGAAGGCTAGGCCTTGGAAAAACTAGGCCACGAACGATGCACAACCTATCCTATAGCCTAAGGTCTCGGAATCTAGTGTGCTATACACTATGCACCGCCTATTCCTAAGTGTGCTTTTGACTATGCGCCGCCTATGCTATGGCATTTGGTCTCAGTATCTCATATGCCATAGACTATGCGGCGCATATGTCTACAAATGCCATAGACTATGCGGCGCATATGTCCCATTATGCCATAGACAATGCGCCGCATATGTCATGTCTATGCTAAGCATTATGCGCTGCATATGTGGGAATTTTGTCTCCAAAACCGATTGTAAATGGGTCATAACCCGACCCATACTCTTCCTATATAAAGGGGACTTAGTTTTACAACACAACCACACTAAAAATTGACCTAAGGGCGCCGCATATACATCCAAATCTTCTCAAAATTTTCTTCTTTTGCTCTTCCAATTCACAAAACCATCCCCACAAGCTTCAAGCAAGTAAGTGCTCTCTTATTATTCATTTATTTCTCGTAAGTACTACGTTGCTATGTCTAGTATGAATTGCTAAATTGTATAAGATTGTTGGTGATGTTTATGTGTTTGGATAGTTGATACAAAATCATGTGAGTGAACATATACGTAGGAAAATCTTGACTTATTTCCGACTTGAATTTGGTTTCAATAGCATTGTTATGGTATTTACGGAATTACTATGGCTATGAACATTGCTTAAGATCATTGTTTGGATACTTACATGTTAGACTATCCCGGCCATCGGGATAAGACTTATAGTGCCTACCGGCATAAGAGGTTGTGATTGTTGTAAGAATAACTATTCCATGTGGTAACCCCTATGTAGTAGTGTTGTTATATCTACCATGAAAGTAGTCCAATGGCTGCAAGTAAGTGATGCATTGCTAATTTTCTTGTCGGAATACAATCCTAAAACGTATGTCGACGAAATCTGAGTACTCGACCACTTTCACTTCACTGATTTGTGTTAACAAAACTAAGTGTGGGGTGGTACCCCTAATGCTTGTTTATAGATTGTATCGATTGAGATTGTGCTGCCACTAACACTATTTCTAGTCTCAGGTACAATGGCACCTAAAGCGAGGCAAGGCAAGGAGAAGGCTACCACTTCCCAAAAGGGCAAAAAGAGAGGTCGCAAGAACCAAGGAGAATCATCCTCAGCACAACTACCCCGCAAAATGTTTGGAATAAAATGGGTTCTTGAGGAGGAAGCCAAAGAATGGTACAGGAACAACAAAGAACGAAAATATGTTCACGTCGACTTGATCAACAAGGAAACCTTAGCAAAGAAGAAGCCGTGTATGTTGGCAAAAATAATGGCATTGAAGCTGGATTTCATCTTCCGCGACATGGGAGAATGCAACCTTGATTTAACAAGAGAATTTTATGCCAACTGGTCGCCGAACACAACAGGCAATGAAGTCAAAATTCGGGGCCAAGTGTTACAACTCACCGCGGATTGGATCAACTCTTTTCCTGGCTTACCTTCGGTCGACACAGCACCATTCAAAGAGTTGTACAGTAGGCCTCCTTATAGAGCAATACGACACACACTTTGTGGAAGCAGATCGATGGCAAGGTGGGGCAGACATAAAGAAACTGGCCAACACAACACCTTCCCCTATGCTCCACTAACTAGGGAAGCAAGAATCTGGATGCACATTGTCAACTCATGTCTTATTCCTGGGACTCAATACACCAAGATATCAAGAGATAGAGTGTGTTTGGTCTATAATTTGATGACGAATGTCCCTATCAACTTTGGGGCAATAATTCGATCTACCATGAGGAAGGCCAGACTCCACAAAAGGTCCCACTTCACATTTGGAAATTTGTTGACAGTAATCTTGCGTAAGGAGGATATCGAAGAGGAACTAGCTGACCACAAACTCCCACATAACCCAAAGAAGGTTGACCTCACCAAGGTCAAAGATACTGAAACAACTGATGGTGTCAACCTTACTACTGCGGAGAGACATGCTCGTGATGAGAGTTTCTTCCGTCATCTCTATGGCATGACACGATTTACTATGATGAGTGGTGGACGTATTCCAACTGCTGAAGAGCTCCAACAGCTGGACCACGACTACCCAATGAACATGCATGCACGGGAGATGTGTGGAGTGGGCGTATACTTTGAGGAACCTCTAGATGATGATATGCCGACTGATGACGATCGACGCTTGCCTGATTCTGACGAGGAGGAGAACTCTGACGACGACTCTTATGATGATTCAGACGAAGGGGGTATGACCCCCGACATTGAGGAAGAGTCCTACTGACCAGGTTCTTCGTATTTATTTTCCACTGAGGGCAGTGTATCGTTTAAGTGTGGGGTGGCAGTATCGCATGCTATAATACTTCTCTGTTTGCACCTATGTTTGAGATGTTTACTTTGTTTTTTTGTTTTCGTTTCTTTTTTGTCTTTTTTATTTGTCGTTTTTTTTTAAAAAGTTTTTTCAGGAGTCAAATTTTTTCTAGCTTCGCATGAAACTATTTTTGATAGGCAGCATGAGATTATAAGAAGAGTATGTGTTACAATTGTGACTATTGAGACGTTTAGACTCTAGTTGTGACTCATTATGTGATATTGTGTGGTTCAATTCCTTCACCTGTTGGGTCGAGAGTCTATATTACTTCCAATCAAGTCGACCATGTGCCTTGTGTGTGTGAGATTAATAGTATCTCCTATGTATGTGGCTGATGCTAGAACTTGCCTGGTATGTATGCAAAGCGAAAATAAGGAGTGTAAGTTTAGGATATGATTTAGGCATTTCTTTGGCAACCTATATTTGTTTACATTCAGTTTCACCTACCCATGGACATCATCCTAGTTAAACCCTTTTGAGCCTTTAGCCTATTTCTTTGACAACCTTGTATGTAAGCCTAATCCATTTCTTTCAAGACCGTAATTTGATCCAAATTCCTAAGTGCTTTAAAGTGAAAAAGTCATGTGACAACATAAGAGGAAATTGGGTGAGTATGATGCGTTAAATTGTAATGGTGCTTGAATGTGTTATGAAAAAGAAAGTTCTATCATAAGAGGTATGATTGAGAAAAGAAAAAGGAAAAAGAAAGTGGAAAAGTGAGTTATGCTTAAAATTGAAAAACGAAAGAGGAGAACAAGGGTGGTAGAATAAATGAAAGAAGAAAGGTTGAAATAAAAAAATGTCAATGATAAAATGTGATGTATTAAAGTGCTTAGGAACTTAGTCACTATTTCTGGCCAAAATAGTCCTACCCGTCCCTTAGCCTACATTACAACCATCAGAAGACCTATTTGATCCTAATCTTAGCATTCTGACATTTAGTGGAGTATTACACTAAGGGCAAGCCTATGGTCATCAGTTGCTACATATGAATTCTTTGTGAGAGAGAGAGCAAGGATATTTTGATACCCATGTTTGAAAAATATGATATATTTGTGAGTGATTATGGGTACTATATTGTGAGACACACATGGTTGATGAGTTTTGGATAGTTGTATATGATTCTACGCACCTTAACATTTGCATGCGAGTTGATCACCATCACGAGTCTATGCTAGAGGTTAAATTGTTTCTACTTATAATCGAAAAGCTACTCTTTGTTGATAATTGTTGTGCTTGTCTTGATAAATGTTTTGTGTTGTTGTTGTAAAAACCCTAAGTTGATGTTTAGAAGGACATGATATTTTGTTCGAGGACGAACAAAGCTCTAAGTGTGGGGTGTTGATGATAGGCGGATTTACACGCCTATATCAATATATTTTGCCCATATTTTAGCCTAGTTTTGAGAACAAATTATATATTTTATGCACTTTTAGTCCCTTTTCCTGTAAATGAGCTAACGAACATGATTAGAAAAGTTTCAGGTAAAAATGATGCAAAATACAACATTTTATGGCTTACTTGACGCAAAAGAAAGCTCACGAACGAAGGAGAAGGAAGTGGGACGCCTAAAGGACCAAAACTGCTGCATGGAAAATCTGTCCCGGGCTAAAACAACATTTCTGAAGACTTTGGGGACTTACAGACACCTAGCTGGATTTGGACAATGATCCATTCATCTAGTACAATTGGGTTATGTATTTCATTAGTTTATTTGGATTATGATAATGTTACATTAACCTAGTACATTTGGGTTAAGTATTTCATTAGCCTAGTAGGATTTGGTTATTTGTTTCATTAGCATAGTAGGAGTAGGATAGGAGTATTATAAATACCCTATCATGCTAGAGATTTTTATTGAAGTCCTCCCTTAGTGGAGAGACATTCCTCCCTTAGTGGAGAGAACAATCTTCTATTCAACAATTAATTTTCTTCCATCCGTCTCATCTTCCACTACAAACACTTCTAATCTACTTTTCTATTCTTAAATTCCACAAAAAGAGAATCGTTACCAAGCTAAGGAAACACTCCTCACGCCTATAACTTGATCTACACGCCATTACTCAATATCGTGATATAATAACAATGTCAATCGTGATCTCCTTCGCATTCATGGGTAACTAAACTTCTCTGTTGGGGTTATGGAAGACAAATGAGTTACTATCTATTGCTGTGAGTTTGTGAGTTCGAGACACGTATATTGCTTATATCATTATTCTCTTCATCTTAATCCACATTCTTTGCGGTTGCAAATGCAAGAATACGCCAGTCTAACATTTAACTTGTTCGAGAGAAAGGTTATTTTTCTGGAAAAGAGATAATGTCAAGGTGGTAGGACACCCTTTCCTATTAAAAAGCTAGTGCTGTAACTGGACTAACCTCTTGGAGAATTCGTACCGTTAGACACGCTTTAAGCTCGACAGAGTTAAAGTGAAATACTCCTTGTTTAGGTCGAGAGACGCTTGGATTTACCATCGACTACAATTCTCTATAAGCAATTGCATGTCAGAATTCTACTCACTCATAGCCAACAGAGATGTATACCTCAGAAGGTGGACATAACCCCAACGCTTCAATTCTCATTGTTTACAATCAACGTAACAATCTCTCTCTTTACTTTATTATTTTCAGCTTTTGTTTACATTACTTGCACGACATTACAATCCCCCCTTCTTACGAGACTTGCACCAAAAGTTTAGTAATTTTACTTACTTGTTGGCCAAGCTATTCCCTGTGGGATCGACACCCAACCCAGGTTGGGTTCTATATTTGCTAACGACCGCTTTACACTCCCACGAGAGCTGTAGATTGAGCGTTATCATCATCTCTAATTTATGTGCTACTAATTTATTCAGGTACTAAGGAAGAATACATCTGATCTCTATTGTTCAGCTTCCCAAAAGACTTATCTATCCATTTCCTGGTGGAAACTAGGGCAAGATTTTACCTTTTATCCTCTTTATTATTTGTTGTTATTTCTCATTATTGTCTCTTTTGCTTATCACTGTTTCATTTAAAGTATTTATATTATTTTCTTTCTCTTCTTCTATTACAAGGACTTGATATTTTTCCTCAATTGGGATAGGTAACTTTCCCTCTTTATTGTGCAAATCCTTAACAATAGACAATTCTACAGGGTCCCATACTTCTTTCCACTAGATAGAATTTGAGCTTTCCTTTTTGAAATTTGTGAATTTGTGGAAGCTGGTGATGATCTCTTTCTTTACCTTGCTCCTTATTATTATGTATTTTATCATTATGTATTCAATCATGCAATGGTATTTCTCTATGCATCTTGAAATTTAAGCAGTATTTAGGAAATAATCATATCATAGAGACGATCGTTGGTCTCAATTCCCCATCATCATATTTTCTATTTACATATTCACCGCATTAGGTAAATTGCCCCATAGGACAACTAACACCTTCAACCTCGCTCAACTTGAGAGAGTCTTATTTATTGTGGCTTGATCTAGCTGAATCAGCTCACCTACTATCAATGCCAATGAGAAAAAATATTCCCCAACATAAAAGGTTCACAAAATATTTGGGAGAGATATCCAAGCCGTGGCCTTTGAAGTTTCTTTATTAACCTTGAATTTTGCATCATATATCAATGTAAGCATCAGGTACGCATACCCATATTTATAATTTATATAAAGCAACCTTTTGAAATCATGTTAATACAGTCTATTTTAAAAGATAATTGAATAAAAATATGGTTGCTCTAGAATAATCTAATTTTACACTCTCTCTTAATATTGCATTGACGTGGAACAATTCTTCGTAATTCCTCTAGATTTTACCATTCATAAGTAAATTTTCCAACAATTATGAATTGAAGTTATTCCATCCGATTTATTCTTTCAACTTTAGCATTTGTCCATTTGAGATATGGGATGCCTCCTATTATTATTATCTTTTTTTGCAATTCATTATATGCCTGTTGTGATGATGGTTTCAACAAATTAGCAAAGTTGTTAATATTAGGAAAATGAGGGTTCCATGTAGGCAAATTAAGATTAGTTCTAGGTGAACTAGGAATACCATTATTGGATGAAGAGGGTAACAAAGGAAACACTTCACTGGATAACTGGAGGCCATCCACCCGAGGTGGATAGCAATTGGCGACGGGAAACATTTTTTAGGTTAAAAATTCATTTTTGAGGAGAGAACACAGAGAAAAAATTTTTGTGAGTAAACTTCAAAACCTAGTTTTTGTCATCACCCATTCACTTCAAAACTTAGATTTTAGACTTGAAATTTTGGGTTTTACCTGGTCAAGTCGGGAAATATTTTTTTAATGATTTTAATCTTGAGTCCATCTTATTTTTTATGGGTTTTGATATATAGAACCCTTAAAGTATGAGGAACGTTATTCTTTAATAAAATTTCTAGTTTTATGCATTTTATTTCGAGGTTGATTTTTGAATTATTTTGTGACCCAAAATAAAAGTGGCTAATATAAGTATCACTAGACTCTCATTGATGTGTAGATTATATTTTTGATAGATTGAGTTTGTCCTGAGATTGCACAGAAATAAAAGGCTTCTTATTGAGGGGTTCAGACTCGTGTTTTGATTTTTGAGGCAGGTTATGACTCAAATTTTTTTAGATCGAACTGGCTAGTTAACCATTTCATGTAAAGTAAGGTATGGGTTTTGGATTTTATTGTGAGATTCATCTTTTGAGATTATTATTTTACTGTGTTGCTCATGAAAGAGCTTATGCAAATATTATTATTAACTTAAACGAGTATTATCATTGAGATGCTAGTGTAGGGGTTGTTATTCTCTTGTTTTAGCAATATTTGTCTTTTATTATTATTATGATACCTAAATGGGGGTTTGGATTGATATTACTGACGTCTCATATGACTCTCTACTACTTGTTACCATGGGATGACTTGTATCATAATCTATTGAGATTTGACAAAACTTGAGCGCATTTGTACCATTATTGATTTGATTCATTATATGATGTTGAATTGGTTATAAGCATGCATCCTTATTCATGCATCTATATTCATGGAACTGGGACTAGTGAGAAACACTATATTTGAAAGAAATGAGATACTTTATAAAATGCCTTAACTGAGAGATGTTTTGGTAATGTTGATTGATGAGATTGTGATAGTATATGGATTACGAGCGCCTCATAGTCCTATCCTGATCTTATGCTCAAAAGGTGTATATGAGGAGATAGTGAGACGTTGCGTCCATTTCACAATATTTCATTGCATCACTTACATTTCTCTTATGTGTTTGATATGCTGTAATTTAGTGTTTCTTTATGTATATTTATGTATAGTTACTCTTATATTGTTATTATATTCATATTACTTATAGTGTTAGGAGTTGTACCACTTGAGCCACCATTGGAAACTCTTCTATATGTAGGTGGAACCGTTGCTCATAATTTCTTTTATATGTTTAGTTTTCTACTTTGCTTGATCGGGCTATAATGCATACTTAGTACAAGTGGACCATACTCACTCTTACTTTCTGTAACCTTTTGGTGCAAATTCCTCTTTGAGTGCAACCTATGGAGCTTGAGTTCTTGTTGATTTGGAAGTTTTTCCAAGTATTAGTGAGCTTTTCATTTGAAGCATGTTCTAGACTTCCTCTTTACCATTATGATGTCTTTATTTTGTATGCGGAGATAGAGTTTTATCTATTTTTATATACTATGTAAATTTTTGAGTGTTCTTTATTCATGACACTAGATTTTGGAATTTTAATTGTATCTATTTTATATTTTGGAGTTGTTTTATATTATTGGCTTGATTATCCTAAAGTATCATCTTGATTATTATTTATCTTCTTTGGTATTTTCATATCTCTCTGAAATTAGACTTGTCCTATCAAGGTTGGGTCGGGATTGGTACCATCATAAACTCAAAGTCTAGGTCATGACAAGAAAGTTTTTCCATCTTTAATACATTAAAAAAAGAAACTTGAAGTCTTGCTTATGGCTTTTCAATGCTGTGCTACTATGGTTAGTTTTTTATTAGTAGAAATATACAATTGTTCAAATGTATAGGGTCATATTTGATTCATTTTGTTTACTTTTTATCAAAAAAATATTTTCGTTGGTTTGCATTGTGAATTTTGTATATTTAGACTAAGTGTGGAAGTTCATTTGGGGACATATGATAAAGAAAAAGATATAATGGCCCTCCAAGCTATTTCCTATATTTTTGTGCTCTGTCTGCATTCAGAGCTTTCTTATAGCCACCTCAAGTGATTTATGACTTGTTAGGACTGACAATTTTGTTACAGAGCACATTTTTTGTTTTTTTATAGTCATTTCTCTATTTTAGAGCTTTTGAAGTTTAGAAAATAGGTGCGGGCCAAAACTTTATGTAAATTTCTTCTGATGTCGATTCTGATAGCTTTATTATCTCTGAAATGTCAATTTTATACTAGGGAAACCATTGGTCCGAATTCTGAGGCTTTCAAACTTATTTTGAGTTATTGGATGAATTTTGATGAAAAAGAAACCTTGTGTGTGGGACATATTTTTTGTCAAAATGAACTAGGATGAAAATTTTGATTCTATTGAGTCCAAAGAACCGAATTTGGTAGAGAAGCACAATTCATTTGTGTGCACATGGTCTTAAAAGAATCCCAATCACCCAATCATAGTCCATTAGGACTTAGTAAATTTGATTGGTGCCAAGTTATTGATGCAGTTGCTTAAGTGGCTTATTGACTGCTTAAGCGATAACTATTTTAGTAGATAAGAAACTGCATAAGTGGAGGCTGGCTAGTTTGGCAAGGACCACTTAAGTGGCCCTTTTGTCACTTAAGCAGTTATTTGTCTGCTTAAGCAACCATCCCCGGTGTTTTATATATATATATATATATATATATATATGTCATTTCCCTTTAATTCTAGCTCCATACTCTATGCATAAAACTTCATTTTCAGCCCTAAAATCTCAAAATTAATGGGTAACACTTATAATTGAGGCAAGGTTTAGCTGGGAAACCAACAAACAATCATTGTGAGCCCTTTCCTCCATAAGTTCTTGTCTTAATTTTGAGTTGATCATAATTTTCTATCCTTGAGCTTTTGAATTATTGTTGAGACTGTTTGAGGCTGTTATAATAACGTCTCTTAGACCTAAATACTCATATAATTGCTTCTTTAGGCTATTACCTAGATTTGGGTTGGTTTAGATATTATTATACATATTTTTAGCTTCGTTACTCTAGGTAGGGTAGTATTGGACCTTAACTCGCACCTTTCTAGGTTAATAATTGGAACCCGCTTCTCCTTAATGGGGTTGGCTGCCTAAGATTGCACTTATGATTATATGGAATTGTAATGGGTTAGACTCTAGGATATATCTACACTATTATTAATTATTACTTTTGGTTCAATTTTAGTATTTCCAATATTGTTATTATCTATTAGTCTCCGTTTAGTATAACACCAGATATATCATTATTATCTATGAGTTTCAATTTGAGTTTGGAATTTTCTGTATTGTTATTATCTATCAATTCTGGTTTGAGTCTAACATATGCTATATTGCTATTATTTACTAGTTTTGGTTTGAGTCCAACTATAGTGACCCTTTAGGTTATTATCCATATTTTCACTTTATTTTACTGTTAAAGCTTTTCCATAGCTGCCCTAAGTCATTTATGACTTACTGGAACTGATAGTTCGATTTTCAGATAGTTCAATTGTTTCTTAGAGCCAATTCCCTATCTAGAAGTCTTCACTGGTTTCAACTAGACACTGAATGAAAACTTTAGTAAAACAATCTCAGATGCGATGTGGATGTAATGTGACATTAGGATGCCAGATGTAGCATACTAGTATTAAATGAATATGAACTGGTGTAGTTAATGGTTAATGATAAATAAGGATTCATGATGGATATTGTTTAAATGATTAATCAAGACTAGTTGGTAAGCGAGAAACTATTTGTTAAATGAGGATTCACTTAGTGAGTAATTTTAGTGATAAATAATGGTTAGTTAAGGAATGTCAGCTATTAAAATGGCTATGAGGTGAATAGTTGTCTAATACATGACTATAATTATGTGAAAGATAGGAATTTAATGAACTAGTTAATGATCCTTGTTTAGCTAATATATAGTGGTTAATGGGTATTGATGATAAGTGGCTAATAATGGTAATAGTATGGAATATGGTATATGGTCAATGTTGGTAACTAATTAAAGTTCGGAAAAATGTCTGATTGATGATAAATGTGGAATATGATTGAATAATGATAAGATTTGGATATGTTGTTGGTTAAATGCCTTATTAATATTTCTCTTGGGTGTACTCTCTAGTATTATGGGATGCTGTGATGAGTTCTTTATTTTATGCACCAATTAGCATATGGGAGCCAACTTTGTACTTATGTTTGCTTGTGGTTATACATTATGATGCGTTATGGTTCCGAATTATCTATTACTTATGCATAATAATATTGACATGTGTTGATTCCTTATTTTATACTATTGTTTCTATTTTATTTTTATTATGTTCAATGATAATGGAGATGATTCAGGTTCGATTTTGTACATTATCTTAGTTATAATTATTTTGCATTATATCATCTTTATATCATGACTTAGTTCAGACGACCGATGATGCCTACTGAGTACCCGTTGTTTTGGTACTTATACTACACTTTGTACTTTTTTGGTGTAGATCCAAATACTAGTTGCACTGTTAACATGAGTTCATGCGGTGTTGACATTTTGGAGATAGGGTGAGCTCTTGGAGTTCAGTCACCCATTTCCTTCTATCTTATTTTTATTCTGTCTTTTGTTTTGAGATAGATATATTGGCTATTTTTAGACCATTGGGTTATATTATTAATACTAGATGCTCTTGTACTGACTATACCAGGTATGGGATTGGAAACTGATAACGCCCAAACTACAACTCTCGTTAGAAAGTGTAAGCGGTCGCTGTCAAATATAGAACCCAACTGGGTTGGGTATCGAATCCCACAGAGAATACTCTGGTCACTAATTGTTGCAATTATCAGTAGACTTTTGGTCGAAAATTCCAAGAAAAAGGGGGGTTTGATTTATGTGTGAACTAGTAGTATCAAAATAACGAATGAGACGATGTATTTAGTAAGATTTAATCACAGAGAATAATAAGTTAGGGTTATGTCCACCTTGTAGTTTCTACTTCTCTATTAACTATGAGTAACGCGGAATTTAGACATGCATGCACTTATAGAGAATCGTATTCTAAATCTAAATCCAAGTGTTTCCCAACCATCAAGGAATTATTTCACTTTAGCTCTCTCGATCCTAAAGTGTATACTAATGGTACGAACTCCCTAAGAACGTTAATCCGGTTAAGGCATTAACGTGTAAACAGGGGTTGGAAGCCCTATTTCCTTGTCACACTCTCTTTCCAAACATGTAACTTTTCTCTCGAACAAGTTAATGCTATAATGGCGTATTCCCTATGTTTGCAACCATAAGAATTCAATTAAAACGAAGAGAGTAATGATATAAGTAGCATACACATCAATAATTCACAAACTCATAGTTAATAGATAGTATCTTACGAGATTTTCATAACCCTAACAGAGAAGTTTAGCTACTCATGAGTACAACGGAAATCCAAATAGACATCATCATCATACCACAACCTAGAACAATCTTGGCGATGGAAGTGATTTTGGCGTCAACCATAGGGTGACGTTTTTCTCTCTCTAGCCGTTCCTCACGTGTAAGCCGTATTTCTCTGTTCTAAAACTTACAGAATCTGAAAACTGAATAATGAAAAACAACATGCTGAAAAATTCAGCAATAGGGTTTTTATAATGTCCTTGTCTACTAAATTACTGCTGCATCCCTAAGTATTTAGAAATACTGATTTTGCCCGTGACAAATTCTCCATGCGTCACATTTAGTCCACAAGCTTCCAAAAGCTGCCTTTCCTCTAATGTGAAGTTTTCCTTTGGTGCTCACAAGTCCATAAAGTGCTGAAATCTTCAGCATTAATACCTGAAAAATATGCTAATCACGTAGGTCAGCTCACTTAAAGGAAAATGGACTAAAAGTGCAAGAATTATATATTTTATCCTCAAAACTTAGCTAAAACATGGGTAAATCATGGTGTTTAGGCGTGTAAATACGCCCAACATCAACACCCCACACTTAAAGATTTGTTCGTCCTCGAACAAAATATAACATCCACGCAAACACCTAACTAGAATTTCACAATAGCAACACAAAATTTATCCCTAACCAGAATTTCACAATAGCAACACAATTTATCATCAAGACATGCACAATAATTATTAACAAAGAGTAGGTTTCTTGATCACTACTAGAAACATTTCAACCTCCAACATAGAATCGTGATGATGGTTAATTCGTATCCATAAGTTAAGCCACAAAGAATCATATAACACTACCCAAAAATCATCAACCATGTGTGTCTCACACGAGTTATCACCCATAATCGCTCATAGTTTTGCATTTTTCTAAACATGGGTATAAGACTCTCCTTGCTGTCACTCTCACAAAGAATTCTTATGTTGCAACTGATGACCATAGGCTTGCACTTAGTGTAATGCTCCACTAATATCAGAATGCTAAGCCTAGGATTAAATAGGTCTTTACAGGTTGTAATGTAGGCTAAGGGACAGGTAGGACTATTTTAGCTAGAAATAGTGACTATGTTCCCTAAGCGCTTTAATACACTACATTTTTCCATTTACACTAGCTTTTAACAACCCCTCTTCCTTCTTTTCATCTACCAACCCCTTTTCATCCAATTAGTTATTCACTCAGAAACACAAAGATGAGAATATACAACTCTCTTATTTATATTTTTTTTTCTTTTCTATTATTTTTTTTTTTATATTTTTTTTTCTTTTTTTTTTATAAGCATCCCTATGATAGCCACTCTTTTTCACCTTATTTTCAAGTACCAATACACTCTGTGACATTACTTTTACCATTTTTCTCTTATTTTGCCACACTCCTTACTCACTTGATTCTACAATTTAAAACGCTTAGGAGTTTGGATCAAATTATGGTCTTGAAAAAAAATGGATTAGGCTACATATGAGGCTGTCAAAGAAAATAGTTAAAGGCTCAAAGGAGGTTTACTAGGATAATGTACAAGGGTAGGTAAAAAGAAGGTAAACAATTACAGGCAGCCAAAGAAATGCCTAAATCATCTCCTAAACTCACACTCTTTATTTCGCTTTACACACACACCAGGCAAGTTCTAGCATCAGTCACAAGACAGAATATACTATATCCTCACACACACAAGGCACATGGTCAACTTAATTGGGAGCATTATAGATTCTGGACCCAACAGATGAATGAATTACCACACAATTATCACAAAGTGAGTCACACGTAGAGCCTAAATGTCTCAATAGTAATGATTTAGCACAAACTCTTGTTATACTACCATGCCATCTATTAGAACAATTTCATGCAAAATCTAAAAAATTTAATTACGACTAATTAACACAAAGAAGAATAAATGTAGGCAAGGAAGTACAATACAACATACAAATACCAGCACCCTACACTTAGATGGGACACACTGCCCTCAGTGGAAAATAAATAAGGAAAACCTGATTAGTTGGACTCCTCTTCTATGTCTGGGGTCATACCTCCTGCGTCGGAATCATCATCAGAGTCGTCATCCTCAGAGTTGTCCTCCACATCTGAGTCTGGCAGTCAGCGATCATCGTCAGTTGGCACGTCATCATCGAGAGGTTCCTCAAAATGTACCCCCACTCCACACATGGCCCACGCATGATCATTCATTGGGTAGTCATAATCCAACTGATGGAGCTCTGCATCAATTGGAATACGACCCCTACTCATCATGGTAAACCGAGTCATGCCATATAGATGGCGAAAGAAACGTTCATCTCGAGCATGTCTTTCTACAGTGGTAAGGTTGATGCCATGACCAGTTTCAGGCTCTTTAACTTTAGTGAGATCAACCTTCTTCGGGCTGTGTGGAAGCTTATGATCTGCAGGTTCCTCTTCAATGTGCTCCTTCCTTAAGATCGCAGTCAAGAAATTGCCAAAGCTGAAATGGGACCTTTTGTGCAGCCTTGCCTTACGCATTGATGATCGTATAACCGCACCAATGTTGATGGGGATATTCATCATCAGAGCGTACACCAAGCATACTCTATCACGTGTGATCTTTGTGTACTGTGTCCCAGGAATCAAGCAAGACTTGACTATCCTTAACCATATACGAGCTTCTCTGTTCAAGGAAGCATACGGGAAGGTATTGTGCCGACCGTTATCCTTGTGATGAATCCACCAGGCCATGGACCTTGTTCCATATAGTGTATGTCTGATTGCCCTGTAAGGAGGTCTGTGATATAGCTCCTTGAGCGGTGATGGATCCACAGATGGAAGACCCAGAAAACAGTTGAAGAACTCCGCATTCAGTTGCAAGACTTGGCCCCGAATCTTTACTTCACTTCCGGTGGTCTTTGGGGACCAATTGGCATAAAACTCTCGCGTTAGATCAAGATTGCATTCCCCCATATCTCGGAAAATAAAATCAAGATTTAGTGCCATAATTTTTGCCAAAATGCGGGGCTCTCTCTTTGCTAGACTCTCCTTCTGCATCAAATCCATGTGAACATATTTTTTCACTTCGTTGTTCTTGTACCACTCCTTTTCTTCCTCCTCTAGGACCTACTTTATTCTAAAAGTGCATCAAGGTATTTGCAGCGAGGAGGACTCAACTTGCTCTTTTCTTCCCCTTTTCTGACCTTTCTGTGAGGTGGACACTTTTTTTTTTCCTTGTCGTCCTTTTGGTGCCATTCTACCTGAGATCACAATAGAGTCATGTTATCTTCATCTCGGAAGATTCAATTGAAAAACAAACAGTAGTGGCACCACCCCACACTTAATTTTTTTGCACAGACTAATTAAGTGAGTTATGTTGATTACTCAGACTTCATCGACATACATTTAGGCGATATGTTCCAACAACATGTTTAGCACAATCATACTTTCATGTAATCTTGACTATACTTTCATTTTTGGATGAATGCACGTTTTGAACAAGACCCCCACATAGAGATCGTATCATGTTATTGCATAGAAATAATCACAACATCTTATGCTTGTGGTCAATCATGATCGGTATCTTGATGAACGAGTCATTCAAACATTCAAGCTTTCAACTTGCAAGATTATGCCTTAACTTCACAATTTCGACTTCATAAAAATATAACAGTGTATAACAATCAAATACAAGTCAGAATAAAGTCAAGAACGCCTACACTTATCCTCTCACGCGACGAGATTCATCATAGCAAACCAACCATATTCTTTATTACCAAACACCACTTCAAAATCTAATAAATCATTATATGTATAGCATCGCAACAACCACGGAATATAAAAGAATAACTTACTTAGTGATGGATCCGGAAGATGAGCTTGCAAGATTAGATGAACAAAAAGAAAACCTTTGAGAGAATGGGGAAGCTTGGGCGGCGCCTATATTGAGCAAACAAATGCATTTTGTTCTAAGGTTGAATTTCTATTTATAGACTAAGCCATGGGTCGGGTTTTATCCATGTAAAATCGGGTTAGGAGACAAAAAGGCATAAGTAGGCGGCGCCTAATGCTTTGCCTATGCTTAGCATAGGCGGTGCCTTTGTCAATGCCTAGTTGGGCATTGGCGGCACCTTTGTCAACGCCTAGTTGGGCATAGGCGGCGCCTATGCTATTGCCTATGTAAGGTAGTGAGCATAGGCAATGACATAGGCCTTGCCTTGTCCATTGCCTAGATTAGCATAGGCATTGCCTTGTCCGTTGCCTAGATTAGCATAGGCCTTACCTTGTCCGTTGCCTAGATTAGCATAGGCCTTGCCTTGTCTATTGCCTAGATTAGCATAGGCCTTGCCTTGTCTGTTTCCTAGATTAGCATAGTCCTTGCCTTGTCCATTGCCTAGATTAGCATAGGCCTTGCCTTGTCCGTTGCTTAGATTAGCATAGGCCTTGCCTTGTCCATTGCCTATGTGAGGCAGTGAACATAGGCAATGGCATAGGCATTTCCTTGTCCATTGCCTAGATTGGAATAGGCATTGCCTTGTCCGTTGCCTAGATTAGTATAGGCAATGCCTAGCCGATAGCCTTTGCTCCATCATTCCTAACTTACCACCTTTCGCATGGCTTACTTTCAAATCAAAATTTGGGACCAATCTCCTCCTTTATACGTTTTGCACCTATACTTAATCAAAAACAACAAAAACGATTAGAAGGATGGGTTGCCTCCCACCAAGCGCCTTAGTTTTGGTCGTGGCTCGACTCTTCTTTTTGGATTTTTATTTAACAAAAACAGACTCCTAGTAAAATAAAATGAATAAAAATGATGGGTTGCCTCCCATGTAGCGCTTGATTTATTGTCGCGGCACAACATAGTTATCTCGATTACTTAGACTTTATCGAGATATATGGTGCATCATTTTCTGAGTGGATTCAGACGATGCTGATGCTTAATTATGGGCATGCAATCTTCCTCGAGCTGGATCTTGTGCATACAAATCACAGGAGGGATACTGATTATATCATCAATAGTCCAACCAATAACTCTCTTGTACCTCTTCAGAACAGAGATGAGAGCCGTTACTTGCTGTTTACCTAAATCAGCCGCAACAATAACTGAAAGTGCATTTCCACTTTCCAAGAATGCATACTTTAGGTGACTGGGTAGCTCTTTCAATTCTAGCACTAGTGGCTCTTCAATGGATGGTTTCGCTGGTGGTGACGGTTGATTCTTAAGATCAAGGTCCAGCTTCTTAGGAGCATGAGAATAGGAACCTATTTCTGTTAGAGCACAAATAGTTTCTTCATAATTTTCTACATCCTCACGCTCAAAATTCAAAAGCACAGCAGACAATGGCTCAACAGTAAGCTGCTTCTCTACAGATAATTCTTTCTCATCCTCATAATAAACATCAGCTACAGATAACACATTCATATCTCTATGCTGCTTCATCAATTTGTATACATCAAAATGTACCACTTCATCATTTAGCCGAAATAAAAGCTCATTAGCTCTTAAATCGATAAGCACACTTCCAGTTGCGAGGAAAGGACGACCCAAGATTATGGGAACTTCATAATCCACCTCGTAATCCAAAATAACAAAGTCTACGGGAAAAATGAAGGCAGAAATATTCACCATTACATTATATAAGATACCAACAGGTCGTTTTACTGACCTATCTGCCATCACGAGCCGCATATTGGTTGGTGTAGGATCGCCCAACCCCAACTTTCTGTAAATAGATAGCGGCATCAAATTGATGCTAGCACCCAAATCGCAAAATGCCTAGCGAAATTCATAGATCCCACCGTGCAAGGAATAGTAAAAGCACCAGGATCTGCCTTCTTCTGAACTAACGATCTTGTAGCGATTACACTGCAATGATGAACATTATCTGCCAGCTCATAGCTTGCTGCCCGCTTCTTTTTCAAAAGGTCCTTTATGAATTTGGCGTACCTAGGCATCTGTTCCAGCACCTTCACCAAAGGAACATTAATAGTCAGCTGCTTCAACATGGTCATGAATTTACTGAACCTGGTGTCATCAGCTTTCTTCTTCAGTCTCTAAGGAAAAGGTGGTGGTGGAAGGGGAGTAGTTTTCTCCACCACTTTCTTTTTATCTTGCTTTCGATTATCAATCTTTTCAGGATCGTGACATCTAGGTGTAGTGTCATGAACGTTCTCATTTTGATTTTTAGCTTCTACGGAATCATCACAATCTGATTCAATAACATTATCTTCTGTATTATCAACTAACTGCTTGCCTTTGGATGGATTTTCCAACACCTTACCACTCCTGGTAGTAATAGCCATACATGATCCATCATTCCTTAGATTTTGCACAGTGTCACTAGGTAAAGTGCCAGCCTTTCTTTGATTGAATGCTGCTGAAAGTTGACTCAGTTATTGTTCCAGCTGTTTTATTGCAGTGGAATGCGAGTCAACCAATTAATTTATTGAGGACAAATCATTCTTTACATCAGTTACTCCTGTGTTGGTTGCCTCCACTCCTTTCAACAGCTTAGCCATCATATCTTCCATAGACATTTTCCCAGAGCCAGACGCCGCAGCCTCACGGTTCCCAGGAGGAACATACAAACCACTCCTGTCAGTCTTATTCTTATATCCAGATTTTTCATAATAGGTCCGACCTTGGTTTCCTTGGGAATTGCCTCGAAAACCCCTATAATTATTCAAATAATTTACTTCCTCCTCAGAATCGGATTCATCTCTTCCCTGTGATGCAACAACCTTGACCTTTTCTGTCTTCCCTGATAATAAATGCTTGGTAAGAAGGTCCATCTGTGTTTTCATGTGAGCCATATCCTGGTCACATTCTTCTTCTCATCGCCTTTGTTCTGCCGTCAAGCCAATAGATATAGTAGAGCTTGCTACCTCAGAATCCCTGGTATGCTAAGCTCTACTCTGCTTTGTCATACGATCTAGCATATCACTTGCCTCGATAAAAGTAAGGTCCATGAATGACCCACCTGCGGCATTATCAACCACTGGCTTTGTCACCGAGTTCAAATCCCTATATAATATTTCCATCAAGTGGATATTGGTCATCTAATGGTTTTTGCACCGCATAAGCTTCTTCTTGAACTTCTCCCATGTTTAGTGGAGAGCTTCAGTTGGAAGCTGTCGAAAATTGCTTATCTCGTCTCTTAATTGGGCTCTCTTGGATGGCGGAAAGAATCTTTCTAGGAAAGCGTCTTTCAATTGCCTCCAATTAGTAATAGAATCAGGAGTTAGCCCGTTCAACCATAGAGTTGCCTCTCCAGATAGAGACAATGGAAATAAGCACAGCCGAATTACATTCTGTCCAACTCCTGGATTGTCAAACGACTTGCATGTTGAGATAAAATTGATCAGATGCATATTTGGATCATCGCCTGCAAGTCCACCAAATAACCCCTTGAGTTGCAATAGCTGAATCATGGTGCTAGAGATATTGAACTTGGCTCCGGGTGCCAAGGGCGGAGGAATAATAGCCCCTGTGGCACCAGCTCCATCCAGATCGTCATCATCATCAAAAGGAACCTGCACAGCTTGGCAGTCAGGTCTTATTCTATCTTGACGATCTCTCCTGTTCACAGGCGCTGCCACCTCATATGTACGCCTTGGATTTAGTAACTCATCATCACCCAGGTCCTCATCATCCAGATTTGTTACCTGACCTGGGTTATCAATATTCTGTTGATGCACTTGAGTAGCTGCCAACGCAGCTAATCTAGCCTGCTCCTATTGAGCAGCCCTTCTTTCAATGTCTCCTTGTGCATCCATTTTACCAATAGGTAATGGTTCACAATTAATGGGTAATAATGGCTAACTAGAGCTTCGTGTATTTGGCATGCACTTTACCAAACCTGAACAAAACAAAAACAACAAACAAAAAGTAAAATTATAGAATCTTTGACCAAAGGGTCTATTAAATATCACAGACTTAGTTGACAACCGTATTCCACGGCAACGGCGCCAAAATTTGATAACGCCCAAACTACAACTCTCGTTAAAAAGTGTAAGCGGTCGCTGTCAAATATAGAACCCAACTGGGTTGGGTGTCGAATCCCACAGGGAATACTCTGGTCACTAAGTGCTGCAATTATCAGTAGACTTTTGGTCGAAAATTCTAAGAAAAAGGGGGGTTTGATTTATGTGTGAACTAGTAGTATCAAAATAACGAATGAGATGATGTATTTAGTAAGATTTAATCACAGAGAATAATAAGTTAGGGTTATGTCCACCTTGTAGTTTCTACTTCTCTATTAACTATGAGTAACGCGGAATTTAGACATGCATGCACTTATAGAGAATCATATTCTAAATCTAAATCCAAGTGTTTCCCAACCTTCAAGGATTTATTTCACTTTAGCTCTCTCGATCCTAAAGTGTATACTAATGGTACGAACTCCCTAAGAACGTTAATCTGGTTAAGGCATTAACATGTAAACAGGGGTTGGAAGCCCTATTTCCTTGTCACACTCTCTTTCCAAACATGTAACTTTTCTCTCGAACAAGTTAATGCTATAATGGCGTATTCCCTATGTTTGCAACCATAAGAATTCAATTAAAACGAAGAGAGTAATGATATAAGTAGCATACACATCAATAATTCACAAACTCATAGTTAATAGATAGTATCTTACGAGGTTTTCATAACCCTAACAGAGAAGTTTAGCTACTCATGAGTACAACGGAAATCCAAATAGGCATCATCATCATACCACAACCTAAAACAATCTTGGCGATGGAAGTGATTTTGGCGTCAACCAGAGGGTGACGTTTTTCTCTCTCTAGCCGTTCCTCACATGTAAGCCGTGTTTCTCTGTTTTAGAACTTACAGAATCTGAAAACTGAATAGTGAAAAACAACATGCTGAAAAATTCAGCAATAGGGTTTTTATAATGTCTTTGTCTACTAAATTACTGTTGCATCCCTAAGTATTTAGAAATACTGATTTTGCCCGGGACAAATTCTCCATGCGTCACATTCAGTCCACAAGCTTCCAAAAGCTGCCTTCCCTCTAATGTGAAGTTTTCCTTTGCTGCTCACAAGTCCATAAAGTGCTGAAATCTTCATTATTAATACCTGAAAAACATGCTAATCACGTAGGTCAGCTCACTTAAAGGAAAATGGACTAAAAGTGCAAGAATTATATATTTTATCCTCAAAACTTAGCTAAAACATGGGTAAATCATGGTGTTTAGGCATGTAAATACGCCCAACATCAGTAACCGTGTTGTCTGTTTATCCATATTGAAGCACTATTTATTTATAACTTATGTTCATTGCATTTAGCCTTTATTGGGCATTTCCTTCCAAATTAACCTATTGTATTAGCTATGAGTTATGGTATTGGCTTACCTACTAGCGGGATTTAGTAGGTGCCATCATGACTCATAAATTGGGTTTTGACAAATTGATATCAGAGCCTATGTTTCACTGATATTGTTGGTACAAGAGCAAGTTTCTAGTAGAGTCCTAACGATCAGAACGTTGGCATCTGTTTCCCATCTTCAGGAGTCTATGGGACATTTTTGGGAGTTCTCTTCACTTGTATCACTTATATTATGCTTAGAGTCTGAGTTGTTTTGCAGAAGATTTTGTTGACTTTACTATTTTATAGATGGCCAGGAAACGTGCTACCGCTACACGATACGAGGGTCCCAAGATTGAGGATAAAGACCCTAATCCTGTTCATGGATGACCAAGAGGTCGAGGACATCCTCATGGTGTGTCCCTAACTTGGGGCCAAGATAGGATGCCTTCCCTAGACCCTATTCCTGCACCTAAGACCGAGATTTTCCTGCCACAGCCAACGGTGGACCAGGACCATCCCAGGCTCCACCAGGTTTTATTCCCTCTTCATTGCTCAAAGATGCCTTGACTCAATGGAGGGAAATTGGCACACACGACATAACTTGTTCACAAAATTGGAATGCACAATTCATAATATCATAAGTAAGGGATTACATACTAATCATGGTTCTCAGCACCTTATAAATGGAAAGGGGAATTCATACGACATGTAATTACTTGCATAACTTCAATATCATGTTCGCTCCATAACCATGACACATAACAACAACATAGAATTCTTGTTAAATCATAAAGCATAGAGCATGAAATTCATATCAAATTATAACGGTTAACATTGGCTTGTCATTCAAATACTATTGAGTCATGGAAACTTGTTTTACCACATACTAAGCATTTTATCAAGCACCTTGCATGCACTCTTTAAGGAATAGGTGTATTCACAAACTTACACCACTTTAATCCACCTAAATTCATGGGTTCCAAAAATATGATCACAATCTTCCTAGAAGTCAATCAAATTCCCACTCTATAACACAAACCACAAACAATAACATGAATACAACTATATCACCACAAATCATTCATGATTTTGTTATCAAAGATTGATTCTTGAACTCCACGAACGAAAGAAATCCGTGGATGAACACTACGCATACCTTAATGGCAATGAAATTGTTGAAATATTGGACCTTCAAGCTTGATTATAGAACAGTAGTAGTTTTTCTCCTTCTAGGGCTCTTGGATAATGAAATTAAGATATTTATAGGGTTGTAATATGATTAGAAGCTATAAATTTCGTGAGGTTAAGTATTGGGACGTGTAAGGAGTGTTGAAAGACTTCATTATCCTCAAAATAACTCAAAAACTAAGTGTTTGTCGTGGATAAAATCATAAGTGTGCGTCGCACAAATCATCGCACATGCTAAGGTATGCGCTACACATCCTATCACATAAGCTAAGGTGTACGGCGCACATGCTATCACACAATTGAGGGTGTATGCTGCACAACCTGTCGCACATTTGTTCCAGTAGCCATGTGCTATTGTTCATGCATCGCACTTATACTTTGCAGGGACAAAACTTTTTGCTCGGGTGTTGGAATTTTATAAAATTAGAATCGTTGGAATGATAATTCGATTCTCTACAATCTGGTTGGTCTAAATCTGTCAAAATGTTACATATAAATCAATGAATCCTCATTCAAAGGTCACTCTTGTGGAATCACACACTAAAACTTGGTGGATTCAAAAGCTATTAGTTTGCCGTACTCTAAGTGACTCACATGAGCATGATTAATACATCATAAGCTATATAATCGCTAGGATACTCATTGTAAATCATTTACTCAAATATGAATCACAGGATATGAGGTTTCATATGTAGGAGAGTTGATTCATTTCTTAGCTTGGAAACATATAGGGTATTACAATATCTCCCCCTTGGGAATATTCGTCCTCGAATGAGAATTAACTAAGAGGGGATGAAAGATAAGAAGAACATGAAATGGACATGAATGACTAAAACATGATCACATGACTGATATGACTGATAAATTGGCTACATCATAGTGGACATTCATATCTGATGCACGTGTAACTGATTCATGAATGCATGGCTGAGTATGCAATAGTAATAGGTACCATGTTTATAATGGGAACATAAGCATGGAACTTAATACTAAATGTGAACTTCATAAGCTTAAAGAGGACTATTACCTTGAGCTTGATCTGAATTGGTGGGGAAGAGGTGAGGATACTTGGTACACATATCTGCTTCTGCTTTTCAAGTACCTCCCTCATGAGACTGATTTCACCATAAAACTTAAACCAGAGGGTCTTCTTTGTTCCTCAATCTACGAGTCTGATAGTCTAAGATTTCAATTGGAATCTCTTCATAGGAGAGGCCGTTCTGAATGTCAACGCTCTGAATAGGGACTACAACTGCTGGGTCACCTATGCGCTTCTTGAGCGAAGAGACATGGAAGACTGGATGAACTGAGACTAGTTCTGAAGGCAATTAGAGCTCATAAGCTACTTTGCTGAAGCGACTGAGAATCCTGAAGGGACCGACATATCGGGCACTGAGTTTCCCTTTCTTACCGAACCTCTTCAGTCCGTTTATGGGAGAGATGCTAAGATAGACATAGTCGTTAACCTCGAACTTGAGATCCTTTCTACGAATATCTGTATAAGACTTTTGTCGGCTCTGAGCAGCCCGAAGTCTCTCCCTAATCAACTAAAATTTCTTTAAGGCGTCGAATACCAAGTCAGGACCTATGACTGAGGCCTCACTAACTTCAAACCAACCGATTGGAGATATACACCTCTTACCATAGAGAGCTTTGAACGGAACCATCTAAATACTGGAATGATAGCTATTGTTGTATGCAAATTCAATCAAAGGCAAGTGGTCATCCCAACTTCCCTTGAAATCAACTGCACACACCCTGAGCATATCTTCAAAAGTCTAAATAGTCCTCTCTGCTTGACCATCTGTCAGAGGATGAAATGTTGTACTGAGATGGACTTGCATAACGAGACCTTTTTTGAATGCTTTCCAGAAGTGAGAGGTGAACTAGGTACTTCTTTCTGAGATGATAGATGAGGGAACATCGTGTAATCTGACTAACTCCTTGATATAGAGTTTGACGTAATCCTCGACTAAATAGGAGGTACAAACTTGAAGGAAATAATCTGACTTGGTCATTCTGTCTATAATGACCCAAACTGAATCATGATGATGACGAGTTCTAGGCAAACCCGTCACAAAGTTCATGTTCAGTTCTTCCCACTTCCAAGTAGGAATGGTGAACTCCTGCATGGAACAACTATTTTGTGATGCTCTATCTTAACCTACTGACATGTATAGCACTTAGCCACAAACTCTGCAATATCTCTCTTCATCCTACTCCACCAATAGATCTTCCATAGATAGCGGTACATCCTAGTGGCCCCTGGATGAATGGAATATTTCGCACCATGTGCTTCTGCAATAATTCAATGTCTCAAGTCATCTGCAGCTGAAACGCACAAATGACCCTGACAACGAAGAACATCATCTCCTCCTTGGGAGAAAACCTGAACTTTTTTATTCTGAACTGACTCTTTCAGCTTGACAAGGCTAAGATTCCTATCTTTCTTTTCTTTTTCCTCAGAAACTAGAGATGACTCTGAACTATTCTGAATACATACACCACCCTCTGAAGAGTCGTCTAAGCGAACGCCTAGTCTGTTAAACTGAGGGATCTCCTAAGCTATCTTCTTCTTTCTATTCTCAATATGAGAAACACTGCCCATGAAGAGTCTAATGAGAGTATCGGCTACAACATTGGCCTTTCCTGGATGGTAAAGGACACTTGTGTCATAATCCTTCAAGAGCTCTAACCACCTTCTGTGATGAAGATTGAGATCTTTTTGAGAAAATATATACTGGAGACTCTTATGATCTATGAAGATGTCTACATGAACTCCGTATAGATAACGCCTCTAAATCCTTAAGGCAAAAACTATGGCTGCTAGCTCAAGACCATGAGTAGGATAATTCTTCTCATAAGGCTTTAACTGTCTGGAGGCGTATGCTATGACCTTACCATGCTGCATGAGGACATAACCTAAACCCACTCTGGATGCATCACAATAGACTACAAAACTATTTGAACCATCTGGAAGAGCTAGAACTAGAGCTGAGGTGAGTCGAGTCTTCAATTCCTGAAAACTCTTCTTGCATGAATCTGACCACTGAAACTTGACCTTGTTCTGAGTCAATCTGGACATAGGAGATGCAATAGAAGAAAACCCTTCAACAAACCATCTAAAATAGCCAGCCAAACCCAAGAAACTCTTGATATTTGATGAAGAGACAGGGCAAGGCCAGTTTCTTATCGCTTCAGTTTTCTGAGGATCTACTCTAATGCCATCACCGGAGACAATATGGCCAATGAATGTTACTGATCTTAGACAAACTTCACACTTACAGAACTTGGTAAACAACTAATGGTCTTTGAGAGTCTGAAGAACAATCCTGAGATAGTCAGAATAATCATGCTCCGTGCGAGAATAGACCAAAATATCATCTATGAAGACTATGATAAACATGTCTAAGTACT
Organism: Capsicum baccatum var. pendulum; assembly: GCA_030864225.1. Classification (NCBI taxonomy): domain Eukaryota; kingdom Viridiplantae; phylum Streptophyta; class Magnoliopsida; order Solanales; family Solanaceae; genus Capsicum; species Capsicum baccatum. Next base: position 137,734,288 of record CM061552.1, read on the forward strand.
GCTTGAACACCCGGTTCATCAAGTCCGTGAAAGCTGCAGGGGAATTGGTAAGACCAAAGGACATGACTAGAAATTCAAAGTGACCATATCGAGTATGGAAAGCTATCTTCAGGATGTCACATTCTCTAACTATGAGCTGATGATAACCTGATCTAAGGTCTATCTTGGAAAAGTAACTTTAACCCTTAAGTTGGTTGAATAAATCATCTATTTTGGGAAGTGGATACCTATTCTTGACTGTGACTTTGTTGAGGTGACAGTAATTAATACACATTCTAAGAGAGCTGTCGTTCTTGCGCATGAATAAGACTGGTGCACCCTATGGGGATACACTAGGCCTGATGAACCCCCCTTATATAAGAGATCCTTCAACTGATCTTTTAGTTCCTTGAGTTCTGCTGGTGCCATTCTGTATGGCGAAATAGAAATAAGCTGAGTATCTGAGAGAAGGTCTATGCAGAAGTCTATTTCTCTTTCAGGTAGAATTCTTGGAAGATCTTTGGGAAAGACATCAGAATATTCACTAACCACTTAGACTGATTTGAGACTAGGAAATTCGGAACTGAAATCCTTAATATGCACGAGATGATACACACACCCCTTAGAAATCATATTTTTTGCCCGAAGGTAGGAAACAAGCCGACCCCTAAAAGACGAATTTCTACCCTTCTACTCTAGGATGGGCTAATTTGGGAACTAAAATTGAACTATCCTATTTCTGCAGTCGACTGTGGCATAGCATGAATAAATCCAGTCCATATAAAGAATGACATCAAAATCAATAATCGCTAACTCGACTAAATTTGCTGGTGTGGATTTTTAAAATATCATAATCGGGCAGTTCCTATATACTCGCTGGGCTATGATGGTTTTATCCACAGGGGTAGAGACTAAAATGTGCTCTACTAAATTTTTAGGATAGATTTCAAAATTGAATGCTATGAAGGGAGTAACAAAAGACAAGGATGCACCTGGATCAAGCAAAGCATAAACATGAAAGTAGAAAATCTGTAACATACCAGTAACGACATCAGGAGAATTTTCCTGGTCCTATTGGGTCTGAAGAGCATAGAGTCTATTTGGACGTTGCCCACTTGCAGAACTGGAAGTGACGCCCTGTTGGTTCGGGTGACCGGTCTTAGCTGTGAAATAATTTTGCTGAACCTGAAGACCTGAATGCGGACACTCTCTAACCTTGTGTCCTGGCTTGCCACAACCAAAATAGACATCACTATTGGCTTTGCAAATACCCTTGTGGTTCTTACCATAAGTATGACAAAGGGGATTTGTTCGGGTACTAATAACATTGCCCTAAGATTTGGAGCCTGGTACTCTATCTCTATTGCCGTCTCTGAATTTCAGCACCAGAGCACTGGCAGAGGAAGGGGATGGAACGGATGACTTAGGAAGAAACTACGAGAAATTTCCTCCCTCAAATTTGGGCTGAGCAAAGCTGAAACTTCCTGATCTTGCTCCCTTATTCTGCCTCTCTCTAGTCTTAACCTTCTTCTCCTTTATCTGCTGAGCATGGGTCATGAGTCGAGCTAAGGTCCTATCACCGTTTAACATCACAGACCTATACTCATTTACCATACTATTATTCACTCCTTACATAAACTTGCTCATCTTAGCCCCGTTGTCTGCAACAACAAGAGGGGCATATCTAGCTAGCTGAGCTAATTTCAGAGAATACTCTCTAACCGTCATATTTCCTTGCCTGAGGTTGATGAATTCAAGAACCTTGGCCTCCCTTAGCTCTTGGGGAAAGAATATGTCTAAGAAAACCATGATAAATTCCTCCCACTCTATAGGACCTGCATCCTCTAATCTCTCAAACTTCCATTATTTGTACCAAGTGTGAGAAACACCCTGTAATTGGTATGCGACTAACTCGACACTCTGAACAGAAGTAACTCCCATGATCTCTGTGACCTTCTGGACTTAGTTAATGAACTCCTATATGTTTTCATCAGACTTAAACCCGTAAAAAAATAGAGGGTTCATTCGGGTGAAGTCCCGAATCCTAGCTACTGCAAAATTGGATGCTGGATTGGCTGGAATAACTGGTGGCCGTTCATTCTAGGCATCCACAGACTGAGTAAGTGTGGTGAATGCATCTCTAAACTCTGCATGAGAAACATGTTCTCCCAAAGGATCTTCGGGCCGGGGAGCTGGCTAGTTTCTTCTCTTCGGAGGCATGTTCTGAAATAAGAGAAAAATGGATTATACTGAGAGTTTAACTTGAGATTATGCTCACTAGCATGACATGAATACTTAAATAAGGTAAAATTATCCTAAAACAACTCATAGCCTCCTGTACATAAATGTGGCGCGCAACACACCCATACACAAGACTCTACTAGATACGGCTTTTAGACTTCCTAGGACTCTATTGAACCGGGCTCTGATACCATGTTTGTAATGACTCGATTTGTTGAACCAAAATGCTACATGGTGTTTATGACCTCGAAGGACCACAAGCTAAACCATGACTAATATTTGAAACTGCACACTACAATATATAAAATGTAATAATGCGGAAAACATGAACATGTAGGCTATAAGGTTCAACTGAAGGGATATTATAACATCCATGGGGTAATGAATACTTAAAACAACTGTATATGAATCTGAATACTAAATTTGATAGCTATGTCTGAAAGTAAATCTGAAAGCCTTAACGTACTGTCTGAATAAGAAGTTAAAGGAATATGTCTCCAACTAACTCCGTCAACTGATAACTGACTAAAATAATAATGAATAAATCAAGTCATATTATCCTCAAGTGAATGAGGACTCACTGAATCTCTACAACTAGAAATGCTACTGCTACTGCTGATCTGGAGCTCATGTCTCTGAACCTATGGTGTAAAATAAAAACAAAGCACCATAATGTAAATGCGTCAGTACAACTTGAGTACTGAGTATACGAGTGAGGTAGGCTGATGGAAATGTTTTACATACATGAATAATGCTAACTGGCTTACTGATATGAACGTAAGAGTAAGAACATACATACATAGTAACTTAGATCGTAAGTACGTGATAGCTAAATCTGTTCTCTAATATATGGCTTATTGATAACTAACATGGCTGAAACTGTAGTTCTAATTACATGAGGGACTGTGTCTCATAGTCATGAATTTGGTTGAACTGTCTGAGTTCCATAATATAACTGAAATTGACTATATCTAACAATCCTGGTATACTAAAATCTGAAGAACTATTTGAGTTCTTTTACTGAGACTGAGTCTAAAACTATAGGAGGTAGTAGTTTAACCGACATGCCCCAATAATGCATATAGCTATGTGGGGTCCAATCTCTAGCCCGACTGAAGGGGTTCGATACTGTACCACTGGTACGGACAGTTGTGAGTGACCCTTATCTAGTAGGTACTCATAATTAGAATGGTGGAAACCCTAAACTGATGGTTTAGTCACCTCATCAACCCTAATTTGACAAGTTAAGATGTCTCGACCTATGTTGGCTACATAGTTCTGGAACGCAAGAATGATTGCTAAAAATCCCACCCTGAACTGGTAGGTCAGTTCTCATCCTTGGGTTCTTTCGGTGCTAAGTTCTACTCCCATATGAAGTGACTAAACATGAGTTATCTAACTGTACATGGACTGATTAACTGACTTTCGTTGACTGATGGAGTAGTACTACTATCTGGGAGTTATCTGAGATCATGAGATTTCGAAAGTTTCCTGAGTCACATGACTGTCTGAGTTCTATAGATTATAGCTTGTCTGAGATTATCGTGACAACATGACATGGCTCTAGGCATACACTTATATTTTTCGAGAACGAATACCACTAGGACTCGATAGAGGGAAACTAAACACACGATATGACTTGTTCACAAAATTAGAGTCCACAATTAATAATATCATAAGTAAGGGATTTCATACTAATCATGGTTCTCATCACCTTATACATGGAAAGGGAAATTCATACGACATGTAATTACTAGCATAGCTTCAATATCATGCTTGTTCCATACCACAACCATGACACGTAAAAACAACGTGGAATTCATGTTAAATCATAAACCATAGAGCATGGAATTCATATCAAATTATAATAGTAAACATTGGCTTATTATTCAAATACTATTGAGTCATGGAAACTTGGTTTATCACATACTAATCATTTTATCAAACACCTTGCATGCACTCTTTAAAGCATAGGTGTATTCACAAACTTACACCACTTTAATCCTCCCAAATTCATGGGTTCCAACTATATGATCACAATCTTCCTGGAAGTTCATCAAATTCCCACTCTATAACACAAACCACAAACAACAACATGAATACAACCATATCACCGCAAAAAATTTATGATTTTGTTATCTTATATTGATTCTTGAAATCCACGAATGAAAGACATCAGTGGATGAACACTACGCATACCTTAATGGCATGAAATTGTTGAAAGATTGGACCTTCAATCTTGATTATGCAACCCTAGTAGTTTTTCTCCTTCTTGTTCTCTTGGATAATGAACTTAAGATGTTAATAGGGTTGTAATGTGATTATAAGCTATAAATTTTATGAGATTAAGTATTGGGACGTGTAAGGAGTGTTAAAAGACTTAATTATCCTCAAAATCAGTCAAAAACTAAGTATTTTTCATGGCTGAAATCATAAGTGTGCGTTGCACACCTCATCACACGTGCGCCGCACATCCTATCGCATAAGAAAAGGTGTGCATCGCACATGCTATCGCAAACTTGATGGTGTGAACCACACAACCTGTCGCACACTTGTTCTAGTAGCCATGTGTGACTGTTTATGCATCGAACTCCTACTTTGTAGGGCTATAACTTCTTGCTCGGGTGTCGGATTTTTATAAAATTGGAATCATTGGAAAGCTAATTCGATTATCTACAATTTGGCAGGTCTAAATATGAAATAATTTCACATATAAATCAAGTTATACTCGTTAAATGGTCACTCTTGTGGAATCACACACTAAAACTTAATGGATTCAAAAGCTATTAGCTTGCCTTACTCTGAGTGACTCACATGAGCATGCTTAACACATCATAAGATATCTTATCGCTAGGATAATTATTCTAAATCATGTACTCAAATATGAATCAGAGTAAATGAGGTTTCATACATAGGAGATCTGATTCATTTCCTAGCTTGGAAACATACGGGCTATTACAGCTAAAGATGGAGCTGGAACCAAAAATCTCCGACCATACTAAGAACTACTGCCGCCTTGAGACCCTGACTGTGAGAAACAACTACTACATATCTTGTATCTCTTACTCACTCTCTCTCTCTTTAGAAACATGCATAATCTGAGTGATCTTCTTTACCTCCTTTAGATAAAACTGCGGGTTCTCACCCACTACTAACCCAAAGAATTCTGGCGGGTTCATTTTCATGAAATTTCTAACCCTGGCTGTGGCAGAATACCCATCTTGGCGAGGTGGGGCTGCATCCTGATAATTCCCCAGAACATTAGTCACAGCTTAGGCTAGCGCCTGAAAATTTACCCGAAACTCTGTATGTGACGCACTCTCTTTCTCAGGATCTACTATCTGTGGGGGTTGGTCACCAACCCCACGGACAAAATTTCTGTGAGGAGGCATACTCTGTAATAGGAAGAAAAAAGTAGATTAGACTAAGTATCAACTTGAGCTCATGCTTATTAGCATGAAATTATCACTGAAAGAAGAGGAATTGCTCCTAAGAACATCCTGTAGCCTCTTATACATAAATGTGGTACGCTATACACCCATGCAAAATACACTACAAGATGTAGTTTTTCAGACTCCCTAGAAAATGGTTGAACCTTAGGCTCTGATACCAAGTTTGTAACACCCCGAAATCCCATCCCGAGATGTCACATGGTTCTTATGACCCCGAAGGATCACAAGCTAACTCCTTACTGATATCTGTACCTGTACACTGCATAATATCAGAAATAAATGTGGGAACTAGCCATAAGGATTAAAACATCTATTTATACTCATAATACAGAAAACTGAATACTAATACATCCGTTTAAAAAGCCTCTAAATTGTCTGAACTGTAGAGTTGAAGGGATAGGTCCAAACTAACTCCCTCAACTGAAAGTAAACAAAGTCTGAAGCAATAATAGTAAGTTGAGATTCATCCTCGAAAGAAGAGGACTCACTGCTACTGCTGCTGACTGGGACAGAACTGCTAAAGATAATCTAGATCCTGTGCCTCTAAACTTATAGTGTCAAATAAAACACCATAACGTAAATACGTTAGTACACGAATGTACCGAGTATATAGATGAGGTAGACTAATGCAAGGGCTCATGCATGCACAATATCTAAACTAACTAATCATGAAGATGTTGTATGAGAACACATATATGAATGCAAAGAACATGAACTCAATCATCGCAACTCTAGATACTAAAACTCGAATACCACCTTACTGCAGACTGAAATTACTACTAAAACTGAGATATGGAATTACTGACTCATCTGATACTGATAATTGAGGATCTGGATGTACTTACATTAAGGACTGAACTCTGATCTTACTATTTTCAACTGACAGAATTAGAGATCAACTTTTCTAATAGATTATTCCGGAGCAATTTTCAATGATAAGAAGTATAATCATGTCAGAATCTGACAACATGAATACTTAATAGAATCTGAGATGGAGATCAAGCCTATCTGACAGAAGATCTATAGATATGATAATAAGAGTACTCAATATGGTCTGAGGCTGAGATCAATTTTTCTAATAGATTAGTTTGGAAGCTTTATCAATGATAAGAAATATGATTATATCTGAATCTGATAACAAGAATATTCAATAGAAATCTAATACTGTGATTAAGCCTGTCTGGCGGCATATCTCTGAATATGGTATCAAACGACTATATATAAGACCAAGCCTATCTGACGGGATAGTCCATAAATCAATTGAACTATCTTAGTTCCACACTGAGATAAACGACTGTACCACATAGTCCTGATTTCTGAAGATTTATTTTGTAACTGAGACTGAATCTAAAACTGAGACTGTGGGAAGTAGTTATCTAATCGACATGCCCCAACCTACTATAGGTGTGGTCCAACCTCTACCCCAGTTGGGAGGGTAAAAATACCGTGCCACGGGTAAAGACATTATCTTTTCTCTAAGGTCAGGCTCTCTAGCGGTGACCCTCAACAGGACGTCAAGCTTGCTTAATGGGTGAATCCTTTTCCTGTGTTGACTATACAATTATAGAATGTAAGGATTGCTTCTAAGAATCACCCCCTCGACTAGAAGGTGAGTTCCCATCCTTGGGTTCGCTCAATGCTGAATCCTACTCCCATCTGAAAGACTCTGGGTTGATTCTTAGATTATACAAGACAAAGATGAATTTGATACTGATCATGTTTCTCAAAAGATCTGACTGAGTTACGCTGAGATTACTTAGTTCCGTATCTGACGAAAAATATATCAAATCATGGTATCTGACTGACAATACAGATCTTGAATAGATTACTCGAATCGCTTCTGAGATTAGAATTGAATCACTTGAATACTATTAGAACTAAGCTAATTACTGGACTGAGGCTAGATTACTAGTGATACAGAGATTACAGAGATAACTGAGATTATTGAGCTTTCTTAAGTTTTGTACTTTTCTTAGGATAGAAAGTTCTATAATTCACTAAGTTGTGAGAATCATGGTTCGACTAGAATTATTGAGAAAATAACATGGGCTTTAGACAATAGCTCTATTGTCGGGTATAAATACCCCCAGGACTCGATGACATAAAAGTAAAGTATAATCATTCATTCATCATCATGTTCATTCATATATCATCACAATAATTCATGCATCAACACAATCATCAAAACATCTCATAATCATTAAAGCATTTTCACAGTCGCCGAGGGATCACTTTAGGCATCTCGAAATCATAATTATATAATAACTTAGGGGAAACATGCTACTAAATCGTACTCCATTCAACAAGGTTTTACCTCAGCTATTTCACACATATATCAATCTTGACACATGTTTGGGTATCACATAGCTTGGGAAAACTACATACTATCACGTCATAACCTACTTGCTAACCACTTGGCATGTATTAAAAGCTTAGCATATATCAAGAGCACATAATTGGGGAAATTACTACTATCACCTCTCCACTTGTTCACTAAGGTCCTTCAACAAAACACTAAACATGCATCGGTTCACACTTATTTGGGAATTTCCTACTACCATGAAATAATTCATTCACTTGGGCATTTTATCAAACACTAAGCACAAACTAACTCACAATTTGGGGTTTTGTATTCAACATACTATAATGGCCCTTATGCTTCACCTATGCTTGTTATCAAACCTATGGGGGACATGTTTCACTTATTCAACCATTTCTACACCCAAAAGTCATGAACATATCACATAAAAAATAATTTCAAGAAGGTCTATCACAAACATCACATGAATTCCACATACTAGGATATAAGCTCAAAAATTTTGTAGGCAAACATAAATCAAAATGTAACAACACATTAAACATCAATTTAAACTCATACAAATCATTAATAACTCATAAACATGAAAATCTTTTAGTTTTAAAAAGGGTTCTTGAGCTTCTTGGATGAAAGGGACCCAAGAATCAAGATCTACATACCTTAATATTTGAAATTGGATAAATTCTAATGCTTGAGACTCTATCCGCACTTGTAATAAATAATTCTCGAAGCCCATAAAATGAGGAACTTGATTCTTGAAGAAATCTTAAATAATTATGGATGAATTTTTGGAAGATTAAGGTTCTTGAATGAAACCCAGGATATTCTCTCTTTAGAGAATTGGAAGAGAAAATAAAGGAAATTAGGATTTTGGATGCTTCTCATATTTATAGAGGCTTCCAAAAGGTGAAAAATGACCAAAATACCCTGGCAAAAATGTGCTAAAATTGTTGGAAAAATATTCTTGACGACATCAGTGACAACCCGTAAGGCCCGTGATAGGCTGTCATGAATTGTCATCACAAAAAGTGGTCGAATTCTAGATTTTCTGCCCAGGGCTAGTGACATTTGGTAATAGGCATTCACGGGCGTGATGGCTTGTCACAATTGTCGTCACCAGTTTCCCGACCAGACATGCTGGAGGAAATAGGCATAACTTTTTGCTTTGATATCAGTTTTTTTACGAAATTAGTATCGTTGGAAAGATAATTCAAAGAAATTTCATTTGATATATAGTAGGTCCCCTAATTCAATATATACAAGGATCTATGGTCAATTGAATTTGACCCAAATTTTGTCGGTCACTAAAACTTGAACGATAAGAAAGCTTTCAACTCGTCCATGAGTTAGGGGACCTCTATGATATTAATTCATGCTCAAATAGATTCCCACATGATTCAAAGTATTTCATATTTGGACCCTATGGCCTGGATTGCCACATTTGAAACACACATCACTGCTAGCTCTGCAGATAACCTGGTGGTTTCTGCCATACTTACTGAATTACATGAACATAACTGAATGAGAGTACATGGATAAATACATGTACTATAATCTGAGTTCATCATAACACTGGATACTGAGTTCTAAATTACTAATTTACTAATATCTGAGTTTACTGATACTGTGTAGCTGATAACTGAGGGACTGTATCTGCCAGTCTTGATCCTATGGAACTATACTGAGTTCCATACTAAACTGAGTGACTGTATCTGATAGTCCTGAATCTGTAGAACTAAATTGAGTTCTATTGTGAGACTGGAACTAAAATTGAGACTTTGGGAGGTAATCATCTAACCGACATACCCCTTTCTAAATAGATTAGGGTCCAAACTATAACCCTAGTTGGAAGGGTGTTAGTACTATTCCATAGGTAAAGAAAACTATGAGTTAACTCTCTCTAACAAGAAGCTTTTTCATTAGCCCTTATTGGCAGGAAAACTCAAACGAGATATATCAACCCTAATCTAGCAGGAGGGTATCTCAACCTACTCTAGCTACGTAGTTATGTAACATAGGGATTTCTACTAAGGGTCAAACCCTCTGTTGGCAGGAATTCCCCCATCAATGTGTTAAGAAATGCCCCCATTAATGTGTTAACTTGATGCTGAATCCTACTCCAAACTGAATAAACATTGAACTAATTTCTAGTTCATACTAGGCTTTAATGAACTGTTATTGATTATACTGTCTAACTAAACTGAACTAGGTTTATTGAGTTTCATTAACTGTCAGAATACTACTGAATTCTATTAACTGGCTGAATTTACCAAGGCTTGAACAAAATACTAAACTGGACTAGACTGATACTGAGTCTACTGAGTTTTTCCTGACTTCTATGACTGACTGATAGTACTACTGATCGTGACATAAATGATACTACCTTAGGACTGACCATGAATCTAGGTAACCAACTAAATTGTTGGGTATTAAATATGCCCAAGACTCGATAGTATAAATTATAATACATGGCACAATCTTGAAACATGATTAATAACTACTTGATCACCATTCATTCATTAGGATATTCTAGCAAACTCTTGCATGCCATGAACTTGAATACATGCTAACATGATATAATTTCATTATTTAATTCTCATGAACAACTCATCAAACACTTGGAAGACGTCGTATATGCACATAGTACTACTCAACACATGAGCATCATAATTTCAAGGCTTTAATATGTATTCACATAATGCTACATACATAATAGTTATTTTTACATAAATCTTGCTCTTAATCATGGAATACAAATACAATCAACATTATAGCCATGAATACACTTTAATCCAAATCATGGAAAGCATGAATCAAGCTACTTAAAGTTTAAAAGAGTTTCTTGGACTCCAAAGGTGGAAGGAACCCTTGGATGAACATTTGACATACCTTGTTGCAAAATTCTTGAAGAAAAATGGTGAAACCTTGAGACTTGGCTTTGAAATTGAATCACCTAGTGTTCTTTTTTCTTGAGAAATTTGAGAGAAAATAAGTATATTTTTCTCAATAAGAGCTGAATCTCGTGTTTTAGGGCTGAATAAGGGTGGGGAAAAGACCCTAATACCCCTGAGGATGTAGCTTCTTAATTACTGAAAACCAAACTATCGATGCATAGACCGATGCGCCGCGTCATTGGCATTGATGCCATGGCCAATGCACTACATCGATTCATTGGAAATTGCCATTGGGAGCCAAGTAAAATATTTATCAACGTAATGGCTGTCACACTACGCCATACCGAGATCACATCGATTCACTATTTTAGATTCCTAAATATGAGTCAAACGAGGTCCAAAAAATATAAAACTCATCATGGAAGCCCCACTGACATTCTAGATCATGAATCAACGTAAAGATTGACATTTTAAGGTCATAAGAGTCCTAAAATAGAGTTTCCAACTTACTAAGGCCAAAATAATAGGAAGTCTAAATATTTAGCTAAAATTTTTTCTAAGTCTGGGACCCCTTAGCAAGCTTAAAAGACTGAGTTGAGCTTAGGATTTTGTGGGGTCTTACATGAGGGCTCACTAAAATACTACTGAGTGGTACCTTAACATGGTAAGTGTGATCTAAGAATCGAGCGCACTAATTTAAATTATGAGATTATATAGCATAATGAAGTATGCAATCAGGATAAGTGTGATCCGAGTACTGAGTGTCTGATCCTATATTATAAGACAATATTGCACAAAGAAGTATGTGATTAGTACTTTGAATGTACTAAGTATGTGACATGAGAAAATAACTAGTTTAAATTTAACATGTATACATAAACATGTAAACTAAATGAAAGACCAAGTGTAAACATGCATTGGATAAAACCAAGTAACTAAGCTCTCGGTCAAGCAAAATTGAATTGAACATAAATTAAAACATGAATTGAGGATTGTGGGAGCTATAAATAACCAACATACCTCAATATAATCCAATGAAGGTCCAACCTATAACCCTATTTTGAAGGGTGCTAGTACCTTGCCATAGGTACCAACACTGGCTGGCATGGTTCCACTAAACGATGTCCTAAAGGACGAGGGTGTCATACCTCAACAGATGGGTGAACCCTTATAACCTATGGTGGAATCATAGTTCTGGAACTTAGGGACTTCTATTAATGGTCTCAGCCTTACTAACGGGTGAACCATTATCGCTGTATTTCCTCGGTACTAAGTACTACTCCTAACCGAATTTATAGAAACATAAACTAAGTTGATCTTTATGATATCTTTATGACATTAATAACTGTGGGTAATCTGATGTGCTTAAGGACATCTAAACTTATATATATGTAATTCCCTAGATATTGGGTGTTGATAACCTACCATCTGTGATTAATGGAAACTGAACATAATGACAATGAAAGCTGATCATAATAGGGAATTTTATAATTCAATCCAAACTCAATGATTTATCAACCAAAGGAAATTAATGATTCCGAGTATGAAAGGATGCTAATCCTATGGGGAAAAAATATACTCATGGTTTAATTACAAAAGTAAACTGAAGGGATTAGGTAAACTTATATTTGACCTAGAACCCAAAACCTTAAGAAAGCAATAAACATGGGCATTCATATGTTTTTGGGACTCAATGGATGGAAATAATCCATTTATGAAATCCCACATACCTTGAGGTGGAAGCCTAAGAGAAATTATTTGAATTTAAAGTTTAATTTGAGAAACCCTAACTTGGCTTTGGTGAAGAATAGTCACTTTTTTTCTTACTTTCAATTGATTTTGTGACTTAATATTGAATTTGGGGATGTTTAGGCTTATATACCACCCTTGGATGAGCCTAAACGACATGTGTTAGGAGTTACATGGATGGGAAAAGACCAAAATTCCCTACATAAATCATGCAGGAATTTATGGGATATAGTCGTAATAACTCGGGCTACGACTCCTTAGGTATTGTCATAAGTCGTCACTTGGAGTCGTGACTTGAGGCTCAAGGACCTGATCCATTAATTTTATGATAATGGGTCCTCCTAACAAATCGTTACATCTAACAATGATTTTTCATGAAGAATCGTGCTCAGGGATTGAACTCTTGAGTATCCTTAAAATGATAACAACTTTTGGCCAATGACTCATTGTCACTTATATTGAACAGTAGGGTAGAGTTGTTACACATGGATAAAATTTGGGATCCCTCAATGTTGTTGGAATTACTTCACAGATGACTTATTTTGTCTGACAATAATTCGTAGCCAAAGTCGTTATCTCTAGTGGTTAACAATTCCTCATATAAATTTTCCAGAACTTCTTACTACAATATCAAATTAAGGTAAGATTAGTGGCATTAGATAGCTAATTCAATGGTCTATCTTTTTATGGGTATAAAGCTCAAAAACTTGGGGTATTATACTATCTACCCTTGGGATAATTCATCCTTGAATGAAACTGACTAATATGAGAGGCTAGGGAAAGCTGAAATTTTGCACTGAGCACTTACGAGATAAACCATGAGTTGATATCTAAATCTGGGACTGATGCTTGGACTGAACAAAACTCAAGATTGAATTCTATGATATTATAATATATGGATGGCCTGAGATAGAAATGAAAGAATTAATTAATTAAGGGTAACTATTACCTTAAGCTAGAACTGGGTTCGAAGAGAAAAGATGGGGTTACTTGCCCAACATATCTTCCCTTGATTCTAGAGTAGCTCCCTTTACTGATTGATTTCTCCATAGAACTTTTACTAAAGTGATATTTTTATTTCCTAATCTACGAATTTAAAAATCAAGGATCTCAATTTTTACCTCTTCATAAGAGAGGACCTTTTTAAATGAACTATTGTTAATATTTCACCAATGCATTTCTTCAATAAGGGGACACGGAAAACTAGTTGCACTAATACTAAATCTACAGACAATTCTAACTCATATTCTACCTTACCTAAATGACTCAAAATCTTATATGGGCCAACATAACGGGGATTGAGCTTCCACATATTACCAAATCTCTTTGACCCTTTCTAGGGAAAAATTTTCAAGTAGATAAAATTACTAATATCGAACTCAAGTACCATCATCCTCACATCCACATAAGATTTCTGACAACTTTGAGGAGCTTACAACCTTTCTCTAATTGGCTAAACTTTTTCCATTGCCCCATGTACTATATTTGGACCTATTAATGAGACTTAAATAAGACCATCCGAATACTAAAGTGATAGCTATTATTGTAAGTGAACTCAATTAAAAGCAAGTGATCATCCAATCACACACGCCCTCATTATATCTTTTAAGGTTAGAATAGTTTTTTTGGCTTGACCATCTATTTATAGGTGAACAATTGTGCTATGGTGAACTTTGATATCGAGACCCTTCTGGAAAGTCTTACAAAATCGAGAGGCAAACTGGGTACCTCTATATTAAATGGTGGTTAAATGGACTCCATTAAATGTCACCAACTCACTAAGATAGAGTATAGCATAATCTTTGGCTAAATTGAAGTGTTGACTGGCAAGAAATAAGTTGTCTTAGTCATTCAGTCCATGATAACCCAAATAGAATCATGTTGTCGATGAGTACAAGGTAACCCTGTAATTAAGTACATGTTCACCACGTCCCACTTCCAAGTAGGATACTAAATTATTGAAGTGTACCATTTGTCCTTTAGTGATCAACCTTAACCTATTGGCAATTTGGATACTTGGCCATGAATTTTGCAATATCCTTCTTCATACGATTCCACCAATAGACTTCCCATATATCATGATACATCTTAGAGGCCCCTAGGTAAATATAATACCGAGAACCATGAGCTTCCGCTAATATCTTCTGTTTCAAACCATCCACATCTGGAACACATAATCTGCCCTAACAGCAAAGAATATAATCTCCCCATTGGGAGAAAACCTCAACCTTCTGATTCTGAACTACTTCTTTCAACTTAAGCAAAATAGGATCTCTATCTTGCTTCCCCTTTACTTCCTCTACCAAAGAAGATTTTGAACCATTTTAAACCAATACGCTACCTTTGGTTGAATCAACTAACTAAATTCCTAACCTAGCAAGCTCATAAACTTTAAAACTAACTTCTTATCTCCATATGAACAATTCTTCCTATAAACTTTCTAAGGGTGTCAGGCATAATATTGGCCTTACCTAGGTCATATAACACACTCATATCATAATTCTTCAACAGCTCTAGCCACCTCCTTTAATGAAGATTTAGATCTTTCTATCTGAAAACATACTAAAGGCTCTGAACACATCAACATGCACCCCTTACAGATAGTTCCCCAAATGCTTAAGGCACAGATAATAGTTGCGAACTAAAGATCATAAGTATGATAGTTATTCTCATAAGGTTTGAGTTTTCTAGAGGCATATTTTATTACCTTACCTTACTGCATTAATACACAACCACAACCAACTCTGGAGGCATTACAATACACCACAAAAAAATTTGAACCCTCATGTAAAGTCAAAACTTGAAACACCCTAGTTTTTGAAACTTAGAAAATTTCCTAGAATTCTAACATCTAGACCCAATAAAACTCATGGGTATGATCGATATGTTGGTTTATGTATGGTATGGCCCGATCGTATACTGACCAGTGTTGGTTGATAACATGGATTTTGGTTTCTAGAATGGATACGACTTAGGGGTATGAGTCGTATTGGTGGTTATGGATTATTTGGTAACTTAAATTAATCTTAGGCTTGGTTAATTAGGTTGTATCGAGGTATGAGTGGATCACCATGAGTAGTAAACCAGGGAATAAATCATACTAGGGACTCGTATGTTATACAATGTTCAATCCTCCTAGTATTTTATTCTATCAGGGATACGGATCATGGATACAGATTATATGTGGTGGTTATGACTTGGTTGGATGAGTTATATGCTGGTTAGTGTTTTATCCAAGGGTTGAGGCTCGGTTACAAATGATGGATACCTATTGTATAAGAGGATACGACTCATGTGGGTCAGTCGTATCCCAGTGATGGGATTTTTGTGCAACTTAAATGAGGGTATTTTGGACATTTCCCCACTTATCCTAATAGGGTCCCACAACTTCTAAACTACTTTTAAGGTTATTTAACCTAATATTCTATTTATTAACACTTAGAAACTCTTCCTAAACACTCTATAATTCTCTTAAGAGTTTTTGGCCAAGGAGAGCTAGGGTTTCAACTAAGGGATCAATTTGTGGCCTGTCTTGGTGATTTATTTCCATCACTATCTTGGTTTAAGTCATGTTCTCTTCTCTATTGTTAATTTTACTTAAATTCATGGTTTCTATAAATGTTTTCATGATATTATTAATTGTATGGTTTTGGTTTTCAAATATGATTCGTGGGTTTTGATGTTTTAAATGGTTGGTTATAGTTTCCCATGGTTTTAATTATTTTTTTATATGAATTAATGGTAGTTTTGGATAATTGGATCGCTAGGGAATGTTTTATTAATAATTGGAATTAGTTTTGTTCATATATCCCCCAATGTATTTGACAAAATGCTTAAAAGATATGTTCATTACGTTGACTTCTTTTAATCAAACTCTTACATGTTTTAAACTTGGTAAAGGAATTATACATGGTTTAAATAGCTTAGAAAGGCTAAAGGCAAATTGATTATGCTTGTGGGGAACATGGAATTTTACTAAGTGGTTTAATATGGTAAATGGAAGGGCACTTGAAAGTCTCCTTAAGCCTATAAATGGTTGGCTATGGATGATACTTACAAGTATGGGTTGGTAAGATAATATAATATCACTGGCCTTGGTTAATAAATAGATAATGGTTTGGTTATTTAGAAAGTTGTTTCAATTCGGCAATAACGGCAGAAGGTACAACAAATCCTTGGAAGGCGGAGGTCCTAGGGGAACCAAAAATGGAAACACATATTTGCCGATATGAGGTTGGTTCTGGTGACCGTGTGCATGATGTCACACTTTATTTTGGGGATACACAACTCATCCCATGGGATACTTCCCTGGTCATGAGGCTACATGCAATTGGGTCCCTTTCAGCAGGGAGAGCTGAACCCATATAGCCCATAGGAAGTTTAGGACGGAAAAGCTACACAACCCATGTAAAGGTTTTAAAGGCATGCTAAACCTGGTCCCTTTTCCCAGCATTGTTATATATGTATATATATGTATGTATGAATGTATGGTTGTATGCATATGGATGGTTTTATTTGGTTTTATAAATTGCATTATTTTATCTTTACCCTTAGATCATATTAGCGGTCACCCGCAAAACCCATCTATTGGCAGTTGTATACCCATACTATGCAGGAATCGGTCGTTCTACTCCTCCTACATAGTGATTGACTCAGGATCAATATTTGGACTAAAGTGGTGAGCCTTCATCCTTTCGGAAGGCATCATTTCGTGTTATGGTTATTTCTAAACATTTTGGTTTAATTTTGGATATTGGTTTTGGTTATGGTTGGGGGCATGTCCCAATAAGACTTTATTACTCTTTTGGTTAGGGGCTTTGTGATATTTCTATGGGTTGGAATGGGTGAGATCCATATAGGTGTCGGCCTTGGAATTGTAATATGCCGGTGGGCTGATATCATTGGATGATATTATTGGTAATTCAATCCTATTTCATGTTGGGACTAATTGTATTATATTTTGGAACGTATTTGGTTATGGCCTGGTTTATGGCCTTATTTGGCATGGTTTGGTATTGTTGGATTATGGTTATAGGATGGTTGGACTCGGTTCGGTCGGTCACGGTTATGATCTATTCCCAAAGTCTTTATGTGAGATATTACACTACTTTGTTACATGCTCAGAATTCATCCAACTCAGGGCGGGTGGTTGGAGGTTAGGTTGGGTAATGGGGGTGGTCTCCGATCCTGTTCAGACTTGGGATGCCCATTACGACAAGGCCCTAAGGTGGGTTATGTCAAAACTGGAGTATAGGTCAGTTGAGTCTTTAATGCTTGAAAATTATTCTCGCAAGTATCGGACTACTAGAATTTGACTTTTTTCCAAGTCAGTTTGGACATGGGAGAAGAAATAGAGGAAAATTCTTTGGCATACTATTTGTAGTAATCAGATAAACCTAAGAAGTTCTTGATATCTGACGGAAAGATGGGTCTAGACCAGTTCCTCACTGCTTTAGCCTTTTAAGGATCAACTTAAATGCCTTCACCTAAAATATTATGACCAAGGAATGATAGTGATTTCAACAAAAATTCATACATGCTGGACTTAGCGAATAGCTGATGATCCTTAAGAGACTGTAAGGCAATTCTTAAATAGTCTGCATGTTCACTGTCACTCCAGGAGTAAATGAGGATGTCATCTATAAAGATTATAGCAAACATGTCCAAGTACTACTTGAAAACTATGTTCATCAAGCCCATAAAATTTACAGAGGCATTTGTTAGTCCAGAAGACATAACTACAACTTTCAAAGTAACGATATCTAGATCAGATAGTTATCTTCAAAATGTTACGTTCAATGAATCTAAGATAATGATAGACGGATCTAAGGTCTATCTTAGAGATACAACTGGCTCCCTAAAGATGGTTGAAGAAGTTATCAATCCTAGGGATAGGATATTTATTCTTGATTGTAACTTTGTTTAACTGACTATAGTCGATTTACATTCTGAGAAAACCTTCTTTCTTACACACGAAAAGAACCAGAGTGCCCCATGGAGAGACACTTGGACTGATAAAACCCTTATCTATGAAATCTTTTAAATTTTCTTTCAACTCAACTGGAACCATTCAATAAGGTGGAATTGACTTAGGCTGGGTATCTAGAAGAAGATCTATTCGATTGTCAAATTTTTGCTCGGGAGAAACTCTGAGAAGATTTTCAGGAATCACTTTTGGAAATTAATTTACTACCAAAAACTGACTTAAGACTTGGGATTCCAGACCTTGAGTCCTTGACTCAAACGAGATGATAGATGTATCCTTTGAAAATCATTTTTCTTGTCTTAAGGAAAGAGACAAACTGACCCACAAGCACTGAGGTACTACCCTTCCACTCTAAGATTGCTTTATTTGGAACTGAAACTAGACTACTCAGTTTCTATGATTAACTGAGCCATTGGAAATTTGGATCCAATCCATTCCAATAATAACATCAAAATCGGTCATGTCTAACTATACAAGATCAACTGAAATGACCTTCTAGGATACTGTAATTGGATAATTTTTATATACCCATCTGGCTATGATTGAAATACCAACTAGAGTAGAAACTGAGAAGGGTTCTACAAGAATTTTAGGACTGACACTAAAATAGACTATTATATAGGGAGTCATAAAGGAAAGTGTAGCTCTGGGTCTAATAATGCATACACATGAATATGAAAAACTTGTAACGTACCAGTAACCATATTAAAAGAACCGTCACTATCCCATCGATTCTAAAGAGCATAAAACTAGTTCATTCTATGTCCATTAGTTGCACTAGAAGTAGCACTATGTTGAGTCGAGAGACCTACTAGAACTGCTGAAGAATTTGTCTAACCCTGTTGATGATCATTCCTACTTTTCTGCACAACCATTGGGCAATACCTTATTTTATTGCCTAACTCGCCACACCTAAAACAAGTGTCACTACAAGACATGCACTCACCCTTGTTGTACTTACCATATCTCTTTCAAACTGGGTTGGTGCGATTACTATTCACACTATCTAAGGACTTAAAACTTGGTGCCCTATCTTGAGTATCCTATCTAAACTTGGGCACTGATGCACTTGCAGGAGATGGGGATGGGGCTGAATATTTTTGTAGAACTTAGATTGATTACCACTATCTGACCTCGGCTGTGTCACGGCCCTAGGCTGCCCTCTAGTCTCAATAGTAGTGCTTACAGTCACAAGTGACCACAAGCTAACCCATGAACTAGTACCTGTTGGGAGCACTGAGTAAACTAATAATAAAAGACATGTGCAAAAACAATTCATAATGCCATAAGGTTTAAATTCTGAAAATACAATAAATTCAGAAGTCTCTAATATCTGATAAAAATACTGGAAACACAATTGATAAGATAGATAAATTGATTAACAATCTATCTAACTATCTGAATGTCTGAAAGCCTCTAAACTGACCGAGGAGTTAATGGGAAAGGCCACAACTAACTCTAACTAACTAACTAAAAAGAAATATGGAAATACTGAATAAATATAATAGGTCCTCGATAGATGAGGACTCACCACAGCTGCTGCTGCTGAAGCGATGGACTATCTGAGTACGATTGGGAAACTGAGTGTTCAAACCTATGATATAAGACATCATAGCGTGAAGAAAAGTATGTTGTCAGTACTTTGAATGTACTGGTATATCAAATGAGGTTAGGTTTAAATGCATAGGTTAATTGTGCATAAAGTAATGACTGACTGAATATCGTGAGATAACTGAGTATGCATGCATAAAAACTGAAATACAAAGAATGCAATACCAAGCATATAATGTTTCTAAAATAATCTGTAAACTAAATTACTTAAATCTGATTACAGAGAGGGGCATAGATGATAGTCGACGAGAGAAAACAGGCAACTAGACAACAGACCCCAAACTTTCCAACATGAAAAATGGTTTCAACATGAAAAGCAGGAGGATAAGCTCCTTGCCTTCAAAGTAGATGAGTCATCAGCTGCAAACACATCTAAAAGGATAACCCGCTGAGGAGGGTTTTTTGGAGATGAAGGTAACTCACTACCAAGGGTAACTCATTTGATAAGGTTTCCATGGAGAGGAGGGTAACCTACTAGAAAGGGTAACCCATTGAAGAGGGTAATCTACTGGGAAGGGTAACCCACTGGAGAGTGTAACTTTCTTACACATATCATGTGATGCTATCTCTCAGGCAATAGTGTTGGATGGTGTAGGTCGCAGCGAGCTCGCATATCCTTCTTCCATCCACCAATCTATGTCGTTCTTGATGAGTGGGCACATGAGTTTGATGGCCGGCATTGTTTCTTTTTTCTCTTTCTCCAAGCAGTGTTTGGAAGAGAATTCCTTTGACCTTGAGAAAAAGTCCGTAGAGATTTTCCTTTTCCTTCAATGTGTTTTATTCAAAAATTGTAAGGAGAAAACCATTGAAACTATCAGAGAATTTATGGGTTTGGGATGATCTTTGGATTCAGCTGGACCACTCTGGGAAAAGCCCACATATCCATCTCAATCTGAAACTCAGTGTGAATAAGGAAGAATTTAAACTTCTTAATTCTATTCTTCACAACAAGAATTTCATTAAAGGTGGAATGGTAATGTTGTTTGGCCTCTTTGAACTTTCCACTTGCATGTCCACATATCTTTTGTTGGTAAACTTTTTCTTCTATGAGAACTGAACTCTAATAGTCGTTACTGGCATCAGTCTGTAGTATCATCTCTCTGTCTGATAGAATATGGAGTGTATTGACCTTGCTGAATATTCTTTTTATTTTTTGTACCCCACCATCTTACTCTTTACCCCAGGATGGATAATTTTTCTTGAGCATCTTTATGAGCGGGGAGATGTATGTAGAGACGTTAGAGATGAACTCTCTCACATAATTAATTACACTAGTAAATTGCTAGAGCTACTTCATTGGGAAGTTGGTATCTGGAAACTTGAGCAATTCTTGGCATATGTGTGGTCCTGGAGTGTAATACCCATGGGCGAAATGCATCCCCAAAAAATCAATCTTATCTTTTACTAGGAATATCTTCTTTGCAGAAAGCATAACTCTGTGATGCTTCCCCAGGTTGTGTAACTGACTGAGGAGGTACAGGTGTTCCTCTAAAGTATTGTTGAAGAGCAGTATGTCATCGATGTAGAACAATGATGTATGGAGGATGGATGGAATATTTTAATCATGGCCTTTTAGAAAAGTGAAGGGGTAGGTTTGGTCCCAAATGGCATAACTTTCCACTAATAGTGGTAATCGGATATGCAAAAGGCCATTTTGGCTTTGTGTTTCGGGTGTATGCCTGGCTGTCAGAATCCAAATTTAAGGTTGAAGTTTGAAAATTAGGTGTCCTTCACTAGGTGTTAGAAAAGGGTCAGCTTATTTGGAATGGGGAACTTATCATCGAGAAGAAAGTGGTTTAAGGGTTTGTAATTTATGAATGGATGGAGTTTTCCCCTTTTCTGTTCAGTGCACTTGTTGACATAAAATACTTCACAAGCCCACTAGAAATTTGATGGATCAATAAGCCCAAACTCCAGAAGTTCAGCATATTCCTTCTTTGCAAGCTTAAAATGTTCAAGATTTATACCAGAATGACTTGGATTTGTGGGGTTGAAATTTTTACTCCTTTTGAATAAAAGTCTAATGAAGAATTCCTGATTGAGCCACAAGGGATGTTTAGTCTTCATAAGGAACTATCTGTGGGATTCATCACAAGATTATTCTATCAACTGATTCTTTATCTTCTTTACTAGGTCTTCGTCAATAATCTGTAACAGCCTTAGTATGGTGGAATGTTGCCTGAACCAACCCATGAAGGTTATTCCTTCTACCATAATGAGGAGACGGTTCTTCATCTAACTATAGGTATCAAAACCAATGATCAGATCCTTTCCCGATATGTCAAAGCCAAGGAACTTTGTTTTGTAGAGTATGCCTGGGAAGAATTCAATCATGACTGGATACCTCCTAATCAACTTAGTTTTGATGATGTGCCAAGTGTTCTGAAGTGAGGAACACAATTATCAACGGGGATGACGTCAGGATTTAGTATTGAGGTAGCTGCACCAGTGTCCATGAAGGCCATGACTTGAAATGGCTTGTCTCAATTTTGTGGGTATATCTTGAGTTTGATATTGGGTGATTTAAGCTTGAAGATCATGTTTATTCCTTCTGTGAGCATGTTGATCTCCTCCATTAGTTTTGCTAACCGATTGAATTCCCCTTCGCTGATGGGTTATGATAACTTCTCCAAGTAGTCATCAATAATAAAAGATTGAGGTTGGCTGTCAATGAAGATGGATGGACAATCCTCGGATACTCCTACTTCTGTGTTACAAATAGATTTAGGAATGCTTTCTGGATTGTCAAGAAGAACTTCATCTTTGATTGGGGACTTGTAAGCCTCCATCTTTTCTTCTAAGGATTGAGCCTCCCTTTTTGTCTTTTTCGACTTAGGACACGTACTTACCAAGTGTCCTTTGTTATGGCAGATGAAGCACTTAGCGTTTTATGTATACTTCTTTCTAGGAGATTCAACATTGTCGTCGGACATCTGCTCCTTCTCCTATGGTTTCTTCCTTCTGGCCAGCCTATACTGCATGTACCTTTTATTCCTTGTAGGAAATTTTGAGTGATGGGTATACCCTCTTAGATTAGTATCTTGATTGGTAGGAATTATGCCAGTGGCTTCATCATCTTCTATAAGAAGAACATGATCCGAATTCGGATTATAGTTTGAAATCATCATGTTGGCTGGATCGGCTGACTGGGGGGGGGTCATTTCTCTTCTTTGACCTCTGGGTCAACATCTTTAATGGCCTCAGTAGGTTCATACTGTAAGGGATGAGGAGTGTAACTTCTTATTTCTGCTGGATTGAACTCTGAGGTGGCCTATTCTAGCATAAGGGGATTATCAGTCTAGAAGAATTCTAGTCATGCATGGTCACCATTACGGAGGCTATGATCGGTGCCATCCTAACCCTCATCTTATGGTACCTCAGCTGGGATCTATAGGTCACCATCTGGGACTATATCATCTAACTCTGTGAAGATGTCATCTTTTGGGAGAGCGATAGCCATTGAGTTTATCATATTAGCAGCATGCGGGGACTTCATCCTTTTGATTTGTCCTTTAGCTTGATGGCAGTCTAACATGGCCTCGTTTATTTTCCATGATCATATGGGAAGGTCATATCTTTGCACATCTTTTTGAGTTGAACTGAGGAGCTGAGAGATGGATGAGCTTGATGGAGATATAGAAAAGGGCTGGTGTATCTTTTATGGTGATATGGGAAATACGAAATATGTTGGGATATTTTGTGGGTTTGTGGTTCCGTATATTAACATGGTGATCTGTTCTTCAAGTGATGCCATTTCTCTTATTTGACGATCAATAAAGGATAGTACCGAGGTGTCTAGAGGACATGTGGCAGCTTGCATATCTAATTTCATTTCCTATATAACCTCCACGAGTGTGATGTGGCTCGAATCCTAGTAGTTATCGTCATCACTATTTGGCCTGGTCATGTTGCAATGTACACGACTACAATTGATGACCCATGGATAATGTCCCATGAAAGGACATTTGAACCAGTGTATGTAACATCCCTCATGATTGAATTTTTGGACCCAATCATTATCTCTCATGATTCTTTCAAATGAGTGTAAGACATATATTGGGTCTGAGCTTTCCTTTTTTTGATATGTATCAGTGAGAAGGATCATGCAAATAGGAAAAATTACCTGGTGAGGGGTCACTTTATATAAGGTTCGGAGAGGCTGAGAATAGAATCTCAACTTCTTATAATAGTTAACGCATACATATGGAGTGATTTTGAGTAATTCCTCCCTAGACACTTGATTTGATATTCGTATACCAAGAGTGGTACGTTAGGCCGTATTTATGACTAAGGACAAAGATGTTTGGTCTCCTGGCATGGAAAGATTATCCTCGTGGTTTTGCACTTGCCAAGTTATTTGGTAGTGTATGGTTGGGAATAAGCTAGCATATGGTATGTCCAGGATTTGGTTGTGAATTTTTAGCACCTCCGTTAAGTTTGGATCAAAAAGGGATATGGTAATATTTGGATATAGAGTAACAACAAGTGTCCCAGCATTCCGGATAACATGTAGAGTACCCAAATTTGAATGTTGGTATTTGTGGAATCTCATATCAAGGAGGGAAAGGGATGCCTTTAGTGGTTGTCCTTTTCTTCCATGATGCATCAATGCAACACGAATAGCACCAAAATAGATATGGGTATAACCATAGTTTCTCCACTCTCGAGGGAAGTTTTGTGGCATCTGCAGAGTGATTAAATAGTCATCCAGAGTTGTAACGACTTATTGGTCAAGTCTTGTGGTAGCAAAGTATTCCTTAACTCCTTCTGGCCTATTCTAATATTAGGAATCAATCTGCATCCATGGATTACATGCTTTCTTGACAAAGGCAGAGTAAGGGTTAAAGCATAAAGAACTGAATTATGTACTGAATACTGAACTGAGACTGTGGGAGGTATTATCTAACCAACATTCCCAATCTAAGCTAAGTGAGGTCCAACCTATAACCTCAGTTGAAAGGGTGTCAGTACCGTGCCACGTGTACTAACAATGGCTAGGCGGATCTACTAAACTGGTGTCCCAAAGGACTAAGGAGTAACCTTATACTGTCAGGAAACTCATGAGATATGTGTCAACCCTAAGCTGGCAGGAAGACTCTCAAACCTACACTGGCTATGTAGTTGTGCAACTCAGGGATTTCTACTAAAGGTCAAACCCTAAGCTGGCTGGAATACCCTAATCCCTGGGTTTGCTCGATCCTAAATCCTACTCCTAACTGAATGACATTATTTACTGGACTGAGCTAAGCTTAACTGAACAAACAACTGATCATAATAACTGATTGAATGATAATGCTCATGGTATATATGAAATCATTCTGAAGATACTGAAATTATGTAAACAGCTAAGTATCAGGTTTTAAGAACCCTCCAACAATAAATGGAAATAACAATACGGACACATAAAAGATTTGAAACCATAGTAGGGAACCATTGTTCGAAATCCAACACTTAGACATTTCATCAAACACATAAGAGTAATAAACTTAAGCATGGGAATGAGTAAATCATGCGGTGATAACATAGTTATAATACTAAAACCATGAATTAAGTTTTTAAATGACAAGAGTTCAATATTCAAAATATGCAAGGGCTTATTCCATCGAAAACACATGTAATCAAAACTTGAAATCAAATTATCAAGAGGTTCATGGGCATAATTCAACTTAATCATGAAAAAGTCATAATTTAAAACATAAAAAGATATTCTTGGACTCCATGGGTGTAAAGGGCCCATGGATGAACATCACACATACCGTAAACCCTTATGATTGAAAGAGAAATACCACTATTGATGCTTTCTTGAATATTTTTGGATTGGGGAACTTGAATTCTTGGTTTTCTTAGAAAGAGAGTAATAGAATTAGATGATCTTGGGGGATGAATAGGGTTTCTTTGTGAGGGGGATTGGAGAAGATGGGCAAATAATTCCCTAACTGGTGTTATAATGCGTGATTTGATGAATTGGGTATAGGGAAAAAGACTTAATTTCCCCTCAGGTAGTTAAATTTGTAACTAGAATGCGCTTTACATAGTCACCATGATGCGATGAGAGCTCCATCACTATAGCCACTGCTACGCAAAATTGTCGCTGTGAGCTGCTAGAATCGTGATAAAAAATGACTCAATCCTCATTCGAAAAATCCAAAACTTCTCCGAACCATGCTCCTTACACCCCTAAAAATGAATAAACTCAAAAAACAACATCTCGGGGTCGTGATGACCAATTTAAGAATCATCGAAATTAAGGGGCTTTCAAAATGACTAAGTGCACAACACTTAGTTAAATTTTTAGGCTTTAAGCCTCTTATGCATGAAACTAGGAGCTGAACTAAGCTAAGAATAATATGGGGTATTTCAATCTCTCCCTCTTGGGAACACTCATCCTCGAATGAAATTTTAATAGACTAAGAGTACTGTACTAAGGTAACTGAGATGATGTACTGAACATACAAGCAATATAATTGCATAGTTGATTCTGAAACATGATACACGAGCTAAATATTACAAACTGAACTGATTTTGCTGAATACATGCAATGACATGAAAATGGTTATAAGGCGGTGATAGAAACGAGAGATTCAATTTATGAGTAACCATTACTTTAGGATGGATCTAATTTCATGAAGAAAATATAAGAGGTTTGGGATATGAAAACTCAGGGTATTACAACATCTCCACCTTGGGGTTATTCGACCCCCGAATGGTATTGACTTGGCTGAAATACTAAGGAAAGACTAAGATAATTCATGAGGCACTTATGAACTAAATGATGACTGAATGTCTAAGTCTGATTCATGATGCATGAACTTAACTGAATTCACAATTTACATGGATGCGAACAAACTATCTCTTGGAATGGCAATATTCATGAAACTTCAGATTGTAAGACTAGATTGGAAGATGGAAAAACCATAGAAACTTGTCTGTCTGACCGCTAAACTAAATTGTTGGCTCTAGAGACTGAATTATACTGAAAGCTTATACTCAACTGGAGTATTTCTTCAACACTCTTTATAAGAAGTTATAGTGACAGTAATAAGCAAAGAACTTACAAAAGATCTGAATAAGATATATGAGTAAGGATTCTTAATATAGCCATAACTCTGCAACATGAAACATAGGCCTATGAAACATAAACTAGAATTGCTATGCCTTAGACAATGAAACTACTACTCTCAAGCTTAGACATACTCCTCAAATACTCCCTCAACTACACATTCCCCTTCAATACCGAATTTCACTTGAGGCTACTGAAAATATTCACATGGGCACTGATAACTCTATTTATTGAAGTTTGAGCTGAACTAAATTCTCTCACTATGCTCAAGCATACTCGAATCTACACAGTGCACCCATAACATTGTAATACTAGTTGAAATAATTATTTTAATACACCCTTTGTTTTCACAACTTCTCATCTCAAGAATAATTCTTCTTATTATTTCAACAACTAAATTGAACCTTTTACTAGGAAATTCACTAACGCACAATACATTCATCCACTTATACACAAACATGACATTAAAGACTATCTTCATAACCACACCCGAACTTCTATGCAAACAACCCATCAAAGCATATTTTTTGTACTCTCTCATACTTCTATCATTAATAACTTCCATGCATTATTCTTAAGAAAATCACACACAAAATTCAACTAGCCATGACATATATAAAAAACTTGTCCTCAATCTTACTCCACACTTATAACCTTACATCAAACAAGCATACAAAAATCTTTCCCCAATATGAAACATTTACTCTCTGCGATCTAAATAACTTTTCATCACCACTACTATCTAATAAGGAGAGGTCACTGAATGGTTAGAACATAAGGACCTCAAGAATATAAGAATACTATGGATAACTTGAATGCTTAACTGAGGCCTATGAAATAGAATATCCATGATCTGGATTCATTACAGAGATAAAAACTAAGGATATACATGATATAATTTGAATTTTGTTGATCATTAAAAGAGTAGAATAAGTACTAGAATTGAACATATTGTAAAGAATGAGTACATGAGTCATGATCTACATGACCTGAGTTTTGAGTTCATAAATTTCATGGGATATGATTCATATAACTGAGTAAACTGGAACTCCTTATACTAAGAACTAGAAGCATACATGATTCTATGGAAGGTGGGTGGATTTGAACTATAATAAGGGAACTGACTGATGATAGGCGTATTTACATGACTAAAGCACCTTAATTCACCCATATTTTAGCTATATTTTAAGGACAAAATATATAATTCCTGCACTTTTAGTCCCTTTTCCTGTAAGTGAGCTAACCAACGTGATTAGCAAGTTTTCAGGTATAAATGATGAAGATTTCAGCATTTTATGGACTGTTTGACACCAAAGGAAGCTTCACATAAGAAGGAAGGCAACTTTTGGAAGCCTATGGACTGAAAGTGATGCGTAGAAAACTGTCCCGGGCAAAAACAGTATTTCCAAAGACTTGGGGATCAACAGTAACTTAGTAGGATTAGGATAAGGAAGCAGTAACCTAGTAGGATTAGGAGAAGTATGCAGTAGCTTAGTAGGAATAGGATATGGATGTTATAAAAACCCTATTTTGCTGAACTTTTCAGCATTCATTCTCGTTCAATTCATTCTTATTCTCTTCTATTTTTAAATTCGTTGTTGACATTATTATTCATCTATTCAGCTTTTAATTTTCACAACAAAAGAAACGCTACTAGCAAGGAATTCACGCCATAACTGACGCCAATACTTACTTATCGTGATATTGTTAGTACTTTGGTATGATGATGATATCCTCTGGTTTTCCTTCACAATTATGAGTAGCTAAACTTCTCTGTTAGGGTTATGGAAGCCTTATGAGATACTATCTATTGCTATGAGTTTGTGAATTCTTGATACGTATGCTGCTTATATCATTACTCTCTTCATATTAATTAAATTCTTGTGGTTGCAAACATATAGAATATGCCAGTATAGCGTTAACTTGTTCGAAAGAAAAGTTATATGTCTGGAAAAGAGAGAGTGACACGGAAATAGGGCTACCAACCCCTGTTTAAAAGTTAGTGCCGTAACTGGATTAACCTCTTGGAGAATTCATACCATTAGTTATACGCTTTAAGCTCGAAAGAGTTAAAGTGAAATAATACTTGATGGTCGAAAGACACTAGGATTTACCATAGAATACGAAACTCTATAAGCGCATGCATGTCTGAATTCCGCATAACTCATAGCCAATAGATACGTAAAACTCATAAGGTGGACATAACCCTAACTTATAATTCTCATTGATTAAATCCTAATACATCAATCGTTTCACTCGTTACTTTGTTTACCTTATTGCACGCTACAATTCAAAACCCCCCCTTTCCGTAGAATTTTCGCCCAACAGTCTACTAATAGTTGCATACTTAGTGACCGAGTATTCCCTGTGGGATTCGACACCCAACCTAATTGGGTTCTATATTTGACAACGACCGCTTACACTCTTACGAGAGCTGTAGTTTGAGCGTTATCACTGACATGTAAGATATTAGTATATATCGTGATAAATAAAGTGCAAATACTAAAATAAGCATGGATTGTGCATTATCGCCCCTTACTACTATTTTACAATATACTGGCATCATTACTAGAATCTGAGAGTCTGACTTGGTTACTTATTCTATCATCTTCCGATTAGTTATAAGCCATAACTCTAAGTTTGCGGGACCCATTTGATAAACTCTAAACTGAATTGCGACCATCCAAAATTCAAATTTAATACTTACACGTAACAATGATATTCCCAAAATGTTAATGAACTATGCTATATTCCTTCATAGTGTACTAGTATCACACCTCTAAACTTATATTTTTCCCTAAACCCTGAGAATTACAATTAGACCTGAACATTCGACATTATCATCCTATATCCTATAGCTTAGGATGGTAATAACATCAATTACAACATTAATAGACTCATTCAAACTTAGAAACTCAAGGGACTATATAAGTGGACCCATACCATCATACTTAACTTTAAATCAATATACATAAATTCTTGCATATACTATTTCAAGCCTTCTGGATTACCTACTATACAACTAACCCTATGGATACAAAATCTACTAAATTCAGATTACACTATCCTACTTTACTACTGCTAAACTTCTAGGTTCATGCTTCTAACTCTAGATCATATGATATCATAGGATTCAGGGAAGGGATCTTTAAGCACATCCCTTAGATATCATCTTTCTTACACTAAGATATTAAATTATCTTACCCCTAAGGACTAACATACTACCCCTCCATTCATTAACTGGTTTATTGGGAAACTGAAAATGAATGACTCTATTTTTTTAGTCAACCAAGGCATAACAAGAGTAGAGACAATCCATATCAAGAATGACATCAAACTCAGTCATCTCTAACTCCCCAAGATCTATTAAAGTAATTTTCTGAGATACTATAATCGGGCAATTTTTGTATAACCATCTGGTTCTAATAGATTTACCCACTGTGTTGATACAAAGAAAGGCTATGCTAATCTTTTTGGACTGAAACCGTAACTAATAGATATATAAGGAGTCACAAAAGAAAGAGAAGCTCTAGGATCTAATAAAATATAAACATGAAGGTGAACGACTTGTAATGTACACGTAACCATATCAGGAGAACTTTCTTGATCACATCAAGACTTGAGTGCATACAATCTATTTTTGCATTGCCCACTGGTGGCACTGGTAGTGGTGCCCTGCTGAGTCGGGTGACCTGCTAGAGCTGATGATTGATTAGACTAGCCCTGCTGACTAGGCCTTGGGTAATCCCTAACTTTGTTGCCTAGCTTTTCACATACAAAATACACACCACTACTAGCCCTACACACACCCTGATGATTCCTACCATACCTTCTGCAGAGCGGATTAGTATGACCGTTGTTCATACTAGCCTGGGACCTAGATCTAGTGCTCAATCCTAATTGTCATTCCTAAAATTTGATACTGTTACATTAGCTGAAGAAGGAGCTGGGGCTGAGAATTTTTTATGGAATGGGGAATGGTTACCACTCTCTAAACTTGACTAAAAAATACCTATTCTGTCCTATTTATTCTCTCTCTCTTTCTCTTTACTCTTCTCTTCTTCACTCTACTGCGCATGAACCATAAGCCTAAAAAGGACAACAACCTACTGATCGCTCTAAATAACTACTGAATAAAATAAGGTAGTAAAAGTACCTCTGAATTCGGTGTGACAGACATGCTTATTCTGGGGTTCTTACTAAATACGAAAATATGCGGGTTGTTTCCCGTCCTTTTTTTCATTGTTTCTTTTGGGAGGTATTGTCTATAAATGAAATAAAGGATGAGTCAGAAAAAGAGTTTTAAATAGAGATTATACTTATTTTCATGACAAGAAAACTAAAAGAAGGGAAACTTTTCCTAAAATGTCTTGTAGCCTCTTGTCCATAAGTGTGGCGCACTTCACACCTATGCACAAGACTCTACTCAACACGACTTTCAAACTCCCTAGGACATTGTAAAAACTTAGGCTCTGATAACAAGTTTTTCCATGATCTGAGGCTATCCCCTATTTGTGATAATGGTGCTTACGATCACAAGTGACCACAAGCTACATGGCCATAAGCTAACCCATGAACTGGTATCTGCTTTGAGAACTGAGTAAGCTGATAATAAAGAACATTTTTGGAAAATATCTGACAATGCCATAAGGTTTAAATACTGAAAATATGATAAATTCACAAGTCTGTAACTGTCTTATAAAAATACTAAAAACATAACTGATAAGACTGATAAACTGACTATCTATATACTGTCTGAATGTCTGAACGCCTCTAAATTGTATGAGGAGTTGATGGGACAGGCCCCAATTAACTCTAACTGACTAACTAAAAAGAAATGTAGAAATACTGAATAAAAAAATAAGTCCTCGATAGATGAGGACTCACCACTGCTGCTGCTGCTAAAGCAATGGACTGTCTAAGTACGATTGGGAAACTAAGAGTCCAAACCAATGATATAAGACATCATAGCGCAAAGAAAAGTATACGGTCAGTACGTTGAATGTACGGGTATATAAGATGTGGTTAGACTAAAATGCATGGGTTAACTGTGCATAAAGTAATGACTGACTGGATAGCAAAAGATAACTGAGTATGCATGCATGAAAACTAAAATACTGAGAATGCAAGAGGAAGCATATAATATTTTTGAAATAATCTGTAAACTAAATTACTAAAATCTGATAACTACATAATCGAAAGTCTCTATGCTATGGTTGGGCAAACCTAAACTGAATTTTGTACTGAATATGAACAGATACTGTGGGAGGTATCATCTAACTAACATGCCTCAATCTGAGATAAGTGGGGTCCAACTTATTATCTGAGTTGGAAGGGTGTCAGTACTGTGCCATAGGTACTAAAAATGGCTGTGTGGATCCACTAAACTGGTGTCCCAAAGGCCTAAGGAGTAACCCTATACTGGCAAAAAACTAATGAGATATGTGTCAACCATAAGATGACAGGAAGACATCTCAAACCTACGCTGGCTATGTAGTTTTATAAATTAGGGATTGCTACTAAGGGTCAAACCCTAAACCGAATGGAATGCCTCTACCACTGGGTTAGCTTGGTGCTTAATCCTACTCCCAAATGAATGACAGTGTTTATTGGGCTGAATAAGCTTAACTAAATAAACTACTGAGCATAATAACTGACTAAATGAAAATTTTCATAGTATATCTGAAATCATTCTGAAGATACTGAAATTATATACACAGCTAAGTAACAGGTGTTCATAACCCTGTACCACTGAATGGAAATACTAATACAGACATATAAAAGCTTTGAAACCATAGTATGAAATCATTGTTCAAAATCCAACACTTGGGCATTTCATCAAACACATGAGAGTCATGAACATAAGCATGGGAATGAGTAAATCACGTGGTGATAACATAGTTATAATACTAAAACCATGAATTAAGTTTTTAAATGACAAGAGTTCAATATTCAAAACATGCAAGGGCTTATTCCATCAAAAGCAGATATAATAAAAACTTAAAATCAAATTATGAAGAAGTTAATAGACACAATTCAACCTTATCATGAAAAATTATTAATTTAATACATAAAAAGAGATTCTTGGACTCCATGGGTGAAAAAGGATCTTGGAGGAAAATCAAACCTACCATAAACACTTATGCTTGAAAGAGGAACACTAATCTTGATGCTTTCTTGAATGTTCTTGGATTGGGAAACTTGAATTCTTGGTTTTCTTGGAAAGAAACTAATGGAATTGGATTATCTTAGGGGATGACTAGGGTTTCTTTGAGAAGATGGGAAAATAATTCTGCTACTAGTATTATAATTCATGATTTGATGAATTAGGTTGAGGAAAAAAGACTTAATTGCCTTTTAGGAAATTAAAATCATAACTGAAATGTGGTATACAAGGTCACCGCGATGCGATGAGATCTCCATCGCAATAGCCCCCATAGTGTGGACTATTGCAGTGAGCTACTAGAATCGTGATCCAAACATGACCCAATCCTTGTTTAAAAAATCCCAAACTTCTCCAAGACATGCTCCTTACGCCCCTAAACATGAATTAACTCAAAAAACAACATCTCGGGATCGGGAAGACCAATTTAAAAATCCTCGAAGTTAAGGGGCCTTAAAAATGACTAAGTCCCCAATACTTAGTAAAATTTTCAGGTTTTAAGCCTCTAATACATTCAACAAGGAGCTGAACTGAGCATAAAATAATAAGGGTTATTACAATATCTCCAACTTAGGAACATTCATCCTTCAATGAGACTGATTAGACTAAGAGTACTGTACTGATATAACTGAGATCATGTAATGAATATGCATGACTTGGAACATGATTGGATAACTGATTTTGAAACATAATACATGAATTGAATATCATGAGCTGAACTGATTTCATTAAATACATGCAATGACATGAGAATGGTTATAAGGCTGAAATAGAAATGAGAGACTCAACTTATGAGTAACCATTAGCTTAGAATGGATCTGAATTCATAAAGAAATGATGAGAGGTTTAGGACTTAAAAACTCAGGGTATTATAATATCTCTTCTTGGGATTATTTGTCCCACGAATGATACTGACTTGGCTGAAATACTAAGGAAAGACTGAGATAATGCATGAGGAACTTATGAACTGAATCCTAACTGAATGTCTGAATCTGAATCATGATGCATGAACTTAATTGAATTCACAATTTACATAGATATGAACAAACTATCTCTAGGAATGGCAATATTCGTGAAACTTCAGATAGTAAGACTAGATCGGAAGATGGAAAAACCATAGGAACTTATCTCTCTGACTGCTAAACTAAATTGTTGTCTATACAGACTGAATTATACTTAAAGTTTCTACTCAACTGGAGTATTTATTCAACACTCTTTCAAAGAAGTTATAATAATGGTAAAAAGCAAAGAACTTGGGCGTGATCTGAATAAGATATAAGAGTAAGGATTCTTAATATGGCCATAACTCTGTACCATTGAACATAGGACTATGAAATATAAATTGGAATTACTATGTCTTAGACAATGCAACTGTTACTCTCAATCTTAGACATACTCCACAAATACTCCCTCAACTACACATTACCCTTCAATACCGCACTTCACTTGAGGCTACTAAAAATATTCATATGGGCACTGATAACTCGATCTATTGAAGTCTAAGCTAAACTGAATTCTCTCACTATGTTCAAGCCTTCTCGAATCTACAAAGTGCACCCATAACACTATAATACTAGTTGAAATCATGAATTTAATTCACCCTGCATTTTCACAACTTCTCATCACAAGAATAATTCTTCTTACCACTTCAACAACTAAATTCAACCTCTCACTAGGAAATCCACAAACACACAATACATTTATCCACTTATACACCAATATGACATTCAAGCGTATCTTCATTACCAAACTTGAACTTCTAGGCAAGCAACCCGTAAAAGCATCTTTTTTGTACTCTCAAATACTTCTATCATTAACAACTTCCATGCTCTATTCATAATAAAATAAAACACAAAATTTCAACTATCCCTAAAATATATCAAACACTGGGCCTTAATCTTACTCCACACTTATAACCTTACATCAAACAAGCATACAATAATCTTTCCTAGTATGAAACATTTACTCTCTCCCATCTAAACAAATATTCATCACCACTACCATTTCGTAAGAAGAGGTCACTAAAAGGATAGAACTTGAGGACCTGAAGTATGAAAAAATACTATGCATAACTTTGATGCTTAACTGAGGCCTGTTAAATAGAGTATCGACGATATGGATTCATTACAGAGACAAAAACTTAAGATATACATAACATAATCTGAATTTCACTGATCACTAAGAGATTTGCATGAGTATTGGAATTTAACATACTGTAAAGCATGAGTGCATGAGTCATTAGCTGTATGACCTGAATTTAGAGTTCATAAATTTCATGGGATATGATTCGTACAGCTGAGCAAACTAGAACTCCTTATACTATGAAGTGGAAGAATACATGATTCTATGGATGGTGCATGAATTTGAGCTATGATCAGGGAACTGACATGTAAGGCATTAGTATATATCATAATAACTAAGGTAAAAATACTGAAATAAGAATAGGTTAGGAATCATCCTCTCTTACTACTAATCTACAGCATACTGGCATTACTACTGGAATTTGAGAGCCTGACTTAGTTACTTATTTTATCATCTCTCTCTTAGCTATAAGCCATCACGCTAAGTCTACGGGACCCTTTTAATAAACTCTAAACTGAACTGCAACCATCCAAGATTCAAACACGTAATATGGGTATTCCTAAACTTTTAAAGAACCATACTATCTTTATTTATAGCCTACTAATATCACACTTCTTAAATTATATTTTTCCCCTAAACCATGAGAATTACCATTAACCTGAACATCCGACATCATCATCCTATAGCCCATAACTTAGCTGGTAAGAGCTTCAATTATTACATTACTAGCCTCATTCAAAAGTGGCAACTAAAGGGTACTATATTAGCACGCCCATACCATCATACTTAACTTTGAATAAATAAACATAAATTCTAGCATACATTATTTCAAGCCTTTTGGTTAACCTATCATATAACTAACCCCATGGATACAAAATCTACTGAATTTAGATAACACTATCCCAATTTTACTATTGCTAAACTTCTGGGTTCATGCTTTTAACTCTACATCATATGCAATCATAGGTTTCTTAAAAGGGATGTAAAAGCACCTTCCTTAGATATCATCTTTCTCCCTCTAAGATATGAAATGATCTGACCCCGAAGGACTTAGAACTACCCCTTCTTTATATAACTGGTTCATTAGAAAACTAAAAAATAAACAACACTATTTCTATAGAGAACTAAGGAATAAAATGAGTGGAGCCAATTTGTTCTAAGAATGACATCAAAATCAGTCATCTCTAACTCTACAAGATCTATTGAAGTAATTTTTTGAGGTACTATAATTGGGTAATTTCTATATACCTATCTGGCTATAATAGATTTACCCACTGGGTAGATACTGAGAAAGGCTCTGCTAATTTTTTAAACTAACACCATAATTGACAACTATATAAGGAGTCACAAAACAAAACGAAGCTTCAGGATCTAATAAAACATAAACATGAAGATGAGTGACCTGTAACATACTCATAACCAGATCAGGAGAACTTTCTTGATCATGTCAGGGTTGGAGTGTATATAATCTATTCTGGCATTGCCCACTAGTGGCACTAAAAGTGGTGCCCTATTGAGTCAGGCGACCTACTGAAGCTAATGGTAGATTAGACTGGTCGTGCAGACTATCCCTCATGCAATCTCTGACCCTGTGGCCTGGATTTCCACATACAAAACATACACCACTACTAGCCCTACACACACCTCGATGATTCCTATCATACCTCCCACAGAGAGGATGAGTATGACCACTATTTATGCTACCTTAGGCCTAAAGCCTAGCGCTCAATCTCTATTGTCATTCCTAAACTTTGGCACTGGAGCACTAGCTGAAGAAGGATCTGGGATGAGAATATTTGGTAGATCTAAGAATGGTCACCACTCTCTGACCTTGACTTAAAACTACCTATTCTAGCCCTCTTATTCTCTCTCTATTTCTCTATACACTTCTCCTCCTCACTTTGCTGAGCATGAACCATAAGCCTGGATAGGATAACAAATTGTTGATCATTCTGATCAACTATTAAATGAGCTAAGGTAGTGAAAATAGCTCGAAATTTGGCATGAGAGACATGCTCATTCAGAAGATCTTCCTAAACAGATGAATGTGCGGGCTGCTTCCCATCAAAAAGAGAGTTTTAAATAGAGCTTATGCTCATTCTCATGACATGAGTACTGAAAGAAAGGAAACTTTTCCTAAAACTTCTTTTAGCCTCTTGTCCATAAGTATGGCTCACTTCACACCCATGCACAAAACTCTACTCAATGCGGCTTTTAGACTCCCTAGGACACTGTAAAACCTAAGTCTCTAACTAAGTTTTTTTCATGACCTGAGGCTACCTCTTAGTTGTGACAATGGTGCTTACGGTCATAAGTGATGACAAGCTAACCCATGAACTTGTACCTATTATGAGCACTAAGTAAACTAAAAATATAAGACATATGCAAAAAATAACTTATAATTCCATAAGGTTTAAATACTAAAAAAATATGACAAATTCACAAGTCTATAATGTCTGAAAAAAATACTGAAAACACAAATGATAAGACTAATAAATTGACTAACTATCTATTTGACTTTCTTAATGTTTGAAAGCCTCTAAATTGATTAAGGAACTGATGGGACATTCCCCACCTTACTCTAAATAACTAAAAAGAAACAAAAAATAACAAATAAACATAATAGGTCCTCGATAGATGAGGACTCACCACTCCTGCTAAAGTGTTGGACCGTCTAAGTACGATTGGGAAACTAAGCATCCGAACCTATGATATAAGACATCATAGTACAAAGAAAAGTATGAGGTCAGTACTTTGAATGTACTGGTATATGTGATGAGGTTAGGTTAAAATGCATAGATTAACTGTGCATATAGTAATGGCTAACTGAATAGCATAAGATAACTGAGTATGCATGCATAAAAATTGAAATACTGAGAGTGCAAGACCAAGCATATAATATTTCTAAAATAATCTATAAAATGAATTACTGAAATTTGATAATGGAATAACTGGAAGTCTGTATGCTATGGGCAAGCAAACCTACACTGAATTCTGTACCGAATACTAAATTAAGACTCTGGGAGGTATCATTTAACCGACATGCCCAATCTGAGTTAAGTAGGGTCTAACTTGTAACCCCAGTTTGAAAGGTGTCAGTAACGTGCCACGGGTAATAATAATGGCTGTGTGGATCCACTAAACTAGTGTCCTAAAGGACTAAGGAGTAATCGTATACTACCAAGAA
Source organism: Capsicum baccatum var. pendulum (assembly GCA_030864225.1). Classification (NCBI taxonomy): domain Eukaryota; kingdom Viridiplantae; phylum Streptophyta; class Magnoliopsida; order Solanales; family Solanaceae; genus Capsicum; species Capsicum baccatum. The sequence continues at coordinate 137,773,009 of CM061552.1, forward strand.
ACTCATGAGATATGTGTCAACCCTAAGCTGGCAGGAAGATATCTCAAACCTACTTTAGCTATGTAGTTTTATAACTCAAGGATTGTAACTAAGGGGCAAACCCTAAAATAGAAGTAATGTCCCCATCACTAGGTTCACTCAGTGATGAATCCTACTCCCAACTAAATGATACTGTTTACTGGACTGAGCTAAGCTTAACTGAATAAACAACTGTTCATAATAACTGATTGAATGATAATACTTATGGTATATCTGAAATTATTTTAAAGATACTGAAATTATGTAAGTAACTAAGTATCGGTTGTTCATAACCCTCTAATACTGATTGTAAATAATAGTACGGACACATAAATGCTTTGAAACCATAGTAGGGAATGATTGTTCAAAATCCAACACTTAGGCATTTCATTAAACGCATGAGAGACAAAACTTAAGCATGGGTATAAGTAATCACGTGGTGATAACATATTTATAATACTAAAACCATGAATTAAGCTTTTAAATGACAAGAGTTCAATATTCAAAACATGTAAGGGCTCATTCCATGGAAAGTGCCTGTTATCAAAACATGAAATCAAATTATCAAGAGGTTCATGGGTATAATTCAACTTAATCATGAAAAATTCATAATTTAAAATATAAGGAGATTCTTGGACTCCATGGGTCAAAAGAGCCCATGGTTGAATATCACACATACCTTAAACCCTTAAACTTGAAAGAGAAACACCAATCTTGATGTTTTCTTGACTGTTCTTAGATTGGGGAATTTGAATTCTTAATTTTCTTTGAAAGAAAATAATGGAACTGGATGATCTTTGGGGATGACTAAGGTTTCTTTGAGAGGAGGATTGGGGAGGATGGGAAAATAATGCCCACACTGATGTGATAATTCATTATTTAATAAATTAGATTTAGGGAAAAAGACTTAATTTCCCCTTAGGTAATTAAATTTGTAACTAGAATGTGGTTTACAAGGTCACCAAGATGCTATGTGAGGTACCTTGCTATAGGCACCGCAATGCGGCACTATCACCGTGAGCTATTGGAATCGTGATCAAAACATGACCTTATTATTGTCTAAAAAATCTAAAACTTCTTCGAGACATTCTCCTTATACCCCTAAACATAAATTAACTCAAAAATCAACATCTCGGGGTTGGAAGACTAATTTAGTAGTGTAAGAAAATCCTCAAAGTTAAGGGTCCATAAAAATGATTAAGCCTCTTATGCTTGCAACTAGAAGCTGAACTGAGCTAAGAATAATATGGGGTATTATTGGTTGAGAGAAATTGAAAGTACTCCCTTATTCTCCCTTTCCTTCTCTTTGATCTTCTCCTCCTCAATATTTTGAGTATAAACCATTAATCTGGAGATGTCCATCTCCTTAATCAACATGGTCATTCTACACTCCTTAAGCATGTCCTTAGAAATTCTAGACATAAACTTACATATTCAGGCTCAAAGATCAGCCACCATAGTTAGATCATACCTTGCTAGTTGGGGAAACTTGAGAGAATACTCTTTCATATAGATGTTGCCTTGCTTAAATTTTATTAACTCCTTCACTTTTGCTTCTCTAAACTCAAGTGGAATGAACCTGTCAAAAAATGCAGCAACAAACTCATCCCACTTTATTGGCCTTGCATTTTTACGTCAATCTTCCTTCTACTACATAAACTAGGACTTTCTAAACACCCAATCAACACATTAACTTTAAGTAACACCCATGATATAAGTCACTTTATGATTACTATCTAAGAAGTCCTATGGATCCTCTTCAGACTTACACCCAAAGAACACACATATTCTAGTAGCCACCGCATTCATTATTGGGTTGGATAGGGAAACAACCTAATGGTTATTTTGAGAAGTCATAAATTAGGTTAATGCAATAAAAGTAGCCCTGAACTTAACATGAGAGACCTGATTATTTATAGGGTCTTTGGGAATTGGCAGTGGTGTTTGTTGCTTCTTATTTTTTCCTTCATTAGTTCTCTGAGGAGTTACTTTCTTTAAACAGATAGAGGACGAGTTAGGATAAGAATTTTAATAGAGTTCACACTCTATCACACGATATGAATCATGAAAAGAGTGAGACTTCCCTAAAAAATTTTGTAGCGTCTTGCTCATAAATATGGTGTTATTCATTCCCATGAATAATCATCTTCTTAAAGTGGCTTTTAGACACCCTATGACACTGTAAACCTGTTTCTCTAATACCAAGTTTGTCATGACCAGAGACTAGCCCCTAGTCATAACATGGTGCTTAGATCCATAAGTGACCCCAAGCTAACCCTTGGCCTGTCATGCATTAGGATACTTAAAAAATTAACAAAATACTAGGCAAATGCCATACTTAAAGTAAAATAATAATAAATGGAAATGGAATTAATGCTAATACTGTCTGAAATACTTAACAAATTAATAACATATCTTATTGTTTAAAAGCCATTAAATAGTAATAAGTTATTGGTACAAGCCCCCAACTAACTCTGACTGACTTAAATATAATGAAATGCTGAAATAAATAACTAATAACAAGAACTCAAATAGTGAGGACTCACCAAACTACTGCTGAGTGGTACATGACAAGCTAAGTGCAATCTGGGTACTGAGAGTCCAAACCTATACTTTAAGAGAATATAGCGCAAAGAAGTTTGCGATCAGAACTATCAATATACTGAGTATGCGAGATTGAAAAATAATTGATATAAATTGAACATGAATGCATGGACATGTAAACTGAATGCAAGACTAAGTATAAGCATGTATAGATAAAATTGAATAACTAACCACTCGGTAAAGAAAACCTGAACTGAAAATAAACTGAGGATTGTGGGAGCTAACAATAATTGACATACCTTAATCTAAGCGAATCAGATTCCAACCTATAACCCCAGTTAGAAGGGTGATAGTACCTTTCCAAGGGTACCAACACTGGCTTGCATGGTTCCACTATACTGAGGTTCCAAAGTACTAGGGTGTCATGTTTTAGCTGACAGGTGATCCCTAATAACCTATGATGGTACCGTAGTTTTAAAACTTATGAACTTCTACTAATCATCTCATCCTAACTGATGGGTGGGACATCATATCTGCATGACATCATATCTACATTTAATCTATGCTAAGTACTACATCTAATTTAATAACACGAAAATATAAAACAAATTGCTTATCATGATATCTTTCTGAAAGTATCAACTGTGGATAATTAATGTTCCTTAAGACATGTAAACTGATATATGCATAAGTCCCTAGATATCAGGTGTTCATAACCCTGTGACTAATGAAGTTTGGGTATAATATTAATAAAAGTTGATCATAATAGTAAATTTCATAATTCAAGACAAACTAAATGATTTATCAACCAAATAAAAATCTATGATTCTGAGTATGACAGGATGCTACACCTATAGGAAAAATATATACTCATTAATTAATTACAATAATAAATTGAAGGGATTAAGTAAACTCATATTTGACCTAGAACCTAAAACATTAAGAAAGCAATAAACTAGAGAATTGAGATATTTTTGGGACTCAAAGAATGAAAGGAATCCATTGATGAAATCACACATACCTGGAGGTAGAAGCCTTGGAGAAATCCTTGGAATTTGAACTTTCTGTTTAGAAACCCTAACTTGAATTTAGAGAAGAATAATCACCTTTTTTCTTGGTTTCAATTGATTTTGCCACTTAATTAGGAATTTAGGAAGTTTAGGCGTATATACCACCCCTAATGAAGCCTAAAAGGTATGGGTTAGGATTTAAATGGATGGAAAAATACAAAATCCCTTTTTAAATAATATAGGAATTTCTGTGATACAATAATAATGACTCAGGCTATAACTCATTATGTCTGATCACAAGTCGTGACCTGGATTCGTGATTTGAAGCTCAAACACATAATCCTTTACTTTTATAATAAAGGGTCCTCATAACGACTCATTACATCTAACAATGAGTTATCATGAAGAATTGTAATCAGGGACTAATATCTTTAGTGTCCTTCTGTTATGACAATGAGTTCCTCCTAATGACTCATTATCAGTGATAACAAGACGTAAGGTAGAGTCATTATCACTGAGCTGAAACTTAGGATCTGTTAATATTGTGGCAACTAATCCATATAATGAGTCATTGTGTTTGATAATGGGTCATTGCCAAAGTCATTGTCACTTGCAATTGACAGTCTCTTAGGTAAATTTTCTTGAACGTCTTACTATGATATTGGTAAAGCTAATTCAATAGTATTTTATAGGTTTAGAGCTTAAAAACTTGGGGTATTACACAAACTCCCCTAAACCATCTTTAATTACCTAAAATATCTCATTTCACTCACAATCACATCCAAACATAAACTCTTCTCTCCCCTCAAGTTTAAAAATAGAACAAAAGGGGTTTTTAATTCCCAAGATCTAAGGTTGAAAGAATCAAAATTTCTTAAGAATTCTCCTATTCATGTATGTGACATTTCATAAATGGCTTCCGTTCATTCACTGAGTCCCTAATTAAACACGAATTCCTAAATTAATCCTATTCTTTTGTGTTAGGGTTTCATATAGGTTATGGGTTTTGATGTATTCAATTTCTTAGCTAGAATAATCTTTGAATTTTTGTTTTCCTTAAATATTCATTGTTATCATGGATTTATTATTGTGAACCATCATTATATTTATTAAATTCATGAATTTGAATTGTTTTCATGAAAATTCATGTCTCATTCATATCATATACATTGTCAATAATAGCCCTATTGGAGATTTATGAGCACCAGATGACCTAGGTTTTGATGTATTAATAATTGAAAAGCTATTCTTTCAGCGTCACATATTTTAGGATTCTTTTAGATAAAGTGTCTCTATTAAGTGTGAAAAATCAATACTTATCAGCTTACAAGTTAATCAGTTTAAATTTTGTTGGAAGTAACACTTAGTACCGAGAGGATATACGAATAAAGACTCTTTTTACAATTAGGTTGAGACCTTTATTAGAAGTCCTAAATTCCCAAAAATATATTTTTGCCATAGGGTCAAAGAGTCTTCATCAAATAGGGTGGCACCTTAGTTCTTTGCATATTAGATTCATGGATCCATGTCAACTAGTGTTCGTATACTTGTCAAGGTACTAAACATCCATCAAAGAAAGGTTACTACTTGGGCCCTATTTAGCTAAGAGAGGGCATGCCAGTGAATAGTAGCTCCCAAAGTTCAATCTCAGTTATTGCATGACCTCATCTTCAATTTATTCATCAAATTATTTTAAGTTACATATTGTATTTACTTGGTCATAGTGTTAGTTTTATTCCTTTTTTCATGCTCCATTTATATTTTCATGATTAGTATGTTCAGTTTCATATTGCATAATTCATACCTCACATACTTAGTGCATTCAAATTACTAACCAAATACTTCTTTGATCTATATTGTGTCATAATATAGGTTGAAACATTCAATATCCCAATCATAGTTAGCTCGATTTTGCACAACTTCAGCAACAACGTTAGGTGAGTGCTTATCATTAGATGATTATTTTAGTATTTTTATCACATATTCTATTGCATATTCAGATAGTTAGAGTTAGATGGGGGCTTTTCCTAGCAACTCATCTTGGTAGAAGATTTTAGATAGATAGACTTATGTTTTTAGCTTTTAATTATGTTAAATGTTCTTCCATATTAACTCGGCAATGGTTTTCATTTACTTATTATCCAAAGATTAAGACTTTTAGTCTCCAATCAATATTACTCAAATATTATGATATCTTTATGTCATGCAAGGACATGGGTTAGCTTGAGCAAACTCATGATTCTAAGAACCGTATTATGATTAGGGGTAGTCTCTGGTTGTGTGACATGACCTGAACTAGGGCCTAGTCATATCGGGCATCTCAAGTCCAATAAAGATCGTAGAGCACCCCCTATACCCAATCCAACCAACCAATATACAACCCGTGTTGGATGAATTTCGAAAATATAATAAGATAGAGTATTTATAACTCAATGATTTTGGGATAAGTCTAAAACAATGACCAACCTAACAAAGTCAGAACGTCCAAACCAAACTAACTAAACCATTAATGGCCAAGTCCACAGTTATCCATACAAAGCCTCTAAGCCATACTAAAGAATATCCAGACGGGACATGCCCTCGACCATAACCAAAACCAATGTCAAAGGAATAGTAAATAAATAAGAGAAACTATAACATAAAATGGTCCTTTCGAAGAATGGAAGATCACCACTTCAGTTTGACTAAAGTTATCCCCATATCACCAAGTGACTGAGCAAGAGGTGTGATTGTATGGCCGATTCCTGCATTATGTAGTGATACAACATCCAAAGACGGTTAGGAAAATAAATGCTAGAATGTACTTAGGAATAAGAAAAAAATAATGTCATTATTCAAAACCAAAGTAAATAACCATATGGAATCACATACGTACATCTATATTTATACCATGCCGGGAAAAAAAACTAGGCTTAGCTTGCATTTAAAATCTTTGAACTGGGTTGTGTAGCTCTAAAGTTCTAAATCTACCCATGAGCTATATGGGTTTAGCTCCCACTGCTAAAAGGGCCCCGACGCATGTTAGCCACATGAGCTAGAGAAAAAAACCCTGAGATGACTAGTACAAAATATAAGTGTTACATCATGCACGTGGTTACCAAGACTAATCCTCACATCGACAAATATGAGCTTTTATTTTTGGTCACCCCGGGACCTTCACCTTCCATGACTTTGCTATCACGACCCCCTTTAGGCTCATAGTAAAACCATTCACACATGACCAACCATTTACCAAGGAGTCTTTTTAATTAGGAATTAACAATTGGTATCGTCATACCAAAATTAGATCTTGCAAGTCTATCCATTTATGCCATACCAACGACATTAAACCAATTTGACACCAAATTTTCCAATTAAACCAATACCATGCCACCAAGGACTTTCCAAACCATTTAAAACCTTTAAAACCAATTTACGTTCCATTACCTTTTTGTACAATGCAAAGGTTTCAAGAAAAGTCAAACTATGTGACAAAAATAATTCTCATTGGCATATTATCAAACATATTAAGGGAAATAAGTTTCCAAAAGCCAAGCCATCTCAATTGACCATTCCCATGTAACCATATGTTCAAAACATAATTATAACAAGAAAAGCCATAAGAAAATATGGGAAAACATTATCTAATTAAGCATAACCAGAACCCCAAATATTTATTTCAAAAACAAAACAATACCGTAAGAATACCATAAAAACCATTCATTAAAATATGATTTTAGTTAAATTAACAGTAAGGGGGGAGTAATATGCCTGAGTTAAAAAGATTTACAAAGAGATTTTGATCCTTAACCCTATAGATGACTACCTTGAAGAAACCTTTCCCAATATTCTTGAGAGGTTTTTAGAGAGAGTTTAAAAAGTGTTTTAATCTTCTAAAGTATATAAAAGATGACCAACTCGGGTTATAAGATATGGGGTCATAGGGGATTAGGGTGGGAAATGTCCAAAGTATCCCAGCTTAAAAGCTGTAGAAACTCACTGATGGCTATGAGTTAACCCTCTAACTCATAACCATAACATACGAGTGGTATCCTCAAGTCGTTACTTGATCAGAAGGTTTGACATTACCCTTTATCAAACATACAACTTTTTAGCCTTATTCGTCACAACACGATACAACAAGTATAGTGTCTCTCGTAACAAGGACAAAACTCGGCCATCAACACACTGACCAACATATGACTTGGGTCCCTATACCCTTCACTATACCATATGATTCATGGTGTGAGTCGTATGATGATCAGAGAGTTCAAAGCTGAGAAAATTTTCAAGGGTCAAGGTTTGGGGTGTTTCATTGTGACACAAGTCCACTTTTACATATTATTCTTCTCTTTAGGTGGAGGCCAAATATATTAATGACTTTTGCTTTTGTAAAAGTTTAATCCCTGAAGAATGATCACTTTTATGTCCACACCTCCACAAAAGTGACGACCATTGTACATAATGCCATATTTCTCATTTCAATCAATTTTTCATTTCAAGTTTTGGAAAGTGAGTGTTTTTTTAGGAATTTGGTGATTCTTAGAAATTCTTGATGCTTTTAGTCTTAATTTCTTTGTCATTACATTCTTTCACTTTGTGTAGTGTTAGTTTTATCTTTTGATTGTGAATTAAGTCTCAAGATTTCTAATCGTTCCTCAATTAAAGTAAGACTTTGGGAGAAGCTAAGGGTTGAATTTTCTTCCATCTCTGCACACAACTTTTAGCCATGGGTTTTTCCCTTGGGGGTGGGGGTAATTAAGGTAGGAATTTAGTTTTCACAACTGGCCTTGAGGTTCAATTTTTTACTTGATTTTCTATCAAATTTTCATATCTACAATATATGTATCACTTTACTTATCTTAACGAATAGGTTTTTTCATGAAAGTGTGGAAGCATTCTGAAGTGTTGCAAAAGAGGAAAGCAACTTATTAAGGATCTATGATTGTTGTTCGGCCTCGAGATATGTTACGGTTTTTTTTTGTTAAGACATAACTTTTTAGACATTATATAGTGTAAATTGCCTATTAGTTAGAGTAATTATTAATTAAGTTTAGGTAATCCTAGTTTTCTTATTTATTTCTCTTATTTCTAGGACATCAGAGTGGGATTCACACTTGAGCCTTACTTTAGCTACTTGCTTGGTGTTAGGTTTTGTTGATGACTTTTAGATTAGGTTTGGGGTAGACTCTTAAGGTATGCTTGATTTGAGATACTGGTATCCCTTTTATTTATTATTTTCCTTATTCTCTCAAACTACAAGTTGAGGATAGTATTATATAGTGGTCCTACTTTGTTATGGTATTGGTGTGAAGGTGCTTTTCCCTAGTTTTCTTATGTACTTATATTTATCAATTTATATTTTTAATTTCCTTGGATTTGCACTAGCATATTCGTACATGCATTCTCTCAGGTATAGCTAGATTTGAGGAAAAACATGGATTTTCAATTTTTAAAAAGGAATAGTTGGAAAGAAAGAAATGAGTTTAGCCTTCGTTTGGGTCGGGGCAACCAATAACCTAAATTTTAGTCCTAGTTTAAGTTCTTGCCATTATTGTATCTATAGGCGTCCTACTTTGAGTCTGGGCATATGATATAGGCTTCATGTGTCCTTACTAAATCCTAACTTTATAAGGAAAAATGCTTAATGAGGTGTATATAGGTAGGCATTAGCCAATGCGTCATTTTATATTGCATTACATCTCTCAACTAAACTTATGTAGATCAATGAATTGAGTATTATTACTTATTTATTCACTTACTTTCTTGTAAGGCTTTAGGTTTCTAGCTTTCCTATATTTATGTTAGAACTTTATTTTCTATATATTTTATATTGCTCCTTTGAGCTCAGTCGGCCTATGGTTCCTAGTGAGTGCATGTGTTTAGTAATCACATCACACCTCTACATCTTTCTCTAACAAATATCCTAGAGTGGATAGTTGCCTTTGATTTTTAATTCATTCGAAGGTCGTTTTGATCAAATTCAAGGTGAGCTCGGGTGTACAAAGGTAGATCTATCTCCTTTGTTTTGTTACCATCTTCATTTTGTCATTTTAGGACAATATCTTATGTATATATTTGTGTACTTATGTAGTATTACTTCCTGTATTTAATGGCTCATGTACCAGTGATGCCAGATCTTGGGATGGTGGTTTATATAATTTGTTCATTTCTTCCACTACTTATTGGCCCCTAATCATCTATAATTGTTTATATAATTGCCCTAGTTTATTCTATTATTCCTTTTTTCTTCTATTAGCTCATTACTTACTATTTCTATCAATAGAATTTAACTTACCTATAACACGTAGGTACCATCATGGCCCAATTTTGGGTCATATAACCCAATTGTAAAAAAACCTTATCTTATAAAAGGTACGCGTATTTCACTCCACCTGTTGAAAATTTTACTTTATATAACATTTGTCATTCCAATCTTATGTATCAGCTTCTCAAAGGTTAATGATGGCAATATCTTATGTCATGACCCAATTTCTAGAGTTAAAATGACACCTTCTTTAACCCGCTTGTAATTAATTCAATCCATGGCCTAGAACAACCATTAAAGAGCTAATCGATAGAAGACAAGTAAATAAAGGGAATAAGAATACAATGGAGGCTCTAAACAATAAAAAGTGACAATAAATATAGATAAACATGTTGTACAATAGAGGAATAAAGACAAAATATGTAAATCGTGTTCCTTCTAAGACCTAGAAAGGTCGGTACACAAACCACTAAACCAAAGAGTGTACTAGATGATACCAAATATACAATATAGTCTTAAAATATACAAAAGATCATCCAAAAATAGCATAAGAGGAGGATCAACTCTGGACTCCAAAAGATCACCCTATCTCTGAAAAGCAGCACAACCTGACGATAATGTCAAAATAGGTCAACTTAACTAAATTCTAGTAAAAACATAAATAAAGTGCAAGAATGTAATTATATATATATATATATATATATATATATATATATATATATATATATAAAGAAGACATGTAAATAAAGGGAATAAGAATACAGTGGAGGCTCTAAACAATAAAAAGTGACAATAAATATAGATAATCATGTTGTACAATATAGGAATGAAGACAAAATATATAAATCATGTTCCTCCTAAGACCTAGAAAGGTCGGTACACAAACCACTAAACCAAAATAGTGTACTAGTTGATACCAAATATACAATATAGTCTTAAAATATACAAAAGACTATCCAAGAATAGCATAAGAAGAGGATCAACTCTAGACTCCAAAAGATCACCCGATCTATGAAAAGCAGCACAACCTGAGGATAATGTTAGGATCGATGAGTTGCACAATAAGTACTCAATAGGAACCATAGTCCAACTTAGCTAAATTCTAGTAAAAACATAAATAAAGTGAAAGAATGTAAACTATATATATATATATATATATATATATATATATATATATATATATATATATATATATATATATATATATATATATATATATATATATATATATATATATATATATATATATAAAGTACTCAAATATGGAAATAAAATCAAAGTATAACCTAATTGGCCCCTAACAGCCAAGAAAGCACAATCAAGAAGGAAACATAACACAATTGATCCCCCATAAACCCAGTGGATACAAACATATAGTAACACTAATATAAAGATAGAATAACATAACATCAAACATAAATGAACCAACATGTGAGAAGCGCACATGATACTTCTATCTGGACTTAACTCCAAGTCTTTCCAATCCTTACTGAATTCCAGATCCAAAATTAGTATACATATACATCATAAATTGTCATACTCAAATTGAAACTAGAAAATTATATCATAATAGTAACATGCCAGACTCGAACCAAAATTGACAATAGTAAAATTGCTAGGTGCTAAACTCAAAATAGTGTTGGTAATAATAATGATATAGAAATACTCAGACTCAAACTATAATTGATAAGCAATCAAAATGTATCACTAATCCTAGAAAACTATAGGTCGGTGGGCAATCACTAAACGCGGTACTAGTCCTAATTACAAGGCCTAAGAGTGAGGGTTACAGCGACATACTACCACACCAGGGTAATAATGCTATAAAGGGCTCCTAAAACTAAGTCTGCCTAAATTCAAGATTTAGCCTAAGGTAGAGAATAAAGATCATTTAGGTCAATAAGTAGCTATTATAGGCATCCTACCTAAAAGAATGAGCAATGGGGACCATCACCGATCTCAAAAATCAAACCTAAGGCAATAACCTACTCACCTATACCATCCCAAGGCACTAAGTATACTTCATTGACCCTTCAAGTCATTTTATGCAATTTCCTTATTTAAACCCTACTTATAGTATTTAGATGTGATTTATGACTTACGGGGATGGATAATGTTGATTCTTGAGGTGTTCAGAGGTGATTTAAATCATTATTTAAGATCTTCAGTTTAATAATTCAAGCTTGATCGCGGTCAACATTTGATAAAGACAAACCCAGGTTAGTATTTTAGTGCTACCAATAGGCCCAAAATGTAATTTTTAGTCAAATTACATATTTCATTTGTTTTCTTGGGATTACAAACAATTTTCAATGATCTATTTAAAATTTCAGATATTTTGGATACTTAATTTAATTAGTGATTTAATGGGTCAAATTATAATTTAATTACCCATATGGTCAATATAAGAATGAACAAAAGTGGGAGGGTTTGACAAAAATAATAACATAAATAGTAAAAATCTGAAAGTTGGAAGGCAGAAAGAAAAAAGGCATGAAACCTGCAATTTTTGCATTACAGTTTCGAAGAGAGGAGCCTCGACAGTTTCAGGCAGGCTATTTCATGCATAATCCTTACATTCTTATCAACCTACTTCTGTATCTATCATGATGTGTTTAGGTGTATAGGAGTTAGGCCAAATCTATTAACGTAGGCAGTAATCAAAGGTTATTATGGAATTAATGATTAAATAATGGTTTGTGTCAATTAATTGATGATTTGGTAGTAATTTGGTACATAAATGATATTAATGTTTTGAGTTAGCATAATGATGATTGTGGAAAGTGAGAAAATTTGAGAAGGAATGGTGACAAATTGATAGTACACTAACGTGGGATTTATAAGTTGGTGGATTGAAATTATTCTTGGAACGAATGCAGCCAATGGTCAACTGATTAGCGTCATAATGGGGTAGATTGTAATTAGTATAGGTCAAATTCAATTAGTTTAGTTGCTAAAATTTTGTCGCTGGTAAGTACTGAATCTGTGATTTAAGCACTATGTCATATAACTTAATCTCTAAATTCAAACTTTTTCTATTGCCATTATTAGTATATGCAATTAAATATTTAGGGTTTACATATTAATGGAATTCATGAGTTTGAATTTGATTATAAATTTGGACTCTTTTACTTACGAGTAGAATTCATGTTTGAGTAGATTGGGCTCGTTAGAAGGTGATTCAAAAGGATAAAGTTTCCATCTAATTCATTCTATTTTGGGTTTACTTCGGGCGTCTTCTACTAAGGCAATTTGAGACTTTCTTAGACTTTTTTTTGAAGTGTTTATGTGTTAGTTACGATAATGAGATTAATGGGGAATGAGGGTCCCATATAGGTGAAGTGACGAGCATCTATGTGGGTACTAATGTTATTTGAGGAGTTAAAATAAGTCAATTGTATGTTTTGAACTATTTTTTTAATTCTATTTGCTAGTATGATGGGGTGATTTGCTATGGTAAATGAATTGTTGAAAATACTAGCTAATGAAAATACCCCTACTTGATAAGTTGAGTTGATTTTGAACCTACTATGTGATCGGACTTAAGGCATGAAGTGTTTTTCTTAACTTTATTGTTAATTTGGGATAGGAGTTGCATGTTTGCACATCATGCATTGTATTTCATATAGGGTTGGAGTGCACGCCTGCACAATATATTTATTTGGATCGAAGTACATGTTTGCACAACATATTTACTGGGGTCGGAGTGCATGCCTGCACAGTACATGGACATTATGAGTATCCTATGGGTCCTAACCTTAAAGCCATTGATCGATAGGTATGTGCACAATATATGCGTTGCATTCTACTATATTCATTCATTTCTGGTTAAAATTGAGTAAGGTGTATTTGTTGACTTTGTACTATTTATTAAGTACTTGAATATTTGTAACTTAATTTCATTGTATTGAGGATTTCTTGGATTTTGCCATGATATTCTTATAACAGTTGGACTTGATTATTCAGTTAGGTTAGAGTGTATTTCCTATGTGCAAGTTGTATGATTGTTTTACATAGTTGACTTGGTGTTACTCATCACCATAATGAATTAGGATCGATCAATGATTCATGTTGAGTACACGTGATTCCATAATCAACCTTACTTTTTCTACACCTTATGTGGAGGTACTAATACGATGATCTCTAGGAGTTGATTCCTGTGGCATCTTATGTTTTAGCATCACTGGAGATTCGAGGTGGTTGCTATTGATTCCAGAGACTACTAAAAACTCATTAACCCTTATCTATATGCATTTTCTGTATTTTGAGATACTTAGACTTTTCTTTAATTTCTGTATGTAGTGGCTTGTATTAGGGCCAACCGAACATGGGATTTTCTATGTTTTAACAAAGACTATACTACTCTTTTTGTGAGTTTTGGAAATTATTTGGGTTTTATTATCTTCTTCTACTTCTATACATTTGGATGTTATGTTTGGGATTGAGATTTGCCTTACTAATCTCGAAGGGTTAAATAGGTGACATCACAGTCTCTTTTTTTGGGATGGGACAGTACTAAAACTAGTTCTAAGGGATAATCATGAACTAATAAGGGAAAAAGTGGTCTAATTCTCTAGAAAGGGGACTAACCGGCTAAATTAATTAATAAATGCTAAAATAATAACTGAATCATAAGTACCTATCTATATCTAGCACAATGCAACACTTACATTATAATAAAGCATAGTCTAGAACAAAAGTAAGCATAGCCTTCTAGGATATCGTTGAAAGCTCTAATAATCCTCTACTCCCAATCTTTTCCTTTCCGACAAGCCTTCGATTACTGCCACATAATCAGAAAAAGGTTTTATTTGTCATATTAAGAATATTGATACCTATATTGCTTATATATACTTTGGGTCAGAAATTAGACTAAAAATTTATAATCCTCTAGGTCATTTCATCTCTTTGCTTATATTTCTGGTGTTTTGAGCCCTTTACAATGGCTTTAGGTTAATTGTGACTTACCAGAACTGTCGATTCAGTTATGGGATAGTTTGTTTGAATTGTAGTCTCATTTTACTATTTTGGGCTTTCACTAATTAGGATTTGGTGTAGGATCAAAACTCCTAGTAGATGACCTCAAATGAACCAATAATAGCACCATCAGCTCCAAAATATTTATTTTAAATTAGGGGTTCCCTTGGTTCAGGTTCTGAGGATTCCAGAATCATTTTAGGCAATTGAGTGGATTTTATGATGATGGAACTATAGGCGTGGTCCCCACAAGTAGATAAAATGATTCTGGATAAAAGTTTTGATGGTTCCATTAAGTCTGAATTGTCAAATATGACATGGTAGCATAACTTATTTGTGCGCACGAGATTTCGAATAAATTCTTAGCACCCGATCGAAGTCAATTTTTTGACTTATCAAAATCAAGTACCTAATACCTGGTACCTGATATGATCACTTTATTCCTAAAAAGTGATTGATTCCCACCTTTCACTCTCAAAATAGATTCTTTCATAATGGAAATCTTACCATCTTAATAGATGATTTATGAGATTTTTTAAATAAATTAGAGATTTGACCGAGATAGATTCTAGTCTCCGATTTTACCACTACTATTTACTTTTACCAGCAGAGATTTTAACCCCTTCTACACTTTTATGATGATGTCAGAACTTACTCCACACAACAAATTTACAAACTTACACACTTTTAGCCGTGATTTGATTTCATGTATTTATTTTATATACATCACTCTAGTACTGGACGAAAAAGAGTGGGGATGGTGATAATGATTGTAAATCTTAGATTAGTACCATGTTGGTATATATGGGTACCTCTGTACATCCTAGGGGGCCCTTCATTTGTGAGCCATTGTTCTTGAGAAAAGAGGTCATAGTAGGTCCTTCCTTTATGAAGCGTAGAGCTGGAGGAAGTACATACACTAGGTTATGTCATGACACTTTGATCAGTCATGGTATTATAGTTCACTTGCATTCATTCATGCATGCTCATTTCCCATCACTAGTATGTTGTTTGATTCTTATATCTACCATCCTTATGGGGTGGGAGGGTTACATAGGTATGAGTTATAAGTATGGTTTATTGTGTGCTTTATGCTGATTGAGGCTTCTGAGTTATGGACTAGCCGGTTATTTATTTATTTATTTATTATTATGGTTAGTTCATGGAGGTTGATTATGAACTGATACAGAGATTTTAGGTATGATTCTAATCTCTTTATCTTAAGTTATTTAATTATGGGTAATTATCCAATTGATGGACATTATGGTTTTAGGTCTTGATTATAATAGCATTAGTTCTCTATTTGGTTAGGATTCCTTGAGATATTAGTGTGGCTGCCTTAGGTTATACCCCTTGAGTTAGTCTTGTACATACATACATACATACATATATATATATGTGTGTGTGCGTACACATGTGTATCTTGCTATTATATTACTATATATTCCTTCCTTCATTTGTTCATGTTGTATATCCATTCCATGGCCTTCTATACTACTATATATCCCTCTTTAACCCTTTATTGTGTACTATGCTGTGATATATAGTATAGTACTTTAGTGCCTAAGTATGGCTGGAATAGGATAGTTTATCCTTCTTGCCTTCCTAATTTTAGTATCTTAGTTTCCCTGATACTAAGTTGTAGTTTACATTCTTGCTTGCATGCTATCTATATTTGCATCATCTTCAGAGATCAATAGGCAGTTTTCTACTGAGTACCACATGTTTGGTACTCATACTACTCTTCTACATGCTGCAGATCATAGTATGGTTTCTCGACATTATTGTGTGAATCATGTAGAATAGTTCTGGATCAAAGATTTAGGGTAAGCTTTTGGCGTTTAAAGTATCACTATTCTTTCTCTTATGGACTAGACTAATCTTTATGTTATATTCAGAGATGGGTTGTATCAATATATTCATTTGGTATTTTATTTGTATTTTTGTTATATTAGAAGCTCTTGTACTAATTCCATCAGTGTTTGGGACTATCTTGTGTGTATGTATATATATATATATATATATATATATATATATATATATATATATAATAGTCTTTATTAAAGTCATTATGCTATCTTTATTCATTCCTCTTAGAAGTCCGCTACTAGCAATTTCGAACAACAGGTTGGCTTACTTACTGATGGATTATAGTAAGTGTCATCATGACCTGAGAAATTGTATTGTGACAATATCTCATGTAAGGCCTTCTTTTGAAATCACAAAATTTAAACCATCGCATTGTCCCTTGCGGCTAAAGGATTATTTTGGCCTAAAATTAGGCATAATCCAAGCTCAAATTAGCCCCAAAACAGCCCGACTAGAAAAAAAATAAAGTAAGGACTAAATTGGAGAATAAAATAATGGAATAACCAAAAGCTTACGAGAATAACGATGAGGGGTGATCAAAATTATAATCTCAAGCTTATCCTAGCTCCAATTCTATGTTTTGATCACAAAATTTAAGCCTCCACTACTCTAATGGCAGTTTATACTTGGTTAAATAAGCTGAAAAATGGACAAGGACACATATAACTACTAGCAATGGTTGCATTAGTAGACAAATGACTGCTAAAGCAGTGAGGAGGGCACTAAACTGGCCCAACCTCACCACTAATGCAATCTTGCATTGTTTAAGTGGCTATTAGTAAATCAATCCTAAGCCGATAAAGTGTATACTGCTAAAACGGTCTCTAGGCTGCTAAAGAGGCTGCACCAGTGGCACCAAATTTGCTAGGTTCTCATGGATTGTTTGCTCGAACTAGTTTGGAAATTCGTGCACATAGATGAACTATGCTACCTTATAAAATTCGGAATTCAGACCTAATGGAACCATCAAAACTTCCATTCGAGGTCATGTTGAAAAAATATGGGTCCCATACCCAAGGTTTTGAGTTTTACCAAAATTTATCTATAACCCAAAATGAGTCTGGAGGTCTCATGTTCTACACTAAGGGAAACCTTAGCCTAAAAGAAATATTTTGGAGTTGATGAAAATGTTAAAATTATTATCCGAGAGCATTTACCATAAGTTATAGCTCAAGACCCATCCTCAAATTCAAAAGTTTCAAAATAAGAAATGGCCTAAAAGACAAACAACCCAATAATAATTCTATCAGTCCCAATAAGTCATAAATGACTTGGAGTAGCTATAGAAAAGTGCTAAATATAGAACACGCACCAAAATTCAGATAATAACCTGGAGGGTCATTACATTTTAATAAACAAATTTGCAACATTTATCACTTGAATAAATCTGTTGAACATTTATTATAACTATTTTGTTGATGATCATGAGGTGCAAAATATCTTTGAGGAAATATGTTTTGTTCACTATTGTTTGATGTATTATCAATTTAACTGAACTATCCAAGTAGCATTATCATATTTAATATTATTAGAATCGTCAGTTTTAAAAAATATGCCATATAATTTAAAAATATGTTGAGTCACTAATCTCAACCGTACACATTCTCGATTGGCTTCATAAATAAATATTTTATGAGCATAATTTAAAGATATATTAGCTAGAGTTTATTTTGTTAAACTTCGTGATATAGGTTTATTTCCATAGGTAAATAGTTAGCCTCTTTATGTTTGGTCCTTAGGTGGATTTGATAAGTAACGTATGTTTGCATAACAATAATTTGTGAATTAAATTCATTAGAATAAAAATAATCCCATATAATTAATTCCTTGGAGGTATTCAAACATATGCTTAATTTTTTTCCTCAATTGCACTAAGATATAGAGTTTCATCATCAAGGATCTCTTCATCTTCTTCTTTAGGTCAGAATGGATATTATTTATATCAAGTGATTTCACTATTATTGGAGTGTTCAATGAATGATCCATATCCATGTAAAATTATTTTTGCTATATGTTCGGTATATGCAAAGATGGATAGATATTCTATTTTTTAAATACACAATTCTTTAGGCTAGGATAAAATTTTGTATTCCAAAGATCATTATTTCAAAGTTTTTTGTCAAATGTTTATATACCTCTAAAAATTCTTTAGGAGTTCTAATGATATTCAAATTATCAAAATAAACAATTATATTATCATATTTAGTTCAAAACCTCCTAACAAAAACATACGATAAAATAGAATAATTTTTCGTCATTCTTTTAGACTCACTAAAGTGACTGTACCATATTATTCTAATTGTTTTATTCTATAAAAGGATTTTTGAATCTTTATTAAGCATGTTTCTCGCAAGACTTTGTATGCTTCAATCATTACGAGTTCTTCAGATTTTTTCAGAAATACTCATTGTTTGGTGAGCTATACGAGTAGGTTGTAACAACATTCATTAAGAACAAATTAATTTTGTTCATTGATTTTGAGACTTATACGATATCTGAATGTAATTTACATCCATGATGGGAGAATATGTCCCCATACAATCAAGACATGATCCCATACAATCAAGACATGGTCTTTGTGAAAATCATTGTGTCCCAAATTGTGTTTTATATCTAATGACCTCATTTTTCTTATTTTGTTTTTGAACAAAGACCAATTTGTTCCCTACTAACTTTACAAAAGTTGTTAGCGTTATAGGTCCAAAAAAAATTATATTTTTCAAGTGAAGATTAGTTTGATTCAATTCAACTTTCCATTTTAGTTAAGCGCTCTTGTCATGACCCAAAATTTCATGAATTTTGAAGGCACCTATCAGACCCAACTATGGTAGTTAAACTTGACTCACATACTAAAGAAAATAAAAAAATGGTGTTAACAAGTCCTAAACATGAATAAATAGCTGATGGAACCATAACATAAATTCATATGATCTCGAAAACAACTAAACACAACAATACAAACTATATTCCAAGACTTGGTAATTATAAGCCGAGAGGAACTCAAAATATAGAATATCATAATCAATAAATACATAATTATCTGTCAAAAGTAAAATAATCACAGAGATAAGGATAGAGGAAGCCAATGATGACTCCTGGAGGGAGGATTGCACCTCAACTTTGAACTACAACTGACAAGCATGATCACATATAGCACGGACCATTTAAAATTGAAATCTACATCAAAAAAATGCAAAAAAAGTAGGAGTGAGTACAATACAAATTTTACTTAGTAGGCATTATAGGCTAATCAAACCTATGTAGAAAGTAATATGAATAAAGAATAATAAACAACTCTACCAGTAGAAAAATCCCTAAAGTTCAACATTAAGGAGTATCATAGTATATCTCAATCATATCAATAATCAAAACGTAATGCAGTGTAGTGAAATCAAATGGAACAATATAAAAGGGCCAATGCTTACCTATATACACCCTTCTAGTAATTTTTCACAATAGGACAGTACACATGGGGAATTAACCAGATTCATATATCAAATCAACTTCAATCATTATATCAATGATCTGGACCTGAACAAGAACTAAAATTATTCATTTTATTTATCATCTCCTTAAAATCATTTCTCTCAAATTATGTAACGCCCCAATTATCTGAACCAGAATGTTACACAGTTTTCATGACTCTGAAGGACCACAAGCTAACCCATGAATGATATCTGTACCTGTACACTGCAAAATATGACATGAAAATGCAGAAATATGCATAGAGAGGCCGTAAGGTTCAATACTGAACATAACTGAATAATAACAATAACGTCTGACATATAGTGGTATCTCGATACCAAAACAAAACTGAAATACTGAAGTCTGAAAAACATGAAAAATACTATAGTCGTCTGAAAACCTCTAACTGTCTGACTAAGGAGTTCATGGAACATGCCCCCAACTGTGATACCCCAAAAATTTTTTTCATTGAAATTTTGTGCGTAAATGTGTCGGGATCCTATCTTCAAGAATGATTTATTATTTTTATGTGTGTCTTTCTTTGATTTCCACCCACCATTTCGTAGAGCATCGAATAAACTTTCCAACGATATGTTAATCACCCAAAACAAACACTCGAGCGATGAGTTACGACCATTCCGATCAAATTACGACCATTCCGATCGAACTGTGAACAGTAAAATGTGCAGGAAAAAAATACTGCAGCCAGGCAATTTTTTGGGTCAACTTCAAATGTTCATAACTCCTTGTACATAATGAACTGTATGAGCTTCTATATATCAACGGAAATCCCTGAGAGTTTTCTTTCCAATGAAATTGGTTTCATCCAATTTGGACATCGGAGTAAAAAAGTTATGGCCAATATACTTCAGCCTATCGGATAGATCACTGAAGGGCAGATTTGACATTAATTAATTTTTAAAGGTATTTTGGTCATTTGCCATTATGGTAACCCTCTATATATACCCCCTTTGAGCTGAGAATTGTCATTCATTTTCTCTCATTTCTCTTATATCTCTCTCTCAAAATATATGCATATATATATATATATACACACACACACACATATATATATATATATGTATATACATATATATACATGTACATATATATATATATACATGTACATATCTCTATATATATACATATACATATATATATATATACATATACACACACACACACATATATATATATATAAGAAGAGGAGTTAGGGTTAGGGTTCCAATTGGGGGAAAATTGATTCAAGGCTTCGCTTTGCGAATTGCTTTCGTCAATTTCTTCGACTACGAAATCTAAGCTATGCAAGTATTTATCTATTGGCTCCTTTCTTCCATAGAGCCCATAAATCCTTTTTCAAAGGCTCAATATGCATGTGTACATATATATATATGATTATACTTTCTAAATTTTCATTGTGTATGTGTGTAGTATTCACATGATGGTTGAGATATATGTGTGGAATGATTATGTGTGTTGGTTGATGTATATATGTGTATTATTTGTGTGATGGTTGGTGATTATGTTGTTGAATTTGATGATATCCAAGAAGGGATCTTTGTATGTTTGTGGAAACTACGATAGTGTGTGATGTATAAATATATTAAATGGGTGATTGAATACTTGTAATCTTGATGAATCCACCTATGCCTAAGAAGTGCATGTAAGGTGTTTGTGAATATACTTCAGAGACTAGAAATTTTATTTTTATAACATAATAGGTCCAAAAGTAATTGATTATGAATATATGATGATTTAAATTGCTAAGCCTTGATTTATACTATTATTACATTATTTCCTTGTTATGACTTGATAATTATTATTGTGAATTATATATCCCTACTATTGATTGATATGTCAAATATTTTCTAAATGTGAGTTGGATTGTGAATTGAGAAATGTGGATGTTGAAGTTGAAGGATGATGGTGTTGTGGTGCATGAAATTGATCATTAAACCTATGCCCTAAATGGTGCATGTAAGATGATTGCTAAAATGCATATGTGAAGAAGAATTTAAGTATTTGACATATTTGTTATCCAAATTATGATTTCATGCCATATCCATATGCTTAACTTATGTCTACCATATGTTTGACAAAATATTTAAGAGAATAGGAAACTATGCATTGTGGTTCATTAGGTCTTAAACGATAAATTCATGCTTTGTTCCTATGAATAGTTGATTTCCTTGAATTTGTGGTGCGTTGTGGGTGTATAATGGAATTCCATGATGAATTATTGAGGTAACTATGATTTTTGTGTGTAGTATTTGCCATGGACCCAAAGCATGCTCCCCACATGTTCGATTGGATGCTTATATGGAGAAATAAGGCCATTTGATTTGCTAGGTGTGAAGTCCTCAATTATGTGTTGCATATGTTGGCCTATAGGCATGTTGTGTATGAGTGTTCTATCTTAGGTTACTTTATGCTATTGTGTGCTGGGGGTACATACGCCCGAAATAGTCTGCTGGTCTAGAGCCGAGTCAATTTCATGGTATCTTAATCAAGCGATGAAAAATGAACTCCAGTTTAGTTTCAAAACTTGGGGAAAACTCAGTAATCTCGAAAATCATTCTTTATCGAATAATTGGGCCATGAAGCTTTGAAATCTTACATATCAGTTCACTCCGTTATAGACCTCTGTACATTTTATGAGATAGTAAGCTTATCTTAAAAGTAAGTGGCAATTAGAAATACTCCATCAGAAAATGGAATCAAGCGAACTCTGTCATATTGATAAAGTATCATAATGTGAGAACAGATTCAGTTCAGTTGAGTACAGTTAAAAACCGGTTAAATGATCACTCCCACAATTTTAGTAACAGTCTTGAAAAAGAACTCAGTGAATGTGTAGAAGTTGAGGTTGTCAGATATAGGCCTCCCAGTATTGCTATCATTATCATTGAGTATAGAGACTTCCTGCGAGATGAGGGTTGCTCTCGAACTTATTTACCAATTATCATTATCGTTGAGTATTGAGACTTCCTGCTAGATGAGGTTTGATCTCAGATTCAGTTGTTCAGTGTTCTAGAGACTTCCTTCTAGATGAGGGTTGATCTTAGATTTAGTTGTTCAGTGTTCCAGAGTTGGTGAATTTGAATATCAAATATCAGTAATATTAGTTATCCGATTTCTCAATATGGATAAGTACAGATGTCAGCTCTAGTAGCTTCAGATACTCAGTATCTTATTGTCAGTATTATTATTTTCGGGTGTTAGCGTTCAAAATGTAACATTCGGTGTCATGATGATTTTAGTTGTACTTTATGCATCCATGTGTATTGTTGATCAGACATGTTTCAAAATTGGTAACTGTAGAGTTTCTATATATGTTTATTCCAGGGAATACATATTATCCAGATTGTTATATTTATGCATAAGCCTTATATTTTACCTTATCCTATCCTTGCATACTTGGTACATTCTTTGTACTGATGCATTCATGCAATGGTGCTTTCCCCACCATTGGTTCAGAAGAGCGAGATTCAGAGTATATTTAGCTGTCAGATCTTGTTGCAGTGGGTGCAGCAGTGAGTCCTTATCATCCGAGGATATTCTATTTCAGTGTTTTGATGATTTTAGTAGATGGAGTTAGTTGGGGAATTATCCCTTCAACTCCACAGTTCAAACAGTGTAGAGGCTTTTCAGACAGATGTATTGATATTTAGTTTTCAGTATTGTATATTTAGATGTTTGCACCTTATGGCCAGATTTAGCCAGTTTCTGCATTTATCATATTATATTATGTAGTGAATAAATACGGATATCAGTGAAGGGTTAGCTTGTGGTCCCTCGGGGTCATGAGCACCGTGTGGCATTCCGGTTCATGGGAATCGAGGTGTTACACCAACTAACTCCATCAACTGAAAACTAAACTAATATGATAAAATAAGATCATGTCCTCAGAGAATGAGGACTCACTGCTAAAACTCTGAACCCTAGAATGCTACTGTTGCTGCTGATCTAGGAGCCGTGTCTCTGAACCTATGGTGTAATATAAAAAGAAAACACCATAGCGCAAATGCGTTAGTACAACAGAATGTACTGAGTATACGTGTGTGGTAGGCTGAATACATGGGTCTTACATGTATGAATAATAATAACTGACTGACTAGTATAAACGTGAGAGTGTACAAATGAATACATAGTAACTGATATCGTGAGAACATGATTATTGAATCTATATACTGATGACATGAACTTACTGATATCTAGCATAACTAATACTAGAGTTTTGATAACTAAAATAACTAATAACATGAGTGACTGTGTTTGATAGTCCTAAATCTGATGGAACTATATGAGTTTCGTACTGTGACTGAGTTGATTGTATCTGACAGTCTTGAAATTTAAAGAACTATCTAAGTTCTTTTATTGAGACTGATACTAAAACTGTGGGAATATTTATTTAACCGACATGCCCCAAATGCTCTCGAATAGCTGAGCTGGTATCCAATCTGTGCCCTGATTAAAAGGGTGTCAATACCGCACCACTGGTAAGTCCAATGGTGGGTACCCACATCTGATAGTGTCCCTAAAAGAGAACGGTGGAGCCCTCATCTGACAGTGCTTATCCACCCTATCAACCCTCATCTGATAGTGTTGATGTCTCAACCTATGCTAGCTACATCGTTCTGGAACACAAGGATGATTACTAAGAATCACACCCTCATCTGACATTGTGTGTTCCCACCCTTGGGTTCACTTGGTACTAATTTCTACTCCTATCTGAAGAGACTGAACATGATTGACTGACCATACATGGACTGAGTTTATTGAATTCCTTGGACTGATGGAATACTATTGATATCTGATAACTAACCGAGTTCATGAGATTACTGATCTTATTGAGTATTGAGTTTATGAGATTTATAAGATTTCCCAACTCACATGACTGACTGACTTCTATGGAACATAGCTTGACAGAGAGTATCGTGAAAACATGACATGGCTCTAGGCACACAAATATATTTTTCGGGTACAAGTACCCCTAGAACTCCATAGAAGAAAACTGACAAGGCATGACATTCCTGAATACATGACCAACACCAACAATCCATAACACTTCTTGATCAAAGGAATAGAGTTCATAATTTATAATGCCATAAATAAGAAATTTCATGCTTCATATGGTTATCATAGTCTTGATCATGAAAGGAAATGCATATAATATGTACATACTTACATGATTTCAATATCAGGAGTGTTCCATAACATAACAGTCAATACACAACAAGAGCATGAAAATTATGTTACATCATAAGGGTTAGCATGGACTTTTCATTTAGATACTATTGAGTCATAAGAAACATGATTCTATCATTCTAGGCATTTTATCAAACAGCTTACATGCACACTTTATAGCATAGGTGAAATCATCAATTTAAGAATCTAAAACTACCCAAACTCATAGGTTTTCAATCAACAAACTCACATACTTTATGGAAATTCATCAAGACAGCATCTTGAAACATAAATAACAACTATAAACATGAACATGATCAAATCACAATAAGTAAATCATAATAGGTTATTTAAAACATGATTCTTGGACTTTACGAATGAAAGGGATCTGTGGATGAACACTACGCTTACCTTAGTTTGTGATTTCGTGAAGATTAACAGAGAGATTCTTGGAATTTGACAATGAATTCCCTTGGAATTGAACCTTTTATGAAAACCCTAGGGCTTGTTCTTGAGAGTTTTTGAGAGTAATTGAGTACAAGTTGCTGAATTATGGCCAAATCTCGTGTTATAAGGCTTATATAGGGTGGGAAAATTGATCCTTTTATTACTAGGACACGTCTTTAATTTCTGAGAAAATTTCCCGATTTTCATCCTTGGCGCGTTGCACCACTATCGCGCCAAGTCACTGGAAAGTGACAAATGGGAAATTGCACGGGGGCGCGACGCGGAGCTATCGCGTTGCCACCTTGTCTGCGACCTGAAAGTTTGGTACGGCGCGCCACTATCACAGAGTAACAATGAAAAGTGACAATTTCTATTTGAGCTATCTCCGCGATGCGCTGGAGGCTTAAGTGATACATTATCACACTAAAAAGGCTCTAACTCTTCACCCGGGTGTTGAATTTGGGAAAATTTTATATCGATGGAAAGCTTACTGAATTTTCCACATGAAAAAGTGAAAATATTGAAAATTCCTCATGGAATAATCATAATTAACTTTAGAATCTAGTACTAGGCATTCTTAGGATGAAATTTGCTAGGAAGAAAATTCGGGGTATTACAATATCTCCCCCTTGGGAACATTCGTCCTCGAATGAGATTAGCTGAGAAGGGGAACAATAAGCTTAACATGAAATGAACATGGATAACTGGAATATGATCTCATGACTAACAAGCTGAACATAACATACTGAACATGCATATCTGATGCATGTGTAACTGATTCATGAATGTATAACTGAGTGCTCTGAGGAAATAAATTTTCTCATAATGAGAATGCATGTCTGATGCATAATTATATAACTAAGCTGGTACATGAATGCATGACCGAATATGAAATAGCACTTGATACCAAGTTTGCAATGACACATGAGCATGAAACTGAAAACCAAGTTTTCACTTAATACTGAACGTGAAGCTAAATAAGCTTAAGGAGAATTGTTACCTTGAGCTTGAACTTGATTGGTCGGAAAGATGTGAGGAAACTTGGAACACATGTCTGCTTCTAATTCCCAAGTAGCTCCTTCGACCGATTGATTTCGCCAAAGAACTTTGACTAGAGGGACTTCTTTGTTCCTCAATCTACGAGTCTGATAGTTTAAGATTTTGACTGGAATCTCTTTATAAGAGAGGGTGTTCTAAATAGCAAAGCTCTGAATAGGGACTATGACTGATGGGTCACCTTCGCACTTTTTGACCAAAGAGACATGAAAGACTGGATGAACTGAGGCTAGATCTGAATGCAAATCAAGATCATAAGTTACAATGCCGAAGCGACTGAGAATCTTGACGGGGCCGATATATCGGGGACAGAGCTTTCCCTTCTTGCCAAGCCTCTTTACTCCCTTCATGGGAGAGATCTTGAGGTAGAAATGATCACCAATCTCAAACTCGAGATCTTTGTTACGCACATCTGCGTAGGACTTCTATCAGCTATGAGTATCCTGGAGTCTTTCTTTGATCAACTGGACTTTCTCTATGGCATCAAACACTAAGTCAGGCCCTATGAATGAGGCCTCACTAGCTTTAAACCAATCAATTGGAGATCTACATCTCCTACCATAGAGAGCTTCAAATGTAGCCATCTGAATACTGGAATGATAGCTATTATTTATTGCAAACTCAATCAAAGGCAAGTGGTCATCCCAACTACCCTTGAAATCAATTGCACATGCCCTTAGCATATCTTCTAAAGTCTGAATAGCCCTTTTTGCTTGACCGTTTGTCTGAGGATGAAAGGCTATACTGAGATGAACTTGGGTACCAAGACCCTTTTGGAATGCTTTCAAAAAGTGAGAGGTCAATTGGGTACCTCTGTTTGAGATGACAGATAATGAAACACCGTGTAATCTGGCTAACTCCATGATATAGAGTTTGGCATAATCCTCGGTTAAATAAGAGGTATGAACTGGAAGAAAATGAGCTGACTTGGTCATTCGGTCTACTATGACCCAAGATGAATCATGCTGATGATGAGTTCGTGAAAAACCTGTTACAAAGTCTATGTTCACTTCTTCCTACTTCCAAGTAGGAATGGTGAACTCCTACATGGAACCACTAGGCTTCTGATGCTCTATCTTAACTTGCTGATATGTAGAGAACTTAGCCACAAACTCTATAACATCTCTCGTCATGCCACTCCACCAATAGATCTCCCGCAAGACGCGGTACATCTTAGTTGGCCCCTGGATGAATAGAATATCGTGCACCATGCGCTTCTACAAGAATTTGCTGCCTCAAGTTATCTACACCTAGAATACATAGACCACTCTGACAACGAAGAAAACCATCTCCCCCTAGGGAGAAAATCTCTACTTTCTGATTCTGAACTGACTTTTTTAGCTTGACAAGGCTAGGATCCTTTTCTTGCTTTTCTTTTACCTTGGAAACTAGAGATGATTCTGAACTACTCTGAACACATACACCACCTTTTGAAGAATCGACTAAGCGAATGCCTAGTCTGTAAAGCTAATGAACTTCCTACACTAACTCTTTCTTACTATCCTCAACATGAGAAACACTACCCATGGACAGTCTACTGAGAGAGTCAGCCACTATATTGGCCTTGCCCAGATGATAAAGGTCGCTCATGTCATAATCTTTCAAGATCTCTAATCACCTTCTCTGATAAATATTGAGATCTTTCTGAGAAAAGACATACTGAAGACTCTTATGATCTATGAAGACATCTATATGAACTTCGTTGATATAATGCCTCCAAATCTTTAAGGCAAACACTACGACTGCTAACCCAAGATCATGAGTAGGATAAGTCTTCTCATGGGGCTTTAAGTGTCTAGACGTGTAGGCTATGACCTTACCATGATGCATGATGACATAACCCAAACCGAATCTAGATGTATCATAATACACTATAAACATATCTAAACCATCTAAAAGAGCTAGAACTGGAGCTGAGGTAAGTCGAGTCTTCAACTCCTAGAAACTCTTATCGCAAGAATTTGACCACTGAAACTTGACCTTCTTTTGTGTCAATCTGGACATAGGGGATACAATAGAAGAAAATCCCTCAACAAACCATCTGTAATAGCCAGCAAAGCCTAAGAAACTCCTTATATCTAATGGAGAGACAGGGCGAGGCCAGTTTCTTACCGCTTCGGTCTTCTGAGGATATACTCTAATGCCATCACCAGAAACAATATGACAAAGGAACACTACTGAACTTAGCCAAAATTCACATTTACTAAATTTGGTGAATAGCTGATGATCTTTGAGAGTTTGAGTACTGTTCTGAGATGGTCTGCATGATCGCGCTCTATGGAGAAAAAGACCAGAATATCATCTATAAAAACTATGAAGAACATGTCCAAGTTCTTCTTGAACACATGGTTCATCAAGTCCATGAAAGCTACTGGGGCATTGGTAAATAACATGACTAGAAATTCAAAGTGACCATACCGAGTATGAAAAGCTATCTTTGAAATGTCACATTCTCAAACTTTGAGCTGATGGTAGCCTGATCTGAGGTCTATCTTAGAGAAATAAATAGCACCCTAAAGTTGGTCAAAAAAGTCATCAATTTTTGAAAGAGGATACTTGTTCTTGATCGTGACTTTATTGAGTTCATGGTAATCAATGTCTATTCTAAGGGAACTATCTTTATTTTGCACGAATAAGACTGGTGCACCCCATGGGGAAATGCTGGGTCTGATGAATCCCTTATCTGAGATATCCTTCAACTGTTCTTTCAGTTCCTGAAGTTCTACTGGTGCCATTCTGTATGGCAGAATAAAGATAGGATGAGTACCTGGAAGAAGGTCTATACCCAAGTCTATTTCCCTTTCGAGAGGAATGCCTAGAAGATCTTCCGGAAAGATATCTGAATACTCATTAACCACTGGGGATGCTTTAAGACTGGGAGATCTAGAACTAGAGTCTTTAACATGCACGAGATGATAAACACACCCCTTAGATATCATTTTCCTTGCTCGAAGGTAGGAAATAAGTTAACCTCTGAACGCTGAAGTATTATTCTTTCACACTAGAATGGGTTTATTCGGAAACTAAAATTGAACAATTCTATTTCTGTAGTCGACTGTGGCATAGCAGGAATGAAGCCAATACATGCCGAGAATAATATCAAAATCAGTCATCTCTAACTCGACTAAATCTATTGACGTGTCTTTTTGAAATATCAAAACCAGGCAGTTCCTGTATTCCCGCCGAGCTATGATGGTTTTACCCACTGGGGTAGACAACTTGAATTTTGGGATTGACTTTGAAGTCGCTTGCTATATAAGGAGTAACAAAAGACAAGGATGCACATGGATCTAGCAAAGCGTAAATATAAAAATGAAAGATCTGTAATGTACCAGTAACAACATTAAGAGAATTTTTCTAATCCTGTTGGGTTTAGAGAGCATAGAGACAATTTGGGCATTGTCCACTAGTAGAACTGGAATTAGCACCCTGCTGGTTTGGGCGACCGAACTGAGTTGAGAAATGGTTCTGTTGACCTTAATAACCCAATTGGGGACAATCTCTAACTCTGTGGCCTCGCTTGCCATAATCAAAACAGATATTACTACTAGCTCTGCAGGCACCCTTGTGGTTCTTACTACAATTCTAACATAGGGGATTAGTTTGGGTATTACTGACATTGCTTTGAGACTTAGAGCCTGGCGCTCTATCTCTGTTACCCTCTCTGAACTTGGGAACTGGAGCATTGGTTATAAAAGAAGCTGGAACTGATGACTTTGGATGAAACTAGGAATGGTTTCCTCCTTCTGATTTAGGATGTCTAAAATTGAAGCTACCTGTCCTAGCTTTTTTATTCTGCTTTTCCCTCTGCTTAATTTTTTGCTCCTCTATCTGCTGAACGTAAGTCATAAGTTGAGCTAAAGTTATGTCACTATTTAGCATGGTAGATCTGTACTCGTTATCATTTACCCCTGAAGCAAACTTGCTCCTCTTAGCTCTATTGTCTGCAACTACATGAGGGGCATATCTGGCTAATTGATTAAAACTGAGAGAATACTCTTTCCCCATTATATTTCCCTGCCTGAGGTTGATGAACTCTAGAACCTTTTCCTTCCTCAACTCCTGGGAAAGAATTTGTCTAAGAAAGGCATGACAAACTTCTCCCACACTATAGGACCTACACCATCTACCTTTTCGGACTTCCACTGCTTGTACCAATTATGAGACACATTTTCCAACTGGTATGCGGCTAACTCAGCACTCTCAACAGTAGTCACCCTATAATATCTGTCACCTTCTTGACCTGATCAATGAATTCTTGAGGGTCTTCAACTACCTTAGACCCAAGATATATTGAAGGATTTATTCAAGTGAAATCCTGAATCCTAGCTGCGGTTGAGTTGGCCACTAGGTTCGCTAGAATAACTTCTGGCCGCTCATTATGGGTAGCTACTAACTGAGCAAGAGTGGTAAATACAGTTCTGAATTCCACATGAGAAACATGCTCGCCCAAAGTATCTTCGGGCTGAGGAGTTGACTGGTTTCTTCTCTTTGGAGGTTTGTTCTGAAATAAAGCGAAGAAACAAATTAGACTGAGAGATTGAATTGTGATTATACTCACAGGCATGACATGAATACTGAAAGAAGGAAAACTATTTCTTAAAACATCTCATAGCCTCCTGCACATAAGTGTGGCATGCAACACATCCATGTAGGAGACTCTACTAGATGCGGCTTTCAGACTTCCTAGGACTCTATTGAACCTGAATCTGATACCAAGTTTGTAACGCCCTGATTATCTGAACCGAAATGCTACACGGTGCTCATGACTCTAAAGGACCACAAGCTTACCCATGAGTGATATTTGTACTAGTACACTGCATAATATGACATAAAAATATGAAAACATGCACTGAGAGGCCATAAGGTTTAATACTGAAAATAATTGAATAATAACAATAACGTCTGACATAGAGTGGTATCTCGATACCAAAAATAAAATTGAAATACCAAAGTCTGAAAAACATAAAAAATACTGTAGTCGTCTAAAAACCTCTAACTGTCAGACTAAAGAGTTAATGGGACATGTCCCTAACTAACTCCGTCAATTGAAAATTGAACTAATATTATCAAATAAGATCATGTCCTTAGAGAATGAGAACTTACTACTAAAACTTTGAACCCCAGAATGCTACTACTGTTGCTGATCTGGGAGCCGTATCTCTAAACCTATGGTGTAACATAAAAAGAAAACACCATAGCGCAAATATGTCAGTACAAAAAGAATGTACTGAGTATACGTGTGAGGTAGGCTGAATATATGGGGCTTATATGCATGAATGATAATAACTGACTGGATGATATGAACGTGAGAGTGCACACATGAATACATAGTAACTGAGATCGTAAGAACATGATAACTGAATCTATATACTGATGACATAAATTAACTGATATCTAGCATGACTGATACTGGAGTTTCGATAACTGAAATAATTGATAACATGAGTGACTGTGTCTGACAGTCCTAAATATGATGAAACTATCTGAGTTCTATACTGTGACTGAGTTGACTGTATCTGACAGTCCTAAAATCTAAAGAATTGTCTGAGTTCTTTTACTGAGACTGATACTAAAATTGTGGGAATATTTATATAACCGGCATGCCCCAAATACACTAGAACAGCTGAGCTAAGGTCCAATCTGTGCCCTTCTTGGAAGGGTGTCACTACCGTATTACTGGTAAGGACAACTGTGGGTTCCCTCATCTGACAGTGTCCCCAAAATAGAATGGTGGGGACCTTATCTGATAGTGCTTATCCACCTCATCAACCCTCAGCAGACAGTGTTGATGTCTCAACCTATGCTGGCTACATAGCTCTGGAACACAAGGATAACTACTAAGAATCACACCCTTATCTGACACGGTGCTAACTTCTACTCCCATCTAAAAAGACTGAACATGATTAATTGACTATACATGGACTGAGTTTACTGAATTCCACCGAATGACAGAATACGATTGATATCTGATATCTGACTGAGTTTATGAGATACTCATATTACTGAGTACTGAGTTTATGAGATTTCTGAGATTTTCTGAGTCACATAACTGACTGACTTCTACGGAATATGGCTTGACTGAGAGTATCGTGAAAACATAACATGGCTCTGGGCACACAACTATATTTTTGGGATATAAGTACCCCTAAGACTCGATAGAAGGAAACTGACAAGGCATGACATTACTAAATACATGACCAACACCAACAATCCATATTACTTCTTGATCATAGGAATAGAGGTCATAATTCATAATGCCATAAATAAGGGATTTTATGCTTCACTTGGTTATCATAGTGATGATCATGGAAGGGAATACATATAACATGTACATACTTTCATGATTTCAATATCATGAACGTTGCATAACTCAACAGGGTCAATACATAACAAGAGCATGGAAATTGTGTTGCATCATAAGGGTAAGCATGGACTTGTCATTTAGATACTATTGAGTCATAAGGAACATGATTCTATCATTCTGGGCATTTTATTAAACACCTTACATGCACACTTTATAGCATAGGTTAATTCATCAATTTAAGAATCTAAAACTACCCAAACTCATAGGTTTTCAATCAACAAACTCACATACTTCATGAAAAGTTATCAAGACACCATCTTGAAATATAAATAAAAACTATCAACATGAACATGATCAAATCACAACAAGCAAATAACAATAGGTTATTTAAAATATGATTCTTGGACTCCACGAATGAAAGGGATCCGTGTATGAATACTACGCATACCTTAGTTCGTTATTTCATGAAGATTGATTGAGAGATTCTTGAAATTTTACGATGAATTTCCTTGGAATTGAACCTTCTATGAAAACCCTAGGGCTTGTTCCTTAGAGTTTGTGAGAGTAATTGATTATAAGTTGCTGAACTATGGCCAAATCTCATTTTATAAGGCTTATATAGGGTGGGAAAATTGAACCTTTTAACCCTAGGACATGTCTTTAATTTTTGGGAAAATTTCCTAATTTTCATCCTTGGCGCGACGTGCTACTATTGCGCCAAGTCACTGGAAAGTGACAAATGGGAAATTACACGGGGGCGCGATGAGGAGCTATTGCGTTGCCACCTTGTCTGCCTCCTAGAAATTTGGTGCGACATACCACTATCATGGAGCAACACTGGAAATTGACAATTATCATTTGAGCTATCTCCGCGACACGCTGTAAGCTTAGATGATACATTGTCTCATTAATATGGCTTTAACTCTTTGCCCGGGTGTTGGATTTGGGCGAATTTTATATCGATGAAAAGCTTATTGAATTTTCCTCATGAAAAAAATAGAAAATCTCAAAAATTTCTCATAGAATAATTATAATTCACTTTAGAAGCTAATACTAGGCATTCTCGGGACGAAATTAGCTAGGAAGAAAATTCGGGGTATTGCATATTATATCATTATTTCCATGAACCATGAGATGTATGAATATGCATGAACATGAAACTAAAGTGAAACTAGAGCTAATAGTTTTAACCAATAACTCATAATAATAATCAATCCATGAATATGTGCTTTAAGCCATAATATCAAGCTAGGAATCCAAGTATCATATCATCAAAAAGCCTCAAGTCAGGCATCAAAATTATAATCCATCTAATTTAGAATTCTACATCAACAAAATTATCCAACTCTTATATGTTTTACAAGATAGGTACCCACCTAATAAATGTCTAATAAAATTAAGTCATAGCCTACCTCAAAGATGAATCTCAAGTCTATAATAATCACAAACTAGCTTTCCCTTCCATGCAGCCATAACACTCTCCTAATATATCAAAAACAAGTTCTATGCATAAAAACAAGTCCAATTATACCATATTGTTAAGCTTCTAATTCAATTTTAGTAGGTCAACTCAAAAGGAAACACCAAATACACATGGAAAAAATTAAAATGTTCTTAGAAAAATATTTTATCCATAGCTTAGCGAGTTCAAATCTATTTTTTTCTAAAAATTAGAGTTAAAATCAATTTTGAAATTATCAAGTTACGTTTTTTTAACTTTAATAGGAAAACTCTTAAATTTCTAGTTGAGGCATCATGATTTGAAGGTGAAATAATAAAATAATTAGTGGAGAATGTGTAAAAAGATATTTGAAATGTACCCAATGAAAAAAAAACCTTAAAACTCCGATTTCGATACTCCCCTAAAATGAGTTTTGATGCTCTAAATATTGAGTCATGGGAATTGTGTTGAAAATGGGGATTAAAATCAGTGTGAGATATTTTACATTTCACGACCATGAAACCATCCTCATGATTGCCAAGAATAATTTTGACCAAAATTAGAACCTGAACTAAAGACAACAATATAATTGTGATGATTCTTGAGCACCAACACACAATTGCAACCCCATATTGCATGATCACAATGACTGATGCTCTTTTACTTTGTGATCATGGTAGTCTTTAAGCAATTACGAATAGGATGGCACCTGGACTAGATCAGTTGTTATACCATCAAACCTAAATCTAAAAATGCCTCGAATAGATCCTCAGGATTCAGTTAGAACCTTTTGAATATAAACCAACTATGCCACTAGATTATATTTTATATTTTTGACACAATGAAACCATCAGAATCATAATAGAGTTTGTTATAAATAATTATTGACCAAAGTAAACTATAGAATTTTTTTATCAATTTCTAAACCAAATTCTTAAAGCACACTGAAAAGCCTTAAAACCTGAACCAATAATGCTAATAACACCATTATAAGATTTTAAAGCTAACGAAACTAATTATATTTTCATACAAAGCTTAAAACACCAAATGTTGATCAAGGTTAACTCTACCAACTTTAAACCTTAAAAGCTAAAATTTTCTTAAAATCCAACCAAGAACCTTGAGAACCAAGTTTCCTACTCCCCTAGCTCACAAGTTCCCTAAAGAAATTACAAGAAGGGTTAAATAAATAAAACTTATAAAATTTTGAAATCCCTATGAGTGTTGTTATAGCTCCTTTCTCAAATTCATAAACTGACTTAGATTTAAGATCTTCACTTTATTGTCTTATTTTGAGTGAAATATAACATGAAAAAAATTTGTCAACATAAACTTCTCTATGATTTAACCTTTTTCCCATAGAGTCATAACTTATTGAAATTCTTCATTACTCTCTATTTTTTTGGAACTTGATTTTTTTCGGATAAGGTCTTATCAATTATCCGACTTAATTAATTCATAAGTAACTATTTTTCTTTAATAACTTGATCATTTGTTCCTTTCCCTTTTAAGAAATTTCATTTTTTAGATTGATAGGTCTACCATGTTTTATGTGCATTATAGACTCATTTGCATAGTCAACTTATATTCGTGAGACAACATGGAATGGCCCTTTAATTATTTTTCTTTGTTTTTATGTTTTTTCTATGTTTAGAGATTTCCTATGGCTTCTATAATAGTTTCTCTATTTGAAACTTTTGACATTAAAAAATAGGTCTTACAAATAAATTTTAAGTAAAAAGTCTTTGGTGAGATTTGGACAATTTTGTTAGCTTCATATGTGGATTTTAGGCTAAGGGACCTTTGGTTTGGCTCTTTAAGCCTTTTATCTTCTTTTTGATTATTGGTTGAAATTTTGTAAAAAAAAAATAGTGAGTGTGGGGTCCACATGTTATTAAAATAACCTCTATTGGAATTTTTTTATGTTTATGAGATTCCTTAATAATCTCAAATACTTGGGTAAGAGTCCTCTTGGACTTAGAAAATTATTGGTATAGTAGAGCCTGGTGCAAGCCAAGATTGGTCTTTGTGTTTGAAAAATACTAGCCGTATATGTAGAGGGTCAAATTCATAACCATCTTGTTCTTGGTCAATCACACATGTTCATGAAGAAGTTCTGGCCTGACACGGTCCAACTTTTTTTTTGTATTTGTGTGGGGTTAGGATGATGGGGTCTCATATTTACAACAGAGATCCTACATCAGCAAAGAAGGGAACCATGAAAATATATAAATCTATTCCTTTCATTTTAGCTCATATTTTTAAGTTCCAAACCACCATTAATGATCTTGTAAGTTTTGAAATTGTTGGAGAATTGTACGCTAATGCAAAGATTAGTTAGGGTCATTGAGTTGATCATTTTACTCATTTCTTTATTAGGTTTTAGTCTTTTTCCTGATTAAAATTTTAGTACTTATTATATTTGTTTCTTACACTTTGGGTTATTGTGGGGCATTATTAGAGATTTGGTGGTACTCAAATTATGAGCTCAAGCTATAACTCTCCTTGGTGGTACACAAGGAGTTTTCTTGATATACGTAGCTATATAAGCCTATACCTGGGCGTGTACGCCAGTATGTCAAAGGTGCATATCGAAAGGCAATGCTTGTAGAAAATGGAAAAACATCAACATGCTCAGCCACCTTCACGCGCACAGGGCCACATGCGTTGGAACATGTGCCATCATGTGCGAAGTGTGGTGGCATTTTTGGAATTATCTATTATGTATTTTCATATATAAAAGGGATTTTTCAAATCTAAAACTCCATTTTTTTGTCAAATTTTGAGATCCGATACTTCTAATGAAACCCTAAGAGTGGGATTGTAGTATTTGTGCTTGATTTCATACTTTAAATTTGGATTTTCTCTTGAGAATTTTATATTTTATGGAAGAATTTAATGAAAATATTTGTCTATCTCCTTCTTTTTTTACTATAGTAGCCAAATCCCCCAGCTTGGGGTTCATGATTGAGTTGAGATTTGTGTGTGGGTTGTTCCTATTTACCTAGATAAATAATTATTTGTTGAGGATTGTTTCATTACTCCATGTTTTAACCTAAGATTAGAAGTTACAAACTCTAGTTTTTCTTTGAATCCTTTTCATCCTTGACAAAGGGGATAAGTGTGAGATGTTGTGATTGATAATAGCTTGATATTGTCATTAAAGAGCAGATCATAGATATAAGGCTACTATTTGAGGCTTTTGGTTGGTTGTAAGGAAACATGTTTGAGGTGTTTGAAAGAACCCATATATGAAATGTTAACATTTTTTGTAAGATTGGCATTGAAACCTATAATTTAGCCTATGAGCAACAACTTGTTGAAATTAGTCAAATCGATACTTACCCATGTATATGTTTGCATTCGTGAGAGCATAATCCCAAGCAACTCTGAATATTGACTATATACTTGAGATTTTATTTTTTCAAACTAAATTTCAAAATCAACTAATTGAACACAAAATATATTGAACAAAACCCTATTTTAATCTATTGCATTATTTTTAATATTATGTGCTAACTCATAGTCACTTGTGACACATGAGGGTGAATCTATAACCTTCATTCCTTGTGTATTCGACCCCGAACCTAATCTATGTAACTATAATATTAACAAGTGTGTAAAATCCTAAAGTATATTTGAGCATTATAAAAATGGCGTCGTTGTTGGGAAATGAATTGTAGTATTCATTCATTGTTGTGTTATAAGTTAATTTAGTTAGCCATAGTGTAGATTTTATATTATTTATTAGTTTTTGTCTTGTTTAGGTGATAATCAACGTCTTAACAACACAATGAGTTAACATTGTAGCAATTCTCTACCTTTATTGGACACCTTTAGGATGAAGATCACCTAAGGGATGACCACTACCTTGAATGGACTCCTTGAGGATGAAGATCACCTTGGGGATGCCATAAGGGCAAGTGTAATTTGCCTCCCAGCTATGGAGGTTAATGGAGTATTTTATGATACCAAGTGTTATGCACCACTTACTCCAAATAAAGTGCCTATTAGGTGGTCAAGCTCATGACAATTCATACCTTCATTTAAAGAACTTTATAGATGTTTGCACCCCATTTAACACTGCTGATATGTCATTAAATTCCATATGATTAAGGCCTTTTTCATCCTTATTGATGGGTGATGCAGTTATGTGCTTATAAAACTACCCATATGCTATATAATAACTTGGATTGAATTGATGTAGGATTTTCTAGATTGATTCTTTCCATCATCCTGCATGCTCTAATTGAGTGGTGAGATCACAAACTTTTGGCAAATGAGTGGTGATACATTACATGAAGCATGTTTAAGTATCAATAAAACATTGTAATGATTCCCAAATCATGAAGTGCCAGATATAATTCTTCTTCAAATCTTCTATAGATCATTGGGCCTATTGGACAAGATGGAGGTGTATAATACTGTTAGAGAGTCTTTGATTAAACAAACTTTTGTAGTTTTTTTGGGGTTGTTAGACCAAGTGACAATCCAAAGTAGAGAATAACACAAAAAATATACCAAGGTAGTTATGGGGGCTCCCTCTGTATGTTTTGGAATCAAAGAGAAAAGCAAGAAAGATAAGGAGAGAGTTAAAAATATTATAAGGTGATGACTCTACTAGATCTTCTCATGAATCAGGTCAAGGAGTTTACTCCAAAACAGGTAAATGTACTAGTCTCAAAAGGTAATAGAACATATAAAGATGATGATACTGAGTTACTTGATCAATAAATTTGGTACTTATCAAATCAAATGGAGGGATCCCAACCTACCTATTAAAGATAAGGTGAGAATTAATGTTAGAAGAAAAAGGACCATATTTAGAAGGATTGAGATCATGATAGAGATTGAAGGGCTAATGAAAGATATAGGGATAATAATTAGAGAGACAAGGAATATGACCATGATAAAGACATCCCTCTTCACAATAGGAAAAAAATAAAAATATCCTACTAACATGGGCTTGGAAAGTTATAAAAAAATGTCCTTGCCCGTATCCTTATAGGAGTTGAGAGGAGTGATAAGATGTTATGATAGATAAAGTGTGACTTTCGCAACTCAGTCAAATGGTCATCTCATATTCGTCCTCCTTCAAGCATATTGAAATTATATTTGGCCATAACTCAACTCAACTAAACAAAAGGCAAAAAAGGTGGTTTACCTAGTGACACCGTAGAAATTAAGAAAATAATGCTCATATCATAAAAATTATCTGTAGGAGTTGTAGGACTCTTAGTAATAATGGTGTTAATCTTGAAGATGACCCCAATGAGAGAAATATTGATAAATGAGAAAGCATAGTAAGAAAGCGACTTGTTCCAATAATAAAATCCCAAGTCCATATAAACAAATATTAAGGAAATGGCAGATATAGAAGAGATGGTTAAAATTAAAGAGATACCATAAATGGTTGATAATGATATCTAAAACCAGAGTAAAGGCTAGTTTTTTTAAAGAATTAAATTAAAATACTTCCACCATTCCCTCAAAAGGCTCAAGAAGAAAGAAGATAATACAAAGCTCAAGAAGTTTCTCACAAAATTTAGCTAATTATCTATAAATATACCTTTGTTACAAGCTTTAAAAAATATGTTTAGAATGCTAAATTCATTAAGGACTTAGTAATTAAGACGTGAGTCATGGATTTTGAAATAATTAAAAGTGACGCAAAATTGTATTATGATAATGTCTAAAATAATGGTTGTGAAGAAAGAGGATCTAGGAGCATCCATCATCCTATCTACCATCAGGGTGTAAAAATTTGGAAAGGCCATATGTGATATTGAGGTTAGTATTAATCTAATGCCCCTATCCATGTTTTTAAAGATAGGCTTTAGTTCTCCCAAGCCCTTTTCCATGAGGATTTTAACGGTGGACCATTCTATAAAGAAGCTCATGGGAGCTTTGTATAATGTACTTATGCAGGTGTACTATTTTTTTTTTTAGATTAATATGTGATATTTTATTGTGAAATTAACCATGAAGTCCCTATCATTCTTGGCAGGCCATTCTTGGTAGCTGAATAGGCTTTAGTTGATGTTCAGTGTGCTGAATTAAATTTTTAAGTAAAAAACAAAAGGTGTCATTTAATGTGTGCATGTCTATGAAATAACCTATGGACTTGCAAGTTGTCTCTGTAATTGACATGATTAGTGATGAAGTGGTTGATGTTATTGATGTAGATTTTGTTAGTGAGCCTTTCGCAGAAGTTTTTTGGAACCTTGGGAAAGAGAAGATCGAAGAACATGATAAAGTAGTGGAATATTTGAAGGGTTTTGGATCCTACACCAAGAATCCTTGCAAGTTGCACGTTGATTTAAAAATCAAGTAAAACCTCCCACCCCTCAACTATAGAACCACCTCAACTTTAGCTTAAACTATTGCCTCTACAAATTTGTTAAGTCTTCTTGAGGGAAGGTAACATTTTACCTATTAATATTATGGAAGATTTATTTCAATGAGAAGTGGATTCTTTTAAATTGATAGTGAAAAAATTACTTTGAACCATTGGGTGGACTATTGCAAATATTATCATGATTACTCTGGGCATTTTCACTTACAAGGTAAATTTAAAGCCCTACCTCTAATACAGAGGTTATGAAAAAAAAAGATAATTAAGTTGTTAGATGAAGGTGCCATATATCATATTTTGTATAGTTCATGGGTAAGCTCGTTTCAATGGATCCTCAATAAAAGAGGAATCATAGTGGTTCCTAATGAAAACAATGACCTATACCCATGAGGCTAGTTATGGGATAAAGAGTATGCATGGACTACCAGAAGTTGAGTTTGTAGATGGAGAAGGGCATTTCCCCATGCCATTCATAGATCAAATGCTTAACCATTTGGTGGGGCAAGGTTGGTATTTTTTTATATGATACTGTAAATATAATCAATTTGCATTGCACCTGAGGATCAAAAGAAGACTATCTTCACATATCTATATGGCACTTTTGCCCTCAAGCACATGCCCTTTGGGTTATTCAATATACCAGCCAATTGTGAAAGGTGCATGCTATAGATATTTTTAGATATGGAGGAGGATACAATGGAGGTATTTATGTATGATTTTTCCATTGTGAGTGACACTTTTGAGTCATATCCTGAACCTTTAAGCAAAGTACTCATGCGATGTGTTGAAACCAATCTTGTGTTGAATTAGGATAAATGGCTTTTTATGGTAATGAAAGGCATTATTATTGGACACATTTTTTTGGGTCAAGGAATTCAAGTTGGCCAAGGAAAATTTGAAGATACTATAAAGTTAGGCATGCTAGTTTCTATAGACATTTCATCAAAGACTTCTCCACGATTCTCATCCTCTATGTAAGCTTCATAAAAAAGAATCAAAATTTGAATTTTATGGAGATTGTATGTGAGAGAATTCAAATGTCTCAAGGAGAAACTTTTCTTTTGCCTCCTCTCATTATGGACATAAATTAGGAACTTCCATTTGAATTATTTTTTGATGCAAGAGGTTTGGTGTTGGGTGTAGTTTTAGGACAAAGAAAAGAAGATATTTTTTATGCTATCTATTGTACTTGCAAGTCATTAAATTATGCACCATGAAACTATACAATTATGGAGCAAGATTTTCTTGATGTTGTCTATGCTTTTGAAAAATTCTAGGCCTATTTATTGGGTATGAAGGTTGTTGTGTATACTGACCATGCGGCTCATCGGTATTTGAAGGATAAGAAAGTAGCCTAACGTCAATTGATTAGCTAGATTTTGCCTCTTCAAAAGCTTAATTTTGAAGTTAAGAACTAGAAAGGTTGTGAAAACAAAATGGCTGAATATCTATCTAGCCTCAAGTCTTATAACGAGAAGTTGGGTGAAATTGAGATCGATAAAACCTTTCCCCACAAGCTAATCATGGTACTTTTGGGTAATGTAGAGTTTAGGTATGTAGATTATGAAAATTACTTGGTATATGTCTTGCTCCTTGATGGCATAAATCATTACAAAAAGAAGATATTCCTCCATGATAAGAAGTATTATTAGGATGAATCCTATTTAATTAGAGAGCATGTATCTTGAATAATCTATAGGTATATGATGAAATCAGAAATGCAGGCCACTTTTGAGTCTTTCCACTTATCCCAATTTGGTGTCTATTATGGTGGTATACTAATGGCTTCTTAAAGTCATTGAAAGAAGGTTCTATTAGCCTACCTTTCATAAAGATACTCGCGACTTGGTTATATCTTATACTTAATGCTAGATGTAGGAAGGTATTTTTAGGAGCCATAAGATGCCCTTGAAGCCTAATCTCAAATTTGATTTATTTAATGTTTGGTGAATTGCATTTATGTAGCCATTTGTAAGTTGTTTGGTAATAAGTATATTTATATGGCTGTGAGTTATTTACCAAAATGGGTGGAAGCAACTTCTTTGCAAAATAATAAGAGAAAGAGTGTTAGATTCTTCTTGAAAAAATATATCTTTACAAGGTTTGGGA
The DNA here is from genome assembly GCA_030864225.1 of Capsicum baccatum var. pendulum. Lineage (NCBI taxonomy): Eukaryota > Viridiplantae > Streptophyta > Magnoliopsida > Solanales > Solanaceae > Capsicum > Capsicum baccatum. Next base: position 137,816,041 of record CM061552.1, read on the forward strand.
CTCCCCGACCAATCCTTAGTGATAAAGGATATCACTTTTGTAATAGGATATTTGGATCTTTTCTTGATAAGTGTTGGGTGAAGAATAAGGTGGCTAGTCCATACCATTCCCAAAGAAGTGGCAATGTGGAAGTGTCTAATCGAGAAATAAAGTCCATCTTGGAGAAGACCATGAACGTAGGATGCACTAGTTAGTTAAGTCAATTAGATTATGCTTTTTGGGACTATAGAATAGGGTTTAAAACTCCTATTGGCATGTCACAATATCAATTAGTGTTTGAAAAGGCTTGTTAACTCTTTGTTGAATTAGAGAACAAGGCATTTATGGGATCAAGCAAGTTGAATATGAATTAGAAGGATGTCTCCAAATCTAGAGTGGATCAAATACAAGAGTTAAAAGAAATGTTCCTTAAGGCATACAAGAGCTTAGAGCTATACATAGTTAAGGTTTTGAAGTGTTTTGTTGCCAAGGTTTCACAATTGTTTTAAATTAATCTACTCTCTACTTACTCAAATTCCCAAAGTCAAGAACAACTAGGGTTTCTAAAGGTTGATCATCTAGGGATCTAATATTTGTTTCTTCTCTATAACTTTTGATATATCAGGCATGTATGTCTCTCTAAACTTGTGTTTTCTATTATTGCATGCAATGATTGATATTTCCATAGTTTTAATGTTTGATTTTAAATAAGGGGTTGAGGGTTTTTTATGGTAATTGTTTAAATGCTTTTCCCATGGTTTTGAATTGGTTATCTATTATTTATCTTGTGGTTTTGAGCTGAATATAAGGATGGGCATAGGAATTAAAAAGGGAAATATGGGTTTCCCCAACTTTATGGCTTAAATGGTTTGGAATTGGCTTTACCCCGAACCCAACTTGTGTAATTGGTTTTTGAAACATAGACGCTTGCATAATTGAACTCACTTTTGGAACATTATATTGCATAAAATGTTAATGATACTTTAAACGGTTTTTTGAAAGGCCTTGGTGGCCATGGATTGGTTTTCAATTAGAAAACTTTTGATTAGCTAAATAGTTTAAGAAATGGCATACTAGAATTGGCTTGCAAGCTTGATATTTGGTATGACGATACCAATGGTAAATGCCTACTTAAACGACTCCTTGGTTAATATATTGGAATGTGTAAATTTTTTTAATTTTAGCATAAAAAGGGTTGTGTAGCTTGTCGTAGAAAGTGGAGGTCCTGGAAACCACGTTTGTCAGCATGGGGCCCTTGATGGCCGTGTGCATAGTTCACACTTTATATATCTAAATTTTTGGAATGATTTGAGCCTCTGTGGCTCCAGCCCTTTGTCAAATTTCTCTAGTTCGTAATACGCACTAGGGCCTTTCAAATAGGGGGAGACATACCCATACACCTTGTAGGTGTTTTTGGGATGGTTAGAGCTACAAAGTCTAAGTTAATGATTTCGAAGTTAATTCTTAAACCTTGTTCCCTATCCCAGTGCGATATATATATGTATATTTTCATGTATGTGAACATATACACGAAATTTGGATTGATTTTGAAATAACATTATTTTATCCCTTATCCTGAGTTACACTCTATCGCTAACCCTGCTGACTGTCATAGGTCACAATATTATTTTATAATATAGGGTTTGAAGACACTTCTTTTAACTCTGTGCAGTATTATTTTATCCCTTATCCTGAGTTACACTCTATCGCTAACCATGCTGACTGTCATAGGTCGCTATATTATTATATAATGTAGGGTTCCATCAATCCCCACTAATCTTTCTCCGATTGGTGAAACTTATGCACAGTCACCACAGGGAGACATCTCTAATCTAGAGTTTTGTTGTTTTATTTATCTGTTGACTCTGTTGGTGTCATCTCAGTCTTTCCAGCCTGATCATGTGGGTTCTATAGACCCTTCTTCTAAGGTCACCCGAATTGGAAAGTTTATGAGGTTGAGACCTTCGACCTTTACTTATTCTAAGTTTCAGAAGGATTATTAAGGTTTCATTAATTAAATAGAGAAGATATTTAGGGTTATGAATTCTATTGATATGAAGGGTGTGGAGTTTGCCGTATACCTGTTGAAGGATGTGGCATATTAGTGGTATGAGGATGGGAGCAGTCGAGGGGAGATGATGTTTAGTAGGCTATGTAGAATGAGTTTTTTATGCTTTTCTTGATTGTTTCTTTACTTAGAAGTTGAGTGAGGCTAAATTTGAGGAGTTTGAGAACCTGGAGTAGGGAAGGATGACTACAAAGGAATATGCCTTGAAGTTCCATCAGTTTTCTGGTTATGCTCCATAGTTGGTGTCTAGAATAAGGGCTAGAATGACAAAGTTTGTTTTGGATTTGTCTCTAGAATTAGTGCTAGGTGTAAGGCGGTGATGTTGAATAATGACATGGATATCTCTAGAATGGTGGTGTGCATACAATAGGTTGAGGATGAGAAAGAGAGAAAGGTAAAAATGGGAGAGAGACAAAGTAAGAATTTCAGATATTCAGAGTAGGGTAGTAGAATAGTAGTAGTGATAGTAGAAAGTAGTCCAAGAAGAAGAATAGGGGGAATTATAATTCCTATTTGATGGCTAGTGTCCCTATCATAAGTCGTCTGCTGATCATCACTTCCAGACTAACAATGGGTTTAAGGAACATGTGCCCAGTTTCAGGCTAGTGCAGCTCAATCAACCCTATACTATCCTTCTTGTGGAATTGGTGTTTCTATTGCAGTCAACATGGGCATATATAGAAGAATTATCCCATGGGTAGAGTAGCCACGAGGGCTAATAAGGTCCCGGTTACCATTTCTTCAGGTCCATTACCAATGGGTGCTACTTCTGGTACCAATACTAGTCGTAATCATCTTTATGCCCTTGCCACCCTTTAGTATTCTGAGGCATCTCTTGATGTTGTCACTAGTAAATTAAAGATATTCCATCATGATGTATACTATTTACTTGATTTGAGGACATTTCTCTCATGATGTATATTGTTTATTTGATCTGGGATCTACTCTAAATTATGTAACCCCTTATCTGGCTATTCATTTTGGTTTTGGTCCTTAGTGCATTTTCAATCCCTTCTCTATGTCTAATCTGATGGGTAATTCTATTATGTCTTGAATGATTTATAGCGGTTTTGTGGTATCCATCTTTCGTAGGGATACCTTGGTAGATTTGATAAGATTGACTATGGTCGATTTTGATGTTATCCTAAGGATGGATTGGCTCCAGTATTGCTATTTTTCTCTAGATTTTTGGATCTGTAAGGTCAACTTCCCATTCCCTAGTGAACCGGTAATTGAATAGGTGGGGAGTTCCTTAGTTCCAAAGGGGAGTTTTATTTTGTATCTAAGAGCTCGAAAATCTAAGGGTTGTCTTAATAATTTTGTTTGGGTTAGAGATTCTAGTTCTGAGGGTTCTACCTTGCTATCCGTCTATGTGGTTAATGAGTTTCCTAAGGTGTTTCCTAATGATCTTCCTAGTTTTCCTCTTGATAGGGCGATAGACTGTGGGATTAATCTCCTATCGGATACTCTTCCTATCTTTATCCCTCGGAATAGAATGGATCAGACTTAGTTTGTTTGACCCCTTGGGGGTTGCACCAATCAGTTAGGGACCAAGTCCCTCAAAGTCAATCATAAGTGATAGAACAGTAGAGCAACTATGAGGTGCTAGAAAATTAAGGAAAGGAACGAAAGTAACAACACACAAAATTTAACGTGGAAAGCCCCCTTGCTCAAGAAAGGGAAAAACTACGGCTTGCCCTCACAACCACCTCTAAATCCACTATAATCAAACTCTTTATTATAGCCTTTACTAAACCTAACTCTATGTTCCTTTCGCTTATAATAACTCTACTATAAAATCATCTTGGCAACTCTGTCAAGGAATCTCTTCACTGATTAACTATAATCAGTATCAAGCTTAGGCAACTCTACCAAGCACTCTCTACTCAAAGATAAAAGTTCATTACTCTTATAACATGAGTAATTTGTTTACAAATCAGAACTCACTCAAGAACAATTTCTATTTAAGCGCACATAATAAGCTAAGAACCTGAGCAGTGTTAAAAATGGGGTTTTTGCTGCCTCTCTTCACTCTTTGTAAGATTTTCAAAAATCCATTTGATGAAGTGGTGTCTCTTCCCTTTTATAGCTGAGTGATGATTAGGGATGAAAGATCATTGGACAAGAAGTCCTAACAATACAAAATAGCACCTGCAAGTTTGTTAAACAAGAGGACAAAACTGTGCTGACAACGCGTGCCAGCTTACTATACCTTGCAAATCAATGGACCGGGTCCCTTGCAGTTAGATGCACATTATCAAAACTACATAGAGCAATTTTTCTCCTTTTATATGATAACAAACCAACGATATAGTTTTGAGCATCAATGTGTATTCATCATATTTAATCGGTGTTATTACCACCTGAAGATGAATGTTTCCCTATCATCATGCTTCCTCCATCACCAACATGCAACACTGGTCCCTTGTTTTCATTTGCAGCAAAAAACTCTTATTTTCTTCCCCCTGTCTATTTTATTTCCCCTGTCACTAAGCCTTACCATACATCCCCCTATTAGCATCACACATACCTGCAACACCTGAAGCACTCTTATTAGGACTTTTTTAGAGTTACTCCCTTGAGGTCCCTTCCTCTACATAAGATAAGTACTCTCCCTTTTGGCATCATTGAAAAATAATAACAGTAAACCAAGAGTAATATAAAGCATAAATTATTTAACTCACCGTCACTGGGAAACACTACCATGAAGAACATTTTTAAGGTAGAATCAAATAAAGAACACAAAAGAAAGGACTTATTTATATTCAACATGCGATGTATCATTTCAATGCAAAGATTATAGTTCAAGTTCCATAGAAAAAGCCACAAAAGTTTAAAAGAAAATATGGAGGATTTGGGGAGAAGATTTGGATAACTAAGGTTTTCTTAGGATAGTGTATTAGTTCAAGCTCAGTGGCCTCATTCATTAGAATTATACCATTCATCTCGAGTTCATCATTTCCTTTTTCCCATGTTCTGAATTTTCTGATTTTACACTAGCACTCATCAAATTTCTGATTTTTTCAATCATTAGTCTTGTTTTACTTCTGTTAAAACCCTATGACATGACATAAATTGGGCCTTATCGTGTGGGCATCTAAAGCCCAACAAGGATCGGGGATCTCCTTGTTAACCCAAGCTACCTATCACATAAATTCACAAGTGGTGAATGAACTCCGAACATGTAATAAGATAATGGAAAAAAACTGACAATCATAACTTAAGAATGTCTAATCATTCCATTCATGGCAACATAAAACATCCAACCTACCCAAGTCCACAGTCATCCATAAGACTTTACCAACATGATGTCTATAATATGTTGGGACATGCCCACTACAATAGACAAAAACCAAGTATAATACAAGTCTATGACAAATGATATAAAGACTATGAAATGTATGCCTTTTGGTGTGTGGAACCTCACCACTTCAAAGCCAATATACAATCCGCTCGAACACCTGGTCCTGTGCAGGAAGAGAAGAAGATGCTCCAGATCCTGTGTCGCCTCGGGACATAGTTCTCAGAGATGGTTAGCGATTGGAGCACTAGCATGTAACTCAAGGGTAAGGATAAAATGGATTCACCCGCATAGGTTATATCAAGAAAGAGGACTCTAAGACCAAGCCATCATATTATGCAAGTGGACTCTAACCACAAGACTTGTGGTAGACAAGTGAACTCTAACCACGGGCCATTTTATTAGACAAGTGGACTCTAACCACTTGCCATCTTATCAAACAAGTGGACTCTAACCACAAGCAATTGTGTCCATTAACAGTCGACGTTGGGACTAACCCTTGGTCCATACATTCGCATCCACTCAATTAAACATTTTAAGGACTTAAACCTAGTTAGCCATTCCAGGCCAGCATGACCACAATTCAATACCATAAATGACCACAAGGTCTTCATGAACTATTTATCAATAAATAACTTTAATCGGCCAATACATTAGTTTCAACTACCATTCAAGTCAAATTGTGGCCATCAAGACCTTTTTCAAACCATTTATTAGGATTTTTAGACCAAGCTTTAGTTTAAAAACAATTCAATTTCATGCTTAGAAACTCAAACCTCTTTTTAACCAATCCAACCACCAAGATCACCAATTATATCATTAAAGGGCCAATAAGTCTTTTACAAGGTCATATACCAATCATTCTTACTCATTAATCCATTACCTTAGTTCAAATCACCATCAACATTTGACTAGCTATTTCTAGTAGATATTTTCACAAACACCTTGAGGGCATACATTTACCATGACGAAAACCCTAGTGGAATCAATCAATAATAGAGTTACTCATGACCCATTTGTTAAGACACAATATAAAATTACCCACATGTGCAAACCTTTACCAAAACCAAGTATAAAAACAAGTTTAAGCAAGAGTAAACATCACCCATCGCCATGCATCAAAACCCTCAACATTTGTTTCAAAAACAAACATTAATGATTCATAAAGATTGTTTTAATAACATTATATCTTTGAAATAATAATAATGGAAGAGTCACATTCCTTATACAATATGGTTTACGAAAAGATTCTTGACCCCTTAGCCTTAGGTGAACACTCTTGGAACCCTATCCTCCAATCTAGTTAAAGAAGTTGAGAGAGGATTCGTGAGTGTTTTGGAATGCTTTTGAACTTTTATATGTGAATAATGAAGGGCCAAATGAGGTTATAAGTCGGGGTTTATAAGGGTTTAGGGGTGGAAAAATCTAAAATATCCTCAGCTTACAAGATGAAAAGTGAACTCCCAAGTGGGTAGGACTCTTATGTCCAAACCGTACACTAAGGTATGAGTGGTACCATAACTGATACCCTAGGCCTTACTATGGAGCCCTAAACTGTGTAAGATATGACTACTCAAGCATAACTCATATCTTAGGGTACAAAAGGTGCCCAAACCGTACCTGGGGTAGATTCAAGTAGGCTAAGCATTTGCCAGCATATGACTAGGCCATATATGAATAGTACCCTAACATATGACTTGGGAGAGGCTAAACCATATCTTGGATAGTATTTTATAAATTAAAACTAATCACTGTATGGGAGAGGAGGGTACAACTCATACCCTAGTATATGATAGGTATGGTCAAACCGTACCCTGCCCAGAATGCTCAACTTAGAAGATTTTTCTAAGGGTCCAAAGACAAGGTGATTCAATTATCCCCCACTTGTACCATTCATTTGCAAATGCCGGATAAGTCAAGTATAAACACGATTTAACACATTATTACACATTTAACAAATCTTTAACCAAGTTAAAAAACAAAGACATACAACTAAGATGAATGTCTTTCGCTAACTCCCACTTAACCTCATCTACATAAGCTAAACTCCCTATGGATAACCTGCTAAGAGTATTAAAAACTACGTTTTCTTTATCTGGATGGTATTGGAGACTCTTATCATAGTCCATTAGCAACTCAAGCTATCTCCTTTGTCTGACATTTAATTCTCTCTAGGAACACATATTGTAGGCTCTTTTGATCTGAAAATATGTCAATATGGACCCCATAGAGATAGTGACGACAAATCTTCAATGTAAATACCACGTCTAACAACTCCAAGTCATGAGTAAGGTAGTTCTTCTCATGAACTTTCAATTGCCTATAAGAATAGGCCACCACCCTACTATGTTGGATCAATATACAACCAATCCCAATTCGAGAAGCATTAAAATACACAAAACCATTATTTTCCTCGGCAAGGTCAAAATTGGAGCCAAAGTCAATTTATCCTTTAACTTCTCAAAACTACCCTTACACATATCCGACTACAAAAACTTCACCTTCTTAAGGGTCAAATTAAACAATGGAGCATCTATAGTTGAAAAGATATCCACAAATCTTATATAGTAACCACCTAAACCCAAGAAGCTCAAAATATTGGTTGGAGTCACAGGTCTAGGCTACTTCTTAACCACTACAACTTTTTATGGATCCACTATGATCCCTTCACTAGAGATAACATTATAAAAAAAGTCACATCCTTCAACCAAAACTCACAATTTAAGAAACTGGCACACGAATGATGCTCCTTTAAGGTTTGAAACACAGCACGAAGGTGATCGACATGATCTGCCTCACTCTTAGAATAGACCAAGATATCACCGATGAAGAAAATGACAAGCAAATTAAAAAACAAATGAAAGACCCTATTCATCAAATCCATAAATGTCACAGAGGTATTACTCAACCCAAAAGACATAACTAGAAACTCATACTGACTATACCAGGTCGTAAAGATAGTCTAAGGGATATCCACTTCCCTAATCTTAAGTTGATGATACCCCGACCTAAGGTCAATCTTAGAGAAACACTTCACACCTTGATATTGATAAAAAATCATCAATTCTATGAAGAGGATACTTGTTCTTTATCGTCACCTTGTTCAACTGATGATAATCAATGCACATTCGAAAGGAACAATCTTTCTTAAGCACAAACAACATAGGAGCACCCCAAGGAGACATACTAGGATGAATAAAACCTTTATCTAATAGATCCTTCAATTGCTCCTTAAGCTCCTTCAACTTCACTAAAGCCTTTCTATAAGGAGGGATAGAGATAGGACAAGTGTCTGAAATAAGATAAATTCTAAAATCAAATTCCCGATCAGGAGGATTACCAGGAAGGTCCTTGAGAAACTCATTAACCATGGGAATAGATTCGAGTGAAAGACCTTTTGAGTTAGAATCTTTAACTTATACCAAATGATACAAGCACGATATAGAGATCAACTTTAGAGCCCTAAGATACAAGATGAACCTCCACTTAGGCACTAAGGAATGCCCTTCCCATACAATAATCCGCTCATTAGGGAATTTAAATATGACCGTATGGGTCTGAAAATCAAAGGTGGCACAATATGAATGTAACTAATCCATCCCTAGAATAACATCCAAATCATCCATATCAAAGTCTATCCAGTCTACAAGAGTTTCTCTACCACTAATAGGTACTACACACCCTCTATAGACTCTCTTACAACCATAGAGTCTCCTGCTAGGGTATAAACAAAAAAAAAACCAATAGATACTCGGGACTAAAACTAAAATGCAGCACTATAGATGGGGTCACATAAGAGAGAGTTTACCCTAGATCAATCAAACAATACACATCATGAAAGAAAAGTCTCAACATACCCAGAAAAACATCTGGAGATACCTCAGAATCCTGGCAAAGAGCAAGTGTATATAAGTAATTTTGGCTTGTGTTGGTACCAGAAATAGAAGCAAAAGCAGCACCCTTCGGTGTAGGAGTAGGTCAAGTAGAAATAGGGGCCTTATTAGCCCAAGAAGCTACTAGAGAGGGGCACTCTCGCTGCATATGCCCATTTTGACTACATCTATGGCATTTTTTCCTCTCCTTATCATATTAGCCATAATGATAATGACCATAAAATCTACAAGGAGGGTATGATGGACACAACTAAGACCTACGAGCCTAAGATTGGGCACCTTGTTCCCGAAATCCACCACCAAACGGAGACCGACGATCAGCCAATGGCCTCGGGTAAGGGGCACTAGCCATATAATAGGAATTGGGATTCACCTAATTTTTCCTATTAGACCACTTACCACTGAAGTTTTGGCCTCCACTTGGTCAGAACACTGAGACCTCTTTCTCTACTTTTTATCAATGTCAACTTGCTTCTTTTACCCTCTTTCACTTATTGCATATACACAACCCATCTAGAGATATCCATATCTTTGATCAACAAAGCCACCAAGATCTCAAGGACTAACTAACGAGATAATCCTGAGGTAAACTTTCCCATCTAATACCTTATATTCCACCCCATCTCCAGAGCATACCTAGATAATTGGTGAAACTTCATGGCATGTTACTTGAACTACATCCTTTATTGCTTTAGATTTACAAACTCCTCTACCTTTACTTCCCTCAACTCTAGAGAAAAGAAGCAGTCCAAAAAACAATAAGTGGAATCCTCCCACAAAGATGACTCATCAACACCACCCCTTGTCCATTCCCACTCCTCGTACCATTGTAAGCCATATCCGTCAACTGATAGAAGGAAAACGCCACCCCCTCTACATCAGTGGCATGCATGACTCTGAAAATCTTTTCTATCTTATCCAAAAAACTCTAAGGATCTTTCTCCACCTTAGCAACAGTAAATATTTGAGGACTCAACCTCATAAATTGGCCAACTCTTATGGCCTCATAAGATAGAGTAAAATATACACCAAGCATATCTTGAGAAGCTACCAATTGAGAAATAATATGAATCAACTGATGAAACTCAACATTCAATATGCTAGCCTGAAAACTAGAGGAGGACTAGGGGTAACCAGTGGAACTCCTGAACAATCAGGTACTAGATCCCTAGACCTAGTATGGACTTCAATAGTAGAGTGAGTCCCATCAGCATCATCCCCAGTTGGGATGGAAGGGTTGGTAGGAACTTTAGATCTTTATGGAGGCATGATCAGAAAGACGAGCAAACAAAAATGAGGAGGATCCATGACATTAAACTTTATAAAATAAAATAAGACAACAAGAAAGTGAAACATTACTAAATGCCTTGTCTCTTTCCTTTATAAGTGTGGTGCGCTACACACCTATAAAAGAGACATTACTTGACACAGCTTTGTGGACACCCAACTGACCATAAACCTAGGCTCTAATACAAACTTGACACGACCTAAAATTGGGCCTTGTCGTGTGGGTATCTCAATCCCAATATTGATTGAAGATTTCCCTATTAATCTAACCTAACCCTAACATCAATCACAAGTATTAGATAAACTCCAAACATGTAATAATATAGAAAAACAAAATAACAATCATAACTTAAGAATGTCTAATCTTTTGGTGCATTCCAACATACAACATCCAACCTACCTAAGTCCACAGTCATCCATAATCATCTACCAATTGGATGTCTATAATATGCTAGGACATGGACCTGACAATAGCCAAAAACAATGCCTAATACAATTCTGTGACAGAAGATAGCCAAAAAGGTCTTCATGAAATATTAATCAATAAATCACTTTAATGGAAAAATACATTAGTTTCAAATTCCATTCAAGTCAACTTGTGGCTATCAAGACCTTTATCAAACCATTAATTAGAATTATTACACTAAGCTTTAGTTTAAAAACAATTCAATTTCATGCTTAGGGAGTGAAACCTTATTTTAACTAAACCAACCATTAAGGTCACTAATTATGTCATTAAAGGGCCAACAAGGCATTTACAAAGCCATTTACCAATCATTATTACTCACTAAGCCATTACCTTAGATCAAATCACCATCAACATATGACTAATTATTTTTAGTAGACATTTTCACAAACCCCTTTAGGGCATAACTTTTCTATGACCAAAACACTAGTGGAAACCTTCATTATTAGGATTACTCATGACCCATTTGTTAAACCACAATAAAAAAGTACCCACATGTGCAAACCTTCACCAAAATCAAGTATTAACATAATTTTAAGCAATAGTAAACATCACCCATTACCATACATCAAAACCCTAAACATTTGTTTCAAAACCACCTTTAATGATTCATAAAGATTTCTTAAATAACATGATATTTGATAAATAATAATAAGGAAAGGGCCGCATGCCTTATACAAGATGATTCAATGAAAGATTCTTGACCCTTTAGCCCTTAAATGAATATTTTTGAAACCCAAGCCTCCAATCTTGTTGGAGAAGTTGAGAAAGGACGTGAGAATGTTTTGGAATGGTTTTGAACTTGTATATATGAAGAATGAAGGACCAAATAAGGTTATAAGTCATGGGTTATAATGGTTTAGGGGTGGGAAAGGTCTAAAATATCCTCATCTTAAAAGCTAAAAAGTGAACTCCCATGAGGGTACGACTCCCATGTCCAAACTATACCTTAAGGTATGAGTGGTACCCTAAATCATACCATTACCATGAAAACCTACACAATATAGGATACAAATACTCAAGCGTAAATTATATCTTAGGGTATGAATGGTACCTTAAATCATACCTTGAATCATAGCTTAAGAAGATTAAATTAGGTTAAGCATTTGGTATCATACAACTAGGCCATATACGACCCGTAAACTAACATACGAATATGGAGAGGATAAAATGTATCTTAGATAGTATGTTATAAACCTAAACTGATCATTATACATAGGGGAGGGTAATATTCATACCCTAGTATATGAGAGGCATAGTCAAACTGTACCCTACCCAGAATGATCAACTTAGAAGATATTTCTAAGGTTCTAAAGCCAAGGTGTTTCACCTTAACAGGTTCATCTATAGAAATTATCTACTTATTGGGATGAGGTCCCTCAAAAATCCTATGACTTTTAATAGGATTTCAAAAATTCACTCAGAAGGCTTATGTTTTCAGTCTTGTTAAATTTTTTCATAGTCCATCTATACTTCCTTTAACACTGTCAAAGGGATAATGTATTCTCAGAGATGGATCTTTATTGGAGGGTAAAGTAAAGAAAGGATTTGTCTTTGGATAATTAGGTTAGTTTAGTTGGGCAGGTTCCATGGAGTTACTCTAAAGATGAATTTGATTTTAATTTGGCCTAAAATGGTTTTCTAAAATGGAGAGAAAGGATGTGGCATTTTCTATTAGAACAAGAATAGAAACATGCATATTCATGATACTAACCTAAGAGCTGGGACTAGGTCCCTCTCTTTCTTTGGGTGATTTATCAAATTTTTGCATACTTTATTTGTTTTCTTCCAAACCTGTCCCCATTGGAATAAACCTACAAAGTTATGATGATAAGTTAGACTAACAACTACAAACTTTGTCTAGGATACTTGTCTCCTAATCATAACCTATTTTATGGAGAATGACTGATTCACATAGTAGGTTAAGTTATTTTTAACTTGCCTAACTTCAGCCTGTTCTTCACAAATGTTTCCTTGTGAAGTGCCTTAGTAAAGATATCTACTATTGGATCCTCAGTCTTGTAGAACATCAGATAAATTGTCCCTTTCTCAATATTGCCTCTTAGGAAGTGATGCCTCACATCAATGTGCTTAGTCCACTTGTGTTGAACTGGATTCTTGGACATGTTTAGAGAACCTGTGTTGTCACACATTAGAGGGATAGTGTCTAAAACACTACCAAAATCTTTCAATTGCTACTTGATCCATAACAATTGTTCATAACAAGAAGCAGTAACAACATATTCAGCCTCAATAGTATATAGATCATCTGAGTTTTGCTTCTTAGATACCTAGAAGATTAAAGATGACCAAAGGAAATTTGCCACTCCTAAAGTTCTTCTTCTATCTACCAAATATCCAGCATAGTCAGCATCAGCATAGCCTACCAAGTTATAACTTTCTCCTGATTTATAGTATAGGACCAGGTCCCCTGTCCACTTTAAATACTTAAGAATTCCTTTTGTAACTTTCAAATAGTGCTCCTTTAGGCATACTTAAAATCTGGTACATATTCCTATAATGAAAACAATGTTATTCCTACTTCCAGTGAGATATAGCAAGGATCTAATTATCCCTCTATACATTGTCTTATTCACTTAAGGACTTATATCATCATTATCTATTTTTGAGATGGTTCTAATTGGAGTATTAATTGGCTTGACATATCCCATGTTATACTTATTCAATAGCTCCTTAATGTGATTCTCTTGACAAATCATTATCCCTGAAGGAGTTTTCTTAATCTGCTGGCCTAGTAAGAAGCTTAATTCACCCATCGTACTCATCTCAGATTTACTCCCTATTATTTTAGAAAATTCTCCACATACGGATTTAGATGTAGCTCAAAACATTATGTCATCAACATATATATGGACAATCAATATGTTTTTTGGTCTTTAAGAATAAAGTATTATCTATTTTCCCTCTTTTGAAGCCATCTTCAAAGAGAAACCTTGAGAGTCTCTCAAACTAGGCCTTTGGTGATTGGTTCAAACCATAAAGAGCTTTATCCATTTTAAGTACATGTTAGGGAAAATTTGAATCTTCAAAGCCTGGAGGTTGTTTGACATAGACTTGTTATTTCAGGTTTCTATTTACAATGGCACTTTTGACATTCATTTGAAACAGTTTGAATCCCATACATATACCAAATGAAACAATAATTCTCATTTCCTCTAGTCTTGGTATTGAGGCAAAGGACTCATCATAGTCAATCCTTTCTTCCTAGTTATAACCTTGAACAACCAACCTTCCCTTGTTTTTGTTGATAGTTCCATTTTTATCTTGCTTATTTATGTATATCTATTTTGTCCCAATAATTGTTCTATCAACAGGGTTGGGGACCAAATGTTATAATTTGCTTCTTTCAAATTGATGAATCTCTTATTTCATTATATTAATCCAATCAGCATCTTTCAATATATTCTTGGGATTAATTTTGGATAAAAAGGCTGAAAATGTCATAGCATTCCTGGCTTGAGCTCTTGTTTAAACTCCCATTTCTAGGGGTGTAGTTAGGTTCTCAAGGGGCTGAGAGGATTTATGCCTCCAATTTTTCCTTATGATATTGATACCACTGGGACCAGGTCCCTATGAATTCTGACTGGTTTCCTCTGGTTATTCTTCTAGTGGAGCTAGAATTTGTGGTAGAGATTTTGGATCATCATCACTGTCATCATTCTCTTCTGCATCATTAATCCCTTGATCATTATCTTTAGTAATAACATCTCTTTGAAAAGGAATGAGTTCTTTATCTTCTGAACTTTTACCATTTCCAGTGTTCATTTGACTTCTTAACTCATTAAAGATCACATAAATACTTTCTTTAACACAAAAAGTTCTTTTATTGAACACTCTGTAAGCCTTTCTAGTTGAGTAGTAGCCTACATACACAACTTTATCACTTTTGGTATCAAAAATTTTCAATTCTCTGTTCCCATTATTTAGCGTAAAATATTTGCATCACAAAGGTCTGAAATAGTCTATGCTAGGCTTTCTATTGAATACTGCCTCTTCACAAAAATAGCTGTAATGTTTTGTTCGGGTATTGGATTTTTATGAAATTTGTATCGTTGGAAAAATAATTCAATTATCTACAATTTGGTGGGTCTTGAGATGAAAAATTCCATGTCTATTACAATTTATAAACGTTTATATTAGACTCTTATTGAATCGAATGACAAATTTTGGACCAATCAAATGATCTTAGCTCAACTTGGCTCTAGGTGATTCCTATGAACATTTTTAAATTCAAGAGAACTTCACATACTATAATAAAGATAGTGAAACTTATATTCATATGGGAATCACGTGGATTATATCTTATACACGTAAGAGTGATGGTTCATAGACTAGCCCAAAAATATAGGGTTTATAAATATACTCCAGATCAACTGCATATATGTTTTTAATCCTTTTGTCTTTGAGAATAATCTTTCTAGATCTCATGGTTGATATAATCTATCCATCAAATGACAATTTTAACTCATTTGCTCTGTCACAAATTTGAGATACACTTAGAAGACTGTACTTTAGCCCATTCACATAATACACATCTTCTATTAAATGATAAGGTGATTTCCCAATCTTTTCAACACCTTGGATGTAACCCTTTTTTCCATTTCTGAAATACACACTCCCTCTTGAAGTACCTTGAGAGACAAAAAACAATTGACCCTCCCAGTTATGTGTCTTGAACAACCATTATCGATAAACTAGTTTTTGTTGTCATCCCCCTTTCCTACCAAATTTTCTTCTCTATCTTCAGCAGTGGCCATTAGAGAGCTATATAATCATTATATTATTTTCTTCTTACCATGTTCCAGCATGAAACCATCTCCATCCTCCTAGTATTTCTCAGATTTAGTTGAGGAGTCTTCCTAAGTATGCAACACCTTCTTTATTATACAACTAGCTACATCGTTTTTTCTAGATTTTGATCATTCTTTTGCATTTGCTAGTTTCTTATGAATTCCTTGGAGCTACCATCATTGTGACAACCTTTAATCTTATCATTTTTTTGCTAAGCTAACCATCTTTTTTATAGCTCTAATAATTTTTATTGCTTAAAGTGCAACATTAATGTTTTCTCCTCCTAGGTCAGACTCTACAACCTTTAAGGTCAGAAATATCACCATTTTTTCTTTTTTTATTTCCACCCCTAGTTTAGTTATAGTAGATATGATGACCAGAATACTCTACGTATGAACCTTATAGAGTGAATCTACTCTGGTACCAATTATTGGAACCCTTGGGGGTTGCACCACAATCAGGGAACAAGTTTCTCAAAGTTAATTGCAAGTGATAGAATAGTACAAAAATTATAAGTTTCTAGAAAATTAAGGCAGTGCGGGAAAGCAACAACACATAAAATTAACGTGGAAACCCCTTTTCTTAAGGAAGCGAAAAAACACGGCTTGCTCTCACAAGCACGTCCAAATCCATAATAATCAAACTTTTTATTACAACCTTTACTAAACCTAACTCAAGATTACTTTCACTTGTAATAACTCTACTACAAGATCATCTAGGAAACTCTGCCAAAGACTCTCTTCACTAATTAACTCTAATCAGTATCAAGCTTAGACAACTCTACCTAAACATTTTCTACTCAAAGAGAAAAGTTCATTACTCTTATAACATGAGTAATTCATTTAAAATTAAAACTCACTCAAGAACAATTTCTATTTAAGCACACATAATCAGCTAAGAACTTAAGCAGTGTTGAAAATGGGGTTTTTGCTGCCTCTTACACTCTTTATAATTGCCAAAATCCATTTGATAAAGAGGCGTCACTTTTATTTTATTGTTGAATGATGATTCGGGCTGAAAGATCATTGGACTAGTTGTCCTAAGTAGTACAAAATAGCACCTACAAGTTTGTTACACAAGAGGACAAACTGTGCAGACAATGCGTGCCAACTATATTGTACTTTTCACATTCAGGGACCTGGTCCCTTGTAGTTTAGTTGTTCATCATCAAAACCACATATAGCAGAGTTGAAATAGTAGTTAAAGGATCTTCTTGATAAGGGTTTCATTCTTTTTAGTATTTCTTGGTGGGGTGCTCCTATTTTTTTTTTGCGCAAAAGAAAGATAGGTCCTTTCAGATGTGCATAGACTATTGATAGTTGAATAAGGTAATGGTGAAGAATAAGTACCCTCTCTCTAGGATTGATGACCTTTTTGACTTGCTTTAGGAGTCTAGATATTTCTCTATGATTGATCTTTGATTGGGTTATCTTAGTTGAATATTAGAGAGGTAGATATCCCTAAGACCGCTTTTCATACCCGATATGGTCATTATAAGTTCATGGATATGTTATGTAGATTGATTAATGCTCTGGAGGTATTTATGGATCTTATGAACTGAGTATTCAAATGGTTCTTGAATGTGTTCGTGATAGTGTTTATTAATAATATCATGGCATATTCTAAAAGTAAGGAGAATCATGTCAATCACCTCCAAGTAATGTTACAGACTCTTAAGGATCAGTAATTGTATGCCATGTTTTCAAAGTGTGAGTTTTGGTTTAATGTGGTGACCTTTTTGGGTCATGTTTCTAGTTAAGGGATCATAGTAGATCCATATAAAGTTGAGGCAATTAAGAAGTTTCCTAGACCCATGACTCCGACCGATATTAGGAGCTTCTTAGGCTTGGCAAGGTATTATAGAATATTTGTGGAGATCTTTTCTTCTAATGTTGACTAAGTTGACTCAGAAAAAGGTGAATTTTTTATGGTCCAATGCTTGTAACGGTAGTTTGGAGAAGCTAAAATATAAGTTGACTTTTGCACTAATTTTGACCCTACTCGAGTGTACTAATGGTTTTATGGTTTACTGTGATGTGTCTCAAGTGGGACTAGGCTGTGTCTAGTTGCATCATGTTAAGCTGGTAGCATATGCTTCTAGACAACTAAAGGTTTAAGAAAGGAATTCTCTGACTCATGATCTAAAGTTGGCAGTTGTGGTATTTGTGCTAATGATTTGGTGTCACTATTTGTATGGGGTTCATGTTGATATTTATTTAGATCATAAGATCTTGCATTATGTATTCACCAAGAAGAGGTTAAATCTCAGGCAAAAGAGATATCTTGATTTGCTTAAGACCATGATTTGAGTCTTCATTACCATCTAGGTAAAGCTAATATAGTTGTTGATGCTATTAGTAGGTTATCTATGGGGAGCCTATCTCATATGGAAGAGGAGAAATGAAGGTTAGTAAAGGATATTCAATGGCTCAATAATTTTAGAGTCCAACTTTTGGACTCTGAGAATGGAAGGGTAATTGTTCAAGAAGTGGTTAAGTCATCTATTGGTACTGAGGTGAAGGATAAGTAAGTTTCAGATGCTATCTTAATTCATATTTGAAATGATGTGTGTCACTTTTAAAATTGGTGGTGATGGTACTTTTTGGTACCAAGGTAAGTTTTGTGTTTCAGGTATTGATGGGCTATGAGAAAGGATTTTGACTGAGTCTCACAAGTTAATGTACACAATTCATCTAGGTTTGAAAAAGATGTATCATGGTTTGAAAGATATCTATTTATGGAATAATATAAGATGGGATGTGGCAAACTTTATAGTTAAGTGTATGGTATGTCATTAAGTGAAGATTGAGCACTTAAGGCCTAGCAGCATGTCTCAAGAGATTGAGCTGCCCATATGGAACTAGGAGGTGATCAACATGGATTTTATTCCTGGTCTTTCGCAGAATCGGAATCAGCATGATTTGATTTTTGGGTCATTGTGGTAGGATGACTAGGTCTTCTCACTTTTTGCCTATGAGGACTACCTACTCTAGATTGTATTATGCTAAATTATTTATTTAGGAGATCATTAAGTTGCATGGTTCTCTAGTTTCTATTATTTTTGATCGAGGTATACAATTCTTATCTCACTTTTGGCATTTATTTCAGTAAGGCGTGGGCACACAAGTGAACCTTAGTATTGAATTCCCTCTTCAGATAGATGAACAGGCAGAGAGGACCATTCATCTTTTTGAAGATATGCTAAGAGTCAGTGTGATTGATTAGTGAGGTAGTTGGGTGGATTATTTACCTCTCATTTAGTTTGTGTAAAATAACAGTTATCACTCTAGTACTGGGATGGCTCTTTTTGATGATCTTTATCGTAAGATGTGTAGGTCTCCAATTGGATGGTTTGAGAGACTAGGTTATTTGCTTTTAATTTTGTTCATCAGGCTATAGAGAATGTGAGCTTAAGACCGCTCAATGTCACCAAAAGTCTTATGCCAATGTAAGGCGAAGAGAGTTAGAGTTTGATGTTGGTGATTAAGTAGTGTTGTAGGTTCTCCCAAAAAAGGAGTGATAAGGTTTGGGAAGAAGGGGAAGCTTACTCCCCATTATATGGGCCTATATTTGATTTTGAGAAGAGTGTGTAATATTGCTTACGAATTGGAATTACTTTCGTGTATGGGTTTTGTTCATTCAATTTTCCGTGTTTTGATATTGAAATAGTGTCTGGTCGGTCCTTCTTTGATTGTGCCTATTGAGAGTGTTAGTATTATTGATTTCTTGTCTTATATGGAAGTCCCCATAGAGATTTTGGATAGACAAGTTCGTCGTTTGAGGACTTAGTATGTTGCTTCTGTGAAGGTTCTATAGAGGAACCAAAAGGTAGAAAAAGCTACTTAGGAGGCTGAAGAGGAGATGAAGTCCAAATATCCATTCCTATTCAGTGAGTTGAATAATAATGCTTTAGGTATGCGTTTTCCTACTCTTTTTGTTTTTTTACTTTGTTAAAAGAATTGTGGTTGCATTTTTACTTGATAATCATGTTGATAGATGCCTTGACTCATTCAGGGATGAATAATCCTAGGGGGTAATGTAACACCATTATTTTTACCTCAAAATTTTTTGATATTTGAGCTCACTGCCTAGGGTACAACTTTGGTAAAAGTTCGTGAATACTCTATATAAGCCGTATATTTTCATCCTAGACATACAAGTG
The DNA here is from genome assembly GCA_030864225.1 of Capsicum baccatum var. pendulum. Classification (NCBI taxonomy): domain Eukaryota; kingdom Viridiplantae; phylum Streptophyta; class Magnoliopsida; order Solanales; family Solanaceae; genus Capsicum; species Capsicum baccatum. Next base: position 137,836,009 of record CM061552.1, read on the forward strand.
TTGGTTCCTTAGGTTTCTGTCCTGGTCATGATTGGGACCTAATGAGTTATAAGTTGAGGTCGCGAGTCGTAGGGTGGGACTCGTGACCAAACTAGTGAGATGGCCCAAGGTTGCTATTTTTGTAACGACTAAGACTCCACAAGTCATAAGGTCTGGTCTGAGTCATAGGGTGTGACGTGACAAAACCAGTAAAGGTGCCCTGAGTTACTTTCCAAACCACAAGTCATGGTGAGGACTCATAACGTGTACTCATGAGTTAATGGCGGAAGATTTTTGTATTTTATTTAAGGGTACTTTGGTCATTTCCCTAATTAAAATCCATGGCCTAAAATACTGTAAAGGCCCCCATAACACTTCATTACTCCATCATAAACTACTCACTACTAACTCAAATTCCCCAAGTCAAGAACAACTAGTGTTTCTCAAGGTTTATCATCTAGGGCTCTAAGATTGGTTTCTTCTCCATAACTCTTGATATCTCCAGTATGTATATCTCCCAAAACTTTTATTTTCATTATAGCATGTAATGGCTTGATATTTCCACAGTTTTAATGTTTTATAATAAATAAAGGGTTGAGGGTTTTGGATGGTAATTGTTTAAATGCTTTTCCTATGGTTTTGAATTGGTTATATATGATTTATATTATGGTTTTGAACTAAATATAACCATGGGGACGGGAATTAGAAAGGGGGGAATGGATTTCCACAACTTTTTTGTTTAAATGATTTGGAATTGGCTTTACCCCCAACACAACTTGTGTAATTGGTTTTGGAAACATGGACACTTTCATAATTGAACTCACTTTTGCAAACCTTACATTGCATAAAATGGTTCTTGAAAGGCCTTGACATCCATGGATTAGTTTTCACTTGGAAAACATTGGAGTAAATTTTGCCAAATGGTTTTCGGAATGCCATAATGGAATTTACTAGCATGTTTGATATTTGGTATGAAGATACTAATAGTAAATCCCTTTTTAAAGACTCCTTGGTTAATGGATGGGAATGTGTAAATAGTTTTATTTTCACTTAAAAAGGGTTGTGTAGCTCTCCATGGAATTGCAGGTTTCGGGGAGACCGATACTTAAAACCACTTTTGCTGTTGTGGGCGCCTTGGTGGCTGTGAGCATAGTTTACACTTTATATATCTATATTTTTTGAATAGTTAGAGCCTAGGTGGATCTAGCCCTTTCAAAAAGTTTTTTGGTTTGTTCGGGTAACAGGAACTGGGACCTTCTGGTGAGGAGAGTCAGACTGATATAACCAGTAGGTATTTTTAAGATGGTTATAGCTACACAGTCTAGGTTAATGGTTTTGGTGTTTATGCTTAAACTTTGTTCCCTATCCTAGCTTGATGTATATATGTATATTTACATGTATTTGAACATGTAAATTCAATTGGGAATGATTTTGAAATGGCATTATGTTATCCCATATCCTGAGTTACACGTTAGTGCTCACTCTGCTAATCGTCATAGGATGCTACATTATTTCATAACGTAGGGTACGAAGAAATTTTTTTTTACCTTTGTGCCGTGTTAGGTGATTCGATTTGTCCACAGTTAAGTGGTGAGCTTCCGTCCTTCGAAAATTTTAGTCATTCCATATTTTAGAATTGAAGAGTTCACATTAACATTGTCATTGACATTGTTACTATCTCAATCAGGGTCATGTCCCGACTTAGGTTGATGTTTGTCTTTCTTAGAGGTTTTTGTGGACAACAAAGTGTGGCTGGAATATGTTATGGATTCTTATATACCTCTTGGAATTTGATTTATCTATATAGTTATATGTTTGAAACTTAGTTCTATCTTTTTATATGTTTGGGATGCACTGCTGCTAGTTGTGCTATGTTCTAGTTGGCTAGGTTAATGAGGGTTCCCTCCCATCCTTTGTAGACTTGAGATACCCATCACGACTATGCCCTGGTTTAGGTTGTGGCATGAGTGATTTGCAAAGTTCTAAAGTTACCTCCAACAACATTTTTTTCATTGGCAAGAAAAATTATTTTTGAAAAGGAAAGAGCATAGAATTTGCAAGCTTTATCTTGAATTATGACCTTTCAAATCCATTTTTGGCTCTTTCTTCATAAAAGAAGAGTTCCCAATTTAGAGTGCTTTGTTAAGTTCATTTGCTCAAATTGTTTGAAAGGCTGGCTTTCTATTTTTAGAGTGTTGTGCCTTGTGTGGTGACATTTTTACTCAATTCTTGTACATGCATTGTATTCTAGAACTTTCCATGTGAGTAATTAATGAAAAATTCCAGACCACGCTCTGTTTGAAAGACAAGTTGAGCCTTTCTTTAAGCTGTTACATAACCTAAATCTCACCTTAAAATGTACCCTAGTCAAAACCTATTTGACCCTCTTTCTATTTTTTTTGTATTTATGATAACCATACTACTACACCGCACCTTTTTTAATAACCCCTCTCTTGGAGCCCAACCTTCTTGAATGTATTACTTTTTCAAGTGTAGGCTGGTGTAGGAAAATGCCTAAGTTGGGATTGATAATCGTGATAATGAAAAAAATTAGGCTAAAATCATATGTTTATGGGGAGTTTAGGACTTTTTATGCAAGATGTATATGTATTTGTCTCAAACAATGCTTCATGAAACAAGAGATGAACACGAAAGGTGAAAACAAAAAAACTAGCCCATGGAGAATGAAATAAATAAATGGATAACCATATGAAGAGTAGGCATGAACGACTAGCTAAGAGAAAATCTCATGAATGAACCAAACAAAGGAATGAAGAGGAAAAGCTCAAAAGTATTACTAGCAAAAGGGATACCAAAGATATAAGGAAATAAAAGAAAAGAAAAAGGGTGAATAAGGTGGGAACTCTATAGAATTGGGACTTAGAATTTATTTAAGTGGCTGTCTTTAGAGAGGTTCTCGAGACACTTGATACTTAAAGTCCCTACCTTAACCCTAACCTAAATAAATTACCATAAGTCCTTGGCAATTTCAAACCTTATATGTGTACACCAGTGGTGAATGACACAAAGTTGAAGCTTATGGTTCTACTTGTTCTACTTGAATTTCCTTGTGAGAGTGAGTGAGAATTCTCTCTATCTCTATGTTCCTTGGGATTTGAATTATATTATGTAAGTGTATTATGCTCTTACTTGTGAACGGAACCCATACTTTGAAGTGGAGATTCATATCTTACTTTCAATTAGGGGAACGCAAGACAAACAAGCTACAAAGTGAATTTAAGGAAATTTTTAAAAGCTAGTCAAGACTTGAGAAGCACCTTATTTTTAAAACTTTGACTTTTTGATGTCCTCTGCCTTTGAAAAGAAAGGATTTGTATCATTGAATTAAAAATGTTTATTGCATGTTTGCCATTCCTTATTGTGAGAACCGATTATACTTTGTAATCTTAATCGTATAGCTTAGTGTGTTGTGTTTGATTTGGATTCAAGATTTATTCCCTTTGTTGTTGGGAAGGCACTTAATTTCATAAAGGGAAAGCAATAGTTCATGTTTTTTTTTGGGGGGAGGGGGGGTGATAAGTTGGAATTTTGCCTAGTTTTTAGTCTCTTTTAGCTTGAATTATTAACTTATTTTCTTTGATTCGATGCAATCTTATGTTAAAATTCTCACTTGTTCAGGAAGTTGATTAAACTAAGGATGAGCCAGCTCTAGGAAACAAGAAGAGTGAGAATGAAGAAAAAAAGACTAAGGTAGATCGATAAGTCATCAATTTTGATGACTTGTTATCACCTTTTAAGCTTAAATTATCATGCTTTTCAAATGATTTGGTGTTAATCTTATGTATAATTTTCATTTGTGCAGGTAATAGTTTAAAATGAAGGTAGGCAAGCTAATCAAGTAATGGAAGGTCAAATATGAAAGAAAAAGAGCCCTAAAGATTACATAGATGTGTCAGGAGGCTACCCACACAACCGAGTTGGCCAAAACAACACCATATATGCCCAATCTTCTTTACATCTACTCTATATCAGCTCTGGATCTACTCAAGAGGATTAAAAATGTGGTGGTATTTTTGTAAATTATGGCAAAAATGAAAATGGGGCTAAATTAGGGATTTTCAGCTCATTTTTCCATCATCATTGGACATTATTGTACTACTCTTGAGCTAAGAACACATAAAGTGACTCTCAAGTAAAGAATTGGTTATTTATATTGGAGATTTATTGAAATTAAAGCTTGTTTTTTACTTTCTCTTTATTTTCTAGGGATCAAGTGATGTAACTTTTGGTATATCTCTACTTTCTCCTTTTATGAGTAGCTAATTCTTCTTCTTGGGGTTATACTTGAATAGGTTCTGATTAGTACATGTGTTTGGTTTACTTGTCTTCCTAGTTAGCTATTTCATGTGTATTTTGAATTTATTCCATGTTTTAACTATGAATTTTGTGTTATAAACACCAATTACCTTAGAACCCATATCATTCTTGATAGAGAGTATATGGGTGAGGAATGGATGTGAACAAAAACTTGATTCAGTTTATTTAATAGTGTCTCTTAGAAATAAATATGATATTTAAGTCCATATATTGGTAAAATTGTTACACTTATGAGGTGTTCGAAAGAACCCATTTGTGATATTTGGTGTTTTATTGACAAATTGACAGTAATACCTCTAGATCTAGCATATCCATGACTTCTAGATAAATTTTGACAAATAATAAAATGCCTATGCATGAACTCATATCTAGGAATGCATAACCCTAAGTACTCTCAAATAACAAAATTGTTAACTTCAAAATCATTTAAACAAAACCCCTATTACTTTCCTGTTTGTTTACCACACATTATGGGTAAACTCTTAGTTGACTTCTAACACTCTCTAGCATTGAAATCCTTATCTTCACTACCCGTGGATTCGACTCCAACATATTTGGGGTTAATATATTGATGACGATCACTTATACCTCAAGGGTGTCGTTTGAACATCATCAAATTTTGGCACAGTTGTCGAGGAGTGAAACATACTTTTCATTATTGTAGTGTTTTTAGTCACTTTGGGTTAGTTATAGCGTTTTATTTTACATTGTTTTTTGTTTATTTTATTTCTAAGGTGAGTATAAGATTACAAAATACTATGAGCCAATAATATAGTAATACCAATACTTTTAATGGGCATCTCGAGGATGAGGATCACCACAGGGATGAGGATTGATCTAGTGCTATCCATATTCCACCGGTGAAATAAAATAGAGTGCTTCACGTTATTAGCATGATGCTTTACTTTATTCAAATGAAAGGGTTGTATGGAGGTCAAGCACATCAGGACGCCAATATACACTTGAAGAATTCCGTTGATGTGTGTTCTCCATTGACGTAGACCATTTATCTAAAGAATCAATTATTTTGCATCTATTCCCATTCTCATTAATGGGAGAAATAATCTTATTATTTCAATCTTTGTCTGCGGGATTTATCACTTCATGGGTTGAGCTTACAAAAGCATTCTTTGATAGGTACTTTCCTTCTTCCCGAATGATGCAAGTAAGGGATGAAATTATCAATATTTTCCAACTTAATGGTGAACTATTATATGAGGCTTGGCAATGATTCACTAAGAAAATAATGCAATGTGAGGTCTCAGACAATATTCTTATTCAAATCTTCTATAGGGCATTGGATTAATTGAACAAGATGGTAGCCAATCATGCGACCGAAGGATCTATTATCAAATAATCTTATAGTGTTGCGGTGGCTTTGTAGGATTAATTGGCTAAAGAAAAGTAGAGGTCGGCACATAAGATATAGAGGTGGGTGTGGGGGGCCCCTCTGCAACTTTTGTAAGACAAAAATAAAAGAAAAAGGATGAGGAAAGAGATGAGAACATGGATAAAGTGACGAAACAACTTGATCTTCTCACTAAGCATATTATTGGAGCTCATTCAAAAGTGTTAAACGACGTTGCTTCTAAGAGTGTTAAAGCTTATTATAATGAGAAAGTGGAAGCTCTTGATAATGAAATTTTGTTCTTATCAAACAAAATGGGGATTTCTCATCCTACATATCAAAGGCAAGTTAGGAATCAAGTTTAGAATAAAAGGGATCATGATAGAGAGTGGTGTGATAGAAATCGGGATCGGAAAGATAAAGATAGGGATTATGAGTGGAACGTACCTTTACATGATAGGACCAAGGGTAAAGAGTCAATCTCCATTGACTAGAAGAAGTTCAAAAGTAAAGATTTCCTTGCTGGTATCTTATTGGGTGTTAAGTCATAGCTCAAAAAACAAGGGTCATGATGCTACTTGTCGTGACAAGCCTTAACATGTAAGCCTACCACCCAAGTTGATATAAGAGGAAAATCATTACTAGAAAATTAAAAATGATTATAGGGAAAAGTCAAACAAAAAAAACATGATATTAGTGAAAATACAATCAAGATACAAATCCCAAAACCTAATATTACAGTGTAAGAAACACTAATAAAAATCAAAGTCAAAATATACATCGGATAATGTAAGACCCCTTAAAATTTCAATCATTTTATTTTTGATCCCCCCGCATGTGTAAAGTTGATTTTTTACTTGAATTATATATAGGGATGTTAAAAGGGTGTTTTGGAAGGTTTTAGGTTTTTTTGAAGGGGTTATGGGTTATTTTGGGACCCCTAGGCAGGAAGCCTCTATGATAAGGTCATGTCATAGAGGTTAACCTCCACGATATTGGGTGGCTCGAAGGATAACCTCCATGATATTGGCGTGCGACACAGCAGTTTCTATTTCATCCAATTTTTCTTTCTCCATTGGGATGAGGGGATTTTGATCCTTTTACCCATTGTACGACCTTTTCAAATAATCATATCATCCTATTTATCTCTTAACCTTTTTATCTCTTAAACTCAAAACCCAAGAACATTAAAGGTTTTTATAGTGTATTCATTATCCAAGATCCAAACATTGAATTATTTTCCATTTCTTGCGTATTTAGGCATGTTTCTCTATTCCTAACTTTAATTTTACATTGTGTCATTAATAGAATGGATTTTCATGTGATTAAATTATGGGTTTTGAAATTGGGATGAGAGGTTTTGATTGTTACCGATTGAATTACTTCTCCCATGTCTAAATTGACTATTCGCATTTTAATTTGATATTTTTGTGATTGAATTGGTGCATGGTATATATGGTTGGAATGGGAGACATGGGTTTCCCCAAGTTGATAGAATTTTGGCTTGATAATTTCATTAACCTCAACCCACTTTTTAACTTGATTTTGAATATGGAAAATTACATGGTTTAACTTGTTTTTGAAACCTAATGCATTGCATTAAAGGGTAAAGAAATGAAAATAGTTTTGGATGCTACATTGTTTCATGATGTACAGTCTGAAGGGTTTTCTATTTCTCCTTTGCAGCGTTAGGTGGTTGAGAATGTCTATCAAGTTATTGTGAAGTTGTGAGCCTCTATCTTTTGGAAGGCCTTGTTATTTGATTATTCTTTCTTAATTTTTAAGGTAAATTTTTATTCTTTATTATCATATTTGGTGGCATGTCCCGGCTTAGAAGTTATTCAGGATTTAGAGGCTTTCATAGACAAGTATGGGTGGATTGTTATTTGAATTCTTTGAACCTTCATTTGATTCATCTATTCTTATTACTACTATCATTGGTTTGATTGGCTTCCGATTTATTTTTATGATTATTGTGCTCTTAAGGTTACCTTAAGGAGGTGGTCTTCAGTCCATTTTAGGCTTGAGATACCCGTCACGACTAGGCCTTGGTTTGGGTCATGACAGATAACCTAAAGGGAACAAACTCTGTCTTTAAATACAAAAGACATATTTTAGATAAGAAAAGGTCGTGGCCAACTCTAGATGTGTAAATCCACTGCTACTTCGAATAAATTCCAAATTTTGCCTGAATGAGATATCCATGAGACACACTCATACTTGGATCTGCATCAAAAGGGCACAATAAGGATGCGTACGGTCAACTTGTACTCAGTATGTATCATAGGCCAACTAAGTAAAGTAGAAAATAAATAATATAAACACATACTATGCGCATGTCACCTGCAGTAAAAAAATGTTCCAAATAGTAGCCCACAGCATCTCCACTTGTAGTTCAACTATATACACATATAATAAATAAGGGTGGGAAAAAATAGCAAATATTACACATTCAAGAAATACAAGAATGAGAAGTTAGAACAATGGACAAATATCAAGTCAAGAGCAGAAATATAATCGCGGAATAAGCATAATATATGGAATGTAATGAAGACGATGATGATGATAATGATGTGATGCACAGGGTCATTGCACAACCTCCATATACACCTACTGATTTGTACTCTCAAGGTAGGACCCATGGGGGTCAACCCATATACAACCAATATCCAATATCCAATATCCAATATCAAATATCAATATACAAACTCATCTCCAGCAAATATATCGATAGAGGGTTTTTAAATATGTCGCATTTTCTATCAGAAAAAACTAGTATTTCTAGTATTTCCACGGTGGTATCAATGTTTCATAAATAAATATGATATGAGAATGTAATGCTCACAACCAACCAAAATCAGAATGTCCAATATCCAACCAATATTCCAACCATGTGATCCAAAAATCCACTCAAATCAACCAACCATACATGATCTAATATAATCCATAAATTATCAAGTAAAACATACTACATAATGTCATTGACACCACATAATCCTAAAACTTAGGTTTTTCCCACTAACAAGAGTGTAATAAAGCATACATATTTCAATACTAGAACAAAAACATCATTCAAGACCCCACATGGTCACACATAGCAAATAATGTCTCAAAATCACCAAATATTATCCACATAGGGCCCACATGGGCACATAAATGACCTAAGCACATTTTCCATGACACACCCGATGCCTATAACATTCTTTTATATTATTATTAACTATCCATACAAGTCTAAGGAAAGCTAAGCCACAACCTACCTCAAATGCCGCAACTAGAACAAGTAAGACTTTATAACAGATCTTTCACTTCATGTACCAATCCAAAATTAGCTAAAACATACAAAATTAGAATCCAAGTGTAAAAATAAAGCCAGCGATACCCAAATTGCCCACTTTTAAATTAGGGTCAAAACGGACCCTCAAAATGGGTTTTCAAAAAACATAGGTAAAATCAGATTTTCAATCAAAAAATTATATTTCCAGAGATTAAAGGAACTCATCGGATAAAACCCAAGAAAAATGGGTTGAAATTTAGGTTTGAATGGAAGAAATGTTAATTGGGGCCTTCCAGAATAGAATCTCCAAATTCCACATTCAAATTTGAGTATTAACAAGATTTAAATGATATAACTAGAAGAAAAATAGTTGAAATAGGAGTTTGGAGCTTACCCAAGCTTTGAAATTGAGGAAATTGCCGTAACCCTAAAACTCAAAGCTCAAAGTCTCTAAAATGGTGAAAAAATGAGAAAAGAATATTATATACCCAGGTGCCATGTGCTGCTAACATTCAAGTGGCCAATTTAAGGGTTACCACTACTGTGGTCAAGTACCGCTTTAGTACCTACTTAGTATGCCATCTTACGAAAGTAGGCAAGATCTATTTTACCACCCTTCCTAAAGCTGATGAGGGCCGCTAAAATGCCTCTGCACAGCTATAAACGGCTGCTAAAATGGCCAAGTGGTGCTAAAGTGGCCAAAGTGGCTCTTTAATAGTTGCACCAGCTGAGTGGTGCACAAGTTGTGGAGACACTAAGAATTCCAAGTCTCAACAGACCCCTCGAGATTCATCAAAAATCCCGACAATGCAAATAAACTAAGGTACCCTATCAAATTCAATGCTCCAGACACAATGACGATATCAGATTTTTGAAAAAACATTATTTTCACATAAGTGACCCTCGAGACTTATTTTTACAACTTTCTAAACAAAGGGTCAAAGTGAGATATAAAAGCCATGAAACCACACCAACCATGTTACCAACCTAAAATCGATGTTTTGGATCTGATCTCTTAGTCTGTTTTACATCTGATGCATATATCAAATGTTGTTGATCAAAATCAACTAATAAGCTTTTAAAACCATCAAAAACCATAATCTCACACAAATCACACAAAAAACATTAGGAACCATGCCAATTATCTCTACAGCCTAAAAATACCATAATGTAATCATGGGGAAGGGTAAAATAGCCAAATCACATAGAAATAAATATTTCACATAAATCATTGAAAATCAAGTTATTATATAATCCATTAATAATAATCTAGTTCGTCCTCGAACTTTGGCCAATAGACATACCTGAATTAATGAAAAGTTTAGGATAACTACTACGTATATCAAACTTGACCTCCCAAGTAGACTCATCTACATGTCATTGCCTCCACTGGACCTTAACCACGTGAATGACTTTATAACACAACTATCTAACATCTCTGGCTAGAATGGAAATGAGATCCTCAACAAAAGATAACCTCTTATCTAACAGAAATAAATCTCGAGGAATGTCATGAGACTCATCTGTAATGTAATACCAAAGAATAGAAACATGAAAAACTGGATGAACAATTGATAAATCTAGAGGTAATGCTAACTCATAAGCCATAGCCCCAATAATCCAAAGGATCTCAAAAGGTCCAATACACCTGGGTATAAGCTTGAACCTCTTCCAACACCTCATCACGCCCTGCATAGGAGACACATAAAGAAATACATAATCACCAATACTAAATCTTAATGAACAAAGCATATGATCCACACAACACTTCTGCCTACTCTGAGCCACTCAAAGTCTACCTTAATGTCTTAAACTCTATAAAAAAACTCATGAAGAAAGTCTGCACCTTAAGGCTTAATATCAAAAACCTCAAATCAACCAACTATAGAGAGACAACACCTACTATACAAGGCCTCTAAAGTTGCCATCCCAATGCTAGAATATTTGCTATTATTGTGCACAAACTCTACCAAATCTAGATACTGCTCCCACTGACCTCTAAAATCCATGACACAACTACAAAGCATATCTTCTAAAACCTGACTAGTCCTCTCCAACTGACCATCATTCTATGGGTAAAAATTTATTCTAAGATCAATTCAGATACCCAAATCTTCTTGAAAAGTCTTCCAAAAGTGAGATATAAATACTGAACCTCGATCTAAGATGATAGACACTGGAACACTTGAAGATGAACCACCTCATAAATATATATATGGGCCAACCTCTCAACGCTAAAAGAAACTTGAACCAAAATAAAATGAGCAATTTTTATGAATCAATCCATAATTACCCAGACACTATTAGAACCACTAAAAGTATGAGAAAATTTATTCACATAGTTCAATGTTATTCATTCCTATTACAAATTGGGAATGGGTAACCTCTAAAGCTAGCCACTTGGTCTCAAATTCTAGGCTTCCCTACTAGCTATATAGGCAATGAGCTATAAAATCTACTATATCATTCCTTATACCACCCCCTAGTAATGTGTTTTAAACCACGGTACATCTTAGTGACTCTAGGATGGATGGAATACATGGAACAATGATCCTCCTACAAAGTAAAGCAAAGATTCCTAAGCCTCACCACTTAACAACTTATCTCAAATCATTCTCAATCCAACATTATTGGACTAATGATCCTAAATCTGCTCTATTGAGGAAGAACTAGCCTCAATGAATACCAAAATACACCTAGGTGTCGAATTATCAAGCCTACCCAAAGATTAAACATTTAAGGACAAATCCTCTACTTGGTCAAAAATTATACTAAGATACGACCTAAATACCCGGTTCATCATCTCTATAAATATAGCAGGGGCATTGGTTAACTCGAAGGATATGACTAAGAACTCATAATGATCATACCAAGTTAGAAAAGTTATTTTTAGAATGTCTAAAGCTCTAATCCAATCACACTCCAAAGTCAATGGTCATGATAGAATTTGTCGCAGTGTACCTTGATAAGTAAGCCTATTACCCAATTGATATGCAAAGGTGAAAATAAAGAAATACCCTTAAGGTAAGGCTTCTAGAATGAAGCCAAACTATATAAGTATAACAAATACATAAATATTATAATTAATAATACAACCATAACTCCTAAAACCTAATGTCAACATCATAACAACATATCTAGTCCAACTCAAATCTAAATAAAATATAAAAAAACTAATAAAAATAACTTTGTTGATGAGAACTGGTAAAGACATAGGCTAATGATAGAGAAAGATAGTAAAAGAAATTTGGATACCTAAAAATCATCCACTACCTTGAAAGCTCCAACAATCGCCCAAGTCAAGTAATATGAGGTGCACCCGAACCTGAATTTATACCAGAAGGTACTATTGGAGTGAGTATGGTCTACTTGTACTCCGCAGTATCCTAGCCTGATGGAGCAAAATAGAAAATAAAAAAATAAAAAATACACACGAAGGGAATAACACCTACAATAATAAAATTTCCTATAATAGTAGCCCACACCACATGCACTATTAGTTCTAATATATCATATATAATGCAAAAAATACTAGAAAAGACCACAAATATATAGTAATCCACGTATAACTAGGACAAGAAAGGATAATATACATATAACATCATCAAGGACAAGTATAAGAAGATGGAAAAATTAGATAAGTAATAAGTCAAAGAATAAGTACAATAACATCACAAACATGATGAAGTAAACACAATAAGAATAATGATAGTGTTGATGATTATAGTAACACCTCCCAATTTTGAGCATTTTATTTTTAGCCTTTACATATTTAAAATATCAATTTTTGACTTAAATTGTGTTTAGTCATGTCAATGGGGTATCTCAGGAGAGTTTTGGAATTTTTGAATGGGGTTCAAGGTAATCTTAGACCATAAAGGTAGTGAGACTCTATGATATCATTGTGTAATAGAGGCTACACTCAGTAATAGCCACCGTTTCATGGAGGATAATCTCTATGTTTAGCAGCATGACATAGATGTTAGCCGTTACGATAAGGTCCGTGCCACACTCCTATGTAAAATCAGTGTAGTTTTTGCTTACTTTACTTGGGATGAGGGGTATTGGTATCTTTTCACCTATGTAGGACCCTTAATAATAATATAGCCTATTTATTTTAATTTAACGAGATTAAAAATTCCCAATTCCTTTCTCAAACTCAAAGCCCCAAGAGAGCCTAAGTATTTCATCATACATTTATCTTTCAGGTTTTAGGCTCTGAATTTCTTTGAAATTTTTATGTTTCTATGGCATGTACCACTTTCCCTATACTTTTATTTTCTTAATGGCATAAAAATTGGTTTATTATTCATGGTTTTGATGTTGGGTTTTGAGCTATAGGTTGAGTGTTTTAGATGTAAATTGTTTGACTATTTTCTCATGATTACTGATGTTAGGCGTATTTACACGCCTAAAACACCTTAATTTACCCATATTTTAGCTAAGTTTTGAGGACAAAATATATAATTTCTGCACTTTTAGTCCTTTTTCCTGTAAGTGAGCTAACCAACGTGATTAGCAAGTTTCAGGTATAAATGATGAAGAATTCAGCATTTTATGGGAATTGGACGCCAAAGGACACTTCACGTAAGAAGGAAGGCAGCTTCTGGGATCTTATGGACTGAAAGTGATGCATGGAGAACTTGTCCCGGGCAAAAACAACATTTCTACAGACTTGGGGGATCAGTATAACTTAGTAGGATTAGGACAAGAATGCAGTAACCTAGTAGGACTGGGACAAGGATAAAAAGCCTATTTCAATAGGACTAGGATACGAATGTTATATAAACCCTATTTTGTTGAAACTTTTTGAGCATTCTCTTCTTATCCCCCTTTCTATTCTTTCCCTTCTTCAAAAATTCATTTTCAAACATTATTCTTCATCTATTCGACTTTTAATTTTCATGAGAAGAGAAACACTAATAGCAAGGATATCACGCCACAAGTGACACCAACACATACTTCACGTGAGATTGTTATTATTTTGGTATGATGATAATGTCTATTGTGTTTTCCGTTACACTCATGAGTAGCTAAACTTCTCTGTTAGGGTTATGGAAGCCTTATGATATACTATCTATTGCTATGAGTTTGTGAATTCTTGATACGTATGCTGCTTATATCATTACTCTCTTCATCTTAATTGAATTCTTGTGGTTGAAAACATATAGAATACGCCAGTATAGTATTAACTTGTTCGAAAGAAAAGTTACATGTCTGGAAAAGAGAGAATGACAAGAAAATAGGGCTACCAACCCCTGTTTAAAATTTAGTGCCATAACTGGATTAACCTCTTGGAGAATTCGTACCATTAGATACACTTTAAGCTTGAAAGAGTTAAAGTGAGATAATCTGTGATGGTCGAAAGACGCTAGGATTTACCATAGAATACAAATCTCTATAAGCGCATGAATGTCGGAATTCCGCATAACTCATAGCCAATATATACGTAGAACTCATAAGTTGGACATAACCCTAACTTAAAATTCTCATTGATTAAAATCTACTAAACATTCTGATTTTCTTTGTTACTTTGATACTTTTAATTCACGCTACAATTAAATCCCCCATTTTCATAGAATTTTCAATCAACAGTCTACTAATTGTTGCTTACTTAGTGACCAAGTATTCCCTGTGGGATTCGACACCCAACCCAGTTGGGTTCTATATTTGACGACGACCGCTTACACTCTTACGAGAGCTGTAGTTTGGGCGTTATCAAATTTTGGCGCCGTTGCCGGGGAATACGGTTGTCAACTAAATTTGTGATAATTACTAGACCCTATGGTCAAAGATTCTCGTACTTTACTTTTAGTTGTTGTTTTCGTTTTCTGCAGGTTTTTGTTCAGTGCATGCCAAATACTAAAAGTTGGGGACAACCATTATTACCCATAAACCCTGAACCGCAACTTATTGGAAGGATGGATGCACAACATGACATTGAGAGAAGGGATGCTCAACAGGAGCAGGCTAGACTAGCTGCATTGGCCACTGTCCAAGTACATCAACAGAATATTGATTACCCTGGGCGGGCAACAAATCCTGACGATGAGGACCTAGGTGATGATGAGTTACTAAACCCTAGGCATGATGCTGAGGTGGCGACACCTAAAAAAAGAAGAGATTATCAAGCCAGATGTAGGCCTGAACGCCGCGCTATGCAAATGCCTTTCTATGATGATGATGATGACCTGGACAGAGCTGGTGCCACAGGAGCTATTATTCCTCCGCCCTTGGCACCCGGAGCAAAGTTCAATATCACTAGCACCATGATTCAGTTATCGCAACTCAAGGGATTATTTGGTGGACTTGCAGGTGATGATCCGAATATGCATCTGATCAACTTTATCTCCATATGCAAGTCATTCGTCAATCCAGGCGTTGGACAAAATGCAATTTGGCTGCGATTGTTTCCATTGCCTCTATCTGGAGAGGCAACTCTATGGTTGAATGGGCTGACTCCTGATTCTATTACTAATTGGAGGCAATTGAAAGGCGCTTTCCTAGAAAGATTCTTTCCGCCATCCAAGAGAGCACAGTTGAGAGATGAAATCAGCAATTTTCTATAGCTTCCAACTGAAGCTCTCTACGAAACATGGGAGAGGTTCAAGACGAAGCTTATGAGGTGCCCAAACCATCATATGACCAATGTCCACTTGATGGAGATACTATACAGATCCTTGAATTCAGTAACTAATCCAGTGGTGGATAATGTGGCTGGAGGATCATTTATGAACCTCACCTTTGTTCAGGCAAGCGATATGCTTGACCGGATGACAAAGCAAAGTAGAGCTTGGTATACCAGGGATTCTGAGGTAGCAAGCTCTACTATATCTATTTCCATGACTGCAGAACAGAGGCATAGGCAAGAGGAACATGACCAAGATATGGCTCACATAAAAACACAGATGGATCTTCTCACCAAGCACTTATTATCAGGGAAGACCGAAAAAGTCAAAGCAGTTGCATCAAAAGGAAGAGATGAATCCGATTCTAAAGAAGAAGCTAACTACTTGAATAATCAGGGGGGTTTACTAGGCAATGCCCAAGGAAACCAAGGTCGGAACTATTATGATAGATCTGGAAACAAGGACCATGATCAAGGTAGTTGGAAGGATAAGACTGACAGGAGTGGTTTGTATGTTCCTCCTGGAAGACGTGACGCCGCTGCATCTGGTTCTGGAAATATGCCCATGGAAGATATGATGGCTAAGCTGTTGAAAGGAGTGGAGGCAACCAGCACAAGAGTAACTGAGGTAATAAAATATTTGTCCTCAATGAAGCAATTGGTTGACTCGCATTCCACTTCAATAAAACAGCTGTAGCAACAATTGAGTCAATTATCTATGACATTCAACAAAAGAAAGGCTGGAACGCTACCCAGCAACACTGTACAAAATCCAAGGAATGATGAATCATGTATGGCTATTACTACCAGGAGTGGTAAAGTGTTTGAAAGTCCGTCCAAAGGCAAGCAGGTAGTTGATAATAAAGAGGAGAATGTTCTTGATGAAGCAGAATTTGAAGATACCGTAGAATCTTAAGTGAGTGCTCATGATGTTACACCTAGACGTCACCAGCCTGAAAAGAGTGATAGTCGAAAGCAAGATAAAAAGGAAGTGGTGGAGAAAACGATTCCCCTTCCACCACCACCTTTTCCGCAGAGATTGAAGAAGAAGGCTGATGACACCAGGTTCAGTAAATTCATGACCATGTTGAAGCAGCTGACCATTAATGTTCCTTTGGTGGAGGCACTGGAACAAATGCCTGGGTACGCTAAATTTATGAAGGACCTTTTGACAAAGAAGCGGGCAGTAAGCTATGAGCCGGCAGATAATGTTCACCATTGCAGTGCAATCGCTACAAGATTGCTAGTTCAGAAAAAGGCCAACCCTGGTGTCTTCACTATTCCTTGCACTGTTGGATCTTTGAATTTTGCCAAGGCATTGTGCGATCTTGGTGCTAGCATCAATTTGATGCCACTATCCGTCTACAGGAAGTTGGGGTTAGGTGATCCGACACCAACCAATATGAGGCTCGTGATGGTAGATAGGTCAGTAAAATGACCTGTTAGTATCTTAGATGATGTATTGGTGAAGTTTTCTTCCTTCATCTTTCCTGCAGACTTCGTTATTCTAGATTGTGAGGTGGACTCTCTTGGGGCACCCTTTCCTCGCAACTGGAAGTATGCTTATTGATCTAAGAGCTAATGAGCTTTTATTTCGGCTGAATGACAAAGTGGTCCATTTTGATGTATGCAAAGCAATGAAGCAACCCAGCGATATGAATGTGTTCTCTGTAGATGATGTTTATCATGAAGATAAGAAAGAATTATCTGTAGAGAAGCAGCTTACTATTGAGCTATGGGCTGATGTTTTGTTGAATTTTGAGCACGAGAAGGTTGAAGAATATGAAGAAACTATTTGTTCTCTAATAAGAATAGGGTCCTATTCTCATGCCCCTAAGAAGCTGGACCCTGATCTTAAGAATCGACCCTCACCAACAGTGAAGAATTCCATTGAAGAGCCACCAGTGCTAGAATCAGAAAATCTCCCCAGTCACCTAAGGTATGCGTTCTTAGGAAGTAGAAATACACTTCAGGTGAGAGTTGTGGCTGATTTAGGTGAACAAAAAGTAGAGGCTCACATGTCTGCTCTAAATAGGTACAAGAGAGCCATTGGTTGGTCTATTGATGATATAATTGGTATCCCACCTGGGATATGTATGCACAAGAGGCATCGCGAAGAAGATTGCATGCCTACAAGTAAGCATCAACGTCATCTGAATCCATTAAGAAAATGATGCACCATATATCTCGATGAAGTCTAAGTAATCGAGATAACTATGTCGTGCCGCGACAATAAATCAAGCGCTAGATGGGAGGCAACCCATCGTCTTTAATTGTTTTGTTTTACTAGGAGTTTGTTTTTATAGTCGATCCACGACCAAAACTAAGGCGCTTGATGGAAGGCAACCCATCGTTCTAATAATTTTTGTTTTTTTTGAGTAAGTGTAGGTGCAACACGTATAAAGGAGGAGCTTGGTCTCAAATTTTGATTTGAAAGTGAGCAATGTTAAAGGTGGTAAGTGAGTAATAAAGGAGCAAAAGGCTTTCGGTTAGGCATTGCCTATACAAATCTAGGCAATAGAAAAGGCAAGGCCTATGTAAATCTATGCAATGGACAAAGCAAGGCCTATGCTATGGCCTTTGGTCTCTGAATCTAGAATGCCATAGCATAGGCGCCGCCTATGCCAAAGCCTTTGGTCCAACAATGCCATAGCATAGGCGCCGCCTATACCAAAGCCTTTGGTCCAACAATGCCATAGCATAGGCGCCGCCTATGCCAATGCCTTTGGTCTCTGAATCTACAATACCATAGCATAGGCGCCGCCTATGCTCAACTAGGCAAAGCATTAGGCACCACCTTTGCTTCCCAAATCTCTCAAAACTTTTATTTATGCTCATCTAACCTTGAAAGATCATCTTCCGAGTTCAACACCAAGTAGAATGGCACAAAAAGGATGACAAGGAAAAGAAAAAGTGTCCACCTCACAGAAAGGTAAGAAAAGAGAAAGAAAAGAGCAAGTTGAATCCTACGTGCTGCAAATACCTCGACGCACTCTTGGAATCAAGTGGGGTACATTTTGCGGAACTTCTGAGGATGACGACTCTGATGATGATTTCGACACAGGGGGTATGACCCCAGATATAGAGGAGGAATCCGACTAATCAGGTTTTCCTTATTTATTTCCACTGAAGACAGTGTGTCCCGTATAAGTGTGGGGTGCTGGTATTTGTATGCTATACTTCTTTATCTGCATTTGCATTTATTTATGTTTGTTTGTTTTGTTTGTTAGTAGTTAAATTTTAATTTTTTTTTTAACTTTGCATGAAATTGTTCTGATGGGCAGCATGGTATTATAACAAGAGTTTGTGCTAAAATCATTACTATTGAGACGTTTAGGCTCTAAATGTGACTCATTGTGTGATAATTGTGTGGTTCAATTCCTTCTTCTGTTGGGTCAAGAGTCTATACTACTCCCAATAAAGTAGACCATGTGCCTTGTGTTTGCGAGGATATAGTATATTCTGTGTTTGTGACTGATGCTAGAACTTGCCTGGTGTGTGTGTGAAGCGAAATAAAGAGTGTGGGTTTAGGAGATGATTTAGGCATTTCTTTGGCAACCTGTGTTTGTTTAACTTCGTTTTACCTTCCCGTGGACATTATCCTAGTTAACCCCCTTTGTGCCTTTAGCTATTTTTCTTTGACAGCCTCATATGTAGCCTAATCCATTTTTTTCAAGACCATAATTTGATCCAAATTCCTAAGCGCTTTAAATTGTATATTCATATAACAAAATAAGAGGAAATTGGGTGAGAGTGATGCCTTCGAATGTATTGGTGCTTGAATTAGTTATGAAAAAGGGTGGCTATCATAGAGGTGTGTTATAAAAAAAAATGAAAAGAAAACTAAAAAGTTAGTTTTGTTTAAAATAGAATAACAAAAGAGGTGAGAATGGGTGGTAGATTAAAAGAAAGTAGAAAGGTTATTTGAAAGAAAGTGTAAATGGCATAATGTGATGTATTAAAGCTCTTAGGGAACTTGGTCACTATTTCTGGCCAAAATAGTCCTACCCGTCCCTTAGCCTACATTACAACCTGTAAAGACCTATTTGATCCTAAGCTTAGTATTCTGATATTAGTGGAGCATTACACTAAGGGCAAGCCAATGGTCATCAGTTGCAACATATGAATTCTTTGTGAGAGTGAGAGCAAGGAAAATCTTATACCCATGTTTCGAAAAATGAAATACTTGTGAGTGATTAGGGGTGATATATTGTGAGACACACATAGTTGATGAGTTTTAGGTAGTTGTGTATGATTCTTTGTGCCTTAACTTTTGGATACGAATTAACCATCATCACGAGTCTAGGTTGGAGGTTGAATTGTTTCTAGTAGTGATCAGAAAACTACTCTTTGTCGATAATTGTCGTGCCTGTCTTGTTGAATATTTTGTGCTGTTACTGTGAAACCCTAAGTAGATGTTTATATGGACATGATATTTTGTTCGAGGACGAACAAAGCTTTAAGTGTGGGGTGTTGATGTTAGGCCTATTTACACGCCTAAAGCACCTTAATTTACACATATTTTAGCTAAGTTTTGAGGACAAAATATATAATTCCTGCACTTTTAGTCCTTTTCCTTGTAAGTGATCTAAACAACGTGATTAGCAAGTTTTCAGGTATAAATGATGAAGATTTCAGCATTTAATGGGAATTGGATGCCAAAGGAAACTTCACGTAAGAAGGAAGGCAGCTTCTGGAAGCTTATGGACTGAAAGTGATGCATGGAGAACTTGTCCCGGGCAAAAACAGCATTTCTAAAGACTTGGGGGATTAGCAGTAACTTAGTAGGATTAGGACAAGAATGCAGTAACCCAGTAGGACTGGGACAAGGATAAAAACCCTATTTCAATAGGACTGGGATATGGATGTTATATAAACCCTATTTTGTTAAAACTTTTTGAGCATTCTCTTCTTATCCCCCTTTCTATTCTTTCCCTTCTTCAAAAATTCATTTTCAAACATTATTCTTCATCTATTCGACTTTTAATTTTCACGACAAGAGAAACGCTACTAGCAAGGAAATCACGCCACAAGTGACACCAACACATACTTCACATGAGATTGTTATTATTTTGGTATGATGATAATGTCTATTGTGTTTTCCGTTACACTCATGAGTAGCTAAACTTTTCTGTTAGGGTTATGGAAGCCTTATGATATACTATCTATTGCTATGAGTTTGTGAATTCTTGATACGTATGCTGCTTATATCATTACTCTCTTTATCTTAATTGAATTCTTGTGGTTGCAAACATATAGAATACACCAGTATAGCATTAACTTGTTCGAAAGAAAAGTTACATGTCTGGAAAAGAGAGAATGACAAGGAAATAGGGCTACCAACCCCTGTTTAAAAGTTAGTGCTGTAACTGGATTAACCTCTTGGAGAATTCGTACCATTAGATACGCTTTAAGCTCGAAAGAGTTAAAGTGAGATAATCTGTGATGGTCAAAAAATACTAGGATTTACCATAGAATACAAATCTCTATAAGCGCATGCATGTCATAATTCCGCATAACTCATAGCCAATAGATACATAGAACTCATAAGGTGGACAGAACCCTAAATTAAAATTCTCATTGATTAAAACCTACTAAACATTCTGATTTTCTTTGTTACTTTGATACTTTTAATTCACGCTACAATTAAATCCCCGCTTTTCATAGAATTTTTGATCAACAGTCTACTAATCGTTGCTTACTTAGTGACCAAGTATTCCCTGTGGGATTCGACACCTAACCCAGTTGGGTTCTATATTTGACGACGATCGCTTACACTCTTACGAGAGCTGTAGTTTGGGCGTTATCAATTACTATTGAACTACTATGCTTTACATTATTTATTTATACATTTATTGAGGTGCACGGGAAAGATTAATGGTTTAGGGGTACAATAAATTTCCTAAATAATTGTTTTTAGCATGGATATTGATAGTAACCTCAACCCACTTACATAATTAATTTAGGAATGAAAATTATCATTTGGTTTGTCTTATTCTCTTTAAAATTAATGTATGGTATAAATGGCTAATTAAATAACATAATAACAATCTTGAAAACCTTGTGGGGTATAAAGGAATCCCTAAGTAATTTTAATAATATAGACTATAGTGTACAAAGGAATCCCCAAAGAGTTGACTAATGAAATTACTTGCAAGCTATAGTTGTATGACAATACAACTTAATGATGTCTTAATAATTGACTCCTAGAATTGGTTGATGGTTATGTGGGATAAATGTTTTAACTTGGCCTTAATGGGTTAGTATTAGCTGGTCGTGAAGGTCTGAGTCTGAAGGAATTATACTGGAAACTCATATTTTCCTACGTTAGGTATGGTATTGATGACTGTGTGCATGGGTTACACTTGATATATAAATTTTGGGATAGCTAGTTGTCTTGAAGGCTTTGGCTTTTCCTTGATTTCTTTCTTTGGTTTATGCAGCTAACATTCACTAGGGCCCTTTCAATAGGGGAAGCTGAACTCATATAGCTCATGGGTATAATTTTAGGACAATAAAGCTACATAATCCAGGTTCAGGTTTTAAAGTTCATGATAAGCCTCGTTCCCTTTCAAGGCATGTGATATATTTAGAAATATACATATATACATACACATATATATGTATATATATGTGTGTATTGTATATGACATTGTGAACTTGTGTGAATGGTTTCTGTATCATGGATCATGGCATTATTTTATCCTTTATCCCTGAGTTACATACTGGGTCTCCAACCGCTAACCATGTTTAGATATTGTATCCCTATGTAATGCAGAAACTTGCTATACATCTACTCTTTTTGTGCAGTGACTAGGTAATCAGGGGACAACTCATGAGTTAGACTAAAATGGTGAGGTTCAATCCTTTGAAAGTCCCCATTTCTTCTTTGGGTTTCCTTATGTTTTTACTCTTTGGTTTTCCTTATGTTTTGACTCTTTCTTTTAAAGTTATTTTTTGATATCAAGGGTATGTATCGACCAAACTATATTTTGTTTTGTTAGAGGCTTTGCTGGATATTATTGTGGAAATAGGATAGGTTGTTGAATTCTTAGAATTTTTTTAAGTCATATCTACCTATCTTATTTTACATTTGGAATTCTATAGTTATATTATATTATGCTCTTGTTGACTAGTCGAAGAGGATGGTCTCTAATCCTCGGTGGACTTGAGATACCTATCATGGACAAGCGTTGGTTTGGGTCATGACAAATTTGGTATCAGAGGCAAGATTCAGGGTCAATTGGGTATCCACAAAGATGTGTTGAGTCTCTTTTATGGGTGTGTAGCGCACCATACTTTTAAGGAAGAGGCTACGAGACATTTAGGAATGTGTTTCTTCCTTGTTATCTTATTTTTGAGCTACAAAGTCCAAGGTATTAGATTCCTCTTACTCTTGTTTATTGTCCTTCTAGATCATGCCTCCCATACAATCAAAAGATTATGGAAACTCATTTGTCCTGCTTGAGGATAATACGGGCGAATCTCGTCCAACTTATGAGTTATAGACCTAGGTAAAGGTCGGTGCTTCTAATTTTCCCTGTGGAGTTCCATCTATCTCCACTAATCCTTCTTTAGCTCGTGACACTCATACTCAATCACCTCAGTAAGATATTACTAATCCTGAGTATTGCCAATCCATTTATCTGTTTACCCAGTTGGTGACATCTCAGTCATATTAGATGGGTTCTAGTGGTATTACTAAGAGTTCATCTGAGTCCACTAGAGTTGGCCAATTTATGGGTTTGATCTCTCTAACTTTCAATTCTACTAAGGTTGAGAAGGATCCTCAAGGTTTTATAGATAAGAGATAGAGAAGATCTTTTGGATTATGCATACTACTAATGTAGAGGGTGAGGAATTCACTACTAATTAGTTTAAAGATGTTGTATACCAATGGTATAAAGAGTGGGAGCAGATTACGGGTGATGATACTGAGTCATCTTTGTGGGATGACTTCTCTAGTTCTTTTTTAATCTCTTCTTTTCTCGAGAGTTAAGGGAGGTAAATGTTGAGGATTTTGTGAACTTGAAGCAAGGAAGGATGATGGTGAAATCATATTCCATGAAGTTACACTAGTTATCGTGATATGCCCATGAGCTAGTGTCTAGCATGAGGGCTAGAATGAGGAAATTTTCTTTTGGTTTATCCCATAAGTTGATTTGTAGAGTAAGGATACATTGTTGAACAATGATATAGATATCTCTAAGCTTATGGTGTATATGCAACAAGTGGAAGAAGAATAGAAGAAGCAAGAAGAGATGGAGGAGATTCATAGTAGGAAGTTTTGGTATTCGGATTAGGGTAGAGATCATTAGTAGAGTGGTAGGGATAATTTTCTTGTATAATTTCTCATATCTCATTGATTATTATTGAATATCTCACTAATTGGACATGCTCATGGGATATGAGTGGAATAATTAGAAGGCACTTATGTCTAGGGTTAAGTGCATAAACATGATTTTTACACTAAAGGTCATGGATCAAAAGTGGTTACAATACCCTTAGTGTGTATGTACAAGGTACAAATGAGTTTGACGATCCTATGAGATGACCGAGAAATGCATATATATGTGTCATTGCATTTGGTGTTTGACTTGACTTGACTTGGTTTGACTTGACTATTAATTCTTGTTGGTTGTTTGAATTGTTATATTATGTCTTGTGGCTAAATGGAATTTGTGTTTAATGCTAAATATAGATATCATTATAAACAAGATAGTTTGGAGACAGTTTTACATTATTGATTATGTATGGGGTGATGTCTTGGGGTACATATGACGGTCTAGTTTTCTGGGTGGGTCATTCCCATAAATGTTAGGTTGACTTATTTAAGGTATTCACACAGGTTTGGGTCATCTTTGATGTAGTTGTTTCTTTATGCTTTTTTATCAGTCCATGTTGTAAGGCTAAACTTAGCTATTTAGGGTAGTGTAGTTGTAAGGGTAAGAGGAAAATAAGTATTTGATCTCAAAGATTGAAGGGCAAGGGAGGTTCTCGTAACTGACATAAACCATATGAGCTACATGGAGTCCAACATTTTATCCCTCTAAGGAGAAAAACCCATGTTGGGGAGGAGCGTCATACACTTTCCTGGGAGTATAACCTAGGTCTAATGATCAATAAATGAAACTAGGCCTTGGGCCCAACTATAATCATTATAAACTCATCCTCAGGCCCAACCTACGGTGGCACGTAGTTTTGGGGTAAGAAACCATGGTGACTTACCCGCTCGATGCTAAGTACTACTCCTTCTAGATTATCTGTGCTCATCTCATAAAAATTCACATTTTAGAATAGTCTCATGGTTCACCACGAACCCAATAATAAAATCGATAATCTCATATGATGAAGTGGATTTCAAAGCTTTTGGACTATTAGGTCAATTTATTTCTCAATCTTCTCAAAATACTCAAATCATGGGTTCTTATAGCACAAGAGTTCATAATTTCACAAGTCTCAAATAAGGCTTACTAACTCATAATTCAATCTCAAGTTAAAGCTCATCAAAAACATAATATATAGCATATAGATTCATAAATCATGTGGAAATCTGGGAATTTCAGCAATTTTTCTCAAAATCTCAATATAGTCATATGCTTCAATATCTCAACATTGCAAATATTGGCATCTCAAGGAGTAAAATCATGGGGTTTATACTTAGCTGTAAATTCTCAATAAAACATGCTTAAATCATGCCATTTGACTCTTAATTCATGAGAAATGTCAAGATAATGCATTCAATAATAATGGGTGAAAACCTCCAATTCAAATTCATGTAAAAACCTCATAGATTTCAGGATATTCATGATGTAAATAATCCTTTTGGGTACAAAGGTGAAAGAGTTACCCTTGTTCAAAACCCCACATACCTTGAATTAGAAACATTGGGTGAACTCTCACTTTTGGAACTCTATTCGTGCTCTTGAATGAGGGTTCTTGAGGCCATTGACTTGGGAATTTTGAATCTTGAGTCAATTTAGAAAATCCATGGTGGATTTTTTAGATTCTTGGAATAGATTTTTGATACTTAGGGTTTTTAATGAGAGAAAACTTGAGAAAAACTCCATAGGATGCTTGTAAATGAACTTGATTTGGTGTTTACTCTATTTTATAGGCTTGAAAAAAGTTCAAAGTGTCCTTTTTGGATTTTGCATGAATCCAAAAAAATTAAAATGTGAACCCTATTTCATAGCCCACCGCGACGCACCACTTATCGCGGTGGCTCATTGGAAATTGACAATTGGTAAACTGGGAGCCACCGTGATGCAGAGCCATCATATTTTCCCACTGGTTTGGACCTGGAACCTCAATGTGATGTGCTAATATCGTAGAGTTCCACTGGAATTCGACAATTGTAAAATCAACCCTCTCTACGATGCGCCAAGCACTAAAATGACATAATTTTACGACTAGGTCTTAAATTATCCATAACTTCTTACCCGGGTATAAGATTTGGGAGAATCTTATATCGATGGAAATATTATCAAATTTCCCACGTGATAAAAATTTTAAATTAGGTAAATCCTATATGGTTAACATGATACTCACTTAGGAGTCACTCTTACATCTTTTAGGGCTGGAATTATTCTTCATTCGACATTCTCTAAGGCTCAAACTATGAGGGAACTTTGCGGAGTCTTACATATAATAATCTTTCCCATCTAGAGGTAGTACTAAAAAACTCTCCCTTGAGCTTCGAGTTGAGAATAGAGATATTGAGCCTACACTAATCCTATAAAGTTCTTCTACCTTGATCTTAGAGAGATTGCTGATTTGCTTGCTGATTTGTTAAGAGGGTTCTTCTTTAAGTGCACTCGGTGTTCCTCTAGCTCTAATTATTGTACCTCTATCTATTCTAGAGACTTTTTATGGTGTTTGTATAATTCTAAGTGTGGATCCTCTAGTGGTATTAACATCTTCTTATGGTACTCCATAGAATCTGAGTGTTGTTTCTCTTTAAGTGCCTAAATCTGAGTATGGTACTTGAGCTTAGCCTTCATCTATGTTAATTCCTCAGGTGGGATCTCAACCATCCAAATTGGCTATGCCTCCTATTATTATGAGTATAGTTATATATTTTAAGGATCAAAAGAGAATAGAGAGAATCACTCATTTAGGCCCTTCTAGATTTAATGATGTTATGGGTGAAGATGCCTATGAGTTCTTATTGATTGTTGGAATAAGTTGTGTAATCTCGGATAGCCTAAGACACATAGGGTTTCTTACACTACATACCAATTAAGATATACATCTAGGGATTGACGGATATTTTAGGTTAGTTGTAAACCTCCTTGTTCTCTAAGGTTAACATAGGATCAGTTTCCTCAAGCCTTTTTGGATAGGTATGTACCTTACAATCTGAGGGATTAAATAAGATATGAGTTTGATTTCATAGAGTAGGGATCTATGATTGTTATAACGTATGAGGCCTATTTCCATACCTTGTCTAGATATTCTTATGCCATTATTTCCACTAAGTATAAGAAGATTCAAAAGTTCATAAAGGGGTTAGATGTTTTACTTCAGCTTGTTACTACTCAAATCGTAGTGTCAAGGGCATCATTTTAGATTATAGTGGATCATGCTTTGATGATTGAGACTATTCTTAGACCATCTCACAGAGGCACCAAGAGAGTGCACTATTAGGGTGAGTTCATAGGTTACACTCCTTAAGTTAGAGATTCTAGAGGTTTCTATGGGTATCATGGTAGACTAGTGTGGGCCAAGTAGTGGGTATTCTAGTTCAACAACTTTGGGTAGTGGTTCTAGCTCAATCATACCCCATCCTATTGAATTGGTCTATAAATATTTCTTTATGTGTAATATGGTTGGCTATTTATCCAAGGACTATCCATGTTATATTTTTAGACCTACTTCTATATCGGTATTAAGAGGTAGATTTTCTACTAGAGGTTTGTAAAGTAGAAGAAGTGGTGCCTATGGTGGTGCTCGTGGGGCTACTCAATCAGGTGGTGGCCTTGGATAGTGCTATCTTATACCTACCAAACTAGAGGTAGAGGCTTCCAATATGGTTATCACATTTATCATCCCTATTTGTTTTAGATCTGCATTTGTGTTGTTCGACTTAAGATTGACTTTGTCCTATGTGTCTGGATATTTTTCTTTGGGTTTTGATTCTATTAGTAAGCCTCTTGTCATGCCTATTCATGTACCTACCCCAATACGAGACTCTTTAATGGTGGATCACATGTATTGATCTTGTGTTGTAACCTTTGTTAAGCGTGAGGCTTGGCTAGATCTGATTATCCTAGATATGGAAGATTTTTATATTATTTTGGGTATGGATTGGTTATCTCCTTATCATACTATCAAAGAGTTCTATGCTAAGATCGATACCTTAGCTCTGCCGGCTATAGTAAGGATAGCTTTGAAGGGTCTAGTTTCTTTAGGTCCTATGAGACTTATATCTTTACTTCAGGCTAGTCGCTTGTTTTAGATAGGATATTTGTCTTATTTGGCTCATATTTGTGATTCTAGTGTTGTTGACTACTTTCTTTGGATTCTATTTGTATAGTCTATGAGTTCATATATATATTTCCTATGGATTTGCCTGGTATGCCTCTAAATCATGATATTGACTTCACCATTAATGTTGAGATGGGAAACAAGCCTATTTATATTCCTTCTTGTGGGATGGCCCAAGTAGCTTTGAAGAAATTAAAGGATCAGTTGTAGGAGTTGTTAGTTAATGGATTCATCCGACCTAGTATATCACCTTGGGGTATGCCTATTTTGTTTGTGAAGAAGAATGATGGGTATATGCATATGTGTATTAATTATCGGTATTTGAATAAGGTGATAATTAAGAATAAGAATTCTCTAACTCGTCTTGCAGTTTTTTTATCAACTTTAGGGTGATTCAGTGTTTCAAAGATTGATTTGAGATTCGGGTATCACCAATTGAGGATTAGAGATTTGAATATTTTGAAGACCATTTTTTGGACTCAGTACGATCATTATGATTTCTTGGTCATGTCCTTTGTGTTTACCAATGTCCCAGTTGCGTTCATAGAGTTGATGAATCGGTTATTTAAGCAATATCTTAACTCTTTTGTCATTATATTTATAGATGATATCGTGGTTTATTCTAAGTGAGGGTGACTATGAGGATCATTTGCAGATTGTGCTTTACTTATTGAGGGATGGGAAATTGTATAATGAGTTCTCTAAGTTTGAGTTTTAGTTGGAGTTCATTTCTTTCATGAGTCATATGGTGTCAAATGATGGTATTATGATCAATTCGTCCAAGATTATAGCAGTTCATGATTGGGCTAGGCCTACTTTTCTTACTGAGATTCAGAGTTTTATTTGTTTAGTAGGTTAGTATCAGTGCTTTGTTAAGGTTTTTTCATCTATTACAGCTTTATTGACTAAGTTGACTAAGAATAAGATTTCATTTCAGTTGTCTAATGCTTGTGAGGCGAGCTTCCAAAAGCTTAATGATTTATTGACATCAGCTCCTATCTTGATTTTGCCCAAGGAGGGCATGGATTTCATCATCATTTGTGATACTTCAAGTGTTAGGTTAGGTTCTATGTTGATGCAGGAGGGTAAGATGATTTTGTTTTCTTCTCATCAGGTGAAACCCTATGAGACAAATTTCCTTACCCATGATTTAAAATTATGTGCGCTTGTATTTGCTTGTTGAGGCTCTACTTATATGCAGTCCATTATGAGATTTTCTTGAATCATCTTAACCTTCAGTATTTGTTAACCCAATGAGATTTTAATATGAGGTAGTGTCATTGGCTTTAGTTGCTTAAGGATTATGACCTTACTATTCTCTATCATTCAAGTAAAGCTAATGTGCTTGCAGATGCCTTGAGTCTGAAGTCGACTAGACGGGTAGCTTGTCATATCTTTTGACCTAGGAAAGAGCTTTGGCCTTTGAGGTTTACTCTTTCACAACTAGATTCTTAGGCTTGCTATTTCAACATCTAGGTGTGTTTTGGCATTTGTTGAGGCTAGGTATTCTTTGTTGGAGAAAATTCAGGCTCATCAGTTTGATGATGTTGCGTCTAAAGTGATTTGAGATAAGGTGTTGTCTGGCGAGGACAAGGAAGTTTCACTTGATTCAAATAATGTTTTGACGATCGGAGGATGAGTTTGTGTGTTGATAGTGGGTGATTGGATTAGGTAGATTTTAGTGGAGACTCATTGTTCCATATATTATATCCATCTGAGAGTGACTAAGATGTATTATGATTTAAGGTAGCATTACTAGTGGGGTGGTATGAGGAAGGATGTAGAAAATTCTGTGGCTCGTTTCCTATATGCTAGCTGCTGAAGGTAAGAACTTAGTGGTCAATGCTTTAGTGCCTATGCATCGCTTTAGCGGCTCTGTTCCATTCGAGGGTTAAATTTATAAAAATGATATTTTTTTAAAAAAAAATCAGATATCACCATTTAGTATGGAGCATTGAATATAGTCCAGTAGCATAGTTTGTTTACGTTCTTCGAATTCTAGATAAATCCAAAGGGGTGGTCCTCAAAGACTTAGAATTCTCCAAGAGTTCAGTTGGTGCACCTACTTAGGTAACTGTTTGATCTCTTAAGAAACCTAGCATCCAACTAGGGGTATCATTGGGTTTACATTATTTGGTTTCTTTAACCATAGGTAATATATTTTTGGACTAAAATTCTGATTTTACCTTTCTTTTTTGAAAACCCATTTAAGGGGTCTGTATTGACCTCTACCTAAAAATAAGCAATATGGGTATTTTTGGCTTTCTTTTAATGCAAAGGTTCCATATTTAAGTGTTCTAGTTGATTATGGATCCGTGCTTGAGGAAAAAGCTTCGATGTGAAGGTTTTTTGGACTGGTTTTCAAAATTTAAGGTAGGTTTTGGCTTAACATTCTTTAGATTGTATTGGGTAGGTAATATCGGTATAAAATCATGAAAAATTGGCACCACCGTGGTGATACAAGAAACACTGGCCTTTTTTGACAAAAATGTGACATTTTAAAAAAACCTTTACTGATGGATATGTTGTAGAGAAGTTATAGATATTGGATTCTATATGAGTTAATGAAACCCCCTATGGGTCCTACCTTGGAAGCACAACTCGTAGGTGTATGTGGACGTAGTACGACAACCTCGTATATCACATAACCATCATTATCATCTTCATATTCATCTTGATTGCATTTTACCCTTTGTATACATTTTGTGTTGTATTGTGTTCTTGATGTGATACCTATCTATTTGTACCCTTTAATGTGTTTGATTTGATGTCTATCCATTGTGTTCCTTTGTCGTACATGTATTTGGTATATATGTATATTATAGAACTGTTAGTAGAGATGGTGTGGGATACCATTTGGTATATATGCTTTATTCTCTATTTTTCTCGATCGGCCTATGATACCTACTGAGTACAAGTAGACTATAATCACCCCTACTATGCCCTTTCGGTACAGATTTGGGTATGAATGCACCAGACAATAGCTGATTCAGGTAGTATTTTGAGTATATTTGAGGTAATAATCTATCTATGTTTTCAGAGTTGATCTACAACCACTTCGTATCTACTTCATGTCTTGCATTGCATTTAGAGATAGGTTATGATTGTAACACCCTGAATTTTTTGGCTCGACATTGAACCGTTATTCCAATGTGTGTCAACTCTAATCTCATGATTTGTATTTGAATACATTTGACATGATCATTATCCTAGTGTGAAGTGTGATTATTAGGTGAAAAATGTTCAAAGTAATCACTTAGAGAAAACTTAAGCTAAAAAGACTTTGATTCGGCCAAATTTTAGTATTTGATTCTATCAGGATCAACTTTGAGCATGTATAACATTTTACATATATGGAATTTAGCATCTCAAGACCCACCAAATTATAGATAATTGGATTAGTTTTCTAACGATATTAATTTTGCTTTAATCTGATACCCAACCAAAAAGTTATGACCATTTTCATGAGAAACAGTAAGGGTCAGTGATAGCTCCGTGACACACACCTTAGGCCCCGCGTTAGCCTTCGTGATGCGGACCTTAGGCCCCAAGTCTGCCTCATGACATAGAGGATATGTTTCCTGCGTCCATAAGTAACAACCCAAGGGAAATTTTAGTCATTTCTCCTTGCCCCCAAGCACCCAAGTAATGGATTAAATCCCCAAAAGGGGGCATTATTTATCCCTTCTCGTCAAAATAACTCATGTAGAAACCCTCCTCCTTCCTAAGAATGAAAAATTTAAGATTCTCCTCCTAAGAATTCAAGAGTTCACGTTTTTAACTTCAAGCCTTCTTCAAGAATTTGACCATTTAGGTATGTGGGATATTCATCAATGGGTTCCTTTCACCCATTGAACCTAAAAACCCTCTTTTTGGTTTAGAGTATGAATTGTATTCTATTTTATAAAATTATCCATGAAACTTATAAACTTAATCTCTATATTTCTTAGTAATTTGAATTCAAGAAATGTCAACGTGTGTTCCCATGTAAACTAGTTTATTTCATGCTTTATATTTCAATAAGTCATCATCTATTCAAGTAATTCTATGTAAAATCTTCTAGTTATTAATTAAATTATGTGAATGTGTTGTTTCCTCAAGTGTAACTCATCCCTATGTTCAAGTTCATGAATTTCACTCAATTAATGAAATGCCTTATGTCTTGTGTCTTTCAACTATGATTTTACACTACTGTTGTAAGTGTTGTTTACGTATTTTGTAATCATTCAGCGCTAGAGGGTTATGAACACCCAATACCTATCTTGTAATACAAGTCTTTGTTTTCAAGTTACAAGTCAGACATTTCATGATTTTCATTACTATAATCAAACTATCATGTTCATATTGAGCAGTTATCAGTACAGTACCATGTCATGTTAGACCCATAATTGTACCAATATCATTTAGTTAGGAGTAGGATTTAGCACTGAGTATACCTAGGGATGGGAGTTCACCAGTCAGTTAGGACTGGATCCTTAGTCCCTAAGTTCCAAAACTATGTAGCTAGAATAGGATTAAGAGATGTCCCCTACTAGTTTAGGACTGACAGTCTCTTATAGGTAATCCACTAGTTTAGGACTAACTCCCTAGTCCTTTGGGACATCATATTATTGGATCCATAAAACAATGTGTTAGTACCCATGACAAGGTACTGACACCCATCCAACTATCCTCAGTTCAATTTTACAGCACATTCCAGTTTATATGTGATTCGTATAGAGTATTCAAGTTTTACCATTTCCCAATATATAATATTATTTTTAGCTCATGATTTATAAATCTCACAATGACTTATATTTTTCACGTATAGCCATATTTTAAATATATGCTTCACCAAATAGCTTATGCCCTTATTTTTACATCATGTTTTAAATATTTTCTTGATTCAGTACATGTCTCCATATACTCAGTATATTCCAAAGTACTGACCACATATATGCATTTCTGGCTACATCCTTCATAATGTAGGTATAAGATGTACCTCATACACCAGGGTCGGATAGTTCTCAGCTTTCAGCCAACAGGTGATGAGTTATCTTTTTTTGAGAACTCCAGTCAGTTGTCGTTCATATATTATATTGTTATCATTCTTATGTATTTATTTGTGGTAGTTGGAGTCATGTCCCAGACGCCTACAGTCAGTATAGTAGAGGATTCAGAAATAGTAAGTCAAAGTCATGATATGTAATTCAAGTTCTTTCTTTGGAATTGTCATATTGTAAACTTTATCAGTGTTACATTCATTCAGATTATCTCATCATTATGCTTCCGCTTAGTAAATTTATCTTTTATATACATTTTAAATTAGTTGCTCAAGTATCATGGCAGTACATGAGTTAGCTTTAGATCACTTACGTAGTGTTATGACTAGGGGGTATCCTCAAGTTGTGACAAACTTGGTATCAGAATCGAAGGTTCGTGTCCTAGGGTGTTTATGAAGCCGTGTCTAGTAGAGTCTTGAGGAACGGTTTGGAGGTGTTTGTACTTTTCTTCGAGATACAAAGCATTTAAGAAATGTTTCCCTTCTTTCATGTCTCAACTCGTGTTGTAAAAGGTTTCTCTAAGAAACCTATACCGATTGTTATCATGCCCCATTCATGTTAAGTCTGCCTTATTTTCAAGGTAAAAGAAATAGTGAAGCTTAAGTTCCTATTGATAAAGTTTTCTCAGACAGTCCCCACAGACAGTTATGAGGTTGCTTGTTGGCTCAAAAAGTATCCCACCAGTGCCTTTATGTTCTAAAGTATGAAAGATTTCATTCATGATCATGAAAAATTGTGCACTAAGACATAGTCATATGTTCCTTCAGACCCCTTCTCAGAATCCTATAATAACATATGACCTAGAGTTAGAAGTATAAAACCAGAATTTTAATAGTAGTAAAGTGAGGATAGTGTTAATCTAGATTTAGTACATTATGTATCCATGGGTCTAGTTGTATGAAAGGTGAACTAGTAGGCTTAAAATAGTTCTTGTAAGAATTTAAGTTTGTGGATTCAAAATTTAGTATGATGATGTAGGTATGATCTATTGGTGTACCAAAGGTGATATGGGACTGTATTATTTATAAGTTCTTAAAGTATGTGTGCTTACATAGTACCCTTGAGTTGCTAAGTGCAAATGAGGAAAGTTATGTAGTATGTGATGTTCTTACTGACTAAGCTATGGGTTATAGGTTGTTGATGTTGGTTATTTTTGTGAAATGACAATTCTCATGATTTAGGGAAAAATATATGTTTAGAGATGTCATAATAGTAAGCTATGAAGGAAAAGAGAGAGATTGTGCATATAGTAAGGAAAGTATATTGTCGAGAAGAGTACAAGTATATGATTATGATTGCTAAAGCAAAAGAAAGCTAAGGATAGTATATATTAAGGTAATGTTCAAGAATGAAGTTAGTATTGTTCATTAAAAGTTTTGGAATATCCAAAGTGTTAGAATCTAAGTTTGATTTTTCGATGATTGAGCTAATAGAAAGAAGAGTTAATATTCCAGATGGTGTGAAATCAAGGTATGGTGATACTCCTGAAGATTCTAAGTTACTTATTGTTTAAGTTATAATATTATGACTATAAGGGATGTAGAAAGTTAAGAGTTGTATCTAAAAAAAAAGTACTAGCAGCAGGTTTTACACTTTAACATATAGTTTTTTATGGTGAGTTTATTATTTATGTGTATTGTTATATCTCAGACTCTAGAGTAGAGTGATTGCAGTTTAGTTTAGAGTTTATTAAAGGGATCCACAAACTTAAAATAATGGCTTAAACCTAAGGGGAAGATGATAGAACAAGGAACCAATTCAAGTTTTCAAATTCTTGTAGTGATGCAAGTATTTTGTATAACATCACTAACGGAGAAAGATAACCGAACTATTCTTATTTTGGTACAAATTTTATACTCAGTTACTGATCTTGGGTGTATTTATATGCCTAAGCACCATAACATACCCATATTTTAGCTAAGTTTTGAGAACAAAAGTGCCTAGTTTCTTTTGTTTTACTCTACTTTGATGTAATTGAGATAACCTATGTGATTAGCATGATTTCAAGTTTTAATGAGGTAGATAAATACCCGATGATACAGTGGATTGTGGATAACATATCACACAAGAGGAAAAGTTGTTTGTTAGATCAAATGTGATGTCTAGAAACTATGTTCAAGGCTAATGTGTCATTTATAATTATTTTGGGGACTTAGAAGGAAATTATGAGAGAAGAGATTAATAAAAGACTTGATCTTGAATTTTTATTTCATTATTCATTATTCTGTATTAGCTTTTGAACTAGGGAAGGGAGGCTTAGCTTGGGAGGAAAGAGAAAAATCTTTTTTCTCTTGTTGTTACGATTAGCACATCAAGATCATCTTCTAGTTTGGTATGATGAATATTTCTATGATGATTTATGTTCTGTTCATGAGTAGCTAAGCTCATAGGTTAGGGTTATGGTAACCTTGTAGCATATTATTTATTTCTTGGGTTTTGAATTCACTATGCATTGATTTACATATATCATACTTTCTTCATTATGCTTGAATTCTCGTGGTTGCAAACATAGAGAATGTGCCATTGAAACATAACTTGTTCGATAGAAAGGTTAATATTTAGAAAAGAAAGTAATGACAAGAAAATAGGGTTTCCAACCTCTATTTCACATTTTAATGCCTTAACAGGATTAACAATTTGGAGAGTTCGTATAATTGAGTAAACACTTTTGATATCCCTTCCAATCATTAGCAGGTTGATGAGTTGGAAAAAGGAAAAGAGAAGGAAAAGAAAGTAGTGATGAATACTCTCCCAAAACCATCAACTCCATTTCCTTAAAAATTAAAAAAAAAGGCTGATGACACGAAGTTTAGTAAGTTCATGGCAATGTTGAAGCAGTTGACCATAAATGTGCCCATGGTAGAGGCACTTGAGAAAATGCCAGGATATGCTAAATTTATGAAGGATCTGGTGACGAAGAAAAGAGCAGTCAACTACGAACCAGTGGATAATCTCTATTACTATAGTGCTATTTCCATAATATCCTTGGTAGAGAAGAAGGCTGATCCAGGAGCATTTACTATCCCATGCACTATTGGACCTCTTAACTTTGCAAAAGCCTTATATGATCTGGGAGCGATCATTAATCTAATACTACTAGTTGTTTATTAAAATTTGGGTTTGGGAGGCCCCACACCCACCAACATGTGACTTGTGATAGCGGACAGATCGAATAAATGACCTGTTGGTATTTTGAAGTATGTGTTGGTGAAGGTGGATAGCTTTATATTTCCGGCAAATTTTATCATTCTGGATTGTGATGTGGACTTTGAGGTGCCCATAATCTTGGGTAGACCTTTCCTCACAATTGGAAGTGCGTTGATTGATCTGCGAGCTAATGAGCTCTTATTTAGGATGAATGAAGAAGTGGTGTGATTTGTTATATGCCAATCAATGAAGCAGCATAAAAAAATGAGTGTGTTCTCAATTGTTGATATATATTATGAGGATGAGCAAGAAGTTCCAATAAAGGAGAAATTTGTTATAGATCCTCTAGCTGCAGTGCTGATAAAATTTAATCGTGAAAGCAGTAAGGAGTACGAAGAGACTAGTTGCGCTTTGAAACGAATAGGTTTATACTCTTATGCTCTAAAGAAATTAGATCTTGATCTTGCTAATCGACCAACACCACCAACTAAGCTATCTATTTAAGAGCCACCGGTGTTGGAATTGAAAGAACTACTAGGGCATCTGAGGTACGTGTTTCTGGGCAATGGAAATATGCTACCCATTATTATTGCAACTGATTTGGGTGAGTAGCAGGTGGAAACACTTATTTTGGTACTTCAGAGATATAAGAGAGAAATAGGGTGGACTATTATAGCTATTATTGGCATTCCCCCTGGCATCTGCACTCATAAGATACAGCTTAAAGAAGATTGTACTCCGACCATCGAGCACCAACGCCATCTTAACCCACCAATTCAAGAGGTGATTAATATGGAAATTATTAAGTGGTTGGACGAAGGGGTGGTTTATCCTATTTTCGACAATAAATAGGTGAGCCCAGTTTAACGTGTGCCCAAGAAAGGGGGCACAACTGTTGTTGCAAATAAATGGAATGAGTTGATCCCACTTAAACCTGTGATTGGGTGGAGATTTTTCATGGACTATCGCACACTAAACTCATAGACCTTAAAGGACCACTTCTCTATGCCTTTCTTGGATCAAATGCTTGATCGATTTATAGGAAGGGGGTGGTATTGCTTCTTGGATGGATATTCGGGCTATAACTAGTTTTGTATTACTCCTGAAGATCCATAGAAGATGACATTTACATGCCCGTATGGAACCTTTTCTTTCAAGAGGATGCCATTTGGGTTGTATAATGCATCAGCCACCTTTCAAAAGTGTATGATATCTGTTTTCTCAGATATGGTGGAGGACACCCTAGAGGTGTTCATGGATGATTTTTCTGTGGTTGGAGATTCGTTTGAGCTGTTTTTGGAGAATTTTAGTAGAGCTCTACAACGGTGCATGGAATTCAATTTGGTGCTCAATTAGGAAAAAGTGTCATTTCATGGTGAAGGAAGTCATTGTTCTCGGGCAAAAAATTTTAAAAAAAGGGATAGAGGTTTATAGGGCAAAGGTTGAAGTTACAGAGAAACTACCACCTCCCATCTCAGTGCAGGGTGTGCATAGTTTCCTAGGGTATACTGGTTTTTACTGGAGATTTATAAGGGACTTCTCAAAGGTTGCAAATCCACTTTGCAAACTTTTGGAGAAGGAAGCTAAGTTCTCTCCTTTGATACTGATTGCTTGAAGGAATTTGAATGCCTTAAAAAGAAGCTGGTTGAGGACCCTATAACTGTTGCAACAGACTGGTCAAAACCGTTTGAGATCATGTGTGATGGAAGCGGTTTGCCCTTGGAGTGGTGTTGGGACAGAAGAAGGACAAATTGTTTCACCCGATTTATTATGCCAGCAAAGTACTGAATGAAGCTCAAAAGACTTTTGAGAAATAGTCATGATATGTAATTCAAGTTCTTTCTTCAGATTTATCATGTTGTAAAATTTATTAGTTTTACATTCATTAAGATTTTATCATGATTATTCTTCTGCTCAGAAAAAATTTAAAATTATATATACATTTTAAATTAGTTTCCTAAGTATCATGGTAGTACATGGGTTAGCTTCAAATAACTTGTGGTTCTAAACATTGTGTTATTACTAGGGGGTAGCCTCGGGCCGTGATAATGATACTTTTTGACTATTATTGTACCTTTTGATATTTGAGATGTATTTTGTAGTTCTTACCCTATGATAAAAGGTTTTAGGGTGATTCATGGTATTATTTTTATTTACCTTTTTCCTTTATTATTAATCAGTGATTTTAATTTATTCTAGAAGTCTTGTCTGAGTCTTGGTATTGATTTCTCATTTCATATTAATTTGGGTAAAAGGCTTACTTGTCAAGGCTTTCCATGACAAGTCCCACCATGACCCTTAGTTTTTTGGTTGTGCAAATTGGTATTAGAGCAAAAATGTTTATTGGTCTCATCAATGTAAGAATAGGTTGTCTAGTAGAGACTCGTGGATCGGTATTATAGATATTTATATCTATGTTTGAGAGGCTATAAGATACCTATAGGAAACATCTTTGTTTTGTTACTTATTATGCAGATTTTTTCAAACCTTTTGTTCTAAGTCATATTTCACTCTTTTCTTTGCAGATGGTGAGTACTAGATCCCATAAGTTTAGGGATGCAGAGCTATCTTCCGAGGAAAGAGCTCAATCTAGATGGCGAGTTACGAGTTATGGAAAGACTCAAGGTAGTGGATAGGCATAAAGATCTACCTCATCTAGAATTATTAATAAGGGACTCTTCCCTAAGCCTCAAGTTTAGCATGCTAGAGATATAGGTCCTACTAAAATCCCAAAGAGATTTTGTACCTCAATCATGGTGGAATTTTTGATTCCTTTGCTGAAATATTTAGAGAGTTCTCTTTTGAGTGCCCTTGGTGTTCCTCCATCTCTGAGTATTGTAACTTCGTCTATGCTAGAGTCTTCAAATAGTTTTTCTCTAGTTTTGAGTGTGGATCCTTCAGTGGTATCAATATTTTCTTATGGTACTCAATAGACTCTGAGTGATGTTCCACCTTTAATGCTTTAATCTGAGTATGATGTTTTAAGATCAGATATTTAGCCTTATTTATGTTACCTTCTTAGGTGGGATCTCAACTAGCCAGATTGAGTATGCCGCCTATTGTTGCAAGTACAATTATCTCTTCTGAGGATAAGAAAAGATTTGGGAGATTTACTCACTTGTGTCCTCCTAGGTTCAGTGGTGTTGTGGGCGAGGATGCCTATTAATCCTTGATTTATTATAGGGATAAGTTGTATAATCTTGGATGTCTTAAGACACATGGGATTACTTACACCACTTACCAGTTGAGAGAAATAGCTAGGGATTGATGGAGGTTATATGTTAGTTGTAGACCTCGTAGTTCTACAAAGATGACATAGGATCAGTTTGTTGAAGATTTTTTCGATAGGTTTATGCCTTATAGTCAAAGGGAGTAGATAAAAGATAATTTTGATTACTTGGAGCAGGGTTCCATAACTATTATAAAGTATGAGGCATATTTCCTTACCTTGTCTTTCTATTCTTATGCCAGTATTGCCACTATGTCTAAGTAGATTTAGTAGTTCATTAAGGGGTTGGATGTTTTGCTTTAGCTTGCTACTACCTAAATAGTAGTGTCAGGGGCATCATTGTAGATTATAATGGATAATTCATAGATGACTATGTCTATTTTTGGAGAATCTCAGGGAGGCTCTAAGAGGGTGTGTTGTCTGGGTAAGTTTAGAGGTCATACTCCTCGAGGTAATAATTCTAGAGACTTTAGCAGGTATCATTGTAAAATAGTGCAGGTAACCTTGTAGCATTTAGATAGTTATTCTTTTTGTACAACAACTTCAAGTAGTTATTCTAGCTCAATCATAACTTTCCCTCTTGAGTTGGGTTGCAGAGGTTGCTTTGTGTGTGATAAGGTTGGCCATTTGGCCAAGGGTTGTTCTTGTTGTGTTTTTAGGCCTTCTTCAATATCA
Source organism: Capsicum baccatum var. pendulum (assembly GCA_030864225.1). NCBI lineage: Eukaryota > Viridiplantae > Streptophyta > Magnoliopsida > Solanales > Solanaceae > Capsicum > Capsicum baccatum. The sequence goes on from CM061552.1 coordinate 137,876,161, forward strand.
GTGGTGAAAAGTAGAGGTTCTACTAGAGGTGAACAAGATAGAAGTAGTGTTGCCTGTAGTGGTGTTCGTAGGGCTACTCAATTTGGTGGTGGTCGTGGATAGTGCAATGTTATACCTACAAGACTAAAGGTAGAAGCTTCCAATATAGTTATCAAAAGTATCTTGCCTATTTGTTTTAGCTCTATATTTGAGTTGTTTGATCTAAGATTGAATTTTTCCTATTTTCCTATATATTTTTCTTTGGGTTTTGATTCTGCTAGTAGGCCTTTTGCCATGCCTATCCATGTATCTACCCCGATAAGAGACTCTTTAGTAATGGATCACGTGTACCGATCTCTTGTTGTGACCTTTGTTGTGTGTGATACTTGGGTAGATACAATTATACTAGATATGTTTGATTTGATGTTATTTTTGTTATTGATTGGTTAACTCCGCTTCATGAAATCCTAGACTGTTATTCTAAGACTATGACCTTAGCCTTGCCAGGTGTGCTAAGGATAACTTGGAAGGGGTGCACTTCCTTTGGGTCCCAAGAGAGCTATAACTTTACTTTAGGCTCATTCCTTATCTAAGAGGGGATATTTGTCTTATTGGCTTGTATTCGTGATACTAGTGTTGCTTCACTGCCTTTTTTGTATTTTGTTCGTATTGTCCATGAGTTCATGGATATTTTCCCTATAGATTTTCCTAGTATGCCTCTATATCGCCATATTGACTTTGCCATTTATGTTGAGCTGGGAACCAAGCCAATTCATATTCATCCTTATAGAATGGCCTCAACAGAGTTGAAAGAATTAAAAGTTTAGTTACCAAAGTTGTTGGATAAGGGATTGATCGGTCGTAGTGTATCACCTTGGGGTGTGCCAATCTTCTTCAAAAGAAAATGGATGGATATATGCATATATGTATTGATTATCCAAAGTTGAATAAGGAGACGATTAAGAATAAGTATCATCTTCCTCATACGATGATTTTTTTATTAGATTTAGGGTGATTCGGTGTTTCAAGTATTGATTTGAGATTCGGGAGAACTTTGAATATTCCAAAGACCACTTTTGGACTCGGTACAATAATTATGACTTTTTGATCATATCCTTTGGGTTGACAAATGCCCCAGTCAATTTCACAGAGTTTATGAGTCGAGTATTTAGGTCATATCTCAACTCTTTTTTCATTGTATTTATAGATGATATTGTGGTTAATTCCAAATATGAGGCTGACCATGAGAATCATTTGTAGATTTTCTTTAGATATTGAAGAATGAGAAGTTGTATACTAAGTTCTCTAAGTTTGAGTTTTGTTTTGAGTCTATTTATTTCTTGGTCATATGGTGACCAAGGATGGTATTATGGGCAATCTGTCCAAGATTGCATCAGTTTGTGATTGGGCTAGGCCTACTTTTCCTACTAAGATTTAGAGTTTTGTAGGTTTAGTGGGTTACTATCAGTGGTTTGTTGAGGTTTTTCATCTATTTCAGATCCATTGACTAAGTTTACTAAGATGAAGATTTCCTTTCGGTGGTGTTATGCTTGTGAGGAGAGTTTCCAAAAGCTTAAGGATTTTTTGACATCATTTCCTATATTTCATTTGCCTAATAAGGGTATGAGTTTAATCATCTTTTATGATACTTCAGGTGTTGGGTTAGGTGTTTGGTTGATGTAGGAGGGTAAGGTGATTGTGTATACTTCTCGTCATTTGAATCCCAATAAGAGGAATTACCCTACCCATGATTTGGAGTTGTACTCGGATGTATATGCTTTGAAGTTATGGAGGCACTACTTCTATTGAGTTCATTTTGAGATTTTTGTGAATCGTCATAGCCTTTAGTATTTCTTCACCCAACAGATCTTAATATGAGGAAACCCCGTTAACTTGACTTTCTTAAGCATTATGACCTTACTATTCTTTATCAAACGGGCAAGGAAAATGTGGTTGCAGATGCCTTAAGTCAAAATTCAGTTAGCATGGGTAGTCTTGCTTATCTTTTGACCGACGAGAGGCCTTTAGCCTTAGAGGATCAGTTTTTGGCTAACCAAATAGTTAGGCTTGTTATTTCGACACCTAGATGTGTTTCAGAACTCGTTGAGGCTAGGTCTTCTTTATTAGAATAGATTTGGGCTCATTAGTTTGATGATGTTGGGTTGATAGTTTCATGCCTCAAATCCCCATCAGGGGAGACAAGCACCTGCAACCATAAGGCCCGAGAGAACAAACCTATAACCTTGTATATCTCATGCATAATATGGTAACAAAAAGTTCCGCAAAATATGATACAATGCATCAATGGGAATAATTAGGTGGGCAAGAATAGAATAATAAATACAAGACTTGGTCGTTGGGGCCACCACATCTAAGAGATAAGACACTGCCATGCTTAATTAGCCTCTAAAAGATACATAGAAACTTAGTTAACGTCGATACAAGTCCCCGACTTAGTCTTAAATACTATACAATACCAAAATATATAAAATAGACTCAGAAAGTCTCGTATCAAACTAGAGATCACCAATAGTCACTGGATATCTCGTGCTCCTACTAACGAGGTGTATTAGCTGAAGTACCTGTGCCTACAGTATAAAATACAGGCTTACCATTAGGGATATCAGTACAAAAACATGTACTAAATATGTAAGGATGAAGGTAACAACACATGATACAAGAGCTCATTAGAAATAAGATACCAATGTGTAAGTAGTTCTAGTAGACCACCTTTATATATACTTATAAGACTAGGTACATTACATTTCTTTCTTTATTTTTACCCTTCTTACTTCATAATCTTTGTAATCCATATAATGCAAATGACCAACTGATAAATGGTAAATAGACAAATCGGGATCGACCCATGATAGACTTATGCCCCTGAACTATCACACACATATGAACATTGGGATCAGACCATTCTAGACTTTTTCCCCTGAGCTTCCACCCACATATAAAGGTATCGAGATCGGCCCATCCTTGTCTTATTCCCCTAAGCTGCCACTCATTTTTACAGATTGCATTTCTTAGCTTATTTATCCTTTGATATTGTTACCTTGGTGGTTATAACATTATGGCAACTTGAAACATTAATCTACCAATAAGAGACATATTAATAAACACTTAATGCAATGTCAAAAAGGCATGGGGCAGATTGTACATAAATGAGATATTTAGGAGCTGAAAATAACATATGGGTCTTATTTGACTTAAAGGAGAACTCTACAAACTTGCTAATGACTGTAAAAATGCAGACTTGATAATAAGTATATGGTGAGGTATTTTAACATATTAGGGAGAGAGAGCAAAGTCGTTAGATAGATGGGAGATCATTTGTTGCTATTAGTTATTATTTACTATGGGAAAACTTTAGAAGCTTACGTGTAGCAAAATCGCTTGATTTGATGCCAAAGAATACAACATAGAGTAACCTTACATACCTGGTTATATAACTCTAAAACTACCCCAACTTGACTTCCCGCCTTTTAGATTACTTATCTAAAATAAAATATATGATAAAATAATATTAGAAACCAACCAACACATTTGGGATACTTAACTTCACCAGTACAGTAGCAATGCAGTAAGACCTTAATTTATCAATCAAGGGTGTTCTATTAACTCTTTTCTCCTACAATTACATCCACATACCATACAAATTCTTATAGGATCCCCTGAAATAACTTTGGCTTAATCACACCCTCCAAACGATACACAAAACAGAATGGCAATAAATGTATACAACAATTAGCTCAGTGGTGAACCACCCCACCCTTCTTCTATATTTTAATACAAACTAATTACACCTTTCCCCAGCATCAACTTGGCAGCTCCCAACTTACACACATAAAATAGTCCACAAAACAACCCCAAATTTACCTTTGTTGTAACAACCAAATATTGAACTCATCATCCGTTGGCTTCTCAATAACAACACATCCATACTTCTTTCCAAAATTCATATATAAGGAGGACAAAGTTTTGTAGTCACCTTACCTTAATTTTCTGCACTTTATCCTTTAAACTTGAAATCTTAAAGGACTTGAACTTTCCTTCACACTTTAAACCAAAAAAGATAAGAAAATTCTTTTAATACAAAGAAAAGTGAGCAGCTATCTTTTTCTATATTCTGCCATGTATAAATAATTAAGCACTTATAGAATGTTTACCTAAACTTGCATGAGATAACCAAGTTAAACCTTTATTTTTTTCACTTACCTTGGCTTGTAAAAATGAGGGTTTCTCCAAGAACCGTATAAGGAATTTAGGGATGCTATTTTTATCCTTGTTAGGAAAGGGAGAAAGAAGAAATTACAAGGGTGAATATTTTGTTTAAAATGAGTAAAATAACCAGCTATATTGGTCTTATATTGAGACCTATGGAACCTCTCTTATTGACCTCAACTTCATCCATAAATTAGTCCAAGTTGGTGATGCACCTACTTAAGGGTTCAAGCTACTTAAAATTTCAAAATAGGTGATGTACCTAGTTGCTTAAATTCTTATTTAGGCTCAATTAACTTGGGCTTCTGGTAGATTTTAAGTGTTGGTCCATTTCTTTATTTTCTTTTATTTTTCTTGAGTTAGGCCCAAATGAGTATCTTAAAATAGGTCCAAATCTGATCCATTACCTTGGGTCCATAAACTTGGTCCACATAGCTCAAGAAAGTGACTCACCAACTAGCGTAATTAAGTCATGTAAGCACCTTAATAAAATACTCCATTTTTAGTTCTTAACCCCTTTAATCTAACTTAAAACTTATATATATTTGGTCACTTTAAACTTTAGATTCAAGTACCATCTTACGATCCCAAGTTTAAATAATTGTATCGATGTTAACCTGGTCGGGTCATATTAAAACATATGAGCAGTATCTAGAATTCCATCTACACCATTAATACTCACGTAAAAAGTCTCATCCATTACCCATACACATGGCTATACAAAGTACCATATGAATAGAACTAGAACTTGCAAAATGTGTTGTGTTACATCCTCCCCTCTTTAGGAATATTCATCCTAGAATGTTAGCATAAATATCCAACCAAAATAACTTCAAGCCTAATTTTAATATACATGTTATCACATAGTAATTTTATATTATACTTACTTCTTATTTCTCCAATTCAGCATTATGAATTTTTCTCCTTGTATTCAAACAAATAGGGGTACTTGGATTTCATCGTTTCTTCAATTTTTGTTGTGATCTCTTCTACTTGATGGTGTCTCCAAAGTAATTTTATAGAATCTATTTATTTATTCCTTAACTTCTTAACTTGTCACTCTAGAATAGAAATAGGTATTTCTTCATAGGTGAGATCTTCCATAACTTTTACATCTTCAGTAGGAGTAATAGGAGATGGATCTCTAATACACTTTTGAAGCATTGAGATATGAAACACTGGGTGGTTCGTTGAGAGATCTTGGGGTAGCTATAACTCATATGCGACTTGGCCAAACCTTTGAATAATCCTATATGGGCCTATATAACATGGAATTAGTTTTCCTTTCTTACCAAATTTGATTACCCCTTTCATTGGTGACACCTTCAACAATACTTAATCACTGATAGCAAACTCTAGTGACCTTCTTCTGATATCCACATATGACTTTTGTAGACTTTGGACTATTTCTAGCCATTGTTGGATCACTTTAACCTTTTACATAGCTTGATAAACAAGATCTATCCCGAACAAGTCAGTTTCACTCACTTCAAACCATCCAATTGGTGATCTACACTTTCTTCCATACAAAGCTTTATATTGTGCCATTTGGATACATGAATGATAGATATTATTGTAGGTGAAATCGATGAGAGGTAAATGATCATCCCAACTACCTTTAAAATCTAATACATAAGCTTGTTGTATATCTTCAAGTGTTTAAATGGTACCTTCTACTTGTCCATCTGTTTGAGGGTGGAAAGTTATACTTAAATTCACTTGTGTTCCAAAATTTCTCATAAAATATTTCCAAAAATTTGTAGTAAATTGAGCTCCCCGATCTCATATAATGGATATTAGCACTATGTGTAGTCGAACTATTTCTTTAATATACAATTTCACATACTCTTTAATTGTGTAAGTGGTCCTAAATAGCAGACAGTGTGTTGATTTGGTAAACCTATCAACTATTACCCATATGGAATCGAACCTTAGAGATGTACGAGGCAAACAAGTGATAAAATTTATGTTGAACATGTCCCACTTCCAGATTGGAAGATCTATACATTGCATATAACCTTCGAGATTTTGGTGATCTACTTTAACTCTTTGACAATTTGGATATTCGACTACAAATTCTTCAATGTTGTTATTTATGTCACCCCACCAATACATTTCTTTCAAATCCTGATACATTTTAGTTGACCTAGGATGGATGGAATACCTTGAATGATACGCCTCTCTCATAATCCTCTTTCTTAGACCATCTATATTAGACACACATAATCTATTTTAGCACCGAAGTACTCCCTCTTGGTTATGTTCAAAAGCCATTGTCACACCATATTGTATATTTTCCTTAAGCAATAATAGAATAGGATTTGGATATCGCTTCTCTTTCACTTTAGCTACTAATGAGTGGTGATTTCACAACTCATTCACACTAATTATTAGTGCACATTACCTTGTTTTAAATGAGTAAATGAGTCATGGTTATGATTAAATGCACTAATATCAACTCTTTGCAGATATAAGAGTTGAAAAGATAAAGATATATAGAGAAGAGCTTGAAATGATTAAAAAGAGCAGAAAAAGTGCAGCTGAAGACCTGTAGTAGAAGATCCTCAATTAACATGATCGCATCCTAGTGGTCGCATCGCGGTCAGTAAAGATGGTCAACCAATTACTATCACAAAAGTTAATCGTCGTCGCATAATCGTGGGTCGCAGCCATACCTGTGCAATCGTAGCTTGGCGGAAATGTTCAGCCCAAGGGAAAAATTGTAATTCCACATGTTGATCCCAATTTTAACAAAAAGACTTAAACGCTAATTCCATGTATCATTCATTCCATTACCTTCCTTCTTCCCCAATTTTCTAGGTTTTAGCTTGAGACTTTGTAGCCTCTATTTTTGAAGAAGAAAATATTGTATAAATTTTGGGTGAAGAATACATAAGAGACTTTCTATAACCAAGCCTACCCATATTTGACTTAGTAAATCGATGTTGATGACTAACTCCCACATGTCACTCCCTTAGTAATGCATAATCCCAAGATCTATGTATAATTTTTAAAACTCTAATTATTCGTAGCCCTAAATTTATACTCGAAAATCCCAAAAAGAAACATTAGTATAGGAATTCACCTCCCCCATTTTATCTTTTTGTACCATTTGTTTGAATTTAACTTGTAACTATCATTTTAAATTAATTTGATTGCCACTCACATTGTTACTTTTGGATTCGATCATAACTCCAAAGTTGGGTAAATATGTTGATGACGAACACCTTTCACTTAAATTGACACGTAAGTTTAGCATTATTAGATACAAAAGAAGATTCTACCGCAATCGCACAATAAGCCCCTTATATGGAGTTCCAAGAAGGTGAACCCCAAAATTGGCTAGTTGGAGTAGATCTTTAGTCATCCCTTATCTTTTCACTAACTGCCTATAAGTGCCCACTATAGCCTTACTGCTTAATGTATCAACTACCATATTTTCTTTCCTCAGATGATACAAGATATCAACATCATAGTCTTTTAATAGTTCAAGCCACCTTCACTGCCTCAAGTTTAGATCCTTTTGGCTAAAGATATATTGCAAGCTCTTATGGTCAATATATTAGTCAACATGAATCCCATATAGGTAGTGGCGCCATATCTTTAAGGTAAATGTAACCACTGCTATCTTAATATCATTTGTTGGATAATTTTTCTTATGTGGACGCAATTGTCTTAAGGCATATCTTATTACTTTACCATGTTACATTAACACAAATCCTAAGCCAATTCTTGAAGCATCACAATACACTGCATACCCTTCTGTTCCTTATGGAAGTACCAATATGGGTGTAGAAGTCAACTTATTCTTCAAATCTCGGAAACACCTTTCACAAGCATTATTCGATTGAAACTTGGAAGCTTTGTGTGTTAGCTTTGTTAAAAGTGCAGAAATTGAAGAAAGCACTACAAAAAACCTCCTATAATAACCTTCCAACCCAAGGAAACTACGAACCTTCATAGGAAACATAGGTCTTTGCCAGTTCTTCACAGCTTCTATCTTTTGAGTATCAACCTTTAGTCCTTCATCAGATAAAATACAACCCAATAATGCCACAGATTTTAACCAAAACTCAAATTTAGAGAACTTTTCATATAGCTTGCGATCACAAAGAATTGGTAACACCTGTCATAAGTGACTTGCATGGTCCTCATTTGATCTCGAATAAACCAGAATAATGTCTATAAAATACTATCATAAACACATCTAAGAATCGCTGAACACCCTATTCATTAAATTCATAAAAGTTGCGGTGCATTAGTTAGCCCAAAGGACATGACTAGAAACTCGTAATGGTTGTACCATGTTCAAAATGATGTCTTGGGTATGTCCTTCTCTTTGACCCTCATTTGGTTGTAACTTGACCTCAAATCAATCTTTTTAAAATACTTGGTGACTTGCAACTTATCAAATAAGTCATCAATTCTCAAAAAGGGATATTTGCTCTTAATAGTCACCTTATTCAGTTGTCGATATTCAATACACATTCTCAGATAGCCATCCTTCTTATGCACAAATAACACTGGTGCGCCCCAAGGAGACATAGTAGGACTTATGAATCTTTTTTCTAGCAAGTTTTTTAATTGTTCTTTCAACTCCCATAATTCTACCAGGGCCATTATATACGGAGGAATTGAGATTGGTTGAGTACCTGGAATCAAATCATTACCAAACTCTACTTCTCGTTTAGAGGCAAACCTGGAAGATCTTCAGGAAATACATTGGAAAATTAATTTACAACCGGAATAGTTTAAAGATTTGGTGGCTCTGCATCTGTATTCTTCACTCTAACTAGATGATATATGTAACCTTTGGAAATTATCCCTTTTGGGTTAAAATAACAAATAAATTTACCTCTTGGCGCACCAATATTACCCCTCCATTCAAGAACTGCCTTTCTTGGAAAATGGAAATACACCCTCTTAGTTCGGCAATCTATTGTGGCATGACAAAAAGCCAACCAATCCATATACATTATAACATCAAAATCTACCATCTCTAACTCAACAAGATCATCCATTGTATCATGACCACAAATAGTTATTATAAAATTTTTATACACTCTCCTAGATATAATATAATCACCAACTGGGACAAACACTTCAAATGGCTTAACTCTCAATTTCAGAGTTCTTTTGAACTTTTCAGCAACTCATGGAGTGACATATGATAATGTAGAACCCGGATCAATTAATGCATATAGATTATGTGAAAAGACGGACAATGTACCTATAACCACATTTGGAGAAGCCTCTAAATTTTGTCAGTCCTCTAGAGAATACCACCCATGCCCCTTTGAGGGAATTCTTTCATCATATGCTTTGGCGTACCGTACCAAAAGAAATAATTTTTCCAAAATCGACATGCACCCAAATGAAACTTTCGACATTATTTACATGGCTGCCAAGGAGTCCTCAATTATCTCATACTCCCTTGATCTTGATACCCCATTGCTTGTGAATTCTAACTTTTAACTTTTTCCACAAACAGATTGCCTTTAGACCCTTGAAATTGTGATAGAGCACTAGCTACAAAATAAAAAGATAATGGCCTAGGTGGTCTATTATAAAATAGAGGCCTAAATTCTTCCTGGGATTCCATAAACTACCCTATAGATCTGGCCCTCTTGGAATACCCTCTTTCCAATTCTTGTGTTCTTCTTCTTTACCTCTAATCCTTCATTTTTTGTGCAAAAGCTTGTATCCTTGCTGTATTTATGTCTTTGTTCAAAGAAGCAATAGTACAATATCTAACTAGATATGGATACAATCTATCAAGGTATTTATGAACTCTATCATCCATACTAGCTACTACACTAGGAACATACCTAGCCAAAGAGTGAAACCGGAGGTTTTACTCCCTCATGCTCATATACCCTGGCGAAGATTCAGGAACTAATTTGAATGGGACTCTCAAATCTCAAATGGAAGGTAATGATCAAAAAATACCTCTTTGAACTCTTTCCAAGTAGCTGAAGGTTCATCGATACCCCTAGATTAGTCTTTATACAAAAATATGTTGCTAGCTCAACTATCTCTTTACCCAATACATGCATGACATGTAGAGCCCTTTGGATTTGATAAATAAAGTCATATGGGTCTCTATTTAGGTCTGATCTGGTGAATATGGGAGGATCCAACTTAAGAAAATCCTGCATCCGTAGGCTAGTTGCCCTATCCACACCTCTAGAACCTACAGTTGGAATGACTTGTCTTTGAGCTTGTCCAACAACAAATCAATCCAATAATTGAACCATATTCCATAGAGATTGATTATTAGCATTAATAGTTGGTTCTGAAGATGTGGTTCTTCTCCTTCTTAGCTTTTCTAGAAATGGAGGAGTAGATGAAGATTATGATACAAGCTCAGCTTGAGCCTTACTTTGATTAGCTTGTCTAGGTGGTGATTTGTTGGCCCCTTCTCCGACAGCAAAATCTACTTGCTTACCTGTATTCTTACACCTTTTTTTAATAGGCATCTTTACTAAAATAAGAAAAAACAAACAGATTTAATGGTTAAATATGACTTCACCTACGACTGGGGATCTATTGCACGATATAAGATATGAAGAAAAAGAGACAACCCTTAAATTCCCTGTAGCCTCCTATTTATAGATGTGGTTCACAGCACACCCATAAGAAAGACTATACACAGACATGGCTTTGTAGACTCCTTAGAACAACCTGCTCTAATACCACTTTTTTCATACCTTAAATCCCCATCAGGGTGGACAGGGACTCATAGTTGTAAGGCTCGAGAGAACCAACCTATAACCCTGCACATCTCATGCCTAATATGATAACCAAAAGTTCTGACAAATATGATACAATGCATTGATAAGAACAATTAAGTGGGCAAGCATAAAATTATAAATACAAGACTTGGCCGTTGAGGCCACCCTATCTAAGAGAAAAGACACTACCATGCTTAATTTCACATTGGTCTACAAAGCCTCTAAAAGATATATAAAAACTTAGTTAACTTCGAAAAACCCCCCAGCATTAGTCTTTACTACTGTACAATACCAAAATATATAAAACAAACTCGGAAAACCCAAATCAAACTAGAGCTCACCATTAGTCACTAGATATCTCGTGCTCCTACTAGCAAGGTGTATTATCTGAAGTACATGTGCCTGCAGCATGAAATACTAGCTCCCGTGAGGGATGTTAGTATGAAAATATGTACTAAATATGTAAGGATGAGGGTAACAAGACATGATACAAAAGATCATTAGAAATCAGATACAAGTGTATAAGTACTTCTAGTAGACCATCTTTATACATACTTGTAGGACTAGGTACATTACATTATTTTTTCATTTTTACCCTTCTTACTTGATAATATTTGTTATCCATATAATGCAAATGACTGATTGGTCAGTGGGAAATAGACAAATACGGATCGTCGAATGCTAGGCTTATACCCCTGAGCTGCCACCCACATATGAACACTGGGATCAGCCCATGCTAGGATTTTACCCCTGAGCTGCCACCCATATATAAAAGTATCAAGATTATCCCAGGTAAGCTTATGCCCCTGAGATACTACCCATTTTATAGACTGTGTTACTTATCTTATTTAGCCTTTGAAATTATTACCTTGGTGGTCATAACATTACGGTACCTTGAAAAAATAAGCTACCAATAAGAGAAATAGGAATAAACACTTAATGTGATGTCAAAGACGCATGGGGCAGATTGTACATGAATGAAAATTTTAGGATTTGAAAATAACATACAGGTTTTATTTGACATAAAGGAGAACTCTAGAGACTTGCTCATGAATGTAAAAATACAGACTTGATAATAAGCATGTGCTGAGGTATTTTAACCCATTGGGGAGCGGGAGCAAGGTCATTAGGTAGATGGGAGATCATGTCTTTCTATTAGGTATTATTTACTATAGGAAAGCTTTAGAAGCTTTTGTGTACCAAAAGTGCTAGATTTCATGCCAATGAATACAACATAAATCAACCTTACACACCTAGTTGCATAACTCTGAATCTAACCCAACTTGACATCCCACCTTTTAAAGTAATTATCTACAATAAAATATATGGTATACTATTATTAGTAACCATCCAACACATTTGGGTTAATTAACTTCACCAAAATAGTAGCCGAGCAGTAAGCCCTTAATTTATCAATTAAGAGTGTTATTTTAACCCCTTTCTCCTCCAATTACATTAATATACCATAAAAATTCTTATAGGATCCCCTAAAATAAATTTGGATTCATTACACCCACCAAACCATACACAATATAGAATGAGTAATAAATGTATACTATAATTAGCTCAGTGGTGTACCACCCCTACCCGTTTTTTATATTTCAATACAAACTAATTACATATTTCCCCAACATCAACCTGGAAGCCCCCAACATACACACATAAAATAGTCCACAAAGAATCCCTAAATTTACCTTTGTCGCAACAACTAAATATTGAAATTGTCATATGTTGAGTTCTCAATAACAACACATCCATAATTCTTTGCCAAATTCATATATAAGGAGGGCAAAATAGAGTAGCCACCATACCTTATTCTTCTGCAATTTATCCTTTAACTTAAACTCTTCAAGAAACTGAACTTTCCTTCACACTTTAAACCAAGGAAGAAAAAAAAACTCTCTTAATAACAAAGAATAGTGAGTAGGTAGATTGTTCTATATTCTTCCATGTATCAATAATTAGGCAGTTATAGCATATTTTCCTAATCTTACATGAGATAAAGAAACTAAACCTTAAGTGTTTTCGCGTACCTTGGCTAGCAAAGATGAGGGTTTCTTTAAGAACCCTAGAAGAAATTTTAGGGCTATTGTTATTATCCTTGTTAAGAAAGGGAAAAAGGTGAAATTAAAAGGGTGAATATTGTGTTTAAAATGAGTAAAATGACCAGCTATATTGGTATAATATTGAGCCCTCTAGAATCTCTCTTATTGACCACATTTTCAGCCACAAATTAGTCTAAGTAGGTGATACACCTACTTAAGGGTTCAATCTTCTCAAAATTTCAAAGTAGGTGATGTACCTAATTGCTTAAATTCTTATTTGGGGTCAATTAACTTGGTCCTTTGGTAGATTTTAAGTGTTGGTCCATTTCTTTATTTTCTTTTCTTTTTTTTGAGTTAGACCCAAATGAGTATCTTAACATAGGCCAAATCTGATCCATAACCTTTGGTCCATTAACGTGTTCCATATAGCTCAAGTAGGTGACTCACTAACTAGCTTAATTAAGTCGAGCAAGCACCTCAATAAAATACTCCATTTTTAGTTCTTAACCACTTTAATCTAACTTAAAACTTGTATATACTTGGTCACTTTAAACGTTAGATTCAAGTACCATCTTATGATCCCAAGTTTAAATAGTTGTATCGATGTTAACTTGGTCACATCACACTAAAACATATGGGCAGCAGCTAAAATTCCATCGGCTCCATTAATACTCACGTAACAAATTTTGTCCATTGCCTATACACAAAGCTATACAAAGTTCCAAATGAATAGAACCAGAATATGTAAAATATGGGGTGTTATAGAGAGTGATTCAAGATAAGGTGATGAGTTGTAAGGCCAAGGAAGAATCTTTAATACCCCACATTTTCAAGCTCTATACCCATCAAAGTATAGGCTATTAAATTAGTTTTCCAATGCCATGAGTCTCTCCTTAATATGATATCATGGTAAAAGTTAAGGTATTTTGTTCAAAGGCACTGTCAAGCTGCTAGTGGTAATGGATCTGGCAACGAATCATTACCTGATGTAATGAGTCATGACCTAGACTCTTTACCAAGGTTGTGAGTGATCCACCAATTCATCTCAATAGTAACCAGTCCAACACATTACTCCTTATCATACATATCAACTTATCTCGTGGACCTGTTGCCATACTAGCAAGGAATCAAAAAATTGAGTCTCAGACAACGACTACTTCTGATTACTCATGATCAGACCTAATGAGTCATTAGGAGTGCGAGTCATGATCATAACAAAAAGTTCCAGACCTTAGAACCTCAGGTCACAATAGGTGACCTATCGTAATGAGTCATTGGGTGAGTTGCGACAACTGGAACTACAAATACAACATAATTTTAAAAGGAGATTTTTAGTATTTTCCCCATCCTTTTATAACCAAACCCACATTGTTTAGGAACTCCAATATCAGGTATGTATGATTAAATTACCTCAGGTATGTATGATTAAATTACCTTAACACTTCATAAACTTCAAAATCCTTAAAATTTGAAAAAAAGAGTGATTTTCTTCTTCTCCAAAGAAGACTAGGGTTCTCTTCTTCACATCAGGTCTGTGGGATTTCAACAATTGGTCCCTTTAACCAATTGAGTCCTAAGAACTCTTTAATTTTTCAAGCCAAATTCCCTTCCTTTTGAATTGGGTTCCAGGTCAAATATGAGATTCTCTACTCTTATCAGTTTATGCGTGTAAAAAAACTATGAATATGTACTTTCCTAGAGATTAGTGAACTCACCTATTCAAGAACATGAATTTTCCCAATCTTGAAAAGTTCTAGAGTTTTCTGGCATTAAATTATGAAATTTTATTTTTATGCACTGAAATTGTTATCCTTTCCAATTGCATTAGACAGAGCTAGTGGATTATGAAAGCCCGATGCCTAGGAGTTTAAATATATATCAATTTATATATTCATGATTATTTCAGATTATGCATGCATTATCACTTTCAGAATATCATGACTTGAGCATATCAGTTATTAGTTCATGATTTAGTTATACTTTTGTGTCATTTAGTTGGGAGTAATACTTAGTACCGAGTGAACACTGAGATGATGTCTCTCCAATTAGTTTGGCATAAAAGCATTATTAGCAGTCCCTACATTCTAAAACTCTAGTCCCACTATAGGTTATAAGGGGTCCCCCATCAGTAGAGGAATGACACCCTATTCCTTTTGATATTAATTTAGTAGATCCACACCAGCCAGTGTTAGTACCCTTGGCAAAGTACTAACACCCTTCTAATTGGTTTTACTAGCTAGACCCTAGTTTGCTCAGGTTGGGGTATATCTGTTATGGTTAACTCCCACAGTCCTCAGTTCACTTTTAGTTTATATTCATACTAGCTTTTCTAGACCAAGTATTCAGTATTCATTCATTCAATTTATGTGGCATATATTTATACTTTGTTTTGCATTCAGTTTACATGTTCATACATTCATGTTCAATTTATATATCAGATAGATTCCCATCTTACATACTCAATTCATTCAAAGTACTTATCATATTCTTATTTTCACTATATTGTCTCATAATATAAATTTGGATGCTCAATACCCAGACCACACTTAGCATATTCCTGTTCTGCTCAACTATAACCTTAGTAAGTTCTCATCAAGTGAGGAATAGTTATCATTGGTTTATTTTTAGTATTTTTATTTATTTATCTACTCAAAGTTAGTTGGGGACCTTCTCAATATATCGTTATGATTTAGAGGATTTCAGACAGTTAGACAGATGTTAGGTTTTCAGCTTCATTGAGTAATTCAGACACTATTAGTATTAACTTAGTTGTTACTCATTATCAGTTTATTTCAGTTATTTTCAATTAAGTATGTTGTTACTTTGCTTTAGTTTATTCATAGCTTATGCTAGGCTATGAATTAGATTGGGGTCACCTGTGACTCTAAGTACTGTGTTATGAGTAGGGGTAGTCCCAAGTTGTGACAAACTTTGTATCAGAGCACAAGGTTTAAAGTGTACTATGGTGTCTAAAAGGCCCATTGAGTAGAGTCTTGTCCATGGGTGTGAATCACTCCACAGCTATGGGTTAGAGGCTACAAATGATTTTAGGAAAGTCCCACTTCTTTTATCTTTTATGTTATGTGATGGAGCGTATGCTTGATTAAACTTCTTCTTCTAACTCATCCTCTATATATTTATAGAAAATACCTCCTAAAAGGGCTAATAGTAGGAGACATAGGGATCAGCATGTGCCATTGCTTATTCGCAAAGACCCTCTAAATGAGTAGGTCTCTCATACTAAATTTAGGGTTGCTTTCACAACATTGACCCAATCTATTGATACTCAAATAACTAGAAAGTTGCTTCCCTAGCCAACCCAGTAGCAAATGGAAGCAACTAAGATCTGGGATTTTACTTAGATAAATCCCCTGGTGTTATTTATATCCATGCTTAAGAAGGATCTCTATGAATTTCTAGATTATGTGCAGAAGGTGACTGAGATCATGGGTGTCACCTCAAGTGAAAGTTCACAGCTGCTTATCAATTGCCAGGAGTGGGACACTTTGGTTAAGTAGTTAAGGGAGGATGCAGATGCTAATGCAAGCCCTGTAGAGTGGGATAAATTTGTTACTGCTTATTTAGATAGGTTTTTCCCACTTTAGCTAAGAGAAGTAAAATTGCAAGTTTATTAAGTTGAATCGAGTTAGCACAAGCGTAAAGGATTAGTCACTTAAGTTTGCTCAGTTGGCGAGGTATGCTTGACTATGGTGGCAGATTCTAGATCTAAGATGAGAAAGTTTGTATTTATTGTTTCTAAGAAAGTATTCAAGGAGTGTAGGTCGATATTGATTAAGGAGATGGACCTCTCTAGATTGATGGTTCAAGCTCAGCAGATTTAGGGAGAGAAGCTTAAGGAGAAGGAAAGGAAAATAAGAGGGTTAGGACCACTAGTTTTAATTTCTCTCTTCAATTTCTCTCAGTAGAGGTCAGATGGCGGGAAGTTTTCTCAGTTTTACCAAAAATCTTCAGCCCTATCCCCATCGTTTACTAGTGCTATTATGCCTAAGTTTTAACAGGTTACTAATAATAGAACATCAGGCTCTAAGTACCATGGTAATGTAAATACTGGTCTCACCATCCCAATCTGCAAGAGATATGGAAAGAACCACAAGGGTGAGTTCATGGCCAGTACTGATGCATGCTTTAGGTGTGGCAGTCAGGCCATAGAATAAGTAATTGTCCAGCTGGCATCGCAGAAAGGTAGAAATCATCATCAGCAGGCCTATACTAGCTCCTCATCAGTTCCAGTAGGTCACCCAACTCAGTTCCACTTCTAGTGCAACCAGTGGATAACATCATAGTCGAATTTATACCCTTAAGCCTCAACAGGAGCAGGAGGGTTCTCCTAATGTGGTTAGCGGTATGTTTCAAGTTTTTTAAATTCATGTGTATGCATTATTAGATCCTAGGGCCATATTTTCTTTTGTGACTCCCTATATAGCAGTATACTTTGGTGTGAGTCTCAAAATTCTTGTAGAACGCTTTGCAATGTCTACTCCAATCACTAGTTTTATTATAGATAGGTGGGTATATAGAAATTGCCCAGTCATGGTATCCTAAAAAGTCACCTCATTCAACCTTTTTGAGTTAGACATGATCGACTTTGATGTTATTATTGTCATGGATTGGATCCATTCCTGCTATCCTTTAATTGATTGTGGAAATAGAGTAGTTAAATTTTTGTTTCCAAATAAGCCAGTCCTAGAATGGAAGGATAGAACCTCAGTGCCTATAGTATGGTTCGTCTCATTCCTTAAGGAAGAAAATATGATTTCTAAGGTTCCATCTCTCATCTTGTATGATTCAAGGACTCAAGTTTCATAATGTTGACTCTCAAGTTGGTTCCAGTTGTGAATGAGTTTCTCGAAATACTTACTAATAATCTACTTGGAGTTCCTCCAGAGAGGGAAATTGTCTTCAGAATAGATCTCCGTCAAGATACCTAGCCTATTTCAATTTTAACTTATAAAATGGCCCTAGATGAACTTAAAAAATTGAAGGAATAATTGAAAGATCTCCTAGATAAAGGTTTCATTAGGCCTAGTGTTTCTCCATAGGGTTCTCAAATTCTTTTTGTGCATAAGTAGGACAGTTATCACGAAATATATATTGACTATAGTTAATTGAACAAAGTCATATTTAAGAAAAAGTATCCCATACCGGGTTTGATGACTTGTTTGAACAACTTTAGGGTGCAAATTTTTCTTTTAAAATAGACCTCAGATATGACTATCATCAACTTAGAGTCAGAGAATATGACATTCCAAAGACAGACTTCAGAACAAGGTATGGTTACTTCAAATTTGTAGTTATGTCTTTTGGACTAACAAATGCTCCTGCAACATTTGTGGATCAGATAAATAGGGTTTTAAAGAAGTTCCTAGATATGTTCATTACAGACTTCATATATGACATTCTCATCTATTCTCGTACTGAGGGTGAGCATGGAGATTATTTAAGGATTGATTTACATACTCTCAAATATCATCAGTTATTTGCTATGTTAAATAAGTGTGAATTCTAGTTGCAATTAGTAGCTTTGCACAATCATATTATTTTTGGTAAAGGCATTTGAGTTGTTCTCAAAAGATGAAAGTAGTAAGGAACTATCTTATACCCATCTCTCCATCAAACATCAAAAGATTCTTGGGTTTAGCTGAGTACTACAGACAATTTGTTGAAGGATTTTATTTTATTGCCTCTACTATGTCCAGACTGACTGAAAAGAAAGTCCAGTTACAATTTTCTAATTCTTCCAAGAAGAGTTTTTAGGAGTTGAAGAATCGACTCACATCCACTCCAGGTTTGACTTTACCAAAGGGTTTAGATGGATTTATAGTTTATTGTGATGCTTCTAGGGTCGGCCCTGGCTGTGTATTACTGTAGTGAGGTAAAGTTATTGCATATGCCTCTAGACAACTTAAACCTCATCATAAAAACTATCCAACTAATGATATTGAGTTGGTAGTTATTTTTTTCCTTAAATATTTTAAGGCACTACCTTTATAATGTTCGTATTGATGTGTTCACTGATCATAAGAGTTTACAGGATGTGTTCACTCAGAAAGACCTAAATCTTTGTTAGAGATGGTCGCTAGAATTATTGAAGGATTATGATATGTGAGATATCACTTGAGTAAGGATAATGTTATGGCCAATGCCCTTAGTAGATTATCTATGGAAAGTGTTTACCACGTTGATGATGAAAAGATGTATCTAGTTTATGAGGTTCATTAGATTTCTAGGTTAGGAGTTTGGTTGGTTGATTTGGCCAAAGATAGTGTATGGGTTCAGAATGGTTTGGAATCTTTATTGGTTGCTGAAGTAAAGGATAATCAAGATAGTAATCATATTTCATTTAAGTTGAAGGAGGCAGTTCGGGATCAAAAGTTTGAGGTTTTCTCCCAAGGGGGAGATGGTGTTCTTTATTGTCAGGGTAGGTTATATGTACAAAATATGGATTGTTTGAGGTAGGATATTAGTAAAGGCTCATGTTTTGTGATATTCTATTCATTTAGGAGACACTAAGATGTACCGTGATTTATGGAAGTCTATTTGTGGAATGATATGAAGATGGATATTGTGAAATTTGTGGTAAAGTGTCCAAATTATCAGTAGGTTAAGGTTGATCACCAGTGGCCTAATGGTTCACTTCATGAATTTAGCATCCCCACTTGGAATTGGGAACTGGTGAATATGGACTTCATCACAGGGTTGCCTCGTACTCGCTGTCAGTAGGATTTCAATTAGGTTATTGTGGATCGAATGACCAAGTGAGCTCATTTTTTGCTATTTAATACTTCAGAATCATCTAAAAATTATTCTACACTCTATCTTAGGGAGTAGGTGAAATTGTATAGAGTTCCTTCGACCACTATTTTAGATTGAGGTACCCAATTTATTGCTTATTTTTAGAAGATATTTTAGAAAGTTCATGGTACCCAAGTTTATCTCAATACAACCTTTCACTCATAGATAGATTGTATGACAGAGAGGACCATGCAGGCTATAGAGGACATGTTGATAGCCTGTGTAATTAATTTAAAAGGTAGTTGGGATGATCATTTTTCTTTGATTGAATTTACCTACAATAATAGTTATCACTCAATTATTTAGATGGCTCTATTTGAAGCACTTTATGGTAGAAGGTTTAAATCTCCTATTGGTTGGTTTGAGGTTGGTAAATCTTCCTTAATAGGGCCAAATTCAATGCATGAGGCGATGGAGAAAGTTTATCTTGTTAGAGAAAGTTTGAAGACGATTCAAAGTTGTCAAAAATCCTACGCCGACATAAGGAGAAGGGATCACGAGTTTGATATTGGTGATTTGGTTTACTTGAAAATTTCACCCTTAAAAGGGGTAAAGAGGATTTGAAAGAAAGGGAAGATCAATCCCCGCTATAGTAGTCCCTATAAGATTTTGGTTAGGTATGGAAAAGTAGCCTATGAGTTAGAATTTCCTGAAGAGTTGGCATCAGTGCACCTAGTGTTCCATGTCTTATTTTTTAAGAAGTGCATTGGTCACCCAGTATCAGTAATACCTGTAGAAAGAATTGTAGAGAGGATTGGTTTTGGAGATAGTGTCTCTTATGAAGAAGTACCAATTGAAATCCTTGACCGTTAGATTTGTAGGCTGGGGAATAAACAGGTTGTTTTAGTAAACGTTCTCTAAGGAAATTAGTCAGTCGAGGGAGCTACTTGGGAATAAAAAGTATACATGATGAACAAGTACCCTCATCTTTTCTCTTCGAATTTAGTTCCATCTTGAGGTTATAGTTCCTCTAAATTAATTAATTCTCTTATTTCTATCTCAGCCATCCATCCATCACTATGTCATAGAATACATTCATGGGTTCAGATCAATTCATGGATCAGTCATAAGTTTAGATATTAGTTCATGATTCCATTCTTAAGTATTCAATTAAAGATCCAAGCTTTTCCCTAGCCTCCTAACTTAATAAGTTTCATTTGAGGATGAATGATCCCAAGGGGGATAAATTGTAATACGTCAAGTATTCAAGCTCTAGACCCAACAAAGGATTGTCTATTAAATTATCTTTAAAATTCCACAAGTCTCACCTTAGTCTAATATCATGGCAAAAATTTATGGCATTTTGTGCGAAGGCACTGTCAAGTTGCCAGTGGTAATAGTTTAGGCAATGACTAGATACCAGACATAATGAGTCATGACCTAGACTCAATACCATGGTAATGAGTGACCCAAGAATTCAGCATAATGGTAATGAGTCCAGAACATAACTCATTATCAGACATAGCGAGTAGTCGTGTGGACCTATTACCTCACCAGCAAGGAATGCAAAAATTGAGCCTCAGACCATGACTACTCCTATTGACTTATCATCAGACCTAATAAGTTTATAGAAAGGGGAGTTGTGATCAAAATAGAAAGGGACCAGACCAAAGAACCTCAGGTCATGACTCAGACCATGACTCATGACCTATCGTAATAACCTATTAAGTGAGTCGTAATTACTTGAACCAAAAATCTTGAATGATTTTAAAGGGTGTTTTTGGTATTTTCCCATCCTTCCCCATGTTGTTTAGGAAATCAAATATCAATTATGAGTGATTAAATTTTCCTAACACTTCATAAACTCCAAAATCCTTACACTTAGCAAAAAAAAAGTGATTATGTTGTTCTTCAAAGAAAACTAGGGTTCTAAAAGTTCAAGCAGAAGTTCCCAGCAATTCCCCAAGGAATTCACTTTAGGTATGTGGGATTTTATGAATGGATCCCTTTCACCTATTTAGTCCTAAGAACTTTTTAAATTTTCTAGCCAAATTCCCTTCCCGTTGAATTGGTTCCAAGGTAAAATATGAGATTCCCTGCTTTTATCTGTTTATGTGTGTAACAAAACCATAAAAATGTGCTTTCCATGGGATTAGTTATCCCTCATGTTCAAGACCATGATTTTTTCCTTTATGACTTGTTTTGGAGTTTGTTTGTTTTAAATTGTGAAATGTCATTATATTGCTCAAAAATTTTTATTATGTCCAACTGCATTAGATTGAGTGGTCGTGTTAAGAACACCCAATACCTAGGAGTTTAAACATACATCAGCTTACATGTTAATTATTTCTGCAGATTATGCATGCATTATTACTATCAAAATATCATGACTTGAGCATATCAATTATCAGTTAATGTTTTAGTTAAACTTCAGTGTCCTTCATTTAGGATTAATACTTAATATCAAGTGAATGCCAGGATGCTAGCTACTCCATCAGTTAGGCATGAGACCATTAGTAGAAGTCTCTAAGCTCCATAATTATAGGGCTACTGTTGTTTATAAGGGATCCACTATCATTAGAGACATGAACCTAGTCCTTAAGGGCATCATTTTAGTGGATCTACACCAGCCAATGTTGGTACCTATGGCAAGGTACTGACACTTTTCCAACTGGGTTATAGGTTGGATCCTGATTTACTCAGGTTGGAGTATGTTGATTATCTTAGCTCCTATAGTCCTCAGTTAATTTTCAATCTATATTTAGTCTAAGTTTGCTTGACCAAATGTTTAGTAGTCAGTCATTCAGTTTATCCAAAAAGTGTTTATGCTTGGTCTTGTTTTCAGTTTACATGTTCATGCATTCACGTTCAGTATATATATGTTAATTAGCTTCCTATCTTGCATACTCAGTACATTCAAAGTACTGATCCCATAATCTTTTGTGCTATATTGTCTCATAATATAGGTTCTAAAGCTCAATACCAGGACCGTACTTAACATGTTCCTGTTATGCCCAGTTGCATCCTTGGTAAGTCCTCATCAATTGAGAACTAGTTATCATTGGTTTATTTTCAATATTTTTATTTATTTCATCTATTCAGAGTTATATGGGGACCTGTCCAAATAACTCATCATGAATTAAAGGCTTTCAGGTAGATGTTAGGCTTTTACCTTCTTTAAGTAATTTAGACAGTATTAGTATTGAATTGTTTGTTATTTATTATTAGTTCATTTCAGTTGTGTTTTGCTCAATGTTTTTTTACTTTCCTTTAGTATTCATATCATATGCTCGACCATGGGTTAGCTTCGGGTCACTTGTGATTCTAAGCACCGTATGACTAAGGGTTCATCTTAGGTCGTGACAACATTGCTTGATTCAGATGGTGTTTTAAAGACTGGAGGCCAATTTCTTTAATCGAGAGTGGGTGATTGCATTAGGTTTATTTTTTAGGAGGCTTATTGTTCTAAGTATTAAATCCATCAAGGAATAACTAAAATGTATTAAGATTTGAGACAGCATTACTGGTAGGGTGGTATGAGGAATGATGTAGGAGGTTTTGTAGCTCGTTGGGAATGTTGCTAGTAAGTGAAGGCCGAGCCTTTGAGGACTGGTGGTTAGCTTTAGAGGTTACCCATTTTCAAGTGAGAATGGGAGAGGATCAATAGGGACTTCGTGACTGGATTACCTCATACTTCTTGTGGTTCTTATATTTTTAGATCATCGTGGATCAATTGACCAAATCTGCTCATCTCACTCTGATATAGGTTTCTTTTAGTGGTATATATTGGCCCGTATATATATTCATGAGATAGTTAACATAATGGAGTACTAATTTCTATTACTTAAGATCGAGGTTCAGCATTCATATGTAAGGACCTTCTAGGTCATTTCCTCTATTTGCATGTATTTACAGCATTTTGAGTTTCCCACAGCGGTTATAGGTCATTTATGACTTGTTGAACTGTTTGTTTGGTTATTGGAAAGTTCATTTGGTTTTTTGGCTCATTTTCTTGTTTTGGATCTTTCTCTTTTAAGATTTGGTCTAGGACCAAAAATCTTTGTAGATGACTTCATATAAAAATTCTGACAATGCCAGAATTTTCTCATGATAATAATTATGTCCTTAATTTAGATTACCCAATTGTAAATTAGGGGGAAAAAGATTGGATTTTGGATTGCAGTAATTATATTAGTTTGAAAGAAGTGACACTACATTTATAGTGGCACATATAATTTCAGCTATACACAATTTTTTATCTAATTCTTTAATTGATCATTCTTAAATTATCTATTCATGTATTTAAATCATCCTAGTCTTGTTTTCTTATCATATTCACCAGAGAGGTCTCAGTTCTATAATGTTAATTTTAGGCTGGGGGATCCTTGGTTCAGGTTTTGAGGCTTTTGGACCTGTTTGGGGATATTGGATGGATTATGTGAAAAATAGTACTAGGGCCCATAATTAGTCAAAACAATCTCAGATGAAAGTTTTGATGGTTTTATTGAGTCTAGAACATTGAATTTGTTATGGTAGCATAGTTCGTTTTCACACATGGGGTTCAAAATTAATCCTGAGCACCCAGTCAAAGTCCATTTTGGACTTGGCAAAAATCTGGTGTATGGCACCTGATAGGTCCTCTTAAGCACCGATTGGGCCACTTTAGCGCTCAACTTTAGCTCCAATAGGTCACCTTAGCAGCCCTGGCCCATTAGCAGTGGTGCATTTTAGTGTCTAATGGATGCTAAAGTAGTGCCTGCTTTAGCGTTATTGGGGATGTTGTATCAGCACCCACGACTTTTTTCCAGACTACTAAAGAGGTTGAAATGCCACTTTAGCGCTCTGGTTTCATATTTAGCGACTCATGTATCCCTTTTAAATCCATTTCTTGATCCACCCAATTTTCCACCATTTTTACATCAAGTTGAGAGCTCAAAGAGAGAAAAAAAAAGTGGAAAATCATCCACATAAGTTAAGGTAAACAAACCTAAATCTTCTTGGTCATTTCCAATTAATTTTTCCTTCAATTTCCATCCTACTTCATGGTAAAATTCAGAGAAATTAGGTTTTACATTCCTAAAATTTAAAGTTTGATTTGAGACCCGATTTGTGCTGCGTTTATGCTCACTTTTAAGCATACATTGCTTTTCCTTCAAGGGACCTCGTGATGGGTTCAATTTTGTATTCTATTTGTGGGACCTGCGAGCTCGTTCTTGATCCAAAATTTGACCCAACCTATAATATAGAAATATGGGTCTTATTTTACTCCTAACAACGTGTAGATTATTATATTGAGAGTGTGATGACATTTTGGAATTATGGAGTAAAGACAGACGATTCATGGATAATTCAAGGGTTGTGATTCGACATCGAGGTAGGATTTTCTTTACTCCTTTTCCGTATATGGTGTTTTACATTTGTTACAATTTACAAAGGGATGTTAGGATGTGACTATGGGTAGAACACCGTGACTTAGCATAAATTATTAATTAAATGGATGGAAGGGGAACTAACCCTTAAGGTGAAATACATATTCTGCTTCTATGATCTCATTACCTTAGGTCGCTAGAATATTAGGGATAATTGAGAACAATAAGACTGTAGTATAATGTTTAATATGTTACTTGATGGATTGTGATGCTTTTCCCGTATTATGATGCTATGGTTATGTCGGATATGTATTATTGGGCCTAAAACCGTGATTATGATATGGGTTGGATTCTGGCAAGTGTTTTATCCTTGTGAAGGAAATGGTCGTAGTTTATAGATATATTGATGCTTATAATTGTATTGTTTTGATACTGGTGATGGGATGCATAGTTTTGGTATATTCATTATCACTCAGATAGTAAATGGTACGATTTCAACTAAAAATATGGCTTTACTACTCTTTTTCCTAAAAAGAGATTTATTCCCACTTTTCACTTTTAAAAAGGATTTTGTCGTAATGGGAATTGTACCATCTCAATGAGTAACTTATGAGCCTTTGAGTCTAAAAATGATGTCTTAGAGATTTAACAAATATAGATTCTGGTCTAGCTGTCATGATTCGATTTCTCAACTCATGATGGTACCTACCTTATCCCGCTAGTAGGCAAGCCAAGCCATAGCCTAAAATAATAGGTAACATATTAATAAACAAATATAAGAAAAGATCACATATAATGATAGCAATAGTAATAACAAGAGAAAAAATAGAAAGGAAACATATACCATTTATTAAAATAAGGAAAGGAAAAAGGACCAAATACACAAACGAATCCCTCCCAAGAACTAGTAAGGTCGGCACTCGAGCCACTACTAAAATATACCAAGAGTTCTAGATAGAATCTAAAATACACCCAATATATACAAGTAGTCTCGAGTATAAAAGACAAAACTAGAGTAGATAGAGGAGGATCAACCTCAGACAATAGTAAGCTCACCCTGTACTTAATCAAAAAAGAATGATAGGACCACGTTAACATCGACTTCTAGTACCCGAATCTACATGAGTGAAAAAATACAGAGTTGTAGTGTGTACCAAAGAAACAGGTACTTAGTAGGAATCATCAGTCGACTGGGCTCAATAAAGAAAAGCATAAATAAAATGTGAGTGTGTAATCTAAGTCAACAGTAAACAGGGATAGGCAAGTAAACAACTACCAGGCTACACAAATGTGATAAGGGAATAAATACAAGCGATTAGGAAAGTAAATAACGCAGTAATAACAAACAAATCAAACATAACCTAACTGGGCTCCTTAATCCCGCTAGGCACACTTAAGAAGACAATTAACCCAACCGTACCCCCATAAGCCAGTGGGACACACAAGAAGTAACTAATGAAAATAAACATAAATAAACTATAACTAAATCTCACTCCACAAAATCATAATAGCCATCCAGATGTGCATCGAGCTTGAACTGGCACCAATGGGTAGTAACTAGAGACTAGACACTGGACTTAAACCGATAGTGGTGGATAATAACAAGAGGCCACATCCCAAATTTGAATCTAAAATATTTGGTAATAGGAAGAGGCCACGTGTATAATATACAATAGAACTTATAATCATATGAAAGACTAAAACTGAAACTCAAAGAAACCACAACTCTGAAAACAACCATATTTAGTACCTAAACTCCCAAATCGTCATAACAAGATGCCGGACTTAAACTTAAAATCATTGTAACCATACCCAACTGTAACATTAAAATCCATACCATACCATAACAGATTTTAATAGGGTAGAAAAATTCACAATCAATGACAGAAATAAAGTACAAGATGAACCTATCGGGAAGCTAAAATACATTTAAATAACCATTCGTAAATCTTTATTAAAATTGATATATTCAAGGTTTTCTCAACTTAATCCATGTCCTAAAGTGATAAATGCTATATTTTAGTAAAACATAAGATACCAAAATTTACTAGAATGGGGTCCTCACTAGATAAAATAAGTCATGGAATATGTATTAAACAATACACAAATTGTAAGTAAGTTGTCCAAAACTAGTATAATAGTACATAGTTACTATAAATAAGCTCAATATAAAGGTATGGTAAGCCTAGCCTACCTCGACGCCAAAGCTATAACCTCTTCAAAAGTCTCCGAAGAGTATCCCGATAGAGCTCGAGTTGGATAAAAATAGCAACTCCTTAAGTAAAGTTACAGAGAGCAGCACATAAGTTCTTGAAATTTAAGTGTTTTTGACACTTATATACAAATGTTTCTATTCCTTATCTTTAAGGCTTGTAATGACTTGGCTCATAAAGTTTAATTTCCACGTCCATGGGTGTGGTGGTACCACCCCTTGCTATTTATTAAATTCACAGTTAGTTATTGTATAGGTTCGTGATAAAATAAATATAATATTTTAATTATACCATGATTAATAGAAAATTATTTCTAATAAAACCTCTATTATATAATAATAATAATAATAATAATAATTTAACATATTTTGATTTAGTATCTCCACTGAAAATATTAATAGACTATAAAAAGCTATTATAAAGTAATTTAAATATACCATAACTTAAAGAATTTAGTCACAAAAAGAATACTTTAGAAGGCAATAAATTATATTTCTATTAAATGCCAATTTATATTAAGTATTTACAGTATATTTGGTATCACTAAATTTCTCAGACGAACCACCCGAAACTGAACTATTAGTCCTAGCAAGTCATAAATAACTTTGGCAGTTCTACAGAAGCTCAGACAACAAAAATGTATGAAAATAAGAAAAATGACTGTATGGTCATTACAACATCCACTACTAAAAGGATTTTCATCCACGAAAGTAATGAATAAGGAAATACATGAAGGCTAAAATAGATAGGGATACTGGCAGTACATATCATGATTGGGAGAAAAGCCAAGTAGGTCAGTCAAAAACACATCATGAAACTCGCGAACAATCGAGACAAAGTCAAGTGATGGAATCTTAGCACTAACATCCCAAACACATGAAGGAAATAAGTCACAACCCTTTGATCAGTCTCCTAGGCTGAATATAAGAAATAATCTTTGTCGACGCGCAGCTAACATAACCCTGTCATACAACTATGGGTACACCAGGAAAAGTGAAGGTAACTGTCTTAGTAAACCAATTCAAGAGAGCATAGTTAGGAGATAGCCACTCCATGCCTATAATCACATCAAAATATATCATATATAGGACAGTAAGATCAACCTAAGTATCAAACTCACATACAGTTACCAATCAAGATCTATGTATATGATCAACTAATAAAGAATCACCCACGGGGGTAGCTAAACACAATGGCACAGATAAAAACTCTGAACATAAAACTAGCCGCGATGCAAAATAAGCAGAAACATATGAAATTGTGGAACCAAGATTAAACAAAGTAGAAGCTTGTTGATGGCATATGAAAATCATACCTGTGATCTCAGCATCAAATCCACAAACCATTAGCTACCTAGTACAACATGAAAATAATCCTTCTACTACTGAACTAGGTGCTCGCACGACCACCTATTCTACCTATATACGAACCTCCGCTAGAACCCTGGGACTATCCCCATTACTCTGCACACCACCCCTACCTAACTGCGGTACTAATATGATCAGCAGTGTAGTCAAAACTAAAGGCTCAATCATCTTATGTTGAGGACACTCAAGGGTATAGTGTCTAATAACTCTAAAGTCATAACATGCCCTGGGTACCCTACTCTATCTAGAAGGTATGGTAGATTAGAATGACCACCCTAACTCAACTATACTGACTGAGTACCCTTCTATGGCTGGCTGCTACTCTGACCACTAGAGCCACTATAATTGGGTTGACCCCTATGTGATATCTAAAGAAATATTTGAACTGGAAAACTAGGTTGACCCTGATGTTGAGAAGGCCATTGTAGGGGGTAGCTACCATAAAATCCTTGGCCTGTGGACTGTGAACCATACTCGCTCCCACTTTTACTATCCTGATAACAAGGTCTCTTAGCCCTACCCTTAGGCCTTACAATCCATCTACTCTAGAGAATAAACATGCTTAATTATCTTAGAAAAAGACTTCCCTAAAGTCATCAAACATTGTGTATCCCTACAAATTAATAATGTCACCCCCCCGATAAAGCATTGAATTCGCTCGTACCCCATCGACAGAATCATTGTGGCATGTCTAGCTAACTTATGGAACCTTGACTTATACTCAGCCATAGACATAGAACCTATCTCAATATTTTAAACTCATCCTAAAGATGCTCATGTATGTTGTAAGGCATATGCCTCTCCAAGAAAGACTTGAAGAACTAAGTCCAAGTCACTAGTGTAGATCCACTTAGAATGGAATCAAGATAACCTCTCCACCACCTCCTCGTTATCGTGTCTAACTGATATGCAATAAATTCCACTCCTAGCGGCTCAACAAACCCTAAATTCTACCAATGCTCCTTACAACTGGATAGAAACTCATTAGCATCCTCTCCTAGGTTCCTAGCAAACCTGGGTGCAGTCAATATCAAAATTCATCCCTACATATTCTACTTCTCTAAAGATATAACTTATTGGGAAACTGTCGATTGTGGAATTACTGGTCCTGGAAAAACCTTTGCCCTAGGCGTAATTATTATAAGTTGTTCTTCCTCGGTAGATAGACCACTAACTAACCCCAATAACTACAGCAATGTATCTTGAAGGACCGAAGAGGATATAAAATTAGATGGAGCCTAGGATGCCCCTAGCCTACCTGCTATTGTGGTATAATACTTGGAGCTCTCTCAGTATCAAAAGCTATGACAGGATCAGGTGATGGATCCCTGGATAGATCTCAAACTATAGATCTACTCTATCCTCCTCCGACCTCTAGGTCGAGCTTGACCTCAAATTAGAACTCTCAAAGAACACCTAGGATCCCGATCCCCATTTGCCATACCTTACATCTTAGCCATCTATGTAAACACTAAACCAAAAAGAAAATTAAAACCAACTCAGACATAATGTACAAAAAAGGATTAAGAAACTGAGATTTCTCCCTAAAAATATTCCATATCCTCCAAAAAATAAGATATAAACATCTCTGTACTAATCCACAGGACTCTACTAAACATCATCTCTAGAACCAACAATACCAGTTAAACTTAAACTCTAATACCAAGCTGTCACGACTCAATTTCTCAATTCATAATAGTGCCTACCTTATCCCGCTAGTAGGCAAGCCAAGCTATAACTCAGAATAATAGGAAATGGGATAACAGGAAAAAATTAAAAAAAAATTATGTATAAGGATAGAAATAGTAATAACAAGCGATAGAAAGAAAAGAACATATATCATAATTAAAATAAAGAAATGAAAAGGTACAAAATAGACAAATGAATACCTCCCAAGACCTAGTAAGGTCGGTACTAGGGCCACTACTAAATTATACCCAGAGTTCTAGATAGAATCCAAAATATACCCAATGTATACAAGAAGTCTTGCATATAAAAGACTAAATTGGAGTAGAAAGAGGAGGATCAGCCTCAGACAATAGTAAGATCACCCTTTACTGAATAAACTAAAAGGTAGGAACCACATTACACCAAAGCAATGGGTACTCAGTAGGCATTATTGACTGACTGAGCTCAATAAAGAAAAGTGTAACTGAAATTCGACGGTGTAATCTAAGTCAATAGTAAACAGGGATAGACAAGTAAACAACTACCAAGCTACATAAATGTGATAAGGGAATAAATACAAGTGATCAAGAAAGTAAATAATACAGTAATAATAGACAAATAAAACATAACCTAACTGGGCCCCTTAAGACCATTAGGAATACTTAAGAAGATAATTATCCCAATTGTACCCCTATAAGGTAGTGGGACACGCAAGAAGCAACTAATGAAAAAAACATAAATAATGTGTAACTGAATCTCACTCCACAATATCATAATAGCCATCAAGATATGTATCAGGCTTGAACCAACACCAAGGGGTAGTAATGCGAGGACAGACACAAGACTTAAATCAGTAGTGGTGGATAGTAACAAGAGGCCACATACTGGATTTAAATTAAAAATAGTGGGTAATAAGGAGAGGCCACATATATAATATACAATAAAACACATAATCATATGCCAGACTTGAAACGAAACTCAAAGAAACCAAAACTCCCAAAACAACCATAGTCAGTACAAGAACACCCAAATCATCATAACCAGATGCCAGACTCAAACTTAAAATCATAGTTACCATACCCAACTATAATATTAAAATCCATACCATACCATAACCTATTCCAATGGGGTACCAAAATTCATAATTAATGACATAAATAAAGTACATAATGGACCTATTGGGAGTTAAAATACATTTAAATAACCATTCACAAATCTTGATAAAAAATGGATATATTTATGTTTTCGCAACTTAATCCATGTCCTAAAGTGATAAATGCTATACTCTACTAAAATATAAGATATCAAAGTTTACTAGAACAGGTTCTTCATCTGATAAAATAAGGCCTGACATATGTATTAAATGATAGAAAACTGTAAGTACTTATCCAAAACTAGCATAATAGTACACAATTACTGTAAATAAGCTCAATCTAAAGGTATGGTAAGCCTAGCCTACCTCGACGTCTAAGTTATAATCTCCTCAAGAATCCAACAAAGAGTATCCTGATTGATCCCGAGTTGGATAAATATAGAAACTCCTTAAGTAGAGTTATAGAGAGCTATGCATATATACGTAAAATTTAAGTGGTTTTGACACTTATATACAAATGTTTCTATTTCTTATCTTTAAGGTAATTAATGACTCGGCCCATAAAGTTTAATTATAATGAGACCTTTTAATTAGGTGTCATTTGCCCCTTTTCATGGAATACCACCCCTTGCTCTCTGTTAAATTAACACTCGGGTGTTGTATAGGTTTATCATAAAATAAATATATTATTTTAAATATATCATAATTAATCAATAATTATTTTTAATAAAACCTCTATTATATAATAATTATAATTTAACATATTTAGAATTAATATCACTTCTTAAAAGATTAATAGACTATAAAAAGCTATTACAAAGTAATATAAATATACCATATCTTAAATAATTTAGTCGCTAAAAAAAATTTAGAAGGAAATAAATTATATTTATACTAAATGCCAATTTATATTAAGTATTCTACATTATACTTGGTATCACTAAAATTCTCAAACGAATAGGCCAAAATCAAACTATCAGTCCCCACAAATCATAAATAACTTAGAGCAATTATCAAGAATCTCTAGAAAACCAAAATGTATGAAAATAACAAAAATGACCGTGAGGGTCATTATAACAATTTTGTTATTTCTCTTTACCTCAGTCAAGAGAGATTCCGACCCTTTCTAGACTCTTATGATTATTTAGTCTTAGAGTTTATCCTAGGAAATGGATTTATGGACTTATACTCTTTTAGCCATGGTTGTAGCCCATTTATATATATTTATATATATAGGAAAGAGAGACAAATAGATACATATGTGGCACTGGACATAGAGGATTGACAACAATAATGGTTATTGGAATTCCTGGATTGGTACCAGGTAGGTATATGGGTATTTTCAAACCCCCTAGGGGTCCCTTCATCCCTGATCCATCATGCCAGAGAAGAGAGGTCACCATAGGTCCTGCCTTTGTAAACTATTGAGCTGGAGGAGGCGTATACATTGGGTTACATTATGGTACTTGGATCGGTCATGGTATTATGGATTCTCTTTGAATTCATCCTTGCATTCACATTGCCTATCACCAATATGTATCTATACCTATCACCCTTATAGGGAATTACATAGGTATAAGTAATGAGAATTGCTTGTGGTATGTTGTATGTTTTGATTACACCTTCTAGGTTATGGTGCCCAATTTAAATATTACTTGTCTGGGCTAGCTGGTTACTTTATATTGTTGTTATTATTATAATTAAATCATGACAGATTGATTATTAGATTGGTATTGATATTTAAGGTATGATTTTTATTCCTTATTCTTATAATTATATTATTAAACATAATTATTCCATGGCTAAGTAGTATGGTTTCTATCACAGCTTAAGTCAAGGCTTAGTCATGGTGGATATCTCAAGCCCATCATGAACCACAGACCACCCACTTATCGTGACATTCAGAACACAATAAAAGAATACAATGTAACTCAACCCAAAATATTAACAAGAAAGATATATAATCAAATGTAAATCTATGAATCAAACAAACATCCAACCAATACTTGTCCATAAAAGCCTCTATACCAAAATACCAAACTAGGTTGGGACGTGCCCCCTACTATGACAAAGAGAGTTCATAATTCCCAAAATTTGAAAAGAAACCTATTAAAATAGTAGGGCTTTTTGAAAGATAGAAGAACACCACTTCATAGCAACTCAACTATTGAACCACACGATCTAACACTAAATAGAAGTAATAGAAAGATCCTCGAACCCTGTATCATGAAACAATGTAGTATCCAAGGATGGTCAGTGAGATAAGCATTAGCATGTAACTTAGGGAAAGTGATAAAGTATTTTCATTTGTAAAACTAATCAAAATAACATGCTCACACACATTCATATATACATAGATGCTGAAATAGGGGCAAGGTTTAAGACTTGAGGTTATAAAGCATTAACCTAGACTGTGTAGCTTTATCCATCCTAAGGACACACGCGGGCTATATGGGTTCAGCTCTCCCTGCTAAAAAGGCCTCAGCATATGTTAGCTACACAAACCAAGGATATATGAAGGATAGCAAAAGATACCAAAGATCCAACCATTCTAAAAATATAATGTATAAACCAAGTAATTGATCATATAGACCCCATATCGGTAAATGTGGTTTCCAATTTTGGTCCCATCGGGGCCTCTACCTTCAGGGTGAGCTACACAACTCATATTAAGTCCAAATTAAAACATTTGAACATAACCTCAACCATTAACCTAGAATTAATTTATTAAGGCATTTACCACTTGGTATCATCATATCAATTATGCTTGAAATCTAATATAATCCTACTAATTTTTTCTAATTAACTAATTAACTCCTGAAATACCTTAGGTTTTGGACCTTAGAAAATTTCTTGGAATTCTGATCTCTGAACCCAATACAATTCAGGGGTAAAAGCCTTATGTTTGGGTACGAATAGTATGGTCAATCGTATGCTGACCAGTGTATGTTAGTGGGATAAATTTTTGTTACAGGAATGGATACGACTTAGGGGTACAAGTCGTATTAGTGGTTATTAACCATTTGGTTTCTTAAATTAATCTTAGACTTAGTTACTTAGGTTGGATCCGAGTACGAGTGGTTTACCATGAACCATAAGCCAGGGTACAAGTCAAACCCAACACTCATATAGGGGATAGTGCCTAAATCTTCCTTGCTTTTAAATCTGCCGAGGGTACGGATGGAGGGTACGGATCGTATGTTTTGGATACAACTTGGTTGGATGATTCATATTCTAGATAACTTTTAATCTAAAGTTTGAGGGTAGGGTATAAGTGAAGGGTACCACTTGTATTGGAAGGGTACGAGTCATGTGGGTCAGTCGTACCCCTGTGATAAGATCTTGGTGAAACCTAAGTGGGGGTATTATAGATATTTCCCCACTTATCCTAATAAGGTTCTATGACTTCTAATCTACTTGGAAGGTTATATACCCTATTATTCTATTCATTAATACTTAAAAACTCTTCTAAACACTCTATAATTCTCTCAAAAAGGCTTTTTTACAAGGAAAGCTAGGGTTTCAATAGAGGATTGAATTGGGGCTTGTCTTGGTAATTTCTTTCCATCATCATCTTAGTTTAAGGCATGTTCTCTTCCCTCATTGTTAATTCTCTCTAAAGTCATGGTTTTTATGATTTTTTCATAATTTTATTGATTGTATGATTTTGGTTTTCAAATATGAATTGAGGTTTTTGATATTAAATGGTTGGTTATGGTTTTGCATGGTTTTAATTATGCTTTCACATGCATTAATGGTGGTTTTGGATAATTGGATTGCACAGGATTGGAGTAATGATAATTGAAATTGGTTTTGGTCATATTATACCCTTAATATGTTTGACAAAATACTTATAATGATATGCTCATTGCATTGACTAATTTTAATGGAACTCTTGCTTGTTTGGAAACTTTGTAAAGGAATTATGCATGGTGTGCTTTTGAAAGGTAATTGGCTAAATAGGTATGCTTGAGGGGTACATGTAATCCCCCAAACGGTTTAATATTATAAATGGAAGGTCAGTTGAAAGTCCCCTTAATCCTATAAATGGTTGGATATCGATGATACTTAAAAGTAAGGATTGATATGACGATACAATATTAATGGCCTTGGTTAATAAATGGATAATGGTTTTGTTATTTGGAAATTAGTTTTAATTGGGCAATAATAGTGATATGTGCAGCAAAGTTATGGAAGGTCGAGATCCCAAGGGGACCAAAACTAAAAACTCATATTTGTCGATGTGACTTGGTCTTGGTGATCGTGCGCATAATGTCACACTATATTTTGGGGATGTACTAGTCATCTCAAGGTTCTCTTCCCTGGTCGTGCAGCTACACACACTTGGTCCCTTTCAGCAAGGGAAGCTAAACCTATATAGCCCATAAGTTATTTAGGACGGCAAGGCTACATAGCCCAGGTAAAGGATTTAAAGGCATGCTAAACACGGTCCTCTTTCCCGGCATGGATATATATATATGGATGATTTGGATGCATATGGATGGTTTGAATTGTTTTGATAAATGCCTTTATTTATATTTATCTTGAGATTATGCTAGTATTCACCAGCTAACCCATCTACTAGTGGTTGTATATCCATGCTATGCAGGAACCGGCTATTCTAATCCTCATGCATAGTTATTGGATCAGAGATTAATATCTAGACTGAACTGGTGAGCTTTGATCCTCTTAGAAGGCGCTAGTTCATGTTATGGATATTTTTAGACACTTTGATTTTATTTTGGATATTGGCTTTTGCTATAGTTGGGGGCAAGTCCCAACATGATTTTATTACTCTTTTGGTTAGACACTTTGTGGTACTTCAATGGGTTAGAATGGGCGAGATCAGTATCAGTGTTAGCCTTAGCATTAGAATAAGCTGGATGGATGGACCATCAGACATAATTTCTCACTTTTCCATCATATTTCATTTTGGGATTAATTATATTATGTTTTTGGAATATCTTTGGCTATGGCCTGGTTTATGGCCCTTGTTTGGGTACTTTTTTGGTATGGTTGGAATTTTGGTATGGGATGGTTGGACTCGGTTGGGTCGATCTTGGTTGTGATCTTATCCCTGAGTCTTCATGTGAGCTGTGGCACTATCTTGCTACATTCTTGTAATTCATCCAACTCAGGGAAAATGACTGAAGGTTGGATTAGGTAATCCAGGTGGTCTCCGGTCCCGATTGTACTTGGCACGTCTAATCTGAGGTGGTTTTATACACTTTTGTATCATTATTCTAGCTTATTTCTCCTGGTTTTGAGAGAAATTTGAGTTCTTAACGTGTTAATATTGATATAAATAAGCATTTAAGTGTCCAATTATGTATTTACAATATCCAAAGTATTTTTCAAATGAGTTTGTATTTAATTGAGTAATTTAGAGTTCAACCCAGAAAACTAGTTTTACTAGCTTGAGCGGTCTGTGTTAAGTTCATCTCGGTGGATTCTAATGTGTTTAATTTGTTCCAAATATTTTAATGGTGTAATTATGAGTGGAATAACTTGCTTATAAAGGGCAAAGATTAATTTGATTAAGTCAAGAGTCGGAATAATAAGTGGAAGATAATTGCAAATTTGCCTTATCTTAGCCCATGTTTTGATTCGTCATTGAGAATATTGAGTTATTTTGATCTTTAATTTTTGGTGTGTGATATTATAGAAGTCTTTCTGAATTAAATCGGTGATATATTGATTATAAAAAGACTCGAAATTCATTGGAAATATACTACAAAAAGCATGGACAAAGGATAGGACGTTCTACAGTTAACCAAATTTTTCAATGCTAATTCTAGTACACCAGCGCATACTCGACGCATCACTTCAATGTGTTTACACATTGAAAATTAGAGTATGCCGAGACAGCATCACCTTGTCCCATTTTAAATATAATTGGCTCACCAATCTAAGGCAGCTGGTGGGCCTTGATCCACGTACAAGCTTATATTACTCCCATATCTATTAGGAGTAAAATTATATATATATATATATGTGTGTATATATATATGTATGTATGTATGATGGATTGGACACCTGCCAGGGGGATACAACATTATTAATTGTTGGTCATAATTCTTGGAGAAGAACATTATTGCTGGGACACGTTACTGTGGATGAAATTAATTTAGTGGACACAGTTTGGAGAAAAATGGAGGAGGCTGCTACATGGTTTATTAGGTTTTTAATTTTTAATTAGCTTTTATTTCTTCATATCATGTATTCAATTAATTGGATCATTATTATGAATATTATTGACTAAAAACCCTCTTTTCGGTGTTAAAGCCAAAAACATGAGTACTATTATTTTTGATTTATTTTGATTAATTTTGCTTATGATATTTGGTTATTTATTTATTCTTGTTTTAATTATTTTATGGATTGATCACCCATAAAATACATATATTGTCGATCTTTTGATTCAGGAAAGGAAATAGGGAGATAGAACATGGGAATAACCAAAGTTTGAGTTTGTATTCTTTTATAAAATAAAGAATTTAACTTAGTGTCTAGGACAGGGATTTACTTAGATGCTTTACTTGATTCATACATAGGATGATAACTTTAATTCACTTAATTAGATTATTACATCCCCATTCAACCATGTAGTTCTAATTTCCATAGTAGGTAAAAGATTAGAGGTTGGAAAACCATGATCATGCAATTAACCCTACAAATTAACATCAAAGATAAGCGAGTTGACCAAGAAAATTCAATAACATAGAATGATTGTTTGAAGTGCTTTAACCTTGGGCTTTTTTCTATTGAACCTCCCAAGATTTTTATTTTACGCTTTGTCTATCTTATTTTTAATATACAATTCTAAACTATATTTACTACTCTCCTCAATTAGTTAAACTAGAATTAGATAGTCGGCGAATGCAAGTCCCTGAGAAATCGATACTTGGGCTTTCTTAAAGCCACTTTCAACTCATGCATATGTCTCATGGAGAGTAAAACCTCTTCAATGCTCAACATTTTATAATTATTTAGAACTCATATACTTGGAATTTAGAATCATATGACTTGGAAACATATTGAAGGCATTTCATTCACCTTTGGAGAATATCTCATTTTAAGCATTAGGAAAATCATTCTATCTCAAATGGAAAAGTATTCTAGCTCAAGGAAATAACTTATCTTAAAGCTTTATGAAAAGTACTATATCCAGGGAAGATACTTTTATTTAGGGAAATAACCCATCTAAAGGAAGCACTTTAATTAGGGAACAACTTTGCAATTACACCATTTAGGAAAATAACTCATAGGAAGGGAAAATAAGTATCAAATTTTGAAGTTTAAGAGGTCAAGGGAGGTTCTCGTAACCAACATAAACTATGCAAGCTACATAGA
Organism: Capsicum baccatum var. pendulum; assembly: GCA_030864225.1. Lineage (NCBI taxonomy): Eukaryota > Viridiplantae > Streptophyta > Magnoliopsida > Solanales > Solanaceae > Capsicum > Capsicum baccatum. The sequence goes on from CM061552.1 coordinate 137,914,962, forward strand.
GTCCAATGTTTTGTCCTCCTAAGGAGGAGACCCCACGTTGGGGAGGAGTGTCATACTCTTGTCAGGAAGTATAACCTAGGTCTAGTGATCACTAAACAAAACTCAGCCTCGGGCCCAATCATAATCATCATAAACTCTTGCTTAGGCCCAACCTATGGTGGCCTGTAGTTTTGGGGTAAGAAACCGTAGTGACTTACCCGCTCAGTGCTAAGTACTACTCATTTTAGATTATCTGCGCTTATCTCATAAAATCTACTTTTAGAATAATCACATGGTTCACCACAAACCCAATAATCAAATCGATAATCTCATATGATAAAGTGGATTTCAAAGCTTTCAGACCATTAGGTCAATTTATTTCTCAATCATCTCAAAATAGACAAATCATTGGTGATTATAGCAGAGGATTTCAAAATTTCACAAGTCTCAAATAGGGCTTACTAACCCATAGTTCAATCTCAAGTTGAATCTATCAAAATCATAATATATATCATACAGATTCATAAATCATGTGGAAATCTGGAAATTTCAGTAATTTATCTAAAAATTTCAATATAGTCATATTCTTTAATATCTCAACATTGCAAATATTAGCTTCTTAAGGAGTAAAATCATGGGCTTTATACCCAGCTATAAATTCTCAATAAAACAGGCAGAAATCATGCAATTTGACTCTTAATTCATGAGAAATATCAAGATAATGCATTCAATAATAATGGCTGAAAACCCCTAATTCAGATTCATGTAAAAACCTCATAGATTTCAGGAAATTCATGATGTAAATAAGCCTCTTGGGCACAAGGGCGAAAGGGTTACCCTTGTTCAAAATCCTACATACCTTGAATTAGAAGCTTTGGATGAACTCTCACTTTAGGAACTCTATTCATACTCTTGAATGAGGGTTCTTGAGGCCCTTGACATGGGAACCTTGAATCTTGACTAAATTTAGAAAATCCATGGTGGATTATTGAGATTCTTGAAAGAGGTTTTGGATACTTAGGGTTTTGATGAGAGAAAACTTGAGAAAAACCTTATAGGATCCTTGCAAATGACTTTGATTTGGTATTTGTACGGTTTTATAGGCTTGGAAAAAATCTAAAGTGCCCTTTTTAATATCTGTACAAAGCTAGAAAAATTAAATTGGGAACCCAATTTCATAGGCCACCGCAATGCGCCACTTATCGCAGTGGCTCACTGGAATTGACAATTGGTAAATATGGGAGTCACCGCGATGTGGAGCCATCACGTTTTCCCACTAGTTGGGAGCTGGAACCTCAGTGCGACGCACCAATATTGTGGAGTTCCACTGGAATTTGAAAATTGTCAAATCGACTCTCTCCGCGACGAGCGAAGCACTAAAATGACACAATTTTATGACTAGGTCTTAAATTAGCCATAATTTCATACCCAGGTATTCGATTTGGGAAAATTGTATATCCATGGAAAGCTTATCAAATTTCCTATGTGATAAAAAGTCAAAATTAGTGAAATTCTATGTGGTTAACACAATATCAACTAACAAAGCCACTTCTCAATCTTGTGGGGCCAAAATCATGCCTTACTTGACACGCCCTAAGACTCAAACTTTGAGGGAACTTTGCGAGGCCTTAGAACAAGGGATGTTTTTATTAAGTGGCGCTTGTACAAGAGCAATTGGATTTTGTGGCATAAGTATGAATATCAATCGACGTAGCTCTTTAAGGTCTCATTCAAAACCTTCATATGGATCCGAGGTAGTGTTATTATCCATGGTACCTAAGAAAAAGAGATAAAAACAAAGAAAAAAGCAAGTTAGTTAAAAAATTAGCCTCACCACACTTGCACACTTTGATTACCTCACACGTAGCTTCACAAGTGTTGTAACCCAGCTTAGGAACCTATGGGGAGTTTATGGTTGCGTCTACTCTTGTCCAGAATAGATTTTGGTTTGAAACTCAGATAAAATCTTGTAGGACTTAATCCAAGAACTAACAATGATTCAAAATGACAAAAGCACACAAAAAATGCTAACACAAACAAAACGGACTCAAAAACTAACATACAATCTAGTAGATGAGTATTAGCTAGTCAATTAGTATTAGAATCAACAAACGAAAACAAGGAACATTAAAAAAGACACTATGGAATCTAAAATATGAGCCAAAATTGATGTGTGAACAGTAACTTAATGTGGCAGCCCTCAATTGGATGTGATTTCTATAATTTTATTTTCCAAATATGGTAGTCATGGTTAATTTAACAATTTGGAATTGGTGGGAATCATTTAAAGAAGGGATGTACAAGTATTTGGAGCTATTTTCAAATTCAAATTTCAAGACTCAAATGTTTTGAGTTTAGTTGTACTTTTCCTGAAAACATGGGAAAGTGGTTGAGATGTGATTGACAAGTCTTTAGTGGTTGTAAGTCTTTCTAGACTAACAAGTACTTACACCTTTTTGGATGCAACATTCACTTTATATTTTACAATATATTAAGGAGGTGAAGAACTTCAAGAACTACTACAACAATTCCTAGAACAATCAATAAGAACACTAATAACACAATAATCTTCCAAGAGCAATAACAATTTCACATGGCCAACTCCAATTCTCACAATAACAAGAACAACCACCACACGGCCAAGACTACAACAACTTCAATAAAGTGTTCTTAGTCAAACAATTTGTAAGAACATCACACGGCCAAGTTTAGAACAAAAATAACATCCAACGTCCAAACCTTGAACCCGCAACAACTTTACCAATAACAATCGGCCATGTTATGTTCACAAAAACAACATCAATAATTCAAGATCAAATCTAAATCTGGATTCAAGGTGTTAGTGAAGAACAAAGCTAACACTAGAAACAAAAAGACAAGTAAAAGACTTCTAGATCTAGACACACAAAATTTGGCCAAGGCAAGGACAAGAATAATTCTCGCCTAGGAACAACTCAAGAACACTTTTTTTTAATATTTCAAGTGCCAAGACAAATATTGATTTTCTTGGAAAAAAATCAACCACACTCTTTGATACCAAATGATACGAATCAAACCACGGAAGGCGCAAAACTATACAAAAATAGTCTACAAAGTCAGTGGAACCCGAGGACCCTTTATAGGGCAAGTTTTTATCAACAACTACAACACAAAAATACAAGATACAAGGTGTATTTTACACCAAAAACCAAAATAACACGTGATGAAAAATATGATAAAAACAACAATAACCAATGATTTTAACAACACAAGAAACAACAACAAAAGATTACACTAAACAAAGGGATAGGTAGTGTGACATACAATATTACAAGATCTAAGAATCAAGGTGTGTATAAAATACCAAAACACTTAAAAAATGTAATATTAACACCAAAAATCTTATGTAGACACAAGATGGAACCCAACGTTTCTAAGCCTTGAACAAACAACACAAGTGAATCCACACTTGATTGAACCTAGTTTATATTTTCCCTCTTAGGGTATAGACGAATTTATGTTTCAAATGTTATCTCACTTAAAATATCATCACAAAAATAATAACTAAAACCCTAAAATATTATATTTTTAGTGTATTACAATAAAAGGGATAAAATGACCAAAAGGCTCTTTAATAAAATGTGAGCAAGGGCTCCCATGGTGTGCAACTTAGGGGTTGTTTTAGAGAGTTCCTAAGGTATTATTCCAATTATCTTGTACACTCCCTTAGATGGTTCAAACTCTCATGCATCTATCTCCGTGGTCGTGCTCGTATCAAGTGTAACTGAGAGAGTGATTTGACAGTGAACCAAAATTGTAATATATCTTTCAATAAATATCTTTTAAAAATTTTTTCATTTATTACTTTAATTTTGGTAGACTTTGTGAAAATTTACGAAGGGAAAAAATCAAAATAGATGCAATAGCTATTTTCCCATTAAAGTGTTGCCATAGGTGATTTTATGGCAATAGCTCATGCAACCGTTGATATAACACACCATATTGCAATAGTTATCCATCAATAGCAATAGTATATAACCAACTAGTTCTACTAGAAATATTTTTTATAATGATTGGAATCATTGCAGATCCTATATTGCAATTCTTTTGGAACGGTTAACAAAAAGGTGTATTGCAATAGGGGTAATTTCTAGCAGTACATTTTTTTCTGTTAGGCTTTGTAACAGTATGGATTTTATCCCCACTATCTTGTCATTGTTGATCTAGTCTTAGAATTTCTAAATTACAAAGTTTAGAGAGAGTATTAGGGCTCATTTTAGTTTTTTTGGTGCGAGGGAGAAAATTATGTAATAAGTAATCGGTTATGACTATTAACGGATAATTTACCTTTGTATTTTGTTTAACATTTGTAGTTTTAGGTGAGTTACAGAAGGGAATGACTATGAACTTTACATCAGGGGTTGGGTGTATGTGTCTATATACGTGTTGTAGACCAAAAGAAAGAAGAAATTGCATGAAAGGGTAAAGATTTGGCTTACAGAAGTTATGCAATATTTGTTCGAGGTAGGTGATGGTATTTTAGTTCAATCCAATTGGTACTATATGTGCATGTTACTTTGTAGTGTGGATTATTTGTGCATAATGATTGATATGGTCAATGCGAATAATTTTATGTGTTGAATGGTCTTTACCTAGCTTACTGTTAAATAAGGATTGTTTTGTTATTTAGAACACTCGCATGGGTCTTTGGCCAGATAATTTTGGAAGACGCTTATGTCGAGGCTCTTAGTACACAGAAAGAATTTGTCCCCTGTCGGTCCTGACTTGAGGATTAACGTATTACCCATAGTGTGTATGTACAAGGGTCATGTTAGTTTGATAATTTCAAACTGGGGAATATAATTATATATATACTTTATAACTATTTACTTGTCTTGACTAAACGTGACTTGGTGATATTTTGTTGGCTTATTGGTTTTAATCCTAAAATATTTATTTGGTGTTGATGCACTAAGTGTTTATTATTTTTGAGCATGGATTAATTAATTGTACTATATTTTAGTTAAGTGTTTAGATTCTCATCTTACGATAGCAAGATGACCCTACTAGTACACTGTTGTTTACTTGTGTACTGATATTATGAGTGCAGGGCATATTCTGGTGGCTCTTACTAGACCTTATTTATGATTCTAGTAGGTGATTTATGAATTTAGGGGAAGTGGTGTCGTTCCACCATGTGATCTTTCCTTTGTGGCACAGTTCTTTGTTTTGGATACTATCCACTTTCTTATAGTTTTGGGGTTGCATCCTCTTCTTTACAATCATATATGTTTTAGTACGGATTACTTTCGGGTCCTAGGGATAGTTTTTGTTTAAGTATAATGTTCCTAAATTATATTTACTTTTGATTTCATTTGTTTTATACTTTGATATTTTATTGGTGGATTAGTTCTAATTATTTCTTCTAAGTATTAGTTATTAGATAGAATTTTAGGGCAAATGATTCTCCCATAGAGTGACTATAGTGGGTTCCACTTAGAACAAGTTTGGGTCATGATAAGTCCTTTTTGCTCACTTTTAGGATAAGTTTCACAGGCATGCAAGATGGATCATGAAAAGTTCCATGGGCTGTAACAACTTCCACGAGTTGAGACTTAATTATTCTTAATCGTTTTCCTTCATATTGGTTCTAAACCCTAATTATCTTGCACAAATACCAAAAATACATAATATCTAAATAAATATTCTTAATAACATACACAAATCCTATGTTTAATCACCAATAGTATAGTAAAAGAAAAACATATGAACATTCCCAACATTGAACATATGATTATCCTCAAGCAACAAAACAAAAACTAAACAGGCATGACGCTCAAGAAAAAAAATCCTATGAAACTATGGAGGTCATAAGGCTTTTTCAAATATATCTCACAAGTTTACCAACCTTATTTTCTTAATGCAAAAAAGTGCACACACACAACTTATCAAATTTACAATAGAGATTTGATGGATGACATTGTCATATCAATGAATAACTTTGCATTCACAGATTATAGTTACCTTTGCAATCAACAACAAATAGTCTTAATCTAGTTACTTCTCCATAAATAAGTCTCACACACACAATAATTATTAAAAATTAGTACTAGTATGAATACACTGGCTCTCACAAAGAAATTTAAACGATATATGCACAATACCATAGTTTATGTAACACCCCGAGTCTGGTACCCTGAATGCTACATGATGCTCATAATCCTGAAGGACCACAAGCTAACCCATGACTGGTACTTGCTACAATAACTGAGTAATAATACTGTATAATGCGGAATAATGGGCTGAAATACTATAAGGCTCAAAACTGTAATACTGATGAAAACAAAATAATAAAGTCTGATAAAACAACAGAATCTTAAATACTGAATACTGTTTGAATATCTAGTTTGAAAAGCCTCGAAACTAAATTGTCTGAATAAGGAGTTTATTGGACAATCCCCCAACTAACTCCATCTACTGAAATGATGAATCTACTAAGATAATGAAATAAAATAATATCCTCGAATGATGAGGACACACTGCTTGTCTACTACTGCTAGCTGAATTTCTGAACCATTAAGAATGCTATGGGGCCCGTACTACTGAACCTATGATATGAACCACCACAGCGCAAAAGAAAAGTATGCATCACTACGTGTGAATGTACTAGTATGCAAAGTAAAATAAGGCTGAATGAAAGGGTTCATATGCATGAACTATAACTTACTAAATAACATGAACATGACTACATGAGAATGCATGCATGAATACATAACTGTAATTGAAGTCATAAGGATTCTGAATACTGAGTTTAATAATAACATGGATTACTAATAACTGGTATAACAAATAACTGATATGTTGTTTGTTGAGTGACTGTGTCTGATAGTCCTGTTTTTGATGGAACTAGATGAGTTCTGTACTGAGCTGAGTGATTGTATCTCTGACAGTTCTAAAATCTGTAGAACTATCTGAGTTCTTTACTAAAGGCTGAGACTGAGACTGTGAGAGGTAATCATCTAACTGACATGCCTCTTTTTTGAATAGATTTGTGGTCTAACCTGTAACCCCAGGTGGAAGGGTGTCAGTACCTTGCCATGGGTAAAGACACTGAAGAGATACCCTCATCTGGTAGGTTTTCAAATGATAACGGTAGGACTCTTAACTATCAGGTTAAGCCACCACATCAACCCTTAACTAGCAGGTTTTGATGTCTGAACCTACGATGGCTACATAATTCTTGAATACAAGGACTGCTTCTAAGGATCTCACTTTCTGCTAGCAGGTGAGTCCCCATCCTTTGGTTCACTTGGTGCTGTATCCTACTCCCAACTGAATAGACACTGAATGATTCCCTAGTTTATACTAGGTTGGACTAATCTATAACTGATTGTACTGATTAACTGAACTGAGCTGATTTTATTGAGTTTCATAGACTAACGGCGTACTACTGAGTTTTATTATCTAACTGAGTACTGACGGGTCTTATAATATCTGCCCGTTGGAAATATTCATCCTCGAATGAGACTGACTTAACTGTGAGTATTAGTAAGCTGAATCTACTTACTGGACATGAACATCTGGGACATGACTATAGGACTGATATTACTGATATACTGAATTATCACACTGAACATGCATATTTGATGCATGAGTACATAACTAAGCTAGTTTCTGAATACATGATTAGGAGTACTGATAAGCTTAATTTCTCATACTGATCATACATGTATGATGCATGAATATATGAATGAACTGACTCATAAACATATAACTAAATATAAAAAGGTAAATAATAACAAGTTTGCAATGGAAATCTAAGCATGAAATTGAATATACTTAAGGAAAGCCATTACCTTGGGCTGAGTATGGATTAGCAGACAAGAGATAAGGATACTTGGTCCGTATGTCTACTTCTGTTTCGCAAGTAGCTCGCTCAACGAACTGATTCCACCAAAGAACTTTGACTAGAGGGACTTCTTTGTTCCTCAGTCTGTGAGTCTGGTAGTCTCAAATTTTGAATGGGATCTCTTCGAAAGTTAGTCTTTTCTAAATATCTAGGACCTCTGTAGGAACTACGACTGCTGGGTTACCTATGCTCTTCTTAAGCAAGGAGACATGGAACACTGGATGGACTTAAGATAAATCTTAAGGAAATTCGAGCTTGTAAGCTACTTTGCCGAAGCGACTGAGAATTTTAAAAGGACCGACATATCAGGGACTGAACTTTCCCTTCTTGGAGAACCTCTTCACTTTCTTCTTGGGAAATATTTTCAAATACACATAATCTCTAATCTAAAACTTGAGATCTTTTCTACTCATATCAATGTACGTTTTCTTTTGGCTCTGAGCTATTTTAAGCCTCTCTCAGATCAACTAATCTTTCTCTAAGGTATGAAATACCAAGTCAGGCCCTACCACTATGGCCTCACCCACTTCAAACTAATTAATGGGAGATCTATACCTTTTCCCATAAAGCACTTCAAACGGAGCCATCTTAATGTTGGAATGATAGCTGTTGTTGTATGAAAACTCAATAAAAGGCAAGTGTTCATCCCAAATACCTTTAAAATCTACCGTATAAGCCCACACCATATCCTCTAAAGTCTATATGGTCATTTTTCTTGACTATCAGTCTGAGGGTGAAAAGTTGCACTAAGGTAAACTCGGGTACCAAGACCCTTTTGGAATGCTTTCCAAAAATGAGAGCTAAACTGGGTACCTCTATATGAAACAAAGGAAAAAAAAAACACCGTGTAATCTGACCAACTCTCTGATGTAGAGTTTGGCGTAATCCTTGGCTGAATAAGAGGTATGGACTAGAAGAAAATGAGGTGATTTTGTCATCCTGTCTACAATGACCCAAAATGAATCCTATTGACAACGAGTATGAGGCAAGCCCATCACAAAGTCTATGTTAACTTCTTTCCACTTTAATGTAGGAATATTGAACTCTTTTATAAAACACTAGGCTTTTGATGCTCAATCTTAACCTGCTGACATATCAAGAACTTAGCCACAAACTCTGCAATATCTCTCTTTATCCCACTCTACTAATAGATATTCTATATGTCACAGTACATATTAGTAGGCCCTGGATGAATAGAATAGCGCACACCAGGCGCTTTTGCAAGAATTCGCTGCCTTAAGTCATCAACACTTGGCATACACAGACGACCCTGACAACACAGAAAACTATCTCCCCCTTGGAAAAAAACCTTGACATTTTGATCTCTAACTGATTCTTTTAACTTATATATACTGGGATATCTATCCTGATTCTCCTTCACCTTGGAAACTAGAGATGATTATAAACTTTTCTGCACCCATACACTACCTTCTGCTAAGTCAACTAAGCCAACACCTACTCGGGCTAACTGATGTACTTCCTAGGCTTACTTCTTCTTGCAGTCCTCAACATGAGCAACACTGCCCATAGACAGTCTACTGAGATCATCATCCACTACATTGGCCTTGTCCAGGTGATAAAGGACACTCATGTCATAGTCTTTCAACATCTCTAACCATCTTCTCTAATAGAGGTTTAGATATTTTTTAGAAAACACATACTGGAGGCTCTTATGGTCATTGAACACATCAATGTGCACCCCATACAAATAGTCCTTCCAAATCATTAAGGCAATAACTACAACTGCTAACTCAAGATCATGAGTAGGATAGTTCTTCTCATGCGTCTTAAGTTCCATGGAGGCATAGGCTAACATTACCATGTTGCATGAGGAAACAACCCAAACCTACTCTGGATGTATCAAAATACACCACAAATCCATCTGAATGATTTGGTAAACCCAAGACTGGGGCTAAAGTAAGTCGAGTTTTCAACTAATGAAAACTTTTCTCACAAGAATCTGACCACCAAAATTTGACTTTCTTTTGAGTTAATTTGGACATGGGGGATGCAATAGATGAAAATACCTTAACAAACCTATGGTAATAACCAACCAAACCCAAAAAACTCCTGATATCTAATGGAGAGATAGGTTTGAGCTAGTTTTGCACTGCCTTGGTCTTTTGGGGATCAACTCTAATTCCATCACTAGAAATGATATGGCCAATGAATGCTACTGACCTTAGCCAAAATTTGCACTTACTGAATTTGGCGAATAATTGATGATTTTTAGGGTCTTTAATACTATTCTGAGATAGTCTGCATAATCATGTTCACTGCAGGAGTAAACCAGGATGTCATCTATGAAGACTATGACGAACATGTCCAAGTACTACTTAAACACACGGTTTATCAAGTACATGAACGTTGCTAGGGCATTGGTAAAACCAAAGGATATGACTAAAAATTTGAAGTTATCGTATCGAATTTGGAAAGTTATTTTTAGGATGTCACTTTCTCTGACTATGAGCTGATGATAGCCTGATCTAAGGTTTATCTTAGAGAAATAACTGGAACCCTAAAGTTGGTCAAACAAGTCATCAATTCTAGGGAGTGGAACTTGTTCTTGACCATAGCTTTATTTAACTGGTGCTAATCTACACACATTCTGAGAGAACCATCTTTCTTATGCACGAATAAACCTTGTGCGCCCTATAGACACACACTAGGTCTGATGAATCCCTTATATAAGAGATCCTTTAACTGTTCACTTAATTCTTTGAGTTTTGATAGAGTCATTCTATATGGAGGGATAGAGATGGGTTGAGTATCTGGGAGAAGATCAATTCCAAAATCAATTTCCCTTTAGGGAGGAACTTCGGGAAGGTTTTGGAGAAACACATCTGAGAATTCACGTACTACTGACACTGATTCAAGAGTAGGGGTTACTGAACTAGAGTCCTAGACTTGAATGATATGGTAGACATATCCCTTAGATACCATCTTTCTAGCTCAAAGGTAAGAAATAAGTTGACCCCTAAGTGCTGAAGTACTACCCTTCCACTCTAGGACGGGTTTATTTGGAAATTGAAATTGGATAACTATATTTTTGTAGTCAAATGAGACATATCAGGAATGAAGATAATCCATGCCGAGAATGACATCAAAATCAGTCAGCTCTAATTTGACTAAATCTGCTAAAGTGACTTTCTGAGATATCATAATCAGACAGTTTCTGTATACCCATCGGGCTATAATAGATTTATCCACTGGGGTAGAAACTGAGAAGGACTCTGCTAGAATTTCAGGACTCACTCCAAAATCAACTGCTATATACAGAGTAACAAAAGATAAAGAAGCTCCTAGATTTAGCAAAGCATAAAAATGTAAGTGATAAACTTGTAACATACAAGTGACCACATTAGGAGAACTTTCTTGATCCAGTTGGGACTAAAGATCGTAGAGTCTATTTGGATGTTTCCCATAGTTGGCACTGAATGAGGCACCCTGCTGATTTGGGTGATCGAACTGAGCTGGAGGATGTTTTTTCTGACCTTGAGAACCTGATTGGGGACAATCTCTAACTCTGTGGCCTGGATTTCCACATCCAAAACAAACATCACTGCCAGCTCTGCAAACACCCTAATGGTTCTTGCCACAAGTCTGACAAAGAGGATTGGTTCGGGCACTGCTAAAACTACCTTGAGACCTAGAGTCTGGCTCCCTATCTCTATTATCGTCTCTGAGTTTTGGCACTAGAGCACTAGCTGAGGATGGAGCTGGAACTAAAGATTTTAGGTAGAACTGAGAATGATTCCCACCCTCTAACTTGTAATAAGCAAAGTTGAAACTACCTATTGTAGCTCTCTTGTTCTGCTTCTCTCTCTTTTTATTCTTCTGCTTCTCTATCTACTGAGCATGTATCATCACCCTAGCCAAGTCCACCTCACTAATCAAAATTGTGGTCCTTTACTTTTTGATCATAATATCATTCACCCCAGACTCAAACTTACTCATTTGAGATCTGCTATCTACCACCACATGAGGAGCATATCTAGCTAATTAATTAAACTAGAGAGAATACTCTTTCACAATCATATTTCCCTGCTTCAGATTAATAAAATTGAATACCTAAGCTTCTCTGAGCTCTAGGGGAAAGAATCTATCTAGAAAAAAAGTGGAAAACTCCTCCTGTTCAATAGAACCTGCATCTATGGCCTTCTCTTCTTTGTACTATTTAAACTAAGTGTAACCCATGTCCTATAATTGATATGCATCTAGCTCAACACTCTTACTAGAAGTCACCCCTATAAATTCAGTAATCTTTTGCACCTAATCAAGATATTCTAGAGGGTCCTCATTTGACTTAGACCAAAAAAAATGATGAAGGGTTTATTCAGGTGAAGTCTCGAATCCTGGCAGTAGCATTGGCCTCTGGGTTTGCCGAAACAACAGCTGGGCCTTTATTCTGGATTACCACAGAATGAGCTAGGGTGGTGAATATTGCTTTGAACTCCGTGTGAGAGACATGTTCGCGCAAAGGATCAGTATGGATGGGCTGAGGGGCTATCTGATATCCCGTTCCTTTTCCCTAAGACCTCTTTGGAGGCATATTTTATAAATAGAAGAGAGTCTAGGATTAGAAAGAGAGTGTAACAGGAGATCATGCTCACTCTCATAACATGAATACTAAATGAAGGGAAGCTTTTCCTAAAACATCTCATAGACTTCTGTACATATATCTGGTATGCTACACACCCATGCACAAAACTCTACTAGATAGGGCTTTTCAGACTTCCAAGGATACTGTTGAACCTTTGGATATGATACCAAGTTTGTAATGCCCTGAGTATGGTACCTCGAATGCTACACGATGCTCATAATCTCAAAGGACCATAAGTTAAACCATGACTGGTACCTACTGCAATAATTGAATAATAATACTGTATAATGCAAAATAATGGGCTAAAATGACATAAGGTACAAAATCGTAATACTGATGAAAAGAAAATAATAAAGTCTAATAAAATATCAGAATCTGAAATACTGAATATTGTCTGAATATCTAGTCTAAGAACCCTCTAAACTAAACTATCTAAATAAGGAGGTTATGGGGCAATCCCTCACCTAACTCCATCTACTGAAATGCGTAATTTAATAAGATAGTAAAATAAAAGAATATCCTCAAATAATGAGGACTCACTTCTAGTCTACTATAGATGGCTAAATATATGAACCTCTAAGAATGCTCTGGGGCCTGTGCATCTGAACCTATGGTATAAAACACCATAGCATAAAATAAAAGTATTCTTCAGTTTATGTGAATGTACTGGTACGCAAAGTGAGGTAAGGCTAAATGTAAGGATTCATATACATGAACTATAACTGAGTGAACAACATGAACATGACTGCGTAAGAATACATGTATGAATACATAACAGTAACTAAAGTCATAAGGGTTTTGAATACTGAGTTTATTGATAACATGGATTACTAATAATTGGTATAACTGATAATTGATATTGTATTTTATAGGTGACTATGTCTGACAGTACTATTTATGATGGAACTAGCTAAGTTCCGTAGTGAGCTGAGTGACTATATCTGAAAGTCCTAAAATTAGTAGAACTATCTGAGTTCTTTACTGAAGACTGAGATTGAGATTATGGGGGGTAATTATCTATTCGACATGCCCCATTTCTGAATATATATTTGGTCCAACCTGTAACTCCAGTTGGAAAGGTATTAGAAGTGCACTGCAATTAAAGACACTAAAGAGATATGGTCATCTCGTAGGTTCTTAAATAAGAATGGTGGGACCTTTAACTGTCAGGTTAAGCCACCTCATTAACCCTCAACTAGCAGGTTTTGATGTCTCAACCTACGCTGGCTACGTAGTTCTAGAATGTAAGGATTGCTTCTAAGGATCACACCCTCTACTGGCAGGTGAGTCCCTATCCTTGGGTTCACTCGGTACTGAATCCTACTCCCAACTGAATAGACACTGACTGATTTCCTAGTTTATACTAGTCTAGACAAATCTATTACTGATTATACTAATTTACTAAACTGAGCTGAGTTTACTATGTTCCATTGACTGATGGAATACTACTAAGTTCTAGTTTCTGACTGAGTTTACTAAGGACTGAAATGAATACTGAATGGGACTAGATTGATATTGAGCTTACTAAGTTTACTGTGTTTTCCTGAGTTTTGTAACTAAACTAGAGTACTACGGACCGTGACATGACAAAGACTATTCTGTAAATGACACTAGCTCTAGGTACATAGCTAAATTGTCGGGTATTAAATACCCCCAGGACTCGATAGCATGAAAATAGTAAGACATGACAATTCTTGAATACTTGACAATAGTCAAAAACTCACAATACGATCTTATGAGGCATTTCATCAAAGACATATAAGGCATAGCTTTAACATGGAAGATATTGTAAATATGTGGGTATAACATAAGTTCATCATTTAGAGCACTACAGGATCACAAAAGCACCATAGCATTAATTTAGCAGTTTATCAAACACATGGTAGGCTTAGCTTTATACTTTTGTATGATCAATAATACTAATACATGATGACTTCATAATTCAAGGGTATCAATATAAGAGAATAAAATTTCAACTTAAATGTAATTATAGTATCAAGAAACACATAAATATTTCAACTTGGAACCCATTCCACAACATCAACATGATTACATTAGAAACCCACAACATGGAAATCACAATTCATGTTTTTGAATGAAGTTTCTGGAACTACAAGGGTGGAAGGGAACGTTGAATAAACACTTTACATACCTTGTTGAATTTTTTTTGGAAATTAATGGTGGAATCTTAAGTTCTTGATTTGAAATTTAAAAACTCTAAGGCTTTTTCTTGAGAGAAATTGAGGAAAACAGAGTTTATTTGCTTCCTAGGGTATTAAATTTCATGTTTTTGGGGGGCTGCGAGTTGGGGGAAAAGACCCAAATACCCTCAAGAACATGATCTTTTAATAAGTGAAAAATGGATTGCTGACGCACAGGTTGACAAGGCGCGTCGATGGCATCGATGCGATATCCAACGTATCGCTCCAAGATTGCACCAACTCACTTAAATTTGACACTGGTAGCTGGGGAAAATATTATCCAACGCGATAGGAAATATAGCGTGCCAAGATCACATTGGTACACTATTTTAGGATTTCAAAGGAGCTTCAAATGATGTTCAAAAAATTTGAAACTTGTCCGAGAACTCCTATTGACCATCCTAGTCGAGAATTAACTAAACTATAGACATTTAAAGGACTTTAAGGTCACAAAATAAGATTTCAAACTTTTGAAGGCCTAAAAATAAACTAAGCCTGAATACTTAGCTAGAATTTTTGGTAAGTCTGGGAGCCCTTAACAAGCTTAAAGGACTAAATTAAGCTAAGAATTTTGTGGTATATTACAACTTGCCAGTAATATTTATGCCTCTATTATTTAATAATTAGACTAGTATCACTACAACACATTACTTGAGTTGTAACATAGATTATGAGAATTGTTATGGTATATTTGGAAATAGTGATTATGCCTTTCTTGAAACTATGTTATCTTTATTCCACTTTAGATTGATCCTTTTCCTCCATATTCTAATTTTATTTATTTCCTTTGTTCTTGTGATGGGTCATGACTTTATTTCAGACTCAATTGTTTTTTTTTACTTTTTTTAATGTTTTTCCTTCTACCACATATCACACCTATTGTTCCTTTTTATCACTAATATTTTATTTTCATACCTCTTTCTTATTTTCATGTACCTCTTTACCTCGTCAACTTAGATGATTAACCTTAGTTAAGGTTTACAATGTACAAGGAGGGACAAGGGATAACATAAGAACAAAATAATATGGAAGATTGATACAAATTGAATGTGCTCAAAGCCCTTCACTAGAATCCAACATGGGGAACTTCAAGTACTCTAAGGAGTGTTCATAAAATGATAGATGCTTGAAGACATTATAATACGATCAAAAGTGTGCTATGTGTTGGTGTTTGTATCTACTAGGGATGAAGGGGCCTTCGAAGGATTAAAAAAGTGTGAAGTAGAGCTAAAAAGCAAACTAGAGGGACTTGCTAGCTTACCTACACCTGTAGTTAAGCCACATACACTAGAAGGTAGAGTCAGTTGCATTTGTGCCCCATACATATGTGAGCAGATACCCACCTGCATGAGCATATGGCTAAATTGGATGATTGGTCTATTTTAGGGACAATGTGTCACTTTTGGGCCAAAGTGTGTAATAATTAACTAAGGGATATAAATACCCAAACCATAATTTATTTTCCTTAGTTTTTTACTTTAATATTGATGAAATATTCTCCATTGAGAGAGTTTGGTAAGTGTTTGTTGATGTTTGGCTAGGAAATGAGTGATTGTGAGGGCGATCAATTTTTTCTTGGTCACCATAGGGATTAGCTGTGAGACGAAGCTTATAGTTTAGGGTTTTACAGTTTAATATATCCTTTTGTTCATAATTACTTCGTATAATTGTGTCTAATTTTCTTTTATCATTGATTATCTCCTTACTTTTTGAATCTAAATTCTAGTTTCCATAGTTTGCTCGTATCATTTGGCATCAAAGAAAGGACTATATTCATTCTTATGAATCTAATTTTGGGATTGATATGTTGAAAAATAAAAAATGAGTCAAAACATTTTTAGTCCAAAAAATCCCCAAAGAGATCTGTCTATTGTTAGTGTTCTTTTAGTTTGTATACTAGATTTAGTTTCTTCTAGTATTTTGAATCAAAATCTTTAGCTCTAACCTTGGTTTGAAAGTATTTGAAGTAAAAAATCCATTTTTATTATTGACCATGAAGAAAAAGAATAAGTTGTTTTATAGATCTGCTTGTTTTGGTATAGATTTGAAGGTTAAAGTTGGTGGGAAAATGTTTCTCATGTTGAAAAGATCTTAAATTTAAAGTTTCATGAAATTTAGGGTCGAAATGAGCTAGTTGAAAAATTTGAACTTCTTAGGGTTATTAAGGATTTTCAAATATTCAAGAAGAAGAATCATTGAAAAAATGAGTTTGATTCAAAAAAGGAAGGAAGGAAAAGTATCCAAAAGAAAATATTCTAAGAGAGAGAATCATAAGGGACCCATAAAATGGGAATTTTAAACATCCAGGAAGTCTGCCAAATATCTTTCACCCCTTATTTATGCACGTAGGATGGCATCTGTGCACGTAGGTGACCAATGTTGACCTCTAGGCAGCTCCTTGTCGCACCTCCACCTATGAGGATAGGTCACCTCCTGCATCTACACCTCTTTCAAATGCATTTCAAGGGTTCCAAATTTTCTTTTTCTCAGGTTTGATCATCGGAGTTTTAATTCTTGATTCTTAATTTCATTTCTCGATTCTCAAACAACTCAAAAACTAGTAATTCACCTACTATGTTTGTTGATTAGTTCTTGAGTCAAACATCATTCATTATCATATTTCTTTCATTATTTTTGGTTTTATTTAATCGTCAATTCTTGGTTCAAGTCCATACGCATTTTGTATGTGTTTTTAAAAAAGAAGTCCAATTAGATAAAGAGTAGCAATAGACTCTTTGGATGCCACTTGGAGTATAATCCATCCTTCAACATTTGTGATCTAAGTGTGAGGCATATAGAGTTGGGTAGAGTTATGAGGTTATTTCTCTAATGGTAACATGTTTTTTTTGGTTTAGAGTCTTCTCTAATAGGTACAATGGTTATGAAAGGTATAACATCACCAACCTTGGATATTATTACTTCGAATATGATCTTGGTGGCAATTGAATCTATAAACCATAAATTAGAATTCATGGATTCAAAATTAGGATCCATTGAAGGAACTGTGTCAACCATGGGTGGGAAGATAGTGAACATTAAAGGTTGTATAGACTCCACCCTATCGGCTCCCCAAAACTTCTATGCATTCTCTAGTGGACATTCTTAAAACACATCCGCTAACATCTCCCTTGTAAAAATTCACCAAATGTTTAATCAACCAAGAAAAACACAATACACCACTACCAATCCATATAACTAAAATATTATTCGTCTACTTCAACCATAATTAAAGGAAACCAACCAAGGAGAACCAAATAACCAAATACCCCAACCTCCACTAAATAAAAATGCCCTACTCTAAGTACCCCTTACCAAAATCCAACCCATCTAAGTAAAGTATAAAGGTATAGAGGAGCCTCAAAATGAGCCTAGAGCATATGATAAAGTAGACAAATGGGTGGAAAACATTAGGAAAAAAACAATGGAAAAGTGTACCTAAGGTGATGACAAATAGAACTATAATCAGAACAAACATGGAATTTAAGATTGAGAGGTTTTGATCAATTCACTCAAGAATAGTCTTCCAACTTTTAAGGAAGATATTAATTCTGAGGATTATCTTCCAAGTCAACGGTCTCACTGATGTTAAGAAGAGTTGCTATGGCATAGACCAATTTGAGGGATTTTCTAAAACATTGGGGGACTATTCCAAAAGATATTGAAATGTTTTAAATAAGGGACAACTACCACAATGGGATGCTTTGAAGGGTTTCATAAGAGATAAGTATGTGACAAAATGGCATAGGCATGAGTTACTTACAAAAATATACAATCTAAGGCAAACAAACAAAGATGTAAATGACCATCCATGATGAATATCAACAAATTATCATAATGATTGATTTTCAAAAGAATATTGAATATGCCATCATCCGATTCAAGGTTGAGTTGAACAAGGTGATTACCTTATACATGACTTGCCATAGATTTCCTACCTTCTAAGAATTTTTCAAGTGGCCTTAGAAATTGATATGGTTATAAAGGATATGGCATATTACAAATTCAATGGGTTTTTATCCACTAATACATGTAGTAAGAACAAAAAGGTAGCTCAACTATCAACAATGTGGAATAAAGGCGAGGACATTAACAAGTCCTAAGACAAAAAGCCCATTGAAAAGGATACTCAAAAGTACCCACAAAGAATTGATATTAAAAATATCAAAATCCCAATCCTAAAGGTTTTCAATGATTGAAATATCAAGGATGGGGACACAAAGAAAATATATGTACTAAATGAATGTGATATTTAGAGAAGGGATATTGTATTAGATTGGATAAGAGGTGGCCAACAGGATAGGAATGATAAAAATACCAAGGTGGAGAGAGGTCCAAGAAAGATGACCAAGTAGAGAAAGATGGTTGGTATGATTGGACTAAAAAGGAAATTTCAAAGACCCAAACTTTGTGGTGAGGTCAGAAATGATTAGTAAGGCATTATATGATCCTAGTCAAAGGGAAAATTCATACCAAGTTTCTAATCAAGGAGAATGTCTGCTTGCTGGTCATTGATAGTTAAATTTTTGTTAACGTGGATAATACCACTATGGCTGATATTTTGATGTTACTCATAAACAAACATGACACACCATTCAAAATCTAATGGTAAAATAAATATGGAGAGTTAAAGGTGACTAGACGAGTGGTGATTAAATTCAATGTTTGAAATTGTCATGATGAGGTGCTTTATGATGTGATGGCCATGCAAGCTTATCATATCATGCTTGGAATACCATGGCAATATGATATGTTAAGAAATCATGATGATAGGTTTAATCAGTATCCTTTTGAGTTGAATAGTTGGAAGTTCACAGTTCATCCTCTTTCAACATCACAAGTGAATGAGACTCGCCAAAGAATAAGAGAGTTAAAAGAGAAGGGGAGAAAGATCCCCAAATATAAGATAAGGATGAAGTTGAAGAGAGAATAAGGTTGATAGGGAAGAATCCAATAGTTATATTAGCTAGAAACAAAGATCTCTTCAAGGAACATGATGATGAAACACCCACGCTTTTCCAAGCCTACTATTTTCATACTAACCATTGTACTTTTCTTATCCCACATTGTATTTATTTTCTTTTGAAGAAGTTTGAAGATGTATTTCTAAGTGAACGACAACATGGATTACTACTATTTTGGGAATTGGGAAAGTACAATTATTAGTGACATTCTAAGAGATTTTTAGTTACAATTTTTAATTGGATTTTATATTATTCTTGCTTTGCATTAATGGAGGCATTGAATGCCAACTTGGGAATATTTCTTATCTCAATCCTCATAAGTAGCTAAATAGTATTCTTGGGGTATATTTAATATGGTGCAAATATGTGTGGGTCTTGATTTTTTGTGTCAATTCTTGGTTAAGGATGTTGGGTATAACTAATACTTTATTTTTAAATTTAAGTTTGCAGGTGAACGCCCCAATTTCCCTAAATTCCACATCATCCTTGGAAGAGGGATGAAGGTATTTCCTTAGATCCTTTATCTTTCTTGAAAGAGGGATGTTGGTGACAAGTATTTGTGAACAATAAATTAGATGTTAGCTTATTCTTGTGCATTATCTTAGAGATAAGGATAGATTGTAAATTTGTTATTTTTTGGGCATCATACTAGAAATGGAAATGCCCAATTGAGGTTTTGGGTTGATTTGTTTGCCACATCCATGAGGTGTTTAAAAGATCCATTAGTGATATATTGGTGTTTTGTTGAACTACTAACCCCATAACCTCTAACCTAGCTTACCCATATATTCATTAACTATAATTGGATTTTCTCTCTCACGCACCCTACACTAATTTCCCCTACGAAAGCATAGCCCCAAGACTCTTCTCTTATTAGAATTTAACCAAAAGTCTTTGCTCTTATTTAATATCACAAGTTAAGTTAGTTCAACTAACTTCTAAATCATACCCCCCTAATTTAAATTATGTTTAGCTTTAAGTTTACATTGCGGGTGAACACTTAGATACTTTCAACATCAGTAGGACTTGAAAATTAGTTACACTCCTTGTGAATTCAACCACAACTCAAGTTGGGTTATTATATTGACAGTGATCACCTTTTCCCAAAATAATGGAGTAAGTTGAGCGTGATCAAAATGGCCTCACTACCGTGGAACAATTTGGCGTATTGAGTTAGTTTGGAATTTGAGCTTATATGCTTTGATTTAAACTAGGAAATATTTGTATAAAATTTAATTTTATTTATTGTGTTAGATAGATTTTGGTTTTATTTACTTGCCAATGTGGTGTCTTTGACTGAATATAGTTGTAAATCTTATATTGATGAGAACCTTACTTCTTAAAAAATTGTAAATATGCTCCTCGAAAAGAGGTGTTTGTACCATACTGATCCTACTGGGAGTATGATTGTTCTTTATGTGGTAGTGGAGATATACATTGGAGTGATTGTATAAATTCCCCCTCCCCTAGTTATGCTAACAAAAGTTCTAGTTCTTCTTATGAATTTGATAGGTCGTATGATGTGATAAATGAAGAAGAACACGTCGGATACAATTGAAGAAATGCTTCTAACTATCTAGTATCAGGTGACTATAATCGGGGAGAACATACATCTTTTTCACCAATCGATGATGTCATTTGGAAAGGAAATAAAAAGGAAGAAGAAGTGGCTGAGGAGGCTAATCTTTCAAGTTCCATGAATATGCCCTTCTTTAAAATGAGGATAAGATTTATGCTAAAGAATTCTTGGTGATTTATCAACCAACCAACTTCAAAATAATAATGGATGTCGAAATTAAAGAAACAATACTAGTGTTAAAAGAAAAGGAAAAATAAATCCTTTGTGAAGACTATAGTTCATTTTGAGGTGAGTATGCCAAGAATAATACTACTCTAGAATTTAGAAGATGACCTTATTCCAACCAATTTTTAATATTATGCATGATGGATGTGATGGAAGTTGAACCACCCGATTAGATGATGAACGTTAGAGATGAGGAACAAAATTCATACATTTTGGAGTTTTCATTCCAAAAGGGCAAAATGACATTCCTCACTTAAAGGACAACAAGTAAAAAATCCAATGTTTTGACAAGTCTTTCTTTGATGCTCTCACCAACACCGAATGAGCCTATTCAGAAATTTGATGTGAAGTTGGGAAAAAAATTTAAGTTTTCAAAGTGGAGAAATAGAAAATGTATCATCGTGACCTTACCTTTTCCCAAAGTACCTCTAAAATACACAAATCAAAAGTTCGACCAATGATTCAAATACTCTAAGTGGAGAAATAAATGATAGTCAAGAGATGTCGTGTTGCAACTTTAATTAAGGCGCTTGATGGAAGGCAACCCACCGGTTATATGTTTTTTACATTTACATTTAACACATTCACATAGTTGTGATGTTTTGCAGGTGTTGGACAAATTGGAAGCCCAAAATTCAAGGGAAAACCGAGTTGGGAATTTTCCATCCATGCAGAAAAACAAGGCAAAACATGGGAAAATCAGCCTCAGATATAGCAATCACAGTTTAAGGATCGCTATCAAAATCAAAGTAATTTAGCAAATTTCAACCAATGTTGAATATTAAGGGGCCCCTTTTACCCTTCTTATCCTTTTTTTATATTTAGTGAGGACACCACAAGACTTTAAGTTGGGTGTGTCTGTGCCCGTGTTTTCATAATTTGCACTTGGTTGGTGATATGCGAATCTAGTTCACACCAAATATATAAAGTTTTTGAATTGATTGTTACATTTTTAGCTTTTTATTCTTATTTAGCCCTTATTTAATAATGATGTTGGATAATCCTTTCCCTATGATGGATTGAGTGATGATATTCTTAAGGGAAAATCATCATCTTTTTGTGTTTCTGAGCCATAGATGAAATGAAAGTCTATGTACCCATGGCATTATAGATTTTGGATTATCGTTATTCCTATGGAGAAGTTTGAGTAGCCATATGATTTGTCATTATGAGAGCCCAAATATGAGATGACGTCTTTATTTGGTGTTAACGATAGCCATATTGCATGGTGAAATACGAAACAGGCATCCCCCCATCAGAAATATTTTGTGAAAATCAAAGGAATGGATGTGAATAATTGTGTAACAATACTTTACCCTCTTTTTGTGAATCCAAATTCTTTAGCAAGTAGTGTGTTATAAGTAAATCATTTTTCCTCTAGTAGGAAATGCACTTGAAGGTCGTGATCGCGACCAGAGGCGCAAGTCAATTGAATGGAGATCGCGATAGGGCGTAACAGTCTCTAGGGCTGAATTATAATTTGACATAGCTAAGTCCCAAATCTTAAGGGGTTAAAACATTTTCATATGAGTTGGATCCTTACCAATTTTTATCTTACGTTTTGGTGCTATGATCATATTTTTACTACTCTTGAGCTAAGAAGACATTAGAGTTATTACCAAGGTAAGGATTAGCATGTTCTATTGAACATTTATTAAAATTTAATTCTTGGATTTACATTCCCTTTATCTATCGTGGATAAATTTGGGGGAAATTTTGGTATATCTTTCTTTCTATCTTTATGAGTAGCAAATTTTGCCTCTTGGGGTAATGCTCAAATATGTAGTAATTAGTGCATGTGTATTGTTTATTTATATACCTAATAAGAAATTTATCGTGGGTTTTGCTTTACTTCATGTTTGAACTAAAAATTGGGAATGAAAACCCCAATTATTTGGGATCCCATACCATCCTTGAAAGAGGGGCATTGGGTGAGGTGTGTTTACAAACAACACTTTGAACTAGATTGTTTATTAGCACTTTATTAGAAATAAGTATGTTAGTATGAGGTATTGGATTGATGATTTTGTTATGATCATGAGGTAATTGAATGAATCCATGAGTAAAATTTAGGATTTTGTTGAAAGATTAACATTAATACTTTAAATCTAGCCTACCCATGACGCCTATCTAAAATTTCATAAATTCTCAATTACACATGTATGAATTCACACCTCTAGTGGCATAATTCCAAGATCCTTTCCTAAATGATTATACTCTAATTATTATTAGCCCTGAGTTAGACTTCTAGAAGCCTAAAGGTTGTTAAAGTTTCAAAACTTTCAAATCCCCCAAATATTTGTATCCAATAATTAAATTTAGCAAGTAATTTTTATTTAAAACTTACTCGATCACCACTTACATTGTTTCTCAAGGATTTAACCCCGAATCTTATTGGATTTATCTTGATGATGATTGCCTTGCATTAAAATATTAGTGTAAGTTGAGTGTTACCAAATATGGCTCCATTTTCAGGGAGTAAAACTTAATTCTTGCTTCTGTGGTGTTCTTAGTAACTTTGGGTTTACTTATAGTGTTTGTTATTTACATTGTTTATTGTTTTTATTTCTTGTATAGGTGATTTTAATAGTGTCCATAACATGATGCGTGATCATGGTAGCAATGCCAGGGCCTTTGATAGTCCCCTCGATGATAAGGACCACCTCTATGATGCGAGGCATACTAGTACCATTTGCATCCCACTGAATGAAGGGAATGGGGAATTTTATGACACAAGTGTATTTCATGACACAAGTATGATGTTACACATGCTTCAAATGAAAGGTATCTTTGGTGGTCAAGCTTATTAAGACCCAAACTTGAAGTTGAAAATTTTTGTGGAAATGTGTGCCCCATTCCACATTGCTTCTATCTCAAAAGAATTGATATGGTTATGCCTTTTCCCATTCACTTAATAGGTGAGAAAGTGTTATGGCTGATGTCTCTTTTTGTCGGGTCAATCACATCATGGGTCGATCTTAGCGATGCTTTCTTATATCATTATTTACCATCATTAAAGATGTTACTATTATGGGACAAAATCATATATTTTCATCAAATCAATGGGGATCCTCTATATGAAGTTTGGGAGAGATTTAATGAAAAGATAGTGCAATATCCTAACCATAAAGTACCGGATAAAATGCTCCTAAAAATCTTCTATAGGACATTGAACCAACTAAACAAGACCATAGTGGACAATGCGACAGGTGGTTCACTTGCGAGGTTGTCAAATGGACTGGCTTCAACTTTGCTTTATCAAATAAAAAATATAAATAGGGGTGACACACCTAGGATACCAATGTAGCCAAGGGTTCTCCCACCGCCTCAATCATGAATAATGAGAAAAGAAAGAAAGAAGAAGAAGAAGAAGGAAAATATTATGAAAATATTAAAACAACTAGACCTGCTTACAAAGTATATGATGGGTTCACCCACAAAAATGGTAAAATTAATGGCATCCAAAGGATATGATGAAGATGAGGCAAAATCCCTTGGTCATGAAACTAGATACTTGGCAAACTACTCTGGGGTTCCCACTCGGCCTATCAAAGGTGGGGTGGGAACCAAGGTTTGAATGATTGTGATTGAATAAGGGATGTCGTGATAGAGATAAAGAACGTGATTGTAGGGATAAGGAAAAAGAGTATGATAGATATGTGCCCCCTATGGCTGAATGAAGACCAAGAAGTCAAATCCTATTAATCCTAAAAAATTCAAACTTTAGGATCTGCTAGTTAGAATCTTGATGAGCGTGGAAGGGACGGACAAGATGGTTCAAGAGTTAAAATAAGAATTTTCTCAAATCAACCAAATGGTTTTATTACAGTCTGCCTCAATCAAGAAATTGGAGACCCAAATTGGCCAAATCTCAATTGCATTTATTGCTAGGCATAAAGGTCATCTCCTAAGTGATAAGATTGGAAATCATAAAAAAAATGCTCATGTCTAAGCAATTTCACCCGAAGAAGTAAGAAATTGGTTCACAAGAGGTTGAGGTAAAATATAAGTCTCTTCATGATCAAATGAAACCAAAGAAGAATCATGTGGGCGAGTCAAATGACGAGGCTCAAAAGCCTCAAGAAGGGGATGATGAGGAACCAATGATAATTGAAAATATGGTTGATGAGGAGGGAGCTTGTAAAGTAGTTAAAGGTGATGAAATGGAATTCCCCATTGAAAAAATACCCTCCATTCCCTCAAAGACTTACCAAAAAGGATGAGAATGTCAATTCAAGAAGTTCCTCGCCAAGCTTAGCAATCATTCAATTAATATCCCATTGCTACAAGCCATTCAAACATTTTGTGATACGCTAAGATAATAAAGACATTAATGTCCAAAAAGCACCTTATGGATGGTGAAACAATTCAAGTTATCCATGGTTGTAGAACTATCATGACTAATTATATGGTGGAAAAACAAAAAGACCCTAGAGCCTTCATAATGCTTTTCACCATTGGGATACAAAAATTTGAGAAAGCCTTGTGTGACCTTGGTGCAAGCATTAGCTTATTGCCATATGCAATCTATCAAGGACTTGGTTTGGTCAATTTTACTCCCACAACAATTACCATCAAAGTCGATTACACAAGCTTACATCATATCTGTCAAAGTCTGAATGGTTATTTCTGCTTGCCCATCTGCCTGAGGGTTAAAGGTGGTACTACGGATCACTTTAGTCTCCAAACAACACTAAAAAGAGCACAAGAAATGCAATGAGTACTGATTACCATGGTCCAAAATTACCAAGACAGGATCACCCTGCAACTTTAAGACCTTTTAAAGGAACAAATTTTCATTGTCCTTGATAGAATAATTAGTCGTCACTTGTAACAAGTGAGAAGACTTAGTAATCTTATCTATTATAACCCACATAGATTCACACTAATTCTGCAACTATGGAAGCCTAGTAAAAAAATCCATATTAATTATTCAAATTTCCATACTGGCAGTTCAATATCTTAGACTAGCCCATCGGGCCTCATATGCTTTAACTTCACTTGTTAACCATTCACTTAGAAACAAATTTAGATACATCCCTCTTCATATTATTCCACCAATACATATCCTTGACATCATGACAAATACTTATTCAATTGGGATGAACTGTGTACTATGATTCATGGGCCTCAGCCAAAATCCTACCTTGGGACCCATCAACATCGAGAACACATAACCTTCCTTTGTACTCTAATATTCCATCACCACCTATACCGAAGGCCATCACCTTTTGACCAGCCACATCATCCTTGATATTCATAAAAAAAAAGGTCTAATACCTACTTCTCATTTATTTCAGCCGCAAGAGATAATTGCGTCACCTGTTGCACTAATACACTGAAATACCCTGAGGTTTTACCCTATATAAGTTTCCTGGGTTTTGAGCTTCTGGACATCATATGACTTGAGGGTACTAGTCATAGTTAAGTAGCCTAAGTTAGGGTGGTTTCTATCCAAAGGTACAACTAAAATCTATATAAGTCACATGGAGATGATACGAGAAGAACAGTACAAGTTGTATGATGAACAATGCCAAGACCTTGAGATACTATCTAGAGTATAAGTTAGGGGCACCACTCATATGATTGGGTATGAATGAGGTACCCAAGTTATACCCACCTGTGGGAATTTTTATAATTTATGTTGGGGCTATTTTTGATATTTCCCTATATAACTCCTTGGTACCCCATGCCCTAAAATACCTTTTGGGGATTCATTAATCTATTTGAAATCAATCAAACAGTTAAAAACACTCTCAAATCTCTCTAAAGATTTCGGTTAAACTAAGTTCTAGGGTTTTATCAAGGAGATTTAATTAGGATCTTTCAAGGGTAAATATCCATGTACTCTTTGGTATATACGGCATATTACCCCTCCCTCATTGTTAGTTTAACAAAATTCAAGTTTTAACGAATGGTTTTCATGTTTTAATTATGAAGGTTATATTGTTATTAAACACATGTTGGGGCTTTTGACCATTATTGATTGGATAATATTTTTCGTATATTTTACTTATGGTTTTTCATATTATAATATTGGTTGAACATTGTTGAATGCATGGTATTCGTAAATGGGTTTAGGGGTACTATGGATTCCCACATATTGGTTGGTTTTGATCTTAGAAACTATATGCCCTTAATATGTTTGATAAACTGTCTATGAGAATGGGTTTGTTGCGTAGTTAGACTTTTATTGAAAACTTTATAGCATAATGTGGTAATAGAACCCTAAATGTTTTAAATCATTTTAGATGATTTGGTAAGGCCTTGATGGCCATGGTTTTGGTAAATTTGAAATAATATGGGGTATATGGAATCCCCTAAGGTTTGGTTAATAACATTGCTTGCAAGCTATAGTCGGTTTAGCAATACCACTTCATAATGCCTTGCTAATAAACTATGGAATTGGTGGTTTGGTTGTATGTTAAACATTTTAATTAGAAAATAATAACGGGTTGTGATAGCAAACCGTGAAGGTGTTAGTCCAATGGACGGACACTGGAAACTCATGTTTTCCTAAAAGAGGGTTGGTCATGCTGATTATGTACTTGTAAGGTACATTGGAATCCCCTAAGTTATAATTATATATATGTATCATAGTGGGTGAAGGGTACACGGTAATTGATAACGCTCAAACTACAACTCTCGTAAGAGTGTAAGCGGCCATCGTCAAATATAGAACCCAACTGGGTTGGGTGTCGAATCTCACAGGGAATACTCGGTCACTAAGTATGCAACGATTAGTAGACTTTTGGTGAAAGTTCTTCGGGAAAAGGGGGGATTTTATGCGTGAATTAAAATTATCAAAATAGCAAAGTAAGAATGGAATGTTTAGTAAGATTTTAATCAATGAGAATTGTAAGTTAGGGTTATGTCCACCTTATGAGTTCTATGTATCTATTGGCTATGAGTTATGCGGAATTCAAACATGCATGCGCTTATAGAGTTTCGTATTCTATGGTAAATCCTAGCATTTTTCGGCCATCAAGGATTATCTCACTTTAACTCTTTCGAGCTTAAAGCGTATAACTAATGGTACGAATTCTCCAAGAGGTTAATCCAGTTACGGCACTAACTTTTAAACAAGGGTTGGTAGCCCTATTTCCTTGTCACTCTCTCTTTTCCAGACATGTAACTTTTCATTCGAACAAGTTAATGCTATACTGGCGTATTCTATATGTTTTCAACCACAATAATTCAATTAAGATGAAGAGAGTAATGATATAAGCAGCATACATATCAAGAATTCACAAACTCATAGCAATAGATAGTATCTCATAAGGCTTCCATAACCCTAACAGAGAAGTTCACCTACTCATGAGTGCAATGGAGATCACAATAAGCATCATCATCATAGCAAAACTAGAATGATCTCACGTTGGAGAGGAGTGTGACGGCACAACAAGGTTGACATTTTTCCTCTTGGTGTTTCCCGCGAGTAAGCGTCTTTCTATGTTAAAAATTGTAACGTGAATTAGGAGCGGAAGTTGAATGAAAAAGACTTGAATTAATGAATGAGTGAATTGAATGCTGAAAAATTCAACAAATAAGGGTTTTAATAACACCCTTGTCCTAGTCCTACTGAAATAGGGTTTTTATCCTTTTCCTACTGAAATAGGGTTTTTATCCTTGTCCTAATTCTACTAAGTTACTGCTGATCCCCAAGTCTTTTGAAATACTGTTTTTGCCCGGAACAAGTCCTCCATGCATCACTTTCGGTCCACAAGCTTCCAGAAGCTGCCTTCCTTCTTACGTGGAGTTTCCTTTGGCGTTTAACAGTCCACAAAATGCTGAAATCTTCATCATTTATACCTAAAAACTTGCTAATCACGTTGGTTAGCTCACTTACAGGAAAAGGGACTAAAAGTGCAGAAATTATTTATTTTGTCCTCAAAACTTAGCTAAAATATGGGTAAATTAAGGTGCTTTAGGCGTGTAAATACGCCTAACATCAGGAATCCACGGCCTATATGATATCTCAGGTTCATGAAGCTACACATACTAGGACAATTCAGGTGGTAACACAAGACCCATATAGCTCATGGGTAGTTTTAGGATGGTCAAGCTACATAGCCTAGGTTAGTAATTTAATTACATGTTAAACCCTATTCTTTTTTCTGGAATTGATTATGTATATATATGTATAAATGTGGTTGCATATGGTTATTTTCTTTGTTTTAAACGTTGGAATTATTTTAACCTTACTTCTAAGTACATTGTAGTGTTAACCCGCTAACCCATCTTTGGGCATTGTATCCTTACGCGATGCAGGAACTAACCATAATACTCTTTCTACTTAGTGATTAGATTCGGGGACAACATGGTATTGGATTGAAGTTGTATGCTTCCATACTTTGGAATGCTCTATTTCATGTTATGGTCCTCTTGACATACTTTGGTAAATTATTAGACTTTGGTTTTGGCTATTGTTGGGGTCATGTTCCTACCGAATGTTGTTTTGATTTTTGTTAAAGGCTTTGTGAGACTACTTTAGGTTGCTATGAGCAGTGTCATTGTTGGTGTCAGCCTTGGTATTAGTATTAGTACTAGGGCTAACACTGTGTGACTATATTTGATATGATTGTTATTCTATCTTTTTATATGCTTGAAATTCATTTGACTTATGGTGTAGGGAAGAAATAGTTAGGGGTTGGTAATGGTCTTTAGTCCCGAGTGGGACTTGAGGCACCCGACATGACTAGGCCCTGGTTTAGGTTATGTCAGATCAGTATCAGAACCCTAGTTTCATATTCATTTAGGAGTCCACAGTTATTTTGAGTAGTCTATATTTTAAGGGTGTGTAGCGTGCCATACTCATAAGGGAGAGGCTACAATGAATTTAGGATTATTTCTCTTTCTAATGTTCTATTTTCAAGCTATAAAGTTTAAGGTCCTAGATTTTTCTCTAATATCAATCTTTTTGCTTTTTATATCATGTCTCCTTACTGATCTAAAGCTCATAGAAACTCTTTTGTCCCAACTGAGGACAATGTTGATGAGACACAAACTGCTCATAGTATCCATACCTAGTCTTGGGTTCCAATTCTTGATTGTCCTTCTGGAGTTCCACTAGTTCTCTTTAGTTCGTCTAAACCTCCTCAGGCTAAAGTGATGAACACTGAGTTTCATCAACCTATTCATATGTTTAAACAAGTGGTAGCAACTTAGTCTGAGTGTGGTAGTCCTGTTACTCTATCTTCTAATGCCACAAGGGTTGGCCAATTTAAGAGGATGAGTTCTTCAACCTTTACTAGTGTTATGGTGAAGGATGATCCTCAAGGGTTTCTGGATAAATGGAGAACATCTTTCATGTTATGAATGCCACTAATGTGGAATACGTGGAGTTTACCGCCGCTACCTAAAGGATATGACATACTAATAGTATGAGGAATAGGATAAGGTGAGGGGTGACAGTGATGAGTCAGCTCTTTGGGAGGATTTTTCTAATGATTTCCTGGACCACTTCTTTCCTCAGAAGTTGAGAGAGGTTAAGGTAGAAAATTTTGTTAATATGAAGCAAGATAAGATTTCAGTCAAGGAGTAGGCCATGAAACCACACCAGTTGTCTTGGTATGATCTGGAGATGATTTCTAGCCAGAGGGCTCAGATTAAAAAGTTTGATTCTAGGTTATCCAAAAAGTTGATATTATAAAGTAAGGCTTCCTTGTTTATGAAGGACATGGATATCTCCATGTTTGTTGTCTACATGCAATAGGTAGAGATAGAAAAAGGGTGATATAGGATGAAATAGGGGAGAGGCCAGGCAATAAATTTAGGTTCTCTTAGTAGGGTGGTGGCCAACAGAAAAGTTGTAGGGATGGTGGTATATAGCCAAAGAAAAAGTGGAGCAATTCTAGATCTTACTTGATAGCTAATGCTCCATACCCAAAGTTGTTAGGTGATAGGCATTTCTATGGTAGCGATAGCTTTAGGGCATAGTGTGCCGCTCTCAGGCTAGTGGGGCTTAGTTAGCTCCATCATATCCTCCCTGCAAGTTTTGTAGTATATTTAATTAGGGTTTATGTGAGAAGGGGAGGGACAGGTGCTTTAATTATGGTCATCTAAGGAATATGCTTAGGAACTATCCCATTGGTAAGGTTGTTTCAGGGGCGAAGAAGGTTCCAGTAGCATTATTATCAGCTCTGGCACAAAATACATCCTCATCTAGTTCTTTCACTGGTCAGAATAATCTTTATTCTCTCGCTACCCAATAGGTGTCTGGGGCATTGCTTGTTATCATGACTAGTAGGTTGAAACTCTTTCCTTGTGATGTCTATTATTTATTTGCTCCGAGGTCCACACTCTCTTATGTGACCCCATTTGTGGGTGTGCATTTTGATTTTTGTTTGGAGTATGTTTAGGACCCTTTTTCTCTTTATACATAGTAAGTCACTTTGTGTAAGCTAAGAGAGTCTTTATGGGGTGTGTGATATTTATTGGTGGTAAAGAATCTTTAGAGGATCTAGTTGAGTTAGATATAGTGGATTTTTATGTTATATTAGGGATGGATTAGTTGCACTCATTCTATGCTTCCTTAGACTGTATAACCCATAAGGTCGACTTTAAATTCCCCAATGAGCCAATTATTGAGCAAACGGGTGGTTCCCTAGAACCTAAAGGCAAGTTTATATCATATCTTAGGGCTTAGACATTAATCTCCAAGGGGTGTCTCTATCATCTAGTCTAGGTTAAAGATTGTAACTCAGATGGTCCTTCTTTACATTCTATCCCAGTAGTGAATGAATTTCGTAAGGTATTCCCTGATGACCTTCCTAGTACTCCTCTTTATAGGGAGATTGAGTTTGAGATTTAACTTATTATGGACACTTGTACGATTTTTATTACTTCGTATAGAATAGCTCCAGCTGTGTTTAAGGAGCAACTCAAAGATCTTTTAGATAATATTTTCATCCATCCTAGTGTGTCCCCGTGGGGTGCACCAGTGTTATTCGTTCATAAGAAGGATGGTTCCTTTCAGATGTGTATTGATTATCGGCAATTGAATAAGGTGGCAGTAAAGAATAAATATCCTCTTCCAATTATAAGTGATTTGTTCAATTAGTTGTAGGGTGATAAATTTTTATCAAAAATTTATCTTCGATCCTGGTATCATCAGTTAACGATTAGGGAGGTAGATATCCCTAAGACTACCTTACCCTATGACATTCATGGATTTGATTGATAGTGTCTTTAGTCATTTTTTTAGATCTATTTCTTATTATTTTCATAGATGATATTTTGGTGTACTCTAAGACAGAGGTGGATCAAGCAAATGAGCTCAACTTTTTATTGTAGACCTTGAAAGAGCAACAGTTGTATTCTAAATTTTTGAAATATGAATTTTGGTTGAACATTATCATTTTTATGGGTTATATCATTTCCACTGAAGGGATCATGGTGGATCCACAGAAAGTTACAGTGGTAAAGAAGTGGCGTAGAGCCACGACTCCAACCGATACTCAAAGATTCTTGGGTTTAGCTGGGTATTATCGGAGGTTTGTGTAAAGTTTTTTGACTATATCTACCCCGTTGAATAAGTTGACTCATAAAAAGGTAAAGTTTTTGTCGTCTGATGCTTGTGAGGGGAGTTTTGAGAAGCTAAAGGATATGTTGACTTTGGATTTGGTCTTGACTTTACAAAAATCCACTGATGGGTTTATGGTCTACTGGGATACATCTCATGTGGGACTTAGTTGCATTTTTATGCAGAAAAGGAAGGTGACAGCTTATGCCTCTAGATATTTGAAGGTGCATGTGAAGAATTATCCATCTCATGACCATGAATTATAATTCATGGTATCTTCACTATTTTTTACAATGCATGTGGATATCTTTTCTGTTCATAATAGCCTACAATACGTGTTTACTCAGAAAGATTTTAATGTTAGTTAATGGAGATGGCTTGAGTTTCTCAAAGATTATGATATGAGTCTTCACTACCACCCAAGTAAAGCTAATGTGGTTGCTGATGTTCTTAGCAGGTTATCCATGAAGAGTCTAGCTCAAGTGGATTAGGAGAAGTGGGAATTAGTGAAGGATATTCACCATTTGGCTAATCTTGGAGTTTGTCTTTTGGACTCTGAGGATGGTGGTGTGTTGGTGCAAGAAGTGGTGTGGTTATTTCTTGGTGCTAAAATCAAGGAGAAGCAAATGTTAGATTCTATTTGATAAGGATCAAGGGTGATGTAGGAGGGAAGAAAGTGATGGCTTTTTAGATTAGTGGTGATGGTACTTTATGGTACCAAGGGAGGTTATGTGTTCCCCAATGCCGATGGTTTGTGTGAGAGGATCTTCACTAAGGCGCATGAGTCGCGCTATGTTGTTT
Source organism: Capsicum baccatum var. pendulum (assembly GCA_030864225.1). Taxonomy (NCBI): domain Eukaryota; kingdom Viridiplantae; phylum Streptophyta; class Magnoliopsida; order Solanales; family Solanaceae; genus Capsicum; species Capsicum baccatum. Next base: position 137,948,723 of record CM061552.1, read on the forward strand.
ATTTCAGTTTGACAAAAATGTACCATGACATTACGGAGATGTATTATTGGAATAATATTAAGAGGGATGTGGCTAATTTTGTACCCAAGTGCATGGTGTGCCAATAAGAAAAAGTTAAGCACATGAGGCTGGAGGTTTGTATCAAGATATTGAGTTGCCCAAATGGAAGTGGGAAGTAATCAACAAGGATTTTTTAACCGGTATCCCTCGGTCTCGGAATCAATTTGATTCAGTTTGGGTCATCGTGGATAAGATGACATAGTCAATTCACTTTTCTCCAGTGACTACTAACTTCTTAGCTTATGACTATGCAAGGTTGTATCATCATGAGATTGTGAAGTTGCATGGGGTACATATTTCTATCATCTCAAATTGTGGTACACAATTTTCATGTAACTTTTCACTGTTATTCCTAAAAGGCTAGGGGTATAAGGTTAGTCTTAGCATAACTTTTCACCCACAGTTGGATGGGTAGGCAAAAAGGACTATTCAGACATTGAAGGACATGCTTCGTACTTGTGTTATTGACTATGGTAGTAGTTGGGTTGAACATTTGCCTCTTTTAGAGTTTTCATACAACAAGAGATACCACTCTAGCATTAGGATGGCTTAATTTGAAGTGCTGTATAGTGGGACGTATAGATCTATAATTGGGTGATTCAAGGTTGGCGAGGTGGAGTTGTTTTGCCCAAATTTATATCACCAAGCCATGGAAAAGGTGAAGGTGATTCATGATAGGCTTAAGGCTTCCAATGTCTCCAAAAGTTCTACATGGATGTAAGGCGATGAGAGTTAGAAATTGAGGTTAGAATAGGGTGTTCCTAAGTGTGTCCCCCACGAAGGCAGCGATGTTATTTTGTAAGAAGGGGAATCTTAATCCTCAATATGTGCATCCTTATGTGATTTTGAGTAGGGTTGGTAATGTTGTGTATAAATTTGAGTTGCATTCTAGTTTAAACTCCATCCACCTAGTATTCCATGTTTCTATCTTAAGGAAGTGTATTGGCGATCCTTCTTAAATTATTCCAGTCAAGGATAATAGTATTTCTGATTCCCTGTATTATGAGAATGTCTTGATTAAGATCTTGTATCATCAGTTTCATCATTTGTGGACCAAATATGAGGCCTCGATAAAGGTTCTATGGAGGAAGCACAAGGTGGAAAAGGCTATGTGGGAAGCGGAAGAGGACATAAAGTCCAAGTATCCATTCCTGTTTTCTTCTCCAGAAATTTATGTGGAATATATGTGTTCTTCATAATTTCTTTGTTTTCAAACTTTGTTAAAGAAAAGATTTATTTCCTTGAATATTTATTTACGTTTGTGTAAAAAGTAAGAGAAAAGGCATTTAGGGGTTGGATCATGATTTTATTGCCTAGTTCCATCTTTCAGGGATGAATGATCCAAGTGAGGGAGAATATAAACACCCTAAGTTTTGACCCTTAGAAGTTTTCTGGGTTTGGAGCTTCTGGACATCATATGACTTGAGGGTACTAGTCATAAAATGTGGGTACGAGTTATGTATCTTAAGTCATATGATAATTAGTGTGGTTTGGGGTGGTTTCTATCCAAGGAAACACTAGACTCCATATAAGTTATATAGATATGATACGATAAGAATAGGGAAAGTGGTATGATGAATAGTGTCAATCCCTTGAGGTATTTTCTATGGTACGAGTTAGGGGTACCACTCATAGGATTAGGTACTAGTGGGGTTCCCAATTCATACCTATCTATGAGAATTTTTTAAAATTTAAGTTGGGTGTACTTTGGATATTTCCCCTTATAACTCCTTAGGAACCAATGACCTAACATACCTTTTTGTTCTTCATTAACCAATTTTTAATCAATCAAACACTCAAAAACACTATTGAATCTATCTCAAGCTTTTAGTTCAGAAAAGGGCAAGGGTTTCATCAGGGTGATTCAATTAGGGGCTTTCAATGGAATCTCTCTGTACACTTTGGTATCTAAGGCATGTTACTCCTCCATTATTGTTAGTTTAATAAATTCATATTGTAATGATTATTTTTTATGATTTAATTATTGTTATTGTTTAGTTTTGAGACATATGTTGGGAGGTTTTGGCTATTAATGGTTGGGTAATATTTTTCCTATTATTTACGTATGTTTTTTCATATTATGATGTTACTTTGAAAATCATGGAATGCCTGGTAATGGTAAATTGGTTTAGGGGTTCTATGGATCCCCCCAAATTGGTTGGTTTCAGTCTTGGAAGCTATATGCCCCCATGTTTGATAAAATGCCCATGAGAATAGTATTGTTACAAAGTTGGACTTTTATTGAAAACTATGAATTGCATAATGTTTTAATGAACCCAAAATGGTATAAATGATTTTAAATGATTTGGTAAGGCCTTGGTGACCATGGTTTTGGTAAATCGGAAATCATATGAGGTACAAGGGAATCCCCTACGATTTGGCGAATGACATTGCTTGAAAGGTATAGTCAGTATGACGACACCACTTCATAATGCCTTAGTAATAAACTATGGAATTAGTGGTTTGGTTGTGTGTTAAAGGTTTTAATCGAGCAATAATGGCGGGTTTTGATAGCCAACTGTTAAGGTGTAAGTCCAATGGACGAACACTGGAAACTGTAGTTTGCTGACATGAGGGTTTATCATGGTGATCATATACTTATGAGGTATACAGGAATTTGCTAAGTTATACTCATATATATGTATCAATGCGGGTGAAGGTTACTCGGGAATCCTTGACCCTGTGATATCTCTGATTTATGTGGCTACATGAACTAGTCCCATTTAGGGGGTAACATTGAACCCATGTAGCCCGTGAGTAGTTTTAAGATGGTCAAGTTACATAGCCTAGGTAAATGATTTAAATTCATGCTAAACTCGGTCCGCTTTCCCGACATAGATTATGTGTATATATGTATGGATGTGGTTGCATATGGTTATTTGCTTGGTTTTAAATGTTAGGATTTTTTTATCCTTACTCCTGAGTACATGCTAGAATTCACTCGCTAACCTGTCTTCGGGCTTAGTATCCCCACGCGATGCAGGAACTGGGCATTCTACTCCTCCAGCTTAGTGATTTGATTTGGGGACAGCTTGGTATTGGATTGAAGTAGTGATCTTCCATACTCTAGAAGGCTCTATTTCATGTTATGGTTTCTCTAAATACTTTGGTTATTTCATAGACTTTTGTTTTGGCTATGGTCGGGGGCATGTACTGACTGGATGTTGTTTGGATTTTTGTTAGAGGCTTTGTGAGACTACTTTAGGTTGTTATGGGTGGTGTCTGTAATGGTGTCATCCTTGGCATTGGTATTGGTATTGGTGCTGACACTGTGCGACTGTATTTGATTTATGGTTGTTCCATTCTATCTTGTTATATGCTCAAAATTCTTATGGTGTGAGGTGGTAAACGTTAGGAGTTGGGGAGTCTCCGATCTCGAGTGAGGCTTAAGGCACCCGACACGACTAGGCCCTAGTTAGGGTCGTGTCACACACCAACATCCTCAGAGTCTAAGAGACGAACTCCAAGGTAAGCAAAATGGTGAATATCCTTCACCAAGTCCTTATTTTAATCCACATGAGCTGGAATCCAAATGGATAACCTGCTAAGAGCATCAACAACCACGTTAGCTTTACTTGGATGGTAGTGAACACTCATATCATAGTCCTTCAGTAACTCAAGCCACCTTCATTGCCAGAGATTAAGCTCTTTCTGAGTGAATATGTACTACAGGCTGTTAAGATCATAAAAGATATCAGCATGGACCCCATCAAATATGACGATTGATTTCCAATGCGAACACCATATCTAATAATTCCAAGACATAAGTTGGATAGTTCTTCTAGTGAAACTTTGACTGTCTTTAGGCATAAGCAACCACCTTCTGAATAAAAACACAACCTAAACCAACTCGAGATGCATCACAATAGATGACAAAGCCCTCAGTGTCTTCAGGCAGAGTCAAAACTGGAGCTTAAGTCAACTTATCTTTCTTCTCAAAGCTACCCTCACAAGCATTAGATCGAAAGAACTACACCTTCTTCTAAGTCAGCTTGGGTAATGGGGAAGCAATAGAAGAAGAACTTTCCACTAACCTCCTATAATAACCAGATAAACCGAAGAAACTTTGAATATTGATTGGAGACGTGGATCTAGGCCACTTCTTAACCACCACAACATTATGAGTATTCACCATGATTCCCTCACTAGACATAACATGACCCAGATAGGTCACGATATTCAACAAGAACTCATATTTAGAGAGCTTAGCATGCAATGGATAATCTTTCAAGGTGTGTAATACAAGGAAGAGGTGATCGGCATGATCCTCGTTAATCTTAGAGTACACTAACATGTTATCAATGAAGAAAATCATGAACAAATCAAGAAACTAATGGAAGACCCTATTCATCAAGTCCATAAATGCCGTAGGGTCATTAGTCAAGCGAAACAACATCACCGAGAACACAAAATGCCCATATCGAGTGCAGAAAGTTGTGTTAGGGATATCCACCTCCCTAATCTTTAACTGATGATACCCAGACCGACGATTTATCTTAGAGAAGAATTTGGAACCTTGAAGTTGATCCAAGAGATCATAAATTATTGGAAGTGGGTACTTGTTCTTTACTATCACCTTGTTTAGTTGTCGATAATCATTACATATATAATGGGAACCATCTTTCTTAAGAACAATAGGACATATGCACCCCACGGGGACACACTAGGATGGATGAAATCCTTGTATAATAGATCCTTCAACTGCTCCTTGAGTTCCTTGAACTCAGCCGGAGGCATTCTATATGGGGGAATAGAGATAGGACGAGTGTCCAAAACAAAATAAATGCCAAAATATATTTCCTATAGGGAGGGACACCAAGAAGATCATTAGGGAAGACTTCAGGAAACTCATTTACCACTGGGACAAAATTTAATAAAGACCCTCCGAGTTAGGATCCTTAAACCGAACCAAATAATAGAGGCAACCCTTGGAAATTAATTTCCAGGATCTAAGATACGATATGAACCTTTCCTTGGGTTCTAAATATCCACTTTCCCATTTAACAACTGACTCATTAAGGAATTTAAAGATTACCTTATAGGTCCGACAATCTAAAGAAGATAGCATCAGTACAACAAATTCATCCCCAATATGACACCAAAATCAACCATGTCTAATTCAAACAGACCTACCAAGGTTTCTCTATTACCAATAGACACTACACAACCCCTATAGACATTTCTAGGAATCACGAAGTCAACCATCTTCATAGGAAAAGAAAATGGTATTAAATACACTAGAGACCAAAACCAATATGCACAGCCACAAATGGGGTCATAAAAGAGAGAGTCGACCTCGGATAAAGTAAATAGTACACATCACATTAAAAGAGTTTCAACATACCAGTAATAGCATCCAAAGTCATTTTGGACTCCTGAAGAATAGTAAGAGAGACGTCTTGGACTCCTGACGAATAGTAAGAGAATAAAGACGGTTTCGACTAGTAGTGGAGCTAGAAGTGGCACCCTTTGATTCAGGAGATGATGAAGAGGCAACAGGAACTATTTTTCCCCTAGAAGAAACTCTAGAGGGACAATCCCATTGCATATGTTTGATATGACCACAATTAAAACATTGATTTCTCCGTTTCTCATATTTACCATGTTGTGGCTGACCATAAAATCTACAAAGAGGATATGATAGACTGAACTGAGCCACACCAGCTTGAGATTGGGAACCCTATGTACTAAACTCTCCATCATGCCAAGACAAATGATCAACTAATGGTTGTGGGTAAGGAGTACTAATCTTAGACAAAGAACAAAGACTCCTCTTTTTCTCATGCAACTTTCCCCCATCTTTGTCACTCTGCTGTTGGCCTCCACTTGGATAAAAAAATCTAAATTTTTTACTCTACCTCTCACCAATATTAGATTTATTCTTTTTCTCCTCTTCGAACAACTGCATATGAACCATAAGTCAAGAAATGTCCATATTCTTAGTTAGCAAGGCAGCCTCACTCTCTAGAATCAACTCTCGGGGTAACCAAAATGCTAAGTTTCCCATTCTAGCCCTCATGCTAGATACCAATTCAGGAATGATACCTAAAAAACTGATGAAATTGCAAGGCATAATCTTTTACTATCATTCTTCCTTTTTTAAGTTAACAAATTCTTGTTCCTTTATCTCCCCCGACTCTTGAGGAAAGAAGTAATGTAGAAACGCCCTATAGAAATCATTCCTCAAGGAAAAAACCAGCATCTTCACCTCTAACTATTCTCAATATTCGTACCACTGGCTCATCACATCCTTGAATTGATAGGCAACAAACTCCATACCTTCAATCTTTGAAGAATGCATAACCTGAAACATATTCTCTATCTCATCAATAAAACTTTAAGGATCCTCTTCAACCTTTATACCAGTAAAAATCGTAGGATGCAACCTCATAAATTATTTAAATCTAGAGTCTTTAACCTAATCCATAGCAATACAAGCAGAACTAGACTATTGTAATAGAGATGCCATCAACTGGGTTAATAGGTTAATGGGTCGATGGAACATAACATTTTTAACCTTCCCTTAAGGTGACTGAGTATGAATGTCGGCCTCAAGAGTGGGATTAGTGGGGATAGGTGGGACACCTTATGTATAGTCAGATGCAGCAACCCTTGACAGGATCTATACCCCAGGACTTGGACAAGCTCCATCCACAGTGTCCTCAGATGAGACAGAAGAATTTCTACGAATATCAGATTTTCTTGGAGTCATGATCTTAAAGATGAGTATATATAAACCAAAGGGCTCCAATACCTTTGACTTTATCGCCTGAAATTAAGATAACAAAAAAGGGAAACATTTTCTAAATGTCTCATATCCTTTCCCTTATAAGTGTAGCACTACACACCCATAAAAGATGCTCTACATGACACGGAACCTAGGCTCTAAGACCACCTTTTTCATGACCCAAACAAGGGCTTGGTTATGATGGTTATCTCAAGTCCCACATGGATCATGGATTACCCCCTTCACCTAATAAAACAAACACAACATCCTTTAATATTGGATGAATTCTGAACATATAACTAGATGACATAAAACAAAACTAATAATAATTCATTAAGTGTCTATAATATCCACCAAAAATTAGGCAACCGTCCATAAAAAAATAATCAACCAAACCACCCAATTCAACAATAATCTAACAAAGCTTCTAAGAATTAAAGGTCAATAAAATTTCACGACATTTACCCGACAATAGACAAAACCAATATCCAAAAGATAGTCTAAACAAAAATGAAAACCACACTATGAACTAGGGTTTTTCGAAGGATGGAAGCTCACCATTTTAATCTGATTTACTAGCTGATCCCAAATCCAAGTCACTAAACAGAAGATATGGAAATATCGCCAGTTCTTGCATCACATGGGGATTGAACATCTAAAGATGGTTAGCGGTTAGAGTGTAAACATGTAACTCAGGGATAAAGCAACAAAATAATACCATGATTATAGTTCAAAACCAATACAACACTCAATGCATAATATCATATAGAATATGTATACATATATAATACCACATACTAGGGTAGGGAACAAGGCTTAGCATGAACTTTGAAAACCTTAACCTAGATTATGTAGCATAGCGATCATAAAACAAGGCATATACGAGCTATATAGGCCTAACTCTCTCCTAGCTAGAAGGGCCCCATTCATTTAGCCACACGAATAATAGAATATCCATATCTGTATATGCCTTTATGGGTAACTCAAACCACCCAGCATAATCAAGGTGACTTAAGCACCAATGTATAAAATATAGGGGACTCGAAACTCCCACTCATATATTCAATACGAGAGAATCAAACCTCCTGGTCATTTATACAACCGTGCCATCTAGCGTGGTTTCAGTGTTAGTACTTTGGGACCTCCACTTTTATGGCCCAACTACACATGCCACTCTTAAGCCTAATTTAAAAAATTTAACATGTATCAACAGTTATTAAAACCACTATACATATAGGCACCCTATTGGTATTATCACACCAACCCCACTTGCAAGCATACATTATTCCATAACAATAATTTCATCATTTAGTATTCAAACCAACTATTTAAACATCGATATTAAGTTAATTAACATTTGGGGCTCAAACCCATTTTTACCAATAAAACCCCTAAGGTTTCAATTCAATTTAATTTATGGCCATAAAAGCCTTTACAAAGACATTCGCCAATCATTATCATGATTGTGCCAAAGCCTTAGTTCAAAACAATAATTCAACTTACGAAAATATCATTCTCATTAATAATTTCACAAATAGGTTGAGGGTATGCCATAATCAAAGCTAAAATCATCAAATTTGGGGTTCAACCATGAACCCTCAATTAAATAACCATTTCCATGCACCCACATGTGTAAAACCATAATTAAACATATATAATCACAATTTAAACCATAGAAAACAATATTCAATGATATGTATTCAAACCCCTAAACCTTGGTTTCAAAGATACCATTAATAGTGTATTAACAATGCTATCAAAACATGTTTTTATTAAACTAACAATGAGGGAAGATTTACCTACTTGAATTAGGAAGATTCATGAAGAGAAACTGACTCTTAAACCTTTAGATGGCCACTTTAGATAAACCCTAGTCAATTTTATTTAATAGGATTTTGAGGGAGTAAAGATGATGTTTTGATCTTGTCAAGTGTAGAATGAATGCCCCAAAGTGTTTTAGGGATGTGGGGACCTTAAGGGTTTTAAGTGGGAAATGTCAAAAGTATCTCTAACTAAACACTATAAAAAGGGCGTCCTTGGGTATGAGTCAACCCATTAAGTCATCAACACATCATACAAATCATAGCCATGAGTCATATCATAGATAGTGAGTTTGACACACATACACTTTCTATCTTACGACTCCATGATCCCACTCTCCACCTGACTAATTGTAAGACTAGATTGGGTACTATCTTACGAAAGAGCATTCTAATTGTAAGACTAGATGATGAAGAAGTGGACTTCAAATTATACAAACCACTTAATCCATATTCTCATTATATGGATTTATGAATGATCACAGTTATGTAAGTGGATGAGTGTGGGGTGGAGTAGAAACCACCATTAGCCTCACTAGACTATCTCATAGAGGTGCCCAAACCGCCTATTAAGCCAGAAGTTGAAAAACTAAAAGAAAAACCTAACAAGTCTATTATTGAAAAATTTATGGACCTTCAGAGTACATACTTAAGAGGTCAAAAAAGAGTGAGAAGATGGACATCAATTATGACAAAGATGATAAAGGAATATGGATAAAGAGTAGTGATGTGGGTCATGTCGCGATACTAAATCAAGTGCTGCTTAGGAGGCAAACTAAGTTTAGGTACATATTTTATTTTTATATTTTACTTTTATTTCATTTTTTTTTGTATTTCTTATCACAAATAGAAGGAAAGCTTATGTATTGGAGACCTAATTTGAGGAGCATAGCAAAGATTGGGTGTGGGGTCCACCAGACCTTATTGATGATTAAAGATACTACTAGCTAGGCTAAAGGCCTTAGGGAGTATTCCTATCCTTTCTTTTGGATTATACTTTGAGGACAAAGTGTGTTTTTAATTATGGGGTGGGGAATCTTCCCATGGTATAGGTTTAAGTACTGCTATAGGATATTTATAGCTAACTACTAGTTTTAGTAAATTTGAAAAAATTATAAAAAGATTTTCTCATCGATTGTTTAGTTTTTGTTGGTGTTAGTCTCGTAAGGAAACACTTCGCCCACCCCTTGGTTTTTCTTTTCGATTATTTTTTTAGCACGTTCCCTTTGAATAAAGTATTTTTTTCATTTTTAGGAGTAATTGTTAGAAATAAGTGAGATATTCTTTCTAGTTGCTATGTGTGATTATATAATGCAAGAGGTTTTAAATGTAAAAGCATGTTGGTTGATGTGTGTGACTACTGTTGAGATACCTAGTCTTATTTTTATGACTCTCGTGGAATGTTAGATTAATTATGAATTCATGTTATTTCTTAGTTTAGAGTTAATAATGATTATACTTGAGTTTAGCGTGTTCCATATGTGAGTGAGGATTTTTGTTGTATTCCTTATTGCATATTGATTTCTAGAACTTGCCTGGTGTGTATGCAAAGAGAAATAAAGAATGTTAGTTTTGAGAGATATAGGCATTTCTTTGATAGCTATATTTTAAATCCCCTTTTATCTACCCTTTTTGTATGATCTTAGTTAGCCCAGTTGAGACTTTATACTATATTCTTCTGTAGCCTGAGATGTAGACTATTCACCTTCTTTGATTGACTATAAGTTGATACAAATATCCTAAGATCTTTTGTTGAAAATTAATGAGGTTAAGGAGTGTAAAAGTTATTAATAAAAGAGGAGCAAGTGAAGCCCTAAAAGAGTATCTATTGGTGTTGAAATGTCGATTTATTGTGGTTGGGAGTGATGTAATGAAAAAGAGAAAAAATTATCAAAATTTAATTATGTGTTTATGTAAAATATTCCCCCTTACTATATGTTAACTAACTTAAGGAAATGGGGAAAAATAAATGAGAGTGGGAAGAGAGAAGTGGTGGAAATTTGGTTGGTTTTAAGGAACCCTAATGTACAATGTGATGTATTAAAGCACTGAGGAAAGAAAGTGACTATTACTGTCTAGAACAGTTCCGACCTATCCCTTAGCATACTTTACATCTCTTAAACACATTTTTTATCTTAAGCCTTGATATTATAATATAAGTGAAGCATTACACTAAGTAAAAGACTATGGTTAATCATACGTGACAAGTGAATTCTTTGTAAGAGTGAGAGAAATTTGAATTTTATACCTATTCATCTAATATATTGCATCTATTTGAGTGACTCTGGGTACCTATCTTATCGTGAGGTCACATTTTTTATGAAAGTTAGGTTACTTGTATGATATCTTTAAGTGAGCAACATGCATGAGTTTTCCAACTTGATTGAGGTAGTTCTCAAGGTTAGGGTGTTTCGTAGTAGTGTTCATGAGTTTCAATTATAATAAGGCAAGCGTATTGTGGAACTTGCTATTGACGTGGTCATTGTAGCTTTAGTTTGAGTGTGTTTATTGTTTTATATTTGATTATTCATCGTATAATGCTTACTGTTAAGAGTTTTTTGAGGAAAAACAAGGCTTTAAGTGTGGGGTTATTATCTTAGGTGGATTTATGCATCTAACTGTCATTATTTACTTACGTTTAGCCTAGTTTTATGAATTTCTTGTGTGAATAATGAGTTTTTAATGATGTATTCGAGAATATATGTGTTAAAATAAATTTTAATAATGTTCAATGTTTGTTTAATGCAAGTCAGGAATCAATTTGATCACATAGAGTTTAGACGAGAAAACTAGTATTACTAGCTTGAGCTATGTGTTGTTCTGGTGTATCTTTGCGAATTCTATTGTGTTGGGTGAACTAATTAGGCTTGTTAAATGATATTTTTATATCATGGGTGATTTTAATATCAATGTTTTAAAGATAAACATAAGTAAAGTGAAGTGTAAAGACACCTAAGAAGCAAGGAAATCAAAGGGAAAAAGAAAAGAGTTCAAGATGTCAAAATCTGGAATTTCTAAAGTCATGGGTGTACCATACCCTTAGTCCTCCAACATAAGAGCAGCTATAGAAATTAGAAAAGAATAAGGGTTCCAAAAAAAATTTCATCCTCTTTAAGGGTTTTCCATTCCCCTAAACACAGAGCAATAAAGGCCTGACATGCCTAAGGCACTAAAATGACCAGCTTTTCTTATATTATAAATACGACACTTGGGACTTGTTGTAAATACCTAGGATGAATTTTAGGGATCAAAATGCATTTTAGTAGGCTGAAATTAGGGTTCTTAATATTTATTTTATTTTATTTTAAATTTTTTATATAAATTCCTTAATTGTGTTTCATTGTAGATCCATGAGTGGCTAAATACCCTCATCTAGGATCGAGGACAAGAACATGATTACTTATTCTTTCAATTGAGTTTGTTTTAAGTTTATTTTCATTGTTTAGTTGTTAAATATTCTTAGTATTACTATTATATGGATTCACAACCCTTAGGGTAAATCAATATTTCTATTGTTAGCACAAAAGGAGGAATAATAGAATAGATTGTGGGATATATGGAGTGGGATCTTATATGTTGAAGTAATTTAAGTTAAGATCTGTGTTTACTATAAGAATATACCTAATTTTCCCATTTGGTTCATATACGAGATCAAATATAACTACTTTTAATTTAGTTTTCACTTCCCCACTAAACAATGTAGTTGTAGGGCTAAGTTAATAGATGATTAGAGGCTCAGAAAACCATAATAATGTTATCATCCCCATGAATCAACAACGAACATAATTAACTAAATTGATGATCTTTTATGACTAAGTAGGATTGTTAGTAGTGCTTTGACCCTAGATTTTTCCCCAATATTGTCTCCAACTCTTTGCTCTACCGAATTTTTTATGACTACTTTTGAATTATTAATTCTCAAATGTTATTTGTTACACTTGCACTTGTTTAATTACTTTGGTAAAGATAAAATTTGATTGTTGTTCAACCAAGTCCCTGTGGGATCGATACTTTGTTTTTAAAGGCCATTTTACTACTTGGGTGACCATATATACTTGTGTGTGTCCTAGGATGCCACATATCTCTATCTATAATGATGGTAAGGGTCACACTAGGAATTCTTACTATCTCCTTGACATAAATTTATGCTAACTGTTGGGAGTTGTAGTCTACTCGAACTAGCAAAAAGTGAGTTGATATCATAAATCGACCTACTATCACCTAAATAAGGTAATATTTCCCCAGGGTCTTAGAAAGACCCACCATGAAATCTATAGTAATGTGCTCCAATTTACACATAGGTATAGGCATCCTCAGAAGCAACTCCATAGGTCTTTGTTGTTCATACTTCACCTGTGGACAACTGTGACTCTTGGACACATAATCTACTATGTATTTCATTATCTTTGAACACTAATAAAGTTGCCTCAAGTCATGGTACATCTTATTCATGTGAGATGAACAAAATAATCACAACCATGGGTCTCTAAAAGTACATCATAAATCAAATCACTAACCAAAGGAAAACATAACCTTCCTTCAAACAACAACACCCCTCTCGCATATAAAGTGAAATCCACCACATCCTCACATACCATTTTATTAAGAAATCCATTTGTCTTCCTGTCCTTAAATTTCTTGGCCTTAATCTAACCCAGGTATGTTGAATTTACTACAACATCACCGCAACACTATCCAACACTCTATCCTTGTCTGAAATCCCAAACAATATGCTCTATGATGATAGATTTTGAAAATCTCTAGTGAAAGATCTCCTAGACACCCTAAAGAATGACAAACTACCCATACTTAAAGATATTTGTCTCAATGTCTCCGCCACCATATTTGCCTTACCTGGATGGTACTGAATAGTTTCATCTTAATCCTTCAACAAATCCATCCATATCTATTGCCTTAGATTCAAATTTCTCTAAGTAAACGCTTACTATAAGCTATGGTGATCTGTGAAGACCTCACACTTAACACCATAAACATAGTGTCTCTAAATCTTTAACTCAAACACCAGCACATAAAACTCTAAGTCATGGGTAGGGTAGTTCTTCTCGTGAGGATTCAAATGTCTCAAATAATAATCAATGGAATTCCCATTCTTCATAAACACAACACCAAATCCCCTAAGTAAACCATCAGAAAACACTATAAAGTCTTTAACTTTAATCGGTAAATAAAGGCTAGGAGTTGTAGTCAAGAGTGTGTAGATTTTACAAGCTCTTCTCATGTTGATATATCTAAATAAATGATCCTTCCTCCTTGTCAAGTCCATTTCAATGACGCATAGTTCCTGAAAAATATGTGCTAACAACTAGAAAGAAAATAAATCTCCTTACCTTGATCATTGAACTAGGCTGGATCTAATTCTTAACAACCTCAGTGTTTTAGGGATCCACCATTACCCATTTTTTGGAAATGATGTGCCATGAAAATTTAACTAAAGATACCCAAAGCTCGCACTTTAAGAATTTGGCAAATAATTATTTCTCTCTTAGAATCTACAACACTATGCGAAGGTGACATATATGATTCTCCTTACTCTTGGAGTAAACTAGAATGTCATCGATAAATATAAAAACAAAAGAATCTAAGAATGACATAAATATACCATTCATCAAGCTCATAAAGTCTAGAGGCATATTATTTACCCAAAGGACATCACGAGAAACTCATAATAGCCATAACGAGTTTGAAAAGTTGTCTTTGGTATGTCCACCAATTTAATTTTCAGCTGATGATGACACAACAACAACCCAATTTTATAACATACCATCGCACTTGATGTTTCGACTTTTGAAAGAATAGTTTTTATCTCTTTCTTGGGAAAATGCATGTTTTCAAGCAACCAAGGTTGCATTTAATGCTGGTTTTTACTGTTTTAGGGTAAGGAGATAGCTGAAGGAAAAGACTTAGAAAATTAGGAGAAAAACACTTCTGATGGTTAATATGGTGGACCGTAAGTCTTACGATGGACCACCAACTCAACCGTCAGGTCCAAACAGAATCCATGACTTCAGAAGACCCAGCGACGGCCCATGTGGTGGACCATCAGTCTTGCGATGGACCACAACTTTGGCCATCAGCGCTAAATAAAACCAGGTATCCTGAAATGCTCAGCGAAGGTTAATTTGGTGGACTATCAGCCTTGTGATAAGCCACCACTTTGTCCGTCATGACTATCCAGAGCTCGACTCTCAAGGATCATCAGCGACGATCAGAATGGTGGACCGTCATTCTTGCGATGGAGCACCACTTTGACCATTAGTCTTCTCCAGAAAGTGACTCTCTAGGATCAGCAGCGACAAACCAAATGAAGGACCGTCAGCCTTGTGACAGACCACCACTTTGTCCGTCACTTTGGACACGGGTTTTTAATTTCGAATATTAAATCCCTTTTGGCTGGGATCATATAAATACCCAGTTTTAGGTTTTACTAGGTAACTTTTCTCTTTTATTAGATTTTTCCATATCGAAAATACGTTGTTACATAGTTTTTCTCTAAGATTCATTGGATATTTGTGAATCAAGATTCCTGTATCATATTTTCTATTGAATAACAACAATTTTGACTTTTGTATGTTAACTTTGAATTAATTTATGAATAACACAATGGAATCTTCTCTTTCTTGGGTGGAAATGTGTCGCTAAGCTCCCATAAATAGGGTTATGGGAGCCTTGATATTAAAAGCTAATTTTGATTTGTGAATCTAGTAGATCCTATGAGTAATTGATATTGCATAAACGCTTCTTCACTTTAATGAATTTTCTTTGTTAAAACCTTGAAAAGTGATCCCAAGAACAACACTTGATCAAATAGAAAAGTGTTTGTTGGGAAACAAAAGGATTTACATAAGTCTAAAGGCTTTAACCTTTCAATAGAGGAAAGACGCCTTAACCGGATCAACCCATGTGAGTTTATATTTGAATTAATAATATGTTCCTTAAGTTTGAGAGAATTAAGGGATAAGTTACTCACTTAGGTTTAAAAACTAATTGGTAAACCATAAAATTCAATTACTCTAGCAATTAGAATTGTTTATTGGGAATCCAAAATACTTCACAACCCTAGCTTCTTAAGCATCTTGGTGACCATAATATAGTTTGACTTCTCTTATTGAATAATATTATCTATATAACCTACAGTTAGATTATATTCTGTAACAAACATTTGAATATAATTGATAAATTAGAACCCCTTTCTATATTGGAACCTTTGATCAACAATCTAGTAACAACCACAATACTTAGTTAACACAGTATTCCCTGTGGGATTCAACACCCAACACAGTTGGGTTCTATAGTTGACAGCGACCGCTTACACTGTCTAATGAGAGTTATAATTTGGGTTTATCAAATTTGGTGCCATTGTCGGGGAATACGGTTGTCAAATAAGTTTGTGTTTGTTAATTAACTTTTGGTCAAGTTTCCCATATTTTACTTTGTTTGTAGTTTTTTTTCTGTGTAGGGTAGTTATTGTATATGCCAAGTACACAGATATTAGGTTCACCATTGTTATCAATATATTCAAAATAGCAGTTAATTAGTAGAATGGCAGACCTCCAAGATGTTGAGAGACTAGCTGCTCTGGATAGAGCTCAACTAAATCAACAGAATAATGGCCAAGAAGTGCATCATCCTAATCCTGATGATGATGATTTGGAGGATGATGATTTGTTAGATCCTGTCAACACAAGGCATACAGAGAATGTGGCTGCACCAGTGAATCGAAATGTAAATAGGAATCGTCCCATTAGGGTGAGGCAGGATTGATAACCTGTACAGTTTGATCTGAATGACGAAGATGATAGATTGGATGGAGCAGGTGAAACTGGAGCTACCATTCCTTCATCTCTAGCACCTGGAATTATACGTACGATGATTCAATGCCTCTATCTTAAAGGGTTATCCGGTGGCCTTCTTGGAGATGATCCAAATATGTATTTGGTGAAATTTGTCACCGTTTTCAAGTCTTTCAATAACCCAGGAGTGGATCAGAATGCTATATGAGTTTATTTCCTTTGTCCCTATCTAAGGAGGCGACACTATAGCTCAATGGGCTGACTCCCAACTCTATCACCAACTGTAGGCAGTTGAAAGAGTCTTTCCTAGAAAGATTCTTTCTATTTTCTAGGAAGGTACAGTTAAGGGATGAAATCAATAACTTTCGACAGGTTCCTACTTAAGCTTTTCATGAGACCTGGGAGAGGTTTAAAAAAAACTGATACAATGCCCGAACCATAACATGAAAAACATTTATTTGATGGAGACTCTTTATCAAGCTTTGAACTCTATTATGAAGCCAGTCATAGATAATGCTGCAGGAGGATCGTTTGTTGACCTTACTTTTCTAGAGGCTACAAAGATGCTTGATAAGATAACCAAACAGAGTAGAGTTTGGAATACCTGGGATTCTGTGGTAGCAAGTGCTACTGTGTCTGGTAGTATGACTACAAAGCAATGCAAGAAGGAGGATCAATATGACCAAGGTATGGCATACTTGAAAAAATAGATAGATTTGCTAACTAAGTATCTAGTGTTTGAAAAAATGAAAATGGTGAAAGTTTTTGCATCCAAGGGAAGAGCTAACTCTGATTTGGAAGAAGAGGTAAACTATCTAAATCACCAGGAGTTTTTTGAGGCAATAGCCAAGGAAATCAAGCTAAGAAATATTACAACAAAGCTGGTTACAAGGATAGAGATCAAGGGAACCGAACGAGAAAGAATGATGGGAGTGGACTATATTTACCTCCTGGAAGCAAAGATAATGTTGTAACTAGTTCTAGCAAGATGTCAATGGAGGACATGATGGAGAAATTATTAAAGTGAGTTGAGGCTACCAACTCTGGGGCAACTACTATGAAGAGTGATTTGTCTACCATGAGTCAGTTGGTAAACTCACACATTATTTCTATCAAATAGTTGGAGCAGCAAATAAGTTAACTCTCATCAGCATTGAATCAGAGGAAGAGCGGAATATTTCCAAGTGATATAGTTCATAACCCTTAAAATGATGGCTCTTACATGGCAATAACCATACGGAGTAGTTAGTTATTACCAGGCCTGTCTGTGGGTAAAGCAGTGATTAAAGATGTGATTCGAGAGGAGATTAATCATAAAGAAAGTTATCCAGTGGAGTCTAAGAAATAAGATAAAGTTATAGATAATACACCATCCAATAATCAGCAGGTTGATGAGTTGGAGAAGAGCAAGGGAAAGGAGACTGAAGTGGTAGTTACTATGCTCCCAAAGCTACCTCCTCCATTTACTTATCGATATAAATAGAAGGTCGATGACACAAACTTTGGCAAGTTTACGGCCATGCTTAAATAGTTGACAGTTAATTTGCCACTAGTTGAAGCATTGGAGTGGATGCCTGGGTCTACTAAGTTCATGAAAGACCTTGTCACGAAGAAATGGATAGTTAGCTATGAGTCGATGGATAATCTCTATCATTGTGGTTCTATCTCTATAAGGTCATGGTGCAAAAAAAGGCAGACCCATGAGCATTTACCATCCTGTACACTATTGGGTCTCTTGATTTCGCAAAAGCTCTATGTGATTTGGGAGCTAGTATAAACTTGATGTCGCTTGCTGGGTATAAGAACTTGGGTTTAGGGGATCGTACTACCACAAACATGAGGCTAGTTATGGAAGACAGGTCTGTGAAATGGCCCATGGGGATTCTATAGGATGTATTAGTAAAAGTGCCTTATTTCATATTTCTAGTTAATTTTATCGTTCTTGATTGCGAGGTGGATTTCTAGGTGCATATATTCTTGGGTTGACCTTTCCTCGCAACTGGGAGTGTACTTATTAATTTAAGGACAAATGAGCTACTATTCAGGTTGAATGATAAAGTAGTTTGCTTTGCTGTATGCCTGTCCATGAAATATCATAAAGATATGAGCATATTTTTTATTATGGATGTTTATTTTTAGGAGGAGTAGGAAGTGACTACAGAACAAAAATTTGTTGTGGAGACTTTAGTTATTGTAATGATGAATTGTGATCATGATGGTATTTAAGATTACAAGGAGATGGTTTGTCCCTTAACAGGCATGGGGTCTTATTCATATGCTCCTAAGAAGTTGGATTTAGACATGAAAAATTGTCCAAGTCCACCTTCTAAGCCTTGTATCGAAGAGCCACCTATCTTGGAGATGAAGGAGTTTCCCGGTCATTTGAGGTATGTGTCCTAGGTAGTTGGAATACACTACCTATTGATATTGTTGTTGTTCTAGGTGAGCAATAGGTGGAAGCTCTCATCTCTGTTCTTAAGAGATAGAAGAGGAATATTGGTTGGACAATTGCGACATCATTGGTATCCCTACTAGTACATGTACATATAAGATTCAAATAGAGGAGGATTGTGTTCTGACTATTGAGAATCAGCGTGGATTAAACCCCCTTATGCAAGATTTAGTTAAGAAAGAAATCATCAAGTGGCTAGATGTAAGAGTGGTATACTAAATCTCAGATAGTAAGTGGGTGAGTCCTATTTAGCGCATTCCCAACAAAGGGGACATGACAATTGGAGAAAACAAGAAAAATGAGTTGATCCCACTCAGTCCTATTACTAGGTGGAGGGTGTGTATGTATTAGAGAAAACTCAACTCATGGACACTAAAGGACCACTTCCCAATGTCTTTCATGGATCAGATGCTTGATTAGCTAGCGGGAAGGGGTTGGTACTATTTTTTAGATGGGTATTATGGTTACAACCAAATTTATACTACTCTTGAATATCAGGAGAAGACAACATTCACATGCCCATATGGAATATTTTCTTTTAGGAGGATGCCTTTTAGGTTGTGTAATGCACCTGCCATTTTTCAGCGGTGCATGATGTCGATATTCTCTGATATGGTTGGAGACACCTTGGAGGTGTTTATGGATGATTTCTTGATTGTAGGTGATTCTTTTGAGCTCTACTTGCTAAATCTTAGTCAGGAATTGTAGTTTGTGAAGAGTTCAACCTTGTCCTTCATTGTAAAAAATGTTATTTCATGATAAAGGAAGGCATTGTTATCGGACACAAAATCTTAGCTAAAGGGATTGAAGTAGATAAGGCAAAGGTCAAAGTGATTGAGAAACTTCCTCCCCCTATCACAATTAAAGGGGTCCATAGCTTTCTCAATCATGTGGAGTTTTACCACAGATTCATAAATGACTTCTCAAAGATTTCAAACCCACTTTGCAAACTTTTAGAGAACGAGGATAAGTTCACTTTTGGTGATGACTGAAGAAAGGCCTTTGAATGTTTGAAGTTGAAACTGGTGGAGGCTCCAGTTATTGTTGGTCCTGATTGGATGAAGCCAGTTGAGATTATATGTGATTCCAGTGTAGTAGCACTGGGAGCTTTTATTTTCCAAAAGAAAGAGAAGTTATCCCATCCGTTATATTATGCAAGAAATGCCTTAAATGAGGATCAAAAGAATTATTCGGTGACTGAAAAGGAACTTCTAGCAGTGTTGTATGCTTTTAAGAAGTTCTAGGCATATCTATTGGGTACCAATGTAGTGGTGCACACTGACCATGCTTCCTTAAGGTACTTAATGGAGAAGAAGGATGCTAAGCCAAGGCTGATACGGTCGATATTGCTACTTCAGGAATTTGACTTCGAGGTCAAGGATTCAAAGGGATGTGAGAATCAGGTAGCAGATCATCTATCCATACTCTAAGGTGAACAGGAAGCCATGAATGAGTTAGAGATTGATGATTCCTTTCCGAATGAGAAAATATTGGCTACATTGCTCGAAAAAGTACCTTGGTATGCAGACTTTGCAAACTATATGGTAAGTGAAGTAATACTAGAGAATCTTTCCTTTCACCAAACGAAAAAGTTTATCTAAGATGTGACACATTACTTTTGGGATGAACCGTATCTTTTTCAGTGGTGTACAAAATGTATTATTTGATGGTGCATCCAAAAAGTAGATATGTTGAGTATACTAAAAGTGGGTCATGCTTCCCCAGTTGGAGATCACTGTACAGGTGATCCTACTGCAAGGAAAGTGCTTCAGAGTGGCTACTATTGGCCCTCTTTGTTCAAAGATTCCTATGAGTTCATGAAGAGGTGTGACCAATGTCAAAGGCAAGGGTCCATCTCAAAACACCATGAGATGCCAAAGTTTAAAATTCTAGAGGTAGAATTATTTGATGTCTAGGGCATTGATTTCATGGGGACCTTCGTGAGATTATTTGGGATGAAGTACATATAAGTTTCTGTTTACTATATGTCAAAATGGGTTGAGGCAGTGGCTCTAGTAGATATTGAAGGGAAGAGATGGAGGATAGCACTTTTGTAATAAGATGTTCAGAGCTGCCTTGGTAAAATATGGAGTTAAGCAGAATAAAATGGCTACATCATACCACCCGTAAACCAGTGGGCAGGTAGAAATCTCTAATCAAGTAATTAAAGCTATCCTTGCTAAGACTGTAAATGTTAGTAGGAAGGATTGTTCTAGAAAGTTGGACGATGCCTTATGGGTATATCAAATGGCTTTCAAGACACCTATTGGCATGTTTCCTTACTAATTGGTTTATGGCAAGGAATGTCATTTGCCGATTGAGCTGGAGTATAAAGCATTTTGGGCACTGAAGCAGCTTAACTTGAATTGGAATAAGGTAGTGAATATGAGACTGGGGCAGCTGTATGACATGGACGAGTTACATCTTGGATCTTATGATCGGGCTAATCTTTACATGGAAAGAATGAAAATGTACCACGACTGCAGGATATCCAAAAAGGTGGCTTAGTGCTTATCTTCAACTCCAGACTCAAACTGTTTCCAAGTAAGCTCAAATACAAATGGTTCAGCCCATTTAAAGTTTGTCATGTCTAGTCATATGGAGTAGTGGAACTTGAAAATAAAGATGGAAGTGTCTTCAAAGTAAATGTGCAGCATGTGAAACTGTATATCGGTCCAATGGACTCAATAAGGAGTATTGATACTATCTATCTCGATGAAGTATGAGTAATCGAGATAACTGAGTCATGCTGCTACTATAAATCAGGCGCTGGTGGGAGGTAACCCATATTGTGTTGTTGTGAAGCATTAGTTAAATTATTTTGTTGTTCTAGTGCATTTTTGATGTGTTTCTGAAGTGTGTAGGAGTTAAAATGCAGCAAAAAGGAGTAATACAATTGGAAAAAGGGTTGAAAATTTCAGCTACTTGAAAAAAATTATGGCTGAATCGGTGGACCAGCAGTCACCTGACAGACCACCATTTCAACCATCGCAATAAAGATAAAAAACTCATTCACTCAAGAAAATTGACGGCCAAAGTGGTGGATCGCCACTAAATAGGTGGACCACCATACTGACCATCAAAATCAAGCTGAGTTGCCCAGGTTCTGGTAAGGTGTGACGGCCAAAGTGGTGGACCATCAAAAAATTGGTAGACCACCACTTAAACCGTAAAAATTAAGCTGAAGTGACCATATTCTGGTAAGGAGCTACATCCCAAATGGTGGTCCATCGTATTCCCAACGGACCATTGTAGCAGCCATCATTGTTACCCTAGCACTGGGTCGTGTCAGGTTAAAATTGAGATTTATTTAAGTGACCCATATTTGTCTAATTTATTTTAAAAAATTAATAGAGCGGTTACATATGTTGTACCCTTTTTACCTCTTTAACTGACCAAATTCTATTGGATTCAAAGAATCTGAGGGCATTTGATCTACCTAGGACTCTCAATCTACTTCTTTTTTCTCTATTCAAACAAACCCTTTTCTTTTCTTTATATTCATCTCAAATATTCTTGAAAGCAATTATAGAGTCTTAAGTTAAGTTTTTTTTCATTATTTGTAATCAAATAAAAGAGAAACTTCATCAAAACCAAGGTATGAACATCTCCATGTTTTTCTTAACTGCTACAACATGAAATGAATTATTGGTTAGTTGACAACAGTTCATCTTGTTTTTCTTTTTTTCCTTTAACTGGTTTTGAGTATAGAACAATAATATACACAATGTGGGTAAAGTCTAAGTAACCTGTGTGCTCAAAAGTGTGAAGTTGTGTGCATAAATGTGAAGTTGGTGTCACATTTTGCTAAAAAATCAGGATTGTAAGCTAAATGTTTGACAAAACGCCGAATTTAATCCGGAATATGAAAAAGGGGGTGCGATAATTGAAATAATGGACCGTCAATTATGCAACGAACCACCAAATGGACGATCACAAGAACCCCAAAAATGACACCCACTGATTAAGATGTGACGGCCAAAGTGGTGGATTGTCAACTTTGCGACGAACCACCATATGGACCGTCACAACTCTCTGAATTTTCAGGCCTTCTGGATAGGACCTGGCAGCCCACCTATTGAACCCCCAGTTACACGACAGAGCACCAGTATGGCCATCAAGTATAATTTTTTACTATTACGCTACTTTTATGTTCTGAACTAATTTCGTACTTTTTTTTCAAGAGTTATGGCTCATAAACTTCCACCAAACAGCGAAGGAAGATCCTAAAGGAGTAGAGGCGAATCTTCACTCGTGTACAATACTAGGCAATGTAAAAATGAAATCCCACGCTCTTATAGTTTAAAGAGAAGAGAGATAGTAGTACAAGCTATACTAGCTAAAGCCCAGATGAGGCCACGGTTGCTACAAATCAACCCAAGCCCGTTGAGGGTAAAACTGAGGTTGCTAACATGGGAGAACAAATGGAAATGATTGATATAGATGTCAAACCTTAGGATGCTAATGTTATCAAGTATAAAGATCCTCAAGTTCGAGAGGCGATTAGACATCTGATAGAGGGCGCAAGAGAGAAATTCTATGATGGACTACACGTACAGCAAAAGGGATAAAAAAGCAATTTACGGAGGAACATCAGATTGTGACAATAGAGATACATCAATATCTTGAACTGGAACATTATTTCAACGATTATGAATAAGCATAGATGAAAAGGCCCCAGGATCGTATCAACCGAATTTGGTAAGAGAATTTTTTACCAATTTTCTAGCATTAGTAAAGATAGACTATCCAAAGGTTTCATCAGTTGCAAACTTTTCAAATAGAGATTCAGTACCTATTTTAGGAGTCATCGTCAACATTTTATCCCAGATAATAAATAGGATACTTTTTGGGCAAGAGTATGAAGCTCCACCCGCTATGCCTGATCTGGAGTGTAGGTTAAGATCTACATATACTCAGAGGCCCTGGGTGGATACCTTGTTTACTGATGATGGTAACCCCTCTTGGGTGACCGATCCATGTAAGTACATTGCAAAATATTCCATAACTTCATGGCTAAGTTCTGGTGGGTTGATGTTCGTTTAAGGCTGATGCCAATAAAAGGTGATGGAAATTTAGATAAACATAGAGTTGTGTTGGTGCCCAGTTTGGTTGCAGGGCTGCAGATTGACTTCAGCCAGATTATTGCAGAGAAGATGTTCATAAGAGAATATAAAACCGCTACTGTATTGCAATTTCCATGCTTGAGCACAGAGTTGTGTAGGCAAGAAGATGTTTCTCTAATTCGTGAGGTTGATAATGCAATCTAGGATACACATAGACAAGACATTGAGAAGTCAAAGATGACTCAATATTCGAGATATATGTCACCAAGCCTCCTGCTTACCAGACTCAATCTGCACCAACTCCCGATGCTTCCAAAATTCCTGTAGGTATGTCTTTGCCCATCACCATTTATGTGCCACCTGAGTATGCACCTCCAATTACATCTGCAGGGTCAGGATCTGCACCATCTATGGGTGGAGCAGACTTTGTCGAATACAGGTTAACGCAGGAAAATTTTACAAAATTGGTAAAACTTCATAAGAGGTTTCAAAAATAGTTAGATAAATGGGCGTCACAATTCAAACCTTTTGTTGATGGAATTGTAGCTGAGGCAATCCATCTATTCCAAACTATTTAGTCTAGGTTGATAACATGGAATCACATCAACAAAAGGCGAGATGCAATATGTCTCCCTGATCTTGCCAAGCTCATGGTTGAATTTACGCAAGCAAAGCCTGATATAATAGATTTAAAGGGAAGGCAGCCACAACATACTATTTTTAACCCAGCCATAGTGGTGATTGACGATGATGAAGGCATTATGGACCTAATGGGAAGACCTATGAAAGACAAAGAAAAGCAGCACATGGATGAACAAGCTATAAAGAAAGCTAAAAAGAGGAGAAATAGAGCAGTAATGATACCAGAGCAACAGGAACAACATAATATGATGACAGCTCAAAAGAATCAAAGAAAGATGAACAAAAGAGAAAGATGAAGCAGCAAGAGTATCTAACTTATGCTGCCCTAGCAAAGGGAGCAAAGTTTAGCATCAGTTCGAGAGATGATTCTTTAGATCTAGGAAGGTGAGGTTTTGAGTTCCCCTACCACCATCGAGGCCATTATTGCACCAGGTGAGGACGCAGGATCCTCACCACACTTCACAAATGCCTCATATGAATAGGAGGAAAAACAAGTATACGTATTCCTTTGTACTTTAATTTAATGCTCTGAGGATAATGCATATGTTTTTATGTGGGGGTGGTGTTGCTGATATTCTAAACCCTACCATGTGTTATCTAGGAGAATCGGCATGTTTAGGATCAAGTTAAGTTTGCATTTTTCTTTTCTAGGTTTAACTTTAGATTCGCATTTTTCTTCTTTTTAAGTATTTTTATGTTGTCAATGTTGTTCCATGGAATAAAAATGTTGTTTGTGTTAGTATCTTGTTATAAATACAGATGATGAATGATGTTGGCACAAAGCTAGGACTATTTCTATATGACTGTTTATTTGTCCTCTAGGATATGTGCTCAACTGTTAGTGAATCTGTAGTTGGCATTAACCTGTAAATATACATGACATGTGATACAGATCTTAAGAATAGTAGAATGAGTGTGTCTAAGTTGCCACTGTGTGTTCAAGTATTTGTATTAGTTCTTACATAGTATAGTACCTAGAACTTGCCAGGTTCAATTGATGTTGTTCTATAGTTGATGAGATAAAAAGGGATGGCTGGCCACCTTGTGCTTTCAGTCCACTTAGCAAATTAATTAACTTTACCAAAAATAATTTTCCATTTTTGAACCCTTATTTGAGCCTTTTTTAATTTTCTTTATCACCAAGAATTCTAGTTAACTCTCTTTTAGCTGTTAAATCCTAGCTCTATCCCTAGTCTATTAATTGGCAATGTGTACCTAAACTTAGGCAAAACACCTTAGTTGAGGGTGGCTATGGTAGGACTATTAACTGCTTAATCGAAAGTTGTTCTAGAATTTGAATTTAAGTACTTAGCCCTATTCTAGTTAAGACAATGTACACCTTGACTTATGGCATCAACCTAAGTTGAGGGTGGCTGATGCTTGTGTATATATATAAAAAAAATAGGGGGGAGGGGGGGGTTATCATGGTAAATCATGAATGAATTATAAAAGGGTAAGTGAGCTAGCAAAGCAACAGCCTTGGTAAGAAGAATTTGAAGGCAAAGAGATTTAAGGCCTAGTTCTTAGTCACTTTTGCCCAAAATTCCTTCCTAATCTAGCCTGATACCTTATTACTAGCCTAGAAAAGACCTTATTGATCTTGGAACTCAGCTATAAGGGGGATGTTGGATGATAAATACAAGCTTAAGGGTGTATGCTCTATGTTAGTTACTTCTTTGATGAGTGAGAGGGTTTTGATTTGTATCCATAAAAAATACTGAGTAGTGGATCTCCTTGTCTAAGAGGGAAACCTAAGCCAAACTTAATTTGGCTGATCTCTGTAGATTCTTATTCCATGTTGTGTAGATGAATTGAATTTGAAACAATGTCGGTTATAGACTCTGACATATTAAACCATATGATTTGGATGACAAGTGAATGGTTGTGTGAAAATTGGTTCAGTAGTAAATTCGTGTCATTGCATTGTTGAGAGTGTTGATGTTTCGGCATTTGATGGAATATTTTTCATCTTTTTTCACGGGAAAAGTGCATGTTTCTAAGCAACAAAGGTTGCATTTAGTGTTGGTTTTTAGTGTTTAAGGATAAGGAGCTAGATAATGAAAAGACTCAAAAAATTAGTAGAAAAACACTTTTAACGGCCATAATAGTGGACCGTCAGTCTTGCGACGGTCCACCAACTCAACTGTTAGGTCCAAATAGAATCCATGATTTCAGAAGGCCTAGTGACGGCCCATGTGGTGGACCATCATTCTTGTGGTGGACTGTCAGTCTTGCAATGGACCACTATTTTGTCCGTCAGTGCTAAATAGAACTAGGAATCCTAAAATACTCTGCGAAGACCAACATGGTGGACCGTCAGCCTTGCGATGGACCACCATTTTGGCTGTCATGACTATCCAGAACTTGACTCTCAAGGATCACTAGCGACGGTCAGAATGGTGGACCGTCAGTCTTGCGATGGACCACCGCTTTGAACGTTAGTCTAATCCAGAAATTGACTCTCCAAGATCAGCAGTGACGGACCTAATGGAGGACTGTCATCCTTGCAATAGGCCACCACTTTGGCCGTCACTTTGGACGTGGGTTTTTAAGTTTGAATTTTAAATCCTTTTTGGTTAAGAACATATAAGTACCCAGTTTTAGGTTTTATAGGTAACTTTTCTCTTTTATTAGGTTTTTCCATACCGAAAATACGTCGTTACATAGTTTTCTTTAAGAAACATTGGAGATTTGTGAATCTATATTCCTTTATCATATTTTCTATTGAATATTGAAGAACAAAAGTTGTGACATTTGTAAGTAAACTTTGAATTAATTTATGAATAAAACAATGGTTTCTTCTCTTTCTTGGGTGGAAATGTGTTGCTAAGCTCCCATAACTAGGGTTATGGGAGCCTTGATGTGAAAAGCTGATTTTGAGTTGTGAATCTAGTAGATCCCATGAGTAATTAATATTGCATAAACTCTTCTTCACTTTAATGACTTTTCTTGGTTGAAGACTTGAAAAGTGAGCCCAAGAACAACACTTGTTCAAATAGAAAAGTGCTTGTTGGGAAAAGAAAGGATTTACAAAAATCTAAAGGTTTTAACCTTTGGATAGAGGGTAGATGCCTTAACCAGATCAACCCATGTGAGATTATAGTTGAATTAATAATATGTTCCTTAAGTTTGAAAGAATTAAGGGATAAGTTACTCACTTAGGTTGAGAAACTAATGGGTAAACCATAGAATTCAATTACTCTTGCAATTAGAATTGTTCATTGGGAATCCAAAATAGTTCACAACCCTAGCTGCTTAAGCATCTTGGTAACCAAAACTCTAGTTTGACTTCTCTTATTGAATTACTATTAGCAATATAACCTACAATTAGATTATTTTCTGTGACAAACATTTGAATATAATTGATAAATCAAAACCCCTTCTATTTTGGAACCTTTGATCAACAGTCTAGTAACAACCACAATACTTAGCTAACACAGTATTCCAAGTGGGATTCAACACCCAACAAAGCTGGGTTCTATATTTGACAGCGACCGCTTACACTCTCTAATAAGAGTTATAATTTGGGCGTATCAGTACCCTACAATTGGTTTAACAAATCATCTATGCGGGGCAGGGGGCATTTGTTTCTTATGGTTACCTTATTCAGATGTCTATAATCAATACACATACTCATATTACCATCCTTTTATGAAATAACTAGAGCCGGAGTACCCAAAGATAAAGAACATGGTTGAATAAGTCCCTTGTCAAGTAGTTCCTATAATTATGTTTTGAGTTCCCTCGACTCTAGTGGATCCATTAGATAGGACAAAAGAGATATAGGGTGAGTATTCAACATTAAATCAATATATAAATCAATATCTCTATCTAGAGGCATTCCTGATTATTCCGAAGGAAACACATCCTGGAATTCAAAAACCATCAGAACTGACTCTATAGAAGGGGACTCCAAACTATCCTAGAGATGAGCTAAAAATGTTAAATAGCACTTCCCCTACTAATCTTCTAGCCTAGAAAAATGATATATTTTTTGCCGATTTGGCCCTATACACTGCATCCCATGCTATTTTATCAATCATAAGAATATCTAGATTCTCTATCTTAGTATTACAATTTAAGACTATGTGAAATGGAGATAACCAGGTCATACCCAAAATTATGTCTAATATATATAGAATAAATCACGTCTAAAAACCTACAAACAACACATAATAGGAACGCTAAACATGGATTACAACCACATAACCACCAACGGGAGTAGACACATAAACATAGTAGTCTAGTAGATCATAAAAAAATTAAGAACCACCAAAAATTGGAGAGATATATAAGAGTAAGTAGAGCCTAGATAAAATAAATAGAGTCCATCTGGTTACAAACAGAAAAGGTACCTGTGATCACTACATCAGCACCTCGACATCACTCTTTCCTAAAAAAGCATAACAGTGAGCTTGATCATCAATATTAGCTAACTCTTTCCCCAACTATGCTTCTTCTTCTACACTGCTATTTCCTTGAACACTACCTAATTTCCCCATCCACTTTGTGAATGACCCCTTTTGTTACCTCCTTCTGTAGCCACTATAACTATATCCTATGTTTGCTGTTGTGCTCGGACATTCACTTGTCTTAAAAGATACTTTCTCTTAAAGTGACCGATAATAGATCAATAGAAACACTCCCACTTAAGAGAAGGGTGACTAGTAGAAGATTAAAAAGCCCCTTGACATAGCTGACATTTCACCTTCTCATTAGTCAACAATTGAGTAGCATTATGAGATAAAGCATGAAAAATTAGCCTCATAGGACACAACTAACATATTACCCAATTCTAATGCTAAAAACTCATCCTTCTTGTGCTCCCAATTTAATGGTGATAAAATTAGTGATTTCCGTTTAAAATACACTCTCTACTATTGCTTAGCATCCTTATCCAACAGAACACTTATA
This sequence comes from Capsicum baccatum var. pendulum, assembly GCA_030864225.1. NCBI lineage: Eukaryota > Viridiplantae > Streptophyta > Magnoliopsida > Solanales > Solanaceae > Capsicum > Capsicum baccatum. The sequence continues at coordinate 137,978,215 of CM061552.1, forward strand.
AAATCAACTCCATGATACTGTACAATACTTATATTATGTAACCTCTTATAATATTATATGATGAACTCAAAAATCATCCTTAGATTTAGTACCCTAGAATGTTAGGGGTTTTATTTTCAAAAATTTATTCAGTAAATCATCTTTAGTACTATTCATCACAGTACCTAAAATTAGATACGAAAAAAAATCAGTCCTTAAGGACTCATCCATTCTAGGAGCCATATTAATAGTAGGGTAAACACGTAGAGTCTAAACAATTGGCAAAGTAGGGGTGGATCCGATACCAATCAAAAAAGCTAACATGTGTTAAACAACTTCAGTAGATAAGGAAGGTATGGCTACAACACCAATTGGTGCCACTACCTCAGGCTCTATTACCTGCTCCTCTACTGCCTCTATCTCCTCTAAATAATGTTATTGTGGGGGAAGTGATACTGACCTTCTATGATCCAATATAATATCTACTTGAGCTCCACCCATTGCGGATGTGGCTCATCCCCTTCTTAACCTACCTCTTTTTCTCACTCATCTTATTTTCTTAGTGGATGGCTTTGCAGCTGAGGCAATGGATAATCAGGTTGTAGGTCAGGTTTTGTGTGACCTGTAGTCACCATCTTAGAACAAAAGACTGAAGAAAATTAGTTACCAATTTAGATCACCAGATACTAATTAGAATCAAGTTATAGTATGAAAAAAATACAAGAATGACAATTTTCCTAAGGTCCTATAACCTTTTAAAGAAAATTATAGACATCTTTGTACTATTCTACAAGCCTTTATTAGACCCATTTTTGTCTAGATCGACGAACCTAGACATCCCAACCAACTTTGTCACAACCTAATTAGAAATGAGCGGCACCGACAACATTTTCCAATAGGACAAACTATAAGCCCAAAAATACTAACCAACACTTAGACAAAAGTAGAAGAAAACTATCCCATTAATAGTTTTATGATGATCCAGTCTAAGAACTTAAGGATATTTGGAAACAAATACTAAAATAAGAACATATGTAGAATCTTAAAGTCAATATACCAAAATATACTAAGAATGTCAAGAAGGCATGCAACCCCAAAAACCAAAGAAAAGTTTATAATGTCCAAACAAAGGAAACTATAATAAATGAAAGACACTATGGTAACTTGGATAAGCTGCTCACCCCTAAAATCTACATCAAATGTTAGAACAATTGAGGTCAAGTAGGATACACTAAAATATATTTTGTACTCGATAGAAGTAAGAGTGGGCGTAGTATCAACACATAAGTATAATCATATATTGGTAGGATCATTTGGCCAACCCAAGATCAGAATATGAATTTTTAACCAAAATATAGCTTATTTAGTTAATCCATTATCATTTAAACTTGCACCTACCATAACAAGTTCAATTAAGTAGTTTAGGATTCCAAGAAACAAGTCCAGAGATTTTTAACAAAGTCAAGTAAGCCAAGCTAAGTCAAAGAAAATAATGACAAGTCAAGAAATAATTCAATATATAAAATATTCCTCAGTTCACTCATAGAACCGTCAAACTCACCTAAACCTTATACATACACGCTATGGGTACCATAACCATCTTCTAATCATAACGTAAAGGCAAAAAATTATATTCTTGTACCAAGACCCCAGACACTAGTATCAACCGACCTTATTCCACTCATGAGCTAAGAGGATGCTTAAATACCAAAATATTCCTTATTTAACCGTAAGGTGGGTCAAAATTGTACAACAAGTAAAATCACTAAATTGACCTCACCAAACAACATGTACTAAAAAGCTATTCTAAGAAGTAATTAACATGCCCAAATAGTACAAACTAGATTAAGCTATAATACCATTTCCTACCTTAAACCAAGCTTGCCCAACTCTACTAAGTTGGAGCCTTGACCTTCTGTACAATTTTTTCTTGATCTTGGTCTAGAAAATGTATACAAACACTTTATTAATAAAATGACCTATCATATAGGAAATTATAACTCACACCCAATAGCTAATTCCAACTTTATGATCATTATATCTCAGTTCTATGGCCTTTTTACCTTAATTAACCTAAAACATCAAATTCCATGAACAATTTGGTGAGTTAATTACATGCAAGGGTAAAATAATCATAATTAATCAAAACCCATTGCTTTTATACCCAAGCTACTAAATTAAAACTAAAACCCAACTAATATCAGCCCTTAACGCTCACTAAACTATGCTAACTAGCAATGTTAAGGCTATATTATTTATTTACTGGTTAACAAGATGAAATTCTTCCCTTAATGAAGCAAAATGATGATTAGCTGATGATTTTTGCCAAAAATCACTTCATCTTTACCACAAAATGAGTTTTTAAAAAATAAACCGTATTGGAGGATTTTTAAAATAAAATAATAGTTGTCATCGCTTAGCAACAAACATAGCTATAGAAATATGTGTCGCTATAGTTAGGTTGATCATATTGACTGGGTGCTATATCAGAAATTTTCATTTTTCTAGGCATGTCTCATAAGCGATATGGGTGAGAAAGAATGTCTGATTTTTACTAGAATTTCCCTTTTTCACAACACACCTTAATTTCAAGGCATCTCATAAATACCCTTTACACTAAGATCAAGTTTGAGAGTTGTACTTATCCAAACTAAATTTCATAAACTCCTACAAATTTTTTATCATCTTATATAAAATATAATCAAATAAAATACCACCTTACGTATCAAATTTATTCCTAGATCTCTCTAGATCATACCTTTCTCATATTTCATTTGAAACTAGCCTACCGTAAAATTTATAACTTCAAATTTGAGAAGAACTTTAGCATGAAATTTTAAACTACAACCATAGACAAAACGAAGCAAAAGTTTGTTTGGATTAATCCATCTTTATTTATCCTTATTCCATGTGTGGTGAGGATTTTTTGCATATTTTCCATGATTTACATCTTAGTCTTGAACTTGCCCCGATTGTCATTGACATGAAATAAGAAGTATTGCTTTGCTTCAAATATGATAAGGATTTCTTTCACAAGTCTTGTAAATTTTAATCTTTTGGATATTATATCTCTTGTTATCCCCTTTGAGCTTGTAGTCTATTTTTTTGTATCCATATTTTTACCTTGATCCATTTTTGAATCCTTAATTTTTTTACCCTAAATCCTTGAACACTATAGCATACAATATGTTGAAATTATTAAATCTTAAGAAAAGGAATAATTGAGTGTAAAAACTGATAAGTGATAGCTAAAAAGTGATGAAAACACCTTCTTTGAACGAATGCGACATATAAAAAATGTTTGACAAAATAATTAAAATATTCTTAATAATATGAGATATTACTTGTGAAAATATTTGATGAAGAGAAGATCAAAAAAAGTGATGAAAATAATGAGTGATGAAGTTTACAAAGTGAAAAGAGCTTAGGAAAGTGTAAGTCACTATTGTGTTTTCCTGCCCATCCCCTAGCCAACATTACAATATACTACAATCTTATTTGATTCTATTAAAGCATGCTTAATTAGTTGAGAATTACATAATGGGAAATCCTATAATTCTTTGTTCATACATGTGAATTTTCTTATGAGTGTGGGAGTTATTCTTTGATGCTAAGTCCTTAAATTATGTTCAATCTCTTGAAATGAGTCTATGGGCCATTTATTCTTATGAGGGCACTTGGTTCATGATAGATTGGTAATGTTATTAGCTTTCTTTGGAAAAAATAGGTGAGTAAGATGAAATTTAATGAGTTAGAGTCCATCTTTGAGATTAGGAGGATAGAGGTTTGTTGTTTATTTTTACTTCTTTCATAATTATCGAAAAGTGTACTTGATGTTGTGAATTATTATATGGTCTAATTTGAATTAACCAAAGCGGTGGTGTTACTTGATTTTATTTATTGAGATAAGATTTAATTTTTTTCTCAACGACGTGCAAAAATCTAAGTGTGGGGTGTTGATGTGAGGCCATAATCTCATATATTTAGTCATTATTTTCCTCCTATTTAGTTCTTTTATTTATCTTTTTTTGACTATTGATTTTATGAATTATGCTAAATATATTTATAAATGTAGGATTAAATTGGTGTGAATATGAAGAAATTTGGATCTAAAAGGAAATTAAAATCCAAAAGTTATATAAGAAAATCAACCAATCATCTTAATGGATTAAATTTATTAAAATATTAAATATGAGAAACAACAAACTTTCAAAGTTGAGAATTCATGCCACCTACCAAACCTGCCAAGTGACAACTAGTCAAAGGGCAAAGTAAAAGTGAAAGTGGCTAAAAAGGTGGTTGTTGGAGCATGCGATGTAGTTCAAATTGGTCTAGGTTATTATTTCCCAGACAAATTTGGACTTAGTTATTTTTTTGAATCCTTTTATTATACTTATAAATATTTCACAAAAATAATGTTTATGTAATTTTTCATCACTCTTAGAACTTGTGCACTTTTAGTTTATTTAGAGAAAGATTGGAGCTCTTGTGGAAACCATGGAAAATTAGTTTATTCTTTTATTCTCCATCTTTAATACTTATTCTTTGAGGATTCAAGATTTCAAAGTTATTCAATTGAATTTGTAAGTTCACAATTATGATTTTGTCTGTAATTTCTAATTGTGATTTTTATGACATGTGCAGCGAAATCACATAACAAGGATTGTGGAAACAATAGTGAATTAACCAAGTGGCTAAAGTACATAGCAATTCTTGAACATTGTTCATGCATATGTTATTATTTCCATGAGTTTTATTGCTTTCTAACGGTGTTTTACTTAGAATCATTGTGTTACTCTTGATGAATGAATGAGAAATATGTTAGAAGAAGGGTATTTACAATAGAGTCTTAGAGCTACTAACCTCCACTTAATAGCTTGAGCTAATAATCTAGAACAGCTAATCTGGGTTTAAAGATAGGGGTTAGTAACACAAAAAATAAGAGAAAACTTACTTGAGGATATTTCTTAGAAGATTAAAGTTATTCTAAGTATACATAACTTATCGATTCTGCATTCTAAGAACCAAGATTGATCACTAGTATATAGAACCTACAGAGTTAAGAAATCATGGAAAACACAGTCCAAGTTCATCATTCTCATTGATTATCTCAATATAAATAGATATTTGTTCACTTTTTACTTTAACTAAAAAAATTGTTTACTTTTACTCTTAAATCCTCCGATTGGAAATAAATTGGAGAATCCCAAACAACCATTTTGACCTAGGTCCTAACCATATTACTAGTAGGATCGACCCTAATCTTGGTTGGGTTTTATACTTAACAAAGATCACTTTATACTTCATTTCAAGGTGTACTTTGGGTGACATCACTTATACACTTCCTCAGACACATTTTTCTTTTGTTCTAGGGACCTATCCTGAAGTCTAGATTTGGTTTTACGAGCAGCCTTATTCTTTTTGGATTATATGGTTACTTCACCTTATTTGTTGTTCCTATTCAGCGTCATAGTACTTGCAGATGAGAGTATTAGTACAATAAACAAAAATGAAAATCAGAAAAAATTGATGTTGTTAAATTACAAAGGGCGTCCAGAAGTGGTGAATGGAGTCCATGAACTATGGACTAGCCTCATGAACTCAATGTATAGATTTCAAATTATAGTACATTAATAGACGGATAAGGTCCACAAGCCATGAAATAGATTCCACACTTGAGAAATACCCTCACTTACCATTCTAGTGACTTAATCAACCCATTTTTTGTTTTAAAGGTACATAATTTGTTACCATCACCTAACTTTTAAGGCTAAAATCAATGGCATTATTCCTAGAGGTTACTATGACTTCTTTATTATCATATATTCAACCATTAAGAACACAATCCAGGTCACTCAGTTTTGCTCAACAAAATCAACAGACAATTTAGTTTGGAGTTGGTGGTCAAGACAATCCTTACATCATTTTTTGAGGAAATTTAATAGATGATAATTCTAGCCAAATCAATTCATGGGAAGAATCATGACAATATGGAAATTCTAAGCACTATATGAGCCAATTTAAACAATATGTTATCATGTGCCTTTCTGAACAATTTTATTCACCTAAATTAGTCCATAAATTTCTGTTTAAAATTACCTATCTATGACCTTTCTAAATTACTATTATTTTATGGGTGAATCAAACCCTACGTCAAGTAATGAGAAATCCATGTACATTTTAGGCAAATTAAAAATGAAGAACATACCTTAATGGAGTTGGATAGTTGAGTGAGATAGTATTTTAAAAAAATTGATCCACTATGATGAAGGATTGACTATATGTTGGGGTTATGGAGCTTTGGGTGATCAAGTTAAGGAAGAGGGTATTTATAGAGAGTAAATTTAGGTTATGGGGATTGTGTTGGGTGAAGATGGAGGGGTTCTTTGAGTACTTTTGGAGAATAGAGGAAGAAGGGTCAGTTTTTGTAATGATTTTGGTATTAGGTTAGTGGGAATATGAACTGGGTTGGTTCAAATAGGTTTTAACTAGGGTGACAAAAATAAAATAAAGAAAACTTATATATGGTCTATGATTACCATTAATGAATAATAGGTTAATCTATAGTTCATTAGATAGGTCTATGAACTCATTCATTTTTTCCTATTTTGCCTAATTTTCCACGTAGGAACCTACGACCTGTGGAATATTCCACAAATCATTCTCTTTGTTTATAAACCCTATCCAATAATGATGCAAGTTTGGAAGATCCATAATTGTCTAAGAGTGGGATCCATGATCAATAGATGGTTCCATGGTTTATAAACTAGGCTTGTGGATCCTCACTTAATTTCTAATTCCATGTCTTCTCATATTTTTCTTACGTAGTCCATGCATAATTCAACAAATTTCGTCTACCCTGAAATAAAAAAAAATTAAAATAAAAAATAAAATGCATTGGTTGCCTCCCAAGTAAGGATTAATTTAACATCACGACATGACATTGGTATTATGATTACTTAGACTTCAAGAAGATACCTCGTGGGTTACTTTATATAAAGTGCCTGATTTGATATAGCGGCATAACTCGAGTACCTTAGTTTAACTCAAACTTCACCAAAGGCCTAAATATCAACTACCTTTATTTCTTTATCACATCGCATATATGCCTTCATATGCTGATAATTTACCTTGAACCATTTACCTTCATGATTCTCAATCTCAATGACACCATGTTGAAACATACATCCTATACAAAATGAACCCATCTACTTAGACTTTAACTTACCAGGAAACAAGTGAATCCTTGAGTTAAACAACAAGACCAAGTAACTTAGATTAAACTCCCACTTCTTAATATTTTAGTCACGTTACATCTTTATGCTTTCATTGTAAAGAGTTAAACTCTTATTATCTCTCATCTGAAATTTATCCAACTCATTCCGTTGATCAATCCTCAAGTACAGGGATCACCACATTTCAAATTCAGCTTCTTGAGTGCCCAAATGGCTTTATGCTTAAGATCAACCAACAAAAAACACATTTTTCCATATATGAGTTGATAGAGAGACATACCTTTAGGGGTCTAAAATGTATTCTAATACACTTGTAAAGCATCATCTAACTTCTGGATCAATTTGTTCTATTTGTTTTTATAGTCCTTACAAGGATTATATTTATCCCAACACTGGAGACCCCAACTTGCCCATTAGATTATAGATGATAAGTCGTTGCCACCCTATGTTTTGCACAATACTTATCAAGAAGGGCAAGAAACAAAAGATTACAATACCTCAAATATTATGGGGGGTACCATACTAAGAATATTATGTTTCTTGAAAAACATAATGAATCTCTAACTCTTCCTATAAGGTATCACAAATTCCTCTACCCACTTGGAAAAATTGTCAATAACTATAAGCATGTATTTCTTTCCATTCAAGATCATAAATGAACACATGAATCCAATACCTCAAATATAAAATATCTAAATAACAAGAATGGGAGAGAGAGAAAGTTCTTGCTTTCTTGATATTATCCCTTTCCTTTGGCATTCTGTAATTATCCTCTCGGTAATTTCCTTGATTTTCATGCATTTATGGAATTTTGAGCCTTCTCCCAGATGCTATACATCATTTAAGACTTTCCAAAACTATCATTTCAGTTATGGTATAGTTTGTTTGGGTTTTATGCTCATTTCCTTATTTTGGAGTTTTTAATATTAAAGAATTGGTCTCAGACCAATACTCCTTGTAAACGACCTCAAATGATAATTTGGACAGTCCCATCAGCTTTATAACTTTGATTTTAGGTTAAGGGGACCTTTGTTTTAGGTCCAAAGGCTCCCAAACTTATTTTGTCTATCAGGTGGACTATATAAAGAATAGAACTATATGTGTGGGCCACACATTTAGTTGAAATAATATCAGATGAAAGTTTTAATGGTTTCATTGAACCTAAATTATTGAATTTGGTATGGTAACATAATTTATTTCTGTTCAGGGGGTTCTAAATGAATCTTAAGAATGTTGAAGTCCATTTCAAACTTAGAAAACTTGATGCCTCGGGTTGCTAATGCAACCACTTAAGTGGTTATTTTACCAATTAAGTTGTCATCACTTTAGTGACATTGGGTAATTTTCGTGGCATTGGCCGTTTGTCCAATGTTCACATAATCATTCAATGTACTCATTAGCAGAAATCGCTTTAGCGGGCTAGGCACTACTTTAGCAATGCCCGTGTCTTCATGCCAGACTGCTTTAGTGATTGGGGAGTCGCTTAAGTGACTAGGTGACTATTTATGTAGTACCTAGGGATTGTTAAATACTTTCATTCATCCAAAATTCTCATTCATTTTTGGATAATTTACCCATTATTTTTAGTACTTGAAGAGAGGAAAGAGTGGAATCATCCATTGAAGCTAAAGTAAGCTATTCTAACAAGCCTTGGTCATTTCCCACTGATTTTCCTGTCAAAGTTCCAACCTATTTCATTCTAATTCTTATAAATTAGGTATTTAAATCACTATACCTTAGGGATAATTTTGTATCCTATTTATGCACCATTTGTGCTCAACTTTTGAGCACACGTTCATAATTTTTTAAGGGACCTCATGACAGATTCAATCTTAGATTCCATTTATGGTCCTATGAGGCCCTTTCATGACCTAAATTTTGACACATCCTTTTAAATAGTAATTGGTCTTGTATCACTCCAAATGAAGTGTAGATGACTATTTTATAGTTTGGTGGAATTTTGGGATTGTTGAACAATGGTGGGAGATTCATGGATGACTCAAACTTATGGTTCGAGATTTAGGTAGGGTTCAATCTACTCTCTTTACAAGAAAATTTATGATATATATTGTATGTTTGGTAATGATGATAGGATATGATTAGGGTAGAACACCATGACTTAGCCTAATTTTGGAGTTTAGGGATAATAGGGTAAATTGACCCTTAAGATAAAATACTTTTTAAGGATAGATGATCCTATCACCCTGGGTTAGTAGTATGTAATCATAGTTTATTCTAAGGACACTTTTGTATAAGGTTTATTACTTGAAATAGAAAATTTGATGATGGCTTTCCCCTAATTAAAGTATAACTTTATTAAAGTAATATACTATTGGACCTGTGGCATAGTTATAGTACCAATGGGACTCCAGGTGAGTATGTTATCCTTATAAAAGATGTACCTTTAATCTATAGAGTATTGTCCACTCATAATTATATTTTTTGTACTAGTGATAGCTTCTTTAGATTTTGGTGCATTCATGCTCACTTAGTGGTATGATTACAAATAAAAGCATGATTCTAATATTTTTCTTAAAAGAGATTTATTCATACTTTTCACTCTTAAAATGGGTTCTTTTATAGAAAGGAAATCATACCACCTCACTTAATTATTTATGAGCTTTTACAACTAAAACTAATATTTTAGAATTTTAATCGAGATTAATTCTGGTGTATGATTTATCAACTCTTTTACCAGTACCATTTACTTGGATTGTCAGAGATTTTGACCCTTTTTACTTTATTACAATGATTAAGTTTTTGAGTTGATCTTGTGTAATAGACTTATAGACTTGCACTTTTTAGCCATGGTTTGAGTTTGTGCATTTATTATATATACATCTCTTTGGTACTGGATGGAGTTCACTTATGATGATGACTATTAGAAATCCTAGATTAGCATCAGGTTAGTGTATATGTATATTCCCAAATCCCCTAGGAGCCCCTTTATGTATGAGCTGATCTGCAGATAAGAGAAGTCTCTATAGGTACAACCATTGTGATCCCACAAGCTAGAGGAAGTGTATACACTTTGTATGTTATGTCTCTTGGATTATTTATGGTATTATGGATTTACTTTGAATTTATTCATGCATATACATTGCTTATCACCATTATATTAGGTGAGGTATTGACTATCTAGGTGAGCTGGTTTCTTTATTATTGATATTATGGCTAGTTTATAGCAAGCTGATTATAGACTGTTATTGAGGCTAGAGGTATGATCCTGATCCCTTATATTTTTATGGTAATTTACATTATGGATAGTGTATTTGTAGTTACATATTTTAACTATAGGCCCAGATCATGCCAACATTATCTCTCCTACTTGGTTAGGTATTCCAAGAGCAATTAGGTTGGCTATGTTAGATTATAACCCTATGTTAATATTGTGTACTTATATGTATATAGGTATGGTATCACCTTGTATCTCTCTCTTTCCTTATTTACTCATATTGTATATACAATTCTTGACCATGTATACTACTATATATTCTTCTTGTACACTTTATTTATATATTAGATAGTGATATACGGTGTAGTATTTTAGTTCCTGATAACAAAATGAATAGTATTATTAGAACTTATTGACTCTCTAGTTATCATGCTAGCTCCCTGGATAGGTTCCTATAATTTATGTTCTTGCATGCTAGTTTTCGATATTTCATTATCTTTGGAGCTCAGTCGGTAGTTTCCTACTAGTACAACGTGTTCTGTACTCATACTATACTTTTGTAGCCTACAGATTATTATATAGATTCTTTCCATTGTTATGTGCATCATGCATAGTAGCTATGGATCAATAATTTGGGGTGAGCTCCTAGCATTTAGAGTACTACTATTCTCCCTCTTGTTGTTTAGGCTAATGGCTATATTGTATTCATGGATGGGTTATAGCTATATATTTATTAAGTATTTCACTTTTTTATGGTATTAGAAGCTATTGTAGTAACTTCACCAAGTTTTAGGATGGCTTTATTATATATATATATATATATGTTAGCCTTTGTACTATATTTATTCTATATTTCCTTTGTTTTTTTGATAGTCCATTACAATTGACACTAAACTATGGGTTGGCTTACCTACTGATGGGTTATAACATATGCCATTATGACCTAAGAAATTGGGCCGTGACATATTTTTATTAGAGCCTAGGTTTGTTGTATCAAGAGCTAAGTATTTAGTAGAGTCATGCAGATTGGTGTAGAGACTTTTGTATCCTATCTTTGAGAGGATACAAGGCATTCTTTGGAAATTCTATTCCTGTCTCCTTATTGTGGGCCTAAATTTTGATAAGGCTCTAGTATATTCTTTGGCTCTATTATGTTCAAGATGGAAGATATGAGGTTGTTGATAGTTATGGATAGGTATTTAGCATATGCTTCCAAGGCTTCAGCACAACATCGGACTAGGGAGACAGTTTAATATTAAAGATCGTCAACACCAATCGGAGGATTTTGGACTATCCTAGGCTCTGGTAGACTTTGTGACCATCTCAACCTTCTAATATTAAGAACTAGGGATTTCGATCATTTTTATGGATACCTCACAGTAAGAGATGGCATCCAATTCATCAACCATGTCTTAAAACAGAGTTGGGTTTATTTGTGTTTAGTAGTTCCTTGTCTCTTTCAAAGTATAAGATTGTATTTCTTTAGTCGTCCAAACATACTCCTATGTTATATCCTTCGGAGCATGAGGTGGTGTATGTGTTTATTAACGGATTAGCTTTGCCACTCTATTTTGCATTTAAGCATTTAATAGCAGCTGGGTCTTCATTCTCTTAGGTTGTTGATCATACGAGGGCCACAAAAAAAACATGTATTGAGACTTATGAAGGTGGTGGTAAGAGGCCATGTCATCAATCTTGTGCTACTGGTATTTCCCCAAGGAGTAGGGATCCTCCTAGTAAGGATCAACTTCACTTGCAGCCTATTAGTTCCACGCAGGTAGAATTTCATGCTATAGGTGGCTCTCAAATTAGTTGTGGTAGTTACAATGGGTATATTTCTCGATAAACCTTGCCGATTATTCAACATGGATCTTTAGGTCGTGGTTCCCAATATGGATCAGCAGGCGTAGTACCTCAAAATATTTCAAGATCATGTTGTAGTTATGGTAAGATTGGTCATTGGTATTGAGAGTGCTCCAAGAGTGAGTTGGTTTTTCATACAGAGTTATGATATGTTCCCCATTGTCCTAGAACTCCTGAGATGTGTTATAATTACGGACAAGATGGTCATTCTAGTACGAGTGACCACAACATAAGTTGGTCAGCCACTTGTGGTTAGCCCTTTGTTTCTCACCAGTTTATTCTTTTAAGAGTTTTCTACTACTGTAGAGAGAATGGTCATTAGTCCAGATAATTTTACATATGTGGGATTATTAGTCTTTCATCTCATCAACATCAGTCTCTGTAATACCCCGTATTTCCCTAGACTAGATTAACCTTCAGTACATGGGTTATCCTCATTAAATTTATTTGGAATACTTAGTAATTTTTAGATTTGAGCCGACCATTATGTAGGAAATTCAATTTGTTTTCTAATGATATAAAATTTGCCTAAATTCGACAACCGGATAAGAAGTTATGGCTATTTTAAGTTTAAGTCATTAAACACCGTTATTCAGGAAAATAGCGCATCACGGAGTGTGTCAAAATAGCAACTATCAGTTTCCAGTGTTGCTTCGTGATATTGGCACTTCACGCCATAGACCCAGTTTACAATTGTCAATTTCCAGTGTACTAACGTGATTCTACCGCGTCGCGATGCATTTCCAGCTCACAAACAAAGTGGAAACCCGATACCACCTTATCGTACCACCATGCAATTTTCGGGTCATTATTTTCTAGTGGCTTGGCGCGATAGTGGCACGTCACGCTAGGGGTCCAAATTGAAAAAATTTCTCAAATAATTAAAGTTGTGCCAAGGTTAAAACAGTTTTTCCCCATGATTTTATTCCACTCAAATGTGGGATTTAAGCCCTACAACGTGTAAAACCCTTCATTATTCACTTTTTCCCAAAATCAAACGGTAATTCTCTCTCTAGAAAATAAACCCTAGCTCTCAAGAACCAGGGTCCATCCTAAGAATTTCTCCAAGAACTCATCAAACTAAGGAATGTTAGATGTTCATCCATGGATCCTTACCTTCCATGTAGCCCAAGAATCCTGTTTTAATATAAAATATTTATGATTTATGATTTCCATGTCTAAATTAGATTGAAATCATATTCATGATGTTGATTGAGTTTTACTCCATGATTTAGATCACAAGTTCCAAGAATTGATTCTAGTATGTGTTTAATTACATTATATTCATGATAAATCCTTCAATTTGTAAGTTCATTGTTGTAACTATGTTAACCCTAAGTGTTTATGATTTAATGAACAAAGTATGCTTTCCATGTGTTTGATAAATTGTCTATGAGAATGAAATAATGCAAATATAGCATGCTAACATACATTCCCCATTCATGTACAAGTTAATGCATTAGAATTATCTGATAAAATGTCTTTATGAATGAGTTTTTACAAAGTGAACATTGTTATATTATTCGAGATTATGATTTTCTATACTTTTCATGCTATCGAGTCTTGGGGGTATTTAATACCCGACAATTTAGCTATTTTCCTAGAGCCAGTGTTGGTGATAGGATAGTATCATTCATGTCATGATTAGTAGTGCTCTCAGTCAGTTACAGAACACAGCAGATCTTTGTCAGTTACAAAACATAGGAAAACTCTATAATCTCACTGAATTCAGTTCAGTCCAGTATAACGGTTCAGTGTCTTCAACATTGAGTGAACCCAGAGGTGGGGGCACACCTTCCAGCAGAAGGGTGTGATCATTAGAAAAAATCCTTGCATTCTAGAACTACGTGGCCAACGTAGGGTGAGAAATCAAACCTGTCAGTTGAGGGTTGATGAGTTACTTTACTTGCCAGTAAAGGGTACCACCATTCTCGTTTAGGGAACCTACTAGCAGAGGGTTACTCTTCAACTTGTCTTTACCTATGGCATGGAACTGACACCCTTCTAATTGGGGTTATAGATTGGACCCTAGCTCAGTTATCTTATATTATTTGGGGTATGTTGGTTAGATGATTACCTCCCATAGTTTAAGTTTCGGTCTCAATCTTTAGAATAGAACTCAGTTCAGTTCTACAGAATCAGGAATGTCAGATAAAGTCACTTGTTCAATATTAATTCAGATTATCAGTTATCCTAGATTATCAATAAGTCTAGTTATCAGTTATCAGATTCAGTTCTTGTAGACTCAGTCCCAGTATGGGCAGTATGTTCAGTAGTTACAGATCCTCTATATATGTTAATCTAGCTCTTACATATCATTCAGTTATTTAGTGTTCATGTATATAAACCTATGCATTAAGCCTTACCTCATTTAGCATAATAGTATATTCCCATGTACTGAGCGCATACCCATTTCATGCTCTGTGATTTTTCATATCATAGGTTCGGACACTCAGGTTCCTAACTATGCTTAGACAGATTCATCCTGTAGTAGCAGATTTAGCAGTGAGTCTTCATCTATAGAGGATATGCTTTTATTTCAGTACTTTATCTTAGTAGTATTTTCATAAAAGGAGTTAGTTGGGGGGTTGTCCCATCAGCTCCACTTTCAGACAAATTTAGTTAGAGGCTTTTCAGACTAGATTTTCAGATAGTATCCAATTTTACAGATATTATATTTTATCAATATTTCATGATATAAATTATCAAAGGATAAACGTCAATAATATCAAACTTGATAGCAAAAAAGTCATTCCCATAAACTTTCTATTAAGTGATAGAACAATAACGATAAAAAATCATTCCCATAAACTTTCAAAAATGCTTCCTTTGATCTTTTGAAACCACCATGCTTGCTAGTAACATTTTCAGTTACCTCACTTTCACTGATTGCTCTATCATTCTGCTGTCGTCTACCATGATCCCATAGTAGTGCACCATATCTGAAACGATAGTTGAAAGCACCAAATAGTCTACTGGAAATATCAAATACATTGTCGCTAACGAACTTAACAAAGGCACATACAAACATACCATTATCACTGAAAAATAGAAAATCAAAAAATTCATTGAGGAAGTAACATATATATATATTAGCATAACTAAAAAGCCATTGTAATTACAACATACTTAGATATATATATATATCAAAAAGAATTAATTAAGAGACATATTGCCAATGTCCTAAATGATGGTATAAGTACCTTTCGAACATAAGCGGCCATTAGTACAATAGATGTCTCATGTGTTGGGTTCGAAATCGAGAGGGCGTCATGCGGAAGCTATTAGGTGCAAACTATGAGACGATAAATCAAATGACACAAAACAAAACTAGAAAACATAATATTATTTATGATTTGGCCAATTGGCCTACATATAAAATCTAATATTAAAAACATAAAAACAAACTAAGAGAGAAAATTTCCCCTTAAACAAAATTCTTTAATCAACTACATTGTGGATGCTTTTGTGTTATGGTATGAGAAAGGGGTCTTCTATTTATAGAGTTCCAAAACCTTTCCTCCAAAAAGGGGGTTTGCCAAATATGGAAAAAAATTATATTTTCTTTTCAGAAAAAGTTAAAGTAATTATAGTATTACTTTTATTTTTCTTTCAAGAAAAGTAAAACTTAACCTTGGTAAGAAAATCAGGGCAAAAACCTATCAAATCTCTCCCTTTTGGCTTGATTTTCTTGACTTGATCCGCCTCTTCACATCACATTCATAAACTTCGTTCTTGATATAATATCCGTAACTGTTGTTTGCCATGGTTTAAAAATAAATTTTAAAATATCAAGATTAAAAACAAGTTAAAAATTAATATTTTATTTTTATTTTTAAAGTTGCAGCAACAGGAATGTTGAAAATATGGTTGAAACTTGTTCTCCACAACTAACAAAACAAAATCGTCATTATCTCCAAACTGGTTGTAGCTTAATTTTGAAACAGCTTTGACCCTGTTTAATCTCGTCTCACCACACCATTGACCTTTGAACTGTAGGCTCTGATACCACTTGTTGGGTTCGAAATCGAGAGGACGTCGTGCGAAATCTATTCGTTGCAAACTATGAGACAATAAATCAGATTACACAAATATAAACTATAAAACATAATATTACTTATGATTTGGCCAATTGGCCTACATATAAAACCTAATATTAAAAAGCATAAAAACAAACTGAGAGAGAAAATCTCCCCTAAAAAAAATTCTTTAATCGACTACATTGTGGATGCTTCGTGTTATGGTATGAGAATGAAGTCTTCCATTTATAGTGTTCCAAAGCCTTTCCTCCAAGAAGAAAGTTTGCCAAATATGAAAAAGTTTATATTTTCCTTTAAAGAAAAGTAAAAGTAATTATGGTATTACTTTTATTTTTCTTTCAAGAAAAGTAAAACTTAAACTTGGTAAGAAAATCAGGGCAAACACTCTAACAAATCTCCTTTTTTTTAAAAAACTCTTACCGCAGTCCCTATCATTTTCCTACCTCCTACCCCCCCACACCTATACCCCTACACCCCGCCCACTCCCAAAAAAAAAATTAAGAATTTTTTTTTTAAAAAAAAAAAGTTAAATTTTTAAAAAATTTTTTTTACCTCAAAGCCCATCCTAAAAACCACCCCTCCTACCCCCGACCCCTTACCCAACACCCCTCCCTAAAAAATAAATTTTAATTTTTTAAAAATATTCTTACCCCGCCCCCACTCCTAACCCACCCACCCAACTTTTCAAACCCATTCAAATATTATTTCTTTACAAGAGGTAAATATTAATATGTTAATATTTTTTAGACAAAGCGGGTTAGATTGGGCGGGTCAAGACCCAACCCGATTTTTATCAATTTCATCCCAACCTATTTCAACTCAAAGTGAATTTGGACAGTTCATGACCTAACCCGATATCCAATTCAACCCATTTAATATCTTCAATTTCAACCCAACCCGCCCATTTGACACCTCTATCTGAAACAATAAAAGAAATAATCAAGACTTAATCACCAAATCTTAGCCTCTTAATGTAAAATTAAACTCAAATGAAAATCTAAGCCTCACACTAACAACAACAAAAGTTATATCTCCACTTTCAACCACAAACACAAAAAAGTTATGAAATCTCATTTACATGCATGTCATTAAAAATAGAAAATGTGATTCAATATCAGCATTATACCATTATAATATAGAAAAATAAAATAAAAATCAAATTATATTAACCTTAAAAACTTTTCTTGATTTCTTTGTGTCAACCTTCTTATCACCAACTTTAGCAACATTCACATTGGACTTGGACCTTGTAACTTTAGCATTTTCATGATTTTTTATTTTTGATTTCTTCATTTTGTGAGCGGAAATTTCATCTTCAAAATCAGAATCTGAAACTTGATCAACGACTACCTTTTTTCTCTTATCAATTATCTTATATTATGGAACAACAATTTTTTTGATACTACCATCCTTTGCATGTTGAGTTGCTACTGCTTCAATGATGATTACTTCTTTGAAAAAATAATTTTGACTGGAAAAAACCCACTTTCAGTTACCTTCTTCTTGTTCTTTGATAATGAAAATAAGGTAAAACACCCCAAATCAAACGAAGGTCTAGATAGAATAATCAAATTATTTTCTTCTATTAATCTAGGGCCTTTTCTATTTGGAGTAGAATCAAATTTGTATTTTTCTGACATGTCTCAAGAAAAAAAAAACTAAAGTGAAGAATTCTTAATCCAAACGTATGACTGAGTGTTGGTAAACACTAAACGAATGAGTGGATGTTGGAAACCCAACTTCATACGCATGAAAATCAAAAAGACAGAAAAAAAAGATGAAAAAAATGATAAAGAGTGAATATTTTTATCAGTAAAGAAACACTGTAAGACGCGATAATGTGTCAAAAGTAAGTTAATTATTAAAGTTAATAAAAATTCAAAAAATTAGTATCAATGTAAAAAAATATATTTACTATATGTGACTCCTTAAATTGTGAACACACTTTGAAACTTAATTATTAAAAAAAATCATTGATACCAAAATATAACTTGCCATAATATCAAAAGATTTAATGAAGAGTGATAAATATTAAATTCTATAAATAAGGAAATAATATGAATATTAAATTTTAAAAAATAATTTTTGAATATTTAATAAAAAAGATTTTTCTAAAAAATTGCTTTAACTTGCAATTATTTCTTTAGTCTAATACTTATTGAAAAATATTGCTATCACTCATAATAAACAATCTAAAAAGTTCATTCAGCATAATTTTTCACTTTAATGATTCAAGAAGTTCTCAGCTTAAGGGAAGACCAATGGCTACATATTGGACTCCTTAAGCCCATACAATAAATACGGCACCTAGCCCATCTTACTCTTGTATATTTCAACTGGAAAATTTTCAAAAATAGCAACTTAACAGTTATAATTATAACTTTTATAGTAACTATTTCATAATTACGAAAAATAGCAAGTTGTATTTTGTATTTTAGTAAAATGTTATTATGTAAATACATATACAAATTGAATAGTAGTTCCTATTTTTACTCCATCAATTAAAGTTAAATAAGGGAAGTAACTGTCCCTATATTCATACAACTTTTAATTATAAAGATCATTTTCCTTATTTCCTTATATGACTTTTCTGTTTCTCTTCTTTTTTTATCATTTTTTTTTCTTTTTTCTTATTTTTCGTTTTCTTATTTATTTTCCTTCTCATATTTTTCTTTTTCTTTTTCTATTTTCGTTTCTTTTTTTTATCGTTTTATTTTTTAATTTTGATTTCTTTTTCTTTTCCTTTTTTTGGGCAAAATGGTTGATGGACCCTTGTACTATGTCTGTTTTGTAATGTGGACACTTCTACATACAAGTTTGTCATCTAGACCCTTGAACCGACTAAAAATGAATATTTTAAACACATTTTCTGATATGGCAACATAAACCACATAGGAGAGTGTATTTTATCCTCCTAACACGCGTCAACCATCAAAAATGGGCCCCAATGGTTATAAAAGACCTTATAAATGCTCTTTCTTCCTCATTTATTTCCAACACCATTGTTGGAGCAATTTGAGCTTTTTCTTCTCCCTTCTTCTCCATTTTTTCTCTCTCTAAGTTCTTGTTCCTTAATTTTTTTCTGTTGTGTTTGTAATATTGGAAAGTTAATTTTTTATTTAATTTTTTGCAACACCATGATAGTTCGGATTTGTTATTGTGGGATTTATGTGGAACTTAAGATATCAAGAACTCCAACCAACCCCGGAAGAATGTTTTGGGGCTTTCAAAAATATAAAGTTCGTAATGGTTGTGGATTTTTTCAATGGGTTGATGAAAATGAACAATATAAATACGGACATAGAAGGCAACTAAGACAAGAAGGACTGGGAAGATATGAAAGGCACGAAAGACCTAAAAGATCAAGCATTAGTATTGATATCACTGTTATCATTATTGTTGTCATCGGGTTTCTATCTATTGTATTTAAGATGGCTTGATCTTTGTATTTACAATATGCAATGAGAAGGAAATTCAAATTTAATGACAAACACCATTTTGCCAACATAGAAATCTTCAATATATAATATATTAACAAAGTTGACATCAAAAGGCTTGTCTTAAAAACATCTTAAATGAGAAATATACCAGAAGTTGTAAAAAACATATCTTAACAACACTTGGGATCTGTCACGACCCAAATGGCCATGAGTGGCACCCACACTAATCTTCCTGTGGGAGAACCATCTAAGTCAAACTATTACCTAATCACTAAGTCAATATTAAAATGACATTTTCATAAAACCATCATAACAATAATAATCTAGAGTTAATCATGAGTAATGTGGAAATCAAACAATCTACTTACAAAAATTTCCAAGACCCGAAAGTCATCGTACAAGAACTATAACATAGATCATGTCTAAAGAGATATCCAAAAATAAAGTAAATAACGAATGTTTCATTGCCTGAAAGATAGACAAGAACAAATAAGATGACCCATGGAAGCCTGGAGACGGAGTGCTCACCCTTGCATCAAGATCTGCTATCAAACTCTAGAGGTGAGATCATGTATGAGCCTCTAGAACATTTTCCGCACTCAACAAAAGAAGAGTATAGGGTAGTATCAGTGCAAACCATTATGTACTGGTAGGTATCATAGGCCAACTCAACTTAACAACATGTACACAACATAAATCAAATAACAAGTAGATAGGCATAATCACATAACAAATTTCCAATGAATCAATAATACAGCAATAGCAGGTCAACAGTGTTCACAAACAAGCCACATAACTATCAAGAGTATCAATCATACTGTAAACATCCACCAACTCAACACAAGTATGTACACACATGCTATGGGACTTATTTTTACCTAAATAGTCATGACCTGCAAGGAACAATCTATGTCCATGTACCGTACCGACGTGGTACCCGATCCAACATAAATATAAACGTACCAGTGTGGTACCCGATCCAACATAAATATAACGTACCTGCATGGTGCCTGATCCAACATAAATATAAATGTACCGGCATGGTACTAGATCCAACATAAATCTAAACATACCAATGTGGTACCCGATCCAACATAAATATAAACGTACTGGGGTGGTATCCGATCCAACATATATATAAACGTACCGGCATGGTACTTGATCCAACATAGATATAAATGCATCGGCGTGGTACCCGATCCAACATAAATATAAACAAGTATTATCAATATCAATTTACATAACCTCACAGCATACAATACAATGTACCAAGTCTACAAGTACACTTAAAGTCATAAGACAATTCCATCAATTCAATTTTCAATAAACATTTATACACGAATCAACAATCCAAACATCAATAATTTCCAGCATGTCCGAATACCAATCCACAAGTATCCAATTTAGGAGCATACACACAATTAAGTCGAGTCTAAAATCCAATTAAATCATAACCTACCTCAACCAAAGAATCCGAATGTCACTAGTCCACAGTGTCTTATCCTTTCTCAAAATTTTGAAACGTTCACAATCTGTTCAAATATATAATCCTTATAAGTATACGAATCTAGTAAAACCCTACTATTATGATTATTTTTAATTTAATTAGGGTTCACTTCAAAAGTAAAGTGAACCATCGAAATAGTGGCTTCCAAAATCAAGAATTACGTAACTGTTTCTTGGCCTAACTTAAACCTCACACTATTATATTTTATATTTCCCAAGACAATTTCTTAATGAGAACAAAAACCAAAATTCTTTAACTTATTTCAAATTGTAGTATAAACAAGATTCTCCATAATGCTACTGTGAGTCACGGTTTCCATAACTTTATTGGAAATAAAACTATTTGCCTATATTATTTGTCATCAGTACCCTAGTATTGATTTTTCTTTCAATTAACATCAAAACATGCACCCAAAACATTCAAAAAGATTGATTACTAAGGCACTGTTTACCTTATCCTAAGAAACACCAAACATGCACAGCATTACTATCTATATATATATATATCTTTGACATATGCATATTGCTTATATAATTAGACCTTACCCGAAGTTCGTATCCTCGAACGCTGCAAGGGTTTCCGCCTCCTTTTTTCTCAACTTTCTGACTCCATTGTTATTATAAATGATAAACCCTAACTATTTAATTAGTTTTTGTAAAAGCCACATAAATAAATAAATTATAGTTTTGACCTGCTAAATCACTAATTTAAATAATTATTTAAAATACCCAAAACTTTTAATATATCCCCAAAATTTATTTGAAACCCCATGGAAATAAATTAAATATGTATGTAAATTGACTAGAAAGTACATTCCGGGCCGATTGAAAATATTTCGACACTAATCTGAGGTTGTCTTGATTAAATGTTGACTATTATCGGGTTTAACTTTTTTTAAAACTCAATAACCCCGTTAATGACTTAAATTACCTCTGAATACTCAAAGAATATCGATAATACTCACCACCATAAGTCGTAAATCATGTATACAAACTATGGAGAGCGCTAAAATAAGGAAGATGAGAAAATTTCACAAACGACCGGGAGGGTCGTTACATCAGATACCAATTAAACAACCGCTTGTCCCTAATAGGCAAATAAAAGACAAGAAAACAAAACAATGAATTACCTAAATCAAGAAAAAACTATAGATACTTGCTACGCATTTCTGCTTTGGTCTCCCAAGTGGCCTCCTATTCTTTCAATGGACCTTCGCAGATGTAATCTCCGTAGTCCTCAATTTTTGGACAACCAAATACCTACCCGAGCCAATGCGTACCCCCACCACCCCAGACTCAGGAGGTTCAATCAGGATACAACAACACAAGGCATATTCTTTACTCATATATATGCAACTGTCCTATACCGGCTGATAAATATATGTGCATACTGGTGATAGGCGATGTGCATGCAGGAATTAATGCAAAGTACACAATCAATATCACAACTCATCATAATTGTCCTCATCGGGATCATCATTATCTTAATCAACCTCCGGCCATGTCGGATATCAACACATCATCAATAGTATCCTCTGTCCTTGCTAGGTATCAACATATCACAAATATATCCTCCGACCTCGTCGGGTAACGACATCTTCACAACGGAATCCTTCGGCCTTGCTGGATATAAATATCATCACAATAGTCGAATAACATACACTAAAATACTTATAAAAATGGTCATATCACCATAGAATATCTATCTAGTCAATACTTTTCAACCACTCATTGTTAGCTAACCAACACTTATTATAATAGGATCACTAGTTCACTAGACATCACATAACCTCTAGCTATTAGACTAAACATTTTCCTTTACATAATCCTTATCCACGGGATATCAACTATCCACTACTTATTTAATAGCCAACATTTGACATCTAGTCAAGGTTCATTACTAGACCAAAACCGCCATTTATCCACCACCATTCATTATTATCAACTAATCATCCTATATCCTTTAATCATTACTAGACAACGCATTACTACTTATCACCTAATCCTCTTTTATTAACTGACACCATTCATTATCTAACCATCGTTTGCCAACTAATCCTTGCTTGACAATTCATTATTTAACCATTTAGCAACTATTCAAAGTTATTAACTAGTCATCTCTTATTACCAAGATCTCTTATTATATAGCCTCATTAACACACAACCCCTCATTTATCGACTAATCGACATCATGAACTTAGTCATCAATACCAACTGATCTCCACCTATTCACGACCCGACCTCACCATAAGTCATGTATTAACAATCGCTAGCTACTATATTTTAACCAAGAAAGATTCATTAATTAATACATTAGATTCTTAGCCATCACCAATATTCAATCAATAAAGTCGTAAGCAACATACCTCATCTTCCTCCATCCTATACTAGAGAGATATGTATACAAACATATATGTATTCATAAACTGTAATCAAATCCTTTACACTGATAAACACTCCCTGGATATTCAATCGTTATCATAACACCGCCCTTTACCTATTAATTTATCAAGAATAGTCACAACATCATAGTGATGGCCTTAGGCCCATATACATATCTGAAACTCATATTGATAATCATATTTAAAAGTCATAGCATATATCTAATCATCTCACATATAAGAGGTATCTCACTAAAATCATATCCCAAACATAGGTTTACATCATAGCCACGCTACAACTAATCTAAACTAAAGAGGAAAAGCAATAGGATTCAAAAGGGGTATAAATATGCCATTTTACGGGTCCCACATAATTAGAGCCTACAACAAATTATCCTTCACAATATTATTAATATCCATCTAATCATCATATCTTGACCACCCAACAAGAAATATCCACCAAGTATCACTCAGGGTAAGATCAATAATGCCATTTAATAATTTATTTATTCTCTCATTCAGGATCATCCTTAATTATTTTATGAATGTAACTAAGTCATTTGCAACTACAACTTATGTCCTGACATTTCCTAACTCATTATTTTTCAATGAAAAACACTTCTTGTCAAGCCAAACCTCTGTTATATTACTAACACCAATTTAAGATATACAAAGTCATTGTTATTTCTACCAAACAATAATTTTATTACAGGATTTACTTAACTCTTAATCACCTCAAGAGTGGTTCCTGTTTGACATCATAGAACACATCCAGGATGATGAGGCTAGAAATAAATATCTTTTAGAACTCAAACGATTGATGCTTTCTCACAAAGAAAATCCCCCTAAACCCATCATTCAACCTTTTAGCATGAAACAGGTTATGTCTCGATTTGATAAGCCTACAGAACCTTCTATAGCTGATCTCAAGGGTGAAATTTCCACCCTCAAAGGAGAAATCAGAGACTTGGGAATTTCTCTTTTTGGAACTCAGGGATATTAAAGATAAGGTTGGTAATAGGGTTAGGGCTTGGAGCACATTTTTCAGAAGTAGGAGAACTAAAAGGAAGCATTGAGCTCTTAGAATCTCGTATTTGCTGGGAGATAGTGTGAAGGACCTAATTATAGTTGTTTTGTTCAACTATCCTATCTAGGTCTCTATTGATTGGGGCTGATAGGGTTCTATCATGCTTCTTCTTGAAGGGGGAAGCATTGAGGACTTCATTAGAATGAGGAATTTTTATTCCTTCGAGAGGAGGAGTAACGGATTTGATTACCTTGTTAATCTGCGTATACCATTTATTGATGATAACGTGAAGGGATTCATTTTGGTTTTCTATTCTTCAAGTGAATTCAAACCATCTAAAGAATTCGATATCACATCGAAGTCTTTTTATGTCTGCTATCCATAGCCGACTAAACTCCTTTTGCTACTCTTTAGAATATGTACTAGTGTACCATTATATTTTTATTGTATCCTTTGGAAGGTACTAGAGGACTTCAAGAGCTTTGAGGTCAGGAGTGTACTCCTCATCAGATTTGATGACCTCTAATCTTGGGTCAGTTCTAATTTTTTGACAAGGTTTGGTAGGGGGAGGTTCCATATCCGAGGCTGTAGGGCTACCTGGATTATAGAGATTTTTGGGTTCTAGGGATTCTTGGACCCTAGTATGTTGCTGATAATATACTTTAGGGACAGGGCCATAGAAGTCGACTCCTCTAACAATAAAAGGATCTTAGTGAATATTTGAGAAAATAAACAGAAAATAGAAACAATGAGAAAAGGAATTAAAACAACTTACAAAATTTTATTTAAACTTCAACTGAAAACATTACAAGAAAAGAGTTTAGGCCAGCAGAAATATTTCTTATCTAGGAAATTTTCTGATGCCTTCTCTAATGTTACAACAAGTCTTATATAGATAAGATAAATAAAGTTAGTACATCTGGAGTGTACAAGTGTAAGGTTAAGATCGGCCGACAGTCTTGAGTGCTTCGGATGTTTTTGCTTTTTTAAAGCTGATTGACGAGTCTGTGGATGTTTTTTCTTTTTTAAAGCTGATTGAGGAGTGCTTGTCCTTTTGCTTTTGAGAAAAGCTTTTGGTCCTAAAGATTCCAATTAGGAACAGTAGAGTGCCTTTTTAAAAAAATAATTCTAGTTCTTTGAACCTCTACTTTTTGAAAGGTCATTTCCCTGTTCTTAATAGGGGTCCAGATAGGCCATAGCTATTCCCTTAGGATTTAGTATATCTCCATTGTTATCACTGCTTCCTATGGAAGAAGCTTCTTCTAGAAGTTGTCATACTTCTTTTTCATTGGTCTCTTGGTTTTCCATATCCTATAAAGTCTTTTTTAATTTTTCTTTGAGTGTCTTCTTACTTTGTGAAGCACTGGTTGAGGATGCTGTCATTTTTCCTTTGTTCGGAGTTTTTGGTGTTGTTGGCTTGGGAGTCCATCCTTTGACTTTTATCTCTTTGGATAAATATTTGATTTGGTCTTGTTCTTCTTTAGCGAAATTCTAGGAGATAATGTAGGAAACTCTCTTCTTGATGAAGAACTTGCACATTTGAATATGCTCTGGGAGGGTTATACACCCTTCTTTTGAACAAAATTCTATGAATCGATTAAGGAACTGTTGGGGAAGGATTTCTTTGGCTCCTCCAAAGTATATCCACCATTCGTAGAACCATCTAGGAATAACGGCATCTACCATAGCTGGATAATATTTAATAAACTAGGTGTGTCCTGGTCTGACATATAAAAAATTGAACCATTCAGACTTATAGTCATACCAATTATAAGTTTGTGGCCTATGTGCATAGATAGTGCAATAGGAGTATGCAGGTGATCTACAAACTAGTTAAACGGGGTTAATACCCTCTTGATGGTGAACCTGGAATAATCAATGTATTCTGGATTCCTTTCATTCATAGAATGCTCGACCTTAATGGAATCGGTGTCTATAAGGATGGCTTCATAATACCTTCTTATTTTAAGTGGATTCTCAGTATCCACAAAGTTTTTATCATTATAGACCGGCTTAATAAGCTGATCTAATGGATATCCTTCATATTCTTTATCTAACGCAATACCTGGCATTACCTGGGAGATAACGAATTTAAATTCTTCCTTGATAGGAAGAGTTGGTATTGTTTTGACCGCTGTGGGGTTTACAGCTTGTGCAAAGGTTTTGGGATCCTTTATGGCGTAACTCTGTTTTGACTGCACAAATGAGCTTGAGGATTGTCCTTTATCAAAAGGTTTGTTTGTTTTTAAATCTACCAATCTAGTTGGCATTGGTGGAGGGAGCTTTGGAAATTCTGCCAAAGCTGCATATTTGTTTTAGAACGGTGACTGTAGTTCCGGTTTTAGTTCAGGCCTTTGTGGGACTGATGGCCTCAAGGGATTTGTTGATGCGGACGGAAGATCAAATGGTCTAGCCATCTTGGTTTGTTCCTGTTTGTTTCCTACTGAGATTTTTCCCAGTGTGGTGGGTCTCATTTTGGCCCTGCAGAAATTCTCTTGTTAGAAAATCGGGAAGGGAATTATTTTCTCCTTTGATAAACTCAATTTGAAAATCAAAGCTAGATAGGAGAGCTTGCCATCTAGCAAATATTTGTTTTAAAACCAGATTCTTAACATCCTTTTGTAAAATTTCTTTAGCAGATTTGCAATCTACTCATAGTAAAAATTCTTTATTAATAAGATCATCTTGAAATTTGGTGATACATAGCACTATAGATAAAACTTCCTTCTTAACAGTGCTGTAATTTCTTTGGGCTGGATTCCACATTCCAAATGTAAATCTGACTAATTATTCAAAAGAATTATCATCAACCTGTTGTCTCAAGATACCTCCATACCCGATATCAGAAACATCTGTTTCAACAATCATAAAGGCTTCAGGGTTAGGAATTCCTAAGCATGGAAAGTTTTTGACTAATTCCTTAATCTTAATGACAGCATTAGTTTGATCAGAACTCCAAGGAACTGGCGTCTTCTTAAGTCTTTTGTAAAGAGGTTCGCAAACCTGTCTAATGCTAGGGATGAAGTCCGCTACATAATTAAGGCTTCCTAAAAACCTTTGGATCTGGGTTTTATCACTAATTTCGTTAGGAATTTGGAGAAGAACTCTATGGCTCTACAAATTGATTTATAACTACATTGATAGATGTCTGAAAGATCTTCATTTTTTTTAGCACTAATGACCAAACCATTAAATTTAACAATCTTGAAGAAAATGTCTAGATGTTTAAAATGGGAATCAATATTTTCTGAGAAAATAAGCACATCATCAATAGAAACAATCGACATATAACTATAAGGATTAAAAATATTATTCATGATGTTTTGAAACTCTGAAGGAGTATTTTTAAGACCAAATGGTAAGATTCCATTCATAATGTCCAAAGGGGACGTTGAAGGCCGTCTTGTATTTATCCTTTTCAGCAATTTGAATTTTCTAGAATCCTGACTTCATATCAAATTTACTGTAAAGGTTACCTTTGAAAGTTCTCTTTAAAAGATCCCTTTTGTTAGGAATCGGATGCCTGATCCATTTCAAAACCGTATTCAAAGGCTTGTAATTTATTACAATCCTGGGAGTTCCTCGCTCTTTTTCTGCACTGTTATTGACGTAAAAGGCAGAGCAACTCCAGGGAGAATTTGAGGTTCTGATAATCCCATTTTTTAGCAGATGGTTGATCTCCTTTTTGCAGATTTCCATTATTTCCTGGTTTATTTGAATGGGCCTGGCCTTAGTAGGAATGGCCTGTTCATTAAAACCAGTAATGTAAGGAAGTTCTACTAAGTGTCTTTTTCTTTCCCAAAAGGCATTAGGAAATTCGGAACAAATTTCTTTTTCGAATTTTTCTTGAAGATTAGCAATTTTAGTAACCATCTCCGGGGTTTTAAATATTTATTCAATTTTCTTTATTTGAATTTCTTGTTTAAGAAAACAAATAGGTAAAGAAAGTCTGTTAATTTTAAAAGCAGTCCTTTCTTTAATAAGGTTGCCTTCTTCTTGCCAGAGGGGCCTTAATAAGGGGAAGAACGGATTTTGATTTAAAATCGTTGTGCGAATTCCATCAAAATCACTAATGTAAGGTCGAATTTGATTGACAAAAGGTATTCCTAGAATGATATCCTCAGTGATACCTTCAGTGATGACAAAATCATTAACAAGGCAAATGCCATTGTTACAGATATGAGCTTTAGAAAGCTGATAATGGATTTTCATCTTTTCTCCTGTGGCAGAGTAAAGACGAGAGGTCGTTTTTTGGAGGTACTTATTGGGTACTAGTCCCTTGACGATACAGTTGCTATCTGCGCCGGTATCAAAGAGTGCGACTCTGTTAAGAACGAAGTCTTTGTCAATGACAATTTTTACGGTGATGTGTTCGCTGTAATCTTTAATGGCCGTAATAGCAGTGCCGGAGATAGAGGGAGAATCGGAGCCGGGGAAAGAATTGGGCTCCTTTAGATGATCATTATGGATGATTGGGGAGGCCTTTCGAGACTCTGGTGGGGAGACATGTTCCTGATGAATCACATCTTTTAGGACTTGTTCCGTGAGAATGTTAAGTTCCACTCGTATCAATTTGCTAAATAATTTAACAAACTTGACAAATTTCAAATGAGTGAATGCAAATTATTTCAATTCATATTTTTATAACACAACAATAAATTATGTTTGCTTTCCTTTCAAAAAAAGATTCTCAAAACTTGCATAAACAAAAAGAATTTATGATTGCTGTTTACTGGAACAATATAATCTTGTAGAAAAAAAGAAAGTGTATAAAGATAGACACTCCTAATGGACGCATTAAAATAGGAGAAATAAAAATGGTTAGTGAGAATTGGGGAGCGGGATTGATATTAATTATTAATGTTAACTATATTTAAGGAAGGAATATTGTAGATTAGTTATATTAAATCTATATTTTCCTTTCTTGTAATTATTTTGATATGTTTTTTAATTTTTTTTTAAATGAAAGTTGCTATAACTTGAAAACTAAAAATAGTTACTATAACTTATAATAAATTATTTAATAAGTTTATTTAGTTAATTTTCCCAATTAAAGGGTGTATACAGGTCATTATAGTTAACAATTTCAATTTTTACACTTTAAAAAGATATTTTAGTTATCAATTTAAGGTTCAACTTCTAATTGAATGCATTTCCAAAACTAAATAATCATAATGTGAATGTTTTTCTCTTATTTCAGTAAGCATGTCAAAAATATTTTTTAATTCAAGTTAAATTTTAGATTTGATTTACTTATAATACATGTTGAAAGTTTGATTTTTATACTGGTTATTCATTAAACATTTACTAGTCAAAATAGATTTATAATTATATTCAATGTCATTTGAAATTATTTGGATGTTAACCCAAGTGAAGAATTTATATAATTTTAAAACTTAAAAGTATATTAATAATTTTTTCTTTTTCAAATTAAATGGTAGATTTATTTTATTTGACTAAGTGCGAAATTATATTTAATTACTAAATAAAATAACTAAATGATTTTGGTGAGTAATTAATGTTTCATCAAATTATATAGTGGATAAATGACATGTAGTATCTTACATTATTTACCTATTTTTGTTTAGAATATCATATTCATTGTGTTAGCCTCCTATATTTATTTTTTATGTTTTAGTAATGACAAACTAATAAGCGAACTTTGCAAGATATTGAAGATTCCTAATGATGGAAAGAGATCTCACACAAAGGACATTGAAGATTTCAAATAATGGGAGGATATCTCGCACAAGTCAAGAAATATTTCCTCAAAGAAGATCGTGCTAAATATGGAGCCACATCAAAATAGGATATCGTTTGACAAGGCGACAAAAATCATATCAACTAAAAATCCCAATGAATAAGGCAATTGAATGCACCTCACGGAAAGGCTAATGGAGAAAGAAGATCTTACCTCTTACATAGACATACCTGATATGGACATGTATAGATGTGAGAAAGGAAAATCGCACAAGTATGGATATATCTGATATGAACATATCAAAAGGTGCAAACTCGCGCAATCAAGGAATCAACTTAAATCCTTGATTTAGAAGAAATATCTTGGGTTTCCTTATGAAGAAAAGAAGCATATTCAGCAAAATACTATAAAGGCCAAAATGGAATAAAGAAGACACTATGCAACTTCAAGGAGAAACCTCAAAGTGTCTCAATCTTAGTCTCAAGAAACTTTGTAATCCTTACTTTACAATAGTTGTATAAAGAATAGGATCAATTTAACTTTTTAATACAAACTGAAGCTGTGTTACAAGATCTGAAGAACAAAATAAGTCATAGGAACTTACTTCTCATTAGTGTACTCGAGCCCGACATTTAAAGATCCAATAAAATGTTGAAACCCAAGAGGACTAGAAGTAGGCACCACATTGATGTTCCGAACCAGGATAAATCTTCGTGTTTTTTTTAAAAGTCAATTATTTACTTATTTGTTTGTAATATAATATGTTATGTGAAGTATATTGTTTTGCAGACAAGTTGACTATGAGGAGTCAATAGTCCATTCACAGAAATTTTCAATTCAACTCTACCCCCTTGAATTTCAATTGGTATCAGAGTAGATCTCACCAACAGTGTTGCTTAACCGCACACGAGCAAAGATCGAATGGCAATCTATCAAATTCTCGGTGCTCTTCTTCAAGATGGTCATGCTAACGAGTCTAGGGGTATTTAATACCCAACAATTTAGCTGTTTTCCTAGAGCCAGTGTTAGTGATAGGATAGTATCATTCATGTCATGATTAGTAGTGATCTCAGTCAGTTACAGAGACACAGTAGAACTTTGTCAGTTACAAAACATAGGAAAACTCTGTAATCTCAGTGAATTCAGTTCAATCCAGTATAACGGTTCAGTGTCTTCAACATCGAGTGAACCCAGAGGTGGGGGAACACCTTCCAGCAGAAGGGTGTGATCATTAGAAAAAATCCTTGCATTCCAGAACTACATGGCCAGCGTAGGGTGAGAAATCAAACCTGCCAGTTGAGGGTTGATGAGTTGCTTTACCTGCCTGTAAAGGGTACCACCATTCTCGTTTAGGGAACCTACTAGTAGAGGGTTACTCTTCAACTTGTCTTTACCTATGGCATGGTACTGACACCCTTCTAATTGGGGTTATAGATTGGACCCTAGCTCAGTTATCTTGTATTATTTGGGGTATGTTTGTTAGATGATTACCTCCCATAGTTTATGTTTTGGTCTCAATCTTTAAAATAGAACTCAGTTCAGGTCTACAGAATCAGGACTGTCAGATAAAGTCACTTGTTTAATATTAATTCAGATTATCAGTTATCCTAGATTATCAATAAGTTTAGTTATCAGTTATCAGATTCAGTTCTTGTAGACTCAGTCCCAGTATGCACAGTATGTTCAATAGTTACAGATCCTCTATATATGTTAATCTAGCTCTTACATATCATTCAGTTAGTTAGTGTTCATGTATATGAACCTATGCATTAAGCCTTACCTCATTTAGCATAATAGTATATTCCCATGTACTTATCGAATACCCATTTCTTGCTCTGTGATTTTTCATATCATAGGTTCGGACACTCAGGTTCCTGACTATGCTTAGACAGATTCATCCTGTAGTAGCAGATTTAGCAGTGAGTCGTCATCTTTAGAGGATATGCTTTTATTTCAGTACTTTAGCTTAGTAGTATTTTCATAAAAAGAGTTAGTTAGGGGGTTGTCCCATCAGCTCCACTTTCAGACAAATTCAGTTAGAGGCTTTTCAGACTAGATTTTCAGATAGTATCCAATTTTACAGATATTATATTTTATCAATATTTCAGAAGTATTGAACCTTATGGAAATTTAGACCATTATTCTGCATTTATTTCAGTATTATTGTTCAATGCTCACAGCAGATATCATTCATCGGTTAGCTTATGGTCCTTCAGGATCGCAAGCACCATGTGACGACTAGGGGGTAGCCTCGGGTCATTACAAACTTAGTATCAGAGCCTATGTTTCAATAGATTCCTACGGAGTTTGAAAAACTGCATCGCATAGTGTCTTGTGCATGGTTCTGTAGCATGCCACACTTATGGATAGGAGGCTATGAGATGTTTTAGGAAAATTTTCCTTTCTTTCATTATTCATGTCCTGCGAGTGACATGCCTCTCAAAAGTGTTAATGAAAGAAGAATCGGATACCAGTCAGCCCCTCAGCCCGTTCAGGAAGATCCCTATGTCTCTTATGCTGAATTCAAATTTGCATTCACTACTCTAGCCAGTTCAGTAGAATCTTAGAATGAACGACCAGCTACTGTTCTGGTCAACCCAGTGGCCAATACTGCTGCAACCAGAATTTTAGACTTTACTCGGATGAATCCTCCTTCTTTTACAGGATCTAATTCAAAAGAGGATGCACATGAGTTCTTCGATTTTGTTCAGAAAGTCACAAGTATCATGGGAGTGACTTCCAGTAAGTATGCTGAGTTAGCCGCCTATTAGCTACAAGATGTAGCCCATACGTGGTTTAAGAAGGGGTAAATATACAGAGCCCATAGAGTTGGATGATTTTTCTACTATATTCCTAGGTAGATTCTTTCCCTTAGAGCTTAGAGCTGAGAGAAGCCAAAGTTTTAGAGTTCATTAATCTCAGAAAAGGTAGTATGAGCATAAAAGAGTATTCCCTCAAGTTTACTCAGTTAGCTAGGTATATTGCCCATATTGTGGAAGACAATAGGTCCAGAGTGAGCAAGTTCGTATTTGGGGTGTCAGATAGTGTGGTCAAAGAGTGCAGAACTATTATTTTGATTAAAGAGATGGACATATCTATGGTTTTGGTCAATTCTCAATAGATTTAGGAGTAGAAGCATAAGAAAAAATAGAGAGAGAATAAGATGTTTAGAACAGCTAGCTTTAATTTTAGTCAGCCTAAGTCAGATAGGGGTAATTGTTCCCAATTTTATCCAAAGTTCCCAGTCCCAACTTTGTTCTCAGCAGTGTATCGATGACCCAAGATAGCATAAGAAATGGTCGTACTAATCCATTTTGTGAAGTGTATATGATAAGAATCATAAGGGTATTTACAGAGCTAGTAGTAATATTTGCTTCGAGTGTGGCAAGCCAGTCCACAGAGTCAAAGATTATCCTCAGTCACATTCTTAGGGTCAGTATAGTCGTCCTTCAGCTCAGTCAATTACCCAAATCAACAAGGTGCCTCTTCCAGTGCTACCAATGGGCAATGCCTAAATAGGTTTTACACACTTCAATCCACATAAGATCAGGAAAGTTCTCCTGATGTGGTCACTGGTATGTTACAGATCTCCTATTTAAATATTTATGCCTTAGTTTCAGATTCCAGATATTCAGTTAGGATTTAGTTCGTAGGTTCTCGGTGCATCGTCTAAGGTTTTTCCATAGTATCTCAGCCAAGTCAGCATTCTTAAGGGACATATTATCCCAAGGGAGAGATACATTATAATACCTGAGCTATCACAATCTAAACCTTTCATTTTCTTTTCACGTAGCAAATCTAGTTAAAGTAATGGGTCTTCATAGTTGACCATCAAGTTTGAATCTCAGCTATATGACCATGCCTCTGTCATGACACGTATCCAAAGAATTAGTTCAGTTTATGTATCATGATTCATACTTAGTCATGTACCCATGTTCCCTCTCATGCATATTCAGTCACGTATTTATTAATCCATTCAAACATGTATTCATGCATCAAACATGTATGTTCAGAATGTAAGTTCAGTCTATCAGACCAGTCATGTAATCATGATTCAGTTGTGCATGTCTATTTCAGTACGTAAACTCAGTTTGTTCATAGTCTCTTAGCTTAAATAGCCACAGTCGAGGACGAATGTTCCCAAGGGGGAAATGTTATAATACCCCTTATTTCCCTAGCCTAGATTAACTCTTAGTACATGGGTTATCCTAAATAAAATTTTTGGAATACTTAGTAATTTCCAGATTTTAGCCTGCCATTGCGTAAGAAATTCAATTATCTTTCCAACGATAAACAACAACAACAACAACAACAAACCCAGTGTATTCCCACCTAGTGGGGTCTGGGGGGGGGTAAGATTTACATAGTCCATACCTCTACCTCTAAAGAGGTAGAAAGGCTATTTCTGATAGACCCCCGGCTCAAGACACAAGACACCGCACAAATACATAGATACATAGTAAAGCACAGAACAAGATTTCATTACATAAAAACGGCACCCATAAGTAATAAAAACAGAGAAAAGCACACAGAATCGTAATAAAACATGGAACCAGGTACCATAGAAAGAATAAAAGCCCCACCAAGTAATTCCCTACACTAGAGACCCAAACTGGCCCTAACTTCTGCCCTAATTCGCGTCCTCCAGATCCTCCTATCTAGGGTCATGTCCTCGGTGAGCTGTAACTATTCATTGTCCCACCTAATCATCTCACCCCAGTACTTCTTCGGCCTACCCCTACCCCGCCTAAAGTCATCCAACGCTAGCCTCTCACACCTACGAACCGGGGCATCCATGCCCCTTCTCATCACGTGTCCGAAACATCTCAATCGGACCTCCCGCATCTTATACTCCACTTGGGCCACACCAACCTTTTCCCTGATAATCTCATTCCGAACAATATCCCCTCTAGTCAGCCCACACATCCAACGCAACATCCGCATTTCTGCTACCTTCATTTTTTGGATGTGAGAGTTCTTAACTAGCCAGCACTTCGCTCCATACAACATGGCCAGACGGACTACCACCCTGTAGAATTTTCCTTTAATCTTGGGCGGCACCTTCTTATCGTACAACACCCCCGACGCGAGCTTCCACTTTATCCATCCCGCCCCAATACGGTGCGAGATATCCTCGTTAATCTCATCGTTACCCTGGATCACAGACCCGATATACTTGAAACTATCCCTCTTACATACCTCCTGTGATTCCAACTTCACTACCACCTCATTCTCCAGCTTCACGTCATTAAACTTGCATTCCAAATACTCTGTCTTGCTTCTGCTCAACCTGAACCCTTTAGACTCAAGCGTTTGTCTCCACACCTCTAGTTTGTCATTCACACCCCCTCGCGTCTCATCAATCAAAAATACATCATCTACAAAAAGCATACACCAAGGCACCTCCCCTTGAATATGCCGCGTGAACACATCCATCACTAAAGCAAACAAAAAGGGACTAAGAGTAGATCCCTGATGCAATCCTGTCAAGACAGTAAAATGCTCTGAGTCCCCTCCCGCCGTCCTCACCTGAGTCTTTGCTCCATCATACATGTCCTTAATTGCTCTGATATACGCCAACGGGACTCCACTCACCTCCAAGCATCTCCAAAGCACATCCCTGGGGACTTTGTCGTATGCCTTCTCCAGGTCGATAAACACCATGTGCAGGTCCTTCTTCCTTTCCCTATACTGTTCCACCAGTTTTCGTACCAGGTGGATTGCCTCCGTCGTCGAGTGTCCAGGAATAAATCCAAACTGATTTTTCGAAAAAGACACTATCCATCTCATCCTCACCTCGACCACTCTCTCCCAAATCTTTATATAGTGACTCAATAACTTAATCCCCCTATAGTTATTGCAACTCTATATGTCACCCTTATTCTTATAGAGAGGGATCATGGTACTTCACCTCCAAGCCTCGGGCATTTTTGCCGTCTTGAAGATTTCGTTAAACAATCCAGTCAACCACCTTACACCAACCTCTGCAGCGAACTTCCAAAAATCCACCGGTATCTCATCCGGCCCCGTCGCCCTACCCCCTCGCATCCTGCGAACAGCCTCTCTAACCTCTTCTACCTTGAAATATCTACAATAACTAAAATCCCGACACTCCTCTGAGTGCTCCAGCTCCCCTAACACAATAGCTCTATCCCCTTTGTCCTTTCCAACGATAAACAATTTTCCTAAATATGAAAATAGGGTAAGAAGTATGGTAATTTTAAGTTTCAGTCATTAAACATCGTCATTCAGGAAAGTAGAGCATTACGGAGTGTGTCATAATAGCAACTGTCAGTTTCCAGTGTTGCTCCATGATATTGGCGCATCATGCCATAGACCTAGTTCACAATTATAAATTTCTAGTAGATCAACGTGATTCCACCGCATTATGGTACACTTTAATTTCACAAAGAAAGTGGCAATGCAATACCACCGCATCACGCCACCATGCAATTCCCAGTCGTCATTTACCACTATCTTGGTGCGATAATGGCGTGTCACGCCATAAATGGCTAAAACGGTTTGGCTGAACACCAAATCTACAACCGGAGATTAATTGGATACTTCAAACACATAGAGAAAACGAATACCCCATAATTTAAGAAAATCCCATTATAAGACATGATATATTAAAATAATTTACTTAGAAGTATCATCATAAATGGATTAAAGTAATATGTATCTTATATGAAAATAATTTCCCATGCTCTAGAAAGAATATGTATTTAGCTACTCATGCTAAGTACATATTCTACCAACATGGCTCTGATACCAATAAAAGGATCTAGAAGAAGGCAACCTTATTAAAGAAAGGACTGCTTTTAAAATTAACAGACTTTCTTCACATATTTGTTTTCTTAAACAAGAAATTCAAATAAAGAAAATTGAACAAATTTTGAAAACCCTGGTTTTAATGAACAGGCAATTCCTTGATTATTCCAGGTTCACCATCAAGAGGGTATTAACCCCGTTTAACTGGTTCGCAGATCACCTGCATACTCCTATTGCACTATCTATGCCACATAGGCCACAAACTTATAATTGGTACGACTATAAGTCTGCATGGTTTAATTTTTTATATGTCAGACCAGGACACACCGTATGGAACCTCCCCCTACCATACCTTGTCAAAAAATTAGAACTGACCCAGGATTAGAGGTCATCAAATCTGATGAGGAGTACACTCCTGGCCTCAAAGCTCTTGGCTCTGATACCAATAAAAGGATCTTAGTGAATATTTGAGAAAATAAATAGAAAATAGAAACAATGAGAAAATGAATTAAAACAACTTATAAAATTAGAGGAGCTTCTGATAAAGAGGCAGCCATTTCAGAAGTTTCAGCCATGTTGGCAGAATATGTACTTAGCATGAGCAGCAAAATACATATTCTGTCTAGAGCATGGGAAATTATTTTCATATAAGATGTATATTACTTTTATCCATTTATGATGATACTTCTAAATAAATTATTTTAATATATCATGTCTTATAATGGGATTTTCTTAAACTATGGGGTATTCGTTTTCTCTATGTGTTTGAAGTATCCGATTAATCTCCGATTTTAGACTTGGTCAGCCTGAAAGTGTGGTCTCGGCTAAGGTAAGCATTCGACCCTGTTGGTAGTCCCGTCGTGAAGATAACATTAAGAGAAAACCGTTTTAACAGCCATTAAGACTTGCTAGATCCCATAAGCCATAGATGTATTGATGTAATTTATTATAGGTTGACTCATCCATCATTATTGTTGTGTGCTATCTTATGTGAAAACTTAGATTTCCCAGTCAGTCTCTAGAGAGCATTTTCTCTAAATGAATTCCAACAATCATATTAAAAACACTATTAACCTGTCTTCTCAAGCAACCCCGATTGCTAATATTGAAAATGATCTTCAAAACTGGAGTATTCCAGAAGAACCTTTTAGAACGATCTATCAGATTGGTAAATTTAGTTTTCTAAAGAAACATAACATCAAGACTTCTGAGTCTATTGTTGCTATTAATAATTCTTTAGAAATTATTCAATTATTAAATAAGCTTGACATAAACCGATTTAAGAATCAGTTTAATTATCTTCATGTTGGATTGGTTCAGGTGGCTATTAAGCCCCTCTTTTGATAGGGTCTTGATATCCCTGTCTGTGTTATCCTAAGGGATGCTCGTCTCTTGAATTTTGATGATTCTCTCTTAGGCGTAATTCAAAGTAACCTGGCCGACGACCCGGTATACTTTAATTGCTACCCAAATTTCTCTGTAGATATTAACGATCCTAACATCATGGATGTTTTGACACTTAATGTTAAGACAAAAAACATTAACAGTAAGGATAATACTAGAGAAATAGCAATAATATACCGTGTATATTATCAACTTATAGGTACAACCCTGGCTCCCAAAGCTAGATTCACGAGCCCTAGGGGTGTCACTGCTCTCATGGAAGCAAATAAAGACAGAAGCAACGTCTTTGTTCTTAAGGCTCTCGTCTGGAACGATATCATACATAACAATGAATAGCACTTTGATGCTATCACTCAACCCCTCCCTACCTATCCAGAAAAATCGCAAATCGAAAGGGTTATGCAGCACCCTAATGGATCCATTGATTTAAAATTCTTAGGTTTTGAAGCCTCTAGAAATTCTTCATTTAGAAGATCTGTCTCACATAGAGCTTCTACCTCAAAAAACCTGGAGGGAAGTGAAGAAAATGATAATGACAAGGGAAAGGTTAGAGGAGTCGGCTTCTCTGGCCCTCTCCCCAAAGTATATTATCAGCACCATACTAGGGTCCAAGAATCCCTAGAACCCGAAAATCTCTATGATCCAGGTATCCCTACAGCCTTGGATATGGAACCTCCCCCTACCATACCTCGTCAAAAAATTAGAACTGACCCAGGATTAGAGGTCATCAAATATGATGAGGAGTACACTCCTGACCTCAAAGCTCTTGAAGTCCTCTAGTACCTTCCAAAGGACGCAATAAAAAGAAAATGGTACACCAGTACTTATTCTAAAGAGCAGCAAAAGGAGTTTGGTCGGCTATGGATAGCAGACATGAAAAGACTCTGATACGATATCGAATTCTTTAGATGGTTTGAATTCACTGGAAGAATGGAAAACCAAAATGAATCCCTTCACGTTATCATCAATAAATGGTATACGCAGAGTAACAAGGTAATCGAATTCATTCTTCTCTCAAAGGAATAAACATTCCTCATTCTAATGAAGTCCTCAATGCTTCCCCCTTCAAGAAGAAGCATGATAGACCCCTATCAACCCCAATCAATAGAGACCTAGATAGGATAGTTGAACAAAACAACTATACTAATCAGGTCCTTCATACTATCTCCCAACAAATAGGAGATTCTAAGAGCTCAATGCTTCCTTTTAGTTCTCCTACTTCTGAAAAACATGCTCCAAGACCTAACCCTATTACCAACCCTATCTTTAAGATCCCTGAGTTCCAAAAAGAGAAATTCCCTAATCTCAGCGATGACTTTAAAGTCTCGGGAAAAATCTTAGGACAAATCAATGAAAAACTTTCAAAATCTCTGAAAAATAGAAAGGAGAGTCCAGCAATCAAAAGAACTCTCTTTCCAAGCTCACCAATGATCGTTTTTCTACTAAGAAAAACTATTACAAACGACCTTCTCCTCCAGACGTCCAGTTTGAAGAGTATCCCTACCTCTCTACCTCCAACCATGATGGTAGAGGAATAACAGAATGGAATGCTGACGGTTTGGATGAATACCAAATCTACAACAAACTCCATGAAATGGGCATTGCCATCACAGCTTATAAAATTAGAGGATCTTTTGATAAAGAGGCATCCACCATGATCGTAGCAGGATTCACTAGTATGATAAAACACTGGTGGGACAACTACTTCACAGATGACGTTAAGAACCTTATTTATGAGTCCACGGCTATGGAGATGGTTGTCAAAAGTGAAAATGGATAGGAAAGTCTTCCGCAGGTCGCGAAAGAAGACGCTTGTGCCACCCTCCTATATCACATAACTAGATATTTTATAGGAGAACCCAAATTATTTCAAGACAGGAGTTTAGAAATCCTTAACAATCTCACTTGCAAAGATCTGGCTGACTTTAGATGGTATAAGGATACCTTTTTAATCAAAATCATGATCCGGCCTAACTGTAACAATGACTTCTGGAAGGAACGTTTCATTAGTGATCTCCCTCCTCTGTTCGCAGATAAAGTTGGGACCAAAATCAAAGATAGATTCGAGGGAAAAATCCCTTACGGAATCTAATCTATGGAGATATAATAAGCTTTATTACCACCGTAGGGATATACCTCTACACCGACCTTAAGCTTAAGAAACAACTTAAGAAGGATAGCACTTCCAAATATGGGCTAGGAACCTTCTGCCAAGATTTTGGATTCACTAATCTATCCTCTCCCTCTAGTAAAAAACATAGGAAAAAAATCCTTTAAGTCTCCTAAAAAATCCAAACCTAGAAAAGAATCCTTCAAAAGGGAATCTTACAAGACTAGTAGAAAGACTAGACGAAAATCCTCTAGAAACAAAGATACTTGTTGGACTTGTGGTAAAACTGGTCATAGAGCTAAGGACTGTAAGTCGGGCAAAAAGAATAAGATCAACTAATTAGGTCTCTCTGAAGAAACCAAAGGAAAATTATTCTCTATAATGGAAGACTCATCAGACTCTTCCGAATCTTTTAGCTCTTCTAGTAACCACTATAGCGATGAAGAATTCATCAGTGCTGCATATGAGTCCGATCAATCCTAGTCCGGCCAAGAATGTGCTTGTAACGGTACCTTCTGTACTTGCACAAAAAAGACCGTTAATGTCATTTCAGGAAATCCTAAAGAAATCCTGTTTGATATCATAAAACACATCTAGGATGATAAGGCTAGAAATAAATATCTTCTAGAACTCAAACGATTGATGCTTTCTCACGAAGAAAAGCCCCCTAAACCCATCACTAAACCTTTTAGCATGAAATAGGTTATGTATCGATTTGATAAACCTGCAGAACCTTTTATATCTGATCTCAAGGGTGAAATTTGCACCCTCAAAGGAGAAATCAGAGACTTAAAAATCAGACTTCATCGAGTGGAACTTAACATTCTCACGGAACAAGTCCTAAAAAATGTGATTCCTCAGGAACATGTCTCCCCACCAGAGTATCCAAAGGCCTCCCCAATCATCCATAATGATCATCTAAAGGAGCCCAATTCTTTCCTCAGCTCCAATTTTCCCTCAACCTCCGGCACTGCTATTACGGCCAGTAAAGCTTATAGCGAACACATCGTCGTAAAAATTGTCACAGACAAATTCTTAACAGAGTAGCACTCTTTAATACCGGCACAGATAGCAACTGTATCATCAAGGGACTAGTACCCACTAAGTACCTCCAAAAAACCACCTCTCGTCTTTACTCTGCCATAGGAGAAAAGATGAAAATCCATTATCAGCTTTTTAAAGCTCATATCTGTAACAATGTCATTTGCCTTGTTAACGATTTTGTCATCACTGAGGGTATCACTGAGGATATCATTACAGGAATACCTTTTGTCAATCAAATTCGCACAACGATTTGAAATCAAAATCTATTCTTCCCCTTATTAAGGCCCCTCTGGCAAGAAAAAGGCAACCTTATTAAAGAAAGGACTGCTTTTAAAATTAACAGACTTTCTTCACATATTGGTTTTCTTAAACAAGAAATTCAAATAAAGAAAATTGAACAAATTTTGAAAACCCCAGAGATGGTTACTAAAATTGCTAATCTTCAAGAAAAATTCAAAAACAAAATTTGTTCCGAATTTCCTAATGCCTTTTGGGAAAGAAAAAGACACTTAGTAGAACTTCCTTATATTACTGGTTTTAATGAATAGGCCATTCCTACTAAGGCCAGGCCCATTCAAATGAACCAGGAAATAATTGAAATCTACAAAAAGGAGATCAACCATCTACTAAAAAATGGGATTATCAGAACCTCAAATTCTCCCTGGAGTTGCTCTGCCTTTTACGTCAATAACACTGCATAAAAAGAGCGAGGAACTCCAGGCTTGTAACAATTACAAGCCCGTGAATACGGTTATGAAATGGATCAGGCATCCGATTCCTAACAAAAGAGATCTTTTAAAGAGAACTTTCAAAGCTAACCTTACAGTAAATTTGATATGAAGTCAGGATTCTGGCAAATTCAATTTGCTGAAAAGGATAAATACAAGACGGCCTTCAACATCCCTTTTGGACATTATGAATGGAATATCTTACCATTTGGTTTTAAAAATGCTCCTTCAGAGTTTCAAAACATCATGAATAATATTTTCAATCCTTATAGTTATATGTCGATTGTTTATATTGATGATGTGCCTATTTTCTCAGAAAATATTGATTCCCATTTTAAACATCTAGACACCTCCTTCAAGATTGTTAAATTTAATGGTTTGGTCATTAGTTCTAAAAAAATGAAGCTCTTTCAGACATCTATAAGATTCTTAGGACATGATCTTTATCAAGGTAGTTATAAACCAATTTGTAGAGCCATAGAGTTCTCCAAATTTCCTAACGAAATTAGTGATAAAACCCAGCTCCAAAGGTTTTTAGGAATCCATAATTATGTAGCGGACTTCATCCCTAACATTAGACAGGTCTGCGAACCTCTTTACAAAAGACTTAAGAAGACGCCAGTTCCTTGGAGTTCTGATCAAACTAATGTTGTCATTAAGATTAAGGAATTAGTCAAAAACTTTCCATGCTTAGGAATTCCTAACCCTGAAGCCTTTATGATTGTTGAAACAGATGCTTCTGATATCGGGTATGGAGGTATCTTGAAACAACAGGTTGATGATAATTCTTCTAAACAATTAGTCAGATTTACGTCCTGAATATGGAATCCAGCCCAAAGAAATTACAGCACTGTTAAGAAGGAAGTTTTATCTATAGTGCTATGTATCACCAAATTTCAAGATGATCTTATTAATAAAGAATTTTTACTACGAGTAGATTGCAAATCTGCTAAAGAAATTTTACAAAAGGATGTTAAGAATCTGGTTTCAAAACAAATATTTGCTAGATGGCAAGCTCTCCTATCTAGCTTTGATTTTCAAATTGAGTTTATCAAAGGAGAAAATAATTCCCTTCTTGATTTTCTAACAAGAGAATTTCTGCAGGGCCGAAATGAGACCCACCACACTGGGAAAAATCTCAGTAGGAAATAAACAGGAACAAACCAAGATGGCTAGACCATTTGATCTTCCGTCCGCATCAACAAATCCCTTGAGGACATCAGTCCCACAGAGGCCTAAACTAAAAACGAAAATACAATCACCATTCCAAAACAAATATGCAGCTTTGGCAGAATTTCCAAAGCTCCCTCCACCAATGCCAACTAGATTGGTAGATTTAAAAACAAACAAACCTTTTGATAAACGACAATCCTCAAGTTCATCTATGCAGTCAAAACAGAGTTATGCCATGAAGGCTCCCGAAACCTTTGCACAAGATGTAAACCCCACAGCGGTCAAAACAATACCAACTCTTCCTATCAAGGAAGAATTTAAATTCATTACCACCCAGGTAATGCCGATTATTGTGTTAGATAAAGAATATGAATGATATCCATTAGATCAGTTTATTAAGCCGGTCTATAATGATAAAAACTTCATGGATACTGAGAATCCACTTAAAATAAGAAGGTATTATAAAGCCATCCTTGTAGACACCGATTCCATTGAGGTCGAGCATTCTATGAATGAAAGGAATCCAGAATACATTGATTATTCCAGGTTCATAATAACAGGTTCGTAGATCACCTACATACTCCTATTGCACTATCTATGCCACATAGGCCACAAACTTATAATTGGTACAACTATAAGTCTGCATGGTTTAATTTTTTATATATCAGACCAGGACACACCTGGTTTATTAAATATTGTCCAGCTATGGTATATGCCGCTATTCCTAGATGGTTCTACGAATGGTGGATATACTTTGGAGGAGTCAAAGAAATCCTCCCCCAACAGTTCCTTAATCGATTCACAGAATTTTGTTCAAAAGAAGGGTGTAACCCTCCTAGAGCATATTCAAATGTGCAAGTTCTTCATCAAGAAGAGAGTTTCCTACATTATCTCCTGGAATTACGCTAAAGGAGAACAAGACCAAATCAAATATTTATCCAAAGAGATAAAAGTCAAAGGATGGACTCCCAAGCTAACAGCACCAAAAACTCCGGACAAAGGAAAAATGACAGCATCCTTAACCAGTGCTTCACGAAGTAAGAAGGCACTAAAAGAAAAATTAAAAAAGGCTTTACAGGTTATGGAAAGCCAAGAGACCAATGAAAAAGTAGTATTACAACTTCTAAAAGAAGCTTCTTCCACAGGAAGCACTGATAACAATGGAGATATGCTAAATCCTAAGGGAATAGTTATGGCCTATCTTGACCCCTATTAAGAACAGGGAAATGACCTTTTAAAAAGTAGAGGTTCAAAGAACCGAAATTATTTTTTTGAAAAGGCACTCTACTGTTCCCAATTGGAATCTTTAGGACCAAAAGCTTTTCTCAAAAGCAAAAGGACAAGCACTCCTGAATCAGCTTTAAAAAAGTA
This sequence comes from Capsicum baccatum var. pendulum, assembly GCA_030864225.1. Lineage (NCBI taxonomy): Eukaryota > Viridiplantae > Streptophyta > Magnoliopsida > Solanales > Solanaceae > Capsicum > Capsicum baccatum. Next base: position 138,023,163 of record CM061552.1, read on the forward strand.
AAAGCATCCACAGACTCGTCAATCAGCTTTAAAAAAGCAAAAGCATCCGCAGCACTCAAGACTGCCGACCAATCTTATCCTTACACTTGTACACTCCAGATGTACTAACTTTATTTCTCTTGTCTATATAAGACTTGTTGTAACATTCGAGAAGGCATCAGAAAATTTCCTAGATAAGAAATATTTCCTCCTGCCTAAACTCTTCTCTTGTAATGTTTTCAGTTGAAGTTTAAATAAAATTTTATAAGTTGTTTTAATTCCTTTTCTCATTGTTTGTATTTTCTGTTTATTTTCTCAAATATTCACTAAGATCCTTTTATTGGTATGACGTAAATCTGACTAATTGTTCAGAAGAATTATCATCAACCTGTTGTTTCAAGATACCTCCATACCCGATATCAGAAACATCTATTTTAACAATTGTAAAGGCTTCAAGTTTAGGAATTCCTAAGCATGGAAGGTTTTTGACTAATTCCTTAATCTTAATGACAGCATTAGTTTGATCAGAACTCCAAGGAACTGGCGTCTTCTTAAGTGTTTTATAAAGAGGTTCGCAGACCTGTCTAATGTTAGGGATGAAGTCCGCTACATAATTAAGGCTTCCGTTACTACCCTCAAGGAAGCAAATAAAGACAGAAGCAACGTCTTTGTTCCTAAGGCTCTCATCTGGAATGATATCATACATAACAATGAATGGAACTATGATGCTATCACTCAACCCCTCCCTACTTATCCAGAAAAATCGCAAATCGAAAGGGTTATTCAACATCCTAAAAGGGTTATTCATTACAAACTTAGTATCAGAGCCTAAGGTTCAATAGATTCCTATGGAGTTTGAAAAGTTGCATCACATAGAGTCTTGTGCATGGTTCTATAGCACGCCACACTTATGGATAGGAGGCTATGAGATGTCTTAGGAAAATTTTCCGTTCTTTCATTATTCATGTCCTGTGAGTGACATGCCTCTCAAAAGTGTTACTGAAAGAAGAATCGGATACCAGTCAGCCCCTTATCCCGTTCAGGAAGATCCCTATGTCTCTTACACAGAAATCACATTTGCATTCACTACTCTAGCAAGTTCAGTGGAATCTTAGAATGAATGGTCAGCTACTGTTCTGGTCAACCCAGTGGCCAATATTGCTGCAACCAAAATTTGAGACTTTACTCGGATTAATCCTCCTTCCTTTATAGGATCTAATTCAAAAGAGGATGCACATGAGTTCTTCGATTTTGTTCAGAAAGTCACAAGTATCATGGAAGTGACTTTCGGTAAGTATGCTGAGTTAGCCGCCTATCAGCTATAAGATGTAGCCCATACGTGGTTTAAGAAGGGGTAAATATACAGGGCCCATAGAGTTGGATGATTTTTCTACTACATTACTAGGTAGATTCTTTCCCTTAGAGCTGAGAGAAGCCAAAGTTTTAGAGTTCATTAATCTCAGAAAAGGTAGTATGAGCATAAAAGAGTATTCCCTCAAGTTTATTCAGTTATCTAGGTATATTGCCCATATAGTGGCAGGCAATAGGTCCAGAGTGAGCAAGTTCATATTTGGGGTGTCAGATAGTGTGGTCAAAGAGTGCAGAACTATGATTTTGATTAAAGAGATGGACATATCTAGGTTTTTGGTCCATTCTCAAAAGATTTAGGAGCAGAAACTTAAGAAAAAATAGAGAGAGAATAAGATGTTTAGACCTGCTAGCTTTAATTTCAGTCAGCCTAAGTCAGATAGGGGTAATCGTTCCCATTTTTATCCAAAGTTCCCTGTCCCAACTTTGTTCTTAGCAGTGCATCGATAACCCAGGATAGCGTAAGAAATGATCGTACTAATCCATTTTGTGAAATGTATATGATAAGAATAATAAGGGTATTTACAGAGCTAGTAGTGATGTTTGCTTCGAGTGTGGCAAACCAGGCCACAGAGTCAAAGATAATCCTCAGTCACATTCTTAGGGTCAGTATAGTCGTCCTTCAGCTCAGTCAAGTCACCCAAATCAACAAGGTGCCTCATCCAGTGCCACCAATGGGCAATGCCTAAATAGGTTTTACGCACTTCAGTCCACATAAGATCAGGAAAGTTCTCCTGATGTGGTCACTGCTATGTTATAGATCTCCTATTTAAATATTTATGCCTTAGTTTCAGATTCCAGATATTCAGTTAGGATTTAGTTCATAGGTTCTCGCTGCATCGTCTAAGGTTTTTCCATAATATCACAGCCAAGTCAGCATTCTTGAGGGACATATTATCCCAAGGGAGAGATACATTATAATACCTGAGCTATCACAATCTACACCTTTCATTTTCCGTTCACGTAGCGAATCTAGTTAAAGTAATGGGTCTTCATAGTTGACCATCAATTTTGAATCTCAGCTATATGACCATCCCTCTATCAGGACACGTATCCAAGGAATTAGTTTAGTTTATGTATCATGATTCAGACTTAGTCATGTACCCATGTTCCCTCTCATACATATTCAGTCACGTATTTATTAATCCATTCAAACATGTATTCATGCATCAAACATGCATTTTCAGAATGTAAGTTCAGTCTATCATACCAGTCATGTAATCATGCTTCAGTTGTGCATGTCTATTTCTGTACGTAAACTCAGTTTGTTCGTCGTCTCTTAGCTTAACTAGCCACAGTCGAGGACGAATGTTCCCAAGGGGGAAATGTTATAATACCACTTATTTCCCTAGCGTAGATTAACTCTTAGTACATGGGTTATCCTAAATAAAATTTTTGGAATACTTAGTAATTTTCAGATTTGAGCCTGCCATTGCGTAAGAAATTCAATTGTCTTTCCAACGATAAATAATTTACCTAAATCCGACAACAGGGTAAGAAGTATGGTGATTTTAAGTTTCATTCGTTAAACATCGTCATTCAGGAAAGTAGAGCATTACGGAGTGTGTCATAATAGCAACTATCAGTTTCCAGTGTTGCCCCATGATATTGGCGCATCATTCCATGGACCTAGTTCACAATTATAAATTTCCAGTATATCAATGTGATTCCACCGCATTACGGTACACTTTAATTTCACAAAGAAAGTGACAATGCAATACCATCGCATCACGCCACCATGCAATTCCCAGTCGTCATTTACCACTATCTTGGCGCGATAATAGTGTGTCACGCCATAAATGGCTCAAACGGTTTGGCTGATCACCAAATCTACAACCGGAGATTAATCGGATACTTCAAACACATAGAGAAAATGAATACCCCATACTTCAAGAAAATCCCATTATAAGACATGATATATTAAAATAATTTATTTAGAAGTATCATCACAAATGGATTAAAGTAATATGCATCTTATATGAAAATAATTTCTCTTGCTCTAGATAGAATATGTATTTAGCTGCTCATGCTAAGTACATATTCTACCAACATAGCTCTGATACCAATAAAAGGATCTAGAAGAAGGCAACCTTATTAAAGAAAGGACTGCTTTTAAAATTAACAGACTTTCTTCACATATTTGTTTTCTTAAACAAGAGATTCAAATAAAGAAAATTGAACAAATTTTGAAAACCCTGGTTTTAAAGAACAGGCCATTCCTTGATTATTCCAGGTTCACCATCAATAGGGTATTAACCCGTTTAACTGGTTCGCAGATCACCTGCATACTCCTATTGTACTATCTATGCCACATAGGCCACAAACTTATAATTGGTACGACTATAAGTCTGCATGGTTTAATTTTTTATATGTCAGACGAGGACACACCGTATGGAACCTCCCCGTACCATACCTTGTCAAAAAATTAGAACTGACCCAGGATTAGAGGTCATCAAATCTGATGAGGAGTACACTCCTGACCTCAAAGCTCTTGGATCTGATACCAATAAAAGGATCTTAGTGAATATTTGAGAAAATAAACATAAAATAGAAACAATGAGAAAAGGAATTAAAACAACTTACAAAACTAGAGGATCTTCTAATAAAGAGGCAGCCATTTCAGAAGTTTCAGCCATGTTGGCAGAATATGTACTTAGCATGAGCAACTAAATACATATTCTATCTAGAGCATGGGAAATTATTTTCATATAAGATGCATATTACTTTTATCCATTTATGATGATACTTCTAAATAAATTATTTTAATATATCATGTCTTATAATAGGATTTTCTTAAAGTATGGGGTATTCGTTTTCTCTATGTGTTTGAAGTATTCGATTAATCTTCGATTTTAGACTTGGTCAGCTTGAAAGTGTGGTCTCGGCTAAGGTAAGCATTCGACCCTGTTGGTAGTCCCGTCGCTAAGATAACATTAAGAGAAAACCGTTGTAACAACCATTAACACTTGCTAGATCCCATAAGCCATTGATGTATTGATGTAATTTATTATAGGTTGACTCATCCATGATTATTGTTGTGTGCTATCTTATGTGAAAACTTAGATTTCCCAGTTAGTCTCTAGACAGTATTTTCTCTAAATGAATTCCAACAATCATATTAAAAACACTATTAACCTGTCTTCTCAAGCAACCCCGATTGCTAATATTGAAAATGATCTTCAAAACTGGAGTATTCCAGAAGAACCTTTTAGAACGATCTATCAGATTGGTAAATTTAGTTTTCTAAAGAAACATAACATCAAGACTTCTGAGTCTACTGTTGCTATTAATAATTCTTTAGAAATTATTCAGTTATTAAATAAGCTTGACATAAACCGATTTAAGAATCAGTTTAATTATCTTCATGTTGGATTGGTTCAGGTGGCTATTAAGCCCCTCTTTCGATAGGGTCTTGATATCCCTATCTGTGCTATCCTAAGGGATGCTCGTCTCTTGAATTTTGATGATTCTCTCTTAGGAGTAATTCAAAGTAACCTTGTCAATGATTCGTCATGTACCACTGTCTTGGCGCGATAATGGCGCGTCATGCCAGGGGTCCAGATCGAGAAAATTTTTGGAAAATTAAAGTTGCGCCTAAGGTTAAAATAGTCTTTTCCTATGATTTTATTCCACCAATATGTGGGATTTAAGCCCTAAAAATATGTAAAACCTTTCATTATTCACTTTTTCCCAAAATCAAAAGGTAATTCTCTCTCAAGAAAATAAACCTTAGCTTTCAAGAATCAACGTCAATCCCAAGAATTTCTTCAAGAAGTCATCAAATTAAGGTATGTTAGATGTTCATTGATGGATCCTTACCTTCCATGGAGCCCAAGAATCCTTTTTCAATATATCAGATTTATGAGTTATGATTTTCATGTATTAGATTGAATTTATGTTCATGATGTTGTTTGAGTTTTAATCCATGATTTAGATCACAAGTTCCAATAATTGATTATAGGATTGTTGAATTACATGATATTCATGATAAACCCTTCAATTTGCAAGTTCATTATTGTAACCATATTAACCCTAAGTGTTTATGATTTAATGAACCAAGTATGCTTCCTATGTGTTTGATAAATTATCTATGAGAATTAAATAATACAAATACAACATGCTAAAATATATTCCCCATTCATATAAAAGTTAATATATTACAAGTATCTGATAAAATGTCTTTATGAATGAATTATAACCAAGTGAACATTTGTATATTATTAGAGATTATGCTTTTCTGTTCTTTTCATGCTATCGAGTCTTGGCGGTATTTAATACCTGTCAATTTAGCTGTTTTCCTGGAGCTAGTGTCGGTGATAGGATAGAATAAGTTATATCACAATCACTTGTACTGTCAGACAGCTGCAAAACTTAGTAGAACACAGTCAGTTATAGAACTTACGAAAACTCAATAATCTTTGTGAATTTAGTCTAGTTCAGTCCAGTATAGTGGTTCAGTGTCTTTCAGTTAGGAGTAGGATTCAACATTAAGTGAACCCAAGGATGGGGGCTCACCTACCAGCAGAAGGGTGTGATCCTTAAAGGCAATCCTTGTATTCCAGAACTACTTAGCCACCATAGGGTAAGACATCAAACCTGCTAGTTGAGGGTTGATGAGGTTCTCTACCTTTCAGTAAAGAGTACCTTAATTCTTATTTAGGGAACCTACCAGTAGAGGGTTACTCTTCAACTTGTATTTAACCATGGTACAATACTGACACCCTTTCAATTAGGGTTACAAATTTAACCCCAGCTCAGTTAACTAATCTTATTTATGGCATGTCAGTTAGATAATTACCTCTCATAGTTTTAGTTTCAGTCTCAGTATTTATAATAAAACTCAGTTCAGTACTGCCGATAAAGTCATTCAGTTAATAGTAATTTACATTATCAGTGATCCCAGATTATCAATATGTTCAGTTATCAGTTATCATATTTATTTCTAGCATACTTAATCCTAGTATGCACAGTATGCTTAGTAGTTACAGATCCTCCATGTATGTTAATCCAACTCTTACATGTCATTTAGATAGTTATTGTTCAAGCATATGAACCCATGCATTCAGCCTTACCTTATTTAACATACCAGTACATTTCCACATACTGATCGCATACCCTTTTCTTGTGCTATTATGTTTCATAGTGTTGGTGTGGATGCTCATGTTCCTGACTGCGCTTAGCCAGATTTAGCCAGCAGTGAGTCCTCATCTATCGAGGATATGCTTTTATTTCAATACTTCAGCGTAGCAGTGTTTTAGTATATGGTGTTAGTTGGGGATTGTACCATCAACTCCACTTTCAGACAGATTTAGTTAGAGGCTTTTCAAGCTAGATTTTCAGACAATATTCTATTATACAGATGTTATATTTTATCAGTGTTTTAGAATTTTTGAACTTTATGGCATTTCATCCCACTATTCCACAGTTATTTTAGTATTATTGTTCAATGCTCACAGCAAATATCATTCATGGGTTAGTTTGTGGTCCTTCAGGGTTGCTAGCTGTAATACCCCAGGAAATTTTTCGTTGAAATTTTGTGCGAGAACGTGTTAGGTTCTATCTTCTAGAATGAATTATAAATTTTTCATGTGTAATTACTTATATTATGACCCACCATTGTTTAGAGTATCAAATAAGCTTTCCAACGATATATGGATCATCCAAAACGGACACCTGAGTTATGAGTTATCAACATTCCAATCGAATTGTAAATAGTAGTGAACAGTAAAACGTGCAGGAAAAAGTACTGAGGCCTGGAGTATTTTTCCTCCAACTTTAAACAATCATAACTCCTTGTACATAATGATCTGGGTGATCTACTATATATCAATGGAAATCTCTACAAGTCCTCTTTCCAATGAAATTGCTTTCATCAAATTTTTCTATCAGAGGAAAAAGTTATGGTCGATCTGCTTCAGCCTATCAAAAGTGAATTTTTGGGTCAACTTTAAACGATCATAACTCCTCGTACACAATGATCTAGGTGAGATACTATATATGAACAGAAATATATGAGAGCCCTTTTTTTAATGAAATTGGTTTCATCCAATTTGGATATCGGAGTAAAACATTATGGTTGATCTACTTCAGACTATCAAAACAGTCCACCAAAGGACAGATTCGAGAATTATTTGATTTTTGGGGGCGTTTTGGCCATTTCCCCTCACCCAAAATCCGTCCAAACCTTATATTAAAGCCTATTAGAAGTATTATATGTTATATTTCATCAAACTCCCTCAAAAAGAAAACCCTAAGCTCCTACATCCAACTTCATGAACCTCCAAAGTTCACCATTAATTCTGCAAATTTATTCAAGATTCCAAGTTCCTAGTTCAAGAACTTCAAGAACCTCCAAAGTTCACCATTAATTCTGCAAATTTATTCAAGATTCCAAGTTCCTAGTCAAGAACTCCAAGAACCATCATTCAAAGGCACGATTAACATCTCAAAAATGAGTATCGATCTAAAGTTCATCATTCAAGGTATGTGGGGGTTTTCAACAAGAACTCTCTTTCGCTCTTGTGCCCAAAAGTAATTTTCTTTTCAAAGGCATGATTTTTATTTAATTTTTATGAATTTGAAACATGAACCCATATCTTATGATGATTATTATGAAATCTTGATGTTTATGATTTTTAAAGATGAATTTACATGTGTGGAGATATAAAGCATGAATCTTGAATGATATTTATCATGATTTTGATATTGGGGTCGTGAATCCCCATTGAAAATTATTTTTTTGAAAAAATGTGTGTTATAAGCACGTTGATGTTGAATAGTTGAGATATTTTGAATGATTTGAAATTTTTGGTCTTAATGGAGTTGTTTTGAACTCAAGTGTGAAAGAAATCCACAACGTGGTTGATTTTGATAGATGGGAAGCATGATGGCTCCCAATGTATATTTATATATTAGTGCAATTGTTTTGTTGTCGATTGTCTTTGAAATGATCTGAGCTAAGTCTGGGAGAAATCTTTAGCATCGAGTGGGAGGTATAAAGCGATCTTACTTCCCTAGAACTACGTGCCCCCATAGGAGTGAGCCTGAAAATGATTTATATAGTGATCACTAGTTTGTGTGGATTTGATATCGATAGTCCTACTCCGATGGCAAGGATAGGAAGGCTCTCCCCAATGTGGGTTATACGTTAGACTCCATGTAGCTCACATGGTTTATGTCAGTTATAGGATCTCCCAGTGTATGTGTGTTTCCTTATGTCTATAGTGAATGGTAAAGTGATTTGAAAGTGGAATTGTGAAAGTTATTCTTTCGAAAGATTTAAATGATATTTATATTATGAGAATTGATATTCTTGATGAACTGAAAGTGATTGACAAATTATATGATCACTCACATGTGTTATTGTACTTATTTCATCCTCTCATGATTATGATGATTTTCTTCAGGCTATGTAAGTCTTTCATACATCCTGCATATTTCTTATAAATATTTATCATGATGATGTTTATAAAACTGCATACACCCCCATTTACTCGGTTTCTTTCCATGGTAGTGACCCACATCTTCAGATGTGGGCTATATTTTCTCAAAATATAGGTTTAGGGGCTCAGTTCTAAGTTTGACAGTGATTCTTCAGGCACGCTATTCTATATTCTTTATTGTGGTGAGTCCTCATGTTTCGAGGACGTGATGTCTGATGTTGGTTTCACGAAAATATTTACATTTGATAACTGAGTATGAGTCAGTTGGGGCATGTCTCAATGGCTCTCTTGTTTTATTGATTTTCTTAGTGTCTTATCAGACTAGTATAGATGTTGGGAGTTGACTAATAACTCGTATTTTGTTATCTTTCTAAAATTCGTTTATTCTTTGATGATGATTACTCTGTTGATATTCGAGGGTTATTTATGGAAACCCCGTTGATTTGTGTTGAACTGAATGAAAATGGCTCAAAGAGTTATCTTGGGGCTACTCATAGCCTCAAGCACCGTGTGACACTCCGGGACCCATTATCCAGGGCGTTACACTAGCACCGTGTGATGACTAGGGTAAAGTCTCAGGTCGTTACAGCCTCATAGTATTATATCACCTTCTGTTAGAGGTTGTGCACTTAGTACCTCAATTAGTGATTCACACACTATGTAATTTATTAAATTCTTACTCCTTTAAGCACATCAAGCTTGTGATTTTAGGTTTCCACTGTGATCGGTGTGCCTTTTATTTCATACCTTCACCTTGTCATTTGAGTGTATTAGGGTTTTCACACATATTGATGATTATGAATCTTGGAAGTTTTATATTAATTGTTGTGTTCCTTGGTGTAGAGTTTCTGATTATATGACTACCTCATAGATCATTTCTTTTAGTAGTGGATACTGTAGATCAATATTGACATTTTCCTAGGGGTATAGCATTTGGGTTTGGTCCCATTTACCTTTGCATATTGGTCTTCTTATGCCCCCAGAGTGGTATTTATTATTTATTTTCATTTTTGATACCACTACTCTTTATATTGATGTTTATATTATTGTTGTTGTTGTTATTGTTATCATTATTTGGCATTGATTAATTCTTACTTTATTGGAGGCTAAATTAGTATAATCTAGATTAAATTCCCTTTATCGCAATTTCTGTTCATTGTCCAAGGTGGCTAGTATGGTTTGATGGTTTCTCTCTTGTAGCAAGGTGAGTTTTATCACTTTCTTCTTTTATTGGCAATGCTAGGTCAGCTGTTGAGTGGGCTATGTAGGGAAAAGGTAGGTTGGACTTCTATGGTTTTATTGTTATGCTACAGTTGGCAAGTTTGTTTTATCACCTATTTTGGTGTTTGGGTTTATGGGGCTTACTTTTGAGACTACTGGGATGGCTATCCTACTTTATAGATCATTTTTTAGATTAACCAGTTTGGGATCCATTTTTTTATCCAGATAGTTCATTGCCCAGTGATAGTCTTGATATTGATGTTGAAAGGTCTTAGAATTTTCTTTCAGGTTTGTTGGGTATGTCGTTTAGTGATAGCTTTGAGTTTGGTATTGGTGCAGAGTTGGATACTCTATTTTTTCTGAAATGTGGTTCTTTCTCTAGTAAAGTTAAGGGAAGTGGATATAGGTGACCTTTTCCTGTGACCGCTTCTTAAGTTAGCCAATTATGAATTTGCTATCTAGATTTACTTGGTTTGTTTTTTTGCAGTGGAATTGACCGTGGTGTTGATGTTAAGATTGGTACTCTATTATACTTTGATGTGATTCATGGCTTATTTGGTTAAGGTTGTTTTACATGGGTGGATTCACGAAATCAACTGTTTAAATTTTTTCATCCTAGTATGACTTCATGGAGTGCTTCTCTTTGGTGATATGTGCCTATGGGCGTTCATAGCTTTCGATGGAGCATTTGATTGATCAATTTCTAGATAAGGTTGTTTTTCTTGGAGTTGCTCGAGTTTTGGTCATCTTTAATACTATTTGCAGCCTTGGTTTAGGCTTGTAGGCTCAAGTATTGGACTTTGAATCTTGTGATAAACTACTTGGAAGTTGTGTTAGCGATCAGAGTGTGGATTTTTTCCCATATATAGGATTTTTTTGGATAGTTGAAGTAAAGCGGTTCAGCTTCATTATTCATATTTTGTATGGGAGTTGTAGAGCTTGGGTGCAACCTTCTTTTTCAAATTTATCTTAGTTAGGGTTTCACCAATAGGCTGGCTAAGCCTACTCTTTAATGACCTCCTCGATCTTATTCATTTTAGACAAATTATGGTAGACTTTTGTCAAGAAAGTAGCCCATTGACACTTGATGATGGATCCCTTAGCTTTGACCTTGATTTTAGTTTTCATCAGAATTTTAGATTGTCTTCTTAGCGGGAGTAGTATGCCCGAATTGGAATTAGCATGGCTTTTTCCCTTAATTGGTGGGGAATTCTAGAGTGGAATATTTTTTTTGGAGAGTTTGTTCTTCGAACTATTGATTATCAATTTTAAGGGTCATTCGGACTAGCCATAGCTTTGATAGTAGATTATGGACATTGGTCATAACCATTTGTATGCCTAGGTAGCACCTTATAGGCGTATCCTTATTCTTTCCATCATGGATTATTGGTGGATCAGTTTCATTTCTTAGAGGTTAGTGTGATGGAGTTTCAAGGACAGGACTGGGGTTGCATTTTGGCTGGTATAGACCATATAGTAGGTTTGGAAGGGAAAAAGAAAGATACATTTGTTGATTAGATTTAGATGCACGATTAAGTCCTTGGATTGCATTTTTCTTGGGTTAGTTTTTACTTTATTATGTTGGTATCGATATGGTATCAGTATGTTGGAATTTGGATTTGCATGCATCAGCCATTCTCGATTTGATTAGAGGCCAGTTGGTTGTTAATGTTGAGTTTTGGGTTTCTTTGAAAGTGAAGTAAGGAAATTATTTTAAAAGGGGTACCTATTGCAAAATCCCTTGGAAGCATTATTTCTTCATAGAGGTTATCTGACGAGTCATGCTCAGAGTATGCAGGCCAAGTACCTATCCTTTCGAGCTTGCGTGCTCTTTTAATCCATTTACTTTCACAGATGAAAGTCCTTTTAGTAGTGGATATTGTAATGACCCTTTAGACCAATACCTCTATTTGTTTGCATTTTCGATGTTGCGAGCCTTACCGTAGCTGCTATAGGTGATTTATGACTTGTCAAAACTGTCATTTCAGTTATGGATAACTCATTTGGGTTTTATGTTGATTTCACTATTTGGGAGATTTTGTTGTTAAGGAATTGGTCTAAGACCAATACTCATAGTAAACAACCTTGTATGAAAATTTCAACAGCGCCATCAGTTTGGGAGCGCTGATTTTTTGTAAGAAGGACCCCTTGTTGAGGTCCCAATGCTTCCGAACTCATTTTTGGCTATTAGGTGGATTATAAGAAAAATAGAATTATAGATGTGGGGCCCAAATTTAGTAATGATCTTGAAAGAAAGTTTCTATGGTTTTATTGAGTCCAAAATGTCAAATTTGGAATGGTAGCATAGTTTGTTTACACACACAAGGTTCTGATTGATCTCTAGCACCTAGTTGGAGTCTATTTTGGATTTAAAAAATATGCTGCCTGAGGTGACTGGTGTATTTGCTTAAGCGGCCATTTGACTGTTTAAGCGATCGTTGCTTTTGCGACATTAGATTGCTTTAGTGGACTTCGCCATATGGCCTAGGGCTTCATAAATGATCAATATCCCCTTTAGAGAACATTGCTTTAGAATCCAAGGAACCGCTTTAAAGATGTTTGCGCCCTCAAGCCTGACCATTTTAGTGAATGAAAAGTTATGTACCATCAAGTATCTTTTGGACTAGTAGATGGATTTCACCCATTAACTTTTGAGTCTCAAGATGTTGTCTTATTTACCCTTATACTTGATCCCAATTAACTATTACCTTTTGGTTCTCTACTTATTAGACGACAGTTAATGATCATACTTAGATAATACCTATTAACCTAGATCTAAAGTTAATCTGCAAATCACTATTGTAATTATCTTTTCCTAGTCACTGCTTTTTTGGAGTAACTAACAATAATCTAGGTGGATCCTAACATTTGTAACATTTAATACATCTATTAAATAGAAAATAATACAATGCATGCATTGGTATCATTTCAGAACAACATAGCACTTTCCCTACTTCGTCAATCCACCAAGGTTCTCAAACCCTAGCTAAGGGTTTTAGATGCTCATGCTTGTGAAATAATCAACTACATTCAAAATTGAAAGGATAAGATGAAATCACATTAATAACAACTAAAAACCTAAAACATTAACTGAATTATAAATCACAATTAATAAAAAATAATTCCAAGACCAAATTGAGATTTCAGAATAACAAAATATGTTTGTAAGTAAAAAGAAAGTGTAACCTCTACTGAAAAACACATAAAGGGTATTTATATTGCATGATGAAACCAGAAAAATAAAATCCCCAATGAAAAGACCCAAGTAAGTGCCAAAAAATTTTCCTATACTGTTTATTCTTTGGATTTCGGACTTTTGGTGCTTAACTTACCCACTTGTAGTCTATAAGTACTACATGTTATTTGCAAGTACTACATTTGGTCCACAAGTAGACACAGGTAAGTTCCATAAATTTTCCTTCAGCTTTTGCACTCTCTGGAACTTCAATCCTAACACTTACTTTTGCCACATACGGACCACACATGCTACATGTGATTTGCGTGTCGACATAGGCAAGTGTCAGGTCTTCAAATCCCTACAACCAAGCTTTTGGAAATCAAGTTCTTGTATATGCTTTAGTCACATACACACGGTAAATGCCACAAATATCCAAAAATGCTCAATTAAGTAGCCACAAAATCCATTTTCATCTTTTTATTGAACTTTGCATCCAAAACCTAATTTTCCATAAAACATACCAAACCACATCATATATAACAAAGCAACTTAAGAAACTTTCATATTTTCATTATTTTAAGCATAAAAAATGCTATATTTCTATAGCACATAAACACCCTCAACTTGGAACGTTTGTGCATCCTCAGGCAACACAACAAAATAAAAAAAACATGATGCTTAGCTAGAAGAATCTAAGTTATATTGGGCAGTCAATCAATGATTAAATCTCAAAAGACATTACCCACTCCCATTTTAACCTTTCAAATACAACTATGCATAATCATAAAGCATAACAATGTGACATAAAGGGATAAAGATATCGCAGTACACTAGCAACAGACAACCATGCGTATATACAAATCATATTACCCAAACAAGTATACACTATCAATATGGCTGTTGTACCCTCACAACAAAGAAGTCTCACACACTTATAGATGAAATCAAACATGTCAATGCATGGAAAGTCAAGAGAAACTTAAACTCAAAAGAGAAATTCCATTAAATGTGCATCAAATAGCATAGGCTTGACCTTATTTTCTTTAACTTAGTTCTCAAACAGTTAAGTTAGGATCACTACAGAACTTTATTCGGCTTGTAATATAGGTTTAGGAGGATGGTATGGTACATATGGATATATCAAGTGAGTAATCCTCATTGGAACTACACCATCTTTAGAGTCCATATTTTAACCAATTTCTTTTTATTCCACCCTTATTTTTCCCTTTTTTATTTTAAAGCACATTTAGGTTGGGTGTGGTTTCTTATTTCTTTCATTATCAACTTTTTCACATTGTTGTTTTTCTTTTTATTTTCCTTTTTTTCATTTGCTACCACTCCTAGACCTACTTTTTTTTTCTTTTACTTTTCCTTGTTTCGTAACCACTATACAATATGCACCCTTATGATAGGCACGCTTAACTTAGGCGATTTGCCTGATTTAAGGTGCACAATGTTCAAGGAGGACTAAGGCCAAAATAGGTCCATTGTAACACAAATGGGAAAGTGAAAGGAAAAAATAAAGAGATATGATATAAGGCTCAAAACAAGGATCAAGGGGTACTATTTCACAATGGTGAGGTCATTTAGGCTAAAAGTGGACTTGAATAAAAAACAGTCTATGATCCTTTCCTAACCAACTATCCCACAACCTAGGTAAGACTAACCGGGAAAGTTCTGAATTTAACACACAAAGGGAACTAAGTATCATCTCATACACACATGACACAAAGTCAATATTACAAGCTACTACCTATCCAGATCATGCAATTGTTAGTAACTGATTATCATGTCCCTAATCCTAATCCCATAACAAAATTCATAATACTTACACATATATACATTCACAATTCAAAAATAATTTTGGAAAGGTGTCATTTCTTTTTAAAAATCAATCAAAACATGAAAATTGTCCTAAATACATAAAAATATCATAATTATACAAAAAAACACAACACAATCCAAAACAAAAAATAATACAACAAAAATTTTTAACCTAGATACGATTGTTGTTCAACTATACCGCAGCAGATAGGAAAAGAATCACAGCAACAAAACCTTATGGTGGCTAAGGTTTGCCCCACCCCCAACTAAAAGACTGTATACTTTCCCAATACGTAAAATGATAAAGTAAAATAGAGTGAAGTGAGAACATACTTGGGATGCATTAAGATTTTGTATACCTTGGGTTATCTTTAAAGAAGTTCTTGATTTTCCATCATGGCACGACTCAGTTACCTTGGCTACTCTGACTCGCCAAGATCTATCTTAACAAAGACTTTCACTTCCTGTAGGTTTTCCATGTAGTGCTTCACTTGCTGCCCATTCACCTTGAACAGGGTTTCAATATTATGCTTTATTTCTATTGCACCATGTGAGAATAAACTAAACACAGTTAATGATCCATTCCACCTAGAATTCATCTTGTAAGAAAACAAGTAGAGTCTTGAATCATACAATAAGACCAAATCACTAGGTGTAAATATAATTTTTTCTATTTTTATATTATGATACATCTTTATTCATTCTTTGTATATGGCATAGATCTCACATGCACGTAGTCAAAATTTATCTATCTCATTTCCCATTCTCAACCTCAAGTTTTCTGCTTTATGCCACTCAAAATTTAACCTTTTAATTGCCTATAGTAGCTTATGCTCAAGCTCAACCAGTAAATAGCATGCCTTGACATATATAATATTATATGGGGAGGTACCTATGGGGTTCTTATAAGCTGTTCGATAGGCCAATGATGCATTATCTAATTTCCTTGACTAGTTAGTCCTATTGGCATTCATAGTCTTCTCCAATATGGACTTGATTTCTATATTAGAGACCTCAATGTCTAAGGGAGGTAAGGTTTTGGGTTCTTGAAAATTTTAGAAATTCTATCCTCACTATCTTGATTACAACTTCCCCTACAAGTCGTAGGGAGTTTTGACGGGTCCTAGGGACCCAATCATAACCAAATTAATAAGTGTGTGACTAATTTCTGCTTTGAGTATGAGAGGCTCACTAAGAGATGTAAGGACTCATTATGAGTCATTGGGTGTAAATTATAGGAATGCCCAGTTTTTACCACAAATGGTTTCTGTGTTGACTACGACTGGACCCTATAAGCCGTAAGGTCCTGTTATGAGTCATATTAATAGAGTCATAAAGTCAACTAATTGTGAGAGCCTTATGAGTAGTGTAGTCACCTGAAGTCACTGACGACTGATATGCCAAAGATATAACTCTTATTAGAAAGTGTAAGTGGTCATTGTCAAGTATAGAACCCAACTGGGTTGGGTGTCGAATCCCACAGGGAATACTGTGTTCACTAAGTGTTGTGGTTATTACTAGACTATTGATCCAAGGTTCCAAAATAGAGGGGGATTTTGATTTATCAATTATATTCAAATTTTTGTCACAGAAAGTAATCCAACTGTAGTTTATATTGCTAATAGTACTTCAATAAGAGAAGTAAAACTAGAGTTATGGTTACCAAGATGCTTAAGTAGCTAGGGTTTTGAACTATGTTGGATTCCCAATGAACAATTCTTATTTCAAGAGTAATTGAATTCAATGGCTTACCCATTAGTTTCTCAACCTTAATCAGTAACTTATCTCTTAATTCTATTAAACTTAAGGAACATAGTATTAATTCAACTATAACTCACATGGGTTGATCTGGTTAAGACATCCATCCTCTATCCAAAGGCTAAAGCCTTTAGATTAATGTAAACTTTTTGTTTTCCTAACAAGCACTTTTCTATTTGAACAAGTGTTGTTCTTGGGCTCACTTTTCAAGTTTGCAACCAAGAAAAGTCATTAAAGTGAAGAAGATTTTAAGCAATATCTATTACTTAGAGGAATCTACTAGATTCACAACCCAAAATCAGCTTTTCATATCAAGGCTCCCATAACCCTAGTTATAGGATCTTAGCCACACATTTCCACCTAAGGAAGAGAAGAAACCATTGCGTTATTCATAAATTAATTCAAAGTTTACTTACAAAATTCACAATTTTTATTCTTCAATCTTCAATAGAAAATATGATAAAGGAATCTAGATCCACAAATCTCCAGAGAATCTTTGAGAAAAACTATGTAATAATGTATTTTCAGAATGAAAAAACCTAATAAAAGAGTGATTCCTAATAAAACCAAAAACTGGGTATTTATATGCTCCTCTCCAAAAGGGATTTAAAATTCGAACTTAAAAATCCACATCCGAAGTGACGGCGAAAGTAGTGGTCCATCGAAAGTCTAATGGTCCTCCATTTGGTCCGTCGCTACTGATCCTGGAGAGTCACTTTATGGAAAAGACAGACGGTAAAAGTGGTGGTCCGTCGCAAGACGACGGTCCACCATTTTGACCGTCGTTGATGATCCTTAAGAGTCAATTTCTGGATAGTCCTGACGGTCGAAGTGGTGGTCCTTCACAAAACTGATGGTCCACCATGTTGATCATCGCTAAGTATTTTAGGATTTCTAGTTCTGTTTAGAGCTGACGTCCAAAGTGGTGGTCTGTCGCAAGATGAACGGTCCATCACATGGGTTGTTGTTAGGTCTTCTAAAGTCATGGATTCCATTTGGACCTAACGTTTGAGTTGGTAGTCCGTCGCAAGACTAACGGTCCACCATTTTGACCGTCAGAAGTATTTTTCTGCTAATTTTTTTAGTCTCTTCCTTCAGCTAGATCCTTACCTTAAACACTAAAAACCAGCATTAAATGCAACTTCGGTTGCATGAAAACATGCAATTTTCCCAAGAAAAAGATGAAAAATATTCTGTGAAAATCTGGAACATTAACACCCTCAACTTAAGATAATTGTTTATCCTTAAGCAACTGAGCAACAAATTACAAATATGAACAATACATGATGGGCATTTACTACTGAACCAATTCTCATACAACCATTCACTTATCATCCAAATCATATGGTTTAACATGTTAGAGTCTATATCCGACATTGTTTCAAATTCAATTCATCTACACAACATGGATACAAAAATCAATAGAGATCAACCAAATTAAGTATGAATCACGTTGCCCTCACAAAAAAGGAGATCCACCACTCATTATATTTTTTGGATACAAATAAAAACCCTCTCACTCACGAAAGAAGTAACCAACATAGCATATACACCCATAAGCTTGCCTTTATCATCCAACACCCCTCTTATAGCTGAGTTCTAACATCAAGAAGGTCTTTACTAGTCTAGTAATGAGGTATCAAACTAGGTTAGGAAGGAATTTTGGGCAAATGTGTGTAAGAACTAGGCTTTAACTCTTTGTGCCTTCAAATTCTTTTTACCAAGGTTTTGCTTTACTAGCTCACTAACCTTTTTCTCATTCATTCATGATTTACCACGATAAAGCCTTTATATATATATATATATATATATATATATATATATATATGCAAGCATCATCCACCCTCAACTTAGGATGATGCCATAAGTCAAGGTGCACATTGTCTTAACTAGACCAGGGTCAAATGCTCATATTAAAATTCTAGACCAACTTTCTATTAGGCAGTTAACAGTCCTACAATAGCCACCCTCAACTTAGGTGTTTTGCCTAAGTTTAGGTACGCATTTCCTATTACTAGGCCAGGTCCAGAGCTAGGAGTCAGCAGTTGAAAGATAGTTAACTAGAATGCTTGGTGATGAAGAAAAATTAACAAATGCTCAAATAAGGGTTCAAAAAATAAGAAATTATTTTTTGTAGGGTTAATTACTTTGGCTAAGTGGACTAAAAGCACAAGGTGGCCTGCCATCCCTTCATATCTCATTAACTATAGAACAACATCAATTGAACTAGGCAAGTTCTAGGTACTATACTATGTAAGAACTAATACAAATACTCGCACACAGAGTCTCAACTAAGTCACAGTCATTCTACTGTTCTTAAGATTTGCATCACATATCATGTATATTTATAGGTTAATGCCAACTACAGATTAATTAATAGTTCAACACATATCCTAAGGACCATAACTTACCCATGTTTTACCTAAGTTCAACACACCCAACATCACGGATGATGAATGATGTTGGCATAAAACTACATATCATCCGTGATGTTGGGTGTATTTATACGTCTAAGCACCATAACTTACCCATGTTTTACCTAAGTTTTGAGGATAAAATACATAATTCTTGAACTTTTAGTATATTTTCAATTAAGTGAGATGACCTATGTGATTAGCATGTTTTTCAGGTACTAATGAGGAAGATTTCAGCACTTTGGGGACCTGTGGACAGCAAAGAAAAACTTCACATAAAAGGGAAGGCAACATTTGGACTGAATGTGATGCATAGGAACTTTTTCCCGGGCAAACTCAGTCTTTTTAAGTAGTTAAGGATGCAGTAGCAACTTATTAGAGAAGGATGTTATTAAAAGCATTATTGCTGAATTTTTAGGGATGATTCAGATTCTGTATTATTTTGGAACACAAGAAAAATAGCTTAGCTTGAGGACAGAGGGAGAGAAACGTTTTTCTCTCTTAATTTTGCTAGTCATATTCATCGCCAAAATCATTCTAAGTTTTGGTATGATGAATATTTCTATGTTGATTTCCATTTTATTCATGAGTAGCTAAGTTATTTGTCTAGGTTATGGAAGCCTTGTAGTATACTCTCTATTGCTATGGTTTTTGTGAATTTATGATGTGTCTCGCCACTTATATCACTACTCTCTTCATTTTGATTGAATTCTCGTGGTTGTAAACATAGGGAATGCGTCATTATAGCAATAACTTGTTCGATAGAAAAGTTACTGTTTGGAAAAGAGAGTGTGATGACAAAATAGGGTTTCCAACCTCTATTTTACATGTTAATGCCCTAGAAGGATTAACCTCTTGGAGAGTTCGTACAATTTTTTGTACACTTTAGATTTGAAAGAACTAAGGTGAATAAATCCTTGATGGTTGAAAAACACTTGGATTTAGAATTAGAATATGTCTCTCTATTAGTGCATGCATGCATAAAATCTGTATTACTCATAGTTAATAGAGAAGTAGAAGCTACAAGGTGGACATAACCCTAACTTGTCATTCTCTGTGATCAAATATAATTACACATATCATATCATCGTTATACTAATAATATTATTGTGCACTTAAACCAAACCCCCCTTATCTTGGAACCTTCGATCAACAGTCTAATAATAATCGCAATACTTAGTGACCATAGTATTCCTTGTGGGATTCGACACCCAACCCAGTTGGGTTCTATATTTGACAACGATCGCTTACACTTTCTAACGAGAGTTGTAATTTAGGTGTATCAAATTTTTGCGCCGTTGCCAGGGAATACGGTTGTCAACTAAGTTTGTGATAGTTAATAGACCCGTTGGTCAAAGATTCTCAAATTTTACTTTTTGTTTGTTGTTTTTGTTTTGTTCAGATTTAGTGGAGTGCATGCCAAATACAGGAAGTTCTAGTCAACCATTATTACCTAGAAATCCTGAAACATATCTCATTGGCAAAATGAATGCGCAATGAGACCTTGAAAGGATGGCTACTCAACAAGAGCAGGCTAGATTAGCTGCATTGGCAGCTGCGCAAGTAAATCAATAGAATACTGATAACCCAGGTCGGATACCGAATCTTGATGATGAAGACGTGGGTGATAATGATTTATTAAATCTAAGGCGTGTAGATGATGTGGCTACACCAGTGAACAGGAATGTCAACAGAGATCGTCAAGCTAGAATGAGACCCGAACGCCGAGCTATGCAAGTTGCTTTCGATGATGATGATGATGACTTGGATGGGGTTGGTGCCACAGGGGCTATTATTCCTCCGTCCTTGGCACCCGGAGCCAAGTTCAATATCACTAGCACCATGATCCAGCTATTGCAACTCAAAGGGTTATTTGGTGGACTTGCAGGCGATGATCCGAATATGCATCTTATTAATTTTATCTCAACATTAAAATCGTTTGACAATCCAGGGGTTGGACAGAATGTGATCCGGCTGCGCTTATTTCTATTGTCTCTATCTGGAGAGGCAACTTTATGGTTAAATAGGCTACCTCCTGACTCTATTACCAATTGGAGGCAACTAAAAAAAGCTTTCCTAGATAGATTCTTTCCGCCATCCAAGAGAGCACAATTAAGAGATGAGATAAGCAATTTCAGACAGCTTCTAAATGAAGCTCTCCACGAGACATGGGAGAGGTTCAAGAAGAAGCTTATACAGTGCCCAAATCATCAGATGACCAATGTCCACTTGATGGAAATATTATATAGGGCTTTGAACTCGGTGACTAAGCCAGTGGTAGATAATGCTGCGGATGGGTCATTCATGGACCTTACTTTTGTTGAGGAATATGATATGCTGGATCGTATGACAAAGCAGAGTAGAGCTTGGCATACCAGGGATTCTGAGGTAGCAAGCTCTACTGTATCTATTGGCATGACGGCAGAACAGAGGCGAAGAGAAGAGGAACGTGACCAGGATATGGCTCACATGAAAATGCAGATAGACCTTCTTAGCAAGCATTTATTATCAGGGAAGACAGAAAAGGTCAAGGCTGTTGTATCATAGGGAAGAGATGACTCTGATTCTGAGGAGGAAGCAAATTACTTGAATAATCAGGGGGGTTTCCGAGGCAATGTCCAAGGGAACCAAGGTCAAAACTATTATGAAAAATTTGAATACAAGGACCGAGACCAAGGGAATTGGAAGAATAAGAATGACAGGAGCGGTTTGTACGTCCCTGCTAGAAATCGTAAAGCTGCTGCATCTAGCTCTGGGAAAATGTCCATGAAGGACATGATGGCTAAGCTGTTGAAAGGAGTGCAGGAAACCAACACGGGAGTAACTGAGGTAAAAAAATAATTTTTCCTCAATAAATTAATTGGTTTACTCGCATTCCACTTCAATAAAATAGCTGGAACAACAAATGAGTCAACTATCAGTGGCATTTAATCAAAGAAAAGCTGGCACTTTATCAAGTGAAACTATCCAAAATCCAAGAAAAGATGGATCATGTTTGGCTATTACAACCAGGAGTGGTAAAGTATTGGAAAATCAATCCAAGGGCAAGCCCGTGGTCGATAGTATAGAGGAGAATGTTATTGAAGCAGATTGTGATGATTCTGTAGAAGTTGAAAATTAAAATGAGAACGTTCATGATACTACACCTAGATGTCAGCAGTCTGAATAGATTGATAATAGGAAGCACAATAAAAAGGAAGTGGTGGAGAAAACTCTTCCAAATCCACCACCACCTTTTTTTAGAGACTAAAGAAGAAAGCTGATTACACCAGGTTCAATAAATTCATGACCATGCTGAAGCAGCTGACGATTAATGTGCCTTTGGTGGAGGCACTGGAGCAAATGCCAGGGTATGTCAAATTCATGAAGGACATTTTGACAAAGAAAAGGGCACCGAGCTATGAACTGGCAGATAATTTTCATCATTGTAATGGAATTGCCCTGAGGTCTTTAGTACAGAAGAAGGTAGATTTGGGTTCTTTCACTATTCCTTGCATGGTTGGATCTTTGGATTTTGCTAAGGCGTTATGTGATTTGTGGGCTAGCATTAATTTGATGCCACTAGCCATCTATAGATAGTTGGGGTTAGGCGATCCTACACCGACCAACATGCGGCTTGTAATGGTAGATAGGTCGGTAGAATGACCTGTTGGTATCTCGTATGATGTATTAGTGAAGGTTTTTACCTTCGTTTTTCCTGTAGACTTTGTTATTTTGGATTGCGAGGTGGATTTTGAGGTTCCCATAATCTTGGGTCGACTTTTCCTCGCAACAGGAAGTGTGCTTATTAATTTACGAGCAAATGAGCTTTTATTTCGGATGAATGAAGAAGTGGTACATTTGATGAATGCAAATCAATGAAGCAGCCCAAAGATATGAATGTGTTCTCTATAGATGATGTTTATTATGAGGATGAGAAGGAATTATCTTTAGAGAAGCAGCTTACTGTTGAGCCATTGGCTGCTGTGCTTTTGAACTTTGAGTGTGAGGATGTTGAAGAGTACGAAGAAACTATCTGTGCTCTGATAGGAATGGGGTCGTATTCATATGCCCCCAAGAAGCTAGACCTTGACCTTAAGAATTGACCTTCACCACCAGCGAAGCCATCCATTGAAGAGCCACCGATGCTAGAATTGAAAGAGCTACCCAATCATCTAAGGTATGTGTTCTTGGGTAGTCGAAATACACTGCCAGTTATTGTTGCTGCTGATTTAGGTGAACAACAAGTAGAGGCTCTCATCTCTATTCTGAAGAGGTACAAGAGAGCTATTGGTTGGACTGTTGCTGATATAATTGGTATCTCTCCTGGCATATGTATGCACAAGATTCAGCTCGAGGAAGATTGCGTACCCACTATTGAGCTTCATCATCATCTGAATCCACCTATGCAAGAGGTGGTGAAGAAAGAAATCATAAAGTGGTTAGATGCAGAGGTGGTATATCTAATCTCAGACAGTAAATGGGTGAGTCCTGTACAATGTGTGCCCAAGAAAGGGGGCATGACAGTAGTAGCAAATGAGAAGAATGAGCTAATTCCACTTAGGCCTGTCACAGGGTGGAGGGTGTGTATGGATTATCGAAAGCTAAACTCGTGGAAGTTAAAGGAATACTTCCCAATGCCATTCATGGACCAACTGATTGGTTGGCAGGAAAGGGATGGTTCTGTTTCTTGGATGGTTATTCCGAATATAATCAGATTTGTATTGCTCTTGAAGATCAGGAGAAGACCACTTTTACATGCCCATATGGTACTTTTGCATTCAAAAGAATGCCATTTGGGCTATGTAATGCACCTGCCACTTTTCAGCGGTGTATGATGTCCATTTTCTCTGATATGGTTGAAGACACCTTGGAGGTGTTTATGGATGACTTTTCGGTTGTAGGTTAGTCATTTGAATCATGCTTGGCAAATCTGAGTATGGCTTCGAAGCAATGTGTGGAATTCAATCTGATGCTAAATTGGGAGAAGTTCTATTTTATGGTCAAAGAAGACATTGTTCTCGGGCATAAAGTCTCTGAAAAGGGAATTGAAGTTGATCGAGCCAAGATTGAAGTTATCGAGAGACTACCTCCTCCAATTTCTGTGAAGGGGGTTCGAAGTTTTCTCGGTCATGCTGGTTTTTATCAGAGGTTTATTAAAGACTTCTCTAAGATTTCAAACCCATTATGCAAACTTTTGGAGAAGGAAGCAAAGTTTCACTTTGGTGCAGATTGCTTGAAGGCATTTGGATGCCTTAAGGGGAAGCTAGTTGAAGACCCTATTATTGTAGCTCCCGATTGGTCTCTACCTTTTGAAATTATGTGTGATGCAAGTGGTGTAGCCTTGGGTGTTGTACTTGGTCAGAAAAGAGAAAAGCTATTTCATCCAATCTAATATGCGAGCAAGGCCTTGAATGGAGCACAGAAGAACTATACCGTCACTGAACAAGAGCTTCTAGTGGTTGTTTATGCTTTTGAAAAGTTCTGCGCTTACTTGTTGGGAACCAAGGTAGTAGTTCATACAGATCATGCGGCTCTAAGATATCTAATGGCAAAGAAGGATGCTAAGCCAAGGCTAATTAGGTGGGTGTTACTGCTTTAAGAATTTGATTTCGAGGTAAAGGATATAAAAGGTTGAGAAAACCAAGTAGTTGATCATCTATCTAGACTTGAGAGTGAGCACATAGTGCAGACCGACCTTGATATTGATAATGCATTCCCCGACGAAGAGATTTTAGCAACTATGGTGGAAAACTTACCATGGTATGCAGATTTTGCTAACTACGTGGTGAGCAAAGTGATTCCTTAGCATCTCTCTTTTCATCAAAAGAAAAAGTTCATGCATGATGTGAAACATTACTTCTGGGATGAGCCTTATCTTTTTCGACAGTGTGCTGATGGTATTATTAGGCGGTGCATCCCAGATGTAGAGGTGCCTAGCATACTGGAAGCAAGCCATGCTTCCCAAGTTGGAGGCCACCATGCAGGTGATCGGACGCCCAAGAAAATACTGCAAAGTGGCTACTATTGGCCTTCATTATTCAAGGATGCCTACGATTTTGTAAAAAGATGTGATCGGTGTCAGCGGAAAGGTTTTATTTCAAAGCACCATGAGATGCCCATGTCCAAAATTCTTGAAGTAGAGTTATTCAATGTCTGGGCTATTGATTTCATGGGCCCATTTGTTAGCTCATTTGGGATGAAATATATCTTAGTTGTTGTGGATTATGTATCCAAATGGGTCAAAGCAGTCGCGCTAGCTGATAATGAAGGTAAAAGTGTTGTGGCATTCTTAAAGAGAAATATCTTCTCTCATTTTGGGGTACCTCGTACCATCATAAGCGATGGAGGATCACATTTCTGCAACAAGCTGTGCAGAGCCGTATTGGAAAAGTATGGGGTTAAGCAACATAAGGTAGCTACACCGTACCACCCACCAACTAGCAGGCAGGTGGAGGTTTCAAACCGTGAAATCAAGCTAATCCTTGCTAAGACTGTGAATGCCAGTAGGAAAGATTGGTCCAGGAAGCTGGATGATGCCTTATGGGCATATAGGACCACATTTAAGATACTAATTGGAATGTCCCCATACCAACTCGTTTATGGAAAGGCTTGTCATTTGCCAATTGAGCTAGAACATAAAGCAATGTGGGCACTGAAGCAGCTTAACCTGAATTGTAATGATGCTATAAATATGAGATTGGGACAAGTGAACGAGATGGATGAATTCTGTCTAAATGCATATGAAAGAGCATATCTGTACAAGGAAAGGATGAAAACGTACCATGATCGGAGGATTATCCAATAAAAATTTCAGAAAGGCAATTTGGTACTCCTTTTCAACTCCAGACTGAAGCTGTTTCCAGGTAAGTTGAAGTCTAAATGGTCTGGTACATTTAGAATCAGCCAAGTTTACTCATCTGGAGTAGTGGAGTTAGAAAACAATGATGGTGGTGTCTTTAAGGTGAATGGCCAAAGAGTGAAGCTATATATCGGTCCAACCGACTCGATAAAATGTATTGCCACCATATATCTTGATGAAGTCTGAGTAATCAAGATAACTATGTCGTGCTACGATAATAAATCAAGCGCTACATGGGAGGCAACCCATCATTTTACTAGGATTTTGTTTTTGGTAAATAAAAATTCAAAAAAAAAGAGTCAAGCCACGACCAAAACTAAGGCGCTAGGTGGGAGGGAACCCATCCTTCTAATCATTTTTGTTGTTTTTGATTAAGTTTAGGTGCATGAAATACAAAGAAGAAGATTAGTCCCAATTTGTATTTGGAAGTGAGTCATGTTAGTGGTGGTAAGTCTAGGAATGATAGAACAATACAGGTAAGTGGGAGTGGTCAAATGTGTAAGGCTCACCGATGGGTTAGGTGCCGCCTATGCCAATATAGGCAATAGGCTAGGTGCCGCCTATGCCAACATAGGCAATAGGCTAGGCGCTGCCTATGCCATTGCCTATGCTCACTGCCTCACATAGGCGATAGGCTAGGTGCCGCCTATGCCAACATAGGCAATAGGTTAGGCGCCGCCTACTT
The DNA here is from genome assembly GCA_030864225.1 of Capsicum baccatum var. pendulum. NCBI lineage: Eukaryota > Viridiplantae > Streptophyta > Magnoliopsida > Solanales > Solanaceae > Capsicum > Capsicum baccatum. Next base: position 138,049,873 of record CM061552.1, read on the forward strand.
ATGCTTAGGCGAGGCTATAGGCGCCGCCTATCAACGTAAATTTTGCATAATAACCCATTTGTGAATGGACTAACCCGACCCATGGCTCATCCTTTAAATATATCCTCTACCCTTAAACACTACTCAATTTTTCTTAAACCTAAGCACCGTCCAAGCACCCTTGCCCTCTCCAAGATTTTCTCTTTTCTCATCTAATCCTGCAGTCTCACCATCCCAATTCATCACGAATTAATCACCAAGTAAGTTGTTCTTTCATGTTCCATAATTGTTTCAGTGCTACGCTTATCATGGTTAACTAGATTTTGTAGTAGTTCTTGGTGATAAGATTATGGTTAGTTTGTTATGATTTTTGAAAAATACATCTCATTGAGTGAAAGGATTCTCGTAGGTAATCTTGATTTTACTCTGGCATGTATTGATTGGTATTCACTGTCATAATTCTTTACTATTATGGAGTTGAAATTTTGAAGTTAATGCATAATTTTGGGAGTTGTAAGCTTGACTATGTGAGTGACTCATTCATCGATGTAATGGTCATGGTTAACCAAAAGCATAAGATTGTGTAATTGTTTCTATGCTATAGCATGATAAGATTTCTATGTGGTAGTCTTGCTCAAAGATTGCATTGCTCCAATGAAATAAAGTTGGAAATGATAGTCAAGATTACACGACCATTGTGTGCTGCTTCTCTATATCAAACTGAGAAATTATTATGTAAAGTGAAGGGTTGAAAGTGTGACTGCGCTAATAATGTTGTTGGCACATACCACCTAAATGTATGTCGATGAAGTCTGAGTAATCGACATTACTCACTCAATTAGTTTGTGCAAAAAAATTAAGTGTGGGTTGGTGCCATCACTATTTTCTTTTTCGATTATAGTGAATTTTACGAAATGAGACTAACATGAAAATATTGTGATTGAGGGTGGCTATCATAGGGATGCTTAATTTTAAAAGAAAAAAAAAGAAAAAAATGGTGAAAGTGATTGCCTTGTCTGTTGTATTGCGTACTGCTTGCCTGCATTTATTCTATAGTTGTTTTGATTTATTCGTAGTTATTTATTTGTAATTAGTCAGATTTTTGCATGAAATTATTCTTATAGACGGCATGGCATTATAACAGGAGTTTGTGCTGAATCACTACTATTGAAATATTTAGGCTCTAAGTTGTGACTCACTCTGTGATAATTGCTTGTGGTTTAATTCATTTATCTGTTGGGTCAAGAATATATAATGCTCCTAATTAAGTTGATCATGTGCCATGTGTGTGTAAGGTTATTGTATATTCTTTGTTGCGACTGATGCTAGAACTTGCCTAGTGCGTGTGTGAAGCGAAAGAACGATTGTGAGTTTAGGAGATTATTTAGGCATTTCTTTGACAGCCCTGATTTTGTTTATCTTCTTTTTACCTACCTTTGTACATTGTCCTAGTGAACACCCTTTGAGCCTTTAGCTATTTTCTTTGGCAACCCCATATATAGCCTAATCCATTTTTTTAAAAGACCATAATTTGATCCAAAAGCTCCTAAGCGCTTTAAATTGTAGAATCAAGTTGAGTAAAGAGTGTGGCAAAATAAAAAGAAAATGGTGAAAGTGATGCCCAAAAGTTTAGTTATTGGTACATGAAAATATTGTGATCGAGGGTGGCTATCATAGGGATGCTTAATTTTAAAAGAAAAAAAAGAAAAAAAATAAAAAAATAAAAGAATAAAAAATAAAAAAAAGAGTTGTATATTCGCATCATAGTGTTTTTAATTGAGTAACAAAATAGGTGAAGAAATGTAGAGTGATTGGTAGATCAGAGGAAGGTAGAGTGGTTGTTAAAAGTTAGTGTAAATGGCATAATGTAGTGTATTAAAGCGCTTAGGGAGCATAGTCACCATTTCTGGCCAAAATAGTCCTACCCGTCCCTTTAGCCTACTTTACAACCCGCAAAGACCTATTTGATCCTAACCTTAGCATTATGATATTAGTGGAGCATTACACTAAGGGCAAGAATATGGTCATCAGTTGTAATCTAAGAATTCTTTGTGAGAGTGAGAGCAAGCAAGTTCTTATACCCATATTTCTGAAAAATGCAAAACTATGAGTGATTATGGGTAACATTTTGTGTGAGCGCACATGGTTGATGATTGTTGGGTAGTTTTATATGATTTTTTGGCTTAACTTGTGTATACTAATTAACCATCCTAATGAGTCTATGTTGGAGGGTGACTGGTTTCTAGTAATGATCAAGAAATCTACTCTTTGTTAATAATTGTCGTGTATGTCTGGTTGAAAATTTTGTGTTGATCTTGTAAATTTTAGTTAGGTATTCGCAGGAATGTACTATTTTGTTCGAGGACAAACAAAGCTTTAAGTGTGGGGTGGTGATGTTGGGCGTATTTATACGTCTAAGCACCATAACTTACCCATGTTTTAGCTAAGTTTTGAGGATAAAATACATAATTCTTGCACTTTTAGTCTATTTTCAATTAAGTGAGGTGACCTATGTGATTAGCATGCTTTTCAGGTACTAATGAGGAAGATTTTAGTACTTTGGGGACCTTTGGACAGCAAAGGAAAACTTCACATAAAAGGGAAGGCAGCTTTTGGACTGAATGTGATGCATGGGAACTTTTTTCCCGGGCAAACTCAGTATTTTTAAATAGTTAAGGATGCAGTAGCAACTTATTAGAGAAAGATGTTATTAAAAGCATTATGGCTGAATTTTTAGGGATTATTCAGATTCTGTATTATTTTGGAACACAAGAAAAACGGCTTAGCTTGAGGACAGAGGGAGAGAAACGTTTTTCTCTCTTAATTTTGCTAGTCATCTTCATCGCCAAGATCATTCTAAGTTTTAGTATGATGAATATTTCTATGTTGATTTTTGTTTTATTCATGAGTAGCTAAGTTATTTGTTAGGGTTATGGAAGCCTTGTAGTATACTCTCTATTGCTATGGGTTTTGTGAATTTATGATGTGTCACGCCACTTATATCACTACTCTCTTCATTTTGATTGAATTCTCGTGGTTGCAAACATAAGAAATGCACCATTATAGCAATAACTTATTTGATAGAAAAGTTACTGTTTGGAAAAGAGAGTGTGACGAGAAAATAGGGTTTCCAACCTCTATTTTACACGTTAATGCCCTAGTAGGATTAACCTCTTGGAGAGTTTGTACAATTTGTTGTACACTTTAGATTCGAAAGAACTAAGGTGAATAAATCCTTGATGGTTGAAAAACACTTTGATTTAGATTTAGAATACGTCTCTCTATAAGTGCATGCATGCATAAAATTTGTATTACTCATAGTTAATAGAGAAGTAGAAGCTACAAGGTGGACATAACCCTAACTTGTCATTCTCTGTGATCAAATATAATTACATATATCATCTCATCGTTACACTAATAATATTATTGTGCACTTAAACCAAACCCCCCTTATCTTGGAACCTTCGACCAATAGTCTAATAATAATCGCAATACTTAGTGAACATAGTATTCCCTGTGGGATTCGACACCCAACCCAGTTGGGTTCTATATTTGACAGCGACCGCTTACACTTTCTAACGAGAGTTGTAATTTGGGCGTATCAATCCGTATTTACAAAAAGATACTAACACAAACAACAATTTTATTTCGACCAACCTTAACAACATAACAAGACTTAAATGGAAGAAAATGCAAAAAAAGAAAAATGCAAACTTAACATGATCCTAGACATGCCAATTCTCCAAGATAGCACATGGAAGGGTTCAGAATATCGGCAACACAACCCCCCATGGTACAAGTAAACCATCCCCAAATAAAAAAAATATGCATTGTCCTAAAAGTGTTAAATTAAAGTACAAAGGAATGTGTATATTTGTATTACCTCTTATTTATCTGAGTCATCTGTGAATAGAGGTGAGGACCCTGCATCCTCACCTGGTGCAATGTTGGGCCCTATTATGGTAGGGGCACTCAAAACCTCACCCTCCAAAATCAGAGAAATCATTTCTCAAACTAAGCCTGAACTTTGCCCCTTACTGGGGCAGCACTAGTAGATACTTTGGATTCTTTATCTTCCTCTTTCTTCTTCCTCTTTTCTTCATATTTATTTGATTTCTTTTGATCTCTCTTTAAATAATGTTGTTTATTTACCTCTGGTGTCATTTCTGTTCTCTTTCTCCTCTTTTCAGCTTTCCTTACAGCTCGTTCATCTATGTGTTGCTTTTCTTTGTGTTTCACAGGTCTTCCCATTAGGTCAATGATGTCTTAATCATCGTCACTCACCACTAAGGTTGGGTCAAAAATAGTCTTTTGTGGCTGCCTTCCCTTTAAATCTGCTAATCAGCCTTCGCTTGCTAAAATTTAACCATGAGCTTGGCAAGATTAAGGAGAGACAATGCATTTAGCCTTTTGTTGATGCAGTGTTCCATGTTGTCCATCCTACCCTGAATATTTTGGAATGGATGGATTGCCTCAGCTACAATTCCATCAACAAAAGGTTTGAATTCTGACACCCATTTATCTAACTATTTCTAAAACCTCTTTTGTAGCTTCACCGATTTTGCAAAATTTTCCTGCATTAACGTGTATTCGGCAAAGTTTGATCCACCCATATATGGTGTGAAACCTGACCCTGCATGTGTACTTGGAGGCACATACTCAAGTTCCATGAAAGTGGTGATGGGCAAAGGCATACCTACAGGAATTTTGGTAGCATCAGGAGTTGGTGCAAATTGAGTCTGGTAAGCAGAAGGCCTGGCAATATGTATCTCGAATTTTAAGTCATCTTACAACTTCTCAATGTCTTATCTATGTGTAACCTAGTCTGCATTTTCAACTCCATGAATCATAGACACGTCTACTTGCCTACATAACTCTGTAATCAAGCATAGGAACGGTAATGCACCGGCAGTTTTATGTGCCCTTATGAACATCTAATGTTTAATAATCTGGCCGAAGTCAACCTGCAGCCCCAGTTTTGTGGTTATCCAGGTTTCCATCACCTTTTGTTGGCATCAACCTTAAGCGAACAACGGCCCACTACAACTTATCCTTAAAGGTAATGAAATATTTTACAATACACTTCCACGGATTGGTCAACCAAGAAGGGTTACCATCACCAGTCAATAATGAAGCCACCCAAGGCATCTGAGTAGATACAGCTCTCAAACTGTACTCAAGATCAGGCATAGCAGGTTGAGCCTCGTACTCTAGTCTAAACAACATCTTATTAATTGTTCAAGCTGAAATATAGATAGTGACTCCTCGAAAAGGTACTGACTCTTTGTTTGGAAAGCTTGCAATTGACGTCCCCTTTGGACAGTCCTTTTCTACTAATGTAAGATAATTGGAAAAGAATTCTCTTACCCAATTCATTTGATACGCTCCTAGTGACCTGTTCATCTATGCTAGTTCATACTCGTTTAAACGTAGTTCCAACTTAGGATATTCATGTAACTATATTGTCGCAATATGATGTTTTTCCGTAAATGGCTGTTTTATCCCTCTTACTGTAGATGTCAAACCGTCATAGAATTTCTCTCTTGCTCTCTCTATCTACCATCTAATCACCTCTCTGACTTAAGAATCCATACACTTGATAATGTTATCATCCTCAGGTTTAGTATCCATATCATTCGCTTCCATTTGTTCTCCCACATTAGAATCCTTAGTTTTACCCTCAACAGTCTTGGGTTGATTTGTAGCAACCATGGCCTCGTGTGGGCTTGAGCTGGTACTTTTTGTACTACTATCGCTTTTCTCTTCAGACTAGAAGAGTATGGAATTTTCCCTTTCATGTTACCTAGTGTTATACGCGAGTGCAGATTTACTTCTACCCCTTTGAGATCTTCCTCCTATGTTTGGTGGGAGTTTGCGAGCCATAACGTTGGAAAAAGATAGAAAGAATTAGTTCACATCACAAAAACATCCTAACAGTAAAAACTTAGACTTGATGGCCACACAGGTGGTCTACAGGGTAACTGGTGGTTCACCAGGTGGGCTATCAGGTCCTATCCATAAGACCTAAAAATTTAGAGAGTTGAGACTATCCATATGGTGGTCTTTCGTAAAGTTAACGGTCCATGACTTTGGCCGTCGCATCTTAACCAGTGGTTGTCATTTTTGGGATTCTTGTGATGGTCCATTTAGTGGTCCGTTGCATAATTGACGGTTCACTATTTCAACCTTCGTACCTCCTTCTTCAGATTCAGAATTCAATTCGGCATTTTTTTGAACATTTAGCATACAATCCTAATTGTTTAGCAAAAATTGACACCATCTTCACATTTATGCACACAATTTCACACTTTTGAGCATATGGGTTACTCATAATTCACCCATATAGTGTGTATTATCATTCCAAACTCAAACTAGTTAAAGCAAAAGAAGAAAAACAAGATGAGCTTTTATCAACTAACCAATTATTCATTTCATGTTGTAGCATTTCAAAATGAGGAGACATGGAGGTGCTCATACCTTGGTTTTGCAGAAGTTTCTCTTTTACTTGCTTGCAAATACTGAAAACTAACTCTACTTAAAAACTCTATAATTTCTTTCAGGAATGTTTGAGATGAAGATAAAAAAAATAAAAGGGTTTGTTTAAATAGAGTAAAAGAAAGTAGATGGAGAGTCCGAGGAAGTTCAAATGCCCTCAGATTCTTTGAATCCAATAGAATTTGGTCATTTGAAGAAGTTGAAAAGGGTAAAACGTATGTAACCGCTCTTTTACCTCTTTAAAATAAATTAGCAAAATACGGGTCACTTAAATAAATCTCAATTTTAACCTGACTTAACCCAGTTCTAGGGTAACAGCAACGGCTGCTACAACGGTCCATCAAAAATACGATGGACCACCATTTGGACCATCAATCATTACCAAAACATGGTCACTTTAGCTTAATTTTGACGGTCTAAGTACTGGTCCACCAAATTTGTGATGGTCCACCACTTTGGCCTCGTACCTTTCCAAAACCTGGGCAACTAAACTTGATTTTGACAGCCAGTGTGGTGGTCCACCAATGTAGTGATGGTCCATCACTTTAGCCATCAACTTTCTTCAGTGAATGAATTTTTGATCTTTTTTACGATGATTGATATAGTGGTCCATCAGGTGATTGGTGGTCCGCCGATTTGGACATTACTTTTGTTCTAGTAGCTCAGATTTTCAACCCTTTTTCCAATTGTATTACTACTTCTTTTTGCTACATTTTAAGTCTTGCACACCTTAGAAACACATAAAAAATGCACTAGAATAATAAAATAATTTAACTAATGCTTTACAACAACACATTGTGGGTTGCCTCCAACCAGCACCTAATTTATAGGTGGCACGACTCAGTTATCTCAATTACTCAAAATTCATTAAGATAGATAGTATCTATACTGCTTATCGAGTCCATTAGACTAATATACAGTATCACACACTGCCTATTTACCTTGAAGAAACTTTCGTCTTTATTTTCAAGTTCCACTACTCTAGATGAGTAAACTTGACTCACTATAAATGGGCGGACCATTTCGATTTGAGTTTACCTGGAAACAGTTTGAGTCTGGAGCTGAGCAGAATAGCCAAGTCAAATTTTTAGAAATACCGCTTTTCAATCCTGCGGTGGTGGTACTTCTTAATTCATTCATTGTATAGATCAACTCGATCATAAGCTCCAAGACAGAACTCATTCATCCCATTCGGCTTCCCCAGTCTCATATTCACTGCCTCATTCCAATTCAAGTTAAGCCACTTCAGTGCCCATAATGCTTTATGCTCTAGCACAATCTGCAAATGAAACACCTTGCCCTAAACCAATTGGTATGGTAACATACCAATAGGCGTCTTAAAAGTCGTTCGATATGCCCATAAGGCATCGTCCAGCTTCCTAGACCAATCATTCCTGCTAACATTTAGAGTCTTTGCAAGGATAGCATTGATTTCTGAATTAGAGATTTCTACCTATCCATTGGTTTATGGGTGTTATGGTGAAGCAACTTGATGTTTCTTAACTCGATATTTTGCCAAAGCAGCTCTGAACATATTATTGCAAAAGTGTGATCCTCCATCGTTGATGATGGTGAGTGGTAACCTGAAGAGAAAGAAGATGTTTTTACTTAATAATGCAACAAATCTCTTCCCTTAATTATCTTCCAGGGATACTGCCTCAACCCATTTTGACGCGTAGTCAATGGCAACTAATATGTACTTCATCGCAAATGAGCTCACAAAGGGCCCCATGAAATCAATGCCCCAGACATTAAATAATTCTACCTCCAGTTTAGACATTGGCATCTCATGGTGATTTGAGATGGACCTTTGCCTTTGACATTGGTCACAGTTCTTCACAAACTCGTAGGCATCTTTGAACAAAAAGGGCCAATAGTATCCACTCTAAAGCACTTTCCTTTGATAACGCTCAATCTACAGCTCCCGTAGGAGTGTAAAGCGATCGTTGTCAAATATATAACCCAACTGGGTTGGGTATCGATCCCACAGGGAATAGCCGGTCAACAAGTAAGTAATGATTATTAGACATTTGGTGCAAGTCTCATAAAAGAGGGGGGATTGTAATGTGCAATTGATGTAAACAAAATAATCAGAAAATAGCAAAGTAAAAAGAAAGAATGTTTTAGTAAGACATTAAACAATGATAATTGAGAGTTAGGGTTATGCCCACCTTATGAGTTATACGTCTCTATTGGCTATGAGTTATGTGGAAGTTAGACATACATGTGCTTATAGAGAATTGTATTCTATGGTAAATCCAAGCGTCTTTCGACCTTAACAAGGACTATTTCACTTTAACTCTTTCGAGCTTAAGGCGTATCTAACGGTACAAATTCTCCAAGAGGTTAATCCAGTTACGGCACTAACTTTTAACAGGGGTTGGTGCCCTATTACCTTGAAATTATCTCTTTTCTAGACATATAACTTTTCTTTCGAACAAGTTAATGCTATACTGGCGTATTCTATGCGTTTACAACCACAAGAATTTGCATTAAGATGAAGAGAATAATGATATAAGCAGCATACGTGTCAACAACTCACAAACTCATAGCAATAGATAGTATCTCATAAGGCTTCCATAACCCCAATAGAGAAGTTTAGCTATTCATGAGTGCGATGGAAATCACAATAGACATTATCATTATACCACAATAAAAAATCTCACATGTAGTATGGTGTGGTATGGCGTTAGGCGTGAATTCCTTACAAAATAGCGATTCTCTTGTTGTAAAATTAAAAGTCAAATAGATGAAAAATAATGTCAACAATGAATTAATAAAGAAAGGGGAAGGATGGAATAGGGATGAGGGTGGTGGAGAATTGTTTTGATGGATGGATGGATGGTGGATGGATGGGAATTGATGGAATGGGGGAATGAATAAAAATCTCTAGCAAAATAGAGTATTTATAACACCCATAGCCTATTCCTACTAAGCTACTGCATTACTTAACCCATTCCTACTGGGTTACTGCATCATTATCCTAATCCTAATAAGTTACTGCTAGTCCCCAAAGTCTTTAGAATTGCTGTTTTTGCCCGGGACAGGTTTTCCATGCATCACTTTCAGTCCATAGGCGTCCAAACACTGCTCTCCTTCTTTCGTGAAGCTTCCTTTGGCGTTAAGTTATCCATAAAATGCTGAAATCTGCATCATTTATACCTGAAAACTTGCTAATCACGTTTGTTAGCTCACTTACAGGAAAAAGGACTAAAAGTGCATGAATTATATAATTTGTCCTCAAAACTTAGCTAAAATATGGGTAAAATATAGTACTTTAGGCGTGTAAATTCGCCTATCATCAACACCCCACACTTAAGGCTTTGTTTTTCCTCGAACAAACTATCATGTCCATCTAAACATCTACTTGGGATTTCACAGTAACAACACAAAATATTCTTCAAGACAAGCACGTCAATCATTAACAAAGAGTAGTTTTCTGATCATTAGTAGAAACAATTCAACCTCCAACATAGACTCGTGATGGTGATTAATTCGTTTCCACAAGTTGAGGCACAAAGAATCATACACAACTACCCAAGACTCATCAACCATGTGTGTCTCACCATATATCACCCATAATCACTAACAAGTATTGTATATATTTCGAACATGGGTATAGGATTATCCTTGCTCTCACTCTCACAAAGAATTCATATGTTGCAACTGATGACCATAGGCTTGCCCTTAGTGTAATGCTCCACTAAATATCAAAATGCTAAGCTTAGGATCAAATAGGTCTTTTACAGGTTGTAATGTAGGCTAAGGGACGGGTAGGACTATTTTGGCCAGAAATAGTGACTATGTTCCTAAGCGCTTTAATACATCACATTATGTCATTAATACTTTTCTTTCAAACAACCTTTCTACTTTATTTTATTCTACCACCCCTTTTTTCCACCTTTGTTTTTCAATTTTAAACATAACTAACTTTTCAGTTTTCATAATACCTCTTATGATAGCAATTCTTTTTCATAACAAATTCAAGCACCATTACATTCTAAAGCATCATACTCACCCAATTTCCTCTTATTTTGTCACATGACTTTACACTTTAAAGCACTTAGGAATTTAGATCAAATTATGGTCTTGAAAAAATGGATTAGGCTTACATATGAGGTTGTCAAAGAAAATAGGCTAAAGGCTCAAAGGGGTTAACTAGGATAATGTCCATGGGTAGGTAAAAAGAAGGTAAACAAGTCTAGGTTGCCAAAGAAATGCCTAAATCATCTCCTAGACTTGCAGTCCTTATTTTCGCTTTACATACATACTAGGCAAGTTCTAGCATCAGCCACAAACACAGAATATACTATATCCTCACACACACAAGGCACATGGTCGACTTTATTGGGAGTAGCATAGACTCTTGACCCAATAGATGAAGGAATTGAACCACACAATATCACATAGTGAGTCACAATTAGAGCCTAAACGTCTCAATAGTCATGATTTTAGCACAAACTCTTGTCATAATCTCATGCTGCCTATTAGAATAATTTCATGCGAAGTTAAAAAAAAAAATTTAACTAATAAAAAAAAATACTAAGAAAAACAAAACAAAAAAATTTACTAAGAAAAACAAAACAAACATAAATGCAAATGCAGATAGAGAAGTATAGCATGCAAATACCAGCACCCCACACTTAGACGGGACACACTGCCCTCAGTGGAAAATAAATAAGAAGAACCTGGTTAATCGGACTCCTCCTCTATGTCTGGGGTCATACCCCCTTCATCAAAATCATCATTGGAGTCGTCGTCATCAGAATTCTCCTCCACGTCGGAGTCTGGCATTCGTCGATCATCATCGGTCGGCACATCATCATCAAGAGGTTCCTCAAAATATGTACCTACTCCACACATCGCCTTCGTGTGATCATTCATTGGGTAGTCATAATCCAGCTGTTGGAGCTCTACAGCAGTTGGAACACGGCCACCGCTCATCATTGTAAACCGAGTCATGCCATAAAGATGGCGAAAGAAACTCTCATCTCGAGCATGCCTTTCAGAAGTGGTAAGGTTGACACCATGCGTAGTTTCAGAATCCTTAACCTTTGTGAGGTCAACCTTATTTGGGTTGTGTGGGAGTTTATGATCAGCCGGTTCCTCTTCGATGTCTTCCTTCCTCAATATTGCGGTCAACAGACTGCCAAAACTGAAGTGGGACCTCTTGTGTAGCCTAGCTTTCCGCATTGTGTATCGAATAATTGCTCCAATGTTGATAGGTACATTCTTCATCAATGCGTATACCAAGCACACTCTATCTCATGTTATCTTTGTGTACTGAGTCCCTGGAATTAGGCAAGAGTTGACTATGCACAACCATATTCTTGCTTCTCTATTCAAAGGAGAATATGGGAAGGTGTTGTGTCATCCGGTGTCCTTGTGTCTACTCCACCGTGCCATGGACCTTGTTCCACAGAGTGTGTGTCGAATGGCTCTATATGGAGGTCTACTGTACAGCTCTTTGAATGGTGATGGATCAACAGCAGGGAAGCCAAGAAAGAAGTTGAAGAAATCCTCATTGAGTTGTAAAACTTGGCCCCGAATTTTGACCTCGCTTCCTGTGGTTTTTGGTGACCAGTTGGCATAGAATTCTCTTGTCAAATCGAGATTACATTCTCCCATGTCTCGAAAGATGAAATCAAGATGTAACGCCATGACCTTGGCCAACATTCGCGGTTCTTTCTTTGCTAGGCTTTCCTTGTTTATCAAGTCTACTTGAACATATTTCTTCTCTTTGTTGTTCCTATACCATTCCTTTGCTTCCTCCTCTAAAACCCATTTAATTTTGAACATGCGGCATGGTACTTGCATCGAGGAGGACTCTCTTTGCTCTTTGCGTCCTCTTTTCTTGCCTTTTTGGGAAGTGGTTGCCTTATCTTTGCCTTATCTTGCTTTGGGTGCCATTGTAGCTGAGACTAAAACAATGTTCATGTTAGCGTCATCTCGATGGATACAATCTATAAACAAGTAGTAGTGGCACCACCCCACACTTAGTTTGTTGGTACAGACTAGTGAAGTGAAAGTGGTCGATTACTCAGACTTCATCGGCATACGTTTTAGGTGCTATATTCCAACAATAAAATCAGTGCAGTCATACTTCTTGTGACCTTGCAATACTTTTATGTTTGATATATCAAGACTTACTACATAGGGATTGAATCAAGGTATAGCATCTAGAAATAATCACAACCTCATATGTTGGTAGTCATCAATAAGTCTTGTCTCGATGCCTATATTCTCATAAGCAATGCCCAATCCATAGCCTTTTGCTTCTTCATTCCTAACTTACCACCTTTAACATGCAATACGTCCAAATCAAAATTTGAAACCGACCTCCTCGGTTTACACCTCTTTGCACCTACATTTACTCAAAAACAACAAAGACGATTAGAACGATGGGTTGCCTCCCATCAAGTGCCTTAGTTTTGGTCGTGGAACGACTCTTCTTTTTGGATTTTTATTTATCAAAAGCAAACAATTTAGTAGAACGAAAGAACGAAAAAAAAATTGAAAAACGATGGGTTTCCTCCCACCAAGCGCTTGATTTATTGTCGTGGCACGACACAGCTATCTCGATTACTTAGACTTCAACAAGATAGATGGTGGATCATTTTTTGAATGGATTCAGAAGGCAATGAGGCTTACTTGTAGGCATGCAATCTTCTTCGGGATGACCCTTGTGCATGCTTATCCTAGGAGGGATACCAATTATATCATCAATAGTCAAACCCATAGATCTCTTGTATCTCTTCAGAGCAGAGATGAGAGCCTCTACTTGCTGTTCACTTAAATCATCCACCATACTTACCGGAAGTATATTTCCACTTTCCAAGAACACATACCTTAGATAATCGGGGAGCTCTTTCGATTCTAGCATTGGTGGCTCTTCAATGGAAGTCTTCGCTGTTGGTGACGGTTGATTCTTAAGATCAAGGTCCGGCTGTTTAGGAGTATGAGAATAGGACCCTATTTATGTTAGAGCACACATAGTTTCTCCATAATCTTCATCATCCTCATGCTCAACATTATGTAGCGCAGCAGACAATGGCTCAACAGTAAGCTGTTTCGCTACAGATAATGCTTTCTTATCCTCATAATGAACATCATCTACAGAGAACACATTCATATCGCTGGGCTGCTTCATTGCTTTGCATATATCAAAATGGACCACTTCGTCATTCAATCGAAATAAAAGCTCATTAGCTCTCATGTCAATAAGCACACTTCCTGTTCCAAGGAAAGGGCATCCCAAGATTATGGGAACTTCAGAGTCCACCTCACAATCCAGAATAACGAAGTCTACAGGAAAGATGAATGAAGAAACCTTCACCAACACATCATTTAAGATACCCACAGGTCGTTTTACCGACCTATCAGCCATCACAAGCCTCATATTGGTTGGTGTCGGATCACCTAACCACAACTTCCTGTAGACGGATAGTGGTATCAAATTGATGCTTGCTCCCAAATCGCACAATGCCTTAGCAAAATTCATAGATCCAACCGTGCACGGAATAGTGAAAGCGCCAGGGTCTGCCTTCATCTGAACTAGTGATCGGGTAGCGATTGCGCTGCAGTGATGAACAGTATCCTTCAACTCATAGCTTGCTGCTCGCTTCTTTGTCAAAAGATCCTTTATAAATTTTGCATACCCAGGCATTTGTTCTAGTGCCTCTACCAACGGAACATTAATGGTCAGCTAATTTAACATATTCATGAATTTGCTGAACTTTGTATCATCCGCAATCTTCTTTAATCTTTGAGGAAAAGGTGGTGGTGGATAAGGAATTGTTTTCTCCACGGATTTCTTCTCCTCTTGCTTCCGTCTTTTCATCCTTTTCAGGCTGTAATATACTCGGTGTGACATCATGGACGTCATGGGTGGTTTCTACGGCAGCTTCTCCTTTTGCCTTATCATCGATGTCTGCTGCCTCGTCAACCACTTGCTTGCCTTTCGATGAAGTTTCCAGCACCTTACCACTTCGGGTAGTAATAGCCATGCATGATCCGTCATTCCTTGGATTTTGCAGTGTCGCTAGGTAAGGTGCCAGTCTTTCTTTAATTGAGTGCTGCTGAAAGTTGGCTCAATTGCTGTTCTATTTGCTTTATTGAAGTGGAATGTGAGTCAACCAATTGCTTTATTAAGGACAAATCATTTATTACCTCCGTTACTCCCACGCTGGTTGCTTTCACTCATTTCTACAGTTTAGCCATCATATCTTCCATATTTTCAGAACCAGATGTAGTGGCGTCACGTCTTCCTGGGGGAACATACAAACCACTCTTGTCATTCTTGTTCTTCCAACTACCTTGGTCCTTGTTTCCAGATTTATCATAATAGTTCCAACCTTTGTTTCCTTGGGTATTACCTCGAAAACCCCCCTGATTGTTTAAGTAGTTGGCCTCTTCTTCCGAATCAGATTCGTCTCTTCCTTTTGACGCAACAGCTTTGACTTTTTCGGTCTTCCCTGATAATAGATGTTTTGTAAGAAGATCCACTTGTGTTTTTAGGTGCGCCATATCTTGATCACGTTCTTCTTCTCTTCTCCTTTAGTATGCGGTTATGCCAATAGATAAAGTGGGTCTTACTACCTCAGAATCCCTGGTATGCCAAGCTCTACTTTGCTTTGTCATCCGATCTAGCATATTGCTTGCCTGACCAAAGGTGAGGTCCATAAAAGATCCTCCAGCCGCATTGTCCACCACTGGTTTAGTTATTTAATTCAAGGATCTGTATAGTATCTCCATTAGGTGAACATTGTTCATATGGTGGTTTGGGCACCGCATAAGCTTCGTCTTGAACCTCTCCCATGTTTCATGAAGAGCTTCGGTTGGAAGCTGCCGAAAATTGCTGATTTCATCTCTCAATTGTGCTCTTTTGGATGGTGGAAAGAATCTTTCTAGGAAAGCGTCTTTCAATTGCCTCCAATTTGTAATAGAATCAGGAGTCAACCCATTCAACCATAGAGTTGCCTCCCCAGACAGAGACAATAAAAATAGGCGTAATCGAATTGCATTCTGACCAACGCCAAGATTGTCAAACGACTTGCATGTAGAAATAAAGTTGATGAGATGCATATTCGGATCATCGCCTGCTAGTCCACCAAATAATACCTTGAGTTGCAATAACTGAATCATGGTGCTTGTAATGTTGAACTTGGCTCCGGGTGCCAATGGTGGAGGAATAATGGCTCCTGTGGCTCCGGCTCCATCAAGATCATCATTATCATCATCGAAAGCTGGTTGTACAGGTCGGCGTTCATGCCTAAACCTTTCTTGACGATCTCTTCTGTTGGCAGGTGTTGCGATCTCAGCAGCATGCCTAGGGTTTAGTAACTCGTCATCACCTAGGTCCTCGTCGTCAGGATTTATTGCTCGCCTAGGGTTATCAATATTCTGTTGATGCACTTGAGCAGCGGCTAGAGCAGCTAGTCTCGCCTGTTCATGTTGAGCAGCCATCCTTTCAATTTCATGTTGTGCCTCCATTCTGCCAATACGTTGTGGTTCAGGATTGATAGGTAATAACGGTTGACCAGAACTTCGAGTATGGGGCATGCACTGAATAAAAACCTGCAGAACACAAAAACAAAAACTAAAAGTAAAAGTACGAGAATCTTTGACCAAAAGGTCTAGTAATTATCACAAACTTAGTTGACAACCGTATTCCCCAGCAACGGCGCCAATTTTTGATAACGCTTAATCTACAGCTCTCGTAGGAGTGTAAAGCGGTCGTTGTCAAATATATAACCTAACCGGGTTGGGTATCGATCCCACAAGGAATATCCGGTCAACAAGTAAGTAATGATTATTAGACTTTTGGTGCAAGACTCGTAAAAGAGGGGGGATTGTAATGTGCAATTGATGTAAACAAAATAATCAGAAAATAGCAAAGTAAAAAAGAAATAATGTTTTAGTAAGACGTTAAACAATGAGAATTGAGAGTTAGGGTTATGTCCACCTTATGAGTTATACGTCTCTATTGGCTATGAGTTATGTGGAATTCAGACATGCATGTGCTTATAGAGAATTGTATTCTATGGTAAATCCAAGCGTCTTTCGACCTTAACAAGGACTATTTCACTTTAACTCTTTTGAGCTTAAGGCATGTCTAACGGTACAAATTCTCCAAGAGGTTAATACAGTTACGGCACTAACTTTTTAATAGGGGTTGGTGCCCTATTACCTTGACATTATCTCTTTTCTAGACATATAGCTTTTCTTTTGAACAAGTTAATGCTATACTGGCATATTCTATGCGTTTTCAACCACAAGAATTTGCATTAAGATGAAGAGAATAATGATATAAGCAGCATACGTGTCAAGAACTCACAAACTCATAGCAATAGATAGTATCTCATAAGGCTTCCATAACCCCAACAGAGAAGTTTAGCTATTCATGAGTGCGATGGAAATCACAATAGAAATTATCATTATACCACAATAAAAAATCTCACGTGTAGTATGGTGTGGTATGGCGTTAGGCGTGAATTCCTTGCAAAATAGCGATTCTCTTGTTGTAAAATTAAAAGTCGAATAGATGAAAAATAATGTCAACAATGAATTAATAAAGAAAGGGGAAGGATGGAATAGGGATGAGGGTAGTGGAGAATTATTTTGATGGATGGATGGATGGTGGATGGATGGGAATTGATGGAATGGGGGAATGAATAAAAATCTCTAGCAAAATAGGGTATTTATAACACTAATATCCTATTCCTACTAAGCTACTGCATTACTTAACCCATTCCTACTGGGTTACTGCATCATTATCCTAATCCTAATAAGTTACTGCTAGTCCCCAAAGTCTTTAGAATTGTTGTTTTTGCCTGGGACAGGTTTTCCATGCATCACTTTCAGTCCATAGGCGTCCAAACGCTGCTCTCCTACTTTCGTGAAGCTTCCTTTAGCGTCAAGTTATCCATAAAATGCTGAAATCTCCATCATTTATACCTGAAAACTTGCTAATCACGTTTGTTAGCTCACTTACAGGAAAAAGGACTAAAAGTGCATGAATTATATAATTTGTCCTCAAAACTTAGCTAAAATATGGGTAAAATATAGTACTTTAGGCGTGTAAATTCGCCTATCATCATCCTTGCAGTCCAATCACCTGGATGGTGACCTCTAACTGGGGAAGCATGACTCGCTTCTAGTATACTCAACATATCTACTTCTGGGATGGACCATCTAATAATACCATCCGCACACCACCGAAAAAAATACAACTTATCCTAGAAGTAATGTGTCACATCATGGAGAAACTTTTTCCTTTGATGAAAAAAAAAGATTCTATGGTATTAATTCACTCATCATATCGTTCACGAAGTCTGTATACCAAGGTACTTTTTCAAGCACTACTACTAATATTTTCTCATTCACAAAGGAATCATCAATCTCTAACTCATTCCTGGATGCCTGTTCGCCGTCGAGTCTGGATAGATGATTTGTTAGCTAATTCTCACATCCCTTTCGATCCTTGACCTCGTAGTCAAATTCCTGGAGTAGCAATACCCACCGTATTAGCCTTGGCATAGCATCCTTCTTTGCTATTAAGTACCTCAAGGCAGCGTGGTTAGTGTGCACCACTACCTTGTTACCCAACAGATATGCCAGGAACTTCTCAAAAGCATACACCACTACTAGAAGTTCCTGTTTAGTCACCGAATAATTCTATTGAGTCTTATTTAAGGCCTTTCTTGCATAATATATAAGATAGAATATCTTTCCTTTTTTTTGTCCAAGAACAGCTCCAAGTTCTACTCCACTGGCATCACACATAATCTAAAACGGCTTTATCTAATCTGGAGCAACAATAACTGGGGCCTCCACCAGTTTTAACATCAGACATTCAAAGGCTTTTCTGCCGTCATCAACAAAAGTGAACTTAGCCTCTTTCCTTAGAAGTTTGCAAATCGGGTTTGCAATCTTTGAGAAGTCCTTTATGAATCTGCGGTAAAACCCCGCATGAGCGAGAAAGCTATGGATACCCTTAACTAAGTTAGGGGGAGGTATTTTCTCAATCACTTCAACCTTTTCCTTATCAACATCAATACCTTTAGCTGAAATTTTTTGGCCGAGAACAATGCCTTCCTTTACCATAAAGTGGAATTTTTCCCAGTTAAGGACAAGGTTGAACTCTTCAGACCATTATAACACTCGACTAAGATTCAGCAAGGAAAGCTCAAAATAATCACCGATAACCAAAAAGTCATCCATAAACACCTCCAAGGTGTCTTCAACTATATTAGAGAATATCGACATTATGCACCACTTAAAAGTTGTAGGTGAATTACACAACCCGAAAGGCATCCCCTTAAAATAAAATATGCCATATGGGCACGTGAATGTCGTCTTCTTCAGATCTTCAGGAGCAATAGAAATCTGGTTGTAACCAGAATACCCATCTAAGAAATAGTACAAACCCTTCCGACTAGTCGATCAAGCATCTAATCCATGAAAGGCATTGGGAAGTGGTCCTTCAGTGTCCACGAGTTGAGTTTTTTGTAATCCATACACACCCTCATCCCAGTAACAGGCCTGAGTGGGATCAACTTGTTCTTCTCATTAGCCACAACTGTTATGCCCCCTTTCTTGGGCATACACTGAACAAGACTCACCCACTTACTATTTGAAATTAGGTATACCACTCCTACATCTATCCACTTGATGATTTCTTTATTCACCACCTCTTGAATAGAGGGTTTAGTTGATGCTAATTCTCAATACTTAGAACACAATCCTCCTTTAGATGAATCTTATATGTACATATACCAGGAGGGATACTGATGATGTCTACAATCGTCTAACCAATAGCCCTGTTATATCTCTTATGAACAAAGAGGAGAGCTTCCGTCTGTTGCTCACCTAGATCAGCAGCAATAATAATAGGTAGTATATTCCCACTACCTAGGAACACATACCTCAAATGACTGGGCAACTCCTTTAGCTCCAAGGTAGGTGGCTCTTCAATAAAAAACTTAGTAGGTGGATTTTTTTTTCAAGTCCAAATCCAACTTCTTGGGTGCATATGAATAAGAACCCATGCTTGTTAAGTCACACACCGTATCCTCATAATATTCAATACCATCATGATCAAAATCCATTAAGACAGTAGCTAAAGTCTCCACAATAAATTTTTTCTTTTATAGGAACTTTCTGCTCCTCCTCATAATAAACATCCACAATAGAAAATACGCTAATATCTTTATGTGTTTCATGGACTGGCATATATTAAATCAAACTACATTATCATTGAACCTAAATATTAACTTATTTTCCCTCAAATCAATAAGTACACTCTCGGTCGCGAGGAAAGATCGACCCAAGATTATGGGCACCTCGCAATAAAGAATGACAAAATTAGCCAAAAATATAAAACTGGCTACTTTTACTAATACGTCATATAGAATCTCCATGGGACACTTCACAGATCTGTCTGCCATAACTAGCCTCATGTTTGTGGGAGGAGGATCCCCCAAACCCAATTTCTTATACACAACAAATGACATCAAGTTTATACTAGCTCCTAAATCATATAGAGCTTTTGCAAAATCAAGAAACCTAATAGTGCATGACATGGTAAATACTCCCGGGTCTTTATTTTTTTGCACTAAAGACCTTGTGGAGATAGCACCACAATGATGAAGGTTGTCCATTAGCTCATAGCTAACCGACTACTTTCTTTGTGACAAGATCTTTGATGAACTTTGCATACCCAGGCATTTCTTCCAATGCTTCCACCAATAGAAAATTGATCATCAATTCTTTAAGTATGGCCATAAATTTTCCAAAATTTGTGTCATCGGCCTTCTTCTTCAACCGATGGGGAAATGGAGGGGGTGGGTTTGGGAGCTTAGTAACCATCACTCTAGTCTCCTTTCTCTTGCTATTCTCTAACTCATCAACTTTCTGATGGTTGGATGGTGTATTATCAATAACTTCATCTAGTTTCTCATACTACACAGGATAACTTTCTTCATGACTAATCTTCTCTCGAATCATGTCTTCAATCACTGCTTTGCCGACAGACGATCCTAATAATACCTTACCACTCCGTGTGGTGATTTTTATGTAGGGGCCATTATTTTGAGGGTTCTAAACTGTATCACACGGCAATGTTCTGCTCTTCCTCTAATTTAATGCTACTAAGAGTTGACACCTTTGTTGCTCTAACTATTTGATAAAAGTAGAGTGTGAGTTTACCAACTGACTCATGATAGACAATCACTCTTTATAATAGTTAACCCAGAGTTGGTAGCCTCAACTCTCTTTAATAATTTGTCCATCATATCGTCACTGAAAATCTTTCCAAAACTAGTTGTAGCATTATCTCTGCTTCCAGGAGGTACATATAGTCCACTTGTATCATTCTTACGCTTCCAGTTCCCTTGATCTCTATCTTTGTAAACAGCTTTGTCGTAATAGTTCTTACCTTGATTTCCTTGGTTATTACCTCAGAAACCCCCTAGTTATTTAGATAGTTTGCCTCTTCTTTCGAATCAGCTTTGCTCTTCCCTGAGATGCAATAGCTTTCACCTACTCTATTTTTCTAGACAATAGATGCTTAGTCAGCAAATCCATCTGTGTCTTCAAGTGTTCCATGTACTAGTCATATTTTTCCTCCTTCTTACATTGCTCTGTAGTAATAATCCAGACACAGTAGCGCTTTCTACCACAGAATCCCTGGTATGCCAAGCTATACTCTATTTGTTCATCCAATCAAGCATCTCTGAAGCCTCTAGAAAAGTAAGGTCAACAAATGACCCTCCTGCAGCATTATCCATGACTGGCTTTATAATATAGTTTAAAGCCTCATAAAGAGTCTTCATCAAATAAATATCTGTCATATTATGGTTCGTCCATTTCATCAGCTTTTTTTTAAACCTCTCCCAAGTATCATAAAGAAATTAAGTGGGAACCTTTCAAAAGTTACTGATTTCATCCCTCAATTGTACCCTCCTAGAGGGTAGAAAGAACCTTTCTATAAAATTCTCTTTCAACTACCTCCAGTTAGTTATAGAGTTGGGAGTTAGTCCATTTAGCCATAGTGTTGCCTCTCCAGACAAAGTCAACAAAAATAAATACAGGCAGATAACATTCTAACCCACTCCTAGATTAACAAAAGACTTGAAAATAGTGACAAATTTCACCAAAGACATATTTAGATCATTTTCGAGAATACCACCGAACAATCTCTTAAGATGATGGAGTTGAATCATCATACTAGTAATATTGAATTTAGCACCAAGTGTTATAGGTGGAGGAATGGTAGCTCCAGTTGCAGCTTCTCTATCCATTCTATCTTCGTTATCACTCAAATTAAACTATACCAGTTGTCGATCCTTTCTCGCCCTAAAGAGATGATTCCTATTTATATTCTGATTCACTGTTGCAGCCATATTCTCTGCACGCCTTGGGTTGATAGGATCTAACAAATCATCATCCCCCAAATCATCATCATCATAATTAGGTTGACGTGCCTGTTGACCATCATTTTGCTCATTTAGTTGAGCTCTAGCGAAAGCGGCTAGTCTCTTAGCATCTTGGGGGTTTGCCATTATGCCAATTAACTGCGGTTCTAGATGTATAGTTAATAATAGTGCACCAGATCTCCATGTACTTGGCATACACAATAACTACCCTGTACAGAACAAAAAAACAAATTAAAATTTGGGAAACTTAACCAAAGGTCAATTAACAAACACAAACTTAACTGACAGTCGTATTCCCCAACAATGATGTCAAAATTTGATATGCCTAAATTACAACTCTCGTTAGAAACTGTAAGCGGTCACTGTCAAATATAGAACCCAACTGGGTTGGGTATCGAATCCCATAGGGAATACTGTGTTCACTAAGTATTGTAGTTGTTTCTAGACTGTTGATTGAAGGTTCCAGAATAGAGGGGGATTTTGATTTATCAATTATATTCAAATGTTTGTCACAAAGATTAATCCAACTATAGGTTATATTGCTAATAGTAATTCAATAAGAGAATTCAAACTATAGTTATGGTTACTAAGATACTTAAGCAGCTAGGGTTGTGAACAATGTTGGATTCCCAATAAAAAATTCTTATTGGAAGAGTAACTGAATTCTATGGTTTACCCATTAGTTTCTAAACATAAATGAGTAATTTATCCCTTAATTTTTTCAAACTTGAGGAACATCGTATTAATTTAACTATAACTCACATAGGTTGATCCAGTTAAGGTATCCACCCTCTATCCAAAGGTTAAAGCCTTTAGATTTATGTAAACCTTTTATTTACCCAACAAGCACTTTTTTATTTGAACAAGTGTTGTTCTTGGGCTCACTTTTCCAGTTTGCAACCAAGAAAAGACATTAAAGTGAAGGAGAATTAATGCAATATCAAATAATTATAGAAATCTACTAAATTCGCAACACAAAATCCGTTTTTCACATCAAGGATCCCATAACCCAAGTTATGGGAGATCAACCACTCATCTCCACCCAAGAAAGAGAAGAAATCATTATGTTATTCATAAATTAATTAAAATTTTACTTACAAAAGTCATAATTGTTGTTCTTTAATCTTTAATAGAAAATATGATAAAGGAATCTAGATACATAAATCAACAATTAATCTTAGAGAAAAACTATGTGACAATGTATTTTCAGTATGGAAAAACCTAATAAAAGAGAGATTCCTAATAAACCCTAAAACTGGGCATTTATATGTTCCCTGCCAAAAGGGATTTAAAATTCAAACTTAAAAAAATACGTCCAAAGTGATGGCCAAAGTAGTGGTCCATCGCAAGGCTGGCGGTCCTCCATTTGGTCCATCGCTGCTGATCCTAGAGATTCACTTTCTGGTTAAGACTAACGGTCAAAGTGGCGGTCTGTCGCAAGACTGATAGTCCACCATTTTGATCGTTGTTGATGATCCTTAAGAGTCAAGTTCTGGATAGTCCTGACGGCTGAAGTGGTGGTCCATCATAAGACCGACAGTCTACCATGTTGGCCTTCACTGAGCATTTCAGGATGCTTGGTTCTGTTTAGCACTGATGGCTAAAGTTGTGGTCCATCGCAAGACTGATGGTCCACCACATGGGCCGTCGCTGGGTCTTCTTAAGTCATGGATTCTGTTTGGACCTAATGGTTGAGTTAGTGGCCCGTTGCAAGACTAATGGTCCATCACTTCGGCCGTCAGAAGTGTTTTTCTGCTAATTTTTTGAGTCTTTTCCTTCATCTAGCACCTTATCCTAAAACATTAAAGTCCAGCTTTAAATGCAACCTTGGTTGGTTGAAAACATGCAATTTTTCAGAGAAAAAGATGTTAAATATTTCATCAAAAGCTGGAACATCAACGACTAAATTCCAGTTTTAAATTAAGGGCACTATAGACAATTCCTCTCTCACCCAATTAAAATCCCACGTTCATAAGGCACTTAAGATGGGTTATTTATCTTTATTAACATACTAAAATGCTTCTAAATCTACCTCAAGTCTCTTAAGCAACCATACTTAGGTTTTCTAAGAAGTAGGTCATCCAAGGGCTTAAGGGTCGAATTCTTTTCATAAAACTTGGTATTTCAGGCATGTTACTCTTTCCCTAAATGTTAATTTTCTAAAAGATTGAGTTTTATAGTATTGAACCAAAGGGGATAGGGATTTCCCCAAAATGATGATAATTGGTGTGGCATATTGATGTTACCTTAAAAGTGTAGTTTGTATGACGATACCAACAATGAATATCTTAATGTATAATATGGTTCAATGATTGAGAATGTGCGATAAATAATTTAATTAGTCTTTAATAAGGGTTGTTTAGATGAGTCATGAAATTTGAGGTCTTAAGGGACCAACACGAGAAACAACAATCGCCGATATAGAGATCTATATGATTGGGTGGTTAGAGTCCCCCATATTATTATAATATGATTAAGAGGTTTGAGTCCCACATACTATATTACATGATTGGGTGCTTGTGTCAACTTGATATGGAGGGAAGTTCGAGTGTCCCATAGGGCATATGTATATCCTTTGGTTCATACGACCATACATACTAGGGCCCTACCAGCTGGGGGAGATCTATGCCTATATAGCCCATGGGTGCCTTCTTATTTTATGATAGTTGAGTTATACAATCTCAGCTAAAGATATAAAGTCTATGTTAAGCCTTTTTCCCCTATTCTAGCTTGTGATATATGTATATATATATATATATATATATGTATATATATATATATATAGATACATATACATATATTCATTTGATCATGTGCATTAGTTTTGAATAATTTTGAATTATTGATCACAATATTATGTTAACCTTATCCCTGAGTTACATACTAGTGTTTACCATATTAACCATATTAGGATATTGTATCCCCACACAATACAAGTACCGGAGATATCTCTACTTTTCCTGTGCAAAGTTAAGTGGATCGCCTCAGTTCATTGATTTATTATGGTAAAGTGGTGAGCTTCCATTCTTTGAAAGACTTAAAAATTCCATCTGCCATTATCCTACAGTAGAATTTAGAGTTTTCATTATCATTAACATTATTATATTCATTCTTATTCGTCAGTGTCGTGGATATGTCCCGATCAAGACTGGTTTTGGCTATTATGTTAGAAGGCTTTGCGAGATTATAAAAGACTTGGGCGATGTTGGTTAGTTATTTTTGGTAGATTACTAGCTATTAGTCATAGACATATATTTTATTCTTTAATCTTCCTTTGTGCTATATTGTTATATGTTCTGAATTCATCCGACATTTAGGATATTGTGTTGTTTAGTTAGGTGCAAAGGAGTGGTGTCTAGTCCCCAGTGGACTTGAGATACCCATCACATCTAGGCCCTCATTCAGGTTATGAAAAAAATTATATTAGATCCTAGGTATGTTTTTGTTGGGTGTTCAACAAAGTCATTTCAAGTAGAGTCTCTTTTATGGGTATGTAGCACACCACACTTATAAGGGAGAGGAAATGAGGCAAATAGGATTGTTTCCCTTTCTTGTTTTTCTACTTTGAGCAATAGAGTCTAAGGTATTTAAGATCTTCTAACCCTCATATGTTCGCTTTTTAAATTTATTCTCCCAAAAGATAGGATATTCATGAAAACTCTTTTGTCCCATCCGAGGACAATGTGCATGTAGCTTGTCTTACTCCAGGAGTCCAGACTCGGTCTAGGGTAACTACTTTTGATTATAATGATAGAGCTCCACCAGTACCCCTATCCCTCATCAAGTACCTCAAGCTGGCATGACTAATGTTGAGTTTCGCCAGTTGATTCATTTGCTTACACAGTTGGTGGCCTCCTAGAATAAGCATGTTGTTTTTCTTACTTTATCCTCTAAGGCCACTAGAGTTGGACAATTTATGAGGTTGTGTCCTTCTATTTTCATTGATTCTAACTTTGAGGAAAATTCTAAATATTTCATTGATAAGATAGAAATGTCTTTTATGTGATCCATTCTACCAAAGTAGAGTGTATTGATTTCATAGCAGTTAAAGGATGTATCATACCAATGTTATAAAGAGTGGGAGAAGATTAGGGGCGATGATGTTGAGTCTGCTTTGTGGTATGAATTCTCTAATGCTTTTATTGATTGCTTCTTTCCTCAGCAGTTGAGGGAGGCGAGAACTTAGGATATTTTGAATTTAAAGCAAGAAAGGATAAAAGTAAAGGAGTATATCTTGAAGTTTCATCAATTATTATGTTATGCTCCAAAGTTTGTGCCTAGCATGAGGGCTAAAATAAGGAAGTTTTCCTCTAGGTTGTCCCGTGAGTTGATCTTAGAGAGCAAGGCTTCCTTGTTGAACAAAGATATGGATATATCTAGACATGTAGTGTATATGCAGCAAGTGGAAGAGAAAAAGAAGAAGAAAATGGAGATAAGCCAAAGGAAGAATAAGAGGTTTTGATATTTATATTATGGTAGAGGTCAATATTAGAGTGGTAGAGATGGTGGAAAGTGGTCTAAGAAAAAGTGAGGTAATTTTAGTTCCTACTCTATGACTAGTTCTCCTTTTCCAAAGCAATAGGGTGATCATCTATGATAGTGAATTTACAACACTAGGAACCTAGCATCTGGCTAGTGGGGCTTATTCATCTCCATCATATGCCCTTTGTAGATTTTGTGGTCATGTTCATCGTGGTGTTTGTGAAGAAGGCCAGAAAAATATTTTAAATATGGTCAGATGGGTCATATACAGAAGGATTATCCTTCTAAGGATGATTTTGGCGGGTGACTCCATTATGTCTAGAATGGTTTATAGGGATTGTGCGATGTCAATCTATCATAGGGAGACCTTGGTAAACCTGATAGAGTTTGAAATGTTAGACTTTGAATTTATTTTGGAGATTGATTGGTTGTATTCCTACTATATGTCTTTTAATTTCAGACTCTAAGGGTCAGTTTCCATTTCTCTAATGAGTCAGTGATAGAATGGGAAGGTAGCTCCCTAGTACCCCAAGGGAAGGTTTATTTTGCATCTTAGAGGCCGAAAATTGGTTTCTAAATAGTTTCTCTATCACTTAGTGCATATTCTGGATTTTAAATCTGAATGTCCTTCTTTGAAGACTGTCTCTGTGGTTTGTGAATTTCCCGAAGTATTCCCTCAAGATCTTCCTAGTATTTCTCCCAATAGGGAATTTGATTTTGGGATTGATCTTATTCCAGATACTCTTTATATTTCTATCCCTCCTTATAAAATGGCTTTGAATAAGTTGAAAAAACTTAAGGATCAGTCAAAAGATCTTTTGAATAAGGGTTTTATCTACCCTAGTGTGTCTCTATGAGGCATTTCTATATATTTGTGCATAATAAGGATGGGTCCCTACGGATGTATATTGATTACCACTAATTGAATAAGGTTACTGTGAAGAATAAGTTTGTACGTCCAAGGATTGATAATCCATTTGATCAGCTTTTGTGTGCTAAGTTCTTTTCTAATATTGACCTTCGGTTTGGTTATCATTAGATAAAGATTGGGGAGGTAGATATCCCTAAGACTTCTTTCCAAACTCAGTATGGTCCTTTCAAGTTTTGGGTAATGTCCTTTGGTTTAAAAAAATGCCCTGGGAGCATTTATGGATCTTATGAATCAGGTTTCCCATTAGTTCTTGGATTTATTTATGATTGTTTTATTGATAATATTTTGGCGTATTCCAAGAGTCAGGTGAATTATGCTAATCATCTCCTCCTTTTGTTACAAACCTTAAAAGATCAATGATTGTATGCAAAGTTCTCAAAGTGGACTTATCTAGGATATTTTGTTTCTAGTGAAGGGATCATGACAGATCCACAGAAGGTTGTGGTGGATAAGAAGTGTCCTAGATCCATGACTCTAATCGTCTTTCAAAGCTTCTTGGTGGCTATTATAGAAGTTTTGTGGAAAGTTTTTCTTCTATTATTTCCCTATTTACTAAGTTAACTCAGAAGAAGGTGAATTTATTATAGTCTGATGCTTGTGAGGGTATTTTTAAGAAGCTAAACTATAAGTTAACTTTCACTTAGATTTTGAATCTACCTGAGGGCACTGAGTTTTATGGTCTGTTGTTATGTGTCTCGAGTTGGACATAGGTTTGTATTGATACAGCATGGCACGGTAGTTGCTTATGTCTCTAGCCAGTTGAAAGTTCATGAAAAGAATTACCCGACTCATGATTTGGAATTGTTAACTGTGGTTTTTGCATTTAGGATCTAGTGACATTACTTATATGAGTTTTATATTGATATTTATTCTAATCATAAGATCCTACAATACGTGCTTATTCTAAAGGATCTAAATCCCTAGCAAAGAAGATGGTTTGAGTTGCTTAAGGACTATGACATGAGTCTTCACTATCATCCAGGTAAATCTAACTTTGTTGTTGATGCTCTTAAAAGGTTATCCATGGGAACCTTATCTCATGTGGATAAAGAGAAGTGGGATTTGATGAAGGATATTCACCATTTATCTAATCTGGGGATCCGTATCTTGGATTCTAAGAATGGTGGTGTAATTGTTCAAAAGGTAGTAAAGTTATCTCTTGGTGCAGAGGTGAAGGAGAAGCAGATGTTGGATCATATTTTAACGTAAATTAAGAATGATGTAGGTAGGCAGAAGGTGATGATTTTTAAGATCGGTGGTGATGGTATCTTAAAGTACAAATGTATATTATGTGTTCCCAATGCTGATGTGTTGTGAAGAAGAATTTTTGACGAAGCTCATGAGTCGTGTTATACTATTTATCTTGGTTCAACAAAGATGTATCATGATCCTAAGGATATTTATTGGTGGAATAATATGAAGAGAAATATGGATAATTTTATGGCTAAGGGCATGGTGTGTCATCAAGTGAAGGTAGAGCACTTGAGACTCAATGGGTTGACACAAGAGATTGAGCTTCCGGTATGGAAATGGGAGATAATAAATATAGATTTTTTTACTGATCTTCTACGGTCTCACCTACAATTTGATTTGATTTGGGTCATCATGGATAGGATGACTAAGTCTGTTCACTTATTTCCTGTGAGGACTAATTTCTCTTCTGATTATTATTAAAAGGTGTTCATTGAGGATATTATGAAGTTGCATGGTACTTCTATTTCCATCTTATCTGATTGGGGCACTCGGTTCTCATCTCACTTTTGGATGTTGTTTTAAAGAGATTTGGGGACTAAGGTAACCCTTAATACGTCTTTTAATGCATAGAAAGATAGGCAAGCAAAAAGGACAATTTAGGCCTTGGAAGATATGTTTTAGGCTTGTGTATGTGATTTTGGATAAAGTTGGGTTGACCATTTGCCTCTCATAGAATTTTCCTACAACAATAGTTATAACTCTAGCATTAATATGTTCTTGTTTGAGGCCTCACATGGTATGAAGTGTAGGATTCGTATTGGGTGGTTTAAGGTTGGTAAAAATAAGTCATTTGGCCCTAATTTTGTTCACCAAGACTTAGAGACGGTGAAGGAGATTCAAGATAAACTTATGGCCACCCAAAGTCATGAAAAGTCCTACATAAATGTAAGGCAAAGGGAGTTGGAGTTTAGTATTGGTGATTGGGTGTTCTTGAAGGTGTCCCCCATATAGGTAGTGATGAGATTTGGTAAGAAGGGGAAACTCATTCCCTATTTTGTTGGTTCGTGCTGTGTATTGAGGGTTAGTAATGTTTCATATGAATTGGATTTTCCTTCTTGTTTGATCTCCAATCATCTTTTGTTTCATGTTTTGATGTTGAGAAATACCAGGGTGATCATTCAATGGTTATTCACTTGGAGGAGGTGGGTATTTCAGATTCCCTATTCTATGAGGAAGTCCTAATTTAGATTTTTTATTGGCAAGTCCGTCGGTTGTGGATCGAGGTTGTGGCTTCGGTAAATGTTCTTTGAAAGAACCAAAAGGTTGAAGAAGCTACTTGGGAAGCCAAGTAGGACACGAAATCAAACTACCCATGTTTGTTCCCCATTCTAGAAATTTGTGCTTGACGTATGTTCATTTATTAACATCCTTGTTTTCTGTCTTTGTTAAATGTAAGTGTGATTGTGTTTGGATTCAAATTGTGCTAATAAATTTCTTGTCCTGTCACTCGAGGAGGAATGATCCTACGGGGTAGTATGTAATGCCCCAGGTTCTTGGTGCTTGAAAATTTCTAAAATTTTATCCTCACTGTCCTGACTATGACTTCCCCCATGAGTTGTAGGGAGTCTTGACGGGTCCTAGGGACCCAATCATAACTAAATCAGTAAGTGTGCGACCAAGTTTTTCTCTGTGTGTTAGTGGCTCAGTAAGAGCCGAGAGGACTCGTTTTGAGTCTTTGGGTGCAATCGTAATATGTCTAGTGTTTACCCTAAATGGGTTTTGTGTTGACTACGACTGGACCCTAAAAGTTGTAAGGTTCCATTACAAGTCGTATTAGTTGAGCCATAGGGTCAACATATTGTGAGTTCCCTCAAGACTGTCATGGCTATGACTCATGGTAATGAGTCATGGTGAGCCCCTACGAGTTATTTAGTGACCCATAGTCACTAACAACTAAATTTTAGTTTTCAATAAAGGGCACTTTGGACAATTCACTTCTCACCCAATTAAAACCCGACATTTATAAGGCGCTTAAGAGGGTTATTTTTCATTCATAACATACTCAAACATTTCCAAATCTCTCTGAATTCTTTCAAGTTGGCATACTTACAGTTTCCAAGAAGTAGGTCATCCAAAATCTCAAGGGTTGAATTCTTTCAGTGAAACTTGCTATTTAAGGCATGCTACTCTTTCCCTAAATATTAATTGGAAAAGAATATAAATTTTAAAGTGTTATTCATCCGGTATCGATATTGGTTTTGAGAACATGTGTTGAGGGTTTTCGAATAACTATTGCTTATATGATGTTTCATGTTTGTTCCTGCATGGCTTATGTTTTAATGTGGTTTTAAAACAAATTTTATAAATGGGAATGGTAAATAAATTAAGGGATTGTGATTTCCCCAAACTTGTGACTTTTGAAGTGGTTATAAACTGACCTCAACCCACTATTGTGGAATGGGTTTTGAATATGAAAAATATTATGTGCATTGCACTAGTCTTGAACTATTATACAATGTGAAAGGTTAACGAAGCATAATGATTTTTAATTAAACCTTATGGGTTTGTGTAATTCCCCAAGATAATATATCATTGAACCAATGAGGATTGGGATTTCCACCAACAGATGGTAATTTACATGGCATGTTGATGTTACCTTGCAAGTGTAGTTGGTATGACGATACCAACAATGAATGACTTAATGTATAGTGTGATTCAATGAATGGAAATGTGTGATAAATGATTTAATTGGGCTTTAATAAGGGATGTGTAGCTGATTCATGAAAGTTGAGGTCCCGAGGGACGAATACTGGAAACCGCGATTGTTGACGTAGGGGTCTATATGACTTGGTAATTCGAGTCCCCCTTATTATTATCAAATGATTGGGAGGTTTGAGTCCCCTATAATATATTAAATGATTTGGTGATTGTCTAACCTTGATATGCCGAGAGGTTTGAGTTCCCTATAGTGCATATATATAGCCTCTGGTAGGGCCCTACCAGCTGGGGGAGAGTTGGGCCCATATAGTTGTAGGTGACTTCCTATATGATGATGGTTGAGCTACACAATCCCAACTAATGTTTTATAGTGTATGTTAAGAGTTGTTTCCCTATCCAAGCATGTGATATATATATATATATGTATGTATGTATGTATTTGATCACGTGCATTGTTTTTTACTGATTTTGAATTGTTCATCACGATATTATGTTATCCTTATTCCTAAATTACATGATAGTATTCACCCCACTAACCGTCTCTGGGCGCTGTATCCCCATAGGATACAGGTACCGAAGATACCTCTATATTTTCTGTGCAGAGTTAAGTGGATTGGCTCGATTCATCGATTTGTTGTGGTGAAGTGGTGAGCTTTCATTCATCAAAAGACTTAAACATTTCATCTGTCATTATCCTAGAGTATAATTAAGAGTTTTCATTATCATAAACATTATCATTTTCATTGTGATGTCACTGTCTAGAACATATCCCGACAAGGACTGGTTTTGGTTCTTGTGTTAAAAGGCATTGCTGGATTACTGTGGACATAGGCAATGTTGGTCAGTTGTTTTAGGCCGGATACTGGTTATTGGTCATAGACTTATCTTTTATTCTTTAATCTTAACTTGTACTATCTTTTTATATGTTCGAAAAATTCATTCGATAGTGGGATATTGTGTTGATTTGTTAGGTGCAAAGGGGTGGTCTCTGATCATCGGTGAACTTGATATAACAGTCATGGAAAGGCCCTGGTTTGTCTTGACATGATGCCACCTTATACCTTACACCATATCTATCAAGAAGGTTTGAAACAACCGATTTCAAAAGTGAGACCCACCATCACTGATAATAGCAGCTGGAGTGCCAAATAGAGAAAAGATATTTTTCTTCACGAAAGCGATGACACTTCTACCTTCATTGTCAAGAAGAGAAATTTCCTCCACCCATTTTGACACATAGTGAACCGCTACTTAAGTATACTTCATTCCATAGGATCTCATGAATGGACTTATGAAATCAATTACCCATACATCAAAGAACTCCAATGCTAGAATAACTGTCATGGGGAATTCATGGCACGGCGAGATATTGGTCATACGCTTGTGTAAAATCATGATCATCCTTGGAAATTGTAGGCCAGTAAATACCACACTATAAAATTTTATGGGTTGTGTGGGCACCACTATGATGACCTCCAAACGCTGAGAAGTGACAAGCCTAAACAGATATGCCTTATTCGAAAACAACTTCCTCGCATTATGCATAAATCTCCTTCTTTGCTCAAAGGATAGGTCTTTTAGGACAAGATCACTTGCAAAATTGTTGGAAAATTTAGCAAACCAGGGAATTATGTCTTCAGATTCAGCCAAGACCCGCTCATCTGGAAAGGTATCATCTATATCAAGATTATTTCCTAACTTCTTTATTGCCTCATCCTCAAGCCTGCACAAGTGATCTGCAAATTGGTTTTCTATGCCTTTACGATCCTTTACGTCAAAAGCTAGCTCGTGTAGCAAGAGAACACTATGAATCAGTCTCGATTTGGAATTTTTTTCAATATCAAGTACCTCAAGGTTGCATGGTCTTGTGAACTATGACCTTAGTCCCAACTAAATAGGACTGAAATTTTTCAATTGCAAAAAACCACCAGAAGTAACTCCTGCTCTGTGAATGTATAATTTTTTTTTGTGCGGGGTTTAAAGTCTTGCTGGTAAAATAGATGGTCTAAGGGATTTTTCCTCTCTTTTGGCGTAGTACAACACCTAAGGTCACTCCACATGCATCTCACATGACCTTAAAGGGTGCATACCAGATAGGGGACATAATGATTGTAGCCAAAATTAATCTCTCTTTAAGCCATTTGAAAGCCTGGAGACATGTATCATCAAACACAGATTTCACCTCTCTCTAAAAGCTTACACGGAGGATTTGCAATTTTAGAGAAGTTATTTGTAATACCCCATATTTTTACCTAGCTTAAAAATCATCCCAGAAATGTTAAAGATTTAGTTTAAAGATGAATCCACTATTTATCATATGGAAAATTGAATAAGTTTTCCATCTATATCAAATTCACCTAAATATGACACCCGAGTGAATAGTTACAGCCTTTTTAGTGAGGCAGTGTATCTTTTGAGCCATCAGTACATCGCAGAGCCAACTTAAATGGCAATTGTCAATTTCCAGCGTTGCTCCGCGATAATGGCGCATTGAGCCAAACTTTCAGGTCATAAAAAAAGTGGCAACGTGATAGCTCCGTGTCGCGCCTCTATGCAATTTCCTATTTGTCACTTCCCAGAGACACGGCGCGATAGCGCCGCATTGCGCCAGGGGTTCTAATCGAGAAATTTTCACAAAATTAAAATACGCATCAAAGGGTTAAAAGGGTCAATTTATCACCCTTGTATATACTCAATAACACGTGATTCAGCCATATTTCACCCAAAATATATTGTTTCTCTCAAGTTTCTCTCAATAATAAGCTAGGGTTTTCAATTGGAGATTCAAATCCAAGAATCAAATTCAAGAATCTCTTCGTCAATCTTTGTAGAATCAAGAACTAAGGTATGCACAATGTTGATTCATGGACTCCTTTCATCCATGAAGCTCAAGAATCCTATTTTAAACTATATGTCATGATGTTCTTGTTTTGAAGTGATTACACTCATGTTGTTATTGTTGTACGATTGCCAAAATTGTATCTTTATAATGTTTTTCATGAAACTATGTTAGTATATGGTTGAAATTCATGATTGAGTTAAATTGTTGAACCATATGGTATTAAATTGATGATCATACCTATGCTCTATGTGTGCATGCAAGGTGTTTGATAATATGCCCCAATGAATAAATAATGATCAAGTACCTAGTTTTCATGTGTCAAGATTATGTCATGTCTCTTACATTATGCTATACCTATTTGATTAAGATGATTCCCATGCTAAACCTATGCATTGTGATTGCTTGATGGGATGTTCATAAGATTTGAATCATGAAATTATGCCATGTTTACACGCATTACTATCCATGTTAAAGACTATGATAACCATGTGCTTCATGAAATCCCCAAATTTATGTATTATGAATTATTGATATTAGTCGTGTGATCAAAAGTGTCAAGCCTTGTCAGTTTTATTCTATTGATTTCTGGGGGTACTT
Organism: Capsicum baccatum var. pendulum; assembly: GCA_030864225.1. Taxonomy (NCBI): domain Eukaryota; kingdom Viridiplantae; phylum Streptophyta; class Magnoliopsida; order Solanales; family Solanaceae; genus Capsicum; species Capsicum baccatum. The sequence continues at coordinate 138,084,548 of CM061552.1, forward strand.
GTACCCGACAATTTAGCTGTGTGCCTAAAGGCATATCATATTTTCACGATACTCTCAGTCAAGTCATGATCCATAGAACTCAATCAGTCATGTGACTCAGGAAACCCATAAATCTCAGTAATTGCAGTGCTCATCAATCTCGTTAACCTCAGTATACCCAGTAAATCTCAGTAACTTCAGTACTCTCAGCCAGTTCTCAGATCTCAGTAGCATCCTGTCAATAAAAGGAACTCAATGAACCTAGTTTAGTTTTGCTAAACGATACTATTAGTATTAGTTCAGTTCAGTTAATTCAGTCCAATTCAGTTCAGTAATCCATGATCAGTGACTATTCAGATGGGAGTAGGAATTAGCACCGAGTGAACCCAAGTATGGGAACACACACTATCAGATGAGGGTGTGATTCTTAGATGTCATCCTTGCATTCCAGAACTATATAGCCAACATAGGTTGAGACACCAACATCGTCAGATGAGGGTTGGTTAGGTGGATAAGCACTGTCATATCAGGGCCCCACTATTCTCTTTTGGGGACACTATCAGATGAGGGTCACTCACAGCTTGTCCTTATAAGTGGCATTTCTGATAATACTCATGTTATTAGTACTCATACTCAAAAATCATTTTATTAACCTTAAAGTGCTAATAATACTTATATCTATAAGTACATACTCAATTTACTGATAATACTCATGTTATCAGTATTCAGTTTCAGGACTATCCGATATAGTGAACCAGACCAGTTCTTCATAACCAGAACTGTTAGAAATAGTCTTTTCTCTATCAGTAAAATAACATCAGTCTCTCAGTATTCAGTAGACTCAATCATTTAGTATTCCAGTATTAGTACTCAGATATCAGTAATCTATATTTTTAGAATTCATGAGTCAGGGTTAGCAGAATCTCAGTTACAGTTATGTATTCATGTATGTATTCTCATATTCATGTTATACAGTCAGTTATTATTGTTCATTCATATGAAACCTTATATTTAGCCTACCTCACTTACATACCAGTATATTCAATGTACTGACGCATTTGTGCTATGATGTTTTATACCATAGGTTTAGAAGCTTGAGTTCCCAAGCATCCTTAGTAGATCAAACATTTAGTAGCCCGACTAGAAGTGAGTCCTCATGATTCAAGGATAGCATGATTATTTTATTACTTTATTATTTCAGTAGTTTGGAGTTAGTTGGGGACATGTCCCATCAACTGTATAGTTTTCAGAAAGTTTAGAGGCTTGCAGACTACATCATATTTCAGAAAATTTATTTCAGTTTTGGGTATTGTTATACCCCATTACAAACATTGTTTTATATTCAGTATTAGTTCAGTTTTGAACCTTATGGCCTTACAGCTTATATTCCATATAATTATAGTATTTTATTCAGTGCTCAGTTACAAATATCAGTTATGGGTTAACTTGTGGTCCTTCGGGGTCATAAGCACTGTGTAGCATTTTAGGTACCAGATTCGAGGTGTTACATCCTTAATGAACCTTCTAAAAATGCCTGCATAGCCTAAAAAACACTATATGCCTCTAACTGAGGCTGGTGGCGGTAATTTTTCAATTACCTTAATATTAGCTTTATCCACCTCAAAACCATGTCTGGATATCTTGTGCCCCAGAATGATACCTTCTTTGACCATGAAGTGGCAATTCTCCCAATTCAGCACCAAGTTGCAGTCATCACATCTCTGTAGTGCATCGGCCAAATAGGCAAAATAGACTTTGAATCAATCCCTAACCACTCAAAAGTCATCCAAGAATACCTCTATCGTTTCCTCCACCATGTTAGAGAATATGGACATCATGTCTTTTTGAAAAGTGGCAGGAGCATTGCATTCCTAGAACAACATTCTCTTGAATGCAAAAGTCCTATAGAGGCAAGTTAAAGTCATCTTTTCTTAGTCCTCTGGAGCAATAGGTATTTTTAGGACCAAAAACAAAATGTACAACCACATAAAGGATCACATAAGACAGGGTAGAACCCATATAAAGCAAACAATAAACATTACGGGAAAAGAACTATAACAAACCAGTGACAGCATTGGGGGATGCCTCAGATTCCTAACAAGTAGCAAGTGTATAAAGATGATTTCGGCTAGTGTCAGTACTTAAAAAGATTCCATTAGGTACAAGAGACAAAGAAGTGGCAAATTAGACTTTATTAGCTCTAGTAAAAACTCTAGCCAAAGGACGATCTCGCTACATATGACCAAGCTAAAAACAATTATAGCATCAATTTATCCCTCCCCATAATATCCACAGTGAACTTGTCCACAAAAATGGCAAGGCTGATAAAGTGAAACTGACTGAGCACCACTAAACTGGGCACCCTATGCCTTAGGACCATTTCTAGCCTAAAAATGACGATCACTTGAAGGCTTAGGATAGGGAGCACTAGCCATTGAATAAGAATTTCCCTAATTCTTCTACTTAGTCTACTGCCTACGATCTCTTCCATTGTTCTGCTAATTTTTACCCTACTCTAAATATCTAAACTTCTTATTTTGCCTCTCTCCTATCTTTACTTGCTGCTTTTTCTCTTTCTTTACCTGTTGCATATAAACCACCAGTCTAGATATGTCCATATCATTATTCACCATAGCTAGCTTACACTCCAACACTAAATCACGGGACAAGCAAGAAGAAAATTTTTGCATTCGGGACCTCATATTAGACACCAATTCAGGAGCATAATGGGCCAACTGCTGAAACTTCAGAGCATACTCTTTAACACTTATTTTACCCTGCTTTAAGTTTACAAACTCTTCTGCCTTAGCTTCCCTCATCTCCTAAGTAAGGAAGTGATCAAGAAAAGCACCTAAAAAGTCATCCCACACCCCCATCTCGTCATCACCATCGCTCATTGATTCCCACTCCCCATACCACTAGCAAGACACATCCTTCAATTAATATGAAACAAACTCCACACCTTCTGAATCTATAATATTTATCACCCTAAAGATTTTTTCCATCTCATCAATAAAACCCTGAGGATGCTCCTCAACTTAGAGACTACAAAGGTTTGGGGATTCAACCTCATAAATTGGCTAACTCGAGTAACCTCAGATAAATTAAAAATACGACCTATATGATCAAATAGATGGGACTGAAAGGCAACTAATTGGGCAAGCATATAATTAGATTGACATACTTCTGTAATAGAGATATCTCCCTAAGGTGACAAAACATAAGTTTCACCAGCTCGAAAAGCTCAAAGAAGACTAGTAGGGATTGGTGGATCGGCAAAGTTAGAAGTAGGGACCCTAGATTGGGCATGTACTCTATAAATAGGGCGAGTTCCCTACACATCTTCCTCAGATGGCAAAGAGTTTTGACCAGTATTTCTATGATTGTCAGATCTTCGAAGAGACGTGATCTAAAATGTGAGTAATCTAGGAGTTAGAGGAGTTTCACGGCACTATACTCTATAGCCCAAAAATAGAATACAAGAAAGTAAAACATTCCTAAATTTCTTGTAGCCTCCCCCTTATAAGTATGGCGCTACACACCAAAACAAGGAACACTACTCGACACAGCTTTGTGGACAACTATGAACTATGCTATGATACCAAGATTATCACGACCTAAACTCAGGCCTATCTATGATGGATATCTCAAGCCCACCAAGGGTTTCAAACCACCCTTTTATCCTTACCTTAAGAGCATATAAATATAAATAGCGAAGTCAACTAGAATAGTAATGATAATGATAAATAAGTCAAATAAAGATTCTAAGAATTAAAACAACAAACTAACTAATACTTTGTCCACAAAAGCCTCTAAAACTAGATATAACAACTAAGTCAGGACATGCCCCCGACTATTATAAGAAGAATCTAAGTGAAATACTAAGAAATAAAGGAAACAAGTGAAATGATCAAGCCTTCCTAAAGATGGTGTCTCACTACTTCACAGTAAATCCACAGGAGTATTGAACCACATAATGTTGCATAGAAGAAACAAAAAACCCTTTAGACCCTACATCACAAAATAATGCAGCATCCACGGATGGCCAGTTGGGTGATCACTAGCATGTAACTCAAGGATAGGGATAAAATAATGCATTTACCAAAATCCAATCATAAACCATATGCATCTCATTTATATACATATTTATATAGGATATCGGGATAGGGACGATGGCCATGAACTTGAGAGTTTAGTGTATTATTCTAAACTATATAGGAAATTTATCCTAAAGGTACCCATGGACTATATGGATCTAGTCCTCCCTACTGGAAGGGCCCCAGTGTGTGTTATCTACACGAACTGAGGAAAGACTAAAGATACAAAGGCTATATCCCTCCCAAAATATATATAATGTGTGCACCAAGAACACGGTCACATGGACCCCCAACAACGGAAAACATGGTTTCCAGTGTTGATCCCCCCCGGGACCTACACCTTCACTATGAGTTATATAATTCTCTTTAAGCCTAAGTAAAAATAGTTGCACATAAACTAGTCATTAACCAAAGAGTCATTTATTAACGCATTTACCAACATGGTATCATCATACCAGTATGTTTGCAAGCTAATTCAATTATACAAAACCTGTCTATTTAACTAAATTGACTCCTAAGTTTTATTTAAAAATTTACGCCATATACCAAGGTAATAAAAATCTATTGTTCTCCATTTATCCTTTAATGCAATGCAATGGTTTCAAAAGACAAGCTAAACCATGTAATAGTCCACATTGAAAACAATGATTGCAAGTGGGTTAAGGTTTATGCAAATATCAAGCCAAAATTTATTCAATTTTGGGAAACCCTTGTCCCCCATTCCAACCATTTTCATAATGCACCAATTCCACTCCAAAAACCATAAATTAAAGCATGAATAGTACATTTTAATCATGGGAAAAGAAATTCAAGTAATCACAATCAAAACCCCTCAACCCACTTTCAAACTCATCAACTAAAACACCTGAAATATAGAGCAATTTGAAGAGAATTCAAAGTTTGGAGCTTGGATGGTGAATTTCTTATAAAACTCTTAAAAAAAATTTGGTTTTTAGTTATAGAGGAAAAATAATGATTTGATCTTTGAAACAAAAGGAAAAGGGTCACTTTAATTCTATAAATTGTGTAAGGGATAAAAATTCCAAAAGTCCTTCACCCCAAATGAAAAAACAAAAACTGGGCAAATTTAACATAGCGGTGTGGCATGCTACCATCGCAGAGGGTATCCTCTATGACACACCCTTATCACGGAGGCTAACCTCCATGGCACACCACTATCATGGAGGCTTACTATCTTAGGGACCTAAAATAGACCCGAACCCTTTTCAAAAATTCTAAAACTTTCCCGAAATACCCTTTTAACATCCCTAAACATAATTAAAGTCAAAATTGATATTATGTATGTGAGAGGGTCAAAAATAAATTCATTGAAATTTTTACGGGGTCTCACAAAATTTCTTTGATATCCATGTTTTATAATTTCTTTATCTACCCTTATTGCATGACATTAGTAAGCCTCGTTGATCCTTTAGCCTATTCTTTTGTAGCCTTATATGTAACTTATTTCCTTACTTTCAAATTTACCATAATTTGATCCAAAATTTCTAAGAACTTTAGTTGAAATATTTAGATGTTAACAAGTGTAGAATTAAATAAGGAAAAAGTAAAAGTGAAGCTTATGTTGAAAACAATCCATATGTTGTGGTTGGGAGTAATGTAATGATAAAAAAAATTAATCTAAAGTGAATCATGTATTGATATCAAATACTCCCTACTTAAGATGATGTATTGATATCAAATACTCCCTACTTAAGATGTGTTTAACTAGCTTAAGAATATGGGCAAAAAAAGGAAGTAGGAAGATAAAAGTGGTGGAAATTTTGGTTAGTTAGAGTGGAGTCTGATGTAAAGTGTGGTGTATTAATGAGCTTAGGGAATATAGTCACTATTACTGGATAAAATAGTTCCTACCTATCCCTTAGCCTACATTACAACCCTTAAAGTTCTACTTAATCTTGAGCCTCGATATTATGATATTAGTGGAGTACTACTCTAAGGTCAAGCTTATGGTTCATCTTATATGACATGTGAATTCCTTGTGAGAGTGAGCGAAATTTTATCTTACACTCATTCTTGTGATAAATTACATATTATGAGTTAAATTGGGTAACTCTCTTATAGTGAGGGAGCATGTTTAATAATGGATAGGTGACTTATATGATCTCTTAGTTGAGTAATGTACATGAGTTTCCTAACTAGGTAGAGTCAATTCTTCAGGTTAGGAAGTTTTGAAATGGTGTTCATGAGTTTTCAATTGTAATACAACATACTTGATATGGAACTTGCTATTCATGTAGTCATTGTAGTTCTAGCTTGAGTGTATTAGTTTGAGTTGTGATGTTAGAGTCTTCTTTTATGGTGCCTAATGTATGAAGTTGTTCGAGTATGAATAAGGCTTTATGTGTGGGGTGAATAGCCAACTAAAAATCTAAAATAACATTACAAATGGCAAACCTCCCTACAATTAGAAAAGTCTTAAACAGATCATGTCGTACAGCTCTTAACAGTATAAGAGTTCAATCTTAACAACAGTAGATGATATTGACCATATACAAAGAAGTCCATTTCATATTGTCATTCACATCAAAGAGATGAAAGGTAGTTCATCAAAATAGTATGGTGTATTTTCAATGTTCAAATATTCACCTTATATAAACCCTCTAAGATTGAAGCAAACTCATGGGGTTCGCAATCCATATACTAGTCATAATCTCATCAATAAACCTTGTCGGCACTTTCCCCGACTAATGAATTTTATGATAAAGGTTCTTTGCAAAGAAATTTAAATTCCATTGTAATATCAGTTCCACAAAAATGAGTGATAAATTAGTATGCATGATCATAGCAACAGTAACAATAATACAATAATCAGCTTTACAATAGCATGAATGAACTTGAATCACCCGAATCTCAATAAATCATGGCACAAGCCCCTAACAATTGTAAAGAACTGTATATGGCATCACTGAAGTCAACACAGGCCTCCAATAGGATATCACAATGTAGTAAATAATAATTAATGATCAAATAAGTTCAACACCATCCCCGCATGAGCATTTCAATGATTATTATCTCTTAAATCAATAATAAGGTTCACACAAGCCGACGCATAGGCAACATGATAGTAGTAATGATTTTCAAAAGATGAATACAACAAAAAATTCCCTAACCCGTAGCATACTTCAGAAAAGTAGCTATCTATGCAGCCCATTCTAGAGAAAGTTAAGTCATAACCTACTGCAAAAGTCAAAAATATTTAGAATACTCCTAATATATTAAAAATAGTGTCAACTAGTAATTAGAAATCTATTGATACCCGTATTGGTAACTTTAGTTTCGAGCCCAAAATAACTTCGAAATTTGACCCCAAAAATAAAAGGGTAAAATAGAAATTTTAATTGATAATTATATTACACATACTTTAAGTTCTATAAACCTAAATTTTCATCAAAAGCTAAGTTATAATAGGGTTAGAAATCATTGAAACACTCATTCATTACTTTTACCGGGTAAAACACAAAATTTTGAGTTCAAAAATTCAAGTTTTGAAGATATTTTTGCAATATAATTGAAGGTCAATGGATAAAAATAAGTTTGGAAACTTACCCAAATCAACGTTGATGAAAAACCCTCTTAAATTCTCTCAAAAAATGTGTTCCCAAGGTTAAAACGATGAAAATTGAGTTAAATCACAAAAAATGGGTTTTCGTTCTTCTCCAACTCGAACAACCCCTTATGGTTATGAAGAACACCGACCCAGACCAACTGTGAATGCAATGGTATAGTCATGAATGTATATAAGGAGAATACCCTATCTGAACTAGCTTAGTCTTTATGAATGCGATCCCACCATTACATTTGCAAAGAAAAATAAATTTCTTCTCCGTAAACGCAATGGTAGGGCCACAAACATGAAAAAGGACAGGCCCTGCACTAGAAACCTTGCACTAACAATGGTTTAAGTCTTAAAATCTTTCTAAGTGGACCCTCGGGATTTGTTTGAGACCCTATAGAAATATACTAATAATCTAGATTCATCGGATATACTAAAAGAGGACATTATCATTAAGTTTAACCCTGAGAACCCCTTTAGGTCAAATAAACTAGCTTTTAGCTCAAAAACTCAAAAAACATAATAGATCTTCAAAACCCAAACCAACCATGCTGATAATGTAAAATTCACATTCCAAAACTAATGGAACTAACAGAATTACTATCCAATACTCGAATCATAAAATCTTGACCAAAGTCAACTATATCACTTTTAAAACTACTCAAAACCTCAAACTCATATAAATCAATCTCCAATGCTTTGAGTACTGTGCCAACCATCCCTAAAACTCGTAAATGATATAAAGTAACAATGCAGAAGGACAAAATAATCAAAACACAAAAAAGTAAAAAATTACCTCGAGGATTGTTACAGAAACTCACACCTTCCATCCACCTTTTAGGGAGGTGAAGATGACATTAAAGGACATGTAGATTATATTTAGATTGAGACTGATGATGATCCATTGTATTTTCAGGATGCATAGACTATGGACTAATGCACATTATTATACCGACTTACTAGCTAACATTCGTAGCTTGGGGATATGTTGAGTGTGAGTCATATGAAAATAGGTTCTATCCTTTACTACCTAAAAAGTAGTTATCCATGGAGCTCATTACAGATACAACACCATATGTGAGGGTTAATGTGATAGCTTGATTATATATGTTATTTTATTCGATGGCATCTTGTTCTTAAACACACCAGCAATTGGTTGAGCTTATAGCTCCTAATGTTTCTAGTTCCTATTGGTAGTGTAGGGACCTACATATCAAGCAATATTGTTCTAGGGTATCTGTACAAATAACTATGTCAATCATCTATGGGGAGGAAGGCTGACATTAGTGGATCTTTTTATCTCCTCCGAGTGACATAATTAATTAAGTTCCTTCTTATTCTTAATTAAATACACTATTTGAGAGTTGGATTAAAATTATTTTTAGTATCACATTCAAATATGGACTTGGGAGAAGTTCTTTCACTTTTAACCTATACCTCTTGCTCTAAGAGACTGGGATGTGCAGAAGGATGAGGCATTACTCCTCTATGCTAGGAGGTGGATGCGAGTGAATTATCGTACTCACGTGATGCTCCATGTTGTCATTTAGTTTAGAGATCAACTTGATCATATAATAAAGAAATAGTTAAACTTTATCTTTAATGTCATGCTTACTTTAACATTGAGTTCTTTTTTCTCCTTATTAGTTTTTTATTTTTAATTTTGTTTTCAAACAATTTGTATGGAAATAATATAGTGAGATCATGCATACTTTGCCCCTGTTGAACAATCAATCAAGGTTTGTGGAGGTTGTTGTTCCCTATGATATGCATGGATATCGTAGAGCATCACACTCTCAATTGAGTGATGCAACAACTTGGTCTTTCACATAAAATATTTACCTTTATAGCATGGGTAGATGATCATTTTACACAGGACGATCATAAAAGACTTGAGAATTCTTTTATTGAATACTTGGATGTGATGGTCGATGACTGGGCTCATAGGTAGGATAGTAGAAAGGGCCTATGGAGGATCAGGATGATCTCTTAGCTACATCACATGTTATATGAGTTTGAGGATTCATCCACCTATAGGGGCATACAAGAAATGCATAGAGGCTTACATCATTTGAACTAGTTAGGAATAGATTTTTAGTTGGACACTATGTCTACCAATGCAGGTCAGTAGGTTGCTTAAATTTCTCTTGAGACATTTTAGATAGCACAACATGGTTGGACAAACTAATAAGTAGTCTATTCTAGGAGATGCATACCACCATCCACACTTTGCACCCCTGGGGCGTGGATGTGGATGCAGACATAGAGGATTTTGTGTAGGTGGTCAATAATATAGAGGGACAGAAACCTAGTTGTTGAGTACAACAATGTTTTTATAGATATATATTTAGAGCTAGAGTTGACTCCTACACTAGATCTAGAGCCATCTCTTATATCAAATCCAAAATCAACTCCTATTCTAGGTCTAGATCTAGCTTTATCCTTTGATCAATCACTATTGACTACAACATCTTCATTTAACTAATTCAAGATCCTTATTTTATATCACTAGATGATATCGATTAGGCCAACAGACACTTAAAGGACCAGCCTCCTTATCATGACCTGATTTCAAGATTCATGGAACCTACTTTACCCCACCAGTAGGTAAGCCAAACCGTAGCTCGAAGCTATAAGCAGTGGGCTAGTTTGTGGAAAATGGCATAAATATGGGAAATCATTCAAGTAAAAGATTTACAAGCTATAGATAAATGGATAATAATATCATAATGAAGGTAAATGAAAGATAAGTGATAACAGCCCATAACATAGTATAGTTGGTACAAGATCCCCTAGCCAAAAGAATATAAGTATATCATAGTCAAATATACATCAGTCTTAAAATAGAAAGACTATCCAAAATCCAAAAGATGGAGAAAGGTCAACTCCAACTCCAAGAGCTCACCTATATTCAAACTCTTGCTTACACGATCACAACATCAATGGCAGAAACTAGTACTCGAATCTTCACCAAAAAGGTACAGAAGTGTAGTATGAATACCAAACCCGCGGATACTCAGTAGGCATTATCGGCTGACTAAGCTAAATCACAATATAAATATAATAAGAATTAAGATAAATAAACTAGGTTAAGGAAAGATGGAAAAGCTAAAATAAGGCTTAGAATACTATAAATAAATATCCAGAATAATAACAACATTAAATAAAAGCATAACTATCGCCATATAACTGGCCCTCATAAGATAGAAGGTGTAATAAAGTAAATAACCCAATGCAGGCCCCCATAATCCCGGATGGTGTAATCATAGAGAAGTAATAACTATAATTATGCTAATTAACAATATCTTGAAACCATAATCATGGATCCTTCCATGCCGCAAACACCAGCTCGAACCGATTTTACAACCATCATAAATAACCTCTCAATATCATACTCAAAGCAGAATTAATATCTCATATGTTGGACTTAAATCAAAACTAATGTCATGGATGCCAAACTCGAACAAGAACTAGTATCTCATATGTCAGACTTGAATCGGTCTTAATATCATAAATCACAAAACTTGAATTGGAACTAATCACCTCCCAAATCCCAATCCAAGATAAACCATCATATGTAAAAATTTCTTGCGCACAAGAATGTAAATAGGATAACGTAATATATCTATGTAGTCTACACGAAGCTAATAGAAATCTTGGCCTAAGGTGGGTCGAAGGGGCCACTTCTATCCTTAAAATTCTATTCAAAGGCAATTTCTACCCTAAATTACACTAAGGTGCAAAATCTCAGTACAAGTTATTAAGTGAACCTCATTGAGTACTAAAATAGGAATTCTACCTAAAGCACGAATAGTTAAGTCAATTTTGCATAATTCACACTAATATAACTCCAAGTCCTAATCCTTAACCCCACATGTAGCACTCTATCATAACTATACTAAATTTCATCCCAATTTAGGATTAAGGTAAACCTAGCCTACCTAGACACAGAAGAAACTTGATAAAGTCTGCTAAAACATTGATTTCAACTTTCAAAAAGCTTTCGCACGGTGCCACGATATCCGAAAGGTAATCTACTCATCAATATAAGAACAACAGTACTTATATTGCATTTATTTTACTTTGGGACCAAATTCAAGCCAAAATTTCATATGGGACCCACTTATAAAATCATACTTTTAAAATCGTCAACACATCCCTCAATGCTCAAGGATCATTTACCATCAAGATTTGGTAAATTCCGAGCTCAAATGTTACTAAATTCAAACCAACAATAATCTAGAAATTTTTGGAATAAATTGAGGAATTAAACATGAATTAAATGGAAACTTACCAAGATTTCAAAGAGAAAATGAGTAATACGAGCTCGCAAACAACTCAAAATCTCCTAATAATAACTCTACTAATTTTCCACACTGTCTAGGGTTTTAACTCATGAGACATGTTAGGAAAAGGGAGAAAATCAGTTAAAAGGGTGATTTAATGCCCTCTAGTGACACTTAAGTGGCCATTTGACCACTTAAGTAGCCACTTGACTATTTAAGTGTCCACTTAACTGCTTAAGCAGTCACTGCTAAAGCGGCTAAGTACAGCTTAAGCAATACCCATTGGGTCTACTTCCTTCATTAAAGCAACCTCCACTTTAGCAGAATGGGCTTCACTTTAGCGGCCCCGCTAGCAATCCTGGTCACTAAAGAGACCAGCTAGCCACTTAAGTGGCCTCCGCTAAAGTGCATCAGTGGAAACTTAGAAAATTCCAACTTTTCACTGAGCCCAAAAGATTTATCAGGAATTCCATGAATCCAAATAAACTGTACGACCCAATTAAATCTAAATTTCCAGACTTAATGGCGCAACCAAACTTTCCATCTAAGGTCATTTCGACAAAAAGTGAGCTCCAAACCCAAGGGTTATTTTTATCAAATTCCAACCAATAGCTCAAAACGAGTTTGAAATCCTTGGAACCCAAACAAAAAGGTCCTCCTAGCCTAAAATCAATTTTTTGGAGCTGATGGAACTATCAAAATTGAATATACGAGGTCGTTAAAATAAAGTTTACACCTGATAGCCAATTTTTGCTAGTGAAGACTTCAAAATAGAGAATTGGCTTTAAAAACCAATTAATTGCCCGATAACTGAACTGTTAACTCCAGCAAGTCATAAATGATAGGGAATCTATAGGAAAACACTAAATGAAAAAATGCATGGAAATGCAGAAAATGACCTAGCTGGTCATTACACTATTCACTACTAAAGGAACTTTCACTTATAAAAGTTTAGGGTTAGGATGTACCTAAAGGTTTGAATAGGTAAGAATACTGGTCCCACATCTCACTCTCGATCTCCCAAGTAGTCTTCTCTCATGAGTGGTGTATCTACTAAACCTTAAATACTAGAATCTCCCTAGAGTGCAACTGCCTGACATCCTTGGCTAATATGAACACTGACTCCTCTACGAAGGTCAACCTCTCATCATACTAGATTGAATCCCATGAATCATATGCGACGTATTATAGATGTAACTATACAGCATGGAAATATGGAAAACTGGGTGAATAACAAAAAAATCTGAGGGCAAGGCTAACTCATAAGCTACATCTCCAATCGTACAAGGGATCCCAAAAGGCCTAAGATATATAGGGATAAGCTTGCCTTTTCTCTCAATCCTTATCATACCCTGCATAGATAATACTCAGAGGAATACTCAGTCTCCAAATCCAAACCTCAAGGAATAAAATCTATAATCTACATAATCATTTTGCCTACTATAAGCTATCCTCAGACTATCTTTAATCACCCTAACTCCATTTAACAACTCCTAAAGCAAGTCAGTACCATGGGGCATAACCTTGAATGTCTCAAACTAGCCTATCAAAATTGACAACATCTACTATATAATGCCTCAAATGGTTTCCATCCGAATACTTAGATGTTATCTATTATTATATGCCAACTATGCTAATGCTAAATATTTCTCAAAATCCATAACACAAGATCAAAGCATATCCTCAAGAACCTAATTAGTCCGTCTGATTGACCATCAATCTAAAGATGGAAAGTAGTGCTGAGATACACTTCAGTACCCAATTCTTCCTAAAGAGCTCTTTAGAAACTAGCAATGAATACTGAGTCCCAGTATGAAATAATAGATATAGGTTCTTATAAAGTCAAACTATCTTATGAACATATATACAAGCTAACCTCACGACACTAAAAGACATTTTAATAAGAACTAAATATGTCAATTTGGTTAATCGATTTACAATGACCCAAATACCATCAAAACAACAAGAGGTTCGAGGAAAACACTAACAAAGTCTATAGTGATCTGCCCCTACTTCTACTCAAGAATGAATAATCTCTAAATTAGGCTGTGAGGCCTCTAATACTTGGCCTTCACCTATTGACAACATAGGTAATGAGCTATGAAATCTATCATATCTCTCTTTCTACCACTCCACCAATAGTGTTGCCTTAATCTCTATACATCTTACTTGTATTAAGATGAATGAAGAATTTAGAGCTATGAGTCTTACACAAAAATGACTGAATCAAGTCTTCAACCCTCAAAACATAACTACGGCTATCATACCTCAAAATACCATCAAAATCAATGGAATCCCTCTAGAATTGACATTCAACACTTGATAATAGATGATTCAAAGTTTCATATCATCAAACTGACGACCTCGACTATGCTAAAATAAGTTAGACGTTACCTCAACACTAGCAAGAATCCTCTTAAGGCCAAAAATATTGTAATGACCGTTTAGGTCATTTTCTATGTTCATGATTATTTTTGTTATTAGATATTTCCCATAGTTTCCCCAAGTCATTTATGAATTGCTGGAACTAATAGTTTTGCTACATGATAGCTCGTTTGGTCTTTAGAACTATTTTTCCGTTTAGAAGTCTTTGATGGTTCCAAATAGCCACCGAGCAAAAATTATGGTAAAATGGTATCGTATGGAAAATCTAACTTTAGCAACAAATCCATAATATCAAAATCTATATAGTTGCATATCTCATTTGCTCATATTGGATTTTGAATGCATCTCGAGGCACTAGTTGAAGCTTGGAATCAAAGTCTAAGCTTTCAGTCATCGTCTATCATGGATAATACGACGATCATGGTGGGTTGAGTTTTATTGTATGGTCGTGATCGCATCCTAGCACGTATATGAAATTACACCTCCTGAGAGCTCGACAAGGTCAATTTAAAGTCACTTTTGGCTGAGAATTGGCCCATTTCTTACATTGCTTTAAGTCCTAAAACCCTAATAGGGTGTAAAATCCTTAAAGTGAGTCTTGTATGCCGATTGGGAGATTTAATATCTTATGTATTATCGATTAACATCAAATCTAAGGTATGATTCCTTCAATTTTGGTGTTGATTTCTTGATTTTAAGACCCAAATCCCTAATGGATTGAGGCTTGATTTTAGCTCCAAATATGGTTGTTTTTTTTAAATTTCTTGAGGTTTATAACTCCCTAATGGTATTTGGATAATAGGTTGGTCTCAAAAACTTGCTTTCTATATGTCGGACCCACTTGGGGGTTTTGGTGTCATTTTGGACCTAAAGCACAATGGTGAAATGTGGGGGTTGTTGTTCTCATAATAATGCATAGATTATATTGTTTATATGTTGGTTTATGGGGGAAGATTCGAGAAAGGGAAAGTAAATATTAATGGTTCATAAGTTGGTTGGACTCAAAGTAGGTTAGGCTTACTTGAAGTTGGATTGAGCTTTATTTTAGTATAATTATGATATCATGATAAGATTGGGAGGGGTATTAGATGTTTAATTGGTTGATGGAAATGTTTTGGAATAGTTAAATCACTTAGGTCTTAAAATAAGTTAAGTGGGATAGTTGACTCATAGCCTAGAACCTTGGTTAGTTGGACTTATAATCTCATGAATAGCATAAGAATACTCTAGTTGCTCTAGTGGATGAGAGTGACCTTGTTCACTCACTTTAAAGGTATGTTGACCTAGTATTCTTATTTATGGATTGGCTTTAGGTACTTGGGTGACTTAGGAGGAATCCTTGAAGAAGAATTGTCCAATAGAACTAGTGTGAATTGGTAAGATTTTAAGGCATGATTTAGATAACTTAGCCTAATTCTGGGTAGAAGTTAGACTTGTAGAAGAGAATTTGGGGATTATTAGAAGCTAAACTTGAACTGCCTTAAGCTTGAACTATGTAACTTCTTTAGTGACCTAGATACGTAATGAACGCCTAGATTATGCTCTTGGTGATATGATGGTTAAATCCAATAAAAGATTTATGCATGTTGTCGATGTTGGAATAACATGTATGCTTGATTGATTATGATTTTTCATGATATGGATTGTATTGGAAAGTCTTGCAAATTAAATCTATGGTTATGTTATCACTTAAACTTATTGGCAAGTTTACTATGTAAGCCTTGAATTATGTTACAACCTTTATTATAATCCAAACATAATGACTAAGCTAACGTTTGTGTAAAAGAATATCTTTGAGCTAGTGTTGTGAACCATATGGGTAAAGAAGGATTCTAGAAAATACACCCATGACCAATATTTGACTTGTTAATAATTATGATTAAACTTAAAAAAGTGGGGATTGATCATATCATTTATATATACATACCTATGCATCTACATATAATGTAGTGATGATTAATGGTGAAGTACCATGATAGGTATTTCCCTTACATCTCTTACACTTTATTATTATGGGCATGTACTTGTTATTAATTTTGCTACATATATATGTATTTATTATTGTCTTAGTGGTTATGATAATGCTAGGTGAATCCAGATGATATATTGATGTTATAATGATGCTTAGTAAATTCGGAGGATATGTCGATGTCATGATGATGCCTGGTGAATCTAGAGGATATATTGATGTTATGATGATGCCCAGTGAATTCAAAGGATATGTTAATGTTATGATGATGTCTGGCGAATCCAGATGATATATTAATATTATGATGATGCCCAACATATCTAGAAGAGGTATTGATGATATAATGATGCCCGGTAAACTTGGAGGATATATTAATTTATGGTGATGTTATGTATGGTAAGCATATATGAATATATAGGTATATGCGTGGTTATGCCATTGTATGATTAAGTCATTATGTGTATTTAGGATATGATGTTTTCCTTAGGAAGTTATATTATTCTCTATCATTGATCACTAGTTAAGTGGTGTGACTCTTGTTAATACTAAATAGTGAATAAAAGTAGAATATGCCGATTATTAAGTTAAGACTAATCGATAAGTGTAATTATGTGTAGAAATATGGACTCACCTAGTGAGTATCTTTATCTTTAACAAATGGTTATGTTTGGAATTTCACCTAGTAAAATGGGTTATATGATAACTAATTGTCTATATAAAGTGGTTATATTACTTGATGGCTAGAAGCCTAGAATACTATTGGTGGACCTAGTTTAGATAAAATGTGGTAACTAGTAATTATGATTGTAACATGGCTAATGATAATAATAGACTTAGCATTATTGATGATTAGTGATATTAATTCCTAGCATGTAATATTGTTGGTTGCTTAATGAGGACTAGATGATTATGGTACTAACTAGAAAATGGCATCAGTTAATAGATAGATAAGTATGTTGGTAATATGTAGCTTCTTACTATATGATGACTAGTATACTTATGATAACTAGGTATGAGTTGGTTAAATAGTGATTATGGTTTAGCGATACATCTTGGATAGATATAGATGTTGGCTATCTAATGAATCATAATTATTTTCTACTCTATGAAGAAGGAGTATATGAGGAATCGGTTAAGCTAATGGTTGGAGGCCTTATAATGACTAAAAAAACTAGTAGCTTAATAATAAATGGTGATTAGTTAATATAGACTAGATAGAGTATATTAATGAGTTAGAGATCTAAATAACTATATAACTATGATTATGTTTACCTTGATATATGGTGGTTCTACTTGTGGTAGTTGATGATGATTATGGGTCTTGGTAAGTGACCGTGATAGGAAATGTGGAACCCATGGTAAATGTGAGTTGGTTATGTATATATATTTACATATCTTGATACTTTGATGAATTGATCTATTGGTGTACTCTCCGATGTGGGATGCCATGATGAGTTCTTTACATTGTGTTCTTTTGGTTGTACTTCCCGGTGGTATGGGATGCCGTGGTAAGTTCTTTTACTTTATGCTTTAATGATTTTATATGTGACAAACTTTGTATTTATATGGTTGTAATTGTATATATATATGTTGTTTTATGCTTTCAGATCGATCATCCACTTTGTATGACGATTGTGGTACGTATTGATATGAGGTCGTATTATTGTTCTAGTGGTTAGTTTTTTTGTACATTAATGATGAAGATGATTCAAGTTTGATTTTGTACCTTGACTAATAGATAGTTTCTTACTTTATATCATTTTTATATCATAATTTAGCTCAGTTGGCTAATGATGCCTACTGAGTACTAGTTGTTTTGGTACTCATATTGTACTTCTGTATATTTTTGGTGTAGACTCGAGTACTAGTTGTCGTTATTGAGTTGAGATCATGTTGTGTTGAATTTTCGAAGATAGGGTAAGCTCTTGGAGTTAGAGTCACCCATTTTTGTATTTAAGATGACTGTATATGACTATTTAGACTTCAAGTTGTATTTCCAATTGTCAAACTTAGTTTCTTTTGTACTAATATTACCAGGTCATGGGATTGGTATTTGTATATTGGTTGTCTTCTATTATGTGGAACACGGTTTCTTATACTTGTGTTCATATATTTGGTCTATGTTGGGCATTTCTACCAAAGTAACCTATTGTCTTAGTTCTGGTTATGGTGTTGGCGTACCTACAATTATATTTTAGTAGGTGCTATCATGACTTGAAAATTAGGTCATGACAATTTAGTATCAGAGCTTAGGCTTCACCAGTATTATTGTTACAAGAGCAAGTGTCTAATAGAGTTATGCAGATTAGTACATTGATGTTGTTTTCTATCTTTGGGAGGCCATGTGGATTAGTACATTGATGTTGTTTCCTATCTTTGGGAGGCTATGGGACATTCCTAAGAGACCTTCTCTTCTTTCACTCATATCATTCTAAGAGTCTGAGTTGGTTTGTAGGATATCTTCTTGACTTTACTTTTTCGCAGATGTCAAGGACTCGTACTTCAGCTATGCATAATGAGGGTACTGAGACCCAGCCTCATGATATGTCCCCAGTTAAGGATCACGATGGGCCTTCCCTAAGCATCATTCCTGCACTTAAGCTAGAGATTCCTCTACCACAGCTAGCAATGAGCCAGGGACTAGCCCAGGCTCCACTAGTTTTTATTCCCTCCTTATTGCTTAGATATTCTTTCGTCATTTTTTAGATATTGTTAATGGTTCATAGAATACTAGGGCAGGAGTGAAGCCTGTAGCTATAACTCCTGGAATTGAGGTTCCCCCTATGTCGGTAGTTGTTCAGCCAACAGTCGCTCAGCTAGTTATGACCCAGCCTTTTATGTTTGCTGAAGAGCAAAAAATATTGGATAGGTTTTTAAGGTTGGCCACAGCTAGGTTTTTTGGTGCCCCTAGAGAGAATGCAGTTGAGTTCTGACTGCTTATGAGGATAGGCTTCGAGGTTTAGGCCTTATTGAAACTCGTGGTGTGGATTACACCATATTTTAGTTGGATTTGTCTACTCCACTTTAGTGAAGAGGTTTAGTGAGTTCTAGGCCAGTTGGATCTTTTCTCCTTTTATGGACTCAGTTCTCTGAGATGTTATTAGAGAAATATATGTCGTTCAGCCTTAGGGATCGATTGAGGGATCAGTTCTCTATATTGGAGCATGGTTCTTTGATAGTTGTTGAGTATAAGACCTATTTCCATGAGTTGGCTAGGCATACAACTGCTATCTTAGATTTCGAGTATGAGAGAGTTTAGTACTTTGTGAGAGGATTGAGACTTCTATTTGGTGGGATACTTGGAGTTTAGTTGACATAGGTAGGACTTTTTCTTAGGTTTCTAATCATGCTAGACTGATAAAGGACATGAATCGTGAGGGCCATGATAAGAGGCCCAAGTATCAGGGCAGATTTGGTGGGAGCCATAATAGCTCCCGATTCAGAGGTTGTACTTTTTATATTGAGCGTCCCCTGTGTCTATTTTTTTAGCCTCAGATTTAGACTAGTCGAACAGTTCAGGAAGCTCTTCAGACCACTAACTGAGGTCAGTTTGGTACTAGTGGTTGCCCTATTAAGGGAGGTGATCAAACTTTAGAAAGTCCATCTACAAGTCATGCTAGGAATAGTGGTTACTCCAGTTTATCTAGGCCTGTGAGTTTTGGTTTTGCTCGTGATTCTTGTTTTACTTGTGGACTTTGTAGTCATTTCTCGAGAAATTTCCTTAGTCATGGGGGTGATGGCTGTTTCATTCTAGGGTTCTACACCTATTAAGGCAGTTTATCCCTTAGGTAGAGATGGTTTGTAAGGTTGTAGGGGTAGTTACTAGGGTTCTTAAGATGGTAGTCATGCAAGTAAGATAGGAGGTCAGTCAGGTATCCAACCAGGTGGTGAGTGTGGTCAGTTGTATGTCGTACCCTCTAGGCCTGAGGCTGAGACTTTGAATGCTATTGTGACTGGTATGATTTTGTAATGCCTTAAGTCGGCTCTTGCTTTGTTTGATCTCGGATCCACTTATTCTTATACATCTACTTATTATGCACCATGGTTGGACTTTACTAGTGATTTATTATTTGTGCTATTTTGAGTATCTACCCCCGTGGGTGATTCTTTAGTAGTAGATCGAGTATTTAGATCTTATGTTGTAACAGATAGTGATGTTAATTCATATGTTTATCTTATTATTTTGGATATATTGTATTTTGATGTGATTTTTAAGCATGGACTGGTTATCCCACTATCATGCGGTCATGAATTATTTTGCCAAGACCGTTGCTATATTCATGACTTTCGTAGCCCTAGTCGTATGGTAGGAAGCGATTAGTTGCAAATCGATGGAGCTTATTTCTTATGTTTGTGCTAGAAGGATTATATCAAGGGATTGCGAGTCTTATCTTTCTTATGTATGTGATACTCATGTAGAGAGTCCACCGCTTGACTATGCTTCTATTGTGTGTGAGTTTCCTAATGTATTTCCTGCCCACCTACCTTGTATTCCCCTTGACTGTGCGATTGAGTTTGCTATTGACCTTGAGC
The DNA here is from genome assembly GCA_030864225.1 of Capsicum baccatum var. pendulum. NCBI lineage: Eukaryota > Viridiplantae > Streptophyta > Magnoliopsida > Solanales > Solanaceae > Capsicum > Capsicum baccatum. The sequence continues at coordinate 138,105,371 of CM061552.1, forward strand.
CTGGCACCTGACCAATTTCTATGATACCTTAATGTATGGCTCCTACTGAGCTTAAGGAGCTGAATTCTTAGCTCCAAGATATTCTTGGTAAGGCTTTTATTAGACCAAGCATTTCCCCATGAGGAGCTCCTATTTTGTTTGTAAAGAAAAAAATAGTTCGATGCGATGTGTATTGTTTATAGGAAGCTTAATAAGGTGACGGTGAAGAACCGTTATCCTATGCCTTGCACTGATGATTTGTTCAACCATCTTCAGGGCGCAGTCATGTTTTCTATAATAGATTTGAGATCAGGTTATAATCAGTTGAGGATTCAGGCTTGGATATCCTGAGGACAGCTTTCAGGACTCGTTAGGGACATTATGAGTTCTTGGTGATGTCTTTTAGGTTGACTAATGCCCCAGCCATATTGATGGATTTGATGAACCACATTTTTAGACCATACCTAGAATCTTTCATCATTATTCTCATTGATAACATTCTTACGTATTAGAGGAGTAGTGACGAGCATGCACAAGATTTAAGAGTCATGCTCCAGACTCTTAGATATTATGTGCTTTTTCCTAAGTTCTCTAATCGTTAGTCCTAGCTTGAGTCATTATCATTCCTTAGACATGTGGTGTCCAAAGAGGGTATGATGGTAGACTCGGCTAAGATTTTGGCAATTCGTGATTGGGCTAGGCCTATGTCTCCGATTGAGGTTTGCATTTTTATTGGTTTGTATGGTTATTATGTATGATTTGTTGAGATCTTTGCTACTATTTTAGCTACTATGACTAGATTAACTCGGAAGGAAGTTACTTTCCATGGTTAGGGGAGTGTGAGTTGAGTTTTAGGAAGCTCAAATATTATATTACTTTAGCTCCAGTGTTAGCTCTTTCAATTAAGGGTGGGGGATTCACCATATTTTGTGCTTTCATGCAGCAGGATTGTATTACTGCTTATACATCTAGATAGCTTAAGGTGCATAAGTGAAACTACGCCACTCATGATTTATTGTTGGTGGCAGTAGTTTTTTCACTCAATAATTAGATGCATAATTTGTATAGTGTGCATTGTGAGATTTTCACTAATAAATATAGCATTCAGCATCTTATGACCCAGTGGGAGCTTCATGTTTGCCAGCATAGATAGATTGACTTGTTGAAGGACTATGATATTTCTACTTCTATTATTAGGTAAGGCAAATGTGGAAGCTGATGCTTTGAGTTGCAAGGTAGTGAGTATGGGTAGCTTGGCTTGTATATCTATTTCTCATAGGCCTATGGCATGGGACATCCAATCCCTAGCCAATTTGATGGTTCACCTTAATATTTCAGATCCTACTAGGATTTTGGCTTGTGTGGAGGCGAGGTCCTCCTTATTTGAGTAGATTCATGATCGTCGGTATGAGGATAGAAACTTATGTTTTCTCTATGATCAGGTAGTGAGTTATGAGTCTAGGAGGCATACTATTTATCGAGGGTATATTAAGGTTCCAGGGTCGTATTTGTGTTCCCCGACTTGATTCATCCAATTCTTCATGAGGCTCACAGCTCTTGATATTTCATTCATCCCAGTACTGCTAAGATGTATAGAGATTTGAGGCAACATTACAGGTGGGATGGCATGAAGAGAGATATGGCATACTTTATGGCTCATTGCCTATGTTGTCAGCAGGTTAAGGCTGAGCATCAGCATCTAGGTAGATTGACTCAGATGTTGCCCATTCCTAAGTGGAAATGGGAACAAATTACTATGGACTTCATTAGTGGTTTACCTCGTACTCCCTATGGTATTAATGGTATTTGGGTTATTATGGACCATTTGACCAAGTCGGCAAATTTCATTCCTATTCAGATGACCTTCAGTGCTGAGAGATTAGGCTAAATTTATGTTTGAGCAATAGTTTATTTGCATGGAGTGCCTATTTTTTTCATATCAGATCATGGTTCTATATTTATTTACAGATTTTAGAGAGCATTTCATAAGGAGTTAGGTACTCGAATGGATTTGAGTATGGTTTTTCATCCACAGACAGATAGTCAATCCGAGCAGACTATTCAGGTACGTGAGAATTTTCTTCGAGCCTATGTTATGGATTTTGGAGGATAGTGGGATCAACACTTAGCATTGGTAGAGTTTGACTACAATAATAGCTATCATTCGAGTATTGAGATGGTTCCCTATGAGGCTTTGTATGGTAGGAGTTGTCATTCTGCGATAGGAATATCTGAGACTTTTGAGGTTAGACCTCGCGGTATGGATTTGATTCAGGACTCAATTGATAGAGTTAGGATGATTCAGCATAGGCTAAGAGTAGCCTAGAGTCGGCAGAAGGACTATGCCGACCGTAGACTTTGTTCCTTGATATTGGAGTCGGTGATTATATATTCCTTTATGTTTCAGCTAGAAGAGGTGTGAGGAGATTCAGAAGGAAGGGTAAGTTCATCCCTCATTATATTGGTCCTTTTGAGATTCTCCACATAGTTGGCAAGGTGGCATATGAGTTAGCATTACCTTCTGATTTTGATGTTGTTTATCCGATTTTCCATGTATTAATGTTGTGGAAGTATATTCCTAACTCATCCCATGTGCTTAGGTGGGACTTTGTCCAGTTAGATAAGTAGTTGTCCTTTGTTGAGGAGCCCATGCTTATATTGGCGAATGATGTGAGACAATTGCGTACTAGAGAGATTCCAGTGGTTAAGGTTCAGAGGAATCACCGCTAAGTGGAGCAGTCTACTTGAGAGATCGAGAGTGAGATGTGAGCCCAGTATCCTTATTTGTTTGAGACTTTAGGTAGTTTTTTTCTTCTTCATCTTTAAATTTTGGGGATAAAAGTTCCTTAGTAGTGGATGTTGTAATGACCCTTTAGGTTATTTTTTCTGTTCTTGCTTATTTTCGCCGTTAGAGCTTTCTCATAGTTGCCCCAAATCGTTTATGACTTGCTGGAATTGATAGTTTGTTACCTGGCAGCTCTTTTGTTTTTTAGAACCATTTTCCCATTAAGAAGTCTTTGTTGGTTCCAAATGGACATTGAGCACAAACATCAGTAAAACAGTATTGGATGGAAAATTTGACTTCTCCAACGCATCCGAAATGTTGAAATCTATATGGTTGCATATTTTATTTGCTCATATTGGATTTTGGATACATCCTGAGGCACTGGCCAAAGCTTTGAATAAAATTCCAAGATTCAGTCATCGTCTGTCATGGATGGAGATACCATGATCATGGTGGGTTAACTACAATCGCGATGGCCATGATCGCGGCCTAGCACGTATGTGCAATCGCGAATCCTGAGAGCTCGGTAAGGTCTATTTAAAGGAACTTTTGGCCGAGAATTGGCCTCTTTCTTCCATTACTTTGAGTCCCCAAACCCTAGTAGGGTTTAAGATCCTTAAAGTGAGTTTTATGGGTCGATTAGGAGTTTGCATAGCTTGTGTATTTTCGATTAAAATCAAATCTAAGGTAAGATTCCTTCAATTTCGGTATTGATTTCTTGATTTTAAGACCTAAAACCCCTAATGGCTTAAGGCTTCATTTTAGCCCCAAATATGGTGGTTTTGTACAAATTTCTTGAGGGTTATAACTTCCTAATGGTATTTGGAAAATGGGTTCGACTTGGAAACTTGTTATCCATAGGTGGGGACCTATTTGGGGGTTTTGGGTGTCATTTTCGACCCAAAGCACAATGGTGCAATGTGGGTGTTGTTATTCCCATAATAATGCATAGATTATGATGTTGATATCTTTGCTCGTGGAAGAAGCTTCAAGGAAAGAAAAGTGAAGATTGGCGGTTCGTGAGCTGTTTGGACTCGATGTAGGTTAGGCTTACTTGTAGTTAGATTGAACTTTATTGTAGTATAATTTTGATATCATGATACGATTTGGCGGGGTCTTGGATGTTGAATTGGTAGATGGAAATATTTGGGACTAGTTAAATCACTTAGGTCTTAAAACACAATAAGTAGGATAGTTGACTCATAGCTTAGAACCATGGTTAGTTGGACTTGTAATCTCATAAATAGCATGAGAATACTCCATTTGCTCTAATGGATGAGAGAGACCTTGTTCACTCACCTTAAAGGTATGATGACCAAGGTATGCTTAGTTATGGATTGGCTTTAGATGTTTGGGGTGACTAAGGAGGAATCCTTGAAGAAGAATTGTCCAATAGAACTAGTGTGAATTGGTAAGATTTTAAGGCATGATTTAGACAACTTAGCCTAATTCTTGGTAGAATTTGAACTTGTAGTATATGATGTTTTCCTTGGGAAGTTATATAATTCTCTACCATTGATCACTAGTTAAGTGGTGTGACTCTTGTTAATACTAAATAGTGAATAGAAGTAGAATATGTTGATTAATGAGTTAAGACTAATCGGTAAGTGTAATCATGTGTAGAACTAAGGATTCACCTAGTGAGTGTATTTATCTTGAACAAATGGTTATGTTATGGAATTTCACCTAGTAAAATGGGTTATGTGATAACTAGTTGTCTATATAAAGTGGTTATATTACTTGATGGCTAGAAGACTAGAATACTATAGGGGTACCTTGTTTAGTTAAAATGTGGTAACTAGTAATTATGGTTGTAACGTGGCTAATGATAATATTAGACTTGGCATTGTTGATGATTAGTGGTATAAATGCCTAGCATGTAATGTTGTTGGTTTCTTGATGAGGACTTAGATAATTATGGTACTAACTGTAAAATGGCATCGGTTAATAGATAGATAAGTATGTTGGTGATATGTAGCTTCTCACTATATGATGTCTAGTATACTTATGATAACTAGGTATGAGTTGGTTAAATGGTGCTTATGGTTTAGTGATATGTCTTGGCTAGATATGGATGTTGCCTATCTAATGAATCATAATTATTTGCTACTCCCTGAAGAAGGGGTATATGAGGAATCAGTTAACCTGATGGTTGGAGGCCTTATAATGACTAGCGAACTAGTAGCTTAATAATAAATGGTGATTAGTTAATATAGACTAGATAGAGTATATTAATGAGTTAGAGGTCCAATTAACTATATCAATATGATTATGATTACCTTGGTATATGTTGGTTCTACTTGTGGTAGTTGATGATGATTATGGATCTTGACAAGTGACCATGATGGGAAATGTGGAACTCGTGGTAAATGTGAATTGGTTGTGCATATATATTTATATATATTGATACGTTGATGAATTGATATATTGGTGCACTCTCCGATGGTATAGGACGTTGTGATGAGTTCTTTACTTTGTGTTCTTTTGGGTGTACATATCGGTGGTATGGGACATCGTGGTAAGTTATTTTACTTTATTCTTTAATGATTGTATATGTGTCAAAATTTGTATATATCGGTCTTAATTATATATACATGTTGCTTTACACTTCTAGATCAGTTATCAACTTTATATGACGGTTGTAGTATGTATTGATATGAGATGTTGTATTATTGTTCTAGTTGTTAGTTATTTTATATATTGATGATGGAGATGCTTCAGGTTCGATTCTGTACCTTGAATTATAGATATTGTCTTACTTTATATTATAATTTATCTGAGTCGGTCGATGATGCCTACTAAGTATCGGTTGTTTTGGTACTCATACTACACTATTGTACCTTTTTGGAGCGGACCTGAGTACTAGCTGCCACCGTTGAGTTGAGATCATGTTGTGTTGATCTTTCAGAGATAGGGTGAGCACTTGGAGTTCTAGTCACCCATTTCCCTCCTATCTTTATTCACTCTTTTGTAATTGAGAGGAATGAATAAGGCTATTTAGACTTCAAGTGGTATTTCTTTTTGACGAACTTAGATGCTCTTGTACTAATATTACCAAGTCATGGTTCGTATATTGGTCGTCTTCTATTATGTGGTACATTATTGCTTATATTTATGTTCCTGTATTTGGTCAATGTTGGACGTTTCTACCAAAGTAACCCATTGCCTTAGCTCCGGGTTACGGTGTCAGCTTACCTACTGGAGTGTTTTAATAGGTGCCATCATGATTCGGAAATTGAGTCGGGACAAATAACAAATCACACAACAAGTTGGATAAGGACTGGATGTCCCTTGCCAATGGCATTTTAGAAACTAAAATAGAAGTTAAGCTGCCTATACTCACCGTCTTTTGGCGTAAGGCATCCACTATTACGATCGCCTTGCCCGAATGATATAGAATAGAGATGTCATAATCCTTCAGCAACTCCATCCATCTGTGTCGCCTAGATTTAAGATCTATTTGGGTCATAATATCCTGAAGACTATGATGATCCATGTAGATCTCAGAATGCACGCCATAAAGATAATGCCTCCAAATCTTAAGCGCAAAACTACCGCCACCAACTCCAAATCATGAGTGTAGTTGCATTCGTGCACATTTAGCTAGCTCGACGCATAAGCATTAACTTGACCCTTTTGTATCAACACATAACCCAGATTAACACCGAAAGCATCATAATACACAGTAAATCCCTCATCCTCAACAGGGAGAGCCAAAATAGAGACTGAAGTGAGAAAACCCTTGAGCTTTTGAAAGCCTGACTCACACTCCTTGGACAACTAGAAAAGAACCTCCTTCCTGTCAATCTGGTCATCGGCTTTGAAATAGTAGGCCTGATCCAATCATGACTAGCCTCAATATTCATTGGGTCTACCATAATCCCATCCTTAGACACCGCATGTCCAAGGAACATCACCGACTCGAGCAACAACTCACACTTAGAGAATTCAGCAAAAACCCTATGGTCTCCAAAAATTTGGAGCACAATCGTCAAATGTTGAATGTGCTCCTCCCTACTCCTCGAATACACAACTGTCATTGATGAACATAATCATGAAGGAATTCAAACAGGGTCTGCACACGCTGTTCATTAAATCCATAAATACGGCTGGGCATTGGTCAACCCAAAAGATATCATCAGGAACTCATAATGGCCATATCGAGTCTTGAAGGTTGTATTAGGGATGTTCACAACCTGAATCATCAACTGATGGTAATGGGACCTCAAGTCAATCTTAGAGAACACCACTACTCTTTGAAACTGGTCAAATAAATCAACAATGTGAGTCATAGGATACCTATTGTTCACTGTCACCTTATTAAGTTATCTGTAATCAATACACATAACAAGGAACCATCCTTCTTTTTCATGAACAAAACTGGATCACCCCAAATAAACACACTCGGTCTAATAAAACACTTACCCAAAAGAACCTGAAGCTAAGAGTTTAGCTCCTTAAGCTCGGCAATAGCTTTATGATAAGTTGCCATAGAAATAGGTCAGTTGACCATCTCAAGACAATAATAAACACAATATAATGCTCAGGAGGAAGACCAGGTAGATTGTTAAATAAAACATCAAGAAACTCACGAACTATAGAAACAGAGTCAAGCGATGGTCTCTCCAAACTAACATCATGGATATAAGTGAGATAAGACTCGCAGTATATTGATATATGTATCCTACCCCAACCATAAATAAAATCCCCCTCATCTAGTAGCTAAAAGATCCCTACCACACAATTGGTGGTATACCAAGCATGGCCAAGGAAATGGTCTTGGTAAAACAATCTAATACCACATTATAGGGGGATAACCAGTCCATGCCCCGAGTCATATCAAAATTCACCATATCTAGTACAATATGATTAGCCTAAGTATCAAACTCTTGAACAATTATAACACAAGATCGATAAATCTGATCCACTACTAAAGTGTAACACCCCAAATCTGGTACCCAGAATGCTACACGATGCTCATGACCCCGAAGGACCACAAGCTAACCCATGACTAATATCTATACCTGTATACTACATAAAATACTTTATAATGCGGAAACATGACCTAAAAGGCCATAAGTTTCGAAACTTAGACAGAGTATCTGATAAAAATGCAACATCTGGGAGTGGTATGAAATACCCAAAACAACTGAAATAAGCTATCTGAGAATACTGTAGTCTGGAAAGCCTGTAAAATGGATTGTATGAATATAAAGTTGATGGGACATGTCCCCAACTAACTCTAACAAATAAACTAATTACTGAGATAATAAGATGATGATCATATCCTCGAAAGATGAGGACTCACTACTAATTGTGACAGCTAAAACTGGAATCTACTTATGCTCTAGAGCTCGTGTCTCTGAACCTATGGTATAAGACACCATAGATAAAATGCATCAGTACTTTGAATGTATTGGTATACATGTGAGGTAGGCTGAATGCATGGGGTTCATATGCATGAACACTAACAATAGTAGACTGACTATCATAAGCGTGAGAATACATACATGAGACATAATAACTAACACTGATACCGTGATAACATGATTACCAAATATGAATAATGATAACATGACATACTGATAACTAATATAAATGATAACATGAGTGACTATATCTGACAATCCTAAATCTAATAGAACTAACTGAGTTCTGTACGGTATCTGAGTTGACTGTATCTGATAGTCCTAAAATCTGAAGAACTATCTGAGTTTTTTTACTGATATTAATAGTGAAACTTTGAGAGATAGTTATCTAACTAACATGCCCTTAATGAGCTATTATAGCCGTTCTGGGGTCCAATCTGTAACCCCAATTGGAAGGGTGATAATACTGCTCCACTGGTAAGGACAAGTTGTGGGTGACCCTTGTTTGATAGTGTCCCCTAAACGATAATGGTAGGACCCTCATCTGACAGTGTTTATCAACCTTATCAACCCTCATCGAACAGTGTTGATGTCTCAACCTATGCTAGCTACATAGTTCAGGAACGCAAGGATGACTAATAAGAATCACACCCTCATCTAATAGTGTGTGTTCCCATTCTTGGGTTCATTCGGTGCTAATTCCTACTCCCATATGAATAGACTCTAAACATGATTAACTAAACTGAACTGGGTTGAGTTAAATGAGTTCCATTGACTAACGGAATGGTACTGATATCTGAAATTGACTGAAATTTACTGAGATTACTGAGTTTTCCTGAGTCATAAGATTGACTAAATTCTACTGAACATGGCTTGACTGAGGATATCTTGGAAAAATGATGCTGATACGAGTCACACAACTATATTTTCTTGGTACAAGTACCCCCAGGACTCGATAGAAGAAAACTGACAAAGAATGGCTTTCTTACGTACAAGATCCACATCAACAATATATAATCTAATAAGTTGTGGATTTCACAAAGTACATGGTTATCATACTATCTAACATGGATGAGAATGTTGATAATTATTTCATAATCTTATGTTCTAATATCATAGGCATTCCGACAACATATACATTTCACAATGATAGCATGGAGACCATTTAAACATAGGAGGATGACAAGCATGTCACATTTAGTTTTTGTTTTGAGCTATAAGGAATGATTTCTACTCCTTCAAGCATTTTATCAAACACCTTGCATGCAAAATTTAGAGCATAGGTGAAATCATCAAATTCATAAGCAACTAAGTTCATGGATATTATCTTTCATATTAACATAATATCATGAAAACACACAAGGACTCTAGCTTTGAAATCAATCAACGTCAACAACATGATTATAATTAACCCATAACATAAATACCATAATTTATAGATAAAACAAGGTTATTGAGCTTCATGGATGGAAGGAACCCATGAATGAACACAACGCATACTTGGTTCGTAAATACACGAACAATGACGGAGGAAATTCTTGATTCTGAATCTTTTATGAAAAGCCCTAGGTTGTTCTTGAGAGGTTTTTGAGAGAAGAGAGTGTATTTTGGGTGAAAAATGGATGAATCACATGTTAAAGGGATTAAATAGGGGTGGTAATGGATAACGAAACACCGTGCAATCTGACCAACTCTTTGATGTAGAGTTTGGCGTAATCCTCAGCTGAATAAGAGGTACGGACTGGAAGAAAATGAGCTGATTTGGTCATCCTGTCTATAATGACCCAAATTTAATTATGCTAATGACGAGTTCGAGGCAAACCCATCATGAAATCCATGTTCACTTCTTCCCACTTCCAATTAGGAATACTAAACTCCTACATAGGACTACTAGGCTTCTGATCCTCTATCATAACCTACTGATATGTAGAGCACTTAGCCACAAACTCTGCAATATCTCTCTTCATCCCACTCCACCAATAAATCTCCTACAAGTTGCGGTACATCTTTGTGGCCCCTAGATGAATAAAGTAGCACGCACCATGCGCTTCTGCAAGAATTTGCTGCCTTAAGTTAGCTACAACTGGAACACAGAGACGACCCTGACAACGCAAAACACCATCTCCCTCTTAGGAGAAAACCTCTAATTTTTTATCCTGAACGGAATCTTTCAACTTGACAAGGATGGGATCTCTATCTTGCTTTTCTTTCACCTCGGAAACTAGAGATGATTTTGAACTACTCTGAACCCATATATCACCCTCATTTGTATTGAATAAGCAAACGCCTAATTGGGAAATCAGATGTACTTCCTGAGCTAACTTCTTCTTACTGTCATCCACATGAGTAACACTACCTATAGACAGTTTACTAAGAGGTCAGCCACTACATTGGCCTTCCCTAGATGACAGAAGACACTCATGTCATAATCTTTCAAGAGCTCTAACCACCTTCTCTGACGAAGATTGAGATCTTTCTGAGAAAAGACATACTAATGACTCTTATAATCTGTTAACACATCTACATGAACTCCATAGAGATAATGCCTCCAAATCATCAAGGCAAAGACTACGGCTATTAACTCAAGATCATGAGTAGGATAATTCTTCTCATATGGTTTAAGCTGTCTGGAGGCGTAGGCTATGACCTTAAATGCTTCATGAGGACATAACCTAAACCCACTCTGGATGCATCACAATACATTATGAACGCATCTAGACTATATGGAAGAGCTAAAATTAGAGCTGAGGTGAGTCGAGTCTTCAACTCCTAAAAACTTTTCACGTAAGGATCTGACCACTGAAACTTGAATTTCTTCTAAGTCAATCTAGACATAAGGGATGCAATAGAAGAAAATACCTAAAAAAAACTATCTGTAATAGCCAGTCAAACCCAAGAAACTCCTGATGTCTGATGGAGGGATAGGTCTGGGCCAGTTTCTTACCGCTTTGATCTTTTAAGGATCTAAACTAATACCATCACCCAAAATGAGATGACTAAAGAATGCTACTGACCTTAGCCAAAATTCTCACTAACTAAATTTGGCGAATAGCTGATAATCTCTGAGATTCTGAAGTACTGTTCTGAGATGGCCTGCATGATCTCACTCACTACGGGAATAGACCAGAATATCATCTATGAAGACTATGATGAACATGTCCAAGTACTGCTTAAACACACGGTTCATCAAGTCCATAAAAGCTGCTAGGGCATTGGTAAGATCAAATGACATGACTAAGAATTCAAAGTGACCATACCGAGTATGGAAAGCTATATTCAAAATATCACATTCTCTAACTCTGAGCTGATGATAGTCGGATCTGAGGTCTATTTTGGAGAAATATATAGCACCCTGAAGTTTGTCAAATAAGTCATTGATTCTGGGAAGACTATACTTGTTCTTGACTGTGACCTTATAAGTTGACAGTAGTCTATACACATTCTGAAAGATTCATCTTTCTTACGTACGAATAAGATTGGTGAACCCCACGGGGACACACTAGGTCTGATGATTCCCTTATCTAATAGATCCTTCAACTGTTCTTTCAATTCTTTGAGTTCTGCTGGTGCCATTCCATGTGGTAGAATAGATATAGGCCGAGTCCCTAGAAGAAGATCAAAGTCAAAGTTTATTTACCTTTTAGGAGGAATTCCTGGAAGATTTTTGGGAAAGACATCTGAATATTTATTCATAACTGGAACGGATTCAAGACTAGGAGTTTCAAAACTGGAATCCTTAACATGAACAAGATGATAGACACATCCCTTTGATATCATTTTTCTTTCTTGAAGGTAGGAAACAAGCTTACCCCTGAAAGCGGATACACTACCCTTCCACTCAAGGATAAATTCATTTGGGAGATGACACTAGACTATCCTATTTCTGCAGTCGACTATGGTATAGCAAGAATGAAGCCAATCCATGTCGAGAATGACATCAAAATTGGTCATCTATAATTCAACTAGATCTACTGAAGTGATTTTCTAAAATATCATAATCAGGCAGTTCCTGTATACCCACTGGACTATAATGGTTTTACCCACTGGGGTAGAGACTAAAAAGGGCTCTGCTAGAATTTTGGGACTGGATCCGAAATCAATTGCTATATATGGAGTAACAAAAGACAAGGAAGCACCTGGACCTAGCAAAGCGTAAACATGCAGATGAAAGATCTATAACGTACCAGTAAGCACATTAGGAGAATTTTCCTGATCTTTTTGGGACTAGATAGAATAGAATCTATTTGGGCGTTGCCCACTAGTAACACTAGAGGTGGCACCCTGTTGATTTGGGCAATTGGACTGAGCTGAGGAGTGGAGATAACTCTGATAACCTGACTGAGGGTAGTCTCTGACTCTGTGTCCTGGCTTGCCATAACTGAAATAGACATTGCTGCCATCTCTACGCACACTCTTGGGTTTCTTACCACAAGTCTGACAAAGGGGATTAGTTCAGGCACTGCTAACACTGCCCTAAAACTTAAAGCCTAGCGCTCTATCTCTATTATCGTCTCTTAATTTTGGCATTAGAGCACTGGCCGACGAAGGAGCTGGAACTAATGACTTAGGATGAAAAGCTACCTATCCTAGCTCTCTTATTCTACTTCTCCCTCTGCTTAATCTTTTGCTCCTTTATCTACTAAGCATGAGCCATAAGACTGGCTAAAGACATGTCACTATTTAGCATGGTGGATTTGTACTCATTAACCACGCTATTATTCACCCCAGAAATGAACTTACTCATCTTAGCCCTGCTATCTGCAACCACATAGGGGAATGTCTAGCTAATTGAGTAAACTTAAGAGAATACTTTTTCATCGTCATGTTTCCCTGCCTAAGGTTGATGAATTCTAACACCTTAGCTTTTTTAAGCTCTAGGGTAAATAATCTATCTAAGAATGAAAAAGTAAACTCCTCCCATTCAACTGACCCTGCATCAACTGCCCTCTTTGACTTTCACTGTTTAAACCAAGTGTAAGCAACATCCTACAACTGATATGTAGCTAGCTCAGCACTCTCAATAGGAGTAACCCCCATGATGTTTGTAACCTTCTACACCTAATCTAGGAATTCCTGAGGGTCATCATCTGACTTAGACCCGAGAAAGGATGGAGGATTCATTCGGGTGAAATCCTGAATCCTGGCTGCAGTTGAATTCAGGATGAGGAGTTGGTTGATTCCCGTTTCTTCTTTTAGGAGGCAGTTCTGTAAAAGAAAGGGAGAAATAGATTAGACTGAGAGATTGACTTGAAATTATACTCACTGGCATGACATGAATACTGAAAGAGGGGAAACTATTCCTAATTCATCTTTTAGCCTCTTATACATAAATGTGGCGCATAACACACCCATGTACAAGACTCTACTAGATGCGTCTTTTAGAATTCGTATGACTCTATTGAACATTAGGATTTGGTACCAAGTTTGTAATGCCCCAAATTTGGTACCCAAAATGCTACACGATGCTCATGACCCCGAAGGACCAGAAGATAACCCATGACTGATATCTGTACCTGTATACTGCGTAAAATACATTATAATGACAAAACATGAACTGAAAGGCCATAAGTTTCAAAACTAATACATAGTATCTGATAAAAATGTAACATCTGGGAGGGGTATAAAATACCCAAAACAACTGAAATAAGCTATCTGAGAATATTATAGTCTAGAAAGCCTCTATAATGTGATTGTCTGAATCAGGAGTTGATAGGACATATCCCCAACTAAATCTAACTAATAAACTAACTACTGAGATAATAAGATGTTGATCATGTCCTCAAAAGATGAGGACTTACAGCTAACTCTGACTGCTGAGGCTGGAATCTACTGATGCTCTGGAGCTCGTATCTCTGAACCTATGGTATAAGACACCATAGTGCAAATGCATCAGTACTTTGAATGTACTAGTATGCATATAAGGTAGGCTGAATGCATAGGATTCATATTCATGTACAATAACAATAGCAAACTGACTATCATGAGTGTGAGAATATATACATGAGACATAATAACTGACACTGATATCGTAATAACATGATTACCGAATCTGAATACTGATAACATGACATACTGATAACTAATATAACTGATAACATGAGTGATTGTATCTGATAGTGCTGAATCTAATGAAACTAGCTGAGTCCCAGACTGTATCTGAGTTGACTGTATCTGACAGTCCTAAAATCAGAAGAAATATTTGAGTTCTTTTACTGAGACTGATACTGAAACTGTAGGAGACAATTATCTAATCGACATGCTTATAATGAGCTATTATAGCTGTGTTGAGGTCCAATCAGTAACCCCAATTGGAAGGGTGTCAATACCGCGCCACTGGTAAGGACAAACTGTGGGTAACCCCGTCTGATAGTATCCCCTAAACGAGAATGGTGGGACCCTCATCTGATAGTGTTTATCCACCTCAACAACCCTCATAGGATAATGTTGATGTCTCAACCTATGTTGGCTACATAGTTTTGGAATGTAAGGATGACTTCTATGAATCACACCCTCATCTAACAGTATGTGTTCCCATCCTTGGGTTCACTCGGTGCTAATTCTACTCCCATCTGAATAGAATCTAAACATGATTAACTGAACTGAACTGAGTTGTGTTAAACAAGTTCCCTTGACTAACGAAACGCTACTAATATCTGAAACTGACTAAAATTTACTGAGTTTTCCTGAGTCATGAGATTGACTAAATTTTACTAAATATGGCTTGACTGAGGATATCTTGGAAACATGACGCAAATTCTAGGCACACAGCAATATTTTTTGGGTACAAGTACCCCTAGGACTCAATAGAAAGAGATTGACAAAGCATGACTTTGTTGCATACAAGATCCACATCAATAGTACATAATCTAATAAGTTATGGATTTCACAAAGTACATGGTTATCATACTATCTAACATGGATGAGAATGTTGATAATTATTTCATAATCTTATGTTCTAATATCATAGGCATTCCGACAACATATACATTTCACAATGATAGCATGGAGACCATTTAAACATAGGAGGATGACAAGCATGTCACATTTAGTTTATGTTTTGAGCTATAAGGAATGATTTCTACTCCTTCAAGCATTTTATCAAACACCTTGCATGCACAATTTAGAGCATAGGTTAAATCATCAAATTACACATCTTAAGCAACTAAGTTCATGGATATTATCTTTCATATTAACATAATATCATGAAAAACACACAAGGACTCCTGCTTTGAAATCAATCAACGTCAACAAGATTACAATTAACCTACAACATAAATACCATGATTTATAGATAAAACAAGGTTCTTGAGCTTCATGGATAGAAGGAATCAATGAATGAACACAACGCGTACCTTGGTTCATAAATACATGAAGATTTACGGAGGAAGTTCTTGATTCTGAATCTTCTATGAAAAGCCCTAGGTTGTTCTTGAGAGGTTTTTGAGAGAAAAGAATGTATTTTGGTGAAAAGTCATTGAATCACGTGTTAAAGGGCTTAAATCGGAGTGGAAAATTAACCCTTTTAACCCTGGATGCGTCTTGTAATTTCAGTAAAAATTTCCCGAATTGGACTCCTGGCGCGATGTGGTGCTATCGCGTCGTGACACTGGAATTTGACAATCAGAAAACTGAGGGATGGCGTAACGCGGAGCCATCGCATTGCCCCTTAATTTTGTGACCTGGAACTTTGGCACGACATGGAGGAAATCGTGTTGAGACACTGGAAAAGGACAATTGCCATTTTAGCTTGTGGCGCGGCACGCCACTGACCAATATGGCATTATTTTATGATGGGAACTTGAAATAGTCATAACTTCTTACTCGGTTATCAAATTTAGGCGAATTTTATATTGATGGAAATCTTATTGAATTTCCCACATGACAGATGTGAAAATCTTAAAAATACCACGTGTACAAAAGTGGATTCATATTTCAAAGAAAGATCCTCACATTTTTTAGACGATTTCAAGCCAGGGAAAGGTATGGGGTATTACATAAAGAATCACCTACAAGAGTAGATACACATAACAAAAAAGATAAAAAATCCTAAGATTACTCTAACCACGGTACATAATAGGCAGTTACATCAGAATAAATGGATCCCAGATCAAATAAAGCAAATGTCGACTAATGGCACACTAAAATTGTACCTATGATAACATCAGAAGACTCTGCATTGCCCCTTATACTAGGTATGGTATACAACTAACCTTACCCACCACCTTGCTGGTGCCTGATCTATTTCTTGTCCTACTTGCCTGAGGACCTCTACAAGCACTGTGGGACCACTTTAATAATCTTTCATACCACCTCTAGGCGGAGGCAACATAGACCTACCTGCTGGAATGCCCTGTGCTATAGGAACAATTGCTCCACACATAGGACACTCTCTAGAGAAATGGACAAAGGCCCCCCAATCATAACAAGCCCCAGTTTTTGTACTGAAACTCAAAGATATAGCTGACCCAAAATAACTACCTCGACTAGAATACCCAGAATATAAACCCCTTAGAGGTTGACCACTACCCAGGCCACTATGATCGTTGTAGCTAGACTAGCCCCCATCTGTAATCCAAAGTGCAGCATAAACGGGCCTACTAGATTGACCTTGATATTTATGGTACTAGTGTAGAGGGTACCTACCTTAATAACCGCTACCTCTGAACCATGAGCCACTCTGACTCCGCTGAAACTACCCTGATATCATTGCCCCCTGGGCCTCGCAATGCATCTTCTCCATAATCTGGGCATGATCAGGAACCTTAGAAAAAGATCTATTAATAGCAACCCAACTCTATGTATCCATGCGGAGAGAAAGCCTCAATCCCTAAATAAAACATTAAACCTGACATACTCGATCGGCAAGATAGATGTGGCATGCCTAGTCAACTCATGAAATTGAGCCTCATACTCCACGATTGTTATAGAGCCTACTCCTATCACAAAAATTATTCCCTCAAATAATTTTGAAGGCTATGAGGCAAATACATCTCCAAGAAGAACTCGGAGAACTAGGCCCATGTCAACGGAGGAGATCCAACTAGCCTATAATAAAGATAACCTCTCCACCAATGTCGAGTTACAAATCCAACTGAAAGGTAGTATAGTCCACACCATGAGTCTCAACTAGGCCTAAATTATGGATCATATCCTCACAAGCAACCAAGAACTAATAAGCATCCTCACCCGGTGCCCCAGAAAACCTAGGTGGAGTCAATCTCAAGAATCCACCCAACATCTCCTACTCCTTAATAGATATTGTATGATGATCAACTACCTATTGAGAAACTACCAGCACTAGAGGAATCTCTATTCTAGGAGTAGCAGCTATAGGTTATGCCCTTATCTCTGTGCCACTCTAATCTTTAGATTTTGCACCGTCAGACGGCGTACCACCAACTAAACCCAAGAGCTAAATCATTCAATCCACACTAAATATGACTCCAAGTTCTAATACCCAACCCACATCTATCACAGCATCATAAATATACTATAATTTAGCCCAATCTAGGATAAAGGTAAACCTAGCATTACCGTTAAAAGTTAAATTTCCCCTTTGAGAAGCTTTTGCATTGTGCAATGCTATTAAAAAAGTAATCGACTCAGCAATACGAGAACAATGGTACTCATATTGTATTTTAATACTTTGGGTCTGAAATCAAGCCAAAATCCCATGTGGAGCCTACTTGTTGAATTTACATTTGAACCATCAACACGACCCTTAGTGCTCAAGGATAATCTACCTTCAAGACTGAGTAAATTTTGAGATTAAATAGTACTAAAATCAACCCAACAATAATCTATGTATTTTGGAATAAATTAAGGAATTAACCATGAATTAAATGGAAACTTACCAAGATTTTGAGGAGGAAATGAGTAATTCGAGCACACAAACACCCCAAAATTCTAATAATTACTCTCCCAATTTCCCACACTCTCTAAGGTTTTAACTCTTGTGACTTATGAGAAAAATAGGAAAAAAATAGGTAAGAAAAGGATTTAATGCCCTCCTGGTACCGCTTAAGTAGCCACTTGACCACCTAAGCCACCACCGCTAAATAGGCTAAGTACAACTTAAGCATACCCATTGGGTCTTCTCCTTCTGCTAAAGAGGAAAAACAACCGCTTAAGTGACCTCCGCATTAGCAGACTGAGCTCTACTTTAGACACCCAGTTGGTAAGCTTGGTCGCTTAAGTGGACTCTGCTAAAGCGACCTAAGTGGCGTTTTAGCAGATGCATTAGTTAAAACTTAGAAAATTCTAAGTTTTTATCGATCCATCAGAATTCATCCAAAATCCTATGAACACTAACGAACTATTCTACCCTATCAAATTGTACATTCCTGACTCAATGGCATATTCAAAATATCCATCCGAGGTTATTTCTATAAAAAGTAGGCCCCACACCTAAGGTCATTTTTATCAGATTTTGACCAATAGCTCAAAATAAGTCTTGAAGCCTTGGGACCTAAATCAAAGGTTCCTCTAGCCTAAATTCAATGTTTTAGAGTTGATAGAACTGTCAAAATTGGTATACGTGGTTGTTAAACTAAAGTTTTCACCTAATAGCCAATTTTTACCAATAAAGACTTCAAAATAAGGAATCAACTTTAAAAATCAAATGAATTATCTGGTAACTGAATTGTCAGCTTCAAAATGTCATAAATGACTTGAGGCAGCTATAGGAAAGATCTAAATAGTGAAAATGGGTGGAAATGTAAAAATAACCTAGAAGTTCATTACACTTTTATATAAGATTTACACAAAGGTAGACACTTGAGTTTCATCTCAATAACGGACATTGATGATTTTCTAGCTGATATGTTGGTTAGTATTAGTAATTTTTTAAAAATTACTTGTATTAACAACTTTTATTTTTACTTTTAAAATTCTTATAAGAGATCATCCAATTTGGGTCCCGCTCATGAAACAATCACCTAGGATTCTACTCATGTGGGCACCTAGGTTCCACAGTATCAACTAAATTCCATCGATAAAAATGTTAATTGGTTTTAATATAACTTTAAAGTAGTACTCATAATTAATTTTTTAAATATTTATTTAAAATAAATTTAAATTTATTTTTATCATAGTTTATCCATTTTAGATCCTATTCATGAGGCAACCACCCCAGATCCTACACATGTTGTCACCGAGGATCAAGTCGACACATATTTTAATATTTGTTAAATAAAAATTTAAATTAGTTCTCATTTTTATATCTTCTATTAATTTTTTAAGTTTAAACTATTACTCATTTTATTATATTTTTTAGATATAGGTTTTGGTGCCTTCATCCATTTTGAATCCTATTCGTGAGACGATCGCCCAATATCTTGGTCGACATATAAGTTAATATTTTTTGAATGAAGCTGTAAATTAGCTCTCATTTATATTTAATTTTAGCATTTGTTTAAGTTTATCTCATTTTATTTTTTCAGAATCATATTTCGACGCCTATGGACTCATCAACAAAATATTATCAAGATATCCCCCTTCCTAGATTGATCATGTAGAGAGATTGCAGAAAAAATGCGCGCTACTAAGTTTGGAAAAAGCGTACCAAGATAGAAAACTATGACGTGGAGTATCCTCTTATGAAGAGAAAGCAGGACGGGGAAGGAGATGCTTGCAGGGGTGAGGTGGAGTTCGTATGATCCATAGGTCGAAAGGTGTTCTAAGGGTTAAGCATTGTGGAATAGATTGATTTAGATATATAGTTGGATTTATTGTAATTAATTTGTATAGTTTAATGCATATATTATATTTGATGTATATATATTCGTTGATGATAATTATTATTATAATTCCTTATAGATTTAAATAATCAACACAAATTAGGTCGACAACTAAATCATTTGACATATGAAAAATAATGTGATTAACCTATAAATCTAAACTACCAAAAGAACTAAGTGTTGGTTGATTTTATGACCAGGTTAGTGAGATATATGAGTTTTTACACGTAGATGACCCTTAAGGTTAATTTTGCCTGATGCCTTATATAGTACTAAATTTAGTGCATAACGTGTAGTTTTGTTCAATTTTCTTTTTGTATTCTATATTGTACCACCTTTTTTCCCATCATTTAGGTTTATGACTCCGATGCATTACATTCTACAGTGTGTATGAAATAAGTAGAAGATAGAAGACTAAATATTAAGCCAGTATGACCCTGGAGGCTCTTACACTTGACTCAATTTATCAATTGGACCCTTCTATTTCACGAATTTTCAATTGGACAGTTGAACTATTTGAAATAAGATAACTTGCATTGACATGAATCACACATCATATCTACATCAAAAAATTAATGTCGCATCATCTCCACATCATTTTTATATTCATCTACTTAAAAGAGTTTTTATCCTATATTTCATTTTTATTCTCTATTTTCTAAATTTGGAAAATATTTTAAGAATTCATGTATTCATTTTTTCTTGGTTACACTATGTAGACCACCCAACAATCACGACCCGAATCAGAGCCTGGCTATGAGGGGTATTTCAAGTCCACCATAGACCAGAAACCACCCCATTCACCTAACCTTATAAGTGAATAATAACAATAAAGATAAAGCGGGAGACAATTCAAGATAGCAATAAAAAATGAATAGATGACTTAAAAAAAACTAAGAGTCAAAATATTAACCAACCCATATTTGTCCACAATATCCTCTAAAACCAGAAATACCAAATAAGTTAGGACATGCCCCCGGCAATGACCAAAAGAAATCCAAAGTACTATGAAAGAAAAGGGAGAATGATGAAATGACAAAGCCTTCCGAATGATGGAGGCTCACCACTTCACGGCAACTGAACAGACGTGCTAATCCACCTAATGTTGCACAGGAGCAACAGAAATGTCTCCGTACTCTACATCAAGAAATGATGTAGCGTCCTAGGAAGGTCAATAGGATAAGCTATCATGTAACTTAAGAAAAGTGATAACATAATGTCATGTCCAAAAACCAGCCAAACCACATGCACATATTTATATATACATATATAGGATCCAGGGATAAGTTAAGGGTCAGGAACATGAGATTTTTAAAACCATTAACCTAGACTATGTAGCTCAATCCATACTAAGGTCATAAATGTTCTATAAGGGTTCAGCTCCCCCTGCTGAAAGGGCTCCAATGTGTGTTAGCCGCACGAATTAAGGAATTTAGAGAGAGGGCCAGAGACACCAAGGCACCAATCATCCCAAAAGTATATAATGTGTGAACTATGTTCATAGTCATAAAGACCCCCACGCCGGTAAACGTGGTTTCTAGTATTGGTCCTTTCAGGACCTCCATCTTCACGGTGAGCTACGCAACCTCCTTTAAGCCCAAACTAAAATTACGTTGCATATAATTCCAAACATTAACTTAGGAGTCATTCATTAAGGCATTTACTATCACGACCTAAAATATAAGGGTCATGATGGCACTTATCATGGTGAACCTTAACGAGTAAGCCTATTACCCAAACTGATACAGAAAGGGAGAAAGACGAAAATACCACCAGGGTAAGACTTCTAGAATGAAATTAAACCATATAAGCATAATAAATGCAAAAAGAATATAGTTAACAACGCAACCATAACTCCTAAAATCTGATGTCAACAGTATACGAATGTATCTAGTACAACTCAAATCCATAGGAAAAACATAAGATGTCCAAATACAAGAGAAACTTTGTCTCTGAAATGAAAATAATGATATAGTTTATGAGAAAGGTAGTAGAATACATCCGGATGCTTGAATGTCAACTACTACCTTAAAAGCACCAAATATCAATCGAATCAACCAAGCTGGGGCACACTCGAACTAGGACCTACCCCAAAAGGTCGTAGTAGGCGTGAGTATGATACATTTGTACATAGTAGTTATCATAGCCGATCGATAAAAGTAGATAATAAAACATACAAAATACGTATAATGAGCACGTCACCTACAATCAAAAAATGTCCTACAATGGTAGCCCACACCTCTTGCACTAACAACTCAACTATATATATACACAAAAACACACACACACACATACATATATATATTATATTACGTATATTACAATGACACAAGAAGGTAGAACACAAATTTATATCGTAATCCATACAAGTAAAAACAAGGATAACATGTATATACAAGAATACCAAGTACAAATAGCTAAAGATAGAGCAAATAGGCATATGAAAAGTCAATATGGTAATTCAATCACAACATAAACGCAACAAAGCAAGTGCAATGTACAAGATGGAAATGATGATGATGATGATGCAAGAGGTTGTCGCGCAACCTTCGTATACATCCACGGAAGAAAGCCTCCCAACATGTGACCTATGGTGGGTTCCTCAACCCATATATAATCTATATATATATATATATATATATATATATATATATATATCCATTTCTCCTCCCCGGCACATCCCCTGGGGAGGGTTTTATAAGATGTCACATTTTTTGTCATAAAAAAATGTTATCAGTGTTTCCCAGATGTTGCAATGGTAGTACCATTTGTTTCATAAATAAGTATGATATAAGGACGTGATGCTCACAAGCAATCACAATGAATATTTCTTTAACCAACCATAAGATGTACTTCCATAACCAACGACAATGATATATTCCACAACTATGTGAACTAATATCCACTCACTATTTCCACCATCCATTAAATTCCACATGATTTGTATGCCAATAAAGTATGAATACAACATAATACACCAATGGTACCACAATAGGAATTTTAACAAGCCAATTTATTCACATGTATTTCAGGTTATCAACATCACATAGGACCCCATGCGGTCACACATATCATAAAAAATCTCAAACCTATAATTGTATCAAATATAGGCCCCCACATGGGCACAACACATTTAGATAGCTAATTTCATATTAGTTCCCATCCCATTAACATGCATAAAAACTACCCAACCCAGTCTAAATAGTAGAGCCATGACCTACCTCGAAGGCTGAAAACTATCTGCTACGCTTCAACCCATGACCTTTTTTCTTATGAACAAACCCAAAATTAACTAAAACTAAGAAATATAGAATCTACGCATCAAAACATGATACCCATATTGCCTACTTTTGGTTCGGATTCAAAATAGACCCCGAAAATGGGGTTTTAAAAAAGAAGGGCAAAATTGTAACTTTATTTCAAAAACATGTTCCCCATGCTTTTAGAAATCTACAGCAGAAAATCCAAGTCAAAATGAGTTAAAATGAGGTTCAAATCAAAGAAAATTCATTTTTAAACCTACTTTAAAATCAAGAATCGAAGTTGTTTTGAAGATGGAATTTAGGAAAAATAAGTAATTATAGAATTAGGAATATTATTCAGGTGAAAAGGAGTAAAATTGGGGTTTAAAATCAAGCCTTAAGGTTTTGGAGTTTTGAAAAATTAATCAAGAATTTTACTAAAAGAAGGGTGAATTCTAACCTTAAATCCATAAGAGAATCAAGAAATAGATGTTAATCTAGTTTCCCAAGCACCCACAAGCTCCACTTTATAGGCTTTGACACTATGGGGTTTTTGGCTCTCAAGAATGAGTGAGAAATGGCCAATTTGCGACCTAAAAGGTTTATTTATACCCTTACTATGTTCTCAAATATTGCAATAACACAATCAGGTGTGTACTCGCACTACCTGGCTGCAGTAGCAGATATGATGATCGTAGTAGGCATTGGTGCAATTGCACTATCTTCTACCATGATAGATGACAACTGAAACTTAATGAATTTCCAAGTTACCGCTAAGGCCTCCGAATTCATTCGAATTCCGATACATACAAATGAACTATGTAAGCACACTAAATTCAACACTCGAACTCATTAGTGATATTCGATTTTGAAAAGACATCATTTTCACAAGGTAGGCCCCTAAAACCCAAAATTATAATGTTTCAAACCAAGGGTCAAAATGAGATTTAAAAGTCACAGAACTAGACCCAATATGTTACCACCCTAAAATTAATGTTCTTGATCTGCTGGCACAGTCTATTCATCCATCCATTACACGGATCAAAAGATAACTATAGAAGTCCATAATGAGGTGTCGAGCCTTCGAAAACCATAATATTGCACATATGGTACCAAATGCATTGAGAATCGAGTCGATCAACCCCACACCCCATAAATACTATAAAACAACTATGGGGAGAGGTAAAATATTCAAATGACCAAAAAACACATATTTTATCAAAATTCAGGTCATTACATTAACTGCTTGGTAGCGTTGTATCAATACGTTTTCAAGCTAAATTAAACATGTCAAACCAATCCACATAACCAAATTAACTCTCAAGTTCTATTAAAATCCAAACCATGGCCACCAAGGCCATCCAAATCAATTTTTATATACATTAATGCAATGCATTGAGTTCAAAAGCAAGTTAAACCATGTTATTTTCCATAATTAAAATTAAATTAACAAAATGGGTTGAGTTTCATTCATTTCCAAGTCAAAAATTCATTCAATTTGTAGAAAAACTTATCCCCTATTCTAACCATTTAAATAATATACCAATTCAATCCCAAAAATATCAATTTAAAACATGAATAATCAATTCAAAGCATGGGACAAGTAATTCAATCAGTAACAACCAAACCCCCTTAACCTACTTTCAAAACCCATAATTTAAATCACATGAAAATCCATTCAATTCATGCCATAATGTAAAATTAAAGTTTAGGAAAGATAAACATGCCTGAAACAACAAGAAATTGAAGTCAATTTGAAGTTTGGAGCCCGAATGGTGAATGCACTGTGAAATCCTTGAATGTTTTTGGGTTTTGAGTTTTAAGACAGAATGGGTAATTTTGATGTTTGAAAACTGAAGAAAACAGACTTATTTTATGATTAAAGGTCGTACAAGGGGTAAAAAGACTGAAATACCCTCACCCCAAATAAAAAAAAACAAAACTAGATAAATTAACACACTATGAGGCACACCATTATCGTAGAGGTTATCCTTCATTCCACGTAGATATCATGGAGGTTAACCTCTAAGACACGACCTAATCACAGACCCTCACTATCTTAGGAGTTCCAAAATAACCCCAAACCTAGTTTAAAAATACAAAACTTTCTCTAAACACCCTTTTAACCTCCATAAACACAATTCAACTCAAAAATAGATATTATGAATGCGGGAAGGTCAGTAATAAAATGATCAAAATTTTAAGGGGGCTTACAGTAGCCCCCCTTAGGATCATTCATTCCCGAATGATGAGTCAGGATACTTTTAGCACAAGAATAGCAAGAATACACAAGAATTAAATGACAAACTCGAAAGGTAACAAGAGGAAAATGAAACTCATACCTTAAGAACTTCCATCCAACCTGGGAAACAAGAATGGATATTTATCCTTCATATTTTCCTTAGCTTTCTGCATAGCCTCTTCTATATTTTTATTCCTCTAAAGAACCTTCACCGAGGCTACATCTTTTGTCCTTAATCTACGGACTTGCTTATCCAATATTTCAGTTGGGACTTTCTCATAAAACAAGAAATCTATAACACTAAGATCCTCAACAGGCACTATCAAGGAAGGATCACCTACATATTTTTCAGTATGGACACATGAAACATGGGATGAATAAAACCCAAACTCATAGGTAAATCTAACTCGTATGCCATATTTCCAACTCTCCTGACAATCTCATATGGACCAATGTAATGGGGATGAGCTTTCCTTTCTTCCCAAACTGCTTGACTCCTTCCGTAAAAGATACCTTCAAGAATACCCAATCACTTACTTCAAACTCCAACCCTCCTTGCCTCATATTCGCATAAGACTTTTGGTGACTTTGAACAGTCTTAAGTCTATCTATAATAACCTTTACCTTTACAATGGATTTGTTAACCATTTTAGGACCAAACAACCTAGTCTCACCAACTGTAAACCATATACTAAGAGACCTACACTTCCTACCATAAAGAGCCTCAAAAGAATCCATCTGAATACTCGAGTTATAACTATTGTGCTACACAAACTTAATAAGAAGTAAATGATCAACCCAACATCCCTTAAAATCAATCACACGGGACCTTAGCATATATTTCTAAGTCTGAATAGTATGCTCCTCTTGTCCATCCATTTGAGGGTCAAAAGTAGTGCTGAAGTTCACCTGAGAACCCAAACCTTTTTAAAATAAACATAAGAAGTAAGAAGAAAACTGTGTCTGGACCACCATGCAACTTTACAATCTCCTAAATGGATAACTTTGCATAATCTTCTCATAAGTATTTAGTCCTCATGTGCAAAAAATAAGCAGACTTAATCATCCTATCCACAATGACCCAAATCGAATCATACAAGTTCCGAGACTATGGAAGACCCATAATGAAATCCATATAGATTATCTCCTTCTTATACATGGGCAACTCTATCTCTTGATATATGCCACCAGGCCTCAAGTTTTAAACCTTAACTTGCTGATAAACCATATACTTAGCCATAAAATTTTCTATATCCCTCTTCATATTATTCCATCAATAGATTGTCTTCAAGTTTATGGTACATCTTAGTTGAAACCGGATGAACTGTATACCAAGACCCATGAGCCTCAGTCAAAATAAAATGCCACAAACTTTGGCCCTTGCAAAAATTTTTGAGCCTTGAACATTTTATGCATCATACCACTCATATGAAGTATATATGATTTGAAGTCCTTGGTCGTATGTTGGTTAGTGTTACATTATCCAATTTTTATTCTTGGTATGAGAAGGCATCATACTAGTCATATGTTAGGGTACGAGAAGTATAGTGCTAAATTGTATGATGTCCAAAGTCTAGCCTAGAGGATTTTACCTAGGGTATGATTTGAATGGGTATAAGTCATAGGGTAGGGTACGACTCATGTGAAGGAGTTTTATGTTGGACAAATTATAGTGTCCAAAATTCTGATAAATATATGTGTGGAGGGTACCACTGGTATTATGTGGATATGAGTGGAAAGCCCAAACCATACCCTCCTGTGAGTTTTTGACAACTTTTAAGCTAAGAGTATTTTAGACATTTCCCTCCCCAAAACCCTTAAGACCCTACATCTTATAACACTTTTTGTCCTCTTATAACTTACTTTGCAGTATTAAAACACTCTCAAAATCCTCTCTAAACTCTCTCTTGAAGATTGGGATATGGTTTCTACAAGGTGTTCATCTAGAGGCTCAAGAGTCAAGTTCTTTCCATGAATCTTTGTGAATAAGGCATGTGACTCTTCCTTCATTGTTAATTTATAAAAATTATGTGATTTAAACATTGTTCTTGAATCATTAATGGTGCTTTTGAAAACCAATGTTGAGGATTTTGTTGAATATTGTTGAGTATTGTTTACTCTTGATTTAAATTATGAATATACATGATTTAATGATGGTTTTGCACATATGGGTGCTTGGTAATTTTGGTTGAACAGTTGTGTCATGGTTAGCCCTAAACTTGATGGTTTTTACTTTGGTTTTGGTCTTGGTAAATGTATGCCCTCAATGTATTTGTGAAAATAACTATGAGAAGAATCTAGTCACACGATGAGTTATGCTTTGAACAACTGTTTGGCATAAGAATGTTAATGAAGAATGTATGGTTTGTGAAGGTATTAGTAACCATAAATTTACTTGAATTGTAATTTGAACTAATGCACTTCCTAATAATGTAAATGGTTGGTAGATGGTTTCATAAAGGCCTTATTGGCCATATGTTGATTTGAATTTTAACCTTGGTGGTTTAAATAGATAAATGGGTTTGAGACCCTAAATTTTTAATGGACTTGATATCTTGTATAGACAAAGGGTTCAATTCCCAAAGTCAAATGGTAATGGTTGTGGCATGTTGTACACTTGCAAGTCGGGTTGGTATGACGATACCAATGGGATACCTTGGTAAGTAATTGGACTAATGGTTGTGTGTACATGTAAATAATGTTTTAATTGGGCTCTAAATTATGATGTTTAGTCAGGCCATGAAAGTGGAGTCTGAAGTACTAACACTGGAAACTACGCTAGTCGGTACGGGCATTTATATGATCGGATATGGATATTCTCTGGTTCGTGCGGCTACATGCACTAAGGCCCTTTCATCTAGGGGAGATCTAGACCCATATAGCCTATGGGTGTCTTGTTTATGATGGTTATTCTACAAAGCCTAGGTTAATGATTTTTAAGTTCATGCTAATTTGTGTTCCCTATCCCGTCACTACATATAAATAGATGTATATGTAATTGCATATGACGATTTGACTCAGTTTTGAATGAAGGGATTATTTTATTCATCTATCCCTGAGTTACATACTAGCGTTCATCCACTAACCGTCATTGGACCTATATCCCAATGTGATACAGGGACCAGAGCTTCTTTTACTTTTCTAGCGCAGTGACCAAAGGTTCGAGTGGTATGTGAGCTTACATTGAAGTGGTGAAATTTCCTACTTCGGAAGGCATATATTTCATGGTCTTTTACTATTTGTCATAGACATTGTTAGACTTGGTGTTTGGCTATTGTTGGGGGCATGTCCTAACATTCTACTGACTTTGGATTGTAGAGGCTTCATAAATTACTATGGACTTGGGTGTGTTGGTTTAGTGTTTGTGGTGACAAATTATTTAAACATTACATAAGATATTGATAGTCTTATTTTAAATATCTTGTTATATGTTCGGATTTCATCCCGACACTTGTGGTTGATATGTTGGTTAGGTTAGGTGGGGGGGGCGATCTCCGGTCCATGTGGGACTTAAGATACCCATCATAGCCAGGCCCTTGTTTGGTTCATGACATAAAATCCTTTCCCACAGCCCATCAATATCAGACACACACAATATACCTTTATACCTCATAATACGATCTCCCCCAATATCAAATGCAATAACCTTTCATTGACCCACATCATCATTAATCTGCATAAGTGGTGATGTCTAAGGTACACCTTCTCTTAGAAGATAATATGGATGCTACCAAATATAGTAACCCAACAAAGGTTAGGGTCGAATCCCAAGGGAATATGTGGATTCAGGGATCTCAGTTGTTGTAATCAACGGGCGAAACTGGAAATGTAAATGGGTTGTTTTGAGTGTCAATTTTGAACTAATAACGAATATGAACTTTGGTTGTAATCAGTCATAAGTTAACACTAGTATTGTGTTCCCCCTGGCTTCTCAACTCCATAGGCTTATCGTGCTGTGTTGAACCAATCAATACCTTGCATGCAAAATCAATAAGTTATGTACCTTCTACAGTATTTTCAATGAGTAGAAGGATTTCACCCTTTACATTTTGAGTCTGAGGATATCGTCTTACAAACCCTTATCTTGATCCTATTTAACTATTACCTTTTGAGTCTCTAGTTTATTAGATGAAACCTAACCATCTTACTAAGATAAAACCTAGAAGTGTGGATCAACAGCTAAACTCCAATTTATTGTTGTCTTTATCTTTTTCTAGTTACTACTCCTCTTTTGGAGTAAGTAGCAATAATCTAGGCGGGATCCTAATGTGTGAACCCATTAAGAAAACTATTATATTATAAAGAAATAAATACATGCATGGGTATTGGTTCAAAACAACAATAGCACTTTCCCTACTTTGTTAATCTGCCCGGGTTTCCACAACCCTAGCTATGGGTTTTTAGCCGCTCATGCTTGTGAAGAAATACACAACATTCATAATCAAAAGCGTAGATGAAATCACAATAATAAAAAGTAGAAAACCCACAATCGTAATTAAATCAATAAACCAAAGTCAATACAAGAGAATCCCAAGATCAAAATCAAATCTTGGAATCAAAATATGTTTGTGACTATCAAAAATGCATATTTCCTACTAAAAACACATAATAAAGGGTATTTATAGTACATAAGGAAACCATAAAACCAAAGATCGAATCAAAATAGGATAAAACATGGTCAGTGGCCACTTATGGTCTGCACTTGCGCCATGACCTTGGGCGCAAGTAGCACTTGCAGCCTGCAGGGTGGGCGCAAGTGCCAGGCGTAAGTGCCAGAATAAATTTTTCCTGCAAGTCAGCTCTTGGTATTTTGGACTTCTGGCACTTTCTTTGCCCACATGCAGTCCATAAGTGCTACTTACAGTCCACACGTTGACTTAGCAAGTTTTGGGAGTCATCTTTTCATCACTTCTTCAAGTCCCGTACATGCTTAGATCATGAAAATGCTGAAAAAGTGTCCCTAACATCCATAATTGCTCCAATAACTAGCCAAGAACATCTTTTTCATGAACTTAGCATTCAAAACCTAATTTCCTGCAAAACATACCCAAAACGCATCATATCTAACAAAAAAACCTCAGAAACTTGAATATTTTGCTCGTTTTAAGCATCAAAAGTGCTATATTTGTATTGCACATCAACACCCTCAACTTAAAATGTTTTTATGTCCTTGGAAACAAAACACAACAAAACAAAAATGATGCTTAGCTAGGAGAATGTAAGCTATTCAAGGTAGTCATTCAACACTTTAAGCTCAGAACACAATAACCCCTTCAATCTCACTTTTCAAAACCAACTATGTATGAACATGAAGCACAACAATGTGACATAATGGGATTAAGGCATGACAATTATATTAGCAATAGACAACCATGCATATGTACAAATTAAATGACCTGAAATAACAAATAGCTAGCAATATGACTCATGTGACCTCACAACAAAGATGAACCACTAACTCATATAAAATAAGTCATGTCAGTGCAGGGACATTCATGAGACACTCACCCTCAAAAAAGAAGTTCCAATCAATGCATGTCAAATACCATAGTCTTGCCCTTATTTTCTTTACCTTAGAATTTAGACAGTCAAGTTAGAATTACTACAAGACTTTTTTCAACTTGTAATGTAGGCTTGAGGGATGCTATGGTACATATGTACATATCAAGTGACTAATCCTCCTTGGCACTACACTAACCTTGGGGTGTCACTTACTAGCCAATTTGCTTTTTATTTCCCCCTTATTTCTCCCTTTTTATGAGACTTACTAGCCAATTTCTGTTTTATTTCACCCTTATTTCTCTTTTTATTTTTTATTGCACATTCAGGTTTGGTGAGGTCTTTTATTCTTTCTTTTTGCATTTTTTTCACAATTTTTCTTTTCTTTTTCTTTTTCTCTTTCTTTGTCTTTTCTTTTTCTACTATACCTAGCCCTACTAACTTTTTCTCTTATTTTACCCTTCTACATACCCATTTTATACTACGTACCCCTATGATAGGAACACTCAACTTAGGCATTTTGCCTGAGTTAAGGTGCACAATGTCCAAGGAGGACCAAGGTCAAAATAGGTTCATTATAGCATAAATGTGAAGGTGAATAGGTGAAATAAGAAAAATAGGCTATATGGCTCAAAACAGGGATCAAGGGATAAAACTCACACATGGAAGGTCATTTAGGCTAAAAGTGGACTGAAATAAAATATGGGTCATGGTCCTTTCCTAACTGACTATCTTACGACTTAGGAAAAACTAATCGGGCAAGTTCTGAATTCAACACACAAAGGAAACTAGTAGCGTCTTACACACATTGGCACATAGTCGCACCATAAGCTACTACCTATCTGGTTTATGCAATTGTTAGCAATAATTATCATGTCCCTAATCGTAATGCCATAACAAGATCCACAATGTTCACACATATATACATTTACATAATTCTAAAACACAATTCTTGGAGGGGTGTCATTTTTTCTCAAAAATTAATGAAAAACATGACTACTGCCCTAAATACTTAAAGATCTCCTAATTACACAGAATATATCAAAATATGAAACAAAACACAATACGAACACAAATTATCCTAGACGGACCAGTTCTTCCCCAGATAGGGGTATATCCACTCACGGAGGCCATGGTGGTGGCAGTACACTATGAGAAGATGCATCCTCAACTATCTCAGCACGCCTCTGCCTATCAATAATTGCAGTCTCCATATAATCGTGGGTGGCCTTTTTCATGGCTTGCTTATATGGCCTATCTAGATTCTTCAATTCCCTACTCGTCCTCTTTCGGTCCTAACTACGATTACCGCTACATCATCTTTCGAGAATAAATTAAAGTATCTGGTACCACACGAAGGTGATGGCTGAGTAATTGGGGATACAACTAGAGGGATGGACAATATATGCCTCTCAGTGAGAGAGCACACCTATGCTCGCAAGATATCTACATTTTTCTTCATATTTCCTACATTCGGTATCTCTATCTCTGCAAACTGGACTTCCACACATCTCTCATCAGCACCGGGTGCATTTGGTATACTAGCCTCTGCAATAACATCCTCGTTAATAGTGTCTATTACAAACACCACTCACATATCGTCTGGCTATTGCACTGTCATATACACATCAAATAGTACTTTCTCATCATTCATTTTGAAGGTAATCTCCCCCAAGTCCATATCAATCAATAGCCTACTAGTGGGTAGAAAGGGTCTACCCAGTATAATAGGGGCTTAAAAGTAACCTCACAATCAAGAACCATGAAATTAGTGGGAAACATAAGGGATTCCACCCTTACTTTAACGTCACACAAAACACCTATCGATTTCTTCTTAGATGAGTCAGCCATCAATAGATTTATGGACGTAGGTTTGAGTTTTCCCATCCTCAACAGCTTGTACACAACCAGTGAAATCTGATTTACTCCTGATCCCAAGTCACATAAAGCCTGCATGACATTGAAAGGACCAATAGAACATGGAATAGTGACTACTCTAGGGTCCTCCTTCTTTTCTACTAATAGAAAGGAAGGGGTTGCACGATAAGGGTGCACATGATCATTGTTCTCAATGACCTAATCCTCACTACTATCATACTCAAAATTATCATCACCCTATGTCAGCTTTGTAGACTCAGTCTCAGGTGTCTCATCGCTCTCAGTGTTGTCAATCTTCAATTCCTCAATAGTAGGTATATGGGGATCAATAGTAGTGGCACCACAATTAGTGGTGATAGCTAGATAATGACTTATAGCTGGTGGACTCTGAACTTTCTCACTTGGAAGAGTAACAGGTTGTTTTTATTTGATCATATCAGACATTTTCCTAAACTGGTACTCTAACGGCTTAATAGTAGTGGCATAAGTGTATCGCCCCAAGAACCTATCTCCAGACATCATATGGTGCTTAAGGCCACATGTGGCCCCAAGATAGCCCTCCCAACCTGTCATCACTTTTAGAACTCACTATGACAATAATCAAGCTAAAATAAGGAAGAAAAATCATGTCATGAACATATTGGAATATGACGAAGTACTGGCCTGTACAATCAAAATACTGAAATTTTTGTACATATTGGTACTCTAGTCTAACAAAAGCCTCTACTACATAAGACTGAGGAGCCATTAGTATAGATCCCCAACTGACTTGTACTGAACTGAAAAGAAACAACCATCTACTAACAAGGAAAAATCAAGGACATAGGTCCTCGAACCATGAGGACTCACCAACTGCAGAAATGTAGATGAAGGTACTCAAAGATCACTATCGCTACTAAGACTGAGCACCCGAACCTACATCATGAGGAAATATAAAACACAGAAGAGTATAGTAATCAGTACTTGGGAATGTACTGAGTATGTGGGGGTGTATGCAATATTTTTAAATAATATCATAAATGTAAAATAAAATCATGCATGCTGACAATAATGACTCTCTTCGCTTGAATTTCCTAAAACATAATTTTCATAAATCATCAATAATAACACATACTTCATAAATCTCATAAATCATTGGAGTCAACTCAAACTCTTTGACTCATGACTTAGAGTGACTCGGTAACTCAAGAAATTTAGACTATTATGGACTTGGGAGTTTCTTATAACCGACATACACCATGTGAGCCGCATGGAGTCCAATGTTTTGCCCTTCTAAGGAAGGAACTCCACATTGGTGGG
This sequence comes from Capsicum baccatum var. pendulum, assembly GCA_030864225.1. Classification (NCBI taxonomy): domain Eukaryota; kingdom Viridiplantae; phylum Streptophyta; class Magnoliopsida; order Solanales; family Solanaceae; genus Capsicum; species Capsicum baccatum. Next base: position 138,139,402 of record CM061552.1, read on the forward strand.
AGCATTATACTCTTGTCAGGGAGTATAACCTCAAGCTCATCTCTGTGATCACAAACTCGGCACTTTGTCCCTCAAATCTCAATCCTACGGTGGCACGTAGTTCTGAGGAAGTAGGATGCACTGAACCCACACTTCCCTCTTGGTGTTAATTACTCCTCCCAAACTCAGCTCAGAATGCGTTAGAAAATTTACCTCAATCAACTCAAGGTTCTATCATGAAGACCAAAATATAAATATATCTCATCTGTAAATCATAAACAGCTTGTGGATTCCTAACTCGACTCAAACTCAAACAGTTTTACTCAACATCAAGTACTCTTGCTTATCAAATCATACCAAGTATCAAAAGCTTAGAGAAAACGCCATAGGACTCATTCTTGATTCTCAAGCTCAATATCAATATATATATTCAATAATTAACTTCTCATGGAAAAGCTTAAAATCATGACTCTTATCATTTGTCACTTAGAAATCATCAATTCATAGTAGCAATGTACAATTCATAGCATAAATTCCCAATTTAAGAAATAAAACAATGAATAGTCATGTATATCAATCTTGAAATAGATCAATTCTCATAAATCAATGATAAGGTACTTTGGGTATAAACCCACTTGTAAAATCATGAAATTCCAATAGTAAAATCAATTCTTTGGGCACAAGAATGAAGGGATATTCTTGTTCAAGCCCCACATACCTTGATTATAATTCGGAATGAATAAACTTGCTATAGACTTCTTTCCCCACTTCTTGAGTTAGGATTCTTGATGTTTTTGACTTGAAAGTTTTGAATCTTGAACTAATTTGCAAAAACTACGGCTCGATTTTGAGATGTTTAGACAAGAATTAGATTGGATTTTGGAGAGAAACCCTAGCTTTGGATGGAATGGAAGAGGAAAATAAGGATTTTCTCCTCTCTCTGTACATATATAGTAGGTAATGACGGATGGAAAGACCAAAATACCCTTGAGAAAATTCTAGAACTGGAGCCCAGTTTTTGGTCTTGGCATGACGCGCTATGATCGTAGACCTTCACTAGATTTTGAAAATTAGGAAACTGTTCAGTGGCGCGATGAGGTGAAGTCGCATTTGCCACCTTGGTCGTGACCTGCAAGGGCACCGCGATGCGGTGGAATCACATTGGTGCACTGGAATTTGACAATCCTGATATTGAGCCTTGGCACGACGCGGTGAATATCACGGAGACTCACTGGAAAATGACAATTGCCATTTTGGCTGGCTTCGTGATGTGCTAAAGTGCCAGGTGGCACACTGTCTCGCTAAAATGGCTCTAACTCTTCACCCGAGTGTCGAATTTGGGCAAATTTGGTATCGATGGAAATCTTATTCAATGCTCTACATGACAAAAAGTAGAAATTAGAGAAATTCGACATGGTATAAATATCAATCACTTTAGAAGTCAACCATATTCACTTAAAAGGCAAATTTAGGCTTAAGGAACGATCGGGGTATTACAATATCTCCCCATTAGAAACATTCATCCTTGAATGTTTCTAGTTAGTCTCAAGATCAAAGAGGAAACTGGAAACACTTTATAGGAACAATCTCGCTCAACCGGCTTATAGAATAGATATCTACATAGCTGAATACACTGGATTAGTAGGGAACTGTATTAAAGAAGAATAATACCTTCGGCTTCTTTTGAACTCGTAGAGGAGAGATGGGGGTACTTACCTCGCATATCTGCTTCTGCTTCCCAAGTAACACCCTCAACAGATTGATTTCGCCATAGAACTTTAACTAAGGGAACTTCCTTGTTCCTTAGTCTACGTACTTAATGATCTAGAATCTCGACCGAAACTTTATCATAAGAAATATTGTCCCAAACATCAAAGCTTTCTGATGGTTCAACCAGAACTGAATCACCAATGTGCTTCTTGAGCATAAAAATGTGAAAGACAGGGTGGACAGCTGACAACTCTGCAGGCAACTCAGTCTCATAAGTTGTTTTCCCAACACGATTAAAAACTCTATAAGGGCCAACATATCGAGGACTAAGCTTCCCTTTCTTACCAAATCTTTTCACCCCTTTCATGGGAGAAATTTTTAAGTACACCAAATCATCAACTTTAAACTCAAGAGCTCTTTTTCTCACATCTGCATACGACTTCTGACGACTTTGGGTTATCTTCAACCTTTCTCGAATAAACTTAACTTTCTCCATGGCCTCGAACACCAGATCAGGTCCAATAACAGTAGCCTCACCCACTTCAAACCAACCTATGGGTGATCTACATCGCCTTCTATATAAAGCCTCAAATGGATCCATTCTAATGCTAGCATGAAAACTATTGTTATAAGCGAATTCAATTAATGGAAAATGTTCATCCCAACTTCTTTTGAAGTCAAGAACACATGCCCTCAACATATCCTCCAAGGTTTAGATGATACTCTCAGCCTGACCGTCCGTCTGTGGATGAAAAGTGGAGCTAAGACGAACTTGGGTGCCAAGACCCTTCTAAATGGCTCTCCAAAACTTAGAAGTAAAGTGAGTACCTCTTTCGGAGATGATAGCCAACAAAACTCCATGCAACCTGACTAACTCTCGGATGTACAGCTTAGCCTAGTCCTCAGCGGTAAAAGATGTATGTACTGGCAGGAAATATGCTGACTTAGTCAACCTGTCTACAATGACCCAAATAGAATCATGATAATAACGAGAGAGAGGTAAACCGATCATGAAATCTATGTTCACCACTTCCTACTTCTAAGTAGGAATGCTAAATTCTTGCATTATACCACCGGGATTCTGGTGCTCTATCTTCACCTATTGGCAAGGTGCATACTTCTCCACAAACTTTACTATATCCCTCTTCATACCATTCCACCAATAAATTTCTTACAAATCGTGATATATCTTGGTAGCACCGGGATGAATAAAATACCGCGCGCCATGCGCCTCAGCCATAATCCTGTGCCTCAAATCATCAACATCTGAAACACACAATTTATTTTGAAATCTTAATACACCATCTTCCCCTTGGGAGAAAACCTCCATCTTTTGGTCTTTGACTGACCCTTTCAGTTCGACCAAACGAGAATCCATATCCTATTTCTCCTTCACTTTTGAAACTAGGGAGGATTCGGAACTACCCCAAACCCAAATATTACCCTCAGCTGAATCAAAAAATCTAACATCCAACCTATCCAGACGATGCACTTCATAGGCTAACTCCTTCTTATCTTCCTCTATATGCGCTACACTGCCCATGGATGATCTGCTAAGGGCATCTTCCACTACATTGGCCTTGCCCGGATGATACAACACGCTCATATCATAATCCTTCAATAATTCTAACCATTGACTCTACTGCAGGTTCATCTCTCTCTGAGTAAACACATACTATAAGCTTTTGTGATCCATAAAAACATCAACATAAACACCGTACAAGTAGTATCTCTAATTTTTTAAGGCAAAACCCACTGCAACTAACTCAAGGTCATGGGTCGGGTAATTCTTCTAATGTAATTTCAACTTCCTAGAGGCATAGGCTATAACCTTACCATTGTGCATCAACACACAACCCAAACCAACTCTAGAGGCATCACAATACACCACAAAATCATCTACACCGTAAGGAAGGGTCAACACAGAGGATGAAGTGAGTCGAGTCTTTAACTCCTGAAAACTCTTCTCGCAAGAATCTGACCACTGGAATTTAACTTTCTTTTGGGTTAACCAGGTCAAAGGAGACGCAATGGAGGTGAAACCTTCAACAAAATGATGATAGTAACCACCTAGACCTAAGAAACTCCTAATGTCGGATGGAGATATAGGTCTACCCTAATTTTTCACAGCTTCTACCTTTTAAGGATCAACTCGAATACCTTTAGAAGAAACAATATGACCCAGAAAGACAACTAACCTTAGCCAAAATTCACACTTGCTAAATTTGGCAAACAACTGATGATCTTTAAGGGTTTGTAAGATGATTTGGAGATGATCTGCATGATCGGTCTTATTTTGGGTGTACACAAGAATATCATCTATGAAAACTATAACAAACATATCAGGTACTATTTGACCACCCAATTCATGAGGTCCATAAAAGTTGTTGGGGCATTAGTTAGCCCGAAGGACATGAACAAGAATTCAAAATGACCATAACGGGTGCAAAAAGTTGTCTTTGGAATATTACACTCTCTGAATTTATGTTGGTGATAATCGGATCTCAAATCTATTTTTGAGAAATAACTGGCACCTTGTAACTGATCAAATAGGTCATTAATTCTAGAAAGAGGATATTTGTTTTTGACTGTGACCTTGTTGAGCTGATGATAGTCAATGCACATACGCAATGAACCATCTTTATTTCACACGAATAGAATGGGTGCACCCCAAGAAGATACACTGGGCCTTATGAAACCCTTATTAAGAAGATCTTTGAGTTGCTCTTTCAACTCCTTAAGTTCTATGGGGGCTATACGATACGGAGGAATAGAAATAGGCTGAGTATTGAGAAATCAATCCTAAATTATATCTCTTTATCGGGAGAAACCCTTGGGAGATCATTTGGGAAAACATCAAGAAATTCATTGACAACACTAATAGACTGAATAGTCAGAGTCTCAGACTTAGTGTCTTTAAATCGAACCAAATGATAGATATAACCCTTGGAAATCAATTTCCTAGCTTTAAGGTAGGATATAAAATAACTCTTGGGAGCTACAGAATTTTTTGACCACTCAAAAATTGGCTCGTTGGGAAATTGAAAATTGACTACACGGGTACGACAGTCTATAGACGCATTACAAGAGTGAAGCCAATCCATACCCAGAATAATGTAAAAAGCAACAATGTTAAGCTGAATCAAGTCTGCCAACATGACTCTGTTAAGGACAGTGATATTACACTTCTTATACACTTAGCAATAACAGATTCACCTACTAGGGTAGAACTAGAAAAGGCTCAGGAATTTTTTTCAGCACTGATCTCAAAATTCACAGCCACCAACGGAGTCACATAAGAAAGACTTGACCTAGGGTCCATCAACACATACACATCAAAATGAAATACACGAAGCGTACCAGTAATAATATCTGGTGAATTCTCCTGCTCCTGGTGGGGTGGTATAGCATAGAAGTGATTTTGGCGCTAACCGCCAGCAGTACTAGACGAGGCACCCTGAAGAGGAGGAGGACGAGCTAAAGGGGCTGGATCACTAATAGCCTAACTCTTAGGACGAACATTGCGACTCTCTTGTCTGGCATACGAGCAATCCCTAAATTTGTGGCCCAACTTACCGCAACCAAAACAACCCTTTCGATTGACTAAGCACTCACCAGGATGGTCCTTACCACACTTCAGAATGGGGAAGGATAAGGTTTGTTACTCACACTATCCTGGGACCTGGACATAGTAGACCTATTACCCTGCTCCTGCCTGATTCTAAATACGGGAGCACTAGTTGATGAAGGCATTGGCATAAGTGAATGGTTTTAGAACTGAGGGCAATTCCCTCCAAAAAATATAGTCTGACCATACCCGTGCTGCTCTGATCTAACTCTCTTATTTGCCCTTACTCTTTTTTTCTCCTTCACCTTGTCCACTTCAATTTACTGAGCATGTATCATTAGTCTAGAAAGGCCCATGTCCCTATTAAGCATAGCAGATCTACATTCTTTCACAACATAACCAGACACACCAACTAAAAACTTACTCATACTAGTTTTAGAATCAGCCATCATACCGGGAGCATACTTAGATAACTGGTTGAACTTATGACAATACTCCTTAACTATCATGGAGCCCTGTCTCAAGTTCATAAATTCTTCTAATTTTTCTTCCCTCAGCTCCGGGGGAAAGAATCTTTCTAAGAACACATCCTGGAACAACTGCCAAGTCATGGGAGCGGCATCTTCCCTTCTACTCTTTCTCCATATCTCTACCAAATCATAAGCAACATCTTTCAAGTGATAAGAAGCTAGCTCCACACTCTCTTTCTCCATTACATGCATAATTTGGGTGATCTTTTACACCTTATCAAGATACATCTGTGGGTCCTTACCTATCTTTGACCCATAAAACTCTGGCAGATTCATCCACATAAAGTCAAGAACCCAAGCTACCATTAAACTACCTTCTTGCAGAGGTAGAACTATAAATTGTGCACGGCTCTGAGAATTGGCGGTAACCGCTTGGGCTAGCACTTGAAAAGCTGCCTGGAATTCAGTGTGGGACACTGTATCACCTAAAGGATCAAAAGGTTGAGGTCATTTGTTGTTGCTGCGAGCTCTACGAGGAGGTATTTTCTATCATAATAGAGCATGAATTAATAGCAGAGAGAAAAAGTCATAAGCACGATGGACTTTTGAAAGAAGGAAACAACTTTTCCTAAAACATGCCATAGCCTCTTGTTCATAGATGTGGCACTCTATAAACCGATGATCCAGATTCTATGTAACGTGGCTTATTATACTCCCTAGGACTTTTTGAACCTTAGGCTCTGATACCAAGCTTGTAACACCCCAAGAACCTATCCTGAGATGTCACACAGTGCTTAAGTCCACACGTGGCCCCAAGCTAACCCTCTTACCCTGTCATCACTTTTAGAACTCACTATGACAATAATCAAGCTAAAACAAGGAAGAATAATCATGTCATGAACATACTGGAATATGATGAAGTACTAGCCTGTATAATCAAAATACTAAAACTTTTGTATATTGGTACTCTAGTCTGACAAAAGCCTCTACTACATAAGACTGAGGAGCCATTGGGACAGATCCCCAACTGACTCATACTGAACTGAAAAGAAACAATCATCTACTAACAAGGCAAAATCAGGGACATAGATCCTTGAACCATGAGGACTTACCAACTACAGAAATGTAGATAAAGGTACTCAAAAATTACTATCACTGTTGAGACTGAGCACCCGAACCTATATCATGAGGAAATATAGAACACAGAAGAGTATGAAAATTAGTACTTGGAAATGTACTGAGTATGTGGGGGTGTATGCAACATTTTTAAATAATATAATAATGTAAAATTAAATCATGCAGCTGACAATAATGACTCTCTTCGCTTGAATTTCCTGAAACATAATTTCCATTAATCATCAATAATAACACATGCTTCATAAATCTCATAAATCATTGGACTCAACTCAAACTCTTTGACTCATGAGTTAGAGTGACTCGGTAACTCAAGAAACTTAGACTATTACAGACTTGGGAGTTTCTTATAACCGATATAAACCATGTGAGCCGCATGGAGTCCAATATTTTTCCCTCCTAAGGAAAAAACCCCATATTGGCGGGAGCGTTATACTCTTGCCAGGGAGTATAACCTCAAACTCATCTCTGTGATCACAAACTCGGCACTTTGTCCCTTAAATGATAATCCTACGGTGGCACATAGTTCTGGGGAATTAGGATGAACTGAACCCACACTTTTCGTTCGGTGCTAAATACTCCTCCCAGACTCAGCTCAGAACACATTAGGAAATCCACCTCAATCAACTCAAGGGTCTATCATGAAGACCAAAATATAAATATATCTCATCTGTAAAGCATAAACAGCTTGTGGATTCCTAACTCGACTCAAACTCAAACAGTTTTTCTAAACATCAAGTACACTTGATTATCAAATCATAGCAAGTATCAAAAGATTTGAGAAAACGTCATAGGACTCATTCTTGATTCTTAAGCTCAATATCAATATATATATTCAATAATTAACTTCTCATGTAAAAGCTTAAAATTATGAATCTTATCATTTATCACTTAGAAATCATCAATTCATAGTAGCAATGTACAATTCATAGCATAAATTCCTAATTTAAGAAATAAAACAATGAAATAGTCGTTTATATCAATCTTGAAATAGATCAATTCTCATAAATCAATGATAAGGTACTTTGGGTATAAACCCACTTGCAAAATCATGAAATTCCAATAGTAAAATCAATTCTTTGGGCACAAGAATAAAGGGATATTCTTGTTCAAGCCCCGCATACCTTAATGATAATTCTGAATTAATAAACTTGCTATAGACTTCTTTCCCCACTTCTTGAGTTAGGATTCTTGATGTTCTTGACTTGGAAGTTTTGAATCTTGAACTAATTTACGAAAACTACGTGTCAATTTTGAGATATTTAGATAAGAATTAGATTGGATTTTGGAGAGAAACCCTAGCTTTTGGATGGAATAGAAAAGGAAAATGAGGATTTTCTCCTCTATTTGGATATATATAGTGGGTAAGGATGGGTGGAAAGACCAAAATACCCTTGAAAAAATTCTAGAACTGGAGCCTGATTTTTGGTCCTGGCATGACGCGCCATGATCGCGGACCTTCACTGGATTTTGACAATTTGAAAACTGCTCAGTGGCGCGATGCGGTGATCGCATTTGCCACCTTGGTAGTGACCTGGAAAGGTACCACGACATAGTGGAATCATGTTGGTGCACTGGAATTTGACAATCCTGATATTGAGCCTTGGCGCGACGCGGTGAATATCATGGAGACTCAGGTAGCACACTATCTCACTAAAATGGCTCTAACTCTTCACCCGAGTGTCGAATTTGGGCAAATTTGGTATCGATGGAAAGCTTATTTAATACTCTACATGACAAATATTAGAAATTAGAGAAATAAAATATGGTATAAACATGAATCACTTTTTAAGTCAACCATATTCATATAAAAGGCGAATTTAAGCTTAAGGAACGATCGGGGTATTACAATAAAACTCCACATTTTGGGTCAACCCTAAAGAGTCAACCTTAATCTCCTTAAGGTTGTTCTCCTATTTTTCTTGACCCTTCACCAACTTGGTCAGCATTTCTTCTATTTTTTATTCTGTATATCTTCTGCTAGGTGAAATATACCTATCCCCCTTCTTTCTATAGTCATCCTTCTTTCTCCAATCACTATCTCACTCTCTACTACAGTCTCTGTATATTTCCCTTCTTTCTATAGTCATCCTTATTTCTCCAATCACCATCTCGCTTAGTACTACAATCTCTATATCTTTCATTGTAGTTCCGACATTGGTTACCTTTTCCTTAGGCTTAAAAACTTGCCAACTGATGATCCAAATAATTTGCTTCCTCCTCTAATTCTGACTCATAAGCTTTGAAAGCTGGCCCCTGTGCTGCTACTATATTTACTTTCTCGAAAGTTGCTACTACAAGCTGCTTTGCTAATACTCATAGATCAAATCTTATCAACACAATCTCTTGTGCTAATGAGTCATCAGCTACTCTCTGGTCATAGAAGGCACCAATAGAATATATGTACGATCCCCTCTAAGCCTCTCGAGTTTGACACCCTCAGTTAATAAGTGAGATCTGATCTAATATCTCTTAAGTTGCCTCCCAACATAGTCTCATAAAAGCTCCTCCAGATATGGTGTCTTCTATATCTCTAGAGATGATGGCCAAGGCTCGATAAAATAACTCTAATAAGTTAATCCCTACAATCCAATGGTTGGGTACCATACTCAACTTCTTCTTGAACCTAAACCAAGCCTCATACATGGACTCACATTATACCTTCCTAAAATTATAGATCTCATTCTTAAGCTGAATATCTTGGATGGAGGAAAGAACTAATTTAACAATTATCTATGCAACTCATTCTATATAGTGATAGATCCTCTTGAAAGTTCCCCTAACCATAAAGATATATCTCCTGTAAGTGGGAAAGGGAACAACCTCAATCTAAGTGCCTCTTAATTCACTCCTGGATATGTATATGAAGTACAAATTCTAGTAAAATTGGCTAGATGCATGTTTGCATTATATATAAGCAACCCCACAAACACACCCTTCATATATAAGAACAGAATCATAGCACTCGATATATTAAAATTAATGCATAGGTGTAAAACAGGAGAAATAATGGCTCTAGTCTCTACCAGCTCAACATACACTATATCCTCTTCATCATCCTCATATGGTTTTAAGTACTAGTGTCCTGGGATCATATGTTCTTGGCCACATCAAAATCTATTCTGATTTCCACCGAGTGTTGCTTGGTGGTTTACTGCCTGACTCTACTCAACTAGCTCTGCCTCTCGAGCTACCCGCTAAGCTTCTTTTGTTGCCCTCCTCTCATTCTCCACTTGAGCTATAAGTTGATTGGTCTATCGATCAATAATATTATGTATTCCTTAAGGAGTGATGATAGGCGAATTTACACGCCTATATCAATATATTTTGCCCATATTTTAGCCTAGTTTTGAGAACAAACTATATATTTCATGCACTTTTAGTCCTTTTTCCTATAAATGAGCTAACGAACATGATTAGTAAAGTTTCAGGTATAAATGATGCAAAATTCAGCATTTTATGGCTTACTTGACGCAAAAGAAAGCTCACGAAGGAAGGAAAGGGAGTTTACACGCCTAAGGACCAAAATTGCTGCATGGAAACTCTGTTCCGGGCTAAAACAGCATTTCTGAAGACTCTGGGGACCTGGACCAAAACTGCTGGATGGAAAATCTGTCCCGGGCTAAAACAGCATTTCTGAAGACTTTGGGGACTTACAGACACAAAGCTGGATTTTGACAATGATACATTAACCTAGTACAATTGGGTTATGTATTTCATTAGTTTATTTGGATTAGGAGAATGTTACATTAACCTAGTACAAATGGGTTAAGTATTTCCTTAGTTTAGTAGGATTTGGTTATTTATTTCATTAGCATAGTAGGAGTAGGATAGGAGTATTATAAATACCCTATCATGCTAGAGATTTTAATCAAGTCCTCCCTTAGTGGAGAGGCAAGTCCTCCCTTAGTGGAGGCAACTCCTCCCTTCATTCAAGAAATTCATTCTTAAACTATTAATTTTCTTCCATCTTTCTCATCTTCCACTACAAACACTTCTAATCTATTCTTCTATTCTCAAATTCCACAACAAGAGAATCGTTACTTGCTACGGAATCACTAAAATCACACGCCAAACACCTACTATTCACGCCATCCACCATGCAAATCGTGATATCCTTCGCATTCATGGGTAACTAAACCTCTTAGTTGGGGTTATGGAAGCCGAATGAGTTACTATCTATTGCTATGAGCTTGTGAGTTCAAGACACGTATATTGCTTATATCATTATTCTCTTCATCTTAAATCTACAATCTTTGCGGTCCAAACACAAGAACACGCCATTCTAACATCTAACCTGTTCGAGAGAAAGGTTATTTGTCTAGAAAAGAAGACGCATAGACCAACGCCAGTCTAACATTTAACTTGTTCGAGAGAAAGGTTATTTGTCTGGAAAAGAGATAATGTCAAGGTAGTAGGACACCCTTTCCTATTAAAAAGCTAGTGCCGTAACTGGACTAACCTCTTGGAGAATTTGTACCGCTAGACACACTTTAAGCTCGAGAGAGTTAAAGTGAAATAGTCCTTGTTTAGGTCGAGAGACGCTTGGATTTACCATCGACTACAATTCTCTATAAGCAATTGCATGTCAAGACTCTACACACTCATAGCCAATAGAGACGTATACCTCTGAAGGTGGACATAATCCCAACGCTTCAACTCTCATTGTTTTACAACACACGTGACAATCTCTCTTTATTTTGCTATTTTCAGTTCTTACATTCTTGTTTTGGTTAAATACTACAATCCCCCCTTTTCCTACGAGACTTGCACCAAAAGTCTATTAATTTTACTTACTTGTTGGCCAAGCTATTCCCTGTGGGATCGACACCCAACCCAGGTTGGGTTCTATATTTGCTAACGACCGCTTTACACTCCCACGAGAGCTGTAGATTGAGCGTTATCAAAAATTGGCGCCGTTGCCGGGGAATACGAGTGTCAATCAAGTTCGTGATAATTACTAGACCCTTTGGTCAAAGATTCTCGTACTTTTACTTTTAGTTGTTGTTTTTGTTTTATTTAGGTTTATTCAGTGCATCAATGAAGGCACAACGTGAAATTGAAAGGATGGCTGCTCAAGTGCATCAACAAAATATTGATAACCGTAGGCGAGCAACAAATCTTGACGATGAGGATCTGGGCGATGAAGAGCTATTAAACCCACAGCATACTGCTGAGATGGCGACACCAGCAAACAGAAGAGATCGTCAAGCAAGATATAGGCCCAAACGCCGAGCTGTGCATATACCGTTTGATGATGATGAGGATGATCTTGATGGACCTGGTGCCACCGGAGCTATTATTCTTCCGCCATTGGCACCCGGAGCAAAGTTTAATATCACTAGCGCCATGATTCAGCTTTTGCAACTCAAGGGATTATTTGGTGGACTAGCAGGCGATGATCCGAATTTGCATCTCATCAACTTTATTTCTACATGCAAGTCATTCGACAATCCTGGAGTTGGACAGAATGCAATTCGATTACGTCTATTTCCATTGTCTCTGTCTCGGGAGGCAACTATGTGGTTGAATGGGCTGACTCCTGATTCTATTACTCATTGGAGGCAATTGAAAGACGCTTTTCTAGAAAGATTCTTTCCGCCATCCAAAAAAGCACAATTGAGAGATGAGATCACCAATTTTCGACAGCTTCCAACTGAAGCTCTCCACGAAACATGGGAGAGGTTCAAGACGAAGCTAATGCGATGCCCAAACCATCATATGACCAATGTCCACTTGATGGAGATATTATACAGAGCGTTGAATTCGGTGACTAAGCCAGTGGTTGATAATGCAGCAGGTGGATCATTTATGGACCTCACCTTTGTGCAGGCAAGCAATATGCTAGATCGGATGACGAAGCAAAGTAGAGCTTGGCATACCAGGGATTCTGAGGTAACAAGCCCCACTTTATCTTTTGGCATGACTGCAGAGCAGAGGCGAAGACAAGAAGATCGCGATCAAGATATGGCTCACATGAAGACGCAAATGGATCTTCTTACCAAGCATCTATTATCAGGGAAGACCGAAAAAGTTAAGGCCGTTAGACCACGTAGAAGAGATGAATCTGATTCTAAGGAAGAAGCCAACTACTTGAACAATCAAGGGGGTTTCCGAGGCAATGCCCAAGGAAACCAAGGTCGGAACTATTATAATGAATCTGGATACAAGGACCGTGATCATGGTAGTTGGAAGAATAATTCAGACAGGAGTGGTGTGTATATTCCTCCTAGAAATTATGAGGCTGAGGCGTCTGGTTCTGAAAAGATGTCTATGGAAGATATGATGGCCAAGCTGCTGAAAGGAGTAGAGGCAACCAATATGGGCGTAACCGAGGTGAAGAATGATTTGTCTTCAATGAATCAGTTGGTTAACTCACATTCCATTGCAATAAGACAACTAGAGCAGCAATTCAGTCAACTTTCAGCAGCACTCAACCAAAGAAAAGCCGGCACCTTACCTAGCGATGCTGTGCAAAACCCAAGGAATGATGGGTCATGCATGGCCATCACTACCAGAAGTGGTAAGGCGCTGGAAACTTCAGCAAAAGGCAAGAAAGTGGTTGACGAAGTTGTACGGTTTGATATATGCAAAACAATGAAGCAGCCCAGCGATATGAATGAGTCATCTGTAGCTGATGTTCATTATGAGGATATGAAAGCATTATCTATAGAGAAACAACCTACTGTTGAGCCATTGTCTGCTGCGCCACAGAATGTTGAGCATGAGGATAATGAAGATTATGAAGAACTTATGGGTGATCTAACAGAAATAGAGTCTTATACTCCTAAGAAACCGGATTGTGATCTCAAGAATCAACCAACAGCGAAGACTCACTTTGACGAGCCACCAATGCTAGAATCGCAAGAGCTCCCCGATTATCTAAGGTATGTGTTCTTGGAAAGTAGAAATATACTTCCAGAGAGAGCAGATGATTTAAGTGAACAGCACGTAGAAGCTCTCATCTCTGCTCTGAGGAGATACAAGAGAGCTATGGGTTGGACTATTGATGATATAATTGGTGACTCTCCGGAGAAACGTATGAGCCATCTCGAAAAAGATCGCATGACCTCAGGTAAGCCTCATTGTCGTCTAAATCCTTTCAGAAAACGATCCATTACTTACCTCGACGAAGTCTGAGTACTCAAGGTAACTATGTCGAGCCACGACAATAAATAAGGCGCTAGGTGGGAGGCAACCCATCGTACTAATTGTTTTCATTTGGTTTTGAGCAAAAATAGGTGCAAGAAAGATGCAACGAGGAGATTGATTTCAATTGACGATTTGGTCACATTGTATGGTAAAGTCGGTAAGTTAGGAATGGTGATGCATAAGGCTATGAATTGAGCTTTTCTCACGTCATAATAGTCTTCGAGGAAGGCTAGGCCTTGGTAAAAATAGGCCACGAACGATGCACAACCTATTCTATAGCCTAAGGACTCGGAATCTAGTGTGCAATACACTATGCGCCGCCTATTCCTAGGTGTGCGTTTGACTATGCGCCGCCTATGCTATGGCATTTGAGATACTGAGACCAAATGCCATACCATATGCGCCGCATATGCCTAGATATGCCATACCATGTGCGGCGCATATGTCCCATTATGCCATGGACAATGCGCCGCATATACATGTGTTATGCCGAGGGATATGCGCCGCATATAGGGTGATTTTGTCCCCAAATCCGATTGTAAATGGGTCATAACCCGACCCATACTCTTCCTATATAAAGGGGACATAGTTTTACAACACAACCACATTAGAAAACACCCTAAAGGCGCCACATAACCTTCCAAATCTTCTCAAAATTTTCTTCTTTTGCTCTTCCAATTCACAACACCGTCTCCACAAGCTTCAAGCAAGTAAGTACTCTCTTATTCTCCACCTATTTATCGTAAGTACTACGTTGCTATGCTTATTATAAATTGCTAAATCATATAAGATTGTTGGTGATGTTCATGTGTTCGAATTGTTGTTGCATAATCATGTGAGTGAACATATACGTAGGGAATTCTTGACTTATTTCCGACTTGAATTTGGTTTCAATAGCATTGTTATGATATTTGCTGAATTGATATGGCTATGAATATTGCTTAAGAGTGTTGTTTGGATGCTTACATGTTAGACTATCCCGGCCATCGGGATGAGATTATAGTACCTATCGATTTAGGAGGTTGTGCTTGTTGTAAGAATAACTATTACATGTGGTAACCCCTATGTCATAGTGTTGCTATATCTACCATGAAAGTAGTCCAATGGCTGCAAATAAGTGATACAATGCTGATTTTCTTGCTGGAATACAAGCCTAAAACGTATGTCGACGAAATCTGAGTAAATCGACTACGTTCACCCCGCTGATTTGTGCAACAAAACTAAGTGTGGGGTGGTACCCCTAGTACTTTCTTATAGACTGTATCAAGTGAGATTGTGCTGCAACTAACACTATTTCTAGTCTCAGGTACAATGGCACCTAAAGCGAGACAAGGCAAGGAGAAGGCTACCACCTCCCAAAAGGGCAAAAAGAGAAGTTGCAAGGACCAAGGAGAACCCTCCTCGCAGCAAATACCCCGACTCACGCTTGGAATTAATTGGGATACTTATGAGAAACTTCTGAGGATGACGACTCTGATGATGATTCCAATGAAAAGGGTATAACCCCAGACATAGAGAATAAGTCCGACCAACCAGGTTCCTCGTATTTATTTTCCACTGAGGACAGTGTCCCGACTAAGTGTGGGGTGGTGGTATTGCATGCTATACTTCTCTATTCGCATCTATGTTTGTTTGCTTTTGTTTCATTTTTGTTTCGTTGTGTTTTTTTTTTAGTAGTAAAATTTTTTTTTTCTAGCTTCGCATGAAATTATTTTGATAGGCAGCATGAGATTATAACAAGAGTATGTGCTACAATTGTGACTATTGAGACGTTTAGGCTCTAGTTGTGACTCATTATGTGATATTGTGTGATTCAATTCCTTCACTTGTTGGGTTGAGAGTCTATATTACTTCCAATCAAGTCGACCATGTGCTTTGTGTGTGTGAGATAATAGTATATTCTATGTGTGTGGCTGATGCTAGAACTTGCCTGGTATGTATGCAAAGCGAAAATAAGGAGTGTAAGTTAGGATATGATTTAGGCATTTCTTTGGCAACCTATATTTGTTTACCTTCAGTTTTACCTACCCATGAACATCATCCTAGTCAAACCCTTTTGAGCCTTTAGCCTATTTCTTTGACAACCTTGTATGTAAGCCTAATCCATTTTTTTCAAGACCGTAATTTGATCCAAATTCCTAAGTGCTTTAAAGTGAAAAAGTCATGTGACAACATAAGAGGAAATTGGTTGAGTATGATGCTTTAAATTGTAATGGTGCTTGAATGTGTTATGAAAAAGGAAGAAAGTGCTATCATAAGAGGTATGTTGTGAAAAGAAAAAGGAAAAGAAAGCTGAAAAGTGAGTTGTGCTTAAAATTGAAAAACAAAATAGGAGAACAAGGGTGGTAGAATAAAAGCGTAAATAAAGGTTGAAAGAAAAAAGTGTCAATGATACAATGTGATGTATTAAAGTGCTTAGGAACCTAGTCACTATTCTTGGCCAAAATAGTCCTACCCGTCCCTTAGCTTACGTTACAACCATCAAAAGACCTACTTGATCCTAATCTTAACATTCCGACATTTAGTGGAGTACTACATTAAGGGCAAGCTTATGGTCATTAGTTGCTACATATGAATTCTTTGTGAGAGTGAGTGCAAGGATATTTTGATACCCATGTTTGAAAATATGCTATACTTGTGAGTAATTATGGGTACTATATTGTGAGACACACATGGTTGATGAGTCTTGGATAGTTGTATATGATTCTATGCACCTTAACGTTTGCATGCGAGTTGATCACCATCACAAGTCTATGCTTGAGGTTAAACTGTTTCTACTTATAATCAGAAAGCTACTCTTTGTTGATAATTGTTGTGCTTGTCTTGAAGAATGTTTTGTGTTGTTGCTGTAAAACCCTAAGTTGATGTTTAGAAGGACATGATATGTTGTTCGAGGACGAACAAAGCTCTAAGTGTGGGGTGTTGATGATAGGCGAATTTACACGCCTATATCAATATATTTTGCCCATATTTTAGCCTAGTTTTGAGAACAAACTATATATTTCATGCACTTTTAGTCCTTTTTCCTATAAATGAGCTAACGAACATGATTAGTAAAGTTTCAGGTATAAATGATGCAAAATTCAGCATTTTATGGCTTACTTGACGCAAAAGAAAGCTCACGAAGGAAGGAAAGGGAGTTTACACGCCTAAGGACCAAAACTGCTGCATGGAAACTCTGTTCCGGGCTAAAACAGCATTTCTGAAGACTCTGGGGACCTGGACCAAAACTGCTGGATGGAAAATCTGTCCCGGGCTAAAACAGCATTTCTGAAGACTTTGGGGACTTACAGACACAAAGCTGGATTTTGACAATGATACATTAACCTAGTACAATTGGGTTATGTATTTCATTAGTTTATTTGGATTAGGAGAATGTTACATTAACCTAGTACAAATGGGTTAAGTATTTCCTTAGTTTAGTAGGATTTGGTTATTTATTTCATTAGCATAGTAGGAGTAGGATAGGAGTATTATAAATACCCTATCATGCTAGAGATTTTAATCAAGTCCTCCCTTAGTGGAGAGGCAAGTCCTCCCTTAGTGGAGGCAACTCCTCCCTTCATTCAAGAAATTCATTCTTAAACTATTAATTTTCTTCCATCTTTCTCATCTTCCACTACAAACACTTCTAATCTATTCTTCTATTCTCAAATTCCACAACAAGAGAATCGTTACTTGCTACGGAATCACTAAAATCACACGCCAAACACCTACTATTCACGCCATCCACCATGCAAATCGTGATATCCTTCGCATTCATGGGTAACTAAACCTCTTAGTTGGGGTTATGGAAGCCGAATGAGTTACTATCTATTGCTATGAGCTTGTGAGTTCAAGACACGTATATTGCTTATATCATTATTCTCTTCATCTTAAATCTACAATCTTTGCGGTCCAAACACAAGAACACGCCATTCTAACATCTAACCTGTTCGAGAGAAAGGTTATTTGTCTAGAAAAGAAGACGCATAGACCAACGCCAGTCTAACATTTAACTTGTTCGAGAGAAAGGTTATTTGTCTGGAAAAGAGATAATGTCAAGGTAGTAGGACACCCTTTCCTATTAAAAAGCTAGTGCCGTAACTGGACTAACCTCTTGGAGAATTTGTACCGCTAGACACACTTTAAGCTCGAGAGAGTTAAAGTGAAATAGTCCTTGTTTAGGTCGAGAGACGCTTGGATTTACCATCGACTACAATTCTCTATAAGCAATTGCATGTCAAGACTCTACACACTCATAGCCAATAGAGACGTATACCTCTGAAGGTGGACATAATCCCAACGCTTCAACTCTCATTGTTTTACAACACACGTGACAATCTCTCTTTATTTTGCTATTTTCAGTTCTTACATTCTTGTTTTGGTTAAATACTACAATCCCCCCTTTTCCTACGAGACTTGCACCAAAAGTCTATTAATTTTACTTACTTGTTGGCCAAGCTATTCCCTGTGGGATCGACACCCAACCCAGGTTGGGTTCTATATTTGCTAACGACCGCTTTACACTCCCACGAGAGCTGTAGATTGAGCGTTATCAAGGAGGAGGAGCAGTTACAACATCACGAACTCTTTCAGGAATATTGTCTCTCTTCGGCTCTGTTATTTTACTAGGTATTTATAGGATCCTCTCTAGAATCAAATTCAGTGGGAGTAAGGGATTGTCTCTACTCAGTGTGCTAGGAATACACCGGCGTATACCCAGCTAAGAATAAAAACAAAAAGATCCAAAAATAGCAACAACTTCTATTCACAACTCAACTCCATATTCCCCAGCAATGGCACCAAAATTTTGTCACGTCTAAGCTACAGCTCATCTCAGTAGATAACACGATCTACCAAATATAGTAACCCAAAAAAGCTTGGGTAAAATCCCAAGGGAATATGTGGATTCATGGCTCTCAGTTAATGTAATCAATGGACAAAACTGGAAAATTAAATAGGGGCTTTTGAGTGTGAATGTTGAACTAGTAACGAATATCAACTTCGGTTGTAATCAGTTGTAAGTAGACACTAGGATTGTGTTCCCCCTGGCTTCCCAACTCTGTAGGATTATCGTACTTTGTTGAAACAACCCGATACCTTGTAGAATCAATAAGTTATGTACCTTTCATAGTCTTTTGGACGAGTAGAAGGATTTCACCCTTTACCTTATGAGTATGAGGATGTGGCCTTACTAACCTTATCTTGATCCTAGTGAACTATTACCTTTTGAGTCTCTAGTTATTAGATGAAACCTAACCATCTTACTAAGATAAAACCTAGAAGCGTGGATCAACAACTAAATTCCAAATTATTGTTGTTTTTATCTTTTCCTAATTACTACTCCTCTTTTGGAGTAAGTAGCAATAATCTAGGTGGGATCCTAACATGTTCCCCGTTAAGAAAACTATTATATTTAATATAAAGAAATACATGCATGGATATCGATTCAGAATAAATCTCATGACTAGAGGCTACCCTTAGTCGCGACATGATGCTTAAGGCTATAAGCGACCCCAAGCTAACCCATGGTCTAGTATATGCTATGATCACAAAATAAAATGAAAGCAAAACAACATGCACGGAAGATTAACCAATACAGTATTGTCATTTTGAATACAAAAACATATAAAAGACATGTTGGAAGTATCTGATAAACACTTGAAACTAAACTATCTATCTAAAACAACTGATAATAACTAAAAAACTAAATGACTATCTTACGCTCTAAAAGCCTCTAAGAATCATGAGGAGTTTATGGGAAAAACATTCAACTAAGCCCAACTAATTGAATCATAATAAAATGTTAAAATGAATAATATAACATATCACATCCTCGATGGATGAGGACTCACCACTACGTGGAGAACTGCTGAGTTTTCTAAGAATGATCGAGTAATTGTATGTCTGAACCAATGTTATAAGGCAACATAGAGCAAGATAAAGGTATGCAATCAGTACTTTGAATGTACTGGTATGTGAGGTAAGGACTAACTACAATATATGCAGTAACAGAATGTAATTATATGAACATATAAAACTAAATATGCAAGATGAAGTATTTTAATACACTGACATTAGCTGAATAACTGGTACAGTTTGTATAACTGACTAAATAAATACTAAAAACTGATGACTTGGTCTAGTAAAATTGAATTGAAATAGACTGTCAACATCGACTGAAACTGTGGGAGCTATCATGTAACTAACATAAACCATGGATATTACCATGGATTCCATCGTCTGACCCACGTTGAGAAGAGTTGTTCCATCCTTGCCATTGGAGTTGAACCAGAACTTAAGTGATCACTATACTGAGCCCAATTATGACAAAAAGGGGAAACGCTCTTTGGTGTGTCCTTAATTCTAATAGGAGCACATAGTTTTGAGGAAATAGGATGCGCTGAACCCATACTTCCTCTCGGTGCTAAATCCTACTCCAACTGAATGACACTAGTGTTATTCATGGTTCAACATAACATGGTACCGTACTAACAAGGATCAACTTGAACTTGAACGTAGTAATAAAATCCTGGTTTGGCTCACTAGTATTTAAAAAGTCTGAAATAGCAAGTAAAAACATAGGTATCAGGTGTTCATTACCTGCCAGCACTAAATGTTTTCAAAAATATGATAACAACTCTTAAAGCAGTAATATGAAGTCATAGTTCAGAGACCCAAAACATTGGATAGTTAAATTCATAAGTATTATGCATGAGTTTAAGCATGGTAACATATTAAACCTAAGAGAATAGCAATTTCTCATCAAAATAATGAAATTCATGATAAAACATATAACTTGTTGAAAACATGAAGAAGTACAACTCTTATGCTCTTTAGTCCCTTAAATCACATGTTATTGCTATGCTTTGAATACATGAGGATTTGGGAATGAACCCTAACTTAAAACATGAAAATTTAACTAGAAAATCATAAATTTGGGCACAAGGTTGAAAGGTTAACCTTGTTCAAAATCCCACATACCTCAATACCTAGATTCTTGAAGATTGCTTGAACTTGGAAGCTTGAACTATTGGATTCTTGGCGAAGGTAGCTTGGATTTTATTCTTGGGAAGGAGGAGGGTTTCTAATGAGTAATTTTGAAAGGAAGGGTCAAATAATGCCCCAATGAATGTCCCCAATTGTGTTATGGATTACTTAGGTTGAGGGAAAAATACTCAATTGCCCCTTGATCACTTTGATCAAGAAGCTAGACGTATGACACCAACTCATTGCATCCCTTACTACAAGGGAGTAACCAATGCACCGCATCCCTTGCTCTGGGGGAGAGACCAATGTGTCGTAGACCCTATCACAATAGGAGGGAGTCTAGCATAATCCTCAGTTGAATATGAAGTATGAACTAGAATGAAATAGGATGACTTGTTCATTCTATCTGCAATGACCCAAATCGAATCATGGTGATGACGCGAACGAGGAAATCCTATCACAAAATCCATATTCACTACCTCCCACTTCTAAGTAGGGATGCTGAACTCCTGAAGTGTACCACTAGGCCTTTGGTGCTCAACCTTAACTTGCTGAAAGTTTGAACACTTAGCCACAAACTCTACAATATCTTTCTTCATAGCACTCCACCAATAGACTTCCCACAAGTCACGATACATCTTAGTAGCTCCGGGGTGAATAGAATACCGTACACCATTCACTTCTGCTAATATTCGTTGTTTCAAACAATCAACAAATGGAATGCATAACCTGCACAAACAATAAAGCACACCATCTCCCCTCAGGATAAAACCTCCACCTTCTAATCTCTAACCGTCTCCTTCAACCTAACCAAAATAGGATCCATGTCTTTCTTTTCTATTACCTTAGCAATCAATGAAGATTTCGCTCTATTCAAAACCCCTATACTACTTTCGGATAAATCAACCAACCGAACTCCTAACCTAGCAAGTTGATGAACCCCACAGGCTAACTCTTTCTTATCACCTTCGACATAGGAAATACTACCCATAGATAATCTACTATGGGCATCCACCAGTACATTGGCCTTGCCCAGATGATATAACAAACTCATATCATAATCTTTCAAAAACTTAAGTCATCTTCTCTAGCAAAAATTTAGGTCTTTCTGCATGAACACATACTATAAACACTTGTGATCCGTAAATACATCAACATGAACCCCATAAATATAGTGCCTCTAAATTATCAAGGCAAATACAATGGCTACCAATTCAATATCATGGGTTGATAATTCTTTTAATAGGGTTTAAGTTGTCTAGAGGCATAGGCTATGACCTTGCCTCTCTATATAAAAACACAACCCAAACAAACCCTAGATATATCACAATATACTACGAACCATCTATGCCATCTGGCAAAGTTAAGGTTGGGGCAAAAGTAAGTCGAGTCTTCAACTCCTAAAAACTCTTCTCATAGGAATATGACAACTAAAATTTAACCTTTTTCTGGGTTAGTCTAGACATGGGAGAAGCAACAGAAGAAAATAATTTAGCAAACTATTTATAATAGCCACCAAATAGATAGGGAGGTAGGGGGCATAGACGACTGTCAGAGAGAGCAGCCAGACGGCTAGATAATAGACCCCAAACTTTTCACCATAAAAGCAATTTCACGACAATGTAGGTGGCATGCCATATGAAATCAAAGCTTTTGTGAAACACCATAGACATAGAGACTAACTTTCCAACAGGTTTCAACACCATGGAGGCGGTATACCTTAACAATTCAAAGCTTTCGTCAACACCACAGACACAGAGACTAACCTTTCCAACAAGACCAGTGATTCACATCCATATAGGCGGCATGACATATGAAATCAAAGCTTTTAATTGACATGCCATAGCCTTCCAATAACTGAGCTACGCATCTGTATAGACGGTTTGATTTTTAGCTACAAAGCTTTCACAACCCTTAACAGGATGGCTTGACTTTGGAATTGCAAGTTGATAACGCTCAAACTACACCTTTCTTAGGAGAATGTAAGCGATCATTGTCAATATATAACCCAACTAGGTTGGGGTCGAATCCCATAGAGAATATGGTATGAATTTAAGTTATTTGTGGGTAAATCAACTGATAGTTGCAGTTTTCTATGAATGGGGGTTTTTGGAAAGGTAGCGAATAATTACTTCTTAATTAAGTGTTTGAAATCAATATAATAAGGGAAACCAAAGTTATGTTCACTATGGTGTTGGTATTTGACAGACGCTAGTAATGGTTCAAGATTCTTGTGGTAGGTGGGAACAGCAGACTATCCTTGTCGAAGTTATGTCTAAATATTTCTCAAGTTAATTAATCTTGTTGCAACATTAATTATTAAATGAAAGTTTGATGCTTCCAAGACCCTGTTGATAATTCGCTTCTTACTAGGGTTGATTTCTTATCTCAAGCAAATCACTAGTAAACAAGGCCTATTGTTTGCAACCAATAGTCAGAATATGAAATAATGGAATTAACAAAAAGTTTCTACCACCGTTAGAATCTTGAACACTTAGTTACGTTACAAACCCAAACCCATAGATCCCACAACTCGAGTTAAGGGAATTTAGCTACTCATAATATAATATGAAAGACAACAAGTTGAATTCATAATTTGATAGATGAACTTACAGCAAGGTCAATAGCAACAAGTATTTCTCAGATTTGATCACAGTAGAAAATCCTACAACAATAGTAACAATAATTTCTCCAAAAGTAAAATGTAATGTTGCAGAGAAAACTAGAGAGAAAACTTGATGAAAACGTGAAGTTCAAGATGCTCAAAAAAAACCAAAATTATGCCTTAAATACTTCAGCCTAATTATGGAAACAAATCACAGATTATAGATTCTTTCTCGCACAGGTGACGACGAAGTGTGACGCCTCATCAAGAGTCTAAGGACTTATGAAAAATGTCGCCAGCTTCTTCTCCAGGTTTGAGGATTTCTACTTTAGGCTGATGATGATACTCTAGCGGCTTATCAGGGTCTGATGACTTATCAAAATTATCGTCAGGTCCTCTTCCACTTTCATGATTTCTACCATGGGATGATGGCATTCCTGATGGCTTATCAAACAACTGATGGCTTATCAGGGAATGTCGTCACACTTGTGCTCCCACTACCTCACACTGTCTACAGCTGATGATGATTCTTATAACTTATCACAAAGTTAACGACTTATCAGAATAATCATCGCTTCTTCACTTCAAATCCCATTCTCTGTCTAAGGCTGATGGCAACTCTGATAGATTATCACAAGGCTGACAACTTATCAGACAAGTCATCAACTATACTTCCCTCTGTACTTGCTCAAAAATTAACTCTTTTACTTCTATTATTGCTAGTTCTCTTGCATCTTAGCTTTTACTGCATTATCAAAGAGAAGACATTCAATAACAACAAAAGTTGCTTAAGACTTTGCAATTATTCTCAATTAAAAACCTCAAATGTTTTAGCATCTGCTCACACATCAACACTCTCAACTTAAAACAATTGTTTGTCCTCAAGCAACTAAAACACAACCAAGAGGATACAAAGTACATTCGGCAGTCAGCCATCTATATTATCTAAAAACATCTTCACCATCTCTAAGGTTAATTAATTTAAAAAACAATTATGCATATTATTGAAGAACAACAATGTGACACACAAGAATCAAGATATGGCATCAATTCAGCAACAACAACCGTGCATGTACCAAGATTACACTATCCAAACAAGTTAGTAACTAGCAACATAACCAGTGTGCCCTCACTATATAGAAGTCCAACTTCACTTATATCAGACATCACACATGTAACCAAGGGGGAAATCAAAAGACGCTCACTCTCAGAATTAAGTTCCAATCAATGTGTGCCAAATACCACAGGCTTGCCCTTATTTTCATTACCAAGATTTTCAGACAGGTCATCCAGGATCACTATAGGTCTTCTCTTTGGCTTGTAATGCAGGCTAGGGGCTGGTATGATACTCGATAATATTTAAAGTGACTAAGCCTTCTTGACACTACACTAGCTTCTGGGGTTAGTCTCACTTATTAACTTTTTTCTATTCTTCTCTTTTCTTGATCACACATATTCAGGATGGGTTCGGTCTTTTCTACAATTACTTCTTTTTTTTACAACTTCTCTTTTCTTGTTCTTTTCCACCGCACCTAGCTATTTTATTCTTTACTTTTATTCTATCTTTCTCCATACTCATTTTACATTATGCACCCCTATGATAGCCACCACCCTCAACTTAGGCCATTTGTCTAAGTCAAGGTGCACAATGTCCAAAGAGGACCAGGGCCAGAATAGGTTCATTATTATATAAATGGGATGGTGATAGGTATCATAAAAAGAATTAGGCTATTCAGGCTCAAAATAGGGATCAAGGGATATTATGCATACAAGAAAGGTCATTTAGGCTAAAAGTGGGCTAATATCAAAATGGCCTATGATCTTTTCCTAACCCCTATCCTTCAACCTAGGTAAGACTAATCGGGAAAGTTCTGGATTCAACATACAAAGGGAACTAAGTAAGATCTCACATGCATATGGAACACTAGTATATCACAGGTTACTACTTATCCAGTTCATGTAATTGTTTAGCAATGATTATCAAGTCACTAGAACTAATACCATAACAAGATGAATAGTGGTCACAATTAGATGCAAATCACATAGTTAAACAATCAGACCATTTGAGAGGTGTTCATAAAATAACAAAACCATGTTAACTGCCTCAGTTACTTGTATTTCTCCTAGTCAACTACAAAATGTTACAACAGCAACTCACCCTACACCCTCAACTTAAAATCAAAGAAAACCTAAACTAAGGGTTAGGGTATACCTAGAGTAGAACAAGCACGGGGATCATGGGTTGTCTCTCATGTAGCACCTGATTTAATATCACAGCATGACTCAAGAATCTCAATTACTTCAGACTTCATGAAGACAGATAGTAGCAATACTTTTCATCGATTCTTTTAGACCGATATAACGTTTGACTCATTTCCCATTAACCTTGAAGATGTTGTCGTCTTTATTTTCAAGTTCTACTACTCCAGATGAGTAGACTTGATTAACTCTAAATGGGCCTGACTACTTGGATTTAAGCTTACCTGGGAATATTTTGAGTCTGGAATTGAACAAAAGCACCAAGTCACCTTTTTGGAAATCTCATTTATAGATCCTCCAATCATGATACTTCTTTATCTTTTATTTGTATAGGTCTACTCTTTCATATGCCCCGAGATAGAATTCATCTATGTTATTCAGTTGCCCAAGTCTTAGCTTGCTACCTCCTTCCAATTCAAATTTAACCTTTTAAGTGCCCATAAAGCCTTGTGCTCCAGCTCTATTGGTAAGTGGCATGCTTTGACATAGACTAACTAGAATGGTGACATGCTAATGTGTGTCTTGAAAGTAGTCCGATATGCCCACAAGGCATCATCGAGCTTTTAAGACCAGTCTTGCCGACTAGCGTTCACTATTTTGGCTAGGATGGATTTAATCTCTCGATTTGACACCTCTACTTGTCCACTAGTTTATGGGTGATATAGAGTGGATACTCTATGCTGTTTGACCCTATATTTCGCGAAGGAAGCATGAAACACTTTGTTGTAAAAATGAGATCCTATCACTTATAATAGTATGTGGTACTCTAAAGTGAGAAAAGATGTTCTTCTTGAGAAAAACAACAACCTTCTTTCCTTCATTATCAGATAAGGCAACATCTTAAACCTATTTTGAGACATAATCAATAGTAACTAAAATATACTTCATCTCATACGATCTTACAAA
The DNA here is from genome assembly GCA_030864225.1 of Capsicum baccatum var. pendulum. Classification (NCBI taxonomy): domain Eukaryota; kingdom Viridiplantae; phylum Streptophyta; class Magnoliopsida; order Solanales; family Solanaceae; genus Capsicum; species Capsicum baccatum. The sequence goes on from CM061552.1 coordinate 138,166,157, forward strand.
AGGACCCATGAAATTGATGCCCCAGAGGTCAAATAATTCCACTTCAAGCATCTTAGTCAAAGGCATCTCATGTATTTTGGAGATCAACCCCTGCCTCTGACATTGGTTGCACTACAGTACAAACTCATGAGCATCCTTGAACAATGTTGGCCAATGGTACCCACTCTGTAACACATTTCTAGCCATTCGATCACCTGTATGGTGACCTCCAACTAGGGAAGCATGACATGCTTCTAATATATGCTATACATCCACTTCTAGCACACATCTTATAATATTATCAGCACATCGCTAAAAAAGATATGGCTCATCCCAGAAGTAGTATGTTATATCGTGAAGGAATTTCTTTCTTTGATAGAAGGAAAGATTTTCTGGAATGACTTCACTCACAACATAATTTGGAAAATTAGTGTACCAAGGTATTTTCTCCATTGAAGCATACAAAATCTCCTCATCAGGAAATGCATTATTTATCTTTATTTTATCACTAACTGCCTGCTTACCTTCCATTCTAGAGAGATGATCCGCAACTTGGTTTTCACAACCCTTCCTATCTTTGACTTCAAAGTCAAATTCTTGTAGCAGCAACACCCATCTAATCATCCTTGGTTTTGCATCCTTCTTAGCCATTAAATACCTCAAGACTGTGTGGTCAGTGTGGACCACCACCTTGGTCCCAAGCAGGTAAGCCCTGAATTTCTCAAAAGCATACACTACATCCAAGAGTTCCATTCAGTGATAGTGTAGTTCTTTTGCACTCCATTGAATGATTTGCTAGCATAATATATTGGATAAAACAGTTTGTCCTTCTTTTGTCCCAATACATCTCCAAGGGCAACACCGCTTGCATCATATATGATCTCAAATGATTTTGACCAGTTTGGTGCAATAGTGATAGGGGCATGGACCAGCTTTTTTTAAGGAATTCAAATGCCATCAGGCAATCATCATCAAAGGAGAACTTCACCTCTTTGTCCAAAAGTTTGCAAAGTAGATTTGCAATCTTTGAGAAGTCCCTTATAAACCTCCAGTAAAATCCAGCATGTCTAAGAAAACTACGCGCTTTCTTCACTAAAATGGGAGGTGATAATTTCTCAATAACTTCAACCTTGGCTCAATTAACCTCTATCCCTTTGGCTAAAATTTTGTGCCTAAGAATGATGCCCTCCTATACCATAAAGTGACATTTCTCCTAATAAAGCTCCAAATTGAATTAAACATATCGTTGTAAATCCATACTCTGGTTTTCCAAACATAGCTCAAACGAATCTCCCACTATAGAGAAATCATCCATGAATACCTCTAAGGTGTCCTCCACCATATCTGAGAAAATCGACATCATGCACCATTGGAAAGTAACGGGTGCATTGTATAACCCAAACGACATTCTCTTAAATGCAAAGGTGACATATGGGCATGTGAATGTCGTCTTATCCTGATCTTCAGGAGCAATACAGATCTGGTTATATCTAAAATAACCATCCAAGAAGAAATACCACCCCCTTCCAGCTAATCGATCAAGCATTTGGTCCATAAAGGGCATCGAGAAGTAGTCTTTCAAAGTCCATGAGTTTAGTTTGCGGTAGACCGTGTAAACTCTCCACCTAGTCAAAGGCATGAGTGGAATCAACTCATTTCTTTTATTTACAACAACAATTATGCCCTCTTTTTTGGGCACGCATTGAACTGGGCTCACCTATTTCTGAGTAAACCACTCCTGCATGCAACCACTTAATAATTTCCTTCTTAACAAACTCTTGCATTAGTGGGTTAAGAAGGCACTGGTGCTCAATGTTTGGAGTACAATCTTTCTCAAGTTGTATTTTATGCATCCAGATGACATGGGAAATGCCAATAATATCTGCGATAGTCCATTTTATTTCTATTTTGTACCTCTAAAGTACCAAAATAAGTGCTTCTACCTTCTACTTGCCCAAATCAGCTGAATTAATAATGGGTAGCATGTTTTTGTTGCCCAAAACATGTACCTTAAATGCCCTGGTAATTTATTCAATTCTAACACCGGTGGTTCTTCGATGGATGGCTTAGCCGGTGGTGTTGGATGATTAGAAAAATCAAGATCTAGATTCTTATGAGCATAAGAGTATGAACCCATTCCTGACAATGCACAAATAGTCTCTTCGCACTCCTCAATGACTTCACAGTCAAAATTTATCAGAACTGCAGCTAAAGGCTTGACAATAAGTTTCTCCTCTATTGACACCTCCTGCTCATCCTCATAATATATATAAACAATTGAGAACACACCTATTTCTTTATGCCGCTTCATTGATTGGCACACATCAAATCGCACTACCTCATCATTCATCCTAAATAAGAGCTCATTAGCTCGCAAATCAATCAACATACTTCAGATTATGAGGAAAGGTCAACCCAAGATTATGGGCACCTTGAAGTCCACCTTGCAATCCAGAATGATGAAATCCACAGGAAATATGAAGCTAGCTACCTTTACCAACACATCATACAAAATTCCAACAGGTTATTTTACCGACCTATCCGCCATCACGAGTCATATGTTGGTGGGTGTGGTATTCCCAAACCCACTTTTTATATACAACCAGCGGCATCAGATTAATGCTCGCCCCCAGATCACATAAGGCCTTAGCAAATTCCAGAGACCCAATCGTATAAGGAATAGTGAATGGTCCTGGGTCTGCCTTCTTCTAAACCAAGGACCTCATAGAAATAGCACTACAATGATGGAGATTATCCTCTAGTTCGTAGCTCACCACTCTTTTCTTCATCACAAGGTCCTTCATGAATTTAGCATACCTTGGCATTTGCTCGAGTGCCTCCACCAAAGGCATATTTATTATTAGCTACTTCAACAATTCCATGAATTTACTAAATTTTGTGTCGTCAACCTTCTTGTTCAATCTATGAGGAAAGGAAGGTGGTGGTCTTGGGAGAGTTTTCACCACTACTTCCTTTTCTTTCTCTTTCCCTTTTTCTAACTCATCAAACTTCTGATGATTAGAAAGGATATCAATGCCATCCAGTATCTTAGACTCATCTAGATTATCTTTTTCAAGCTCACCATCTACTTCAATCACAACTTCAACTCCATCTTTGCCCACAGAAGGGCCAGGTAATATCTTACCATTTTTAGTAGTAATCACCATACATGAGCCATCATTTCGAGGATTCTAAATCGTATCACTAGGTAACATTCCACTCTTGCTCTGGTTTGGCATTGTGAAGAGTTGGCTCATTTGTTGTTCCAGCTATTTGATCAAAGTAGAGTGCGAGTTTACCAACTGACTCATAGAGGATAGATTGGTCTTCATGGTAGTCACCCTTGAGTTGGTAGCCTCCACTCCCTTTAACAATTTAGCCATCATGTCCTCTATGGACATTCTTTTAGAAACTTGTTGTGGCAGCCTCACAATTTCAAGAAGGGACATATAACCCGCTCCTGTCATTATTTCTCCTCCAATTTCCTTGCTTATGGTTCTTATGTCCAGCCTTGTCATAATAAGTCCGACCTTGATTTCATTGTTTATTTCCTCGGAAACCCCCTGATTATTTACATAGTTTGCCTCTTCTTTTGAGTCGAACTCTACTTTGCCCTGTAATCCTATAGCCTTTGCTTTCTTAGTTTTACCTGATAGTAAATGCTTGGTTAGCAAGTCCATCTACATTTTTAGGTGATCCATGTCTTGATCACGCTCCTCATCTCTTCTGCATTATTCTGAAATCATACCAACAAAAATAGAGGGGCTTGCTACCACAGAATCTCTGGTATGCCATGCCAAACTCTATTTAGTCATTCTCTCTAGCATTTTTGAAGCCTGTAGGAATGTAAGATCAACAAATGAACTACCAGCAACATTAGCTACAATCAGTTTTATCACAGAGTTAAGTGCCATTTACAAAGTCTTCATCAAGTGTATGTCTATCATATTGTGGTTCGAACACTACATCAGCTTCTTTTTTAATATTTCTCAGGTTTCATGCAAGGCTTTAGTTGGGAGCTATCTAAAGTTAATGATCTCATCCCTCACTATACCCTCTTGAAAGGTGGGAAGAAACTTTCTAGCAAAGCTCTTTTGAACTGTCTCCAGTTGGTTATTGAATCAAGTGTCAACTCATTAAGCCACAATGTTGCCTCCCCAGACAGAGACAACGGAAACAATCTCAAATAGATAGCATTCTCACCCACTCCTGGGTTATCAAAATATTTACAAATGGTGACAAAGCTCACTAGATGCAAGTTTGAATCATCCCCAGGAAGGCCACCAAACAATCCCTTCAGATGAAGGAGTTAATCATAGTACTCATAATGTTGAATTTTGCCCCAGGTGCAAACGGTGGAGGAATAACTGCACCAATTGCACCTGCTCCATCCATTCAATTATCATTATCATTGAGGTCATACTAGACCGGCTGGTGATCTTGCCTTCCTCAAAATAGACAGTTCCTATTAGCATTACACTGTACTGGTGCAGCTATTTTCTCTGCACGCCTTGGGTTACTAGGGTTAGCAACTCCTTGTCTCCCAAGTCTTCATCCTTAGTATTTGGATACCATATTTGTTGACCATTATTCTACACATTCACCTAATCTCTAGCTAAGGTTGCTAACCTATCAGCCTCCTGCTCACCTGCTATTCTGCTGATTAGTTGCAGTTCTAGATTAAATGGTAATAATGGTTCTACAGAACTTCTAGTTCTTGGCATACACCAAAAAATTCCTACAGCAAACAAAAACAACAAATAAATGTAAAACTAGGAAACTTGACTAACAGTCCATTAGCGCACACAAACTTTAATTTACAATCGTATTCTCCAGTAACGGCACCATTTTTTATAACGCTCAAACTACAGCTCTCTTATAAGAATGTAAGCGATCATTGTCAATAAATAACCCAACTAGGTTGGGGTCGAATCTCACAGGAAATATTGTGTGAATTTAAGTTATCTATGGGTTAATCAACTGATAGTTAGCAGTTTTGTGTGAATGGGGGTTTTTTGAAAGGTATCAAATAATTACTTCTCAATTCAGTGTTTGAAATCAATATGATAAGGGAAACTAGAGTTATGTTCACTGTGGGTATTTGGATTTGACAGACGCTAGTAATGGTTCAAGATTCTTATGGTAGGTAGGAAAAGCAGACTATCCTTGTCAAAGTTATGTCTAAATATTTCTCAACCTATTTAGACATTTAACCACCTAATTCTTTCGAACTTAGGGAATTTATATTTCATAAGATGATTTTATCTCAAGTTAATTAATTTTGTTACAACATTAATTATTAAATGAAAGTTTGATGCTTCCAAGACCTTGTTGATAATTCGCTTCTTACTAGGGTTGATTTCTTATCTCAAGCAAATCACTAGTAAGCAAGGCCTATTGTTTGCAACCAATAGTTAGAATATAAAATAATGGAATTAACAAGAAGTTTCTACCACCGTTAGAATCTTGAACATTTAGTTATGTTACAAACCAAAACCCATATATCCCACAACTCGGGTTAAGGGAATTTAGCTACTCATGATATAATAAGAAAGACAACAAGTTGAATTCATAATTTGATAGATGAACTTATAGCAAGTATTTCTCAGATTTGATCACAATAGAAAATCCCAAAACAATAGTAACAATAATTTCTCCAAAAGTAAAATGTAATGTTGCAGAGAAAACTAGAGAGAAAACTTGATGAAAATGTGAAGTTCAAGATGCTCAAAAAAAACCTAAATTATGCCTTAAATACTTTAGCCTAATTATGGAAACTAATCACAGATTATAGATTTTTTTCTCACACAGGTGACGACGAAGTGTGATGCCTCATCAGGAGTCTGAGGACTTATCAAAAATATCGTCAGCTTCTTCTCCAAGTTTGATGATTTCTACTTTAGGCTGACGATGACACTCTAGCGGCTTATTAGGAGTTCGATGACTTATCAAAATTGTCGTCAGGTCCTCTTCCACTTTCATGATTTCTGCCTTGGGATAATGGCATTCTTAACGGCTTATCAGACACCTGATGGATTATTAGGGAATGTCATCACACTTATGCTCCCACTACCTCACACTGTCTACAGCTGACGATGATTCTAATAACTTATCAGAAAGTTGATGACTTATCAAAATTATCGAGGCTTTTTCACTTCAAATCCTATTCTCTATCTAAGGCTGGCGGCAACTCTAATAGCTTATCACAAGGTTGACGACTTATCAAATAAGTCGTAAGCTATACTTCTCTCTCTACTTGCTTAGAAATCAACTCTTTTACTTCCATTATTGTTGGTTCTCTTACATCTTGACTTTTACTACAATATCAAAGAGAAAACAATTTAAAACGATAAAAGTTGCTTAAAACTTTGCAATTATTCTCAGTTAAAAGCCTCAAATATGTTAGCATAAGCTCACACATTACAATATACACATCAAGGATGGTTTTCCTTGTCAACAAAGCCTTAGCAACCCAAAGATTGGATGGCTTGACTTTTCCAGTCATAGAACACATGAAATCCCTTGTCTCTTTAGTACAAGACTGTTCCGTATATGCCTCAAAATGGGTCTAACAGTTGCTCTCCCTAGCCTATTGCCCTCTAGCGGTTAAGGAACAAAAGGTTTACTAAGTTATACCCTAGATCTGTGTGTTCTTTCTTAGATATTGAATCAATTCAAAAAGCCATGGCATGGACTAAGCCAATTTCATTTCATATGCATGGAAAGGACTTAAACATCTATGTCGTGTGGAAAACTCCAACTTCATTATACATGGAAAGTACTTAGACATCTACGTCATGTGGACAAAGCCAACTTTATTTTATAAACATAGAAATAAACTTTAGGGTGCCATTGTTGCCATCGCAACAAGCTAGCACTTTGTCATAGTGTTTCCTTACCCCATTACTCTGACCTAAAGGATCAAAGTGCTCATCTTTTTGGAAGAGAGAAAGCAAGAGCAAGAGAGTTTAGCCAACAAATATTTTCATTGATAGCAGAGAGAAACTATACAAGAGGTTTTTAGGTAGAGAAAATAATGTCTCTAACCTAAAGGCCTAGGCTTCCATTTATAGGAGAAGGAAGATTACTAGCTAAGCTATGCTATGGATAAACATAAAATAAAATATTATATTCCTATCCTAACAACTAAGGGATAGGCATTATCCATTAATAAGGATAAGTCTTATCCTTTTGAAAGGGATTAGCATTATCTTTTATGACTTGATAAGCCTTATCTTTATTCACAGTGAACCCTACTAACATATGGGGGTTAACTAAAAACAAAACAAACTATGTTGTTGGTATGTGACAGTATGTGTAAGCAGGTGAGTCAACAGTTTTGCAAGCAGGTACATCAGCAGCTTCACAGGAATTTTGCAAGAAGGTGGATAACCCAGTTGTCTTCAAAGTAGCTAAGTAAGAATCTTTAAAAACCCATATGAAAGGGTAACCTACTGAGAAGGATTTCTTTGTAGAGATGGGTAACCTACTGGAAAGGGTAACCCTCTTGAGAGGGTAACCCACCAGAAAAGGTAACCCACTGAAGAGGGTAACTTCTTACATATATCATCTGATGTCATCTTTCAGGCAGTGTTGGATAGTACCAGTGGTGGTGAGCTCACGAATCCTTCTTTCATCCACCAATCTATGACGTACTTCTACCTGAGGTGTTTTTGGCCTTCCAAGCTCCTCTTTATCGATCTGGTGAAGTAAATCTTTCTTTTAGATGAATCTTTGAATTCCTGTAGAGGAACCTTCATCCATATACTTATGGCCTCATCATTTTTTATCTCATATGGTGACTGATATTGTTCTATCATTCATCAGACTCCATCATTGATGTAGTCTCTTTTCTTTGGAATGCATTTGGTTTGCTGGAATGAGAGACATTGTTCTTCATAGAATTCATCTTTGAGAGAGAGAATAAAATTATCAAATTTCCAAAAAAGGGAATTTCTGATTGAGCTTGGAAATCATGGACTGTGATTCCTACCAGGTGATACAACATGTGGACCGATGCATTACAGGAACCTTTGGAGCATCGAATCCAGTATAGCATGAATTGTTTTTGAATTGGCTGGATTTGATCATCATGCCTGAAGGCATAACACATGAACTCCATAATAGTATATTAATAGTGACATATATACCAGAACAACCATTGAAGTTCTTGCTGGAAGTCATCGGCTAGCATAATGAACACATAACAAAAGAGATATCCTAGATGTTCTCCGAACGGCTTCAATACAGACTATTTGAAAGTCTGGCTTTCTCGGATGATAGATGGACTAGAGATCCATATATCTGTGGAACAAATCTGAAAAGTAATCTGCTAATCTAAAAGATAATATTCCTGATATGTTGAATATAAGAGTTTGACTAGCCGATTTCTAGTTGTCTTCTTCGGTGCTAGATATCAGGCGGAGATCAGTAGCATAGATATCTCCAAATCCTTCATATTCATATATGGAGAAGGTGGAGTCCTCTATTGGTTTTTCTTCCAGCAATAAGACCGATTCAAGGTCGTCCTCTTTGTCGGGATAGATCCTAGCATGATTAGCTATTTCTTTAAAGAGGTGGACATCATCTTTCAAATTTTTGAGTTGAGAATAGCATCTTGCAAAGTGACCAGGATATTCAAAGATAAAGCAGCCATCAATATTCTTCACGAAGTATGCTGGGCTTCTTCGTCTAAGATACCTAGTTTGCCTGACTACCTTAGGCTTGTCATCTGGAGGCCTAGGTAGTTTAAATATCTTAAATAATAACTTTAGTTAGGATCTCATCTGATGGCTTGAACAGGGACAGTCAAACTTCATAACAAGATCATTCCTACCATAATGAGAATTAAGAACTAGGTAGTTCTCAATAGTCTGCTTCAGTATAGATCTCTTCTTCCATATACTGTTCAAGGCCTGGATGATGGCCTTCTTGTACCTTGCATCTCTGCAAAAGGCTTCTAGCAAGATTCTGGTGTTGGTAATAAAGTCTTGGAACCTGATGTAATTGGTTCTATCGATAATTCCAAGCGTATTCCACCAGTACGTAAGGATTTTGGAGAATCTAGATATGCAGTCTAAAAGTGTCATGCATCATCCTCCTTCATCTAAATTCTTCATCTTCATGAAAGTTCTAAAGTCCTGAGAAAGGAATAGAGTTGTAGCAATGGTTATCTCTGCCTTTGTTGTTTGTTCTTTCCCCCTTTCTAGGACTGGATCACTAGTCAGCTTGTATTGCTCGAAGACTATTTGAGAGACTGTTGGCTTGCTAGAGTGTTTCTCTAACATAGATTGACAATCCTTCTTGGGTAATTAGATTAATTACTGCAATACATCTTTATCGTTCTTGACATATCCATCAACACAGAAGATGACGATTGTCCATTAATGAAGATTACCTCGAATATTCCCTTCTCTGCATTGAAAGAAGATCTGGGAATTTCTTATGCATCTGGATGAGGATCATCTAGATCTTCAGGATAAGCCATGGCTTTTCCTGAGGTTTGTGCTTCTCTCTTTGTGTTTCTCTCTTTGCCTTTCTTAACTTGGGATATTTTATTGCAAAATGTCCTTCATCATGGAAGATAAAGCATTTCTGCTTGCCTAGATCTTTCTTGCTAGAGGATTCGGAATCTTTACTGATAGTTAGTTATTTTTCCAATGGTTTCTCCTTTTTGACCCATCTGATATGCATGTATCTCCTGTGCCTTGCCTGATGTCTAGATAGCTAGGGAGACCCTTCTATCTCGAGAGCTAGATCTTCTTGTGCATCATCAGAGACAAAAGAGTAGGAAGATTCATCTAATATAAGGTTTCCGAATAAAGCTTCCTTTTTCTTTTCTAAAGGATGCGAGCCTGTGTGAGGATTTTAATTGTTTGGCATAAGCTCATCATCCTTTGGAACAACAATACTCGAGTCAACTTGACTAAGATTAGTTAAGTCATCAGCTTTGTCATTATTCTTGAGAAGGCACTGCTTCAGAGAGACCTATTCACCGTTATGGGAATCCTTATCTTGGATCTACAAGAGATCATCTAAGTTGGTGAAATATCGTTCACATCCTGTGATCATCCTATGTGTCGGACCAACTTTTTTATCCTACAATTGTTCTTCAGGATCATAATCTGGTGATACTTTCTGGATAGAAGGAACCTCTGGTGGTTCTTCATATCGGGTGTCTATCCTTTTGATCTCAATATCATCATCTAAGACTACAGCAACTGAAACATAGATGATGGATACATGGGTCGATACCATCTTATCAGCATCATAGGATACCTACCTAGAACACCTTATCTTCTCGACCTTTTGTGTTATAGTATCTCTCCTTATTTATTCATTTTCTGAAGTTGGAGTGAATTGCATAGATGAACGAGGTGAATAAGGTTGTCCTGATCCTTATAGAGAGTATTCATCCTCTGGAGGTACAGGCATATTCTTTTTGGGCTGCCATGGCATCTTTCCTTTCCCACACAAACTTTGCGATGTCAAACTCCACCTGTTCACCTATGAGGGCTGGAAAAAATAGTGCTGGCATGGATGGACGAGGTGGTATAGTGGAAAAAGGTTGAACTAAACCTCACAAAGGATATGTTTTGGGAAATACAATCATTTTTAGGCATATTGGTGTTTATCATGATCGTATTTCAGGAGATGGATCTGTTCTTCAAATGAGGCCATTTATTTCCATTGTTGGTAAAGAAAATGTAGTATTGAGGATCCTAATAGGAACTTTTCATACTGGATAGTTTGTAGCCTACTTTTCAGTTCTGATAAGTATGGCATGTTGAGGGGCAGCTGAATCACTTTCTGATTGGATAACATATGGCAATTTTGGAGCTCGATTAGGTTTATCCTCTTTATATTAGTGGTTTGATGGACAAAAATCTATGTGACTAGATGTAGAGAGGGGTATTAGGAGCATCTCAGGTTGATTAGCCACAGCAGCCCTTCTTCTGCAGATTTTACAATCACAATCAGCCTTCCACGGGTAATGTCCTGAGAAAGGGCATTTATGCCACATCAGACTACAAGCTTTATTATTGAAGTTCTTTATCCAGTCATGTTGTCTCATAAAGCCAGTAAGGAACTTAAGGGTTGTATCTGGGTCCTTTACATCTGATAGATCATCATTTGGGTTGTACTCAGGGATGTATAAGGTGGTTTTGGGTGGCCTTTTGAGATAGTGGTGGTCGGAATCATCATTGTAACTGAAAGTTTGAGGATAGGCTCTCAACTTATCATATGTAGTGACCCATGAAGCTGGGATAATGCTAACTAGTTCATCCCTAGATATTTTTCACAGGATCTTGGTGCACTCTATGGCTTTATAAGTTGGATCAATGGTCAAGGACAGAGAGTTATTGCCATTTGGAAGAGATAGGCTCATATTATGGTTCTGAACTCGCCAGGCCATCTGGCAGTGAAGAGTTTCCTATCTAGCTTATCTGGAACCTCTATCCTGTGGACCATCAATAATTTAGACCTGGATCTTCAACGCCTTCATTAGATGTGGATCAGATAATGGTATGTTGAAGTCGGGATACATGGTGACAAAGACTGTACCATCATCCAATGTACCCAAATTTGTATATTGGTAGCTATTAAATCTAGTATCAAGAAGAGAAAGATGCACCACAACTGGATGGCCTTTTTTCCCCTAATATGTCAACCCAATTCGTGCAACACCAATATGGAGATGTGTAAATCCAAGACTCTTCCATTATTGTGGAAAGTCCTCTAGCAGCCACATTGATATGAACCGTACCTCTGGAGTTACAAGAATAGGGTGTTGAACAAGTGGTGTAGTAGCAACATATTCCTTAACTCTTTTTGCCTTTTCTTGGACAATAGAGTGGATCTTCATCTAGGGATTGAATACCTTTTTAGCTACCGCTGAATAAGGATTTTGTAAAGGTGTGGTACACATCTGTTCTTGTGATAGACGCACCTCCATATCATAAATATAGTCAAGCTTATATGAAATGTATCACTAGGAGTGGTTGACATGTTTATGTTGACGATAGAATTGTTAGAACTGGGCGAGGATCGTGTAGTAGACATATTTTTTGGTTTTTTCTAGAATATAAGGACTCGATGTATTTGTTCTAAAGATCTATAAAAAAGACTCAATAAAATAAAAATCCTTTTGTGTTTTTGTGGACTGACTCTATATATTTATGCTAAGGATCTAAGGATAAGACACAACAAATATTTGTTCTAAAATCTAAGGAAAGAAACTACAACTTGATTATGTACAAGACGCAGAATACAATATTGGAAAACACTGACTCTTATAATGGAAATAAAACTATGACTCAAATATGTACAGGACTTATAGCAGTGAAACTGGAGAGTGACTACTATAGACTCAATCTAAAGCTAACAACTATGACAAAGAAAAGTAAAACCAAAAATTTAAAGTTGGCTCATGTGTTTTCAGTCAGCAGAGGTGGATACAAACACCTACTTCCTCCCGTACTACGGGAGTGGGGATAGCTTTGATACCAAAACAACGAAATAAAATGGCCTCATTAGAAGAACAGATCCATCTCTTGAAATACAATCATGCTGAACTCCAATATGCCCAAAAAATGATTGTATTTCCCAAAACATATCCTTCACGAGGTTTAGTTCAGCCCTTTTCCACTTTCCCACCTAGTCCATCCATGCTAGTGTTATTCCTTCTAGCTCCCATAGATGAATAGGAGGAGTTTGACATTGCCAAGTTTATATAGGAAAGGAAAGATGCCATGGCAACCTAAAAGTAATATGACTGTGCCTTACAGTGAAAAACCAGAGTATCTGCCATATTCCCATATGAATACTCTCCATAGAGATTAGGACAACCTTATTCATCTCTTTGAGAAGAAAAGATGTAATAACACAAAGGATCGAGAAGGTTGAGAGGATTTTTATAACCAGGCTCCCTATGATACTAATAAGATGGTCCCGACATATGCTCGCATCGGGCATGGTCCAATTATTGTAGTATCAGCTGATAAACTCGAGATCCAGAGGACAAAAACCCATAATGATGATCCATCAGAGTTTTCTTCGATTCAAAGAGCATCATGAGATTGTGATCTTGAGAAATAATTACAAGACAACAAAATTGATCCAGCACACATGATGATCGTAAGCTGTGAATAAGATTCCACCACCTCAGATGATCTCTTGCAGATCTCCTATAATAGCGAATAGGTCTCTCTAAAATAGTGTTTTCTCAAGAATAATAATAAGACTATTAACTTGATCAACCCCGATTGAGTCAACCCAAGTGTTGTTATTCCAAAGGATGATGGGCTTATGCAAAAAGAGTCATCACATAATACAGGCTCCCATCCTTCAGAGAAGCATAAGGAAAATTTATTCGGCAACACCATATTAGACGAATTTTCCCAATCTATCCACTCTGATGATATGCATATGGATCTATCTCTCATGCTAGAAGGGTCTCTCCAGCTGTCGAGACGTTAGACAAGGCATAAGAGCTACATGCAGTTCAGACGGGTGAAAAAGAAGAAACCAACGGATAAAGAGTTGATTATCAGTAAAGATGTTGAATCCTCAGGTAGAAAAAATCTAGCCGAGAAAAAATGCTTTATTTTCCATAACAACGGACACTTTGCAAAAGGATGTCCCAAGTCTAGAAAGGCAAAAAGGGAAGCACGAGCCTTGAAGAAAGCTATGGCTTATCCTGAAGATCTTGATGATCCTCATCCAGCTACAGAAGACATTCGTATATGTACTTTCAACATAGAGAAAGGAGCATCTAAGGACATAATCATTAGTAGCCAACCACAACCCTTCATTAGTAGAAAAAAGTCATTTTCTGCTAACGATGACCTTTATGCAAGTGAATGTGTCAAAGGCAAGGCAAATGCTTTGCAGTAATTAGTCCAGTTGCCTAAGGAGGAATGTTCATCGATGTTAGAGAAATACTTCAGTGAACCAGTGGTCTCTTAAATAGTCTCCGAGTAATACAAGTTGACTAGTGATCCAGTCATAGGAAGGAGGCAAGAATAAACACCAGAGGCTGAGAAAACTATTGTTGCAAATCCATCTCTACCTCAGTACTTCATCACTTTTAGGACAATGAAGAATCTGGCAGTAAGAGTTCAATACATTATAATGCCAGGCTGCACACCCACAATTTTGTTGGATGCCTTCTACAAATACATGATTATATCAGACAGGCCATCCTCCAGGCCTTGAATTGTCTATGTAGGAAGAGATTTGTATTGAAGCAGATTATTGAGAACTAACCAGTTCTTAGTTCTTATTACATAAAAATGATCTTGTTACGAAGTCCGACCGTCCCTATTCAAGCCATCAGGCGGGATCTAAGAAAAAGTTGTTGTTCAGGAGATCCAAACTACCCAGGCCTCCAGATGATAATCCTAAGGTAGTCAATCAAACCAGAGGTTATGAGGTATTTAGGAATATTTCTCTTTCTTGTGTTCTGTTTTCAAGTTGTAGAGTCTAAGGTCCTAGATTCTCCTTTAATTCCTATTTGTTCACTTTTTATTTCATGTCTCCTCGATGATCTAAAGCTCACAAAAACCTCTCTATCCCATCTGAGAACAGCATTAATGGAACACATCCTACTTATGCGGTCCATACTCGATCTAAGGGTCTAATTCTTGATTGCCCTCCTAGATTTCCACCGATCCCCTCCATTCTTTCCCAAGATGCTCAGGATAATGTAATGTATGCTAAGTTTCATCAGTCTATTCATATGTTGGCTCAGTTGGTAGTTTCTCAAGACGAGCATGGTGCTTCTTTTACTCCATCTTCTAAGTCCACAAGGGTTGGATTATTTATAAGGTTGAACCTTATGACCTTTATTGGTGTTAAGATTGAGGAGGATCCTCAAGGTTTTATTAATGATATGGAAAAGTTCTTCTGCATTATACATACTACTAATGTGGAAGGTGTGGAATTTGTTTCCTACCAACTAAAAGATGTAGCCTACTAATGGTATGAGGAATGGGAATAGTCTAGGGGTGATAATGCTTAGTTAGTTCGGTGGGATAATTTTCTCTAGTATTTTTCTGGACCACTTCTTTCCTCAGGAGTTAAGGGAGGTGAAATTAGAAGAGTTTTTTAACTTAAAGCAAGGAAAGATATTAGTCAAATAGTATGCATTGAAGTTCCACCAGTTGTCGCGGTATTCTCCAAAGTTAGTTTCTAGCATAAGGTCTAGAATGAGGAAGTTAGCTTTTGGGTTATCCCAGGACTTGATTTTGGAGAGTAATGCTACCTTATTGAACAAGGACGTGGATATCTCCAGGTTGGTTATGTACATGTAGTAGGTTGAGGAAGATAAAAAAAGGCAAGCAGAGATAGGGAAGGCAGAGCAAGAAGTTTAGATTTTCTAAGCAGGGTGGTGGCCAGTAGTAGAGTGGTTGGGATGGTAGAAAGTGGTCTAAAAAGAAGTAGGGCAATTTTGGGTCTTCGTCAATGGATAGTGCTACCTACCCAAAGCCGCCTAGTGACAGGGATTTTCTTGGTGACGACAATTATAGGGAACAAGGTATCCAATCTTAGGCTAGTGAGGCCTAATAAGATCCATCATATCCTCCCTATAGGTTTAATAATCGATTGCATTGGGGATACTGTGATGAACAAAAGGACAAGTAATTCTACTATTGCCAGCCAGGGCATATGCATAAAAGTTGTCTTGTTGGTAAGGTTGCCTCTAGGGAAAACAAGGCACTCATTGCCTTTTCATTTGCTCCAGCACCAAAGCGTGCACCATCTGGTTTGGGCATCGGTCAAAACCATCTTTATGCTCTCACTACCTGTTAGGTGTCTGAGGCATCGCCTAATATCATTACTGGTATGTTGAAACTCCTTTACAGTGATATGTATTTTTTGTTTGATTTGGGTCCACTCTTTCATATGTGACCCTATTTGTGGATATGCATTTTGGCTTTGGTCCTGAGTGTAATTTAGATACTTTTTCTATTTCTATCTCGATGGGTAACTCTATGGTTGTCAGAAGGGTCTGTAAAGGTTGTGTGGTATCTGTAGATAACTGGGAGACTTTGGTGGATCTATTTGAATTATATATGTTAATTTTGATATCATATTGGTGATGGATTGGTTGCATTCATGCAATACTTCTCTAGACTATCGGACCCGTAAGGCCATCTTTAAATTCCCAAATAAGTAGGTTATTAAGTGGGTTGGTGGTTCCCTAGCTCCTAAAGGGAGGTCCATATCATATCTTAAATCCCAAAAATTAATTTTTAAGGGGTGTCTCTATTATCTATTTTGAGTTAAAGATTTTAACTTAGAGAGTCCTTCTTTACATTTCATCTCAGTGGTGAATAAACTTCCCGAGGTCTTCCCTGATGACCTTCCTGGTGTTCTTTCCAATAGGGAGATTGATTTCAGGATTGATCTTGTTCTTGACACTCGTTCTATTTCTATTCCCCCGTTTAGAATGGCCCTAGCTGAGTTAAACGAGCTTAAGGAGAAACTAAAGGATATTTTAAACAAAGGTTTCATCCCTCCTAATATGTCTTCGTGGGGTGCACTGATTTTATTCATGCGTAAGTAGGATGTTTTCTTTCAGATGTGTATTGATTATCGAGAGTTGAATAAGGTAACGGTAAAGAATAAGTGCATACTTTTAAAGATAGATAATTTGTTTGATCATCTTTAGGGTGCTAAGTTTTTCTCCACAATTGATCTTCAGTCTGGGTATCATCAACTAAAGATTAGGGAGGTAGATATTCCTAAGACCGCCTTCCATACCCATTTTGGGCATTTTGTGTTTCTAGTTTTGTCTTTTGGGTTGACTAATGCCCTGGCGGCATTCATAGACTTATTGAAGAGAATCTTTTATCAGTTTTTGTATTTATTAGTCATTGTGTTCATAGATGATATTCTGGTGTACTTAAAAAGCGAGGTGGATCATGTTGATCAGCTCTGCGTGGTGTTGTAGACCCTGAAAGATCGGCAATTGTATGCCAAATTTTTAAAATGTGAATTTTGGTTAAAGTTGTCATTTTTCTGGGACATGTCATCTCTAGTAAAGGGATCATGGTGGATGCACAGAAAGTTGCACTGGTTAAGAAGTGGCCTAGACCTACGACTCTAACCAATATTCAAATCTTCTTGGGTTTAGTTGGTTACTATAGGAGGTTTATGGAAAGTCTTTTAACTATAGATGCCCCATTGACAAAGTTAACTCAGAAGAAGGTAAAGTTCTTGCGTTCTGATCCTTGTAAGGGTAGCTTTGGGAAGCTAAGGATAAGCTAACTTCGACACCGATCTTGACCTGCCTAAAGGCAATGATGGGTTTATGGTCTATTGTTATGTATCCCGTGTGGGGCTTAGTTGTTTCTTGATGCAACATTGCAAGGTGATAGCCTATGCCTCTAGAAACTTGAAGGTGGATAAGAAGAATTATCCAACATATGACTTAGAATTATTAGTTGTGGTGTTCATGTTGAAAGTCTATCGTCACTATTTATATGGAGTGCCTATGGATATCTTTTTAGATCATAAGGGCCTGCAATATGTATTCACTCAGAAAGAACTTAACCTTAGGCAAAGGAGATAGCTTGAGCTACTTAAGGATTATAACATGAATCTTCACTACCATCCAAGTAAAACTAACGTGGTTGTTGATGCTCTTAGGGGGTTATCCATGGGGAGTCTAGCTCATGTGGATGAGGAAAAGTGAGAATCAGTGAAAGATGTTCACCGTTTAGCTAACCTTGGAGTTTAACTCTTACACTCTAAGGATGGTGGTGTATTTATTCAAGAGGTTACAAAGTATTCCTGGGTGCTGAGGTGAAGGAGAAGCAAGTGTTGGGTCCTATTTTGATAAGGATTAAGGGCGATATAGGTCAGCAGAAAGTGATGGCCTTCAAGATTAGTGGTGATGGTATCTTGCGGTACCAAGGAAAGTTATATGTTCTCGATGTAAATGGTTTGCGAGAGAGGATCTTGGCTGAGGCCCATGAGTCGCGCTATGCTATCTATCCTGGCTCGATAAAAATGTATCATAACCTTAAGGAGATGTGTTGAGGGAATAATATGAAGTGGGATATGGCTAGTTTTGTGGCTAAGTGCATGGTATGCCAACGATGAAAGTTAAGCACATGAGGCCCGGAGGATTTTATCAAGAAATTGAGTTGCCTATGGGAAAGTAGGAAGTGATCAACATGGATATCGTTAACATTTTTTCTTGATCTCAAAATCAGTTTGATTCGGTTTGGGTCATTGTGGATAGGATGACTAAGCCTACTAACTTTTTGCCAATGAGGACAAATTTTTTGATAGAGGATTATACGAGGTTGTACCTCCAAGAGATTGTGAAGTTGTATGGGATACCTACTTCAATCATCTTGGATCATGGTATGCAGTTTTGATTGCACTTTTGGCAATTATTTCAGAAAATTTTGGGGACTAAAGTGAGTCTTAGTACGGCTTTACACCCGCAGATGGATGGGCAAGTAGAAAGAACTATTTAGACATTAGAAGATATGCTTTGAGCTTGTATGATTGACTACAGTAGTAGTTGGGTTGTGCACTTGCCTCTTATAGAGTTTGCATAAAATAATAGCTACCACTCTAGAATTAGGATGGCTTTTTTTCAAGCCTTGTATAGTAGGAGGTGTAGGTCTCATATTGGGTGGTTAGAGGTTGGTGAGGCGAAGATATTTGTCCTGGACTTATTCACCAGGCTATGGAGAAGGTGATGATGATCCGGGATAGGCTTAAAGCAACTCAAAGTCTCCAAAAGTCCTATGCAGATTGAGGTGAATGAAGTTAGAGTTTGAGGTTAGGGATAGAGTGTTCTTGAAGGTGTCTCTCGTGAAGGGACTGATGCTGTCTGGGAAGAAGGGGAATCTTACTCCCTTGATATGTTGGTTCGTACTTAGTTTTGTGAAAGGTTGGCAATGTTGCGTATAAGTTGGAGTTGTCATCTAGTTTGAGCTCCATTCGCCCAGTGCTCTATGTTTCAATAATGAGGAAGTGTGTGGGCGACCCATCGCAAATTATACCTATCAAGAATACTAGTATTTTGAATTCCCTATCTTATGAGGAGGTTACTGTGGAAATCTTGGATCAGTAGGTTCGTTGGTTGTAGACCAAGGATGTAGCTTCGGTAAAGGTTCTATGGAGGAACCATAACATGGACGAGTCTACACGGGAAGTTGAAGAGGACATGAAGTCCAAGTATCCATTCTTATTTCACCATTTCGAAAAATTATGCTTGAGGTATGTGTTGATCTTAACATCTTTGTTTCCTCTCTTTGTTAAAGGTAGATAGTAAACTCCGCGGTAATCTATTTTCTGTCTTAATGGTAAGACTAGAGATATTTGGGGGGTTTAATCGTGCTAGACACTATCTTGTCCCACCTTCGAGGAAAAAAGATCCAAAAGGACAAGAATTGAAACACCCTGGGTTTTGGCCCTTGGAAGTTTTTTGAGCTTTAAGCTCATTGTCCTGTTGACGACTTAACCATACGAGTCATATGGTGTGGGTATGGCTTAGGTAACCCTAGTTTTTAGGTGTCCAGTGAGTAGTGGTTGGTTTTTTTATCTTGGTAATGACTTAGTGGTAAGAGTCGTTAGTGGTGGTGACGGGTCGTTAGGATGATCCTTAATCAAATCACTAACTTAGTGACTTGACTTGGCTCTGAGTATGAGTGGCTCACTAAGAGCCGCGAGGATAGGTTATGAGTGGTAGGGTTGAGTCGTATATTGCCCAGTGTCAATTCCCTTTGGGTTTTGTCTTAGATATGACTAGACCATACAAGTCGTGTGATTTGGTAACATGTGGGATCAAGGATTCATTTGGTGGATATTGTATGGTTGTACGACACACTATCTTGGTGACGACTCAATTGTACAAGTCGTATGTTGTGGTCACGAGTCACAGGGGTCGACTCGTAACCATCTGCGACCTTTTTACAAGTTTAAGTTGTGGCATTCTTGACATTTCCCCCTTTAACTTCTTTTGATACCACGACTTAAAACACCCTTTGGGACTTCATTAACACGTTATTCCCAATAAAACACTCTCAAATTCACTCTCAAATTCTTTGTTCAAGCAAAATCTAGGGTTTTAGGAAGAAAATCATTTAAGCCTTTCAAGGGTAGTTTCTCTCCGTACTTCTCGGTGTCTAAGGCATGTTACTCCTCCCTCATTGTTATTTTACTAAAGGCATACGTTTTAATGTAAGTTTTTCAAGGTGTTGTTATGGTTTTGAAATTAAGGTTGGGGGTTTGGTTTTTCATGGATGAATATTGTTTCTCATGGTATAATTATGGTTTTCGTTGTTTTAAATTAAGGTTCTACACATGTGGGTGCATGGGAATGGTGATTTAATTGACGGATCATGATTGAGCCCCAAATTAGATGATTTTTGGTTTTGATAATGGCATGCCCTCAACCTATTTGTAAAATTGTCAATGAGAATGATATTATCACCATTTTAACATTGTGTTTTGCACTAAAGCTTTGGTATAACCTTGGTAATAAAAATAAAGAACTTATAAAGGCTTTGATGGTCATAAACTGTATTGGATTGAAAACTTTGTGCGGTACACGGGATTCCCCCAAGTGATTGTAATAATAGAGTCTACGAGGAACATGGGAATCCCCTAAGGGTTGGCTAATAACATTGCTTGTAAGCTATAGTCGGTATGACAATACCAATTTATAATGCCATAACAATTTACTCCTGGAATTGGTGGTTTTGTTATGCGTAAAAGGTTTAATTGGGCAATAATGGAGGGTTGTGATAGCTAGCCGTGAAGGTGTAAGTCTGATGTATGGACAATGGAAACTCATGTTTGCCAATGTGAGGTTTGGTCAAGGTGACCATATGCATGATGTCACACTTGTATTTTGGGGGATGTACTCATCATCCCAAGGGAAAATCCCTAGTTCATGCGGTTAACACACACCAGGGCCCTTTCAGCAGGGTGAGCTGAATCCACAAAGCGCGTGGGTAGATTTTAGGATGGTTAAGCTACATAGGCCAGGTTTAGGATTTAAATACATGCTAAACCTTTTTCCCAATCCCAGCACAATATATATGTGTGTGTGTGTGTAATTGTATATAGTTTTTTTATTTGGTTTGAATAATGGTATTATTTTATCTTTATCCTTGAGTACATGCTAGTGTTAACTCTGCTAACCGTTTTCTGACGCTATATCCCTTCGCGATGCAGGAACCGGCCATACTACCATTCCTCCTGCTCAGTGACATAGATTTGGGGACAACTTTAAGTCAGAGTGAAGTTGTGAACTTCTATACTCTGAAAGACCCCATTTCATGTTATGGACTTCTTTATGTCTTTTTTACTTAATTTCTTTTGGTTTTGGCTATGGTCAGAGGCATGTCCCGATCGACTGATATTTTATTCAGGTTAGAGGCTTTGTCAGACAACTATGGGCATAGGCGGTGTCGGTATTAGTATTAACATTGGTATTAGTATTGGCATTGGTATTGGTATTGGTTGGATACTTGGTTGAGGCTGTTTGATTATGATTATGGACTTACTTTATACTCTTTAGATTATTATTGTATTATCTTGTTATATGTTCGAAATTGTAAAACCCAATCTTTTCCTACCTTAGTTTAGCTCTCACTACATGAGAATTCCTATGTATAACCTTCGAACTAGGTGGAATTTTCCAATTTAATACCCACAAAATTATAGGAAATTGATTTATCTTTCCAATGATATAAAATTTGGCCAAATTCGATATCCAGGTGACAAGTTATGGCACTTTTAGTGAAACAATGTACCAAACTCAACAGCACCGCGTCGCAGTGACAGGCCAAATGGAAATTGTCCGTTTCCAGTGGGACACCACGATTTTAGAGCGTCACGGTGAAGTTCTAGGTCCCAATCATTATTTTCTAGTGTGTCAACGCGATAATGGCGCATTGCACCAATACCTATTTTTAGAATTGACAATTTCCAGTAGCCCGACGCGATACCACTGTATCGCGCCAAGGGCCAAAATCGCGTTTAGTGAGGCATCGTAATGGCGTCGCATTGCGCCACAATCCTAAGTCGCAGTTGTCAGCTTTCCAGTGGCCCAACGCGATTACACTGCATCGTGTCGGCAGGTAAAATAGTGATTTCAATTTCCAGTTTTGAGTTTTTAAATCTTCCTCTGGGTAATTTGGTCTTTTTTCAAGGCCCTAATCAGTCTAAACATGATTAATTAATCCCTAAAAGCTAATTAGGTAATTATTTTCACTCATTCTTCCACAAATTAAGAGCTTTCTCTCAAATAGCAAAACCCTAGCCTTCAAGAATCAAGAGCAATTCTCAAGAATTTCACCAAGAAACTTCAAGAACTCATCCTCCCAGGTATGTTAGATGTTCATCCATGGGTCCTTACCACCCATGGAGCCAAAGAATCCTTTTTGAAAAATACAAGATTGAGATTTCATGATTTACATGTTTAAATTTGATTGTAATCATGTTCATGCTATTTGTTTGGGTTTCAATCAAGGATTAATTACAAGTTTCATGAAATTAAGATAGCATATGTGATGAATTATGTGATTTTAATGATTAAATCCTTGAATTTACAAGTTGAATGTTGTAGCCAGAATATTTATGTATATGTTTATTATTATGTAAAATGATCATGCTCCCCAAGTGTTTGTTATAATGCCTATGTGAATTGAATAGTGCAGTCATGACATGTTAGCGTGTGTTTCTATTCATGTACAAGTTCATACCTTGTAAGTGTTTAACAAAATGTCTCAATGAATGAATCACGACTAAGTGACTAGCTAGTATGCTTTCAAGATTATGTCATGTATACTATTGATGCTATCAAGTCCTGGGGGTATTTAATACCCAAAATCTAGTTTTTTACCTAGAATTGTAGGTGCTACAGAATAGTCTCAGTAATGTCACGAACAGTAGTACTCAATCAATTACAGAACTCAGTGAAACTCATTTCAGTTTAATAATTAGTGCCATTCAGTTGGGAGTAGGATTCAGCACCGAGTGAACTCAAGGATGGGGGCTCACCTGTCAGTAGAGGGTGTGATCCTTAGTAGCAATCCTTACATTCCAGAACTACGTAGCTAGGGTAGGTTGAGATATAAACCTGCCAGTAGAGGATTGATAAGGTGTTTCCCTGTCAGTTGAGGGTTATATTGTTCTCATTAGGGAACCTGTCAGTAGAGGGTGACCTTTAGTTCTTCGGGATGACATTTCAATGGATCCACACAACCAGTGTCTGTACCTATGGCACAGTACTAATACCCTTCCAACTGGAGTTACAGGTTAGAACCCAATCAGTTCAGAGGGGGGCATATTGGTTAGATGATTACCTTCTACAGTTTTAGTTTCAGTCTTCAATATAGAACTCAGTTTAGTTCTACAGAATCAGAACTGTCAGTAACACTCACACAGTTATTAGTAATTCAGTTATTAGCAATCTCAAATATCAGTTACTCAGTTATTAAAACTCAATACTCAATTTCAGTACAAATCTAAGATACAGTATATATATAGATATGCAAAGTATTGCATACTCAATGTTTACAGCAATTTAGTTTTCCACGTATTCTCATTCAATTTTATTCATATCACTCAGTCAGTTACTGTTCAAATATATGAACCCTTGCATTTCAGCCTTACCTCATCTAGCATACCAGTACATTTCACAAACTAATCGCATACTTTTTTCTGAGCTATGATGTCTCATATCATAGGTTCGAACACTCAGGTTCCTGACTGTACATAGTCAGCAGCAGCATATTCAGTAGTGAGTCCTCATTTATCAAGGATATTCTTTTATTTAGTATTAGAGTAGATTCATTATTGTATTAGCTGGAGTTAGTTGGGGGCTTGTCCCATAAACTCTATATTCAGATAGTTCAGTTAGAGCTTTTTCAGACTAGACTAGTTCAGACAGTATTATGTTTTCAGATTTATGATCAGTTGCTATATTTATCAGTATTCAATTTGTGAACCTTATGGCATTTCAGCCTAACTTTCACATTATTTCAGTATTATTGTTCAGTGCTCTCAGCAGGTACCAGTCATGGATTAGTTGTGGTCCCTTGGGGTCGTAAGCACTGTGTAGAGTCTGGTGTGCCGACTCGAGGAGTTAAAAACATGGTATAAAAGCCTAAGGTTCAACAGAGTCCTAGAGAGTCTAAAATCTATATCAAGTAGAGTCTTATGCATAGGTGTGTTGCGCGCCACACTTATGGGAAAGAGGCTACAATACGTTTTTAGGAAAGTTTCCTTTCTTTCAGTATTCATGTCATGCAAGTGAGCATGAGATCAAGTTAAGCTCTCAGTCTAATTCATATCTTCCCTTTATTTGCAGAACATACCTCCCAGAAAAGCTAATGAAAGAAGGAATAAAAATCAGCTAGCACCTCAGCCCGTTCAGGAAGATCCCTGAATGAGCATGCCTCCCATGCAAAATTCAGAGTTATGTTCGCCACTCTATCCCAATCTATAATAGTTCAAAATGAATGGCCAAGTGCTACTTAGGAAAACCTAGTGGCCAATCCTACTGCAGACAAGATTTGGGACTTCACCCGAATGAATCCTCCCTTATTTTTAGGATCTAAGTCTGAAGAGGATCCACGGGAGTTCCTCGATCAGGTGCAGAAAGTCACAGATATTATGGGAATGACCTCCAGTGAGAGTGCTGAGTTAGCTGCCTATCAGTTACAAGATGTAGCCCATACATTGTTTAAGTAGTAGAAGGTAGACAGGGGCACAGATGCAGAGCCCGTAAAGTGGGAAGAGTTTGCTACTGCTTTTCTAGATAGATTCTTTCCCTTAGAGTTGAGGGAATCCAAGGTGTTGGAGTTCATCAACCTCAGGCATGGCAACATGAGGGTGAAAGTGTTTTCCCTCAAGTTTACTCAGTTAGCCAGGTATGCTCCCCATGTAGTTACATACAATAGGTCCAGAATGAGCAAGTTCATATTTGGGGTGTCAGAGACTATGGTCAAGGAGTGTAAGATTATGATGTTAATTAAAGAGATAGATATATCCAGGCTAATGGTACATGCTCAGTAGATAGAAGAGGCTAAGAATAAGGAGAGAGAGGAAAAATAAGAGAGCTAGAATAGGTGTTTCAATTTCACTCAACCTAAGTCAGAGGGCAGTAGCCGTTCCCAGTTTCATCCAAAGTCTTCAGTTCTAGATCCGTCCTCATCCAGTGCTCTAGCACCTAAGTTCAGAAATGGTAACAAAGATAGGGCGTCAGGCTCTAAGTCTCAGGGTAGTGTCAGTAGTGCTCGAACAAATCCTCTTTACAAAAAATATGGCAGAAACCATTAGGGTGTCTGCAGATCTTGCAGTGATGTATATTTTGGGTGTGGCAATCTAGGCCATAGAATCAAAGATTGTCCTTATTCAGGTTCATAGGATCAGTACAATCGTCCCACATCTTAGACCGGTCTCTCGAATTAGCAGGGTGCCACTTCCAATGCCACCAGTGGGCAACGTCCAAATAGGCTTTATGCACTTCAGTCCAGACAAAATCAGGAAAGTTCTCCCGATGTGGTCACAAGTACGTTACAGATCTTCCACCTATATGTTTACGCCTTAATAGATCCAAGAGTTTCTCTGTCTTTCGTAACTCCTTATATAGCGGTCAATTTTGGAGTCAGTCCTAAAATCTTAGCATAGCCTTTTTCATTCTCCACCCCAATGGTAAGTCTATCATAGCCCGATGGTTATACAGGAACTATCCTGTTATAGTATCTCAGAAAGTTACTTTAGCAAACCTTGTAGATCTAGAAATAGCAAATTTTGACGTTATTTTTGGCATAGATTGGCTCCACTTATGTTATGATTCAGTTGGTTGCAGAAATAGAATAGTTCATTTCCGGTGACCAAATGAACCAATCCTTCAACGGATGGGTAATACTACAGGGCTTAGGGGTTGATTTGGTTCATACCATAGAGCAAGGAAAATGATATCCAAGGGGTGTATTTATCATTTTGTACGAGTCAAAAACTCTAGTTCGGAGACTCTTAGCCTTGAATCAGTTCCAGTAGTAAATGAATTCTCAGATGTGTTTCCCAAAAATCTTCCCGGAGTTCCTCCCAAAAGGGAAATTAACTTTGAAATAGACCTTCTTCCATATACTCAGCCTATTTTTATTCCACTATAAAGAATGACTCCAGCTGAATTCAAAGAGTTGAAAGAACAGTTAAAGGACCTTTTAGACAAGGGGTTCATCAGACCCAGTGTTTCCCCGTGGGGTGCACCAGTCTTATTCGTACGTAAGAAAAATTGTTCACTCAGAATATGTATTGACTACTGTCAGTTGAACAAAGTCACATCAAGAATAAATACCCACTACCCAGAATTGATGACTTATTTGACCAACTTCAGGGTGCCAGCTATTTCTCTAAGATAGACCTCAGATTTGGCTATCGTCAACTCAGAGTCAGAGAATGTGACATTCCAAAAATAGCTTTTTGAACCTGGTATGGTAACTTTAAGTTTCTATTCATGTCCTTTGGTCTTACCAATTCCCTAGTGGCTTTCATGGACCTCATAAATCGCGTGTTCAAGTAGTACTTAGAGATGTTTGTCATAGTCTTCATCAATATCATTTTTGTCTACTCCCGCAGTGAAAATGAGCATCCAGACCACCTCAAAATCATACTTCAGACTCTCAGAGCCCATCAGTTGCCCAAATTTAGTAAGTGCAAATTTTGACTAAGGTCAGTATCATTCCTTGGACATATTATTTTCGGTGATAGCATTAGATTTAATCCATAAAAGACCTAAGCAGTGAGAAACTAGCCTAGACCTATTTCTCCATCAGACATCAGGAGTTTCTTGGGTTTAATTAGCTATTATTGTCGGTTTATTGAAGGGTTTTTGTCTATTGCATCCCCTATATCCCGATTGACTCAGAATAAAGTTAAGTTTCAGTGGTCAGATACTTGTGAGAAGAGTTTTCAGGAGTTGGAGACTTGACTCACTATAACCCTAGTTTTGATGTTACCAGATGGTTCATATGGGCTCATTGTGTAATGTGATGCATCCAGAGTAGATTTGGGTTGTGTCCTAATGCAGAGAGGTAAGGTCATAGCCTATGCCTCTAGACAACTTACGCCTGTGAAAAGAATTACCCTACCCATGATCTTGAGTTAGCAGCAGTAGTATTTGCCTTAAAGATTTGGAGGCATTACTTATGGGGTACATGTAGATGTGTTCCCAAACCATAAGAGTTTGCATTATGTATTTTCTCAGAAATATTTGAATTTGCGTTAGAGAAGGTGGTTAGAGTTACTGAAAGATTATGACATGAGTGTTTTGTATCATTCGAGCAAGGCCAATATAATTGCAGATTCTCTCAGTAGGTTGTCTATGGGTAGTATTGCTCACGTTGAGGATGATAAGAAGAAGATAGTTTAGGAAGTTCATCAGCTTACCCGACTAAGTGTCCTCTTAATTTATTCAACAGAATATAGTGTGTAGGTGCAGAGCAGTTCAGAATCATATCTGGTTTCTGAAGTAAAGGAAAAGCAAGATAGAGACCCCAGCTTTGTTAAATTGAAATAGTCAGTCAGAGATTAGAAAGTAGAGGTTTTCTCCCAAGGGGGAGGTGTTGTGTTTCTTTACCAAGGTCAGCTATGTATGCCAGGTGTAGATGACTTAAGGCAACGAATTCTTGTTGAAGCTCATGGTGTGCATTAATCAATTCATCCAGGGGCCACTAAGATGTACCACAACTTGCTGGACATTTATTAGTAGAGTGGATGAAGAGAGATATTACAGAGTTTGTAGCTAAGTGCTCTATATGTTAGTAGGTTAAGATTGAGCATCAGAAGCCTAATGGGTCCATGCAGGAGTTTAGTATTCCCACATGGAAGTGGGAGGAAGTGAATATGGACTTTGTAATGGGTTTTTCTCGTACTCATTGTCAGCATGATTTTATCTGGGTCATTATAGATAGGATGACCAAATCAGCCCATCCATACTTCCTATTCAGTCGAGGACTATGCCAAGCTCTATATTAGAGAGTTAGTTGGGTTACACGATGTTCCACGATCTATTATTTCAGATAGAGGTACCCAGTTTACCTTTCATTATACGAAAGCCTTCCAAAAGGGTCTTGGTACCCAAGTTCACCTTAGTACATCCTTCCACCCCTAGACAGATGGTCAAGCAGAAAGGACTATTCAGACTCTAGAAAATATGTTAAGAGCTTGCATTGTGGATATTAAATGTAGTTGGTATGACCACTTGCCTTTGATCAAATTCACAAATAATAATGGCTATCATTCTAGTATTCAGATGGCTCCATTTGAGGCTTTTTATCGTAGGATATATAGATCTCTAATTAGTTGGTTCAAGGTAGGGGAGGCCACAGTGTAGGGCCCGACTTAGTGTTTGATGCCTTAGAGAAAGTTCAGTTGATTAGAGAAAGGCTTAAGGCTGCCCAGAGCCAACAGAAATCATATAAAGATATAAGGAGAAAGGATTTCGAGTTTGAGATTAGTGATTTTGTGTACTTAAAAATCTCTCCCATGAAAGGAGTGAAGAGGTTTGGAAAAAAGGGAAAACTAAGTCCTCGATATGTCAGTCCTTATAGAATTCTCAGTCGTTTTGAAAAGGTAGTCTACGAGCTTGATTTGCCTTTAGATTTAGCTTCAGTGCACTCAGTATTCCACTTCTCCTTGCTAAGGAAATGCATTGGTGACCCAGAAGTTGTGGTCCCCTTATAAAGCGTAGATATTTAGAATGATATTTCTTTCAAAGAGGTCCCAGTCCGAATCCTCGATCTTCAGATTCGTAGACTAAGGAACAAAGAAGTTCCCTTAGTCAAAGTTCTTTGGCAGAAGCAGTCCATTGAGGGAGCTACTTGGGAAGCGGAAACAGATATGCGGACCAAGTATCCTCACCTCTTCTCCACAAACTCAGACTCAGCTTGAGATAATAGTCTTCCTTAGATTTATCTAGTTCCATGTTCAGTTATAGTTACAAACTTAGTATCAGTTAACGTTGCATATTATTCTTATGACACTCGTGTATTCATGAATCAATTCAGCCAGGTAATCATGCTTCAGTTATAATTGTTCAGTATGTAAACTCAGTTTATCAGCAGTCTCAGCTTAGTTATTCTTTAGTTGTGTATGTTCAGTGTTTATATAAATGCAGTCTATAAGTCTTTACAGCTTAATCAGTCTCATTCAAGGATCAATGTTCCCGAGGGAGAGATATTGTAATACCCCATATTTTCCTAGCTCAATTTAGTTCTTAGTAGATGAGAATTCCTATGTATAACCTTTAATCTACGTGGAATATTCTAGTTTAAGACCCATCATCTTGTAGAAAATTCAGCCAACTTTCCAAAGATATAAAATTCGCCTAAATCCGATATCCGGGTGAGAAATTATGGCACTTTTAGTGAAAAGTGTACCAAAATCAACACACCACATCGCGGTGACAGGCCAAATGACAATTGTCCATTTCCAATAGGATACCACAATTTCAGTGCGTCTCAGTGAAGTTCCAAGTCCCAATTATTATTTTTTAATAATAATGTGATAATGGTGCGTCGCACCAATACCCATTTACAGAAATGTCAATTTTTGGTAGCCCGGCGCGATACCACCACATTGCGCCAAGGGCCAAAATCACTTTCAGTGAGGCACCGTGATGGCGTCGCATCATGCCACAGTCCCAAGTCGCAGTTGTCAGCTTTTCAGTGGCCCGACGCAATTACACCACGTCGCACCGGCAGGTAAGATCGTGATTTCAATTTCCAGTTCTGAGTTTTTAAATCTTCCCAGGGGTAATTTGATCTTTTTCCATGGCCCTAATTAGTCTAAACACGATTAATTATTCCCTAAAAGCTAATTAGGTCATTATTTTCACTCATTCTTCCACAAATAAAGAGCTTTCTCTCAGATAGCAAAACCTTAGCCTTCAAGAATCAAGAGCAATTCTTAAGAATTTCACTAAGAAACTTTAAGATCTCATACTCCCAGGTATGTTAGGTGTTCATCCATGGGTCCTTACCACCCATGGAGCCCAAGAATCCTTTTTAAAAAATATAAGATTGAGATTTCATGATTTATATGTTTGAATTTGATTGTAATCATCTTCATGATGTTTGTTTGGGTTTCAATCTATGATTAATTACAAGTTTAATAAAATAAGATAGCATATGTGGAGAATTATGTGATTCTCATGATTAAATCCTTTAATTTACAAGTTGAACGTTGTAGCCATGATATTTATGTATATGTTTATTATTATGTGAAATGACCATGCTCCCCAAGTGTTTGTTAAAATGCCTATGTGAATTAAATAGTGCAGTCATGGCATATTAGCGTGAGTTCCCATTCATGTACAATTTCATGCCTTGTAAGTGTTTGACAAAATATCTTAATGAATGAATCATGATTAAGTGACTAGCTAGTATGCTTTCAAGATTGTGCCATGTCTACTATTGATGCTATCGAGTCTTAGGGTATTTAATACCCAAAATCTAGTTGTTAACCTAGAATTATAGGTGCTATAAAATAGTTTCAATAATGTCATGAATAGTAGTACTCAGTTAGTTACAAAACTCTACAAAACTCAGTCCAGTTTAATAATTAGTGTCATTCAGTTGGGAGTAGGATTCAGCACCTAGCGAACCCAAGGATGGGGGCTCACCTGTTAGTAAACGGTGTGATCCTTAGTAACTGTCCTTGCATTCCAAAACTATTTAGCCAGCGCAGGTTGACATATCAACCTGCCAGTAGAGGGTTAATAAGGTATTTACCTACCAGTTGAGGGTAATACCATTCTTATTAGGGAACCTTCCAGTAGAGGGTGACCCTTAGTCCTTCGGGACGACATTTCAGTGGATCCATATAGCCAGTATTTATACCCGTGGCACAGTACTGACACCCTTCTAACTGGGGCTATAGGTTGGACCCCAATCAATTTAGAGAGTGTCGGTTAGATGATTACCTCCCACATTTTTAGTTTCATCCCTCAGTATAGAACTCAGTTTAGTTATACAGAATTTGTCAGTAACAGTCACCCAGTTATCAGTAAGTCAGTTATTAGTAATCTTATATATCAATTTCTTAGTTATCAGAACTCTATACTCGATTTCAGTACAAATCTCAGATATAGTATATATACATATATGCACAGTATTGCATACTTAGTATTTACAGCAGTTCAGTTTTCCATGTACTCTCATTCAGTTTTATTCATATCACTCAAATAGTTATTGTTCATGCATATAAACCCTTGTATTTTAGCCTTACCTTATCTAGCATACCAGTACATTCCACATACTGATCATATACTCTTTTCTGCGCTATGATGTCTCATATCATAGGTTCAAACTCTCAGGTTCCTAACCGTGCATAGCCAGATTCATTCAGCAACAGCAGATTCAGTAGTGAGTCCTCATTTATTGAGGATATTCTTTTATTTAGTATTACAGTAGATTCAGTATTTTACTAGCTAGAGTTAGTTAGGGGTTTGTCCCATTAACTCCACAGTCAGACAGTTTAATTAGAGACTTTTCAGACTAAACTAGTTCAGACAATATTCAGTTTTCAGATGTTATGATCAGTTGTTATATTTATCAGTATTCAATTTGTGAACTTTATAGCATTTCAGCCTAACTTCTACATTATTTTACTATTATTATTATATTTTCTTAGCAGGTGCGAGTCATGGATTAGCTTGTAGTCCTTTAGGGTTATAAGCACCGTGTAGCGTTTAGGGTGCAGATGATAACACTCAAACTACAGCTCTCGTAAGAGTGTAAGCGGTCGATGTCAAATATAGAACCCAACTGGGTTGGGTGTTGAATCCCACAGGGAATACTTGGTCACTAAGTATGCAACGATTAGTAGACTTTTGGTGAAAGTTCTGCGGAAAAAGGGGGATTTTATGCGTGAAGTAAAATTATCAAAATAGCAAAGTAAAAACGGAATGTTTAGTAAGATTTTAATCAATGAGAATTGTAAGTTAGGGTTATGTCCACCTTATGAGTTCTACGTATCTATTGGCTATGAGTTATGCGAATTTCAGACATGCATGCGCCTATAGAGTTTCGTATTCTATGGTAAATCCTAGCGTCTTTCGACCATCAAGGATTATCTCACTTTAACTCTTTCGAGCTTAAAGCGTATAACTAATGGTACGAATTCTCCTAGAGGTTAATCCAGTTACGGCACTAACTTTTAAACAGGGGTTGGTAGCCCTATTTCCTTGTCACTCTCTCTTTTCCAGACATATAACTTTTCTTTAGAACAAGTTAATGCTATACTGGTGTATTATATATGTTTTCAACCACAAGAATTCAATTAATATGAAGAGATTAATAATATAAGCAGAATACGTATCAAGAATTCACAAACTCATAGCAATAGATAGTATCTCATAAGGCTTCCATAACCCTAACAGAGAAGTTTAGCTACTCATAATTGTGAAGGAAAACCACGAGGATATCATCATCATACCAAAGTAATAACAATATCACGATAAGTAAGTATTGGTGTCACTTGTGGCGTGAATTCCTTGCTAGTAGCGTTTCTCTTGTCGTGAAAATTAAAAGTCGAATAGATGAATAATAATGTCAACAACGAATTTAAGAATAGAAGAGAATAAGAATGAATTGAACGAGAATGAATGCTGAAAAGTTCAGCAAAATAGAGTTTTTATAACATCCATATCCTATTCCTACTAAGCTACTGCATACTTGTCCTAATCCTACTAGGTTACTGCTTCCTTATCCTAATCCTACTAAGTTACTGCTGATCCCCAAGTCTTTGGAAATACTGTTTTTTGCCCGGGACAAGTTTTCCATGCATCACTTTCAGTCCATAGGCTTCCAAAAGCTGCCTTCCTTCTTACGTGAAGCTTCCTTTGGCGTCAACCAGCCCATAAAATGCTGAAATCTTCATCATTTATACCTGAAAACTTACTAATCACGTTGGTTAGCTCACTTACAGGAAAAAGGACTAAAAGTGCAGGAATTATATATTTTGTCCTCAAAACTTAGCTAAAATATGGGTAAATTAAGGTGCTTTAGGCGTGTAAATACGCCTAACATCAACACCCCACACTTAAAGCTTTGTTCGTCCTCGAACAATATATCATGTCCATATAAACATCTACTTAGGGTTTCACAGTAACAACACAAAATATTCATCAAGACAGGCACGACAATTATTAACAAAGAGTAGTTTTCTGATCACTACTAGAAATAATTCAACCTCCAACCTAGACTCGTGATGATGGTTAATTCGTATCCAAAATTTAAGGCACAAAGAATCATACACAACTACCCAAAACTCATCAACCATTTGTGTCTCACAATATATCACCCATAATCACTCACAAGTAATTCATTTTTCGAAACATGGGTATAAGATTTTCCTTGCACTCACTCTCACAAAGAATTCATATGTTGCAACTGATGACCATAGGCTTGCCCTTAGTGTAATGATCCACTAATATCAGAATGCTAAGTTTCGGATCAAATAGGTCTTTACAGGTTGTAATGTAGGCTAAGGGACGGGTAGGACTATTTTGGCCAAAAATAGTGACTAAGTTCCCTAAGCGTTTTAACACATCACATTATGCCATTTACACTTTCTTTCAAACAACCTTTCTACTTTCTTTTAATCTACCACCCCTTCTCACCTCTTTTGTTATTCGATTTTAAATAGAACTAACTTTTTAGTTTTCTTTTCATTTTTCTTTTTTTTTATAACACACCTCTATGATAGCCACTCTTTTTCATAACTAATTCAAGCACCAATACATTCGAAGGCATCACTCTCACCCAATTTCCTCTTATTTTGTCATATAACTTTACAATTTAAAGCGCTTAGGAATTTGGATCAAATTATGGTCTTGAAAAGAAAATGGATTAGGCTACATATGAGGTTGTCAAAGAAAATGGCTAAAGGCTCAAAGGGGTTGACTAGGATAATGTCCACGGGTAGGTAAAACGAAGGTAAACAATCACAGATTGCCAAAGAAATGCCTAAATCATCACCTAAACTCTGACTCTTTATTTCGCTTTAAACACACACCGGGCAAGTTCTAGCATCAGCCACAAACACAGAAGATACTATTGCCTCACACACACAAGGCACATGGTCGACTTTATTGCGAGTAGTATAGACTCTTGACCCAACAGATGAAGGAATTAAACCACACACTTATTACATAATGAGTCACACTTAGAGCCTAAATGTCTCAATAGTAATGATTTTAGCACAAACTCTTGTCATAATACCATGCCGCCTATCAGAACAATTTTATGCATCAAAATCTAAAAAAAATCTATGACTATTTAAAACAAAAAAAAACATAAATACATGCAGGCAAAGAAATACAGCACACAAATACCAGCACCCCACACTTAGACGGGACACACTGCCCTCAGTGGAAAATAAATACGAAAAACCTGATTAGTCGGACTCCTCCTCTATATCTGGGGTCATACCCCCTGCGTCGGAATCATCATCAGAGTCGTCATCCTCAGAGTTTCCTCAAATTGTACCCCAATTGATCCCAAAAGTGTGTCGCGGTATTTGTAGCGAGGAGGATTCAGCTAGCTCTTTTCTTGACCTTTTCTGACCTTTTTGTGAGGTGGACACTTCTTGTTTTCCTTGTCGTCCTTTTGGGCCATTCTACCTAAGATCCTAATAGAGTCATGTTAGCTTCATCTCAGAAGATTCACTGTAATCGGAAAACAAACAGTAATGGCACCACCCCACACTTAGTTTGTTGGCACAAACTAATTAAGTGAATGATGTCGATTACTCAGACTTCATCGACATACATATAGGCGATATGTTCCAACAATAAGTTCAACACAGTCATACTTTCATGTCATCTTGACTATCCTATCCACTTCTATTTCATGTAATCTTGACTATACTTTCATGTTTGGATTGATGCACTTTTTAAACAAGACTACTACATAGAGATCGAATCAAGTTATGGCATAGAAATAATCACAACATATCATGCTTGTATTCAATCATGATATTTATCTCGATGAACGAGTCATTCAACATTCAAGCATTCAATTTTGAAGTTTATGCAATTAACTTCACCATGTCGATTCCGCAAAAGTATGACAGTGTATCAAAATCAAATATAAGTCGGAACCAAGTCAAGAACACCTATACGTATTCTTTCACTCAACTAGATGTATCATAACAAACCAAGCACATTCACATCACCAACACTACTTCAAGATCTAACAAAACATTATAAGCATAATATTGTAACACTTACTGAATATAAAAGAAGAATTTACTTGGTGATGGACTTGGAAGATGGTCTTGTAAGGTTAGATGAGTAAAAAGAAAAGTTTTGAGAGATTTGGGAAGGTTAGGCGGCGCCTATGCTATAGCATTGTCGATTCAGAGAGCAAAGGCTTTGGCATAGGCGGCGCCTTTAGCTTTGCCTAGTTGAGCATAGGCGGCGCCTATGCTATGGCCTAGTTGGGCATAGGCGGCGCCTATGCTATGGCATTGTAGAATCCGAGACCAAAGGCTTTGGCATAGGCGGCGCCTATGCTATGGCATTGTTGGGCATAGACGGCGCCTATGCTATGGCATTCTAGATTCAGAGAGCTTAGGCTATAGCATAGGTCTTGCCTTGTTCATTGCCTAGATTTACATAGGCCTTGCCTTGTTCATTGCCTAGATTTGCATAGGCAATGGCTAACCCATAGCCTTTGCTTCTTCATTCGTAACTTACCACCTTCAACATGAACCACTTCAAAATCAAAACTTGGGCTAGATCTCCTCCTTTATACGTCTTGCACCTACACTTACTCAAAAAAAACAAAAACGATTAGAAAGATAGGTTGCCTCCCACCAAGCACCTTAGTTTTGGTCGCGGCTCGACTACAAAAACAAACTCCTAGTAAAACAAAACAATTAAAGACGATGGGTTGCCTCCCATCTAGCGCTTGATTTATTGTTGTGGCACGACATAGTTATCTCGATTACTTGGACTTCATCGAGATATATGGTGCATCGTTTTCTGAATGGATTCAGACGACGCTGATGCTTACTTGTAGGCATACAATCTTCTTCGAGATGACTCTTGTGCTTATATATCCTAGGAGGGATACCAATTATATCATCAATAGTCCATCCCATAGCTCTCTTGTACCTCTTCAGAGCAGATATGAGAGCCTCTACATGTTGTTCACCTAAATCAGCCGCAACACTCACCAGAAGTGTATTTCTACTTCCCAAGAATGCATACCTTAGGTGACTAGGGAGCTCTTCCGATTCTAGCACTGGTGGCTCTTCAATGGAAGTCTTCACTGTTGGTGAAGGTCGATTCTTAAGATCAAGGTCCAGCTTCTTAGGGGCATGAGAATAGGACTTTATTCCTGTTAGAGCACAAACGGTTTCTTCATATTTTCCAACATCCTCATGCTCACAATTCGAAAGCACATCAGATAGTGTCTCAACAGTAAGCTGCTTCTCTACAGATAATTCTTTCTCATCCTCATAATAAACATCATCTACAGAGAACACATTCATATCGCTGGGTTGCTTTATTGCCTTGCATACATCAAAACGGACCACTTCGTCATTCAACCGAAATAAAAGCTCATCAGCTCTTAAGTCAATAAGCACACTTCCAGTTCTGAGGAAAGGACGACCCAAGATTATGGGAGCTTTAGAATCCACCGCGCAATCCAAAATAACAAAGTCTGCAAGAAATATGAAGGTGGAAACCTTCACCAACACATCATTTAAGACACCCACAGGTCATTTTACCGACCTATCTGCCATCACGAGCCGCATATTGGTCGGTGTAGGGTCACCTAACCCCAATTTTCTGTACATGGATAGCGGCATCAAATTGATGCTAGCTCCCAAATCGCACAACGCCTTAGCAAAATTCAACGATCTAATCGTGTAAGGAATAGTGAAAGCACCAGGATCTGCCTTCTTCTGTACTAAAGATCTCGTTGCAATTGCACTGCAATGGTGAACATTATCTGCCAGCTCATAGCTTGCTGCCCACTTCTTTGTCAAAAGGTCCTTCATGAATTTAGCATACCCAGGCATGTGTTCCAGCGCCTCCACCAAAGGAACATTAATAGTCAGCTGCTTCAACATAGTCATGAATTTGCTGAACCTGGTATCATCAGCTTTCTTCTTCAGTCACAGCGGAAAAGGTGGTGGTGGAAGGGGAATTGTTTTCTCCACCACTTCCTTTTTATCTTGCTTCCGATTATCAATCTTTTCAGGCTGCAGACGTCTAGGGGTGACGTCATGAACACACTCTTTAGCTTCTTCGGCCTCTTCACATTTTGCATTAATAACATTATCCGCTACATCATCAACTACCTGCTTGCCTTTGGACGGACTTTCCAACACTTTACCACTCTTGGTAGTAATAGCCATACATGATCCATCATTCCTTGGATTTTGCACGATGTTGCTAGGTAAAGTGCTAGCTTTTCGTTGATTGAATGCCGCTGAAAGTTAACTCAATTACTGCTCTAGTTGTTTTATTGCAGTAGAATAGGAGTCAACCAATTGATTTATTAAAGATAAATCATTCTTCACCTCTGTTACGCCCATGTTGGTCGTCTCCACTCCTTTCAACAGCTTAGCCATCATGTCCTCCATGGATATCTTTCCAGAACTAGATGCAGCGGCCTCACGGCTTCCAGGAGGAACATACAAACCACTCCTGTCAGTCTTATTCTTCCAACTACCTTGATCGCGGTCTATGTATCCAGATTTATCATAATAGTTCCGACCTTGGTTTCCTTGGGCATTGCCTCGGAAACCCTCCTGATTATTCAAGTAGTTAGCTTCTTCCTCAGAATCAGATTCATCTCTTCCTTGCGACACAACAGCCTTGACTTTTTTGGTCTTTCCTGATAATAAGTGCTTAGTGAGAAGATCCATCTGTATTTTCATGTGAGCCATATCTTGGTCACGTTCCTCTTGCCTACGCCTCTGTTCTGCAGTCATGCCAATAGATATAGTAGATCTTGCTACCTCAAAATCCCTGGTATGCCAAGCTCTACTTTGCTTGGTCATACGGTCTAGCATATCACTTGCCTGAACAAAAGTAAGGTCCATGAATGACCCTTCTGCAGCATTATCAACCACCGGTTTAGTCACTGAATTCGATGACCTGTATAATATCTCCATCAAGTGGACATTGGTCATATGATGATTTGGGCACCTCAAAAGCTTCTTCTTGAACCTCTCCCATGTTTCGTGGAGAGCTTCAGTTGGAAGCTGTCGAAAATTGCTGATCTCATCTCTCAACTGTGCTCTCTTGGATGGCGGAAAGAATCTCTCTAGGAAAGAGTCTTTCAATTGCCTCCAATTTGTAATAGAATCAGGAGTCAGCCCATTCAACCATACAGTTGCCTCCCTAGATAGAGACAATGGAAATAAGCACAACCGAATTGCATTCTGTCCAACGCCTGGATTGTCGAATGACTTGAATGTTGAGATAAAGTTGATCAGATGCATATTCGGATCATTACCTGCTAATCCACCAAATAATCCCTTGAGCTACAATAGTTGAATCATGGTGCTAGTGATATTGAACTTGCCTCCCGGTGCCAATGGTGGAGGAATAATAGCCCCTGTGGCACCAACTCCGTCCAGATCGTCATCATCATCATCAAAAGGGATCTGCATAACTCGGCGTTCAAGTCTAAATCTAGTTTGACGATCTCTTCTGTTAGCAGGTGTCGCCACCTCAGCATCACGCCTAGGGTTTAGTAACTCGTCATCACCTAGGTCCTCATCGTCAGGATTTGTTGCTAGCCCAGGGTTATCAATATTCTGTTGATGTACTTGGGCAACGGCCAACGTAACTAGTCTAGCCTGCTCCTGTTGAGCAGCCCTTCTTTCAATGTCACGTTGCGCCTCCATTCTGCCAATACGATGTGGTTCAGGATTTATGGGTAATAATGGTTGTCCCGAACTTCGAGTATGGGGCATGCACTGAACAAAACCTGAATAAAACAAAAACAACAACTAAAAGTAAAATCTGAGAATCTTTGACCAAAGGGTCTAGTAATTATCACAAACTTAGTTGACCACCGTATTCCCCGGCAACGGCGCCAAAATTTGATAACGCTCAAACTATAGCTCGCGTAAGAGTGTAAGCGGTCGCTGTCAAATATAGAACCCAACTGGGTTGGGTGTCGAATCCCACAGGGAATACTTGGTCACTAAGTATGCAACGATTAGTAGACTTTTGGTGAAAGTTCTGCGGAAAAAGGGGGGATTTTATGCGTGAAGTAAAATTATCAAAATAGCAAAGTAAAAACGGAATGTTTAGTAAGATTTTAATCAATGAGAATTGTAAGTTAAGGTTATGTCCACCTTATGAGTTCTACGTATCTATTGGCTATGAGTTATGTGGAATTCAGACATGCATGCGCTTATAAAGTTTCGTATTCTATGGTAATTCCTAGCGTCTTTCGACCATCAAGGATTATCTCACTTTAACTCTTTCAAGCTTAAAGCGTATAACTAATGGTACGAATTCTCCAAGAGGTTAATCCAGTTACGGCACTAACTTTTAAACAGGGGTTGGTAGCCCTATTTCTTTGTCACTCTCTCTTTTCCAGACATGTAACTTTTCTTTCGAACAAGTTAATGCTACACTGGCGTATTATATATGTTTGCAACCACAAGAATTCAATTAATATGAAGAGAGTAATGATATAAGCAGAATACGTATCAAGAATTCACAAACTCATAGCAATAGATAGTATCTCATAAGGCTTCCATAACCCTAACAGAGAAGTTTAGCTACTCATAATTGTGAAGGAAAACCACGAGGATATCATCATCATACCAAAGTAATAACAATATCACGATAAGTAAGTATTGGCGTCACTTGTGGCGTGAATTCCTTGCTAGTAGCATTTCTCTTGTCGTGAAAATTAAAAGTCGAATAGATGAATAATAATGTCAACAACGAATTTAAGAATAGAAGAGAATAAGAATGAATTGAACGAGAATGAATGCTGAAAAGTTCAGCAAAATAGGGTTTTTATAACATCCATATCCTATTCCTACTAAGCTACTGCATACTTGTCCTAATCCTACTAGGTTATTGCTTCCTTATCCTAATCCTACTAAGTTACTGCTGATCCCCAAGTCTTTGGAAATACTGTTTTTTTCCCGGAACAAGTTTTCCATGCATCACTTTCAGTCCATAGGCTTCCAAAAGTTGCCTTCCTTCTTACGTGAAGCTTCCTTTGGCGTCAACCAGTCCATAAAATGCTGAAATCTTCATCATTTATACCTGAAAACTTGCTAATCATGTTGGTTAGCTCACTTACAGGAAAAAGGACTAAAAGTGCAGGAATTATATATTTTGTCCTCAAAACTTAGCTAAAATATGGGTAAATTAAGGTGCTTTAGGCATGTAAATACGCCTAACATCAGCAGACTTGGGGCAATAAAAAAATTCATCCGACATGGGGGTGGTCTTCGGTCCTGGTTGGACATAAGGCTCCCGACACGACTAGGCCCTGGTTCGAGTCGTGTCATCACAGCACTTAGCCAAAATTCACTCTTAGAAAATTTCGCATACAACTTTTGGTCCTTAAGAGTGTGCAACATAATTCGGAAGTTACTAGCAAGATCCTTCTCACTCTTGGAGTACACTAATATATCATCAATGAAGACTATAACAAACAAATCCAGAAACTGCCTAAACACCTAATTCATAAGATCCATAAAAGTAGTTAGAGCATTAGTCAACCCAAATGATATGACCAAAAACTCATAGTAACCATACCGGGTTTGCAAAGCAATCTCGGGAATATCAACCTCCCTAATTTTAAACTGATGATAACTTGAACGAAGATCAATCTTGGAGAAACATCTAGCACCCTGAAGCTGGTCTAAAAAGTCATCAATCCTAGGGTGAAGGTACTTATTCTTCACTATTACCTTATTCAACTGACGATAGTCTATACACATTCAAAGTGACCCATTTTTCTTTTACACGAATAACATAGGTTTACCCTATAGAGAAATACTAGGACAAATAAACTCTTTATCAAGAAGATCTTTCAATTTCTCTTTTAGCTCCTCTAATAACGTCGGGGCCATTCTATAAGAGGGAATAGAAATAGGACGATTATTCGACAGATAATCAATCCTAAATTTATTTCCCTATCAGGAGAAATTCTAGGAAGATCATCGGGAAATAATTCAGGAAACTCACTAAACATAGGGATAGATTTCAAAGAAGGACTTTTAGAATTACAATCCTTAATTTGATCTAGATGATATAGGCAACCTTTTGAAATTAATTTTTGAGCTCTAAGGTAGGAGATAAACCTCTCTTTGGGTACTAAGGAACTCCCATCCCATTTTAATACCGATTTATTAGGAAAATGAAAAATGACCTTTTGGGTCCTATAATTCAGAGAAGCATAGGACGAATAAATCCAATCTATCTCTAAGATAACATCAAAATCCACCATATCCAACTCTATCAAATCCACCAATGTCTCCCTATGGAAGATAGACACCACAAAACCCCTATAGATTTTTCTAGCAAGTATAGAGTCACCCAATAGAGTAGACACAGAAAAGGGGTTGAAAATACTTTCGAGACCAAAACCAAAATGCATGTCTATATAAGGTGTCACATAAGAAAGGGAAGAACCTGGATCAAGAAAATAATAAACATCTAGAGAAAAGAGTTGTAATATACTAGTAACAACATTTGGAGATGCCTCAGATTCCTGGCAAGTAGTAAGTGCATAAAGACTATTTTGGCCAGTTTTGGTACAAAAAGTAGCGCCCTTGAGCTCAAGAGCTGAAGATGTAGCAACCAAAAATGTATTAGCTCCAGTGGCAACCTTGGATGAAGGACAATCTCACTGCATGTGACTAAGCAAACCATAATTATAACACTGATTTCTCCCCTCTTCATAATATCCACAGTGAAGTTGCCCACAAAAATAACAAAGAGGATAAAGTAGGGCTGACTAACCTCCACTAGCTTGAGACTGGGCATCCTGTGCCTTATGACCACTGCTAGCCTGAGAAAGATGATCACTGAAAGTCTTAGGATAAGGGGCACTAGCAGACGAATAAGAATTTCCCTAGTTCTTCTTCTTGGTCCATTTTCTACCATCTCTCCTACTATTCTGTTGATCCCCCTACTTTGAATACCTAAACTTCTTATTCTGCCTCTCTCATATTTCTGCCTGTCTCTTTTTTTCATCCTCTACGTGTTGTATATAAAATATAAGTCTATATATGTCTTTATATCCATACACTCCAATACCAAGCCATAGGAAAACCTAGAAACAAACTTCTTCATTTTAAATCTCTGACTAGACACCAACTTGGGAGCGTAACGAGACAGTTACTGAAATTTCAAAGCATACTCTTTCACACTCATCTGACCCTACTTCATGATATGATTCAAATGGATTCCTTAGCCTTCAATGAAATCATTTGAAGTCAGTACGTGGGGCATCAAGCTTTGGTCACATTAAGGAAACGAGATCCTACATGGAGGGGCCGATTTGAGTACACCAAAAAGCAATCCCACATATGAAAGATTGCTTGGAGCATTAAATATTGAGGACTCATAGTTTTGGGCCTTCATTAAGGACATTTTGGTTACTTAGCCTTGTCCAAGTAACACTCCATGAACACCCCTTTTTATTAAGGGTATTGCGGTTATTTTGTTATGTAATAAGTCAGACTATAAATAGGTTCTATTAGTTCATTTGCTAGTTAGTTTATAAAAGATGAAATATTAGAACACTTGAAATCCTCTCTCTTGAGATTACACCACCTTAGTATAGTCTTAGTTAGGACTTAGAAAATTCATCCTTAGTATAGGTCTTGGAAAAGCCAATATTGTTCTTTGCTTGGAAATGGTGGATCTTAAGGTGAGTCGATTACCTTGGCGGTCACCGTAAAAGTATGTTTTTGATTATTACATTCATTAGGGGTTAATGTTGAAATACTTGGTTCTTAATCTTGTAATAATCTTGGTCTCACTATCTATCCTTTCATTATTTTGCAAATCCGTGTGTTTTTGTGTTTGTCATCTTGTATCCCTTTGTGTTGCTTGTTCTTCTCATGTTTTGTGAACTGTTTTGGCATCTTGGTGAACTGTTTTGTATCACTTCAGATTCACAAACTCCTCATCCTTAGCTTTCCTCAAATCCTGAGGAAAGAAATGATCAAGAAAGGCACCCAAAAATTGATCTCATAATCC
Source organism: Capsicum baccatum var. pendulum (assembly GCA_030864225.1). NCBI lineage: Eukaryota > Viridiplantae > Streptophyta > Magnoliopsida > Solanales > Solanaceae > Capsicum > Capsicum baccatum. The sequence continues at coordinate 138,209,397 of CM061552.1, forward strand.
TGCTTTGCATCGTTACCTCTCAATTTCTCCCATTCCTTGTACCACTAATAAGTTATGTCTTTTAGCCGATATACAACAAACGCTACACCTTTTACATCGGTAGCATACATCACCCTAAAGATCTTTTATATCTCATTAATAAACCCCTACAGATCCTCCTCAACCTTAGAACCTGTAAAGGATGGGGGATTCAACCTCATGAACTGGACAACTCGAGTGACCTTAGATGAAGGAGAAATAGAACCAACACGATCTAACTAATGAGAATGAGATGTCACCAACTAAGTAAGCAAATGAATAAACCAAAAGAACTCCGTATTAGAGATGTCCCCTTAAGGCAGCTGATCATAAGCATCACCATCCTGAGAAGCCCAAAAAAAACTAGTGGGGATCGGTGGAACTCCATGCGAGGTGGCATAATCAGGAGCGGGGACCCTAGATCGGGTCTTCACTCCATACACATGGCGAGTCCCCTCCACATTGTCCTCAGGTAGGACAGAGTTCCCAGCAGAGTTTAGACGAACATCATACCTTCAGGGAGGCATGATCTAAAATACGAGGAAGGCAGGAGTTAGATAAGTTTCACAATACTAGACTCTATAGCCCAAAATAGAACACAAGAAAGGGAAATATTCCTAAATGTCTTGTAGACTCCTCCATATAAGTGTGGCACAGTACACACCCATAAAAAAACTCTATGGGACATGGAAACAACCCTAAATCATGCTTTGATACCAATCTTGTCACTATCCAAACTAGGGGTTGGCTGTGACAAGTATCTGAAGTCTACCATGGACCAGAGACTACCCCATTCGCCTAACCTCATGAGCAGAATAATAATAATTAAGATAAAGTGAAATCCAATTCAAGATAGTAATAAAGATGAAGAGATGACTCAAATGAAACTAAGAATCAAAATAATAACCAACCCATATCTATCTACAATAGCCTCTAAAACCAGAAATACTAAATAATTCGGGACATAAACCCGACAATGACCAAAGAGAATCCAAAGTTCTATAAAGGTAAAGAGAGAATGAAGAAATGACAAAGCCTTTCAAAGGATAGAGGCTTAACACTTCACAGCAACTCAACAGTCGTGATACTTCACTCAATGCTGCACAGGAGCAACAGAAATGTCATTGGGCCCTATATTAGGAAACGATATAGCATCCTAAGATGGTTAGTGGGATAAGCACTGGCATGTAACTTAGGGAAAGTGATAACATAATGCCATATCCATAAACTAGTAAAATCCATATGCACACATTTATATATACATATATAGAATGTTGGGATAGGGTAATGGCCTTGAATATGAGAGTTTTAAAACCATTAACCAGGACTGTGTAGCTATATCCATCCTAAGGGCACCCATGGGCTATATGGGTTTATCTCACCTTACTGAAAGGGCCCCAATATGTGTTAGTCGTACGAACTAAGGAAATTTGAGAGAGGGCCAGAGGCACTAAGGCTTCAACTTTCTCAAAAGTATATAATATATGAACTATGCACACGATCATAAAGACCCCCACACCGACAAACGTGGTTTCTAATATTAGACTCCTAAAAAAACCTGAACTTTAGCCCTTGCAAATTTTATGAGTCTTGAATCTTTTGTTCATCATACGACTCACACCATAAGTCATATGATGTGGTGATGGGTCTAAGGATCCTAGTCGTATATTGGTTAGTGTGTTATTGGACAAGTTCTATCCTAGATACAAGAGGCACCATACGAGTCATATGGTCTTGTGATGAAAAGGTAAGGACCAATCATATGTTGTCCAGTGTTTAGCCCTTATTAATTCTGCATTGCATACAACTTGACGGTACTAGTCGTATGGTATAGTAATGAGTTGGGCAAGGGAGTCATACTTTGGATAGAATATGGTGTCCAACTTCTTATTCTTGTGACAACTTGAAGGTACCACTCATATGTTGTGGTAACGAGTTGGAGGGTCAACCCATACCCACTTGGGAGTTTTCTACAGCTTTATGAAGAGGGTAATTGGACATTTCCCACGCCAATCCCTTAAAACCCCACGTCTTATAACACTTATTGGGCATTCATTCTATACTTTAGAAGATTAAAACACTCTAGAAACTCTCTCAAAAACTTCTCAAGAAAATTGAGCTAGGGTTTCTTCAAGATGGTCATCTAGAGTCTTCAAGATCAAATTCTCTGCATGAATCTTTATAACTCAGGCATGTGACTCTTTCTTTATTGTTAATTCACAAAAATCATGTGTTTTAAACATTGTTCATGAATCATTGATGGTGGTTTTGAAAACATGGTTAAGGGTTTGAATGCATAATATTGAGTATTTTTTTCTTATGGTTTAAATTATAATTACATATTTTGATAATTATTTTGCACATGTGGGTGCTTGGGAATTGTGATTTAAACTAAGGGTCATAGTTAACCCTAACTTGATGGTTTTTGGATTGAATAATGGTTTGTTAATGGTATGCCCTCAACCTGTTTGTGAAAATGTCAATGAGAATGATCTGCCACATGTTGAATTAAGTGAAGACATTAACCCCCCCCCCCCCCCCTCCCCCTCAAACTTGTCTGTTCAACTTACTTTAGTACTTAAACCAAATTTCTATTTATTTACCTTTCTTAACATCTTTAAAGTGTATTAATTTCACTCCTTAAGACTGAATATCACTCTCACTATGGAGAGTGCATCACACGCGCTGACATATCTATGCCACATCACTACCATGTCAGAACCATGCTAAAAATATTTTTAAAATATTTTATATATATATATTAAATTAAAAAAAACACCTACCCCTATTTTTTTTTCTTTAAATCATCCCTCCCCCCTTCCCCTCCCTCCGCCCTTTTTCACCTAGTTCTTCCTCTTCTCCATCAAACCCACCCCACCTCTATTTTTTCCTATTTTTATCCATTAACAGCCTCTCACCCCATCTTTAATTTCTATTCTCCTCCACCCCTATCTCTCATTTTCCTTCCTTTTTAACCACCCGTCTTCACTCTCATCCCCACCTCCACCCCTCTTTTCTTTCTCCTCTTCCAGCCAACCCCATCCCCACCTCTAATTTTTTCACTTTACTTAATTAACACCATTAGAGAACAATCACAAAGACTTAAAATTAAAATCTTTCCTCAATTAAACACCATCTCAACCTTTAATCCAACTCTCTCAACGTTTCCAACCACTAAATTCACCCTGGAAAATGTAAACAATTATTATCTTCAAAACTAAAATACTAATTTTTTATTACAAGTGACATAAATAAAGAATAGAAAAGGAACAATGGACTTTAAAAATTAAAGTTATGAAAATTTCTTCCAATTTTGTTGTTCTTCAAACTGAATTAATAAAGCAATTTAGTATCTTCAATTTCTTCGTTGGAGAATATGTTAATTGAGGAAAATGAAAAAAAATTAGAGGAGAATGTGCTTAAGGTTGTTAGTGGAGGAATTAATGGTTGTAGAAAATGGGTGTTGTTGTTTGTTGATATATTAGAGAAGAAAATAGTGTGGGTGTGGGGTGTAGTTGTGCAGTGCGAGGTGGGGATGAGAGGTAAGGGAGGGGGCATTGAAGAATAAAGGGGTATTTTTAATATATATTAAAAATAGTGGGACCATCTCAGTTTTTAAATAAAAATGTGCTTTTTTTTTCAATTCCATGTCTGTTTAAGAGGTGAAATTAATACACTTTAAAGATTTTAAGAGGATAAATAAATGAAAGTTTAGTTTAAGTGATAAAGTAAGTTGAGCAGACAAGTTCGGGGAAAAATAATGTCAACTAAAGCATTGGCCTATGAATGTTGATGATTGGTAAATGGTTTTATGAAAGCCTTGTTAGCCATAAATTGGTTTGAATTGCTAAATGGGTTTGAGTCCTTAAATGGAATTGATGTCTTTATTTAGACAATAGGTTCGAGTCCCAAAGTTATTTGATAATGGTTATGGCATGTAGTACGCTTGCAAGTGGGATTGGTATGACGATACCAACGGGATGCCTTTGGTAAGTAATTAGAATAATGATTATGTATGTATAATGAATGTTTTAATTTGAGCTTTAAAGAGGGATGTGTATCCAGGTCATAAAAGTAGAGTCCAAAGGACTAATATTGGAAATCGCATTAGCTGGCGCAGGTGTCTATATGACCGGGAGGTTCGAGTCCCTCATTAAGGCATATATGGTTATGGATATTCTCTGATTTGTGCAGCTACACGTACTGGGGACCTTTCAGCTAGGGGAGATCTGTGCCCATATAGCCCGTGGGTGTTTTGTTATATGACGGTTATGCTACACAGCCTAGGTTAAGGTTTTCAAAGTTCATAATAAACCTTATAAGTATGTATGTGGTTGAATATGATCGTTTGAATTGGTTTTGAATGATGGCATTATCTTATTCCTCTATCCCTGAGTTATATGCTAGCACTCTGACTGATAATTATCTCCGGACGCTATAGCCCCACGTGATTGAGGAATTAAAACTTCTTCTACTTTTTCTCCGTAGTATCAGGTGTTTGAGTGGTTCATGAGTTGACAATGAAGTGGTGAGCTTTTATACTTCGGATGGCTTTATTTTATGATCTTTATATTCTATGTCTTGGACTTTGTTTAGACTTTATTTTTGACTACTATTGGGGGTATGTCCCGATATTTAATTGACTTAAAATTTATATAGGCTTTGTTGGATTATTATGGACTTGGGTGCGTTATTTTGGTGGATTGGCTTGGTGATGGACAGGTGTCTGGTTACCCATGATTGTTTTAGACATTGCATAAATAAATATTGGTCTTATTTTACATTATCTTGTTATATGTTTGGAATTCATCCTACACATGTGGTTGTTGAGCTGACTAGGTTAGGTGAAGGGGTGATCTCCGGTCCAGTGGGACTTGAGATACCCGTCATATCCACCCTAGTTTGGGTCATGACAAAGTTGGTATTAAAGCCTAGGTTCAGGGTCAATTGGGTGTCCACAAAGTTGTGTCAAGTAGAGTCTCTTTTATGGGTATGTAGCATGCCACACTTATAAGAAAGAGGCTATTAGACATTTAGGAATGTTTCCCTTTCTTATTGTCTTACTTCAAGCTATAGAGTCTAAGGTCTTGGATTTCTCTAATTTTTATTTGCTCCTTTTTTTAGATCATGCCTTCTAGACGACCTGAAGCTCATATGGACAAATTTGTTCTACTTAGGGACACTGTTGATGGGACACGCCCTATTGAATAAGGATATGAATATTTTGTCCCGTGAGTTAATTCTGGAGAGTAACATTGCTTTGTTGAACAAGGATATGGATATTTCTTGATTTATGGTTTATATGCAATAGGTTTAGAAAAAAAAAAGTAGGCTGAGATTGGTAAGAGGCAAAGTAAGAAGTTTAAATTTTTTTAATCAGGGTGAAGGCCGGTAGTAGAGTGGTAGAGATGGGGTAAAGTAGCCTAAGAAGAAGTGGGAAAGTTTTGGTTCTTTCTCTACAGCTAGTACTCCTTACCTAAAGCCATCGGGTGATCATTTCTCTCAACATGATAGAGAGTACATGGAATAGGGTGCCCAATCTCAGGCTAGTAGGGCTTACTCTAATCCATCATATCCTTCTTGTAAATTATGTGGTTAGCCTCCTCAAAGCCAATGTGAGAAAAGGAGAAATCGATGTTTTAATTATAGTTATATTGGTCATATGCAGTGTAATTGTCCTTCTAGGGTTGCTTTTGAGGGCAATAAGGTTCATGTTTCCTTTTTCTTAGCTCCTAAACTAAAGAGTGTTGCTTCTGCTTCTGGTATCGACACTTGCCGAAATCACTTGTATGATCTTACTTCTCATTAGGACTCTGAGGTATCTCTCGATATTGTTATTGGTATGTTAAAAATCTTTTCCCATAATATGTACTATTTACTTGATCTGGGGTCTACTCTCTCTTATATGACCCCATTTGTGGTTATGTATTTTGGTTTTGGTACTGAGTATATTTTGGACCCTTTTTCTATGTCTACATTGGTGGGTGACTCTGTGGTTGCTAAAACAGTTTATAAGGGTTGTGTGGAATATGTTGGTGGTTGGGAGACCTTGGTGGATATGTCTGAATTAGACATGGTTGATTTTGATGTCATATTGGGTATGGATTGGTTGCACTCGTGCTATGCTTTTTTAGACTGTCGAACCCGTAAGGTCATCTTTAAATTTTCAAATTAGCTGATTATCGAGAGGAAGGGTGGTTCCCTAGCTCCTAAGAGAAAGTCCATATCATATCATAGAGCTCGAAGATTGATCTCCATGGGGTGTCTCTATCATATGGTCCAAGTTAACGATTCTAACTTGGAGGGTCCTTCTCTGTTTTCTATCCTGGTAGTGAATGAATTTCCTAAGGTGCTCTCTGATGACCTTTCTGGTATTCCTCCCAATAAGGAGATTGATTTTGGGATAGATCTTATTCCGGACACTCGTCCTATATATATTCCCCTGTATAAAATGGCTCCGACTGAGTTAAAGGAACTTAAAGAGCAATTAAGAGATCATTTAGACAAGGGTTTCATCCATCTTAGTGTGTCACCATGGGGTGCACCGGTTATATTGGTGCGTAATAAGGATGGTTTCCTTTAGATGTTTATTGATTATCGACCGAATAAGGTGACGATAAAGAATAAGTACCCTATTCCAAGGATAGATAATTTGTTTTATTAGCTCCAGGGTGCTAAGTTTTTCTCTAAGATCAATCTTTGGTCCGGGTATCATCATTTAATAATTAGGGAGATGGATATCCTTAAGATAGATTTATGTACCTAGTAAGGGTATTTTGAGCTCTTGGTGATGTCGTTTAGCTTGACCAATGCCCCTGTATCGTTCATGGATCAGATGAATATGGTCTTTCACCAATTTCAAGATTTGTTCATAATTGTCTTCATTGATGATATTTTGGTGTACTCTAAGAGTTAGGAGGATCATGTTAATCACCTCCATCTTGTGTTACAACCCTTGAAAGATCAATAGTTGTATACTAAGTTCTCCAAATGTGAATTTTGGTTGACCGTTATCATGTTGTGCCTAGTGAGGGGATCTTGGTGGATTCTTAGAAAGTTGTTGTGGTTAAGAAGTGTCCTAGACCCACGACTCCAATCAATAGTCGAAGTTTTTTGGGTTTAACTGGTTATTATAGGAGGTTCATGGAAAAATTTTCTTCTATTACTTCTCTATTGACCAAGTTGACTCAGAAAAAGGTAAAGTTCTTATAGTCTGATGCTTGTAAGGGTAGCTTTGAGAAGTTATAAGATAAGTTGACTTCAGTTTTGATCTTAACTTTTCCTGAAGGCACTAATAGATTCATTGTATATTGCGATACATCCTGAGTTGGTTTGGGTTGTGTATTAATACAGCATGGCAAGGTGATAGCTTATGCCTCTAGACAGTTGAAAGTTCATTAGAGGAACTAACCGACTCATGGCTTGGATTATTGGTTGTGCTATTCGTGTTGAAAATTTGGTGTCATTATTTGTATGGGGTGCATATTAATGTCTTTTCTGATCATAAGAGCCTGTAGTATGTGTTCACTCAGAAAGAGCTTAATATCAGGTAAAGAAGGTGGTTTGAGTTGCTAAAAGACTACGATATGAGTCTTCACTACTATCAAGGTAAAGCTAATGTAGCTGTTAATACTCATAGCAAGTTATCCATGGGAGTCTAGCTCATGTGGATGAGGGTAAGCAGAAATTGGTAAAGGATATTCACTATTTGGCTAACCTTGGAATTCATTTCTTGGACTCTCAGGATAGTGGTGTGTTAGTGCAACAGGTGGCGCAATCATATCTTGGTTCTTAAATAAAGAAAAAACAGGTATTAGACCCTCTCTTAATGAAAATTAAGAATGATGTGGGTAAGAAGAAGGTGATGGCTTTCAAGATCAATGGTGATGGTATCTTGAGGTACCAAGAGAGTTTGTGTGTTCCCAATATGGATAGATTGTGAGGCAGGATTTTAGCTGAGGCCCATAAATTACAGTATACAGTTCATCCCGATAAGAAAAAGATGTATCATGACCTTAAGGAGATATATTGGTGGAATAATATGAAATAGAATGTGGCCAACTTTGTGGCTAAGTATATGGTGTGTCAACAAGTGAAGGTAGAGCATATAAGGCCTGGTGGGCTACTTCAAGAGATTGAATTAGCGGTGTGGAAATGAGAGATAATTAATATGAATTTCATTATCGGTCTTCTACGATCACTGAATTAGTGTGACTCTATTTGGGTCATCATGGATAGGATGACTAAGTCCGCTTACTTCTTACTAGAAAGGACTACTTATTCTGTTGAGGATTATGAGAAGTTATTCCTTCAAGAAGTTGAAGTTACATGGTGCACCAATCTTGATTATTTTGGACCGTGGTACTCAGTTTTCATCGTATTTCCGGTACACATTTTAGCGTGGTTTGGGGACTAAAGTGAGTCTTAGTATGGTTTTTCACCTGCAGTCAGATGGGCAAGCTGCAAGGACTATTTAGACTTTGGAAGCAATGTTGCGAGCTTGTGTAATTGATTTTGGTGGTAGTTGGAATGACCACTTGCCTCTCATTGAATTTACCTATAACAATAGTTACCATTCTACCGTTGATATGGCCCCGTTTGAGGCGTTGTATAAAAGGAAGTGTAGATCTTCTATTGGGTGGTTCAAGGTTGGTGAAGCGGAGATGTTCGGCCCAAATTTGGTTCACCAAGCTATCAAGAAGGTGAAGGTGAATTAGGATAGTCTTAAGACCACCCAAAGTCGCCAAAAGTCCTATGCAGACGAAAGGCGAAGGGACTTGGAATTTGAACTTGGAGATTTGGTGCTCTTGAAGGTGTCTCCCATGAAAGGAGTAATGCGGTTTGGAAAGAAGAGGAAGCTCAGTCCATGGTATGTTGGCCCGTATTAGGTTCTGAGGAGAGTTGGTAGTGTTACATATGAGTTGGATTTTCCCTCTAGCATGAGTTACATTCATTTGGTATTCCACGTGTCCATGTTGTGGAAATGCATGGGTGATCATTCATTGGTTGTTCCCTTGGAGAACATTAGTATTTCAGATTTTTTGTCCTATGAGGAGATTCCAGTGAGGAACTTGGATCGGTAGGTTTGTTGGTTGTGGACGAAAGACGTGTCTTTGGTAAAGGTTCTGTGGCAAAACCAAAAGTTCAAGGAAGCTACTTGGGAAGCCAACGAGGACATGAAGTCCAAGTATTCATTCCTATTCCCGATTTTGGAGATTAGTGCTTGAGGTATGTATTGATCTTTAACATCTTTGTTTTCTGACTTTATTAGGGGAAATATTGATTTCGTTGGCATCTTTGTTTTCTAACTTGGTTAAAGGTAAGAGTTAAGGCGTATAGAGTCCAAATCATGCTTGTATTGCTTCGTCCCATCATTCGAGCATAAATGTTCCTAAGTGGGGGAGATTGAAACACCTCAAACTTTGGCCCTTGCAAATTTCTTAAGTCTTGAACCTTTTGTTCATTATATAACTTACACCATAAGTTGTATGGTGTGGTGATGGGTCTAGGGACCCTAGTTGTATGTTGGTCAGTGTGTTGTTGGCTAAGTTTTATCCTAGATATGAGAGGCACCATACGAGTCGTATGGTCTTGGGATGAAAAGATAGGGTCCAATCGTATGTTGTCCAGTGTTTAGCCCTTGATGATTTTGCCTTGGATACGACTTGATGGTACTAGTCGTATGGTATGGTGACGATTTGGGCAAGGGAGTCGTATGTTGGACAGAATATGGTGTCCAACTTTTTGTTCTTGTAACGACTTGAAAGCACCACTCGTATGTTGTGGTGACGAGTTGGAGGGTTAACTAGTACCCACCTGCGAGTTTTCTACAACTTTTAAACCGAGGGTATTTTGACATTTCCCACCCCAAGCCCTTAAGCCCCCATGTCTTATAATACTTATTGGGCATTCATTCTACACTTTAAAAGATTAACACTCTCTAAACTCTCTAAAAAACCCTCAAGAAGATTGAGCTAGAGTTTCTTCAAGGTGGTCATCTAAAGGCTTAAAGATCAAATTCTCTTCGTGAATCTTCGTAACTCAAGCATGTGACTCTTCCTTCATTGTAATTTACAAAAATCATATGTTTTAAATATTGTTCATGGATCATTGATGGTGGTTTTGAAAACCATTGTTTAGGGTTTGAATGTACAATATTGAGTATTATTTTCTCATGGTTTAAATTATGATTATACATGTTTTGATAATAGTTTTGCACATGCGGGTGCTTGGGAATTATGATTTAAACTAAAGGGTCATGGCTAACCCTAACTTAATGGTTTTGGGATGAATAATAGTTTGATAATGTTATGACCTCAATCTATTTGTGAAAATGTCAATGAGAATGATCTTGTCACATGTTGAATTATGTTTTGAACTAAGGCATTAGCCTACAAATTTTGATGATTGGTAAATGGTTTCATAAAAGCCTTGTTGGCTATAAATTGATTTGAATTGCTAAATGGGTTTGAGTCCCTAAATGTTAAATTGAATTGATGTCTTTATTTAAATAATGGGTTCGAGTCCCAAAGTTGATTGATAATGGTTGTGGCATATTGTATACTTGCAAGTGGGGTTGGTATGATGATATCAACGGGATGTCTTTGCTAAGTAATTGGAATAATGGCTGTGTATGTGGAATGAATATTTTCATTTAGGCTTTAAAGCGAGATGTGTAGTCCGTCCGTGAAAGTGGAGTCCAAAGGACTAACATTGGAAACCACGCTAGCCGATGTGGGTATCTATATGACCGAGAGGTCGAGTCCTCCGAATGAATATTTGAATGGGAGGTTCGAGTCCCCCATGTCGCATGCATTGGTGCTTGGTCACCTTGATTATGCCGGGAGGTTTGAGTCCCCTATAAGGCATTTACGGTTATGGATATTCTCTGATTCGTGAGGCTACACGCATTGAGGCCCTTCCATCTAGGGGAGAGTTGGGCTCATATAGCCCGTGGGTGCCTTGTTATATGACGGTTATGCTACATAGCCCAGGTTAAGGTTTTTGATATTCATGATAAGTCTTGTCCCCTATCCTGACATAATATATATATATAAGTATTTATGTGGTTGTATATGATGGTTTGACTTGGTTTTGAATGATGACATTATTTTATTCCTCTAGCCCTGAGTTATATGCTAGCTCTCCAACCACTAATCGTCTCTGGACGCTATATCCCCATGCGATGTAGGAACTGAAACTTCTTCTACTTTTCCTGCATAGTGATGAGGTGTTCGAGTGGGTCGTGATTTGACATTGAAGCGGTGAGCTTCTATACTTCAAAAGGCTTCATTTCATGGTCTTTATATTTTATGTTTCAAACTTTGTTTTTGGCTACTTTTGGAGACATGTCCCGACATTTTATTCACTTCGAATTTATAGAGGCTTTGTTGGATTACTGTGGATTTTGGTATGTTGTTTTGGTGGATTGGGTCGGAGAGAAACGGGTGTCTGATTACCGATGATTGGTTTAGATATTTCATGAATAAATATTGGTCTTAGCTTACCCTATCTTATTATATGTTCGAAATTCATTCGACACTTGAGGTCGTTGAGCTGACTAGGTTAGGTGAAGGGGGTGATCTCCAATCCACGTGGAACTTGGGATACCCGTCATGGCCAGGACCTGGTTCAGCTCATGACATCTCCCCAGAACCTCCACCTTCACAGTGAGCTACACAATCCTCTTTAAACCCAAATTAAAATCACTTTGCACATAATTCCTACCATTAACCCAAAAGTCACTCATACAGGTATTACCACTTAGTATCGTCATACCAATACGCTTACAAGATAAATTAAATATGCCAAATCAATTCACACAATCACATTGACTCCCAAGTTCCATTAAAATCCAAACCATGGCCAGTAGGGCCATCCAAATCTATTTTTATATCTATTTACCCATTAATGTAATGCATTGAGTTCAAAAACAAGTTAAATTATGCAATTTTCCATAATTAAAATCAAATTCACAAAGTGAGTTGAGGTTCATGCAATTCCAAGCTAAAAATTCATCCAATTTGGGAAAACCCATGTCCCCCATTCCAACCATTTAAATAATATACCAATTTAATCCCCAAAACATCAATTTAAAACATGAATAATCAATTCAAAGCATGAGACACGTAATGCAACCAATAACAACCATAGCCTCTTAACCCAATTTCAAAACCCACACTTTAAATCACATGAAAATCTATTCAATTCATTCCACAATGTAAAATTAAAGTTTAGGGAAGATAAACATGCCTGAAACACACAAGAAATTGAAGTCAATTTGATATTTGGAGCCTGGATGGTGAATGCACTGTGAAACCCGTGAATGTTCTTGGTTTTTGAGTTTTAAGAGAGAATGGATGATTTTGATCCTTAAAAACTAAAGAAAAAGGCTTATTTTATGTTTAAAATTCATACAAGGGGTAAAAAGATCGAAAACCCCTCACCTTAAGTGAAGAAGAAAAAATTAGCACACTGGCATGGTACGGCGTTATCGCGGAGGTTATCCTCCATTCCACACCGATATTGTGGAGTTTAACCTCTGTGACACGGCCTTATCACGGACGCCCCATAGCCTCAGGGTCCCAAAATGACCCCGAACCCTTTCTAAAAAATCCAAAATTTTCCCCAAACACCCTTTTAACTTCCCTAAACACAATTCAAGTCAAAAATCGATATTACGCACACTGGAAGGGCAAAAATAAAATGATCAAAATTTTATGGGGCCTTACACCATTGAAACCCTTCATGTTGTATGTTCTCTACAAAACTATGTCATTTTTATATCCTTAATAAGCTTCTCAAAGAAAATGTTAGAACTCTATTTTTGCAAGATCCTTAGAAAAATAAAAGAAAATAAAACTTTGACAGTTGAAAGGTATCAATCGCTGACGAAGAAACTACTGTAATGGGCTCGAATGCAATTGAAAAAAGTAAAAATCTTTATTAGTGTAATTACATGAATAACTCTATTAGTGCCTCTCAGATTAGTCATTTATGATCATAACTACTAAATTTTGAAAAGAAAATAGAGGATAAAAAGGGAAAGAATATGATTGGGAAAGTGGAAGGAGTTTGAGAGGTGTGGAGGAAGTAGGTGGGGGAGGAGAGTCTTTTTTAAAGATATTAAAGTATTTTTTTATTATTTTGTTATTGTTAGATTTCAATATATTTTAATTAAATTTAATATACATACTCGATTTTAAGAGTGCGTTGTCACACACTCATCGGATTGAGAAAGATATATGCAACATAAGTTTGGTCAATGGTCAAAGGGACATTTGAAACTCCGTAGAGTAGAGGGCCTAGTTGACTATCCAAGCAAGCATAAGACCCCTAAAACAAAAATTTCATTGTTGCCAGGATCGAATCCTGGTCATTCCAGTGATAGAGGACAACGACATGTTATTTAGAACCACTTCTATACTAAAATAAAGAGAAAATGCATAAAGTACCCCCTAAAGTTTGATCAAAATTGTAAGTAGACACTTAAAGTTTGCGGGCCCTATTGCTTCCATAAAACTAATTATAACCATAATAAATAACCTTTTTCGATCAACTCCAACTATTAAAAAAGTGTTTAAATCACACACCAATCCTAACTTGCCACGTATTTAAATGTATTTAATTTTTAATTTTCTTTTAAAATTTATTTTTTTATTCATTATTTTCATTAATATTTTTTTTACTTTTCCTTGCTGCTTTGTTTGTTTTCCCTTTCCCTTTCAATTTTCAATTTCACTATACCTACAACACCAATTTGATACCGTCGACCATCATCCAATAGCTATTATCACTGAAACTTTCACACCATCATATCCATCGTATAATCTCTAAACTATCGCCATATCCACCATATTTATCTATAAGCTACCACCAAATCATCATCATATTAAAATAAGAAAATTAAAACCATCACCAAACTATAATGGAAAAATAAAAAATAACGATTCAATTGTCATTCCCTCCCTAATGACTTAGCCCCATTACTAAACTCCATAAGAAAAGTAAAAAAAAAAGAGATAATAAAATAATGATGAATCGAAGAGATTTAAGATTGTCAAACTCCATAAGAAAGCTAAAGAAAAAGGCAGAGAGTAATGATGAATCGAAGAGGTTTAAGAAAATTGAGAAGCAAGAACTAAAGGGGAAAGTGACAAGTTCGAGTGAGGTAACTGAGTTTTTCTTCTTGTAGATGATAAAGAAACAAAGAAAAAAAAATAAAAAATAAAATAGAAGATATTTTTAATGCATAAATACTGAAACGAAATTAAAAAATTATTTATTTCTTTTCTCACTGGCTAATTAGAAGGGTAATACATGTTATAAAGTTGTAATGTCTTTATGGAAAACAAAGTGTTATACGAGCAGTTAAAAAAGGGTAATTAGGGATGACAAATGGGGGAGTTGAGCCGAATTTGGGTGGGTCAAAATGGGCTAAAGCAACAAATAGGTTATTGCCCAACCCGCCCAAAATATAGATGGGCTAAGATGGGTTGGGCCAAGATGGGCTAAATAATGGGTTATAGCCCAATCTGCCCAACTTAACCCATCATTTAACAAGTTACCATTCTAGTAATAATTTAAGTTGGAATGATATTTTTAATTTTCTTTTTCTTTTTATATTTATATTATTATATTATTGTTTTCATGTAAAAATAACATATGAAAACTAAAAACAATTAATAAAAATATTTTTATAGATATTTAACACAAAACAATGATAACGGTAAGATAAGAGAGGTGAAAAAAGAAAACAAATATGATTATTTATAAAATAAATTTTAAAAATTTAATTATTATTTTTTATTAGGGGGAGAGAGGGGGTGGGGAAGGGGTAAGGGTTGGGGGTGGGCTAAGAAAAAGTTTTTAAATTTTTTCTAAAATTAAACTAAAAAAATTAATTATCGAAGGGGGGGAGGGGGGCTGCTGTGGGTCTCGGTAGGGAGCGGGGAGGAATGTGGGTGGGTCTCGGTAGGGAAGTGGGAGGGGGGATTAAATTTTAAGAAAAAATTAATTTTCTTTAGAGGTGGGGGTAGGGGTCGTGTTGAGGGAGCTGGGGGTAAGGAGATCGTGTAAGAATTTATTTTTTATTAAGATCTTTTTTAGGAGGGTCGGGGGTAGGGGTTGGTTGAGGTAAAAAACGACTTTGATTTTTTTTTTTTTTAAAGAAGTTTTTTTATTTTGGGGGGAGGGGGCTAGTAGGGGTCGGAGTAGGGAGGTGGGGTCGGGGTAGTGCAATGGTGTGAGAAGAAATCATTTTCTTAAAAATATAAATTAAAAAAAAATTGGGGAGAGAGGGGGCTGGGGTTGGTCAAGCTAGGGGTGAGGGGTATGGGTAGTGGGATGGTGTAAGAAAAAAAATTTATTTTTCTTCATTCAAAAGTTAATTTATTACTACAATTTTTTCAATACGAAAAAAGAATATAATTGAAGCAATTAAAAATATTGAAAGTAAAATTATGAATATTAGGACTAAATATCTTTATGGGTCAAAGTTGGACATCATTATGAGCTCATTTAGATTGATGATTTATGTTGGGTTTACTTGAGCTAGCCCGAATCAACCCATCTTCAAAATCACTCTAGCCCAACTCAATAAAATATGAGCGGACTGGACGAAAAAATGGGTTTGGGCTAATTTTGATACCCTAAAGGCAATTATGCATTTTTGGTAAAATAAAGTATGAGTACGTGAGAAAATAGGTGTGTTTGGTATGAAGGAGAATGTTTTTCATGTAAAATGTTTTCCTATAAAATGTTTTCTTGGAAAACAAGTTAATTTCTTACTTGTTTTTTTATGTTTGGTTGGTGAATGAAAAAATAATTTCTGAAAAATATTTTGTAGTGTTTGATTGGTGAATGAAAAAATATTTTCTAAAAAATACATTTTAGTATTTAGCTAAAGTGTAAAAATAAATTTAAAAAAAATAATTTTTGATTTTAAAAAAAATATTTTTTTAGGGTGTGTTCGATATGAAGGAGGAAAAATATTTTCTAGAAAAATAAGTTGTTTCTTACTTATATTCGTGTGTTCATTATGCAAATTGAATAAGTATATGCTTTTTAAAAGTATCTGTATATATTTAACAAAAATAATGAGAACGAATATGATAAAAACGGTGGGATAAGAAAAAGTTTAGAATTTTTTTTTTAAAAATAAATTAAAATCATTATTTTTTTTGAAGAGGGGGGTTGGTAGGTGGAGGTGGGTTGTCAAAATAGGTAGTAAGAGCGGTTAAAAAAATAATTTTAATAGGGGGCGTAGTGTGGGGAAGGGGTAAGGGTAAGGGAGTTAGAATAAGGTAAGAAAAAAATTTGGAATATTTTTTTTTGAAAGGAGTTGGGGATTGGGGTAGGGGAGCGAGGATGGGGTAAGGAAAAAATTAAAATTTTTCAAAAAATAAATTTTAATTTTTTTTTTTCTTGGGGGTGGGATGGGGGAGGAAGTTGGTAGGGTGATCGGGTAGGGGAGATAAGGAAAAATGTTTGAATTTATTTTTCAAAAATAAAATTGTAAAGGGGAAGGGAGAAGGTGTTGAACAGGGTGAGATAAAAAAAAATTTAAAAGATATTTTTTAATAGAAATGGTAGGGGTTAGTGTGGGGTAAGGGTGGGATAGTGATGAAAATTAAGGATTGGAGTAAGAGTGAATAATTTTGAGAGTTATGTAAATATTTTAATTTAAAGAGTAAGTTTGAAAAAAAAATTTGAAAATATAAATCATTTTTCTTACATTTGATAAAAATAAATTAATTTAAAAAATATTTTTCAAAATTTTTAAGTCAGCCAAAGAAAATAAAAAAAAACATTTGTTCTCCTTCGTACGTAACACCAGGAGAAAATCAGAAGAAAGGAGCGAAATATCCATCTGACCACCCATAACGAGAGAGAGAGAGAGAGCGTCTTCCCTTTATATTTCTTCCAAAATCTCTTTCTGCATCGACGCTTCATCAAAAGGTACGTTGTTTTTCCTTCTCCTTTTCATTAATTATTTATAAAAAAAACAAATACAATTGGGCTGGCAAACAATTTGTGAATTTTGAAATTCTGTTGTGTTGTATAGTTCATGACATGGAAAACGCATCTTCCTTGAATTCTGTTGTCCATAATCTACAAATATATGGTCTTGTAATTATTAAATGTGTGGTTGCCATTTATAAAAGAGACGTCGATATATTAAGGTCAATTTTAACCTCGACAGCTAAATTGTAAACAAGTACTCTATTGATTGGTTTTTGGATAGTAGATGGATTGGTCAATTGGAGTCACATGAGCATCTTGTACATATTTTTCGACACGGACTTGGTGTTTATTAATGAACTTTTGGCTTTATCAATTCTTTTTGGCAATTTCTGGTTCATGGCGTTTCCGCTGTTTTGTTTTTTTTCTTGTTAGTTTTCCCTGAAGATCAAGACACAATTCATAAATTAGAAATTCTTTAAACTTGAGATTTACCTAATTGTTTAGCTTGAGATTTACCTAATTGCTTAGCGACTTCACAAACTATCTCAGATGTGGCCATTATATGTTCTATTGAGCAAGTTTTTGAGAACAGAAGAAGATAACACTGAAGAATCAGGAAGGGAACATTTAAGTTTGGTAGAATCCTTGCTCTTGAAACAATCACTGGGTCGAGACAAATTCCATGGCACAGTGTCCGGCTCATACTTTGTCGATGTGAGCCAATTTTCTTTTCACTACTTTATCATTTGTTTCTCGATGAGGTAGAGGTAAGTTCTGCGTTCATTCTATCCTCCCCAGACCCTACATGTGGGATTACACTGGGATGTTGTTGTATCATTTGTTCGTTTTACTTCATGGGAGTTTTATGATGATCTCAACGTTTGAATCTCGGCCGATACAAGTACATGTTACGAATATTGGTGTCTTGTATAATATACAGTGAATCTTCTTGATATATCCTGAATTTTAGTTTCTATAGTTCTTAAAAATACTCTGTGTTTTTTATGGTAGGTTCCACATATAAACCAACTACATTCGTGGGACTGTGGTCTTGCTTGTGTTCTGATGGTTTTGAGGACTCTTGGAATCAAGGGTTGTAACATGCAAGAACTAGAAGAGCTATGCTGTACTATGAGGTACTACTTCAAAGTGCTACGAATATTTGATGATACTCCTTTATCTGCCTACCTTTTTTCTCGATTATGGGGTGGGATATAGCCTGTAGTATCTATATTCATTCATGTCGTTGTTTGTCTGGTTTTACTTTATATTTTTTGTCCTTTTGTTGCTTTGAGAATTCCTACATTTTCAGTAAGTGTTGGTCGAAGTTGAAGTATTCAATTATAACATGCTTAGGATTTCCATTTTAGGCGCTACTGTATAAAAATGAGAAAAGGATGTGCCTGATTGGATTTTGTTTTATTTTCAATGTCTTGTCTCAAGTGATACAGGAATATGCTA
Organism: Capsicum baccatum var. pendulum; assembly: GCA_030864225.1. Lineage (NCBI taxonomy): Eukaryota > Viridiplantae > Streptophyta > Magnoliopsida > Solanales > Solanaceae > Capsicum > Capsicum baccatum. The sequence continues at coordinate 138,227,841 of CM061552.1, forward strand.
TGTAGCGTTTTTTCTTGGATGTTCCTCTACAAGTTTTGGATCTCGGCAGTATTAAATACTCCTAATAATCAGCCAATGCTTTCACACTTTTGTTTAGGTGCCAACGTTAGAGAGTGATAATAAATTAGAAATAAGTGAACTAGATGTATGCAGAATGTGCTGATTTTATTGGTGATACTTCTATTAAATGAGCATAGTACGTTTTATGATATTTTCGGAGGAGAAAAAAAACCATAATTCTCCTGTCTCTATGAGCTTAAGAATTGAAGCCTCTGCTGGTTTAAACATCATTCTACGGAAAGAAAATTTTTCTACCCCTGTATATTGTGTCATGTTATCTCCCACATTTACTTGTCATACAGGATTTGCCTAAAGCATGTACATTTGCCACGTTGCACCAAAAGCTAAGCAAAAAAATATATTTGTGTTTCACATTAATGACTGTACTCTTTCCGACTTCAAATAACATGCATTTCTTTCTGCCCCAAATTGCAGCAGGTGAAAGTTTCTCGTTCCAGAGATTGAACTGACAGACAATTCTTAGAAAAATATCCCTGATGTTTCTTAAATAGGAACTATTTAGTGGTATTTTATGCATTCAAAAGTGAGATATAATATCGTAGCCTCAAAAAGCGTAGGATACTATCAGTTTTAGTTTTATACTGTAAGTGGATGGTTTCTGCTCACCTGTTTTCACTGCTGCAAATTTTGTTATATTCAAGCATACTAGTTGACTACGAAATTTATTGAAAATCAAGGCTCTGGTATAATTCATCTTATTCTCTGATTATGACCAATATGAAATGCTTTTCATAGATAATCACTGTTGCTTTTATTTGTTGCAGTATTTGGACAGTTGATCTGGCATATTTATTGCAGAAATTTTCTGTCAATTTTTTCTACTTCACAGTAACGTTAGGTGCAAATCCAAGTTTTTCTGTGGAGACATTTTACAAGGTATTGTTCTTTCTCATAAAGATTTGTGGATAAGAGATTTTTCATGCTGTACACTGCTCTCTCACATCTAAATTGAGTTTGAAATTATGCCAGTGACCTAGTAAAATGTAAATTAGGTTGATCCTCCCTAGACACATCAGCAATTTAACACCAGATTGTTTTCTAATTAAGATTCAGATATTTTCTTGTATCCTCTACATTGTTAGTTCTCTGTTTGTCAAAAATGTCAAATTGTGTTTTATGTGCTTTTAATGTCCTCAATTGCTAACACTTTTTTAAAATGTCAATGTATGGAATAATGCAACTAATAGACAATATGATGATGATTACTCTCTTACAAGTGTAGAATTAAGATCCATGTGATAAAAGAACTACCTTAATCTAATAGAGCTTGCTCTTTCCCATGATTTCATGTTGAATTCATATGTTAATCTTCTAAATTTGTGTCATAAAAATTGCACTTCAATCTCATCCTTCTGTAAGTGCTCTTTTGTATATCAGGTAAATCAGGTCTTTCATGTCCCGTTTACTATGTAAAACACTGTTCTTTTTTTTTTCCTTCTTTTTACTTTACTTTTTGCTTTTTGCATATATAGTGTTATGAGCTGTGTTGATTTGGTACAAAAGCAGGAGTTATAGTAACTAAAAACATGATATATATGAAGCTACTTTGGCTGATGTCAGGAAAGATATGACACCCGCTCATGGTGGAGGCTTGCTCCACGAAATTGGTTCCCTTTTTTCTGCCTCTGAAAGCTCATAATCTTGAGTTTTTGTAGGAACAACTGCCCAATGATCTAGTCCGAGTGGATATGCTATTTCAAAAAGCACGTGATGCTGGTATAAGTATAGAGGTAGCAATTTATTACCAGTCGATAGTCGGTATTTTGCATGGTTGCTAAGATATAATTGGATTTCCTACAAGAGTTATGAACTAGGAGATTTCAGATTTGGGCTTCCTGTTTGTAACACATAAGGAACTAGTTCTTAATGGTGGAATCAATGATATTACACTTTACTGATTGAAAAAAAAAATACTTACAAGACTAGTTAGCATTTTAACAGAGTTGGCTTGCAAAGATAAAACTAAGTAGAGATGAGAGAAAAACGCAATCATCTTTTTTTGAAACCAGTTGTTGCTATAAACCAAAGATGAACATTACTGGGCGTAAAGTGCTACATGATTTGATCCTTGTTGGTAAACATGGATCGTGGCCTTAAAAAATATAAGTTCGCTAGTAGGGATAACTACTGTCATTTTCTCAAGTCTTAGAGACTTAGCAACCACCCTGTCATAATAGATACTGGGATTTGTTTTGTTCAAAACCTAATTATTCAAATGAATAACTGTGTTCACTTTTGTGGTCTTGGTTGCACTTATTGCTGTCTTCTATATTCTCGCCCCAAAACGGAATAACAAGAAAAAGATTAGGCTAGCATGTTGAAGACCCAAGTAGATGAGTAAATGTGTCATTTCCTAATCCTTGAACTTTTAGATGAAGTATGTCTTGTGGTTCAAATGAAAGCTACAAAGATGACTATGAGAGATTGATATTCTTATTCACGGTCCAGATCAATTTGCAGCTTTACCTAGTCTAGAGTGAAATGGATACCATTCTCCATCTGTTTTTGCTTTAGTAAGCAGAGCTGTTACACGTTAGATGCAAGTTGGAGTGGAAGTGCATGATGGTAGCTAACCAATTGATTTCATGCTTTAGGACTTACTCCGATGAGATACAGGTTTAAAATTTTCTAGATCTATTATAGAGAAAAAGACTTATATCACCTTCTCATTGATTTTGACTTGAACACCTTAATAAGCTTCTTTGACCATAGTGGATATTGGAATGAAACCAAACTCGACATGCTTACCTCAGACTTTACTCTTCTAACTTTGGCCTTTTTACCAACCTAAGAAAGGTTAACTGCATAATTCAATTTTGTTGATTGAGGTCACCATCTTACTTGGTGTATACTGATCTTTTCTCTGATGGATTTATGACAGATAAAGGGGATTATATATTTCTTAGTTCAACGAAATATTTTTCAAATACTGTTTGGTGACTATTCCTAATGAAACGATAGGATTATATATTTCTTAGTTCAACGGAATATTTTTCAAATACCATTCGGTGACTATTACTACTGAAACCATAGGAAAGTTTTGCAGTCTCTTGCCATTTCCTAGTTATATTGATACCTTTTGCTGACTGCTAATTGCTATTTTGGCCAACTATTAATCTAGGTTGTCAAATGTATTAGTTTACATGTGTTGAATGTTGAGAACTCTGAATTTGACCAGCTCTCACATGCTTTTTTGAAGGAGTGGGATGGGAAGTTTGTGAAAGGGGCTTTATAAAAGCATCAACATGAGAGAAAAGAAGGGAGGATTGCAGGAGAATGTGATGAAGTTAAGTTTAACTGATAAAATTGGCAAAATAGCTAAAACATCGAGTATATTGGCTTGGGGGGTGGAGAGGGGGAGAGATGGTTATTGGACTTGCTTTGGGTAAGAATGAAAATGTTAAATCTCCTTTGGAGAAGGAGTTAATCATTTTAGAATTATTATGTAATTTATATTTATAAGTGAAATCATATTTACTAGGAAAATGATGACAAAGAAGGCTTGATTGATGTATATCAAAGTGACGCTACTTCAAGAAAGCCTTTCACAAGAAGTCAAGCTATAAGGACCTTCAAACATTTTAAGCTTTATGGTTGAAGATGGACTCTTTGGAAGACTACAATATTGATGACTTAAGATATTTAATATACTAAGTGTTACCATTTAAATTAGCTTGTAATTTAAATGAAGGGCAGTTTGGTCTTTCTTTACCTCTTTTAACCCTTAATATAAATAGTTAGTTATTAGGGTGAATCACTAGTTTTGTAGATTGGGTATTTGTGCCTCCTATGAGAGCTTGATAACTCTTTGTTGATTTTCAACACTTTCCTAGGATTTGTAAGTAAGGTTACTACCTTCATGAGGATTCTAATAGATTAGGTGCTTTTAGTTTTCAATTGAGTGGTATTTTGGTTGGTTTCACCATTACATTTTTCAATTGTTTGAGTTTAATTGTGTCTTTCTTTAATTTTTATCTTTAATTTCAATCTTGCTTCTATTGTATTGTTTCACATCAAATTGGTATCAAGAGCTTGGACTAGATTTGTTTTCACAAACCTAAATCTTGGGGTTTTGATATTTTCCAATTTTTTTTTTTAAATCGAATTTGATTGAATATTGTTTCATATTATTCCTTGAGTTACATGTTGTTTCCTAGTTGAAAAGAAATCAAAGAATACATTGCTCCAAAAAAAAATAAAATTGAAAGTCATGTTGAAGAAGAAACTTGAAAATAGGGTTTCTTGATTTTGTGTTTGGTTGAAGAAATTGTTGGTTAGAAGTTGTTAATAGAGTTGTGGGGAAGTTATATCTCAAATTTGAGCTCATTTGCTTGGGTATTGAAGAAGATGAATTTGAGAATTACAAAATAGTTCAAATCTTTCGAACTTGTTTTGTTTTCTCTTATTTTCTTGTTAGTTCTAGCTGGTTTACTTTGAGTACTAATTCATACTTAATGTTAAACTAGTTTGTGTGCGTTTAATTTATTCATGCAAATTTTTTCGTGCTTTTTTCTTTCATTTCATTGTATGCTTATTTGTTTCCTTGTCTGTTAGTTTTAATTGTCCATTCTTGATTACATAAACTCCACTCCATCCCGAAGAAGTAGTACTACTTGTGAATTATTTGATGGTGTTGACTCTCAACCTTGGGCTATTCAAGAATGGTAACAAGCAAGAGTGAGGTGAGTTCATTTGAGGGTGGCCTTAGAGTGATACACGAGTGTGAGTGACAAAAATTGGAAACATAATGTGAGTGAGTGGTGAGGAACTCTTTCTACTAACTTTTATTTATTTTGTAGGTACAATGACTCAATTGAAGGGAGAATCCTCTAGCAAAATGGAAATTTTGCTTAAAAAACTATTGGAAGAAATGAAGGTAAAATTGGAAGATGTGGATAGAAGTGTGAGAAATCAAGAAATAGCAAAGCAACCACTTGAGGTTTTCAATCCCATTGGTCATCATGATGAGGGATCAAGTAAGACTACTCTTGATACAACTCCATCCGACATGGTAGTGTGAGATACCCTCTTTCCTAATGCTACTTTACCAAAAGTTTGCAATCAAGCAACACTTCTAAAAGAGGAGGAATCAACAAAGAAATCTTCCACCATAAGCTAATAGAACTCAAATGAGAGTCAAACATAATCTTGAAGAGCATGATTCTTTTAATGGTGATAATCATGATTATGGAGTCAATGATCAAGTTCAACAAGACAGGTTAGGTGGGAGAGGAAGAAAAGGGGGAATGAAGGGTGGTACCTAGTTGATGGTAGAGAATACAATAGAAAGAATGATGATGAAGATCGAGGATTCAACAACATCAAGGTTACCCTTCCATTATTCAAAGAAAGTAGTGACCCGAATGAATATCTTGATTGGATTGTGAAACTTGAAAAGCAATATAATCTCAACCATGTGAGTGATTTTTAAAAAATAAATTATGCTATACGCCACCTTGAGGGTTTTGCTTCTACATGGTGGGAGAAAATTGAAAAAAATGCTTTGGTGAATAGAAACTTTGTTACAAGTTGGAATGACATGAAAAAGCGTATGAGAGAAAGGTATGTGGGTCAAGATTATGAGCAAAATGCACTCAAGAAGTATGGCAGTCTTCAACAAGAAAGTAAGAGTGTGGAATACTATTATGAGGAGCTAGAGCATACTAGGCTTCGAGCTAATGTCAATGATGAAGAGGTGTAGCTTGTGGCAAGATTTATCTCGGGCTTGAATAAGGAGGTAAGACAACCATTGGAATTGCACCGTCTGTCTACTTTAGATGAAGCTTATCAAATGACACTAAAGGTGGAAGGTCATCAAAAGGAAAACAAGTCAAAAGTGCAATCTTTTTCTTCTAAATGGGTTAAAAATAAGGAAGTTTGGAAATCATTTCCCACTTGGGACAAATCCAAAGGTGCAAAGCAAGAATTGAAGTCCAACTTGGACAAAGGAAAATCAAAGGTGGACCACAATGATGGAGGTAACAAAGCTAAACTTTAAACTTCATTTAAAATAAAGTGTTTTAGATGTCGAGGATATGCTCATAAAACAAATGAGTGTCGTAATAAAAGAACTGTCATTGCATTGAATGATGGTGGTTATCAAATCGAAGAATCTAAAATGACCACGTGGAGGATGATAGTAGTTATGAGTTTATGGGAGAAGGTGATGGAGAAGAAATTAATGATGATGGAAAACTTGTTCTTGTTGTGTGGAGAAATATGAGTGCTCTAGCAAGGGAAGATCTTGATCAAAGGGAAAACTTGTTTCATAATTGGCGTAGAGTTCAAGAGCAATTAATTATGTTTCTTCATCATTGATAGTGAAAGTTGTGTCAATGTTGCTAGTGTATCTATGGTAGAACAATTGAAACTTCCAACAATAAGACATCCAAAACCTTATATATTGCAATGACTCAATGAATATGGCGAACTCAAGGTGCCCAAGAGAGTGTTGATAATATTCAAGGTTGGAAGTTATCATGATGAAGTGCTTTGTGATGTTGTACCAATGCAAGCTTGTCATTTATTGTTGGGAAGGCCATGGGAATTGATGTGGGGGCTAAAAATAATGGATGGTCAAATAAATATGCATTTGTTAAGGATGGTAAAAAGCACATTCTTAACCCACTTTCTCCTTTTCAAGTGAGTGAGGAATATAGAAAAAAGAGTGAGTTGAAAGAAAAACTTGAGGGAGAAAAGAAACAGAGGAGTAAGGGAGTGAAACATAATACCTCAAGAGAGGAAAAAGGAGAGGTTGATAGCTTAAGTGAGAATGAATTATCACAAAAAAAAGAGAGGTGAGCAAGAAAAACAAAAAAAATTAAATAAGAGAGAAAATGTGCATGATTTTGCAAAATCAAGAGAGCATGAAAGAGCTAAACATTGAGCATGCCACTCAAGTCATATTTATTAAACCTAAAGGTTATTCTTTGCTTTCTCACAATGAACCAACCTCTTTATCTTTGCCAAGTGTCGTTTCTTCTTTGTTGCAAGATTATGAAGATCTATTTCCGGAAGAAATACCAAGTGGGTTGCCTCTTTTGAGAGGAATAGAGCATGAAATTGGCTTTTAGCTGGGTTCTCAAATACCCAACTAGCGCTTATAGGAGCAATCCTCAAGATACCAAAGAATTGCAAAGACAAGTGGAAGAACTTGTGAATAAAGGTTTGGTGAGAGAGTTTAAGTCCATGTGCGGTGTTCGTAATTCTAGTACCCAAGAAGGATGTGACATGGAGGATATGTGTAGATTGCCGTGCCATTAATAAAATTATGGTAAAATATCGACATCCCATTCCTAGACTTGATGATATGCTAGGTGAATTGTGTGCTTCTACGTTATTCTCTAAAATTGATTTGAGAAACAGATACCATCAAATTCGAATACAATACGGAGATGAGTGGAAAACCCGTTTTCAAAATTAAGTTTGGATTATATGAGTGGAGAGTGATGCCTTTTGGACTAACCAATGCACCAAACACTTTTATGCGATTAATGAACCATGTGCTTAAGTCATTTATTAATAATTTTGTTATGGTTTATTTTGATGATATTTTGGTTTATAGCAAGTGTTTGAATGATCATGTGCAATATTTGAGAATGATATTTGATGTGTTGAGAAATGAAAAGCTCTATGTGAATTTTAAAAAGTGTTCTTTTTGTGTGGATCGTGTTGGTTTTCTTGGCTTTATTGTAAGTTCAAGAGGAGTTGAGGTGGATGATGAAAAGGTAGAGGCTATTAGAAGTTGACCAACTCTTAAGTCCATTAGTGATGTTAGAAGCTTTCATGGGTTGACAAATTTTTGTAGGAAATTTGTGAAGGGTTTCAGTTCTTTAGTTGCTCCTCTAACCGAGGTCATTAAGAAGGATAAGTCTTTCATTTGGGGTAGAAAACAAGAGGAAGCCTTTAGAATCTTGAAAGAGAAACTTAGTTCCACTCCCTACTTCAACTTCCCAACTTTGAGAAGATGTTTGAAATTGAGTTGTGATGCTAATGGAGTAGGCATTGGTGCGATCTTGATGCAAGAAGGGAATCCCATAGCTTACTTTAGTGAGAAATTAAGAGGAGCTCCATTGCATTATTCTACCTATGACAAAGAACTCTATGCCTTAGTGAGAGCTTTAGCAAATTGGCAACATTATTTGGGCATAAGGAGTTTGTGATTAGAACCGATCATGAGGTTTTGAAGCATGTTAGGGTCCAAAATAAGCTTAATAAGAGGTATGCCAAGTGGATAGAGTTCATTGAGTCTTTTCCATATGTGATTAATAAGCAAGGTAAAGAGAATATTGTGGCGGATGCTTTATCCAGAAGATATGCATTGATGAATACCTTGACTTCTAGGTTGATGAGTTTTGAGAGTTTGAAGGAATTATATTCTAATGATGATGATTTTGGAAAAGTCTTTGAAGAGTGTCAAGTGAGCTTGAATAGGTGTGTGCAAGTTGTTAAGGAGAGAAATGAAGTTAGAACTTCTAGATTTGAATTGAAGGAGCACTACTTGTTTAGAAATGGAAAACTTTGTGTGCCTATGTCTTCAGGGAGAGAGTTATTGGTGAAAGAGGCACACAATGTAGGTTTAATGGGTCATTTTGGAGTTTCAAAAACCTTAGCTATTCTTAGTGAACATTTCTTTTGGCCTAAAATGATAAGAGATGTGGAAAGAATTTGTGCTAGGTGTTTGGATTATAAGCATGCTAAATCTTGTACCCAACCGCATGGCTTGTATACTCCGTTGCCTATTCCTATCGGTCCTTGGGTAGATATTTCCATGGATTTCGTTGTTGGCCTCCCTAGGACTAAGAATGGTAAAGATAACATCTTTGTTGTTGTGGATAGATTTTCAAAAATGGCTCACTTTATTGCTTGTCATAAAAGTGATGATGCATCTCATGTTGCTACTTTATTTGTTCATAATGTGATGAAATTGCATGGTGTTCCCCAAATAATTGTTAGTGATAGAGATTCAAAATTTCTTAGTCATTTTTGGAGGTGTTTGTGGGGAAATTTGGGAACCAAATTGCTATTTTCTACTTGTTGTCATCCTCAAACGGCTGGTCAACCCGAGGTGGTTGATAGAAGAAAAGTTAACTTTTTGGGAGGATTAATTGCCATTAATTGAGTTTGCATATGATGGAACTATTCATAGATCTCTTGGTATAACCTCTTTTGAGTGTGTTTATGGCTGTAATCTCTTGACTCCTTTGGATTTAACTCCGTTACCCAAAGATGTTATTGTGAGTGTAGATGCAAAAGCTAAGGCAAAAGCTATGAAGAACATCCGTGAGAGGTGGTAAGATTGCAAATTGTGAAAGCTAACAAAGATGCAACAAAAAGAGCCAACAAAGGACAAAAGAAAGTTACCTTTGTACCTGGTGATTGGGTATGGGTTCACTTTAGAAAAGAGAGATTTCTAAGCAAAAGGAAGAACCAAGCTTATACCAAGAGGAGATGGACCTTTTCGAGTGCTTGAGAAGATTGGAGATAATGATTACAAAGTGGACTTACCAAGTGAGTATTTGATTCATCATAGTTTAAATGTTAGTGATTTATCTCCTATTGATGTAGGATTGGTGAATTAGAGGACGAATTCTATCGAATTAGAGGAGAGTGATGTACATCAAAGTGACGCTACTTCAAGAAGGCCTTTCCCAAGAAATCCAGTTAAGGACCATCAAGCATTTCAAGCTTTATGGATGAAAATGGACTCTTTGGAAGGCTCCAATATGGATGACTTGAAGATATTTAATTTAATATATTGTCTACCATTTAAATTAGCTCGTAATTTAAATGAAGGGCAAAAAGTTACCAATTTCAAAAGATTTTTTTTTTTAATGAAGGGCAATTTGGTCTTTCCTTACTTCTTTTAATCCTCCTTAATATAAATAGTTAGCTATTAGGGTGAACCACTAGTTTTGAAGATTGGATATTTGTGCCTCCTCTGAGAGCTTGATAACTCTTTGTTGATTTTCAACACTTTCCTAGAATTTGCAAGTAAGGTTACTACCTTCTTGAGGATTCTAATAGATTATGTGCTTTTAGTTCCCAATTGAGTGGTGTTTTGGTTAGTTTCACCATTGCATCTTTCAATTGTTTGAATCTAATTGTGCCTTTCTTTCTTTAATTTTTATTTTTTATTTTCTATCTTGCTTCTATTTTCTTGTTTCACATCATTGGTAGTGGTTAGTACTTATTACCTTTCTTTGTCAAGATGGGTTAGGTTAGGATCGTGCATGTGCACTCTGTGGCATAACTCCTGGGACACAAAATCTGACAATTGCATTAAATTGAATGCTAACTTATCAGCTTGTTCTCTAGCCCCACTATCGTGATACTGACATAGGGAGTAGGGGTATGTTTTTTGTATATTTACACCTACATTGGTACGATATGCATACAGAAGCAAGCCTATACATTTGCTTTGTAACGAATTAATATGTGTTGGCAGAAGAATACTCTTTGGCAGGTATAGGGTTAAAACACCCAGTAAGATGTATAAATTACGTAAAATTGGATACAATAAAGGGTTGGCTTGAATTTTTCTCCACTTAACAGAATCTTTAGAAAATAACCTTAACATAAAAAAAATCCACTGGGCAAAGCTTTTGTTGTCCAAGACAAAAACTAGTTTATGCCCAATGACAACAAAAGTTTTGCCCAACAGATTTTCTTAAGCGGAGGTCATTTCATTCAAAATGTTGTCAAGTGCAGACAAAAGTTCTAGACCACCTTTTATGGAGGTCATTCCTGCAAATCACTCCTATAGGATGTGGCCTTCTAGTTGAAGTGATGATGCCAAATCTGGAGCCATTCATGCGGCCTTCAAGTGGTGCTATTTTGAGATTGTAAGATGAGAAAAGGTAACATGAGATGGTTTAGCCATGCTCTACATAGACCTCCACTTGCACCGGTTTGTAAGTGTTACACTTCGATGATATGAGGTGAAAGGGAACAGGTAGAACCCAAGATCAGATGGAGAGCAGTGTCTCAGAAGACGTACAATTTCTCAGAATTGATGTGGCCATGGAAGTAAAAAATTCCATATAGGTGATCCAACTAGTTTAAATCAATGCTTAAATGTTATGGTTACACTTGCATTAGGCTTATTGTTTGGCATACAATAACTCAGAATAATAACATAGGATTCATAGAGCTGATACCAACTTGCTTGTTCAAGGTTGAGACATAGATTGATTGACTAATCGATCCTTGTTGTTGGGGCCAGTTTGGGGCAATAGGATGGTGGGGAGCATATCGGACTATTCTTCTTTATTGCAGTGGCAATTCTCGGAAAGCTTTGGTCACATGGTGTGACCTTTTTTAGAATTGGTGTTAACTAATTAGTTTATCTTGTGACTAGCATTCATCACAGCTTGTGAACTCCCTATTAGAATAGTACTTCTCTACCTTTTTGTTTGTAAGCAACTTGTTTAGTGTCGGCTCTTAACTTTGTAGAATTTTGCAGTGTTTAAATTTTCTGTCATTCTACAGGTTCAGGAACTTAATTTGCTCATTATAGCACCTCATTATAGCACTGTGTTTTTCATCCTATGATATTATACATAAACATCCTCCTTTTCCAGTGCAGATCAATTAGCAGCGAAGAGATCTCTTTACTGATCTTGTCTGGCAATTTTCTTGCAATTGTTTTAGTTGATCAATACAAATTAAGGTATAGTGTTCATAGTTATTAATTTATCATTTTTTACCTTCCCTCGTATCTTCCTTCCTCACCATACACAAGGGGGGAGAGAGGGGGGCAGGATGATACAAACCAGCCAACAAACACAAGAAACAAGATGAAAACAACAACACAAAGGGAGCAAACACAAGCTGATTACAAGACAACAAGAACAACACCAACGATTTGAAATAAAGAAAAGGTTAGATAGTGAGACATAAGCTATTACAAGCTTTAGGAACTAAAGGATGTATGAAACGCTAGAACCCCTAAGACCCACAATAACAACACCACTCATACTGATACCAAACGGTCCAAAGAAGACACAAAACAACCACAAGACGTCACAAAACAGTCCACAACAACAAGACACTAAAAACGGGCCAAGAACACAACACAAGAACAAGAAACAAAATGCAATATATTAAAGTAGGGGTGTGCATCGGTCGGTTCGGTTCAATTTTACGTGTTATTGGTTCGGTTCATCGGTTTTCGATTTTTAAATATGTAAAACGAATAACCAACTCATAAGATATTTTCTTATCGGTTTCGGTTTATCGGTTTTTGGTCCTTAATGGTTCGGTTTTCGGTTTAACCAATAAGAAAATATTTATAAAATAGAAATAGTAACAACTAACATAAAAAAATGAAATCTTAATTACCGCCAAAACCTACGCAATGCATTTTAGTTTACAAGAATCTTCAAACTTGAATTGAATGTTAGTTAGGAAAAAAATTGAATCCTAATTGTTGGAAGCTATAAATGCTTCAAGTTTTTTATTACGATAATAGCCGAACTTTATATTGTGCCTTTGTTTCCCTGAATAGTTTAATACTTTGTGAATCACTGAATTATGAATTAGTAGTGCATATAATCTATATACATACACACACACACATATATATATATATAGAGAGAGAGATAAAGAGAGAGAGGGATTTAAAATATAGGGATAAAACAATAACTTAGTGTATCCTTATTGGGTTATCGGTTTAACTGATAAGCCAATAAGCTAAAACCGTTACCAAATCGCTTACCCAATAAATTTTTTTATAAAACCAATAAAAAACCGTTAATCCGATAATCCAATACCAATAACCCAATAATATTTTTATCGGTTCGGTTTATCGGTCGGTTCAGTTTTTGCACAGCCCTATATTAAAGGATGAATAAATTGACAAAGGAGTGTATAGACCCTAAGAACCTTAAGATATATTAAATCTAAGGACCCGTACAACCTACACAAACTATATAATCTTCTACGTGGACACAAGATCAGAATCCATACTAGTTTCTTGTCCTAGTTTCGGTTTGCCCAAAGGAGAGAGGACTTGGTGTTTCAAAAGTCATACAAAACTTAAAAATATCATCTAAAATCCAAGTAATGAAACCCTACATTGTTCTTTATATAGTGTATTACATAATAGAAACTAAAATGACTTAAAGGCCCTTAAGTGTGAGGAGCCCATCAAGTGTAGTCCAAGTGTAGTGTATGGACGGTTTTGGTGCATCATTAGGTCCTCTTTGGCTCTTCAATTGCACACACCAAGTTTCAGTCCCAACACGCACTCTCATAGGTCCATATCCGTGATTATTCTTGCATCATCCTCTCCATCTTGAGAGGAATTTGTCCACAAATTCACGGCTTAACCTCGTTCAATTGGCCACTTCAAAAGAAACCTACTCAAAACAGTCTGCAAGAACACATGAGGAGCCCGAATGCTTAATAACACAAGTCTCGGCCAACATCTTCATTTTGAATCTCGGATTCCTCTCCATATTGAGCCTTGTCTTCAATCTCATCCGAAACACATCCCACCTCTTTTCTTGGTGGCGGGTTCCTTGTGGTTCCCTACGTCTTCCCCTCAACTTCCCTTCCATCATATAAGCATCATTGTAGGCTCCATATCCCTCATGTTCCTTTCCATTATACTCCTTTATATGGACATATCGGTTTTGGGGAAGTGGGGTTTCGGTTGATAGGATTGTTTTAGTAATGTGGAGCTTGGATGGGAGGAAATTGGCTTCCAAGTCCTTCTTGTTGGGCTTGATCAAATTGAGGGGGAAGTGACCTATTTAGGTCTCGGGTTGGAGGGCATTTAGTGGCTTGGCTTATGTCTATGTCACTTGGTAGTGGCCTTGAAGGATTGGTCGTTTCAGGTAAAGATTCGGGAGTAGAAACACAAGAGTTCCTTTGACTCTCCATTCGTTCCAACCTCTTAAGTATAGTAGACATATCCGAGCTAATTTTTTTCAAGGCCCGCATTCGCCTTAGCCATTTCTCGGGAAATAGCTTTAAGGTGGGCTAAAATGGCTTCCATTATGGCCAAGAAGTTACCTACAAAACAGAAAACAAGTTAGCTGTACAAAAGGGTGACGTGGCATCCTTTGATTGGTTGTGGATAGTGATGTGGCAGCCTTGAAATGGTTGTGGAATTTGAAAAATTTAGTGTTTTTCCAACTTGTGGAAGAGAAAATTCGGTTTTGGAGGGGAAAGACACAAGTTTTGGAGCCTTTTCCGCATTCAAAATAGGTTGACTTTCTTTGCACCTTTTGGTGCAAAACACCTTTTTGAAGGGTGGTTGGCTCTTTCCTCTTTTGGTTAGTCTTGAAAAGTCCCTTTACTCCCTTTTGGTAACTAGTCTTTTTGAAAGCTTTTTTGTCCCTTAATACTTCGGTATAGTCTTGGAACTTGTTTCTAGACAAACAAGAAGACTACACTCTTCCACTTGGTCTTAAGATTAACACTACTTATTGAAGGTTCCTTGTCACAAGACATGAAATTGGCCAAGAACTCCAAGAACCTTCAACAAGATTTGAAGACCAAGGTTCAAGTTGAACCTCCCAACAACAACAACACCTCTTTCAAACACAAATCCACAACAACAATACCAACAACACACCTTTAAACTTCAGATTTTCACAACCACAACACACCATAAATGTTCAAATTTGAACCCACAATGACAACACCATCCATACTTCGGCCCACCTTTGAATCCGCACAACAACAACACAAAAAAGAGTCCAACTTGGATCTTGATTCTACTAGTGTTAGTGAAGAAGAAACTAACACCAACAACACTCAAAACAAACAAGAAACTTCTAGATCTATGTTCAAAGGACAAATCTCGGCCAAGACAACAACAAGAACATCAAGTCTCGGCCAAGAACAACCTCAAGAGCACTACTCTTTTTTTTTTTAATTTCTTTTTCAACCCACAAGCCCAAGATTGATTTTGTTGGAACAAAATCAATGATGGCTTTGATACCAAATAATACCAAATGGTCCAAAGAAGACACAAAACAGCCGCAAGACGTCACAAAACAGTTCACAACAACAAGACACTAAAAACGGCACAAGAACACAACACAGAACAAGAAACAAAATGCAATATATTAAAGGATAAATAGATTGACAAAGAAGCGTATACACCCTAAGAACCTCAAGATATATTAAATCTAAGGACTCTTACAACCTTCACAAACTAGCACCAATCTCCTACGTAGACACAAGATCGGAATCCACCTCCTAAGCATCGACGTTTCTAATCAAAATACAATCACTAGTGAATCCACACTAGTTTCTTGTCCTAGTTTCGGTTTGCCTCAAGGGAGAGAGGACTTGGTGTTTCAGAAGTCATACAAGACTTACAAATATCATCTAAAATCTAAGTAATGAAATCCTACATTATTCTTTATAGGGAAAAGGCTCAAATATGCCATTGAACTATCAGAAATGACTCATTTATGCCGTCCGTTAAAAGTTGGGCTCATTCATGTCATCGCCGTTACAAAATCAGCCCATCCATGCCATTACTTTTTAACAGATGGTTTTTTAAAAACAGCCTTGCCATGTGGCAGTTTATTAGAGGACCACGTCATTTTTTATTTTTTTTTTAAATTAAATTATTTTTTTGATCCATTAAAAAGAATCCACGCAACTTTTTGATCCATTGAAAATTAGTTTGATCTATGCTTTTAAAATTTGATTAATTTTTCATGAATATATTCTTAAAACATTCTCGTTTGATTCGTTTTTTTGTCATTTTTGACATATTAAGATTGTTTTCATATTTTACCTTTAATATTAATTATTTTTTTCTTCAAATTAATTTCAAATACAATAGTAAACATCTTTTAATAAATATATTATAATAAAATATCTATTTTAATTGACGGGTGAGTAACTAAAAGGGAACGGAGAAAGTATATACTCTACGCTTTTTATCACTTTATTTTTTTTTTTATAAAAGATTCACGTTAACTAAAGCTTTTGTTATTTTTCAGTTGAAATTGAAGGGATATATAAACATCAAATATTATTATTATATTATTAATAGTTGGCTTCTCATTTTGCCAACTCTACGTATACTATATATGTCGGCATGTCGTCGCCTTCCTGTTTTTGCAATGATAAATGATGATGCATAAAGTGTTACGTACAAATGTTGAATGCTGATTAGGGGTGGCTCAATCCTTTAGGAGAAAAGGCGGCCGCCTAAGACCCCAAAATTTGAGGGGCCTATTTTTGTTTATTAATAATAAATTATAAATTTTAAGAAATATATTAAACACTATTTATAGAAAAAATAAAAATTTTATATAAAAAAATAAAATGCAAGGCCTCCATTTGATTTTTGCCTTAGGACATAAATTTGCTTGAGCCGCCCCTGATGCTGATGATGCCATTCTATGCTTAATAAAAAGATAAAAAAATAAAAGTTACTTACATTCGGCTGACAAAATATTGCATGTATGCTAAGGACATACTATATGCTTAATTAGAATAGCGTTTGGTTATAAATTTTAGTAGTAGATTTAAAAAAACAAATTCTTTAAATATTTGTTTGATCATGAAAAATTAATCAAATTTTAAAAGCATAGATCAAATTAATTTTTAATGAATCAAAAAATTGGGTGGATTCTTTTTAATAGATAAAAAAAATTTAAAAAGAATTTTTTTTTAAATAAAAATAAAATAAAAAATGGCGTGGCCCTCTAATAAGCTGCCACGTGGCAAGGCTGTTTTTAAAAACCAACTGTTAAAAAGTAATGGCATGGATGAGCCAGTTTTGTAACGACGATGGCATAAATGAGCCCAACTTTTAACGGATGGTATAAATGAGCCATTTCTGATAGTTCAGTGACATATTTGAGCCTTTTCCCTTCTTCATATAGTGTATTTCATAATAGAAACTAAAATGACCAAAAGGCCCTTAAGTGTGAGGCGCCTATCAAGTGTAGTCCAAGTGTAGTGTATGGACGGTTTTGGTGCATCATTAGGTCCTCTTTGGCTCTTCAATTGCACACACCAAGTTTCGGATCCACATGCACTCTCATAGGTCCATATCCGTGATTATTCTTGTATCACTTACGAAGACCTCAAGGGAATCGGAATCCCCAAGCAACCCTTGTTTCTAAACGGGTAACCAACACAATGATTCCACGTTGCCACAATTGAATCCACACTTGTGCATGTAATTCCACACTTGTATTTCACTCTCAAAGAGATGTCTTTCAAGTAATTCCACACTTGTATTTCACTCTCAAAGAGATGTCTTTCAAAATATCAAAGTTCCTGAAAAATGAACTAAGAAAAGCTATTTAAAGTCTTGTCCTAAACTTATTACATAGTCAAAGACCAAAACGCCCTTAATGAGGCTTTACACTCCATGGGCGCCTTTTTTCTCCAAGGAAATGATAAAAAGGCCCTTACGGTGGGGCGGCCTTGGAGTGTAATTGGCTCTTGTCCATGCTTCGCACTTGTGCGCTCTCGGTTTAGACATCAAAGGTAAGCCCCAAGCTTGAGTCGTCTTTATGTGTTGGCCTCTCATGATGTCGTTGAAAGCTATGATGCCCCTTGGACTCGTAGCATCCTCCCTTTCTTAAAAAGGATTCGACCTCGAATCTGAACCTTGCAAAATAGTAGGAGACACAAGCAAACACACTCTCCTCATGACACGAGGGTTAGAGTTAGCACAATCAATCATACCATAGGCATTCCAATCACCAAAACCGGAACACCCTTCCAAAGAAGAAACAACTTGTCTATCCACATAAGTGTGACAAGAAACAAGAGACGAGTTGTTTATCAAGTGGAATCCATAGACTCTTCTTGGAACAACAATTAGACTTGCCATTCGAAATAGAAAGACCATACACTCTATGCACATTCAAGTCATCATCATAAGCAAAAAGATAGAAAAGAAATAAGTTAAGGACACCATTCTCATCAAAATTACCCTCAAACATGAGTTCACAATAAGACGAGACAAGATATTTGAAGCATATTGCATTTTTTCTCTCCAAGCAACATCCCTCAAGAAGTACATTTACCAATGGAATCATACTATTAGAGTAATTAGAGAATCCATAAGAAACCGAAATACTCCAAGCCAAAGGGTATACCCAAGAAGTTGGGTGACTTTTTTTCATGGCACTTAGTATGCTCCTAAGAGTCCTCCCTATTAGTTCAACTTGTCTAACCACATAAGTGTGACAAGGATTAGGAAACCAAAGTCGTACATGTACACACCAAGGACTCTTCTTAAGGCAAAAAATAGATTGTAAGGCCTGTCACACCCTTTTTTTACCAAAAAGAATAATTTTAAGATCGAAAGGGTTTTTATTATTTAAATGACAAAAATGAAGATTTGTTTCGAAAAAAAAGATTCATTTCACAATTAAATTCGGAGTCGCCACTTGGCATAATCCGGTGCACCAAGTCACCTTTGGAAAATCCTTTTTGAAACGATTTGACTCTTTAAAACTGGTTTGCGAATAGATATTCCAGCTAAGGAATTCTGTTGACCGAGGGGAAGGTATTAGGCACCCCTCGATCCCGTGGTTCGACCATGGTCCCTTGGTGGAGCGTATCGGCTAATTTGAGATTACAAATATATAAACCACACAAAAACACATAAAACAATCAATCAAATACACAAAAACAAAACAAATCCAAAATATAGTGTCCAATCCAATTATACGGTCCAAAAATAAAAAATGCGAAAATTTAAATCCTATTCTAAGATAATCCTAAAACTATGCTCCAATGCCTTACCTAATGCCTCGGCCCTTGATCACGAACATCCTTCGCGTACAAAATTCTTCGGGGCATTCTCCGATGAGTAAATACAAATAGCCTCGGGGCATTCCTTGGCTAAATGAATACACTTTTCAAATACGATAAACAAAACATTCAACCAATATTCCAAACATCCCAAAAATCCACCAATTCTAAATTCGCCTACCCCGACCTACTGTTTTACCGACTTATTTCGATTTATCATGATTCTAATGCATTTAACATAATCAATGAATCAAAATTAAATCAAATCACTTTATCAATCTTTCAATTCCCGCCCCCCCAAATTCCTTTCAACCAACACGATTAATCAGATTTCATACAAAGTCAACAACAAATCACGACAAACGAAATTGTTTAACCACCTTATCAAACACATCAACCACACGAATCACACAAATCATAACATCAACATCACATTAAAATAAAAATAGGAAGAAATAGAGTAGAAAAATTGGACCTCAATTTTATTTCAAAGGGATATCCCTTCCGAATAGAACTGCGTTCAAAGTCTCGAACCGAACCTCAACAACGAACAAAACCAATCTCAATGTACCCTTTTTGTTCTATTTTCGACAGCCCAAACCGAAATCGTGAAAAAATGAGATACCCGTACCTGAATCCGAAGTCCCAGTCACTGCTCTGTTCGTTTTTCGGCAAATCTCGCCGGAATCGGGACTGGTTGGGCCGATTTTGATGGCTCACCAGTGGGTTTTGATGTTTTTCGATGATGATCGCCGGAATTGGCACTGGGGGTTGGATTCGATGGTTTCCCAGCGGTTTCCGATGGGTTCCCGTTGGGTGTTCCCCGGAAAAGGGATGGGGTCAGGTTTTTGGTGATTTACCGGTGAAAACCATGCCGGCAACGTCTATATTTTTCGATTCCAATCACCCTTCTCCCGCGATTTCCCCTCTCTGTCATAGTGTGTGTGTACGCGTGCATGTGTATTGATATATTGTATTGTGAGTGTGTGGAGTATGGCCCCCGTGTGTGTTCTTGTGTATGTTGTATTATTGTTGTTTTTGGTCAATGGTGAGGATGAGTGTTAGGTGGGTGTGTAAGAAAGTGGGTAGTAGGATTAGGTAGGGGGTAGGAGTTAGGTAGAGGGTAGGGTAAGGAGATGTAAAATGGGTAAAAATTAATTTTTGGACGGACAAAATTACGTGTCTACAAGGCCCACACAATTCAAGCACCAAAGACAAACAGCATAAAGGAATCATGTAGACACTAATACTCTCACGGTATGACATGATTTCAATCAATTTCAAGGGTCTATTAAATATAAGGAAAATATCATCATGTCTCCAAGGATCACTAGGAATAAGAGGGGGTAGGTACATACCTTGGAAGCAACGCCTTGAATTTGTTCTCTTGTCCTCCATAGGTGCTTTGCAAGGACCTTTCCTCCCATGCATTAACTTGGACCAATAGGTTTGATCCTTTTGCCTCTTTGTAGGAATTCCTTTGGTAGGGAACTCCTTCCTTTGATCTATGGGGTGATATGCTTCACTCCTTGGCACAAAGTACCCATCGGCCCATAGGAGTTTGGTTAGGTTCCTCCTCTGAGTCAAGTCTTCATCAACCTTGGAGTCCTTTAATAAGAACTTATCTAGGCCTTCAAACTTATGCTCATGAGAGGTCCTCTTTGAGCCCTCCTTTGGAAGCATTAGCTTATGAACCTGCACGAGATAAGTATTGGTACTAGGAAAAATGCTAGTTCCATGGTTAGTATGTAACAAGGGCTTAGGCTTGACAAGTTCCACAACTTGGTGTTCCTTGTCACCCTCATTCGGTTCAACCCTTGGCTCAACAATCTCACACAACCATCCTTCTTAAGCCAAGTTGTTCTCCCCAATCTTAGCTTCCTCTTCCCTTACGGCCTCAACTTGATTAGGAAAGCTTGGGTGCTCTACCAAGTTATCCAGCTTCTTGCAAAGAGAACTTTCCATCCCTTCCATTCTCTCCATTTGACCACTAACACCCATTATGGCAACCATCAAATCGTTCATGGTCACCTTTCCCGATGCCATAGTACCTAGCCAAAGAAATACTAAGCAAAAACAAAAAAACCGCAAACAAGTTAGTAAATCAACCTCACAAGCTCTCAAACTCACACCTTTGAAATGTCACTCAATAGGCGTCGCAATTGTTGGTATCTCGTTTATACTCCAATGAGTTTACTTGGTACCAAATGTGGCTTGAGGTCGGAATAGATTCTTGTTTGAAACGACTCAAAGAAAATATGTACGAACTTGAACCAAGAACTACAACGAATCACAAAAAGATAAAAGCATACAACGAAAGGTAACACGAAAGAAATGAACTCAAACAACTAACTCACAACTAAGTAGAAGATTACTAGTTACTAATTAGCACTTGAATCAAGAAATGAAACTAAAGAAACAAGAAAAGAAACTTAGAAATCCAAAATTTTGAGCCTAAAATGGTGAGTTGTATGGAATTGGTGACGTGGCAGCCTCTTATTGGACGTGCAATGTTGTGAAAATCTGAAATTGTTTTTCTTGTCTTCAATTTGGATTAGTCAATTTCAATTTGGAAGAGAGGAGTTTCGGTTTTGGGAGGGAAACAACAAGATTTAGAGCCTTTTCAAATTCAAAAGGGCTTTGACTTTCCTTGCACCTTTTTGGCAAAACACCTTTTTGAAAGCTTTTTGGCTCTTTCTTTTTTTGTTAGTCTTGGAAAGTGCCCTTTCTCCCTTTTGGTAACAAGACTTTTTGAAAGTCTTTTGGTCCCCTTTATTCTTTTGGAAGAGTCTTGGAATAAGTGTAAGACTAACAAGGACTACACTCTCTTGCCACTTGGTCTAAGATCAAACAAACACTTTTTCTTCAACAAGGTATGAAGATGGTGAAGAACACCAAGAACACAACTTTTGAAACTTGGAGTTCTAAGGTTCACGTTTGGCCCTCCAACATCAACAACACATATTCAACCTCAAATCTTCAACAACAAGGAAAAGCGACATTCTTTTTGGGACGGACCAAAAAGGAAATGGCGACCCATAATTTGGGATGGGGGGAGTACATAGTAAAAGACCAAAAGGCCCTTAATGAGGTTTTACACTCCATGGACGCCTCTTTACTTCAAGGAAATGACAAAAAGGCCCTTACGGTGGGGCGGCCTTGGAGTGTAATTGGCTCTTGTCCATGCTTCACACTTGTGCTCTCGGTTTAGGCATCAAAGATAAGCCTCAAGCTTGAGTCGTCTTTATGTGTTGGCCTCCAATGATGTCGTTGAAAGCTATGATGCCTCTTGGACTCGTATCAGGGAGGGAGGGAGGGGGAGGGGGGAGGGAGATCTTTTATTTCTACTTTTTTATATGACCTTTTCTGCAGTCATTCTTGGCTGGATGTTTGTGCTTCAGATTTATGCACCGACACCTCAGCCTATACTGGGAGGGAGCGAGGGAGGGAGATATTTTATTTCTACTTTTTTATTTGACCTTTTCTGCAGTCATTCTTGGCTGGATGTTTGTGCTTCAGATTTATGCATCGACACCTCAGTCTATACTGGTGAGAAGTTTCTTCATTTCCTGTTCCTCATATGTGTTGCTACTTTTCAAGTAGAGTGCATTCTATTTAAAAAAAGTGTGGGAGGTCAAAAGATTTACTAGTTATTATGATATTAATTGACAAACAGATAGCTTTATTGCAAAATGTCCAGATTCCTTTGATCTCCTTTCATTCTCATTTGAATATAATACTAGTTTTACAAGAGAATTAATATTTTTAGGAAGGGTCTTATAAACGCTCAATTATGCCATAAATAACATGTCCAGCTACATGCAAATATATTTCTAAATCAGATATGTGAGTTTCTTCAAACCTGGGATGATAATTCTTAAACATTTAGGAAAATTAATGTTGAATGATGAAACAAAATAACCCAGATGGTTGAAATAATTATTGACAACTATTTGAAAGTTCACTAGCAAAACATTGGTTATATCTTAATAAAGATAAAAAATTATCATTCCATTAGCTGCTCGCTGATATTTTCATGGACGGGAACACTTCTATTTTTTTTTAATTGTCAAAAAAATAAAATAAAGAAGACTTCTATTTTGTGTAAATTTTACTCTCTTAAGCTTCACTAGCATGGGGAAATGTAGTACATGTTTGTTATCTTTCAACTATTGTTTTGCAGATGAACAGAAACTCCCACCTTTTCTGTTTGTTAAATTGTGTCACTGGATTGTCTTGGCATTCATACGGCATCATTAAATGGCATATAGGTTTAATCAATTAGAAAGATAGTTAGGTTGGATAATGAACTGATTGACTACAAAATACATTTCTGATCTGAGTACAGATCTAGTGGACCTCTGTGCTCTGTGTACTTGAGTTATTGCATAATTAATAGAATCCTATTTTCTGAATCATGTTTACACAGGTCATTATATTGTTGTCTGTGGCTATGACACTGATGCAGATGAGTTTGAGATTCGTGATCCTGCAAGTTCAAGGTTTTTCCTAATCACCTTTAGCTGGGTTAACAAAAATTAATCTAGTTTTTTCACCATGAAATTAAAAAGGAACTTACTAAAGGAGCTTTCTGATGGAATATCTTGCCAATACTAATAATGGCTATTTTAACTTTCATGTATTTGCATTTCATGATATTTTTCATCGTAGCCGCTGTGCGGAGGTGTGAGAGGTTGGCTAGGCTTTAGGAGAGATGGCGGTGACCGAAAAAATATTGGAGGGAGGTGATTAGTCAGGATATGGAGTAGTTACAGCTTACCGAGGACATGACCCTAAATAGAAAGGTGTGGAGGACAAGAAGTAGGGTAGAAGGTTAGTTGGAAGAAGTGCGTCCATGCTAGTAGTTAGGAGTGATTTGTTTTGTGATCCGTACCAATAATCTTAGTGCTATGCTTGTAGTTTCTTATCAATGGAGTTGTGGTGCTGTTTGTTGTTTTCAGGTAGACCGATTGTAGTCTTATTTTGTGGTAGCCTTGTTTAGGTTATTATATGTTGTTTTGTTACTACATGGTGTTTCTTGCTCTTATATTACATCTTTTTTGGACTGTTTTTGTCTTGAGCCGATGGTATATCAAAAACAACCTCTTTACCTCAGGTCTGAGGTAGTGGTATGGACTGCGTACACACTTCCCTCCCCAGACACCACTTTGTGGGAATACACTGGGTATGTTGTTGTCGTAAATATTTTTCATCATAAAAATGGACTATGAAGAAGTTATTTATAATTTTGTTGTTGTTGGATGTCTCTATTAAGATGCCAATGTTCATGTTACTTTGATTTGACTAGTCTATCTGAACGTGCGTTGCACGTTTGTCCCAAAATATTTAGTATAAAATTAATCTCGTAATGATAATTTTAAAATGTTATACGTATTTGAACTTTCTTTAAAAGATTAACAACTTGAAGTTATATAATTTTTTAAATAAGATAACTTCGAAGAAATCAAATCACAAAAACATTACAAACACAATGTAATCCCATAAATAGAGTATGCGGAGACTATAATATACACAAATCTTACTCTTACCTCAAAATCAAATCGCATAAATATCTCAAGAAAATAACTATTTTATTCCAGTTTTTTTTTTTTAAATAAAAAATTTAGCTATTTACTTGTGATAAACTGCAACATAAATTCAACTTTTGAACAATAAAATAGGTCAGTCATGCGGAATCTAACAAAGAAACCTTGATGATGATGACAATTATAAAAAAGTCTCGTAATATATTTAATTGATTTAATTAAATAACCTACATATAAATGATATAAAAAAGAAAAATTATTGGGAGGATATAATTCTATATAAATTTAATCCAGGCGAATGATTCCTAAATATTAGGATTTAATCCTAATAAGTAGGTCCCTTTTGTTTTAACCTTAAACCAATTTGATCATTCTTAGTTTTTAAACCAAAAAAAATGACGTTATCTCAAAAAAAAAAAAAAAAAAAAAACTGCTTGTTTTCTTTTTTCCTTTTTGTCATTTAAATCAAAATTAATTAGTATTCTTATTTAAAAAAATTAAATTAAATTACATTCATCTATGCATTAATTCTCCTTTCCATATATTTTAGGAGTCTTTCTAAAAAAAAAATATTCATAAGTATATGTTAGGAGTCTATGGTAATTCTTCTCATATCTCTTACCATATATTGTATGTGTATCACTCTTTAATTTTTTTCATCCCATATATTTTAGGACACCATATTATAGAATATATTATAAATGCAATTAAATAATAATTGAAGAAAAAAAGATAATTTTGTCTATTGCGATGTCTTTTAATAAAAGAAAAAAGGTTCAAACAACATTTATAAGACCCTTTACACTTTTACTATCGTATAGATATGGGGTGAGGCAAGTTATTTAGATTATTGTTGTAGAGTATAGAGAACAACTGGTAACATACAGACATGAACTAGACAAAGATATCAAAAGGCATGCACATGCCAAATGAACATGCTTATTATGTTTTGGTGGTCGGATGGCAGTGTACAGAAAAGAGGTCTTCTCCAACAAGGGGGGATAATTCCTAAAACTCAGTGAAAACAAGTCTTGAAACATTTCAAGGTTATGTTCTTTTCCCCCTAAAGGTCTGATTCTCATGGAGGTAGTCGAGTATGTCAGAGGATGTTCATATAAGATTCATTCGGCATTATAAGGACATCCCAAGGAATACGGAGCGGAGCAGTGCAAGGTCCTAGATCACCTTTCACACAGAGGATAGTGATATATGATATCTTAACTTGGATGGGGAGGTGATACGAGTGCGATCACGTAGATGGACTCATGTGGGTGTGTATTGAAGTTTTCCAAGTGTGTGTGCAAGAGAAGTGTAATTAAGGGCCCAAATACACACCAAAACAGCCCGTTACATACACTAGAGGGGAGTCCCATTCTTGAAGGGCCCTTTTGGTCATTTTAACTTCTAATTCTATTGTAATATATAAGAAACATTTCTAGGGTTTCATTGGCAGATTTTGTATGTTGTAAGTCTTGTAAGACACAAGGAACATCAAGTCCTCTCTCCTTTGAGGCACCCAAACCCGAAATTGTAACTAGGTACATCAAAAGGGTGGATTCTCTTTTGTTGTTTGCTTTGCTTGGAAACATTGATGCTTGGGAGGTGGAATCCGAACTTGTATCATTGTAAGAGATCGGTTTATAGTTGTGTGTAGTGTTAAGGGTCCAAGATTGTCCATTCTTAGGTTCTTAAGATTATACCTTCATGTGGTCTATCTATCTATCCTTTTACTTTTCTTGTAATTGTGTTTGGTGTTTGTGTTGTAACCTTGTGTTCTTGTTGTTATTGTTAACTCCGAATCTTGTGCCTTTGTGTTCATCTTGTTCTTCACATATTGTTTCTGTTTTGGTGTATAAATACACCATTATATCTTATATTTTTGTGTTTTTGTTGTTGGCCGAAACTAGTTCCAAAAGGGCTCATGGATTTCTTCTAATTTGTGGACTGTTTTTGGACTGATTTTGGTGTTCCGTTGTTTGTCTGGTATCATTTGGTATCAGAGCGAAGGCTGGTTGTGTTCTCACACTACCAATCTTGGGCTCTCTTAGTTGAAAATAAAAATAAAAAAAAACTGAAAACTGAAATTTCCAGAAAATAGCAATCTGTCCACTTGTGTGTTCTTGGCCGAAAATTCTTTCTTCTTGTGTCTTGGCTGAGATTTGTGTCCTGTAAACTTAGATCTAAGAGTCCTTTTTGTGTGTTATATTGTTACTAGTGTTAGCTTCTTCATCCCTAACACTAAAGAAGTCTAAATCTAAGTTTAAGCTTTAAAAGTTGATGTTGTTGTGAATCGAAAGTGTGGCTGATTGTTGTTGGGATTGTTGTTGTTGGTTCAAGTTTTGAACGTGTATTGCGGGAATTGTGTTGTGGATTTTAAGCTTGAAAAGGTGGTGGTGTTTTTTTGGAGGGTTCAACTTGAACCTAGAACTTCAAGACTCAAAGTTTATGTTCTTGGTGTTCTTCACCATCTCTATATGTTGTTGAAGAAAAGGTGGTTGTTGATCTTATAAGTTGAAGGAAAAAGGTGAAGAATTGTTAGTCTTGAAAGACCCTCAATCACCAAAGACTTTATCAACCCTTTTCCAACAACTTTCCATGATACAAGGGTCCATGTTTTAAGAAGAGTACAAGAAAGTCAAAGTCTTGAAACTTGAATTGAAAAAGAGCTCCAAAGACTTTTATTTCCCTCCCTAACCAATTCCAAATTACAATGGGACCAAGACTTGAAATTGAAATATAAAATTAAGAAACCGCAACCAATACGTGACTGCCACATCATCATTTTTACTGTTCACATAACACTTTTGGCTCAAATTTTAGATTTCTTAGTTTCATTTTATTGTTTTTTTAGTTTCGTTTGTTGATTCCATTACTAACTTACAAGCTAGTACTAGATTGTAAGTTATTTTTGAAACCGTTCTTCGTGTATACGTTCCTTTGTGTGTCTTATTCTTTTGACTCATTGTGATACTTGGTCCACCTCTCAATGCCTCACGGAGTACAAGCGAGGTTACGACACTTGTGAGATCAAAGTGTGTGAAAAATCTAAGAGACAAAACAATAGAGAGGGAGTGTGAGGACCATTCTTGTACAACTAACTTGTTTGTTGTTTTGTAGGTAACTTTTGGCCCTAATGGAAACCATTTTGGCCCTCCTTGATGCTTTGTCCCGAGACCTTGCTAGGGCAAATGTGGGTCTTGAAAACATTCACTCGGATGTGGTAACTATGAGTGAGAGGTTGGATCGAATGGAGAGACGAAGGAACTCTCGTGCTTTTACTCCCGAAACTTTACCTACAAAAGCCAATCCTCCAAGTTCACCACAAAATGCCATAAGCCAAGCTACAAATTACCCACAAAATCGAGAACAAGGTAGACCCCTTCCCCCGCTAGTTGATCAAGTCCAACAAGGACTTGTAAGCCAATTTCCTCCCATCCAAGCTCCACAACCGAAGCTCCACATTACCAAAACAGTCCATTTTACCAAATCAATCCTCTCAATCGAAACTCCGCTTTACCAAAGCCTACACATCCAAGAAGAGGAACATGGTAGAGAGGGACATGAAGGATATGGAGGCTACGACAATGCTTATATGATGGAGGGAGACTTGAGTCGGATAAGATTGAAGCCAAAACTCAAGATGGAGAGGAAGCCGAGGTTCAAAATGAAGATGTTAGCCTCGAATTGTGTTTGTGTTTCTCTTGGGTCCATCTTGTTGGTAGACTGTTTTTGGAGTCGTTTTTGATACGTGCCAAGTTTTATTGAACTCTAGGGTTCTTCATGTTTTGCGGACTGTTTTGAGTGATCGCTTATGAAGTGGCCAATTGAACGAGGTGAAACTGTGAATTTGTGGGCAAATTCCTCTCAAGATAGAGAGGAGATACGAGTGCGATCACGTAGATGGACTCATGTGGGTATGTATTGAAGTTGTCCAAGTGTGTGCAAGAAAAGTGTAATTTAAGGTCCAAATACACACCAAAACAGCCCGCTACATACATTGGAGGGGAGGCCCATTCTTGAAGGGCCCTTTTGGTCATTTTAACTTCTAATTCTATTGTAATATATAAGAAACATTTCTAGGGTTTCATTGGCAGATTTTGTATGTTGTAAGTCTTGTAAGACACAAGGAACATCAAGTCCTCTCTCCTT
The DNA here is from genome assembly GCA_030864225.1 of Capsicum baccatum var. pendulum. Taxonomy (NCBI): domain Eukaryota; kingdom Viridiplantae; phylum Streptophyta; class Magnoliopsida; order Solanales; family Solanaceae; genus Capsicum; species Capsicum baccatum. The sequence goes on from CM061552.1 coordinate 138,256,370, forward strand.
TGAGGCACCCAAACCCGAAATTGTAACTAGGTACATCAAAAAGGTGGATTCTCTTTTGTTGTTTGCTTTGCTTGGAAACATTGATGCTTGGGAGGTGGAATCCGAACTTGTATCATTGTAAGAGATCGGTTTATTGTTGTGTGTAGTGTTAAGGGTCCAAGATTGTCCATTCTTGGGTTCTTAAGATTATACCTTCATGTGCTCTATCTATCGATCCTTTTACTTTTCTTGTAATTGTGTTTGGTGTTTGTGTTGTAACCTTGTGTTTTTGTTGTTATTGTTAACTCCGAATCTTGTGCCTTTGTGTTCATCTTGTTCTTCACATATTGTTTTTGTTTTGGTGTATAAATACACCATTATATCTTGTATTTTTGTGTTTTTGTTGTTGGCCGAAACTAGTTCCAAAAGGGCTCATGGATTTCTTCTAATTTGTGGACTATTTTTGGACTGATTTTGGTTTTCCGTTGTTTGTCTGGTATCAGGAGGCCCACCAGAGAAATATCTGTTTTCAAAGAGATAGTATTAAGTGACTGACTAAGTGGAAGACTCAAACAAGAGATATCCATCCCACATCCAGCTTTGTGACCGTCTAGTCATCTAGCACTGGGGGCCAAAAACAAAGCACTGGGGATATGGCATGATGTGATTAATAGATGTGTTAAGTGACCGTCTAAGTGGAAGATTCAACATCTTTCGCTTGGAGGCAGAGTGGTCCTAGTGAATATTTTGTTGGATTCTCTTGTAACTTATGTGATGTCCCTTTTCCCCCTACCAGTCAAAGGTGGAAAGAAGATTAGACACTCTCAGAAGGGATTCATTTGGCAAGGAAATGAGGAAACCGAAACTATTCACTTGGTAAACTGGAATACAGTCAACTCAAGCGAAGCACATTGCGGTTTAAGCATCAGAAATTTGAGACAACACAACAAAAGTCTCTTTCTTAAGTGGCTGTGGAGATATAATAATGAGCTACAGGCTTTATGGAGGAACGTAATTGATGTTAAGTATGTAAAAGGCTCCCGATGGTGCACAAATGATAACGGAATCAACCCACAACACGGAAACAAGACACGAAACACAAGACAAGGGTGAGAACAACAAGACACACCTCTTCGGCCACAAATCTAAAACTGAGAATACAACAAGACAATATAACAAGGTGTTTCAACACCAAAACAACAGCTACACAAGATGAACAAGATGAACGACAACAAGAGATAACAAGAACCAAACGACTTTCACTAAACAAGAAACGAACACTACAAACAATTACAAGAAGATACAGATAGGTAGTGAGACATCAACTCCTACAAGAACTAAGAACCTAAGGGGTTGTTTGGTAGAGTGTATTAGAAAACTAATGCATGCATTAATTTAATGTGTATTACTGATACCTTGTTTGGTATACTTTTGCATCCTATGTATAACTAATGCTTACACTCTATTGTGTATTGAGGTGTGTATTACTAATACCTCAAAATCCATGGTATTAGCAATTCAATGGATCCAATACATGCATTAACATGATTAAAGACACTATTATCCCTCAAAAAAAATTTCACATCCTTTCCAACAAATATATGAAGAATATTTTTGTAATTTTTTTTTTCTAAAAATTCTTTAATTCATGTTATTTTTAATACATTTAACCAAACTCTGCATAAGAAAAATATAAGTATAACTAATGCAAGTATAGCTAACACAAACATTACTAATACAAGCATTACTAATATACTATATTTTGCATTATTCTTATACACTCTATCAAACGACCCCTAAGTGTATCTCAAACACTAAGACCCTTAACTATTGTAAAAGCAACACCAACACTCTTACAATAACAAAAGAGGGCGTGAACCACTCTAGCACCAAGGTTTCGAACCAAGTTTTGCAACACTAGTGATTCCACACTAGTATTACCAGCATTTCGGTTTTGTGGCTTTTCCAAGCCCTACAACTAAGATGTTACACTCTCTCAAAGCGAGAAGAAAGGTGTTCCAAGTTTTGTATTACAATATCATTCAACAACTCAAGAAATAAAGACCTAATACTAGTCTATTTATAGACTTATTACAAAATAAAGTGAAAGGTCCAAAAAGCCCTTAATGAAGGGAGCAAAAGAGGCGCCCTTGGAGTGTATGTAGGGGCGACCTTGGTGTGTCCAAATCCCTCTTCACACTTCAACTTGTACACTCGCTCGGATTGATTCCATGCATGCTCACGTATGTCCATCTTCATGATCATGCCTGTATCAACAAAGGTGAAATCCCCGTATGGTGTAAGCAATTGGATCAATCTCTACACTGTGGCCTGGTGTTTTCAGCATTACAGAAATTAAGCGAGGAGCTAGGAGGGCTGCCTTTTGGGATGATAACTAGATAGGACGTGACCCTCTAGAAGACCAATATCCTCACCTATATCTGCTAGCAACAAGTCAACAAGCGACAGTGGAAGAGAGGAGAGAACACCAAAGCTGGAATCTAAACTTTAGAAGATGGCTAAATGACTGGGAAATGAACAGAGTTGCTGGATTGCTAAATCAACTGGAGCAGGTGAAAGTTTAACAGTTTGTGAGGATTCTCTTATATGGAAAGAAAGGCTCAAGCTCCAACATCTTCTCAGTAAAATCAACAACATACCCAGTGTATTCCCACAAAATGGGGTCAGGGGAGGGTAAAGTGTACGCAGTACCACTACCTCAGATGAAGTAGAGAGACTATTTTTGATAGACCCTCGGCTCAAGACATATCACACTATAACCACCAAAAACATAAAAATAAACAACAAAATGGGATAACACACCGCTAGATGATAAAAGAACTAAGACGTCGACAACGTAATACTATAAACTATCTATTCGAGATCACAAACATCCTCAGAACACGACGAACGTGAAACTACAGGCATAGATACAAACAACGCACTCCTCCCTATTACTACGGACGGACTCCTATCCACTAACCCTCTACCCTAATTCGCGTCCTCCACACCTTTCTATCTAGGGTCATGTCCTTTGTAAGCTGTAACCGTTCCATGTCATGTTTAATCACCTCCCTCCAATGTTTCTTCGGCCTAACTCTACCCCGTCTAAAACCATCCATAGCGAGTCTCTTGCACCTCAGTAATGAAGCATCCGTGCCCCTCCTTATCACATGCCCAAGCCATCGCAACCTCACTTCTCAGTAAAATCAGCTTATAGTATTTTGATGGGTACTTGCCATGAGGATAAGGGATGGCCTTGGAAGCAAATTTGGGAAGTAAATGCACCCTCTAAGGTGCAATGCGTTGTATGGTTAGTGGCCAGGAAAGTATATCTAACTCGAGAGAATCTAAAGAGGAGGGGTTACCAGTAGAGTTCCTGATATCACATATATGAAAAAGAAGGTGAAGACAATTCTCAGTTGTTTCTACATTGTGTTGTCACAGCTCAACTATGACTCATGTTCTTGTGTATGACTGGAATGAATTGGTCTAAGACAGTAGACATCTCGAGATGTTGGAACGGATTAGTTGATGCCTTGATGGTATTAAACAGAAGAAATGGTGGCAACTCAACCCAGCTTGAATTAGGTGGATAGTTTGGAAGGAAAGAAACTCTAGATGCTTTGAGAATACAAATAAATTCACACAGAGAGTTAAAACTGAACTGTATATAACTTTTTCTCTTTTGGAGTAAAGGACATCCTGTAAAATAATAGTGAATCTATACTTGAAGTTATAGAATCCCTACAAGTTTTTGTTAGATCAAGGGCATTGAAATACTCTGATTCACTTTTGGATTCTGTATTTTGTTCACTTTACCAACATATTTGTGTTTAATGAAATGTTACCATTATCTAAAAAAGATTTAGCTTGGAAACAGTCTGTAGCAGAAATGCAAGGTAATGCTGCGTACGATACACCCTTGTAGTGGGGCCTTCCCCGGACACAGCGCATAGCGGTAACTTTAGTGCACTAGACTACCCTTTTTATATTTTATCTATAATAAAATGAAAAAAAAATTCTTTCTTCAAAGTAACCAATTTTTAATTTTTGGATTTTTACGATTATGCTTTAGGTTGTTTGAGAAGCCAATTAGTTCATACTTGCATTATGTGGAAATCTTATTCAGGAAATATGGAAGGGTCACCTCAAAGTGTTTAGAAAAGGCCCGCAAATCCTTCGGAACTGATGAGGATCTTCTACTGGTAAGTAAAGTTGCTTTTCCAATTTTTCTTGCGACATAAAGAATGAAGGTTCTCTACTTGTTACCGATTGAGATTTAATCCGAGACTTATTTAATTATTGATGACTATGCAATCAAATTCACTTTAGGTATTTGGTTTGCAAAAGCATGCATTTTCTTGAGGCATTTATTTATTTTTTGGTAAGGAAAACAGAGTACAGTAGTAGGGCATTCCAAGAACTGAAGTGGGGGCCCCTCTCACCTGAAAGCATTTATTTGCTTGCAGAAGTGTGATGATCACTCCTTCCTGGTTTGTAACTTTATGGGGCAGACACATTCCTGTGTGGACACTAATTAACTACTTTAGATTTGATCGTTTGATAAAAGACCAAGAAATGTATCAAATATTTCAATAGCTTCAATCAAGTAGGAGCAACAAATGAAATCTCATAACATACTGCGAGCTGCAGATATTGCAATATTCTTAAACCGCTGGATGATAATAATAATAAAGACGTTTATCATTTCTTTTGGTATATGAATACCAATCTTCTCAAGTCGTTCCCTTATCCCCCATAAGGTTGTGAAAGTTTTAATCAAATATGATAATAACATGCTAAAAAAGGAAGTGGTAGAGGTAACTATTCTACAACTTGTTCTTCTTTTCCAATAGTTAAATATATTTTATCCCATTACTGTTCCCTGGTTTTGTTGGAATTTAAATGTTGAAGATATGCCGATGATACTTCTCAAGTTTTTTCATCTCTTGAATGCAGATCCGTGTAGAAAGAGAGGAGACTAAAAGCAGCTATCATGATCATGGTGATCACTGTATTATAAGACAGTTACTGCAAAACAAAAAAGAGACTGCCTGATTGCTGATCGATTAGATTTCGTATTTTGTTGTGTGTATTCTTTTAAGTTAGGCAATAGTAGCATGAACTTTAGGATTCTCAAAGAGTCCTTGTAGTGCGAACTTGTAAGAAAGCCAGAGAATCCTTGATGCATGGAAATGGAAAGACTCCGTGATATGTTTTCATGATTGACATAAACACCTTGTGAATTTGTTCTGGAGAATGTATTCAATAAAATAAGTAAGTAAATGAATGGGCACACTGTTTTTGTTGTTGTTGTTGTTGTTGTTTTTAGATCGTACCAGCTGTAGATAAAATGTCTTAACTCTTGGTATAGATAAAATGTCTTTTAACTCTTGGTACATCATAAAACATCGAATTTAGTGTGGTTAAATAGTTTGTTTACGTATATGGGGTTTCGAATGAATCCTGAGGGCTTGGAGGGGACTTGAAAATTCCAAGTCCACTGCTGTCAGTTGGTGTACGACGATCGCCAGCCAAGGGTCGCGATCACGGTATCCTTGGCAGGCAAGATAGTGTGATCACGGAGAGGGGTGATGATCACGACTCGATGTGCAGTCACCAAGTTAGTGCAATCGCACACTTGCTGATCGCGATAATAATTTCTGATTACCTGGTTTGGGTATATAAAACCCCCTTTTCCATGATTTTAGCTCAGTTTTCACCCATTTCTTGAGATCTGAAACCCTAAAAGGGATGCAAAGCTTTGGATTAAGCTTATAGAAGATTTGGGGAGCTTGGTTATCTATTATTCCGTGGTTCCCCTTCTATTTCATGGTAAGTTTCCTTCAATTTCTTGATAAATTCTTAGAAATCAGGGCTTTGAATTCTTAAACTTTAAGGGTTGATTTTAGACCCGAATTGTGTTTTGTTTGTGCTCAACTTTTGAGGACAACTTCCTTGTCCTTTGAGGGACCTCGTTACGATTTTAATTTTTAAATTCTGTTAGTAGGCCTCGTAGGCCCGTTCTTGACCGAAAATTTGACCCGACCCTTAATATGACAATGTGGGTCTTATTTTACTCCTAATAATGTATAGATTATGATTTTGATAACATAGGGGCATTTTGAGATCGTGGAGTGAAGACATATATTTTATGGATGATTTAAGGATTTGCAGTTCGGCTTCGAGGTAGGCTTCTGTCTACTCTTTTTCACAAGATGATGTGGTTTATAAATCGCATGCAAATGTGAATGCTAAGATTGATTATGGATAGGACACCATGACTTAGTCTTGATTATTGAAGTTTGGGGATTAGAAGAGAGATTTGGCCCTTATGAGGAAATGGTTATTATATTTCTAGGATCCTATTGTCTTCTTCACAGATTAAGTAAATTCGTAGAATGGTTATGATATGATGCTAGGTTTAGGATGTGGTTTAAGTGATTGTAAGCGTGTTAGTATGATTAACTAGTTTAGTGTTCTTGAAACCGTAATTTAGGTGGAGTTGACTAAATTGATCATGTTCTAGGTGGAATTCTTATCTTAAGATTAATTATGGCTTATGCACCCTATAGAAGTCAATTTAGATATTTTAGCCTAGCACGGGGTATAAATTTCCTAAATATGGATTTTGAGAATTAGAAATGGGTTCCTCAGGCCCACCTTAGGCCAAGACTTGTGTTAGCCCTTGTGGACTTATTTACACATGTTAGGCATAATTGAGACTATTGAGCCTTTAGTATAAGGTTACTTCATGGCTTGGTGAATGATGATTGTTTTCCTGGGATTATGATCAATGGCTTGTAGCTATGATATGGCTTTTGGACTTGATTTATGATATGGTCCATTGGCATTCTCAATAATAAAGGCATAGACATAGAGATGATTTATAAACTATAGATATGAGATGCCTTATAGATGCGAAATGCCTTATAGTTATGATTTATGGCCTATTGATATACTATACCTCCTAGATATGAGATGCCTTATAGACATGATATGCCTCACAGATATGTTATGGCTTATAGGTATGAGATGGCTTATGAATATGATTATTGACATGGGTTCCAGATATGTAAGTGGTCCTAAGGATGTGATTATGATGTTGTAATTATTTCAGATGCATTATTGGGCCCAAGGCCATCTTATGATATCGGTTGGACATTCGGGAAGTGTTTACCCTTGTAAAGGACGTTGTTGTAGTTTATAGATATATTGATGCTTATGATTCCATTGTTTGAATATTGGTAATGGCATGCATAAATTCAGTACATTCATGATTATTAAATTGGTTATTGCTACGATTCCAACTAAACTATGATTTTGTTATTGTTTTTCCTAAATAGGGGTTAAAACCCATTTTCACCTTAAAGATAGATTCCTTCATAATAATAATTTCACCGTCTTAATGAATAACCTATGTGTAAAGAGATTAGAAATAATGTTTTAAGGATTTAATTGAGACAGAGTTCAGTTTATGATTTTGATACTACTATTTACTCCCTTCTCGAGAGATTCCAGTCCCTTTCTACATTTTTATAATGATTTAGTCGTAAATTTTACCTCAGACAATGGATTTATGAATTTACACTTATTTTAGCTACGACTTAAGTCCGTACCCCTATTATATATCTATATACACATCTCTGGACGGAGGACGATCATGATATTGATGATGTGAATTTTGAGTAAAACTCGATGATTGATAATGTTGATGATATTGAGGGCATTGATTATATATTTACCGGTTTGAGTCTGACTATTGATTATATATTTATCGGTTCGAGTCTGGCCATTGATTATATTTTTACCGGTTCGAGTTCGGCTATTGATTATATATTTATTGGTTCGAGTTCATCTATTAATTATATATTTATCGGTTTAATTCCAGCTATTGATTATGATACAGATGATATGAGGTTATACACTGGGTTACTTATGGTGTTTTGGATTGGTTATGACGTCACAGATTGTATCTTGGCATTCACTTTTGCATGCATATTTCCTATCACCAATATGCGCCTATATATATCAGCCTTATGGGGCTTTGCATAGGTATGTGTGATGAGTATGGCTTGTAGTATGTTTTTTATTGATTGAACCTTCTGAGTCTACGACAGTGGGGGTTTGTGAAAGGCTCGGTTAGGTATTGGTTGTCCAAGCTAGCCAATTTCTCACGTTGATATTGCTATTGTTATTATTATTGTTATGGCTAATTTATGGCAGCTTTGTTAATGATTCGATATTGACACTCGAGGTACAATTCTGGCCTTTTTATCTAACGATTACATTATTATGCATGATTTCCTTATGATTAGATGTATGGATTAGAAACCCCGAGTATACTAGCACAGTTCCTGCCATGATTATGAGGTCTTGAAATGCTAGTTTGATGATTTAGGCTGTACTTTGAGTAATAACCCCATATTAAAGTACTTTACCATACTAAGAGGTGGGGGAAGATTATTAGCTACACTGGAGATTCTAAGCTACCCCATATTGACGAGAGACCACCTTTATTTACATTTGTAGAAATATGTGCATTACATTCTTTTCTATAATCTTCTTTGCTTTATAATCCTTATAAGCGATGTGATACATATGACCAACTGATCAATGGTAAAAGAGGATGACCCATGCTAGGCATTATACCCCTGGGATACGTTCCTCATCAATACATAAATTGAAATCGACCCATGTTGGGCTTTTCTTTCACCCCGAGATACCACTCGTAATATTGAGATCGACCTATGCTAGGTGTTCTTCTACCCTTAGAATACCACCCATAAGTCCATGAATTAGGATCAGCCTATGTTAGGCTTTTACCTCTAAGCTACCGCTCATAGATAATTATATTTTATTTACATTGGTTCTTAAATCTTTGATATTATTATTTTAGTGGTCATAATATTATTCAGCTTTGGGGCAATAAACCATAGTAAGAGGCATGTGAATATGGAATTAAGGTAGTAATAATGACATGGGAAAAAACTGTAATGCCAATATAATACTTAGGAACTTATGGGACACAATGAGTATTTAGACATCTAAAATGGGAGCATACATGCATGTCAAGTCATCTAATGACTTAACAAAGAGGGAAAGACTCTATATAGTGATATCATAACTAAATACTTAGTAAATAATATCAAATAACGGAGGCGCATGAGTATGGGGGTAGTAAAGCACGCACATATTCAAATTAAGGGAACGATTGCACTTAGAGTGAGGACATACAAAATCATATAATAGAATAAGTAAAGATTCTGGGAGCTACAATTAATACTAAGACACGTGGAGTGATAGACTGAAATACCTTGGGTTTTGACCCTTGAAATTTTTCTGAGCTATAAGCTCACTGTTTTTTTAACGACTCACCATATGAGTCATATGGTGTAAGTATAGGTTAGGTGGCCCAAATCATAAGGTATGTAATGATTGGTGGTTGGGTTTTAATTGTGGTTATGATTTTATGAATATGGGTTGTTAGGGGTAGTGACGGTTCGTTTGGTCAGTTCCTTAATAAAATTAGTAACTTAGTGACTTAACTTGGCTTTAAGTATAAGTGGCTCACTAAGAGATATGAGGATAGGGTACGAGTGGTAAGCTTGAGTCATATATTATGAAGTGTCCAATCCTTTTGGTTTTTGTCTTGGGTATGACTGGACCATACCAGTCGTATAGTCTCACGAGTAGGGGCTAGGGATTCGTATAGTGGATAGTGTATGGGTGTCCAACTCACTGTCTTAGTAAAGACTCCATGGTACGAGTTGTATATTGTGGTCACGAGTCAATGGGTCGACTCGTAACCACCTACGATAATTTTACAATTTTAAGTTGGGGCATTCTGGACATTTCCCCTTTCTAACTCCCTTGATTCCATGACATAAAACACCTTTTGGGGCTTTATTAACGTATATTCTCAATCAAACACTCTTAAAATCTCTCTCAACTCCCTCTTAAGCAAAAGGCTAGGGTTTCTTCAAGATAATCAATTAAGGCTTTCAAGGGTTGTTTTTCTTCGTCTTCCTTGGTGTCAAGGTATGTTACTCTTTCCTTGGTTTCCCCTAATTTACTTGGTTATGGTTTTGAAACATATGTTCCCTCAACCTGTTTGTTAAAATGCCATTAAGAATAATTTTGTCACATAGTGTGGCTACTCTTGAAATCTTTAGATTACATAAAAGGTAATGAAACTTAAAGTTTTTTGGTTGGTTTCAAATGGTTTGAAAAGGACTTGGTGGCCATGGTTTTGGACTAATTGGATACTTTGGAGTCAACTTGGTTTAACGATTTTGGTATGGTATAAAGGGATAGACTTGCAAAATTTAATTTTGGTATAATGATACCAACGGTTAATGCCCAAATAGAAATTTCCTTAGTAAATAGTTGGAATGTGCAAATGGTTTTAATATGGTCTTAAAGAGGGTTGAGTATCAAAGCCGTGGAAGGTGAGGGTCCCGAGGGGACCGACACTGGAAACTCACATTTGTCGGTGTGAAGGTGGTCTTGGTGACCATGTGCATGATATCACACTTTATATTTTGAGAGATGTACTGGTCATCTCAGGTTTTTATCTCTAGTCATGCGGCTAACACGCACTGGGTCCATTTCAGCAGGGGGATCTGAACACATATAACTCGTAGGTGGTTTTAGAACGGTCAAGCTACTCAACCCAGGTTAAGTTTTAAATAAATTCTAAACCCGGTTCCCTATCCCAGCATGATATATATGTATATACGTGACTGCAAATGGTTATTTGACTTGGTTTTAAATAATGGTATTAGTTTATTTTTATCCCTGAGTACATGCTAGCGTTCACTTTGCTAACTGTCTTCGGGCGATATATCCCCACATGATGTAGGAATCGGCCATACTACCATTCCTACTACTCAGTGACTTGGATTTGGAGACAACTTTAGTTAGATTGAAGTGGTGAGCTTTCATACCCAGGAAGACTTCATTTCATGCTATGGTCTTCTTTTCATTATTTTTGTTTCTTAGATTTTGGTTTTTGCTATGGATGGGGGCATGTAACGACTAGATGTTATTTAATTCTAGTTAGAGGCTTTATCAGACAACTATGGGCATAAGCAGTATTGGTATTGGTGTTAGCCTTAGTATTGGTATTGGCATTGGGGTTGGCACCAATCAAATATTTGAGTGAGGTTGTTGGATTATGATTATAGACTTTATTTAATGTCTTGAAATTATTATTGATTTTCAACTTGTTATATGTTTGGAATTCATTTGACATAGGGTACAGAGTGGTAATGGTTGGGTATTGGGGCTGCTCTTCGGTCCTGGTTGGACTTGAGATGCCTGACACGACTAGGCCCTAGTTCGGGTCATGTCAGATTGGTATCAGATCCCTAGGTTCATGGTCAATTGGGTGTTCGTCAAAGCCGTGTCGAGTAGAGTCTCTTTTAAGGGTGTGTAGCACACCACATTCATAAGGAAGACGCTACAAGGCATTTAGAAATATTTTTCTATCTTGAGTTCTATTTTCAAGCTATAGATTCTAAGGTCCTAAAATCTTCTCTAATACCCATTTGTTTGGTTTTCAGATCATGCCACCTAGATGATCTTAAGTTCACAGAAACTCTTTTGTCCCACCCGAGTATAATATTGATGGGACCTATTTTACTTATAGGCCCAGACCTGATCTAGGGGTCTATTTCCTGATTGCCCTTCTGGAGTTCCACCAGTTTTCTCCAGCCCTTCTCAATCTCCCCAAACTGATGTGATGAATGATGAGTTTCATCAATCTATTCATATGTTGGCATAGTTGGTAGCTTCTTAGGTCGAGCGTGGTGCTTCTTTTACTCCATTGTTTAGGCCACAAGGGTTGGCCAGTTCATGAAGTTAATAATTATATGTTCGCTGGTGTTATGGTTGAGGAGGATCCTCAAGATTTTTTTGATGAGATAGAGAAGATCTTTCATATTATACATGCTACTAATGTGGAGGGGGTGGAGTTTTCTGCCTACCAACTAAAGAATGTAGTATACCAATAGTATAAGGAATCGGAACAAACTAGGAGGTGACGATGTTGAGTCAACCTTTTGGGATGATTTCTCTAGTGTTTTTTTGGATCGGTTTTTTCCTTAAATATTGAAGAAAGCCAAGGAGGAAGAGTTTGTTAACTTGAAGCAAGGCAAGATGTCATTCAAAGAGTATGCCTTGAACTTTCACCAGTTATCTCGGTATACTCTAGGTTGGTTTCTAGCATGAGGGATAAAATAAGGAAGTTTGCTTCTAGATTGTCCTGAAACTTGATTTTAGAGAGTAAGATTGCATTGTTGAACAAGGAAATTGACATTTCAAGGTTGGTTATACACATGCAGTAGGTGGAGAAAGAGAAGAAAAATAGGCTGAGATTGGGGAAAGGCAATGTAAGAAGTTTAGGTTTTCTGATCAGGGTGGTAGTCAACAGCAGAGTGGCAGGGATGGTGGAAAGTGGTCCAAGAAAAGGTGGGTAACTCTATCATATCCTTTCTGTAGAATTTTTGGTCAATTGCATCAGGGTTACTATAATGAAGGAAAGAACAAGTGCTTCAATTGCAGTCAGCTAGGGCACATGATTAGAAACTATCCTGTTGGTAAGGTTGCTTCTGGGGAAAACAAGATTCCTATTACCTCTTCATCAGCTCTGGTACCAAAGGGTGCACCATCTAGTTCTGACACTGGTCGGAATCATCTTTATACTCTCACTACCTGCTAGGAGTTTAAGACATCACCTGATGTCATTGCAGGTATGTTGAAACTTTCTTCCAGTGATTTGTACCGTTTACTTAATTTGAGGTCTACTCTCTCTTATGTGACCCCATTTATGGCTGTACATTTTGGTTTTGGTCTCGAGTATATTTTAGACCCTTTTTCTATTTCTACCCCAATAGGTATCTCTGTGGTGGCTAGAAGAGTCTATAGAGGTTGTGTGGTATTTGTGGATGGTTAGGAGATTTTGGTGGATCTATTTAAATTAGACACAGTTGATTTTGATGTCATCATTGGGATGAACTGGTTGCACTTGTGCTATGCTTCTCTAGACTGTTGAACCCATAAGGTTGTCTTTAAATTACCTGATAAGCCAGTTATTAAATGGGAGGGTGGTTCACTAGCACCTAAGGGGAAGTTCATATCATATCTTAGAGATCAAATATTAATCTCCAAGAGGTGTCTCCATCATCTAGTCCAGGTTACAGATTCTAACTAAGAGGGTCCTTCTTTGCACTCTGTTCCGCTGGTAAATGAATTTCCTGATGTCTTCATTGATGACCTTCCTAGTGTTTCTCCTGATAGGGAGATTGATTTTGGGATAGATCTTGTTCTGGACAATCATCTTATTTCTATTCCTCTGTATAGAATAGCTCCAGCTGAGTTAAAGGAGCTTAAGGAACAATTAGAGGATCTTTTATATGAGGGTTTCATCCATCCTAGTGTGCATGTGGATTTATTTTCTGATCATAATATCATACAGTACGTGTTTATTTAGAAAGAGCTGAACCTAAGGAGATGGATTGAGCAGCTAAAGGATTATGACATAAGTCTTCACTACTATCAAGTTAAAGCTAATGTGGTTGCTAAAACTCTTAAAAGGTTATCCATGGGAAGTCTAGCTCATGTGGATGAGGGGAAGCGAGAATTAGTGAAATATGTTCACTGTTTTACTAACCTTTGGGTTCGCCTCTTAAACTTTGAGGATGTTGAGGTAAAAAAGAAACAAGTGTTGGATCCTGTCTTGATTAGGATCAAAGGTGATATAGGTATGAAGAATGTGATGGCCTTCGAGATTAGTGGTGATGGTAACTTGTGGTACCAAGGGAGGCTATGTGTAATACTCCGTGTCTGAAGGCCATTGTGCAACATATGACTCATTCCCTTAAGTAGTACATACAATCTACAAGTCGTATATAGTAAGTCATACTTATAGTAGTGTGGAGTAGTTGAAGTCTATCATAGATCGAGTTGACCCTAGAATTCGTCAAAGCATGGTACGATTCATATGAAGTGAGGTCGTGAGTTCAATAGTATAGGTTCCCTAAGTTTCTGTCCTAGATACGATTGGTTGTTTCAAGTCATATAAACTAGTAACGAGTCATAAGTTACCACTCTTATGTTGACCAGTGTGTGCTATCTTTTCCACTACCAAGCTTATGAGTTACTAGTCTCAACTCGTATCTTCACTATACGATTCTTATATTGGACTCTTGAGGACTGGCGATCAATTTTCTGTAAGTTCAGTTGAGGGGCCTTTTGGTATTTTTCCTTCTTATAACTTCCAACCAACGACCTATAACCCTAAAGAGGCGTTATTTTCCTCCATCCTTTGATCAATTAACAACATCTTGTCTCCTCCCATCTGAACAAGGTGAATCTCCCATCCTTGTGCCTAAAAAAGAGTTATTTTAAGATTGAGTTTACCTGTTATATATTAGGATCCATCCCTCAAACTCTTATATATTGAAGCAAATCCTTATTTTGTGATTTAAGGCTAAAGATGCTTAAAGGTTTTATGTATTCATGTTTGGAACTTTAGGATTGATATTGTGATTTAAGTTTCATTACTTTGATGTGGATTCAAATGAAAGATTTCAATATGGGTGTTGAGCCTGCTATTTTGTTATAAGTGTTATTAAAGAATGTAAGAGTTTCAAGATTCAAGAAAAGCATTAAGTTTACAAGAAAGTTTAAGCTTTTAAAGTTCCATTCATATGTAATATAACATGATCCAAGAAAGCTTGACCCTTTGATCTAAATATAAGACATGAATCCATAAGTGTTTATCTTGATTATGATTTAAAGTAAAAAGAAGCATAACTGGTTTTCTTTCAATAAACCCTTATGCTATTTCAAGGTGGATTTCTTAAGTATGAGCATATATATATTTTGGGAGTAGTATTTAGCACCGAGAAGGGAATGCAGATGAGTGTATCCAAAATTTCTAGAAACTATGAGCCACCGTAGGTTAAGCTTTTTCCCAATATGGATAAAGTATAGTGATCACTTAAGTTAAGGTTCTATTTCGATGGCAAGGGTAGAATATCTCTCTCCAACAAGAGTAAGACGTTAGACTCTATGATACCTCACATGGTTTATATCGGTTAGAAGAATCTCCCATAAGAAATTTTAAAAGTAAAGATTTTAGAAACTAAGTGTTATGGCTTGCTAAGATTATTCATATGATTCATTATCCATTTTTTTTATGATTTCACAGTCTTTGGTTTTACTCAAGCCAAGGTAATCCATTTACACTTAGCATGCATTATCCTAAAGTATATATATATATATATATATATATAATATTCAGTTCTTGTTTACTTATGCATTCACTCCCACATAATACATTCCAGAAGTACTGACCCATATATAAGTCTATGTGCTACATTGTCTCATAATATAGGTTCGGGTGCTCATTTCCATCAGCACGGTTGACTACGGACATCATCACCTGCATCCTGACTTTTGGTGATCCCTAATAGTCCGAGGACCTAGTTTATCAGACTCCTATTCAATGTTGAAAGTTATTTTAGATCTTTGATTTTTGTTTATGTTCGGGTCAGCTGGGGCCTGTCCCAGTGGCTCTCTAGTTAGTAGTAGAGGCTTGTAAGACTGTGTATGTTTTAAGTTCAAGAAGTTTCTTAAGGCTTCCAAAGTTAAAGATTTACATTATGATATGTAATTGTTACCTTCAGTTTCTATGCATGTTAGTTCGCTTTTCATGCTAGTTTCAAGCTGAATAGATATCATGGGTTAGCTTGGGACTATTCGTAGTCTTAAGAACCGTGTGGCATCTAGGGGCTACTTCTAGGGTGTTACACTTTGGTTCGACTTACCTACTGGTGGGATGGAGTAGGTTCCATCATGACTTGTAAATTGGGTTGTGACACAAACGATCAACTCCACATCTGCTAAAGGGAATAATGCACCAAGGCATACTCAAAAACTTACCAAGGATAGAAATAATACTAGTGATAACCAAACCTCTAGCAACTTACAAAAATGCAACCTTAGCTAAAAATTGGTCAATCCAACACTCGATCTCAGCAACAAATACCCATATGAACATAACGGAAACGAAAGTACTCCACCAAGTCTTATTAGGCTGAAAAATGCTGAAATGAGAATTTTTTGAATACACCCATGTAAAACAACCTTGACCCAATTAAACCATGAATCCCATTGTCGAAGAATAGAGTACAAATCTCATCATCAATGCCAAGGTCAAAATAACTATCAAAAAATGAACTAGGAAACAAAAGAATTCCGAATTTGCTAACTTAAGAAGCAGTCAAAGGAAAGATCACCTATCTCCACCTCCTTTAACTCCACTAGAACAAGAACCATATAATGGCAAGAACGTAGTATCCAACCCCACACCGATACCAAGATTAAACTATATAAAGGAGATGAACCTAAGAAACTATAAGGGCATGCCCAATATCTCTTAATATTAACATCAAGACCACTATCGGGCGATAAACTAGCATATCCAAAGAATGGGTCCCAAATTGGTCTACCTTGGATACATTCTTTAGAGAAGGATAGTAACATAACCTGAACCAGTGCCTTGTAGTGTCGGGATCCTCAGGTTCGATTGGGATCGAAGACCTTTCCAAAACCCAACCATAACCCTATGTCAGATGAATTTCAAACATATAACAAAATAGAATAATCATAAATTAAATACATTATTTAAAGTCTATGAACCTATCCAAGTAGTGTCAGCCCAATACCAATACCAATGCCAAGGATGGCACCAATACCGACATCGTCCATGCCCAAAGTAGTCATACAAAGACTCTATCCAAAATTAAGACAACATCCAGTCGAGACATTCCCCCGACCATAGCCAAAACCAAAGTCTGAGAAATTAACAACAGTATCAGAAGTTATCGATAGCATGAAATGGAGTATTTAGGAATATGGAAGCTAACCACTTCAATCCGATAGAAAGCTATCCTCAAATCCAAGATCACTGACCCAGAATAGTAGTATAGCCGGTTCCTGCATCGCGTCGGTATACATTACCCGTAGATGGGTTAGCGGGTGAATGCTAGAATGTACTCAGAAATAAGGATAAAATAGTGCTAACATTTAAAACCAAGTAAATAACTAAATGCATCCACATACATATATATACGTATATACCATGTCGGGAAAAGAGATTCGGGTTTAGAATTCATTTAAAACCTTTAACCCGGGTTGTGTTGCTTAACCTTTCTAGTTCCACCCACGGGCTATATGGGTTTGGTGTTACCCCCTGAAAAGGCCTTAGTGCGTGTAGCTGCATGAATCAGAGATATCATAGGGGTCGGGGATTCCAATGTACCCTTCACCCTCCATGATACATATATACAAGTTTAAATTTAGGAGATTCTAGTGTACCCCACAAGTATATGGTCACCATGACCAACCATTACATTGGGAAACATGAGTTTCTAATGTTCGTCCATTAGACTCACACCTTCACGGTTGGCTATCATAACCCACCATTATTGCACAATTAAAACCTTTTGCACATAACCAAAACACCAATTCCAGAGTTTATTACTAAGGCATTATGAAGTGGTATCGTCATACTGACTACAACTTGCAAGCAATGTCATTAGCCAACACTTAGGGGATTCCCATGTACTCTACAATAGTTCCAATTAAAATAAAGACATGGCCAACAAGGCCTTTCTAAGTCATTTAAAACCATTTAAACAAACTTGGGTTCCATTACCATTCTTTGCAATGCAAGGTTTTCAATACAAGTGAAACAATGTGACAAAAAGCATTCTCATTGGCATTTTATCAAACATGTTGAGGGCATATAGTTTTCAAAACCAAAACCAAGGACCAATTAACCATTCCCATGAAATCCACATGTTCAAACCAACATTAAACATGAAAAACCATAAATAAAATATGAGAAAAAATCATCCAACCATTAGTAACCAAAACCCCCAACACATAGTTCAAAACCAACACAAACCCAAAATCATGCCATGAAAACCATTAAGTAAAATATGCTTTTAGTTTGAACTAACAATGAGGAAGGAGTAACATGCCTTAGATACCAAAGAGGACTTAGAGAAACCACCCTTAAGAGTCTTAATTGATTGCTTTTAAGAAAACCTTAGCTTCCTTTTGAACCAAGAGTTTGAGAGAGATTTAATAGTTTAAGAGTGTTTGATTTTGTAATAGTAGGTTAATGAAGTCCCAAAAGTGTTTTAAATCGTGGGGTCAAAATAAGTTAAGAGGAGAAATATCCAGAATACCCCCAACTTAAACTATAAAAATTTCTGCAGATGGGTACGGTTGGGCTCCTCCACTCATACCCACATCACACGAGTGGTACCCTCCACTTGTACCCAAGACAAAAAATTGGACTCCATATTCTTTCCAGCATACAACTCCCCTTGCCCAAATCATATCATCACTATCTGACAAGTACCCACCTAGTTGTACCCTAAGCAAAATGTCAAGGCTAGATAATGAACAATATATGGTTTGGCACTATACTTCTCATATTATGTACATACAACTCGTATAGAGTCTTGTCGTACCTTGGGAAAAAAAGCTAACACCACACTGAGTAATAAATGACCAAGACCCTTAAATCATACCCTAATCATACCACAAGTAAGCATGAGTTGTATGTTCATCAGAAAGCTTAAACTCAGGAAATTTCAAAGGGTCAAAACTCAGGGTGTTTCGATTCTCCCCCACTTGGATCATTATCCCCAAATAATTGAACAAGACAGTATAAGTACGATTTAAACACCCAAACATCTTTACTCTTATATTTAAGTTAGAAAATAAAAAACCAAGGAATCAATCTTTCCTCTAACAAAGTTTAAAACAAAGATGTTTTGAAGAACACATACCTTACGCAAGAATTTTTAGAGAAGAAAACAGGAATGGATACTTGGACTTCATGTCCTTTTAAGATTCCCATGTAGCCTTTTCCACCTTTTTATTTCTCCATATAACCATTACCAAGGTCACATCCTTGGTCCATAGTTGGCGAACCTGACGATCTATGATCTCAGCCGGAATCTCTTCTTAAGATAGGGAATTCAAAATACCAATATCCTTGATAGGCACAATTTAAAATGGATGACCAATATACTTGCTCAACATAGAGATATTGAATACCAGGTGAATGAAGCTCTAATTAGAAGGCAATTCCAACTCATATGCAACATTGCCAACCCTCCTCAAAATCATATAAGGACCTACATACTGGGGACTGATCTTTCCCTTCTTCAAAACCACATCAATCCCTTCATAGGAGACACCTTTAGGAACATCCTATCCTTAACCTCAAACTCTAAGTCCCTTTGCCTCACATTTGTATAGGACTTTTTTGCAACTTTGGGTATCCTTAAGCCTATCCCGAATCACCTTCACCTTCTCTATAGCTTGGTGAACCAAATCCAGGCCAAATATATTCGCTTCACCAACCTCAAACCATCCAATTGGAGACCTACACCTCCTACCATACAATGCTTCAAATGGAGCCTACCCAATACTGCAGTGGTAGCTATTATTATTGGCAAACTCTATAAGAGGAAAATGCTCAACCTAACTACCACCACAGTCAATTACGCAAGCTCGAAGTATATCTTCGAATTTCTGAATAGTCCTCTCTGCTTTTCTATTCAACTGTAGGTGAAAATCAGTACTCAAACTAACCTTAGTCCCCAAACCTTTTTGAAATGACCGCCAAAATTGAGATGAAAACTGCATTGCACGATCAAAGATGAAAAAAATAGGTACCCCATACAACTTCACAATCTTTTGGAGGTACAACCTTGCATAATCCTCAGCCAAGAAGTTAGTCCTCACTGGCAAAAAGTGAGCCGACTTTGTCATCCTACCCACGATGATCTAAATTGAATCAAATTGATTCCTAGATTGAGGAAAACCGGTAACAAAATCTATGTTAATCACCTCCCACTTCTATTTAGTAAGCTCAGTTTCTTGATACAATCCACCGAGCCTCATGTACTCAACTTTCACTCATTGATACACGATGCACTTAACTATAAAGTTAGACACATCCTGCTTCATATTTTTTCATCAATACATCTCCTTTGAGGTCATGATACATTTTCATCGAAACGGAATGAAAAACATAGCATGACTCCTATGCCTCAGCCATGATCCTCTCATGCAAAACATCTACATCATGAACACATAACCTCCTTTGGTACTGCAAATTACAATCACCACTAATATCAAAGGCCATCACATTCTTTCCACTTATATCATCCTTGATTCTCATCAAGAAAGGATCTAACATCTGCTTCTCCATAATTTCAGCACCAAGAGATAACTGCTCCACTTTCTGCTCCAACACATCACCATACCCAGAGTCTAAGAGGCGACCTCCAAGGTTAGCCAAATAGTGAATGTCCTTTACCAACTCCCACTTCTCCTGATCCATATGAGCTAGACTTTCCATGGATAACCTACTAAGAGCATTAACAACCACGTTATCTTTACTTGGGTGGTAGTGAAGACTCATGTCATAATACTTGAGAAGCTCAATCTATGTCCATTGCCTGAGGTTAAGCTCTTTATAAGTAAACACATATTGTAGGATTTTTAAGATAAAAAAGGATATCCACATTCACCTCATATAAATAGTGCCACCAGATTTTCAATGCAAACATCACTGCTAACAATTCTAAGTCATGAGTCAGATAATTCATCTCATGCACCTTCAAATGTATAGAGGCATAAGCTATCACCTTGCCATGCTGCATTAGAACGCAACCAAGTCAGGCATAATATGTATCACAGTAGACCACAAACCCATCAATGCCTTCAAATAAAGTCAAAACCATAGCCGAAGTTAAGTTATCCTTATGCTTCTCAAAACTACCCTAATAAGCATCCGACCATAAGAACTTTACCTTTTTTTGAGTCAACTTAGTCAATGGAGCAACAATCATAAAAAAACTCTCCATAAACCTCCTATAGTAACTAGTTAAATCCAAGAAGCTCCAAATATCGATTGGAGTCATGGGTCTAGGCCATTTCTTCACAACTGCAACTTTCTAAGGATCTACCACGATCCCCTTACTAGAAAGGATATGACCTAGAAAAGTGACAACGTTTAACCAGAACTCATATTTTTGAAAATTTGGCATATAACTATTATTTCTTCAGGGTCTGCAATACAATGCGAAGGTGATTCACATGATCCACCTTGCTCTTAGAGTACACCAAGATGTCATCTATAAAAATAATGACAAACTGATCTAGAAACTGATAGAAAACCCTATTCATCTAATCCCATGAATTTCGTAAGGGCATTGGTCAACCCGAAAGACATAACTAGAAACTCAAAGTGCGCATACCAGGTACGAAAGAAAGTTTTAGGGATATCCACCTCCCTAACCCTTAACTAATTATACCCGAATCAAAGATTGATTTTGGAGAAAAGCTTAGCACCCTACAACTGATAAAACAAGTCATCAATCTTTGGAAGAAGATACTTATTCTTTACCGTCATCTTATTCAACTATCGATAATCAATACATATCCAAAGGAAGCCTTCCTTCTCACACACGAATAACACTGGTGCACTCCCCTAGGACATACCTGGAAGGATGAAACCCTTATCTAAAAGATCCTTAAGTTTCTCCTTAAGTTCCCTCAACTTAGCTGGAAATATTCTATATGGGGAAATAGAAATTGGATGAGTATCTGAAACAAGATCAATCCCAAACTCAATCTCCCTATCTGGAGGAACACCAGGAAGGTCATCACGGAAGACCTTTGGAAATTCATTCACTACTAGAACAGAATGCAAGGAAGGACCATGCAAGTTAGAGCCTTTAACCCAAACTAGATGATAGATACATCCCTTAGAGATTAATCTCCGAGCTCTAAGATATGATATGAGCTTCCCCCTTGGAGCTGAGGAACCACCCTCCACTCAATAATCGGTTTATTTGGGAATTTAAAGAAAACTTTATGGGTTCGATAGTCTAGAGAAGCATAGCACGAGTGCAACTAATCCATCCCCAATATGACATCAAAATCAACCATGTCTAATTTAAGATGATCCACCAAAGTGTCTTTTTTACCAACAGATACCGAAACCCCCTATAGACTCTTCTAGCAACTACAGAGTCACCTACTGGGTTAGAAATAGAAAAAGTGTTTGAAATACACTCCAAACCAAAATCAAAATACACAACCATAAATAAGGTCAAATAAGACAGAGTGGACCCCAGATCAAGTAAATAGTACACATCACAAGAAATGAGTTTCAACTTACCAGTCATGATATCATGCCTCAAACTTATGTCGGGTAGTAAGAGCATAGAGACTGTTTCGACCAGTTCCAGAGCTAGATGGTGAACCCTTTGGTGCGAGAACTGATGAAGAAGCAACTACAACCTTGTTTGCCCCCGAAGAAACCTTACCAATAGGATAGTTTCTAAGTATATGCCCTGGCTGACCATAGTTAAATCACCTGTGCTTCTCTCATAACAGAAACCCCGATATAATTTACCACAAAACTTGCAAGGAGGATATAATATAGTTGAATAGGCCTACTAGCCTAAGATTAGGTACCCTGTGCCCTGAAGTTGTCGTTATCTTGGAAACGCCTGTCACCCGACGACTTTGGATAGGGAGAACTAGCCATCGAGTATGACCTAGAGTTGCCCCTTCTTCTTGGGCCACTTTCCACCATCTCTACCACTCTGCTATTTGCCACTACCCTGCTCAGAAAACCTAAACTTCTTGCCCTGCCTCTTCCCTATCTTAACTTTTTTATTTTTTTCTTTCTCCACCTATTGCATGTACACAACCAAGCTGGAGATATCCATGTCTTTGTTTAATAAGGAAGCCTCACTCTCCAATATAAAGTCTTGGGACAAACTAAAATCAAACCTCCTCATTCTAGTCCTTATGCTAGAAACTAACTCTAGAGCATTCAGAGATAACTAGTGAAACTTCAAGGTATACTCCTTGACAAACTTCTTGCCTAGTTTTAAATTAACAAACTCTTACGCTTTAGCCTTTTTTATCTTTTGAGGAAAGAAGCGGTCTAAAAATGCATTAGAAAAATCCTCCCACAGAGCTGACTTATCACCATTATCCTTTGCCTGATCCCATTCTTTGTACCACTGGTATGCTACATACTTCAGCTGGTAGGCAGTAAACTCCACACCCTTCATATTCATGGCATACATAAGACGAAAGATATTTTCCATCTCATCTAGAAAAACCTGAGGATTCGCTTCCATCTTAGCACCAATAAAGGTTGAAGGGTTCAACCTTATAAACCGGCCATCTCTTATGGCCTCAGAAGATGGAGTAATAGATACACCACACTCAGCCTGAGAAGCTACCAACCGAACTAACATATGGATAGACTGACAAAACATAGAATTTATCACATTAGCCTTAGAAGCTAGGGGAGGATTGAAGGAAACCGGTGGAACTCCAGGCGGAAAATAAAGAACTTGACCCCTAGACCGGGCCTGGAACCCATAAATAGAGCGTGTCCCATCAACAGTATCCCAAGTTGGGACAGAGGATTTTCCATTAAGTTCAGATCATTGGCCATGATCTGAAAGACAAGAAAATAAAAATTAGAGAGGACTCTTAGGCTTAGACTCCACAGTTTGAAAATAGAACACTAGAAAAGAAACATTCCTAAATGCCTTGTAGCCTCTTTGTTCTGAGTGTGGCGCGCTACACCCCCTCAAAAGAGAATCTACCCAACACAACTTTGTGGACTCCTTAGTGAACATGAACCTAGGAATTTGATACCAATCTGGCATGATCCAAACCAGGGCCTAGTTGTGTTGGGATCCTCAGGTCTGACCGGGATTGGAGACCGCCCTAAAACCCAACCATAACTGCCCTGCACCCCATGTCGGATGAATTCCGAACATATAACAAGATAGAAAAATGATAAATCAAATACATTATTTAAAGTATACGAACCTATCCAATCGGTGTCAGCCTAATACCAATACCAATGCCAAGGATAACACCAATACCGATACTGCCCATGCCCAAAGTGGTCACATAAAGCCTCTATTCAAAATTAAGACAATATTTGGTTAGGACATGCCCCCAACCATAGCCAAAACCAAAGTCTAAGAAATTTAAAAAGTATGAGAAGGTATCCATTGCATGAAATAGAATCTTTCAGAGTATGGAAGCTCACCACTTCAATCCGACATAAAGCTATCTCAGAACCCAAGATCACTGAGCAGGAAGAGTAGTATAGCCGATTCCTACAACACGTGGAGATATGACACCCGAAGATGAGTTTGCGGGTGGATGCTAGCAAGTACTGAGGAATAAAGATAAAATAGTGCAAACATTTAAAACCAAGTAAATAACCAAACACATCCACATACATACATATACATATATACTATGACAGGAAAAAGGAATCGGGTTTAGCATGTATTTAAAACCTTTAACCTGGGTAGTGTAGCTTAACCGTCCTAGATCCACCCACGGGCTATATGTGTTAGTGTTACCCCCTGAATGGGCCCTAGTGCAAGTAGCTGCACAAATTAGAGATATCATAGGGGTCGGGGATTTCCATGTACCCTTCGCCCTCTATGATACATATATACAAGTGTAAACTTATGGGATTCACGTATACCCCACAAGTATATGGTCACCATGACCAACCCTGACGTAATCAAACATGAGTTTCTAGTGTCTGTTCATTGGACTCACACCTTTATGATTCGCTATCACAACCCTCAATTATTGCCCAATTAAAACCTTTAGCACATAACCAAACTACTAATTCCAGAGTTTATTACTAAGGCATTATGAAGTGGTATCGTCATATCGACTATAACTTGCAAGCAATGTCATTAGCCAACACTTGGGGGATTCCCATGTACCCCACAATAGTTCTAATTAAACCATATCCATGTCCACCAAGGCCTTTCCATGTTATTTAAAACTATTTAAACCAATTTGGGTTCCATTACCATATTATGGAATGCAAGGTTTTCAATAAAAGTTAAACTATGTGAAAAAAAAACATTCTCATGGCATTTTATCAAAAAAAAAAATAAGAAAACATCATCCAACCATTAGTAATCAAAACCCGCAACACATATTTGAAAACCATTAGTTTGAACTAACAATGAGAGAGGAGTAAGATGCCTTAGATATCAAAGAGTACGGAGAGAAACCACCCTTAAGAGCCTTAATTGATTGCCTTGAAAAAAATCCTATCCTCCTTTTGAACCAAAAACTTGAGAGAGATTTAAGAATGTTTTGAGAGTGTTTGATTTGGGAATAGTAGGTTAATAAAGTCCCAAGAGTGTTTTAAGTCATGGGGTCAAAAGAAGTTAAGACGGGAAATGTCTAGAATACCCTCAACTTAAACTGTAAGAATTTCCGAAGGTGGGTATGTTTGGGATCCTCCACTCGTACTCACATCATACGAGTGGTACCATCCACTTGTACCCAAGACAGAAAGTTGGACTCTATATTATATCCAACATACGACTCTCCTTTCCCAAATCATACCATCAACATACGACAAGTACCCACCTTGTTGTACCCTAAGCAGAATATCAAGGCTAGACAATGAAAAACATATAGTTTGGCACTATACTTCTCGTATCATGTACATATGACTCGTATGGAGTTTCTCATTCCTTGGGCAAAAAACAACCAATACTTTATTGAGTAATATATGACCAAGACCCCTTAACCGTACCCTTATTATGCGATAAGTAAGAATAAGTTGTATGCTGATCGGAAAGCTCAAACTTAGGAAATTTCTGAGAGTTAAAACTCAGGGTATTTCAAATAGCCAATGCTAAAACCTTAGAAACCAGAAGGTAAACCCTAGAATCTTAACTCAAAAATGGGATATATAATCAAATTATTGATTCTAAAACCTTAACAAAACTATGGAAGGCCAACCGACCTTTGTTTTTATAACCCACTCAATCACTAGATCTAACCTCACTAACAGAAAGGAAAGTTACTAAACTCACCTTACTAACAGTGTGAAAACCTTCTAACTGAGCTAGCCACCTAGACCAACAAATAAGAATCGCGAGGAAGAAAATTCTAACTAGATAATCCAAGTTTAGTCATCTATTAAGTAAGAATCAATCAACATAAAAACAATGACAACAATAATAACAACAAAAAAACATAGAATAATGACAGGTTGTAACAAATATGAAAATTAAAGACGAGTACCATTCTAAGGCCATAAGAAGTCCAATATGCCACGATAAATGAGACTCAAACCAAAATGCTACACCCTTCGAGAAATACCAATACTGATCCAGTCTGTCAACTACTAAAAAGAATCATTTACCAGGGTAGTCACATAATCATGTACTCTGCACCAAGGTACACAACAACCAATAGAAACCTACCAGTCACACATCATCGATTAGTATGAAAACCCTAATTCAAATCAAACAGAAGGTAAAGATAGGAAATAAAAGGTCATTTTTTATAAGGTCTAAAAGTACTTATTTGACATTTTTTACCCTCGACTTAAACAAGTGCACCTATCATGGTGGAAATCTAGAGTCATAGGCCTAATATTCCAGTAGAAGAATGAATTTAAGTGGGTCCAAATTCAGACTGACAGTTTGAATCATGAACTGAGGTACTAAGTGCACTACCTCTAACTGAAATTACCCCAACACTATGAGATTGATTTGGACAAGCTGAATAACTAATAATCTTGCACTAAGACACTTTTTAGACCAATGATTGATTTCTCTGCAGCCATAATAAACCCTTAAAGCCTTAACCTTGTGAGAGACATAGGTTGACCCCAACTGGATAACCAACTGATGCAAGAAACACTCCCTACTAAAATGACCATTCTCTCCACAATCATGATATACCTCAGGAGCACTAGGTTGATACGGAATATATATAAATTTTTCTGAATTACTAAATTGCTCCTGAGTCACTCTATAAACCAATAACCATTCTCGCCACAACCAAAGAAAGATCCTAAAATACTTTAAGGAACTATACTCATCGATCCAGAACGACTGCCATGACCTAAGGATCTATTCCAAACACTCTGCAAGCTCTATTGTAAAATCTATGTGGTATGACCACCATTACTAATCTAAGCGCCACATATAAACTAAGATGCTACCTTTCTAGAACTGATAGGTTGCAAGTGAAGATGACCTCCATCGAGAGATCCTCACTCCTGAATGAAATACCAATAAATTATACTGATGACATGACCTCTTATCGCCACCTTTATAAGTATTAATACATTCTTTATTTGTGGCCCTCGTATGATCAACAACATGAGAGAAGAAACCTAATTTCAATCAAATGCTTTGATGCCAAATGGAAGGGTAAGGCTAATCCTTTAATAAATCCATGCACTATCTCACGTGCTAAAGAATATAACATAGGAATATGTCTGGCCTAATTTAGAAACCCAGACTTATACTTTTAAGCCGACAAAGAACCCTGTTGAAAACCAACAAACCTAACTCTGGCCTGATACCTACTTAATGAAGCAAACATCATATCTGGTTGTGAGGTATCTATAAAAGGGCATAGAATCCCTAATACCGAATCTTGAAAGGATAATGCGGTCACAAACTCTACTAGAGCTTGGGTTGGGTCCAAATCCTCTGAATGGCACTGGATATCTTTGATATTAATATTTAACTCCCTAGCCTGATGCTCTACAGAAACCTAAAAACACGTGCCAAGGTCCTATCTATAACTATTTATAAACTCGTATCATTAATATATATTAAGATATAGTGAAAGAATGTACTAAAGGTTTATATAGGATGAACACATGATAAAGAATCAAGAATAGAATCTCCTAAGAATACCCTATATCTTTCTGAAGATAGGATACAAATGTCTTTTATAGATCTGAATGACTCTACTAGACACTTTGGTCTTATAGTAACACATCGATAAACCTAGGCTGATACCGATTTGTTACAACCCAATTTCTCTGGTCATGATGACACCTTCTATAACCCACCTATAGGTAAGCCAACCTATTGTTCAGAACTGCTAATAACAGATTATCAAAGAAAATTAAGGTAACAACAAAATAAATATAATAAAGGGGCTAATATATATAAAACAACCCCATGACCTAATAAATTTAGTACAAGGTCTTCTACTATAATAAGAGAAAAAAGTCAAATACTGAATAAATATACTTATACAACCTATCTGTAAATACTACATAAAGATCAGTATAATCCATAAGAGCGAGGGTAGTAATGCCCTACATGTCAGGAGCTCACCCTAAAACTTCTATCCATATGTACTTCGCATGATGCATACACCAACTGCTAGTCCTCATACTATCATTTGTAGGCTGCAAAAGTGTAGCACGAGTACTAAATATATGATATTTAGTAAAAGACTACCAACTAAGCTCCAAATATAATGCAAATATAGATGATATACAAGCAGGAATATAAACTACATAAAACTATCCAGACAGATTACATATTAAAGATATAGACGCAATAAGGTAAACTGTGCTATTCTAACCGTATTCAGGAACTGAAGTACCATACGATATATCTCTAGACCATAGATAAGTAAAGAGTGGAAGATGGATATATAGTAGTATAAAAGGTAGAGGAATACATATACAATACATATAAATAAGGGAAAAGAGGGATATCAGATGATAGCATAGCTAGATATATGTATATACATATAGATATACAAGACCAACTCAAAGGTAACAACCTAGGGTAGCCAACCTAACCTTTCCAGGAAATCCTAAACAAGTATGAAAGCTAATACTAGAATGATTAGGACCTATAGTGAAAGTGTATAACCATGAATACTCTGTCCAAAATATAATTATCATAAGAAGGAAAGGGATTGCAATTATATCTCCAACCTTAGTATCAATCCATAATCAACCTGCCACAAACTAACCATAATAATAATAATAAAGTATCTAGCTAGTCCAAATAAATAATACCTAACTGGGGCCCCATAAACTCAGAAGGTTCAATCAATACTCAACAAAAAACAATCATTGCCTATGCCTATGCAACCCTTAAAAGGATGATATACACCAAACAACATACCAGTGATAAATAATACATATGAATGAATGAATTAATGAAAAGTAACTCCATAACACCATAGAGAATCAAAGTGCCATACTATACCAAGTATATATACCTTCTCCATATCAACAACTCACTAAAGAAGGACCTACGACAACCTCTCTTCTTTAACATGACGGCTCACTGATGAAGGGCCCCCTAGGGGATTCGAGAATATCCGTATATACTTACCTGGTCCCAATCCATGATTTCCATTCATTATCATTAACTATCTACTTTCTCTAGTACAGAAGAGATGTATATATAATAAGTGTACAAACTTGAACCGTGACTAAAAAAGTATAAGTCCATAAATCCATTGTCTGAGATACTAGGAGACTAAATCAGTATAATAGTATAGAAAGGATTGGAATCTCCCTTTACCAAAGTAAATAGTATTGGTAAAGGAGTGAATAAATCATAGACCAAAATCAATCTTTATCTAATTTCTAAAATATTATTTTTTGCCCCAAATGCTTATAAATTAGTAATTAAGGTGGTACGATCACCATTATAAAAGAATCCATTTTATAAGTGAAAAGTGGGAATTAACCCATTTTTATAAACAATATTATTATCATGGTTTTTCTTGGAATTGTATCACTAAATGAGCATGAACATATATAATAGTATGCATGACATCACCAATATCTAAACACTATAACATAAGGCACCTAAGCTTATATAGATCTAAGCCACCTCCTTTATAGGGATAGAATACTCACCTGGAGTCTAACTTGTATCGTAACCACGGCCTCGAGCCCAACAATATATAACCAGCATAATGATAATACTATAATACCTATAAACTATGATCCAATATCAACAACAATAACAAACCCAGTGTATTCCCACAAAGTGGGGTCAGGAGAGGGTAAAATATACGCTGTCCATATCGCTACCTCTGAAGAAGTAGAGAGGTTGTTTTCGTATAATCCAATACACTAATTAAAATAATCAATCTTATTGACACTCCCAGAAACCAAGCCATGTAGTATGGGCACCTCAAGCCCATATGAATCGAAGGTCACCCTGATAACCCAACACAATCATCACAACAATCACAAGGGTTGGGTGAATCCCGACTATATAATGCGATAGTGGAAAACATACTACATGTCATAGCTTAAACATGTCCAAACACTTTATTGGATTCATCAGCTAATAAATATATCAAATTACACAATCATCCACAATGCCTCTATACAAGCCGATGTTTAGAAATATATATGTTAGGAGAAGCCCTCGACAATAGCCAAACCAAGTCCAAATACGACTAAGTCTAAAGATTGGAGAACAAGAAGGAATGTCTTCCAAAGTATTAAAGCTCACCACTCTCAAGTCAATGCACAAACCGCTTCGATTGCCTAATCAATGTTCAAGAAGAGAAGAAAATGCTCTGACCCCAGGTTGCATGGGGACATAGCGTCCAGAGACGGTTAGCGATTGGAACACTAGCATGTAAATCAAGGATAAGGATAAAATAGCGTCATCATTCAACAACAAGTCAATATATATCATATTCAATCACATTCATAACCTTAACCATACATATAGATATATCACATGCTAACCAAGGGAGAAAGTCTTATCAATACCCTTAAAGCACTACTTTATCATACATGCAGTGGAGGACTCCAACCTTTTACACTTATAGATTCAAGGATTTCTCATTAGGCATAGGACTTTAACCATATTCACATATCATCAAGTAAGGGACTCTAGATAGGGACTCTAACCATAAACACACATTCATATAAGTGAGGGACTTTAACCACTCACACCCATTGATTCAATCAAGGGACTCTAACCAAATTCTCATATATTTGGCAAGGGACTCTAACCTCGTGCCATATTAGATA
This sequence comes from Capsicum baccatum var. pendulum, assembly GCA_030864225.1. Classification (NCBI taxonomy): domain Eukaryota; kingdom Viridiplantae; phylum Streptophyta; class Magnoliopsida; order Solanales; family Solanaceae; genus Capsicum; species Capsicum baccatum. The sequence continues at coordinate 138,287,322 of CM061552.1, forward strand.
GGGGACTTTAACTCCAAGCCAATCCGTTTGGTGAGGCACTTCAACCTTATGAAATCTCATTATGCGAGGAACTTTAACCACAAGTGATTTCATTAGGCAACGAACTTTAACCTCAAGCGATCACGAATATCATTAGTCAACATTGGGACTCTAGCCCTTTGTCCATGCATCACCATACATTCAATTCCATACATAAGGACTTTAACCCATCTAGCTAATTCAACACCGTACATGACCACATAGTCTTCATAGGAGCCTTCATTTCTCAACCATTTCAATAGGAAAATGCCTTAATTAAATTCGTCATATAATTCAAACTATGGTCCTCAAGACCTTTTCGAGAAATTCATGCTTTATTAGCAATTCTATACCATAATTTAGTTCAACATACAATTCAAGTTTATTTTCAATTTAGGGACTTTAACCCTCTTATTATTCATCAAACCATCGAGGTCATCAATTATACAGTACATGGATCATTTTGCCTTCACAGTATCATTTATCAGGCATTCATACATATTGGGCCATGCCCTAGTTAAAAACATCATCATCATGTAACTAGACATCTCAATTAGATATTTTCATAAACACCTTGTGTACATGTCTTTACCAAGGGCAATTTTATGGTAGAAATTATCAAGACTAGGGTTACTCAAAACTTACATGTTAGACCACATACAACAAGCATTCACATATGTAAACTACCATCAATAATATGTATAAACATAAGCCTAAGTAAGAATCATCATTATTCATCATTAGGCAACAAAACCCATTTTATTTGATTTCAAAACCATCATGTACACTTAATAATCCAAGTGTGAAATACATGGATTTAGAGTTATTTAGTAAGGGAAAGAGTTATATGCCTTAGACAACTTTAATCACCAAGTATATTGACTTCACTTTGCCTCTTGAAAATCACCCTTGAAACCCTAGCCTCTAATCCTTCAAAGATGAGATTGAAAGAGTATTTAGGGTGGCTGATCCATCAAAATTAATGTTTAGAAGGATACACAAACTTACATAGTGAGAGGGTATATGATTTTTGACATGGTAAATGACCACAAGGCCCTTAATTAAAGGCTGAAAATTGAACCCGTCCAGGGGTACAACTTACTATACAACTCATTAAGTAGTCGTACCCTCGGGTATGAGTGGTACCCTAATTCATACCCTAGTCTTCTCCTAGGTCACACAAACTGTTAAGGATATGACCATACACCTCCGAGTCGTATCGAAAGGGTACTACTCAACCCTAACTCCTATCTATCAACCATACCAAAATTAGTCCAATTTTGATTGAGGCATCACTCTATATGATTGGTCTTGGTACGACTTTTACCTTATAGTATGATTAGTTTGATCCTCACTCGTACCTAGGAAAGTGAGCGACCCTCACCGCACTGCCTAGGGTATGATAGGAAGTCACCAACCTGTATCCATAGGGTACGAGTGGTACCCTTAGTCATACCAAATCTAGAGACATCAAATAAGGGAATTTTTTAATGGTTAAAAGTGTAGGTGTTTCAATTCTCCCCCACTTGGATCATTCGTCAACAAATGACGGGTAAGGGAAGTAATAAACACCAGCTAACATATCATCACACATCAAAACAACCTTCAAATAAGTTAGAACTAGCATAGAACAAAGATAGAACATTTATTATGCTCATTATCAGTCAATCATTCACTTCATCCTCTTTGGGACTCTAACCCATTATTTATCAAAGACACCTGTTCATTTCAAAGATTTAGGACTCAAACCCCTTACTTGATAATAAATACTAATTTCACTACTTAGGGACTAGAACACATCAACTTTTCAAGGATACTTACTCAACTTACCAAAGACATAAATCAACTCAAGATACTAGGGACTTAAACCCATCACAACAAAACACACATAATTTCAAAATATTAGGGACTTGAACCCATGGTCTAACACGACACAAATTACTCAACACATTAGAGACTTTAACCTATTGTCTATCAAAGACATAAATCAAACAAGGAGATCAACATATACCTCTATCCCAAGATTCCAAAATAGGAAACAAATGCGGATACTTGGACTTTATGTCCTCTTCCACTTCCCAAGTAGCTTCCTCGGAATTTTGGATCCTCTATAAAACCTTTACTAAATCTACCTCTTTCATTCACAACCAATGAACTTTCTGATCCAAGATCCTCACTAGGATCTCCTTATAGGAAAAAGAGTCCAAAATACTGACATCCCTTAAGGGAACAACTAACGAAGGATCGCCCACATACTTTCATAACATAGAGACATGGAAACCAGGTGAATGGAGTTCATACTAGAAGGCAACTCTAACTCATAGTCAACATTGCCAACCCTCTTAACAATCAAATTGGGACCAACATATCGAGGACTAAGCTTCCCATTTTTAATAAATCGCATCACTCCCTTTTTGGGAGATACTTTCAAGAATACCCAATTGCCAACACTAAACTCTAAGTCCCTATGCCTCACATCCGCATAGGAATTTTGGTGACTTTGAGTGGTTTTCATCCTATCATGAATCACCTTCACCTTTTATGAGGGTTGGTGGACTAAATTGGGGCCAAGCAATTTATCCTCTCCAACTTCAAACCACCCAATAGAAGATCGACATTTCCTACTATACAATGCCTCAAAAGGGACCATGATAATACTAGAGTAGTAACTATTATTATAGGCAAACTCAATCAAAGAAAAGTGGTCATACCAATGACCACTATAATCAATCACACAAGCCTACAACATATCATCCAATATTTGGATGGTCCTTTCTGCTTGCATCCATTTGCGGGTGGAAATTGGTACTAAGGCATACTCTAGTACCCAAACCCTTTTGGAATGACTTACAAATTTGGGATGAAAATAAAGGACCACGATCTGAGATGATCAAAATTGGAGCACCGTGCAACTTTACGATCTCCGCAAGATAAACTGTAGCATAATTTTCTGCTGAGTAATTAGTCCTCATGTTCAAGACGTGAGTGGACTTGGAAATTCTATCAACAATGACCTAAATAGAATCACATTGATTCTGAGATTTAGGGAGACTGGTAATGAAATCCATATTAATTGCCTCCCACTTCCATCAGGCAACACAATTTCTTGGTACAACCCACCGAGCCTCATGTGCTTAACTTTCACTTATTCACACCCCATACACTTGGCCACATAGCTAGCCATATCACATTTCATAATGCCACATCAGTAGAATTCTCTAAGATTATGATATATCTTGGTGGAATTGGGATGTATAGCATATCAAGATTCATCAGGCTCGGCCATGACCCTTTTTCTTAATTTATCGATGTTGGGAACATACAACCTACCTTGGTATCTCAAGATACCATTACCACCAATCACCAATTCTGAAACTTTGTGTTGACCCATATTACTGTTGATCTTCATCAAGTTAGGGTCCGTGCTAGCTTCTCCTTTATGTCAACAACAAGAGACAACTGAGATATCAAAAGCACAAATACGCCACCATATTCAGAGTCTGCAAGTCAAATTCCAAGATTAACCAAATGGTGAATGTCCTTCACTAATTCCTGCTTATCCTCATCTACATGGGCCAAACTTTCCATGGATAACCTACTAAGCACATCAGCGACTACATTTGCCTTACTGGGATGATAATGAAGACTCATATCATAGTATTTCAACAACTCGATCCACCTTCTTTACCAGAGATTTAACTCCTTTTAGGTAAACACATATTGGAGACTCTTATGATCGAAAAAGATATCGACATGAACCCCAGAAAGATAATGCCGCCAAATCTTTAAAAAATTAACCACGGATAACAAATCTAGGTCATGATAGGTAGTTCTTCTTATGAACTCTTAATTACCTAGTAGCATTGGCCACCACCCTACTATGTTGCATCAACAAGCAACCGAGACCAACACAAAATCCATCATAATATACCAAAAAACCATCACTAACCTCCGGCAAGGTGAAAACCATAATCGAAGCCAACTTTGCTCTCAACATTACAAAACTACACTCACATTTATCGAACCACAAAACATGGCCTTCTTTTGGGTCAGCTTGGTCTTGGGGAAGCTATAGTAGAGAAATTCTCCACAAACCTTCTATAGTAATCGGCTAGACCCAAAAAGCTCTAAATATTAGTTGGAGTCGTAGGTCTAGGCCACTTTTTAACTATCCAACCTTTTGGGGATCTACACATAATCCCTTCACTAGAGACGACATCACCAAGAAAATCTGCATTTTTCAACCAAAACTCACACTTGGAGAACTTGGCACACAAACGATGATCCTTTAAAGTTTGCAACATAATATGGAGGGGATTGACATGATCCGCCTTAATCTTAGAATATACTAAGATTTCATCAATAAAGACAATGACAAACACGTCTAAGAATGGATAGAAGACCCTATTCATCAAATCCATGAACGCCGTCGGGGCATTGGTTAATCCAAAAGACATGATAAGAAACTCATACTTACCATACCGAGTTGTAAAGGCCGTCTTAGGGATATCCGCTTGCCTAATCTTAAGCTGGTGATAACTCAATCTAAGATCAATCTTAGAGAAACTCTTCGCACCCTAAAGTTTATCAAACAAATCATCGATCCTATGAAGAGAATATTTATTCTTTATGGTCACTTTGTCTAACTGATAATAATCAATGCATATACAAAGGGAAGCATCCTTCTTGTGCATGAACAATACGGGAGCACCCCATGGAGACACACAAGGGTGGATAAAACCATTATCTAAGAGGTCTTTCAATTGCTCCTTAAGCTTTTTTAGCTCTGCCGGAGCCATTCTATAAGGAGGGATAGAAATCGAATGAGTGTCTGGAATAAAATCAATCCCAAAATAAATTTCCCTAATGGGGAAACACTGGGAATATCATCGGTAAACACCTCGGGAAACTCATTAACCATGGGGATGGATTTTAGAGAATGCTCTTTCAAGTTTGATTCTTTAAATTTGACCAAATGATACAAACACCCTTTCGAAATCAACCTTTGGGCCTTGAGATAAGAAATGAACCTTCCCTTAGGTAATAAGGAACTACCTTCCCACACAATGACCGACTCATTAGGGAATTTAAACATGACCTATAGGTCCGACAGTCTAAAAAGACATAGCAAGAGTACAACCAATCCACCCCAAAATAACATCAAAATCAACCATGTCCAACTCTGTCAAGTCTACAAGAGTATCCCCACCACCAACCGATACCATACATCCCTTATAGACCTTTATAGAAGCCACAGGTCTCTAATAAGCATAAAAATAAAAAACTCTTGGGACCAAAATCAAGATGCACAACCATATACTGGGTCACATAAGAAAGAGTAGACCCTAGATCAAGCAAACAATACACATCATAGGAGAAAAGTCTCAACTTACTCATGACAACGTTGGGATATGCCTCAAAATCCTGGCTAGTAGAAAGTTCATACAAGCGATTTCAACCAGTGTAGGTGCCAAAAATAGAAGCAGAGGCAGACATTGCACCTTTTTGTGCGGGAGTAGATGAAGTAGCAATAGGGACCCTATTGGCCAAAGAAATTGCTAGAGAAGGGCACTCACGCTGTATGTGCCTAACCTAACCACAATGGAAATATCTATTTCTCTCTTTCTCATATTAACCACGTTGAATCTGACCACAGAATATGCAAGGAGGTCAAGACGGAGCCGACTGGGCACCACTAGCCTGGAGTTGGGCACTATATTCTCAAGATCCACCACCAAACTGGGATCGATGATCACCCAAAAACTTTGAGTAAGGAGAGCGAATACTAGCCAAAGGAGAAAGAACTCAACTCCCTTACCTTTTTTGTGGCCACTTGCCACTATCACCACCACTATGCTAAGAATGCCTAAATTTCTTTCCTTGAATCTCACTAAGCTCAACTTACTTCTTTTTCTATTCTTCACTTATTGCAAGTACACAATCAACCTAGAAATATCCATGTTGTCAATCAACAAGGCCGCCTTGCTCTCAAGGAATAACTCATGGGACAATCTTGAGACAAACTTATGCATTCTATCCCTCATTGTAGAAACTATCTTGAGAGCATACCTTGACAATTGATGGAATTTCAAGGCATACTCTTGAACAGACATCCTTTCTTGCTTTAAGTTCACAAACTTTTCTGCCTTTTCCTCCATTAACTCTTGAGGAAAGAAGTTGTCTAAGAAATCCTAGGAAAAATTCTCCCACATGGCGGGACTAGCATTAACACCTCTAGATAACTCCCGTCTCTCGTACCACTGGTATGCTACATCTTTCAATTAGTATAAATCAAACTCAACAACCTCAATCTCTGAAGCATGCAAGATTCAGAAGATATTCTCCATTTCATTAATGAAGCCTTGATGATCTTTCTCAATGTTTGAACCAGAGAACAAAGGAGGGCTCAACCTTATAAATTAGCCAATTCTTGTGGACTCAAAAGAAATAGTAGACAGAGCACCACGCTCCACTTGAGACGCTACTAATAGAGTCAATAGGTTGATAAAGTGATAAAATTTGGCATTAGTAGTATCTTTTTGAGGTGATAGAATATGAGGGTCACTTTCATATTCAAGGTTGGTGGGGGACAAGTGGAACCCCACAAAGATGGTCAGATGCCGCAAACCTAGCCTAGGACTGAACTCCAAAAGTTGGATGAGCTTCATCCATAGGGCCCTAAAATGGTGTGCCTGAGTTTCAGATCTCCTTGGAGGCATGATCTGAAAGATAACAAATAGAAATTAGAGGAATCCAATACTTTAGACTCTATAGCTTGAGATTGAAACACACGAAAGGGAAATATTTCCTAAAATATCTCATAACTCTTCTTTTATAAGTAAGGTGTGCTTCACACCCATAAAAGAGACTCTACATGATATGGTAATGTGGACACCCAACTGACCATCAACCTAGGCTCTGATACCAACTTAACATACCCCAAAACTAGGCCATGTCATTTGGGCACCAAAAGCCCACATGAATTGGTGGTCGCCTCGATAACCCAACACTATCATCACATCAATCGAAAATATCAGGTGAATCTCAGCCATATAATGAGATAGCGGAAAACAACTATACATCATAACTTAAACATGTCTAAAAACTTCATTAGATTCATTAGCTAACCAATATACCCAAGTCCACAGTCATCCATAATACCTCTATTCAAAAAGATGTTTAGAAATATATATGTCGGGATAAGCCCCCACAAATAGCCAAACCAAGTCAAAATAAGACTAAGTCTAAAGATAGGAGACCAAGAAGGAGTGTCTTCTAAACTAAGAAGCTCACCACCCCCAAGTCAATGCACAAACCTCTTTGATTTCCTATTCACTATGCAAGAAGAGAAGAAGATGCTCTGGCCCCTAGGTCGCATGGGGACATAGCATCTGGAGATGGTTAGCAGTTGGAACACTAGCATGTAACTCAAGGATAAGGATAAAATAGCATCATCATTCAACAAGAAGTCAATATATATTATATTCAATAACATTCATAATCTTAACCATATATATACACATATCACATGCTAACCAAGGGGGTAAGTCTTATCAACACTTTGGAAGTACTTCTTTATCATACATGCAATAGAGGGCTCCTACCTTTCACACTTATAGATTCAAGAATTTCTCATTAGGCATAATACTTTAACTATATTCATATATCATCAAGTAAGGGACTCTAACCACGTACTCAACCATTTAAGTTAGGGTCTCTAATTATTCACACATATTCATATAAGTGAGGGACTCTAACTTATCACACATATTCATTCAAGAAAGGGACTCTAACCACATGCTCACATATTTGGAAAAGGACTCTAACCTCATGCCATATTAGATAGAGGAATCTAACCCCAAGCCAATTTATTTTGCGAGGTACTTCGACCTTATGAGATCTCATTATGCAAGGGACTTTAACCACAAAAAATCTCATTAGGCAAGTGATGTAACCTCAAGCCATCACGACTATCATTAGTCGACATTAGGACTCTAACCCTTTTCCCATGCATCCACATACATTTAATTCCACACATAAGGACTTTAATCCATTTAGCCAATTTAACACCATACATGACCACATGGTCCTCATAGGCTCCTTCATTGCTCAACCATTTCAATAGGACAATACCATAATTCAACTCATCATATAATTCAAACTATGGTCCTCAAAATCCGTGAGAGCCATTCATACTTTATTAGTAATTTGATACCATAATTTGTTCAACATACAATACAACTTCATTTCATGTTAAGGACTTTAACCCCCCCTTATTCATCAAACCATCGAGGTCATCAATTATATAATACATGGATCATTTTACCTTCACAGTATAATTTATCAAGCATTCATATATATTGGTCCATTTCCCTAGTTCAAAATATGATCATCATGTAACTAGACATTTTACTTAGACATTTTCACAAACTCCTTGTGTTCATGCCTTTACCAAGTCTATTTCCATGGTAGAAGTCATGAAGACTAGGGTTACTCAAGACCCATATGTTAGACCACATACAGAAAGCATTCACGTGTGTAAACTACCACCAATAACATGTATAAACATAAGCCTAATCAAGAACCATCATTATTCATCATTAGGCAACAAAACCCTTTTTATTTGATTTCAAAACCACCATGTACACTTACTAATACAAGCATAAAATACATTGGTCTAGATTTATTTAGCAAGGGGAAGAGTTATATGTCTTAAACAACTTTAATCACCAAGAATATTGACTTCACTTTGCCTCTGGAAAATCACCCTTGAACCCCTAGCCTCCAATCCTTCAAAAACGAGATTGAGAGAGTATTTAGGGTGTTTGATCCATCAAAATTAATGTTTAGAAGGCTACACACACTCATATAGTAATAGGGCTTAGGGTTTTAGACATGGGAAATGACAACAAGGCCCTTATATAAAGGAAGAAAATTAAACCCATTCAGGGGTACGACTCACCATACAACTCACTTAAGTACTCGTACCCTAGGGTACGAATGGTACCCTGAATCATACCCTAGGATTCTCCTAGGTCACATACACTATTAAGGATATGACCATACACCTTTGAGTCATATCCAAAGGGTACTACTCAACCCTTACTCGTATCTATCATCCATACAATAATTAGTCTAATTTTGATCGAGGCATTACCCTATATGATTGGTCTTGGTATGACTCGTACCTTACAGTACGATTAGTTTAATCCTCACTCGTACCTAGGACAGTGAGTAATCCTCACCACACTGCCTAGGGTAAGATATGGGGTCACTAACTCGCATCTAAAAGGTATGAGTGGTACCCTTAATTGTACCAAGTCCAGAGATATCAAATAAGGGAATTTTTTCATGGTTCAAAGTCTAGGTGTTTCACTTATACTAAAGGATACATAGCATCAACTCTGGTAATATGCTTTAGTCTAGGGGAATAGGCTTTTATCACCATATTAAGAATTTAATCTAAAGGTTTGATTCACCCTTTTATCCCAAAATTTCTAAAATTAGGCTAAGTCATGATATTTTAGTCATAAATATGCCCTATCATATCCATATAGAATGCAATATACACTAGACACCATCTTCTGAAAAAATTTAGATTGAAGCCTACCTCGATGGAGAACTATTATCCTTAAATCACCAGCCGTTGCTAATAATCCCAAAATGCTACCACATTATCAAAGTAGTAATTTACATATCGTTGGGAGTAAAATAAGATCCATATTTCTATATAAGGGTCGGGTCAAAGTTTGGGCCAAGAAAATACCCACTAGGCTCACAAATGAAATAAAAAATTGAATCTATCAAGGGGTCCCTTGAAGGAAAAAAATGTGTGCTCAAAAGTCAAGCACAAATGATGCATAAATCAGTGCCCAAATCAGCCTCTAAGGTCTTCTTATGTAAAGACCCAGTTTTTAAGAATTGACAATAAAATAGGATGGAAATTGATAGGAAAAATGATGAGAAAGAAGCAAAGAGTGTTAGGCTAACTTACCTTAGCTCTAATGGATGATTCCTCACTCTTTTCCTCTCTTCATTCTCCCCAAAAATGGATAAAATTTTGGAAAATCAGATAAAAAAGGGGATCTAACAATACCTAGGTACCGTTAAAGTGACAACTTGTTTGCTTAAGCAACAACCTCTTAAGCAGCACAAACCCGCTAAATTAGTCAGTGACCAGAGATGTGGGCATCACTAAAGTGGTCTCCTGATGCTAAAGTGATTTTCTCTTAAGTAGTCCTTTATTACTATAGCATACATCATCTAGATGGCTAAGGCTGCTAAAGTGGCTAAAGGTCACTAAAATGACTGTTGCTTAGCGACTAATGGTCCTTTTAAGCGGCTGCAACATGTGGTGCCCTGCATCAGATTTTAGTAAGTCTTAATGGTCTTCAATCTAATGCTCAAGATTCATTCGAAACTCTATGCATGTAAATAAGCTATGTTACCATACCAAATTCGACATTTCAGACTCAATGGAACAATCAAAATTTTTATTTCAGATTGTTTTAACTAAATATTGGGCCTACCCCTATAGTTCCATTTTTTATATAATCCACCCAATATCCCAAAATGAGCAAAAACCTTGGGACATAAACCAAGAGTCTTCCTAGCCTAAATTCAATATTTTAGAGATGAGAAAGATGTCAGAATTCTTGTCCAAGGTCATTTACTAGGAGTTTTTGTTCGAGAATAATTTCTTAACAATGATAGATATAAAATAGGGAAATAAACCTAAAACCCAAATGAACAACCTGATAACCGCATAGTTCTAACAAGTTATAAATGACCTGTAGTTGTTGGGAAGGCTTGAAATGCTGAAAATGCTCATAAATCAAGAAAATAATCTAGAGAGTCATTACAATGTTTGATGCACCCCATCCACCACTAAAAAATCTCATATGGGGATAGAAATATTAATAGACATAGCAAGGGATTCACATGCAACATAAAATCCAGTAGGAAATAGGTATACACATTGGAAAATATAGATCCAGGGTCAAATAACATTAAATCAGGATAGTGGAAACCTAAGTTGGTATTTGTAATAACTGTATCAGATGCCTATGCCTCAGGTCTCCTAGGTATAACATAACATTAACCTCAACTACTATAAAACTTCACAACCCTATATCCACTATGACGAGATCCTTGAGCACCCCTAGAACCACTTTCCTACTTTGTGAACTACCTCTAACTATATAGGTGTTGGGCAAAGCTAAAGTTGAGAACCCTGCTGTGTAGGACCCAATGTATGCTGAGGACACTCCCTCATGTAATGACCAAGCTCATGTCATACAAAATATTTCCTTCTACATAAAATTCACTAAGAGGGATCAAAAGCACAAAAACACCCTCCCTTTCCTAAAAAACCAAAATTGGATCCTCAACCTGCATGACCTGATCCTTGGCTACCTGAAGTCATAAAAACTACATACTTACCACCCAAACTCTATAATACTGCCTAAATTAGTCTGCGATGGTAACTGTGACAATCTCTACCTCAGGATGTATATCCACTAAACTCTACTGGTCAACGTATCTTTTTAGAACTACTGCCCTAAGTACCCTGAAGAATAAACTCAATCAACTTAGCATGATCTATAGTACTCTAGAAAAAACCACCCAAAACCTCAATATGAGCTATAACCAATTAATAACAACCTTCCAAACCTTTGATAAACTCTTAAATCCTCTCAGACTTGATGGATATACTAGCAGTTGCATATATAGATAGTGCATAAAAGCATAATTCATACTTTACAATAGTCATGGAATCTTTCTCCAGGTGATGAAACTCATCTCTTATCTGATCTCGCTAATTGTAAGGCTTAAACCTCTCTAGAAAAGCCTAAAAAAATTTGCTCTTTGTTATAAGAGAAGAACCCAATGGTTTACAATTAGCAAGTCACCTCCACTACTAGCTAGCCATATTAGTTAACTAGTAGGTAGTGTAGTCAATACCACGACACTCAAGGGATCTGAGGATAGATAACATCTCCTGGCAGTCAAGCAAAAAATCATAGACGTCCTTTCTAATGGCACCACTGAACATGAGAGAAATCAAGCAAATAAATCTCTCAAACCTCTTTTGATCATTAGAAGAATCACAACCCCAAAATAATAGGAGGAGCAATAAGTCTACTAGGTAAAATGTCAACATAAGGGGGTACCATAATAGCTGGCTATATCTCTGGAGTTGGAAAACCACATTTAGGAGCCTGCCCTAGATGTTGAATACCTTCTATAGTCTAAGAAACACCTTCCACAGTAGGTGGAATACCCATCTTAGTAATGTCATCCAAACAACCTAAAATAAAAATCAACAAAGTTTGTAACACTAGGGTAGAAACTAAACTCTACGGGGCCTGATCTAGTCTCGCATCCCCTATATGATAATCGTCATCATCATAATGACTCATAGGCTTAGGTGAGACCACACTAGCTCATCCTCTGGCAAGAGGAGATCCTCAGTCCGACCTCTGTATCTAGCTTGGCCATGACCATTTTCTCCCCCAATTAGGGATATAAAAGCAGGTGCTGGCTCAGCATCCATAACATCTTTGGATCTAGTTCTCACCATCTATGAAGAAAAGAATGGAATATAAGTTTAGATTATTGGGCATGAACAATTGAATGATGTTATCAATCTGGAGAAGATTTTCTAAAGATATATTATCACCTCTCGATGATAGATACAGACATCAACATATCAATATATGAGACTCTATTAGAAAACATTCTCTTTTTACTTATGAGACCGCAAACCTAATGCTTTGATGCTATTTGTCATGACCTAAAAGTTGAGGTCATGATGGTAGCTACTACATCAACCTATACATGGAATTTAAGCCAAAACCATAAAATAGAAAAAGAAATCAAAATATGAAAGAAATAACATAAATATGAGGCTTCTAGAATAAAGTCAGGCTATAATACTGATAAAATTAAAATATCTAAAGAAAATATAATAAATCCCCAAAACCTCATGTTGTAAATGATAAGAGAATATAATATAATACTATAAATCTAAAATACATGAATTTTTCTATGAAAGTAAATAAAGATAAGATAAGATAGAAGGAGGTTCAAAATCTTCCCCAAACACTGGAGCTCATCAGTACCTCCAACACAGTCTCTCATAAGATAAAGTCAGCCATTGTGGGTCACACTTATATTAAGATCTGCACTGAAAGGGCATAGAAGAAGGAGTGAGTATGGTTTGCTTATACTTAATAGGTATCGTAGGCCAACTGAGCAAAATAGAAAACTGAATAAGTAAAGAAAACTATATACGTGCCTATACCCGCGTACAAAAAAGTTCCTAAATAGTAGCTCGTGAAACCTCTCTTAATAGTTTCTATAATATAATATATGACTAAGAATAACTACACACAAAAATATAAGGTAAAAAAAGTACAAGACAACAAATACACAAGAAAAGTCCAATAACGCACTGCAATGATGGCAAGATAACCGTAATATAAGCCATCACATAACTTTCATATACATCTTTCAAGCCTTAGCGCTTTAGGATAGAACCTATGGGGAACTTTGCAACCTATATACTTTTAGAATCTTTGCCATCCTTGCTTTTAAATGACCTGTCCAAGGATTTAGCAAATATTATAATCAATCTTACCTTCAACTGACCTCGAACAAGGGTTTTCAAAATATCAATATCATCCTTGCCAGTAATTGACCTCAACCAAGGATTTTTATAAAAATATTTTCTTTTATTTCAAAATTAGGGTTGCTTAGTGGTACCAATCTCATAAATATGTATATATGAAATGAGGATATAATTCTTAATACATATCTATATAAAGATAACTATCAATATAATATGGGTACAAATAAGCTTAAAATCATCTTAATTTATGTAAGAAGCTATTTTGTCGTTATTAAAAGACACCTCATTAAAAATTATTGGTTGTGAATCTTCTTGAAAATACAGTCTTAAATTAGAATGTGATAATACAAATAAGCATTTTGGAATTTTAAATCTTAGGTCAGGTTGATGTTATCCCGCGATGGTGGGAATTTTCCCACTATAGCAATATCACCATAGCTACCTACAAGTTCCTATAACAAGGTGATGGTCCAAGAACTCAGGGATGATTTTATATTTTCTTTGCTCCTATTTAGTTGTAAAAAGGATGAAATTTTTCACTAAAAACCCTCTTAGTGTTACCCTATAGCCTTGGAGAAATGGAAAGGAGGAATTTCACTCTAATAGGGTAAAAACTAAGGTTTTCTCACAGATTCCACATAAAAAAATCCCTATATATAGTCAAAATATTTTGTTCATGTCTCCGTAGCAGTTATGTGGCATCCAGGTAGGCTAGGTTTAGCATAATAGCTTTAGATCTCGGCCACATAGCATAGACATGACATAGATTAATGGGGATTTCATGCTTAATCCTTTAGGCACGGTCTTTGGATGGATAAAAAGGACAAAAGAATCAGTTGTTTGGGTGGAAATTTGTTTTTAATTGTGATTTTGAAATTGTCAAGTAATTAATATGTTTGCTTTCATCGTTGTTCATAACTTCATGATTAAAAATGTTATTGTACTCAAAAATTTTATTAACCCTAATAAATTCCTAAATTAGAAGTGGTTAGGGTTGGTAGATTCTGTAAAATCTATGGTAGTAACCAGAGGAATGCAAAATTGGCAAGATATCTATGTTAGTATTAACAATTGGGCTGTAGTACAACATGAGCCATAGGTGTAACCTGTATGTGATAGCTTAAAGTATTTGAAAACCCAACTTATTTATGTATGCATGGTAATTGTTTCTTTGTATTGCTTATTATAAGGGATGTTCAAGGAAATAAAATAAATAACCGATATCCTAATGTTAACCACATGCAATGAACTTATATGAAAATCTTGTTGGTTTTTACGAGTGCTATTTTTTCTATTATTGTGTTTGTGATTATTGTGAATTCTATACTATTGTGGGATGTACCATATTTTGGCATCTTTATGGGACATATACTATTTATTTATTAGTGGGATGTTTGCATATTTGTACTTCTTCACGTGATTGGTTAGTATAAGTTTGGTAGACACTTGATGTTTAGGATTTGTTACATGGACAATAGCCCATCCTCTGTAGTTCATGGATACTGAACATTTATAAGATCCTTATCATGCGGGTACATGTATTGGTTAGAGTCACAGTTCCTTAAGTGAATTGTGATATTTATTTGCTTACTATTTAATGTGTTATATTGGTTCCTAGAGTTAACCTGAGATCATGTATTACTTGCTATGTTGGTTCCTTGACTGACTGGGGTAATGTCACCTAAACTACACTTCCCAAAGAGTATAAAGGATTCCTAGAATCAAATTTAGAACACAACAAGGTTGAGGTCAAACCACAAGAAATAGGACAAAATCTGATCAAGTATTTGTCTAGGTAACTATCAAATAAGTAAAAGAGAGGGATTTTGTAAAACAAAAGAGAAATAGTAAAAAATATTTGTTTTTGGAGTTGTAATCAATATGACAAAGCATTAGGATTATGGTCCCCTTAACTTCATAACTACACGGGTTTTTCGTGCTTGGAAACTATTCCATTGTGTTGCTTGCAAAATCTAACAAGATAGGTTCATATAAATGTCTCTCAACCTTGGTTATATGAATTTCACTCTTATCCTTTCAAGCTCTGAATGCTGCATTACTAACCCTCCTTCTTGATCTCAGATTAGTTATCCTTGGTATGACTCAAGTTATTATATGAATATTTATAGATTCAAAACTCTGTTGTTATTTCCTTTGCCTAATCTATAGTTCTCTCTCAAGTAATTCTAGAAATAAATGTGAGTTCCTAAAATATGCATCAATTATAAGCGAAATCATAACAAAAAAAATATCAATACATACAAACATGCTGGTCTAGAATTGCTTTCCACTTAACCCATTTTGTTAATTCATTATAGTTTCTACAACACTAGTTGTGTTGTTTAGCTACTAATAATTTCAAGAACACAACAATAATTCATAGCTGAAAAAAATAGTGAACTTACAATAAGAATAAAACCCCAAAATCTCAACTAGAATTAAAATCCTAGAAACAATGTTCGTAAAATTCAAAGAATATGCCTTAGAATCTCACCATTTTTGTTGTAAAATATAAAGTAGTGTGTAACCTCATAAAAATGTACCTACAAGAGTGTTTATAGATTAAATTAAACCTATCCCAGTACAAATAATAAATTTTGGTCAGTGGTATCAGACAACAAAAAGGTACGATCATTGTTAGAACCCACGATCATCCTATGGTGCTCGTGATTTGGCTTAAGAATTCTCCATATTTAGGTCTTTGCTGGTACGCCTTTTAGTACTACCTCATGGTTTCTAGGTAAGATCATGGATAGTGCTCGTCCTATCATCTTCCCTTTAATTATCTGCAATCTTTACATCTAGGCTTTCTTTCTATGATCTCATAGTACAATCATATGTTCCTTCCACAAATGTGATTGACACCTGTCTCATGATTTTCACACTTAGATATTGCAAATTTTATTTTAGGTCCTCCCTTCTATGACCAAAAGGTACGATTATATGATCAATATACGATCGTGGAATCTATTCGTCTGATCACCTCATACGGACCCTTTCTCTGTTCAACCTACGATAGCCTTTATACGATTGTGTTTAGATCCTATGCTAATGTCTTTGATCTTCTGATGCCATTATTTTCAAATAATCAACACTTTACTTCTCTGAGCCCTTTATCTCGTAAACAACAAAGAACTCATTACTTCCATATAAATATACGTTGAACTTATAGTTATTCCTTATTTTAAGCATCTTAAGTTCCTTAAATACATAGCACATCAACATCCTTAACTTAGAGTATTTGCATGCCCTCAAGAAAGTAAAACACATTAGATTTACTAAGACGCTTAACCTGGAGCAAAATCAGGATCACTATGACAAGCACTTTTAGAAGACTAGTTTTCACACATACGGCATAAACATTTAAAACACCTTTACCTTTAGAAAAACTCTAATAAAGTGTGTAAGTAAAACAAGTACTCTAACATAGTGGGATCAGGACATGGCATCACATTATGAATAGACAACCTAAAATGTAGGCCAATACACCACCTAACCAAGGAACAACTAGACTATAACTCCTACACCCTCACATCAAAGAAGTGCCCTAATCACTAACTAGATGCAATGAATTTATTAACTAGGAATCAAATCTCCCACCCTCACAAAGAATTCAAGTCGTGTGCATTTGATACCATAAGCTTACCCTTATTTTTTATGCTTCAGATTTTAGACAGTCGGTTAGGATCCACATAAGTCTTTTCTAATTTTGTATCATAGGCTTGGGGAGGGTATGGCATATTTGTTTATAGTGACTTAATACTCTTTTAAACTAAACTCCTTTAGGCTCCACTTTCCTACTTCCTCACATTATCCCTTTTACACATTTTCATTTTTTTGGGACCTCAGGTGCAATTTTATTTTCAGAAGTACTCACTACATATATAATATTTTCTTCTTATTTTTTTCCTTTTTCCCATTTTTGGGCATACTGCACTCGACTCCTTTTTCCTATTATGATTAATCAATTATACCCACTTTCTATGCACCCCTACATAATAGCGACCCTCAATATAATTGGCCTGAGTTGAGGTACATAGTTTCCAATGAGGGACCAGGGTGAAAAGGTTTACTGTAAAAATTAGAAAGGTGAATCAGGTAGTTCAAAGAAAAGGTTTGTAAGGCTCAAAGTTTGAGTCCAAGGGATACATGATCATTTGGTAGGTTATTTCGGTTATAATGGACTTTTTCAAACACTACCTGTGATCCTTTCCTAACCTCCTATCCAATATCTTATAGCGAGACTAACTAGGCAAGTTCAAGATTGCACACACATATACTGACTAGGTAGAAACCTTACACACTCATGGATCAGGGATTTCATCTAAGTTACCAACTACTGATTTCATGCAAGGTCGGATAGGTTATCCTATTAACAATACTAATGCTATATCTAGATCCTTACACCAGTTATAGCTCAATTCAAGCACACATATAATATCATAAAACATATCTTTTAAGGGTTATAATTTTAAAATATTAAAAAAAGGTTTACATGCTTCACCAAATTTGACTGCATCAAGTTTTCTCAACTTACTCTAAGCTAAACAAAAAACTATAAAACAATAATAAATAGTATAACACCTAAAAATGTCAGTTCTAACTATGATAGAGCAACCAAGGGAAAATAAACATGAAACCAAAAATCCTCGGTTATGGTGCACCCCAAACTTAAAAATGATGAAATGTCCCCATTAAACGAAATCATAGAAATTTAACAACTACAATAAGGGACATACCTATGGTTCTCTGGGCACCGATAAAACTCTGGTCATATGGGGATGTAGGTGGGTCTCTAATGGTCTTCTCATCTCTACTGTCCTCAGTTGTAGCCGTGGCACTCATAGATATATTGGCATCAGTGGTGGATGGTGCACTCAAAGTACTCATATCGGGGGCAATCTCTGTACCCCCTCTAGTATGTGTAACCACCTCTATGGTAGATGGTGTCTCACCCCTTATAGAATCACTACCTTAAAGGTTTGACCAACTGTCTTCTTCTTTCTTCTCTTCATGTTCTTCTTAGCTTACCTTCTCTTTTACTCTCTATCAGTCTCAAAACCTCTTCTTCTTTTCTGAGGCCCAAATATCTATCCATCAACTTAATATTAAGCTCCTCAATATTTGAGACATAAGTATTAAAATTATAAACTAACAAGTACATACCCAACGTAAGAACTACTAATAAAGGCATAGGTAGTGGTAGAGGAGGTGTAATATCAGTTATCTTAGCCAATACCTTGACCACTTTATTAAGCTCAGTCAGGTCTACCTAATATCCATTAGATTTGGTGACTTACTTTATCTATCCTTGCCATTATTTATATATCAAACCTATCTACTTATGTCTGCGCTATACTAATGCACCATCGATCTCATTACAAACATAGGGCATAACCATAATCCCTAACTTTATATCCTAACATTGTGTAGAAGCTAGTTTTGCATGAGTTTTTCCAACAGTAATGTTGGAATCAGCATATTACAGACTGGAACCAATGGTTCAAAGTGAATGAATATTGCTAGAACAAAAGAGAAAGAGGCATTGACATCAGATGCCGGTAAGTCATTAACTGGGGCACCTTCAACTATAATTAGTATTTTAAGACCTCTTGTTGGGGAAGATGAGATGCATATATCTTTTATCGTTGCTATCTTAGCAACCTTGGTTGACTGAATTTAATACCCCAAACTTTCTTTAAGTCAAATCTAGTCTCTGGAAGAGTTAGTGATGACTTTCTAAATGATTAACATTTAAATAATATAGAATTTCCCCAAATTTGAATTTTTATCATGTGGGAAATTTAATTAGCTTTCCAGTGATACCAATTTCATCCAAATCTAGTATCAGAGCAAAAAGTTATAAACATTTTATAGAGAACTATCGGAACTCCCAGAAGCGATGATCAGGACGATGAACCATCGAGCTGGCAGCAAATTATCACCCAAGTCATTGAGACTAAGGTAGTGAACCCAAATTTTGGTCAAGTGCGATGGCTAGGATCGACAGACCGTCGATCTTGCGATGGACCATCGCCCAAACCGTCGCAGACGAGGTAGGAAGTTTAGGTTCTAGCCAAGTGTGTCAGTCAGGACTTAAGGACCATCCAGCTACCATCGGACTATCACCCAAACCACCACAGATAAGGATGGAAGTTCAAGTTCTAGACAAGTGCAACGGTCAGGACCGACAGACCATCGAGCTAGCGACGGACTGACGGACCATCAAGCTAGCGACGAACCATCGGCCAAATATCGCCACTTTCGATCAATTATTTTAAGCCATTTTTAAAAGGGTATTTGGATATTTTTCCACCTTTTTTGAACCTTAATTATACCATACCAGAGCTCATAAATTTATTATTCATCCATACCAAATTAGAATTTTTCTCAAAGATAAATCCTTAAGAACAAGAAACCCTAGGTGTTTAATTCCAAGTCAAGAAATCAAACTTTTCTCCTTCAATCTTCAAGAAATAATCCACCAGGTATGTCAAGTATTGATTCATATGTTCCTTTCACCCATGAAGCTCAATAAACCCTATTTAAAATATAACTTTGGATTCAATAGTAGGAATTGATTTATATCCATGTTTATGTTGTTGTTTGATTTCCAAGTTGAAGTATTTAGTGACTATCATGAAAATATGTTAGTATGTGGTTGAAATTATTGCATTGGAAGTGTAAAATATTGCCATAAAATATTATTTTAATATTCATGCCTAAACCTAAAGATATGCATGCAAGGTATTTGATAAAATGCCTAAGAGAATAGGAATTATGCCCTATGACTCATTTGTGACCAAAATTGATGAATCCATGTTTCTCCCTTATATTTGATATGACTCCCACATTATTGTTATGCTTTGTAATAGATTGAAATAATGCTCATGATATTAGGCTTATGAAATTATATATGTTTACATGCATTTCTATTCATGTGTAAGCTTATAGCATGCGAATGCTTTATGGAAATCCCCAATGATTGTACTATGAATTGTTGTCTATGGTCATATGTCAAGAAGTGTCATGCCTTGTCAGTTTCATGCTATCGAGTCCTGGGGGTACTTGTACCTAACAATTTAGTTGTGTTCCTAGAGTCAGTGTCTATTTCATGATAATCTCAATTATGCCATGATCAGTAGTACTCTCAGTCAGTTTTAGAACTCAGTAGAATTTAGTTAGTCACATGACTCAGGAAAACTCAGTAATCTTAGTAATCTTAGTAATTTTAGTCAGTTATCAGATCTCAGTAGTGTTTCGTCAGTCAATGGAACTTAATGAATGTAGTCCAGTTTAATTAATCATGTTAAGTGTCTATTCAGGGAGTAGAATTCAGCACTGAGTAAGCCCAAGGATCGGAACTCACCTGTTATTAGAGGGTGTGATTCTTAGAAACAATCCTTACGCTCCAGAAATATGTAGACAACATATGTTGAGACATCAAGCCTACTAGTTGAGGGTAGATAAGGTGGCTTAACCTATTATATGAGGGTCCCATGATTCTTCTTAGAGTACTTGTTAGATGAGGGATTACTCACAGCTTGTCCTTACTAGTGGCGCGGTATTGACACCCTTCAAATTGGGGTTACAGATTAGACCCCAACTCAATTATATTATCTTATTTAGGGCATGTCGGTTAAATGAATACTAAGATATAGTCAGCCAGCTCAGTACAGAACCCAACTAGTTCCATCAAAAATAGGACTGTCAGATATAGTTATTCAGACAATAGTATATCAGTTATACGTAAACTTATGTTATTAGTATTCAGATTAAGTAATGTCATGATCTCAGCTATAGTTTATGTATTCATTCATGTATTCTCATATCCATTTACTGAGTCTGTTAGTATTGTTAATGCATATAAATCCTTGTATTCAACCTACCTCACTTGCATACTAGTATATTCAATTGTACTGATGCATTTGCGCTGTGGTATTTTTATACCATAAGTTCAGATACGCGATCTCCAGAGCATCCTTAGTAGATCAGACATTTAGTAGCCAAACTTACAGTAAGTCCTCATCATTCAAGGATGGGATGATTATTTTATTACTTTATTATTTCAGTAGTCCAGAGTTAGTTGGGGACATGTCCCATCAACTCCACAGTTTAGAGGCTTCCAGACTATAGCATGTTCAGATAGTTATTTTAATTTATTTTTTTATTGATATACCGTATTTCTAGATGTTATTTTTTATTAGATATTTGAACCTTATGGATTTCAACCTTTTATTCCATATTTAAACAATATATTATGCAGTGCTCAATTATAGATATAAGTCATGGGTTAGCTTGAGTTCCTTCAATGTTATGAGCACCGTATGGCATTTTGGGTTTCAGATTTGGGGAGTTACAAACTTGGTATCAGAGCCTAAGGTTCAATAGTGTCCTAGGAAGTCTGAAAGCCACATCTAATGGAGTCTTGTTCATGGGTGTGTTGCGCACCATATTTATGTACAAGAGGCTATAAAATACTTTAGGAACAGTTTCCCTTCTTTCAGTATTTATGTCGTGCCTATAAGCATGAGCTCAAATTTAACTCTCAGTATAATTTATTTCTCCCTTTCTTCTATAGAACGTGCCTCCCAAAAGAATAAATGGAAATCAGTTAACACGTCATCTCGTCCAAGCAAATCCCTTAGACGAACATGTCTCTCATGAAGATTTCAGAGCTGCATTCACTACTTTTGATAACTCAGTTGCTGCTCAGAAGGAATGACCAACTGCCGTTTCGACCAACCCAGTGGCCGATATAGCTGCATCCAGGATTTCAAACTTCATCCGAATAAATCGTCCATCCTTTTTGGGTTTAAGTCAAATGAGGACCCTCAAGGATTCCTTGATTAGGTTCAGAAGGTTATAGATATCAATGGGGGTGTCAGCCATTGAGAGTGCTGAGCTAGATTTATATCAGTTACAAGATGTGGCTCATACATGGTTTAAACAATGGAAAGCAGAGAGGGCTGGTGACGCAGAGCCCATAGAGTGAGAGAAGTTTGCCACTACTTTTCTTGATAGATTCTTTTCCCTAGAGCTGAAGAAAGCTAAGCTGTTAGAATTTATCAACCTTAGGTAGAGCAGCATTATAGTTAAAGAGTATTCTCTTAAGTTTACTTAATTAGATAGATATGCACCTCATGTAGTGACAGACAACAGGGCTAAGATTAGTTATTTTGTTTTTGAGGTGAATGATAGTGTGATCAATGAGTGCAGATCTGCAATGCTGATTAGTGAGATGGACATAGCCAAGCTTATAATCTATGCTCAATAGATAGAAGAGTAGAATATTAAGATGAGAGAGAAGCAGAATAATGGAGCTAGAATCGACAACTTTAACTTCAATTAGCCTAAGTCAGAGGTTAGTAATCGTTCTCAATTCTGCCTAAAGTCATCCATTCCATCTCCTTCCTCAACCAGTTCTCCAGTGCCAAAATTTAGAGAAGACAACACAGATAGGGTGCTAGGCTCTATCTCTCAGGGCAATGTTAGTAGTGCGCGAACCTATCCTCTTTGTCAGACATGTGGCAAGAACCATCAGGGTACTTGTAGAGCTGGTAGTGATATTTTTTTCGTATGTGACAAGCCAGGACACAGAATCTGAGATTGTCCCCAGCCAGGTCCTCAAGGTCAACATAATCGCCCCCATCTCAGTCCGATCGCCCGAATCAGTAGGGTGCCTCTTTTAGTGCTACTAGTAGACAACACCCAAATAGAATTTATACTCTTCAGTCCCGATAGGATTAAGAAAATTCTCCTAATGTGGTTACTAGTGTGTTACAGATTTTTTATGTACATGTTTATGCTTTTCTAGATCCAGGAACTTATTTGCCTTTTGTTACTCCTTTTATAGTAGTTGATTTCAGAGTCAGTCTCAAAATTATAGAAGATCCCTTCTCAGTCTCTACCTCAGTGGGTAAAACTATCATAGCCTAATGGGTATACATGGACTATCCGATTATGGTATCTCAAAAAGTCACTTCAGCAGACTTAGTCGAATTAGAGATGACTAATTTTGATGTCATTCTTAGCATGTATTGGATTGATTCCTACTATTCCACAGTTGACTACAACAATAGAGTTGTCCAGTTTTAGTTTCCGAATGAACCCATTCTAGAGTGGAAGGGTAGTACTTCAGTTTTCAGAGGCCAGCTTATTTCCTACCTTTGGGCACGAAAAATGATATCTAAGGGATGTGTCTATAATCTTATTTGAGTTAAGGACACTAGTTTCAAAACTCCTAGTCTCAAATCAGTCCCAGTAGTGAATGAATATTTAGATGTCTTTCTCGAAGATATTCCAGGAATTCCTCTCGAAAGGGAAATAGACTTCGGCATTGATCTTCTTCCAGATACTTGGCCTATATCTATTCCCGCCATATAAAATGGCACCAGTATAACTCAGAGAGTTGAACAAACAATTGAAGGATGGTAAGGTCATAGCCTACGCCTCTAGATAGCTTAAACCCCATGAGAAGAATTATCCAACTTATAATCTGGAGTTAGCAGCCGTAGTTTTTGCCTTAAAGATTTAGAGACATTACTTGTACGGTGTTCATATAGATGTATTCATAGATCACAAAAGCCTTCAGTACGTATTCTCTCAAAAAAATCTTAACCTTTATTAGAGAAGGTGGTTAGAGCTCTTAAAAGATTATGACATGTGTGTCCTTTATCATTTGAGCAAGGCCAATGTAGTGGACGACGCTCTCAGTAAACTATCTTTGGGTAGTGTTACTCATGTTGAGGACAATAAGAAGAAGTTAGCTCAGGAAGTCCATAAGCTTTCCAGACTAGGTGTTCGCTTAGTCGATTTAGCATAAGGTAGTATGTTGGTTCAGAATAGTTCAGAATCATCTCTAGTGTCCGAGGTGAAAGAAAAGCAAGATAGAGATCCCAGTCTTGTTAAGTTAAAAGAGACGGTCAGAGATCATAAGGTAGAGGTTTTCTCCCAAGGGGGAGATGGTGTTCTCCATTGTCAGGGTCATCTGTGTGTTCCAGGTGTAGATGACTTAAGGCAATGAATTCTTGTAGAAGTGCATAGTGCGCGCTACTCGATTCATCCAGCGGCAACTAAGATATACCACTATTTGCGGGAGATCTATTGATAGAGTGGGATGAAGAAAGATATAGTAGAGTTTATGGATAAGTTCTCTACATGTCAGCAGGTTAAAATAGAGCCTCAGAAGCCTAGTGGGTCCATACAGGAATTTAGTATTCCTATTAGAAGTGGGATGAAGTGAACATAGACTTTGTGATGGGTTTTTCTTATACTCATCATTAGCATGATTCAGTTTGGTTCATTGAAGACAGGATGACAAAATCAGCTTATTTCCTTCCTGTCCATACCTCTTACTCAGCATAGGATTATGCCAAACTCTATATAAGAGAGTTAGTCAGATTACATAGTGTTTTGTTTTCCATTATTTTTGATAGAGGGACCCAATTCACCTCTCACTTTTGGAAATCATTCCAAAAGGGTCTTGGTAACCAATTTAACCTCAGTACAATCTTTCATCCTTAGATAGATGGTCAAGAAGATAGGACTATTCGGACCTTGAAAGATACGCTAAGGACATGTGCAATTGATTTCAAGGAGAGTTGGGATGACCACTTGCCTTTGATTGAGTTTGCATACAGCAACAACTATCATTCTAGCATTTGAATGGATCCATTCAAAGCTCTCTATTCTAAGAGATGTAGATCTCCAATCGGTTGGTTTGAAGTTAGTGAGGCCTCAGTTATAGGGCTTGACTTAGTATTCGATGCCATAGAAAAAGTCCAGTTGATCAGAGAAAGACTCTGGGCCAATTAGAGCCGATAGAAGTCATATGTAGATGTGCGCAGAAAGGATCTCGAGTTCGATATTGGTGATTATGTGTACTTGAAAATTTCTCCCATGAAGGAAGTAAAGAGATTCGGCAAAAAGGGAAAGCTCAGTCCCTAATATTTTGGTCCCTTTAAAATTCTTAGTCATTTCAGCAAGGTATCTTATGAGCTCGAATTGCCTTCAGATCTTGCCTCAGTTCATCCAGTGTTCTATGTCTACTTTCTAAGAAGTGCATAGGTGAACCAATAGTTGTAGTCCCGATAGAGGGCCTAGACATTCAGAACAACCTTTCTTTCGAAAAGATCCCTGTTGAATTCTTGACTACCAGACTCACAGACTGAGGAACAAAGAGGTCCCTCTAGTCAAGGTTCTTTAGAGGAATCAATACGTTGAGGGAGCTACTTGGGAAGTAGAAGCAGACATGCAGACCAAGTATCCTCACCTCTTCTCCACAAACTCAGACTCAGACTAAGGTAATAGCTTTCCTTAAGCTTATTCAGTTTTATGTTCTGATTTTAGTTATAAACTTGGTATCAAATACCCTTGCATATCCAGTAATACGTTCATGTATCATGTCAGTCATGCTTTTATTCATCAGATATGCATTCTTATCATGAGAAACTCAGCTTCCCAGTAATTTTAGTCATGCATTCATGAAGACTATCCATCACATATCCATGCATCATACATGTATATTCAGTATGAGATTTCAGTATATCTGAAGTTCCAGTCATATAGACATGTTCAAATGTTCACGTCCCTTTAGTAAGATCAGTTTATCAGCTTTCCCATTCTAGTCAGTCCTATTCGAGGATGAATTTTCCTAAGAGGGAGAAATTGTAATACCCTGAACTTTCTTTAAGTCAATCTAGTCTCCAAAAACGTTAGTGATGACTTCATAAATGATTAATGTATAAATCAGATAGAATTTCCCTAATTTTGACTTTTTATCATACGGGAAATTGAATTAGCTTTCCAACAACACCAATTTTTTTTACAAATCCGATATCAAAGAAAAAAGTTATGGACGTTTTACAGAGAACTATCAGAACTGCCCAGAAGCGACGGTTAGGCTGATGAACCATTGAGATAGCAACGGACCATCACCCAAGCCATCATGACTAAGGTAGTGAACCAACTTCTGGTCAAGTGTGACGGCCAGGACTGACGGACTATCGAGCTAGCAATGGACCGTCTCCCAAACCATCGCAGAAGAGGAAGGAAATTCTGGTTCTGGCCAAGTGTGATGGTTAGGACCGACGAATCATCAAGCTATCAATGACCGTCTCCCAAACCATCACAAACAAGGCAGGAAGTTTAGGTTCTGGCCAAGTGCGATGGTCAGGATCGATGGATCGTCGAGCTAGTGATGGACCATTGCCCAAACCGTTACCACTTTCGATTAGCAATTTTAAGCCATTTTTAAAAGGGTATTTGGGTATTTTTCCACCCATTTTGAGCCCTAATTATACCAGACTAGAACTCATAACTTTATCATTCATCCATAATACCAAATTAGGGTTTCTCTAAAAGATCAATCCCCAAGAACAAGGGGCCCTAGGTATTTAATTCCTAGTAAAGAATTCAAGCTTTCCTCGACCAAGCTTCAATAAATCATCCACCCAGGTATGTCAAGTGTTGATTCATGGGTTCGTTTAATCCATGAAGCTCAAGACACCCTATTTGAAATATAACTTTGGATTCTATGGTATGAACTGAATTATATCCATGTTTATGTTGTTTTTTGATTTCCAAGTTGATGTCTTTAATGACTATCATGAAAATATGTTATTATGTGGTTGAAATTCTTGTATTGGAAGTGTAAAATGTTGCCATGAAGTATTATTTCTATATTCATGCCTAAGCCTAAAGATATGCATGCAAGGTATTTGTAAAATGCCTAAGAGAATAGGAATTATGCCCTATGACCCATTTGTGACCAAAATTGATGAATCCATGTTTCTTCCTTACATTTGATATGACTCCCACGTTATTGTTATGCTTTGCATTGAATTGACGTAATGCTCATGAGATTAGGCTTACGAAATTATGATATGTTTATATCCATTCCTATTTATGTGTAAGCTTATAGCATGCAAATACATCATGAAAATCCCCAATGATTGTACTATGAATTGTTGACTATGGTCATGTATCAAGAAGTGTCATGTCTTGTCAGTTTCATGCTATCGAGTTCTGGGGGTACTTGTACCTAACAATTTATCTGTGTTCATAGAGTCAGTGTCTGTTTCATAATAATCTCAATTATGCCATGATCAGTAGTACTCTCAGTCAGTTTTAGAACTCAGTAGAATTCAGTCAGTCACATAACTCAGGAAAACTCAGTAATCTTAGTAATCTTAGTCAGTTATTAGATCTCAATAGTCTTCCATCAGTCAGTGGAACTACATGAACGCAGTCCAGTTCAGTTCAGTTAATCTTGTTCAGTGTCTATTCAGATGGGAGTAGGATTTAGTATCGAGTGAGCCCAAGGATCGGAACTCACCTATTATTAGAGGGTGTGATACTTAGAAGAAATCCTTGTGCTCCAGAACTACATAACCAGCATAGGTTAAGACATCAAACCTGCTAGTTGAGGGTAAATGAGGTGGCTTAACCTATTATATGAGGGTCCCACCATTCTCCTTAGAGTACCTGTTAAATGAAGGATTACTCACAACTTGTCCTTACCAATTGCACGCGGTATTGACACCTTTCTAATTGGGGTTACAGATTGGACCCTAACTTAATTAAATTATCTCATTTAGGGTATGTCGGTTAAATGACTACTTCCTACAATTATAGTATCAGTCTTAGTCTTTATAATAGAACTCAAATAGTTTTAAAGAATTTAGGACTGTCAGATAAGTTACCCAGCTCAGTGTGGAACCCAGCTAGTTCCATCAGAAATAGGACTGTTATACGCAATCATTAGACAATAGTATATCAGTTATACGAAAACTTATGTTATCAGTTACAGTTCACATATTCATGCATGTATTCTCACGTTCATGTTACTCAGTCAATTAGTATAATTCATGTATATGAACCCTTGCATTTAGCCTACCTCACTTGTATACCAGTACATTCAATCATACTAATATATTTGCGCTATGGTGTTTTT
Organism: Capsicum baccatum var. pendulum; assembly: GCA_030864225.1. Classification (NCBI taxonomy): domain Eukaryota; kingdom Viridiplantae; phylum Streptophyta; class Magnoliopsida; order Solanales; family Solanaceae; genus Capsicum; species Capsicum baccatum. The sequence continues at coordinate 138,315,929 of CM061552.1, forward strand.
ATACCATAGGTTCAGAAGAACGAGTTCCAGAGTATCCTTTGTAGATCAGACGTTCATCAGCCAAACTAGCAGTGAGTCCTTATCATTCGAGAATAGCATGATTATTTTATTACTTTATCATTTCAGTTGTCCAAAGTTAGTTGGGAAATGTCCCATCAACTCCGCATTTTGTAGATAGTTTAGAGGCTTCAAGACTATAGAATGTTTAGACAGTTATTTCAGTTTTGTTTTGGTATAGATATATTGTATTTCCAAATGTTATGTTTTATTAGATATTTGAACCTTATGGCCTTTCAACTTTTTATTTCGTATTTATACAAAATATTATGCAGTGCTCAGTTACAAATATCAGTCATGGATTAGCTTGTGGTCTTTTTGGGTCATGAGCACTGTGGGGCATTTCAGGTACTAGATTTGGGACGTTACACTGAATTACTTGGTCCACTATACCAATAGTTTGACATATGTACTCCTCATCATAGAGTAATAAGATTGGGGAAAAGTAATATGGTGCTAAAATAGAGCACCCTATCTCATATCTCCTTCTCAATAATCTGTGGGATATTTAACTCTATTCTAGAAATAAATAGACCTACCAAGAAAACATTGGTCACCCCTAATATATTATTATTGGATGTGGGTACGATTCGGTGCCTGACGACAGACTATCAAACTTTGACTGTAAACTTCAAACTGGGTTTATAGATTACGACTCTATTGATCCATAGGAATTTTTCTCCCACTTTAGCAATGTGGCTCTCCAGAAACCTATAGTGCATCATCTTGACCATATTTAAATAATTAATACAAAATTCATACTCTAGAGTCTCCTTAGTTGGCTTAAATTCTTCTTCAAACTAGGCGCTGAGATAGCCTTGATAGAGATATCCACTTCAGTGTCCTAGACCCGAATAGTGTAGAGCTTGGGCTGCTTCTTCATGTCCCTCCCTTTTTCTGAAAGAGACATATTCATAATTATGTCTATGTAGTTGGTGTAAAAATCAAGAACTAACTTTGGTACATAGTATTGTAAGTGTTTTGTCATCTACCCTAACTCATATCGCTCAAATCCCAGAACTAATCCTAGTATATTATGGAGTGACTGGTAGGACCCGAGTTTCTTTTTAATGCTCTTTTTACTTTTCCCCATTCCTATTACTTATACCTCATCAATATAGATAGTTCTTAGACTTTTGGACTATCCAGTATCCCAGGTCCACACCCTTTTAAGGTGGGGCATATAATAACCATCTAAGTGATTTTCTTTATCTTTATGTATTTTTGTTGTTTAGAGATTTCCTATAGCTACCCCATGCCATTTATGACTTGTTGGGGCTATCAATTTGATTAATGTGCAGTTCATTTAGTTTTAGAGCCAATTCCCTATTTTTGAAGTCTTTATTGGTAAAAATTGGCTATTGACCAAAAAATTCAGTCAAACAACCTCATATGCCAAATCTAATAGTTCCAATCGCTCTAGAAAATTGATTTTAGGCTAAGGGACCTTTGGTTCGGGTCCCAAGGCTTTTGGACTCATTTCGAGCTATTAGCCAAGAATTAAAAAAATGGCACTTGGGTGTAGGACCTACTTTTCATTTAAATGCCCTTGGATGGAAAATTTGACTGTGACATTGAGTCTGGAACAACGAATTTGATATGGTATCATAGTTTGTTTGCATATACAGGATTCAAAATAAATTCTGAAGAGTCGGGGGAGACTTGGAAAATTTCCAAATCTTCAGATGGTGTACTCAGATGATGCATTCGCTTAAGTGCCCTATGGGTCGCTTAAGTGAAGAATGCTTAAGCGTCTAGCCGATATGTTAAGTGACCAAGATTGCCACGCTGAGGGTCTCTTAAGTAAAGCCTTTATTGCTTAATTAAAGGCCACGTAAGCAGCAAATGCTCTATTTAAGCGATGGGCATAGAGGTAGTGGGTATCAAAAAAGCGACACCTGGCCGTTTAAGTGGCGACCACTTAAGCGATGACTGCATAAGCGGTCCAGTATCTACTTAAGAGGCACTTGGTTAGACTTATATGCCCAATTAGTTTAATTTTCTCCCATTTTCCACATAAGTTCCATAGTGTAGAACCCTAGAATGTGTAAAAACTTGGTAGAAACATTAATAAGTGATATGGAAGTGTTTTTGAGCTTGAATCACTCATTTTTTCTCTAAATTCTTTTTATGTTTTTGTTTGATTCATGTTAAATTTCTCAATTATTTTCCAAAATCCCTAGATTTTCATCATTTGAGCTTGAAATTTACCTATTCTTAAAGGTAAATGTTCCTTGAGTATAGATGGATGAGTTGATTGTTCTAAAAGTGCAATTTCACAAGGGGCCCCCATATGGAATTCTAACGTAATTTTTGACTTGAAGCGTAAATATGGGTACTATTGTTCTCGTATTGATGAGAAGATTATTATTTTGATAACATGGCATCATTCAAAAGCTTTTTGGAAGGGAAAATCATTAATTTAGTAGATTTTACGGGCTTTCTTCAGATTCTAGATAGGCTAGGTTTACCTTTATTTTAGATTAATATTAATCATAATATATTTGTGATAATATGATAGATATAGGTTGGAAATTAGGCCTTAGAGGCATAATTAGTGTAACTTAGATTATTTAGCCAACTAAGGAATTGTAAACTAGGCGTAATTGACTTAGTTACTCATGTTTAGTAGAATTGCTATCTTAGGACTAAATCTGGATCATTCAACATCTAGATGTGAATTTATTCACCTTAACCAGTTTAGGGTAAAATTTTCCTTAGAATGAATTTCAGGGATTAGCAGTAGCCCTCTCTGACCCACCTTACACCATTTGTATTATTAGCTTCGTATAGACATTGTAGGTGCATTTTACCTCTTAAATTACATATTTAGGAGATTGAAGTGATTGGTTATATGATATTTTAGATTTGTAATTTGGAGTTAATCCAAGTTCTGGTTCAAGTCTGGCAATTTGTTGATCTTATGAGTTCCAGTTCAAGTTCAACAATTTATGATATGAGTTTTAGTTCAAGTCTAGCAAATGACGCTAACGAAATTGAGTTCCAATTTGAGTCTGACATTGAGAGGTTATTTATGATATGGTAAGGTATGAAAAGATTCATGGTTATTATTTTGATATAAATATACATATAATGCCTTTTGGGTTTTACTTCTCTTGATTGCAACCTCCTGGATTATGAAGGCTCACGTTGGGTTATTTACCTTCTTGTACTTACTGACTTATGGGGTCCAGTTTTGTAGTGATAGTTATGTGCTCTATATGTTATTATTTTGGTTTATTTATTTATTTATTTATTTTACTTAGATCATTTGGCATGTTATCCAAGTTTGCCCTTTTACCTTAACTTATTTATCTTGCATATTTATCGTACTCATATTATGATTTAGCTTAGTTAGTCGATGATTCCTACTGAGTACCCATGGTTTTGGTACTCATACAAAACTTTTGTACCTTTTGGTGTAGATTCGAGTACTAGTGGTCACCGTTGATGCTACGATCATGCTGATTAGAATTCGAAGATAGGGTGACCTCTTGAAGCCAATTTTGACCTTTTTCTTTTACTAATTTTATTAAGTCTTTAATTTTTCAAGACTGATGCATATATAACTATTACCATACTCATATTCTTTTGTTATTGGCTTTTATTCCAACACTACTAGTTCGTGGATGCTATTGTTATCTTATCTACTTTTCTTATTATTACTACTATTACTTAATTTATAGTGTAAGTATTTACTTGCAAATTTTTGGCACTTATGCCATTTTCACCAAATTAGCCCATTGCTTATTGCTCTGGGTCTATGGTTTGGCTTACCTAAGGGTGGGTTAAAGTAAGTGCCATCATGACTCGTAAATTAGGTTTTGACAAATTAGTATCAGAGCTCTAGGTTCACTTTTATTGTTGGTTCAAGAGCAAGTGTCTAGTAGTGTCCCACAGATTAGAATGATGACGTCCAATTTTTATCTTTGAGAGACCATGGGACATTCTTATGAGATCTTTACTTCCTTTACTAATTTTCTACTTAGAGTCTGAGTTGGATTCTAAAGATTTCTTTGGTTTCACCCTTTTGCAGAGGGCTAGGACACGTGCTAGTGCTATATGACATGAGGACTTGAGTCTACAAATAGGTACCCTACCATAGTTTATGGATAACCTAGAGGTCAAGGTTAGCTGAGAGATGTAGCCCCAGCTTAATATCAGGATAGAGGGCCTTACCTAGACTATACTTATCCTCCCAAGCTAAAGATTCCTCCACTCCAGATAGTGGTAGGACAGGGACCATCCAAGGCTCCACTGGGGTTTATTTCTTTTTCATTAATCAGGGATGTATTTGTTTAGATTTTAGGATTTATAGGTGGTGCGCTATTTGATGGTGCACACTTTATGAATCAGAGTGATACTGAGGTAGGGGCACAACCCATAGGTACAACTCCCAGAGTTGAGGTCCCTCCCGCATCGATGGTTGCTCAACTGGTTGTTGTTATGATGGTGGTTTCCCAACTCACTATGTCTATTAAGGAGTAGAAGATGCTGGGTAGATTCTTGCAATTTGATCTTTCTAGGTTTCTTGGTACACCGAGCAAGGATGCTTTTAGGTTCTTGGTTATTGCGAGGATAGGCTTCATAATTTTGCACTAGTTGAGACTCGTGGTGTCGATTACACAATTTTTAGTTGGATTTATCAGCTTTACACTGGTGGAGAGGTCACATTGATTCTAAGCCAATTGATTTTCCCCATTGGCATGGACACAGTTCATTGAGGTTTTCTTTGAGAAGTATATGCCTTGTAGTCTTAAAAATCATTTGAAGGATCAGTTTTTGAGGTTGGAGCAGGGCTCCATCACTATTGTGAAGTATGAAGCTCAATTCCATGAGTTATCTAGGCATATTGCAGCTATTTTTCTGACTGAGTATGATTGAGTGTAGTGGTTTTTTAGGGATCGAGACTTCCTCACTGCATAGATTTATAAAGTATGGCTGTTATGGGTAGATTTTTTATTGAGGTTTCTAATTATGTACAGGTCTTGGAAGAGATGCATAGTGTAATGACCAGGGACTACCTCCTAGTCATCACACGATGCTCATGACCTTGAGGGACCATAACCTAACCCTTTCTGATATCTATTACTGAGCACTGCATAATATACTGAAATAAATGCAAAAAACTAGTAGAAACTTACCATAAGGTTCAAAACATCTAAAATAATCAATACTGAAAACTAAATACTAATACATCTGGCCGAAAAAGCCTCTAACTGTCTGAGTTGTAGAGCTGATGGAGCATGTCCCTAACTAACTCCGTCTACCAAAAATAAATTGAGTCTAATTCCATAATAAAACAAGCATCATCCTCGAATGAAGAGGACTCACTGCTACGTCTACTACTACTGACTAAGTCTGGACTGGTAAGGGTGCTCTAGATCTTGCGCTTTAGAACCTATGGTATAAGACACCATAGCATAAGAGAAATGCATGCATCAGTACTTTGAATATACCGGTATGCTAGATGAGGTAAGGCTAAATACAAGGGCTTAAGCATGAACATAGCTTAACTGAATAATCATGAGAGTACTGAATGAGGACATATGCATAAATGCATAACCATAATTAAAATCATCGTGACTCTGAATACTGAGACTTGGATACTACTTTACTGACGTTTGAACTGACTACTAATACTGAGAAACTGAATAACTGAATCTTCTGATATTGATAAATGAGTACTGAAGTTGAGAACAGTCCTACTAGCGAGTGATCTCTGAATCTGATGATACTGAAGCTGATTAACTGAATCTACTCATTTCAATGACTGAGTTCTGAGCTTACTACTATCGGCTAACTAAATCTATGATCAAACCTTTCTAATAGATAATCTCTGAATCTACTAATAATGATAAAGAATGACTGTATCTGAGGTCAGACCTATCTAGTGGAAGATCTTTGAATCTTTTAATAATAGAAATAATGGACTGAGTTTGAGATCAGGCCTATCTGATGGGTGATCTATGGATATATTAGTATTGATTTTGATTAACTCTACATGATACCAGGCCTATCTAGCGGGTTGCCTATGAATCTGTGGAACTATCTAAGTTCCATACTGAGATGGGTGACTGTATCTGACAGTCCTAATTTCTGAGTTCTACTCTGAAGACTGATACTAAAACTACAACTGTGGGAGTTCTCATTTAATCGTCATGCTCCAAATTTAATCTGGTAGGGTCCAACCTATAACCCCAGCTGGAAGGGTGTAAATACCGTGACATGGGTAAAGACCTCTACTATGGTCAAGCCTCTCTAAGGTATGACCCTGAACAGGAAGTCAAGCCTAAGGAAGTATGATAGTCAAGCGTTAATCTAATGGGCGACTCCTGGTCCTGGACTATCTATGCATTTCTTGAGTTCAGGGATTGATGCTAAAGACACTGGCTCTTTAATGGGAATCCATCATCCCTGCACTCGCTCGGTGCCAGCTACTACTCCCAAATGAAGGACTCTGAACTGATTCTCATACTGAACTAAACTAAACTAAACTAAATATGTTATTAATTTGATTATCTTACTTGACTGTTCTGACTGATTTTACTTGATTCCATTATCTGATGGAATACTTCTGAATTTAATTTCTATTTGAATACGACTGAGTTCTGTAACTTACTAAGTTTTATCGAAATCTGAACTGAGTACTGAGCTTGATTAGACTGAATACTAAGATTTATTGAGTTTCATTAACTTCTATCACTAACTAAAATATGTTGATCATAGAACGATTGAGATTATCTTGAGACTGACTCAGCTCTAGACAAGCAACTAAGTTTTTGGGTATTAAATACCCCCAGGACTCAATAACATAAATAAATAAATAAGACATAACAACTCTTGCATAATAATCATAACAGTAGACTATCATTCGCAATATAACCAATGAAGCATCATCTCGAGCACTTGGGAATCTTAAACATGTAATTGTAAAGGGAAGCATGCTATTGTTTCATAACGCATCCAACAAGGAGTTCATATGAACAAGAAGATATGCAACATATCATAATTCATTCATTTAGTCCTTTCAACAAACACTTAACATGAACTAGTTGACACATACTTGGGGATATTATACTTCATGTTGCAATAACACTATTTTCTTTATATAAGCAATTAATCAAACAAGTGTGAGGCACCCTTTGGTCATACAACTTTCAACACACCAAATTAACATAATTACATAATTCAACATGCTTCTTGAAGGGGCTTTATCATGAACATCACATAATCAACACATACTAAGGTCAAATCTTGAATCTTTATAATCAAAACATGAATCAAAACTTATCAACAACATGAACTTCAATTTCTATTCACATAAATCATGAAAACTCATAAAACATAAACTTTGAAATTTTGAAAAGGATTCCTGAACTTCTTGGGTGTAAGGAACCCAAGAATCAACATTCAAAATACCTTGCTATGTAATTATTGGAAGTTTCATGGTGAAACCTTGATGATTTGGGTCTTGGATTAGAAACCCTAGGTCTTGTTGTTGAAGAAAATTGAGAGAAAATAATAATATTTGGGTGTAAATATGCTGAATCTCGTGTTAAAGAGTATATATAGGGATTGGGAAAAGACCTTTTTTTCCCTTAGAATTAAAATACGGAAATAAAAAAATCCCAATTTTACGTGCTGGCGTGATGCGCCGTAATTGTGCTAGCTTATTGGAAATTGGACAGTTGGGAAACTGAGCCTTGGAGCGACGCGGTGGAAATTATGTTTCCACCTTGGTTGCAAATTGGAAAGACACCACAATGCGGTGGAATTATGGAGGCTCACTAGAATTTGACAATTGCCATTTCGGTTGGCTCCGCGATACGCTAAATTGCTAGGTGTAATACTGTCTCACTAAAATGGCTCTAACTCTTCACCCAAATATTGACTTTGGGAAAATTTGGTATCGATGGAAAGCTTATTCAATTCTCTACATGGTTTAAAATATTTCTCACTTTGGAAGTCACATATCGATCTTTTAAAGCCAAAATTACACTTCACTTAACACACTTTAAGGCTTAAACTATGAGAGAACTTTGCAGGTTCTTATACATAGCGAGGCCCAAGGGGGTAGAAATAGGAGTCTATGATGCTAGGGTAGCTTTATTGGGAGCCTTAGTGTCTTATAGTGCAAAGGTAGTGATTTAGAGGGTAGGTACCCTCCACGTTAACCTTATCAAAATCAGAGTCAGTCTAGTAGCCTTGTTTATTTCACACTTTAGATCATCGATGGAGGCCAGTCTTGTTATAATAATCATCTTGGCTAGAGTGGTGGTCAACCTTCTAGGGGTTCATATTCTAGCCATGGTAGTGATTATGAGTCAGCGAGATCTTCAAGTTTTAGTAAAACACCTGGGGGTATGTTATGGTTATGGGGCCTTTAACCATTAAGAGAGCGTCCTAGTCATGAAGTGGTAGTTTCTTTAGCCTAGAGTGTTCCACTGATTAGGGCAGTACTTTCTCCAGCTAGAGGTGGTATGCATGGTCGTCACAGTGGTCCTAATGATTCTCAAGGAGGCCTTAACGTAGATAGGATAGGAGATCAGTCAGGAGCCCAACAAGGTGGTGGGCATGGTCAGCTGTATGTCGTACCCGCTAGATCCAAGGGAAAGTCTTCATATGATATTGTTACATATATGATTTCAGTATGCCATCAACTAATTTTTGATTTATTTTATTCGGGATCCATGTATTTTTATATATCTACTTATTATGTTGCATGGGTAGAGTTATCTTAGGATTCATTATTTGTGCTGTATGTGTATCTAATTCCATGGGTGATTCTTTAGTAGTGGATTGGGGTTATAGATGTTGTATTGTGATTGTTCAAGAACTTGATACTCAGGATGATCTTATTATATTAGAAATGATAGATTTTGATATGATTCTAGGAATGGACTGGTTATCCCCTTATCATGATGTCTTGATTTGTTTTTCCAAGAATGTTACCTTAGACATACTTGACATACTCCAGTTATGTGGCAGATATTGATTACCCACAAGACAATAGGGAGTATTTCTTATGTTTGGTCTAGTAGACGTATTTTGAAGGGTTGCAAGTCTTATCTCACTTATATTCATAATAGTGCGAAGAGAGTCCCTCACTTGACTATGGTCCTATAGTCTATAAGTTTTTAGATATTTTTTCTACCAGTCTACCTAGTCTTCCTCAAAGGCATGATATTGAGTTTGTTATTGATCCTGAGCCAGGAACCCAATATATTTCTATGGCACATTACCCTATGGTAGTTACCGAGCTTAAGGAGCTAAATTCTCAGCTTTAAAATCTTTTAGTTATGAAATTTATTAGATTAAGTGTGTCTCCTTAGGGTGCTCCTGTCTTGTTCATGAAATAGAAGAATGGCACCTTATGTATTCCCATTGATTATAGGTAGCTTAATAATATGAAAGTGAAGAACTAGTATCCTACACCTTATATTGATGATTTATTTGACTAGCTTTAGGGATTAGTGCTGTTCTCTAAGATTGACATGAGGTCTAGTTACCATCAGTTTAGGACTCGAGATGAGGACATCTAAAAAATAACCTTTAGGACTTATCATGGTCATTATGAGTTTATGGTGATGTATTTGGGGTTTACCAATGCCCTACCAACATTTATGGCTTTTATGAATTGCGAGTTCAGGTCTTATTTATATTCCTTTGTGATTTTGTTCATCGATGATATCCTTGTTTATTTGAGAAGTAGAGAGGAGCATGTGCAGTATTTGAGGATTGTACTCCAAACTTTGAGAGATCATAGGATTTTTTCCATATTTTCTAAGTGTGAATTTTGGCTTGAGTTAGTGTTATTCCTTGTACATGTGGTGTCTAAGGATGGGATTATGATGGATCTGGTGAATATTGAGTATATTCATGATTGGGCCAGGCCTACATCATCATTTGAGGTTCATAGCTTTATTGGTATGCCTAGTTACTATAGGAATTTCATTAAGGGTTTTGTAACTATCACAACACTGAAGACCAAATTGACCCAAAAGGAAGTTCATTTCCAATGGTTTGAGGGGCGCAAGTTGATCTTTCATAAGCTTAAGGTATTTCTCACTTAAGATCCTATATTGGATATTAATATTAATGGTGAGGGATTCACTATTTATTGTGATGCTTCTGATGTTAGTTTCGCTTGTATGTTAATGTAGCAGGGTTGAATTATTACTTATGCATCGAGGCAGCTGAAGGTGCACAAGTGTAACTACCCCACTCATGATTTAGAGTTCACGAGGGTAGTTTTTGTGCTTAAGATTATAAGGCATTGTCTTTATCGCATATATTGTGAGATCTACATAGATCATTATAATCGTCAACATCTTATGACCTAGAGAGAGCTTAATTATATGAAGCAACATAGATGGATAGAGTTTCTTAAGGATTATGACATCTCTATCTTATACTATCCAGATATGGAAAATGTAGTAGCAGACTTCTTGAGCCGAAAAACATTGAGTATGGGTAGCTTGGATTTTATCTCAGTTTCTCACAGGATGTCTGCATGGGACATCCATTATTTATACAAATTGATGTTATGGCTTGACATTTTTTTTCCTCGGGAAGATTCTTGCTTGTCTTATGGCAAGTTCTACTAATTTGAGCAGATTCAGAGTCGCTAATTTGAGGATATGAGACCTAGTATTATTCATGAGCAGGTGTTGAGTGGTGAGTCCAAGAGGGATAACATAGATTCTAAATGTATTTTGAGGTTTGATTGCCGCATTTGTGTTTTGAGAGTTCAAGACTTGATTTAGTCAATTTCATGTAAGGCTCACAGCTCCATATATTCTATTTACCCTGGCACAATGAAGATGTACAGAGATATGAGAAAGCATTATTGGTGGAGTTCTATGAATATATATGTGTCAAACTTTGTAGCTTGTTGCCTATGTTATCAGCAGGTGAAGGTTGAGCATCAGAGGCTATATGGCTTAATTTAGAGATTGTCCATTCTTGAGTAGAAATGGGAGAAGATTACCATGGACTTTTCTAATGGTTTGACTCGCACCTCCTGTAGTTATGGTGGTATTTAGGTCACTGTGGATTGTTTGACAAAATCGGTAAATTTCATTACCATTTAGATATCCTTCAAGGTTGAGAGGTTAGCCCATATCTATGTTTATGAGATAATCCATTTACATGGAGTGCCTAAATCTTTCATTTCAGACCGGGGCTTAGTGTAAACTTTACGATTTTAGAGATTTTTAGGAGTCTTTGGGTACTCACGTATACCTTAGCAACCTTCCACCCTCAAACCGATAGGGAGTTGGAGTGGACTATTCATGTTTTTTAGGATATGCTCTGAGCCTTTATTATGGATTTGGAGGTTAATGGGAGCAATATTTTTCTTTAACAGAGTTTGCATATAATAATAGCTACCAATCAAGAATTGAGATGGCACTATTTAAGGCTTTATATGGTAGGCATTGTTTTTCTCCCTTTGGATGGTTCAATACCTCCGAGATTAGACCCCGTGGTATTGACTTGCTTCAGGAGTCATTGGATAAGGTTTAGGTGTTTCAGGATAGGTTGAGGGTAGCTTAGAGTAGGCAGAAGGCTTATGTATATTGTAGACTCATGCCGTGAGATTTGAAGTTAGTGACTGGGTATTGCTCCGAGTATTACCCATAAAGGTGGTGATGTGGTTCGATAGGAAAGGTAAGCTTAGCCTTAAATATATTGGGCCTTTTGAGATCCTTTGCACAGCTGAAGAAATGGACTATGAGATAGCCTTACCCCCAGATTTTTCTGTTGTTCATCCAATTTTCCATGTTTTTATATTGCGGTGATACATCCTCGATAAGTCACATATGCTTCGATGGTACTCAATTTAGTTAGATCAGTTGTTGACCTTCGTAGAAAAGCCTATGCTCATATTATCTAGGGACGTCAGACGGTTGTGATCTAGAGAGATTCTAGTGGTTGACCCCTCCCAATTGAGAAGCTACTAGGGAGTTCAAGAGTGAGATGCAGTCCTTCTATCCTCACCTGTTTGAGGCTTTGGGAACATCCTAACCCTTTATATTTGCGAATGAAAGTTCTTTTAGTAGTGGATATTGTAATGACCTTCTAGTTCATATTCTGCATCTTCACATATTTTTACCGTTTATTGCTTTCCTATAGCTGCCCCAAGTTATTTTTGACTTGATGGAGATGATTGTTTTGTTACTGAGTAGTTTGTTTGTTTTTTAGAGCCAGTTCCCCATTTTCAAGTCTTTGCTGGTAAGAATTGGCTACTATGTAAAAATTTCAGTCAAACAACCTCACACTCCAAATTTAAAAGTTTCAACAGATCCAAAACATTAATTTTAGTGTAGGGGGGCCTTTGGTTAGGATCCCAAGGCTCCAAACTTATTTTGGATTATTCACTAGAAATTAAGAAAATGGCATTTGGGTGTGGGACCTATTTTTTTATCGAAATGACCTCGAATAGAAATTTTAGCTAGGCCATTGAGTAAAAAAAAAACTTATATAGGGTAGCATAGTTTATTTAAGTACATGAGATTCAAAATGAATCCCAAGGGGTTGGTGGAAACTCGGAAAAATTCCAACTCTTCAGATGGTGTACTCAGTTGGTGCATTCTCTGAAGCACCCCTTGGATCGCTTAAGCGAAGGCAACTTAAGTGGATAGACAATCACTTAAGCGACTAGGCTTGCCCAGCCAAGGGCTGCTTAAGCAAAGCATTCATTGCTTAAGAAATGGTCACCTAAGCAACAAATTCTCCACTTAAGTAATGGACGTGCAGGCAGCTGGTACCACGAAAACGGCACCTCGCTGCTTAAGTAGTGACTGCTTAAGCAGAATAGTGTTCGCTTAAGCGGTACCTGGGTAGCCTTGAATGCCTAATTAGTTTAATTTCTCCCCTTTTACACTTAAGTTTAAGAGTGTGGAATCTTAGAAAGTGTAAGAAATTGGGAGAAACATTAATAGGTGATCTTGGAGTGTTTCAACAACAAACCCAGTATATTCCCATAAAGTGAGGTTTGGGGAGGGTAAAATATACGCAGTCCATACCACTACCTCCGAGCAAGTAGAGAGGCTATTTCTTATAGAACCTCAGCTCAAGATAGACAATAATATACCAATGTCGTAATGAGACATGAAATAGGATGTGTAGCATAACAGAGATAAGAGATAAGAAATAATAACCCTAAGTATCAGAGAAATAGGAAATAAGAGGAATATGAACAATACCGAATAGGGGAACAGAAAATGGATACCCATGTAATAGTAACATGCACTCACAGACCTAATACACCCACCACACCCAAACTCTCCTAACACCTAGCTACAACCTACACACTCATACTAGCCGTCTACCCTAATCTGCGCCCTCCATACCTTCCTGTCTAGGGTTATGTCCTCAGTAATCTGAAGCAGCTCCATGTCATACCTAATCACCTCCCTCCAATATTTATTTTGCCTACCTCTACTCCTCTTAAAGCCATCCAAATCTAGCCTCTCACACCTCCGAACTGGGGCATCCGTTCCCCTTCTAATCACATTCCCAAACCATCTACACCTTCCTTCTCACATCTTGTCCTCCACCGAGTCCACTCCTACCTTCTCCTGAATAACCTCATTCCTAACTTTATCTCCTCTAGTAAGGCCATACATCCAATGCAACATTTTTATTTCCGCCACCTTCAATCTTTGAATATGAGAGTTTTTGACTGGCCAACACTCTGACCCATACAACATGGCTAGACGAACTACCACTCTATAGAATTTGCCTTTAATCTTAAGGGGCACCATATTATCACACAACACTCCCGAAGTGAGCCTCCACTTCATCCAACCTGCTCCAATATGCTTAGAGACATCCTCATCAATCTCGCCATTTCCCAGAATCATAGACCCCAGATACCTAAAACTATCCTTCTTACAAACATCCTGAGAATCCAACCTCACCACTACACCATCCTCCTGACTCGAGTCACTAAACTTGCATTCCAAATACTCTGTATTGGACCTAATTAACCTGAACCCCTTAGATTCCAGGGTTTTCCTCAAAATCTCCAATTTCTTATTGACACCCCTGAGTCTCATCAATCAGCACTACATCATCTAAAAATAACATACACCATGGAACCTCACCTTGAATACTCCACGTCAACACGTCCATCACCAGCGCAAAAAGGAATAGGCTAAGAGTCAATCCCTAATGCAATCCTGTCTCGACCAAAAAATTCCCTGAGTCTCCTCCCACCGTACTTACCCGAGTCTTTCCTCTATCATACATGTATTTAATAGCTCTGATGTATACCACCAGAACTCCTCTCACTTCTAAGCATCTCTAAAGGACCTCCCTAGGGACTTTGTGATACGCCTTCTCCAGATCAATGAACACCATGTGCAAATCTCTCTTCTTTTCCTAATACTGCTCCACTAATCTTCTCGCCAGGTGGATTGCCTCTGTCGTCGAGCAACCATGCATAAAGCCAAACTGATTCTCTAAAATGGACACTACCCTCCTCAATCTCCACTCAACTACTTTCTCCCAAATCTTCATAGTGTAACTCAACAGCTTAATACCCTTATAATTATTGAAACTCTTAACGTCATGCTTATTTTTATATAATGGAATAAACGTACTCAATCTTAAAGCCTCAGGTATTCTCGTAGTCTTGAAAATGGCATTGAACAAATTAGTCAACCACCTTAAGCTGCCCCACCAGCATACTTCCAAAAATCCACCGGAATCTCGTCAGGCCCTATCGCCCTACTTCTCCGCATCCTAAGAATAGACTCTCTGGCCTCCTCTACCATAAAACGTATACAGTAAACAAGATCACATCTCTCCTCCAAGCGCTCCAACTCCCCTAACACAATACCTCTGTTCCTCTTCTTATTTAAAAGTCTATGAAAATATCTCTGCCATCTCTTTTTAATATGACCATCTTTTACCAAAACTCTACCATCCTCCCCCTTAATATACTTCACTTGCTCGAGGTCACGCCCCTTCCTTTCCTTAGCCTTAGAAAGCCTATATAACCTATTCCCTCTATTTATCCTTTAACCATGCATACAAGCTCTCAAACCCTGTTGTCTTAGCAGCTGTAACCGCTTACTTAGCCTTTTTCCTTGCAGCTTTGTACACCTCTCTATTCACCTGCTTCTCTTCTTCATCTTTACTCTCAATCAACTCAACATACGCCCTCTATTTAATCTCCACTTTCTTATTAACTTCTTAATTCCACCACTAGTCCCCCTTATGTTATCCTGCCCGACCCCTCAAAACCCCCAAAACCTCTTTGGCTATCTCCCAGCAGTTGGCCACCTTATCCCACATAACATCCACGTCCCCCTGACACTCCCACACCCCTATTACTGTCACCTTCTCCTCTAAATCCAGCATACTAACTGGCATTAAGCCACCCACTTAATTCTAGGTCACCTCTCTCTAGCCCTACTCTTATTGCTCTTCTTGATAAACAAGTCCATTACCAGAAGCCTATCCTGAGTCGAAAGATATTCACTTGGAATGACTTTACATTCCTTAAAAATAACCCTATCCCCCTTCCTAAGTAGCAAAACATCAATTTGAGTCTTGGCTAATGCGTTTTGGAAAGTAATAAGGTGATCCTCCTTCCTTGGGAAGCTTGAATTCACAACCACTAGCCCAAAAGCACTCGCAAAATCCAATAGAGAAAACCCCTCACTATTTTTGTCATCGAAACCAAACCCTCCATGCACCTTATCATAACCTCCCCAAAAAACTGCAATGTACCTATTGAAGTACCCCGCTATGATAATCTTCTTCGAGCTAGGCACGCTTCTCACCACCTCGTTCAAAGCCTCCTAAAAGCTCACTTTAACCTCCTCTCCCAAGCCCACCTACGGTTCATACACACTACACACATGCAATGTAAACCCCCTAATGATTAACTTAATCGTTATCAACCTATCACTGACCCTCTTAACCTCCACCACCTGCCCCCTCAGCTTCCCATCCACTAAGATGCCCACTCCATTACGATGCCTCTCACTGCCTGAGTACCACAACTTGTACCTATCCAGATTCCTGGCCTTAGAACCTACCCACTTAGTCTCCTGAACACACGCAATATTAATTCTTATCTTCTTAAGAATCTTTACCAACTCTACGGATTTACCCTGAGGGGTCCCTATTTTCTAAGACCCTACCCTCAGCTTATCTCCTCTTGCCTCCTACCTACCTTTTCCACCCTTCCCCAAACCATTTTGAACACCCAGCCTATGCCTTCCCCCATCCCTTTCCTCCCTTCTACTCTCTTCTAAAACTGCTCTAAACCCTAACTCCCTCAAATCTCTCAGACATGACCCTATTCCATCATCAACCCCCACAACCACTACTTAATAATCATAACAAAGCCCAGACACACCAGCAGATAGACTAACAAATAAATACATTGACTGTATAAAAATAGTAGGTGAACAACAGATACGTATGAGAATACACTATCCCACTAATAACCTAGCCGGGCATAACTATAGTCACAGAATCGGTAGCAGATAAACACAAAAATAGTAATGAAAAATAGTAAAACAACACAATACACGGGAACTAAAACTATAAGGCATAACTAGAGAAATATATTTAGATATCACCGGATTACTGCTTTTGTTAGTTACGATAGTGTTAATGTCGGAAAAGGGTTGTCGAAATATAGCTGCTGGAAAGAGCTTGTAGAAATATGGCCGGAGCATCTTCTTTATTATTGTTGGAATTTAGTCAGCGTTCATTGTTAGGCCAACTATTTTAACCTATTCCAGTTGGTGCTTTACCCTAAGCTATTGCTAAAGTCGACCTAACAATAAACCTAGATCCATCGGCGATAGCATTTGTGATGTGGAAAAAAAGACTTGGGGTAGAGAGAGAGAGAGTTGGGGAGAGAGAAAAATTTAGAGGGAGAGAAAGGAAGAGAGAATGGTCCCTTACCTGCTCTGGCGCGTCAGCTCCATCACCAGCGTTGAAGTCATTGGTCAGTGGAAAATAACCATTTGTCAAGACAGAAAATGATCTTGGAGTGTTTGTGAGCTTGAATTACTTATTTCTTCTCTGAATTATTGGTAAGTTTTTATGTAATTCATGGTGGATTTCTAAATTATTTTCCAAATCCCTAGATTATTAGTGGTTGATTTTAGCATCATTTGTGCTCAAAATTTACCCATTGAGCATAAAGGGACGCATTGATGATTTCAAAAGTGTGATTCTACATGCAGGCCTAATATAGAATTACATAACTTAGGATTCTTACGTAATTTTGGACACAATGAATAAAAAAATAATATGGGCACCATTGTTCTCATATTGATGAGTAGATTATGATTTTGATAGCGTGGCATCATATGAAATTTTTTAGGATGAGAAAACATCAATTTATCAGATTTCACCAAGCTTTCTTCAGCGTCTAGGTAGGCTAGTCATACATTTCTTTTAGATTAAT
The DNA here is from genome assembly GCA_030864225.1 of Capsicum baccatum var. pendulum. Lineage (NCBI taxonomy): Eukaryota > Viridiplantae > Streptophyta > Magnoliopsida > Solanales > Solanaceae > Capsicum > Capsicum baccatum. The sequence continues at coordinate 138,333,432 of CM061552.1, forward strand.
CTTAATCATAGTATATTTATGACTTAGTTACTCATGTTTAGTGGTAGAATTTCTATTTAGGACTAAATATGGCTCATTAAATATCTAGAAGTAACTTTAGATTCCTTAGACCTGTCTGGGGCAGAATTTACCTTAGAATGGATTTTGTGGATTAGAAGTGGGACTCTTAAGCTCACCTTAGCCCAAGACTATTATTAGCTCCTTGTAGACCTTATAGAAACATTTTACCCTTTAAATTGTATATTTAGTATCTTGAATATATTAGTTACAGGATACTTATGCTAGGTTGGTACTTGGGAGTTGATACTAGTTTCGGTTCCAGTTCTGCAATATATTAATCTTATGAGTTTTAATTTAAGCCTGATTATTTTTGATTTGAGTTTTTGATTCAAGTTTGGTAATTGATGATGTGAGTTTCAGTTCAAGTTTGGCAAATGATGATAATGATTTTGAGTTTCTGTGTAAGTATGAAACTAAGAGGTGTTTTATGTTATGTTATGGTAAAAAAGGATTCATGGTTATGATTTTGAGATATGATTACTTAGAATTCTTTTAAGTTATTACTTCTCTTGATTGCACCCTTCGAGGTTATGGGGGCTCACATTAGGTTACTTACCTTTTCGCACTTGTTGACTTATTGGGGCTAGTTTTGTAGTGATAATTATGTGTTTTTTATGTTATTATTTTGGATTATATATTTATTTATTTATAGCATTTGGATCATTATCCCAGGTTTGGCTTTTACCCTGACTTAGATTATTTATCTTGTATTTTTATTGTACATATATTATGATTTAGCTCAGTGGTTGATGATGCCTACTGAGTACCAATGAATTTTGTACTCATACTACACTTTTGTACCTTTTGGTGCAGATATGAGTACTAGTGACTGTCGGTGATTCTAGATCATGCTAATTATTTTTTAGAGATAAGATGAGCTCTTGGATTCAGAGTTGACCTTTTCTTCTTCTACTACTTTTGTTTAGTCTTTCATTATTCGAGAATAATGTATTTATGACTATTACTATACTCATATTCTTTTTTAATGTCTCTTGTATCGACACTACTAGGCCACGGAATATTATCGTTATCATATCTACCTTTCTTTTTAGTACTACTGTTACTTAATTTATTTTTGTTAGTCTTTACTTGAATATTTCTGGAATTTATGTCATTTTCTATCAAATTAGCCCATTGCTTACAACTCTGGGCTATAGTTTTGCTTACCTACTGGTAGTATGAAGTAAGTGCCATCATGACTCATAAATCGGGTCATGACAGAGTAGTAAAAACACCTTTGGAGGATTTAGGGTTGGATTTATCTTTATCTTTTGAGGAACTCTCTTCTTCAACCTCCTCATTGTGATCCCCTTGGTCCTTCTCTCTTCAAACTAATGAAGGTTTATCGGGGTTGCAGTATCCACCAAGGCCATAGATGTTGTGGACTTGGCTTGTTCCCTCTGTTTTGGCTTAGCCCTTATGGCCTGATGGGAGTGTTGTTATTCTACAACACTGGTGGAGAAGTCCACCTTTATCCCACTTGGACTGTCGAATTCACTCTCAAAGGTCGAAGGTGTGTCCTTCGGTGCCATCTTCTTGGAGATCTCCTTTTGTAGCTTTGTTTGTGCCTTTGGTGACATTTAACCCTATATGGGACAAGGTTAGTATCAATTTAGAAAAAGTTAAATGGGTTCCGTAAATGTATTAGATGGGCTTTCATATGATTGTGCCTTCTTGTCGTAGAAAGATTTCCATAAAAGTACTAGAAAGACAGACCTCAGAGATTGGATTGTATAATCATTCCATGAAGATACAATCGTACCCATTGATTTTACATTCATCCCCAAGTACTAAGGGTATGACACATCAGATAAGTACACACCACGATCGTACCTAGATTGGATGATTGTGCAATATGCTTGTAGGATGAGCACTTATAAGATCTGAAATGAGTCCCCACAATGACCCAACCTATGACCACATATACATACCAGATCATAGGTTGTGTCATGGAGTTCTCTAACATTTAACAAATTTTACAATTATAATTTTACCCTAATTTGACTCAACCCGACCCTTATTTACCTAAATTTCAACAATGTTTGCTACTTAAGACTTCCCCATTGTTCTTGTACTCATGCAAACTTAAGTATTCATACTCATGAACAATTTATGCATCAAAAAGTTATACCCATTAATGATTAATAAGTGGAAGTTGATAGTTTTACTTGAACTTTTAATTTTTTTTATTCTTCCTCTTAATTTCAAATCAAAATCATAGGTATACTTGCAACACTGATCGAACATGCATTTTTTCTTGCTTGAGTATGATCGAATTTGAGAGAAATTTGAGTGTAAGTGATTTTAGATAAGTCTCGAGTCTGACGTATGGGGTTTAGGGTTTTAGATTTGAATTAGGTCAGGTTATGCTTTTATTTAACTGAAGGACCCAACATACATCAATTATACCATCATGGTGATGAATCACGATCGTAAATTCATCCCGTACCATGATTATGTAAGAAAGCTTACCTGAGAATCTACAAAGCTTAAGTACAATCATGATACTGAACCATGATCATTCGTTGAACTCGTAGGTTCAACACCCATATTGATGACTTGCAAAAGTTTGATTAGATGATGGGTACCACAATGGTGATGACCCATCGTAGGATAACTCTTATTTGTGTAACCCATGGAACTTTCATCCATATTGCTCAGATGATTGAACCCATAATTATAGGATCTTTACATGGTCATACAATCCTCTCATGGGTTTAGTTCAAAGTCTAGTTCAGCATCTCCTCTTTTTTATTAATCCCTGTACTAGTAGACCAAATTATCCTATAAATAAACTACTAAACATGAGATACATCCAACAAAGCACTTGATTTAACATCGCGACACAATGTTCTAAGACCTTACCAACTAGCCTATGGGTTGCATCTAATGAAGTGCCAGATTTAACATCACGATGCAACCCAACTCCCTTGACTACTCAGACTTCATCAAGGTCCGATTTCTCACATGACCACATCTCTCTATAGTTAACATATAGTGTTTTACACACTAGCCATTTACCTTAAATGTGGAACCACCATCCCCTTTTATTTTAATTTCACCATGGGTAGTACCCTTTCCATAGTGAGTGGTCTAGACTATTTGGACCTCATCATTCCAAGAAACAAGAGAACCCTTGAATTTTAAAGCAAAAAAAAGTCACCTAGGTGGAATTATCTTTTCTCAATCTTTCAGACATATTATAATTTCATATTTTCTTTGTATAAGGAAGAAATCTCATAGGCACAGAGATGAATTCATCAATGTCATTCATCTTCTCTAATTTCAATATCGTTGCATCACACTATTCCATATTAAGCCTCTTCAGTACCCATAAAGCCTTATGACCAAGCTTAATAGGAAAGTGGCATGCCTTTCCACACACAAAATGATATGTAGATGTATCTATAGGGGTCTTAAATGTTGTCATATAGGACCATAATGCATCATTTAACCTTCTAGCCCAGTCTATCCTATTATCATTCATAGTCTTTGCCAAGATAGACTTGATCTCTCAATTGGAGACCTTATCTTTCCTACTCGTCTAAGGATGGTAAGGTATTACCACCTTATACTAGAGTCCATGTTTATCAAGCATGGTTTTGAAGAGATTATTGCAAAAATATGAGCCTCCATCACTAATGATGGCTTGGGGTATACCAAATCTAGAAAAATAGTTCTTCAAAAAGTCTTTGACAATCTTACCATCATTGTTTAGAAGTAAAATTTATTCTACCCACGTAGAAACATATTATACAACCATGAAGATGTACTTTATTCCATGTATACTCACAAATGGATCCAAAAAGTTGATACCCAAAACATCAAACAACTCGAGCTCAAGGATAGTAGTCATTAGATATTCATAATTGTGAGAGATATTCCCTTGCCTTTGACATTGTTGATAATACTAAGCATAATCATGTGGATCTTTGTAAATGGTGGGAAAATAGTAACCTAATTTTAAGATCTTGTGCTCAGTTTGCATACCTTCATGATGACCCTCAATTGATGAAGAGTGACATGCTTCTAAAATACTCATCATCTCAAGCCCAGGGACATATCTCTGAATCACACAATCTACAAAAACCCAAAACATGTATGGCTTATGCCAAACAAACTTCCTCACCTCATGCATGAATTTTTTTTTCTGCAAAATCAACATATCTTTCTAGAACTAAATTACTTGCTAAATAGTTGGCAAAATCTGCAAACCAAGGGATTAAGTCATTTGATTCTTCCAAGACCTGATCATTTAGAAAAGTATAATTAATTTCAAGTTTATCCTCTACTTTAAGCATTGCCTTCTCCTTAAGGTGTGATAGATGGACAGCTACTTGATTCTCAGTCACCTTTCAGTCCTTAAAATCATTGTCAAATTCCTGCAATAGAAGTACCCATCAAATCAACCTTGGCTTTGTATCTTTCTTTCCCATAAGGTATTTAAGATATGCATGGTAAGTATGAACAATCACTTTTATGCCAATCAAGTAAGTCTTAAATTTCTCAAATGCAAACACAACAAAATGCAACTTTTGTTCAGTCATAGTGCAATCATCTAAGTAGGATTAAGTGATTTTCTAGCATAGTCCATATGATGTAATATCTTCTGTCTCCTTTGGCCTAGGTCTGTTCCGAGTGCCATACCACTAGAATCACACATAATCTCAAATGGCAAACCCTAGTTTGGATACACAATTAAAAGGGATGAAATCAACCTCACTTTCGAACATTAAAACTCTTTTAGACATACCTCATTAAACACAACTTGCATAATGGATATGTATTTTTAGAAAGTCCTTGATAAGTCATCTATAGAAACTTACATATCCCAAAAAGCTATGAATGCCCTTCATGGAAATTGGTAGAGGTAATTTATTAATCACCTCAATCTTTACCTTGTAAACCTCAATCCCCTTCATAGAAATCTAGTGACCAAGCACTATTTATTCTTAAACCATGAACTAACACTTCTCCCAATTTAGTACCAAGTTACATACCTTAGATCTTCTAAGAAAATTGGTGAGATATGCCAAATAATCATCAAATGAGTCACCCACAACTAAAATGTCATCCATGAAAACCTCAACAGTGTACTCCACCATGTAAGAAAAGATAGACATCATACAACATTGAAATGTAGCAGAGTGTTACATAGACCAAACAACATCCTCTTAAATCCAAACATTCCCTATGGAAAAGTGAAAGTGGTATACTCTTGGTATTTAGGGAACTATAAATTAGATTATACCTAAATAACCATCTTGAAAAAATACCATCTTTTACTAGCAAGACGGTCTAACATTTGGTCCATAAAAAACTCATGAAAGTGATCCTTCTCAGTCCATGAATTTAACATCCTTAGTCCATGAAAACATGCCATATTGTGACTAGCCTTATAGAAATTAGATCATTATTATCATTGGGAAAATGAATGATTCCATCCTTTTTTGGGACATATTGAACTTGACTCACCTATTTGATATCGGCAATATGATAAACCACACTTGCCTCCAACCACTTAATGAATTCTTTCTTTAGAACCTTTTGCATTGGAATATTTAATCTATATTGATGCTCAATGCTGGGTAGACAGTCCAACACAAGTTGGATTTTGTGAGTACAACTCCCAAGTGGAATTTTAGTAATATCAATAATGTATCATCCAATGACCCTTTTTAACCTTAGCAAAATAGGCACTAAGGTCTCAACCTGCCATTCTAATAAATCAGCCATATTGATAACAGAAAAGGTGTTATTGGCCCCTAAAAATACATATCATAAAGGATACAGAAGCTCCTTGTGCTTAAAATAGAAGCCTTTTTAACAGACGATTTAGCTTGCGTGGTTACTCTATTTTTCAGATCAAGTCCAACTTCTTTGGTGCATAAGTGTATGAACCCCTACCAATAAGTGCACTCACCATCTTATCATACCTTTTTATACCATCACTATAAAATTCATTATTACTGCAACAAGTATCTCAACACGAAGTCTTTCCTCAATAGGAACTACCAATTCATCCTCATGTGTGGTATCTATCATAGAGATCCTATGCATGTCTTTCAACTGCATTATGGAATGGTAGACATTAAAAGTAACTTGCTTATTATTTAATTGAAACTTCATATAAGCCTCCATATCAACCCCTTCCCATCCAATCATGAGAAAAACCCGTCCAATATAATAGAATCCTCAAAGTCAGCTTCATAGTCAATAATCACAAAGGTAATTAGAAATACAAAGGATGCTATTTTCATCAATACATAACACAAGATTACCACTGGTTTCATTGTAATAAAATCCACTATTCGAAGCCTTATAGAGGTCAGTTTAGGTGTCTCCAACCCCAACTTTTTGTAAATAGCTAGCAACATCAGGTTAATGCGAGTACCTAAGTCACATAAAGCCTTTGCAAAATTCAAAGACCAAATACTACAAGGAATCATGAATGACCTTGGATCTTTCTTCTTCTTAAATAAAGAGAGTAAAGAAATTACACTATAATGGTTCACATTATCCATGGACTCAAAACTTACTATCCTCTTCTTTGTCACTAAGTCCTTAAATATTGCATATCTCGACATTTGTTCTAGTGCCTTTATAAGAGGGAGGTTCATCGATAACTCCTTTAACATTAAAATAAACTTTTGATATAGTCCTTGGATTTTATTTTCAATCTTTGGTGAAAAGGGAGGAGAAGGTCATGGAATAGGCTTTAATACTGGTATGACCTCCTCTTACTATTCACTTTGTCAAACTTAGCCCTTTTTTCCATAACTAAAGGCTTTAGAGATGAATCTTCTTTCACCATAAAATTTTCTACTTCATTCTCATCTATATCATCAGTGATCATGGGGTCATCACTTTTGTCATCAACCATAGACATAGATGGATCAAAAGTAGACTTACCACTTTGAGTAGTGATGACATTCATAGGATTTTGGATAGTGCTGATTAGATGTATGCTTGTTTGTTGCTAGTTCAATGCGGCAAACATCTACCTAAATTATTGCTCAAGATGCTTAAAAAGAGTCGTATGATCCTCAATTTTTTGGATCATCCCAAAAATGTATGCCCTAATCTCATTAAGGAAATTTTCTTGACTCTTCGACCTTAACAAGTTTTATAAGTAGAGCATCTATCCTTGAATTCCAATACTCAACATCACGGTTCACATCATGGCTTCCCAATGGAACATACAGACCAATCTCATCTTTATAATTATCTTTTTTTCTTCCAATTACTAACTCTATCCCAACTCCTATCTCTATACACAAAGCTATTGCAATTATCTCTATAATAGTTTTGACCTTGATTCCCTTGCCTAGAGTTCCAATTGTCATGATTAGACTCTTGGCTCAGAAACACACCACCTCTTTGCTAAGATATTTATATTTTTTCTCTAAATTTGTATCTTCATATCTAGAAGTCTTACCTCTTGCATCAATTGCATTGACCATTTTTTCTCTAGCTACTATACATTACTTTATAAGTAACCCAATCTTAGTCCTCAGCTATGGCATCTCTTGAGCTATTGTCCCATCTAGTGTTTTTTTCTCAGTTGAGGCTCTAATCACATAAGTATAGCTGATATGTCCTCATCTTAAGTACTTCACCCTTGGTTGGTTTTCATAATCCAATCTAAGATCTCAAAAGTATGCTTCTATCATAGACTCATAAAGGCCCCACTAGTGATGGTGTATACTTCTGACTTAGTGTTAGAATTAAAGAATTTGTAGAATATTTCTAATAAGTTTATACCAGTAATCCTGTAATTTGGTACATACTGTAGCTTTCTCTTGAACCTCAACTAGATGCATGTAGTGCCTCTAAATGCAACTATCAAATGCTATATATCTCATATTTCAACTGTAGAATTTTGGATGTTCGGAAAAATTAGTCCAAGAATTGAGTCCTCAACTCATTCCAAGTAGTGATAGGTCTAAAAGCCAACTCACCTAGCCATAAAGTAGCTTATCTCATTAGACTGAATGGAAAATAATCTTAGTCGAATAGTTTTTTGTCTCACTCTAGGTAGATAATTTAAAGTGTAGATCCCTAAAAAGTTCATGATATGCATGCTTCCATCATTAGTAGGTAGGCCAACAAATACACTTCTTAAATTCAGTATCTGGATCATCACACTCATGATGTCAAACTTAGTAACTTAAGGCAGTTCAGGTGAAATGATTGCACTTGTCTCAATTGGCTCTGCATACCCAAAATCTTTATCTTGACCATCTTAAACATGCAAATATTAATGGATGGGCCATTGTACCCTATTTTTTATCAATCTAACCCTCACATTAAGTTCAACTAAATGATCACCCTTTTTCAGTCTAACCCTTTCTTCCCTTGTTGCTCATCGGGTAGGTACTTGCGTAGCATGTTTCTACTTTATTAATCGGGCAGTAACTTGTTCTGCAGTTTCTTGAACATCATGATGAAGTGGATAATTCAAAGCTATTAGGTCTTCATGAACCCCCTCGAGTAGGTATCCTTAATTATATACTTCTTTTCTCCCTATTCTTTGATTTTGTTTTGGAGTTCTCTCAAGTTTAGCATCAAATAGAATCAGGGGATTGACTTAGCTCTAAGTATAGGGCATACATAGATGTGTGCCCTAAAAATAGAATGAGAGTAAAATCAACAAACAAAAACAATAGCCTAACAAATAGAATCACTCAACTCCATAATCATATTCCCTGACAATCATGCCAAAATTTGATGTAGCCCAAATTATACCTTTCAAAAAGTATAAAGTGATCATTGAATAAAATGTAAAACCCAATAAGGTTGGGGTTGAACCCATAGGTAATAGGATGAAATCCAATCAATTAATTATCCAGGTAATCAGAAAATAAGTAAAAAGAGGGGGCTTTTGTGAAATGAAAGAGTAATAGTACCAATTATTATTTCTTGTAGTTGTAATTAATATGAGAAAACACTAGAATTGTGTTCCCCATTACTTCATAAATAAACGAGTTTCTCATGCTACCACAATTTTAATACACTACATGCAAAATTTAACAAGATAGGTTCATCTAAACATCTCTCAACCTTGGTTAGATGAATTTTCTTCTCCTCTTAAACTTTGGGTGTCAAATTACTAACCCTTGTTCTTGATCTTGGATTAAATATCCCTGTTATAACTTAAGTTATTAGATGATGGTAATAGCTTTAAATACCTATCCTTATGTCCTTTTCCTAATTCATAATTCATTCTTGAGCAAGTCTAGAATACATGTGAGTTCCTAAAGTAAGCATCCATTATTAAAGCAATTGTAAAAAGGAAATATCAATACATGCGAGTACACCAACCTCAAATTGCATCACACTTATCCCAGTTTGTTAATTCATCATAGTTTTCACAACCCTAGTTATTGTTTTTAGCTACACATAATTTCAAGAACACGTGAAGAATTCAAATATGAAAACACAATTATAAACTTATAATAAGAATACAACCCTAAAATCTCAACTAGAGTTAAAACCCTAGAAATAAATTTTGTAAAATTCTAAGAATATGCCTTAGAATCTGACAATATAATATTGTAAATACAAAGCAATGTGTAACTTTATAAAAATAACCTTACAAAAGTATTTATATACAAAACAAAATTTATCATAGTATAAATAGGAATTCTGGGTCAGTGGCATCGATGATTGAAAGGTACTGTCATGATTAGAACCCACGACCATCCTATGATTTCATGGTTTGGCTTATGAATTTTCTATTTTTAGGTTATTCATGGTATGACTTTTAGTACAACCTCATAATTACTAGGCCCAAAATGCCTAATGCTCATTTTATCATCCCTACTTCAATCATCTAGACCTTTTTAATTTGGGCCTTCTTTTTACAACCTCAAATTAATGATGTTTGTTCCTTTCCACGACAATGATTGGCCCTCATCAAATGATTTTCACACTTAGATCCTACTTCTTTGATTTTAGGTCTTCCTTCCCATGACCAAAAGGTACAATAATATAATCCATATACGGTCATAGGATCCATTCGTATGATCACTTCCTGGGGACCTCTTCTCTTATTCAACCTATGACAACGTCAATATAACTGTATTTAGATCCCACGGCCTTGTCTCTGATCTTTTGATGCCCTTATTGTCTAATAATCAACACTTTCCTTATACTAGACCTTCTATCTAGTAAAAACCACAAAACCATCATATCCCCATAAACATACCCCTATACTTGTAGTTATTCCTCATTTTAGGTGTCTCAAGTTCCATAAATTCATAGCACATTATAACGCTTAATTATTGACTTGTTATATTGGTTTATTGAGTGAAACAGGTTTATATGCTTACTTGTTATGTTTGATTTCTATGTGTAAATTAGGACTCATGATTATTGCCATGGTTGTTATTGGAATGGATTCTTAAGTGGTCTAGGTTTAATTCTAAGAGATCATAACACTGCGGATGTTGCACACTCTCTTTGTACCCCTCTTCCATGCATATTTTATGCATACAAAAGGATGGATCAATTCTTGTGATGTCTGCTATCTGCCATCAAAGTATTGTCTTCCTTCTTTTCAAAATCATCAAGGTCTTTCTCACCTACACATCAGATAATCCTGCAGACAAAATGACAAGCAAAATGTCATCCTCACCAAGAAAAGAATATTTTAAATAAAAAGAAAGATCCTTGAGCTTTAGTTTAGGTGCTTCATTAATAGACACCTTTAGAGATGGTCTAATTGGTCTATTCAATGGTTCAAACACAGTAACTCTAGTGCTAATCAATGCCAAATCCATTATTTTCACCATTTCAAGTACCTCAACATCACTATAGAGATCATACCCCATCAAAGCTTGGTCAAGTGGGTCATTAGACAGTAAAATATGGAGCGTAGACTCAAGGTATACTACTGTAATAATATAAAATTCTTCATATATAGCAAGCAACATCATTGCCTTATACACATCAAAAACCTCGACCTTTTCATGAGCTCTCATGGCCATCTTCCTTGCATCTACATCAACAAGAGATTTCCTAGTTGCTAAGAATAGACATTCCAAAATAAATGCAATGGCCGGATCAGCATCAAAGTCAAGAATAACAAAATCCACGAGGAAAATGAGCAATCCCACTTGCACCAATACACCTTCAATGATCCCCATCAGGCTTAGCAAGGGACCTTTCATCCAAATGCAAGATAATTATCATGGGTTTTAGGACTCCCAAGAACCATCTCTCTGTACCAAAATATGGGCATTAGATTGATGTTTGCCCCTAAATCATATAAACCCCTTACACTAATGGATTGTCCCATGGTAATCTGCAACGTGAACCTTCCTGGATCTTTCAGCTTTATGGGCAATTGATTCCAAATCTTGGATGTGCACTCCGTATTTAGTGCTACTATAGCATACTTTATCAAATAGTTCTTATTTGACACTATGTCTTTCACATAATTTGCATACCTCGAAACACTCTACAAAATATCAACAAGAGGGAGATTGACATAAACCTGCTTTAAAAGCTCTAGAAACTTCTTATAACTAGTTTCCTCTTGGTTTTTCTAAATCTTTTAGGGGAAAGGTAGAGGTAGAGTCTTCTTATCTATCTTGGTTTCATTAGTTGTAGCTTTTTCTTCAACCACTTTCTCCGCATTCTTTTCAGTATTACCATCAGTAGACTTGAGATATACTTTTTTAGGTTCCAACATATTTAGATGCAAACCACTCCTAGTAGTGACTGTATTTACCTATTTTGGATTCACCTCAGTATCACTAAGTAGACACCCCTAAGGTCTAGTTTTTTGTGCTTCTGCAATCTGACCAATTTGCATCTCTAAATTCCTTATAATCAATTGTTAACTCTTCATATTTGTTGTCAGCTATGTTTGAGTAGCTATAAATTATTTCAATAACTCTTCCATATACTCATTTGAGCCGTGTCCTGATTACTTTAAACTTGTTGTTGTTGATTCTGCAGTATTGGCCCCTTGTACTGATTGTTGTTTTATGCCCGATTTCCACCTCATGAGAAATTAAAATGATTCCTCCAATTCAAATTGTAAATGTTCACATAGTTCTACTACCCTTGACAATCAACATTCCCCATATAATTGACAAAATCTGGATTAACTGCATAAGTATCCACTGCATGCTCACTGCTTCCATACATCTCACACCAAGCATTCGCTATTGAACCACATTAGTTGTGGCTGCCAGTTGTGTAACCCCTAACTTCATACTACTAAACTATTAGTTATCTAGTTTTGTAGTACAACAAGCTGAGCTAATAACGTAGTTAACTGATCTACCTCTAACACACCTGCAACCTTCTTAGAAGAACTCTTTAAATAAGCATGCTACTTATGATTCCTTTGTGAAATCCAATTCAGTAGTGTATATAATTCATCATAAGTCTTCTCAAGATCTTGCCCACCTGATGTTGAATCTAAGAGAATCTTGCTATTGGTCTCAAGACCCTATATGAATGTATGAACCAGTACATCATTAGACTGATAGTGGTGGGGGAAATTTCTAAGCATACCCTTAAATCTTTCCCAAACTTAGTAAGGATTTTCTCCTTCTCTCTGATTGAAACTAAAATCTCACTTCTGAAGTGTGCTATCTTCCCTGATGGAAAGAATCTCAAAAGGAATTTCTCAGCCAGATCATCCTAGGAAGTGATGGAGTTCAGTGGTTCATTATATAACCACCTCTTTACTTCCCTAATTAAAGAAAAGGGGAATAGCATCAGTCTATCATAATCAATAGATACCCAGTAGGAATATAAGTATCACTAATTTCCAAGAAAGTCTCTATGTGCTGCTGTGGATTTGCATGTGAAAACCTTGAAAACTGTCCACTCAAACACAACAACTGTACTATATTTTACTTCAATTCAAAGTAACCACCTGCCTCTGGCTTGTGGATACAATTATTAGCATCGTTCGTATGTGGGATTGCCAATTAACGAATAGTCCTGGATTCTTCTTGAGCAGGAGCAACTGGAATTGTTGGAGCTGGACCACGAACATTATTTAGATTATTGGATCAATGAGATTAAGATCTTCTTTCTCTGCTATTTGAACTTGCTGAGTTAGATAGTGAGCTCTTTGCCTCTGATAAAATTCCTATTCTTGTTCTGAATAAGGCTCTACTAACTCTCTATCTCTTACCAGTTTGATACCTTGCTAGTCCTGCAAGAGTCATCCCCTAAGATCAAGTCGTTAACACTTAAACTAATTATCAAAAAAATAAAATTAGAAAATTACTAATTATACTAGTCCTTGAAAACGACACCAAAAACATGTTGCGGTCTAACGTACACACAAGTGCACGCAATCATACAAGTACTATAGTGACTAAGATAGTCGAATATCATACTTACGAGGACTATGTAACTTGCAATTCTACTGAACATGGCTTGACTGAGAGTATCTTAAAAACTGACACTGGCTCTAGTCACACAACTAAATTATCGGGTACAAGTACCCCCAGGACTCGATAGCATAAAACTGACAAGACATGACACTTCTTGGACTCACGACCATAATCAACAATCCATAATACAATTATTGGGGAATTTTATGAGGAACTTGATTATGATAGTTTGGTACATGGATAGGAATGAATATAAATATGTAATAATTTCATAGGGCTAATCTACTGAACAATCCATCAAACAATTTCAATGCATAACAATAACATGGAAGTCATTTTGAACATACGGGTAAAGCATGGTTTCATCAATTTGGTAATAATTGAGTCCTAAATAATGATTCTTATTCTCTTGGGCATTTTATCAAAAACAATGTATGCACAACCTTAGGCCTAGGCATATACACTTGTTCATACATCATGGTTACTTTAATCAACTTAATTTAAAAGTTTCCAAACCCACATACTAGCATAATTTCATGAAAAGTACATAAAGACTCCAACTTGGGATTCATACAACCATATCAACATAATTAAAATCAACTCACCACATGGGAATCACAATTCATGAGTTTAAAATGGAATTCTTGAGCTTCATGGGTGAAAGAAACCCATGAATCAACACTTTACATACCTGGGTGGATGATTTATTGAAGATTGATGGAGGAAATCTTGAATTCTTGCCTTAGGATTAGACACCTAGGGTTTCTTGTTCTTGGGGATTGATCTTTGAGAGAAACCCTAATTTGGTGTTGTGGATAAATAATAAAGTTACGATTTCTAGTCTGGTATAATTAGAGGTTAAAATGGGTGGAAAAAAACCCAAATATCCTTTTTTTAAAATATCTTAAAACTGCTGATCGGAAGTGGCGATGGTTTGTGAGATGGTCTATCGCTGGCTCGATGGTCCGCCGGTCCATCCTATTGTATTTGGCTAGAACCTGAACTTTTTGCCTCATCTGAGACAATTTGGGTGATAGTCCTTCGATAGATCGATGGTCCATCGGTCCTGACCATCGCACTTAGCAAGAATACGGGTTCATTACCTTAGTCGCGATGGCTTGGGTAATGGTCCGTCGCTAGCTTGACTGTCTGTCGGCCTGACCGTCGCTTCTGGGAAATTTCGATAGTTCTCTGTAAAACGTCCATAACTTCTTACTTTAATACCAAATTTGGATGAAATTGGTATCATTGGAAAGATAATTCAATTTTCCACATGATAAAAAGTCAAAATTAGGAAAATTCTATCTGATTTAAACATTAATCATTTAGGAAGTCATCACTAACTCTTCTGGAGACTAGATTTAACTTAAAGAAAGTTTGGGGTATTACATCCATAATCTGATTAGATGCATTAAGCTATCATCCTGCAAGTGAACCAAAAAAATCTTCTAGTTATATCCCTATCCTAGACACTAATTCAAATCCCTTATTTAATAAAAGAATAAGAACCTTGCTCCTTAATCTCTTCGTTCTATCGTATGATTCTCCTTCCGGGATCACATAGGAATATAGGTTTATTTTAATGGTGGCCAAAAATCAAAGTAGTAATCACAAGAGATCAAGAATAACCCATAACATAATTCAACAATAAACTACGATAAAAAATACTAAAGTTCAATCATGTTTTCGGACTCAACCTAGAACAAGGGTGTTTAGCCACTCATGTTCAAATTCAACATCAAAAATGAATTATTAATCATACCAAAAATTAATCTTGGGATAATGAAGTTCAAAGAAACCTAAGAGAATTAATGAAAGTGTTTTTACTTCTACTGTACATTTCCAAGTAGTCTCAATTGTGTTTAAGTGTTCTTTTTGTAATAGGATGATTTTTGCTTACTGAGGAGCCACTTCCACATCGCATGGGTAAGTATAGGAGAGTAAGAGTCGCACCGTAAGGGCTAGTCCAGGGGAGTAGGGGTCGCACCGTGTGGGTCATTCCATGGGAGTAGGTGTCGCATTGTGGGCCTATTATGAGTCTACACTGGAATTAACCTCTTTTTTGAAAATTTAATCCTCCTTAGCTCATTGCTTCTTTAATTTCTTTCAACTTTAAATTCATTATTTCCAAGCTCAATCCACTTCTTCTCAAGTTCATACAATTAATTCCAAAGCGTCAATTATCACTAGCTTCCCGTCATGCATCAAATTTCATCCAATTCCATCAAGAATCTACCCTGCATCACTTATCATGTCCATTAGCTAAATCATGCAAATACATATCAAACACAATAAGAATAACATATTTTAGCTCATAGAACAGGTCCTATTATGGGTGAATATTAGTTCTTGGCATATAAATATGCCCAAGATCACCCATGCCCGCCTCGAGGAGTGTTCCCAAAATACCATAAGTTTTCCCATACAAACTAAGTCAGTCATCAATGTAGTAACAAACTTTTCACTACCCAAATGACTATGAGTGGCAACCAAACTAACCCTCAGGTGGGAGAACTATCTAACCAAAGCCATTACCCAACACTTAGCCATTTTTAAGGTAAAATATAGAAAAAAATCTGCCAAAATGATTGATATGCCATAACAAATTCAATAATAATGAGTACAAAAAAAATCAAACTGCCTATTAAAATTTTAAAGGACTCAAAAGTCATTGTATAAGAACTTCTAGCAAAATAATATCTAAGATAAAAATCCAGGACTAATAAAACATAAGAGTACCATTATCTAAATGATTGGACATAATCAACTGAGATGATCCATAGTATCTTGAAGATAAGTGTTATCCCTTAGGTCATAAATTATAGGTCACAGGCTAGAGGTAAGGTCTCGTATGAGTCTTTAGAACTCTACTATACTCAACAAAAAAGAGTACATAGTTGTATAAGTATAAAAACTATGTACATGTAGATATTATCAACTAACTTAACTCTGATCGACTCATACAGATCAAGTATAAGTAAACTAGTAATTAGCACACAATAAAAAATCTCAAACTAAAACAACAATCTCCATAACTAGCATAACCTTAACCTTATTAATTATTTCACTACCATAAGTAAAATTTTCATAATAAAGGGAACCTATGCCTATTATAAATACACAAGTGTAAATTCCACACTTAATCACCTATTTAGTTAACAAACTCACAAGAGTAGTCTAATGCTACCTCAATAACCACAACAAATTATGCATGTCATGTGAATAAGAAAATAGGCAAACATATGTAAAAAAAAATGCATATTAATTATCAAATCAAATTTTTACACACACACTAAGGGAACTTATGTTTTTTTTAATAGTCATGACCTGCGTAGAACTAGCTTCATCTATGTATCATGTCAGCTTAGTATCTTATAATGACCCTCATGGTCATTTTCCTTGTTTTCATGCACTTTTGGTGTTTAGAGATTTTCTATAACTTTTCCAAGTTATTTATGACTTGATGGGACTGACAGTTTGATTTTAAGGAAATTCGTTTGAGAATTTTAGTGATACCAAATATATTATGGAATATTTAATCTAAATTAGCAATTGATAGAAATATAATATATTATCCTTCTAAAATATTTTTGATTTGTATAAGATTCTTTAGTTATAATATATCTATATTACTTTAAAAATAGTTTTATAACTTATTAATATTTTAAGAGGAGATGGTGAATCTAGATATGATAAAATATTATTATTATATAATAGAGATTTTATTAGAAATAATTTTCTATTGATTATGGTATATTCAAAATATTTTATTTAGTCTACCATACGCATATGCAATACCCAAATATATATAACAGGGTAACTAGACTTAATAAGGTGACACCTACTCTTTCACATGGAAGTGGAGGGAGAGTAAAATATATCATAAACATTCAAGGTAGAAGAAAATGGAGTATATGACAATTATGAGTCATAGTGATTCGTGCAAATTTAACTTTGCGTTATTTGGCTAAGTCATATGTATAATGTGTTGTTCATTCAATTTTGGAGGGATATAAAAATTAAATTCCAAACATGAATGTCTAAACAACTTAATATTTTAAGAAATATTTTTTTATCATATTTTATCCCAAAGAAAATTAATTATCTACATTAAGTTGTTCAAGATCGAGTTCTAGTGAGGCACTACTTGGTGGTTTCTCGAAGGGGTTTTTATGCTTTCGCGTCCAGGTAGGCCAAGATTATCCAACTTTTAGATTAATATTATTTATAGTAATTTTATGCTATTATGCTAGTTTTTGTAGGTAGCTGTAGTTTGGGTATTTTTAAAATATTTCATGCCTTAATTATTCGTTAGACCCCCGTTCTGATAACCCTTAGTATGGTGTAATGTATATAATCTTAGAGCATGGTATTAAGCTTGGGAATCTTCAGTTCCTCCCTTTACATAATTTATATGTATTGTTATCTAAATATGTTTCTGTTATGGCTTAGGGACAACATATACTTTATTTCTATCATTTATTATGGAAGTTGACACGACTTTAGCATTGTTTATGGATTAGTTTGGGTTTTAATTTTATATTTGGGTATGATTACTACAAGTTCTGGTTTGAGTCTGGCATCTGATTATGATTTTATCTAGGAGTTTCGGTATTGATTACGGTTGTTCTAGGAGTTGTGGTTCCTCTGAGTTATGGTTCGAGTCTAACATCTAATTGTGAGTTTTGTTGTATATCATATATATAGCCTCTTGTTATTACCCATAATTTTTTGTTTTAATCTGGCACCTCTTGTTATTATCCACCACTACCAGTTCAAGCCAGGTTTCTGTCCTCTCATTACTTGTCACGACCAAATTTCAAAGGTCATGATGGTGCCTACTATAACCCACTAGTAGGCAAGCCAAACTCGTAGTTCGAAATGGATAGTAATGGAAAAGAATGCAAAATAACTAAAATACAAGATCAATTACACAATATAATCCCAAAATCAGGTGGTATCAGTACAAGAGTTGCTAATATAACAAGAGTACAAAGTGAAATACCAAGGGAATTACAATGATACAATATATCTATGAATACAACATAGTGACTAGTCTAATACATAAGAAGGAGGAAAGAAATACTCCGTACATTAGTAGATCACTCTGTATCTTCGAACTATGGTTGCTCCGCACGATGCACATATCAACAGAGATAACCTATAATATGATCTACATGCTATAGAAGTGTAGTATGATTATCAAACACATGGTGCTTAATAGGGCAACTGCCGAGTGATCTCCAACGATAAAGAAAATATATAAAACACATAAGTAGAAAGGAAAACTACACCCAAATATCCAACAACCATATAAGACAGACAATGAGATAATAAGGAAGAACTATCCTATTCATGTCCAATAGACTAACATATTAAGGCTATTAGTTGTAAGAATGCACCAGCCTATTACAGCCATATCTAGGAATCTCAACACTATACCATATATCACTGGCCAATATGCAAGTAAGAGTAGAAATAAGATATGTATAAGTACATAAGTACAAGGAATGAGTATGTAGTATGATTAAACAAATGAAAGGAGGGATATACGGTAATACCATAGCTACATATAGCTAAGTGTGCATATATATATATATGTATATAAGTATATAAGAAAGGTCTACTTAAAGTACAATCCAAATTATTGGACTACCTATTAAAGACCTCATAATCATAGAATGAGTTAGTGCTAGAATACTTACGGTTCTAATCCTTATATCAAGTCATCAGTTGGTCATGAATACGTAATATAATCGTAAGCTAAGAGAGATCAGAATCATACCTTAAGTCTCGATACTGAATCAATGACCAATCTATCAAAAACTAATCATAACAATGAGAATAACAATATCAATAACAATTCGAGTAATCGGCTAGTCCAGAAAATTAATACCTAGCCAAGCCTATCACGTTCCTTCACTACCCTAGGCTTCGAAGGTTCAATGAACTCACAACACACAGTAAGGTATAATCGTCATTCTAGTGATAGACAATGCACATGCAAAGATGAATGCAACAAAATTGGCAATACCATAAGCGATGAATATAATTAATATCATGATATTATCATCGTAACTATTACCTTTATAACCATTATCATAATAACCATCATTGTCATAACCATCATCATCATAATCATCCTCCAGCATTGTCGAATATATATACTTATATTTATATAGATGTATATATATATAATTGTCATACATAGGGCTAGCCTAAATTGAACCGGTAGATGTATACATAGGCACATATATATAATTTTCCTCCATCCTTGTTGGGTATCAATGTATCATCACAACCATCCTCTAGCCTTACCGCGTATCCATGCATCATCATAATATCCTTTAACCTTGTTGGGTATCATCATATAATCATAATATCCTTTGGCCTTGTCGGGTATCGCCACATCCTCATAATATCCTCTGGCCTTGCTGACTACCATCACATCATCATGATATCCAAATTAATGTCAATAATAGAGAGCAAGCCCTATGAGGGATAAAGTAAATAACCATGAATAGAGAAGCAAGGTAGAGTATATTTCCATAATTCATTGTTCATCATCAATGTCACATTATCAATAATCATAGATACATAACATTAATATTATAACTATCATCGAGTGTACCCAGAATTTATATCAGTAATATAACATCTTCCCCCATCCCAAACTTGAGAGATGTGTATCTAGATATATAGTAGGTACACGGATTTAAGTTGTGATTAAAAAAGAGTAAATCCATAAACCTGTTGCCCGTAGTTAACTTTGGGACTAAATTATTATAAAAGTATAGAAAGGGTCAAAATCTCTCACGACGGAAATAATTAGTAGTATCAAATATTAGACTAGGGTTTGTCTCCATTAACTTTCTAAAATATCATTATTAATCTCTTTTACACAATATTATTCATTAACACACATATTTATTATTATGAAGGAATCCATTTTAAGGTAAAAGTAAGTGTTAACCCTTATTCAAGATGAATAGTAACAAGATCATAATTTAGATAGAATTGTATCAACAATATAATGATCATGAATATATTGAATCTCTATATGCCATCACCAGTATTCAAAAAATGGAACCATAAGCATCACTATCCATAAACTACAACTGCATCCTTTACAAGAATAAAAACTTCCCAAATGTCCAACTAATATCTTAACACGACCTTTGGCCCAATAATACATACAAAGTAATTATAACATAACAATCATGACTTAGTCCTACATACATATGCTAAACTAATATTAATAAACACATTAGTAAGTCATCTCGTATCGATAAGGCATAACACAACTATAAGGCATAACATATCTTATATTCCATAAGCATATTTATGATTATCTCACCCTAGGGGATATAATATACAATAAGCATCTCACACCTAGGAGGGAACATTATATCAATAAGAATCTCATATCTAAAAGGCATACTATCAATAAGAATCTCACATCTAGGAGGATACTTGAGCAATTAAGTCAACTTTGCCTAAATTATGATTTGAAGATTACCACAATAGCCCAAATGAGGTTCTATATACTAACCATGCTTCTAATGCTAAAACTATACCCCAAACTTTGCATCATATCGAATCCTTTTGTATGAATTAGCTCAAACTACGCAGGAGCTAATAAGATTCTAAGAGTTACTAAGTATTTCACCTCACTGGTTAAAACCCTTATGTTCTACCCAAACTTCAATAATCAAGACAAATTCATCCTATCCATAATCAATCTTAACATTAACATCCACAGGCAATATATGACATATCATCTTATAGAAAAGAATAGATAGAAGCCTATCTTAAAGCCACACCTCAAATCCTTAATTCATTCACCAAATACTCATTTTCACACCACAATCCCAAAATTCCATTAGACTATCAAAATTGTGATCTACTCATCAGTATGAGAATAATGATACCCATATTGCACCATTCTGCTTTGGATAAAAAATGACATCAAAAACTGTAGTAGGTCCCACTTATGGAAATCATGTTTCTGAGGTCAAAACATATGATATCAAGCTCATGGAATTATAATCCTCAAAAATAGTTGAAAGCCAAGATAAATTTAGGGCTAAATCAAGGCCTAAATCTATTTGGGGTTTTGGGTCCAGAACTAAGAATTCACCAAAAAGGGATGCGATCTTACCTTAAATCTGAAGATATTCATGATAATAGATGTTAATAAAGCTTCCAAAACCCCCTCAAGTTTCAATTTTAAGTTATCATACTCTTAGGGATTTTTCTTTTAAGAGGGTGGGTGTAAATGGGAAATCTTATGACCTAGAGGCCCTATTTATAGCCCCTTCAGGTATCCAGGTGTTGCTATCACACACCTAAGGGTTGAAATAACACACACGTTGTAGGATTAGGTATTACCATCATAATACCTCTTGGTGCAATCGCACCATCCTCTTTTGCACCAAACATTAACAGAAACTTGCAAATTTTCCAAGTTTTCACTAAGGCCTCAAAATTTATATGAAATTTGATTTATACAAATGAACCATGCTACCACACTAAATTCAATGTTCCAAACATGATGGTAAATTCATACTTTCCATCTGAGGTTGTTTTGACCAAATGCGGGTACCACACCTAAATTTCTAATTTTTTAAACTTTTGAACCAATAGGTTGAAATGAGCTCGGGTGCATCGATGCATAAAATAAAGGTCTAACTTACCTAAAATTGATATCCCAGAGATGCTAGAGGTTAGAATTTTCATTTAAGATTTTTTTACTAAAGTTCGCTCGATGGCCATTTGGAACCAGCAAAGACTTTTAAACAGGGAATTGGCTCTAAACCAAATGAACTATCGAATAACCAAATCATTAGTCATAAGAAGTCATAAATAACTTGAGGCAGCTCTTGAAAATCCCTAACAACAAAAATAAGCAAAAATACAAAACATGACTTAGAGGGTAATGACATTACTACCCTATTGGTATTGGTTCGAGCCCGATGTATATTTGGAGATATACTATGGTTTTATGGGATTATTTCAGTTATGGATTATTCACATTTTTCTTTTAAACTAATTCTTATGTGTCCCACCAGCTTATGGGGGGATAATAAGGCTAACTATCTTCTTTAGAATGCCTAATGGGCTTATGGGGCCCCAGTTAGGTTATGTTTGATTTTCTTTCTTATTACTATGGTATTTACCGATTTTTAATGCTTTTACTTATATATTTATCATATGTTCATACCCCGATAGTTGTTTACCTTTCTATCTCTATTTACTATAGGAAATACACTCTCACATTTTACTTATACTTTTACTTTATTGAGCTCATACTGCACTTTGGCATCTTTTACCAAATATAAATCTGAGTACTAGAGGTAAACGTTGATGTGATTCCTATTTTTTAGTACTAACCCGGGGCAGCATAAGCTTTCTGTCGTTCGAGGATGATCCTCCTCTATTTGTTCCAGTTCAGTCTTTTGTACTTTAGACTACTTATATATATTATGTATATTTTAGATTCTGTCTAGAACTCTAGGTATATTTTAGTAATGGCTCTAGTACCGACCTTACCATTCCTTGGGAGGGATCCCTTTGTATATTTTGGTCCTTTTCCTTCTCTCTCTTTTGATAAATTATATATGTTCTCCTTCTATTTTTGCTTATTATTACTACTTTTTTAATTATATATGGTCTTTGGGTTTCGCCTACTAGCTCATTATTTATTATTCCATGTTATGTCTTAGCTTGCCTATAGGTGGGATAAGGCAGGCACCATCATGACTTGAGAAATTAGATTGTGAATCTTGGTAGCAGAACCTAGGTTTCACAGGTATTGTTGGTATTAGAGCCGATGTTTAGTAGAGTCCTGCAAATTGGTACAGAGATGTTTGTATCCTATCTTTGGGAGGCTACAGAGCATTTCTATGGAAAAATCTCATTTTCTTAATCCATTTCCATACGTTATGGCTGATTTAATTTTTAATCTTTATTAGTTCAATATTTATGTAGATATCTAGGACATAAGGTGTGGGAGGTGGGAATCAAAACCCCAATCCTACTGCTAGAGTTCCAGTTAGGGATCAAGGCCGAACCTGAGGTTGGGAGTAAAATAGAGTAGTAGCCCCAGTTCAAGATTATCCCAAGGGTCCATCACTTGATCCTTTCATAGCTCCTGTGTTTAGACAACTTCGACCATCCTGCCTCCATAACAATCGGTCATCCATGGGTAAACCCAGTCTTCACCCGGGTTTATGTCTTCTTTGTTCTTTTAGGATGCATTGATATAATTATTAATGTTAGTTGGTGGTATTTTGACCAAGAGAGCTCAACCAACAGTACAGGGTGGTATTGATTTAGGGGCATAATTTGCAGTAGTAATGCCTATGAGAGAGATTCTGCCAGCACCAATAGTTCTATATTCAACAGTAGTCCAGTCTGTTATGTTTTCAGACGAGTAAAAGACGTTGGACCAATTTTTGAGATTGAATCCACCCATTTTTTCTGGGAACCTATGAGAGGATGTTTATGAGTTCTTGTCTAGTTATGAGAAGAGGTTATGGAATTTGGGGTTGGTCGAGTCATGGGGAGTGGATTTGCTTCTTTTCAGCTAGTAAGGAGGTAGCGGAGAGGTTATCTTGATTCCAGGCCAACTAGATCTCCACCTGTAACTTGGATTCAGCTTTTTGAGGCATTCTTTGGGAAGTATATGCCACACAACATGCGCGAGCATCTTTAAGATGATTTTTCTACTTTAAGATAGGGTTCTATAGCTATGGATGAGTATAAGGCATGATTTCATAACTTAACCAGGCATCTTAGTATGATTCTTCAAATGGTGTATTATAAGATTTGATAGTTTGTTAGGGAATTAAGATTACCGCTTGGTAGGGCTACACAAATTTTGGTGACTTCAGGAAAGTCTTTTATTGATATTTTTGAGCATGTTTATTCTATATAGGAGATGGATAATAATGCCTAAGGGGGAAAAATTATAGACCTCATTACTAAGATTGCTATAGTAGTAGCCATAATGTTTCATAGTTCATAGGTTGAGGCTTTCACAGTAGGTACCCCCAGTAATAGCCTTATCAGCATCAAGGTCAGACTAGTTGGTCAGTTCAGTCATTGCTTTAGATATCAAATAGGGGTTAGCCTCATTATAATAGTTCTGGTAGTTGAAGTAGTACTCAGTTCATGTCAATATGTTAGGGTAGTTATTTCAAATCTGTTAGACCTTTTAGACAAAGTAGGATGCTCGGGTTATGTTATAGTTGTGGGGTTGTTTGTAACTTTGCCCTTGAGTATCCCCACTGTGGTATGATTAATCCTTTAGTTAAAACTACACATCCAATCTGACAAATGCTGCCACTAGCTAGAAGTGGTGTACAAGGTTGTGGGGGTGGTCCCCAGGGTTTTTGGGAAGCTGCACAGAAGGAACAGAGGCTCTAAGAAAAAAGAGAGCTGGTCTCTTCCTGGACGTGTGAAGAGTTGAGAACAAAGTCGCGGACAAGATAATTCGTGGGTGCATATTATTCAATCAAAAGTAGTGATTCACCATATTCTACCTTGTGAAATAGCGTTAGAACTTTTTCTAACATTTGTAATTCATGGTCTAATTAGACAACATCTCTTAGAGATAGTCTCTAGAGAGGTACAACAGGTGGTCGGACAGGCACCTAGTCTAGTAGTGAACAGGGTCATTTGTATATTGTATTAGGTAGACTAAAGGCTGAGACTTCGAATGCTACGATCACAAGTATGATTTTTATATGCCATCAGATAGCTTCTTCTTTGTTTGATCCCGGTTCCATATTATCATATGTTTCTTCCTATTTTCCAGCGTGATTAGGTTTGTGTTTGGAGTCTTTATCTGTGCCATTGTGAGTATCTACCTCCACAGATGATTCTTAATAGTAGATTAGGTATATAAATCTTGTTCGATGACTATTTGGGAGTTTGATACTCAGTTTGATCTCATTATGCTTGATGTGGTAGATTTTGATATAATTTTAGGCATGGATTGGTTATCTCCTTACTATGTGGTCTTTGATTGTTTTTTCTAAGACCATTACCTTAACCATGTCTGGCATGCCCTCGGTTATATGGTAGGGTTATGTTAGTCACACATAAATGGGGATCATTTAATACATATGGTCTACGAAACTAATATCAATTGGTTGTGAATCATTTCTTTCTTAGGTTTGGGATGTTAAGGTTGAGAGTCCACCACTTGACTTTTTTTATATTGTCCATGATTTTTCTGATGTTTTTCCTACCGATCTACTTGGCCTTCCTCCTGACTTTTATATAGAGTTTATTTTTGACCTTGAGCCAAGCACCCTACCTATTTCTATGGCTCCTGCTAAGATAAAAGTGCTGAATAGTTAACTTTAAGATCTTTTAGGTAAGGGATTTATCAGGTCATGTGCATCACCGTGGGTGATCCCATTATGTTTGTGAAGAAAAAAGACAGATCCATGCATATATGTATCTACTACAAGCAGTTGAGTAAGGTCACAGTGAAGAATAAGTATCTTATGCCTCATATTGATGATTTGTTTGACTAGCTTATGGGTGAAACAATGTTTACTAAGATAGATTTGAGTTCAAGTTACCATCAGTTGAGAGTTAGGGTTGCTAAAATCCATAGGATAGCATTTAGGACATTATGGTCATTATAAGCTCCTGGTGATGTCTTTTGGGTTAACCAATGCCCCAAAAGCTTTTTTGGATCTAATGAACCGCATGTTCAGGATGTATTTAGACTCCTTCATGATATTATTTATTGATGAAATTCTAGTATATTCGACGAGTTGAAAGGAGCGCAAGGAATATTTGAGGACTGTGCTCCATACTTTGAGAGATCATCGGCTTTATAATAAGTTCTCAAAGTGCAAGTTCTAGTTTGAGTTTGTAGCTTTCTTGGAGCACGTAGTGTCTAAGGATGGTATTATGGTGGACCTAACTAAGACTAAGGTTATTCATGATTGTGCCTGACCTACGTCGCCTATAGAGGTTCATAGTTTTGTTGGGTTGGCAGTTACTACAAGTGGATTTTGAGGGTCCATTGCATCCCCTATGACTAGATTGACCAAGGAATAGATTCTACTTTGGTGGTTTTCAAGTTATGAGGCAAACTTTTTGATGCTTAAGGATTTTCTTAGCTCAGCTCCTATTTTGACTTTTCTAGTTGAGGGCGAGCATTTTACTGTCTACTATGATACATCTTGTGTTGGTTTAGGGTGTGTTCTGATGTAGTGAAGCCACATGATTGCATATACATTGAGGTAGATGAAGGTGCATGATCACAACTGCACTGAACCTCTAAGTTATTTTCTTTATTTCCATACATGTTCACCATTTAGAGCTTTCCTATAGCTTTCCCAAGTTATTATGACTTGTTAGGACTGACAGTACAGTTACTAGGTAGTTCGTTTGCTTTTTAGAGCCAACTCCCTATTTTGAAGCATTCACTGGCTCAAATTGGCTATTGGGTAAAAACTTTAGTTAGACGACCTTGTATGCCAGTTCTGATAGTTCCAACAACTCCAGAATGTTGATTTTAGATTGGGTGGACCCTTGGTTTGTGTCCCGAGGCTCCCATACTCATTTTGACATATTGATTGGAAATTAAGAAATATGGAAAGTGAGTGTAGGACCTACTTTTCATTGAAATGGCCTCAGATGGAAATTTCTACTACACCATTCAGTCTGGAATATCAAATTTGATAGGTTAGCATAGTGAATTTACAATACGAGATTCCCCAGATGAATCTCGAGGGGTTGGTGGAGACTCAAAATATTCCAAGTGTCCAGCAGATACAAGAAAATCTGGCAGAATTGCTTAAGTGACCTTCTCGACTCTTTAGTGCAGGGTGCTTAGCGGCCCTTTGGGTACTTTAGGGGCCCTGACCAACTTGGAAAATATTGATTTAGCGGCTAATTGGCTGCTAAACCACTAGTCGCTTTATCACCAATCGACTTTTTTAGCAGCCTTCCATGTTAGCAGGGGACCACTTTAGTGGTCAGTTGGACGTTTTAACACCGACCGCTAAAGCTGCCCTGTGTCCGCTTTAGTGTCATTCACGTACATGGGAAGGGAATAAATACCCCACTTATCTCAATTTTCATCATTCTCTAAAATTTTGAACCCCAAAATATGGGAACTCTTGGGAGAAACAATTGTGGGTGATTTTGGAGCTTTGGTATAGTTTTCTTGTACGTTTCTCCTTCGAATTCGTGGTAAGCTTCCATCTATTTTAGGATTAAATCCTTTATATTTTTCTAAAATCCCTACAATATTGGTGGATTGATTACATCCCTATTAAGCTCGAAATTAACCCATTTCTTAGGGAAAATGTTCCTTAAGCATGAAGGGACATTTTCTTGGCTTCGAGATGCGATTTCGTAAATTGGACTTGCATGGGATTTTAATATGATTTTGAACCTGAAGCATAATAGTTCAATATGGGTATCATTCTTCTCATTTTGATGTGTAGATTGTGATTTTAATAGCGTGGCATCACAGAAGCTTCTTGAGAAGGAAAATCAGCGATTTAGCCACAGGTATCCCTTCTTTCATCAGCGCTCTCACTACATTTCAAAATAGTCAAAAACTCAACTTCAACCACCAACTGGCCACGAACCAATCCGAAAAAGGTTGATTCATACAAATTTGAATGACAAAACACTGACACCATCTCGATACACACACAAATCAAACCAAGCCTTAACCAAGCCAAAAGCCAATCAAGTCATAAGTCATACAACCGACTCCAAATCAAAATATAACCTTCCTTTACCATTCCACACTTGTTATCTACTCCAAACCAGGAGGAAATTTACCTGAGTCATGTTCGCATAATATCATCACAAATAACTCAAAGAACTGAAGCTGGTTCACTGAAAGTCCATACGACAAACAGGACAATAAGCCCATAAGGCGCTATCTGGGCACACAAATGGAGAAAATAAAGAAATAAAATCTATGCCAACACTATATTATGTCTCTACGCACACGGAAGTTTACGTGATCGTGCAAGTATTATAATGACTTAGACAGTCAGATATAGTTCCCTTAAGGATCAATAAACTAGAAATTTATTTAATCTTTAGTTCAATAAAATTTAGTATTAAGTGTTTAATTGTATTAAGATTAAGATGATTCTATAAATAATATGCAATTTACTAAAGAATAAATAATTAATGATGACTAAATCAAAGTAAGCAACGGTTGTAATCAAAAATGATGACGATTCCAGGGTTGAGGTATAGTGAACAATCATACAATTCTCTATTCTTTTCACAGTCTTATTGGTTATTGGGTTGATGGTTCACAAGGTTTATGCAACAATCTTAGTCTCCCGACATCAGATCTTCTATCTATTGAATGTTGTAACTACAACTCCCGTAGAGTTACAACAAATCTTCTAGATTCATGAAGTTGTCTTCCTGCAAGTAAACCAAGAAAGGTTTCTAGGTATATCCCTATCTTAGATGCTAATTCAAATCCCTTATGTTATAAAAGAATAAGAACCTTGCTTCCTGATTTCATCGTTCTATCCTATGATTCTCCTCTCGAATTTACATAGAAATATAAATTTATTCTAATGGTGGTCAATCATTAAAAAAGTAAGCTCAAGATATTAAGAACAACCCATATGATAATCCAAAAAGAAACTATGAATAAGAATATTAATGAGTACTCATGTTTTTAGCCTCAACCCCAGAAAGGGAGTGTTTAGCTACTCATGTTTGAATTAACCATCAAAAACAAGTAACAAATCATACCCAAATCAATCCTTGAAATAAATAAATTCAAAAGAATATTTATGAACCCTAAAATAGAGAAATTTCTATTTTTTCGCCGGTGCTCTGCTTGATAAAAAGTTTCCCACTTTATCTTGGATTTTTCTTTTTATAGCTAGGACAAAATAGTTAAAATATTCTTGATTTATCCACCCGGCGCACCGCGCCATGCCTTCTATTGCTATTTTTCATTAAAATCTAAGAAATCGCGGAGCTTAATTACACCCCAACAATTGTAAAATTCACCCTCACCGCAATGTGCCACTATCGCGGTGAGCCATTGGATTGGGACAATTGCGAAATAATCATCCTCCACGATGCGCTAAACCTTCAGGTCACCAAATCTGATAAACAAAACTTCTCCGCGATGTGGTGGTTTTGCAAACCTTCACTAGAATTCGACCACTGCTATTTTGTTGCTTATCGCTACTCGAAGTGTCTTCAAATGAGGATTTCTTCGTTCCAACTTCCCTTTTTCATCTTAATTTCAGTCCCTTGCATTCCTTTACTACTTCCATATCCTCCTTGTATCCAATTATGCACAATTCTTTATGATTTTTATCCTGAAAGTACTAATCATATCCATTAGGCACAAAATGGAATAAAAGCTTAATTATACTTAAGAATTCATACAAAAGTTCTTAAAATAAGTTCAAATCTGGGTGCATATTGGTGCTTCGAGCATATAAACATGCCCAAGATCACCACCCCACACTTAAAACATTGTTCGTCCTTGAACACATGACTTCAAAAACATAATTCCTTTCTCTTTTCATCACAATCTCAAAGTTATGTGGCAATGAGCACTTGCACTTTGCAATAACGAATTCTTACATCATCTTGTCAAAACAATTTTGAGCTCAAAAAAACATTTTAGTACAAATTCTTCTCTCTTCAATAATGAATTTATAACTTGTTGGCAAACTTAATTAAAGAAACACAATAAGTAATCTGGCTTTCATCCGCCTGCATCCTCACTATAGGAAACTTCCCCTTATTCACTCACAATGGTAACTATGCAACAATAGGGGAGTATTAAATCAAATCGCTCACTCTCAATCAAAGAATTCGTACATGCTAGTGAACGAACTATAAGTTTGCCCTTAGTGTTCTACTCCATTAATAGTCAGATATTTGGGTGAAGGATCAACTAGGTCTTTTTCAGGTTGTAATAAAGGCTTAGGGACAGGTAGGTAGTATTTATAGGAATACTGAATATTGCTCCTAAGCATTTAATTACAAGAACTATCAATTCATTCTATTTTCCAACACCAATTTATCCTTCGTATTCTCCCTATATTTTCATTTGTCAACTCCTTTTTCAACTAGCTTATTTTCTCACACTAGGCTGGGAGTATTAACCTTTTCTTCCATATTCTAGTTCCACTCCCCTATTATAGCCACCCTTAACTTAAACTTAAAGGCCTTCATTAAGGAGCACATTATCCAATTGGACTAGGGCCAAAATAGGTTCATTGTAACATTTCTATTTACTAACTCCCAATTAACCCAGCATCATCAAACATCAATAACCTCTATTTTGGGGGCATCAACTGATTAGCCTTTTTTTTCTTATTTTCATTCTTAATCTTCTCTTAGTCTTATATTAAAAATGCTTAGGAGATTATTTGGATCAAATTATGATTTAGCAAAGAAGGGGTAAGGTTTCATAACAAGCTACCAAAGAAAAAGGCTCAAGGCTCAACGGGGCTGACTAATAGTATGCACCAAGGGAGGGTTTTTAAAGTTAGAAACAAGGCTATCAAAGAATTTCCTATATCACTTTCTTCACCCAACATTATTTATTTCTCTTTATAAACACACTGGGCAAGTTCTAGTCATATCTATTCATGTAGAATATATACTAATCCTCACACTCATAGTGTATGTACAGAATCAGCCAAAACTTCTCAATTATTTTCTTTATTGAATTCAGAATTAAGCCGAGACATGAATTTTAATTTATCGAGATTGAATCCTTAGCACTTAAAATAAAAATACTCTTATGCTAAAATTAGTTTCAATTATTGCAAAAATGGCCCATTTCACACACTCTTCTAAGATAGTGATTAGGTTTTCCTAAATTTCTTTACTTTGTACGACCATTCCCCTTAAGACGGTCGTCATCCATATATCATAGGGATGGCAACTAACTATGATTATTTGCTCCTAATTACCAAATATGGCACAAACAAATGTAACTACTTGAAAATGAACTTGCCAATGAGGGCAAAGATAACAATAACAGAATATTTTAAACTGAAGTAACATGCGATAAATGCGAAAGAGGGCAAATTGCAATCCACAAAATCAAAGTTACTAACTATTACAGACCAATGTTACGAATAGCTAATACTTCAAACCAACATAACAAAATAGAAAAATAACATTGTTCAGTCGAATAAAAAAATAAAATGCAAGAGAATTCGAACCCACCACTCCACACTTAAAATAAAGTACTATCCCAGTGCTTCTAATTAAGCTTATGGTAGGGTGGCAATATACTTCCTGATCAATCAAATGAGACTATAGTAGACATTTCCTCAGCAGCCACATCCCCATCATCACCATCATCATCAGATTTCTCTTCTTCATTGGACTCCATGTCACAATCCCTATACCTTTGTTCTTCGTCTGTGGGTATATCCTCATCAACAGGCTCCACAAAATTTGGACCAATCCTCAACGTGGTCCTAGTATGATGGCCAAGTGGATAATCGAGCTCTACAACATGGAGATCCTCTGGTGTAGAAGTTCTATCTCCAGTCCGTGACATCATCATCATAAGACCGTACAACCTACCCAGCACCTTATCAGTCCTTGTCTATCGCTCTATCATAGTCAAAATTAGGCCAGATGCCCCAGATGTACTTCAAGCAGTAGTGATGTCCATAGGACGAGTGATCATCTCAGGTTTATAGTCAAGCTACTCTTCATCCACCCTATGCCTTTGTAAAAATCTAGTCAACAAACCACCAAATCCAAAGCTACGACCCACCTGGGTATGTGCTTTCTTCATAGCAGAAAAAATTACACTTCCCACATTAATTTCTACATCAGCACACATGAGGGCATAAATCAAACATACCCTATCCCGAGTCACCTCAGTTATATGCTTGCCTTGTATCAAGCATGAATACACTATACGACCCCACATTTGTGCTTCCTTGTTCATTTGAGAGTAGGGGAAAGAAGAATGCAAACCTGTAACTCGATGCCTCGTCCAACAGGCTAAAGATCGCTGGCCATACAACAAATGCCTGATGTGTGCATAAGAAGGAGAAACAATAAACCGGCACAATAAATTTGGATTCATTTCTGGGATACCCAACAACTCATTAATATCAGCAGCCGTGAATCTAATCACCTTCTCTTAAACCTTTAACAAATGTTCAGAATGGCTGGGGTCCTAATTGGCATAAAATTCTCTCACAAGATACAAATTGCACTCAGTCGGCTGATGAAAAATAAAATTTATATTCAGTGCCTTGATTCTCTATACCATAGACATACACTCTCTTAGCAAGCTAGCATGATCGACATAGACCTCCGAAATACACTTAGCATCAGTATGCTTAGTATACTACTATGTGCCATCCCTTCGTACAGCCTTGAAGCTAAATTTTTGAACCTGCCCCTGCTGAAGTGGAAGGGCCCTAGGCACTCTAGTTAATTTCCCTTCAGACGGTCTGCTTCTCTTCCTCACAGGAGCAGAAGGTCCTACCTTTTCCTTTTCCTTGTTAGATTATGATTCGATTATGCCTGCGCTTAAGAAAATGCAACCAACAAGCAAGAATATGAAAATGAAGATTAGATAATCTCTATGTGCATTACAGGTGCCTTTGCACCCCACACTTAGTAGTTGGCCAAACACCTATATTCACAACCAAGGTACCTAGACTTTCTTTTTTGTAGGCCTTAATATTACAGATATAGATAGCACATTCAAGGTACTCAGTCCCATTATTCCTCACCATTTCCTCATCACAAAGCATCCTATCGCATTCTACTAAATCAATTAGTATTAGACAATAAGGGTATATGCACAATGGAACGAAATCATCCCCTAACTTCCTACACGGTTTCTCCTGACACCTTTCCATCCTCTCAACTAGCATAAAAAATGTTTACCCCCTAATCCCAACTATAGATACCCGTCAATTTCTCTCAGTGATTCAAAATAATGATAAGTAGGCTAAGACATAACAAATTTGACAAAATATCAAAGGCAATGCGAATATGGACAAGTATTAGGAAAGGGAAAACAAAATTATGCATAAGAACACTAGCAATACTCACAAAATGTAACAAGAAGGGTAATAAATTAACAAATAAAAATGAACATACCTCAACAATTGAGAGAAGAATAAAAAAAAGTGAATAAGTTTTGAAGTTTTTTTAGGAGAGGGAGTGAGAGGGCGACGCATATGGTAAACAAAATAGTTTAGGGTTGGGGAGGTTGTATTTATAGAGGGACAGGTCGGGTTAGGGTAATTAAAGTTTTATGTCTGAGTTAAGCCCTCTCCGCGATGCGGTAGGATCGCGGAAACCTACTGGATAAGGCCAATTGACATTAAACTTCCCACCACGACACGCTAAAATTTGCGTCCACACACTGTAAATTGAAACTTTTTAATTGTCCAAGTTTCACGTCGCACTGGGGATCGTGCCTATCCACTAGAATTTGACAATTCTCAATTTACCTTTCTTCGCGTCACGTGAAATTAGTATACCCTTAATGGAATTTGACAATTGTCAAATTACCCAGTTCTACGTCACGCTGTTCATCAAACTTAGATTCCTTACGCAATTTTTTCACCCTTTTCTTACCTGAGTAAATCCCCACTTACACAAATTATTTTGCAAACCTGATTGCTTTCCTCAATTGTGATAATCTCCTCATTTCCCTTGAAATTACCTGCAATCTCAAATGAAAACAACAAAAATTATAAGTAAAAATGGGTTGCCTCCCACTCAACGCCTTAGTTTTGATCGTGGCACGACTCATTTTTTGTATTTTTCTTTTCTTTTTGATTTTACAAGCTAAAAATTAAACTACCTATTACAATACATGTGTGGGTTGCCTCCCATATAGCACCTTATTTTACGTCGTGGCATGACTCAGCTCATCATCACTCATCAGCAAAAATGATAGATTCCTTCTGCTTGTCCGAATGATCTGTCTAATAATGCTTTACACACTTTTCATTCATAAGGAAATTCTCCTTCTTGTCTTTATTCCATAACTCCACAGCTCCATGGGGTGCAATGCGCTCCACTTCAAAAGGTCCAAACTATTTCGATCGTAATTTACTCGGAAACAACTTAAGCCATGAATTAAACAATAATACAAGTTGCCCGGGTTCAAATTACCTACCTTGAATGTGCTTGTCATTCCATCGTTTGGTATTCTCCTTGTAAAGCTTGGCATTTTCATATGTGTGGAGTCTAAACTCATCAAGCTCATTCAGTTGCAATAACCTTCTTTCTCCCGCGGCAGTCATCTCAAAATTCATGTTTTTTACAGCCCAATATGCTTGGTGTTCTAACTCTACAGGAAGATGACAAGCCTTACCATACACTAAGAGATATGGAGATGTCCCAATAGGCATTTTGTACACTGTTTGATATGCCCACAGTGCATCATCCAGCTTTTCCGCCCAATCCTTTCTCTGCCCATTCATGGTCTTCTGAAGTATTTGTTTAATCTCCCAATTAGATACCTCAACTTGTACACTCATTTGAGGGTGGTATGCAGTGTCCACCTTTTATTGAACACCATATTTAGCAAGAATATTCTTGAACCAGTTGTTGATAAAGTGCGTACCACTATCACTAATTATTGCTCTTGGTGTACCAAATCTGGAAAATATATTCTTCTTCACAAAATTCAGCACCACTCTTGTATCATTAGGCGGACTCTCCATAGCTTCCACTAATTTAGATATATAGTCCACTGCAATAAGAATCTACAAATTACCTTTCGAAAGTGGGAAGGGGCCCATGAAATCAATCCCCCAAACATCAAAAACTTCTACTTCTAAAATATTATTCAGGGGCATCTCATGACGCCTTTTTATAGTACCCAAACTTTGGCATTGATCACAACTATTTACAAATACCACTGCATCTCTAAATAGAGTTAACCAGAAAAAAACTAATTACAACACTTTCCTCGCAGTCTTTTCACCCCCATGATGTCCACCATATAGAGATAAGTGGCAATCTTATAACACCTTTAAAAAGGCTGGGATAAACCTATGAATCACTCCATCTGGACCCTGCTTGAAAAGGTACGGTTCATCCCAAATGTAAGTACAAGAATCATGGTGTAATTTTTTCCTTTGTTGTGAGGTGATTTCGGGAGGATATACCCCATAAACTATCAGGTTTACAATGTCAGCATACCATGGAGACTCCACTGCGTCTAATAACAACTTCTCATCAGGAAATTCTTCCTTGATACGCTGAAAGTCATCCACAATATGGTCTCTATTTCCAGCCATGACAAGTGATCAGCAACCTGATTTTCAGCTCCCTTTCTATCACTCTCCTTAAGATCAAATTCTTGAAGTAGCAAAATCCACCTAATTAATCGTGGCTTTATACTTATTGGCAGCATGGTCTATATGAACAATGACCTTGGTATCAATTAAGTAATATTAAAACTTATCGAATGCATATACCACAACCAACATCTCTTTCTCTGTAACTATGTAATTAACTTGAGCATCATTCAGTACCTTGCTAGCATAGTCGATTGAATGAAATACCTTATATTTTATCTTTCTAACACTGCTCCCACTGCAATATCACTAGCATCACACATTAACTTAAAAGGTAATTCCCAATCAGGTGCGGTCAAAATAGGTGCTTTTGTCAACTTTTTCTTAAGCTTTTTAAAAGCTTCATGACAATCAGCTCGAAACTCAAACTTGGATTATTTCTCTAATTGAAAATATTGAATGAATCATCTATAGAACCTAGCATGTCACAAAAAACTTCACACACCTTTGACTGTAACTGGATGAGGCAACTTTTCAATTACTTCAACTTTTGCTTTGTCAACTTCCAGCCTTTTGCATGATACCTAATGGCCTAAAAGAATTCCTTCCTTAACCATAAAATGACATTTGTCACAATTCAACACCAAGTTCATTTCTTCGCACTGAGCTAGAACTTTGTTAAGATTTTGCAAACATTTTTCAAATGAATTCCCATACACAGAGAAATCATTCATGAATACCTCCACAAATTCCTCCACCATGTCTGAGAATATCTCCATTATACACCTTTGAAATATAGCACGTGCATTACATAATTTGAAGGGCATGCGTTTGAAGGCATATGTACCATATGGATATGTGAATGTGGTCTTTTCTTGGTCTTCTGATGCTATGCTTATCTGATTTTAGCCAGAGTACCCATCTAGAAAATAATAATACTCCTGCCCTGCCAATCTATCCAGCATTTGGTCGATGAAGAGAATTGGATAATGATCTTTCTGAGTTTCTTCATTCAACATCCCATAATCCATACATATTCTCTATTTGGTAACTGTATGTGTGGGAACTAACTCGTTATCATTATTCATCACCACAGTCATTCCTCCCTTCTTTGGCACACAATGCACTGGACTCATCTATTTTTATATAAAATTGGGTAGAAATACCACTGTCTAACCAGTTAATAATCTCATTGCAGACTACCTCCTTTAAAATAGGATTCAACCTTCTTTGTTGTTGTACTCTAGGTATGTACCCCTCTTCCATGTAAATATTGTGCATACAAAATTCTGGATTGATTCCTAAAATATCAGACATCTACCAACCAATCGCCTTTCTTCTCCTTTTGAGAATTGCTACAGCCTCCTTTACCTGTACATCAGATAATCCTGCAGACAAAATAATAGGGAAGGTATCTTGATCACCAAGAAAACCATATTTTAAGTGAGGAGAAAGAACCTTAAGCTCCAAGTTAGGAACTTCTTCAACTGAAGGCCTGGATGGTGGACTAATTGGTCTATTCAATGGATCGATCAACACTTTATTTGTCTTAATTATAGCCAAATTCATGCTCTGGACCAATTCTAATACTTCTGAATCCCTATGCAAATCATAATCCATCAAGGCTCGCTCTAATGGATCATCAGACAAGAGCATCCGCTTATCCGAAGTAAGATCAATAACCAAAATTGATGACAACTCCTCATATATGGCTGGCAATTTCAATGCTCTGTACATATCAAAAATCTTTACTTTATTATGTGCTCGCATTGTCATTTTTCCAGCTACCACATCAATGAATCTTCCCTATTGCTAAAAAGGGTCGTCCCAAAATAAATAGAACAACTGGATTGGCCTTAAAGTCAAAAATCACAAAATCCACAGGAAAGATTAAAGATCCCACTTGCACCAGTACATCTTCAATAATACCATCTGGTCTAGCAAGTGACCTGTCTACAAATTGCAACACAATAGTTGTGGGTTTGGGGATTCCATGACCCATCTTCCGTACCATGACGTGGGCATGATATTTATGCTAGCCCCCAAATCACATAATCCACGTGCAAAAATAGTTTGACCAAGGGTAATCTGTAATGTGAAACTCCCCGAATCCTTCAATTTTGTGGGCAGTTTATTTTGAATTTTAGATGTGCATTCTTGAGTAAGTGCAACTGTAGCATATTCAGTCAACCAATTCTTATTGGCAACAATATCCTTTAAGTATTTCTTATATTTTGGCACACTCTGTAGAATTTCAACAAAAGGGAGGTTTACTTAAACTTGTTTCAAAAGATCTAGAAACTTCTTAAAACTTGCTTCCTCTTGATACTTTCTTTCCCTTTGAGGAAAGGGCAAGGGGATAGTCTTCTTCTCTGCATGAATATCTTCACTATAATCTTTTTCTTTTACTTTTACTTCTTCCTTTTCTTGCAAACTATGATCAATAACCACGGATTATCCTGCTCCTTCATTATCTCCTTAGTTTGCAACCCACTCCTCATTGTAACCGTATTCACTTATTTAGGATTAACCTCAGTTTCTCTAGGCAATGCTCCATAAGGCCATGTATTAGGTGACCCTTTGATTTGACCTAACTGTAACTCCAAATTTCTTGTGAGTAATTGCTGACTCTTCAACTCAGCAGCAAACTGTGCCTGTTGAGTCTTCATGTCAACTATAAACTGTGCATTTTGAGCCATCAACTGCTTAAGCATCTCTTTCATATTACTATTCAAAGCAGTCATAGAATTATTCTAAACCAGCTGTGGATTTGGTTGCACCAGTCCCTTATACTGATTTGTATTTTGTGCCTGATTTTTACCCCATGAGAAATTAGGGTGGTTCTTCTAATTTGGATTATATGTATTGCCAAAATTCTGTTGACCCTGAAGATTTGCAGTCCCTACGTAATTGACTGAATCTGGATTAATAGAACATGTATCTTCTTTATGCTCACTGCTTCCACGAACTTCACACCGTGCATATACTTGTTGAACTATATTTGTTGTGGCTGCTGGTTGAGTTGTACCCAACTTTAAGTTGTTAAGCTAAGTAGTCATATGGTTATGCATTGCTGCAATCTATGCTTGTAAGGCAATGAACTAATCAACCTCCAAAACCCCTGCAACTTTCTTAGGAGCATTCCTCGAGTCTGCATGCCAATTAGGATTTCCTTGTGCAATTCAATTTAGTAAGGTATACAATTCTTCATATGTTTTCTCCAAAACTTGACCCCCTACTACTGAATCCAAGAGAATCATTGTATTAGAATCAATGCCTTCTATAAATGTATGCACCAAAACATTATTCGATTGATGGTGATGAGGATAACTTCTGAGCATGCCCTTGAATCTCTCCCAATCTTGGTAGATATTTTCTCTATCCTTCTGTTTGAAACTCAATATCTCACTCCTTAATCGATCTATTTTCTAAGATGGAAAAAATTGAATGAGGAACCTTCGAGCATATTCTTGCCACGTAGTGATAGATTGGTGTGGTTTAGCAAGTAGCTATCTCTTTGCTTCCCCCAGTAGAGAAAAGGGAAAGAGTGTCAATCTGACATAATCAACACTCATATCTTTAGGAATATATATGTTGCTTATCTCTAGGAAGGTTCGTAAGTGCTGTTGTAGATACTCGTGTGAAAGTCCCTAAAATTTTCCTACAGATTTCAACAATCGCACCATATTTTGTTTCAATTCCCATCGATCTCCTTGTTCAGCCTTCAGGATACTGTTAGTCACAAGGTGCATAAGTGGGATTGCCACTTCTCGAACAGGTCTTGCGACTGGTTGAACAAGAACAACTGGAGCTAGAACATTTCCAACATTTGGATCAGCAACTATAGGATCACATATTTATGCAATCGATCCTTGTTGAGTATAATATTAAGCTCTTCATCTCTGATAAAAAATTACTTATGGTTCTGCAAAGGGCTCTACTAACTCTTTGTCTCTAGCCAGTTCAATGTTAAGCTAAACCTATAAAAATTCAGCCGCGAAGATTAAGTTATTAACACTTAAAATTATAATCAAAAACCAAAAATTAAAGCAATTTACTAATTCGCTTTGATCCCCGGCAACGGTGCCAAAAAATTATTACGTCTTTACGCACACACAAGTGTACGTGATTGTGCAAGTAATATAATGACTTAGAAAGTCAGATATCATTCCCTCGAGGATCAATAAACTAGAAATTTATTCATTCTTTAGTTCAAGACAATTTAGTATTAAGTGTTTAATTGTATTAAGATTAAGATGATTTTGTAAATAAAATGCAATTTACTAAACAATAAATAATTAGTGATGACTAAAGAAAAGTAAGCAATGATTGTAATCAATAATGATGACGATTCCAAGATTGAGGTATATTGAACAATCATACAATTCTCTATTCTTTTCACAGTCTAATTGGTTATCGGGTTGATGATTCGCAAGGTTTATGCCACAATCTTAGTCTCCTGACCTCAGATCTTCTATCTATTGAATGTTGTAACTATAACTCCCGCAGAGTTACAAAAAATCTTCTAGATTTATGAAGTTGTCTTCATGCAAGTGAACCAAGCAAGTCTTCTAGGTATATCCCTATCCTAGATGCTAATTCAAATTCCTTATTTTATAAAATAATAATAACCTTGCTCCCTAATTTCTTCATTCTATCCTATGATTCTCCTCTCGGATTCACATAGAAATATAAATTTATTCTAATGGTGGCCAATCATTAAAATAGTAAGCTCAAGAAATTAGGAACAACCCATATGATAATTGAAAAAGAAACTATGAATAAGAATATTAAAGAGTACTCATGTTCTTAGCCTCAACCCCAAAAAGGAGGTGTTTAGCTACTCATGTTCGAATTAACCATCAAAAATAAGTAACAAATCATACCCAAATCAATCCTTGAAATAAAGAAATTCAAAAGAATGTTTATGAACCCTAAAAGAGAGAAATTTATGTTTTTCCGCCGCTACTCTACTTGACAAAAAGTTCCCCATATTATCTTGGATTTTTCTTTTTATAGCTGGGACAAAATAGTTAAAATATTTCCAATTTATCCACCCGGCGCATTGCGTCATGACTTTTAATGCTATTTTCCATTAAAATCTGAGAAATTACGAAGCTCAAGTACACCCCAACAATTGTAAAATGCACCCTCACCGCGACGCGCCACTATCACGGTGAGCCACTGGATTGGGACAATTGCAAAATAATCATCCTCCACGATGCGCTAAACCTTCAGTTCACCAAATCGGATAAACAAAACTTCTTCACAATGCGGTGGTTTCACAAACCTTCACTAGAATTTGACCATTGCTATTTTGTTGCTCATCACGACGCGGAGTGTCTTTGAATAAGGATTTCTTCATTCCAACTTCCTTTTTTTAGCTTAATTTCATTCCCTTGCATTCCTTTACTACTTCCATATCCTCCTTGTATCCAATTATGCACAATTCTTTATGATGTTTTTCCTGAAAGTACTAATCATATTCATTAGGCACAAAACAGAATAAAAGCTGAATTATACTTAAGAATTCATACAAAAGTTCTTAAACTAAGTTTAAATCTGGGTGCATATTGGTGCTTTGAGCATATAAATATGACCAAGATCACAGTACAACAAGTCTAGATGGTAATCAGAATTGGAATCCAGAAGATCAAGGCAGAACTACTCATCACTGAATGATCCACTTCAGGATGTCCCATCAACCCTAAATTAAACCACACTGAATCTATCTCGAGTATACTACTCCCACTGAGTATATCATCCAAAATTTCCATCAAAGACTAATGAATCATGGTCAAAACTAAAAGAACCAATACTGGGTCCATGGTCTATCATTTGAACATTTATCAACTATAATTCATCTGAAGTCGAGAAGATCGAATAGCCAACCACAGAGTAGGTTCATCTAGCCTATAAATGATCCAAATTGAGATAAATATACTATGAAGATTTCACTCATGCTTACATCTCTAAGCTAAAATCTCAACATCAAGGCTGAACTGCTCGGTCTCAACTGCCTAAACCAAACTTAAAGACGGGAAGGCATTAATACTCCAAATCCATCATAATTTCCAAATCGCCATCCCAAGGTGTCAAAACCAAAATTAAGCCAACAAATAAAAACCAAGGTCAAATACTTATATCGACCATACTGTCTGATTCAAACATAACTATACCAAAATATGTCGGGCTGAAATCAAAACATAGCAGAAGAAAAAAATTGCAATAGGCAATAAATCATTGGCTGAAAACTCAGGAAATCCACTCCATATCCGCTGGAGGGCATGTACTATCAATGCATACTTAAAAACTCCAAAAACTACAAAACACAATTGTAATGGAAAAAACACTAGAAACTCATAGAAATGCAACTCAAGATAGAAACTAACCAATGTAATACCCCGTACTTCTACCTAGCTTAAAATCATCCAAAAATGTTAAAGACTTTTTTAAATAACTCAATTGTGACCTATAAATTATGTAATATGACTCAATCGTGACTTAAGTGAAAGATGCATGTTTTACCCTTATGTTCAAATGACTCTCATTCTATTGATGTGTAATGTAGAAGTTTGTTGGAATGCTCAAGATGTTAGAGTGTGAAATTATTACATTGAGTATATGCATTCCTAATATGTACAAAATTATGATAGCCATGTACTTCATGAAATCCCCAACTTATTGTATTGTGGATTGTTGATGTTGGTCGTGTATTCAAGAATGTCATGCCTTGTCAGTTTCCTTCTATTGAGTCCTGGGGGAACTTGTACCCGACAATTTAGCTGTGTGCCTAGAGCCAGTGTTATGTTTTTATGATATCCTCAGTACCCATGTTTAGTAGAATTGAGTCAGTCATATAACTCAGGAAAAACTCAATAAACTCAGTCATCGCAGTAATCTCAGAGAGCTCATTACTTCAATAATCTCAGTAGTATTCCGCCAGTCAACAGAACTCAATGAACTCAGTACAATTCAGTTCAGTTAATCCTGTTTAGTGTCTATTCAGATGGGAGTAGGATTTAGCACCGAGTGAACCCAAGAATGATGACACACACTAACAGTTGAGGGTGTAATCCTTAGAAGCAATCCTTGCATTCCAGAACTATGTAGACAGGATAGGTTGAGACATAAACACTAACAAATGAGGAAACACTGTCAGATGAGGGTTCCGCTATTCTCTTTTTGGGATACGATCAAATGAGGGTCACCCATAACTTGTCTTTACTAGTGGCGCGGTATTGACACCCTGCCAATTGGGGTTACATATTGGAACCCAACCTAGCTATATTGCTTTATTTAAGGTATGTCATTTAGATATCTACTTCCTACAGTATTAATTTCAGACTCAATCTCAATAATAAAACTCAGATAGTTCTTCAGAATTTTAGGACTGTTAGATACAGTTAACTCAGAACAGTACGAAACTTAGTTAGTTCTATCAGAACCAAAATTGTTAGACATAGTCACACAGTTAATAGTATATTAATTATACAAAATTCATGTTATCAATATTCAAATTTCAGGACTGTCAGATACAGTCAATCAGACCAGTTCTTCATAATCATAACTGTCAGAAATAGTCATTCCTTTATCAGTAATATGACATTAGTTCCTCAGTACTCAATAAACATAGTCATTCAATATCCAGTATTAGTACTCAGATATCAAAAAATATATCAGTGTTATCACAATCTCAGTTACAGTTACGTATTCATGCATGTATACTCGCATTCATGTTATTAATTCAGTTAGTATTGTTCATGCATATCAACCATTACATTCAGCCTACCTAACTTGCATACTAGTACATTCAACGTACTGACGCATTTGCGCTATGGTTTAAGCACGAGCTCTCGAGCATCCTTAGTAGATCAGACGTTCAGCATCCAGACTAGCAGTGAGTCCTCATCATTCGAGGATAGCATGGTTATTTTATTACTTTATTATTTTAGTAGTTTGGAATTAGTTGGGGATATATCCCATCAACCCCACAGATTTCAGATAACTTAGAGGCTTTCAGACTACAGCA
This sequence comes from Capsicum baccatum var. pendulum, assembly GCA_030864225.1. Classification (NCBI taxonomy): domain Eukaryota; kingdom Viridiplantae; phylum Streptophyta; class Magnoliopsida; order Solanales; family Solanaceae; genus Capsicum; species Capsicum baccatum. The sequence continues at coordinate 138,377,186 of CM061552.1, forward strand.
TGTTTCAGATAAATTACTCCAGTTTTGGGTATTGTTATACCCAATTATAGACATTATTTTATATTCAATATTAGTTCAATTTTGAACCTTATGGCCTTACAACTTATATTCTGCATAATTATAGTATGTTATTCAGTTCTTAGTTACAAATATTAGTCATGGGTTAACTTGTGGTCTTTCGGAGTCATGAGAACTATGTAACATTCTAGGTACAAGATTCGGGGCATTACAAACTTGGTGTTAGAGCCTAAGGTTTAAAATTATCCTAGGAAGTCTTAAAAGCCGCATCTAGTAGTCTTGTGCATGGGTGTGTTGTGCACCTCACTTATGTGCAGGAGGCTATGAGATGTTTTAGGAATAGTTTCCCTTCTTTCAGTATTCTTGTTGTGTCAGTGAGCATAATCTCCAATTAATTTCTCAATCTAATTTGCTTCTTCCTCTCGCTTACAAAATATGCCTTCCAAGGGGGCTAGCAAAAGGAGAATCGATAATCATTCAGTACCTCAGCCAATTCAAAAAGATCCCCTAGATGAATATGTTTCCCATGAAGAATTCAGGACTGCATTTACTACTCAGAATGAACGACCAGCTGTTGTTTCGGCCAACCCAGTGACCAATTAGCTTCAGCCAAGATTTGAGACTTCACCCGAATGAATCTTCCCTTATTCTTAGGTTCTAAGTCCGAAGAGGATCCACAGGCATTCCTCGACTAGGTTTAGAAAGTTAAAGACATCAAGGGAGCAACTTCCAGTGAGAGTGCAGAGTTATCCACTTGTTAGCGACAATATAAAGCCCATACGTAGTTTAAATAGTGAAAGGTAGACAAGGGTACATATACAGAGCCCATAGAATGGGAAGAGTTTGCTATAGCCTTCTTAGATAGATTCTTTCCCTAGAGCAGAAAGAAGCTAAAGTGTTAGATTTCATCAATCTCAGACAAGGTAGCATAAGTGTAAAAGAATACTCCCTCAAGTTCACCTAGTTATCCAGGTATGATCCCCATGTAGTAGCAGATAGTAGATCCAGAATGAGTAAGTTTGTGTCTGGGGTTTCAGGTAGAGTGGTTAAGGAGTGTAGGAGTGCAATGTTGATTAAGTAAATAGACATATCTAGGCTTATGGTCCATTCTCAACAGATTGAAGAGAAAAAACTTAAGAAGAAGGAGAGAGAGAGAATAAGAGAGCCAGAATAGGTAGTTATAGTTTTTCTCAACCAGGGTCGCAGGGTGGTAACCATTCTTAGCATAGCTAGAAGTTTTCAGTTCCACCATCTTCCTTAGACAGTGCTTCAGTTCCTAAGTTCAGAAATGGTAACAAATATAGGGCGCCAGGCTCCAAATCATACAATAGTGCAAGCATTATTCGCACTCATCTACTTTGTGAAGAAGGTGGTAAGTATCTTAAGGGTGTGTGTAGAGCCGACAGTAATGTGTATTTAGGATGTGGAAAGTCAAGTCACAAGGTCTGAGACTGTCCTAAGCCTGGTCCGCGAAGTCAATACGATTGTCCTTCAGCTCAGTTCGGTCGCTCGAATCAACAGGGTGCCAATTCCAGCACTACAATGCTCAAATAGACTCTATGCACTTCAGTCTTGACAAGATCAGGAAAGTTCTCTAGATGTAGTCATTGGACCTTTTCCAATCTCCACCCCCCTAAGTTAGTCTACCACAACCTAACAGGTATACAGGAACTGTCCGGTTATAATGTCTCAGAAAGTCAGGCCTTCAGGATTTTGGTAGTGATCCAAGTATGTGTAAAAATTCCGTAAGGGAAGATGATTCCCGACCCATTCGTACCTCAGTGCAAAGTTTTGTACTTCAGCCATCATGATACTTATGCATGCTTTACATTTCAGTTCCATGAACATAACTTACATTTATGCACTTTCCTTAGGATTGTGTGCATTTCAAGTTCCTAGTATGAGGAATCCCAGTTCACTCAGTGTTATGAATCATGTTCCATAAGTACAGAAATTCCAGACTCAGGTTATGCAGCTCATGACTCATACACTCATGTCCTATCTTACAGTATGCTCAGCCCACATGAATCATGCTCCACTCCTAATGATCAGCCAAACTCAAACTATGTTACGTATACCCTCAGTTTAGATCCTTTTGATGAATCAATTGGGATGATGTTCTATCCCTCGAGTCTCAGTTACGGATTTAGTTTAGTAATCAATATTTAGTAAAGGACTCAGATAATCCTACAAACCTATGGCTTTCAGTTATCAGTTACTTATCTATCAAAATTCAGTACTTTATTACCAGTCTAAACCTTAATTATTAAAAACCAGTATTTAGTCCCAACTATAGTCTTAGTTACAGTTACAGTCTCAATTATCATCTTAGCTATAATCTCAATCCCTGTCCTAGCCCAGTAATCAGGTCGGTAACTCAATTCAGTTTTGAGTTTAATCAACCATAGCATATAGTTATCAGTCACTCAGTTGTTAGCCTTCCAGTACCTAAGTTTACAAGACTATTCCAGAATCATGTTGTACTCCTGGTGTTGCATTCTCAAATAATACAGTTACCCTTAATTCATGCTCAGTTATCTTATATCACTCAGTCAGTTCTTATATCCTATGTATAATGCTCTACTGTTGCAGTCCAATTATTTAAGACTAAATACAGTTCCATCTTGCAGACCCAGTATTCAACTATCAGTCATTCAGTTAATCAAATAAGTTAGTATGTTTAGGCATTCACGCTCAGCACTGATGCAAATATTTTTAGTAGTCTCAGGTAAAGAAGAAGTACTTCAGTTAAGTATAAGTTTTCAGTATGAGTTAGATCGATCAGCCAGTAATTTAGTTTAGCAATCAGGCAACAAGTTCGTATGGTGTGGTTTCCCATCTTTCCACCTAGTCCTACTATTAGAAATATCAGGAATGTAACTATTCCAAGATAGAAAGTCCCAGTAGTTGAAAGATCAGCTTAGTTCATGTATTTGTCTCAGTTTCAGATCCTAGATATTCAGTCTCGATTTAGCTCGTAGGTGCCCTATTCCCTGTGCATCATCCTAGTTTTTCTCAGTATCGATAGTGGCGTGTCGTGCCAAGGATGAAAATCAAGAATTTTTTAGTTTCTTGCGATATTAAATCCCAAGGGCCGTTTGGTCTTTTCCCATGACTTCAATTTCGCTCAATCACGGGATTTAACCCTAAAAGTGCATTATTTGCTCACTTTTGCATTAGTCTTTCAAATTAAAATCAACTCTATCAAGAACAAGAACCCTAGCTCTCAAATTCAAAGGCCAAATCACTAGAACTCTCCATCAATCATTCCAAATTCATTAACTCAGGTATGCATAGTGTTCATTCATGGATTCCTTCTGTCCATGAAGTGCAAGAACCAAGTTTTAAACTATTAATTTTTATAATCATGCTATGTGTTGATTATGTTCATGTGGTTGTTGCTGTCTGATTCCCAAGTTGGAATCTTTATGTGTTTTTATGAGAATATTTTAGCATGTTTGTTGAAAACCATGAATTTTAGTTGGTTATAATATGTTAATTTGATGATTATGCCATGCCCTAAGTCATGAACCCTAAGTGTTTGACAAAATGCCTAAGAGACTAGAAATTATGTAATATGACTCAATTGGGACTTAAGTGAAGGATTCATGTTTTACCCTTATGTTCAAATGACTCCCATGCTATTGATGTGTAATGTAGATGTTTGTTGGAATGATCATGATGTTAGAGTGTGAAATTATTACATTTAGTATATGCATTCCTACCATGTACAAGATTATGATAACCATGTAATTCATGAAATCCCTAACTTATTGTATTATGGATTGTTGATATTGGTCATGTATTCAAGAATGTCATGCCTTACCAGTTTCCTTCTATTGAGTCCTGGGGGTACTTGTACCCAAAAATTTAGTTGTGTGCCTAGAGCCAGTGTCATGGTTTTACGATATCCTCAGTCAAGACATGTTCAGTAGAATTTAGTCAGTCATGTGACTCAGGAAAACTCAGTAATCCCAGTAATCTCAGAGAGCTCAGTACTTCAATAATCTCAGTAGTATTTCATCAGTCAACAAAATCAATGAACTTAGTCCAGTTCAGTTTAGTTAATCATGTTCAGTGTTTATTCAGATGGAAGTAGAATTTAGCACCGATTGAACCCAAGGATGATTACATACACTGATTGATGAGGGTGTGATCCTTAAAAGTAATCCTTGCATTCCAGAACTATGTAGCCAGCATAGGTTGAGACATCAACACTAACAGATGAGGGTTGATGCGGTGGATAAACACTGTCAGATGAGGGTCCCACCATTCTCTTTTGGGGACACTGTCAGATGAGGGTCACCCACAACTTGTCTTTACCAGTGGCGCGGTACTGACACCCTTCCAATTCGAGTTATAGACTGGACCCCAACCTAGCTATATTGCTTTATTTGGGGAATGTTGGTTAGATAACTACTTCCCATAGTTATAGTTTTACACTCAGTCTCAGTAATAGAACTCAAATAGTTCTTTAGAATTTCAGGACTGTCAGATACAGTCAACTCAGAACAGTACGGAACTTAGTTAGTTCAATCAGAACCAAGACTGTTAGACACAGACATCCAGTTAATAGTATATTAATTATACAAAATTCATGTTACCAATATTCAGATTTCAGGACTGTCAGATACAGTCAATCAGACCAGTTCTTCATAATTAGAACTGTGAGAAACAGTCATTCCTTTATCAGTAATACGACATTAGTTCGTCAGTACTCAATAGACTTAGTCATTTAGTATCCCGGTATTAGACTTAGATATCCGAACACGTTATTAGAATTCATGAGTCAGTGTTATCACGATCTCTGTTACAGTTACGTATTCATGCATGTATTCTAACGTTCATGTTATTCAGTCATTTAGTATTGTTCATTCATATGAACCATAACATTCAACCTACCTCACTTGCATACCAGTACATTCAACATACTGAAATATTTGCGCTATGGTGTTTTATACCATAGGTTTAGAAGCACAAGCTCCCGAGCATCCTTAGTAGATTAGACGTGCAACGGCTAGACTAGCAGTGAGTCCTCATCATTCAAGGATAGCATGGTTATTTTATTACTTTATTATTTCAGTAGTTAGGAGCTAGTTGGGTACATATCCCATCAACTCCACAGATTTCAGACAGCTTAGAGGCTTTCAGACTACTGCATATTTCAGAAAATTTATTTCAGTTTTGGGTAATGTTATAGCCCATTACAGACATTGTCTCATATTTCGTATTAGTTTAGTTTTGAACCTTATGGCCTTACAGCTTATATTTTGCGTAATTATAGTATGTTATTTAGTGCTCAGTTACAGCTATCAGTCATGGGTTAGCCTGTGTCCTTCAGGGTCATAAGCACCGTGTAACATTTAGGGTACCAGATTCAAGACGTTACACCAATCCAACACTCTATTTCAGTAAAGAATAGCCATAGGCTCATATCATTAAGGAAAAATACTCGACCAAGCCTTATTTCATTGAACAACTCTGAAACACAGATTTCCTTAATCCACCCAAGTAGGACACCATCACTCGATCCATCGATGAATCACATCAATGAAGAAGAAACCAAGCCTGACACCAATGTAAAGGTCAAGAACACGACCAAAATATAAATTGCATAACTCGAGATAAAGAATTTCCAATTTTGCCAACTCAAAAAGCGATCATAGAAAGGGCCACCTGTTTCTAACCTTCTAACTCTACTTTAGACAAAAACCATATCACGGCCAGAAAAGAGCATCAAATCTCCACACTCATACTAAGAGAAAACCATCACTAGGAGACAAACCCAACAAATACAAGGGATGAATCTGGGACATCTTGATGAAAAAATCAAACCCAATATCTTGGAAAAAAATATCTATAAATGAAGAACGGATAAAAAATTAGTTAATCTCAAGGAAGGCTATATAGAAAGGGATAGCCAAAACAAAGGCCTACTCAACCCAGAAGGTAAGACTAAGGATCCCAAACTCAAAAAATGATAAATCGCCAACTCTAGAATCATAATAGAACCATGAAAGGTCAACTTACCTTTAATATCATAATAGATTCTTGAATCAATCTAACATAGCTTACCAAGACAGAAAACAATCAACCTTGCCTCACTATATAAAGGAAATCATCAAATAGGGCTATATCTACTCATTCCACTGAATAAGAATCGCATGGAAATAGAATTATAACTTGATAACACTAGTCTATGTAGCTACCTAGCGAGGATCAATTATATCAAACAATAATATCAAATAATATCAATAACCTCAAGCAGTGATAGAAATTGCAGAAATAATATCAACATCAATATAATGAATAGGCAGTACCGAAATGAATATCCATATCATGTACTACTCAAGGGCCATAATAAGGACAATATGCTACGATAAATGGGACTCAAACCCAAATGCTACACTCAGAAAGAGAAAATATGTCATGCCCAATTCATGAGTCATGATGGAACCTATTAAAACCCACCAATAGGTAACCCAACACTGTAACACAAATCTAAGGCAATGGGTCACTTCAGTAGAAATGCCCAACTAGGACTAAATACACGAAAAATTATAATCAACAATGTTCCACTAAAATAACATAATTGAAATACAGATACAAATCCCATGAACTGGTAATACCAGTACAAGATCATCTAAGTATGACAATAGGAATATAACTCAAAATCCTAAAATAGATAATACTTTTATATCGAATACAAAAAACTGAACAAGGATAGAGAAAAATGGGAGACTCAAAACTCCAAGATCTCACTCTGTATCTGAAAGATCAACACTGCATGATCTCAACTCAGCGGCAACAACTAGTACTCAAGTCTGTAAGTATAGTATGAGTACAAAAATAATGGGTACTCAGTAGGCATTATTGATCGACTGAGCTAAATCATGATATCAAGATGATATAAAGCAAGATAATATCTCAAAATAAAGGTACAAAATCAAACCTGAATCATCTTCATCATTACTGTAAGTAATAAATAATCAAACTAGAATGATATTATGATATATCATTTAAATAGATCCCAATACCATCATATATAAAGAGTAATGATCAAGAAGTGTACAGTGACACTAACATAATTGTAAGAGCATAAATACTAACTTGGAGCTCAAACATCAATTAGAGCATAAAGTAAAAGAACTCACCATGTTGTCCCATACCAATGGGGAGTACACCCAAAAGAACACAAAGTAAAGAACCTATCACGGCATCCCATACCACTAGAAAGTGCATCAAGGATCAAATCATCTATGTATATATACATATAACCAACTCATTATTTTCCATGGTTTTACATATTTCCCATCAATAGCCAGTTGCCCACATTTATAATTATCAACCATTACCACAATTAAATAACATATATAAAAGTACTCATACCCATAGTTATCTCAGCATATAGATATCTATCTCATCAATATACTACTCATACCCATAGTTATCTCAGCATATAGATATCTATCTCATTAATATACTTTACCTACTCATTATTAGCTAACCAATTATTATTAAATAACCACTAGTACACTAGTCATCAAATGACCTTTAATTATTAGACTAACCGATTCTTTACATAATCCTTACTCATGAGATGACAACTAACCATTATTCACTAACTAACCAACATCTAACATGTAGTTAAGGTTCACAACTAGACCATAGACACCATTTAACTAATGCTCAATTCTAGTCATCCTAATTGCACTAGTCACCATTTAGCAAAAGACAACTAATCATCATTAAAATACTTATCTATTTAACCGTAACGTCTTTTATTATCTAGCATCATTAATATATAAATCCTCGATTACCATCTAATCGATATCATAACTTAGTCATCAATATCATTAATCGTCACTAATGCTAAACCCATCTTTATCATTAGCCACGTATCAACCACAATTTGCTAATTATCACATTTCAACTAAACAAGGTTCTTTAGCTAGAACAATAAGCTTCTAGCAAATGAGTAATATAGGCACTTATTACCAAATAGCTCATTCTAATAGTCAATATTCCTTAATTAATCCATTTATTCAATGCTAACTATGCCCACTAGGTGAATCCTAAAATTCTACACAATATTATGCTTACCAACTTGTCCTAATTCATTATTTGACAAATACTACTTCTACTTACTGTTTAACACAAGCAAGAACTAAACCGCTAAAGAAGTGATTAGCATTAGAGAACTATAACCGACATTCTAAGGATAACATCATACCTTAATGTACATACATGTGTAATTATATAAAAGCATAACAACACATGTTCATATATATATATATATGTACTCTCACCATACATAGCATTAAGATATCCTCCAAACTTGTCAGGCATCATCACAATATCAATATATCCTCCAAATTTTTCAAGCATCATGACAACATTAATATATCCTCCAGACTTGACGAGCATCATCAAAACATCAATATATCCTCTTCACTTGTCGGGCATCATCATAACGTCAATAATCAGCTGGATTTGTCGAGCATTATCATAACATCAATACATCCTCCTAACTTACTGGCATCATTATAACATTAAAATATCATTTGGAATTACTGGGCATCATTATAGCATTAATATATATATATATATATATATATATATTCAATCAAATCAATAGTAAGTGCATGCCCCACGAGGGCTAAAGTGAAGGAGAAGTAAGGAAAAACATACCATAGTACCTCATCATTCATTGTCGTAATAATATATTAATAGGTGCATGGTCATGTACATTTATATGGTATGAACACTTAATGTATTACCAGGTTTAACATACTCATTAGCATGGTCAATTACAAAGCCATGGTTATACCTTCTAGAGCCCCTTGTTATTAGCATAATTTGCAATACTAGCACAAGAGGATTTTTAGCACAAAAATTAGTTTAGTCACTAGGCTTTAAAATAATATGAGTAATAACATAATCCAAGGCTCACATAGTAATTTAGTCAATGATTGAAGTGGTAGCATAGCCATGGGGGCTTAATTTATAAGGCGTAACATTGCTATCCAAGTATTATCAATAATTTAGAAAACAATCATGAGCATCATTTTCAATACCAACATCATGAATAAACTATTTACGAGGGTTAAACATCTATTACTAAAGGAACATTCTAGGCATTTAACAAGCATCTAGGTCACTAATGAAACTACATAACCCACACTTAAAGTGGGTCAAGTTTCTCTTCTAGTATCCCAAGTTTCTCTTCATGTCTAACTCCTGCTCGGGACTAAGCTAGGCTATCCAGATCATGTCTTAGAGGTTTATCAATCAAAACTAGTTCAATAATACAATTATTCCTCAACCACTACCCTTAGTTCAACCTAAGTGGCTAGGGCTAAGTTCACCACTATACATAGCTAAAGTCAACTTCATCTTAGTATGATTGACAAGGTCACTCCCATCTAACTAGGACAACTAGAATATTCTCATGCTATTTATGAGATAACAAGTCCAACTAGCTAATGTTCTAGACTATAGGTCAAGTATCCCACATTACGAGTTCAATAGTCTAAGTAGTTCAACAAATCCCAAAGATTACCATCTACCATTCCAACATCTAAAACCCATCCCAATCATAACAAAATATCAGAATTATACTATAATAAATCTCAATCTAACAAGAAATAAGATTAACCTACCTCAAATCTAAATATCGCTCATAAACCGATAACCTTCGATTTCTCTTTCCACGAAGCTTCTTCAAAGAGCTAAGCTATCAAATACACAATCTATACATCATTAAGAGAACATCAATACATACATTGCACCATTGGGCTTCAGCTCAAATAATGATACCAAAAATCCTCAAATGGGTCCCATATACAGACAATGAATTTCCAAGACCAACCCAATGTTCAATTACCATTAGGTAGTTATATCTCTCAATAATCAGGTGAATGACAAGCTTATTTGGGCTCAATTCATGCCCTCAAGCTAATTGGTGTTTGGGTTAAATAATAAAGAATTTAACATTATAAAGGAAGGATTCATACCTTAAATTCATTCTTAATCATGAATACACAAGCTATTCAAGCTTCCAATCAACACCCAAGACTTAATTTGTGGATTACACACTCTATTAGGGTTTTTCAGACTCAAAGAAATTGAAAAAAATGGATAATTCTCAACTAAAATGTATTTAAATACCCCTTCCCAGGCCCACGGTTCTTGTGATTTCCATCACTTTGGCTGCGATCCTAGCATCACGATCATGATACTATTTTCGTGATTATAGTACCCACTATTGTACCAGATGACAGCTGAAACTTAGAATATTTTCCAAGTTTTGGCCAATTCCTCGGGATGCATCCTGAATCCAATATGAGCAAATAAAATATGTAACCACACTGATTTCGACATTCAGGATGTGTTGGAGAAGTAGGATTTTCCATCTGAGGTCAGTTCGACCAAATATGGATCCCACACAAGAATTTCCAATTTATCAACTTTTTGATCAATAGGTCAAAATGAGCTCGGGTACAACGAGACCTAAACCAAAGGTCTTCCAAACCTAAAATAGATATTTTGGAGCTGCTAGTGTAGTCAGAATATGCATCTGATAACGTTACTTTAGTTTTTGCTTGCGGTATTTTGAAATCAGCAAAGACTTCTAAATAGGGAAATGGTTCTAAAAACCAAATAAACTATCCCATAACCAAACTATCAGTTCTAGAAAGTTATAAATAACTTAGGAAAGCTATGGAAAAGCTCTAGTTGTGATATAAAGCGGAATCACAAGAAATGACCTAAAGGGTCATTACAATATCCACTACTAAGAAACTTTCATCCCTATAAATGAACTAAAATTTTATTTTAATTTAGTAATTTTTAATAAGATAAATTTTAATATATTCAAATATTGAGAAAATAAACAATCATTATTTAACATTTAAATTGTAATGCAGTATCTTAATATCCAAATTGAGATTTCTTAACTTAATATTCGAATATGTATCGAAATTAATACGTACTAATTTTAATAAAAATAAATGAAGCTTTACTGTCCCTTAACAAGTTTTATAGATATTAAAAATAGGAAAAATTACATAAAATCACACCTTAACTTTTCATTATTACTTAAAATCTCATCCCACTAAACTAATTACAAAAATCTCTTCTAACTCATAAAAGTAGCTTATTTTCAGATACATCACAATTTATCCCTAGTACATCGCCTACTACACCGCAAATCTCACCCAAAATTCAGGTAACGTATCCAGCTATTTTCTAAATTCATCCATTTTGATTTAAGCAAAACTTTGATTTTTTTTATCACAATTTCTATAAATTAATTCGCCTAAAATCTCGCCCAAAATTCGCCTACTGGCTATGATATTTTAAGCAAAACTTTTGATTGTTTTTATTATAATTTCTATAAATTAATTTTCGTCCATTTGTTAGACTATTATGCATCAAAATATATTTTACTCTTCAGCAACGTATCATATAAGCTAATTGTAGTTTTATAACTTAATGTAAATTATATAATGTATCAAATATTTTCAAAAATAAGTCAAGTATAATGCAAACTTAATTACAGCGATGTATCTCAACCAAAATAATTTAATGTATCAGAAACTTACATTAACAATATAATAGTAGATATAGTATTGTTGTATTTGTATATAAATTAATGTATCATAAGATTTTAGCTTTTAATACAACGTATGAAATATTTTTACACATATAAAGTATTAAGTAAATTAAATATAATAATGTATTACTAACCACAAATAAATGTAATGTATCATGAACTGTAGTATATCATGAACTCAATCTTATTAAATGAGATATTTTTTACATAATAGGAAAACTTATGATATTTGTTATCATAAGTTAGTAAATGACGTATATTATGTAATTTAAACGGCAATTTCTTTAATTAAGCGCATTAATTACTCAACTGTAGGATTAATTATTGTTTCTTTCTGTTCTTGATCACAATTAAAGATTTATTAATGTAACATAAACTAATGTATCATGACGCTAACTAATGTATCATATCTGAGATTTTATGTAATTATTATAAAAGTAGGGAGAAAGAGTAATTAGATAGTAAAATATTGAGGTTTATGTTGTTTACTCTTAAAAATACTCTAAATGCTTACTAAAATAAGTAAGCACCTCATATACATAAATACTTATACTGTCAAATCTCTCTATAATGACATTGTTTGTCCAAAAATTTCATGATGGCTATATAGATATATTGACATTTGACGTTCAAATCTCATTTAGATGTTATAAACAAAATTATGTAAAATTAGAAAGAACATGAATATAAAAAGACAAATATTAATAGTCTTTTCCGTGAAGTCAACAGATAACTGATGGTGCGCCATTAAATACATTTTTTTCTTCAATTAAATATAAGAAATTACCATAATTACTTATTTAAAAATAAAAAGGAATAGACATGCCCAACTATCTCTATAAATATTTCTAAATTCATAAATTTTGCATATAAGAGCATATAATAAATATTAAAAAAAAAAAACTAGTTATAAGAAAATTAATATGGGCTTGAGAGGCTTAAGAAGTTGCTTAAATATTTGAGGCACAATTATATAAATGATTTATTATTGAATCGTAACTTTGCATCTTAATTTGTATTATCTAAAACTTATTTAGGAAAAAAAAAGATTTTAAATTTAAAATTAAAATTATTTTTGGTAAAATATATATAATTTATTTAATCCAACCTTTCTCATATTTTTCTTAATAGAGTAAAATATTTATTTAACTAAAAACTTTATCATAACAAATTTATTAAGTGCATGAGTTAAAAATTATAATAAGCTACAAAATTTTATTATTACTTTAAATTAGTATCTATATCTTTTTTTTTTGGTTTTCCATCCGGTGTTCGATACTCGCATTGGAGCCCGACTAATCCGGATTCGCATAGGGTAGGGCCCCATGATATTTGATACCTTGAAGGATTAATTTTCGTTTAGATATAATAGTTCTATTTAAATAATTTATTATTGCTAAAAAAATCAAAGATGTGACTACTTCAAACAATGACAAAAGCTTATGATTTTTAATAAAATTTTGTTGCAATAATAGAATTATGAACATATCATTTCATTATAACAAATAATTGTATCCAAGTTATTGTCACAAATTATTTTAATCTGAAATAAAAATATCTCTTTAGCTATAATATTTTATTTTAAGTAATTATTTATTGTGAATAAAAAGAATTACTATTGCGCCGATAAAATGATGAGTGGTAAAATTCTATAATTAGCTATGAAATTTTAGTGTATCAATAAACTTAGTAGCTATTTAGGTAACGATTGCCACAAATTATTATACCCTGAAGCAAAAATATCTATTTAACTACAATATCTTGCTTCAAAAAGTTTATTGTGGCTACAAAAAGCTACTATTGCTATGGTAAAATAAAATGTGTTGCAAAAAATTATAATTAGTTACAAAATTTTATTGTAGCAATAAAGTTGTAGCTATTTTGGTAACTATTACCATAAATTATCATATCTTGAAGCAAAAATATATGTTTAGCTACAATATTTCTAGTAATTTACTATGACTAAAAGATTGTTATTGCTACGGTAACTTTAAATGCGTGCCAAAAACTTATAATTAACTATAAAGTTTTATTGTAGCAATAAACTTGTAGCTATTTGGACAACTATTGTCACGATGTTAGCAACTACAGCAAAATATGAGGAATTAGTTTTGCCAATTTATTTTTGTAGCTAATTTTTTTTTACAAAATTGTAAATAGCGATGAAATTTCAATTTGTGTGGCTGTTATTAGGTTTTAGCCACGATTTTCGTATATGTAGCTGAGAATTTGTAGCTATATATGTTGTGAGCGATGATGAGGTTGTTCGTAATGGTTGTGATAGCAGAAAAGATTGGTGGTGGCGGCCGATGGTTGTAAATGAAAGTGATGATAGACAATGTTGTGATGATCGGATGATTAGCGATGGTGTCTGGTGATTGTGGATAGAGTGTGAAAATTATAAATAAAAATACCTCTTAGCGATATTAAGATTGTGTTCGATTTTAATGATTAAGACATATCTAGATCAAATAGATTCTTAATTTTTAATAAATACAAATATGCTTAACCATTCATATCCAGACCTCGCTTAGTACAGAAGTTCTAAGCGCTTGAATTGTGAAATCTTTGATTCATATTTCTAAATCAGAGCGTGGTACTTAAGTTCTGACGCCCTTTAGTTCAATATTGATATTTTAACCTCTAAAAGTTAGTCAAAAATGATTGGTGTTTCATAAAATCAAGATTTTGTTTTTTCAAATGTGCTTTCGATACATGAAATATTTGAAGGAAAGTTGTCTTTTAAGTCTTGAATGAAGAATTGGTGACATTGACCAGCTTAAAGGGTCAAACACCATTTGAAAACTTGATTAAGTTAATTGTAGAGTTGATTAATATTTTCAAAACTTTCTAATCTTTTCAAAAATATAAATCAACCCAACCCACACCCCTCTTCAATCCAAATCAACCAGTCTCTCTCCCCTCTCTCTCGACAGCTTCTCTCAACTCTCTCCCAACTAACAGTTCTGCAAAATTCTCCTTTCAATCTCTGGCAAAAAATAGTCGGGCGAGTTCCTTTTCGACTTTCAACCGTCAATCAACGTGAAGATTTCTCCGGAGAAAATAACTTCGAGTTCTTTGTCATCCCATTTCTTTTTTCACAGGTAAAACATTCTGAAGAAAAAGAGGAACTTGAGCCAACTACTCTTCTAGTATTGAAATGTGAACTGAATAAAATCCTACTTTCTAGCATTTCTTCTCTTTGTTGTCGTACTGTTGATTCGGATTTGTTGGTGATTTTTGTCCACAGTTGATATTCTTAGTGTGTGTGTGTGTGATGTGCTAGTGTTGCTAGGTTGATTTGTTGTTTGTCTTGGAAAATATAGTGTTGAAATAAATGAACATATGATGCAATAGATAAATACATCTGATGAAACAGATGAAAACATCTGATGCAACAACTGAAGACATCTGATGCAGCAGATTAAAATCTGATGCAACAGATTAAAATCTGATGCAACTATGAAAATCGATGTAACAGATAAACAATCTAACAGATCATTCATCTGTTGCGACAAACGATCTTCTGTTTGGAAGAAATCTAAACAACATTGACCCAACAGATAACTCATTTTCCAACAGATGAGTGATATGTTTCAACAGTTCAGTGATCTATTTTTATTCTCTCTAAAGGTTTACTCATCCGTTGCAATAGGTCAGTTATATGTTGTAATAGATAAAGTACCTAGTGCAATAGATCAGTGATCTATTTTTATTATTTCCAATGGATTACTAATCCATTGCAACAAGTCATTTATATGTTGCAATAGATAACAAACCTGGTGCAACAGATTAGTGATATATTTTTATGGTCCTATTTGGAAGAAATCTAAACAATATTAATCCAACAAATAACTTGTTTTCCAATAAATGAGTGATATATTTTAATAGTTCAGTGATCTATTTTTATTCTCTCCAAAGGTTTACCCATCGTTGCAACAGGTCATTATATATGTTGCAACAGATAAAATACCTAGTGCAACATATCAGTGATCTGTTTTTATTACTTCCAATAAATTACTCATCCGTTGTAACAGGTCATATATATGTTGCAACAGATAACAAAGCTGGTGCAACATATTAGTGATATGTTTTTATTGTTTTCAATGAATTACTCATTCGTTGCAACAGGATGGTTATATGTTGCATCAGATAAAATACCTGGTGCAATAGATTAGTGATTTGTTTTATGGTTTCCAACGGTTTACTCATCTGTTGCAACAGTTGGTTAGATGTTGCATCAAATAACATACTTGGTGCAACAGATTAATGATCTATTTTTATTATTTTCAATGGTTTACTCATCCATTGCATCCGGGTTAGACAAATTAGAGATCTGTTTTTATTATTTTCAATGGTTTACTCATCCATTGCAACAGGTCGATTATATGTTGCAACAAATAACATACCTGGTGCAACATATGTGTTGTTTATTGAAACTATTTTTTTTTACCATTGTGCATGTTAGATTCATTATTATCCCTTTTTAACAATGTATTAATCAATTATAATTTATTTTATGTTCCTGTTAATTTAAGATAATATGGCTCCAAAAAGAAAAGAAATCGAATCAAGTTAAAGTAAAGGAATAAGTGCAGCAGCTCGGCTACATCCACCACTCTATGAGCTTTCTTTACAAGCATTATCACAATCAGGAGTAGAAGATAATGAACACGGGGAGGAGGAATATCTCAAAAAAGATGATCTAAATGCTAATATCCCTTCCATCGAAGAGTTGGTCAAAAACTTCAGCATTGATCGTTATTTTGTGAGAATACAGTGCGATGGTGCCACAAATTTAACGGGTGATTTCGTGGTTAAGTCAGCCATGGGAAAATCTTTCAACGCCTTCAGAAAAATACTCTGAGAACAAAAATTGGATGCTTATTTTAGGAAAAGCTGCTTTGGGTAATATCTTTATTTGCCGGAGGACGACAATGCTCGTTTCTAGATGAAAATGGTATAGATCTTCTCAAGCGTAGGTTTATGTATGAAAACAAAGACAAGATAGATGATGTGTGGATAAATTACTGTGGCATGCCTGTTTATTTTGGTTGGAAGGATTTTGCCATAGTCACTGGACTAAAATGTTATCATCCTTCTCCTTCTCAAGTTATACCTACTCTGACACAAAAGAAAACACCCCGCACACCCAAAAAAGGCAAAGGCAAGTCGAGTGATCGTGAGGACCTGGTGTCCATTATTGGTCTAAGCTTCAAAAACAAAAATTTTATAGAAGCGTTGAAAGGTAAAGGACTCTCAAAGAAGCATAAATAATCATTGTGTTTGGTTTGGTTTGTACATAATATTCTTTGGGTGAGAGACGTTAACAACAACATAAGCCCCAGTTTAATAAATCTCTTTGAGGATTTTGAGGCATTTAACAGCTATCCTTGGGGTTATGAAATCTTCAAAATGACTGTCCAATATTTGTTGACTTCGTTGACACCAAAGATAGTCAACTTATATGGTTTTCCATGGGCCTTCATGGTAAATATTTCTTTTATCATGATATGATTCATCATTTTTTTATTCAATAATGCTTTTAATTTATTGACATTATGTTATAGGCTTGGGCATTTGAAGCCATTCCTTATTTGAGACAACAAGTGAACTACCAGGAAAAAGTTTTTTGTCCAAGAATCCTGAGATGGTTGTCGGCCAAAACCGATAAAAATGCAAAATTTCTTGATCTTTTCAATCCCCCCAAGGAAGCAGTGAGTCCAATTCTAATCAAGTTTTTTTATTTTAATTAATAATTATTTTAAATGATTTCATCATTATTCTAATATATGGACTGGTTTATTTTAGATTGTCCATCCATGGGTTGTTCTGACCAAATGAGAGTTGAAGATGTCATTTTTCTTAATTTACGGTCTGTGAAAACTTTATCGGATCTTAAGGTCATTGATAGAATAATGATAGAATTATTTGGAGCAACAACCATCACAAAAAAAATAATTTTGAAGGGTGTGCTTGTTGTTGTTGACGATGGTAGTTGTAGTGGTAGTGGTAGTGGTGCTGTTGTTGGGACTAATGATGCTCCTCTTACCCTTTTTGAAACAACAAGCCATTATGATTATGATCATACTGGTTGTACAGATTTGGCCACATCTAGCGAATGTTCTGCATGCAAATGTCAAGACTCCAAGGAAAAACACAATAGAGTGATTAATGCTATTAATGCACTAATTGCTTCTGTAAAGAAAATGACATCTAAGAGGGGTGTAATTCCATCAAAGAGGATTTCATATCCATACACTCTACTAGAGATCAAGGCGGCTAAGAGAAGAAGGAAGATACTTCTAAGGCATCATCAAGCATAAAAAAAGGTAAAATTTCAACCCCTCTGTCTTTGTTTTGCACCGATGTTTAGTGTGCAAGGACCACAGGAGAGCATCATGAGCTGAAGAAGGTGAATGTACATCGCCTGCTCCAACAAACAAACAGACACATATCTATTTAAACAGATGATATATCTGCTGAAAATTATGTAACACCCCAATTTTCTAAAACCGGAATGCCACACGGTGCTCATGATCCTGAAGGACCACAAGCTAACCTTATTCTGATATCTGTACGTGTACATTGCATAATATATGAATATAAATGCAGAAACTTAAACTGAAAGGACATAAGGTTAAATACTGAACATAATCTGAATAATAACAATGTCTGAATAAAGTGGTATCACAATACTAAAATAAAACCAAAATACTGAAGTCTGAATCTAGTCTGTAATCTAGTCTTAAAGTCTCTAACTGCCTGAAGTAGGGAGTGGAAGGAACATGTCTCCAACTAACTCCCGACTACTGAAAGCCAAACTGAAATACTGAAGTAATAAAGTAGTAATCATGTCCTCGGAGAATGAGGACTCACTGCTAACTCTAACTTCTGAAATATGTAATGCTACTGTTGCTCTGGAACTCATGCCTCTGAAGCTATGGTGTAACACAAGAGAAAGCACCATAGAACAAATACATTAGTACGTCTGAATGTACTGAGTATACGAGTGAGGTAGGCTAAATGCAAAGGGGTTTAGATGCATGAACAATACGAATTAATATTGTAACGCCCCGAAATCGGATCCCGAGACGTCACACAGTGCTTTAGGTCACAAGTGACCCCAAGCTAATCCTTCATCTAGCATAACCCAAAGCAACTGAATAAAATACATAAAATAGAAGAAATAATGCGGAAACAACCCATAACTTAGTCTGACCAACATGAAAGTAAATTTACACGGTCATAATTCTTCTCATATATATACAAATTTAAAACTGAATACACTGACTACTAGTGACTGTCTAGGAAGCCTCTACTAGCATTGACCAAAGATAGTCGGGTCATGACTCCCAACTACCCCTACTCAATACGATTGAATACAAAAAATATAATATACCTCAAATCTGAACAACTCAAGTCCCTGAATCAAAAGGACTAATCACCTGTCGATCGAGAGCTGCGACCCAGCTAAACATGATATGTGTGCTACAGCTTGGACCTACATTTTGGTAAGAATGTAGCCCATGGAAAATATGTGGGTCAGCACTTTGAAATGTACTGAGTATATGGGGGTGCATGCAACAATATAAATAGTACAATCAATTTCATGAAAACATGCATACGGACAATGATGACTCACTTGGCTTGAGTTATATCAAATCATACTTTCGTAATTTCATAATAAACAGTTCATAAGATAAAATCTAATAATCCACGTAAATCATTATAAAGCATAAATTATGATAAATCATCCTAAATCATCATAGATTATCATATCATCAAAAATCATCATAGGTAATTATAAATTATCATAAATGACCATAAAATATCATAAACATCTTAACTCTTTGACTCAAATCTCGGAGTGACTCGGTAATTCAAGAAACTTAATCTTATAGACACGGGAGTTTCCTATAACCGACAACCTCACATGAGCTACGTGGAATACCAACGTTTGAAACCCCCGTTGGCGGGAGCGTCATACTCTTTGCTAGGGAGTACTACCTTAAAACTGCAATAATCACAAATGGGCTCTCTGTCCAATAATATCATCATCAAACAACCCTACGGTGGCACATAGGTTTGGGGAAATAACAAATTTCCCTCTCGGTGCTAAGTACTACTCCCAAACAAGCTCAGAACGCGTTATGAAATCTACCACAACATCCCAAGGGTCTATCATAAAGACCAAATCAAATCTCTTTCTCATTTATCAAATCATATCAATTTGTGGATTCCTAACTCAACACATTTTAGCTCAAAATATTTTAATCTTCCTCAACATCAACAAGGTATCAATGCATTGAACCATAACCGACTAGACATTTGGATAAGGATATGAAGACTCAATACGTAATATTTTCAACAATTTAGCTCATCCAAACCATCCGGAAGATACCAAGACTTATTGCAACTTTGATATCAATATAACCAATAACTCAAATCGCCATAAGTAAGCTCAAAATTTGACACATGGCTCGAAAACACTTGGAAATACCAATAATTTATTCTTAAACTTAAAACATGGATACATGATCAAAATATATCAATTCTTGATAAAAACACCAAGAATACCAATATTAAATCTCAATTCATAGAACGAAAATAGTCAAATACTCTTGTGATTCAAAACTTACAATTCAAATCTTTATAAGTTCATAATCGAATTATTTAGACATAATTCAACTTACAGAACCATATGAATCCATTACATAATCAAAATCTCATGGTAGGATATCTTGAAAATAAATTCATTTTCCAAACTCATAATAATCCATAATAAAAATTAAAGATACGGGCAGAAGAACGAAAGAATTATTCTTGTTCAAAGACCCACATACCTAAAAATGGAAGATGAATATGAACTTCCGACTCCGGAACTTTATTCACAAAAATAAAGGGTGTTTCTTGAAGCCCTTAACCTGATCAAATCGAATCCCAAATCAATTTAAAATTTCTACGGTTCAATCAAGAGACATAGAAGGATGAAATTTGGAGGAGTAGGGTTAGGGTTTGAGCCTTAGAAAATTTTGAAGAAAAATGAGCTCTTGAATGCCCTCAATGGACTTAAAAATCAAATAATGTCAAATATGTCCTTTGGTGGATTGTTTTGATAGGCTGAATTAGATCGACCATATGCTCCGATGGACAAATTGGATAAAACCAATTTCATTGGAAAGAGGACTCTCAGAGCTTTTTGTTGATATATAGTAGCTCAACCAGATCATTATGTACAAGGAGTTATGATCGTTTGAAGTTGACCCTAAAATTCGCCTGGCCTTAGTATTTTTTTTTCCTGCACATTTACTGTTCACCACTATTCACGGTTAGATCGGAATGATCATAACTCATCGCTCGAGTGTCCATTTTGGATGATCCACATATCGTTGGAAATCTTATTCGATGCTCTACGCGATGACGGGTCGCATATCCAAAAATTCCACAAAGAAAAATTACTAATCACGATAAAGAACAGAATTCAACACATTTTCGTCCGAGATCTTAACGGACTCTTGAAAAGATAAAAAGGCTTTAACAACTAGACATATTTGGGAGCAAACTATTTAACGGGAAAACTCGGGGTATCACATCATCTCCCCCTTGGAAACATTCATCCCCAAATGTCACTCGCCGGGTTAGAAAGACACGGAAAATTGAGGATACACAGCTAAAATAGCTTGATGAACAAGTTTATATTTTTCTAAGCTTTGGAGTACTTTTTGACGCATAAGCTCATGATAATCACAATGACATAGTTGAGTCTATTACTAAAAGAGTTGGATGAAGGAAAAATTATTAACTTCGATTTAAATCCGCGTTCACAAAGAAAGAGATGAAAGATCTAGGATATGAAAACTCGGGATATCAGAATATCTCCCTCTTGGGATCGGTTCTCTCCGAATAATACTAATTGATACACAGGACACTTTATGATCGACCCATGGATTAATACTTGGGTCGGAAAGAAAAGAAAAGGCTAAATAGAATTTTGTAACTCGCTTCAACGCAAATAAATCATTCTTGAAATGGTTATGCTCACGAAACTTCAAGTAGTGAGATTGGACCACATCAGAAGATGGAAGAAATATATGAATCCGTCGGAATAACTATCAAGTTGAATTTCTAGGTACACGGACCTAATCAAGACACACTCTCATTCAATTAGGACATGATTCAAAATCTTTCCAAGGAACTTTCAATGCTATTAGGAAGCAATTGGGTTTGGGATATGGTCCGAACAATATATATATATATATATATATATATATATATATATATATATATATATATATATATATATATATATATATATATATATATATATATATATATATATATATATATATTGAAATAAGGATTTATAAATCGACCCCTATTTTAAGTACGGAGCGTAGGTCGATCAGTCTTATATCAAAATAAAAGTACTAGACCCCACGCAGTACAACTCTGTACTTTCAAGCTTATCAATACGCTTACAACCTTTCTCCGCAATACTATTTTCCCCAAATACCATACTTACTTGATTCAATTCATAATTCTCACAAAGCATTTGCAATCTCGGTTATTCAAATCTAACTAAGCCAAACTCTCTCTCCTCATTTTCAAGCTTAATTTGGAGTCACCAATTCCTCCACCTAACACCGTAACATAGCACCATTCTGAATTATAAATTTGCACACATCCACATTGTTACAATTCCTTATCTCATAGATAATTCTTATTACCACTCAATCAACTCTAATCCACTTAACACTCACCATTTTCAACTATCATATTCATATCAACAAGTCTTGAAGCTTAAGGAACAATTCATAGGCATATATGCAATTCAACTTATAGCAATGCCAAGGCTTGCAACTAATATCCTCAGACAGGAGATATATTCACAATACATGAGTTCTATGCAAGATCAATTTACAAGAGCTTTTAGCTTAGACTTCTAAATCAAAATAGACACCAAAACTTATCGATAATATAAACTTTAATCTCCGTCCATATATACACACATGATGTTCAAGCCTATCTTTATAATTACGTATCCACACCTAATCAACACCCATAAAACACCTTTTTCAAATTCTATAATCCTTTATTAAGACAACTTCCGGGCACTATTCTTAAGAAAAAACTCACTAACTTTTCCAATTAACTAAGCCATGCACAAGATTTCACTTCAATAATTTCCCACCTACAAACCTAGATAAACCATCACACAACTACTTTCACAAACACAACACAAAATGCTTCAAATAATCATGACATCCATCAAAAGCCTAGCCTCAAGCTTACTCCACACTTGCCACCTTAGCTAAAATGAACATGCCACAATTTTTATCAATAAAAACCCGCTCACTCTCTCCTATTTTCACCACTGTTCATCCACACTCCCTCAATAAATGGAAAGTAATGAAAGGGTAGAATATGAAGGGATATTGTGTATAACTTGGTGTAGTTATTAAGGCTGGAGAACTAGGGCATCAAATGCATGAATTCAACCAGAATCAAGATTAAAGATTAAGGACACCCAGGACATAAATTGAATCTTATTGGTCGCTAAGGGTGTTGCCGGTGGACTGAACTTGAACATACAATAAAACTTAAGCACATGTATTATGAACCGCGCAACTTGAGTTTGTAGTTTATAGCTTATGGAATGTCGATTTCACCCGCTAGAAAAATTGGGACTCCATAGTTTGATAGTTAGGAGAATACATGATTTCTCATGATATGCATGAACATGTATTATGATCGGGGGAATGAAACATAAGGCATGAGAAAATATCGAAGTCATTGAAAAGGCTGGGGTAAAATAGGATCAACACCACTACTTCTCACCACTAACTTGCAACCCACCGATACACCTACCTGAATCCCGCAATCTTAACTTAGTTAATTTTTTTTCTACTATCTCCCCCTTAGACTTAATCCAACACTCTAAGTTAACGAATCACCATACAAACTCTAGTCCATGGCATTCGCTTTACTCCAGGGTCCCCGGATATACCCATACACAAGATCCATAACTTAACCAGCATAACTACACCTGCGAGCGCAAAACCCAATCTTAACATGACTCTCAAATACCCACCAACTTAGACAACTTCAAAAGTTATCATACAACAAGTCATGCACTCCACAGCTTAGATTCTAGCACTTACCATGGATACATCAAACCTTTGCTAAACCATACTAACTTCTTCGTGCTTTACTAACATCACATCTCAAACTAACACCCTCGTCAACCTCTAATGCCCAAGTTAACTCACAATTACATTGTATACCACATATCATCATTCATACTTACCCGATCAAGGATAACACTAACCGCTTAACATTTAATAACTTAAAAAAAAACTCCATAACACCTTGAGCATACTACTACCTCAACACACAATATAATACTTGATCACAAATAAATAGACTTAAGCTCCCCTACATACGATTCAAACCTACTAAATCTTCTCCCTATCACTAACGTCGTAGCAATTCAATCATTAAATTAATTTTTCTCATCACCCCTATAAAAACTTAACAACTCACTCTGACTATGATTAAAAACAATCTCAACAACCATTTCCATCTATCAAACACCCCAAACATACTAGTTCACCAAAACCTCTCGATAATAATCATCCACAATTCCATGGCCTATGCCATAATAATTTATTAAAACCGCATTCCACCATGTTTCCAACCCCACGGTTCTAAACAATGCAAGATCAACAGAGTAAACAGCCAGCTGCTAGTGAATCAAAACAAGCCTCACACGGCTTCACTAGACTTTGGTTTTGTATTTTGAAAAAGGAAATAAATATCAAAACAATTATGCTAATGAATCAAAATAAGCCCCACACGGCTTCACTAGACTTCAAGTTTTCATCAAAAGATGATCAAAAAATATTTTCAAGAAATAAAAGCCTGGTACACCATCAAGGATCCGAGAATATGTGTCTCACTTTACCTCAACTGAACGAATAAAGAGGGATGAGGGTACATCTTGAAAGCTATGGAACCTTTGCTAGTAAGCCCAGGAATATAATCAAGAGAGGAAATTGGAACTAGTTAATCACCATGTCTCAACATTAGTACACGGATAAGGAAAATACGAAATCACATCATGAATTCTAGGGAGAAATCCAAAAACACTTCCGACATAGGCTTAATGCACAACCATCAAGAATGTACATATGACACCTCAATTTTTCGGAACTCAAGAGCACTAATGAAATTATTTTTTTTCTAGCTCACTTACAAGCCCGTAATATCAGAGGAGATTATCTAAGAAAGCACCATCTATAAGGATTTATGCTTGACTGTATCCGGTATTTTAGAACAAGGCAAAATAACCCAGTTTATACAAGATATGAAGCCGTATGAATTTCTTAAGGAACCTTTCCGCAGCACGATCTACGACTTGAAAGAAAGGGAATATTTTCCTAAATACCTCGTAGCTTCTCAAAGAAAAGTACAGACGTCTCTGTATCGGTCTGCAACACTTTACTAGACATGGCTTCATAAACACCCTAGGACACTTGAACTCTGTGCTCTGATACCAAGCTTGTAACGCCCCGAAATTGGATCCCGAGAAATCACACGGTGCTTAAGGTTACAAGTGACCCCAAGCTAAACCTTCATCTAGCATAAACCAAATCAACTGAATAAAATACATAAAATAGAAGGAATAATGCGGAAACAACCCATAACTTAGTCTGACCAACATGAAAGTAAATTTACACGGTCATAATTTTTCTCATATATATATAAATATGAAACTGAATACACTAACTACTAGTGACTGTCTATGAAGCCTCTACTAGCATTGATCGAAGATAGTCAGGTCATGACTCCCAACTACCCCTACTCAATACGACTAAATACAAAAAATATAATACATCTCAAATCTGAACAACTCAAGTCCCTGAATCAAAAGGACTAATCACCCGCCGATCGAGAGCTGCGACCCAACTGAACATGATATGTGCGCTACAGCTTGGACCTACATTTTGGTAAGAATATAGCCCATGGAAATATGTGGGTCGGCACTTCGAAATGTACTAAGTATGTGGGGGTGCATGTAATAATGTAAATATTATAATCCATTTCATGAAAACATGCATATGGACAATGATGACTTACTTGGCTTGAGTTATATTAAATCATACTTTTTATAGTTTCATAATAAACAGATAAAATCTCATAATCCACGTAAATCATTATAAATCATAAATTATGATAAATCATCCTAAATCATCATAAATTATCATATCGTAAAAATCATCATAGGTAATTATAAATCATCATAAATGACCATAAAACATCATAAACATCTCAACTCTTTGACTCAAATCTCGAAGTGACTGGGTAATTCGAGAAACTTAATCTTATGGACACCGGAGTTTCCTATAACCGATAACCCCACATGAGCGACGTGGAATACCAATGTTTGAAACCCTCGTTGGTGGGAGCATCATACTCTTTGCTAGGGAGTACTACCTTAAAACTGCAATAATCACAATCGAGCTTTTTGGCCAATAATATCATCATCAAACAACCCTACGGTGGCACATAGGTTTGGGGAAATACCAAATTTCCCTCTCGGTGCTAAGTACTACTCCTCGACAAGCTCAGAACGCGTTAGGAAATCCACAATAACATCACAAGGGTCTATCATAAAGACCAAATCAAATCTTTTTCTCATTTATCAAATCATATTAATTTGTGGGTTCCTAGCTCAACACATTTTAGCTCAAAATATTCTAATCTTCCTCAACATCAACAAGGTATCAATGCATTGAACCATAACCGACTCAACATTTGGATAAGGATATGAAGACTCAATATGTAATATTTTCAATAATTTAGCTCATCCAAACCATCCAGAAAATACCAAGACTCATTGCAACTTCGATATCAATATACCCAATAACTCAAATCGTCATAAGGAAGCTCAAAACTTGATACATGGCTCAAAAACACTTGGAAATACCAATAATTCATTCTTGAACTTAAAGCGTGGATACATGTTCAAAATATATCAATTCTTGATAAAAACACCAAGAATCCCAATATTAAATCTCAATTCATAGAACGAAAATAGTCAAATACTCATGTGAATAAAAACTTACAATTCAAATCTTTATAAGTTCATAATCAAATTATTTAGACAAAATTCAACTTACATAACCATATGAATCCATTAATTGGCAAGCTTGAACAATTTACATATATACATAATCAAAATCTCAGGGTAGGATATCTTGGAAATAAATTCATTTTCCAAACTCATAATAATCCATACTAAAAATTAAAGATACGGGCACAAGAACGGAAGAAGCCTCACATACCTAAAAATAGAAGATGAATATGAACTTCCGACTCCGGAACTTTATTCACGAAAGAAAGGGTGCTTCTCAAAGCCCTTAACATGATCAACTCGAATCCCAAATCAATTTAAAATTTCTACGGTTCAATCAAGAGACATAGAAGGATGAAATTTGGAGTAGTAGGGTTTGGGTTTGAGCCTTAGGAAATTTTGGAGAAAAATGAGCTATTGAATTCTCTTAATGGACTTAAATCCATGGTTTACCTGAATGGATTGGAGTGGGAATGAACAAAATACCCTTAAAAATCAAATAATGTCAAATATGTCCTTTGGTGGATTGTTTTGATAGGCTGAAGTAGATCGAACATAACTTTTTTCTCCGATGGACAAAATGGATTAAACCAATTTCATTGGAAAGAGAACTCTCAGAGCTTTCTATTGATATATAGTAGCTCACTAAGATTATTATGTACAAGGAGTTATGATCATTTGAAGTTTACCCTAAAATTTTCCTGGCCTCAATATTTTCTTTCCTTCACATTTACTGTTCACCACTATTTACGGTTAGATCGGAATGATCATAATTCATCGCTTGAGTGTCCGTTTGGGATGATCCACATATCGTTGGAAAGCTTATTCGATGCTCTACGCGATGATGGGTCGCATATCCAGAAATTCCACAGAGAAAAAGTTTTAATAACAATAAAGAATAGAATTCAATACATTTTAGTCCGAGATCTTAACGGACTCTTGAAAAGATAAAAAGACTTTAATGACTCGACACATTTGGGAGCGAAATATTTAACAGGAAAACTCGGGGGTTCACATCATCTCCCCCTTGGAAACATTCATCCCCGAATGACACTCGTTGGGTTAAGAAGACAAGAAAAATTGAGGATACAAAACTAAAATAGCTTGATGAACAAGTTTATATTTTTCTAAGCTTTGGAGTACTTTCCGATGCATAAGCTCATGATAATCACAACGACATAGCTGAGTCTATTACTAAAAGAGTTAGATGAAGGAAAAATTATTAACTTCGATTTAAATTCGCATTCATAAAGAAAGAGATGAAAGACCTAGGATATTAAAAGTCGGGATATCACAATATCTCCCTCTTGGGATCGATTTTTCCTGAAAAATACTAATTGATACACATGACACATTATGATCGACCCATGGCTTAAGACTTGGGTCGGGAACAAAAGCAAAGGCTAAATAGAATTTGGTAACTCTCTTCGACGTAAATAAATCATTCTTGAAATGGTTATGCTCACGAAACTTCAAATAGTGAGATTGGACCACATCGGAAGATGGAAGAAATATATGAATCCGTCGGAATAACTATCAAGTTGAATTTCTAGGTGCACTGACCGAATCAAGACACACTCTCATTAAGTTAGGACATGATTCAAAATCTTTCCAAGGAACTTTCAACGCTACTAGGAAGCAATTGGGTTTGGGATATGGTCCGAACAATATATATATATATATATATATGTATGTATGTATGTATATTGAAATAAGGATGTATAACTCGACCCCAATTTTAAGTACGGAGCGTAGGTTGATCAATCTTATATCAAAATAAAAGTACTAGACCCCACGCAGTACAACTCCTTACTTTCAAGCTTATCAATACGCTTCGCACACCCTTTCTCCGTAACACTATTTTCACCAAATACCATACTTACTTGATTCAATTCATAATTCTCACAAGTCATTTGTAATCTTGGCTATTCAAATCTAACCAAGCCAAACTCTATCTCCTCATTTTCAAGCTTAATTTGGAGTCACCAATTGCTCCACCTAACACCGTAACATAGCACCATTCCGAATTATAAATTTACACACATCCACATTGTTACAATTCCTCATCTCACAGATAATTCTTATTACCACTCAATCAACTCTAATCCACTTAACACTCACCATTTTCAACCATCATATTCATATCAACAAGTCTTAAAGCTTAGGGAACTATTCATAGGCATATACGCAATTCAACTTATAGCAAGGCCAAGGCTTGCAACTAATATCCTCAGACAGGAGATATATTCACAATACATGAGTGCTATGCAAGATCACTTTACAAGAGCTTTTAGCTTAGACTTCTAAATCAACATAGACACCAAAACTTATCGATAATATAAACTTTAATCTCCGTCCATATATACACACATGATGTTCAAACCTATCTTTATAATTACTTATACACTCCTCATTAACACCCATAAAACACCTTTTTTAAATTCTACAATCCTTTAATAAGACAACTTTCGGGCACTATTCTTAAGAAAACACTCAGTAACTTTTCCAATTAACTAAGCCGTGCATAAGACTTCACTTCAATAATTCCCCACCTACAAACCTAGATAAACCATCACACAACCACTTTCACAAACACAACACAAAATTCTTCAAATAACCATGACATCCATCAAAAGCCTAGCCTCAAGCTTACTCCACACTTGCCACCTTAGCTAAAATGAACATGCCACAATGTTTATCAACAAAAACCCGCTCACTCTTTCCCATCATCACCACTATCCATCCATACTCCCTCGACAAGTAGAAAGTCATGAAATGGTAGAATATGAAGGTATATTGTGTCTG
This sequence comes from Capsicum baccatum var. pendulum, assembly GCA_030864225.1. Taxonomy (NCBI): domain Eukaryota; kingdom Viridiplantae; phylum Streptophyta; class Magnoliopsida; order Solanales; family Solanaceae; genus Capsicum; species Capsicum baccatum. The sequence goes on from CM061552.1 coordinate 138,406,765, forward strand.
ACTTGGTGCGGTTATTAAGGCCGGAGAACTAGGGCATCAAATGCATGAATTCAACCAGAATCAAGATTAAAGATTAAGGACACCCAGGACATAAATTGAATCTTATTGGTCGCTAAGGGTGTTGTCGGTGGATTGAACTTGAACATACAATAAAACTTCAGAACATGCATTATGAACCGCGCAACTTGAGTTTGGAGTTTATAGCTTATGGAATGTCGATTTTGCTCCCTAAAAAAATTGGGACTCCATATTTCGATAGTTAAGAGAATACATGATTTCCCATGATATGCATGAACATATATTATGGTCGGGGGAATGAAACATAAGGCATGAGAAAATATCGAAGTCATTGAAAAGGCTGGGGTAAAATAGGATCAACACCACTACTTCTTACCACCAACTTGCAACCCACAGATACACCTACCTGAATCCCGCAATCTTAACTTAATTAATTTGTTTATTCTACTATCTCCCCCTTAGACTTAAGCTACAAACTCTAGTCCATGGCATTCGCTTTACTCCAGGGTCCCCGGATATACCAATACACAAGATCCATAACTTAACCCGCATAACAACACCCACAAGCACAAAACCCAATCTTAACATAACTCTCAAATACCCACCAACTTGGACAACTTCAAAAGTTATCATACAATAATTCATGCGCTCCGCAGCTTAGATTCTAGCACTTACCATGGATACATCAAACCTTCGCTAAACCATACTAACTTCTTCATGCTTTACTAACATTACATCTCAAACTAACACCCTCGTCAACCTTTAATTCCCAAGTTAACTCACAATTACATCGTATACCACATATCATCATTCATACTTACCCGATCAAGGATAACACTAACCGCTTAACATTTAATAACTTAAAAAAATCCCTATAATACCTTGAGCATACTACTACCTCAACACACAATATCACATTTGATCACAAGCAAATAGACTTCAGCTTCGGTACATACGATTAAAACCTACTAAATCTCCTCCCTATTACTAACGTCGTAGCAATTCAATCATTAAATTTATTTTTCTTGTCACCTGCTATACAAACTTAACAAATCACTCTGACTACAATTAACAATAATCTCAACAACCATTGCCATCTATCGAACACCCCAAACATACTAGTCCACCAAAACCTCAGAATGACAATAATCATACATAATCTCATAGCCTATGCCATAATAATTTACTAACACAGTCTTCCACCACGTTTCCAACCCCCCGGTTTCAACTAATGCAAGAACAACAGAGTAAACAGCCAGCTGCAAGTGAATCGAAATAGGCCTCACATGGCTTCACTAGACTTTTTTTTGTGCTTTAAAAAAGGAAATAAATATCAAAACAATTATGCTAGTGAATCAAAATAATCCCCAAACGACTTCACTAGAATTCAAGTTTTCATTAAAAGTTGATCAGAAAATATTATTAAGAAATAAAAGACTAGTACACCATAATCAAGGATCCGAGAATATGTGTCTCGCTTTACCTCAACTGAACGACTCAAGAGGGATGAGGGTACATCTTGAAAGCTATGGAACCTTTGCTAGTAAGCTCAGGAATATAATCAAGAGAGGAAATTGGAACTAGTTAATCACCCTGTCTCAACATTAGTACACAGATAAGGAAAATACGAAATCACATCATGAATTCTAGGGAGAAATCCAAAAACACTTTCGACATAGGCTTAATGAACAACCATCAAGAACGTACGTATGACACCTCAATTTTTTGGAACTCAAGAGCACTAATGAAATTATTTTTTTCTAGCTCACTTACAAGCCTGTAATATCAGAGGAGATTATCTAAGAAAGCACCATCTATAAGGATTTACACTTGAATTTATCTGGTATTTTAGAATAAGGCAAAATGTCCCAATTTATGCAAGATATGAACCCATATGAATTTCTTAAGGAACCTTCTACAGCACGTTTTACGACTTGAAAGAAAGGGAACATTTTTCTAAGTGCCTCGTAGCCTCTCAAAGAAAAGTACAGATGTCTCTGTACCGGTCCGCAAGACTCTACTAGACACGGCTTCATAGAATCCCTAGGACATTTTAACTTTGTGCTCTGATACCAAGATTGTACGCCCCAAAATCAGATCTTAAAACGTCACACGGTGCTTAAGGTCACAAGTGACCCCAAGCTAACCCTTCATCTAGCATAACCCAAAGCAACTAAATAAAACACATAAAATAAAGAAATAATACGAAAACAACCCATAACTTAGTCTGACCAACATGAAAGTAAATTTACACGGTCACAATTCTTCTCATATATATACAAATCTAAAACTGAATACACTGACTACTAGTGACTGTCTATGAAGCCTCTACTAGCATTGACCAAAGATAGCCGGGTCATGACTCCCAACTACCCCTACTCAATACGACTGAATACAAAAAATACAATACACCTCAAATCTGAACAACTCAAGTCCCTGAATCAAAAGGACTAATCACCTGTCGATTGAGAGTTGCGACCCAGCTGAACATGATATGTGAGCTACAGCTTGGACCTATATTTTGTTAAGAACATAGCCCTTGAAAATATATGGGTCAGCATTTTGAAATGTACTAAGTATGTGGGATTGCATGCAATAATATAAATAGTATAATCAATTTCATGAAAACATGCATACGGACAATGATGACTCACTTGGCTTGAGTTATATCAAATCATACTTTTCATAATAAACAGTTCATATGATAAAATCTCACAATCCGCATAAATCATTATATATCATAAATTATGATAAATCATCCTAAATTATCATAAATTATCATATCGTCAAAAATCATCATAGGTAATTATAAATCATCATAAATGACCATAAAACATCATAAACATCTCAACTCTTTGACTCAAATCTTGGAGTGACTCGATAATTCAAGAAACCTAATCTTATTGACACGGGAGTTTCCTAAAACTGACAACCCCACGTGAGCTACGTGGAATACCAACTTTTGAAACCCCCGTTGATGGGAGAGTCATACTCTTTGCCAGGGAGTACAACCTTAAAACAGTAATAATCATAATCAGGCTCTCTGTCCAATAATATTATCATCAAACAACCCTACGGTGGCACATAGGTTTGGGAAATACCAAATTTCCCTCTCGGTGCTAAGTACTACTCCCCGACAAGCTCAGAACATGTTAGGAAATCCACCATAACATCACAAGGGTCTATCATAAAGACCAAATCAAATCTCTTTCTCATTTATCAAATCATATCAATTTGTGGATTCCTAACTCAACACATTTTAGCTCAAAACATTTTAATCTTCCTCAACATCAACAAGGTATCAATGCATTGAACCATAACCGACTCGACATTTGGACAAGGATATGAAGACTCAATACGTAAAATTTTCAACAATTTAGCTCATCAAAATCATCCGAAAAATACCAAGACTCATTGCAACTTCGATATCAATATACCCAATAACTCAAATCGTCATAAGAAAGCTCAAAATTTGACACATGGCTCGAAAACACTTGGAAATACCAATAATTCATTATTGAACTTAAAACGTGGATACATGTTCAAAATATATCAATTCTTGATAGAAACACCAAGAATCCCAATATTAAATCTCAATTTATAGAACGAAAATAGTCAAATACTCATGTGATTAAAACTTACAATTCAAATCTTTATAAGTTCATAATCGAATTATTTAGGCATAATTCAACTTACATAACTATATGAATCCATTAAATAATCATAATTGGAAAGCTTGAACAATTTACATATATACATAATCAAAATCTCATGGTAGGATATCTTGGAAATAAATTCATTTGCCAAACTCATAATAATCCATAATAAAAATTAAAGATATGGGCACAAGAACGGAAGAATTATTCTTGTTCAAAGCCCCACATACCTGAAAATGGAAGATGAATATGAACTTTCGACTCCAGAACTATATTCACGGAAATAAAGGGTGCTTCTTGAAGCCTTTAACATGATCAACTCAAATCTCAAATCAATTTAAAATTTCTACGGTTGAATCAAGAGACATAGAAGGATGAAATTTCTACGGGTGATCTCTGGAACTAATATTGAGAATACTCAACTGAATCTGAGACTGAGATCAAGCCTATCTAATGGGTGACCTCTGTAAGTACTGATACTAAATAACTTTATGTTAGACCAAGCCTATCTAGTGGGTGGTCTATGAATCTGTATAACTATCTGCGTTCCTTACTGAGATTGATGACTGTATCTGACAGTCCTGATTTTTGAGTTCTACTCTGAAGACTGATACTGAAACTGTAACTATGTGAGTTCTCACTTAATCGACATGCCCCGAGTCTGAACTAGTAGGGTCCAACCTGTAACCCCAACTGGAAGGGTATCAATACTGTGCCATGGGTAAAGACTTCTCTGATCAAGCCTATCTGATGGGTGACCCTCGTAGGAAGTCAAACCTAAGGCAGTATAATAGTCAAGTCTCTCTAATGGGTGATAAGCCTTTTTCTGACGGGTGACTCCTACATCCTGCGCTGGCTACACATTTTTGGAGTTCAGGTATTTCTCCTAACGAATCTATCTCTCTGACGGAGAGCCTCCATCCCTGCACTCACTCGGTGCTAGCTCCTACTCCCAACTGAAACACTCTGAACTGATTCTTATAACTTGTACTTGAACTGAATTGAAGCTGTTACTCAGTTTCTTACTTGACTAAGCTGACTGAGTTCACCTGGTTCCATTATTTGATGTAATACTACTGAATCTATTATCTGATTGAATGATACTAAGTTCTAAATTGATTTATTAAATGCTACTGAGATCGGAGGTAAGTACTAAAATGACACTAGAATGATAACGATACTTAGATTACTGAGATTTCTTAAGTTCTATAACTGTCTGAGAGTTTTGAATTCTTTAACTGACTGAGATCTACTGATCATAGCACGACTGAGATTATCTTAAGACTGACTCGGCTCTAGGCACACATTTATATTTTTTAGGTATAAGTACTCCCAGGACTTGATAAAAGGAAATTGACACACATGATACTTCTTGATCATAGGAATAGAATCCATAATTCGTAATATCATAAATAAAGGATTTCATACTACACATGGTTCTCAACGTCTTATACATGAAAAGGAATACATATAACATGGGTATACTTGCATACCTCAATATCATGGACATTCCATATCACAACAACAACTCATAACAACAACACATATCAATAACATGGAATTCATGTGGAAACCTAAGGAATAGAACATGGACTTGTCATTTAAGCCCTATTAAGTCATAAAAATATAGATTCTATCATTCTTGGCATTTTATCAAACACCTTACATGCACAACTTTGGGCATAGGTGTACTTATCAATTTGACAATCTTAATCCATTCAAAATTCATAGGTTTCAACTAACCTACTCACATGCTTCATGAAAAACACATCAAGAAACAACCTTGAATCCAAACAACAATCATCAACATGAATATAGTCATAACACAACAAGGAAATCATAATTTATAATTTAAAACATGATTCTTGAGCTCCATGGATGAAAGAAATCCATGGATGAACACTACGTATACCTTAGAAAGGAAACTTTGATGAGTTGCTGGAGAGTTCTTGGATTGGGAAACTTAATTCTAGATGATCTTAGAAAAATGGCTTGAATCTTGCTTTTGGAAGATGATTTTAATAAAAACCCTAATCTTGCGATTGAAAGTGTAAGAGAAGGTTTTTGAGATATTTAACTAAAGAAAAATAAGAGAAAGTTACATCCCTTGAGGTTTATAAGTCCTTGGAGGCAAATAAAAAGACCAAAATACCCTTATGAAACCACTTCGCAATTGCTGAAAATCTTAGCTGACGACCAAGGCTGAAATGTTGTCAGATTTGTGATAAGTCGTCACAAATATCGTCACTTGGGAGCTAGTCTCTGCCTAAGGCTAATGACATTCATGATAAGTCATCACACTTGTGATAACTCATCAGAAATGTCATCACTGGAGGCTGGATTCTGCCTAAGGCTGATGATGTTTATGATAAGTCATCACACTTGTGATAAGTTATCACAAATGTTGTCACTCAGTTTTCCAGGCTGACATGCTGGAGTAAAATAGGTATAAATTTTTGCTCCAGTGTTTGATTTTGGATAAATTGGTATCGTTGGAAAGATAATTCAAAGATATTTCATTTGAAATATAGTAGGTCCTCTAATCCGATGTATACAAGTAGTTATGGTTGATTAAAGTTGACCTATGTTTTGACGCTCACTAAAACTTGAACAATAGGAAAGCTTTCAACTTGCCCTTGAGTTAGGAGACCTCTATGATCTAAATTTATGCTAAAATAGATTTCCACACTACATAATTGATTAACACACTAAATTTACATAGGATTTGAGGCTTTTGAAACATCTACGCATATGAATAATAGATTTTTATTCTAGTCTGAAATGTGGGGTGTTGCATTATCTCCTCCTTGGAATCATTCATCCTCAAATGTCGATTGATAAGTTATGAGTACTGATCAAATGAACTTACTTAAGGGAAGTGAATATCTAAAACATGACTATATGATGAAAATTACTAACACACTGAATTTTCCACTAGAGTATGCATGCATAGAATACACGAATGAGACTATTGATAAGTGAATCCTCATAATGGATATGCATATCTGATGCATGGATACTTGACTGAGTTTTTCTCATGAATGTATAACTGAATACACTGATAAACTGAGCTTCTACTACTGAGCATGCATATCTAGTGAATGAGTACTTGAGCTTCTACTACTGAGCATGCATATCTAATGAACGAGTACTTGACTGAACTGACTCTTAAATGCTTGAATGAATATGTACTGATAACTAATACTATATTTGTGAGAAACATTTGGGCATGCAATTGAATGGGTTTAAAGACATAAAAGCATGGATAAATTATGGGATATCTCCCCCTTGGGACTCTATGTCACTCTAAGAAGGCTTACTTTACTGATACACTAGGGTAATGCATAGGGCATCTATGAACTGGATCATAACTAAATATTGGAGAGTTGAAACTAATGCATGATGCATGAACTAAGTTATACTCGCAACTACTAAGGTACTCTGTCTTGGAATAGTTACCTTACTGAGATTTTTGATTATATGACTAAATGGAAAGATATGAAAACAAACTATAGGAATATGATTGTGTGACTGCTAAACTGAACTGCTGGCTTTACTGGCTAACTCATACTGAAAACTTAAGCTTAAATGAAGCACTGCTTCTACATTCTTTCAACTAAACATTACACCTTCCCCTCAATTCTTCATCATAAGTCTGGGAACACTTCGCTAAACTCTGAACTGAACTACAATCAATCTACTCTAAGGTCTGCGATACAATAATGTACCTAAAATGATAACTCATCCTGCAAGACTACACCTGAAAGTATAAAGCTCACTGATAATACTATCCCTTGGGGTACAACTCTTGACTTTCTTTAGTACTGAAAATGGAATGCCACACGGTGCTCATGATCTCGAAGGACCATAAGCTAACCCTCCTTTGATATCTGTACCTATACACTACATAATATAAGAATATAAATGCAAAAACATAAACTAAAAGTCCATAAGGTTCAATACTGAACATAATCTAAATAATAACAATGTCTGAATAAAGTGGTATCACAAAACCAAAACAAAACCAAAATACTAAAGTCTGAATCTAGTCTGTAATCTAGTCTGAAATCCTCTAACTGTCTGAAGTAGGGAGTGGAAGGAACATGTCTCCAACTAACTCCCGACTACTGAAAGCCAAACTGAAATACTGAAGTAATAAAGTAGTAATCATGTCCTTGGAGAATAAGGACTCACTACTAACTCTGACTGCTGAAATCTGCAATGCTACTGCTGCTATGGAACTTGTGCCTCAACACCTATGGTGTAACATAAGAGAAAGCAACATAGAACAAATACGTCAGTACGTCTGAATGTACTGAGTATACGAGTGAGGTAGTTTAAATACAAAGGGGTTTATATGCAAGAACAATACGGACTAATATAAATGTGAGAATACATACATGCATAACTAACTGAAACTGAGCAACTGTATCTGATAGTCTAAATCTTCTAATAATAATTAAGAGTGACTAAGCTTGAGATCAGGCGTAACTAACGGGTGATCTCTGGAACTGATATTGAGAATACTCACCTGAATCTAAGACTGACATCAAGCCTATCTGATGGGTGACCTCTATAAGTACTGATACTAAATAACTTTATATTAGACCAAGCCTATCTAATGGATGGTCTATAAATCTGTATAACTATCGGAGTTCCTTATCGAGATTGATGACTATATCTGATAGTCCTGATTTTTGTTATCTACTCTGAAGACTGATACTGAAAGTGTAACTATGGGAGTTCTCACTTAACCGATATGCCCCAAGTTTGAAATAGTGGGGTCCAACCTATAACCCCAACTGAAAGGGTTCCAATACCATGCCACGAGTAAATACCTCTCTGGTCAAGCCTATCTGATGGGTGACCCTCATAGGAAGTCAAGCCTAAGGCAGTATAATAGTCAAGCCTCTCTAACGGGTGACAAGTTTTTTTCTAACGGGTGACTCCTACATACTGCACTAGCTACGCAGTTCTGGAGTTCAGGGATTGCTCTTAACGACTCTGCCTCTCTGATAGGGAGTTGTCATCCCTGCACTCGCTCGGAGCTAGCTCCTACTCCTAACTGAAAGACTCTGAACTGATTCTTAGAATTTGTACTTGAACTGAACTAAAGCTGTTACTGAGTTTCTTACTTGACTGAGTTCACTTGGTTCTGTTATCTGATAGAATACTACTGAATCTATTATCTGATTGAATGATACTAAGTTCTAAATTTATTTCTTGAATGGTACTGAGATCTGAGCAAAGTACTTAACTGAAGCTGGAATGATAATGATACTTGGATTACTGAGATTTCTTAAGTTCTATAATTGTCTGAGAGTTCTAAATTCTATAACTGACTGAGTTCTACTGATCATAGCACGACTGAGATTATCTTGAGACTGACTTGGCTCTAGGCACACAGTTATATTTTTTGGGTACAAGTACTCCCAGGACTCGATGGAAGAAAACTGACACACATGATACTTCTTGATCATAGGAATATCCACAATTCGTAATACCATAATTAGAGGATTTCATACTACCCATAGTTCTCAACATCTTATACATGAAAGGGAATACATATAACATAGGTATACTTGCATACCTCAATATCATGGACATTTCATATCACAACAACAACTCATAACAACAACACATATCAATAACATAGAATTAATCAGGAAACATAAGGAATAGAACATGACCTTATCATTTAAGTACTATTAATCATAAAAACATGCATTCTATCATTCTTGGCATTTTATCAAACACCTTACATGCACAACTTTGGGCGTAGGTGCACTTATCAATTTGATAATCTTAATCCATTCAAAATTCATGGATTTCAACTAACCTATTCACATGCTTCATGAAAAACACATCAAGATACAACCTTGAATCCAAACAACAATCATCAACATGAATATAGTCATAACACAAAAGAAAATGACAATTTATAATTTAAAACATGATTATTGAGCTCCATGGATGAAAGGAATCCATGGATGAACACTACGCATAGCTTAGAAAGTAAACTTTGATGAGTTACTAGAGAGTTCTGGGATTGGGAAAATTAATTATTGATTATCTTGGAAAGGGCTTGAATCTTGCTTTTGGGAGATGATTTTTATAAAAACCTTAATCTTATGGTTGAAAGTGTAAGAGAGGGTTTTTGAGATGTTTAACTAAAGAAAAATAAGAGAAAGTTACGTCCCTTGAGGTTTATAAGTCATGGGAGGTGAAGGAAAATACCAAAATACCCTTATGAAACACTTCCCAATTGTTGAAAATCTTAGCTGACGACCAAGGCTGAAATATCGTCAGATTTGTGATAAGTCATCACAAATGTCATCACTTAGGAGCTGGTTTCTATCTAAGGCTGACGACATTCATGATAAGTCGTCACACTTGTGATAACTTATCAGAAATATCATCACTGGGGGCTGAATTTTGCCTAAGGCTGATGACGTTTGTGATAAGTTGTCACACTTGTGATAAGTCATTGCGAATGTCGTCACTCAGTTTTCCAGGTTGACATGCTGGAGTAAAATGGGTATAACTTTTTGCTCCGGTATCCGATTTTGGCAAAATTAGAATCGTTGGAAATATAATTCAAAGATATTTTATTTAACATATAGTAAGTCCTCTAATTTGATATATACAAAGAGTTCTGGTCAATTGAACTTGACCTAAGTTTTGACGCTCACTAAAACTTGAATGATAGGAAAGCTTTCAACTTGCCCTTGAGTTAGGGGACCTCTATGATCTAAATTCATGCTCAAATAGATTCCCATACTACATAATTGATTAACACACTAAATTTACATAAGATTTGAGGATTTTGGAACATCTACTCATATAAATAATGGATTTTCATTCTAGTCCGAAATGTTGGGTGTTACAAATTATCAAATAGATATATACATCTGTTGCAACTATTGTCTAATCTGTTGCATCAGATGTGTTATCTGTTGCAATAGATGAGTCATATGTTGGAATAGATAGATCATCTTCTTGAAATTATCGTACTGCTCTGATTTACCTATTTGAATTCATCCTAATAGATGATCCATCTGTTGTAACATAAGAATCATCTGTTACTACAGATTAATAATCTTTTGTATATCTGTAATTAGCATTGACAATTCTGGCTTTCCAGGTGGATGTCATGGTAGAAATCACTGGTGAAGAGCATAATATTACAGTTTATAATCCATCAACTACTTCTAAAGAAGAAAAAAAGTGGAGCCTGTTAGTTCGGGAGAATGGAGGAATTACCCATTTAAAGGGTTCAACATCTCGGACGAGGCTCCAGAAAAACAAACAAAGTTGATTAACAACTATTTAGAATGGATTGCTGATGGACTGTTAAAGCATCATGCCGGCAGGTACATAAATTAATTTTAAAAGATATTGGTTTATACAGTTCTTGTTGTAAGAACGTGGCATTAACACATATAAATCATCATGTAGAAAATAAAATGATGAACGCTACAAAGTGAACGAATAGAGTCTTTGTTTTGATATGTTCAACTTTATTGTTGCACATCCCGAAATGAAGAATTGGTTTTATTTGATGTCACAGCCCCAAATTTGCTGGAATGATGAGGTTTAAATGCCATACATGTTACTATTAATTAATACTTTATTTAATTGCATATGCGTATTAATTTTTTTGTCACGTAATCCAAAATATTTGATAATATGTGAAACACATTGCTGTCATATTTTAGTACATCCAAAAAAATGCCAAGTTGCAAGCACAAGAACAATACAGATACACGACAGATAATTGTTTGTACAAAGTATACATCAATAATACCTACGATAGGTGTTGTCAACAACAACTGGATGTTTTCCGAAATGAGGAATTCTTAATCAACATCATCAAGGGTTTTACCATTCTGGCTGGCTTACCTTGGAATTTGGTCGACGAAGTGTATATCCCAATCAATTATGATGATGAATTCTATTGGATTTTGGTTGTCGTCATTCTAAATGAGAGGCGCATCCGAGTTTATGACTCGATGTCGAGAAGGATGTATTTCTAGCCTTCGTCTGAGATACAAAAGCTGACCAAAATATTACCTACTTACCTTGATATGAGTGGCTTTTTGGACAAAAAGGTTCGTACTGATTGGTTGACGATTGAAGCATACCGGGATAAAATGGGTAATCTATTTGATGTACGCTATGTTGAAGGAATTGCTCAACAAACCATTGGTACACTGTAATTGTAAGTGTCATGATTTTTTTTTATTTCATAAATTTCACAACGCTTGCATGAACTGCAAGATATGGATTATCTGTCTTTTTAAAACGCAGGAATTGCAGTTCTTTTGTTGCCGCTTACGCTGAGTATTTTAGTGATGGATTATAAGTACCAAATGATGGAATTGATGCCAGATTACTCCACAAAATATATGCTACTCTTTTATGGAGATTGATGATAGGCGGATTTACACGCCTATATCAATATATTTTGCCCATATTTTAGCCTAGTTTTGAGAACTAATTATCTATTTCATGCACTTTTAGTCCTTTTCCTGTAAATGAGCTAACAAACATGATTAGGAAAGTTTCAGGTATAAATGATGCAAAATACAGCATTTTACGGCTTACTTGACGCAAAAGAAAGCTCACAAACGAAGTAGAAAGGAGCTGGACGCCTAAAGGACCAAATCTGCTGCATGGAAAATCTGTCCCGGGCTAAAACAGCATTTCTGAAGACTTTGGGGACTTACAGACACAAAGCTGGATTTTTACAAAGATACATTAACCTAGTACAATTAGGTTATGTATTTCACTATTCTATTTGGATTATGATATTGTAACCTTACCCTAGTACATTTGGGTCAAGGATTTCATTAGTATATTAGGATTTGGTTATTTATTTCATTAGCTTAGTAGGAGTAGGATAGGAGTATTATAAATACCCTATCATGTTAGAGATTTTTATCAATTCTGCACTTAACACATTCTTCAATTAATTCAACAATTAATTTTCTTCCATCTCTCTCATCTTCCATTACAAACACTTCTAATCTACTCTTCTATTCTTAAATTCCACAACAAGAGAATCGTTACTTGCTAGGGAATCACCAAAACCACACGCCTTTCACCTACTTCTCACGCCATCAACCATGCAAATCGTGATATCCTTCGCATTCATGGGTAACTAAACCTCTTAGTTGGGGTTATGGAAGCCGAATGAGTTACTATCTATAGCTATGAGTTTGTGAGTCCAAGACAAGTATATTGCTTATATCATTATTCTCTTCATCTTAATCTACATTCTGTGTGGTTGCAAACGCATAGAATAACGCCAGTCTAACGTTTAACTTGTTCGAGAGAAAGGTTATTTGTCTGGAAAAGAGATAATGTCAAGGTAGTAGGACACCCTTTCCTATTAAAAAGCTAGTGCCGTAACTGGACTAACCTCTTGGAGAATTCGTACCGTTAGACACACTTTAAGCTCGAGAGAGTTAAAGTGAAATAGTCCTTATTTAGGTCGAGAGACGCTTGGATTTACCATAGACTACAATTCTCTATAAGCAATTGCATGTCAAGACTCTACACACTCATAGCCAATAGAGACGTATACCTCAGAAGGTGGACATAACCCCAACGCTTCAATTCTCATTGTTTCACAACCTACGAAATACTCTCTTTTTACTTTGCTATTTTCATCTTTTATTTCATTACTTTGGTTGCTTATTACAATCCCCCCTTCTTACGAGACTTGCACCAAAAGTCTATTAATTTTGCTTACTTGTTGGCCAAGCTATTCCCTGTGGGATCGACACCCAACCCAGGTTGGGTTCTATATTTGCTAACGACCGCTTTACACTCAAACGAGAGCTGTAGATTGAGCGTTATCAAAAATTGGCGCCGTTGCCGGGGAATACGAGTGTCAATCAAGTTCGTGATAATTACTACACCCTTTGGTCAAAGAATCTCGTACTTTTATGTTTAGTTTTTATTTTAGTTTATTGCAGGTTTTTCTTTTAGTGCATGCCCCATACTAGAAGTTCTGGTCAACCGTTATTACCAATCAATCCTGAACCACAACGAATTAGAAGAATGGAAGCACAAGCTGAAATCGACAGGATGGCTGCTCAACACGAGCAAGCAAGATTAGCTGCTCTTGCCGCTGCCCAAGTACACCAGCAAAACATTGATAATCCTGGGCGAGTAACAAACCCTGACGATGAGGATTTAGGAGATGACGAGTTGATAAACCCAAGACATGGCGCTGAAATTGCAACACCTGCCAACAGAAGAGGTCGACAAGCTCGGTATAGATATGATCGCCAACCTGTGCAGCCAGCTTTCGACGATGATGATGATGATCTTGATGGTGCCGGAGCCACTGGAGCTATAATTCCACCACCATTAGCGCCTGGAGCCAAGTTCAACATCACAAGCACCATGATTCAGTTATTGCAGCTCAAGGGATTATTTGGTGGACTAGCAGGCGACGATCCGAATATGCATCTCATCAACTTTATTTCTACATGCAAGTCCTTTAACAATCCTGGTGTTGGTCAGAATGCTATTCGATTATGTCTATTTCCATTGTCTCTGTCTGGGGAGGCAACACTATGGTTGAATGGGCTGACTCCTGATTCAATTACAAATTGGAGGCAATTGAGAGACGCTTTCCTAGAAAGATTCTTTCCGCCATCCAAAAGGGCTCAATTGAGAGATGAAATCAGCAACTTTCGTCAGCTTCCCTCTGAAGCTCTTCATGAAACATGGGAGAGGTTCAAGACAAAGCTAGCGAGATGCCCAAACCATCACCTGACTAATGTTCACCTCATGGAGATCTTGTATAGAGCCTTGAATTCAATAACTAAACCAGTGGTGGACAACGCAGCTAAAGGTTCTTTCATGGACCTTACCTTTGGTCAAGCAAGCAATATGCTAGATCGCATGACAAAGCAAAGTAGAGCTTGGCATACCAGGGATTCTGAGGTAGCAAGCCCCACTTTATCTATTGGCATGTCTGCAGACCAAAGAAGAAGAGAAGAAGAACGTGAGCAAGACATGGCGCACATGAAAACACAATTGGATCTTCTGACAAAGCACTTATTATCAGGGAAGACCAAAAAAGTGAAAGCTGTGGTGCTAAAAGGAAGAGACGAATCTAATTCGGAAGAGGAGGCCAACTACTTGAACAATCAGGGGGGTTTCCGAGGGAATACCCAAGGAAACCAAGGTCGGAACTATTATGATAAATCTGGAAGCAAAGACCAAGGTAGTTGGAAGAAAAATAATGAAAATAGTGGTTTGTACGTTCCCCCTGGTAAACGTGATACCACCACATCTAACTCTATGGAAGACATGATGGCTAAGTTATTGAAAGGAGTAGAAGCAACGAGCGCGGGAGTTAAGGAGGTAATTGACGATTTGGCCTCCATGAAGCAATTAGTTGATTCTCATTCCACTTCTATCAAGCAAATAGAGCAGCAATTGAGCCAACTTTCAGCAGCATTCAATCAAAGAAAGGCTGGCACCTTACCGAGCGATACTGTGCAAAACCCAAGGAATGATGGGTCATGCATGACCATCACTACCAAAAGTGGTAAGGTGCTGGAAACTTCAGCAAAAGGCAAGCAAGTGGTTGACGTAGCAGCAGACATTGACGCCACACCTAGTGACGTTACAAGAGAAGAAGCCGCAACAACTACTTCAAACGTCAAGGATGTTTTACCTAGTGATGTGCAGCCTGAAAAAAATAATAAACGGAAGCAAGAGGATAAGAAAGCCGTGGAGAGAACACTTCCATACCCACCACCACCTTTTCCACAAAGATTGAAGAAGGTGGCCAATGACACTAAGTTCAGCAAATTTATGACCATGTTGAAGCAGCTGACTATTAATGTTCCGTTGGTAGAGGCACTTGAACAAATGCCTGGGTATGCGAAGTTTATGAAAGATCTTTTGACTAAAAAGAGGGCAGCAAGTTATGAGCTGAAGGATGATGTGCATCATTGTAGTGCAATTGCTACCCGATCGATAGTTCAGAAGAAGGCCGACCCCGGAGCTTTCACTATTCCTTGCACCGTCGGATCTTTGAACTTTGCCAAAGCATTGTGTGACTTAGGAGCCAGCATCAACTTGATGCCATTATCGATCTACAAGAAGTTGGGGTTAGGAGATCCTACACCAACTAATATGAGGCTTGTTATGGCAGATAGGTCGGTAAAGCGACCGGTTGGTATTCTATGCGATGTCTTGGTGAAGGTATCTTCATTTATATTTCCAGCAGACTTTGTCATCTTGGATTGTGAAGCAGATTCAGAGGTTCCCATAATCTTGGGACACCCTTTCCTTGCTACGGGAAGTGTGCTCATAGATATGAGAGCTAATGAACTCTCATTCCGAATCAATGACGAAGTGGTTCGTTTTGACGTTTGCAAATCAATGAAGCAACCCAAAGATCTGAGTGTATTTTCTGTGGCTGATGTTCTCGTTGATGATGAGGAAGAACAACTTGAAGAAGAACAAATTCTTGATGATCCTTTGGAAGTTTTGCTCATGAAAGGAGAGAATGATGATGCTGAAATTTCTGATGAAGATATTTATGCTCTATCGGGATTAGGAACATATCGTTATACTCCCAAGAAGCTGGATCTTGATCTCAAGAATCGACCCACACCACCAGCTAACCCATCTATTGAAGAGCCACCCACGTTAGAATTGAAGGAGCTGCCAAACCATTTGAAGTACGCATTCTTAGGAAGCGGAAATACTCTTCCAGTTATAGTGGCAGCCGATTTGGGTGAGCAACAAGTTGCAGCTCTTATTGCAATCTTACGCAAGTATATTAGAGCTATTGGATGGACCATTGCGGATATTATTGGTATTCCACCTGGGATTTGCACACATAAAATTCAGCTTCAAGAAAAGTGCACACCCACCATTGAAAATCAAAGGCGATTAAACCCACCAATGCAAGAAGTGGTGAAGAAGGAGATTATCAAGTGGTTAGATGCAGGAGTTGTATATCCTATCTCTGATAGTACATGGGTGAGTCCTGTGCAATGTGTTCCCAAGAAAGGAGGTATGACGGTGGTTGCGAATGCAAAGAATGAG
The DNA here is from genome assembly GCA_030864225.1 of Capsicum baccatum var. pendulum. Classification (NCBI taxonomy): domain Eukaryota; kingdom Viridiplantae; phylum Streptophyta; class Magnoliopsida; order Solanales; family Solanaceae; genus Capsicum; species Capsicum baccatum. The sequence goes on from CM061552.1 coordinate 138,423,525, forward strand.
CTTATTCCACTCAGGCCCGTTACTGGATGGAGAGTATGCATGGACTACCGCAAGCTTAATTCTTGGACGCTCAAGGATCACTTCCCCATGCCATTTATGGACCAAATGCTAGATCGATTAGCTGGGAAAGGATGGTTTTGCTTCTTGGATGGTTATTCAGGTTATAATCAGATTTGTATTGCACCTGAAGACCAAGAGAAGACAACGTTTACATGCCCATATGGTACGTTTGCCTTCAAACGCATGCCATTCGGGTTATGTAATGCACCAGCCACCTTTCAATGTTGTATGATGTCTATTTTCTCTGATATGGTTGAAGACACTTTGGAGGTATTTATGGATGACTTTTCAATTGTTGGTGAGTCTTTTGAAGCATGTTTAGCAAACTTGAGCATGGCATTGCAAAGATGTGTAGAGTTCAACCTTGTGCTAAATTGGGAGAAGTGCCACTTCATGGTAAAAGAAGGAATCGTTCTTGGGCACAAGGTCTCCGAAAGAGGAATAGAGGTTGATCGCGCCAAAATAGAGGTAATTGAGAAGCTACCTCCTCCAATTTCGGTGAAAGGAGTTCGTAGTTTTCTTGGCCACGCTGGGTTTTATCGTAGATTCATCAAAGACTTCTCCAAAATTTCTAGTCCATTGTGCAAACTATTGGAGAAAGATGCGAAGTTTGACTTTAATGACGATTGCTTAAAGGCATTTGAATGCCTTAAAGGAAAACTCATTGAAGCCCCTATCATGGTAGCACCAGATTGGACGCTCCCGTTCGAAGTCATGTGTGATGCTAGTGGTGTAGCCATTGGGGATGTTCTTGGACAAAGAAAGGAGAAACTATTTCATCCTATCTACTATGCGAGTAAGGTCCTAAATGAAGCCCAAAGGAACTACACTGTTACTGAACAAGAGCTCCTAGCGGTTGTGTATGCGTTTGAGAAGTTTCGTGCCTATCTATTGGGTACTAAGGTGATCGTTCATACAGACCATGCAGCTCTTAGGTATCTAATAACAAAGAAGGATGCCAAACCAAGGCCGATTCGATGGGTATTGCTGCTGCAAGAGTTTGATTTCGAAGTCAAAGATAGAAGAGGTTGCGAGAACCAAGTGGCTGATCACCTATCCAGACTTGAGAATGAGTATGTGGCGCAACCAGAAAATCAGATTGATGATGCATTCCCTGACGAGGAGATACTAGCGACAACAATGGAGAAATTACCATGGTATGCCGACTTTGCAAATTTCGTGGTGAGTAATGTGTTACCTTCCAATTTATCTTACCACCAAAGGAGAAAGTTTATGCATGACGTTCAGCACTACTATTGGGATGAGCCTTATTTGTTTTGAAGATGCGCGGATGGTATCATTCGTCGATGTATATCCCATGAAGAAGTGCCTACTATATTGGAAGCATGCCACACTTCGCAAGTTGGAGTACATCATGCAGGGAATCGAACGGCAAGGAAAGTCTTGCAAAGTGGTTATTATTGGCCTACGATATTCAGAGATGCATATGACTATGTGAAGAGGTGTGACCAATGCCAACGGCAAGGTGCTATTTCAAAACACCATGAAATGCCCATGTCCAAAATTCTTAAGGTAGAACTCTTTGATGTGTGGGGTATTGATTTCATGGGACCATTCGTGAATTCGTTTGGAATGAAGTACATCTTGGTTGCTGTGGATTATGTGTCAAAATGGGTTGAAGCTGTAGCATTGGCCGATAACGAAGGAAAGTGTGTTGTAGCGTTTTTAAAGAAGAATATCTTCTCTCGCTTTGGAGTACCTCGTACTATCATAAGTGATGGAGGATCTCACTTTTGCAACAAGCTATTCAAATCTGTATTGGCCAAGTATGGAGTCAAGCAACACAAGGTAGCTACGCCATATCATCCCCAAACCAGTGGACAAGTTGAGGTTTCTAACCGTGAGATCAAGCAAATCCTTGCCAAGACGGTTAATGCGAATAGGAAGGACTGGTCTCGAAAGCTAGATGATGCACTATGGGCGTATAGGACTGCATTCAAGACACCCATTGGCATGTCACCTTATCAGCTAGTTTATGGGAAGGCTTGTCATCTACCCATCGAGCTTGAATACAAGGCATTGTGGGCATTGAAGCACTTGAATCTGAATTGGGATGATGTGAAAAAACGGAGGTTGGAGCAGCTGAACAAACTAGATGAATTTCGTCTCCATGCATATGAACGATCGGATTTATACAAAGAGCGGATGAAGAAGTATCATGATCAGTGGATTATTCGACGAAATTTCCAAAAAGGTGACATGGTGCTACTCTTCAACTCCAGATTTAAGATCTTCCCAGGAAAGTTAAAATCGAAATGGTCTGGTCCATTTAAAGTCATTCAAGTCTACTCGTCTGGAGTAGTCGAATTGGAAAACAATGAGGGTGTTGTCTTCAAAGTGAATGACCAACGTGTCAAGCCATATATCGGTCCTCTTGACTCGATGAATGACATGGCCATCACTTATCTCGACGAAGTCTAAGTACTCGAGATTACTACGTCGAGCCACGACAATAAATAAGGCGCTAGATGGGAGGCAACCCATCGTTTTATTGTTTTATCGTTTTATCGTTTTATCGTTTTGTCGTTTTAGTATTTTTTTCTTTTTGATAAATGAAAATCCAAAAATAAGAGTCGTGCCATGACCAAAACTAAGGCGCTTGGTGGGAGGCAACCCATCGTACTAATCGTTTTCATATTGTTTTGAGCAAAAATAGGTGCAAGAAGTATTCAACGAGGAGATCGATTTCAATTGACGATTTGGACGCATTGTATGGTAAAGTTGGTAAGTTAGGAATGGTGATGCATAAGGATATGGATTGAGCCTTTTCCTCGTCAAAATAGGCTTCGAGGAAGGCTAGGCCTTGGTAAAAATAGGCCACGGACGATGCACAACCTATTCTATAGCCTAAGGACTCGGAATCTAGTGTGCTATACACTATGCGCTGCCTATTCCTAGGTATGCTTTTGACTATGCGCCGACTATGCTATGGCATTTGGTCTCAGTATCTCATGTGCCATAGACTATGCGGCGCATATGTCTACAAATGCCATAGACTATGCGGCGCATATGTCCCATTATGCCATAGACAATGCGCCGCATATGTCATTGATATGCCGAGTGATATGCGCCGCATATGTGGTGTTTTTGTCCCCAAATCCGATTGTAAATGGGTCATAACCCGACCCATACTCTTCCTATATAAAGGGGACTTAGTTTTATAACACAACCACATTAGAAACAACCCTAAAGGCGCCTCATAACCCTCCAAATCTTCTCAAAATTTTTCTTCTTTTGCTCTTCCAATTCACAACAACTTCTCCACAAGCTTCAAGCAAGTAAGTACTCTCTTATTCTTCATCTATTTATCGTAAGTACTACGTTGCTACGCTTATTATAAATTGCTAAATCATGTGAGATTGGTGGTGATGTTCATGTGTTTGGATTATTGTTGCAAAATCATGTGAGTGAACATATACGTAGGGAATTCTTGACTTGCTTCCGACTTGAATTTGATTTCAATAGCATTGTTATGATAATTGCTGAATTGATATGGCTATGAATATTGCTTAAGATTGTTATTTGGATGCTTACATGATAGACTATCCCGGCCATCGGGATAAGGTTATAGTGCCTATCGACTTAGGAGGTTGTGCTCGTTGTAAGAATAACGATTCCATGTGGTAACCCCTATGTTGTATTGTTGCTATATCCACCATGAAAGTAGTCCAATGGCTGCAAATAAGTGATGCAATGCTGATTTTCTTGTCGGAATACAATCCTAAAACGTATGTCGACGAAATCTGAGTACTCGACTACTTTCACTTCATTGATTTGTGCTAACGAAACTAAGTGTGGCGTGGTACCCCTAGTGCTTGCATATAGATTGTATCAAGTGAGATTGTGCTACAACTAACGTTATTTCTAGTCTCAGGTACAATGGCACCTAAAGCGAGGCAAGGCAAGGAGAAGGCTACCACGTCCCAAAAGGGCAAAAAGAGAAGTCGAAAAGACCAAGGAGAATCATCCTCAGCACACCTACCACGCAGAATGTTCGGAATAAAATGGGTTCTTGAGGAAGAAGCCAAAGCATGGTACAGCAGCAACAAAGAAAGAAAATATGTGCACGTCGACTTGATCAACAAGGAGACCTTAGCAAAGAAGGAGCCGCGAATGTTGGCAAAGATAATGACTTTGAAGCTGGATTTCATCTTCCGCGACATGGGAGAGTGTAATCTTGACTTAACAAGAGAGTTTTATGCCAACTGGTCGCCAAACACGACAGGCAACGAAGTCAAAATTCGGGGCCAAGTGTTACAGCTTACAGCGGATTGGATCAACTCTTTTCTTGGCTTACCTTCGGTCGACACTGCACCATTCAAAGAGCTGTACAGCAGGCCTCCTTACAGAGCAATACGACACACGCTTTGTGGAAGCAGATCGATGGCAAGATGGGGCAGACATAAGGAAACAGACCGTCACAACACCTTCCCCTATGCTCCACTAAATAGGGAAGCAAGAATCTGGATGCGTATTGTCAACTCATGCCTTATTCCTGGGACTCAATACACCAAGATATCGAGAGATAGAGTGTGTTTGGTATATGCATTGATGACAAATATCCCTATCAACTTTGGTACAATCATTCGATCTACCATGAGGAAGGCCAGACTCCACAAAAGGTCCCATTTCACATTTGGCAATTTGTTGACAGCAATCTTGCGAAAGGAAGATATCGAAGAGGAACCCACTGACCACAAACTCCCACATAACCCAAAGAAGTTTGACCTCACCAAGGTCAAAGATGCTGAAACATCTCATGGAGTCAACCATACTACTGCGGAGAGACATGCTCGGGATGAGAGTTTCTTCCGTCATCTCTATGGCATGACACGATTTACTATGATGAGTGGTGGACATATTCTAACTGCTGAAGAGCTCCAACAGCTGGACCACGACTACCCAATGAACATGCATGCCCGGGAGATGTGTGGAGTGGGCGTATATTTTGAGGAACCTCTAGACGATGACGTGCCGACTGATGATGATCGACGCTTGCCTGATTCTGATGAGGAGGAGAACTCTGACGATGACTCTTATGACGATTCCGACGAAGGGGGTATGACCCCCGACATTGATGAAGGGTCCGACTAACCAGGTTCTTCGACTTTATTTTCCACTGAGGGCAGTGTCCCGTCTAAGTGTGGGGTGGCAGAATCGCATGCTATACTTCTTTGTTTGCACCTATGTTTGTATGTTTGTTTGTTTACTTTGTTTTTTTTTGAGTCTGTTTTTTTTGTTTTTTTTGTTTGACTTTTTTTTATTTTTTTAGGAGTAAAATTTTTCTAGCTTCGCATGAAATTATTTTGATAGGCAGCATGAGATTAGAACAAGAGTATGTGCTACAATTGTGACTATTGAGACGTTTAGGCTCTAGTTGTGACTTATTATGTGATATTATGTGATTCAATTCCTTCAATTGTGGGGTCGAGAGTCTATATTACTTCCAATCAAGTCGACCATGTGCCTTGTGTGTGTGAGATTAATAGTATCTTCTATGTATGTGGCTGATGCTAGAACTTGCCTAGTATGTATGCAAAGCGAAAATAAGGAGTGTAAGTTTAGGATATGATTTAGGCATTTCTTTGGCAACCTATATCTGTTTACCTTCAGTTTTACCTACCCATGAACATCATCCTAGTTAACCCTTTTTGAGCCTTTAGCCTATTTCTTTGACAACCTTGTATGTAAGCCTAATCCATTTCTTTCAAGACCATAATTTGATCCAAAATCCTGAGTGCTTTAAAGTGAAAAAGTTATGTGACAACATAAGAGGAAATTGGGTAAGTATAATGCTATAAATTTTAATGGTGCTTGAATGTGAAAGTGCTATCATAAGAGGTATGTTATGAAAAGAAAAAGGAAAAGAAAGCTGAAAAGTGAGTTATGCTTAAAATTGAAAAACAAAAGAGGAGAACAAGGGTGGTAGAACAAAAGAAAAAAGAAAGGTTGAAAGAAAAAAGTGTCAATGATACAAAGTGATGTATTAAAGCGCTTAGGAACCTAGTCACTATTCTTGGCCAAAATAGTCCTACCCGTCCCTTAGCCTACATTACAACCATCAAAAGACCTACTTGATCCTAATCTTAACATTCCGACATTTAGTAGAGTACTACATTAAGGGCAAGCCTATGGTCATTAGTTGCTACATATGAATTCTTTGTGAGAGTGAGAGCAAGGATATTTTGATACCCATGTTGGAAAAATATGCTATATTTGTGAGTAATTATGGGTACTATATTGTGAGACACACATGGTTGATGAGTTTTGGATAGTTGTATATGATTCTATGTACCTTAACGTTTACATACGAGTTGATCACCATCACGAGTCTATGCTTGAGGTTAAATTGTTTCTACTTATAATCAGAAAGCTACTCTTTGTTGATAATTGTTGTGCTTGCCCTGATAAATGTTTTGTGTTGTTGCTGTAAAAACCTTAAGTCGATGCTTAGAAGGACATGATATGTTGTTCGAGGACGAACAAAGCTCTAAGTGTGGGGTGTTGATGATAGGCGGATTTACACGCCTATATCAATATATTTTGCCCATATTTTAGCCTAGTTTTGAGAACTAATTATCTATTTCATGCACTTTTAGTCCTTTTTCCTGTAAATGAGCTAACAAACATGATTAGGAAAGTTTCAGGTATAAATGATGCAAAATACAGCATTTTACGGCTTACTTGACGCAAAAGAAAGCTCACAAACGAAGTAGAAAGGAGCTGGACGCCTAAAGGACCAAATCTGCTGCATGGAAAATCTGTCCCGGGCTAAAACAGCATTTCTGAAGACTTTGGGGACTTACAGACACAAAGCTGGATTTTTACAAAGATACATTAACCTAGTACAATTAGGTTATGTATTTCACTATTCTATTTGGATTATGATATTGTAACCTTAACCTAGTACATTTGGGTCAAGGATTTCATTAGTATATTAGGATTTGGTTATTTATTTCATTAGCTTAGTAGGAGTAGGATAGGAGTATTATAAATACCCTATCATGTTAGAGATTTTTATCAATTCTGCACTTAACACATTCTTCAATTAATTCAACAATTAATTTTCTTCCATCTCTCTCATCTTCCATTACAAACACTTCTAATCTACTCTTCTATTCTTAAATTCCACAACAAGAGAATCGTTACTTGCTAGGGAATCACCAAAACCACACGCCTATCACCTACTTCTCACGCCATCAACCATGTAAATCATGATATCCTTCGCATTCATGGGTAACTAAACCTCTTAGTTGGGGTTATGGAAGCCGAATGAGTTACTATCTATAGCTATGAGTTTGTGAGTCCAAGACAAGTATATTGCTTATATCATTATTCTCTTCATCTTAATCTACATTCTGTGCGGTTGCAAACACATAGAATAACGCCAGTCTAACATTTAACTTGTTCGAGAGAAAGGTTATTTGTCTGGAAAAGAGATAATGTCAAGGTAGTAGGACACCCTTTCCTATTAAAAAGGTAGTGTCGTAACTGGACTAACCTCTTGGAGAATTCGTACCGTTAGACACACTTTAAGCTCGAGAGAGTTATAGTGAAATAGTCCTTGTTTAGGTCGAGAGACGCTTGGATTTACCATCGACTACAATTCTCTATAAGCAATTGCATGTCAAGACTCTACACACTCATAGCCAATAGATACGTATACCTCAGAAGGTGGACATAACCCCAACGCTTCAATTCTTTTTGTTTCACAACCTACGAAATACTCTCTTTTTACTTTGCTATTTTCAGCTTTTATTTCATTACTTTGGTTACTTATTACAATCCCCCCTTCTTACGAGACTTGCACCAAAAGTCTATTAATTTTGCTTACTTGTTGGCCAAGCTATTCCCTGTGGGATCGACACCCAACCCAGGTTGGGTTCTATATTTGCTAACGACCGCTTTACACTCAAACGAGAGTTGTAGATTGAGCGTTATCAGAGATACGGAGAAGCAAAAGCTTAGAATGCATACACAAGAGACACTAAAGATCCATGACAACTAAAGCCGAATTCCGTAACATCGTATGAAGAACAACTTGTCCATATTGATTAGATCTTTATAGATTGAGTTCGTCAATGTAATAACCTATCCTCCTTGGTTTAACTTGTTGATTTATTTGTAGAGTAGATCATTTGTGCCTATAATGATTTTTTTATATCTCATTTATTTCATATAATTTTTGAAGGCTTCGATTTATTTTATGCTATCTATGAATAGAATTTAATCCTTAGTTTTGAACATGATAATTGAAATGGATTCTAGATTCAAATATTACAACAGACAATACATCTGCTGCAACAGATGACATATCTTATTAAATAGATTTAGACATATATTGTAGCATGAGATGCAACATGTAGGTCATCTTGCCGAAATTATATAACAGGTCTTCCTACTATTTTGATTTGCTCCAACATATTATTGATTAGTTTTAATAGATAGATTATATGTTGAAACATATTGTATATCTGTTGCGACAGACAGATTGGGAACATCTTCATAATGCAACAGATAACCAACCTATTCCAACTAATGATTAATCTATCACAATAGGTACTATATCTGATACAACAGATATACTATATGTTACAATAGATATATAATCTGTTTCATTATAAAAATTCAACTTTAGCCAGACAGAGAAATTATTGCCACTACATGTAAAGTGAGGTGGCTTGAAATAAAAATTTGTTATCGTGTTCGTCTCCATTTTTGTACATATTCTTCTTCATACAGGGCTCCAACCATTTAGTTAGGTCATTTGATGGAAATTATATAATAGGTCTTCCTACTTTCTTGATTTATTGCAACAGATTATCTATCAATTGCAACAAATAAATTATATGTTGCAACAGATTGGATATCTATTGCGATAGACAGACCGGGAAATATCTATTAATGCAACAAATGACCAACCTACTCTAATAGATAATCAATCTATCACAATAGTTATTGTATATATTACAACAGATATACTATCTGTTGTATTAAAAAAATTTAACTATCCACAGACATAAAAATTATTGCCACTACATGTAAAGTGATGTGGCTTAAAATAAAAAATTATTATTGTGTTCGTCTCCATCTTTGTACATTTTATTCTTTATACATGGGCTCCAACCATTTAGTTAGTACTCCATAAGCCCATATCCATTGCATCTTTCCCATAATGGTGTCACATTTAGTTAGGGCTCCAACCTCACTCACTCGGTTCTAGCTCCTACTCCCAACTAAAAGAGCCTGAACTGATTCTTAACTAAACTTAGACTGAGCTGAGTCTGTTACTGATCATATTTCTTAAATGATCTAACTGAGTTATGCTGAATTCACTTGGTTCTGTATCTGACATAATACTACTGAATCTCCTCATCTGACTAAATGATACCAAGCTCAAGATAGATTACTTGAAACTACTGAGGACTGACTGAACACTTGAATACTACTAGATTTGAGATGAGTACTAAACTGAAGCTAGAATACTAACAATACTAAGATTATTGAGATTTCTGAGATTTCTTAAGTTTTGTATCTGTCTAAGAGTATAGAGTCTTATAACTTACTGAGTTCTAAGAATCTTGGCTTGACTAATATTATCGAGAAAACCAACACTGGCTCTAGACTGTAGCTAATTTTTCAGGTATAAATACCCCCAAGACTCGATGACATAAAAGTAACACATAATCATTCTTGAATAATTCAAAACCATGGAAATTTATTCACCATCACTAAAGCATCTCTTCAAGCATTTAGGAATCATAAACATGTGATAGTATAGGGAGACATGCTATTAGCTTATACTCCATTCAACAAGGTCTTGCAGTAAACACTTAGTATGTATTAAAGTCTTATCATGTATCGAAGAGCACATAATTGGGGTGAATTTTATCCTATCATGTCACAATTCATTTACTAAGGCTTTTCAACAAACACTTGGCATGCATGGGCTTGCACACAATTGGGGATTTCTAGTAAACATACTAAAATAGCTCTAATTCTTTCACATAAGCATTTTATCAAACATATAGGGAACATGCTTTGCTTATTCAATAACTCCTACACTTAATTAACATGAACACATCACTTAACAAGCAACTTGAAAAGGGTTTATCATGGACATCACATGAATATCACATGCTAGGGTCAAAGCTTGAAAGCCTTGTAAACAAAACATGACTTAAAACTCAATAATAGCATGAACTCCAATTTTAATTCACATGAATCATGAAAACTCATAAACATAAGAATCTTTGAATTTAGAAAAGAATTCTTGAGCTTCTTGGATGAAAGGGACCCAAGAATCAATATTTGCATACCTTAGGAAACTCTTTCTTAAAGGATCTTGGAGAGATTCTCGATTTCTCTTCATTTTTCTTGAAGAAGAAAGAAGGGTTTTAATTTTGTAAAAACCCTAGATTTTAATGTTGAAGAGGATAAATGAAGTTGTGAGCCTTGATTGGGTATAAATAAGGGATGTAAAGAGTGGAAAAAGACCAAAGCGTCTTTTTAAAAATGAGTTAAAAATATTGAACAGGGGCTATGATGGTCAAAGCGATGGTCCGTCGCTAGTCTGATGGACCGTCGGATCATCCGTCGCACTTCGGTCAGAAAAAAAACATACTATCTTGGTTTCAACGGTTTGAGTGATGGTCCATTATAAACCCGACGGTCCATCACATCATCCGTCGTACGTTGGCCAAGATGAGGCCACACTGCCTCAGCGGCGATGGTCTCAGCGATAGTCTGTTGCAGCCTTAATAGTTCGTTGTCTTGGCCATCATACTTGGGCCATAAAAAGGGAGTTACTGCCTTGGTTGTGACAATCTGTGCGACAGGGCATCGCAATTTCGACAGTCCGTCAACTCGTTCATCGCACTTGGGCGGTTCCGATAGCTCTTAGTAAAATGGTTATAACTTTCTCGTCTAATGTTGGATTTTGGAGAAATTGGTATCGATGGAAAGATTATTCAATGTTCTACATAAAAAAAAGTCTATATTAGGGAAATTCTACACGGTTCAAAATATTTCTCACTTTGAAAGACATTTTTCACCCTTTTAGGGCCGTATTTACACTCCACTAAATATGCTCTAAGGCTCAGACTATGAGAGAATTTTGTGGGGTCTTACATTTATTATCCCTCGTGTTCTTTATCCTATGCTTGAGAAGACCATATACCATGCTCATTGGGAAACAAAGAGTGCGGTCCTTAGGCAGCTCGAGAAAGTATGCAAAGCAGCTCTTGTTAAAAAGTCCATCTATGTTTTTATTCTTCATAATTCTCCTTAATTCACTAAAACATATCCCCAACTGACATTTAAGTACAAGATCACCAGTTAGTTTTTAGGGCTATCCATCTGCATCGCAAATCAAAACCTTTCAATACTAATGGTTTTGACAAAATTATGTTGGGATTTCGATATTATTTCATGCCGCATTGGTGAGGAGGAGTTATCACTTTCCTCAGCTTTATTTTGCCCCGATTGAGATTGTTAAGGAAGTTCCTCCGAATCTATCTGTACTCTAGCTATTTTTGTTGGGTGGTCAGAAGTTGATCCACTTTTAGTTTTTTTTCTTTTGGGAGACATCTTTTAACTACAATCAATAGAAAAACAAAAAATACATTGCATTTAATGTCTGCATAATTTAAAAAGAAACTAAGATAAATTTCAAAAAATTATACTACGCCACATTACAAAAAAAATACTCCAACGGATAAGCCATCAGTTGGAACAAATGGGGAATATATTTGAAGACCTATTTAATATCTCCCAAAACATATTCCACCTGTTGCAACACATGGACCACCAACACCACAACCAATGCCACCTCCAATGCCACCAAGACCACCACCAATGCCACCAATACCAACACCAAGACCACTGATACCACCACCAAAAATATAAATACCAACATGAACAACAACATCCACCAACAACACCACAAACACCATCTAACAATACCACGACAATCAATAAAACACTGAGACAAAAACTAGGGTTTTCTTGGGTGCTTCCTACTTTTTAGCATCAAACACAAAAAGGTTAACCCATTCTCGGAGATAATACAACTAAAAGTCTTTTTTTAACATTAACTACAAAACCCTAATTTAGATAAATAACAAATGTAGAACTCTTTTCAAACTTTGTTACCTACGAAGACAGAGAAAACGATGGATACAAACGAGAATGAAGTCAAAAATAACAACTATGTGGTCACAAATGGAAAGAAAATCAATCTATTTTGAAGGGTTGAGCAATATGTTGAGTAGTTGTTGTCTGAATTATTGAGAAAGAGTGAGGGGGAGGATTGATAACTTGATATTTGAGATGAAGAAAAGTTTTTCCCGCAAATGGGTGATTTGTATGGGTTGATTTGTAATTTTAGAGAAGAATGAAAAGTTTTGAAATTATTAATTTGGTCCGAATTGATATTAATTATTTTGTAAAATTTCAAAAAATATACTAGTTTTTAAAATACGAAGTTAATGAGAGCGATTTTCAACTCAGTGTGATCGATCGACGACCCGGGTCGGGATGAACGCAATACCTATTCTAATTGGAAAGACTCCATTAAAGTTGTAGTTGACCCTATAAGATTATTCATTCATCCATAGTTTCACCTAAATCAATGTAGGTATTATTGATGCCAACATTAAGTTAATGAGATAGATCGACGACCCAGGTCGAGATGAATGCAATACCAACGCCAATTGTAAAGACTCAGTTGAAGTTGTAGTTGACCCTATGAGCTCGTTCATTCATCCCTAGTTCCACCTAAATTAACGTAGGTAATATTAATCCCAATATTAAGTTAATGACATCGATTGACGACCCGGGTCGGGATGAACGCAATACCAATGCAAATTGTAAAAACTCAGTTGAAGTTGTAGTTGACCCTATGATCTCATTCATTCATCCCTAGTTCCACCTAAATCAATGTAGGTAATATTAATCCCAACATTAAGTTAATGAGATCGATCAACAACCCAGGTCGGGATGAACACAATACCAACGTCAATTGCAAAGACTCAGTTGAAGTTGTAGTTGACCCTATGAGCTCATTCATTCATCCATACTTCCACATAAATCAATGTAGGTAATGTTAATCCCAACATTAAGTTAAAAAAATCGATCGACGACCCAGGTCGGTATGAACGCATTACCAACGCCAATTGTAAAAACTCTGTTGAAGTTATAGTTGACCCTATAAGCTCATTCATTCATCCCTACTTCCACCTAAATCAATGTAGGTAATTTTAATCCTAACATTAAGTTAATGAGATCAATCGACGACCCGGGTCAGGATGAATACAATACCAACGCCAATTACAAAGACTCAGTTAAAGTTATAGTTGACCCTATGAGCTTATTCATTCATCCCTACTTCCACCCAAATCAATAAAGGTAATGTTAATCCCAACATTAAGTTAATGAGAGCTCATTTCAACTTAGAGTGATCGATTAATGACTCGGGTCGAGATAAATTCAACTTCTAATAGATATTTACATATGTTGTAATAGATACCATATCTGATTTAATTATTAAATAGATATTTGAATTTGTTGTGACAGATGACTGAGCTATTGGATATTTTCAAACAGATATTGGTATCTGTTGTAACAGATGATATATCTGTTTGAAAATCTTTTTTTCTTTCAATTTTAAAGTAAGCTTCTGTCCAACTAAAAGTTACTAGTAAGAGTAAGTATTACAAAATGCAGTAAAAATGAAGAGTTTATTTTTCTTGGATAACTCAAAAATGTGTTCATTAAGTAGTCTTATCTTGTCTTTTCAATGTCACTAGTCATCTGTTAGAACAGATACTAACAGATATTTAATTATCAAATAGACATTTGCATCTGTTGTCACAAATGACTAAGCTATTGGGATATTTAAAATAATATTGATATCTGTTGTAACCGTTGACATATTTAATTATCAAATGGAAAGAATTTTTTAAATAGATATTTATATTTGTTGTAACAGATGACTGTGTTGTTGAGATTTTTAAACAGATATTGCTATCTATTGCAACAGAAGACATATCTGTTTAAAAATCTTTTTTTTCTTTTAATTTTAAAGCAAGATTCTGTCCAAGTATATAAAGTAGTTAGTACTACTTATAAAATGCAGTAAAAAATAAAAAGTTCTTTTTCTTGGATAACTCAAAAATGTGTTCATTGAGTTGTCTTATCTTGTCTTTTCAATGTAACTAAACTAAGTCTTCCTTGTGCCCCTCAAATTATTAATAAATATTAATTATATTAATTAATAAATATTAAAGCCCACGTCTATGTACACGATACATCTAGAATTATCTCATCGCATCAGCTTCAGTACTAAAGTTATTTTATTCATCTCTCATCTTTTTATTTCTCTTCTCTTTAGCTTGGGATTTCACAACCTTTTTTCTCTCTTCTCTATTTTCTCTTCTCTTTCTCAAAAAGATTCTGATTCATATCTTTCCTCGACTAAAATTATTATTTTGATCCCCTTTTGACGCTAAGGTATGGTTCACTATTGCTCTTTCATTCTCGTCTTCTTCTTTGTAAGTTATTTACATCTGTTTTTCATTTAATTACCATTTACCCATATGATATTTATTTAAAAAATTTGAAGGAACTTTTAAGTGTTGAATAAACAAACTGAGAATTTTTATTATAATATGCGAAAAAAGTACTCTGTTGAGAGAAGTTCAAAAGCCTTGTTGGCAGTATCATTTTTTTGGCATGTATTTTGTTTGTTTTTTATTATTTATGTTGCTATTGATGTTGTTGGTGGGGTTGGCATTTTTGGAAGTTATGGTGTGGTGTTGTTAATGGTGTTGGAACAAAGGATGTTGCTTCTTTGTTGTTGATGATGTTGGAACAAATATTGTTGTTTCTTTGTTGTTGATGTTTTTTATTTATTGTTTCTTTGTAGTTTATGTTGTTGTTGATGTTTCAACAGACGGAGCAACTGTTGGAACAAATCAAACCACCAACAAGGCTGATTTGATGTATTCCAACAGACTCTAAATCTATTGCAACAGACTCTAAATCTATTGCAACACTCCAAATCTGTTGCAACAAACTCCACATCTGTTGCAACAGACTCCATATCTAATGCAACAGACTCTACATATATTGAACAAATGAATAATGTTTTTTCTAATGAATAATATTGTAGATATAAAAAACTGACAGTTAACCAACTTTTGCATGACCATCACAAGAGGCTACAGTAAAGATGGGTTGGAGGAATAAGCTGCATGCAGATGGAACCACTTCATATGTGAGAGATATGTATTACAGATAATGTTATCGTGGAAACAAACATAGAGTACACTAATTTTGTGAATGCGGTTTTTACCGATTAGTCATAATCATTCAAACAAAATATTTGTAATTTTACAGTTAAGTTTGGTAGGTTCGAACTAATAAGGCTGAGGGACCATGAATATAGTTCTGATACCTTGTTAAAATTTAATTTCGATTGTTGCACATATTTATTTGTCAAGAATTATACAGGGATCCAGTTTGGGTGTCTTTGTAAAGAGATTCAATAGTGATTGGACTAACTTTTAGGGTGCATTGAACTTTGAGAAGGCCTTCAAAGCCTAGTATTGTATCTAAAAAGAATGGAAAACCAATATAGTTATTGCCCTAGCACAAATTTATATGGTTGGGTTTCTCGGATTGATGATTATACGCCAATAGGTGCGGTAGGAGAATGCCTTCGAGGGAAAATGGGTGATTGATGAAATACTATATCATCTGAGAGCAAATTGGAGAGGAGACATAGGATAGAAAGTAACTTCTAGCGAATCTGGCTGATGACATTATCTTAAACCAACATAAGAAATATGAATCAAGTGGAAATATGAAAGTGTAATCGGCAATGTAAATTTGTCTATTGTCTCTTTGAAAGAAAAATAGTGCAGATGGACACTTTGCTAGAGAGCTGCGACTAGGTAGCGTGATCGGAATTATTACCTAGATAGAAAATAGTAGAAGTCTAAGAAAGCAGCCTTACAAGCATCGAGGGTTAAAATAAAGTATAATAAGTCTAGAAAACTTCCGCCAACAGCAACTGAAGCTAAAGTAAGGAATCTAAGCGAAGGCGATAATTTTTGAATTTTAAATTCCATCCCATGCCTTTTTGTTTGTGGTTTCGATTAGGTTCACTGTTGTTAACCTGATCGGAACCACAAACGTGGTTAAGAGGCAAATTAAGTATCATTACTTCCATAGGAATATGGTAATAATTGATTGTGTTTTATAGCCTTAGAATCCTTTCAACATTTCTTAGAGAAGGTCAGATGCTTGTTGTTGTACGTGAATCCCAATAATTTTCAAGCTTGCCTCCAGCTTGCTTATTTTATATTCAAGCTGATCGTTGCTGTGTTCGAAGTTGATCAAAAATTCTGGGTATCTTGTGAGCTCGATAAAAAACACCACCTTTAAAGTTGAGGCCTTTTAGAAGACCTTCATAACACTCTCTTTAGAAGCCTTAAAGGATACATAGAGGGTCGTTGTGTTTGTTTTAGGTCAAAATGTGTTGATGTACACTCAAGATATGGTCCCAAACGTTGAACATCACACTTTTATCGAGTGTTACTAAATGCAGCTTGCTCAACTAATTTGATTCCTTACTTTAACTGCAGTTTCTATTGGCGCAAGTTTTCTATACTTACTGTACATCATTTTAACCCTCGATGCCCATAAGGCTACTTTCTTGGATTTTTACTATTTTCTATATCCCGACCATGCTACCTAGTCATAGCTCCCTAGTAAAGTGTACATCTGCATTATTTTTCTTTCACAGAGACAATAGATGAATTTTCATTGCCGAATACACTTTCATATTTGCGCTTGATTCAGATTTCTCATATTTTATTTAGATAATTCCATCGGTGAAATTCGCTAAAAGTCTTACTTTCTACCCTATGTCACCTCTTCAATTAGTTCTCAGATGAAAAAGTCTTTCATTAACTCCCCTTTACATAAATTTGGCCAGGGGAATTTCTATTGGTTTTTCGTTCTTGTTTGATACAGTGCGAGGCTTCAAAGGTGTTCTCAGAGTCCAATGCACACTTAAAGTTAAGTCCAATCGCTATTGGTTCTCTCTAATGACACTAATTATTGATCCCTTCTCAAAACTTGACATGCATAAACATGTGCAACAATCGTCAGTAATTCATAACAGAATATCTGGACCATCTTCATGAGGCCCTCAACCTTGTCAACTCGAACCCATTAAACTTTACATGTAGGATCTGGTTTGAATGATCAGTACTTAATCTGTTAAAAACTGCATTCACAAAAACACTATACTTTGTGCGTATTGTCCCGGTGACCTTATCAGTAATACTTATTAACTCACACACATATGATAATGGATCCATCTGCATGCACCTTATTCTTCCTGGCCCATCTATGGCTTAAATTGAATAAACAAATGACTAAAAAGTTGCAACAGATGCCACATCTATTGGAAAAGCACATTGATATATCCATCTATTGCAACAGATTGTCAATATGTTGTAAGTTATCTGAAAGATAGATTAAATTTTGCAACAGATTACCCATCTGTTAGATTTATTTTAAAGCAATTTTCTTTTCTTTCTGAAATACAATAAAAAGGTAAAATGTTATATTTAGATCCATTTTTTGAATTTATATATTCGAAAAGTCACCAGTTTTATTTAATTAAGGGATATATGAATAGTCGTGGCTTCTTGTTTGACTATTAGTCACCCCTTCCAATTCAATTATTTATAAATAGGTTTCTCCGGCCTCCTTTCGTTACTCTCTCTCACTCGTTCATTCTACTACACTTACACTACAAATATAGCTGATCCATATTCGTATTATAAGATTCATATGAATTCATTGCGAGAACTTCAAATAAAGTTTGATGACCTACAGAGGGATTTGGCCGACTTCGGAGCAAGGCTGAGGAGGGTGGCCCTACTGTTGCCGGATGGAAATTATTCGGTTGATAATAATAATAATAGTAATGATAATAATAATTAGGTTATGTTTTTTCTTTCTTTTAGTGTATGTATTGGTTTGGTTTGCTCAACTTTAAATTTTTAATTCTTATTTAATATTTAATTATCATACTATTTATTCCATATTCTCAATATTTCGACGGTTGGAGATGGGGATTGAGCACTCGTGGAAATAGAGGATGGGTGGTGAAAAGTCATGATTCTCCTAAAAATGATTCGTTAATAAATAATAAGGAACTATATGATATACACAATTTATAACCGTAAAAGAAAGATTATTTAATTTCAAAAGAAGTCGCATCATTGGATTATATGATGATTGTTAAGGAAAAGGTTAATAGTCGTGAATGTGACTTTTTGTCTAAACACATTCAACAAACAAAAACAAACAACGCTGCTGATGCATTAAATTCCTCATCTGTTACGACTGATGAATGAGTTGTTAGAAGAAATAAAAAAAGCTCCTAAAATAGATGGTCGATTTGTTGCATAAGATGGTATATCTGTTGCAACAGATGGGTTATCTGATGTAACGGATATACAATCTGTTGCCATAACTCAATAAAAATAATGGTTATTATTTTATTAAAGAAAGGGTTATTGAAAACCAGGTGTCTTCGATTTTTAAATTGAGAAAAAGGTTATTTAAATTTAAGAACTAATTATTATAATAAAAATAAGCTGAAAAGTCGTGACTTTTCAAAATAATAAAAAATCCACCAACTTGATTTAATTTAGTCATTTCTTTTCATAGAAAATAATATGGAAATAAATGATAAAACACAATTTAAACCGTAAAAATGTCATAAAAAATATTCTTGTTTTTAAATCTATTTTATTAATTTATATAATAAAAAGGTCAGAAAATTTGAATTAATGAGATGATAATTTTTTTGAAAATAAGATAGATTATATGTTGCAACAGATATATTATCTGATACAACAGGTTATCTATTGTTGCAACGGATGATATATTTGTTGTCACAGATGAGTTATCTGATGCAACACATAGATAATCTGTTGTCACAATTCAGTATAAAAATAGTTCGTGGAAAGAACTAATTATTAATAATTATAAGCTGAAAAGTCATGACTTATTGCAATATTGCTTAATTTAATTAAGTCATAACTTTTTACAGTAATCAAGAATGTCATTAATAAATGGAGGTGAACAGTTGAACCTTTAAATCTATTTTATTAATTTATATAATTAAAAAGTCAAAAAAATTGGATGTTATGATGAAAATTTTTTCAAAAAAAAGATATATAAATTATATGTTGCAACAGATATGTAATCTGATGCAACAGGTTATTTATTTGTTGCAACAGATGATATATCTATTATCACAGATGAATTATCTGATGCAGCAGATATATAATAGGTTGTCACAACTCAGTATAAAAACGGTTCTTGAAAAGTCATGACTTATCGCAATATTGCTTAATTTAATTAAGTCATAACTTTTTACAGTAATCAAGAATGTCATTAATAAATGAAGGTGAAAAGTTAATCAAAAAGTTAGAAATTTGGATGTCATGATGATAATTTTTATTTTAAAAAAGATATATAGATTATATGTTGCAACAGATATATTATCTAATGCAACAGGTTATCTATTTGTTGCAAATATCTGTTGTCACAAATGAGTTATCTGATGCAACAGATATTGAATTTGTTGTCACAACTCAATATAAAAACGGTTCCTGGAAAAAACTAGTTATTAATAATAATAAGTTGAAAAGTCATGATTTATCACAATATTGCTTAATTTAATCAAGTCATAACTTTTCACAGTAAGCAAGAAATGCCATTAATAAATGGAGGTGAACAGTTGCGACTTCTTGCCTAACACATTCAAGTTCAATCCTCTATAAATAGGTCCCTCTTTACTCAATTGTTCATTCTACAACGCTCTATTTATTCCTTGCTCTTGTTACACGTTCAACTACTTTCTCTTCAAGGACTTGATAGCTTTTTCTGATCTCTGATAAGTTTTTTATATGTCCCTCTTCCTGTTATTTTGTCATTCAATTTGAAATACTTGAACGATTAATTCTTGTTTTTTATCTTCACTTTCATTTGAAAACGGAGAAATGTCTCATTAATTATAACTAATCATTCCACTAAACAATTTTAAAATAAATATAGAATGAGAGATATATATGATATAGAATCAAATATAGAACTATAATAAAAAAAAATTCAATTTTTGTTTAAATATACCTTGTATTACGTTTGAATTTTTTTCTTTACTTTTATTTTTACGTGTGTGTTTTGTCAACTTATGTATTTTCTCTAGATATGGCTGATCCAGTGTGGGATGTCACTATTTTATGATACGCCATGCGAGAACTACAGAAGGAGGTTCATGACCTGCAGTGGGAGTTGACCGTCATCATGATAAGGATGTTATAGGAGATTCGCAGGCTGAGGAGGGTGTTGCTGCTGCCGATTGAAGATTGGCCGGCTGGCCATATAAATAATAATGATGACAATAATAATTAAGCATTTTCTTTTCTTTTACCTATGTATTTTATTTTTTTATTTAATAAAAAATTTATGTTCGATGCATTTGATGTTTGAATTCTTATTTAATTATCATGTTGTCTATTTCTTTTTCTCAACAAATGACATGTCTACAAATAAGGAATAATTTGAATTCAGTATCAATAGCAAGAGATCAACATATGAGTTATCTGTTGGGTTTGTGACAGGAGCTATATTTTATTGTTCGAAACAGATTATTCATGTGTTACAATAGAATAATTATCTGTTGCAACAGGTTACTTGTCTAGTGCAATAGATAACTAATCTGGTACAACAGGTTATTTATCTATTGTAACAAATTAGTAATTTGGTACAACAGATTATTAATCTATTAAAACAGACAACTAATCTGATGCAATAGATTATTAATCTGTTGCAACAGAATACCCATCTATGTGATTCATATTATGGGCACCTAGAACCATAATCATGAATCCAACATGAGTCTACTATTGCAACAGACCATTTATCTAGTGCCACAGATGATGGATCTGCTTAAACAGATTGCTCTCATGTTGTATTCATGTTCGTGTTCTAGCTATTATTGCAAAAATAGCACACTAGCAGTTACCCAGATGATAAATTCAACTAAAAATCATAATTTAACTTACCAAAGTCTCCTCTTAAAGTAAATGCCAAAGCCGAAAGTGATGTACTAAACAAAATTTGACCTAAGAAATTGGTCAAAGAGCAGTAGTTGCCATAACAACAACAACAACAATGGTCAACAAGAAGAATATGAAGATGATAATAAAGTATAAGATAATGATAATGAATTAGAAGATGATAAATAAAGCAGCAGTAACAATGAACAACAAATACCGTGAAGAGAGCAAAAATAATAACGGATGAAGAGAGAGAAAAACACGTCTTTTCTCCCTTCAGTTCCCGTTATATTAGCTAATAATTGGATCAAAGTATAAATTTAAAAACTTATGGGTTATTTTGAAATATCTCAAACTTTTTTAATCCATAATTAAGTAATTGTCACATCCACTTAATTATTAAGACTTGTGTCACCTGCACCTCATTTTAAAACTTTTTGTCACCTGTATCCCAAAACCCCTTGATACATTCCTAGTTCAATATAAATATAATGATTATTATGCTATCCTAAAAAAATCATATTCACAATATTTATCGAATCCCTTCTTAGTAATTAGACAGTATGTAAGTAAATTTTTTAAATTTGTATGTCCGGGGAATTATGGAAATTCATGTATGATCTATCTATTATAATGACAATACTATAGATAATACAAAAAGATTTTAATGTAATAATTGCATAAGAAGATAAGATAGAGGGTCTACCAGTGTTAGTTGAATTGACAGATGACTTCATTCATATGGATTAACACTTGTAAAATAACTGATTTTTTTGTTGTTTTAATGTTCCGGATTTATAGGTAGTTATTTAGATCTACTTATATTTGATGTTTCACCTTAATATGATTTCTGGAAATTATTAAATATGTTATGAAATATAAAAGCAAGAACAAGAAGAATAAATAGAGAGAAGAGGAGGGGATTCTTTATTTCTCTTGAGGGTGAGAGATCATAAGATTGATGATATAATGAACAAAACCCCTCTATTTATAGGGTAAAACACTCTTAGTTTCTGACTAAAAGACAGATACTTCAAATCCTGATAGTTATCAACTAGATCTTGAAGATCTTATCTATATTATTAATAGACATTCACTATAATGTAAATACATTTATAACACTGTCCCTTGAATGTCTAATTGATAGATAATATTCCTCGTTAAAACTTTGCTAGAAAAACCCAGTGGAAAAAAATCTAGTAGAGGAAAAATAGTACACATCTCTAATGATATGCATTTCAGTGTCCTCATTAAAAACCTTATAAGAAAAACCCAGTGGGACAAAACCTTGAAAGGAAAAAGAGTACAATGCACATTTTCTCCCCCTGATGAGAATATCAATGAACTTTTGCATCCTAATCTTGTGCATCATCTTCTTGTAAGTTGCAGTTGGAAGAGACTTGGTGAATAAAATCAATCACATCATCACTTGAATGAATCTGTTGCACGTTAATATCACCATTCTTTTGTAGATAATGTGTATAGAAAAACTTTAATGAAGTGTGCTTCGTTCTATCTCTTTTTATGAATCCTCCATCAAGATGTGCTATGCATGTTGCATTATCTCTGTATAAAATTATGGGTACATTGCCATATTACAAACTACATTTTTTTCAAATGAGATGTATCATAGACCTCAATCATAAACATTCTTGGCTTGCTTCATGAATAACTATTATCTCAGTATGATTCGATGAAATGGCTATGATAGACTGCTTTGTATATCTTTAAGATATGACAGTACCCTACATATACACACATAGCCTATTTGAGATTGAGATTTATATGGGTTAATTAAATACCCAGCATCAGCATAATCAATAAGATCTAGACTGCAATCTTTAGAATAATATAAGATCATGTGTTTGATCCCATTTCAATGTCTCCTAGCTGGAGCAAAACTATACCTTGCTAACAAATTAATCAAAAAGGTTATATCAGGCCTTATAGTATTTGCAAGATATATTTTTTCAAGTGACAATATTCAATTTTTCATATGTGACATCTTCAAGTGTGTGGAGTTCAAATCAAATAAGTTTTTAGTTTCCAAGATGCACCTTTTCATGTCACCTAATAAATGTTTCTACGGCAGTATGCTTAAATAAACGTAGAATTCAGATACTCGTAATCTTTCACTATATTGCGCCAATATTGTTTCAAAGATATTGATGATACATTATTTTGTATCGGTTCACAATGTGACGTAACATTATGAGATCTCATCACTTCATTCTTTTCAGGTACCTGAACCTCTCATAAGATTTCATGAAGTGTTATGCCATAGAATCTTCAAGCACACATTGCCTTATTATCATGATTATTTGCTCCTTATCCTTTTCAATGATTATTCAATTTGGAATCGATTGGTCTACCATGCTTCACCCATGCGTAGATTTTGTTTTTTATGAACACAAAATAGGAGCACTTGCAGCTTACTATATGATGCTTTCGACATTTGACTTGACTTATCTTTTAAATGAGGATCTGATGATAATTTTTAACATAATTCATAGCTGCTTATAAACTCCCCCTTATGTTAGGAAAACTAACATACATCCTCTACTTCTTTGAGGAATTCATCTTTTTGAATCATTTCATTAATAGATGGAATAGTTGATTCCTGACCTTGAACCAATTGAAAGGGAAGAAATAATCATAATTTATTGGTCTAATGCATACAAGTACTATTGTATGCATCATATCATATTTCAGACCAACACATGAAGCTTTGTTCTCATTAGCAATGGTTTAACTATTTATCGAAGACATTCAATGTGAATCCATCATCATTAATATTGTCTTGATTACACAATCTGAAAGTTATGCTCTTAACTTAATTTTACTGAGCAAGCCACTTTATGAATCTCAAACTGCAGGTTGACAATTAATGTACATATGATCATCTTATTGATGCATCTTTTCAAGATATCATATTATAGGTGAACGGGCCCTTATTCACCTTTTATACTTTTCAGATTTTGAGGGATCCAATCCCAATATTACTTGGTTCAACTAAATTATTACAAGAACAAGCAACGTTAAAATTTATGAAGATTTTTCTAATTTTTTAATATATGTTCAATATTCAGTATGCACATCTTTGGGATGTCGTAATCGTTCATATCAACTTATGAACTTTTATACTAGTAAACTTCAAGTTTACCATGACATGTGCTTTTTGCTTTAGTAAATTTCAGATTTACAATTACATGAATAAATTTTCAAATTCACTACTTCAGAAGTAGATTTCAAAATAACTCTTCTAAGTTATTCTGCCTCATTCGGAGGTGAGTTGTGATACCATCAAAATCAAGTGCACGTTCGTATTAATAAGCTTTACTAAATATTATCACATCCACCCCAGGGAATGAATCTGTGCTCATAATAAGCAAAATTCTCATTCTCCTGGAATGAAATATAATCGTACCTTAAGCCTATCAAATTATGATAGCTTATAACCTCTTTCAAGATATTGCTACTTCAGGAGTAAATCGAGGCATAAACATGATAGAGAGAATTTCTCTATATTGCTACCACATCACTTTAAAAATGGAAAAATTATCATCTTTCAGACTTATCATATATTGCTATCATATTCACTTCATGGAATAGAACATATCAATGGGATATCTTTCATGACTTTTCACAAACACCCATTATTTTGCCTTAGCCATCATTATATCAATAATATGGTGCATTGAGATTCAAAATCAACGTCTTACCTATAAAAAAGCGTCTTAGGTATAAATTAATGGGACATGAACTCAACTTCATATCATTGTAGTGTATAAGGACTCTAACCCAATGTCTTATCCTTTTTGGTGCGATGATACTTTAAATTTACCATCTTACCCTTAATCAACTTATAGTTTAAAGTGTGATAAAATTGCCAGTACATATCCTTAAGAATATTATAATATAATGAGTAAACAACTCAAATCCTATTTAGAAAGAACAATGGACAGTAAAGTATCAATAAAATAACAAGGTATGCACAAAAATCACGAAATATAATAACCCAAGGGAAAAATATAATTATGACCATTAGTAGTAGACCCATTCTCTATATAAAATAATTGACAATATTTATCATAATACAAGTGATTAGCTTGGAAGGTGGCAACAAAGCTTTTAGAAAATTTTGTATTATTCCCTTTTTTTCCTCGTAATTGTTATAATCCCACTCGATTCATCAAAACAAAGGAAGAAAAAGGAAAAATAAATGGAACATATTACCTGGATTAGAATCATAAGTTATTGGACCAAATGTATTGGCGGCCATATATTGTTATCAAATAATTAAAGTGTCGTGCTGATAACGTGCTATGAAATATTAAAGCAAGAATAAGAAGAATAAATAGAGAGAAGAGGAAAAACTTATTTATTTCTCTTGAGGGATGAGAGATCATAAGATTGATGATACAATGTACAAAACCCCTCTATTTATAGGGAAAAATATTCCTAGTTTCTGACTAAAAGATAGATACTTCAAATCCATATAGATATCAACTATATCTTGATAGATCTTATCTATATTCTTGATAGACATTCACTATAATGTAAATAAATTTATAACAAAATGAAAATTCTTCTTTTCTTCAATTTTAATGAAAAACATTTCAGTTAAAATAAATTGATTGTCCCTATCCACTAATGGAATATAGATTAGACTTGATTTACTCTTATTTTATTTTACTAAAGAGTGATTTTCAGGTTGATGGCATACACAAATGAATCTATTTATATGTTCTTACTTTTCAGGATTGACATTAATATTTTTAAAAGAAAAGTCATCATTTCACCCCTAAACTTGTCCGCTCAACTTACTTTAGCACCTACACTAAACATCTATTTATTTACCCATCTTAACATATTTAAAGTGTATTAAAGTACCCCTTAATAGCTCGCGTGTAAACACTGTTGTTGGACACATTAAAATACAATTTTTTTCTATTAATTTTTTTTAATAAATGAAAATACCCATTTTGATGTCCCTGACGGTCATATCCATTTCCTCTTTAAAACCCCCAATTTAGCCTTCTTCTTTTTCATATTCAATACAAAAATTTGCTTAATTCATGAAATTGATGTGAAAATTAAAATCGATTTCTCTTTATTTGTATTAAGCCACATAAATTTGAGATTAGAAAATATAAAGTCAAATTGATTTTAGCTTCATCTCTTTCCCGTATTATGGAATAATATCATTCATTACTTTGTTTATCATTTTATTAGGGGTTACTCTCCTTTTTCCTACTTTAAATTCGTGTATGAATTTTAGCTTATTTGTTGAAATGAATTTCTTGTAGCACACAATAAAGTCAGTTAACTTGACTAAACTTTGCGTGAAAGAAAATGATTCTGCTTTGAAGCAAGAAGTTCAGTGTAATCACGAAATTTTATTGCATTTGAAGACATCTTGAACTTCAAGAAATTTCGGTAGAAGATATTGGGCATGTACTTATTATGGGGTAAAATTAAATTTTGCATTTCTGTCATTTCGACATAATTGATAAAAGATGAGAAATGAGATTAATTTATTCTTTATTTGTCGTCATTGAAGGGTCCAAGATCTTATAACTTTTGGTGTTGGAGGGATATAGAAAACATTGATCTGAGGTCCAAATATGTGATTCTAAGCTAATAGAGAAACTAGGTAAGCTTGAGAATTTAGTTGAATCTTGTCATTTCAATGAAGTTGAGAAATTGATTGGGTTGAACAAATTAATTAAGAAAGGTTTAGAAAAAGTTGGCAAGACTAAAGAATTCAAAAAAGATGATAATGAGATTAATATGAAATTAGAGAAGTTGGAAGAAAAAATTTGGAAGATCAAGCAGAAAGAGAAGAAATGAAGACGAATAGCTGAAGGGTGGACTCAAAAGAATACTCACTTATTTGTTGTGTTTTTTTCTTGTATACTAGTAATAGCTATAATCTATTTGGGTGGGATGCTCTATATGTAAAAAGGTTCAATGAAGTTTCTTAGCACTAGGTAGTTATTGTTAGATGATATGTAGCATTTTTGTGTTGAGTAGTGCAGCTTCTTTAATAATATAATTTGAATTCTCTTATATATATGAAAAAGAGAAAGGTTGTTAAATTGATTGCATTTGAATCATTTTTGTTTATTTTTTGTAATGATAAAAGTACAGCGACAACACAAGTGCAACAACACAATGCCTGTTTAGTCAACAATTCAAAGGAAATAACTATTTCAATTTTTTAGTCATAGATGCATAAAACTTCAAACAGGTATCTCAAAATAGTGCAATACAATTGCTGATATTTTAACAGAAATATTAGCCACAAATGCAGTCACAACTGCATCATTGTTTTCAAAACATGTCAAATTAGTGCAGTCACAACTGTATAGTTGAAGTCACTACTATTTAACTACTAGCTAAGTTAAATTCACTGTTGTTTCATTACAAACCATCAATACATAAAGAGAAAAAGCAGAATCAGGCTTCTATTGAAAAGTTGTTAAACTTGTTTGGCTTAGGTGATTCAGTTCAACAACATTTTACCTTGTCCTCATTCTTTTTTTTGCTCTCATGTCTTCAAGTCCTTGTTGGTTCATAATTTTATTTTCTTTCCATTTCACACCTGACGTTGGTTTGTGATGTCCAAGATGTCCAACCACTATGGGGGAGTTCATAGGCATTTCAGGCTGACAAATATAAAAGAGAACAAATTTAACTTAAGACATGAAAAAGGTTAACTTTAAACTAGATAAATATAATTAATTTTAACTTACATTGATAATTCTAAAACAACTTTTTGTATAAAGCACCCCTATTCTAACTATCCTAGGTCCTTTATAAGGTGCCCCTCTATCTTTTCTAGCACCAGTGACACCAGCTCCTCTTCCTCTACTAGCACCAGCTCATTTTCCTGTTTCTCTATCAACAACAATAACATTAACTCCTCCTGCAGTACCAGCACAACTAACAATATCAGCATTAACTCCTCCACCTTTACCAGCTCCACCAACAACAGCAACATCAGCTCTTCTACCTATATCAATAGCATTATCAACAGCAAAAGTTATAGTTCCTTTTCCTCTGTCAACATTTATTGTAGCAGCAACTGTTGCATATGATCCTCTCCCTCTACCACTAGTACCAGTAGTGACTGTATCTACTTCTACAACCTACAACACATAAGAAAAAATGTACATAATAATATAAAAGAGTAAAAAATGTAAAAAAAAATAAAAAAGTAAAAATATTAGCAAATTACAAGTTAAATATTATCTTTGTAGAATTTTTTGGTCTTCCTCTTTCTCTACTTGTGCTAGGTGCTGCAGAAGAACCCACATTGGTTCTTGTTAAACTTGAAGCTAATGGACAACTCCTATTATTATGACCCTTGTTGTGACATATGTTGCAAGTCATGTCAACACCTTTCTTTGACAATTTTTCAGTCTTATTTTCATTCTATTTTTTTCTAGATTTACTGGGTCTACTTGAAAACTTTCTTATTGTAGGTGGTATGACAGAAGGATTGATTGATTTGGGATATATTTGCATACCAGTGACAGGCTGAATGAAGTAACTATAGGTCTTGAGGTAAGCTTCCTTGGTATACCAATGTGCAATATAGTTAATGGGTTCTAGTCTTTTAAAGTATAGTGCAGCTATGGAATGACGACAAGGTATACATTTTAACAACCAAGACCTACATGTACAATCATTATCTCTCAAATTGACTATAAAAGTATTTCTCCATCTATCCTTAGCCTCAAAATCAAATTCACCACTCCACTTAAGATTATACTTTATTGATTTTGATGTGTTATCTTGCAACACTTTTAGTGCCATTGGAGAAATATCAATTATTCATGTTGCGGAAAACTCTCTCAATTGTCCTATTCTTTTCATCACTTTGATCCTTATTTACTCAAGCATTGTTATGATACTCTTGTATCTTGCCCAAATATTCATGAGTTTAATCTTTTAATCATGTTGTTTTCAACATTATCATAACAACGGTGATATTTGAAATATACCTTAGAACACCTTTCTATGTTGTAATATAGTAAATCATCACATATCTTATTCCCAATATTTTCACATGATCCAAATTTCTTCTCAATTCTTGCTCAAATGTAGACTTGACACACTTCTAGAATCAATTTCTTTTTTCTAATCTTTAGATCAGTTGGTTAGAACATGTCTAGCATACATTCTTTGTTCTGTATTTGGCAGTAAATCTAAAATTGCACTGTTAATACCCTTGAACAAAATAAAATATATTAAGTGACATAAGTATAAAACAATTACAAAAATAAAAAATCTAGAAAATGAATAAGAGAAAATAGATGAGGTTACCTTCTGCATATCAGTAATTGTAGTCACTTCAGACCCATCTCCCAGATCAAGATCTATTCTTCACAAGTATAACACTTCATCTTCAAGTGAATTTGTTTTCAACTTCAACCATTGTCCAGTCTAGTGGTAGCATCTGATTATTTCCATCATTACAAACAACCACAAGTAATTAACCCTTACAAACACCTTTAAAAAAATAACCATCAAACCCAATACATCTCCTGACACCAGCTTTGAAGTTTTTTTCAAAGCATGAAAACATATGTAAATGATAGGAACTGTTTTCTTCTACCTTTTAAAGTTTCTTCACTAAGCCTCACTATATATGTGTTATCTGGATTGGCCTTTAAGAGCTCATCCCTATAATACAAATTCTTTTGAACTCTACATGATCACTCATAATTTTTTGTAACACAATGTTTCTAACTTTTCTTTCTACAGTCCTCCCTATATATATCTCCAACTCTTTTTCCACTAACTCTTGAAACTGACAAACTCTAATTTCAGGTCCTGAAGTGATTCTGTCCTTGTACCTCTCAGCCAAGTACTTAGAATTCACCAATTTGTTCTTTGTTGTATCATTATACTTATGCACTAGAATATGTTTTTTAACTTGAAAATTTCTAATCCTAGAATTAATGCTTGCAAATAACAATCATCGACAACCATCTACACACTTTACTCTCACCCTTTTTTATTTATTCACAAACTTATCTAGCTCTACATGTTCTTGAATAGCATGCCTAGTAAGAGCTTTTCTAAACTCTTCAACATTTGCAAAATAAAGCCTAACCTCCCAAACTATTAATTTACAAGTAGGATCAAACAAATTTTTTTATAATTTTTTTGCTCTTCTTGCTTTCCTTCTCTTCTAGCAGGTTGTTCAACCTCAACATCCTTATAGTTATCCTCATCAGAATCTATTTCAAAACTTACCTCTTCATCTGAATCACTATATGACTTCTCTCCAGCTATCTTTCCCACTAGATTATTTTTTTGGGATAAAACCTCATCATATCCTACATCAACTCTCTTTTTACCTAAACTAACATATTTTGTTCTAGGCTCTTTTTTTCTTTTCTGTTTTATCAGGCCTCTTCTTTTTTGCAGCCCTCTTTTATTCCCTTAAAAGCCTTACCTCCTTATGAACATCAATGCTATACTCATCATCCTTACCTTCATCAAAGAAATAAAATAATCTGAATTTTTACTGACATCAATTTTACTTTTCCAATCTGATGGAATGACTCTACTACAGTAACAAAAGCAATGTCACCTAAATTTTGCTTAAAACTAGTAGAAACACCACTCAAGTCCTTACTCTTGGCGCTATCACTACCACAACCTAATATCTCACCACTAGCAGCAACACCGCCATCACCCAAGTCCTCACCAATAGTAAAAACACCACCATCACCACCACCTAACTCCTCACCAATAGTAGAAATATCATTAACACTACCCAAGTCATCACTCCTAGCACTATAAACACCACCACCTAAGTTTTCATCCCTAGCAGCAATACCATCATCATCCGAGTCCCGACCAGTAGCAGAAAAGTCACTACCA
Source organism: Capsicum baccatum var. pendulum (assembly GCA_030864225.1). Lineage (NCBI taxonomy): Eukaryota > Viridiplantae > Streptophyta > Magnoliopsida > Solanales > Solanaceae > Capsicum > Capsicum baccatum. The sequence goes on from CM061552.1 coordinate 138,454,661, forward strand.
CAATAACAAAACTTCTCACCCTTAGTAGCAACACAATCATCACCCAAGTCCCCACCAAAAGTAGAAACACCACTACCACAACCATCTAAGTCATCACCAATATAAGAAATACCATCACCACCACCTAGGTCTTCACCCTAAGTTATAGTAATACCACCACTCAATTTCCTATTAATAATAGGTTCATGAGGTGCTACAACTATTACAAAGCCCTCTTGAAATCCTAAAATCTCATAATCTCCTAAGTCTTAACTGCTCTTTATCAAAAGTAATAGAACATGATTATCCTCCCACATGGGGGCCATATTCAATAGTTGAGACCACATCAAGCTTTTCAACTAAATATGTCACATATAACACAACAACATCTCCATTTTTAAGTTGAGGTACAATTTCCAAAATGTCCTTATCACATGTCACTTTTACAAAATACTTTATTTTAAGAGGTCTGTGATACGCCCAAATTACGATTCTCTTATAAAACTGTAAGCGGTCGTTGTCAAATATATAATTCAACTAGGTTAGGGTCGAATCCTAAAGAAAATATGGTGCTAATTAAGTTGTATATAGATTAGTTGACTTTTAATCATTTGTTTTCGTAAAAAAATAAGGGGGATTTGATTCAGTTCACATATTAATGATTTCAGTTTAACAAGATGAGATATGTGTAGTAGTATTCGAATTCAGAGAAATAGCAAGCTAGGGTTATGTCCACCTTAAAGTTTTCAATACTTTCTACTATTGAGTTTTACGAATTCATACATGCATTATGCTTATAGAGAAACGTATTCTATAACTTAGTCCTAGATCAAGGACTAATTCACTTTAGTTCTCTCAAATCAAAAGTATTTACAATAACAATACGAAATGTCCAAGTTGTTAATCCTATTAAGGAATTAACGTGTGAAATAGGGGTTGGAAATCCTATTTTCTTGTTACTACTCTCTTTTCCTAACATCAACCTTTCTATCAAACAAGTTGTGCTTTAAGGTGCATCCTCTATGTTTGCAACCACGAGAATCCAAGATAAACGAAGAGAGTATAATATAAGCAAATTAATACATGATGAATTCAAATACCCAAAGTAATAGATTGTATGTTACAAGGCTTCCATAACCCTAACTAATAAATTTAGCTACTCATCAATAAAGAGGGAATCAAAATAATAATGTTCATCATATCAAAACGTCAAAACAAATTATCTTGATGGAATAGTACGTGAACAAGATGAAGTTGTTTCTCTCCTCTAATCTCATCCGCCACTCTCAATTCAAAAGATACAGAATAATACGTGAATTTTCAGCTTAGGGTATTTTAAGTAACTTTTCTTCATAATTGCCCTCCAAGTCCCTAGACTTAATTTAATGGCTAAATAGTCTTGGGACCTAGTTTTAGGTGACACATTGCATCCAACGTGCTACTTTTTTTTGTGTCCAATTCCATCTGCAATCCATGGTCCTTTTATGCCTCCGACTACTTCATTTACACCTGAAATCATGCTAATCACATAGGTTAGCTTAATTACATAAAAACTAGAATAAAAATATAAGAAACTACGCACTTTGTTTTCAAAACTTAGCTAAAGTATGGGTCAGTTATGGTGCTTAGGTGTATAAATTCACCCAAGATCACCACCCCACACTTACAACTTTGTTCTTCCTCGAATAACTTATCTATTTAGGCATACTACACAAGACCTAACCCCCACAAAGGAAAAATAAAATGCTCAAATTGGACTCACACAATAATTAAGAACAAAAAGTAGATTCATGAATAATTACTAGAAACAACCTATCCTCAAGAATAGACTCATTAAGTTGGCAAACTCATGCATACCATTTAAGCAAAGAAATCATACAAATTACCCAACTTTCATCAACCATGTACCCTCACAATAAGAAAGTTACCCATAAAAACACACAATAATGTAATTTTTTACAAGATGAGTATAAGGATCCAATTGCGCTCACTCTCACAAAGAACTCTCAAATTACAACTGATGACCATATGCTTGCCGTTAGTGTAATGCTCTACTAATATCAGACTGATAAGATTAAGATTAAATAGGCCTTTTACGGGTTGTAATACAGGCTAAGAGATGGCTAGAAACTATTCTGGCTAGTAATAGTGACTATCTTCCCTAAGCGCTTTTAATACACTACATTATGCAAATAAGTCCAATATCTAACAACTAATTTCCGCCTCTACTACCTTCACAAATTTGCTTTTCACCCCAACTCATTAAGTTCATTCACATAACATATGGTGGGAGTATTTTGTATGCTTATATTATTCCATTTAGAACAACCATTTCTTTCTATTTTTATTACTCTCATCCACACATAAAAATTTATTTTACATACCAATAACTATACTCTCAATTTTCATTTTCACCTTTTTCCCTCTTATTTTTAAACTCCTTACTTTAATAAAAAAATATTTTCTAAAAAGCTTAGGAGTTTTGGATCAAGTTAAAGTCAACCAAAGAAGGGATTAGGCTACTAATGAGGTTACCAAAGAACACTAAAGGCTCAACGGGGCTAGCTAAGATAATGCACAAAGGTAGGTCAAAAAAAGGTATGAACAATGACTATCAAGGAAATTCTAATATGAGAAAGACAACAGGAGCACGAAAACACACTCCAAATCAGTCCACTAATCTTAAGGATTCGAGGACCTTTTTGGAGACCACTCTCAGATTTACTACAACTACAATAATACGAGATAACAATGGTGTATTTGACACCAAAAAAGCCACCACAAACTAACAAAGAGAGTATCAAGATAATAAGATAAAGAACAAGATGAAGAATAGCACAATGGAAACAGCAACACAGGGTTTTGAATAGAACAACAACAAAGAGTCCAAGAAATGTACGTAAAGATAGATAGATAGACAAAGTGAAGGTATAATCTTAAGAACCCAAGAGCCTATTCAACTCTTGGACCTTTAACACTACACACTAAAAATACCTATATCTTCGGTGAGCACAAGAGAGACATCAATCTCCTCTAGCACCCAACGTTTCAAGCATGAATCCAACACGAATGATTCCACACTCAAGTTAGCAATCCTAGTTACAATGTTTTGGCCATAATTACAACTTTCAATATCAATAAACATTTAAGACTAAAAACCCTAAGAGGTTCTATATATAGTGTATTACAAAATAGAATACAAAATGACCACAATACCCCTCAAGGGTGAGGTGCCCATCAAGTGTAACTTAGGGGCTATTTTTAGTGCATTTAGACCCTCTTTCACACTTTACTTATGCACTTCCTTGGATAGATTCAATACACACTCGTTCTCATCCATCCGCGTGGTCGTACTAGTATCATCCGCCCCTTCTTGAAAAGAATTCGACCTCGAATCTGTACCTTGCAACTCAAGAGAAGACAAACAAGTGCACATCCTAATGATATGAGGGGTTAGGGTTAGGAAAAATAACACATCAACATGCCATGCCGAGGAGGGACAAATTTGAAGTATAGCCACGGGTCCTTTGTTTTAATCATGAAAAGATTAGTACAATTGCTACAAAGGAAGTGGCTCGGACAAGCATCAAGATAAAAGAAAAATAGGCCGAGAGTCATCCTTTCCCACCCTAAGATAGTATCGGGATCAAATGGAAGAATTAGCCAAGGGCCTAAGCCGAGGCTAGCCCTTCCTTTCCCTAAAATGTCACTCCCACATTCACACATAATAATATTTTCATACACATGATCTCTATGAACAAAACTAATCACAATTTTTTTACCACACAAGATGTTCAAAGAGGCATGGGCATTATCAAGATCAATTCTATAGACACCATCACTAACTTGCGAATTTTTAAGTACTTCATTCACATGCTCAAGTAGCGAACTACATTTAAGAGTAAATTGATCATCATGAACACCAAGAGTACTACAAGAGTACTCATTTCTGAGACTACATATTCCTTGCCCATAAGAGTACTATCATCTTCCAAGAAGAGATTTCCATCTTCAGGAGGAATGTTGTCACACCATAGTGGGTTAGCATATCGGCTATAGCCTTAAAGGCAAACTAAACCATCATTTTCACCACTAGGTTCATTAGGAGTGTTTATATCATCTTTAAACAAAACATTAAACCTAAAGAGAGCATGATCTATCTCACGGACAGATTTGGAACTAGCAAGTGTTTCACTCTCTATAAGTTCACTATCAAGTACCAAAGATATTTCAATCTCCTCTTTACCTTGGTGTGGGTCGGGGCAGCCCACCTCTTCCTTAGGGAAGCTCTCGGCATAAGGTGTTTGGACAAGGGAAGTTGGATTTTATGGGATAAGTTTAGGTAATAATTGGCGTAGCCTTTTCACGTGCCATTTCATTTCTTCAATATCATCATTGATGCGATCAAATGTGGCATCGAGATTAGTGGCCGCCATGGTACCTAAAGCAAAAGACAACAACAAACAACAAAACAAACTTGTTAGTTCAAAATGCCTCACCACACTCTCACTCTCAGTTTTACCTCACACTTGGTTTCAGAAGTGTTGAAAGTCAGCTTGTACTGCGTGAGTGATTGAGGGATGAGTCCATCTTTTCCCAAAATAGATTTTCATTTGAGTTGACTGAAAAGAAAAATTGTTTACGGACTTGAACCAACAAGACACAACGAATTCACAAAAGAGAAAAAAAGCACACAACTGACGCTAAACACAAATGAACGAACACAAAGACTAACTAACAATCTAGTAGATAAGTACTAATTTGTCATTAGTATTGGAACCAAGAAATGAAACTACGGAACAATAAAAAGAAACTAAGAAAATCTGAAATTTGAGCCAAAGTTTGATGTGTGAATAGTAACTTGATGATGTGGCAGCCACATATTGGTTGCGGTTTCTACAATTTTTATTTTCCAAAGTCCAAGTCTTGACCAATTTTAATTTGGATTGGAGAAATTTGTTGTAAGAAGGGAAGAATAAATCTTGGAGCCTTTTTTTCAAGGTTCTCATTTCAAGACTTGACTTTTGTAGTACTTTTCCTTAAAACATGGACCCTTATTTCGTGGGAAAGTGGTTGAGAAGTGATGTAAAGTCTTTAGTGTGTAAGAAAAGTCTTGGAGTCACAAGTACTACACCTTGAAACTTGGATCTATGTCTTGCAAGACTAACACAATACACACTATTTTTCTTAAACTTCTAAGATCAACAACCACTTTCTTTGTCAACAATATATGGAGATGGTGAAGAACACAAACTTTGAGTCTTGAAGTTCTAAGGTTTAAGTTGGACCTCCCAAACAACAACAACTACTTCCCAAGCTTAAATTCCACAACACAATATCCACAATACACGTTCAAAACTTGAACTAACAACATATCACACGTTCAAGTCTTGAACCCGCAACAACAATACCAACAACAATCGGCCAGACTTTGTTCACATTAACAACATCAACATTTCAAGCTCAAATCTAAGATATAGACTCAACATGTTAGTGAGGAACAAAATAAACACTTAGAGACAATAAAGACAAGTAAAAATATTGTCCAATACGCAACAGAAACACAATTTTTGGCCAAGAACACTAAATGGACAGATTGTTCTTTTTTTTCTGGAATTTTCAGTTTTTCGACAACAATTTTTTTTTTGAATTTTCTAACAAGCAACCCCAAGATTGATCTTGTAGGAACAAGATCAAGTCATGCTCTAATACCAAATGATACGAGAAAGACAACAAAAGCACGAAAACACACTCCAAATTAGTCCACTAATCTTAAGGATTCGAGGACCTTTTTAGAGACCACTCTCGGATTCACTACAACAACAATAATACAAGAAAACAATGGTGTATTTGACACCAAAACAGGCACCACAAACTAACAAAGAGAGTATCAAGATAACAAGATGAAGAACAAGATGAACAATAACACAATGGAAATAACAACACACGGTTTTGACTAGAACAACAATAAAGAGTCCAAGAGATGTACGTAAAGATAGATAGATAGACAAAGTGAAGGTATAATCTTAAGAACTCAAGAGCCTATTCCACTCTTGGACCCTTAACACTACACACTAAAAATACCTATCTCTTCGGTGAGCACAAGATAGACCTCAACCTCCTTTAGCACCCAACGTTCCAAGCATGAATCCAACACGAATGATTCTACACTCAAGTTGGAAATTTTAGTTACAATGTTTCAGCCATAGGCCTTTCTCGCAAGTGAGAAATGTTCTTCTTACAACTTTCACTATCAATAAACATCTAAGACTAAAGACCCTAAGAGGTTCTATATATAGTGTATTACAAAATAGAATACAAAATAACCACAATACCCCTCAAGGGTGAGGTGACCATCAAGTGTAACTTAGGGGCTATTTTTAGTGCATTTAGGCTCTCTTTCACACTTTCTTGGATAGATTCAATACGCACTCGTTCTCATCCATCCTCGTGGTCGTACTCGTATCAAATACCAAAATTATCTCCTAAACTCACAATCTTTATTTTGCTTTGTACACACACCAGGCAAGTTCTGGCATCAATTGCAACAATGAATATACAACAGTCTTACATACTCATGGCACATGGTTAGCTCAGTTAGGATCATTATAGATTCTCAACCCAATAATCAAATGAATTCAAACAAGCCAACACTCATAACAAAAGCCACAACTAAATCCTAGGTATTTCAAATGTAATGATCCATCATGTACTTATGCTATAAGGCCATGTGATCCACAAGAACATTTACATGCAAGTTCAAAGGGGTTCACGCCTACAAAATGACTAATTTTTCTCTTAAGACGGTCGTCATCCATCCATCATCGAGAAAAGTACCAAACCATGACTAAATTAAATAAACATCTAACAAGAAATATAATAAGAAAATAATTAATCCTATCAAATAAGTATACTAAGGAGAAGGTACTATTTTTCTACAAAGCAAGTAACACAGTAACTAGCAACCCCACACTTAAGCCAAGAACTATCCCCAGTACAAATAATAAAATAAAAAACCTGGCTAGTAGTACTCCTCATCCACATTAGGAGTCATGCCACCTGCATTGAGATCATCATCGAAGCCATTTTTCCTGTATTCATCATATCATTCACGTTAGCTACACACAATAAAACTAACTATAATTAAGATGAGGGTGGTGAAGTCACCACCCCACACTTAATTTGTTAGTATAAACCAATTAAGTGTTATTGTTAGGTACTCAAACTTCGCCGACATATACTTCAATTTACAATTTTACTCCACAAACCCCTCAAATTCTACAATAAATTGTAATTTAAATTAGCATATATCATAACACACAATTGTTGAACAAAATTAGCACATTCACACCACTAATTTTATTTTAATAAAATGATTGTTGAACAAAGTTATGCCTTACAACTTCAACATATCAAAATACACAAAACACTATCACTTTCCCACAATTTTACCAACACCATGTTCACTAAAGTAAGAAGTGAAATAACGGCTACACAACTACTATGTTAGTTATGAATGATTCAATCACACGCAAAATCTCAAAGTAATACAATAATAGTGTTCATTATATCAATGGTGTTTATGTTCCCAAGAGTTTCAAAACCTTGCTTTAACGTAGCCATGGAAAGAATTCAATCCATAATCTCAAGAACCCAATTAACAACTATAACATAAAGTCACAATAACTAAGGATTAAGAAAAGAAAACTTACCTTGAATATGAAAGATTGACGAAAGAGAGTCGATATTCTTGTGTTTTAAAAGTTTTAAAAATGCTTGTGGGATAAGAAGTATGTTACAGGCACGATTTTGTGGTAAAATAAGAGAGAATTTAGGGATTTAGTTGAAGTTAGAGTATTTTGCGTCGCCTAATAAATGACCCAAGTGTAAGTTTGCATCTCATTGTGCTTTGCCTAATTGAGGCAGTGAACGTTTACTGTTGCTTGGGCGCTGCATAAGATATGGCACAACTTGGCTTGGGAGTCGCACAAGGTATGACCTAAGTTAGCTTGGGCACTGCACAAGGTATGACACAACTTGGCTCGGGCGCCACACAAGGTATGGTCTAATTAAGGCAGTGAACATTGGCTTTTACTTGGGCGCCGCATCTTGGATCGTCTAAGCTGAGTGTGCACTGTAAAGCTTGTCGCCTGAATTTTCTTAGGTGCGGCCTACTCTATACCATGGGGGCTTCACCACTGCACCCCCATCGAGATCAGTGGTGGGCTACAGGATTGGCCTATCGGCCTGATCCCTATGCTACCACTATAGAATCATTAAAAATCACAAACTGGTCGCACCATAAAACTTTCAGGGCCGAATCAACATAATTTGGGTTACAACTCTAACACGAATCATGACTCAGGACATAATATTTGACCACTTCAACTTACCTATAACGTTCCCATTATTCCTAAACTTACCACCTTTAATAGAGCTTACTTTCAACCAGAGTTCAGTACCTATCACCTTTTTAGTACTTTATACACCTGCGCTTAATAAAAATAACCAAAAATGATTAGAAGGGTGGGTTGCCTTCCACCAAGCATCATAGTTTTGGTCGTGGATCAACTCTTATTTTTGTATTTTTGTTTAACAAGATAAAATCAATGTAAAATCATGGGTTGCCTCCCATGCAGCGCCTGATTTAATGTCGTGGCATGACTCAAATATCTTAACTACTCAGACTTCGTCAAGATACATCGATGATACTGTTGGTACCTCATCTTTATAGAATACATCAATAATTAAGAAAATACTCATCTTCCGTTGTTGTTTTGTGGATTGACAGATGTCAAAGATAACTTCTTTCTTATTGAACCTACACTTCAACTCATTTAGCTCTATGTCAACTATCACTCTCTCAGTTACTAAGAACGGCCGACCCAAAATTATGGGTACCTCGAAATCCACCTCGCAATCAAGAATTATAAAGTCTGCAGGAAATATAAAATTAGCTACCTTTACCAGTACATCATGTAGAATCCCAATCAATTTTTTCACCGATTTATCCGCCATTAGAAGCTCCATATTGAGGGGTGTAATATCTCTTAAACCCAGCTTCTTGAACACCGCCAATGCATAAGATTTATACTTGCCCCAAGATCACAAAGGGCCTTTGCAAAATCAAGCGATCCAATAGTACATGGGACAGTGAATGCTCCCGAATCGGTTTTCTTTGGCACTAACGATCTTGGAGCAATAACACTACAATGGTGGAGACTATCCATGGGTTCATAGCTCAGTCCACTTCTTTTTCACAAGGTCCTTCATAAACTTAGTATAGCCTGGCATTTGTTCTAACGCCTCAACCAAAGCCACGTTTATTGTCAACTACTTCAACATGGCCATGAACTTGATAAATTTGGTCTCGTTTGCCTTCTTCTGCAATCTTTATGGGAATGGAGGAGGTAATTTTAGTACTTTTATAACAACCATCTCTCTTTTCTTTTCCTTGCCTTTGTCCAAATCTTTAACCTACTTTTGTTTAGATGGATCCTCCTCTTTTTCAAGCTTTTTAGATTTCACTAAATATTTTTCATCTGCTGTCACTTCTAATTCCACCACATCATCTAAAATAGGTTTGCCCAAACAAAGGCCAAGTAATATCTTACCACTTCTGATAATGATAGCCATGTATGAGTTATCAGTCCTCGAATTATGCACAGTATCACTCAACAATGTTCCACCCTTTCTGTGATTAAACACTATCGATAATTGATTTATTTGCTGCTCCAGTTTCTTAATATATATAGAGTGTGAATCAACTAATTGGCTTATAGATGAAAAGTCACTCTTTATTTCCCTTATGCTAGCATCTGTTGACTCCACTTAAATCAACACTTTTGTTATCATATCTTTTATAGAAATTTTCCTAGTATTATTCACAACATTATCACGGCTTCTAGGTGGTACATATAATCCACTTCCATCATTTTTATTCTTCCAATCTCCTGGATAGTTCCAACCTTGGTTTCCTTGTCCACTGGCCTGGAAACCCTCTGGTTATGCAAGTAGTTAGCCTCTTTCTCGGTATTTGATTCAGCTTTCTTACTGTGGGACCCCAAAGCTTTAACTTTTTCTATATTAGCTGAAAGCAAGTGCTTTGTAAGCAAATCCATCTGCGTCTTTAAATAAGTCATATTTTGGTCATGCTCCTCTTCTATCCTACGTTGTTCTGCTTACATTCCACTAGACCTAGTATTGTTTGCTACCATAGAATCCCTGATATGCCAAGCCCTACTTGTCCTAGTCATTCTTTCTAAAATGTCTGCAGTTTTAGTAAAAGTGAGCTCCATAAAAGCTTCTCCTGCATTATTATCTATAATTGGCTTTGTAAGTGAATTCAAAGCTCTATAGAATATTTCCATCAAGTGTTCATCAGTCATCTTGTGGTTTGGGCATTGAGTCAATTTCTTTTTAAACATCACCCAAGTTTCATGCAAAGCTTCATTAAACAATTGTATAAAGTTATTAATCTCGTTCCTCAACTGTAATATTTTGGAGGGATAAAAGAACCTTTTTAGGAAAGCTTCTTTCAATTGCCTTCAGTTTGTTATAGAATCGGGAGTCAGCTCATTCAACCACATAGTTGCCTCCCCAGACAGAGACAGTAGAAATAATCTCAAATAAATAGCATTTTTTCCCACTTCAGGGTTATCAAACGACTTACAAATATTGATAAAATACACCAAATACAGATTCAGATCATCACCAGGTAATCCACCAAAGAGTCCTTTCAAGTTCAGTAGCTGGATCATAGTCCTGGTGATATTGAATTTTACCCCAAAAGCTAGTAGTGGTGGAATGATTGTCGTTGTAGCTCTGGCTCCATCCAAATTAGTATCATCCTCATCATCCAGGGCAATATACACTGTAGGTTGTTGGTGTATTCTACCTCTTACTTGTTGTTTTTGATTTGTTGGTGCAACATTCTCAACATGCCGCATATTCACAGGATTAACTAACTCATCATCAGCAGCATTGGGCACACGCCTGGGTAATCAGCATTCTGTTGGTTGATTTGAGCATTAGCCAAGGCAACTAATCTTTTAGTTTCTTGTTGATCAGTCATTCTCCCTATTAGTTGAGGTTCTGGGTTGACAGGTAATAAAGGTTCTCCAGACCTTCTGGTTCATGGCATATACAACAAAGAGCCTATAATTACCAAAAACAACAAATAGAAGTAAACTTTGAAAACTTAACCAAGAGTCAATTAACATAGATACACTTAACTGACAACCGAATATCCGGACAACGGTGCCAAAATTTGATACGCCCAAATTACAACTCTCTTATAAGAGTGTAAGCGGTCGTTGTTAAATATATAATCAAACTAGGTTAGGGTCGAATCCCACAGGGAATATAGTGCTAATTAAGTTGTTTGTAGATTAGTTGAATTTTAATCATTTGTTTCCATAAAATAATAAGGGGGATTTGATTCAATTTACAAATTAATGGTTTCAGTTTAACAAAATGAGATATGTGTAGTAGTATTCGAATTTAGAGAAATAGCAAGCTAGGGTTATGTCCACCTTGTAGTTTTCAATACTTTCCACTATTGAGTTTTACGAATTCATACATGCATCATGCTTATAGAGAAACGTATTCTATAACTTAATCCTAGTGTTTCTCAACCATCAAGGACTAATTCACTTTATTTCTCTTAAATCAAAAGTATTTACAATAACAATATGAAATCTCCAAGTTCTTAATCCTATTAAGGCAATAACGTATGAAATAGGGGTTGGAAATCTTATTTTTTTGTCACTACTATCTTTTTCTAGCATCAACCTTTCTATCAAACAAGTTGTGTTTTAAGGCGCATCCTCTATGTTTGCAACCATGAGAATCCTAGACAAACAAAGAGAGTATGATATAAGCAAATTAATACATGATGAATTCAAAAACCAAAAGTAATAAATTGTATGTTATAAGGCCTCCATGACCCTAACTAATAAACTTAGCTACTCATGAATAAAGAGGAAATCAAAATAATAATGTTCATCATACCAAAATATCAAAATAAATTATCTTGATGGAATAGTACGTGAACAAGATGAAGTTGTTTATCTCCTCTGAGCTCAGCCGCCACTCTCAATTCAAAGATACAGAATAATACGTGAAGTTTCAGCTTAGGGTATTTTAAGTAACTTTTCTACCTAATTTCCCTCCAAGTCCCTAGACTTAATTTAATGACTAAATAGTCTTGGGACCTAGTTTTAGGCGCCATATTACATCCAACATGTCACTTTTGCTTGTGTCCAATGCCATCCATAATCCATGGTCCCTTTGTGCCTCCGTCTACTTCATTTACACCTGAAATCATGCTAATCACATAGGTTAGCTCAATTACATAAAAAGTAGAATAAAAACATAAGAAACTAAGCACTTTGTTCTCAAAACTTAGCTAAAGTATGGGTAAGATATGGTGCTTAGGCGTATAAATTCATCCAAGGTCAGTCTGATATAACAATACATGAGAAACAATTATACCCAATTTTCTTCATGTAACCAACAAATTCAAAGTGAACAAATTTATCTACATCAACGTCAAAATAGTCAGTAATAATACCTCCTGTTGACACCCAATTTTAACTCTTCCTTTTAGTAAAATTAATTTCTCGATGCTTAGGATTGTTGAATATTTTTCCTATATATTTTTCATATTTTTAACATTAATAGTTTAAAAATGATTTTCTTGTCTTTGTTGTTAAAATACTAATGTCATCTTATAAGCTTGCTCGAAAAAAAATATTAAAAATTTTAAGATGAATAATTAAAGATATGTTGGCGTGTCAACATAATCCTTGCTATATTATATATATATATATATATATTGCAAATTACTCTATTTTATTTTTATTTATTTACTTTCGAACTATAGCTGAGTGTATTTTAATCAAATTACTCAACATTTATCATATTCATTTGAATCCAATTCCCAAATAGAAATATTTTGTCAACACCTCAGATAATGTAGATGAAATCGAATGACCAGACATCATTTTATTTCATATTCACATCCAGAATCGACTAATGAATTCAAATCATCGATGAATCACAAAAAATAAAATATATAATGTAATTTGACGAGATAGAATTTACCTTGCATGGGGCAGCGAACTAAGGCTTTTCGTCAAAAATTCAAACTCGAACTCGAACCAGACAGTGAACCTGAACCTCAAGTTGATGAATGATTTTTCGCAAACTTCCAGTAACAAGATTTAGGCGAAAGGGTGATTGAAAAAGTATAGAATACAACAAGAAAGCTTAAGAGGTGAAATAGTATTAGACTCAAAATTCCTCAATTTTTACCACCCTGAAAACCCATTCCTAAAGGGGTGAACAAGGCCTCCTTTTATAGGCAAATTTGGGCTACAACGACTCCTTGAAGAGCTTTGAAAATTACAAACTTTTTCTTCCTAAATAGGCAACAAATTCAAAAGAAAAAGAGATAAATAAGGACAAAGTGACCTCTTCTCAGCCGATTTGAAAGACGAGTGACAGTTTGGAGATGGAGAGGCTTTGGACCCATCAGTTTAAGCTTGATAGTTGTTGAATCAAAGGCAAAATACCTTAAAACTAATGGGTCCTCGAATTTTCCCATCTTTTGTTGAAATTATAGAGCAATTTTCTTCAACATAGGGTGATAGGAGAGCAGTTGGTGTTGATTGAGGCAGGCACAGAGAGAGCAGATGAAAAGAGAGATCAAATCAATGAATTTTTTTATTTGTTCGATGGTTTGAGGGTTGAATGGATTGCAGACATGGAAGAGCGTGACTTGTTTAGTCTGGTTAAGATCTCTGGTTGATTTTCAATGTTAGAGAGAAAGAGAAGAGAGGTCCTAGGCTAGTTAGGCTAATAGGATATTTGGGTCGGGTTTGGGGGTATTCTAGGTTGGGATGGTTTTAATCTTTAGGTAAAAAGGGAGTTTTGGGCTCTATATTTAGAAGAGAAACAATAAACTTGTCCCAAAATGTGTAAAGGTAGAAAATTTAATTTTTCCAATCATTTTTCCTCAACTAATTAACGATGCTTATTTTGTTTAACTAATTTTCACAAAAATGTGCACATGTATATATATGTGTGTGTGTATATAGATACATATGTGTATATTTTTGTGAAAATTAGTTAAACAAAATATGCATCGTTAATTAGTTGAGGAAAAATGATTGAAAAAAACAAATTTTTCTTTCTTTACACATTTTGGGCCAAGTTTATTGTTTCTCTTCTGAAAATAGAGCCCAAAACTCCCTTTTTCCCTAAGGATTAAAACTAGCCCAACCCAGAATACCCCAAACCCGACCCAAATATCCTATTAGCCTAACTAGCCCAGGACCTTTGTTTTCTTTCTCTCCAATGTTGAAAATCAACCAGAGATCTCAACCAGACTAACCAAGTCATGCTCTTCCATGTCTGCAATCCGTTCAACCCTCAAACCATCGAACAAATAACAAAATCCATTAATTTGATCTATTTTTTCATCTGCTCTCTCTGTACCTACCTCAATCAACATCAGCTGCTCTTCTATCACCCTATGTTGAAGAAAATTGCTCTATAATTTCATCAAAAGATGGGAAAATTCGAGGACCCATTAGTTTCAAGGTGTTTTTCCTTTGATTCGACTACTATCAAGCTTAAACCGATGGGTCTAAAGCCTCTCCATCCCCAAACCGCCATTCGTCTCTCAAATCGGCTGAGAAGAGGTGACACTTTGTCTTTCTTTTATCTCTTTTTCTTTAGAATTTCTTGCCTATTCAGGAAGAAAAAGTTTGAAATTTTCAAAGCTCCTCAAGGAGCTGTTGCAACCCAATTTTGCCTATAAAAGGGGGCCTTGTTCACCCCTTTAGGCATGGGTTTTCAAGGTGGTAAAAATTGAGGAATTTTAAGTCTCATACTATTTCACCTCTTAAGTTTTCTTGTTGTATTCTATAGTTTTCCAATCACCCTTCCGCCTAAATCTTGTTACTGGAAGTTTGCGAAAAATCATTAATCAACTCGTGGTTCAGGTTCACTGTCCGTTTTGAGTTTGAGTTCGAATTTTCGATGAAAAGCCTTAGTTTGTTGCCCCACGCAAGGTAAATTCTATCTTGTCAAATTATATTATATATTTTGTTTTTTGTGATTCATCAATTTTTTGAATTCGTTAGTCAATTCTGGACGTGAATATGAAATAAAATGATGTCTGGTCATTTGATTTCGTCTACATTATCTGAGGCGTTGACAAGATATTTCTAGTTGGGAATTTGATTCAAATGAATTTGATAAATCTTGAGGATTCAAATAGAGCAGCTGTCAATTTTGTTTTACTGGTTGTGAAAGTAAATTCATAGTGGTAGTTCTCGCGTCGGTGGACTTTATACACGTTTGACAGTGCGTCGGTAGATTATTCAAACCATTTAATTAGCTTAAGATAGACTCTGTGAATCTTATGCCTCCTATAACGCATCCAGTGGGCTGTTCTGGGTTTATTTGATGTTGGTTTGGTTGCTTTAATGGTGCCATAGTGACTTAGATGTGTTCCTGTTTGGCTCGTGTGTTCACCAGGTCCTAGTAGACTTGATTTTGTCCAAAAAAATGTTTTTGAACAGCTTTAAACGTTACATATTCTTGATTGTACAACATGGAATCCTTGAAACTTTTGTATGAAAGCTGAATGCGACATCGTGTTGGTATTGTTTTAGGATAGCTATTCACTTTTTTTACCTGCTAACTTAGAGTGTAAAGAAGCTTTACATGTTTTAGATTTTGAAATACGATTCATTAGTTGCTTATAGACCATTGTGTTGTTTTTTTCGTTTCATAACATAGACATAAAACCAGTAACTTGACTCCTAGTTATTTAAATAAGCGTGGAAGCTCACTGTTAAGCTAGAGTTGAATTAATTGTAGTGGCGTCTTATATGGTCATGTGCGGTAGATACCTATATATGTCTAGCCTAAATAACTAGTGTAAAGAATGACATCAATTTGGGGGTCTAAGTAGAGGCGATCAGACCATAGCTATTTAATTCTTGAAGATTATATATGTGGTTGACCAAAACTTGGGTACATGCTAATTACCTACTTAAGTTGGTTAAAATTTTAATACTAGCTCATGTGTAACTATTCTCTTTTGTCGTAGAAATTTTTTTCTGCTTCAAGGCCTGTTTTAACTATTAAAAAGGTGCATTTATATAAGAATCAACTTGTAGCTTGTCTCTAATGATATTCTCTGATGTTGACAACCTTCTTTTCTGAAAAAATATAATTTTTCGACAGTTGCATGAGTTACTTCATAGATCCCAGGCCTGGGTATTTTTAATCTACACGTGATAGGCATTGACATTATATGTTTATGTTTGCATAGCTGTGGTTGCAAATATTTGTTATTCATACTTCATATCTTTTTTCTCTAAAATTTTTCTCAACTTTGAGTTAGTGAACTTATGTATGTCACTGCACCCTTTAAAAATGGCAGAACGGGCTTGCCTTGTGTTTGAACCATAAACTAGAATCGAGTAGTAATCTGTCTTGATATGTTTGGTCTTATTAGCATAGCTGCTTTCGAATGACTACATCAGATAGATAATCACTCCCTGTTAGTAAGGCATGGCTCTTTTATTTGTTCTCTCTTCATTAACAAGACAGATGCAATTATATATTTCAATAATAATACTTTAGCGACATGTTTCTCTTGTTTTCTCATGTATAGTATATATACATTTATTTATAGTAACGACCAGCATATAGGAGAACTTCTATTTGAGTAGTACACGAGCATAAACATCAGTCTATAAAACGAAGGGTTGCATGATCCTTTTCATTACTAAATTGCTAAATTTTTTTTACTCGTTTTGCCACTTAAACTTTGATTGCTCCAAAATGTCACTGGATAACTCTCTTTTTTTTCTTTAGCCTAAGAAGTCAAGTTTGTTAAAATTATTCCATCATTTGTTCGTAACTCTCGGTTGAAATTGGTTCTTCTTGCGTAAAAAGGTCACAGTTCTCTGAGAAAACCTCCACCTTTCGGTTTAATTATCACCCATATATGCAATATACATACTTTAAGATGGTGGAAATTCTTACACATGAGAGAAACATTCAACCAGATGTTTTTATTCTTATTTTGAGTGTGCCAACTGTTTTATATCTTTTGCTATCGTATGATCTAATCGGTTCTTAATCTTTATATTATTTTGTTTCATGTGTAACTCTTCCTCCTATGTTCTTGTCTTATTTCATGTGACATGAGGCTGGTATGATTTGAATAGTCTTCAAGTTGTTATTGAGGGTAACGATCGAGCACTAGAGTTAGAAATTTGCCCCCCCTGCTAACTTGGATTTGTAAATTTCCTGCTATAATTTGTATCTTGGTAGTTTACGTGAACTCGTGTTTCCCTTATTGGTGGCTCATTTGATCAATTTTAGAGTAAAGTCCCTTCTGCCTTAGGCTGAAATGTTAATTTTTCTTAATCCACTTCAATTAGTGTTCGTAATCTTCAAGATGGAGTTCTAGTGAAAATAATTTTGAGTTATACGTGCAAAATCCTTCTTCTCCCCTTTGATCAACTTTGGTGGAAGTTTTTCCACACACAGAAATAGTGTTTTGGTTTGCTTGGTTTAGCTCTCGCTCACATGATACTCTACTTGTCAATTTGGTAGCTAGAACTCTAATTCTATGGTCTTTTTTTACTAACGTATAGAATGTTATAGCTTTTCTCTAGCATCAACACCAAATGAAAACTCCGCATGACTGTTACCTTATATTATAACCAACTTGCCCGGAGCATTTTTTGAGTAATACTTGACCTATGCTTAATATTTTTCGAATCATTGTAGTTACTATTCCCCTTATTTGATTTTCTACTTGACTGCAAACATTAATGTGTTTTTCGCCTAATTCACTTTGCATCTCTCATAAAATCGAATATATGTCTAATTCTTATCTTTTCTTGTCTCATGTGAACTCGGGAGCGCATTTGGAGTACCATGGCTTGACTCCATCTCTGTCCAAATCATAGAAGCGATAACAAATGCATTACGTATCTCCATCTAGCAGTCTAGTTCCTCATTCTCTTTTTTTAAGCTCTATTCTTCTTTTGTAGACACTTATTATTATTTTTACTTAATGTTCCGCACATTGTCATCTGAAATTGGTGTTTGTATGTTCTTGTCTGAATTAACCTTTAAATATTATAGAAAATCCTTTTTTTAAGATTCTATGCTTAGCATAATCACTAGGTTCCAGTATAAAATTCATATCGTTAAGGGTTAAAATTCCGTAGGTAAAACATACTTCTTAGAATAGTTGGTTCAGTTGCTAGAACTCTTTAACACTTTAATATCGAATAATGGCTTTATCTTTAGAATCAAATTTAGTTTTAACTAATTAGTAATGTTGGATTAATAAAAAATAATTAATTTTGCGATAGGCTATTCATTACAGCTGGATTCAGAAGATCGACTTTGCTAATTTTGGATATGATAAGTCATATTTTATTCTATTTTATTTTATTTATTTACCTTTTTATTAGTATTATTATTATTATAAAAGATGACACTTTGCAAGACTTTTTTTTAGGATTTCTAATGACTAAATATTTTCTTTTATTTTTCGTAATGAATAATAAATTCTCAAGCCAATATATATTTAAATAACTATATATTTTATCTATTCTTGTAGGGTAGGGTAAGTGACTTATTTTATAAAATTTGATTAAAAAACAAAAAGGATCATCTTTTAGATAATTTTTTATTTATTTATTTATTTATTTTTATTATTAATTAAAAGCTTTTGTGAAACCATTGCATCATTGGTAAGAAACTTTATAAAAGTTATGTGGGTAATTTTGCTAAGTAAAATTCATGGTGGGGGTGTTATA
This sequence comes from Capsicum baccatum var. pendulum, assembly GCA_030864225.1. NCBI lineage: Eukaryota > Viridiplantae > Streptophyta > Magnoliopsida > Solanales > Solanaceae > Capsicum > Capsicum baccatum. The sequence goes on from CM061552.1 coordinate 138,473,506, forward strand.
AAATTTCCTTTCTTATAAATAATTAGCATGTTTCAATTATATTTTTGTAATGTCTCATTTATACATTTCTTTTTCTTGATATAATTTTTTTGGTTTTCTTATCTAATCTAAGTTTGGCCAGTTAATCGTAGTTAGCGGATCCTTTAGGGTGCCTAACCCATTTCCTTGAGGAATGATTTACAATGAAGGAAGCCCTTCTATTTGTAGTGAACATTTCCTACTAGTTTCACACTAAAAGACAGATGCATCAAATCCTGATAGACATCAAATAGATCCTGATAGATCTTGATATACATTCACTATAATTGATATATATCATAACACTTCCCCTTGAATGTCTAACAATACGCATATAGGCTGCCTCATTAAAAATCTTATAAGGAAAGCCAGTGGGACAAAACCTTATAAGGGGAAAAGAGTACAACGCGTATTAGCTTCCCCTAATAAGGACATCCTTGAATCTTTGCATTCCGATCTTATGCACCATCTTCTTGAAAGTTGCAGTTGGAAGAGACTTGGTGAATAAATCAGCCACATTGTCACTTGAACGAATCTGTTGTACATCAATATCACCATTCTTTTGGAGCTCATGTGTATAGAAGAGTTTTGGCGAAATGTGTTTCGTTCTATCTCCTTTTATGAATCCTCTAAGTTGTGCTATGCATGCTGCATTATCTTCATATAAAATCGTGGGTACTTTGTCACATTTCAAGCCACATTTTTCTCGAATGAGATGTATTATGGACCTCAACAACATACCCTCTTGGCTTGCTTCATGAATAGTTATAATCTCAGTGTGATTCGATGAAGTGGCTACAATAGTCTGCTTTGTAGATCTCCAAGATATGGCAGTATCCCCACATATGAAGACATAGCCTATTAGAGATCGAGCTTTATGCGGGTCAAATAAGTATCCAACATCAGCATAACCAACAAGATCGGAACTACAATCTTTAGAATAAAATAAGCCCATATTGGTAGTCCCTTTTAGATACCGTAATATGTGTTTGATCCCATTCCAATGTCTCCTAGTAGGAGCAGAACTATATCTTCCTAACAAATTAACTGAAAAGGCTATAACAGGCCTTGTAGTATTTACAAGATACATTAGTGCACCAACTGCACTAAGCTATGGTATTTCAGGACCAGAAGTTTCTTATTTTTTTCTTGAGGTCGGAATGGATCTTTATTCACATCAAGTGATCGAACAACCATCAGAGCACTTAATGGATGTGCTCCATCCATATAGAATCATTTCAACACTTTTTCTGTGTAGGCAGATTGATGGACAAAGATACCGTTTGTCAAATGCTCAATTTGCAAACCAAGGCATAACTTTGTCTTTCTGAGATCTTTCATCTCAAATTCTTTCTTTAGGTAATCAATTGCCTTTTGAAGCTCTATTGGTATTCCAATAAGGTTTATGTCATCGACATAGACATCAAGTATAACAAACTTCGACGTTGTTTCCTTTATGAAAACACATGGACAAATTTCATCATTCGTATAACCTTCCTTAGATAAATATCCACTAAGATGGTTATACCAAATGCGTCCAGATTGCTTCAAACCATACAATGATCTTTGCAATCTAATGGAATAAATTTCTTGAGGCTTTGAATTAAATGCTTTCGGTATTTTAAATCCTTCAGAAGTGATCCATATAGATAGGTTGTTACCACATCCATCAAATGCATTTCAAGTCTCTCATGGACGGTGAAACTAATAAGATAACACAATGTTATTGCTTCCATAACTGGTGAATATGTCTCGTCATAATCGACACCAGACCGTTGTGAAAATCCTTGTGCAACAAGGCGTGCTTTATACCTTTGTATTTCATTTTTCTCATTTCTTTTTTTGCACAAAGACCCATTTATAGCCAACAGGCTTAACACCACTAGGTGTTTGAGTTATTGGTCCAAAAACTTCACGTTTGGCAAGTGAATTTAATTCAGATTGAATTGCTTCTTGCCATTTTGGCCAGTCATTTTTTTTGTCGATATTCTGTGACACATCGAGGTTCAAGATCCTCACTATCTTGCATGATTTTTGTTGCAACATTAAATGCAAAGACATAATCCACTACTATTTCAGATCGATTCAAATTAGTTTCAACATCACTTGAATTTATAGATAATTCCTCATTTTCTTGAGTCTCGAGCTCATTAATTCCTTCAAAAATATTAACATTGCTCAAATCTTGAACTACCATATGAGGATCTTTCGTAATGTCATCTTGACCATTTGTTTTTCTTTTTCTAGGATTTCGATCCTTAGAACCTAATGGTATGCCACGCTCCAAGCGTGCTTTAGATTCATTAGCTATGACACTAGTGGATGGTCCTTTAGGGACATCAATTTGAATTGGAATTTGAATTGGAACATTCTCTCCAGGATATGTGATTTAGTGATCCTTTTCAAATCTATAAATACGTCTGGTATTTGATTTGTAATTTTCTGCAGATGAATAATCTTTTGTACTTCTTGCTCACAAATAGAAGCACGTGGATCTAGATGAGATAATGATAGATTTTTTCACAAAATTTCTCTTTTTAATGTCACTATCTTCTCTCCCTAATTTTGGAAAAACCAGTTCATCAAACCGACAATCTGCAAATCAAGTAGTGAACATATCTCCCGTTAATGGTTCAAGATAGCGAATAATGGAGGGTGATTCAAACCCAACATAAATTCCTAACCTTCTTTGGGAGGCCCATCTTGGTGCAGTTTGGTGGTGTTATAGGCACATAAACACCGCACCCAAAAATTCTCAGATGAGATATATTAGGCCCTTGACCTAAAACCAATTGCAACGGAGAAAATTTATGATAATTTATCGTTCTAAGACGAACAAGTGTTGCAGAATGCAAAATTGCATGACCCCAAACAGAAGTGTGCAACTTAGTTTTCATAAGCAATGGTCTTGCTATCAACTGCAGACATTTAATTAATGACTCAGTAAGGCCATTTTGAGTGTGAACATGGGGTACGGGATGTTCCACTCTTATCCCAATCGATAAGCAACAGTCATTAAATGCTTGGAATGAAAATTCTGCAGCATTATCAAGGCGAATAAACTTAATTTGATTATCGGGAAATTGTGCCCATAATCGTATTATTTGTGCCAATAATTTTGCAAATGCCAAGTTGCGAGATGACAAAAGGCACACATGAGATTATTTAGAAGAAACATCTATTAGGACTATGAAGTATTTAAACGACCCACTAGGTGGGTGAATGAGTCCACAAATATCTCTATGTATGCATTCTAAGAACGCGGGGGATTCAATCCAAACTTTTGTTGGCAATGGCCTCACAATCAGCTTGCCTTGATAACAAACATTGGATGAAAATTCATCATTCGAAAGAACCTTCAAGTTCTTTAATGGATGCTCATTTGAATTTTCTATGATTCGTCTTATCATTATAGATCCAGGATGTCCCAGATGATCATGCCAAAGTACGAAAGTATTGGAATTAGTAAACTTCCGATTTACTATAGAATGTGCCTCAATTGCACAAACTTTGTCCAATACAGGCCAGAAGATAAAGCAGAAAACTTTTCTATAACACATGTCTAGCCAGAGACATTCTTGATGATACCAAGATATTCAAGATTCATTTTATCAGTTGTCTTGATATGATAACCATTTTCACGGATATCTTTAAAACTCATCAAGTTTCTCCGAGACTTAGGAGAAAACATGGCATTATTTATGATGAGTTTAGTTCCCTTGGGCAAGATTATAATAGCTTTTCCGAAGCCTTCAATCAAATTAGCACTACCAGAAATTATAGTAACATTAATCTTGCCCATGTTTAGATGAGAGAAATATTTCTCGTCTTTAAATATCGTATGTGTAGTGCCAGAATCAATCAAACAAATATCTTCACAATTGGACAACTTACTTTGAAAATTATCCATATCTTCAACTAAAATGACATACACCAAATAAAATATATATTAAATCTGTGTACAAATTGAAAGCTTATACTATAAGAAATTGTTAATCACACTTTACTAAGCAAAAAAAAAAATATATTCATTTAGTACGTGATTAGCTTAGCTTAGCATTTTATTTTTCAATAGTTAAAAAAAATAGTGCGTACTTGTAGCTTTGCACAACTTTAATATAATAATTATATAAGTTAGTAATATCGTTAATACAAAATCACAGATATGCAGTAAAATTATAATCTTGATATAATTTAGTCTACGTACCAAACGACCCCATATACATATCTATACAACAATGATACAATTTCTACACACATTGTATATAAATTGATATTTTATACAATAATTATACAATTTATATACACATTCTATAGAACTTTTAGCTGTAATTATTATTCATATGTATTCTATACAATGCCTATACAATTTATATACACATTCTATATAGTATCTCTATATATCTTATACAGATACATATTCTATACAACAACTGTATAATTTTTATAAAATTTATTTATTTATGTTTTTAGAAAAGACATCTTTTTAGCCAAAGAAAAATATAATTAAATAAAAAAAAAATAACAGTAAATATTTAGAAAAAAAATTGATATAATGGACCAAGTTTGAAAGTGGTCATTTCATGAAAACACTATGATCAAGTAACCACACAATAACATTAGTTTAAAAATAACTATTTAAGAGATAATAATTTAAGCATCACATTTTAAGCGTTAGGCCTCCAATTCCTTAGGCCTCATATTTTATGTTTTAGGCACCTCGATTGTTTATGCCTCATATTTTATGTTTTAGGCACCTCAATTGTTTATGCCTCATATTTTTTTTTTTATTAATAAGTAGGCTTTATTTTCTATAGTTAATTTTTCTTTCAATAATAGTTTATATTCTGACGTAAAAAATATCGAGTGTTATAAAACAATAAAGAATAAGGAAGGATGGCAACTACGACAACAAAGAAACAGTAGAGAGAGAAAGACTGCTCCCTTAATACTTCCCCCTCCGTTCTTGGCACAGACCACACCATGGATACCACCTTGACACCATCTTTACTCCCAAATCCCTCTATAATGGCTCTCCCTAAGGAAATTGCTATGGCTGAAGCGAATCCCTCTTATAGAGATATCGCAGTTGGGAAAATCGCCCAATCGGGCATCCTTCAACCCAGCATAATCGAAGACCTAGACACATCTGCAAATGAAATACATCTATCGGAGACAGACAAACAAAGGTTGTACTCCTCTTGGATCATTCAATTATCATAAAACCAGTCAAGTCGAAGATCTACCATCAATACTTAAAAACAAATTGGAAGATCTATGGAAACTTTCGAAACCCCTATGTCTAATTGACCTAGGGATGGGTTTCTATACGATCAAATTGGCCAAGCAGGAGAGCCAAGCCTCAGTTCTTCACGGTGGCCCTTGGTTCGCCACTGGAAACTTCATCTCTGCCAGAAAATGGGAGCCTAATTTCATCCCCAGCGAGTCAAAAGTAGACTCGACTGCAATCTGGATTAGGCTCCCTGATACGGGAAAGACAAGAGAACACAAAACAACTCCAAAACAGTCCACTAATCTTAAGGATTTGAGGACCCTTTTTAAGACCACTCTCAGATTCGCTATCAACAACACAATAACAGATAAAGAGTTGTGTTTTCAACACCAAAACAACCACAATATAAGATGAACAAGATGAACACAATGGTTACAAAATTTGGATTTAACAAGTCACAAAAACAGTCCACTGTGAATCTACAAAGTGCAATAAGATAAAGATAGATAGATAGACCAAATGAGGAAATAATATTAACAACCCAAGACTTGTTACACTCTTGGACCTTTAATACTACACACAACACAAACCTATCTCTTACGTTGGTACAAGAGTGACCTCGATCTCCCAAGCATCCAACGTTTCTAAGCTTGAATCCAACACGAGTGATTCCACACTCAAATTGATTTCCCTAGTTACAAGTTTCAGATTTGTGGTCTTCTGTCCTTAGAGACGAAATGTTTCTAAGTGTTATACAACATCCATATTCAGCAAAATCTGCCTAAGAAATGACCTAAAAGGTTCCTTATATAGTAGTTTACAAACAAGGTGTGAAATATCCAAAATGACCTCTTAGTCTCAAGTCTTCAAGTGGGTGCCCTTGGAAAGCATTATATGGACGGTTTTGGACCCTTTTTAAGTCCTCATTTGCACTTCACTTTCACACTCCAAGTCTCGGGTTCAATACATCTCACAAACATGCACCCTCGTGGCCATACCCGTATCACTCCCCCATTCACCAACGAAACTCTATGATGCCTCCATCCTCCAAAGGATTGGTATGAAGGTTGGTCAGTTGCTAAAGATCGATGCTTGCACCTCTGCAGCATTGAGGGGAAGATACGCACGGATCTGTGTCCAGATCCCTCTGAACACTCCATTCCTGCATCAATCTTAATTAATAAACACATGGAACCCCTCCTATACGAAGGAGAGGGATTCCTCTACAAGAACTGTGCTGTCTTGGTCACACAGCGCCCAACTACTCCTTCCCAATTTAGAAATCTCTCTCACAGGACATCGGATACGCAGTAGCACGGACAATATGTTCACCCTTGGAAATTATGAAGGCGATGGAGAATGACGATTCTGGATGGCAGATGGTCACCTTCAACAAGAAGAAGAAACCGACGATTAGCCAACCCCCATCCAAAGTTCCGCCCATCGTTAAGGTAAAAACCTTCGATGTGGCTTCAGGTAAGTTTCTGAACCCTAATCCATCGGTGACGGCGCAGGCTAAGCCTTCTATGTCATCGACTTCAGGTCTCTCTAAAATTGGGTCGGCCCAGAAGCAAGCTTCTTCTCGCAAGCCCACAAAGAATGGACCCCCTACCACCACTGACTCAGGGCCTAACCCTCACCAGACCCAATTGAGATCTGTTATAATGGGCAAAAGGTCAAGCCCTTCAAACTTAAGGCCCAACAACCCTCCCTTCCACGGAGCAGCAGCCCAAGTCCACCTTGGGCCCTATCAGGCCTGACCCTTCTACCTCATCTCTCCCCTTTATTAATTTAATTCCCACTTTAAATCAAACGAGGAGTAAAAGAAAAGAGAACTCCCAACATGCGACCCTCGAGTGCCAACTGGACATAGGCAATCATAAGCCTACTACAGTGACAACAGAGAATCTTTCACTCCCCGCAGTGATTTGATTGGGAATGTCCAAAGCGTGGACATTGCATTTATTCTACTATCCACGCGCCCAAGGAGAGTGTAACACACTCTTCTTACCAAATTAACATTTTGTGTCTGATAGGTACCAATTTTAGCACTTGAGGTGTCTAATAGGTACAAACCTTAGTTGAGGGGTCTAAGTGAATTTTCGAGACAAGTTTGAGAGTCTGGCGATGACTTAAGCCATATATATACATATATATACATACATATATGTATAGATAAATACACATATATACAATAAAAGCTCCAAGTTTTCTATTCGATCTTAAGGGGGTTCCCGAAAGGGAAACCTCCCTCCTAGTTACTTCATGTAAGTTCTTATTTACATATTTTTTCCCACCAAAAATATTTATATTAATGTTTTAAAGTCTTTTTTTTTTAACATGTTTTTGTACATCATGTAAATTAAATTTTTGGTAAAATTATAGATTTTAAAATACTAGATTTAGTAAATGCTAACTCTTTAAGACATATAAAAAATGATAAAATGATACTGATGCATATGGGTTTAATTGTTATAGGAATAAAAGGTCTAACTAGAAAAAATCTAGGATCCAAAGTATTAATAACAATATATGATAATAGATGGTCAGACATTAAAAAATCAATAATAGGATTAACTGAAGTAGATATGACAAATAATGGAGGAATATTCTATCTAAGTCCAGATTTCTTAATGAACTTGAAAGAATTTGGAAAAAATATTAAAATAGGAATCCAAACTAAAGGGTATGAAGAAATGAATAGTGGCAATAATTTATTAATGTGCATGGGTTTTATTGAAAAATTAACTTTAAGTAGTAATACTAAATTTAAACTAAAGGTAAACGATGTAGTTGAAATAATGAGAAATAAAGACATAAATTTAATAAAACCAATAAAAATAGACCCAGAAATATATGCAGGTTTAGAATGGAATTTAAACAAATTTACTAAACCAAAAATTCTTACACCAAACTCTCATCTATTATATACTACAAGTAAAGGAGAAACTTCAGTTAGATTTACAGATTATAGTTACGCAACTAAAAGAAATTTAGACGATGAAGAAATAGAGAGTAATATAGAAACAGAGAGCGAGTTTATGAATATAGAAGTTCTACAAGAAGGATATGAAGTAGACATGGTCATAGAAAAAGCTGAAAATTTAGCAGAAGAATATAAATATATAACTTTTAAATGTAAAGGATGTCAAAAGAATGAAATGAAAATAGAAGAATGTATAGAACATTTTAAAAACTGTTTAGAGAGAAGTGATAATTTAGGATAAAGAAATAACAAACCATTCCTTGAAAGAAAAGATGAAGACACAATTTCTGTATTAAGTTCTACAATAAGTTATAAAGAACTCGCAGAATTAGAACCGACTATCTCTTCAAGTTCTAGCCCATTTCAACAAACAAACCCCAATCCCCTACCAATAGATTATAGTACAGGTAATGTACCTAGAAGACCAGCAATTAGGATAAACCCAGATACAGAACTTAGAGGAGATAATATAAGACCAGCAGGTAAGAGAAAGCCAATAGAAGAACCAATTAAACTACAAGAAAGAGGTAGTAAAGGTAAAATTCTAAATATAGCAGCACACGACCCACAAATGTGGGATACAGTGATAGATTTATGGAAAGGAATAGTAGCAGCAGATTACTTAAGACATTATACAGAAACAGATACGGAAACAATGTATAAATATTTGGAAACCTTTTTAGGGGAATCTGCAAAAGCCACATGGGAAAGTTTTAAGACAAATTGCCCATACGATTTCCAGGTTTTATTAAGTATGGGACCAAACCCCTATAATTTCACAAACAAAATGCATATGTTATTAAGTGAAAAATATCCAAATAATGGATTATTAGCACTACAAAAAGAAGCATTAATAAGACTAGAAAAATTAAGTATTTCACTTGGGTATAAATAAAGAAATTTCTATAAGACTATTTTTACTATTGCACTGTCAGCGGAAACACTTTTAATGAAGAATTAGGCAAAAAATTATTCAATAAATTACCTGGAGCTTTAGGAAGAGAAATAAAAGATAGATGGTATAAAAGAGATGGTGTAGTAGCCAACCCAAATATAAAATGGGCAATAGGGCATAGAACACAATATACAATGGATATACTAATAGAAAAATGTACAAACATACAAATACAAAAACAACTGAAAAGAAATGAAATGAATTTTTGTAAATCTGTTATATACACAACCCAGAATTATGATCAGAAACAATATAGAAAATATAAGAAGAAACATAATCAGAAACCATTTAGTCGTAAACAATACTTCTTAAGAAAATCAAAATCTAAAAAACCGTGGTTAAATAGAGATAAACATGTTAGGAAATATAGAAATGATAGAAACTATAAAAATAAATTAGAATGCTATACTTGTGGAAGCATAGACCATTTAGCTAATGTATGTCCTAAAATAAATAATAATAGAACTAGAAATTCTCAACTAATAGAATACTTCCAAGAAACTTTACTAAATGTAGACGAATACATGTCAGATACAGAAAGTATATACTCAATAATAAGTATTGATATAAATGATAAAGATAACCCTAAATCTGATTCTTCAGAATCAGAAGAAGATAACTTAGTTAATGAACTAGGACAAGAGAAAGAGGATCTAGACTTAAATAATCTAGTAATCAATAATTTAATGAATGTCACTCAAGAATGTATACATGAATTTCAAAGAAACAAAGGTTTAGATAGTAATAGATGTCGTATATGCAATTGATATCCAAGTGAAGACAACAGAGCTAAATGCAAAAAATGTTACTTAGAAGCTTGTATAAATTGTATAGAAAACACTTTAAAGATAAAAATAGAACCAGAAATAAATAACGGACAAAAATATACAAATAATCAAATCCTAAATTTAAGAGTATCTACTTTAGAACCCGAGTAAATGATTTTGAACAAAGATTAACCATCCTAGAAAAAGGAAAAATCAAAATCGCTATAGAAGAATCAAATACACAAGAAGTTATACATTTAGAAAAATTGAAGGCAGAACTTATGAATTTGGAAGATAATGACACTAGTCTAATATGCAATGAAGATAAAGAATTCTCTACCATAAAAGTATTAGTAAAAATTAAAATAAAAGATGTGGAGATAGAAACTTTAGCATTAGTAGATCCCGGATGTACTAGCTATTTGATCAATAAAGAAATAGTACCGGAACATTTACTAAAAGTACTTGAAAGACCTATAACAGCCACCCAAATGCATGGAAACAAAATATTTACAATTATTACATAGAAAATGCACAAACAAGTTTTTTAAATGCATGCAATAAATTCTATAACCAGGTATGTTTTGAGGTTGGTTGATTTTCCTCACTCTGTCTTCCTTCTACAAAATTTACGCCTTTTATAGGCAAAAACTAGATAAAGCAGTGGTCATAAAGATTATTACGTGGCCCAGACATATGTGGCCGACACTAAAAGATAAAAGATAAGAAGAAATCTTAATAATGCAAGCCAGGTACTCATTGGGCCCCATCGTCACATGCATTATTAGTTTTTCTTTCAGACTTATTTAGATGCGTGCTTCAACTGTTTTTCTTTCTTTTGGAATGTAGTGATAAAGGAAGCACTCTAACACTGATTTAACTATTACAAGACATAAAGTGGGCATCCCCACCTGACTATCCTATCTAATAATACAAGTTGTATGTTGTCTTTACTATGTATCCAAGTTGTGCAGGGCAATTGAGTCGAAACTCATTCCTGAGTCATATCTTCTCCTATAGCTGATATTTGTTCTTCTCTATAATGTCTATATAGCTGATTATCTGTAGAAAAATATCCTGCATTATATAATGTTTTAGGATTTAACAATTTTAATTGATGTTGTTGGAAAATTTGTAAATCTTTGTCTACATCTATTATTTCATTAAGTTCTTGGTTCTGCTCCATAGTAGGTTGTCTTCGGTATATTCTGGATAATATATTATTATTTCCTATTTTATTCTCCGAAAAATTTATTCTTTGTCTTTCTTCTCCTTGTCTTTCATTGTTTTCGATGGTTCTCCGTCTATTTGATAGAAAGTCCATCTCTGTTGTTTTCTTATTATATTTTTTGTTTCTTGTTTAGGAGTTAATTCAATTCTTTTTAACTGGTTAATAAGTTCTTCTATTTCAAGGTTATTTTTTGGTGGCTCTTGAGCTTCTTTATTTTTTATTAGGATGTCTATTTTCTTATGTAGTTCGGGTAATTTCGGTTCTTGCTGAAAAGGTTTTTGAGTTTCTTTGCCCTTAATTAGAATATCTATCTTTTTATGTAAGTCTAATAATAACTCTATGGCCTTGATAGTCCGACAGGTCTACAAAATAGACAAAGGACGTTAGCTGTCAGACTAAAGTTTCCAGGGTGTGGTTAAAGAAGTAAGATGTTAGGAGCATAGATTAAGAGGAAGATATGAATCGGGTAAAAAAAAAAATCTCTGGAAAAAAAATATAAACTATAAGAATGATAAACATAAAGAAACAGCGAGAAAGAGGGAGTACTGAGTAGGCTTTACAAAATTGATATACTAAAAAATCATTATTTATTGAAGAATATTATTGAAATATATATTTGTTTCATTGAAATCGAAATATACTATTTGTTATACTATCTGTTTTAAACATTGAAATATAATATTATTGAAATATATCTTTGATTTGGTATCAGAGCGAGAAGGTTTTAGGAACATTACCTATTAACTTGAGAAGGTTTTGGGAACATTACCTATTAACTCGCAAAAAATTTTAAATTCTATATGAAAAGACATAGATCTTTCCAAGACATAAGGTGTAGCTATTTCTATTTATATAGAGAAATCAAAAAAAGAAATAATATAATAGCTAGAAAACATAATGTAGAAGAAAGTAGGAAAAGGTTATTAGAAGCAAATAGATTACATAAATCATATAATACATCTAGACCAGTTTGTGAAAATTTAGTAAGCACATTAAATTGGGAAATACAAGGTTGTGAGAGAGATTTAGAAAATAATACTTCAGGAATGAAGTGGCTTAAAGAACGTATTAGTAAAAAATCTTATCAATTAGGATAATAAATGCCTATAAGATATATTGAATATATTAGAGAAATTCAACGTCAATATTATAGAGAATTTACTTATAAACATCAACTTGTAAAAATTCGGAAACAATTTGTAGAAAGACTAGAGTTGTTAAATAAAGAAATAAGAAACCTAGAAATAGATATTCTAAACTTTAAAGAAACAGACGAAATAATTACCATAACCTCTAAATATTATAAAAAAGCATTAATTAGTGAACAATCTAGGCTGATAGAAAATATACAAGAAGTAGAATTAGATATAACCTATACTAATAGTAGATTGAAATATCAAACTAAGTTAAGCAAAAAATACCTTAATTTAAATCACTTAGGATAACAAAATAACTTCTTTAAAACGCCTCGATTACTTAGATCTTAGATTTCAACTCGAAAAGAAATATAGAATGTTAAAAGATAACTCCACTATAAAGTGTAATTTCAACCAAGGTGAACATATTTTACATTCAGAAGATAAACAATATAATACAATAATAGAGTTTATAATAAATTCAAGTGAAAAATTCAGGAAAAAGATAATAGTATAATAAGAATTTTAGAAAAGATAGAAGTTACTCAAAATAAACATAAAAAGACACTAGATAAGATAGAACAAAATTTAGATTATTTAAAGTCACAAGAAATAGAAATAGACAGAAAAATTCAGTATTTAAATCACAAATTTAATTTAGAAAAAATACCTACAAAATTAGAAATTGAAAAGCTAATAAAAACTATAATAGAAAGACCGAAAGAATTAGAAGTAAAAACTACTCAATTAATATCTAAACTTATAGAAAAATTAAAAAATATAACAACAAAAATCAAAGATTTGTAAGAAATAACAAAAAGATTAGAAGAAATATCACTTTCATGAGTGAAGAAGATATAAATTATAGTAAGGCACTAGAAAAATCAAGAAGTTATCACAGCGAACCAGAAGGATTATCTAAGCATATACCTTCAAGTATAACAGATAAATATTCTGGATAATATATTATTATTTCTTATTTTATTCTCCGAAAAACTTATTCTTTGTCTTTCTCCTTGTCTTTCATTGTTTTCGATGGTTCTCTATCTATTTGATAGAAAGTCCATCTTTGTGGTTTTCTTATTATATTTTTTCTTTCTTGTTTAGGAGTTAATTCAATTCTTTTTAACTAGTTAATAAGTTCTGCTATTTGAAGGTTATTTTTTGATGGCTCTTGAGCTTCTTTATTTTTTATTAGGATGTCTATTTTCTTATGTAATTTGGGTAATTCTAGTTCTTGCTGAAAAAGCCTAAATTTAAATATTAAGTGGTCATTCATGGAAAGACTAACAGAATTTTTCAAACATGGTTAGAAGTGTTAGATTAAATACAAGGTTTTAAAATCCCTCTTTTCAAAGATTTTAATGATTTTACCGAAGCCATAAATCATGCTAGAGGATATTTAGGACCAAACTATTATATATCTCCATCACTCAGACAGAACCCAGATCAAATACCTTAGTATAATTTACAAAAAGAGACGGAAAAGATTATTTTCTGCAACCATTATTCTTTTATGACGGAGAATTTCAAGAAGCTAAATGCTCAGAAGGAACTCCTCATGGAAAACACTAGATTAATAAAGCAGGTACAACTATTAAAAGCAAGACTCAATCATCAGACAAATGTAAGCAAGACAGATGGAAAAACACAGACTCAGACACAGAGTTCTCCATCTCCTCAAAAAATGGATGAGAAGGGTGTGCGTTTCCCACTAAATTCTCAGAAATCCACTGTACCGGATGTTGGTACAGCTAGTCTGGTTCAAACGGTGATCGATAAAGACAAATCAAAATCGTTAATGGCTGTCACTTTGCCAAAAAGTGAAGATGAAGGATGTTCTTTATCAAAAACAAGTTAGCAAAATCAGGTAATAAGATTTTAAAGAAGACTTTAATATCTAAAAGGAAAAATGAAATGATAGAGACTATAATTAAACAGACTTTAGACAAATTCTTTAACAACCAGACACAAGATAAACATATGAATGGACAACCAGATGGACAACCCACTAACAATTCAGACAAAACTGTTCCAAAAATAAATAATGCAGACAATAATTCTTCAAGATCAGATGCAGATGATAGTATTGCAAATCATCTTGCACATTTCCAAGATGCTCAGGATCCATAAGAAGACGATGACTCAGGAATGAGTTTCGATTCAATTGCCCTGCACAACTTGGATACATAGTAAAGACAACAATTAAGTGTGTTTGAATAAAAGCTCCAAGTTTTCTATTCGATCTTAAGGGGGTTCCCGAAAGGGAAACCTCTCTCCTAGTTACTTCATGTAAGTTCTTATTTACATTTTTTTCCCCACCAAAAATATTTGTATTTATGTTCTTATGTCCATGTTTAAAGTTTTTTTTTAACATGTTTTTGTACATCATGTAAATTAAATTTTCGATAAAATTATTACCCTTAGTATATGGTTAGCCTCTTAATTTCTTAATAACAACGATGGATTAACGTTTAAATTCCTAGGAATTATGGCCTTGATAGTCCGATAGGTCTGCAAAATAGACAAAGGATGTTACCTGCCAGACTAAAGTTTTCAGGGTGTGGTTAAAGAAGTAAGATGTTAGGAGCATAGATTAAGAGGAAGGCGTAAATTTTGTAGAAGGAAGACAGAGTGAGGAAATCAACCAACCTCAAAACATACCTGAAATGTGTAAACTCTTCCTTCCAACAAACCTATCCAAGTTAGTCTTTTTTATATAAACTCAATATTAAGTGTGTTTGAATAAAAGCTCTAAGTTTTCTATTTGATCTTAAGGGGGTTCCCGAAAGGGAAACCTCTCTCTTAGTTACTTCATGTAAGTTCCAACTAAAAGAAATTTAGACAATAAAGAAATAGAGAGTAATATAGAAACAGAGAGCGAGTTTATGAATATAGAAGTTCTACAAGAAGGATATGAAGTAGACATGGTCATAAAAAAAGCTGAAAATTTAGTAGAAGAATATAATATATAACTTTTAAATGTAAAGGATGTCAAAAGGATGAAATAAAAATAGAAGAATGTATAGAACATTTTAAAAAATGTTTAGAGAGAAGTGATAATTTAGGATATAGAAATAACAAACCATTCCTTGAAAGAAAAGATGAAGACACAATTTCTGTATTAAGTTCTACAAAAGTTTTTAGGATTAGTAAATTATGCAAGAAATTTTATTCAAGATTTAGGAAAAATAGCAGGACCATTATACGCAAAGACCGGTAGTAAAGGGCAGAAAAATTTCAATATAGAAGATATTAAATTGATTCAAAAAATAAAAGAAAAAATTAAAAATATTTCAGACGTAAAAATTCCATTAGAATCAGATTATCTAATCATTCAAACAGACGGAAATGATTTAGGATGGGGAGCCATTTTACTAGTGGTCTAAAATTTAAATTACCTAACATTGTCTGTTGATATGAATCCGAAGACTCATCAAAACACAAGTTAGCAAAATCAGGTAATAAGATTAATATTATATTTCAATGTTTAAAACAGATAGTATAACAAATAGTATATTTCGATTTCAATGAAACAAATATATATTTCAATAATATTCTAAAATAAATAATAATTTTTTAGTATATCAGTTTTGTAAAGCATACTCAGTACTCCCTCTCTCCCGCTGTTTCTTCATGTTTATCATTCTTATAGTTTATATTTTTTCCCCAGAGATTTTTTTTACCCGGTTCATATCTTCCTCTTAATCTATGCTCCTAACATCTTACTTCTTTAACCACACCCTGAAAACTTTAGTCTGGCAGCTAACGTTCTTTGTCTATTTTGCAGACCTGTCGGACTATCAAGGCCAGAATTCCTAGGAATTTACAGGTTAATCCATCGTTATTATTAAGAAATTAAGAGGCTAACCATATACTAAGGGTAATAATTTTACCGAAAATTTAATTTACATGATGAACAAAAACATGTTAAAAAAAAAACTTTAAACATGGACATAAGAACATAAATATAAAGACACTAGATAAGATAGAATAAATTTAGATTATTTAAAGTCACAAGAAATAGAAATAGACAGAAAAATTCAGTATTTAAATCACAAATTTAATTTAGAAAAAATACCTACAAAATTAGAAATGAAAAGCTAGTAAAAACTATAATAGAAAGATCGAAAGAATTAGAAGTAAAAACTACTCAATTAATATCTAAACTTATAGAACAAGTAGAAAATATAACAACAGAAATCAAAGATTTGCAAGAAATAACAAAAAGATTAGAAGAAATTTCTTTTCGAGTTGAAATCTAAGATCTAAGTAATCGAGGCGTTTTAAAAAAGTTATTTTGTTATCCTAAGTGATTTAAATTAAGGTATTTTTTGCTTAGCTTAGTTTGATATTTCAATCTACTATTAGTATAGGTTATATCTAATTCTACTTCTTGTATATTTTCTATCAGCCTAGTAAAGACAACATACTACTTGTATTATTAGATAGGATAGTCGGGTGGGGATGCCCACTTTATGTCTTGTAATAGTTAAATCAGTGTCAGAGTGCTTTTTTCAAAATCGCTATAGAAGAATCAGATACACAAGAAGCTATACATTTAGAAAAATTGAAGGCAGAACTTATGAATTTGGAAGATAATGACACTAGTCTAATATGCAATGAAGATAAAGAATTCTCTACCATAAAAGTATTAGTAAAAATTAAAATAAAAGATGTGGAGATAGAAACTTTAGCATTAGTAGATCCCGGATGTACTAGCTGTTTGATCAATAAAGAAATAGTACCGAAACATTTACTAAAAGTACTTGAAAGACCTATAACAACCACCCAAATGGATGGATCACAAAATATTTACAATTATTACATAGAAAATGCACAAATAAGTTTTTTAAATACATGCAATAAATTCTATAACTCAATTTACAATGTTAATAAAATATTAGCAAGAGATTTAAACATAAGATCAGATTTTGTTATCGGACTACGTTTTTGTATCCAGAATAAAGGAGGATGTCTCTTAACAAGAGATGGAATAATGCTTTTTAAAAACTTAACTTATACACCAGTACAAACAGTAACATTATCAACAGTATATAGAACATTAAACACACGTAAAACGAGTTTGCTTCCAGAACCATGTTGCGAAGATTGTCAAAATAATCAATGCCAAAATAACAACCTGTTAAAAGAAAACAAAAATGTAAAAGAAAACATAGAACAATTTAGAAATTATACTCTGCTTAATGCAGAAGGACAAGAATGCTTAACAGATATAGAAAAAGATTATACCCTAATAAGTATAGAACCCCAGTTTTATAATTTTAGAAAAGGAATGGATAAAATAGGAATAATAAACAGTCCAAAAGATTTAGAAAATATAATATCTATACTAGATAAAATGGAAATAATAGTAGAAAAAACGTTAGCCCATTGGGATGCTAACAAGATAATGTGTAAATTAGATATAATTAATTCAGAACACACTATAAAAATAGCACCTATAGAAGCAAATAATGAAGATACTAAAGAATTTGATATACAAATAAAGGAACTTTTACAATTAGAAGTAACAAGAAGATCTACTTCTAGACATAGATCGACAGCCTTTATGGTAAGAAATCATAGTGAAAAAATAAGAGGTAAAGCTCGTATGGTAATTAACTATAAAAGATTAAATGATAACATCAGAACAGATGCATACAAACTACCAAATAAAAGTGAGTTAATTAATAGAATTCAAAATAAGAAGGTATATAGTAAATTTGACTGTAAGTCAGGATACTGGCAAGTCAAAATGCATCCAGGCAGCATTGAATAAACTGCATTCACATGTCCAGGTGGACATTTTGAATGGTTAGTTATGCCGTTTGGTTTAAAGACGGCTCCACCCATTTTTCAACGAAAGATGGATAATATATTTGGAGATTATAAACATTTTATATTAATATATGTAGATGATATTTTGGTGTTTAGTCAAAATATACAAGAACACTTAGGACACTTACAAATAAATTTTAGATTATTTGTTAAACATGGGATGATAATAAGTAAAAATAAAATGGAATTATGTAAAACATATTAATTTTCTAGGAATAACTTTAGGAAATGGAAAGATAAAACTTCAACCACACATTGCAAAGAAAGTATTAGAAATGCCAGATAAATTAGAAAAGACAAATGTAAATTTTGTAGAAGGAAGACAGAGTGAGGAAAATGGTACATTACTTGTACTATAATCTATTGGTTGAGGATTGAGGTTTGTTTGTTGAAATGGGCTAGCACTTGAAGAGCTAGTCGGTTCTAATTCTGCGAGTTCTTTATAACTTATTGTAGAACTTAATACAGAAATTGTGTCAAGGTACATTACCTGTACTATAATCTATTGGT
This sequence comes from Capsicum baccatum var. pendulum, assembly GCA_030864225.1. Classification (NCBI taxonomy): domain Eukaryota; kingdom Viridiplantae; phylum Streptophyta; class Magnoliopsida; order Solanales; family Solanaceae; genus Capsicum; species Capsicum baccatum. Next base: position 138,492,183 of record CM061552.1, read on the forward strand.
TGAGGATTGTGGTTTGTATGTTGAAATGGGCTAGCACTTAAAGAGCAAGTCGGTCAGACATTAAAAAATCAATAATAGGATTAACTGAAGTAGATATGACAAATAATGGAGGAATATTCTATATAAGTCCAGATTTCTTAATAAACTTGAAAGAATTTGAAAAAAATATTAAAATAGAAATCCAAACTAAAGGGTATGAAGAAATGAATAGTGGCAATAATTTATTAATGTGCATAGATTTTATTGGAAAATTAACTTTAAATAGTAATATTAAATTTAAAGTAAAGGTAAATGATGTAGTTGAAATAATGAGAAATAAAGGCATAAGTTTAACATCTTCTCCTATAGCTGATATTTGTTCTTCTCTATAATGTCTATATAGCTGATTATCTGTAGAAAAATATCCTGCATTATATAATGTTTTAGGATTTAACAATTTTAATTGATGTTGTTGGAAAATTTGTAAATCTTTGTCTACATCTATTATTTCATTAAGTTCTTTTTCTAGTATGGTTAATCTTTGTTCTAAATCATTTACTTGCGTTTCTAAAGTAGATACTCTTAAATTTAGGATTTGATTATTTGTATATTTTTGTCCGTTATTTATTTTTGGTTCTATTTTTATCTTTAAAGTATTTTCTATACAATTTATACAAGCTTCTAAGTAGCATTTTTGCATTTAGCTCTGTTGTCTTTACTTGGATACCAATTGCATATACGATATCTATTACTATCTAAACCTTTGTTTCTTTGAAATTCATGTATACATTCTTGAGTGACATTCATTAAATTATTGATTACTAGATTATTTAAGTCTAGATCCTCTTTCTCTTGTCCTAGTTCATTAACTAAGTTATCTTCTTCTGATTCTGAAGAATCAGATTTAGGGTTATCTTTATCATTTATATCAATACTTATTATTGAGTATATACTTTCTGTATCTGACATGTATTCGTCTACATTTAGTAAAGTTTCTTGGAAGTATTCTATTAGTTGAGAATTTCTAGTTCTATTATTATTTCTTTTAGGACATACATTAGCTAAATGGTCTATGCTTCCACAAGTATAGCATTCTAATTTATTTTTATAGTTTCTATCATTTCTATATTTCCTAACATGTCTATCTCTATTTAACCACGGTTTTTTAGATTTTGATTTTCTTAAGAAGTATTGTTTACTACTAAATGGTTTCTGATTATGTTTCTTCTTATATTTTCTATATTGTTTCTGATCATAATTCTGGGTTGTGTATATAACAGATTTACAAAAATTCATTTCATTTCTTTTCAGTTGTTTTTGTATTTGTATGTTTGTACATTTTTCTGTTAGTATATCCATTATATGTTGTGTTCTATGCCCTATTATCCATTTTAGATTTGGGTCGGCTACTACACCATCTCTTTTATACCATCTATCTTTTATTTCTCTTCCTAAAGCTCCAGGTAATTTATTGAATAATTTTTTGCCTAATTCTTCATTAAAAATATTTCCGCTGACAGTGCAATAATAAAAATAGTCTTGTCGAAATTTTTTTATATATACCCAATATGAAATACTTAATTTTTCTAGTTTTATTAATGCTTCTTTTTGTAGTGCTAATAATCCACTATTTGGATCTTTTTCAATTAATAATATATGCATTTTGTTTATAAAATTATAGGGGTTTGGTCCCATACTTAATAAAACATGAAAATCGTATGGGTAATTTGTCTTAAAACTTTCCCATGTGGCTTTTGCAGATTCCCCTAAAAAGGTTTTCAAATATTTATACATTGTTTCTGTATCTGTTTCTGTATAATGTCTTAAGTAATCTGCTGCTACTATTCCTTTCCATAATCTATCACTTATCCCACATTTGTGGGTCGTGTGCTGCTATACTTAGAATTTTACCTTTACTACCTCCTTCTTGTAGTTTAATTGGTTCTTCTATTGGCATTCTCTTATCTGCTGGTCTTATATTATCTCCTCTAAGTTTTGTATCTGTGATTAGGAAGTTTCTCCTTTACTTGTAGTATATAATAGATGAGAGTCTGGTGTAAGAATTTTTGATTTAGTAAATTTGTTTAAATTCCATTCTTGCTTACATTTGTCTGGTGAAGTCTGGTTTTATTAAACTTATGCCTTTATTTCCCATTGTTTCAACTACATCATTTACCTTTAGTTTAAATTTAGTATTACTACTTAAAGTTAATTTTCCAATAAAACCTATGCACATTAATAAATTATTGCCACTATTCATTTCTTTATACCCTTTAGTTTGGATTCCTATTTTAATATTTTTTCCAAATTCTTTCAAGTTCATTAAGAAATCTGGACTTATATAGAATATTTCTCCATTATTTATCATATCTACTTCAGTTAATCCTATTATTGATTTTTTAATGTCTGACCATCTATCATCATATATTGTTATTAATACTTTGGATCCTAGATTTTTTCTAGTTAGACCTTTTATTCCTATAACAATTAAACTCATATGCATCAGTATCATTTTATCATTTTTTATATGTCTTAAAGAGTTAGCATTTACTAAATCTAGTATTTTAAAATCTTCTCCTATAGCTATTTTAATAGAGTTATTATTAGACTTACATAAAAAGATAGATATTCTAATTAAGGACAAAGAAACTCAAAAACCTTTTCAGCAAGAACCAGAATTACCCGAACTACATAAGAAAATAGACATCCTAATAAAAAATAAAGAAGTTCAAGAGCCACCAAAAAATAACCTTGAAATAGAAGAACTTACTAACCAGTTAAAAAGAATTGAATTAACTCCTAAACAAGAAAGAAAAAATATAATAAGAAAACCACAAAGATGGACTTTCTATCAAATAGACGGAGAACCATCGAAAACACTGAAAGACAAGGAGAAGAAAGATAAAGAATAAATTTTTCGGAGAATAAAATAGGAAATAATAATATATTATCCAGAATATGCCGAAGACAACCTAATATGGAGCAGAACCAAGAACTTAATGAAATAATAGATATAGACAAAGATTTACAAATTTTCCAACAACATCAATTAAAATTGTTAAATCCTAAAACATTATATAATGCAGGATATTTTTCTACAGATAATCAGCTATATAGACATTATAGAGAAGAACAAATATCAGCTATAGGAAGATTTTGGGCTAGCACTTGAAGAGATAGTCGGTTCTAATTCTGCGAGTTCTTTATAACTTATTGTAGAACTTAATACAGAAATTGTGTCTTCTTCTTTTCTTTCAAGGAATGGTTTGTTATTTCTATATCCTAAATTATCACTTTTCTCTAAACAGTTTTTAAAATGTTCTATACATTCTTCTATTTTCATTTCATCCTTTTGACATCCTTTACATTTAAAAGTTATATATTTATATTCTTCTGCTAAATTATTAGTTTTTTCTATAACCATGTCTATTTCATATCCTTCTTGTAGAATTTCTATATTCATAAACTCGCTCTCTGTTTCTATATTACTCTCTATTTCTTTATCATCTAAATTTCTTTTAGTTGCGTAACTATAATCTGTAAATCTAACTGAAGTTTCTCCTTTACTTGTAGTATATAATAGATGAGAGTCTGGCGTAAGAATTTTTGGTTTAGTAAATTTGTTTAAATTCTATTCTAAACCTGCATATATTTCTGGGTCTATTTTTATTGGTTTTATTAAACTTATGCCTTTATTTTCCATTATTTCAACTACATCATTTACCTTTAGTTTAATTTTAGTATTACTACTTAAAGTTAATTCTCCAATAAAACCTATGCACATTAATAAATTATTGCCACTATTCATTTCTTTATACCCTTTAGTCCCATACTTAATAAAACCTGGAAATTGTATGGGCAATTTGTCTTAAAACTTTCTCATGTGGCTTTTGCAGATTTTCCTAAAAAGGTTTTTAAATATTTATTCATTGTTTTCGTATCTGTTTCTGTATAATGTCTTAAATAATCTGCTGCTACTATTCCTTTTCATAAATCTATCACTGTATCTCACATTTATAGATCGTGTGCTACTATATTTAGAACTTTACCTTTACTTTCTCCTCTTGTAATTTAATTGGTTCTTCTATTGACATTCTCTTACCTGCTGGTCTTATATATATAAAATCCCGCGGACTTTAAAATAGTGGATCAGTGGTTTGGCCAACTAGGCAGAGTATAGCTCAAACTAATGATTAGCCTGTGATTAGAAGCAAACTCAATCATCATTGTCTATGACGCCAACTCAGATATTAACACGTATTTTTTAAGAAAAAAAATAAAATCCGGGACGCTCAACCGACTTCCTTAGTTTGTTCATATCTGCCTAAATTCATTGTTACGTGTTAGTTACATGTATAAACATTTACAGAGCCATGTTTGTGTGTATATATTTTTATATAATAGAAGGATTGGTTTCAACATATCACTTATTTGACATTTAATTAAAAAATAAGGGTATTAAGATTTTTAAAGAAAATTATAAGCTCTTATTGAAAAAATTTTGTGCTTTTTGTGAACTTTTCAAAAATTTTAAAACAAAATTCACTCTTTTCTCATTAATTATAGAAAATATCATTTAAAAAATTTACATAAATGCCATCACATGTGGCTTTTAGCCTTGCATTCATTTCCACAAGTGGACCTTCATCTATCATCTATTTCTCATTGTATTTAGGATGAATGTGGGTACCTACATGCTACTTTTATTTAGGTTATATAATATAAAATTATTTCAAATATATTATATTTAAATAAATTTATTAATAAGATAATAATTTATTATAATACTTAATATGATAATATAATTAAATACATTTTATTTCTTATTTACATTTCATATCCAACATATAATTTGCTTTCTTCCTTATTTGTTATATGAAATACGAGTTTGCCTAATTTAAAATTTTAATGTATAATTAATAAATTTAATTTAATAAAATAATTTTTTAATAAATATTTTTTTAGATTTGTGCCAAGTCAATATATACCAACAAAAAGAAATTAAAGAAAAATACCTAACAAGATTTTACTTATATAAGGTTAAACATAATTTGTTACTAAATAATAATGACAATTACTTTAATTTTATATATGCAAATCATATTATCCGTATTGGATTAAGCATACTATTCCTTCGAGTTAATGATTTTTTAATTAAAACTTTGAACATCAATTACTTGTTGGATTGTAGTTATTTCAACCACATCAAACTCAAACCAAAAGTTTTAATATTTTATTTTTAAAAAACTTAATATATAAAATGTATTTTACTCATATAACTTATTTGATTCGTTTGATATTTTCTCGATTTATCTAAACCCTACCGAATTATGATTTTAACTAAATAAACCTAATAATTAGTGTTCCTTTGATTTTTAAAATATCACCAACATTCCTATATCACCTTTGATTAATTATTATTATTATAATTCATTTATATATTTAAAAATTAATAATATTTAATTAAAAATAAAATAAACAGTTATGACATGTCTGCTTTAATCGTAATTTTATTATATAACCTCTAATTAATTATTATAAATCATTTATATATTGAACAGTTAATACTATCCAATCCGTAATTTTACTATACCACCTCCAATTAATTATTATAAGTCATTTATGTATTAAAAATTTAGTACACCCTCAATTTCAAAAAGAATGACCTACTTTTTTTTTAGTCTGTTTAATAAAAATGACCCCCTTCTTTTTTTTACAATACTTTAATTTCAACTTTCCACGTGACATGTTTAAAACTACAAGATTAAAGGGCATTTTGGTACACATTTAATTCAACTTTAATTTAAGGCCACATGATTTAAAAGTCTTCTTTATTTTCTTAAACTTTGTAAAGATTAATATTTAATTAAAAAATATAAAATAAACATCTATGACATATCTGTTTTTGCTGTTTCAATCGTGATTTTACTATATCATCCCTAGGTAATTATTACAAGTCATTTATGTATTAAAAAATTAATAATATTTAAACAAAATGGTAAAATACACATTTATGACATGTCTGCTTCAGTTGCTTGCACCATAGTTTTACTAAATATCACCCCTAATTAATTATTATAAGTCATTTAAGTATTCATAAATTAATAATATTTAATAAAAAGGTAAAATAGACATAAAAATGACAAATTAACTTTTGATGTTTTAAATTAATTTGATTTTATATGAGATTCACTTAAATTTTTTCACGAATATTTTTATAGTAATTTTGCTATGTCATTTCTGATTAATCGTTGTAAGTCATTTAAGACATTCATGCGTCGCTGCTCAATCGTGATTTTATTATATCACCCCCTGATTAATTATTATGGTCATATAAGCATTGTGCCACTTAAATTTAAATAAAAGAAATATTATAATGCAACATAACTAAAAATTTAAATTATTTAAAAAATATAATTGGCTATCAACTACACAAAATTCTAGACAAAGAGAGTAACACATATTATTCATAAAAAGTATTATAAATTATAATAGTTAACAACTTAAAATATCTAAAAATAGTTTAATTTGTTATATATTTTTAAAAACTATGTAAAAATATGATAAATTACAATAATCAACAACTTAAAAATTTTTAAAATATAAAATATTTGGTTGACTCTCGAAATTATATTAGTTCCACTTAAATTGGAAACAGAAGAAAAGTATTATAAATCACAATAATTAAAAAATTATATTATTTTTAAAATATAATTGACTATCAATTTCACAAAAGTTGGACAAGAAAAGTAATGTATATTATTTGAAAATTAAATAAAAAATATTATAAATTACAATATTTCCTCCGTCCCATTTTATCCGTCATAAATTTTTTAATTTGATGTCCTATTTTACTTGCCTTTTTTTACTTATCAAGGCAGGATAATTTTTTTTCTCCATTATACTCTTAGTGTAATTGATTACTCCTTGTTATTAGCATATTCTTGAAAAATGTTGCAAAGACTTTTTGAACTAATAACAGTAAGAGTACACCATTAAAAATATAAATGGTACTTTGGTATTAGTCATCCATCAATATTGGAACTAATAACAAGATACAATTAAGAGGGGCAAAATGATAAAGTTACATTGTCAATCATTGTTTTCTTAATAGCCGTGTCATCTCAATTTGGGACGGGTAAAATGGGACGGAGGGAATATTTAACAACTTAAATTATCTAACTACATATTAAAAGTATGATTGATTATCTAAATTATATTTGTTTCACCAAAATTGAGACAAATATAACATATATTGAACCCGTGCTAAATCTCGGATGAATCTTAGAATGTATATGCAACCCTATTTTTAAAAAAATCTTTATTGAAATATATCAAGATTGAAAAGACAAGTTCTAATACAACACATCAAATAGTGTATAAGAAATAATATTAGCATAAATACTACCAGTATTTCTAATACAAACATTATTAATGCTAACATTACTAATACATTCTATTCAAAATTATTTTTATACACTCTAACAAATGACTCTTACGTTTCAATGAAAGGAACATATACAAAAAGTAAAATTCGATAAAACATTTATAGAAGTATGTTTATCGTGTTATCAAAGTGAAATAACTTAAATTAATACGACAGATTGTAACTTATAGTTTTTTGTTTTTTTTATAATTTTCAAAATATTTAAAATTTAAATTTAAAATGTTAATTTGATTTATCTTTAAAGAACAAGTTAACAAATAAAAAGAAAAGGAGAAATGAAAGGAAATGATGTTTATATCAATTTAATAGCGAATACATTGCAATTTTGGGCTATTAATTACAACCACATGTGATATAATATGCAATGACTAGATAATCCTTTATTCTTTTCAACAATTATTCTCTATTTTATACAATAGATGTCAAGTCTTATGTATCAATTTTAATATCATATTTTATACTTAATGTATCAAATTTTAATTATATGATTAAATATCCAAACTTTAAAATGCATTAAATTTTGTTATTTATATGTGTAAATCATACATAATTATCTTCTGAAATAATTTAGCTCCTTGAAAAACAACTATCAAGTAGTTAATATATTTTGTATATTCATGTTTCATAATTCATATTGACATCAATCTAACTTATCATACATAATCAAAATATCTTAATGTTGGCCCGTGTGTACATGCTATTCTAGTATATATATATATCCATCCATTACAAGTGGCCTTTTGTACTCTACCGTCCACCGATCTTCTAACACAACACAACACAAAACTCCCTAAATACACTCCCCTTCGTTGTTGTTTGATTTGGCTGTCAACATCTCTGACTAGAGTCCACTCTTTCTGCAATTCAGTCTTTGAACTTTTTCGATCTGCAATTCAAAAAGGTGAATTTCTCAGTTTTCTTATGGATCTGGATTTTCATTTTCCTTTTCTACAGTTGGACACGTCATCTCTTTCTGTGTTTTTATTTTGGCTTCGTCTGAATTTTTTAATGATCTGATAATGTGATTGCAATTTCCCTGACTTCTATTGTTTCTTAATGTCAGTTATGCCAAATTGAATTGTCGGTGGGTTTCTCTGATAGCATTATTAATGGCACATTTCTGGCATTAACAAATGAAGAATATAATCTTCGTGTAGAATTGTATCGAAGTTTTACCAATTCAATAACGTACTCCGTTGGATCTGATGGTGAGGCTCCCCCCCCCCCCCCCCCCCCCCGGCCGTCCCACCCGCCCCGCCCACCCGGTATCCTGTGTAGCTCAATTTTCTTCGACCTTTTTGGATAGTTCATCTGAAGATGGGTGTATAAAACTTTGGTCAAATGGATTTGAACCTTTCCTCCAAATATTTGTAGTCTGTCTTTCAATCTAGTTGTGCAAACATATATTATTTGGATTGGATAAATACTGAACGCAGAATGTCCATCTTCATTCTCTAATAGCTTATGATTGACACTACTGAAATTCTGCCTTATTAATTATAAGCAGGAACTTTAATATCTCAAGATGAAGGCACTTATCCTTGTTGGAGGGTTCGGTACTCGGCTCAGGCCACTCACCCTCAGCGTCCCAAAGCCACTAGTTGAATTTGCCAACAAACCGATGATTTTGCATCAGGTACTTTATGAGAAATAGCTTTGTTCAGCCACATTCACGATAATTTGGTATAACTTGTTTCTATTTTCAATCCTAGTCTACCAAATATACCTATTTTATTTCTTTTTACTAATCATGTTTTTTGTGACATATAACTGGTTGTTGGATTCTGATTACTTCCAATTCGCTATTCTGGTTTGAACATGGTATCAGATAAGAGAGTTTGGTATGTCTTATTGTTGTAGATATCTTCAACTGTTTCAAATTGAAGTGTTATCTTTTTTGTTATAGTCAAACATCTCATTCTATATATCCTGTCATTGCTAGAAAATCCTCAAATGTTTGTTATGTTTTGAATTTCTTGTATTGAGGCTCCCCAGCCTCTGCCCTGTCATCATCCGAAAATAGACAAGTGAAATGAAAAAACAAGCAAAGCGTATCAACTGGTGGTATTTATTTATTTGTTCTCTTTCTTCTCTAAAATATTTTGTGGTTAAACATACATCTTAAGTAAAGCTTTGTCTTCAGATTGAGGCTCTCAAGGCCGTCGGAGTAACCGAAGTTGTACTGGCTATTAATTACCAACCTGAGGTCAATTTCTTACCCATTATGGAATTTGCAACTATTGAAGATTCTATTACAGCTAGTTACTTGTAAATTAACACAACGCAAGCATTATTTGGTACAGGTGATGCTGAACTTCTTGAAAGAATTTGAGGCAAGCCTTGGAATCAAGATCACCTGTTCTCAAGAAACTGAACCACTTGGCACTGCTGGTCCCCTTGCTTTGGCTAGAGACAAGCTGATTGATGATTCTGGTGAACCATTTTTTGTTCTTAATAGTGATGTTATCAGTGAATATCCTTTTAAGGAGATGATTGAATTCCATAAATCCCATGGAGGTGAGGCTTCTTTGATGGTGACCAAGGTAAATTCCTAGCTATTTTTTCTGTTGGAATTAAACTACTACTTGGATATTTTGTGATTTTTGAGGCAACAAAGGTAAAAGTTCACTGGTTGATGTAGGTGGATGAGCCTTCTAAATATGGTGTTGTCGTCATGGAAGAATCCACAGGGCAAGTAGAGAGATTTGTGGAGAAGCCAAAGTTATTTGTTGGCAACAAGATCAATGCTGGATTTTACCTGCTGAACCCTTCTGTTCTAGACAGAATTCAATTACGGCCAACATCAATTGAGAAAGAGGTTTTTCCGAAAATTGCAGCAGAGAAGAAACTGTATGCCATGGTGCTACCTGGATTTTGGATGGACGTTGGCCAGCCAAAAGATTACATTACTGGCCTCAGGCTCTATTTGGATTCTTTAAAGAAGAACTCTTCACCTAAATTGGCTTCAGGATCACACATTGTCGGAAATGTCATTGTCGATGAGTCTGCCAAAATTGGAGAGGGTTGTTTGATAGGACCAGATGTTGCAATTGGTTCTGGTTGTGTGATTGAGTCTGGAGTTAGACTCTCCCGTTGCACTGTGATGAGAGGAGTCCGCATCAAAAAACATGCATGCATTTCAGGTAGCATCATTGGCTGGCATTCTACTGTTGGACAATGGGCTCGTGTCGAGAACATGACCATTCTTGGAGAAGATGTCCATGTTTGTGATGAAGTTTACAGCAATGGAGGTGTGGTTTTGCCCCACAAGGAGATCAAATCTAGCATATTGAAACCTGAAATAGTGATGTGAGTATATCATGTTTGTTAGCACTAGGATAAAGTTATGTATTCGGTGTCTTTATAATGTCTTTTTCATCACCTGTTCCTTTTTTGGTTGGTTTCCAGTTTTCCTCTTCTTCAAGTGTCAATGAAAATTTGTGTGATAACTTTTCTGCTAAATTGTAGTTATGTTATGAAGGGTATGAGATATTGTAGAGACTAGAGACTGGAAATGTGTAATTTTTCCTATGTATAGATAAATAAAAATTCTCCTTATGGTTTTCCTTATTTGCTTAGGTTAATCACGTAATTATAATATTATTTCCAGTTCTTCTATTGTTCTCTATGCTAGGTGTCCAAGGCTTAGAACAAGGATGCTTTATTCCATCTCCTTCTCGAAGGAAATAGCAAATAGCTATACAATAACAACAATTACGTCTTAATTTCAAACAACTTAGACTGGATTTATTAATCCTCTCAAGTCTCAATCAATAGCAAATAATATGCTATAAGGAATATTATCTCCATGATCTATTTAGTCACGTTTGTATGTAATCTAGCATGTGTCGGTGATCTAGTGATGTGTGAATTAGGCCAAGATGTGGTGTAGATAAGATAAAAGAAAATGAGGGAGGGCACTATTTGGCAGCTCGATTTTGCTGTTCCACCAACTGGAAAAGAAAAACAAAGAAGAAAATAGCATCTCGTGCCCATAAGATTTATCAAAAGGGATTCTTACAGTTACCCATATATATTGCCAAACCAATAGGGATTTTCAAATAATTTTGGTATTCATCATCTATAGCAATTGTTTGAAATGTTGGGCATTTTTTTTATAAAAGATTTCGCTCGCCTCTCCTCTCCGTCCCTCTCTTGCTTTGCCTCTATCCTCTCTTTGTATTTTGTATTTCCCCCTTTCTATTTGTTTAGGTGACAATGATCGTACACATTGTATTCTTACATGCATTTAGGTTGTATTGACGGATACAAGTTATATCGATGAATACAGTCCGCGTATATATAAAAATACAAACAACAGAAAATACAAGAAATTGTATCACTTATATTCATTTGCTCTTGTATCACTTATATTCATTTGCTCTTGTATCACAAGTATCCCTTTAATTTCACTTGTATAAAAAATACAGGAAATTGTATTCATTCGCTCTAATTTCAATTGCATTCATCCGCTTTTGTATCACTTGCATATTCATTCACTCTTATTTCACTTGTATTCATTCGCTCTAATTTCACTTGTATTCATCTGCCCCTATTGTATCAATTATTGTCAGTTTGCGTCACTCGTATCCAAACGCTCTAATGATTGCGTCAACACATGCAATCCTGATGGATACAATCACAATAGGTTGTATCCACTCACTTAATTGATGAATACAAAGTCCAGATGTATGCAAGAATACAAACAACAAAAAAAAGTACAAGTGAGATTACCCACATGAATTGAGTGGTGTAGAGCCACAATATAATTCAGAACTTTTCTCTTTAATTTCATCATCAGTTAAGCAGAAAAGCAATTTTAGATTCAGGGTTGTATACTTTGCTTGATACTATTGTTATTGTTCATGGACATAGGGGAGGAAGGTACAATAGAGGTGGAAGCATTCGCATGGAAAGGGGAACTTTTTATTAAGCTACCAACCTCGTCAATACAAAGAGTTTCTGTTATTTAGCACCCAACACGCTCAACCTAATGACCTGATATGCTTTGAAGGAACCTAGAAACTAGAAGGAATACAATGGAACAAATTCAGAGAAAGAGGGATGGGTGCAACAGATTTTTGGGGGGAAGGGGGGTATTTGCTACTAAATACAAAGTGTAATTATAAATTATAATTAGAGAAAATACTCTGTTTCCATCCTGAACTATACACGAAATTACTGAGACATAATCGAACTTTAGGAGGGTCCTATTACCCCTAGACTAATTAAAATCATATTTTTGGCAACTTTAGTGCCTACATGACACATACGTGTGCTTACGTGGACCTTCAGTGTATTGATTCACGTATGTGCCCCGTAGGCATTAAGATTGTCAAAAATACGATTTTAATTAGTTTAGGGGTAATAGGACCCTCCTAAAGTACGAATGTGTCTCTGCAATTTTGTATATAATTCAGGGTGGAAACAAAACATTTTTCCTTATAATTATTTTAAACATGAGTTGTTAATGGTCAGTACATATCATAACTTTGTATGTAAAATTTTCAAGGAAAAATAACATAAATATACACCTTAACTTATTATATTTACACAAATCTCCACTCTTACAAAGTAATCACAAGAATTTCAACTAATATGTATCTTTATTTGATGTATCGGGAACTAATTATGTATCTCGACAGACCCAAAATTAAAAAAAAATATATCTTCGTTGGATGCACTATGTATCTCGATAGACTCGAAATCGAAAAAAATATATCGAGAGCTAATGATATATCTTTACAAAGGAAAAAATATATCTTCTTGGATGTATCTGAAGTTAATTCTGTATCTCGACAGAGTCAAAATTGATATTTTCGATAATTATATAAAAAGTCAATTTTTTTTGTAATTAAACTTCAAACTGTCGCAATTTATGTTGTTTGCCCAATTTTTAAGAGTTTACTATCTATATAGCCCAATAAATTTTTTTAAATCTAAAATAGCGAACATATTTTTAATCGAATTTCATGAAACCAAATTATTTTAATGTTATTTTTTTAAAACATTTTTTCCAAGCTATCATAGAATCTTCTTCATTTTTCTCGTTTTCATTTTTAAAATCTGTATAACATGATTTATATACATTTTTATACTTTACATATAAACCATTATACACTATTAGACATCAGATATACATTTTTATACATTAATATACCTTACATATACACTCTATATATAATATATAAGTGTTACCGTTCTGACTTGGAAAACAAATAATTAAAACAGCTAAGGAATTTAGAGTAGAAAAGATAGATAATTCTCATTAACCGACAACTTAGCTATCACAAATATATATATATATATATATATATATATATATATATATATATATATATATATATATATATATATATATATATATATATATATAATTATCAGAAAGACTAAAAGAGACAATTAGCTAATTTGACAAATATAATTAACTCTTGGTACCAAAAGTAAATAAATTATTTACTTTTGGGGACCTATCTGTAGATACTAACTTATCATTAAATATATTAATCCTTAAAGACTTCCCCTTGTATTTGTCAATATCTGTTAAAACCTTCTTTGACCTCAAGGAAGAAAGGAAGGGAACCTCACTAGCAATGCCTGGTAGTCTTCCCAAGTAGCTTGCTCAAGAGATAACTGTGACCATTGAACCTTGTATTGAGTGATGACTTTATTTTTCTTTTGTATCATTCTCCTCTCTATAATATTTACTGGCTGAGGGCAGTATGGATTGGATAAATCAAGCATTAGTGGATGTGATATCTCAATTGGTAACCGATAACATTTCTTTAGTTGAGATACATGAAATGTAGGGTGTAGTAGTAACTGAGCTGGCATGGAAAGCTTGTAAACTACAACTCCCACTTTATCCAAGACCTGATTGGGTCCATAATATTTTGCTGAAAGCTTGGTACAGTGAATTCCTGATACAGTGATCTGCCTGTATGGTTGGATTTTCAAATAAACCCAATCTCCTACTATAAACTGCCTGTCAGATTTGTGCTTATTGGCTCGGTCAATCATTCTCTATTGAGCTCTTTTTAAATGGTACTTCAGCTGTAACAACTTGAATTCTCAAGTAATCAGTATTCTATTGACTTCTTTATTTTTTGAATTTCCAGCAATATATGGCAAGTGCAAAGGAGGGGGATGGCCATAGAGTTCCCCATAAGGAGTTGATTGAATTGAGGAGTGAAAGGTAGTATTGTACCATGATTTTGCAACTACTAGGTAGTTGATCCAATCCTTCTGTAAGTCAGAACAAAAGCACCCAAGGTATGTCTCTAAGCACCAATTAATTACCTCTGTTTGCCCATCTGTTTAGGGGTGATAAACTGTAGAAGTATTGAGTGTCACCCCAAGCATTGTAAATAATTCCTGCCAAACTTTGCTTGTAAACACAGGGTCCCTGTCACTTACAATATCTTCAGGCATTCCATGTAACTTATTGATATTCTCTAAAAAGAGACTAGCCACATCACGAGTCAAGTAAGGATGAGTTAAGCTTACAAAGTGCGCATACTTTATTAATTTATCTACCACCACCCAAATGACTGTTTTCCCTCTGGACTTAGAAAGGCCATCTATGAAGTCCATACCGATACTACTCCATACTGTAGAAGGTAAGCTTAGTGGTTGCAACAGTCCTGGATATGGGGATTTATCATATTTGTGTCTTTGACATATGTCACATGCCATGACATAAGCTTGCACATCATTTCTTAATCCTTTCTAATAAAATAATACAACCAATTTCTTGTATGTGTTTTCCATACTAGAGTGCCCTCCTATAGGTGTATCATGCCATAATTGTATAACATTTGCTCACAGAGGCAGGTCTGGACCAATGACCAACTTTCCCTTTTTCCTCAATTGACCATGTAAAAAGGTGTACCCCTGATGATCAGTGTTTTCTTTGGCCACTTGTTGTATCAGATTAGTCAGCTCAATATCTGAGTACCAATTTGCTTTAATTATCTTCAAAAAATTAGTTTTAACAGAAGAGAGCGTGAGAGATGCTAATTCCATTATAGACAACCTAGATAACACATCAGCTGCAATATTTTCTTTCCCCTTTGTATACTCAATAACAAAGTCAAATTGCATTAGTTTGGCTACCCATTTCAATTGGGATCCAGTATGAAACTTTTGCTTCAATAAATACTTAAGATCTTTTTGATTTGTCTTGACTACAAATTGCCTAATAGTTAAGTATTGATTCCATTTATTAATTTCCATGACCAGTGCCAACAATTCTTTATCATAAATAGAAAGAACCTAGTGTTTAAATGAAAGTCCCTTGCTCAAGTAAGAAATTGGTTGTCCCTTTTGCAATAAAACAACTTCAATTTCCACATTGCAAGCATCTGTTTCAACCACAAAAAATTGACTGAAATCCGGTAGGGTAAGTACAAAAGTAGTAGTTAAGGCAGTTTTAAGGGTTTGAAATGCTTCACCAGCCTTGTTAGACCAAGTAAAACTGTCCTTCTTAAGTAAATCAGTCAAGGTTTAGTGATGAACCCATTTCCTTTTATAAACCTTCTATAGTTTCTTGTTAACCCCAGAAATTCTCTCAACTTTGTAAGAATAGTAGGTTCTGGCCAATTTTGGACTGCCTCAACCTTTCTTGGGTCTTAGAAACCGCTTGTGCAGAGATGTAATATCCCAAATATCCGACTTTCTCAGCAGCAAAGACACACTTACTCAGTTTGGCCAATAGTTGGTGCTATAAAAGCAAGTCAAATGTGATATTCAGATGCTGCAAATTCTCCTTTAAACTCTTGCTATAAATCAATATGTCATCAAAGAATACTAAAATAAACTTTCTTAAGTTTTCTTGAAAAATGTGATTCATGAGACCGTGAAAGGTTGAGGGTGCGTCAACCCAAAAGGCATGACTAGGAACTCATAATGCCATAATGAGTTTTAAAATTTATTTTTTGAATATTAGGGAAAGCAATTCTAATTTAGTGGTATCCAGCTCTCAAGTCAACCTTTGAGTAAATTCTTGACCCTCCTAGTTCTTCTAATAACTCTTCATTGATTGATATAAGGAATTTTTTTATGGTAATCTTTTTCAATGCCTTGTAATCCATACATTATATCCAAGACCCATTATTTTCCCCACCAATACCACAGAGGAAGCATAAGGACTACAACTGCATTGGATAATTCCTCGTCTCAATATTTCTTGATTCATTTTTTCAATGACATCTTTCTGAATAGGAGAATATCCATAAGTTCTTGAGTTAATAAATGCAATATTTTCCATCAAAAGAATATGGTGATCAAATACCCCTCTAGTGGGAGGTGAGTGACTAGGTTCATTGAATAATTCCTTGTATCCTTCCAGTAACTCCAGAATCTCTGCAGGCTCCTCTACCTTTTTGCTGGACTTTTTATGTTGGTGATCATCTATTGTGTTAATTCTGATCATGCAAATCCATGCAACCTTATCTGATACCCCTTCAAATGCCTTTGTCCCTACCGTCTTAAAAGAGGGACAAGAACATTGCAGTGTTACTTGTTTCCCTAAATATTCAAAGTTTATGAACAATTTACCAAAATTCATCTAAATATCTCCACGTTTACATAACCACTGTATTCCCAGTACCACATCACAACTGCCGATAGGAAGTATAAGGAATTCATCCTCTAAAGTTGACCCCTGAATCAACCATTTAAATTTTTGATAGCCATTAAAAACCTAAATAGTTTTTTCATTAGCCATACTCACATCTTGTGGACTGATCTTTTTCACCCTACAACCTATTCTTATAGCAGGTTATTCATTTATAAAATTATGTGTAGAACCACAACTAATAAGTATGTTGATGGACTTCTTATCTGTGAACCCATTAATTCTCAAGGTTCGATAGCCCTTGATGTCATTAAGGGACTGTAAAGATATCTCACAATTCTCAATAAGGTCCTTCACCAAGGTGTCCATCTCTTCTTCTTCCTCGGGAACTTTCTCTAGCTCATAACCTTCCCACTCTGACTCTTCTATCTCAATGAAAAATAGGTGTATCTTGACCTTACATTTATTCCCTAATACATATTTGTCATCATAAAAATAACAAAGATACTGAGCCCTTCTATTATTCATCTCAGTAGGAGTTAACCTCCTCTTTATATTCATGTCTACTACTGCAAGGTAAGGTTTCTTAGGCCAAACATTGCTTTTTTACATCGCATTCTGTCATCCCTTATGAGGTCCTTGTAATTTTACAATATGAGTATCCTTCATTTCACTGCTCTGAGCAGCAAAAGAAGGTTCCTAAAGCCTTTTTAGATAGTATACTTGCGACAAGGTGTATGGTCTTCCTAACCAAAAACATCCCTTAATTTCGAATTTAACCCGTTAGTGAACACACTAATTGCATACTTTATAGGTAAATCACCCTAGTAATAACAACATCAAATACAACCTGATATTCCTTGATAGGTCCTGTTTACTTAACACTCATTAATTCAGTCATGGGGTCAGTGTATTCTGATATAAATCTATCCGTCAAGTCATACATATACTCCTCTTATGTAGGGGATACGCCAGTTGATCTGCTTTTTGGGTAACCCCAATGCCATTGCAAGGCTGCCCCTTCAAAGTGTATAGCTGCCAGCTTAAATTTTTGATAAATAGGTACCTCTTCATAAAGAAGAATTGTTCCACTTTGTACCACCAATCCCTCAAGTTGTTTCCATTAAAATTAGGAAATTCGACTCTAGTATACTTAATGAAAGCAAGGTATTGTAAGATAGGGTGAGGAATTTGGTTTTGTATGTGAGTAGGGTACTGTTTGTGTGGTATATAGTTCTGGGTATATGGAAAAGGGCTTGGGATTGAACTGAAATTAGGGTTTGGGTATCCTTAGGAAGAAATTTGTGGTAACTGGGTATGTATGGAGAAGTCAAAGCTATAGAGTAAATGGGCATAAAGTGTTGGTTGTTATGGCCGCCTATTGTCGATCCATGAAATCCAAGATTTATTGGAGCTGCTGGATTCTGCGTTCCCAAAATGGGTTGTCATAAAAGGTTATTTTTAGCACTGGATGTAAGTGGGTGGATAGAGAAAGAAGAAATTAGGATTGTATTTTGGTGGCTAGTGTTGGGGTTTTGCATAATAGAGGGAATATTATTTAGAATGAGTCGTAAATAAGAGGATGAGGTATTACGTAAAAGGGGTAATTGTGAGTACTTCAGTGGGTTATCAGATGAAGAGTACAACTTACCTACTTCAATTGATCTGGATATGTTCTTCCCTCTTTCTGTTTTCTTCTTTCTTCCACACTTAACTGGAGCTCCCGAAGAGTTTTTCCAGATTGTGCTTTCAATTAATTTTATTGCATACTGAAAAAAGACATCTCCATGAATATCTTATGCAACAAGGTGCGAATTTTGTCTAATTCACCCTCTATTTATTCCCATAGAGCCGAAGAAATTGCTCTGATACCACTGTTATAGTTCTGATTTGGAAAACAAGGAATTAAAATAGCTAAGAAATTTAGAGTAAAAAAGATAGATGATAATTCTCAGACAACTCAGCTATTACAATATATATATATATATATATATATATATATATATATATATATATAAAGGAAGATAATGGACATGCTGATGTGGCACATCTTAAAGGCAAGGAAATCCATTTATCTTTTTTCTCAATGTTTTGGAGTTTTAATTCCTATTTTTACTTTTATTAATTGGTTTATTTTAAGAAGTTCAGAAGTTATTTCTTTTAGTAATTAACAATTAAGCCCATAAAATAAATGAAACGGTAGGCATTTATTGACAAAATAAAAACCGAAAAACATTAATTTTTGAAGACGTTTAATTTCTCAAACCATTCATATTAATATTCTTCAGTTATTCCAATTTTCCCTAATCTTCCTTTTTCATTCTTCTTTCTAATTTTCTTTATTTTATGTAGATGATTGTTTTTTAGATAGGTAAGTACTTAGAAACATTTTCCTACGAGAAATGCTTGAAATTAGAATATTAAGTGCCATTATTAATTTTTATTTTCCACTTTCATTAATTTATGTAACTTGCAATATTGTGTTGTTAATGGTTGTTTTAGTTTTTCTTGACTCAATTATTGAAAATTTAACTACTAAATGTTCTTGAAGTGTTGGTTTGATTTGTTTCTTTTTTTCTTTTTTTGCAATTTTTTCCTCATAATAATTCAATTTTATTAATTTTAGGTTTGTTGGTCGTGCAGGTTGCAGGATTTGTAAATTGATTAGTTTGGATCATTTTATTTTTGAAGATATTGTTAAAGTTGTTTTGTAAGTGAATTTTTTCAAGTTCATTACGAGGAATGATAATTGTTGCATCACTCATTACCTTATGTGAGGGTAAACTTACTTCTTGTTTTCACGTTAGCACTCTTCAAAAATTGTATCACTTAGTGATTAAACATATCCTATAATTTAGAGATATGACAAATAAGTACTACGACTTTTCTATCATATTTTGTAATTTAAAGTTTGTTTTGTTGAACTAAGATTTCAAATAAATTTTGTCAGTTTCATTTAGTTGTGCATTCTGCAAGTTTACCTTGCAGGCAAATCCAGAACGAAGAACAAACGTTAAGATACAAAATTTTATATTATTTGTATCTTCAAGTGCAAAGAAGTAAAACATGACTTGCTGGTTATACAAGAATTTAGGATTTGAAATAAGTAATTAAAAGTCGTGTGAAAATTATGTAATATTGTAAGCCTGAAAGACATGTAGTTTCTCCTACATTAACATTAGATTACTTTTTTTTTTTCATCTTTGAAAGCTTAAAGAAAAAGTAAAAGGGAGATAAAGAATGGACAAAATTAAAGAAGAGCGATACGTGAGGGGGAAGCCAACGAAGGAAGTGAAAAGAAAAGAAAAGAAAGAGCAAAAGGTACAAAATACTTCAATGAAAGAAATACATGTTTTCAACTTTTACAGCCTATGGAGCAGTGAAAGAAATGCATGAAAGAAATCATGTTCATGGTTCTTCTTCCCTCCCCTTTAAAGAGATTTTATTAGCGTGTGTTAATGTCTCAAAAATAGGAGAATATTTTTTTTATTTTTATTATTTAGAAGATTAAAATCTCACATGAATTAAGTTACACATTCATCCAAATAATGTATCTCATTTGTATTATTTTGTTTATTAAACTGCTTCACTTGGTATTTTTTTTGGGAAATAATTAGTATCTTATGTGTAGTAAAAATAAAAAGAATCAAAACATATAATAAAATAAAAATAAAACCAACACAAAGACGTAGGTTCGATTAATATATAGATTATAAAAAAAATGTATATGGTTTAATTAATAAATTGATACGTAGCGTTGTATTGCTTCTTAGTTTTCATATTATTGATAATTTATTCTTCAATTAATTAAGCTCTTTGATTTTTATTTCATATTCCAACTTTGGTCATATTATTTTATTTTATATATATATAAGAACATGAAATCAATAGGATGTCTTTTGAACTTTCTTGAGGAGGGTGAAGGGGTATTTTAAGTGGCCATCACTTTTTTTAATGACATTAATGATTGACAATTACTTCTTTAAATTACTGAGTAAGAATTTCTAAAGATTTTATTTGAATAAAATAAATGGAGAATTGAGAGGAAAAGGGCAAAAAAATCACAAAATAAATAAATGTTATTTCTGATCTATGATGGGTACGATACCATAGAGTAACTAATATATAATAATATCTCTACTTTTTATATTCGATAGCATATTTATATGTAATATTAAGTATTTTGTTATAGTTTATATTGAAATTTAAAAATATTTGATTACACATGTTTATTGTTGTGAGGATATTAGAAGAAGAATATGAGATTTGATGTTTCTTAAAAGGAAAATGAAGAGGTATGAAAGTAAGAAGAGAAAAGAAGGATAGAGAAATACATTAAAGACTTAAATAATTTAAGAGAGAGGAAAAACTAAAATAGGATTAAAAATGCACAGTTCATGTAATTAGATTAGGATTAAATCTAGAAATAAATAGTCGAGCTCTAAAATTTATTAAAAATATGTACTAAAATAAATCAAATTTTGTTGAACTTTTTCTACTTTTTTTAAGAAAAATAAAGTTATTTTCGCTTACATTATATTATATAAAATTTAAGTATTTTAGAATAGTAAAAATACTTAAGTGATGAAAACTTAAGAAAAATACATATATAAAATTAAAGGTGAATAATAAAATAAATTAAGATAAGATTTTAAAATTTAAAAAATAAAAATAAAAATTCAAGAGTCGAAATTTAATTAATTCGCGCGAAGCGCGGATGAATTCACTAGTTTGACAAATATAATTAACTCTTGGTATCAAAAGTAAATAAATTATTTACATTTGGGGACCTATCTATAGATACTAGCTTATTATTAAATATATCTACCCTTCAAGACTTCTCCTTGTATCAATAAGTATTATATATACATTGGATAATCATGTATAAACATATTAACCAACGGATGATAGGTCAACCTTGTATTTGGAGACATCCAATTTAGATAACTATCCCTCAATTGAGTACTTTTTTATGTTTTATTTTTACAATGCATTGTGCATATGCAGATTTAGAATTAAAGTTTGTGGGTTTCTTGTATAAAAATAAAAAAATAAAAATTAAATACAATGGGTGATAGGGCTAGAACCTCGAACCAAGAGGCCTACAAAACTTTAGAAAGCTTTTTCTTTATCCCTAGACCAATAAAACACTTTACTTATGGGTTCCCAATATATAATTCTTATATATATATATATATATATATATATATATATATATATATATATATATATATATATATATATATATATATTAAAATTTTCAATATAAATACAAGAACAACATGAAAGTTAGTGGGTTCTCGGGAACCCCCACATAATACTCTAAATCCACCCTTTACATTGTGAGTAAGTTTTAAGACTGGCAGGGAGGCTGGAATCAATAAGGTCGAACTAGTTTTCTTTGAGAACGGCACGAACGATGCCCCCACTATTGGTTCTTTGGCTGGAATCGAATCTATCAATATCGAGTCCATCGATAATTTTTAGTAGACTCGTCTTATTTCACAATGAGTGGCAATGAGTTGGGTTGGATCAGTGCCGCTGTTTTTTTGTCTTCTATAAAAAAGACCTACCAGATTAGTCTTTCTCGTTTTTTATATATAGGACAAATGACTATTTGCCCCTCTATAATATCAAATATTTCTTAACAACTCCATACTTCTTTATTTTTCAAATTCTATTTTTGTATTTTGATTTTGATTATTTATCAAAAGAAAAATTCTCAACCCTTACTTTTTCTTCTTTTTTTTATTTTATTTTATTTTTTTCTCTTTTTTATTTTACTTTCATTTTTATTTCTTTTATTTTTTCTTTCTTTTTTAAAATTTTCTTAATCCTTATTTTTTTTCATTTTTCCTCCCAACTTCTATTTTTTTAAAAAAAAATTCTCTTTCTTATTTCTCTTTGATTTTTTTTTCCTAATTCGTCTCAGCCTTTATTTTTATTTTATCTTTTTTTCCTCAACCCTTATTTTTTTCTTTCCTCCTCTCAATCTCTCTCTCTCTCTCTCTCTATATATATATATATATTTTTTTTTTTATCTTTTTTATTTTCTTTGATCTTTATTTTTTCTTTGTTGATTTTTTTTCTTTTCTCGCAACTTTTATTACTTTTCTTTTCTTCAATTTCTTCTAAACGATAAGTTATGTCTCATAGGCAAGAGTTGATACATCAACATTGTATCTTGATTTATGATATATTCTATAAATCTTGCCTTAGAGTGTCACATCCAAAAAAAGAGATCGTGATGACATCTATCAGTCCCACCATGATAGTAAGCCTAAATCCCAATCCAAACACAATAACACAAAAGTATAGAAGTAGAAGAAAATAAGAACAAAGCAAAACCCAAATAATCCCTAAATAGCTTAATGGACAATTAGAGTTAAAACATAGATAATCAAAGATCTGGTGGTTACTAATACAAACCTCTAGACATAGAAATCAACGAAAAGTCTGAGTATCTCAAAATGTGAAAATTGCATAAAGATAAAGGTGGAGGAGATTTTAATAGTTTCTGAAATCATTAGTAGCTACCTCAAATCTCCAAAGATGCTAACATTGAAGAAACAACAGGAGTCAATATCCAGAGGTCATCGAACGATACCTGTGAGTAAGGTGCAGAAAAAACAAAGCTGAGTACAAAATCACGTGTACTCAGCAAGCATCATTGATCGACCGTAATTCAAAGTAGTGACATAACACTACGTGAATCATCTAAAACAACCATATAACCTGTACTCAGGAAAATCATCCTAATCTAATAGAATAATCTAGTTTAACAGTCATAAGGATATCATAACACAATTCAAGAAATTCTCAATTGTGAAATCAAGTAACATATATTCAAGTACCTCATAAATAGTACAAAATCAACAAACACACCTTACTCAATCTGGACCAAAAATGAATGAATGCAATGCAATGCATATGATATGTACACAACTACCGAGCAATGACTTCAAGGTCACGACCCATGGGAGGGTTACAAGATCCATGTACTGTACAATTGTGCACTTTGATCCAATAAATATATTATGCAAGCGTACACTTCAACCCCAATAATAGACAATAGTATGCAGGCGTGCACTCCAACCCCAATAATAGATAATAATGTGCAAACGTGCACTCTGACCCTATACAAAATGGAATGGATGATGTACAGGTGTGCAACTTCGATCCTAAATTAAAAATAAAATTAAGCTAGGTACTTTATATCTCAAGCCAGATTAGATATCAATTTCAAAATTAACTCAAACTTATCAAGTGGGTGTCTTCTCATTAGCTAGCATTTTTAACATTTCATTTATAATAGCAAATCAACCCAATCGTACCAGCGAATAGGAAAAATTGTTCACAACCAGCAAACAACTTATTTTAACCCCTTAAATAATGATGGTACCCGTATAGATGCTCGTCACTTCACCTATACGGGACCCTTCATTCCCCATTACTTTCATTACATATAACTAACACTTTGAGTACTTTGAAAAAGAGTCTAAGAAAGTCTCAAATTTCTTCAAACTGAAGTCAAGTTTCAATTAACAAACTTGACCTTACGTAATGCATTCAAATGGTTAGAATCTGTTCAAATACAGCATCCTATAAGAGTAAAAACTAGCATGTTGAATTTCAGCTAAACCGGGTCATTATTCAATCTTTATGTCAAGAATTCTTACTCTAAAAACCCTAGATTTAAAGCCTAAAGTTATCACAACCGAGACTGACCAGAATATGGTAATCTAAAGCTAAAGAAGCAATGAACACCAACAGTTGCAGTTATACCTTTTCATGTACAAAAAGCCATTTTTACTATATTTGTTAAAAATCATGTATGGGAATTTTTAAAAACCCAACGCTAAATATGAAACAGTGATGTACCAAGTAATAAGTTTACAGAAACCATGTGAAGCATTAACCTAACACCCATTCTATCATTATTTAAAAGACTTGTTATTTTCAATGTTTTCGGGTATAAGAATCTGTATATAGGCAACGAAAACTTTAATAGAAGTTCAAGTCTAAGACAAGAACACTTGTGAAGTTCCTTAACACCCTCAACACAAGATTATGAATAATCTATCCAAGAGGTATGTTATATTTCAGAAATGAGATGAAACAGAATGGTAAAGCCAAGTCCCCCGAATTTACGGAGTGTCCTTAAGGAATAATTCTACTCACTGTACCCGAGGTTGTGGAATCTTCCTCCCAGGATAAAATGACTTTCAGTCCGAACAATAGCGGTACCTCAAATTGTTGGATTCGTCGAACTCACTCAATAGCTTAATACCACACAGAGTTTTTTTTATAGAAGAAGAGTGTTTTTATTGTTAAAAGTCATGTCTATCCCTGAGGAATATATCAGGTATTTATAGACTTAAATGTGTCATTTCAGAAAGAATGCATTGGTTTAGCAGAAAGGCACCCATTCAGTAGAAGTCACGTCTCTGCGCCCGGTCTGTGCTGGACTTGCGCCTGATCTGTGGTCGCAGGTGATGTTTTGCAATTTCCAGTAGCTTCTACACTACGTCTGCGCCCACAGGCCGCGTACCTGCGCTGCATCTGTGTCCATAGGTCACCTTATAGCGCGAAATAGTGTGCCTTTTACCTCGAAGGGTTCGTGATGCATTGCGTATACGTTTGCATGACGTCAAAATTGTGTTCGCACTTGGAGAAAAATAATTATATCAGATTTTTGGATTAATTTTTTTCACTTGTAACACAAGTTTCAAATAAAATTTGTATAAAAAGATAGATTTCATCAATCGATCCATTTCCAAATCTGAAGCCGAAGCTGAAGCCGAGCAACGACGACGTGAGGTACCACCTTGTTCTTGCCTCACTATCCATGTGGAGTTAGTGTTCCTTATTAAAAACACTCCAAAATTCCCTTCTCCTACCAATGTGGGAGAATTAGTGAACTTTCCAATTTGAGAGTACGCTTTCTAATTTGGTGTCTCTCTTTCCCTCCACCATTTTCCCTCTATTTTTCATTCACATATACACCTTGAACCCAACAAGACTATCCATCATTAGCTAATCATTATTTCTAAAGACAAAAGACTATATGTATTCATTATCAAATGTCAAGTTTTATCCCATTTTAAAACATATACCTAATTCTAAACCCATCAGATCGTACTCATTCCGCAATCCGCCACTACCTCACGTAATTCAGCCTAACTGCTTCACTAAGTATCTGTTCAATCCTAGCCTTTTATTCTTAACATCATTAAGTCATAAAGAACTCTTTAAGTAGTCTACTAAACACTAATGCAATAGAAATAATTAACATCCTTGCAAGTCAACAATATAAGGACGTAATATCATATAAACCTATAGTTGGTTCACAATTAACCTCTAATAATTGAATATGAAACATTGACCAACAAAACCATGAGAATTGAGGTTAAGGGGTCTATATCCTACAAATCGAGAGTACAAAACACTGAAATTATATCCTAGCAGTAAGGAAATTATAGAAAATTTAGAGTTCTCACCTGAATTTTTAATTATCCTTCATGCCACACAACTCAAGTTCCCCTTCGTTAAGCGTCTATTCTGTTTTCTGCTGTGGTTCAAAGGGTGAAATCTATTAACTTCTATTCATCTTGAACGTGGGATATATGATAAGTAGAAAGTTGTGATTTTACCCATCAAACTACTAATTAAAGTAATTATCTAAATTAGCCAAAACTTCTAATAAATCTTCAAAATTGGTCTAAAACCCCCATATAAATAAACTAAATGTATAAATTGACTAAAAAAGACCTTCTAAACCTATTTAAAATAATAAAACACCAATTCGAGATCGTCTTGACCACAAGTAGCCGTATTCAAACTTAACTTTCTTAGAACTCGAAAATTCAACCAATGACTCAAATCGTTCTTGAACCCCTCAAGGTCCATAGTATCCAACGCTAAAAGTCATTCTTCGCATCTAAAACTACTATGAGATACAAATAAATCATAAAATGACTTTGAGGTTCGTTACATTATCCACCACTAAAACAAATGCTCATCCTCAAACGTAAAGAGAAAGGAAGTATCTGGACTATCAAAGAGATGAGGATATCTGCTCTGCATGTCAGACTCTACCTCCCAAGTGGATTCCACTATGGGATGGTGTCTTCACTGTACTTCACCGAGGCTATCTCCTTTGACCTCAACTTTCTAACCTGCCTATCCAGAATAACTATAGGCTCACTGAAGAATCTTAAAAAGGGCTAATAAACCTCATACTGAGCATCCCTTTCTTCCCAAATCTCATCACACCCATCATGAGTGATACCTTCAACAATATCTTCTTACCCTGCATGAACTCTAAGTCATGAATCTTCTTGTCAGCATAACTTTTCTGTCTACTCTGAGCTTCAAAAGTCGGTCCTGGATTAATTTCACCCGGTCCATTGAATCTCTCAACAAATTAGTGCCCCAAGCTCTGATCTCAAAGAAATCAAACCACCCCAACTGGGGACCTATACCATAAAAATCCTCAAACAAAAGCCACCTAAATAATAGAATGGTAGTTATTATTATAGGAAAAAATCACTAAGGGTAAAAACTGATCCCAATGACCCCCAAATCTATCACATAAACCCAAAAAATATCCTTTAACACTTGAATATCCCGCTATGACTATCCATCTATTTGTAGAAGAAATATTGTACTCATATCCAACTAAGTAACCACTCCCGTTGTAAAGTATGCCAAAAGTTTGAAGTGAACCGAGTACCTCTATATGAAATAATGGAAATAGGAACGCCATGTAATCAAACTATCTCATAAATGTAGATCTTGGCTAATTTCTCTGCATTACAATTCATCTTTACAGGCATAAAATGGGCTAATTTAGTTAATCTTTCCACAATCTCCCAAATAGAATCAACTTCCCCAAGGTCTAGGGCAACCAACTACGAAGTCCATAGTGATATGCTCCCATGTCTACTTAGGAATAGGAATCTATTAAAGTAAACAACATGGTTTCTGGTGCTCATATTTTACCTACAGATAATTTAAACACTTAGCCATAAACTTTGCAACGTCCTTAGATTGTCGGACCCATAAGGTTGTCTTTAGGTTCCCTGGTGAATCAGTTATAGAATAAGAGGGTTGTTCCCTAGTTCCTAGGGGGAGGTTAATTTCTTATCTTAAAGCTCAGAGATTAATCTCCAAAAGGTGTCTTTATCATTTGATCCGAGTTAAAGATTCTAACTCAAAGGGTACTTCTTTATATTTGGTTTCGATGGTAAATAAATTTCCCAAGGTCTTTCGGGATGATCTTCCTGGTGTTTCTCTAGATAGGGAAATCTAGTTTGGTATTAATTTGGTTCTAGACACTCGTCCAATATCTATTCATCCTTATAGAATGGCTCCGACTGGGTTGAGGGAACTCAAGGAGCAACTTAAGGATCTTCTAGATAAGGGGTTTATTCATCCTAGTATATCCCCATAGGGTGCACCAGTGTTATTCGTGCACAAGAAGGATAGTTCCCTTTGGATATGCATTGATTATCAACAGTTGAATAAGGTAATGGTTAAGAACAAGTATCCTCTTCTAAGGATAAATGATTTGTTTGATCAGTTGGAAGGTGCAAAGTTTTTTCTAAGATAAATCTTTGGTCTGGGTACCATCAACTTAAGATTAGAGAGGAGAATATCCCTAAGATGGCTTTTCATACTTATTATGGGCACTTTGAATTCTTGGGGAGGTCATTTGGTTTAACTAATGCCCCGACAGTGTTTATGAATTTGATGAATAGGATTTTCAGGAAGTTCTTGGATCTTTTTGTTATTGTGTTCATTTATGTCATTCTGGTTTATTCTAAAAGTGAGGTGGATTATGCCAATCACCTTCGAGTGGTGTTACAGACCTTAGAAAAGTAACATTTATATGCCAAGTTTTCCAAGTATGATTTTTGTTTGAATGTTATGACTTTTCTAGGTTATATTATTTCTACTGAAGGTATTATGGTGGATCTGTGAAAGGTGGTTATGGTTAAAAGGTGGCCTAAACCTATTAATCCAACTGATATTTAGAGCTTCTTGGGTTTGGCTGGGTATTATAGGTGGTTTGTGTAAATCTTTTCTTCGATAGCTGTTCCATTGACTAAGTTGACCAAGAAAAAGGTAAAGTTTTCTTAGTCGGAGGCATGTGAAGGGAGTTTCGAGAAGCTTAAGGATAAGCTAACTTCAACTTTGGTTTTGACCTTGCTAGAAAATACGAAGAGGTTTGTGGTTTATTGTGATACATCTAGGGTAGGACTTGGCTGTATTTTGATGTAGTATGGGAAGGTGATTGCCTATGCTTCTATGCAGTTAAAGGCGCAAGAGAAAAATTATCCTACTCATGATTTGAAGCTGTTGGCGGTGGTTTTTGCTTTAAAAATTTAGCGGCATTATTTGTATGGAGTGCATATAGACATCTTTTCTGATCATAAGAGTTTGCAGTATGTGTTCACTCAAAAAAAGATTAATCTTAGGAAAAGAAGATAATTTGAGCTTCTCAAGGACAATGATATAAGTCTTCACTATCTCCTAGGTAAAGCTAATGTGGTTTTTGATGCTCTAAGCAAGTTGTGCATGGGAATTTTGGCTCATGTGGAGAAAGAAAAGTGGAAATTAGTGAAGGATATTCACCGCTTGGCAAATCTTGAAGTTCATCTCTTGGACTCCAAGGGTGGTGGTGTGATAGTTCAGGAAGTGGTTAAGCGTCTCTCAGTCTAGATATTAAGGAAAAACAAGTGTTGAATCCTGTCTTGATGAAAATCAAGAGTGATGTTGGTGGGTAAAAATTAATAATCTTTGAGATTAGTAGAAATGGTACTTTACGGTACCAAGGAAGGTTGTGTGTTCCTGATATCGATGGTTTGCGACAAAGGGTATTGACTGAGGTGCATGAATCATGCTATATCATTCATCCTGGTTTGAAAAAAATGTATGATGATCTCAAGAAAATATATTGATGGAATGGTATGAAAAGAGATGTGGCTGATTTCGTAGCCAAGTGCATGGTGTGCTAACAAGTCAAAGTTGAGAACATGAGGCCTGGTGGGTTGTACCAAGAGATTGATTTGACCTATTTAAAATATGAGGTGATCAACATAAATTTTGTTATCGATCTTCCTCAGTATTGGAACCAATTTGATTCAATTTTGGTCATCATGGATAGAATGACAAAGTCTACTCACTTCTTGCCAGTGAGGACTACCTTTTCAGCGGAGGACTATGCAAAGTCATATCTTTAGTAGATTGTAAATCTGTATGGGGTACCTATTTTAATTATCTCTGATTGTGGTAAATAGTTTTTATCTTATTTCTGGCGGTCATTTCAGAAGGAATTAGGTACTAAGGTTAGTTTGAGTACTGCTTTCTATCCTCAGATGGATGGGCAGGCGAAAAAGACTATTTAGATGCTGGAGGATATGCTTCGAGCATGTATGATTGAGTATGGTGGTAGTTGGTTTAAGCATCTACCTTTGGTAGAGTTTGCTTACAACAATAACTATTATTCTAGTATTGGGATGGATCCTTTTAAGGCATTGTATGGTAGGAGGTATAGATCACCTATTGGTTGGTTGGAGCTTGGTAAGGCGAATATGTTCGGTCCGAACTTGGTTTATCAAATCATGGAAAAGGTGAATGTGATTCAGGATAGGCTTAAGGCTACCCAAAGTTGCCAAAAGTCCTATGCGGATGTAAAGCGTAGAGACTTGGAGTTCGAGATTGGGGATAGGGTGTTCCTAAAGGTATCTTTCATGAAGGGAGTAATACAGTTTGGTAAGAAGGGAAAGCTCAGTCCTCGTTTTATTGGTCCTTATACTATTTTGCGGAGGGTTGGTAATGTGGCTTATGAATTAGAGTCACCTTCTGGTTTGAGCTCCATTCATCCAGTATTTCATGTTTCTCTGTTGAGAAAGTGTCTTGGTAATCCTTCTTCGGTAGTTCCTTTGGAAGGCTTGGGTATCTCAGATTCTGTCTTATAAGGAGGTTTCGATTAAGATATTGAATCGACAGGTACACCGATTACGAACCAAGGATGTGGCCTTGATTAAGGTTCTATGGCAGAACCACAAGTTGAAAGAGGCTACTTAAGAAATGGAGGAGGACATAAAGTACAAATGTCTGCATCTGTTTTCTGCTCTTGGGATTTATGCGGAAGGTATATGTTATTCAACGTACTTTTATTTTCAAACTTTGTTAAAGAAAAGATTAATATATTTGCATCCCTTTTTTAAATGTGTTTAAAGGTTGGATTGATATTTGATTATGCAAATGAATCGTGCTTGTGGTTACCCTACCTTGTCTATCATTCGGGGATGAATGTTCTTAGTGGGGGAGCCTGAAACATCATGGGTTTCTGGCCTTAGAAAATTTCTTGGATTTCTGGTCTTAAGATAGGGTACGACTAATGGAAATAACTCGTACACTGGGATATGAGTGGTATGGTTAGTTGTATGCTGACCATTGTTGGTTGGTGAGTTGGATTTGTTTCATGAATAAATATGACTTGGGTGGTGCGAGTCGTATCGGTGGATAAGGATTGTTTGGTTACTTCGCTTAATCTTAAACTTGGTAACTTAAGTTGAATCTGAGTATGATTGGCTCACCAAGGGCCGTAAGCCAAGGTACGAGTTGTACCATGTACTCGTATGGTGGGTAGTGTTCAATCCTCTCTATATTCTATATTTCCAGGGGTACGGGTTATGGGTACTAGTCGTATACTAGGGTATAACGTTGTTTGGTGAGAGTCGTACCTTGGATAGTGTTGGGTCCAGGAAGAGGCCTAGGGTACAAGTGGTGGGTACCACTCATACAGGGAGGGTATGAGCTATATGGGTTAGTCGTACCCTATGACAAGAATTTTATGCAGTTTAAGTGGGGGTAATCTGAATATTTACCCACTTAACCTAATCAGGCCTTATGACTTTTAACTCACTTAGAAGGTTATTTGCCTTATTATTCTATTCATTAACACTTAGAAAAAACTCTTAAATCCTCTTTAAAGCTCTTGGGCAAGGGAAGCTATGGTTTCATTTTAAGGATTGATTTTGGGATTATGTTGGTGATTTCTCTCCATCATCTTCTTGGTTTCCAACTAAAGGTATGTTTTATACAATGTTTTTATAGTTTGATTATTGTATGGCTTTGGGTTTTCAAATATAATTTGGGGGTTTTGATTATAAATGATTAGTTATGGTTTTCCCATGTTTAAGAGAGGCTAACAAATATAGAGCACCAGGCACTAAGTCCCAGGGCAGTATTAGTAGTGCCCGCACCTATCCTCTTTGCCAGACTTATGGGAAGCACCATCAGGGTATTTACAGAGCTGGCAGTAGTATTTGTTTCGAATATGTAAAGACAGGCTACAGAGTTAAATATTGTCCTCAACTAGGTCCTCAGGGTCAACAAAACTGCTCCTCAACTTAGTTCAGTTGCCCAAATCAGCAGGGTGCCACCTTCAGTGCTACTAGTGGGTAATGCCCAAATTGTCTCTTTGCTCTTCAGTCCCGATAGTATTGGGAAAATTCTCCTAATGTAGTTATTGGTACGTTACAGATCTTTCATGTGCATATTTACGCTTTGCTAGATCCAGGAGCTTCTTTTTCTTTTGTTACTCCTTATATAGTAGTCAATTTTGAAATCAGTCTCAAAATTCTAGGAAAGCCCTTTTCAGTCTCTACCCCAGTGGGTAAAACCATTATAGCCTGGTGGGTATACAGGAATTGCCCGGTTATGATATCTCTGAAAGTCACCTCAGCGGACTTAGTCGAATTGGAGATGACTGATTTTGATATCATTCTCAACATGGATTGGCTTTATTCCTACTATGCCATAGTCGACTGCAAAAACAAAATAGTCTAATTTTAGTTTTCGAATGAACCCATCCTTGAGTGGAAGGGCAGTGTATATACTTTTAGGGTTCAGCTTATTTCCTACCTTCGGGCATGGAAAATGATATCTAAAGGATGTGTCTACCATCTTATTTAAGTTAAGGACACTAGTTCCAAGACTCCTAGTCTTGATTCAGTCCCAGTAGTAAATGAATATTTAGATGTCTTTCCCAAAGATCTTCCAGGAATTTCTCTCGAAAAGGAAGTACACTTCAGTATTGATCTTCTTCCGGATAATCAGTGTATCTCTATTTCGCCATATAAAATGGCACCAGTACAACTCAAAGAGCTGAAAGAGCAATTAAAAGATCTCTTAGATAAGGGATTTATCAGGCCCAGCATTTCCCTGTGGGGTGCTCTAGTATTATTCATGCACAAAAAAGACAGTTCTCTTAGGATGTGTGTAGACCACCATCAACTCAATAAGGTCACGGTCAAGAACAAGTATCCTCTTCCCAGAATTGATGACTTATTTGACCAACTTCAGGGTGCTAGTTATTTCTCTAAGATAGACCTTAGATCCAGCTGTCATCAGCTCAAAGTCAGAGAATGTGACATTCCAAAAACATCTTTTCATACTTGGTATGGTCACTTCAGATTCCTAGTCATGTCATTTGATCTTACCAATGCCCCAGCCGCTTTCATGGACTTGATGAATCGTGTGTTCAAGTAGTACTTGGAGATGTTGATCATAGTCTTCATAGATGATATCCTGGTCTATTCCCACAGTGAGCGTGATCATACATACCATCTTAGAACAGTACTTCAGACTGTTAGAGATTATCAGTTATTCGCCAAATTTAGTAAGTGAGAATTTTGGCTAAAGTTAGTAGCATTCCTTGGTCGTATCATTTCTAGTGATGGTATTAGAGTTTATCCTCAAAAGATTGAAGCAGTACAAAAATGGCCTCGCCTTATCTCTCCATCAGATATCAGAAGTTTCTTGGGTTTGACTGGCTATTACAGGCGGGTTTTTGAGAGATTTTATTTTATTGCATCCTCTATGTATAGATTGAATAAAAAAAAGTCAAGTTTCAGTGGTCAGATCCTTGCGATAAGAGTTTTCAGGAGTTGAAGACTCGACTCACCTCATCTCCAGTCTTAGCTCTCACAAATGGTTCAGATGGGTTCGTAATCTATTGTGATGCATCCAGAGCAGGTTTGGGTTGTGTCCTTATACAACATGGTAAGGTCATAGCCTACGCCTCTAGATAGCTTAAGCCCCATGAGAGAAATTATCCTACTCATGATGTTGAGTTAGCAGCCGTAGTATTTGCCTTGAAGATTTGGAGACATTATCTATACGATGTTTATGTAGATGTCTTCATAGATCATAAGAGTCTTCAGTATGTCTTTTCTAAAAAAGATCTCAATCTTCATTAGAGAAGGTGGTTAGAGCTCTTGAAAAATTATGACATGAGTGTCCTCTATCATCCGAGCAAGGCCAATGCTCTCAATAGACTGTCTATGGGTAGTGTTGCTCATGTGGATCATAGTAAGAAAAAGTTAGCTGAACAAGTACATTAGCTTATGAGACTAGGCGTTCTCTTAGTCGATACAGATGAGGGTGATATATATATTTCGAGTAGTTCAGAATTATCTCTAGTTTTTGAGGTGAAGTAAAAGTAAGATAGAGATCCCATCCTTGTCAAGTTGAAAGAGTCAGTCTAGGAACAGAAATTAAAGGTTTTCTCCCAAGGGGGAGATGATGTTCTTCGTTGTTAGGGTAGTCTCTTTGTTTTAGACATAGATGACATAAAGTAGTGAATTTTTGTAGAAGTGTATGGTGCGCGTTACTGTATTCATCTAGGGCCACAAAGATGTACTGTGACTTACGGGAAATCTATTGGTAGAGTGGGATGAAGAGAGACATTGCAGATTTTATGGATAAGTGCTCTACATGTTAGCAAGTTAAGATAGAGCATCATAAGCCTAGTGGGTCCATGCAGGAGTTCAGTATTCCTACTTGGAAGTGGGAAGTTGTGAACATGGACTTCGTGATGGGTTTTCCTTGAACTCATCATCAACATGATTCAGTCTGGGTCATTGTAGACAGAATGACCAAATCAGCTCATTTTGTTCTATTTAAGACCTCTTATTCAGCCGAGGATTATGCCAAACTCTACATTAGATAGTTGGTCAGATTGTATGGTGTTCCGCTGTCCATTATCTCAGAAAGAGGTACCAAGTTCACCTCTTATTTTTGGAAAGCGTTTCAAAGGGGTCTTAGTACCCAAGTTCATCTTAGTATATCCTTTCATCCTCAGACATATGGTCAAGCAGAAAGGACCATTCAGACGTTAGAAGATATGTTAAGGGCGTGTGCAATTGATTTCAAAGAGAGTTGGGATGACCACTTGCCTTTGATTGAGTTTGCATACAATAATAGCTATCATTCTAGTATTAAGATGGCTCCATTCGAAGCTCTCTATGGTAGGAGATGTAGATCTCCAATTGATTGGTTCAAAGTTAGTGAGGCCTCAGTCATAGGTCCTGACTTAGTATTCGACGCGTTAAAAAAGTCCAGTTGATCAGAGAAAGACTTCGGGCTGCTCAGAGACGATAAAAGTCTTATACATATGTTCGTAGAAAAGATTTCATGTTTGATATTGGTGAATATGTCTATCTAAATATCTCTCCCATAAAGGAAGTGAAGCGGTTCGGTAAGAAGGGAAAGCTCAGTCCCCGATATGTCAGTCCCTTCAAGATTTTTAGTTTATTCGGCAAGGTTGCTTACGAGCTCAAATTGCCTTCAAATCTATCCTCAATTCATCCAGTTTTTCATGTCTCTTTGCTTAAGAAGTGCTTAGGTGACCCATCAGTTGTAGTCCCTATTCAGAGCATTGATGTTCAGAACACTCTTTCTTATGAAGAGATTCCAGTCAAAATCTTAGACTATCAAACTCGTAAATTGAGGAACAAAGAAGTCCCTTTAGTTAAGGTACTTTAGTGTAATCAGTCCGTCGAGGGAGCTATTTGGGAAGCAGAGGCAGACATGTGTACCAAGTATCCTCACCTCTTCTTCGCCAACTCAGATCAAGCTTAAGGTAACAGTTTTCCTTAAGCTTACTCAGTTTTATGTTCAGTGTTCATCACAAACTTGGTATGCAGTTTCATGCTCATGTTCCCATTATAAACTTGGTATCAAGTACCATTGCATATTCAGTCATACACTCATGTATCGGTTCAGTTATGTAATTATGCATCAGACATGCATTCTCATTGTGAGAAACTTAGTTCTTCAAAACACCCAGTCATGCATTCATGAATCAGTTACATATGCATCAGATATGCATGTTCAGTATTATATATTCAGCTTGTCAGTCATGTCAATCATGAGATCATGTTCCAGTTATTCATGCTTAGTATGTACGTCAATTGTCTTTTCTCCCCTCTCAGTTAGTCTCATTCGAGGATGAATGTTCTCAAGGGGGAGATATTGTAATACCCCATACTTTTCCTAGCTAATTTCATCTTAAGAATGTCTAATAGTAGATTCTAAATTGAATGATGGTTATTCCATGAGGAATTTTCAAGATTTTCTCTCTTTGTCAAGTAGGAAATTCAAAAGCTTTCCATCGACATAAGATTTGCTCAAATCTGATAACCGAGTCAGGAAAATTTTACTAAAATTAAATGACGCATCCAGAGTTAAAAGGGTCAACTTCCCACCCCTATTTAAGCCATTTAACACGTGATTCAACTACTTTTCACCCAAAATACACTCTCTTCTCTAAAAAAAACCTCTCAAGAACAATCAATCAAGAATTTTCCTCCATCAATCTTCAGGAAATCATGAACTAAGGTATGCGTAATGTTTATTCATGGACTCCTTTCGTCCATGAAGCCTAAGAATATCTTTTCTAGCTAAGTTTATGGATTTCTTTATGACTTTCATGTGGGGTTTGTTTTGTTTATGTTGAGAATGATCAATTGAAATCAAATCCATGTTGGGTGATCAATTTTATGTGGAATTGAGTTGTACAAATGTATATTCATGTGAACCTATGAATAAACCCTAGATGATAAAATTAGAGATGAATTATGATGATTAATTGTTGTATAATGTTGTCTACATGTGCTATGCCTACCATGTGTTTGATTAAATGAATATATGAAGGAACAATGCCCAACTAGTATGATATCATGAGATCCCCATGTATGTATACGTTATGCCTATCACATGTTTTGATGGAATGCTTCTATAAATGTATTATGGATTATGGTGTTAGTTATATGTTCAAGTAAGTTATGCTTGGTCAGTTTTCCTTCCATCAAGTCCTAGGGGTACTTGTACCCAAAATATTAGCTGTGTGCCTAGAGCCATGCTATGTTTCCATGATACTCCCAGTTAAGCTATGAATCCTTAGACTTTAGACAGTCTTATGACTCAGGAAATCTCTATGATCTCATGAACTCAGTCAGTTGTCAGATATTAGTAATATTCCATCAGTCAAAGAAATTCAGTAACTATGTCCATGTTCAGTTCAGTAAATCATGTTCAGTGTCTATTCAGATGGGAGTAGAAATTAGCACCGAGTGAACCTAAGGATGAAAACTAACCTATTATATGAGGGTGTGATTCTTAGAAGCAATCCTTGCATTCCAGAACTATGTATCCATCATAGGTTGAGACATCATAGCTTGCTATATGAGGGTAGATGAGGTGGCTTATCCTGCTATACGAGGGTTCCCACCGTTCTCACTAGAGTTACCTCTTATATTAAGGTCACTCATATGTTGTCCTTATCAGTGGTGCGGTATTGACACCCTTCTAATCTGGGTATAGATTGGACCCTAATTCAGTTATAATGCATCATTTGGGGCATGTTAGTTTGATGACTACCTCCCACAGACTCAGTATCAGTCTCAGTAAAAAAACTCAGATAGTTCTTCAGAATTTAGGACTGTTAAATATAGTCGGATCAAATAAAGAACGGAACTCAGATAGCTTCATCAGATTCAGGACTATCAGTAGGGGTGATCAAGTCAAGTCAAACCAAACCGAAGAACCAAATCGAACCGAGAAAAAAACTGACTTACGGTTTGGTTTGGTTGGTTTGGCATTTGAAAAAAAAATTCCACCATTCTTGGTTTGGTTTGATGTTAACCAAAAAAAAGTCAAACCAAACCCAAATCAAACCGACATTATATATATATTGTAATACCCTGATCGTTTCTTAAGCCTAAATCCATCTTTTGAGTGAATATGGATGACTTACAAATTTATTTTTTTATCTCATATTTTATTTTCCTAAATTCTACTTTCTATTATGTGAAGAATTGGATAAGCTTTCCATCGACATAAGATTCACCCGAATCGGACACCCGGTGAGGAAGTTAGAGCCATTTTGTAATTCCCCGAGACTCTAACCAATAGTGCAACCATGAATCAAGCTCTTGATAAATAAATTATAGTTATTTGGTTGTTTTATAATCAAGTATGGTGTGTATTAAGGCCTTAAATATGCTCTAATGATTGGGCGAATGAAAACATTCCTTACCGATTGAGTTCTTGGGAAGGATATTGGTATAGTCAACTTCAAATGATAATATATCTCATTATACTTGGAAGTTTTGATCTCATGAACTATCAACAGATAGATAATTGAATTAAATTTTCAATGATACCAATTTCTCCAAAATCTGATATCGGAGCAAAGAGTTATGCACATTTTACTTCAACATGGTCAAGCTGAAAAATGGTGACGACGGTTTTGATGGGCTGTCACTTTTCTGATGACATTTTTGATGACATCGTCACTTTCTGACGACATTTCTGATGATGTCGTCAGCCTTAGGCAGAAAATAAAAATTTGACCCTTTTGTGACGACATTTCATGAAAGCCTATCATGGGTCTGATATCACTGATATCGTCAGCCATTTTTTTCAGCAAATAAGGGGCATTTTTAAAAGGGTATTT
This sequence comes from Capsicum baccatum var. pendulum, assembly GCA_030864225.1. Taxonomy (NCBI): domain Eukaryota; kingdom Viridiplantae; phylum Streptophyta; class Magnoliopsida; order Solanales; family Solanaceae; genus Capsicum; species Capsicum baccatum. The sequence continues at coordinate 138,531,003 of CM061552.1, forward strand.
TGATCTTTTTCACTCATTTTTAGCATCTATATATATACTAGTAGTGTAGAAAACCTTCATTATCTCTCATTCTCTTCTCAAGGAAAAGATCAAGAAGCTTGGATTTTCTTCTAAAATCCTAAATCAAATCTTCTTCAAGAAATTTAAGAATCTTCCAAAGATTTCACCAAGTTGTCCAAGAATCAAATTTTTGAAGTCAAAGGCATCAAGAAACTTAGCTCAAAAGTGTGAAGAAGAGTACCTAATCAAGCTTGTTCATCACAAATCCATAATCCAAGGTATGTGGGGTTTGAACAAGAACACTTCTTTCATTCTTGTGCCCAAAGATTCAATTTCTACTATTGAAATCCATGATTTTGCAAAGTGGATTTACACCCAAATTACGTTATCAATGATTTATGATAGTTGAGCTATTCAAGATTGATACACATGACTATTTCATGATTTTATTTCTTAAATTGAGAACTTATGCCATGAGTTGGATATTGTTATTATGAGTTGATGATTTTTGAATGATTTTAGATAGGATTCATGATTTAAGATTTTCTATGAGAAATTTGATTATTGAATATATATATATATATATATATATATATATATATATATATATATATTTGAGCTTGAGATTTAAGAATGAGTTTTATGATGTATTCTTGAAGTTTTAATACATGACTATTTTACAATTTCCAAATTATGACTTGATATTTAATATTGTGGATTTCATGTTCTACCATGAGTTGGTATTTCAAGTGCTTTCAATACATGTGTCAAGCTTTAAGCTTCCTTATGACAAATTAGATTATTGAGTATATTGATTCATAAGATTGAGTTGTTATAATGAGTCTTGATATTTCCTCGAAGTTATTGATGTTGCCATGACTAAATGAATTGGTACATCTTGATGTTGATAAAGATTGTTTGATTTTGGGTCGAGTTAGGAATCCACAGTTGTATATGATTTACTGATGATATATATTATTATTTTTGTCTTCATGATAGACCCACAAATCGATATTGATTAAGGTGGATTTTCTAACGTATTCTAAGCTGAGTCTGGGAGGAGTATTTAGCACTGAGTGGGAAATTTGATATTTTCCTAAAACTACGTGCCACCATAGGATTGATATTGATGATTGTGGACCAGAGGTCGAGTATGGGATTGTGATTGAGAAATTGAGGTTGTACTACTTGGCAAGAGTACAACATGCCCACCAATGTGGGATTCTCTCCTTAGGAGGACAAAACGTTGGACTCCATGCAGCTCACATGGTGTAGTTATGTTGGTTATAAGAAACTCCCAATTCTCTAAGAGTTCAACTTTCATGAGTTACCGAGTCACTCTAATTCATGATTTAAAGAGTTTGAGTTAAGTATAATGATTTATGAGATTTATAATGCTTGTATTACTATTGATGATTTACAAGGAATATATTTCAGTTAATTCAAGCGAAGAAAGTTGTTATCGTCAGCATGCATGGTTTTCATAATCATTTATGGTATTATTTATAATGTTGCATTGCACCCCCATATACTCAGTACATTCCTTAAAATACTGACCCATATATATTTCTATATGCTATAGTGCCTTATAATCTCGGTACAAGTTGTAGTGCAGAACCGCATTTAGTCAGTCCGCCGCTCCCATTCAGCAGGTGACGAGTCCTTTTAATTTGAGGGCTTGAGTTGGTTATACAGTTCGAGAAGTATTGTATTTTTATTATTTAGTCGTATTGAGCTTAGATAGTTTGTAGTCATGACCCAGCTATTTAAAGTTAGTACCAGTAGAGGATTCATAGACAGTTAATAGAAGTTTACGTATTCAGTTTCAGTTTTATTTGTAAAAGTAGAGTTGAAATCTTGTAAAGTTCATGTTTATATTGATCAAGTTCAGAGAAGTTCTATATTTTCGCTAACTTTATATAGATTTAAGCATTTTATCCAATTCTTTTTTAGTTATTCCAGTAGGAGGGTTAGCTTGGGGTCACTTGTGCCCCTAAGCCCCATGTGACGTCCTAGGATCCAAATTTTTGGGCATTACAAACTTGGTATCAGAGCACAGAGTTCAAGTGTCCTAGGGTGTCTATGAAAGCCGTGTCTAGTAGAGTCTTACAAAATGGTATGGAGATGTCTTACTTTTCTTCGAGAGTCTACAAGAAATTTAGGAAAGGTCTCCATTCTTTCAAGTCTTAGATCATTCTATAGAAAGGTTCATTGAGAAATTTATACAGATTCTCATCTTACCCTATTCGGGGCATCCCCGCCTTATTTTCAAGGTATTAGAGACAGTCAAACTCAATTCTTTTTAGATAGTACTTTCTTAAAAAGTCTCCACAGGTAGTTATAAAGTTGTAAATGAGCTAGAAAGTACCCTATTAGTGCCTTATAATGCTTTGCCTATTAATTATGCAATAAGCCCAAGTCAGTTGCGCTTCTATATTTCCTTCTCAAAATCTATATTGATAATCTATACTTCCTTATCTATGTACTGTTCCTGAGATAACATGATCAGCAAGTTTCAATTTTCTCCCTCTAATAATGCTTTCAAACTTACAAGAGAGAAATTTTAGAAGTCTCATAAGGCAGCCTGAGAAGAGCTTACCAACATGTTATAAGTTTCCTAAGTTCAATGTTATGCCCTCTCCCTTATGATTCTTTCAGTTAAGACAGAGTAAGATGTGTATTCTTAGATTATCAAATATTGTATGGTGAGTTTCTATCTCTTGTAACCTTGTTATCTTCATGATATTGGAATTGAAAGTCTAGAGAAGCCATGCGGGTCTCTTTCAATTCACTAGCATAATTGCTTTGTTATCCATCTCAAATTCTTTTTTAAAATGCAAATAAAAGACTAGTGAAGCCGGGTGAGGCCTATTTTGATTCACTAGCGACTCCTTGTGTATTTTTTTCCCTCGTGCTGGTTAGAAATGGTTTAGAGGTATTGTGGAAAAAAAGGATGGAAAGTGTGATTTATTGAAGTATGCATAGCTGAGCCTTTTTGCATGTAATCGAGTTAGTGATGATATGATATTATTCTTGTGTGTCAGCTTATGGAAGAAAGAGAAAGAGTTATTGGTGGAGCTAAATAATGGTTTTCTTAAGGTATGAAAAGAGTTGTTAACGGTGTGTTGCACAAGATAAGTATAAGTTATGGATGATGATACTTAGTGGATGAGTGTTGTTAACTTAGATGCTCCTGAGATTGCAAGAAAAAGTTAAGTTGAGGCTTAGAGAGTTATGAACTATGTTAAGTTGTGTATAAAGGATAGATAGTAATGATGGGTAGAAGAAAGGTGTGTTGATGGATTATAAATGAGAGAGGCCATATGATTATGACCAATTATTGTTATTACGGGGTTTAAGTGGACTAGTGTTTATTGACGTTTTATTTTATAGTTTCCAAGTGAGAATGGTGTGTGTGAGGTGGAGTTGTAAGTTATGCTGAGCGCTAGGCATTAAGCTTGGATGAATAGTGGCTATGAAGGTGGATGTGATAATTTCTTGGTTAATGGTGCTAGTTACAAGGAAGTGATCTAATAGGCTTAGACAGTGTAGGCAAGAGCTTGAGTCTGGTTGACTTGTAATTAAGTTTGATTTTGTGTTCTTGGTGAGAAATTTTGCCCAAGATGCTATGGGGCTTCTTTATCTTTTTTTATTTTTTCTAGGGTCATTGTATATGGTGTAATTAGTAAGTATCGTGGAGTTGCTAGGTGGAGAAAGACTAGTTAGGTAATGAACGATGTTCCTAATAATTGAGTCAAGAAGTGTGATGGCTTTATTCTAAGGGGAAGATAGTAGAACAAGTAACCAGGTTAGGTTGTCAGGTTCTAGTGGGTATGCCAATAAGTTGTGGAACAGCTGTGAGAAGGGATACTACTCGACCTATTCTTATTTTAGTATTTTTAGTCATTCCTATATTTATTCATGCTTTGCGTTTTGATTCCATGATCATGATTCATGTCTAGGTCATGCAGAGTCTCAGACCTTTCACCAGTTGGAATCATATTTCATAGTTACGAATTCCCAATTTAGGTCATGCAACACATGACTTATGTACTCAAGCATTGTGATATGTTCAATTCCAATGTTCAAGCGCTATTTTTAATGATCAGAATTCAGATTTATATCGTGCATATCCCCAGACCATATTTCATTAATGGGTTTATGATGTTAATTTCTCTATTCCTCAAGCCTCAGTTGAGTGTCAAGTTATTCATAGCATCTATTCATGTGTTAGATCCTCATGCTCTAATATTTTATTTATCTTTTCTTACCGAAGATAATGGTGGTGAATAGTTGTTTAGTCGGAAGAGAGGAGTCATTTCCTTATCAACGATAGAGGGTGGCATGCTTACTTTAGCTAGACGGTAAGGTGAAGTAAGATTGAGGCTAAGTCTTTGATATATGTTATGATTAGTTGTAGTTTAATGTGTTATGATTGGGAAGATTGTGATGTATTCATTTTATGAAATTCCATGAGTTGGAAAGAATATTGGAGTGAAGCGTTTTTGTAGGACTTGATTATCTAGGAGTATGTCAGGTGTGCTTGAGGTGAGTGCATGGAAATCTTTCTTGATAAGAGGTGTGTAGGGTATGAAGATAGGCTTAAAAATGTCGTGTTTGTGTGCATGCGGATGGGTGCCTTGCGCATCAGTAAATGGCTAGTACTAGGTGGATTGGAGTGGTCAAAGTGGTAATGAGAATTACTCTTGAAGTGAGGGTTATAAGAATGTAGATTTGTGGGAGCTCATGATTCATAATGGGGTTATGTGGTAAATCTTGTGGTTCTAGGTTACGCATGAAAACGATGAGGGGGTTTGGTTCAAGGGAATATGGGTAGATGGAAGTATTGGTGTCATGTGAGGATTATAAGTCGAATCGATCAAATATAGTATTAAAAGGGTATAGTATAGTCGAGAGAGTGTTTTAGAAGTATGGTTGAGTTGAGAGTAAGGAGTTGCATTGCTTGAAGCATAGTACTTTTATCCTGACTTATGATTCATAGGTTTAGGTTTCTAGATATGGGATTATGGTAATTTTATGATCTCCGATTCAGATGTCTTGTTTAGATCTTGCCTAAAGTTCTTTGCTCCTTCAAACCATTAGAATTCCTTGGGAGGGTGTTGAAGAAATCCTCCACTTAAGTATGGGTATCTAGTATAATTCAGTTTGCTTAGCTAGCAACCCAGTTTTAAAAATTTAGCAGATAGATTTCTATGCTCTTCCATTTATTTTTTGAACTAGTCTGGTCTTACCACTTCAAATTTCATAGGTATGAGCAATTCGATAAGTAGTTGCTCGCGCCCAAAATCTATGAATTTAGTTCAGTATGTGTATCAGACATCAGTTTTAGGTTCGGATATATAATTGTGATTCAGTCTGTGAGCATTCATTGAACAATCTTTGTTTTCCAAGTATTCTAGTCCAGACAATGTAATACCCATTGTGTAGTCTTATCCTTGTTTTTCATGACCTATGCCTGCAAAAATTATCTCTTTGCCGTCTATGAGTACGATTGCACCCTTGTAACATCAAGTGAATTCTAAACTCTCAGTATGATCCCGGTCTTTAATATAGGAAGAAGGCAAATCAGCTCAGATTCAATCGACAATTATAGTTTTCCTCCATCGATTCTTTTCCAGTCTGGAATCTAGCTATATAGCTACTCTCATCATAATTTTATACATTCAACAAAGTACTTCAAAATTTAGAAAGATATAGATTCAGATTCGCAAGTTGTTTCAGCTATGTGTCTTCAGTTTTCTCTATATTCTTAGCCAAAAAGCAACATTCGAGGACGAATGTTTCCAAGGAGACGATATTGTAATACCCCGATCGTTTCTTAAGCCTAAATCCATCTTTTGAGTGAATATGGATGACTTTCAAATTTATTGTTGTTTATATCATGTTTTATTTCCCTAAATTCTACTTTCTATCATGTGGAGAATTGGATACGCTTTCCATCGACATAAGATTCACCCGAATCAGACACCCGGTGAGGAAGTTAGAGTCATTTTGTAATTCCCCGAGACTCTAACCAATAGTGCAACCATGAATCAAGCTCTTGAGAAATAAATTATAGTTCTTTGTTTGTTTTCTAATCAAGGATGGTGTGTATTAAGGCCTTAAAGATGTCCTAACGATTGGGCGAATGAAAACATTTCTTACCGATTGAGTTCTTGGGAAGGATATTGGTATAGTCAACTTCAAATGAGCATATCTCTCATTACACTTGGAATTTTTTATCTCATGACCTATCAAAAGATATATAATTGAATTATCTTTCCAATGATATCAATTTCTCCAAAATCCGATATCGAAGCAAAGAGTTCTGCCCATTTTACTCTAACTTGGTCAAGCTGAAAAACAGTGACGACGGTTCTGACGGGCTGCCACATTTCTGATGCCATTTCTGATGACGTCGTCACTTTCTAATGATATTTCTGAAGACTTCATCAGCCTTAGGTAGAAATAAAAAATTCAACCCTTTTGTGACAACATTTCGTGACGGCCTATCACGGGTATGACAGCCTATCACGGATGTCATCAACCATTTTTTCAGCAAATAAGGGGCATTTTTAAAAGGGTATTTTGGTATTTTCAACTCATTTTTATCCTCTCTATATATACTAGTAGTGGAGAAAACCTTCATTATCTCTCATTCTATTCCCAAGGAAAAGTTCAAGAAACTAGGGTTTTCCTCCAAAATCCTAAATCAAATCTTCTCCAAGAAATTTAAGAATCTTCTAAAGATTTCACCAATTTTTCCAAGAATCAAAATTTTCAAGTCAAAGGCATCAAGAAACTTAGCTCAAAAGTGTGAATAAGAGTACCCAATTAAGCTTGTTCATCTTAAATCCATAATTCAAGGTATGTGTGGTTTGAACAAGAACACTTCTTTCGTTCTTGTGCCCAAAGATTCAATTTCCACTATTGAAATCCATGATTTTGCAAAGTGGGTTTACACCCAAATTACTTTATTAATGATATATGATAGTTGAGCTATTCAAGATTGATACACATGATTATTTCATCATTTTATTTCTTAAATTGAGAACTTATGCCATGAGTTGGATATTGTTATTATGATTTGATGATTTCCGAATGATTTGAGATAAGATTCATGATTTAAGATTTTCTATGAGAAGTTTGATTATTGAATATATATATATATATTAATATTTGAGTTTGAGAGTCAAGAATGAGTTCTATGAAGTTTTCTTGATACATGACTATTTTACAATTTCCAAATTATGACTTGATAATTAATATTGTGAATTTCATGTTCTACCATGAGTTGGTATTTCAAGTGCTTTCAAGACATGTGTCAAGCTTTAAGCTTCTTTATGACAAATTGAATTATTGAGTATATTGATTCATAAGATTGAGTTGTTATAGTGAGTCTTGATATTTCCTCAAAGTTATTGATGTTGCCATGACTAAATGAATTGATACATCTTGATGTTGAGAAAGATTGTTTGATTTTGGGTCGAGTTAGGAATCCACAGTTGTATATGATTTACCGATGAGATATATTATTGTTTTGGTCTTCATGATGGACCCACAAATTAATATTGATTAAGGTAGATTTCCTAACACATTCTGAGCCGAGTCTGGGAGGAGTATTTAGCACCGAGCGGGAAATTTAGTATTTCTCCAAAACTACGTGCCACCGTAGGATTGATATTGATAATTGTGGGCCAAAGGCCGAGTATGGGATTGTGATTGAGAAATTGAGGTTGTACTCCTTGGTAAGAGTATGACACCCCCGCCAATATGGGGTTCTCTCCTTAGAAGGGCAAAATGTTGGACTCCGTGCGGCTCACATGGTGTAGTTATGTCAGTTATAAGAAACTCACAAGCCCATAAGAGTTAAAGTTTCATGAGTTACCGAGTCACTCTAAGTCATGATTTAAAGAGTTTGAGTTAAGTATAATGATTTATGAGATTTATAATGCTTGTATTACTATTGATGATTTACAAGGAATATATTTCAGTTAATTCAAGTGAAGAAAGTTATTATCATTAGCATGCATGATTTTCATAATCATTGATGATATTATTTATAATGTTGTATTGCACCCCCACATACTCAGTACATTCCTTAAAGTACTGACCCCCATATATTTCTATATGCTATAGTACCTTATAATGTAGGTACAAGTTGATGCGCAGATACCGCATCTAGTCAGTCTGCCTCTGCCATTCAGCAGGTGACGAGTCCTTTTGAATCAAGGACTTGAGTTGGTTATACAGTTTGGAAAGTATTGTATTTTTCTTATTTTAGTCGTATTGAGATTAGATAGTTGGTAGTCATGACCCGGCTATCTAAAGTCAGTACCAGTAGAGGCTTCATAGACAGTTAATAGAAGTTGACGTATTCAGTTTCAGTTTCATTAGTAAAAGTAGAGTTGTAATCTTGTAAAGTTCATGTTTATATTGATCAAGTTTAGAGAAGTTCTATATTTTTGCTAAATTTATATAGATTTAAGCATTTTATCCAGTTGTTTATGAGTTATGCCAGTAGGAGGGTTAGATTGGGGTCACTTGCGCCCCTAAGCACCGTGCGACGTCCTGGGACCCAAATTTCGGGGCGTTACATATATATATATGTGTTTTTATATATATATATATGTGTATATATACATGTGTATATATATGTGTGTGTGTGTGTGTGTATACTAATTTAGTCGCACGTGCCTCACACGTGTAATGTTTGATTATTTAAAATTAAATAATTTTATCTATGACAAAGATTTTTAATAAAGTGTAAAAGTTCAAATCAGTTTTCAAAAATCTTTAACTCTTTAATTTAATAATGTAAACATAAACATATACACATATATGTTTTCCAATTCCAAGTTGTTGATGGTATCACTTTTACATTTGTATTCCTCTTTCCCTTGTTGCCACAGGATAAGAGAGACACATCAATTTAAACCATATTTGTTTTACGATTATATATATATATATATATATATATATAACCGTTTCTTATTTTTAAAGTCAAATCTATACGAATTTATTGATTACGTTTTATTAAGTGCTTAAAACATTTAAAAATCTGGAACTTCTTAATTTTTTCTTATTCTAATATTTTTATATTTATTTTTAGATTTTTCAAATCTTATTAAAATCAAATTTAGTTGATTTAGAATTCTTAAACTAATAAAAATGTATCAGTTGTATGGCTTCAAATAAGAAAAGAGTTACCATAAATATATTTAATTAATTTTCAATTCTTAAATCAGAAAAAGATATAAAAATTTTGATGTCTGCTAATAAGGAATTTTTTTTACCATAAATACATTTAATTAATTTTCAACTCTTAAATACTAGGACGAAATAGTGAAAAAGATTATTTTTTTTTAAATATTAGGAAGAAATAGTGAAAAGGACGATTTTGTTTAAAGCAGGATTTCAATGAAGGGCAAAAAGTTCAATTCACTTTTTCTAAGATATTCCCACTTTTAATATATCATATATATATATATATATGCATGTATATAATTTAACTTTTTATACATAAAATATTAATTATAATTTACTTTTTAAATACTTTTCAATTTGTTTTATTAATTTTCAATATTTAGAAAGTATATGTGTGTGTGTGTGTGTATATATATATATATATATATATATATATATATATATATATATATATATATATATATATTCATATTTGGGCCTTTAAGTTATAATATTTATCCATTAATTGCTAATAAAATGATCCAAAACCCAATATAAACTTAAAACCTAAACTTTTCACTCTTCATCTTATTTTTTAGTTTAAGAGAGTTTTTCGCTTCTCAATTTTTCATAATTGTGGTTTTTTATTTGCACATGAGTGAAAACATACTTGATCTAAACTTCAATCACAATATAATTGTCAAAAATAAATATTATAAAAAAACCGAGAAAAAATGAAAAAAATCAAAATAACCAAAAGAATCGACTAAAACCTAAACCAAAAACACCGATTTTATGTTTGTTTGATTTGGTTTATAGTTTTAAGAAACCGACATAATTGATTTGTTTTTTTTCAATAGAAAACAAAACCAACCCGACCTATGTACAACTCTAACTTCAGATACAGTCACTCATGTTATCAGTTAACAAAATTCAGTCATTAGTCATGTTTGTCATCAACATATTTATGTTATCAGTTATATTCAGATTCAGTAATCATGTTATCACAGTATTAGTGTCATTTGTTCTGTCTCATGGTTTATAGTTTTAAGAAACCGACATAATTGATTTGTTTTTTTTCAATAGAAAACAAAACCAACCCGACCTATGTACAACTCTAACTTCAGATACAGTCACTCATGTTATCAGTTAACAAAATTCAGTCATTAGTCATGTTTGTCATCAACATATTTATGTTATCAGTTATATTCAGATTCAGTAATCATGTTATCACAGTATTAGTGTCATTTGTTTTGTCTCATGTATGCATTCTCACGCTCATGATAGTTAGTCGGTTATTATTATTGTTCATACGTATGAATCCTATGCATTCAGCCTACCTCACATGCGTACCAGTACATTCAAAGTACTGACGCATTTGCGCTATGGTTTCTTTTACCATAGGCTCAGAGACACGAGCTCCAGAGCAACAGTAGATTCCAGATATCCACAGACAGAGTTAGAAGTGAGTCCTCATCTCTCGAGGACATGATTATTTCCCCATTATCTCAGTAATTAATCTATTAGTTGGAGTCAGTTGGGGACATGTCCCATCAACTCCTTACTCAGACAGTTCAGTTGGTTAGAGGCTTTCTAGACTATCATGTTTCAGACTTCAGTATTTCTAGTTTTATTTTGGGTATTCTATTACCCCACTCAGATGTTATATCATTTATATTATGTTCAGTATTGAACCTTATGGCCTATCAGTTCATATTTTCGCATTATAAAGTATTTTATGTAGTATACATGTACTAATATCATTCATAGGTTAGCAATGGTCCTTCGGGGTCATGAGCACTGTGTAGCATTTTGGGTACCAGATTTGGAACGTTACACCCACTTAGGCCAAGACTTATGTTAGCCATTATTGACTTAGTTGCGGATGTTAGGCCTAATTCAGGCTAACGAGCCTTATTTATGAGATTTGCTTGGTGAATTGATGGATAACGATGTATTTTCCCCCCAAATAGTGACTAATGGCTTATGGATGTGACATTGCACCTATAGAGATGTTATTTCCTCTTAGATATGATATTGGGACTATAGATATGTTATTTTCTTTTAGATATGATATTGGACCTATAAAGGTGTTATTTCCCCTTAGATATGATATTGGGCCTTTAAAGATGTTATTCCTCTTAGATATGTTATTTGACCTATAGAGATGATACTCTTCTTAGATGTGATATATGGGCTATAAATATGATATTTCTGTTAGATATGATAACTAGCCTAGAAAGGTGATATTCCTCATAGTCATGATGTATGACTTATAGATATGAGATGCCTCCTAGATGTGAGATGCCTTCTATATATGAGATGATTATAGACATGCTATGGCTTATAAATATGATTATGGATATGAGTTTTAGATATGTATATGGGCCTAAAGCCCAAATTATGATTTGTGACTATTTCGTACACATTATTGGGCCAGAGGCCGTGTTCTGATATGAGTTTGATATCCAGGAAGTAATTATCCTTGTAAAGGTTGCAGTTTTAGTTTATGAATATATATATACTCCTTTTGTTTCAAAAAGAATGACCTACTTTGACTTGACACAAATTTTAAGAAAATAAAGAAGACTTTTGAATCTTTTGACCTTAAATTAAAATTATGTTAAATGTACCAAAATGCCCTTTAATCTGGTCCTAAACATGGCATGTGGAAATTTGAAATTAAAGTATTGCCAAAAGAGAAAAGAGGTCATTCTTTTTTTAAACGGACTAAAAAGAAAGGTAGCTCATTCTTTTTTAAATGGAGGGAGTATATGTTTATACACCTATCTCTCCAATATGGGATGGAGGAATATCCAGTATGACACTTATGATTCCATTGATTAAATACTGGTTATCGCATGCATAGATTTAATACATTCATGATTATTACATTGGTAATTGGTGTGATCCTAGCTAAAATACGACCTTATCACTGTTTTTCCTATATAAGGTTAAAATCCACTTTTCACCTTTAAAATGGAATTCCTTAATGGATAACTTATATATAAAAGACACTAACAATTGATTTATTAAATATTTGACCCAGATGGGTTCTGGTCCATGATTTGATACTATTATTTACTCTAATCATTAAACATTTCGCCCTTTTCTATACTTCATAATGATTTAGTCCCAAAATCACCCTAGACAATGGATTTACGAACCTACACTTTTTTAGCCACGGCTTGAGTCCATGCACCTATTTTATATACTTATGGATAATATGACAGAGTGACGAATCATGAAAATATAATCTATCTTACTTCTCTTTTCATGATTATTTACTTTAGTCCTCGTGGGGCTTATTCTTTACTTTAGCCCTCGTGGGGCTTGTATATTACTTTAGCCCTCGTGAGGATCACTCTCTATTATTGATATTGATTAGAATATTATGATGATGTGATGATGTCTGGCAAGACTGAAGTATAATTTGATGATGTGATGATACTCGGCAGGGCCGAAGGATATTATAATGATATGATTATGCCCTACAAGATTGAAGGATATTATGATGATGTGATAATGCCCGAAAAGGTCATAGGATGTTATGATGATGATATTGATACTCGGTAATGCTGAAGTATCATTATATTAATTGTGTACCTTGCATTCATTCTTGTATGTGCTTCGCCTATCACCAATATGTGCCTATGTCTATCAGCTGGTATGGGACGATTGCATAGATATGGGTGATGACTTTGCCTTGTATTGTTGTATGCTGATTGAACCTTCTGAGCCTGGGGTGATGGGTCCACACATAGGCTCGGCTAGGTATTTGGTTGCCCGAAATAGCCAGTTACTCGCATTGTTATTGACATTGTTATTCTTATTGATATTATCATTACTATGATCATTATTATGGCTAGTTTATGACAGATTGGTCATTGATTTGGTATTGAGATTTGAGGTATGTTTTTGGCCTCTTCTATCTTCTGATTGCATTATTATGCATGTTTATTTAATGTTTAGACATATGGATTATAAACCTTGAGTATGATAACACTAAATCCTGGTTGAATTATAATGAGGCCTTAAAATGAAGACATGATAATTTAGGTTATGCTTTGAGTTGACCTTATATTTATATATGTATATATATATGTATGTATATATATATGTATGTATGTATGTATGTATATATATATATGTATGTATGTATGTATATATATATATGTATATATATATGTATGTATATATATATATATATGTATATATATATGTATGTATATATATATATATATATGTATGTATGTCTATATATATGTAGCTATGGTATTACCGTATATCTCTTCCTTCATTTGTTCATATTGTATATTTATTCCTTGGCCATGTATATTGCTATATAATCTTCTTTCATCCTTTATTCGTATATTGGCCAGGGTACATGGTATTGTGTTGAGATTTCTAAGTATGGCTAGAATAGGATCGTTCATCCTTGATATTTTCTTAGCCTTAGTATGTTAGTCTCTTGAATATGAATAGGATAGTTTATCCTCATTATCTCGTTGGCTGTCTTATAATGTTGTTGAACATTGAGTGTAGTTTCCATTCTATTCATATATTATGTATATCCGTTTTATCTTTGAAGCTCAGTTGGTAGTCGCCTACTGAGTACCATTGGTTCGGTACTCATACTATACTTCTGCAGCCTGCAGATCATAGTATGAGTTATCATTGTTGATGTGTGCATTGTACGGAGCAACCATGGTTTGGAGACTTAGAGTGAGCTCCTGATGTTTGGAGTATTACTAGTATCTATGTTGTATTCGTAGATAAGTTATATTAGTGTATTCATTTGTACCTCACTTTGGATTCTTTTTATGTAAAAGCTTTTGTACTGATACCACCAGGTTTTAGGATTCATTTATATATTTGATCTTTTGTTACATTTATTCCTCATTCTTTTCTATATATATTAGGTAGTCCGTTACTAGCCGTTCCGAACGACGGGTTTGGCTTGACTACTGGTGTGTTATAGTAGGCACCATCATGACTTGAGAAATTGGGTCGTGATACATAGGTAGGGTCAAGATGGTAGCTAAGGTCAACAGAGTCTTGATCTTTTGAAAGCTCTCCTCACACTTATCCAATTACTAAAACCCTACATTCTTTTAAGTCAATCGAGTCATAGGAGCTGTAATAGAAGAGAGCGCATAAACCATCGGTAATAGCCTTCCAACCTGATAAGACTTTGGATATCGATGGAAAGTATGTCATAGCCAATTTTAAACTATCTCAACCTTGGCGGGATCAACCATAATACCCTTCTTGGACACTATAAGTACTAAGAATGACACAAAATTGAGCCAAAATTCACATTTTGAAAACTTGGCAAATAACTTCTCATCCCTCAACCTCTGGAGTATAATTCTCAAATACAATGCATGATCCACCATGGTCTTAAAATATACCAAAATGCCATTGATGAAACATAATCATAAATGAATCAAGATATGGTTGAAACACCTTGTTCATCAACTCCATGAACACTACTGGGGCATTAGTCAACCCAAAGGACGTAACCAAGAACTCATAGTGGCCATATCTAGTTTGAAAAGTTGTTTGAGGAATATCCAAAGTATGAATCTTCAATTAATGATACCCCAAGCTCAATTCAATCTTTGAGAACACTGAAGCACCTCAATTCATCAATAAATGATGACAATAACAACAACAACAACAAAAAACCCGGTGTATTCCCACATAGTGAGGTCTGGGGAGGGTAAGATGTACACAGTCCATACCTCTACCTCTAAAGAAGTAGAAAGGCTATTTTCGATAGACCCCCGGCTCGAGACACGGAATACTAAACAAATTCATAGTAAAGAATGGACCAAAATGACATAACATAAATACGACACCCACAAGTAATAGTAAACAGAGAAAAGTAAACAGATTCGTAATAAAGCATGAAACAAGGTATCATAACAAGAATAATACCCCTACCAAGTAATTCCCTACACTAGCGACCCAAACTGACCCTAGCCTTCTGCCCTAATTCACGTCTTCCAGATTTTCCTATCTAGGGGAATGTCCTCAGTGAGCTGTAACTGCTCCATGTCCCACCTAATCACCTCTCCCCAGTACTTCTTCGGCCTACCCCTACCCCGCCTAAAACCATCCAAAGCTAGCCTCTCACACCTATGAACCGGGGCATCCATGCCCCTCTTTATCACGTGTACGAACCATCTCAATCGGACTTCCCGCATCTTATTCTCCACTGGAGTCACACCAAACTTCTCCCTGATAGTCTCATTCCGAACTCTATCCCCCCTAGTCAGCCTACACATCCAATGCAACATATGTATTTCCGCCGCCTTCATTTTTTGAATGTGGGAGTTCTTAACTGGCCAACACTTCGCTCCACACAACATGGCCGAACGGACTGCCACCCTGTAGAATTTGCCTTTAAGCTTGGGCGACACCTTCTTATCACACAACACCCCTGAAGTGAGCTTCCACTTCATCCATCCTGCCCCAATACGATGCGAGACATCCTCGTTAATCTCACCGTTACCCTAAATCACGGACCCGAGATACTTTGAACTATCCTTCTTACATACCACCTGTGATTCCAACTTCACTACCACCTCATTCTCCAGCCTCACGTCATTAAACTTGTATTCCAAATACTCTATCTTGCTCCTAGTCAACTTGAACCCTTTAGACTCAAGAGTTTGGCTCTACAACTCTAATTTATCATTCACACCTCCCCCCCCCCCCCCCCCCGCACGCGCGTCTCATTAATCAAAACTATATCATCTGCAAAAAGTATACACCAAGGCATCTCTCCTTGAATACGCCATGTCAACACATCCATCACCAAAGCAAACAAAAAGGGACTAAGAGAAGATCCCTGATACAATCCTGTCAAGACAGTGAAATGCTCTGAGTCTCCTCCTACTGTCCTCACCTAAGTTTTAGCTTCATCATACATGTATTTAATTTCTTTGATATATGCCACCGGGACTCTACTCACCTCCAAGCATCTCCAAAGCACCTCCCTGGGGAATTTGTCGTATGGCTTCTCCAAGTTGATAAACACTATATGCAGGTCCTTCTTCCTTTCCCTATACTGTTCCACCAGTCTCCGTACCAGGTGAATTGCCTCAGTCGTCGAGCGTCCAGGCATAAATCCAAACTGGTTCTCCAAAATAGACACTATCCGTCTCATCCTCACCTCGACCACTCTCTCCTAAATCTTCATAGAGTGACTCAATAACTTAATACCCCTATAGTTATTGCAACTCTAAATGTCACCCTTGTTCTTATAAAGAAGGATCATAGTACTACACCTCTAAGCCTCGGGCATTTTCACCGTCTTGAAAATTCCGTTAAACAATCCAGTCAACCACCTTAAACCAGCCTCGCCAAAAAACTTCTAAGAATCCACAGGTATCTTATCAGGCCCCGTCGCCCTACCCCTTCACATCCTGCAAACAACCTCTCTAACCTCTTCTACCTTAAAAGGTATACAATAACTAAAATCACAATACTCCTCTGAGTGCTCCAACTCCCCTAACACAATAGCTCTATCCCCTTCGTCATTCAAGAGCCTATGAAAATACGACTGCCATCTATTCTTAATGTGGCCATCTTCCACCAAAACTGTACCGTCCTCCCCCTTAATGCACTTCACCTGATCGAGGTCACGACCCTTCCTCTCCCTAGCCTTAGCGAGTCTAAACAACTTCTTTCCCCTACTTTCTCCTGTAACCCCACATACAAGCTCTCAAATGCTACCGTCTTAGCTGCCGTAACTGCTAACTTAGCCTCCTTCCTAGCTAACTTATACACTTTCCTATTTATCCACTTCTCTTCTTCGTCCTTACTCTAACCAACTTAGCATACGCCCCGCTGTGCCCATTGAAATCTCCTACTACAACAATTATCTCCAAGCTAGGAACGCCTATCACCACCTCATCCAAAGCCTCCCAAAACCGCATATTATCCTCCCCATCCAAGCCCACTTGCGGCGCATAAGCACTACACGCGTTCAGGGTAAACCCCCCTATGACCAACTTAATGGTCATCAACCTATCGCTGATCCTCTTTACCTCTACTACCTGACCTTTAAGTTGTTCATCTACTAAGATGCCAACTCCATTCCTACGCCTCTCACTCCCAGAGTACCAAAGCTTGTAACCATCCACATCCCTAGCCTTAGACCTTACCCACTTGGTCTCTTGAACACACGTAATATTAATTCTCCTCTTTCTAAGAATCTTCACAAGCTCTATGGACTTAACCTGAAGAGTCCCTATATTCCAAAACCCAACCCTCAGCCTACCAACTCTATCAACACATCTTCCTCTACCTCTCCTGAGGCCAAACATTGGCCTCCCTCCCACCCCCGTCCTTTCCTCTTCCCCCGCCCCCACAATAGCCCCCCGCCCCAACCCCCTCAGATATGACCCTAACCAACCATCAATGCCCACAGCCACTAATATAAGACAATATAATAAAATATAAATAATGGTAGTAACAAAGCAGCAACAGAACATACAAGGCTCACACAAATTAGAAGAAATAATCAAGAAACAAAACTAAAGTACCCAAAATTATCATGGAGGATACTTTTTATTAATTGTCACTTTATCCAACCGCTGATTATCAATGTAAATCCTCATAAACACATATTTCTTCTTCATAAATAACACCAAAGTACCCAAAGGTGATACACTTGGTCGAATAAACACATTACTTAACAACTCCTGAAGTTGGTCTTTTAACTCTGTTGGTCTCATCCTATAAGGAGGAATATAAATGGTCTTAGTGCCCAACTCTAAATTAATACAAAAATCAATGTCTATCAGGAGTAACACCTAGAAGATCGGTAGAAAATACCCCCATGAACTCTCTAACCACCTTCACTGACTCTAAAGGAGGTGTCTCAGTACTAGTATCTCAAACATAAGCCAAATATGATAGACACCCTTTTCAACTATCATTGGGCCTAAATGAATGAAATCTCATTCTTAGGATACAAATTCTGAATACCCCTGTACTCCAACCTTGAACTATCAGGCATAGCCAAAAAAAAATGTCTTGGTATGAGAATCTAAGACAACATGATAGAGAGAAAACCAATCCATACCCAAAAGAATGTCAAAATCGATCATATCAAGGATAATTAAATTAATCCAGGTACCACACTCCAAAATAGAAATAACATAAAATCGGTACACCTGATCCACCACTAAAGAATCACTTACTGGGTTATAGACACAAATAGGCATAGCTATAGCATCATACATCATATCAAGGCTGGGAGAAAAGTATACAGACATATATGAGATAGTAGAACCAGGATCAAATAACATCGAAATAGGTCAATGACAAACTAAGATGATACCTATAATGACTGCACCAGAAAACTATGCCATAAACTTTCCTAGGAAGGCATAACTATGAGATATATTATCTATCAACTGAGTCACTCACCCATCACCTCCTCTACTAACAAATGGTGCACCTCTACCTCCCTGAGATATGTCTCAACCCCTAATTGGGGGTATTGCTGCTCTATTAGGGGCCTAATAACCCTGCAATGAACCCTTCTGTCTGAATACTGAATAATCCCTCCAAAGATAATTCAGACTACCACACTCATAACAAAACCTAGAAGCCACCAATAGTTGATTGACTTCAATATCCAGTACGGCCACCACGACTTAAAACCCACTGAGATAAAACCATGGGAAGCCTGTCCCAAACTATTAGAACCTTGACCTTAATGTACACCCTCTGATATCTGCATCGCTGCTTGAATTGGTCTACTATGTCAAGGGCAAAAATCTTGTCTGAATGAACCCCTACCTCCAGATAAGGCACTACTGAATCAACCTAAAGTACAAGACCACTTATCCCTTAGATCCCTATACTTTTTATAATACTCAGCAAGTATTGTTGACCAACCCTAATTCAAAGTGGTGACGAGTAACACCATGTCAATCATCTAAAATAATGATACAACCCGTACTCAAGGAAGCCACCCTAATATAATAGAATAATCAAGTTTAATAATCATAAGGATATCAAAGCACAGTTCATCTCATAGCATAATTCAAGAAATTCTCAATAGTGTGAAATCAAGTAACATATATTCAAGTACCCAATAAATAGTATAAAAACTACAAATACACTTTACTCAGTCTTGACCAAAAATGAATACAATGTATATGATATGTACACACTTACCGAGCAATGTCTTCAAGGTCAGGACTCATGTGAAATCACAAGGTCCATGTATTGTGCAAACGTGCACTCTGCTCTCAATAAATATATTGCGTAGGCATGTACTCCGATCCTAATAGAAGATAATAATATGTTGGAGTGCACTCCGACTCTAATAATAGATAATAATGTGTGAGCATGCACTCCAACCCTATATAAAATGAAATGCATGATATGTAGGCATGCAACTCTAATCCAAAATCAACAATAAAATTAAGCAAGGCATTTTATGTCTTAAGCTAGATCAAATATCAATTTCAAAATCAACTCAACTTATCAAGTGGAAGTATTCTCATTAGCTAAAATTTTTAACAATCCATTTATAGTAGCTAACCAGCCCAATCATACCAAGAAATAGGGAAAACAATTTAAAACAAGCATACAACTTATTTTAATGTCACAACCCGAGGATACCCCCTAGTCATAACACGGTGCTTAGAACCCCAAGTGATCCTAAGCTAACCCATGATACTTGCATAACTCGTGAGTAACTGAACATATTACATAAATATGGAAGAATTAAGCAAAATAGATGTCTTTGCTAAATATGTCCATACAAAACTAGTTAACATGATTACAACTGAATGACCATCTATGAAGCCTCTACTAATACTAACTATAGGTAGCCGTGACATGACCCCCAGCTATCCCTAATCAATGCAATTGAATAAAGAATGCTACTATAAATATAGTTAACTCGAGTCCTCAAATCAAAAGAACTCATCACCTGCTGGCTAAAAGTTGCAACTGTCTGATTACGATGTGTGTACTACAACTGGTAACTACATTATGAGACAGTATAGCCACACAGACGTATATATGGTTAGTACTTCTATAATGTATTGAGTAAGTGGGGGGGATGCAATAAGTAAAACTGAATAGATACATAATCTTAAAACATGCATGCTAAGTGTAATTAGACTTACTAAGAGACTGAAATAAATTGAAAGCTGAAGTATCTTAAAACATGAGTAACAAACATAATCTAATGAGCTAGTGAATCATTACACTTAGTTTCTTAAATTTTTACTTTTCTAGAATAAGTAGAATTGAAGCTGGGTATAATTTTAAATCATGCAGGCTAAGTGTAAAAAGACTCACCTTGATCATACGTGTGAAAGTTGAAATCTCATAGGTAATAACTTATTTAAAACAATATCTGAATAAAACTGCGTCTTTACACTTAGTTTCTAAAATCTTTACTATTATTTTTTCTTGTGGAGATTCTTCTAACTGACATAAACCATGTAAGCTACCCTAGAGTCCAACGTCTTACCTATGTTGGGGAGAGCTGTTCTATCCTTTTCAAAAAAATAGAACCTTAACTTAAGTGATCACTGAACTTCATCCATATTAGGAAAAAGCTTAACCTATGGTGGCTCATAGTTTCTAGGAATTTAGGATACGCTCATCTGTATTCCGTTCTCGGTGCTAAATACTACTCCTAGAATACTTATATGCTTATACTTAGGAAATCCACCTTAAAATAGCATAAGAGTTTATAAAATGAAAACCATTTATACTTCTCTTTACTTTAAATATAATCAAGATGAACGATTGTGGATTTCATGTCTTATCTTTAGATCAAAAAATCAATCTTTCTTGAATCATGATATAATGTATGTGAATGAAGTTTCAAAAGCTTAAACTTCCTTGTAAACTTAATGCTTGTACTTAGGACTTAGAATTCATGCTTTATTTCATACAAGTCCATAATGAAACCTAATGCTCAATAATCACCTTGAAATATTTCATCAATAAACAGTCAAGATAATGAAATTCAAATCACGATATGAATCTTATAAATTAAAACATGAATACAGGTAAACCTTGATGCACTTAAAGCTTTCAATCACATGGTAGTATCATACTTCAAGAATATAGAGATTTGCATATGAAACCTAATTCAAAACAAGAAAACTCTATCTTAAAACCATGAACTTTGGGAACAAGGATGAAAGACTAACCTTATTCATAAACCCCACATACCTGGATTGGATGAATTCTTAAAGAAAGCTAGAAATTGGAACTTAACTGCTTGAGTTCTTGAGGGTAGAAACTTGAATTTTGTTCTTGGGAAGAGGGAAAGGGTTTACGTGAGTTAATCTTATGAAAAGTGGGCAATAACGTGTTTTAAGATCCCTTAATTCATTTAAGAATGATTAGAAGCGGTTTAGAGGTATGAAAAGACCTCAACGCCCTTAAACTAAGTCAAAACTAAGCAATTTTGGCACTTGGCCTTTGCTGGGCGGCGCACAGACAAAGCACACTTGAGGGTGGGCGGTGCATGCCAAAATCCAAGGCCAGGGTGGGCAGAGCACACCAGAAGCCAAGCCCATCCAGTAGCTATTGGCGTTTGCCCTGCGGCGCACGACCTTTATGGAGGCTCCATTGGGCGACACACACCAAGTTCCAACGTCGAGAAACACCCCTAACACGACCCCCAACAACTATACATGGTTTTCCATCGAAATGGAGGTCCTAAAAGTCATTTTGAATTCATTATTTGAGCGTTAAAAGCATGGGGTATTACACTTACTGTTTCTTGTAAAAATGGTCATAATTTTTTGCTCGGATATCAAATTATGAAAAAATTGGTGTAGTTGGAAAGCTAATTCAATTATATATAATTTGGTGGGTATTGAGATTCAAAATTACACTTATGTTAAAAGTTATACACATTCAAAGTTGACCCTTGTAGAACCGAATACCAAAATTTGGCCAAACTTAACTTTGCTCTAAGTGTTTCTATGAAAATTTTTCACCTCGATAGCACTTCACACACAAGTAAAATTATCATGACACATATATTCATATACAAATCATGGAATTAGAGTTTATACATGTACAAACAACGATTTGAATTCTAGCCCAAAAATATGGGGTGTTATATTTAAACCCTTAAATAGCATTGGTACCCATATAGATGTTTATCACTTCACCTATATGGGACCCTCCATTCCCTATTACTTCCATTACATATAACTAACACATAAAACTTCAAAAAGGTCTAAGAAAGTCTAAACTTGTCTCAAACTGAAGTCAAGCATCAATTAACAAACTTGCCCTTACGTAAAGCTTTTGAATGGTTAGAATCTGTTCAAATACATAATCTCCATAAGAGTACTGACACGACCCGAACCAGGGCCTTGTCTTAATGGGCAATACCAAGCCCATCCAGGATCAGGAACTGCCCCTATTTCCCAACCCAACCACCAAACACATACCTTGAGTCGGCTAAAGTCCGAACATATAACAAGATAACGTATCTAACTATATGGTGACTTTGGGATAAGCCTATATCTGAGACCAATCCAACCAAGCCCAACCACCCAATAACCCACCAAACTAATGCGAAAGCCATAAACCAATACCATGATAATAAGCCAATGTATGTATGTACATCTAACAAAATAATCCATACCATACCTAAGTCAACAGTTGTCCATACAAATTCTGTAGACCAACCAAAGAGTACCTAGTCGGGACATGCCCTGACCATAGCCGAAAACCAAAGTTTATGAAAGACAAGAAATAGTGAAGTAACCCATGACATAAAAGAGATGCCTTTCAAACTATAGAAGATCACCACTTCAATCCAACATGACTGTCCCCAAATTTGATCACTAAGCAAGAGAAGTAGAATGGTCGGTCCCTACATAGCGTGGGTATACAGCTACCCGAAGATGGGTTAGTGGGTGAATACTAGCATGTACTTAGTATAAGGATAAAATAATATCGTTTACAAA